>CM050515.1:6965000-9476250 GCA_027563665.1 Antrozous pallidus
TAAGATAATAAGTAGTTTTCAAATAACATTACCGATAACAATTTATATTTCTTTGAAAAATTTTTTGACAGTAATTTTATTAAAATTGTATTTCAAATTCATTCTGTTCACCAATTTGATGCCTTAACTATTGGAGTTCAAATTTTAAAATATTCCACATGATACTAAAACAAACAAACACATGCAGAATGGTTGAAGAAATCAACTTTCAACATATAAAAAAAGTAATTTTATTGAAAATGTGTTATTTTGAGTTTTCCATTATTCAAATTAATTATCATATGGGTTTTAATTATCATATGGGTTTTAATTTTTCACTTCTAGGACTGTATATTTAAACTAGAGGCCTGGTGCATGAAAATCATGCATTGGGGGGATGTGTCCCTCAGCCAAACCTGCACCCTCTCCAATCTGACACCCCTCTGGGACCAGGCCTACTAGGATGGGGCCTAAATGGGCAGTCACATCCCTCTCACAAATCCAAGACTACTGGCTCCCAACTGCTTGCCTAACTGCCTTCCTGATTGCCCCTAACCACTTCTACCTGGCAGCCTGATCACCACCTAAACATACCCCTACCAGCCTGATTGCCCCTAACTGTCCTCCTCTGCAGGCCTAGTCACCCCTAACTGCCCTCCCCTGCAGGCCTGATCAACCCTAACTACTCTCCCCTGCAGGCTTGATCACCCCCCACCCCTAACTACCCTCCCTTGCAGGCTTGATCACCCCCAACTCCCTTTCCTTGCAGGCCTGGTCCCTCCCACCTGCCATCCCCTGCTGGCCTGATCGCCTACAACTGCCCTGCCTTGCAGGGCTTGTCCCTCCCAACTGCCCTCCCCTGCTGGCCATCTAGTGATGGCCGTTTTGTCTCCACATGTGGGCAGCCATCTTGTGTGTTGGAGTGATGGTTAATTTGCATATTCTTTTATTAGATAGTATAGAGGCCTGGTACACAGGTGGGGGCCAGCTGATTTGCCCTAAAGGGTGTCCTGCCTCAGGGTGGGGGTTCCCTTGGGGCATGGGGCAGCCTGGGCAAGGGGCCTGTGGTGGTTTGCAGGCCGGCCACATCCTCCAGTGACCCAAGTGGAGCCCTGGAATCTAGGACTTATTTATCTTCTATAATTGAAACTTTGTAGCTTTGAGCAGAGGCTAGGGCTGGCCATGAAGTTTGGCTTCCTCCTTTGCCATGGAAACCCAAGCCTCTTGCTCGCTCTGTGGCCGTAGCTGTTTTGGTTGGGATTTATTTATCTTCTGTAATTGAAACTTTGTAGCCTTGAGTGGAGGCTAGGGCCTGCAAGGAAGTTTGGCTTCCTCCATAGCCAGGAAAACCCAAGCCTCTTGCTCACTCCATGGCCCCAGCCATTTTTGTTGGGATTTATAGCCTTGAGCAGAGGTCTGGACTAGCGAGGGTGTGCATGAAGCTTGCCTCCTGCTCACTCCGTGGCTACAGCCATCTTGCTTGGGTTAAGTTGCATACTTGCTCCTGATTGGTTGGTGAGGGTGGCTTGTGGATGTAGCAGAGGTATGGTCAATTTGCATATTACTCTTTAATTAGTTAGTATTGGGATGTATGTGCTTTGGAAATTGTAAGCATAGTAGTATCTGAATACTGCTATGTAATCATAACACACAATCATATATATTTAAGAAATATGCATAAATAATCTACAATTATATATATATACATAATGCTCACTATTTTTGTACATACCTATATACACAGTTCAGTTGACCCTTGAACATCATGGATCCACTTAATGTAGATTTTTTTTCAATAAATATTGTACTGTTTTCCATCTGTGATCAGAAGTCTGCAGATACAGAGGGCTGACTGTATGATTGCTCTACACCATTTTGTATTGAGAACTGAGTACCCATGGATTTTTGGTGCTTGTGGAGGATCCTGAAACCAATCCTTATGGATTCTGAATGACAACTTAAGTTTTGGGTGACTAAAATCATATGGATGTTTGATTGCTGGGAGGAGGGGGTGGGGGATAGTTGGCTCTAGTTAATCCCATGTTGTTCAAATATCAGCTGCCTGTAAGTATCCTTGGATGTGAATGGGCACATAAGGCTTCAAGATAAAATATTTATTCAAAGTTTTATAGGAAATATGATATGTTAAATATGAAAAGAGTTAGTGTAGAATATAAACAAAATAACTTCACTAGGGCATATACATATATGATAGTGTTTTACAAAACAAAAACCAGAAATACACTGTTATTGCCTTGGGCTCACCTCCCAGTCTCTGTGGGTATGTCCTTTTTCATTACCTGGGCCAGGACTAGGGTGAGGCAAGGTCCTTGCCCAAGGTTCAAAATGTAAGGAGGCACTCACTCGCAGGTTCCAACCCTGAACTTGCATGGCCCTGAGAGTGAGTGCTGCCTTAAATTCGGAGCCGTAGGCACTTACCTTGCCTCATTCTAGGGGCCTTCTTTGTATTTGTTGGAAAAGATTGAGAAAGAGTATTCCTTTGTGTGGTTTTTAAGGACCCTATTTCCATTATCATATTTTGTATTACCTTTTTAATTTGAGAAAGTCTTTGATGGGCAATACTAGCTTCTGCTATATACTTCTGGTTTGGCATTTTTCTTAGGAACTCAGAGATCTGAGATCTTTTTCTTTTAAAAAAAATACATTTTTACTGATTTCAGAGAGGAAGGGAGAGGGAGAGAGATTAAAATATCAGTGATGAGAGAGAATCACTGACGGCTGCCCCCGCATGTCCCACACTGGAGATGCAGCCTGCAGGCCTGGCAAGTGCCCTGACCATGAACGGAACGAACGGGACCGTGACTCCCGACCACCGGCCAGGCCGGACCAGAGGCCTCTCGACTCGGCTCCCAGTAGGAGGCCTTAATCAGAACACGTTCTAATACAGGTTGTTGAGTTAACCTTCTCAGTTGATTAAGTATTGCAGAGAAACTACATCCTGATGAAGCTGCATGCCATAAGGTGCTTTTGTTTTCTTTTCTGTAACGCCAAATAAAGGATATATAAGACCAGAAAATGTGTATCTTTTTTTAAAACTTCTATTCATTTTCAATTTATATAGTTACTTGTTTGCTGCCAATATTTGTATTAATGTATGAAAAGTTTTCTGAAATTTTTAATCATTTTAATGTCTAAAAGACACCAGGCTTATTTTTTATAATCATTTAAAAATAATAATGTATTGTCAAGTAGAGTGAGGAAAATCTCAGAGGGAAGTAGAAGAGGAGAGAACTCACATGGAGGAAGAATTTCTAAATGTAAATTAATGTTGTATTTTTCTATATACTATACAGCCACAGTTTTAAAAAATGTATTTTATGTGTGTAATTTAGTTTAAATATTTTTTAGGAATATACTTATACCCACACTCGTATACACAGATATATATGAACTTTCCTAAATTGAATGTCTTCTAGTTTTAGTAAATATGTTTATGTTTTTCTTTGTTTTCACACCAGCTCTTTGAGTCCAGATGTTGACCCAGTTCTTGCTTTTCAACGAGAAGGATTTGGACGCCAGAGTATGTCAGAAAAACGCACAAAGCAATTTTCAGATGCCAGTCAATTGGATATCGTTAAAACACGAAAATCAAAAAGCATGGATTTAGGTAGTGAGTACAGTCTCCATGAATCTTTATCAATATAGATGCTTTCAGATTAAAATTGATGGTCCCAAATACATGTTGTTTACTTGGAGCAATAGAGAAAAGAAATGTGAAATGGGATAATATGGCAAATATTAATTTTTCTCTGAGTTTGAGATAAACATATTTTTCATAAATGGCATGTTTATATAATGTGCAATATATTAATATATATGTTTTTTAATGAGAAAAGAAATAAACACTTGTGCATATCATGCTATATTCATGTATCTTTATTTTAAGCAATGAAATGTTTTAACACTGGCTGTTTAAAACTAATTTCATTGAAATAATATTTGTTTGTTTTTGGCATTCTGAACGAAAAGAAAAAGTTTTGGAGAAAAATCATTATCTCAATCCATGTCTAGAATTTGGGTACTTCATATTTTCATTTTAATACTATTCTTTAAGGTTTATTTAATAGAAACTCGTGTTGAAAAGGAAGGCATTTAATTGAAAAGTAATTTGAGAGACTATTGTAGAAAGTATTTGAAGCAGATGAGAGCAGGAAAATTACCATAGTTGTCAAATCAAACACAAATCAGGTAGTGTCTCTTTTTAAATTCTAATCCACACAAACAAACAAAATAATCATGTCTGCAAACTGATTGAATGATTTTTAAACCCTTTGTTAATCAACTGTAACTTATTTATGCTGTTACTTGGTGGCTTTTTATACTTCAAGACTAAAAGCATTAATTTAAATTAATTACATTTTACGTGCATAAAAGAAAAATTTGCCAATACATTGCTTTGGCTAATTATGATATGCTAACCTAAAATAACATTACATGTCTGTGAAATGAAATGACTGGCATATTGCATGGAGACACTGCTTCCCCCCCCCCCCCGCCCCTTTTGATTATACATATTTGCTTGAGTTTTCATATTATTTGCATGAAATATTACATAAGAATTATCACATAACTGAAAAGGTCTGGGAATGGTTGAAGCATGTTGGGCTGTGGGACTAACTGGGCTAACCATTATACATTTACCTTTTAACAGTAGCTGACGAGACTAAACTCAATACAGTGGATGACCAGAAAGCAGGTAAGAATGGACCATTAAACTGTTGTCATAGAAACTATGGTCCAAGAAGCTTATCATAATTATAGAACTGTCAATCATACTGTATGTACACATAAATATTCTAGTCTTGCATGGATATTTTCATTGTACAAGAATAAAAAGTTTCTGTTAGGAGAAATTTATCAGTTTAGTATATCTAAATTGAAATTAATTTAGTGCTTTAAAATTGCTTAAACAATCTAGATTTTCTTAATTATATTTGTGTAGGAGTGTTTTGTCACAACTTAGGAAGAATGCTGAAGACATGATCTCTTGAGTAGACTTTTGTTTTTAAATTATTTATTTTGCCTAGATTAACATCCAAAGAAATATTTTCAAAGTGGTAACTTTTATTTGAAGGGTAATAATAGCACAAGTGTAAATATTTGTCATCGAAGGACCATGTCTAGTAATTATCATTTTTCACATTAGAAAACCTTTTTTTTCCTAATGCAAAAATTATCTCATAGTTACCTGACATTGAAATTAGACTGTATTATACATATTGTTCCTTATCTTCACTTTGTGAACTTGTTTAAAAGTTTTTGTGCTCTAGCTAGTTTTGCTCAGTGGATAGAGCTTTTGCCTGCAGACCAAGGGGTCCCAGGTGTGATTCTGGTCACACAACACGGCTATCGGCTCCTCCCTGGCCCAGGCCCTGGTTAGGGCGCATGCAAAAAGCAACCAATCAGTGTTTTTCTCTGTCTTTCCCTCTCTCTTCCACTCTCTTAAAAAATCAATGGAAAAATAGCCTCAGATGAGGACAAGTAAATAAATAAAATAATAAAAGTTTTTGTTATTTGTTTTGTTAACTATTTAGGGTGACTTCAAAATGCTGTCTTAAATCATTCCATAGAAACAATGAGTTATATTGAACTGGGATTTTGCATTATGGTATATTTTACTTTTTATGTTATTTTATGAAAGTAATAAAAGGGAAGTTTTTATTTACAATTAAAGTAATGTGCTTTGTACAATTGAGAATAGTATTTTAATTTTTCTAGGCCCAATATTATATAGCAGTTATACCACTTACCACTAATTAGGTTCAATTTACCTTTTTAACCTACAGTAGTAATTGGTTTGAAATGTGTATCCCACATATATATGTAAAGATGATTGTGAATTGGAGTTTTCACATTCTATAGAGTAAAAGATGGATTATGAAAATTATATCCAATAAATCATGGATTCACTACAGTGCAAGTCAATTGACTATAGCCTCAGCTGTTAGTAAGTAGTTATTTCTCTTATCAAACATAAAATTCATTTAAATTTTGAAATAAGGCTAAAGAAAATCATTTTTATAGTTTCCATATGCAAATTAGTTATTAGTTTTTGGAGATATTATTGTACAGTACTTTTAGGAAGTAACTTCTGTCCAAATTAATGTTCATAAAAACCAAAGTGAAAAAATTCAATAAAGAACATGAATTTTTACATTATGCCAATTAGGTAAAGAAAAAGTCTTAATTTAAACAACTGACTACTACTAAAAAAGAATAATTTGTTGTGTTTAAAATATAATGATATTCAGATTTTAACTGAAAACATTAAATAATTTTCATGGTGAAAGGGAAATTTTATCACCTTAATTGAATTGTGTTTATAGTGTTTTAACATCCTACATATAAAGAGCTGTTTTTTTTTTCCCTTTTTTTATTATTTACAGTCCATCCTATAAATTAAATTGGAAAAACGTGGGCTGGGGCAAAAAAAAATTATTCTGTAGACAACAAATTTTCAGTTATTTTTCTCATTTCAAAACTTCACTTGAATTGTTAAGATTATCAGATTTTATAGTTTAGTCCAGTGTTTTTTGATAGAGTCTTAGTGGCATTCTTAGCATAGATTGTCTAGCCATAGCCATTTATAATGAAAACTGAATTTCATTTCCCTTTGTCCCTGC
The DNA here is from genome assembly GCA_027563665.1 of Antrozous pallidus. Lineage (NCBI taxonomy): Eukaryota > Metazoa > Chordata > Mammalia > Chiroptera > Vespertilionidae > Antrozous > Antrozous pallidus. The sequence continues at coordinate 6,971,624 of CM050515.1, forward strand.
AAAAGACATTCTTTACTTGTTTTTCAGCAAGTGGGGTAGGAATAGAAAATGAGACCTAGGGAAAATAGTGTGATGGCTATTTTCATTCAATTCCTGGAATTAAGGGTTTTCTAATATTCGGGAGGTAATTTACTTTATGAAAGAAAAGAGAGGACAGGAATTAGAAAAGAATTGGGTTGCTAACAGTTTAATCCTTGAATAGAAAAGTAAAAGTAATGAACTAAAAGATTTATATAAGGAGCTTTAAATATTAAAAGATATTGGTTTTTTGTGTGTTTTGTAAATAACACTAATTCTTTTCCCATTTTTAATAGACAAGTTTTCAATTTTCCTTACTAGTAAATGCAGAATTTTTAATATTAGGGATCTCATTAACCCTCTTCCAGGAATTTATACATATTAGTTAACTAAACCTTTATCAAAGTTTCTTTGACAAATATAATACTTAAGTGAATAATATCCATTTTACAGATCAAGAATCAGCAAGCTCTTTTTGTAAAGGACCAGATAGCAAATATTTATGTAGGCCATTATAGCAGTTAATTCTGATATAGCATAAAGCAGCTATAAAATATATGTAAATAAACAGGCAAGATTTGTTTCAAGTTTTTTCCCCCAGATTTGGCCCCAAGTGTACTGATCCCTGTTTTTGATTCACAAATTACAGATGCTTTGTTTTATAACATTTTATTGTGAAAAATGTTAATCATATATTATTATAAAGACAGTAGTTCATTGATCTATCATGCATCCCATACACACCATTGGTAATTATCAACATTTTATTAAAATGTTATTCTACAGTATAACCTCTGATTTACACTTATAAAATATCTATTGCTTATTTAGTTATACTTTGTTTTGCTTCCCAGATTTGCCTGTGTTTAATTTTTGTTAACCATCACCCAAGGATATTTCTCCCAAGATTTTATTTTATATATATTTTTTTATATTTATCTTTATTGTTGAAAGTATTACAGGTGTCCTCTTTTTTTTTTTTCTTTTCCCGTTGACCTCAACTCCACACCAGCCCCTCCCAGGCCTTCACTACACAATTGTCTGTGTCCATGGGCTATGCATACATGCATATAAATTTCCCAGTTAATCTCTCCTCACCCGCTTCTTCCCTCTGAATTTCTTCTTCTTTTTTTTTAAGGGTATTTTCTTTTCGTTTTGTGAATATATTTTATTGATTTTTTACAGAAAGGAAGGGAGAGGGATAGAGAGTTAGAAATAACAATAAGAGAGAATCATCGATCAGCTGCCTCCTGCACACCCCTTACTGGGGATGTGCCCACAACCCAGGTACATGCCCTTGACCGGAATCGAACCTGGGACCTTTCAGTCCGCAGGCAGATGCTCTGTCCACTGAGCCAAACTGGTCAGGGCCCTCTGAAGTTCTTGTCTGTTCCATCCTCCTATGTCGCTGGATCTATAAAAGTTCATCAGTTTATTTTGTGCATTTTATGAAACCAAGAAATCACCAAATATTTGCTTTATTCACTTTAGTTCCTTGATTTCTTTTTTTTTGTTCAGGTACTTGGAACAACATTTATTTTTCATCCTGTGACATAACTTTTACGGGTATTTAGATCATGAACTTGTCAAAAGTTATACTAATGTTATCAAGAGAAAAAGTAATATTGATCATCCTGGAAAGCAATAGTTTATGTGAATTTTGTCATAAAATAATACACACACACACACACACACACACACACACACACACACACACACCTACATTGAGAAGGTTAAATAAATCATCTTTTTCTCCCCAAGCACAATAATTATGGGATATTTCTTCATTGGAATCATCTGTCTGTCTTTCTGCCTGTTACATTTTTAGCATATTTAAACTTAAAATTGCTATCTCATTGTGAAAATTAGGTGAAAATGTAATATAAATGAATCTTAAAATGATAATTCTGGTTTTGACTCTCTGAATTTAATTTTTACTCAGCTTTATACTCTGAGGCATAGGAAGCGTATGTCATCGCTCACTATCTTTTAGTAATACCATGCCAAAGTGCTCCTGAATTATTAATCCACCTCAGGGCTGATGACCCTTGTAGAGACAAACCAGTCTCCCCTACTTGCCCGTTTGTTGGCGGGAGTCTTTCTAATCTTGTACGTGAAGAACGAACCCTGTAACTGGGTCTCCCGGGTAGTAATGCAGAGGAGCTACTCCAGTCACCTGGAGGCTACATTTGCCTACTTTTCCGTCCCGGGTCAGACAGTGGTGGATGATACTTGCTTTCCTTGTTAAAGAAACCTGTTTTGATTGCCTTCTAAAGCATGGTGCTTTTGGTGCTATCTCAGGCCCTTCTCCCCTAGATCTCAAGAAATAGGGGCAAATTGTGAATTCTCTGAGTTCTTCCCTCCATCTTACTGAAAAGTTGTTTGGTAATTGGTAAGCCTTCTTCCTTCTATTTAGCACTTCTTTCTCAAAGGTATTTCCAGGCCTGGAGGTCTAACTCCTCGTGTCAGCTCTGCAGCCTCTCCTCCCTTGCCTCTCTCTAGGGAGAGAGAGCCCTTATGTAATTTGTTTCTGTTGAAGCCTTGTGTGGACTCTTCCCCTAGAATGCTAATGCTGCCCGGCAGGCGTCAGCCGGTGTCAGGGTGCCCTGCCGGTCTCGGTGACACGTAGTCTGTCGTGCTCTCTTTCAAGTGTGAGTTGTGAACCTGCACTGTATTGACAGAGCTCATTGATATGAAAGTGTCACTTCTGTTAAAAATTGAAAATACATTTTCAAATTTTGAACAGTCAAACACTAATTTTGATAAAGTTAAAAAGAGTATTCTTGGTTGCTTACCTTTGCCTTCTCATTATTTATGCTCTACTAGCGAGCCAGCAGGAAGCGTTTGGGTTATTCTGGTTCTTTTAGATTATTTACATAACTTGGAATAGATGATTTGACAAAAATTTCACTTGGGCTAAAAATGGAAATTAATAATTTAAAGCTTAAAGTTTTACTTCATAAAAATAAAGAAACTAGACAAAATTTAATATATATTTGGGAAAAATAAAAACAACTTAATTTTTTCCATAATTTCCACCGCTAATTCTAACTAACGTTTTATTTTTGTAACCCTCCAAGGTTCCCCCAGCAGAGATGTGGGACCTTCCTTGGGTCTGAAGAAATCAAGCTCATTAGAAAGTCTGCAGACAGCAGTTGCTGAGGTGACTTTGAATGGCGATATTCCTTTCCATCGCCCACGACCTCGGATAATCAGAGGAAGGGGGTGCAATGAGAGCTTCAGAGCTGCCATTGACAAGTCTTACGATAAACCCACAGTGGACGATGATGATGAAGGCATGGAGACATGTAAGTTTACTTCAGGGAGGCCTGGGGTGCACAGCACCCTTTCACAGGGAGGTCTGAATTACGTTCGTAAGAAGAAGTTGTTCATCTTTTTATTCTTATTCTCTCACAAGTATACAGTGGGGTGTTTCAGAAGCAACATGTCATGTGGCATTATGGTAAAATGAATGCTGAGCAAATAGAAGAATCTGTCTTTTTAGCTAAGTTTTAGTGAGATTTGCTAAAATATAAAACAGTACCACTGTTCTCACTATTATTTTTGGAAAAATACTATATATATAATGAATTATATATGTATAAATAATATATATAATAAAATTATATATATAAGTATATATATAATAAATTATATTTTTTGTAAAAATATAATTCCTTTTTAGCTAGGTTTTAATGATATTTACTAAAATATAAAACAGTGCCATTGTTCTCACTATTTTTGAAAAAAATAATATATATATGTGTGTGTGTGTGTGTGTGTGTGTGTGTGTGTGTATATATATATATACACTCTAAATAAAATATATATAAATTATCAACACTAATAAAAGAGAAACATGCAAATTGACCATACCTCCACTATGCCCACCAGCTAATCAGGAATGCATATGCAAATTAACCCAACAAAGATGGTGGTTAATTTGCATAGCAAGTGTGGAGCGAAGACTGAAGACAGCATAGAAGGAAGCCAACCACTGCAGAAGGGAGTGAGTTAGTGGAGATGGGAGGGAGGCAGCAGAGACAGGAGGGAGCCAGGCAGTGGAGACCGGAGGAAGGCCGGCAGCAGGAAGCCCTATTCTTGCAGGAATCTTCCTGCAACGGGCCTCTAGTGTATATATAATAAATTATATTTTTTGTAAAAATATAATTCCTGTTAATATGAATTTTTAATTTTATAATGTAATTAATATTTTAAGCTTTCTGTTTTAATTCAGTCAATATTGATAATACATAATATTTTTATTTTGAGTTCTTAATTTTTAAGAGCATAAAGGTATCTTGAGACCAAAATGTTTGAAAACCACTGCAACAGAGTATATGTAAAATGTGATGTCTTCAATGACTATATTAGTAATCTATAATTTTTAAAACATATTTTTGTTTTGTTTATATGAATTAATCATGCTTTCTTTAAACTGAACTAACAAGATATTTTTGTGAGTGTATACTTCCAAATTGCAAGATATTTTAAGCCAAGACAATTAAAAGTCAAAGGTTAATATGAATGAGCAATATATATTCAGAAAAAAATTAACATTTATAAATATGTACAATCATATGCCTCAGGGAGTTATCAAATATTTATGGTATTAATACAGTGGTTTAATTTAAAAGTAAGGGAAGAACTCTACTAGTTTATTTAGAAAAGGACTTAGGAGTTTTAATAGTATAAACTATCGATTAGCTTATATTGTTCATAACTACTAATTTACATTGTTAAGAAAAGTTGGAGACACCACATCTTGAATTTAAAGCAAAGACCACGGATAATTAAAGTGGAATACAAACTATTTGCAATTTAACTTTTGGATGGAATTTGTTCTCATACTTATGTAAGGAAAATTGTGGCGAGGAAGGAGAGTTTTTTTTTTAATTTCATTTAAATTTTTTATTATTTAAAGTATTACATGAGTCTCCTTTTTCCCCCATTGACCTCTCCCCCACCAACCTCACCTCTAAGCACAAGTCCTCACCACCCTACTGTCTGTGTCCATTGGTTTTGCTCCTATGCATGCGTAGAAATTCTTTGATCTCTTACCCCTGTACCCCTCTGCCTTCCCTCAGGTTATAGTCTGTTCGATGCTTCTGTGTCTCTGGTTCTATGTTTGTTCATCAGTTTATATTGTTCATTAGTCCACAAATGAGTGAAATCATGTGATATTTATCTTTTTCTGACTGGCTTATTTCACTTAGCATAATGCTTTCCAGGTCCATCCATGCTTGCTTTTAAATTTAAAATTTGGGCCCATTTAAATTCATAGCTTTCTGAAAAATACTGGTGCAATTCCCTTTTTTTACTAATGTTTACAAATTTCTGCCATCTAAATATTACTTTGTATTCCGTTTATCTCCTTCTTTGATACTTAATAAAGGTTTCAAAGACTCTCTACTACAGTTCCTTTAAAAATTATGTGTTTGATATTGATGAGCATCTTTTTTTGCTTACCATAATGCATCCAGTTCCATCCATGCTGTTGCAAATGGTAAGAATTCCTTCTTTTTTACAGCAGTGTAGTATTCCATTGTGTAGATGTACCACAGTTTTCTAATCTGCTCATCTGCTGATGGGCACTTAGGCCATGTCCAAATCTTAGCTATGGTAAGTTGTGCTGCTGTCAACATAGGGGTGTATGTATATCCTTTCTGCCTGGTGTTTCTGTTTTCTTGGGAAGTATTCCTGGAAGTGGAATTACTGGGTCAACTGTTAGTTCCATTTTGAAATTTTTGAGGAAATGCCACACTGTTTTCCACAATGCCTGCATCAGTCTGCATTCCCACCAGCGGTACAAAAGGGTTTCTTTTTCTCTGCATCCTCTCCAGCACTTGTCACTCGCTGATTTGTTGATGATAGCCATTCTGACAGGTGTGAGATGGTACCTCACTGTTGTTTTGATTTGCATCTCAATTGATTAGCAACTTTAAGCATGTTTTCATATGTCTCTTGGCTTTCTGTATTTCCTCTTTCAGAAAGTGTCTATTTAGGTCTTTTGTCCATTTTCTTATTGTATTGTTAATTTTCCTTTTGTTAAATTGTATGAGTTCCCTATAAATTTTGGAGATTTAACCCTTATCAGAGATAACATTGGCAAATATATTCTGCCATGCAATTGGTTTTCTTATTTTTTTTTTTTTATGGTTTCTTTTGCTGTACAGAAGCTTTTTATTTTGATGTAGTCCTCTTTGTTTAGTTTCTCCTTTATTCCCATTGCTTCAGGAGCTGTATCAGTAAAATATCACTATAGCATATGTCTGCTATTTTGCTGCCTATGAAGTCTTCTAAGATTTTTGTGGTTTCTGATCTTACATTTAAGTCCTTTAACCATTTTGAGTTTATTTTTGTGTGTGGAATAAGTTAGTGGTCTAGTTTCATTTTTTTTTTTTTTTTGGCAAGAATTAGTCCAATTTTCCCAGCACCATTTATTGAAGAGACTGTCTTCACTCCCTTGTATGCTCTTGCCTTTTGTCAAATATTAATTGAGCATAGTGGCTTGGGTCAGTTTCTGAGCTTTCTGTTCTGTTCCATTCGTCTATATGTCTGTTCTTATGTCAGTACCAGGCAGTTGTGAGAACAATGACTTTGTAATATAGCTTGATATTTGGTATTGTGATCCTCCAACATTATTCTTCTTTCTGAGTATTGCTGCAGCTATTCAGGGTCTTTTTTTTTTTTTTTTAAGTTTCTCTTCCTGGGAGTTCCTTATTGGCATATAAAAAAGCCATAGATTTCTGGGTGTTAATTTTGTATCCTGCTACATTGCCGAATACATTTGTTAAGTCTAGTAGTTTTTCTGATGCAGTCTTTATGGTTTTTGATGTACAATGTCATGTCATCTGCGAATAATGACAATTTTTCTTCTTCTTTTCCAACTTGGATGCCTTTTATTTCTTCTTCTGGACCAATCACTATTGCTAGCACTTCTAGTACTATGTCGAACAGGAGTGGTGAAAGAGGGCATCCCAGTCTTGTTTCTGTTCTTAGGGGAAATGGCTTTAGTTTTTGCCAATTGAGTATGATATTGGCTGTAGATTTGTCATATGAGGCTTTTATTATATTGAGGTATGGCCCTCTATTTCCACTTTGCTGAGAGTTTTTATCAAAAAAGGGTGTTGGATTTTGTCAAATGCCTTTTCTGTATCAATTGATACGATTTTGTGATTTTTGTCTTTCAATTTGTTTATGTGATGTACTAGGTTTATTGATTTGTAGATATTGTAGTAGCCTTGCATTCCTGGGATAAATCCTACTTATTTATGGTGTAGGATCTTTCTTTTTTTTTTTTCTTCTCTCTCTTTTAAAATATCCTGCTTTGTTTTTATTTTTTAAAGTATTATAAATAGTAGTATATATGTTTACTTTTTTTACCCCCATTGACCTCCCCCCGGCCTCCCCTACCCCCCAGCACATGCCCTTACCTGCCCCACTGCCCCCAGTGTCTTGTATCCATTGGTTATGCTTATATGCATGCACACAAGTCCTTCGGTTGATCTCTTACAGCCCCTGCTCCCCAACCTCTCCTGCCCTCCTGCTGTAGTTTGACAGTCTGTTCAATGCTTCCTTGCCTCTGTATCTATATTCCCCCTGTTTCTTTTCTTTAAATAATCTTGCATCTACATAATAGAAATAAACAAGAACAAAAAATGTTTGAGTCTCAATTTCAATGTCCAACAGTTCTTAGTCCCAGTTTCAATGTCACAGCCATTTCTCTTTGCTCTACTCTGGTATTTCCCTAAGACACTGCCTCATCTAGTTTACAACCCTACCCAAGCTATGTGCAGTGGCTTTTGCATATGATTGTCCTGTTCTTGCCCAGGCTCAAATCTCTCAAGCAAGCTGCATCTGGGTCAGGGAGACCCAAACCTTTCAATAAAAGGCCCAGGACCTGGCACTGGCACCAGCACCAGCCTGCCTTGCTTCATAGCTGGGCCTCATCTGGGCACTTCCAAACACAATACAAAGAGGAGGAATCTGCATATATCTCTGTAGCTCCTGCTGGGTGGCCCCAGGCTGTGGGTACACCCTAGAGTCAGTGTACCCAGTGGTCAGTGTCCTACCACACTTCTACACATCTGTAAGTGACACACCAAGGGGCAGACTCAGTGAGTGTGAAAGCCCCATTGAATATAGTTGTGCTCCTAAGGGGTGTTTCCTGTACAGCAGCTCTCCCACTGTATTCATAACTGGTCTGGAGGTCAGTTCCTCCCAGTAACACCAACAGCTATCAAATCTCAGTTGCAACAAGACTGTGCTCACAGCCCACAAAAGGGTACATTTAGAGCTCCCAGTTCAGGTGACTAGGCAGGCTGAGCCACTGGGTCCTATAGGACACCTGCTAAAGAAGGCTCCTCTACCAACTCAAGGAGATATAGCAGCTCTATCCAATACAGGAAAGCAATCAAAATGTGGAAACAAAGAAACATGTCACAAATGAAAGAAATGGAAGAAAACAAACTACTGGAAATAGAGTTCAAAACCACAGTTACAAGATTACACAAGAATCTTCTAGAAACCTTAAAAAAATGGAAAAGGACCACTCAGAAATTAAGAATACACTGACTAAAATAAAGAATAATATATAGGGATTCAACAGTAGAGTAGAGGATTCTGAGAATTAAATTATTGATTTAAAATACAAAGAAGCATAAAACACCCAACGGGAAGAACAAAAAGAAAAAAGAATCTAAAAATATGAAGATAGTCTAAGGAGCCTTTGAGACAACTTCAAGTGGACCAACATCCACATTATGGGGGTGCCAGAAGAAGAGAGAGAGCAAATACTGAAAACCTCTTTGAAGAAATAATGACAGAAAACTTCCTCTACCTGGTGAAAGAAATAGACTTAGAAGTCCAGGAAGCACAGAGTCCCAAACAAGAGGAACCCAAAAAGGACCACACCAAGATACATCATAATTAAAATGCTCAGGTCTAAAAACAAAGAGAGAATCCTAAAAGTATCGAGAAAAAAGCAGTTACCTACAAGGGAATACCCATAGACTGTTAGCTGATTTCTCAATGGAAACTGTGGAGGCCTGAAGGGAATGATAAGAAATATTCAAAGTGATTAATAGCAAGGACCTATATCCAAGATAACCCAACAAAGCTATCATTTAGAATTGAAGGTGAGATAAAGAGTTTCACAGACAAGAAAAAGCTAAAGGAGTTCATTACCACCAAACCAGGATTACATGGAATATTGAAGGGTATTCTTTAAGAAGAAGGACAAGAAGAAAAAGATTAAAAATATGAACAACAAAATGGCAACAAATACATACCTATCAACAACTGAATCTGAAAATCAAAATAAATGAATAAGAAATCTAATGAACAGAGCAAGCTGGTGAATAAATAGAATCAGAGACTTAGAAATGGAACAGGCTAATGATTCTCAGATGGAAGGGGGTTAGGGGACTGGGAAGAGATTAAACAAAGATCTTATATGCATTATCTATGGACACAGACAATAGGGTGGTGAAGGCCTGGAGTAGAGCAGAAACTAGGTGGAGGGGGACAATTCGGGAAAAAAGAGGGACATCTATAATAATAGCAATAATACAGATTTATATATATATATATATATATATATATATATATATATATATATATATATGAAAAATCACACTCTTAGGAGTTTTTTTAAAAATTATATAATTTTTGCCTGTCGTATATACTGTGTTAGGGAAGATGAATATTGTTGCCATAATATAACATGCAAAGCAAAACTAGAGAATATTGCTCTATCTTGTGTCAGTGTACCCAGTGGTCAGTATATATCTTTGTATATATATGGACAGTTTGTGGTGTTTCTTTTTCACTTCACCCAGTCAGTGATTTCAAATTTCTTTTTCACTTCACCCAGTCAGGCTATTGTCAGACGAAGAGCATATTTTTCTATTTTTGCTGCCTTGCCTAGTCTCCAAGATCCTGCTTTGTATAAGTTTTCAACCTTCTTGAGTTTTTTCCCATTGTACTAGTGGTTCCTTGCTATCCTAACAAATATGACTTGTGCAGCTCTTCTAAGGCAGAAAGTATATGTTGCCTCTGTTCTCTCCTGGGTATATATTTAATAAGAGATGTAGTATTTGTTTTTTAAGCATCTACAATTTATGATGCTTATGAATGTGTTCTTGTTAAAATGTTATTTAAATTCCCCTGTTTAATAAAGTTCTTTTCACTTACATTACTCATTTCAAATGCAACAGGGGATGAAATCTTAATTCTATAGGGATAGCCTCCAGAGCTTCCCACCAAAGTGGACATCTAAGTTTGTCCCTATATACTTAATTTCCTTTTTAAATTGTAGATAACATGTTTATGAATATTATACTAAAGCTTATTCATCCAACTATCATCAATACAAAAAAAAAAAAAGACTAATTACAATTTCTGAGCCCAAAGTAAAGTTCTGGACAAGGCTGGCAGTGATACTTGTGACATGAGTACTTATAACTACAAAGTACCCTGTTTTCCAAAGTCTGATTTTTACAGACCAGTTTTCTGAACTTTGGATGGCAAATGAAAAGCAACTGTCATACATTTTAATATTTACAGTTTGAACTGTTGAAATTTAATTATTGGAGTGGAACAAACACTGCCCTTAGGTTCAGATGATTCGCATCCTACTCAACATTTGTCTCACCAGCTTGGAATGTTGGTCAGGCCATTTAAAATATTTGAGCCTCTCATTTGTGAAAGTGAAGACTTGGACAACTAAGTCACTGATTTTCAGATTGTGTATTCTGACGTCTGGTCAGGGGCGGGCCGCAATGGTTTGGGGACAATCAGGAAGCAAATGGGAGGCTAAGCAATTGGACTCTCCAAAGGCTTCATGCCTCCCTTGCTGTCACAACTTCTCAGTCTTGACTGTTGTGGGGGTTTTTAAACCAGTTTTAATACATTGTGGTTCTTTATAAATTTAAATTTTAATAAAAGGTAGTTTGCTGTTATTCATAAAAATTTTGAAAAACTCTGGTTTGGATGGTTTCTGAAGTCCCTTCTATTTTTCTTATTTCATGATTCTATGTATACCTGTCAATTACCTCCCTAAGTCCTGCCTACTATCCTCTGTCACTTTTGTAAGGTCCATGAAAGAGAACACCGTAAGTCTATTTTATTCCTGCAGAACCAAGCATGAGGCTTGGGAAATCGTAGGATTCAATGTATCTTTGTTATGTCAGTAAGTGACCTCCTACATAACTAGCACCATTGTATGCCAGAGGGAGGAAGAGAGAAAAGGAGAGGGAGAGAGGGACTCTTTCAGAATGCAGCAAATGGGATGGTCATGATGTTTTGCTGTTCCTGTTTGTGCCCCACACTAGACCTGCATCTCACTGATCTCAATACCTCAGCAGACTTTTTTCCTAATGATATATACACTAGAGGCCCGGTGCACAAAATTCGTGCACAGGAGACAGGGAATGTCCCTTAGCCCAGCCTGCATACTCTCCAATCTGGGACCCCTTGAGGAATGTCTGATTGCCTGTTTAGGTCTGATCCCGCTAGGATGGGGCCTAAACAGGTAGTCAGACATCCTTCTCACAATCCAGGACTGCTGGCTCCAAACTGCTCACCTGCCTGCCTCCCTGATTGCCCCTAACTGCTTCTGCCTGCCAGCCTGATCACCCACTAACCACTCCCCTGCTAGCCTAATTGATGTCTAACTGTTCCCCTGCCAGCCTGTATGCCCCAACTTCCCTCCTCTGCCGGACTGGTCACCCCTAACTGCCCTCCCCAGCAGGTTTGATCACCCCCAACTGCCCTCCCCTGATGGCTTGATCGCCCACAACTGTCCTCCCTTACAGGGCCTGGAACCTCCAAGTGGCCCTCCCCTGCTGGTCATCTTGTGTCCACATGGGGGAAGGATCTTTGACCACATGGGGGCAGCCCTCTTGTGTGTCGGAGTGATGGTCAGTTTGCATATTATTCTTTTATTAGATAGGATAGAGGCCTTGTGCATGGGTGGGGGACAGCTGGTTTGCCCTGAAGAGAGTCCCATATCAGGGTGGGGGTTCCCTTGGGGTGAGGGGCAGCCTGGACGAGGGGCCTGTGGAGGTTTGCAGGCTGGCCATGCCCTCCAGTGACTCAAGCAGAGACCCTGGCGTGTGGGATTAATCTGTGTCTACAATTGAAACTTTGTAGCTAGAGCGGAGCCAAGCCTGCTCTCTCTGTGGCGGCAGCCATTTCTGTTTGAAACTTTGTAGCCTAGAGTGGAGGCCTAGGCTGGCAATGGCAGGCTGAAAGCTTGGCTTCCTCCATTGCCAGGGAAACCCAAGCCTCTGTTCTCTCCAGCTCAGTGGCTGCCGCCATTTCTGTATCTTTTATAATTGAAACTTTGTAGCCTAGAGTGGAGGCCTAGGCTGGCAACTGCAGGCAGAAAGCTTGGCTTCCTCTGTTGCCGGGGAAATCCAAGCCTTCCTCCTGCTCTCAGTGGTGGCAGCCATCTTGGCTGGGGTTTATTTGCATAATCTCCTGATTGGCTGGTGGGCGTGGCTTATGGGTGTGGCGAATTTGCATATTACTCTTTTATTAGGATATATCTCACATATATATTATATATAGAATATATGTCTATAATCTGTCAAGGCTTGTTTTACTGCCTGAAGTCATTAGACTGTTACCTTCACAGGTAACTAGAAAGATAAATGTGTTTTATGGCTCCCATCATGAGAAAGAAGTCAGCTCAGCTAGCTCTTCCTTTTCAGAGCTTGGCTTATGGATTCTCACAGCACACTTCCTGTTGCTGGGCCTTTCCAGAATCTGTGTTCCCATTTCTAGTTGTGCTCCTTCATCCCTGCCTTGCAGCATGACCCTTGCTGTGTGCCCAGCGTCCTGCCGTTGTCTGTGTACTGTGGGACTCTGGCAGAGTGTACTTCCTTGTAAGGTGGTATAACAGCTGCAAACACCTGTTGAAATGAAAGTGCCACCACTATTGAGTGTTGCTTTGAAAAGAAGACCAGTTTCTGAGCAGAGCATTTTTTTTTTTACTCCAGATGTCTTGTAACGATGCAGGTAGTGCACCCTGGAATCCTTGGGACGAGGAGGGCCTGTTGTTAAAAAGCTGCATAAGGAGGGGGTCCAGGCTGGGTGGTATAGGCAGACTTGTTTTCTCCCCTCACTGAACCCTTTTCTTCTTAGGCCTGGGTACCATTGATTGCTCTTGTCACGAGGGTTGAGCATCTCCCTGGTGGCTATATTTCATGGCTCTAAATAGGCTTGTCTCTTCTGGCCGTGTTGAAATCGGCATTGACACAACACAGGGGCCAAAAGATGGGGGCCGGATCCATGTGGTATCTGGTGTCTGTCATCTGTCACACGCTCTTCCCGGGGAGATGGCAGAAGTCAGCTTTTGAGTCTCTCATTTAATCCATCTGGTCTCTCCATGTTGTATGTATGTATGTTTCTTTGTGTCTTGAGACCCATTATCTCTAAGGTTGTAGCCATGTTTGACAGGTCATGTTTATACATACAGTCTGTTCTCTCTTTTATGCAAATGGCTTCCACATCCCCCATAATTAATCAGTTTCTGTTGCTACCAAGAAAATGCATGCAAAAAATTTTCTTTATTTTCTTTTTGAAAAATATGTAGTTCTGCCCTAGCTGGCCTGGCTCAGCGGATAGAGCATCGGCCTGCGGACTGAAAGGTTCCAGGTTTAATTTTAGTTAAGGGCACATGCTCTGGTTGTAGGGGGTCTCCGGGAGGAGCCAGTCAATGACTCTCTCTTATCATTGATGTTTCTATCTCTCTCTCCCTCCTCCTTCCTATCTGAAGTCAATAAAATTATATTTTACAAAAGAGAAATATATATAGTTCAACTTTTTCTCCATTAAAAGTTGGGGACTTTTTTGGTTGGGATTTAGGAGGTGAAACACAACAAAACCAAATACTATCCTATTAATTATACCTATTGATTTTAATATGCTTAGAATTTTAAATGTGCAAACCCGTATACCCTAGAACATAGAGATAGATAAATTGCTTTTGAGTAGCTTGCCTACTTTCATATGGTACTTTTATTAGGAGAAAGAAAAAGCATTGTTCTACAATAAAAATAACTTAGGTTAGCAGTACCAGATTTCTTTTTTTTTTAATAGCTTTATTGTTCAGTTTATTACTTACATTTTTCCCCAATAGCTCCCCTCCACCCAGTACCCATCCCACTCTACGCCCTCACCTCCCCCCACCCTCTGTCCTCTCCCATAGTTGCATGACATTTGTCCAGTCTCTTGCTGTACTTCCCGCACCATTTTTCTAACCGAGCATTATCAGTCCATTCCCTCTCCATGTCCATGATTCAGTTCTATTCCTCATTTTATCCTGATCATCAGGTTGTTAATTCACTTGATTTTTAGATTCATTTGTTGATAGATGTGTACCTGTTTTTCGTAATGTACATATTTACCTTTTTCTTCTTCCTCTTCTCAAATAATACCTTTCAGCATTTAATATAGTGTTGGTTTGGCAGTGATGAACTCCTTCAGCTTTTTCTTATCTGTGAAGCACTTTTCTGACCTTCAATTCTGAATGACAGCTTTGCTGGATAGAGCAATCTTGGTTGTAGATTCTTGCTGTTCATCACTTTGAATATTTCTTGCCACTCCCGTCTGGCCTGCATCGTTTCTGTTGAGAAATCAGCTGACAGTCGTATGGGTGCTCCCTTATAGGTAACCAACTGTTTCTCTCTTGCTGCTTTTAATATTCTCTCTTTATCTTTTGCTCTTGGCATCTTAATTATGATGTGCCTTGGTGTGGTCCTCTTTAGATTCCTATATTTTGGGGTTCTGTGCACTTCTTGGGTTTTCAAGTCAATTTCTTTCACCAGGTGGGGGAAGTTTTCAGTCACTATTTCTTCTAGTACGTTTTCATGATCTTGCTCTCTCTCTTTTTCTGGCACCCCTATAATTCTGATGTTGGTATGCTTGAGGTTGTCCCAGAGGCCCCTTATACTATCTTCAATTTTTTGGACTCTTTTGGCTGTTCTGCTTTTCCAGCTGAGTGGATTTTGCCTTTTTGTATTTCAAATCTTTGACTTGGTTTTTGCGGTCGTCTGGACTGCTTTTAGGTCTTTGTATAATATTTTTTGTTTCAGTCAGTATATGCTTAATTTCTAGTTGGTCTTTTATCATATCCTTGTAAGTGTTGTTCATTTCTTTGTAAGTGTTATTTATTTTGGCATAGTTCTCATTAATTTTATCCGCCTTATTCAGTAGTCTCTTCATAAACCTAATTACTGTGGTTTTAAACTCTATGTCTAATCGTCTTTTTTCCTCCATTTCTTTCACAGCTGAGTTCTTTCCTTTTCTCTGCATTGTTGTTGCTTTCCTGAGTTGGTTCCTTAGCGGTGTGTGATAGGTATCCTCTAAGGAACCAGTGGCTCAGCTTCCTTTGCAGTGCGCAGCGTCAGCCCTAGGTCCGCCCTCAGCAGTACCAGATTTCAAGAAACTAAATTTACTACATTAGTAAATTAGCTAATATGAGGACTTCCTTGGGAATTATTGTTTGTTTTATTAGCTACAAAATAGCATATTGCATTTGATATCTCAGATTTTTCTACTCAGCATTCTGTACATTTCTAGCTACCTTTGATTACTACCTATTTAAGCAAAAGTAACATAAGCTAAGTCTAATTTTATCCTGAGCAGAGCCTTTAGATATAGCAAATATGTTAAAGAAATCAGGGAATAGTTATCAAAGTAAAAAAACTTTGTAAAATATTTTCTATTTGGTTATTATTTTAATGAGTATTGATGGACATTGATCTATAAAAGCGTTTTTTTCTGAAATACTTGGAATAAGTGAACCTATTTTATCTTTTGGTGCCAGTTTGTATACTTAAATGTCAGCTGCAGTGTAAGAAGAGCAGCCCCGATTAGTTTCGGGACATTTTTGAATGCAGTATGTATGTCCCGTTCCTTTTGCAGGTAAAAAGTAACTGAAGCTATAACGTACAGGGAAAAATCACATCTGAAGTGTATGAATTACAGACTCCTCACCTTAACCATTTTCTTGATAAGAAAAACATATTTAAATAGTTGACCAATGTCTTACTTAGGAATTAAATCATAGAATGCATACCTTCTGATTCTCAGTCATGTGATTTTTCTATAATATTAAACTTCCAAATGGGAAAGACGATCACATTAACACCACTTTAAATTAGTTAAGTGTGTTTAAATGAGTTGTGCCCCTAAGATCTGATATTTAGCCTCTAAATTCCTGAGGGGTCAGGGGTGGTTCAACTCAGTATATAAGCCAACACTGAGAAGCAGTGTAATTAAGGAACATTGTCATGCAGTTACCATGGCACCAAAGGGCTCCATACCTGCTCAGCCTCTGGAATCAGAGTGGAGAGGGATGGAAGGGGAGAAGTTTTCCCAGAAGTGTTGGCTGCGTGAGTGCTGTTGCTTTAGTGGTCTTCACTAGGGTGCATGGGGAGCGCCTCTGGCCTGCTGCAGTTCCGGTAGGTTGATGTGTGTAGTGCAGGAGAAGACACAGTGAGGAATGGGATTTAAGATGTAGGTGGAGAACAGGTCACTGATGGCATAGTTTATATTATTTGTTTTACACTAAGGAAGATAAAGAGCACTTGAAGAAGTTCAAGTAAGAGAATCTGATAGTTCGGGCCATGAGATCAAGAATGGGTTATCAAGGATGGGATGTGAGTAGCAGCGTTGGTGGCGAGATCAGTTATATGACAGTGATACAATAACCCAGGTGAGAAATGATGCTTGGCAATGCTGGAAGAAAGGAAGAAACTGCATTTACACGCTTCACATCTCTCATACAAAGATGGATGACGATGATGATGTGATTTTTCTCATCAGCACTTCCAGGCTCAGAAATTCAGAATAATTATCTCATTGCATGGTCACTCCATTACTAAGCTTTCTTAAACTTCCCCCCTAATTTCACGTCTTCTGTCCAATCTAGTCCAATTCCTCCTCATGTAATATCTGAGGTTATGGTTAGGGTCACCTAACTGGCTCTACTGTCTTTAGATTTGCTGAGTGAGCTCTATAATCACATTCTTTTTTGTTTGTTTGTTTGTTTTTTATTAATCCTCACCCAAGGATAATTTCCATTGGTTTTTGTAGGGAGAGTGGGAGAGAGAGGGAAAGTCAGAGAGAAACATTGATGTGAGAGAAACACCCCCATTGGTTGCTCCTGCATGAGCCCAAACTGGAATCGAACCTGGGGCCCGTTGGTCCGCAGGCCGGATGCTCCATCCACTGAGCCAGACCGAGTAGGGCGACAATCACATTCTTATTCTCATTCCCCCAAACTTCCATGCATATTCTTGCCTACACCATGCACTTTCGGGGGGGTGTATCTTCCTGCTGCCCTCTAATTTCTCCCCTTTTGTGTGTATAATAGACCTTTCTTCTTCAAAAAAAAATTTTTCGAAATAACCTAGTTTTTCCTTGACTTTTTAAAAAATTTATTTTTAGAGAGAGAGGTAAAGAGAGGGAGAGAGGGAAAGAAACATGGGTGTGAGAGTGTAACATGCTGATGCCTCCTGCACAGCCCCCCTAGGGATCCAGCTGCAACCTGCACACGTGTCCTGACTTGAGCAACTATGTCTGACCAGCTGAGCCACACGGCCAGGGCTCCCTTGACTTTCTAAAACCCTAAGGATTGTATAGAATGTGTCTGAAATTTAGTTGTACAGTAAACCCTCGATTTTGTGGACCTCGATTTAACATACTTCAGATTTAAAGGACAAAATTTCTGGTCCATATGTCATATGTAAAAATTAACACCCTGTTAATTTTAAAATGCTTTTAAACATATTTTCTTATAATGTAATTAACAGGTTATTTTTTGTTATTAATTACTGTTATTTTTAACACATTTTAACGAATAGGCCATGTGTTGGGATTACGCTAGTAATTTCGCCGACATAAATAAATATTACATATCTACAACTACAGTCTGCATATTTAAATCCAAGAGTGACTGCTGTTAACAATGTTCAGCAGATGATTAGCATGTGATCATACCACATCACACGTGGTAGTTGATTCTTGGTTGGTGTGACTTTCTGTGGCAGTTCTAAGGCATGCAGGCCATGTCCTGACAGGCCCTGAGCCCCGTGCCAGTTGTTTGCATTTGTTTACTCATGGTGACTGGTGAATGCACGCATTGTTCAATATAAATTCAGAATTACAGTAATACGTATAGAAAACTTTTCTGCGAAATTAAACTTTCCATACGTACTTAACTTTAATTATACAGATGTGTCTACAGAAGTAAAAACAGGTATACTAGCTTGTTGATTATTTAACATATCCATTCAGAAAGTTTATTTTGTTATACAATGGACTTTCAACTTTAATGGACTCTCCCTCCTGGAATTAGTCTCTTTTATCGAGGTTTTACTATATACATTTTTTTTTAAATCAGGAAATTTTTGTGGGTGCCCTATATGGATTGAGTGGCATGGGATTTAAGAGCATTAGACTAGGGTGAACAGCCATTTTAAATTCTCAATAAATATCCAAATAGGGTATTGCTAACCATTCAGTTTCTTTATTGATTTCAGAGAGGAAAGGAGAAGGAGAGAGAGATAGAAACATCAATGATGAGAGAAAATCATTGAGCAGCTGCCTCCTGTACACCACCTACTGGGGATCAAGCCCGCAAGCCGGGCATGTGCCCTTGGCCAGAATAGAACCTGGGGCCCTTTAGTCCGCAGGCTGATGCTCTGTACACTGAACCAAGCTGGCTAGGGAAGTGGTCGGCAAACTGCGGCTCTTTAGACCCTTGAGTGTGGCTCTTCCACAAAATACCATATGCGGGTGCGCGTGTACAGTGCGATTGAAACTTTGTGGCTCATGCACAGAAGTCGGTTTTTGGCTCTCAAAAAAAATTCCAATCATTGTACTGTTGATATTTGGCTCTGTTGACTAATGAGTTTGCCAACCACTGGGCAGGGCATCATTCAGTTTTTATCACATTTGTAAAATTTGTTATTATTTTTTGTTTTGTTTTCCACTTAACAAAGTCATAGTAGTGACCTGGAATGTCTTTACTTGACACTATTACTAATATTTGTTTACTGTTAAAACATAAATTTGAGACCAAGCTCACTCCTTGATTAAAATAAAATATCAGTTTCATTAGCAGGGTTATTATGAATGCTAACATTATGATTATGTAACCAGTCATTCTTTCTGTTGAAAGAAAACCCTTCAGCTTCAATATACATTGTCTCATGGACTGGAAACCATATCCATTGTAGACCATCATTGAGTACAAAATTTGGCTGGATATAAAAGCAGTTTTGCAGTGATTCAGAAAACTGAGGGCATTACCCTCATGGTGCTTTTTCTGCAGTCCTTTCTTGGGAAAGGTGAAATAATGGAAGTGTTATTCTACCAATATGTTCATGAGCATTTTATTTGATTCATTTGGAAGGAGCATAATAGAGAAGTTTAGACTGTAGAGTAGAAGTAAAGGATGGTTTGTGGTAATAACTGCAATATTCTTTGGGAGAGTGATCTTACTGTTTTTATCTTCCCACATAGTCCCACCCCAATATAAACTTAGATATATAAATATACTTTTAGAGTAGAGTTACTTAGTAATTGTTTTTTTGAACTTTCCTCCAATTTGCTGAAAACTCTTCTGTATTTAACAATTATCTTTTTTTCTTTTATGCTAATACTCTTGGTTCTTCAGTTATTATTTCTAACCCACATCCTAAATAATAAAAGCCTAATATGCTAAATGTCCAGTCGACCGGTTGGCCATTTAACCAATCAAAGCATACTGTGCTAATGATATGCTAAGGCCATTCAGCTACTCACTGTCATATGCACTGACCACCAGGGGGCAGACAGTCAAATGGTCAACCAATTGCTATGACATGCACTGCCCATCAGGGGGCAGACAATACGACCAGTAGGTTAGTTTGCTGCTGGGATCTGGCCTATCGGGACTGAGCAAGTCAGCCTGACACGCCCTGGATTCTTCCCGTGGTCCCTCCCCACTGGCCAACTTCCTACATCCCTCTCTGGCCCTGATCGTGCACTGGCAGGGTCTCTTGGCCTGGCCTGCACCCTCTCCCAACCCAGGACACCTCTGGGGATGTCAGAGAGCCAATATTGGCCTGATCCAGCAGGCAGGCCGAGGGACCCCACTGGTGCACAGATTTGTGACCAGGCCTCTAGCCTATATAAGAAAAACCTAAGTGACTGTTTCAGCAGAAGGACCGGAACGACCGGTCTCTATGATTCACACTGACCACCAGGGGGGCAGTTGCTCAACACAGCAGCTGCCCCTTGGTGGTGAGTGTGCTCCCACAGGAGAGCGCCTCTCAGCCAGAAGCAAGGCTCACAGCTGGTGAACACAGCTGCCATGGTGGGATCCTCTCCCAACTCCACGGCCGGAGGTGCAGCAGGCCAGGATGAGCACTGGCAGCTCCTGGCTCCGATTCCAGCTCCTTCCCTGCCATCTGCCTCTTGGCACACTGCTCCATCCCCCAAGGCATCCTGGACTGCAAGGAGGCACAGGCTGGGCTGAGGGACCTCCCACCCCACCCTCATGCACAAATTTTGTGCACTGGACATCTAGTTTAAGTATAAAAGCTTCTTAATTCTTCATATTTTATGCCAGGTTTGTGTGTATGGGTTCTTTTTTTAAAGTGTTCTCAAAAAGCTGATTTTTTCCATTGCCAGTAGCTCATCATTCTAATGTTAAAAGTTAGAGTCCAGGAAAACAGACCCTTATTGGACACTATCTGTTAGCTGTTCATTTTCTACATCTTTTCTCCTTTTCCAAAGTCAAAATATTCAACTAATATAAAAATATATATATATCTCCAAAGTTTTCAAATTCTATACAGGATTTTGCATTGCTTGGAAGTCTAGTCCTCACTTATTTTTGTAACATTGTGTTTTATTTAACATTTATCAGTAGAAATTGGTAGTAGTCAGTGGATTTGCTAAGTGTAGTGAAATTTTATATTACTAATGTCTTATTTATTTAATTACGTTTTGTTTTATGAAGATAGATTCTGAAGACAGTTTCATCTTGTTTATAATTATTACTATAGCCCTGGAGGAGGAGGTGCCTCAGCCCGGCCTTCCCCCTTTCACAGTCTGGGAGACCTCAGGGGAGGAGGTGACCTAGCGGTCAGGGGAAGATGACTCCCCATCATACCTCTGCTGCTGCCACTGCCAATAGTGCAAGCCTTGGCTGGCCCTGGTTACCTGAACCTTGGGGCACAGAAGGGACTGGGGACTCCAGAAGCAAGAGCCTCAACAGGGCTGAGGGGACTGGGCACCGCCATCTTGTGACTGTGGGCACCACCATCTTTAAGGGTGTGGCGGTCAATTAGCATATTCCCTCCTCGTCTGTAGGCTCTGCCATCCTTGTGATGGTTTGAAAGTCAATTAACATATTCCCTCTTTATTAGTTAGGATGTTGAATCCTTTGTCTTCCCAAGTAAATTATAAATTACTCAGAAATACTTGTTTGTCATTAGGATTTCCAGTATTGTGGATAATTCTTTTTTACAATTTATTTTTATTTTCAAATGTATTTTATTGATTTTTTACAGAGAGGAAGGGAGAGGGATAGAGAGTTAGAAACATCGATCAGCTGCCTCTTGCCCACCCCCTACTGGGGATGTGCCTGCAGCCAACGTATATGCCCTTGACCTGAATTGAACCTGGGACCTTTAAGTCCGCAGGTCTCGATGCTCTACCCACTGAGCCAAACCGGTTTCAGCTGGGGGTAATTCTTTAAGAATAGGAAGTAATAAAGAATAGTTTTCACATGGTGGGTTTTTTGTTCACTCTGTCTTTCTCTAAGCAAATATATTTTTTAAAATATAATTTATTGATTTTTTACAGAAAGGAACGGAGAGAGATAGAGAGTTAGAAACATTGATGAGAGAAATATCGATCAGCTGCCTCCTGCACACCTGCTTCTGGGGATGTGTGTGCAACCAAAGTACATGCCCTTGACCAGAATCAAACCTGGGACCCTTCATTCTGCAAGCTGATGCTCTGTCCACTGAGCCAAACCAGTTATGGCTGTTTAGCACATATTTAAGGATGCTTCTTTGGACTATGCTTGCAGAGGGGAATACTTGTTTACTAACGAATAAAAGTAATGATATCATTTTTATTTTGTATTCTTCTGTTTATACCTATTGAACAATTCATTGAACTCTATTAAAAAGTCTGAACAAATTATTTAATTATAGTAAACTTGTCAGAGCTGCCTGGAATGACATTCACTGTTAAATCTTATACTTGTTATAGATAACATTGTGGATATTTCAAAGTTGCTGTAAAGTCTGATTTATATAATGTACTTATTAGGATGCTTTTAGCTGCATTCAATAGAAAATTCAACGCAGAGCACTTTGCACCATTAGGAAATACAGTCTTACAAAACTGAATTCTAGAGTTAGTTGGGCAGTGTCAGGGATTATTGATTCCACAGCCTTAGCTTTGTTATCAAAGAGCAACATCTTTCTGCCCCTTCAACAGTACTGTTCACAATCCAGAGGGTAACTGCAGAGCTCAGAGGCAGTTTGCTTTCCTGTTCATATCCAACAGAAGGCAGTGAGCCATCTTCCTAAGCATGGAATATGTCCGTTCAGATTAATGGGGTCATTCTGGGTAATAATAACACTGGGCTAATAAATCAATAAGTTAGGGTTATGTAAACTTTATAATGGATTTACCCCTTGGAGCTAGATTGTATTCCTGAACACAGTCAGAGTCCCATTAGGACGAAGAAAGGGAGAAATGGATTTTGGTTAAACAACCAGCAGAGATCAATAGTAGCATTGGTTTTTCTTCTTCTTTTAAAAAAAATATATTTTATTGATTCTAAAGAGGAAGGGAGAGGGGGAGAGAGAGAGAAACATCAATGATGAAAGAGAGTCATTGATTGGGTGCCTCCTGCATGTCCCTTCTTGAGGATCAAACCAGTAACCCAGGCATGTGCCGTTGGCCATAATCAAACCCGGGATCCTTCAGTCCACAGGCAGAAGCTCTATCCATTAAGCAAAACCAGCCAGGGCAGCATTGCTTCTTAATGGTGAGTGTGTGGGCAAGATCATTGACCATGTGGCTTATAGTCAGCTTTTGACAATAAAATGTTTGTGAAGACTAGATAGAAATATTTGTTTACTAGAGGCCCGGTGCACAAAATTCATGCATGGGGGAGGGTGTGTCCCTCAGACCAGCCTGTACCCTCTCCAATCTGCTTACCTACCTGCCTCCCTGATTGCCCCTAACCGCCTCTGCCTGCCAGCCTGATCTCCCGCTATCCACTATCCTGCCGGCCTAATTGATGTCTAACTGCTCCCCTGCCAGCCTGTTTGCCCCCAACTTCCCTCCTCTGTTGGCCTGGTAACTCCTAACTACCCTCCCCTGCTGGCCTGATCATCCACAACTGCCCTCCCTTGCAGGCCTGGAACCTCCCAATGGCCCTCTCCTGCTGGTCATCTTGTGGTGGCCATCTTGTGTCCACATGGAGGCAGGATTTTTGACCACATGGGGGCAGCTCTCTTGTGTGTTGGAGTGATAGTCAATCTGCTTATTACTTTTTTATTAGATAGGATAGAGGCCTGGTGCATGGGTGGGAGCCAGCTGTTTTTTCCTGAAGGGTGTCCTGGATCAGCGTGGGGGCTCCCTTGGGGCATGGGGCAGCCTGGGAGAGGGGCCTATGGTGGTTTGCAGGCCAGCTATACCCCCCAGTGAGCCAAGCGGAGGTCCTGGGATCTGGGATTAATTTATGTCCTACAATTGAAACTTGGTAGCCTGGAGAGGAGTCAAGTCTTCTGCTTACTCTGTGGCCACAGCCATTTCTGTTGGGACATTTACCTTCTGTAATTGAAACTTTGTAGCCTAGAGTGGAAGACTAGGCATTGGGGCTGTAGAAGCTTGGCTTTCTCCATCACCCAGGCAACCCTAGCCTCTGCTCTCTGCAGCTCTGTGGCTGCTGCCATTTCTGTTGGCCTTTATGTATCTTCTATAATTGAAACTTTGTAGCATTGAGTGGAGGCCTAGGCCTGCAAGAGCAGGTGGAAAGCTTGGCTTCCTCCATTGCCAGGGAAACCCAATCCTCCCTCCTGCTCTCAGTGGCAACAGCCATCTTGGTTGGGGTTTATTTGCATAATTTGCTCCTGATTGGTTGATGGGCGTGGCTTTGGCTTTATCAGAGGTATGGTCAATTTGCATAGTGCTCTTTTATTAGATAGGATGGTATAAGGTACAGAACCTTGAGTTTCAATTGAAATATGAAGTCATTTTCTCCATAATCATTAACATATGAGTTTGAAGTTTTTTCCAAACTTCTTGGTGACTCAGTCCTAACAGGATACTTGGCAGAATTGAGTAGCTTAATTTGTAACACAGACTAGAATTTTAATTGAGCTTTGTTTGCATTCGTTGAAAACATGGTAATTAAATGTCTTAATTATACAATGAGTATGCTGCATTAAAGAGAAATACTTTAAAAAGAGAAACTTGAGAGTATCTATTACTATAGATAATCACATGGGAAAATCACTGATAGTTCAGTGCATAGAGTTAGTTAAAATAGGCAGAAATGTTCATAAAAAATAGGAATTTCTATTTGTTTGGAAGGAGATCATATTTCTTTGTGTAGGCTCTCTGCAAAGGGAAAGGTAGTAATCTCTAAAGATGAGCAAAATTAAAGAGAACAACTGTAAAATTTCTATACCACTTAAAATAATAAATGATCTAAATGTAGGTTTATGCTACATTTATGCTACAGTCTGCAAATGTAGATTGTAAAATTACAATCTTACATTGTAATTTTCTGTGGCGAACACATAAATCAAGCCATTTGTTGCTAATATAGTCTCAGTAGTTTTCTTACTTGAAAAATTCTTTATATGGTTTCTAATTTTATTAGTCTCTTATTTTATTAATTTTGAGTTGTGTCTTATTATAAAAATAGTATTAAATGTACATAAATTGATTTTAAAACTTTAAAATAACCTGACTAGTATATTAGTAACCTTGAGTATGCGCATATATATATATATATATATATATATATTTTTTTTTTTTTTTTTAATTAAGCATCGGTAGCCAATTTGTTAAAGTTTTTAAGAGTAATCTTGCATAGGGTAAAGTGACATAGTACTATTTTCCCCTATCAAATTATTTTAGAGTTTGAAACATATGTATGCAATACTTTAAAAAAAAACATGTTTGTACATATGAAGCTACATATTGCTAAATATTTTTAATTAGTTAGCATCAAATGGATTAGTAAAATAAGTACACCCCCAGAAGAATTTCTGTGATAAAGTATTATCAAAATTAGAATGTTCAAAATAAGTATAAAGAATTCGCAAATGTGTGAATATCATCTTAAATAGTTCACTGGCTTGGGGCAGGAAACTGGGTAGGATATTTTAATTTGTAAAATGTGTTTATAAAACCAAAGTTAATAAATGATTTAATAATAATTTTCTCTGTTTCACCCAATTTATAAAATAATTGGTGTTACATACACCAGAAAATTATTGTGATTATGAAAAGAGTTGGCAACAAATGTAACTTCAGTGCCGTTAGTTGTGACAGCTCTGCCTTTATTCTGTTACCCAGCCAAGAGCAGACATATGCCCCCGTGCTTCTGCCAGGTGCCAGGCCGAGAACTAGCATTCGTGAGTTATGGTGACGGTTGCTATGGAAGACAAAGTCGTTTACGTTTACTGGGCTCATTTTTTTGTTTATAGTTTCAAATATTGATGAGGGTTGTGTAATCCACTAGACAATACATACAGGACTAACAATAATGTCGTAAAAATATACCTACGATGATGACAGCTGAAATAAGTACAGTTGACCCTTAAACATCTTGAGTTTCAATTACGCAGGACCACTAACATGTGGGTGTTTTTCAGTAAATAAGTATAATACTGTCAGAGTATTTTCTCTTATGGTTTTCTTAAGGACATTTTCTTTTCTTTAATTTACTTCATTGTAACACAATATATAATACATATGCTATACAAATGTTGTAAATTGACTGCTTTATGGTATCAGTAAGGCTTCAGTCAACAGTAGTCTCTTAGCAGTTGAGTTTTGGCAGAGTTAAAAGTTACATGTGAATTTTTGACTGTGTGGAAGTTGGTGCCTCTAAACTCCGTGTTGTTCAAGAGTCAAATGTCTATTGGGCCTTCCCGGTGTTACTGTAGTTGGGGTCTAGCCAGGTTTTTCAGGCTAGATTAGGAAAGAGTGGGCATTGTTCTGAAGCTAGAGGCATGGCAATACCCAGAGACTGCGTACGTGCTTGTGTCGTTGGGATAGTCATGAGGCAGGTACCAATAATCTTTCATTTAAACAACTTTTTATGAGCAGCTGCTGTCCGTGTGACTTTCCTCATTTCAGAAGCTCCGAGAGTGGGAGACAGACATATGTGAAGTACAACCAAGTTTGTTACAAAGAGATATGGAAGTATAGGTAAAAGGAGTTTTGCACGTTGCGTTTAGAAAATCCACTACCATTCATCTGTTTAATTTGAGTTTACCAACCCACCTCGGTTTGTAGCTCGCAAGAACTTTTGAGAATTGTTTTGTAGTGATTTGGTCAATTATCTCAAAGTTGATGCCACACCTATTTCCCAAAAGGTTGAGAGAGTGGTTGGTAATCAGAGCATAATCGTATCAAGGGTATTGACAAGGTGCTACAGCCCTGCTGAAGCTGTATTCACATTCTCCTGGGCAGCTGTCATTGAAAGGGCTTCGCATAATTAGCAAACTCTTGAGACACTGGGCCAGGATATTCTTTCCTTCCTCTTTGTAGTCCACAAAAAATTACAGCCTTAGTTTACCATTTATTTGCAAGGCTATGGATTTTTACTAGCAATGGTCATCTGAAAATTGTAACTGGCTTCCTCCAATAAATCTGCACAATTTCTGTTTATGCATTAGTTGAAAAAGAGTAAAAAAAAACACAAATTTTTTTTAAAAAATCTGCCATGTTAATTGGAAGGAGAGAGTGGCTCACATTTAAATAACCCAGTACAGAAGGAGGTCAATCTTTCTGAAGTCATTTCTACAGTTGCTCATCCATCCTAGAGCCACTGCACAATTGATCTTGCTTCTTGAGTGATTCATCAATGTGAACCACAAGTCACAGTATTCAGTTACCGTACAACATTGACAACATGTTTCTGAAATATATTTCTGACTGCTGTAATTATATTCTGGGAAAACTGTGTAATGACTGGTTGATAGATTACTGAAATATATGCTGAACGAAGCATGGAATCTAGCAATCACAAGCAGAGTTGACTAAAAATTCATGAAGGTCTTGCTAAAGTACAACTGTACAAGGATATAATAGTGGAAAGATCCCCAGGCAGGAAGTGTGCTGGGCCCAGATCTTTCCGTTTCCTCGGCATTTGGAGGAAGAAGTTGGTCTAAATGACCTCCAGAGTACCGCCTGGATTTAGACTCAGAGACGTTCTTACTCCTTGGCTAGACCTAGGGTATGACCTGCTGGAATGGGAAATATGTTGGCTCATCTTTTTAACCAAATGTGTCAACAAAAAAAATTCTTTTAGTATCATGGTAAATAGCTGGCATTAATAAAGGTATCAGTTGGCTGTACTCATGTCATCACTTGATAGTATCTTTTCAGATGTGTGAGGGTTTAGTAGCATTACGCTAAGATATTGAATTTGTTTTAATATGTCTTATTATTCTTTTGTTATTGTGTATTGCTAATTTAAGTGCTCCTCACTGAATCTCCCTTGAATATACATTACCTTGATTTAGAGATCTGTTTTTTGTGAAAGACTGGGAAAAAGCCCAACTGTTCTATTTGGTTCTACATTAGAAGAAGCTTAAAAATACTGATTCATACTTTGTTTGTTGATGGAGGAAAAGAAAGTTGATCTCAGAATTCAAGGGGTAACGCAAAGCCCCAAATCATAGGCAATCAGTCTCAGAAAAGATCTTATGAAAATGGCTGAATATATGTTTCTATTGCTTCTGGACTTAAATTCTGAAAGATTTTTGTTAGGTGGAAACCCCCTTTAGTTACTTGTCTTCTTTCAAATGCAAAACAGTTTGGAGTATTGTACCATATTCTTATGAAATGTTGGTTCACAAGATGGAATCTTGTTATTTAAGTACAGCTTTTATCTACAAAATTCAGAGGAGTATAAGGTTATTTAATCACACATTTTCATGATTCCATCCTACTCTGTTTATCTGCTATTGTGTAGACTCATATGCAAAATTAGGATTAGAAGATGTAGTACCATTTGCTTGTGATACTGACCTTATTTAATAGTATCATAAATAAAAGCTGCAGAAACTGTGAAGACCCAGTCTTCTGTTTGCAGAAATGACAGATGGACATGTCTGGGAACCTACGGAAACAAATTCTTGTGCTACCATTCGTGTGCTAACTAGAGGATGGTATAATATAACTCATTAATGAGGGGCCGGAGTGGATCCACTTCATTCTTACCCAAGAGGAGTGTAAGCACTTGGGGAAGGACTGCTTATTTTCATTTTGCAAATATAGTAAAAAGGACCATTACGGGTCTGTGCTGTGATGAGGACCAGCCAATTCCCCCAGCAGTACATGTTTTGTGTAAAGGAGGATGTTACTCTGGGAAAATCAGCACCTGGCTGAAAAGCAGCTTCTCTTGGTCTGTTGGCACATCATTTTCTATACAAAAGTGCATAGAAGTCATCCACATCACATAATCAGTTTTAATTCCATGCAGAAGTAAACAGCAGTGCAGCCCCTGTTAATAGTAAGACTGTACAGTACAACATGTGGGAAAGTATAATCCTCACATATATTTTAGCTTCCTTATTTTTGTTCCTTTGGTTCACTGTATTCCTTATCTGTTTTTGTTTTTGTTTCCTTCCAAGTGGAAGAAGACACAGAAGAAAGCTCACGATCAGGGAGAGAGTCTGTGTCCACAGCCAGTGACCAGCCTTCTTATTCTCTGGAAAGACAAATGAATGGAAACCAAGAGAAAGGAGATAAGAGTAATAGGAGAAAAGATAAAACTGGCAAAGAGAAGAAAAAAGAGAGAGATAAGGAAAAGGATAAAATAAAAGCCAAGAAGGGAATGCTGAAAGGTCTAGGAGACATGTTCAGGTAAGTCTCTACCAACCCAACTCAGATCATTCCTCTACATATGTATGAGGCTAATAAGAAATACTAGAATACAAATTTGAAAACATTATGTTTGAGGTCAACCAAAGTTCTAGTTTCCACTCTTAGCTACTTCATTGTTATATTCTTAATGATTTCACCTTTGTTATTTTAGACCATTTTATCAGTCTTAGAGATAAGACTTGCCAACTATGGAAATGACGCTGTAGAGAGGAAGGAGGGACAAGTCTCTATCTTAGCTATGCATATGATTAACAGCCCCATTGAGTCAAAAAACTTAAAGCAGTGTTTGTTCTTTTGTGAGTATGAACAATGGTTCATTATTTAAATTTAACATAGAGCTCAAGTTAGAGGTAGCATTTAAAGGTTCATTAATAACAAGTCTAATAAAAATATTACAAATAGAGCTTTAATTAAACTGTGTTGATTAATTTAATTTGTTATTTCTGTCATAAAGGTTTAATTAAATGTAGTCTCTAGCTGTTTTCTGACAGAAGTTTTTGTGTCCCTCAATTATATTATAGGATTACTTAGCATATCATAGTTTACAAATGATTGCCACACAATAAAAGTGACTAGTTTTTCTTAAGTTGCACTGCAACTCTTCCATAAATGTTCACCTAAGGTGATTTATAATATTCAGGTATTTAATGTACAATATAAAGATTAGTTGATTGTCTCACAAATTAAACCCCTAAGCATATCATGATAATGGTTTAAATTGAAAACATACAGCATAATCATCCAACTCTTCAAAAAGTAATTATCCTACATTATGAATCCCTTTCTTTTGACCTTTTTTAAAAAAAATGTGAATGAGCTTTTCTTTTCACAGAAATTTTTATTGATGATCCTGAGGTTACCCTCAGTAACTCAAGGAATTATAGATATGTCAAGCCTACACTTAGGGCCCACCCTTCAGGCCACACAATGCAATAGATGTGTTCTGTAGATGTCTGATTAAGACAAGTACATGGAAGAAGTAAGCAATAGATGGCGATAATAGAAAACCTGGCCTATTAGCTGTGTCAGTTTTATTTTAAATACAATTGGATTTCCATTTCCAGTGCCTCCGAATATTGGGGTTTTCATAGTTTTACATTAGTTTTTCTTGCTTATATACTGATCCTTCTGAATCCATTTTCAGTCGGATCATCATTTTTCATTACATTCCATGTCCATTTATTTCCGTTCCTGTGTTAGCCAGGGACTTTTTCATTCCTTATCTGCAAACTGACAGCTCCTAAACGGTCACCTACATAACACACAGAAATAAGGTGGTTGCCTACTAATTAAAAGTTGAGGAATTTGTAAGACTGTTTTCGTCAAATCAGAGAATATGATAGGGGAGCAAGCCTTCCCTGGGACTGGCAGAGCCAGCGTGGAGCCCAGGCGCGTCTCCAGGGTTTCTCCTGAAGTCTTATCGAAAGCTAGTGGCTTATCAGTTTTCACTCATCAGCTAACATTTATCTAATAGACACAGTGCTCTATTCTCCTCATGGAATAGAGGATAAGAAAACTTTTAGTTTGTTTATAAATTATTTTAATTATAAATGCTTTTTTTTCTTTTTTTGTAACTTTAACTTAAGAATAAGAAAGACCTTATAGTAGAGTTTTCTTTTGGGGGCCAGAGGAGTGGAGAGTGTCAGGGGCGTGGGGAAATGCATATTCTTTCAAAGGGACCCTGAAATACGTAGTCCAACCTTCTTTTTGAAAAAAGTTCTCTGAAGTACTATATGATGTTTTTTCTAGATCAAATTCTATAGCTTATATCTATAACCAGCTTTGTGATGAGGAAGTGGACCCATTTATGCTTTGAAGGCCTGGTATCCTTGAAAATAAACTTCTATGTTTAGGTGCCAGGGCTGAGGTTTTTTTCTAAGAATTAAGTTTATGTCCTTTCAGTATTTAAGAATGGCTATTAAGAATAGCAAAGATGTCTGTACTTTTCTGGGTGCATAACATATAAATGGTTTCCTGGATTCAATATACATTGGCTTGCGAAAGCCATTTGTTCAATTTTTAGAGATTTTTGCCAACCAGTTGTTAAATACAACCGTTACTAAAAATTAAATAAGTTCTCTAAAGTACTCAAAATCTGTCACTTCTTAATTATTTTATTATATTTTACTATAATCTCTGCTTCTGGGGTTATTTACACTGACTGCATTGGCATGGTGCTAGTACTGTGTGTGGTGTGTTCTCAGCTACAGCTCTGGGACATCACGCTGCCAGTTGAAAATCAGCCATGTCGGGAGGACTTGCACTATGGAAGTATGTGAATTCCAAACTGAGCTTTTTCTCCCAGGATAGCACCACACCACATGGGGAGGAAAAATAAATTCTCTGCTACCCTTCTAAGTTCTCCCAGTTAAAGAAACAAATTATCATGAAACAGATTAACAAGAGAAAATGATCAGATGTATTACCTATATAGATATGGGGTTCCTAAGAACATGAAACCCGCCTCTTTAACAGAGGGACACAGAAGGGACTGACTAAATGGCTCTTAAGGTTCCTCCCTGTCTATCACACTAGTTCATATTAAAATATAGTTATCTTTGATAATTGCTCCTTCAGAGCAAGTCCTCTAAATTCTTTTAGACAGTTAAGGGGAAGACCAAAGGTTTTTCCTGATTTTGTTGTTCCTTAAAAACAACTAGCTTAAAATAATGTCTTAAAAAGGGGCATGTTTCGGGTGGCACACTGGCCTCTCCTCACCATGGAGAATGTGAACATGCCTTAAGCAGAGTTGTCCTGTCTTGTCCGCTTCTCTGGATCATGGCTGTCTTTTTTCCTTCCTGCACACCCGTGCTGCTTCCCTCGGGGAAATAGTTGAAGCTTACCAAACACTCTCCTTGGAAATGAAGTTGAGAATAATTTATTAAACATAAAATAAGTTTTTTGTTTTACTGTTGGCTCTCAATCATTTCTTCATACTATTATTATATCTCCATAGTATTTCAGAAGACTTTTAAAGCATTATTAGGTTTTTGAAAATATTTTTTCTGCCTTTTTTACTTACTGGATCTAATTATTTGAGACTAATAAGCTCTCAGATTGATTCTTTTATGCTTTTGTAATAACATAGGGAAAATAGTAAGATTTAAAAATTAGTTGTTTCCCTTTTCTTTGTTCTTTTAAATGGTATGTGATTTTCTTAGTAAGGTCGCTTTTAAATAGCTTAATAAAAATGTGTATGTGCCTACAGATTTTTTAGAACAGTTTATAAAGGAGATTCAAATACAGTTTGCCCATGTTGGCCTACACTACGAAGCAGAGATGTGTATGTGTGTGTGTTATGATTTTGTTTCTGTGTGTTGGTTCAGATAACAGAAAAAGGTTTTTCTCTTTAGTTGCTTGAGAAAGTAATAATGTGTTTTCTTTCGAAGCTAGGATCACATGCTCTCCTCTCTCCCTCAGTTCCACCCCACCCTTACACCTCTCAAAACAACAAACAAACCACACACTCTGTTCCTACCCCTATGGGGTGTAAGTGATTTTTGGTTAAATTCGATGAGGGCCTAACAGACGGACCATATTTTTGAAACTATGAGAGGAGGCTGCATAACATTGAGCAGGTATTTTAATTCATTGGTATATACAAATGACGTTTTCCGTTTCACACACTGAATGATAGCCACAAAAATGATTTAATTATTTTTGTTTTGTAACCTAAAATTTTTTCATTTTTACCTGAGGACATGTTTTTATTGATGAGAGAGGAGACAGAGATAAACATTGATTGATTGTCTCCTATACATGCCCTGACCAGGGATTGAACTGGCAACCTAGGTTGGAAGGAATACTGTGTCAGATGAATTCTGTCTATAAATGATGGAGTATATGAAGTGCAAAGTTGTCTTAATGCAAGTTTTAAATCTATAAGGAATCAAATAACAAATATAAAGTGTGTCATGTTTGTATGAATTTCTCCTTGAATATCAACATCTTCTTTTGCAAGTAAGGCGCTCCTATTGCCTTAATTAAAGAGGCTTTGTAGCTCAGAAAGCTGTGTGTACTTACTGAACAAGTAACATGACTTGTTAATGCAATCATTCTGAGTACAAAGTGCAGAGTAGGGGGACTGGCTGAACTTTTGAGTCTATATATATTCGATTCCCATATGCTTGAGTATTCAAATTTAATACTCTAAAATATTTCTGAGAATTCTGCATTTGTATGAGATTGGCACCAAAGAGGGACAGATACCGATTGCGTAATGTTTTAAATGTGTTCATTTAAAAATGAAAAGAATAGCATTATTATTTTTAAAATTGATTTTTAGAGAAGAAGGGAGAGGGAGGGAGGGAGGGAGGGAGGGAGGGGGAGAGAGAGAGAGAGAGAGAGAGAGAGAGAGAGAGAGAGAGAAATATCAATGATGAAAGAAACCATTGATTGATTGATTGGCTGCCTCTTGGATGCCCCACACTAGGGATCGAGTCTGCAACTCGGGTATATGCCCTGACTGAGAATCAAACCTTGGCCTCCAATAACAGCATTATCAAGCAACACGTTTTTGCCTCAGTTTCTATCTCCAACTTGAATAATCAGCAAGATATTAAGCATTTAAAAGTACTTTTCTTCAGCCCTGGAGTGAGTGCAATTTGATACTGCTTTTCTTGAAAACTCAGAATTATTATCATTTGAATGTCCTAGAATTGCATGCACTGAAGGTTCTTAGAGCTGACCTTACTGTGCACTTATCAGGTTATTTGTGCTGTTGTTCTTGTGTGGTAGCCTAGACCCTATCTCAGTGGAAGCTCAAGCAAAAGTAATGTTGCAATATTCCTATTATTAAAATAGAACCCTCCAATTACTTTTAAAATGATGACCATAGTCCCTGCCCCATTGTTTATTCGGTTCTGTAAGAAGAAATAGATCATTTAGTTTGAAACTTTGTTTGGCTTAGAATATAATTGTTTTCAGAACACAGTGAACATGATCAGATTTTAACAGTTAATGTGTCAGCTGGTATTGGCTCAGTGGCTGAATTTCAACCTATGAACCAGGAAGTCACTGTTTGATATAGGGTCAGAGCACATGCGCTGATGTTTCTTTCTCTCTCTCCCTTCCTCTCTGAAATCAATTAAAAAATGTGTTTTAAAAAAGTTAATGTTGTAGTTGGAATTTACCTTTTAGACTATTGAGAGAATAACAAACACAATTTACTACTGCTTTTTCCCTTACTTGTGCGTACTAACTGTGTGTCTATACCGTGTTTCTCGTTCAGCCTTGCCAAACTGAAGCCTGAGAAGAGATGAACTACAAACCAGATTCAAAAATGGCTTGAAAAGCACATGTTGCACAGTTGTTTTTAAACAATAAATTTACTTTTAATGAATTCTTTAGTGGCTGTTGACAAATTTTGTTTACGACATCAGCAGTTTTGATGGCTTAGTAATTTCCATATTAATCAATTTGGAACTTCTTTATTTTGATTTCAATCTTGGTGTTTAAATCACTGCTTGGAAAGGCAGAGAAGTTTTTTCCCTATCATTTTTATGGAAAACCAGTCCTAGCTGTTGGCGTATTCAGAAATCATCAGCACGCACCCATCATATGCAAGAATCAATGCTTTCAAGTGTATGTAATGTACTAATTTGGTTTCATTATGTAGGTCAGTGGCTAGAGACACAGGCTGGCAGCAGATGAACAGTTCAAGGGCTAGGAGGTGTGTCCATTGGGATAGTCACTCATCAGTTGATGACCAAATGGGCCAGGTAGAAAGTGACTTTTGGGCAAAGAAAAGTGACTTCATGGATTACAGAATTTAGATTAAAAAAATGAGGGGTTAAGAAAATATCTGTGTTCGGGGATGGCTGAACCAGCAAGCACTTCCAGTGGGAGAAGTGGAGATACTTTGGCCAGTAATCCTGAGGTTTGCTGAGACCATACAGAATGGGGGCACACACTTTTATAGAAATGTTTCTGGAGAGCGTCCGTCTGGGTAAGTGCCCCAGTCATAGACCCAGGTGCCGGCCCAGGTGGAGCACAGTGTCCTTACGTTAGAATGAAGCTTTCTACTGGAAAGAAGACTTTGTTTTCCATGGCCCCTCAGGATTTCACACACAGACTGCATTCAGCAAGCTCTGTTTCTCTGAAAACCTTACGGTTACTGCATTCCACTTAGAAATGAATGTGATGATGGGAAAAAACATTTAATAAAAGGGTATCGGAGAACTGGGTTGTGTGCCATGGAAGGATTTCACTATAGTAAAGCTGCCACGCCACCCTCGCCCTCCACTCTGCCAAGTGGAACTTACCTATATTTTAAGAACACACACAAAACTGTTTGTTTGTTTGTGTCAGAAGTGTTGGGACTTGTAGTTTTATATGAGTCGGGCCTTGTGAATTAATGTGACCAGTTTCATGTTGTTAAAATTAAATGGTGTCTGGTACAACCTGCTGGGGAT
The DNA here is from genome assembly GCA_027563665.1 of Antrozous pallidus. Taxonomy (NCBI): domain Eukaryota; kingdom Metazoa; phylum Chordata; class Mammalia; order Chiroptera; family Vespertilionidae; genus Antrozous; species Antrozous pallidus. The sequence continues at coordinate 7,007,218 of CM050515.1, forward strand.
TTAGGGAATGCAGTTTAAATCATCCGAATGAGGCACAAGAGCAATACTGTGTCATGGCAAAGACTGAACTTAAAGGGAAGGATTCTGCATAACCTTACTTGTTTTCTTATTTCATCTGGAATAGAACATAAATTGTTCTATAAGTACACCTATTGGGAAGTTTCCTTGGAATAAATTCCAAAGTTGTAAATTCCAAGTACTTACTGAATGCTTTGTTTAATTTGAATGTAAACAGAGGTTCCTGTTTTTAACACAGGAAAATAAGTGTCAGCCTGACCTGTTAGCAAAGACAAGTTCTAGGGTAGCTGATAACCTGCTCTTCAAGTATTCTTTTCCTTGTTGGCAGTTTTAAGTAGAGAGCCTCTGACATCTACAGCACTGAAGCTGACGGCAAAGGGGGCCAGAGGGGCCAGAGCATGACAGCTAGGCCTTTTTGAGGCCTTCCTGGCATTTTTAAACATTTCTTTGCCATAGACCTGCAGCATGAATATAGAATGCAAGTATCATGAATGACACTTACTTTCTAGTGTCTGCAAAGTAAACCTTTTTGTAAAAGAAATTTGTGACAGTTCTGAGATGCCAAGTCAACTTCAATTTCAGACTGGGTAAAAAATGGAATCCTTTTTTTTTTTTTTTTGCAATTGATCTGAAAATTAAAGGCTAGTGACTATTCACCCTGTAATAGCACAGGGTAAATAAATACTATGGTACCATTGAAAAATGTACTAGAAGACAGGCTTGGCTAATGACATTTACAACAACATATATTGGCAATATTATATCTGCTGTTTTTTATTTGTTACCATTAGAAGTTCTGTATCATTTACATTACCAATAATGGATCAAGCACATGTTATTTCTAAATGTATTTTTATTAAGCCACAAATTAATATATAAAGGTAATTCTTTAGTCCTTCCAAATAGTTTTTTTAAATAATTCACTGGAGAAGTGACCTCTTTCATAAAAATGTAAGATGGTTTTCTTTTGACCTATCCTATTTAATAACAGAGTAATATGCAAATTTGACTGTATTTTCACTATATCCACCAGCCATGCCCACCAGCCGATCAGGAGCAGATTACGCAAATAAATCCCAACCAAGTTGGCTGCGCCACTGAGAGCAGGAGGAAGGCTTGGGTTTCGCTGGCATCAAAGGAAGCCAAGCTTTCTACCTGTTGTTACGGCCTAAGCCTCCAATCAGTGCTACAAAGTTTCAATTATAAAAGATACAGAAATGGCAGTAGCCACTGAGCTGGAGAGAACAGAGGCTTGGGTTTCTCTGTCAATGGAGGAAGCCAAGCTTTCTACCTGCTGTTGCTGGCCTAGGCCTCCACTCAATGCTGCAAAGTTTCAAACAGAAATGGCTGCCACCATGAAGCAAGCAGAAGGCTTGGCTCCGCTCCAGGCTACAAAGTTTCAATTGTAGACATAGATTAATCCCAGATCTCAGGGCCTCTGCTTGGGTCACTGGAGGGCGTGGCCATCCTGCAAACCACTACAGGCCCCTCTCCCAGGCTGCTCCTTGCCAAAGGGAACCCCCTGATCTGGGACACTTTTCAGGGCAAACCAGCTGGCCCCCACCCATGCACAAGGCCTCTATCCTATCTAATAAAAGAGTAATTTGCAGATTGACCATTACTCCAACACACAAGAGGGCTGCCCCCATGTGGTTAAAACTCCTGCCCCCATGTGAACACAAGATGGCCACCACAAGATGGCCAGCAGGGGAGGGCCATTGGGAGGTTCCAGGCCCTGCAAGGGAGGGCAGATGTGGGCCATCAGACCATCAGGGGAGGGCAGCTGGGAGGGACCAGGCCTGCAAGGGAAAGCAGTTTGGGGTGATGAAGCCTGCAGGCGAGGGCAATTAGGGGTGATCAGGCCAGCAGAGGAGGGAAGTTGGGGGCAAACAGGCTGGTAGGGGAGCAGTTAGACATCAATTAGGCTGGCAGGGTAGTGGTTAGTGGGTGATCAGGCTGGCAGGAAGAAGCAGTTAGGGGCAATCAGGGAGGCAGGCAGGTGAGCAGTTTGGAGCCAGTGGTCCTGGATTGTGAGAAGGATGTCCGACTGCCCATATAGCCCGATCCTACTGGGATCAGGCCTAAACGGGCAGTCGAACATTCCTCAAGGGGTCCCAGATTGGAGAGGGTGTAGGCTGGGCTGGGGGACATCCCCAGCCCCACCACCGCGTGCACGAATTTCGTGCACCGGGCCTCTAGTCTTTAATAATAGCCAATTTAGAAACAAAAGAGAAATTGGATTAAATTTCATATCATAGCAAAATAACCATGTCATCTGTTAACATTTCTGCTTAACGTTTTATTTTAGGACTATAGGCATAATGCACGAAAATTCGTGCAAGAGTAAGTCTCCTTCCCCTGGCTGGTGGCACCGGCTTCCCTCTGGCATCTGGGACCCAGGCTTCCCTCCTCTGGCTGCAGGCAGGCACCTGGGACCTGGGCTGTCTTCCCTCCAGCTGCCCGCAGGCACCCGGGACCTGGGCTGGCTTCCCTCCGGCCCCCACTTCGTCAAGAAGGACATCTGGAATGATGTCTAGAAGGTGTCTGGTCTAATTAGCATATTACCCTTTTATTATTATAGGTGAGTGAGCCACCCATGCTTTAGGCCAGGAATTTTCATCACACATAAACTAATTACTAAAATCCTGTGACATACCAAAAACATATTTTTTTTGTCAATCTGACAAAAAATAGTTATAATTTTGATTCATTCACACTGGAGAGCTGTTGTTATGCTGGCTGTTATCATTTTTTATTTGACAATCCAATGGAAAAGAGGTCAGTGTCCCTGACTAAATATTCAGGTATTGCACGCTTTAAAAATTCTTATGGCGCACCAGTTGAAAATTTCTGCTTTATGCTAAGGCCATGCCCCCAAACCCATTCTGATCCTTTCTTGCCTATTCCAGGACTTTTGCCTCTCCACAGTTCATTCTTCTTTCTTCCACATCATTAGGGATTGCCCTTCTCTACTGTACTATTTCCATGTTGTCCTACACTCAGCTGTTATTTCCTCCATCTCAGAGAAAAGTCTTTCCCTACCTACCCTTTCAACTGCTACCTCATTTTCTCTTCCACTCTTCAGAGCAAACCTTTGGATACATTTGTACTTGTTGTCTTCATTTCCAGTTCTCTCTTAAACTCTCTGCAAGGAAACTTTCATTTTCCATGGTTCCATAAAACCTCTTCTCATCTAGGTCACCCATGGTCCCTTCATAGATGGGTCTTCCCTGTCCATCCTCAGCCCCGGACTGCAGGTGCACTTGGCACATCAGCTCTTGCTTTTCTTGGAGATCACCCTTGCTATTTTTTCTTCTTCCTCTCTGCACACTGTTTTGTCTCCTTTGTCAATTCTGTGTCTAGCTCTGTTCTCCTGATATCGGAGTGCCTCTTTTTCTCCTTTCAGTAACACAATGTTTTTATTCCTAGGAAACAGAGCCTCAGGGATCTACATACAGCTTATGCACAAATGACTCCCATTCTCATATCCACTGTGAACTCTAGATTTGGAGGTCCAGCCGTCTTCTTGATATGTTCGTTTATATGTCAACTAGACATCTGGAACTTAATATGCTCTCAGCTCAGTTCCAGACATTTTTTCCCAAACTTCTGTCAGTGTTCCCTTTCTCAGAAAATGGCAGCTGTGTTTTCACTTGGTTAGGTCCAAAATCTTGGAGTAATCCTTAGACTACTAGTTTTCACTTATACCCCACAGTTAATTTATTAATGTTCAAAAACCAAAGCCCGTTTGATCAGGTTTCAGCACCTATCTCCAATCTTAGCACATCCGTGCCCCCACTGCTGCCACCATTGACGAAGCCTTCATCCTCCTTACTTGCCCTGATTTCAAACAGAACCTCAACAGGACAACTAGAGGTCACATTATTTCCCTGCTCTTCAACTCCCTAGTAGCTTTCTGAGTCACAGAAAAAGTTGAAATCTTTAGAGTCACCTGTTGGACCCTTTAGGACTTGCCCCCACCCTCTCTGACCTCATTCCTTCTACTCTTTCCTTAGCTGACTTCACTCTAGCTACACTAAGCCTCCTTTTTTCTGAATCTGTCAGATATACTAGAGACTTTGTCCTTGCTTACTCTCTGCCAAGAATAATCTTTTCTCCGATAATCACAGGTTCTCTCTTGTTCCTTCAACATCTTTATTCAAATATCAGCCTTTTGGAGGTCAAACCAACATCACAGTCTTTGCTCCTTCCCACTTTGATACTCCCTGCCCCCACTTTTTCGCACTGTTTGTCTCCTCTGCATTCATTGCCATATAACATATACTTATATCCCCCTGACTTGGGTTAATAGTAAGTCAAGAGTGCCCGGCCTTTTCCCCTTACTGTGTTTCTAGCAGACTGCCTGGTACATAGTCAGTGCCCGCAGAGTAACAGATGCCAAGTCACCAGCACCCCTCAGCGCATCTCCCAACTTCTGTCGGCCAGTTTCTACTTCTGTGCCCGAGGACTTTCTGGAGCCTTGGAAGGAAGCTTTGCTTCTCTGTGCAGGAATACCATTATGTCGAGGATGACACCTCTACAGAGCAGTCCTCAACCAATGATCCAAGAAAACCAGTGTAAAACCAGGTACTTACTCCAGTCTCTGTAGCTCCTAAGAATATAATGCTAGGGCTAAAATCTCTACCCTTAGCCCTGAAAGTGGATCCATAGACTAGCAACATGGAAGGACTAGAGCCCATCAAAGGTGAAGAATCACAGGCCCCTTTCCAGACCTACTGACACCAGAACCTACAGTTTAACAGCCCTGGATGTGTCTATGCGTATTACAGGTCAGAGCTGGCCTGTAGGAATGAGCTCTCCTGGCCCACAGTGTAGCTGACTTGAGAACACTTCCTCTGGGTTGCCTTTCTGCCCTCTGTCACATCTCCACTTCCCTTCCGTGATTCTTGTAGCTTTTATAAAACCCCTGTCCTGAATCTCTGTCTCAGGATTGCCTTCTCATGAAATCCAGACTAAGATAAGTGTTATTTAAGTAAACAAATAAAATTTCTAGAAGGAGTAGTCCTGTACGTGAGGAATTTCTACCTGGTGTAATTTCATAAATTATGACAAGTTGTCATTCCTGGGCAGTGCTAGTGCTGGTGTATGTTCTCATCTTTGAAAGTTGATGCACTTCCAGAGTCAGCCTTGACTAAGGAACAGTGATCTGGAGAATAGGCCTTGTCATGCTCTATAGCAAGCATGTCAAACTCAAAGGCTCACATGGGCCAAATAAACAACGTTTAAGTTTATGTGGGCCATAAAAAAACAAAAGTTTCAATTTTCATAGCCACATAGGTTTATTTTGATAGAGACATGTTGAATACAAAGGGCTGAAATAAATGAGTAATGCTGTATAATAAAAGCCTACTCTGCAAATCTACTGAACAGCGGAACAACCAGCATAACGTCTAGTCACTATGACATGCACTGACTACCAGGAGGCAGATGCTCAAAGCAAGAGCTGCACCCAGCCCACAGGCCCTGACCGGCAGCAGGAGGCGGGGCTGGCAAGTGGGAAACACCAGGTCAGCCAAGGCAGGTGCCAGCCAGGGCCCCCTGATTGCCAGCCAGGCCTAGGGACCCTACTTATGCATGAATTTCATGCACCAGGCCTCTAGTTGTTAACGTAAAATAATAGAACATTTTAATAAAAATTAGTATTTTTTTCTTAAACATTAACTTACCTGACACTGAATAACTACACACATTAATAAACATAACACAAATAAACCTATTTTTCTTGTTCTCTGAAAGTGAAATATTTCCTGGTGCACACACTAAACAGGTCATTATAAGACTAATGACATGACCTATGTGTAAGGCAAATGAATGCAACACGATTATAGTAATCAGTCATTAGCAAATGTTGTAGTTTGTTATTAATAACTAGAAGCCCAATGCATGAAGATTTGTGCAAGAATGGGCCTTCATTTCCCTGGCTGCCGGCACCGCCTTTCTGCTCTGGCCTAGAGCCGCCTCTTTCCATTCCGGCCTTGCCTTCCCATGCTGCCCAAAGGCCCTGAGTGGCTGGGGGGATGAGGAATGCCCCGTTGCTTGGAGCCTGCATATGCAAATTAACCCGCCATCTTTCTTGGGTTGATTTGCATACTCACTCCTGATTGGCTGGTGGGCATCACAAAGGTACAGTCAGTTTTCATCTTTCTCTTTTATTAGTGTAGATTATGTGTAACAGGATATTGTAAAAATTAAGTTACATAGTTTTTATTAAAATGTTTCTTACATACCATTATTTTGGCTGAGCCACCAGAATATTCATTGTGGGCTGCGAGTTTGACATGCTTGCTCTACAGATTCACAGCTTGTTCTCTGATTTGTTGTTGAAGTTACCTTTTTCTTGGTTTTTAGTAGACATAAATGATTTGATTATTTCCTATTACAGTAGATTTGCAAATCTAAATTTCCGAATTAAATTTATTTCAAGCAGTTTCCATCCTTCAGGCTGCGAGTTGTATAGTTGAGGGGTCACATCCAGAATACATGTTAAAATTGCCTTATTGATGTCTTTGTAAGCCTCAGAATACCAGCCTCCAGGAGATGGTGCAAAAAATCAGACCTTGACTTTACTCCTCACAGGTTTTGTGATCAGCAGCTGAGTGGAGAATGCACTCCTCCTCTGGAGCCCGGGCTGGGCAGTTGGCTGACTGCTCACCTTGCTGTTACTCTGGAGCTTTCCCATTCCTCCCATCAGCGCCATGCACTGCTGAGTACCTGGAGCCCGGAATCCTCCTCACCTCCTTAACTTCTCCTTCCATAACATCTATATTTATATCATAACTTGCATTTCTTCTGTAAACATTATTTCTCTCTCTTTGGTTATTTAACAGTTCCAGTTCTTTAAAAAAGAAAACAAAGGAACTTTACATTCTCTGTCCACACAAAGAAATAGAGACTTTGAAATGAGCTAAACTGACACAAACTAACTGCAGAATGTCCCCTCTTTCTGTACTAGAGTGTCTGACCCTCTAGGCACATTCTCACTCAACTCCCCTTTCTGATTGTTTTTGCGTAACTGTTGGTCATTATGTCCTCCCTAAGGAGAAAAGTGTGCTGTGACTGCCCTCAGTACTGGGCTGCTGATTGGCTACTTACTGAACAGTCGACTAAAACTGTTGTTTTTAATAATCACTCAATCCATGTAATATCCCTCGGGTAGGGCCTCTTTTAGTCCCATTTTGTGGGTGAAGAAACTGAACACAAAGGTTCAGAGAGAGAAATTAATTACCAAGCTCACACAGTGGTTGCCTGTGGAGCCACACTGAACGCACTTCTGGATTCGGAATGCTGGGCCACCTGTAAGGCACGGGCAAGCCCCCTCTGCTGGAACAGCCGATCCTTAGCCTCTTCCTCGGTGTTTTGCTGCTCCCAATCCTGAGTGGAAGCCGAGATTGCTATGTAGTTAAGCATGTGAGGCAGCATTGCTCCTGTGTGCTATGAAAAATGTAGATCCTGCTTGCTAGCTGCGAAGTGAAGTTAGTGTCCTTTGAAGCTGACTTTTCGTTTGTGTTCCTGTCCTATTTAATTTCGTAGCTTTCTGTGTCTGAGTCCTTTCTTGTCCCAAAATCATTCCTGAGGACTCAGTATTGTAGTATGAATTTTAAAACTACCAACTATCATATTTCCTTGCCAACGACTGATTGACAGACCTGCCTAGACAGGATCAGGAAGCTTACAGGAGATGAAGCAGCCAAGTCTAGCATTCCTCCTGCTCTTTTCTCAGGTGTTGTTGTAAATGCTCTACTTTTTGCCTGTTTTGACAATTTCCCTTTGCTTTTTACACCCTTCTTGTACCTCAGCTCTGCTCCACCGCACCTGTTACTTTTATCGTCCCCTATTAAAATAGGCCACACTTCTTTTCCTCAGTCTGTGCTTTGCCTGCTAACCCTCTGGAGATTTCTTGTGTCTCTTTGCCCTTGAACCTTGTCAGTGCTGCCCAGACCAGCAAGTCTGCCTGACCCTACAGATGACTCTGAGGCCAGCTCGCTCTGGGGCTCCTCTGATCACGTGTCTGTTTTGGATACTCAGACCTGAGCTTGGTGAATTCCCACTGCTGCTTATAGTGAAATAACTTCTTAAATAACTTCTGTTTTTATAACTGATTTTAGGCATGAGGAAAGCATTTTCAATTAGTTTACTTTTCAATTCCTAGAATTTCAGGTTTCATTTATTTTTTATTTCCTTTTAGAATATAGTCATAAAAACATTTTTTTAATGTTGAGTAAGTGATGTAATCTACACACTTTTCCTCAGTATAGGTTGATTCTGAAACAACTGGAAGACAATGACCTTTAGGCCAGCTGTCAGTAGGACCTCTCACGGGAGGACATTTCCCTCTGGTATTCTTTCTAGCGCACAGCAGCAGCCAGTTCCTGGTGTTACTTAGAGCACAGTGGGGAGCATGGGTAATCGTCCACACAGGACACCCTCTGCTGCACACCTGAATTGTCCTAGACATACTGGGGTGTAAGGCTATTGCCCTGACATAAACTTGGTCTGCTGTGTCTCAACACCAAGTAAGTATAAATGAGTTGTAAACTTTTGATGGGCAATCCTATTTCAGGACTTAAGGATAAGTACCCTGTTAAAGATTAGCTTGCACTACTCCTTTGCCAATTGGCAAGTGGGAACTGCAGATCTGGAGGCAAAGAAATCTACAGTTTGTGAAGTGAAGCCTGATGAGCATGTTGGCCACTTGGTGCTTCTGGTGGGAAAGCCAGTAACCTGCTGTGGGGAAGGTGTGCACTTCTAGCCCTGGTTACCTCTCAAGGGAACAGTTTCATTTCCTTACCATATGCAGTCTCTGCTTCTGTTCCATGTCCTCTGTAGGTCTCTGTGACTCCGAGACAAACACTGGGGGTATACACACTGAGTGGCCAGATCGTTATGATCTCTTATCACTAATGATCTGGCCACTAACTATATCAGTATATACATTAGAGTCCCGGTGCATGAATTTGTGCATGGATGGGTCCAACCAGCCTGGCCAGGGGGAGGGGACATGGGCAGTTGTCCGGCCTGCCTGCTGGTCGAACTCCTGGCCGAGGGGACAATTTGCATATTAGCCTTATTATATAGGATATACACTGAGTGGCCAGATTATTATGCATTCAGAGATCATAATAATCTGGCCACTCAGAGTACGTGCATGTGCCTTACACAAAGAATCACTTTGGCAGTGAAGTAAATTAAGAATTTTTACTGTTCACCTAGCAAGAATTGTTTTTGGTGATGAGTAGGTGGAATTTTTTCAATTCCGGTTGTGGAATGTATATGATTCTTTAGTAATTGTAAGGTAAAATCATTAATTTACACATTCTACCAATATTTAGCAGAGGCCTACTAAATGCTAGGCCTCATGTTAAGAGAGAGGACTTTAGTGGTGGGTGTAACTCGGCAAGCAGGTTTTGAGAAAGGGCCTGTGGTCATGGTTCTGTGAAGGCCTTGCCCAGACTAGAAGAGTCAGCCTCCCTCTGGAAGCGGCTATGAAACTGAGACCCAAAAGGTATCTTGAGTTCTTTGTCTGAGGAGGCTTTAGGGGAAAGGTGTATTTAGACTCTTGATATGATCTGTAGTAAGAAGTCAATTCTATCTTGCAACCCTATGTACTCATACATACACAAGTAACTAAAACATTGCACAAAGTTAATGCTTGTTCTTCCTCTCTATGATGCACTCTGTTGGGTATTGCTGAGAGGTGGCCAGTTAAGTGCCTGGACTCTGAAGTTAGGTCACTTGGCTCCAAATCCCAGTTGTACACTAATCAGCCTTGTGTTTGGGCAAGTTAACAAACATCCCTTTGTTTTACTTTTATCAATTGTAAAGTATGATTGATTAATCATGGTGCCTGCTTCACAGGGTTGTTTTGAAGCTACAGGGAGTTAATATGTACAAAGCACCTTAGAACACCTCCTGGTACAAAGAATGCACTGTGTAAAGTGGTAACTTCTGGACTTGTTACCATTATTATTCTGTAGTTCATTTAAAAATACTAATCATTTATATTACAGTTGCAAATAGTGGGTTGCAACACACAGTTTAAAAAATACTCTTCAGATGGTGGAAATCTCTACATTTGCCAAGGGTAGAAGGAAGGAGCCTGAATAGGGCCTGAAAGGCAGAGTGGCTTAATATTAAGGCCAATTGAAAGCCATTCAAAAGAATGACTTGATAATATTTATACTTTTTAGAAAGTTAAAAGATTAACTACAGTGTATAGAATAAATTAAAGGGCTGAACCAAAGTGAATGCCAGGAACTTTGATAGACATCTATTGTAAAAATCATGGCCAGAAATGGTGGTGGCTATGAGGACAGCGATTCCGTATATATTTTTCAGGAGGAATCTAGCGGTGTTGATTATTTGGTTAGAGGTAAGAAAATGAGAAAGAAGGAAGAGTGAGAAGTACTCTCAGTTTTGACCTGATCGCCTTGGTGGATACTGATACAGTGACTAGAAAACAGGGAAGGGGGGTCATATCTGGAGAAACATGATATGTTGAATCTGACTTTGACTTGTCTGCAGTTTGCCCAAGTGGAGGTGTCTGATGGGCAGAGAAGGAGTAGGGGCTGACCGGAAAGCTGATACTTGACACCATGGCAGTACTAGTGGAGGGTTGTGTGGGAAGCCTGTGCAGGGGAAGAGGACCGGGCCAAGGCCAGAGTTCTGAGGATTCTTCAAATACAGGGGGTAGCTCAGGGTAGGGAGTGAACTGGGCTGGTGGAAGGTGTTGATTACTAAGAGGCTTCTATAGAGAGAGGTAGAAAACCAGAAGAGGGTGGTCATTAAAGTCAAAGCTAGAGTATGTTTTTATTAAGTACATGGTCAGTGGTGTTCCTGCTGAGAGGTCCAAAGGTACTCATGGTCTCAACTGCACTGGAATTATGGATGCCAGTAGAAATCACTGGACCTGTTTTGAATGGTTACTCCTTGTTATGTGATACTCTTTACTGTTTTCTGCATGCTGCCAGTACAGACAATCTCTTGATTCTAGTGTTTCTTCCAAGTTAAAGATATCATGTATTAATTCCTATTTTAAGAAACAAAGCTCTTTTCTGTTCTAACACTCCCTACATAAACACAGAAATCTGTGCCAGATTTCCATATTTTTGAGACATTTGTTACTTAAATGGAATTTAAGTAACATTAATCCCAATTGTAGTTTTTTACAAAGGATTGTAGAAATTAGCGTGCAGATTTTTTAAAAGTAAATTATTACCAAAATGTAAGTTGGAGGGAAAATAAATTTAATGATTATTTTTACTGACATGGGATTACTTCTTACCTTCTGTGATGAGAGAATCTATCACCCATCCCCTATCTGTTTCTCTTTTATCTTATGTGATGGCAGTTGTGGTATTGACCAGGGTTGGTGTGGCTCCTGATGACACCAGCTACTCTAATTTAGGATAGTACTTAGTTCCAATTTTTGCTTGTATTTATAAAACTTAGGTCAGCTATGTAGCTTGTTTCATCAAAGTGCCAGGTTTAAAATTACTTTCTTTGAAAACATTTTTTTTCAGTTACGGCATTTAACCATTGTAACACATAATCAGGAATCCTTACTCTATACTTGCACAAATTTCAGACTATGTTTTCCCAGGACCTATTTTCCCAGGGTTTGCGGGTATTTTTCATTCTCATGGCAAAAAAAGAAAAAAAGAATGAACTGTGATTTGCAGATGTCCTTGTTTTTCAAGGCAACACTGTTCATTTTTTATGTTTTGTTCAAGTGATATAAAATGTTGGGTATGTACAAACTATTAATGCATTACAAATAGGCTATTGAAACTGGTATATTGCGCATGCCCAAGATTTAATTTGTCAGCCCTTTTAGAAGTATTTCTAGCTTGCTCTGCATAATTGCATAATTTTTTAAAATTTATTTTATTGCTTAAAGTATTAAAAATAGTAGTACATATGTTTCCTTTTTTCCCCCCATTGACGTCCACCCAGCCTCCCCTACCCCCCAGCACATGCCCTCACATACCCCACCCTCCAGTGTCTTGTATCCATTGGTTATGCTTATATGCATACATACAAGTGCTTCGGTTGATCTCTTACAGCCCCCGCCCCCCACCTTCCCCTGCCTTCCCACTGTAGTTTGACAGTCTGTTCAATGCTTCTTTGCCTCTGTATCTATTTCCCCCCCGTTTCCTTTCTTTAAAAAATCTTGCATCTGCATACTAGAAATAAAAACATAAGAACAAAAAATGTTTGAGTCTCAGTTTCAATGTCCAACAGTTCAGAGTCCCAGTTTCAATGTCAGATAGTTCCTTACGTGTACATGTCAGCAATGATATCTGGATGGCAGACAAATGGTGGCAATGCAGGTTTCACCCTCTTTGGTTTGGTCCTGGATAACCTGCAGCGACACACAGCTGATGACTGCTAGCATGGCAAGGTGTCGTCAGCGTCTTCCATCTCTGGACTGTCTTCATGGTTGGAGTAGACCTGTCAGTTCCTCTTTGTTGCAGGAATACATATGGTCTTGGAGTTGTTTTCCTGAGGTTTGACATTCTGATGGACGTTTCTCAGACTCTGAATCCGTTCTTGTTCATCAGTCTATGCAGTTCATTATATTCCACAAATGAGTGCGATCATATGATATTTATTTTTCTCTCCCTGGATAATTTCACTTAACATGTTCTCAAACTCCATCCATGTTGTTGCAAGTGGTAGGAGCTCCTTCTTTTTTACCGCAGCATAGTATTCCATTGTGTAGATATACCACAGTTTTTAATTCACTCACCAGCTGATGGGCACTTAGGCTGTTTCCAAGTCTTAGCTATGGTGAATTGTGCTGCTATAAACATAGGGGTGAATATATCCTTTCTAATTCATGTTTCTAGTTTCTTGGGATATATTCCTAGAAGTGGGTCACTGGGTCAAATGGGAGCTCCATTTTCAGTTTTTTTAAGGAAACTCCATACTGTTCTCTACAGTGGCTGCACTAGTCTGCATTCTCACCAGAAGAGTTCCTTTTTCTCTGCATCCTCACCAGCATTTGTTGATGAAAGCCATTCTGACAGGTGTGAGATGGTACCACATTGTCGTTTTGATTTGCATCTCTTGGATAATTAGTGACTTTGAGCAGGTTTTCATATGTCTCTGGGCCTTCCTTTTGTCTTCTTCGGAAAAGATTCTCTTTAAGTTCATTACCCATTTTTTTAATTGGCTTATTTGTCTTCTTTTTATTAAGTTGTATAAGTTGCCTGTAAACGCTTAATATTAAATCTTTATCAGTGATAACATTTGCAAATATGTTCTCCCATACAGTGAGTTTTCTTGTTGTTTTGTTGATGGTATATTTTGGTGTGCAAAAGTTTTTATTTTGATGTTCCATTTGTTTATTTTCTCTTTAGCTTCCTTTGCCCCAGGGGCTGTATCAGTGAAGAAATTGCTTCGGCATATGTCAGAAATTTTTCTGCATATGGATTCCTCTAGGATTTTTATGGTTTCCTGTTGTATGTTTAAGAACTTAATCCATTTTGAGGTTATATTTGTGTGTGGTGTAAGTTGGTGGTCTAGTTTCATTTTTTTGCTTGTATCTGTCCAATTTTCCCAACACCATTTATTGAAGAGACTGTCTTGACTCCATTTTATGTTCATGCCTTCTTTGTCAAATATTAATTGAACATAGTGGTTTTGAGTTGATATCTGAATTCTCTATTCTGTTCCATTAGTCTAAATGTCTGTTCTTGTGCCAGTACCAGGGTATTTTGACAACAGTGGCTTTGTAATACAGCTTGAAATCTGGTATGATATCCCTCCTACTTTGTGCTTCTTTCTCAGGATTGCTATGGCTATTCGGGGTCTTGTTTTATTCCAGATAAATTTATGGAGAGTTCTTTCTAAGTCTCTGAAATATGCCATTGGTATTTTAATGGGGAGTGCATTCAATGTATAGATTGCTTTGGGTAGTATGACCATTTTAATGATGCTGATTCTCCAAATCCATGAACATGGCATGTTCTTACACCTGTTTACGTCTTGCTCTATCTCTTTTTTAAGTGTCCTGTACTTTTCCGCGAATAGGTCTTTTACCTCCTTAGTTAAGTTTATTCCTAAGTATCTTAATTTATGTTGTTGTGATGGTAAAGGGATTTGTTTTTTAATCTCTCTTACTGTAAGTTCACTGTTGGTGTATAGAAATGCCATAGATTTCTTGGCATTAATTTTGTATCTGGCTACGTTGCTGAACTCATTTATTAAGTCTAGTAGTTTTTTTATGCAGTCTTTTGGGTTTTTTATGTACAATATCATGTTATCTGCAAATATAGCTTTGCTTCTTGTTTTCCAATTTGGATGCCTTTTATTTCTTCTTCTTGTCTAATTGCAATGGCTAATACTTCCAGTATTATGTTGAACAGGAGTGGTGAGAGTGGGCAACCCTGTCGTGTTCCTGTTATTAGGGGAACTGGTTGTAGTTTTTGCCCATTGAGTATGATGTTTGTTGTGGGTTTATCATATATGACTTTTATTATGTTGAGGTATGATCCTTCTATTCCCACCTTGTTCAGACTTTTTATCAAGAAAGTGTGTTGGATTTTGTCAAATGCTTTTTCTGCATCAATTGATATGACTATGTGGTTTTTATCTCTCAATTTGTTGATGTGATGTATCACATTTATTGATTTGTGGATATTGTACCATCCTTGCATTCCTGGGATAAATCCTACTTGGTCGTGGTGTATGATATTTCTGATGTACTGCTGGATCCAATTTGCTAGAATTTTATTGAGGATTTTGGCATCTATGTTCATGAGAGATATTGGCCTGTAATTCTCTTTCATTGTGTCATCTTTATCTGGTTTTGATATTAGGGTGATACTGGCTTCATAAAAGGAGTTTGGAAGTGTTCCATCCTCTTGAATTTTCTGGAATAGTCTGAAGAGGATAGGTTTTAGTTCTTCCTTGAATGTTTGGTAAAACTCCTCTGTGAAGTCGTCTGGCCCTGGGCTTTTGTTTGCTGCAAGCTTTATGATAACTGCTTCAATTTCTTCCATTATTGGTCTATTGAGCTGTTTAGAGTCTTCCTGATTGAGTTTTGGAAGGCTATATTTTTCTAGGAATATATCCATTTCCTCAAGGTTTTCCAGATTGTTGGAATAGAGTTGTTCATAGTATTTTTTCATAATTCTTTGTATTTCACTGGGATCTGGTATTATTTCACCTTTTTATTTCTGATTTTATTTCTGATTTTATTTATTATTGTCCTTTCTCTTTGCTTCTTGGTGAGTCTGGCTAGAGGTTCTTGTTTATCATTTCAAAGAACCAGCTCTTGGTTTTGTTGATTTTTTGTATTGTTTTTTTTGTTTGTTTTTTTGTTTTGTTTTGTTTTTTGGTCTTTATGTCATTTATCTCTGCCCTGATCTTTACTATTTCCTTCCTACTGCTTACACTGGGCTTTTCTTGTTGCTTTCTTTCTAACTCTTTGAGTTGTTGGGTTAGATAATTTATTGCCGCTGTTTCTTGTGGTTTGTTTTTTTTTGTTGTTGTTTGTTTGTTTTTTTGCAGTAGGATTGTAGAGCTATGAACTTCCCTCTCAAAACTGCTTTCACTGTGTATCATAGATTTTGGATTGTTGTGCTGTCATTGTCATTTGTTGCCATGATGTTTTCTATTTCTTCCTTGATCTCTCTGGTAACCCAATCATTGTTTAATAGCATGCTGTTTAGTCTCCATGTGTTTGATTTCTTTGGATTGTTTTTATTGTGCTTGATTTCCAACTTTATGCCACTGTAATCTGAGAATATGCTTGATATGATTTCTATCTTCTTGAATTTGGAGAGACATTGCCTATGACCCAACATATGGTCTATCTTTGAGAATAACCCATGTGCACTTGAGAAGAATGTATATTCTGTGGCTTTGGGGTGAAATGATCTGAAGATGTCAATTAATTCCATCTGGTCTAGTGGATTGATGTTTCTTTACTGATTTTTTGTTTAGAGGATTTGTCCAATGGTGATACTGGGGTATTAAAGTCTCCTACTATGACTGTATTGCTGTCAATCTCTCCCTTGATATCCTCCCAGAGTTTTTTTGTTTGTTTCTTTGTTTTTTTATATTTGGGTGCTCCTGTAATGGGTGCATATATGTTTACCAGAGTTATTTCTTCTTGTTGGATTGCTCCCTTTAGTATTACGAAGTGGCCTTCCTTATCTCTTGTTATGTCCTTCATTTTGAGATCTAATTTGTCAGATATAAGTATTGCTACCCCAGCTTTTTTTCCATTTCCATTCACCTGAAGAACCTTTTCCATCCCTTCACTCTCAGTCTTCGTGTGTCTTTTTTTCGGAGGTGGGTTTCTTATAGACAGCAGATGTATGGGTCGTGTTTTCTTATCCAGTCTGTTACCCTATGTCTTTTAATTGGAGCATTTAATCCATTTACATTTAAAGTTATTGATAGGTAATTATTTGTCCCCATTTTTGTTCTTACTCCTGTGTTTCTTCTTCCTATTTCTTTTTACAGCAGACCCTTTAGCATTTCTTGCATTGCTGGTTTGGTGGTCATGGTCCTTTTTTGTCTGTGAAGATTCTGATTTCCCCCTCCATTTTGATTCATAGCCTTGCTGAATGCAGTATTCAGACCCTTCCTTTGCATGACTTTGTATATTTCATTCCATTCTCTTCTGGCCTGATGAGTTTCTATTGAGAAATCACCTGCTAGTCTGATGGGGGTTCCTTTGTAGGTGACTTTCTGTCTCTCCCTGGCAGCTTTTAAGATTCTTACTTTGTCGTTGGTGTTTGCCAATCCTATCTAATAAAAGAGAAACATGCAAATTACCATACCTTCGCCATGCTACCAGCCAATCAGAAGCCGGTTGGGGGATATAGCAAGGTGCAAGGGAGGGTGGGAAGGTGGGGTGGCATGGCTCGCCAGGAGGGCAGTGCGGCAGGCGGGGCCCGAGCCTCAAACAGAGGCAGCAGGGTGATCGCGCGTGCTGGGGTCAACCCCCGGGGCCCCATCCTCAGAACATCAGCCAGAGGCTTGCAGCCTTGGCCCTGGGCAGAGCAGGGTGATCCTATACGGGGGTTCCCCGCTCAGGGCCCGAGCCTCAAACAAAGGCTTGTGGCTTTGGCTGGGGGTGGAGCAGGGCGATCTCGGGTGCTGGGGTTCAACTGCCCAGGGCCCCATCCTTGGAGCAGAGCGATCAAGGGTGCTAGAGGTCGCCTGCCCTATACCCGAGCCTTTGATCCTTGACCATAGGTGCAAGCTCACAACTATAGCCTCTGGCTATAATTGTGTTGGGAGGGCTTTGCCCTCCAAGCTGGGACTTGCATGTGGCAATGAGAGGACTTTGCCCTCTCATTAGTCCAAGGTTTGAACCTGTCCCAACACTGTAGCTGCTCTCCACATCTTTCTGATTTTTTAGTATAACCTCTTAATCAGTGTTCTAATGTACTGACTTTGATACCTTTTTAATGTACTGGTTGTTATGGCTACATCCTCCAAATATATTCTTAGGTTACATTATGCTAGATCTTGTCATCTAAGACTTAGCTGGTCATTTGCATTCCGCCTTACTCATCTTAGTAGAGTCTTGCTTCTTCAGTTTTTAGAAAGTACTAGATGGAGCATTGAGGGTGAAGACCAATAAACCTGCCACTGTCCTTTGAATCCTCCTCTTCTTTGAAAATAAGGAATATACCTCATTGAACTTAGTTGTCTTAAACACTAACTAGTGGTACTCAGCCCACCAGGGTTTTGGCCCCGGGGGCCTTTGGAAGTCTCTGAAGGTTTATTTGGTTGTCACAGTAGGGAGGGGGTATACTCTCATGTAGTTGCTACAAACCAGGAATGCTGCTAAACAACCTGTGATGTACTAGAGAGCTCCACTCTCCCCTCATTATACAGGATTATTCGGCCCAAAATGTCAGTGATGCCAAGGTTGAGAAACCCTGCCCTTGCCATCTCATCTACCGGGTGATACGTAATTTTGTTGATCTTCACATAAGTTATCTAAATTTTCAGTGTTTAATGCCTAATTATCCTCAGGTCCATCCACCAGCAGCACATCTCCGTCATTATTCTGTGTGGAGGAACATTGCATCATGCGTTTAGGTGGGCGCTTAAGAGTTAAAATTACAGAGACCACTTTCAAGTGTTTTACAGTCTGGTTAGTATCAACACCATTTAGGATGCTTCCATAGTGATCTTCTTTAAAGTTTATTTTAAATATTATTTCAGTGTAATAAATAAGGATTGTACTAATTCGTGAACTCTTAAAATGTAAAGTAACATAAAGAACCTAAGAGGCATGTGAGGAGATTGAGGGAGAACAGTGTTCTGTTATAGAAAGAATTTGGGATTTAGACTTCGAAGTTCTCACCTCTCAACCCAGTTTCACATCTTTGGCATTTAATCTGACAGCCTCAGTTTTCTCATTTCCATGTTCTTCATATTTCATTTTAAGAACTAAAATAATGTATATGAAAAGCTTTTTGAAATTTGAAGTACTGTACATCTGTCAGCTTTTTAAGTTCTTTTCACATGGACTTTCTTTTCTTGAATTAATTATTTCTTCATTAGTTTGTAGATAGGTATTCTGCATACCTTTGATAAAATATTTTATGTGGGTTACTTCTATCTTTTAGGATGTAAATCTATCTATAAATATATAGCTGGACATAGTGTCCTCAATGAAATGAGGTTTGCTAATACACCATGATTAAAAATACTAGCTTGAGCTAGACAGTTTCAAACTTTAGTCAAGGAAAAGCAATGTAATGCTATCTTGTAAAAGCAGCCATAAATTGGGAAGACTTGAGGATTTAAACTGATATTGGTGGTATTGGCTCCGGTTCCGGGACAGCGAATTGGACAAACAAACCTGCTCTTCTGGAGCTCCACTTCTTGCCAGCAAGTGCATGAGCCTCAGGCCACACAGCAGGCTGTGCAGATGCGACAGCTCCTAGGAGATGGGAATGTGTTGAGAGGAGAGGAATTCTAGGCCCCTACACAGATCAACAAGTTCTAGATTTGAATGTTTGTTGAACTGTTTACCCAAATAAGGAAGAATATGGTGATTTACCATTTATCGAATTTCATGTTTTCCTTCACCTGCCGCATGTGCTTGAATGGAGCTGGGACACTAAGTAGGTCACCTTGTTGTAAGCCTTGTCACTCAGTCCCTAAAACCATCCCAAAATTTCAGATCCTTGTCACCAGCTGGGTTCTAACCACAGCTAAGTCATAAATAATCCTCAGAGCTGTGCATCCTGGTCTAGTTAAACTGCTGCATAGAAGCATAAAGAATCTTCTGGAAAAGAGAGGTTGCCATATTTAATGCCACACAATCATCTCAGTGTCAGATTTACCACGAACCTGGTGTGCTGCAAGAACACAGAATTTAACCAACTCTGTGTGCCTTTTAATTCCTCATTCTTCACGAGGCTGCGGTGACTCAGATAGGCAGTGGTGTTGACAAGGAGGCCGAGGAGTCTGCAGTCTCTGCAGGAGCCTGCTCTTTCCCATTCTGAGAATTAGCCATGGCCTCAAGCTCTGGGCTGCTTGCCCGAGGGCCCAATAAATGAATCAACTGAAAGATAAAATGTGGAAATCTGCACCTCTTAATTTACTCTGTAGAGAGCATTCTCCAAGAAATGGGAATCAACAGAAATTCTTTCCTGTCATCTGCAGAAAAAAAGTGCTAACACCTTAACTTTACAGATAATGAGGTCTTTGGGGAAGTTTTAATCTTTCAGTTTCCAGGAGCTTAACAAAAAGTCTGTTCCCCTCCCTTCCCACATAAATGACCATTTTCTGCCTGTCTTTGTCATTTGCTCTGTAAACATAAGCATGAGAACATACTTGAAGGTGTTTTAGCTGTACTTGTAAGTAGGTCTCACAGCAGTAGGTGCAATGTTGATTCCCAATGTGTATTTAATTGAGGGTAAATATTTCTAACTCAGAAAAGGTGTGCATGTAACCCTACCTTGTTTGGCTCCGTGGATAGAGTGTCAGCCTGTGGACTGAAGAGTCTGAAGCCTGAAGAGTCCTAGGTTTGATTCCAGTCAAGGGCAGATGACCAGGTTGCAGGCTTGGTCACCAGTGTGGGGCATACAGGAGGCAGCCAATCAGTGATTCTCTCTCATCACTGATGTTTCTGTCTCTCTCTCCCTCTCCCCTCCTCTCTGAAATAAACAAACAAACAAACAAACAAACAAATTTGTTTGTTTATTTATTTTAAACAAATCCATGCAGGTATTAATTACCTCATAAGCATTTGCAAACTGAAGGCAAATTTGATTAGCAGATAGGCAATTGGTAACAGAAATTTTTTAGAATAATTACCATTACTGCTAAATACCCTTGATTCTTTTTCCTAAAAGGAAAGAAGCTGTGGAATAAAATATTGTTCTACCTTTTTACTTTTTCTTCTTTCAACTGCCTTTTAAATTATGTGTTGTTGTTTTTTTCCTTAGTTCTCATTAGCATTTCACACAGAGACTGCCTTTGCCAGTACTGCTTACGAAATTGTTGTGATGCTTTAGGAAAAGGAAAACTATGGTAACCAGAGTCGGGGTCTGATTATTCGTCTCTGACCTGACAAAGTCAGGGTTTAGTAAAATAAGCTCAATAGAATGTTCAAATTGATGTTCTCATCACTTGCGCTAAGAGCTCAACCAGTCTCTCATTATTATCAGAGTTATTTGAGCAAAGGCAGTAGTGATAGTATTTTTCATAATCATTCCTTGAGTCAACTGTAATTGCAATTTGTAGTATTGTATTATGAAACAATTATGTAGTAAAATGAGCAGAGCAAGAATTAGTATAAGGAAGGACCCAGAGGAGTTTTGTGAAAGGCACTCTCATTTTAAGTGAACGTCTCTGATTTCAGTGCCAAATTAAACATTTAGAAAAATCAGAGTTTTGTGTTGTTTTCACTGTGTTTAAATCTGTGCACACACACATTTAATTTTATATAATATATATTATTTATTATAAAATTGGTGTAGAGGGGAAATATTATTTGCAATTTACTTGTATTTGCATGTTTGGCTTTCTAGGGTTATTAGTGTGGTTTGGTTATTTGTAAAACAAATAAGGTATATCAAGCCTTATAAAAAATCTTGTATGGAGCAGTGATTACTAACTGACCCCTTTTTACAAAGAGGGAATTTAATTGTGTAGAAAGTATGTCATAAGATCTAGAAACTAGCTGATTCCTAAAAAAACTATAATAGTATAAGTAAGATATACCATCACTAGTTTTCTGTCATTTTACTTGAATAGCTCTAAGTATATATTATGTTATTTTTAGAATTACTTAGGTATTTATCATGTGTAGTGAAGGATTACTGAGTTTGCTTTTTTTTCCTTGTCTTTATACCTAGATCCTACAGGTGTGTTTGTGTGTGTGTGTGTGTGTGTGTGTGTGTGTGTCTGTGTCTCTGTCTGTATGTGTCTGTGTGTGTGTGTCTGTGTGTGTATGTCTGTGTGTGTCTGTGTGCGTGTCTGTGTGTGTGTGTCTATGTGTGTGTGTCTGTGTCTCTGTGTGTGTGTCTGTGTATGTGTCTGTGTGTGTGTGTCTGTGTGTGTGTCTGTGTGTGTGTGTCTGTGTGTGTGTGTCTGTGTGTGTGTGTCTGTGTGTGTGTCTGTGTGTGTGTCTGTGTCTGTGTGTCTGTGTGTGTGTGTGTCTCTGTGTGTGTGTGTGTGTGTGTCTGTGTGTGTCTGTGTGTGTGTGTGCGCGCGCATATGAGTGTTTTTTATTTTGTCTTTGAGATATTTGGAGAGTACCATGATTCTTATAAAAAAAAAAAACTCTGATTATGTGCTGGTTCAGTTTAATTTGTTTTTTTAAAAAAATATTTTCTTGTTTTGTACCCTACTAGGGCTGCTGAACTGGAGAGTGACTGGGCATATTTGTGCACCCTTATTTAGAGAGCACAAGCTATAAGGGGACAGATGCACTTATTGAACACTTGACAGGAGCCCTGAGAAGGATATGTTCATTAGCGGGTGTTGCTTAGTGGTGGAGCCGGAGGTCACAGTTCCATTCCTGGTCAGGGCATCGTTGATGTTTCTGTCTCTCTCCCTCTCGTTTCCTCTCAGAAATCAATTAAAAAAATGTTAATGGTGCATTGCACCTCTAAAGGCTGTTCTAGCGTGGCTGTGTAGAAGCAGTACTTGCTTTAGAGAAAATAACTTCCGCCAGACCGGGGTGGCGCAGGGGCTGAGCCAGGAGGCCACGGCTCGATTCCTGGCCGGGGCACAGGCCCGGGCTGTGGGTTCGATCCCAGTGTGGGGCGTGCAAAATGCAGCCAGTCACTGATTCTCTCTCGTGATTGATGTTTATATCCCCTTCTCCCTCTCCCTTCCTCTCTCTGAAATAAATAAAAATATTTTTAAAGAAAAGGAAAGATCACTTCCTTTTCCCCGAATGCCAGTAAACAAAAATTTAGTTTATTAAATCTAATCAGACTAGCACTGATGAAAACTGCACACAATCAATGATTCTCAAGTTTGTGAATTTTTGTTTAAAGAGAACCCTTGCTAAACTCTTTCAATTTAGAAATTAACCCCATTTTGCAAAAACACTAGTGAGTAGTCATGTACCTTTTGCTGAGGCCCTGTCTCATATTGTTGATTACCAAATTATTGGGTTTTTCTTTTTATCTAAATAGGAGCTCTTTGCTCTTTATTGTCAGCCTGCTCTTTCCTAATTCACTTAGCATTGCCACAATCTACTACTGAGCACATTAGTGTTCAATCATAGCCACGATTTCTTAAAATGTTACTAAAATATGTAAGATCCTGAATGGAAAGAACATATTAGAGATTACTTATTTTTTTCTTTTCCTCCCTTATGAAATGGAGGCTGAGAAAAGAAATAGAGCCAGAAACCATGAGCATATCATTATAACAGATAAATGCATGCAGTGAATTTTTGCTTTCTTGTCCTATGATTGTGTTTGGCAGTTTAACATGTTTCTGCTGATACCTGGCGGTATTTGCCTAAGTCAGCAAAGACAGTTTTGACTTTTAGAGTATCTATCATTGCATTTAGGAATATTGGGAATGGGGTTGTGGTCAGTTTTTACTATTCTTTCCAATGGTAGGATTAGTTGCATAAGATGCCCGCTTTTATAGACAAATTCCATTTGGGAACAATGTCCCCTGGATCTCATTGCTACAGGCAGTGCAAGAGTTACATCATTTACTTCAACAAAGATGTTTAATCCTGTGCCCTCAGAAAGAAAAAAAAAGAGAGAGAGGAAAAAAAAACAGAGTGGCTGACTGCCTTTGGTTCCTACAGGTTTTTGAGGCGGCTGGGTGTGGTAAAGAGAGTATTGGGTCTGAAATCTACCTTTGTACATTCTTTGCTATAAGACCTGTGAGATTATTAAACTGCCCTCTATTTCTTGAGGTGATTATTAAGCAGGAGGATGAAAGTATCCACTTCACACAGGGTTTGTGGGAATCAGTGAGATGAAGCCCATAATAAGAATTCAAAAAATTCTGGTTAAGTGTAATTAGATAATTAAAAGAGCATTCAGTAAGTGCTCAATTATATGTTTCAGGATTTACAGAAGGTGAACCTCATAGGTCTGAGAATTTTATTTCCTCTGGGAGGACCCAAGGTCAGAGCCACTGAGATATCTAAACCAGCTGCGAGGTGCCCTGCGTGCAGTTTCTGCTCACACGGTGGCTTTGGGCCCCTGCGCATGCCTCCCGGGCCTCATTTTCTTGTTTGTCAAAGACACTGGACAAGGAGGCTGTTCTCTAGACTTTGATTTTCAGTAATGTGTGTACTTATATCTTCAGTGCACATGGACAAAAGTACAGTAGAACAGGCTACAAAGATATAAGGTTAGCTCTGTCCAGATGGCTCAGTGGTTAGAGCACCCGCCCCTGGACCAAAGGGCCGAAGGCTTGATTCCCTTTCAAAGACACGTCCCTTGGTTGTAGGTTTGCTCCCCAGCCCCTGTCAGGGCTCATGCAGGTGGCAACCAATCAGTGTGTTTCACCTCTCTCTCTCTCTCTCTCTCTCTCTTCCCCCCCCCCTCTCTCTCTCTCTCTCTCTCTCTCTCTCTCTCTCTCTCTCTCTCTCTCTCTGTCTCCCTCCCTCCCTTCATCGTTCCCACTCTTTGGAAATCAATGGGGGAAAAATCCTTGAGTGAGGATTAGTTTTATTTTTTTAAGAGTTATGAATGGATTAGGTCATCTGAAAACCAGATGATCTGAGCCCCAGAATGGCACCAGCCTTGAGTGAGGATTTAAAAAAAAAAAGATATATGGCTAGATTGATTGATTGATTGAAATATATTTTTATTTATTTTTGAGAGGAAGTGATAGGGATGAGAGAGAATCATTGATTGGCTGCTTCCTGCATGGACCCTACTGGCAATCAAGTCCACAACCCAGGCATGTGCCCTTGACTGGAATTCAACCTGGGACCCTTCAGTCCACAGGCTGACTCTCGATCCACTGAGCCAAAACAGCTAGGGCAAAATTTTTTTCTTTATGTAAAATTTAGAGCACTTATCTTTTAGGACTTTAAGACAAAGGTAAGTTCATAATTGCATTAGAAATCAGAGTGATGGGTTGAGGGAAGTGAAAGCTCACAGCAAGATATGGAAAAAGATAGTACCAGAATCAATTGAAAAAGATTTTCTAGAGAAAATTAGATCCAAATCCATTTAGAAAAAGTAGGATGTGAGGCCACAGCCTACGTGGCCTGGGTTCAAAGGCCTGGAGAAAGGGCTGATGCGCAAATTAATACACAAGACGAGAAATATAAATTTGGAAATTATGGGGGAAGCCAGCTGTGAATTTACTTCAGGAGGCTAAGCTCCACTGAATCTCCACACCCATCTCCTTTTTATTTACTAGAGTACATAATTGTCTTTTAGAAATGCAAATAGACATATCAATGGTAATGTTTAGTAAACAGTGAAAGATTATCAGGTTAGGGGCGTTGCCTTCAGCCATTGAGTCAGCAATAGGCAATAACTTGCAGATATTCGATCTTCTGAATATCAAAGCCCTGTTCAGCCCTCTGACCAGACTTCTTATTTGTATCACTTGCTGTTGATCTTGGCTTCCAGCAGCAGGACTCCAAGGACTAGAGAGTAGCGATGTTAAAAGCTCGTGGTATTGCTTTGATTTGAGTGGGCACTGTACTCCCAAGGCGTGCAGAGGGGTTAGGACACAGGACAGACATGGCACAGAGTGTGGGATTTTGCTGTACAAAGTCTTGAACTCGGCTCATTGGGCAGCTGGATGCTTAGGGCAAATGACAGCATTATCACAGCATTATCACAGTAGTCAAAGACGATTAGCACGGTGACTTTCACATCTGTGTGTCCACCAAAAGTAACCCGAAGGTGACAGAGAGATCGGAAAAATGGAGAATAGCGGCAGCTGAATCATGTGATGATTAAATATGCAGAAACAGGGGCAACATTCCGGGAAGGGCATAGAGCTAGAAGACTATGATGACTACGCTAAGGCTGGTGTTGGGTTTGGGGGGAGATAGATGGCTTCTGGTAGATGATATGAATTCACATTTGACCCATATTCAGTCCCCTCTTCAGCCAAGCAGTATCACTAAACCTACACATCTTAGAATAAATAGTAAGACAAGTATTGTTGAAAAGCCTTTGTTGCACATGAAGACCTCGGTAATTCCAGATTTCTAGGTGACATTTTGGGTTTTTTTGGTTTATTTTTTAAAGAAAATCTCAATTTTAAATATTATTCCTCAAAGCTTCTAAGATAATTGGTTCTGGGTATTCTCTTCATATACTATTACTTTTAAACATGATTGTAGGTTTTTAAGACTTTCCTTTTGCTGCATTGTTTTAAAATGAGATATTAAGAAAAGCTCTTTTGTTATAAAGCCAATTGCATTTTTATGTTATCATTCAGCATATTTTTCTAAAGATCTCTAATTTTATTAAATATGGTAACACATGTTAATGTCATTTACACTGCAGAGAGAATTAGGCTTACTAAAAACCAAAAGGATTGTTTGATAGCCTGAAACTCTTGTCAGTAGTTGATTTTTACTAACAGTTCTCTCTCTGTTTTGTTCCGGTCCTTTGTTGCTGCTGTGTCTGCTCTCCCCGGGCAGCGGTGCGCGTTTGCCCATCATGCTCTGCTGCCCCGTTTGCGGCTGGCCCCGCAGATGGCAGTGATCGCAGTCGTGAGGCGCCACCGCGCAGCCCCTTTAGCAGGTCGCTTTGAGATCATCTGGCTGAATAAATCATTGTTGCATTCTCTGTGGAGAGCACCGTCTAGTTAAGAGATGCTTCAATCAGTTCTATTCTGATGAGACATGGCTCATCTGCATCTTTCTGTTACTGTCTGTAGTGGCTTTTTGGTATTTTTTTCAGTGAAACATCTCTCTTTATGTAGCAGTACCTCTAAAGCAATTTTTTTCCCTATCAACTGTCTTACAAGCTTTTTTCCTTTATCTGAAAAAAAAGGTCATGGGGCATATGTGACCACTTTCTATTTCAGCATCCTACCTGCGAGATGGTGGTTTCCCATGTGAATATTTGTGTGGGTTAGTCAGAAGACAGTTCATCAAATGGATTCTCTGCTGAGAATGGGTTACCTTCCTGGTCATACTATTAGCTCGGTATTTTTTCAACTATTCTGTTCCTTGGGAAGTAATCCTTTTGAAATTCACCAGGGGCTTTTACAAGATAAAATAAATATAAATGATATCTTCCAAGTATTTAAGCAACTTAATATTAAATGATTATCTTCATAGGTTGGTTACTGATTTCAGCTGTGAAACTGGCTTTTTGAATATTTGTAGCTGAAAATTTCTAATGAACCTCCTCCTTTTTCAGAGAGTTAAGTAACCTTAAATTAAAAAGACAACTAGAATATATTGGGGAAAAGAGTGAATGAGTGTATACTATATAATTTCCCCTTTTCATATTATAGAATGGTTGGTACATTTTTAAACTTACAGTTGTCTTTTTCATTTTGTCAAAAAATTATAGTTGAGGGATTCATTTTACCACAGTTTTAAAGTAATATAATGTGACTTTATAGTTTGCCTTAAAGAAATTGCATAATTTATTAATTAAAGCAGGTACTAAGGGAAATGTCCCACTGCACAAAATATATAAATATTATATACTAGGGGCCCGGTGCACGGAATTCATGCACTGGGGGTGGGTGATCCCTCAGCCCAACCTGCCCCCTCACACATACTGGGAGCCCTCTGGCCAAGGCTTTAGGCCTGCCAACCCAGCCATCACCCTGCAATGGGGCAGATGGCTGGCTCCATCCCAGCCCCGCCCCCACCCCTCCGGCCAGGGCTTTAGCCCCAGCCAGCTCGCCCCCAGCTAGCATGCGCCTCGGCCCTGGCCGCCTCGGACACGCCACCCAAGGCCTGGGCCACCTCGGCCATACCCCCACGTTCCTGATTGGCTGGTGGGCGTGGCTTGTGGGTGTAGCGAAGGTACGGTCAAATTTGCATATTACTATTTTATTAGATAGGACTAGAGGCCCGAAACATGAAATTCGTGCATGGGGGGCAGGGGATGTTCCTTAGCCCAGCCTGCACCCTCTCCAATCTGGGACCCCTCGAGGGATGTCCGACTACCCATTTAGGCCTGATCCTGGTAGGATAGGGCCTAAATGGGCAGTCAGACATCCTTCTCACAGTCCAAGACTGCTGGCTCCCAACTGCTCACCTGCCTGCCTCCCTGATTGCCCCTAACCGCTTCTGCCTGCCAACCTGATCACCCCCTAATCACTACCCTACCAGCCTAATTGATGTCTAACTGCTCCCCTGTCAGCCTGTTTGCCCCCAACTTCCCTCCTTTGCCGGCCTGGTCACCCCTAACTGCCCTCGCCTGCAGGCATGATCACCCCCAACTGCCCTCCCTTGGAGTCCTGGTCCCTCCCAACTGCCCTCCTTTCCAGGGCCTGGAACCTCCCAATGGCCCTGCTCTGCTGGTCATCTTGTGGTGGCCATCTTGTGTCCACATGGGGGCAGGATCTTTGACCACATGGAGGCAGCCCTCTTGTGTGTTGGAGTGATGGTTAATCTGCAAATTACTCTTTTATTAGATAGGATAGAGGCCTGGTGCATGGGTAGGGGCCAGCTGGTTTGCCCTAAAGAGTGTCCCAGATCAGGGTGGATGTTCCCTTGGGGTGAGGGGCAGCCTGGGCGAGGAGGGGCCTGTGGAGGTTTAGAGGCCGGCCATGCCCCCCAGCGACCCAAGCAGAGGCCCTGGGATCTGGGATTAATTTATGTCTACAATTGAAACTTTGTAGCGGAGCCGCGCCTTCTGCTCACTCCATGGCAGCAGCCATTTCTGTTTGAAACTTTGTAGCCTAGAGTGGAGGCCTAGGCTGGCAACGGCAGGCTGAAAGCTTGGCTTCCTCTGTTGCCAGGGAAACCCAAGCCTCTGTTTTCTCCAGCTCAGTGGCTGCCGCCATTTCTGTATCTTTTATAATTGAAACTTTGTAACATTGATTGGATGCCGAGGCTGGCAATGGCAGGTGGAAAGCCTGCTTCCTCTGTTGCCGGGGAAACCCAAGCCTTCCACCTGCTGTCAGTGGTGGCAGCCATCTTTGTTGGGGTTTATTTGCATAATCAGCTCCTGATTGGTTGGTGGGCGTGGCTTGTTGATGTGGCGAAGGCACGGTCAAATTTGCATATTGCTCGTTTATTATATAGGGTGTAACTAGAGGCCCAGTGCACAAAATTTGTGCATGGAGGCGGGTGTCCCTCAACCCAGTCTGCACCCTTTCCAATATGGGACCCCCCGAGGTATGTCCAACTGCATATTTAGGCCTGATCCCAATAGGACATCTGTCTCACAATCCATGGCTGCTGGCTCTCAACTGCTTGCCTGCCTACCTTCCTAAATGCTCCTAACTGCTTCTGCTTGCCAGTGTAATCATCCCCTAACCACTCCCCTGCCAGCCTGATTGCCCCTCACTGCCCTCCCCTGCATGGCTAGTCTCCCCCAATTGCTCTCCCCTGCAAGCCTGGGTACCCCCCCTTTCCTGCAGGCCCAGTTGCCTGCAACTTCCCTCTTCTGCCAGCCTAGTCACCCCTAACTGCCCTCCCCTGCAGGCTTGATCGCCCCCAACTGCCCTCCCTTGCAGGCCTTGTCCCTCCCAACTGCCCTCCCCTGCTGGCCATCTTGTGGTGGCCATCTTGTATTCACATGGGGCAGTCATCTGGTGTGTTGGAGTGATGGTTAATTTGCATATTACTATTTTATTAGCTAGGATAATTTCGTTTTTCTTTTTTTAAAATCAATCTTTATTGTTCAGATTATTACAGATGTTCCTCTTCATTCCCCCCTCATAGCTCCCCTCCCCCCGCTTCCAACCCCACTCCAGGCCTCCTCCTCCTGCTGCCACTGACGTCACTCATAGGTGTAAGCTCTTTGTCCACTCTCTTCCAACACCCCCATAACCCCTTGCCCATGAGAATTGTCAGTCTTCTCCCTTTCCATG
Organism: Antrozous pallidus; assembly: GCA_027563665.1. Taxonomy (NCBI): domain Eukaryota; kingdom Metazoa; phylum Chordata; class Mammalia; order Chiroptera; family Vespertilionidae; genus Antrozous; species Antrozous pallidus. The sequence goes on from CM050515.1 coordinate 7,036,708, forward strand.
TCCCTGGTTCTATTACATTCACCAGTCTGTTCTGTTCATCAGGTTTTTTATTCGTTTGATTTTTAGGTTCACTTGTTGATAGATATATATTTGTTTTCACTTTGTCATTCATAATTTTTTATCTTTACTTCTTTTTTCTTCCTCTTCTTAGAGAATACCCTTCAGCATTTCATATAATACTGGTTTGGTGGTGATGAACTCCTTTAGCTTTGTCTTATCTGTGAAGCACTTTATCTGACCCTCAATTCTGAATGATAGCTTTGCTGGATAGAGTAATCTTGGTTGTAGATTCATGCTCTTCATTATTTTGAATATTTCTTGCCACTCCCGTCTGGCCTGCATCGTTTCTGTTGAGAAATCAGCGGGAAGTTGTATGGGTGCTTCCTTGTAGGTAACTAACTGTTTTTCTCTTGCTGTTTTTAATATTCTCTCTTTGTCTTTTGCTCTTGGCATTTTAATTATGATTTGTCTTGGTGTGGTCCTCTTTGGATTCCTTTTGTTTGTTGTTCCCTGTGCTTCCTGGACTTGTAAGTCTATTTCTTTCACCAGGTGGGGGAAGTTTGCTGTCATTATTTCTTCAAATAGGTTTTCAGTACCTTGCTCTCTCTCTTCCTCTGGCAGCCCCATAATCTGGATGTTGGTTCGCTTGACGTTGTCCCAGAGACTCCTTGCACTATCTTCATATTTTTGGATGCTTTTTTCTTTTCCGGTTGGGTGTTTTTTTCTTCTTTGTATTTCAAATCTTTGACTTGATTCTTGGGATCCTCTAGTCTGCTGTTGGATCTCTGTATATTATTCTTTATTTCAGTCACTATATGCTTAATTTCTGATTGGTCCTTTTTTATATCCTTAAGGATCTCACTAAAATTTTTGGAGGTTTCTAGAAGATTCTTGAGTAAATTTATAACCCTGGTTTTGAACTCTATATCCAGTATTTTGCTTTCATCCATTTTTCATTTGTGACATGTTTCTTTGTCTCTGCATTTTGGCTGCTTCCCTGTGTTTGTTTCTGGGTATCTGGTAAGTCTCCTTGAGTTGATAGAGTGGCATTGTGCAGTAGGTGTCCTATAGGGGCCCAGTGGCTCAGCCTCCCCAGTCACCTGAGGTTGACGCTCTTGGTGCACCCCTTTGTGGGCTGTGTGCACAGTCTTGTTGTAGTTAAACCTTGGTTGCTGTTGGTATCCCTGGGAGGAATTGACCTCCAGGCCAATTGACTGTGATGACCAGCTGTGTCTACACTGGAAGATCTGTTGTGCAGGAGATACCCTTAGGGGGCAGGACTTGCTTCAGTGAGGCTTTGGTGCTCCCTGAGTCTGCTCCTTGAGTATGTCTCTTATGGATTGGAAGATTTGTAATCTGGTATGGTCTCACTCTGACCACTGGGTATACTGGCTCTTGGATCTTCAAGGAGGTTCAAGATCAACCACTGTCTGGGGCCACTCAGCAGGAGCTATAGAGATATCTGCAGTTTCCTCTTGTTTGTATGGGGTTTGGAAGTACCCAGATGATGCCCAGCTGTGAAGCAAGGCAGGCTGCTGCTGCCATGTCTTGGGCCTTCTTTTAGAAGCTCTGGGGCTCTCTGACCCAGCTGCAGTTTGACAGGTTTTAGGCAGAGAAAGGACAGGACTTTCATATGCAAAAGCTGATGCACACAGCTTGGGTGGGGTTATAAATTAGGTGGGGCAGGGTCTCTGGGAATTACCAGGGTAGAGCACACAGCAACGACTGCCAGTCAGCCCTGCATCAGAGAGGTTCCCAGGTCTCTGCTTCCCACGCTCCTGTGCAGGAACAGTGATTGCTGCGAGCACCTCTGAGAGAAAGCCGCCCTCATATTCTTGTCCCGATGCCAGACAGTCCAGTTTCTCCCCACATGTGTCTGGGTCCTCCAGAGTCTCACCTGGAACTGGAGTTCAGAGCAAGTGGGAGCTCGTATCTCCCTCCCAATTAAAAGAGCAGCACTCCAGGTGCCAGCACTTTCTGCGCCTCTGCACCTGTTACTAGTCTCAATGCACTTTCTTTACCTTTCTAGTTGTGGAACTTCCACTCAGCCAGCTTTCCCAAGATTCTGGATGGTAGTTGTTCTGCCTTTTAGTTATAATTCTCATGTGGTTGTGAGTGGCAGCAAGTATAGGTGTTTGCCTATGCCGCCATCTTGATTCTCCCCCTTCTTACTTTTTCATACAATAATCTTGACTCTATAATTTGAAAAAGAAAAGTACATTTTAACAGTTTGGTAACAAATTTACAAATATAAAATAGATTATTAAACAGTCTAGGAAACTAATATTATACAATGAGAAAAATGTGATTCTTAAATGTTAGTCAGGATTTTTTTTCTTTTTAATCTTGTGTCTCTAACATAAAAGGCTAAAAGTTGGTAGACTTAGATGTAAAACTAAAACTTTTTTTACAAAGTATACCAAGACCACTATAAAATTAATGGGTAATTAAACTCAGTGTTAGGTTTGCAGCTGAAAATATATAAACTGTTTTGAAACATGAAAAACTCACTAAGATCTTAATTTATTATTAACTCACAATTTTCTTGTAAGATGATCTTTGGTACAGATAAAAAATGTATTCTGTATCACACTTGTCAGAATGACTATCATCAACATATCAACAAACAAGTCCTGGCAAGGTTGTGGAGAAAAGGGAATCCTAGTACACTGCTGGTGGCAATGTAGACTTATTCAGCCACTATGGAAATCAGTGTGGAGCTTGCTCAAAAAAATTAAATAAGGAACTGCCATTTGACCCAGTGATCCCACTTCTAGGACTATATCCTAAGAAGCCAGAAACACCAATCATAAAGAATACATGCACCCTAAGGTTCATAGCAGAATTATTTATAATTAGAGGCTTGGCACATGAAATCTGTACACTCGGAAGGCAGGGGTCCCTTGGCCCAGCCTCTGCCCTCTCGTAGTCCAGGAGCCCTTGGGGGATGTTTGACTAACGGCAAAGCCAACAGTCAGGCACCCTTAGTGCCTGTCACAGCCTCTGTGCTTGCCAGCCATGAGGCTGGCTTCTGGATGAGCAGCGCTCCCCCTTTTGGAACACACTGATCACCATTGAGCATCTGTCTCGTGGTGGTCAGTGTGCATCATATCGACCAGTTGTTCTGCCATTTGGTTGATTTTCATATTGGTCGTTTATTATATAAGACTAGAGGCCCAGTGCACGAAATTCGTGCATGGGAGGCAGGAGGTCTCCCTTAGCCCAGCTTGGCACCCCTTGAGGGATGTCCCACTGCCCATTTAGGCCCAATCCCATAAATCGGACATCCTTCTCACAATCCAGGACTGCTGGCTCCAAACTACTCGTCTGCCTGCCTCCCTGATTGCCCCAAACCACTTCTGCCTGCCAGCCTGATCACCCACTAACCACTACCCTGCCAGCCTAATTGATGTCTGACTGCTCCCCTGTCAGCCTGTTTGCCCCCAACTTCCCTCCTCTGCCGGCCTGGTCACCCCTAACTGCCCTCCCCTACAGGCTTGATCGCCCCCAACTGCCCTCCCTTGGAGGCCTGGTCTCTCCCAACTGCCCTCCCCTGCTGGCCTGATTGCCCACACCTGCCCTCTCTTGCAGGCCTGGAATGTCCCAATGGCCCTCCCCTGCTGGCCATCTTGTGTCCATATGGGGGCAGGATCTTGGACCACATGGGGGCAGCCATCTTATGTGTTGAAGTGATGGTCAATCTGAAAATCACTCTTTTATTAGATAAAATAGAGGCTTGGTGCATGGGTGAGAGCCAGCTAGTTTTCCTTGAAGTGTGTCTTGGATCCGGGTGGGGTTCCCTTTGGGCATGGGGCAGCCTGGGCGAGTGGCCTGTGGTGGTTTGTAGGCTGGCCATGCCTCCCAGCTTCCCACGTGGAAGCCCTGGGGTCTGGGATTAATTTATGTTCTACAATTGAAACTGCAGCCTGGAGCAGAGCCAAGCCTTCTGCTCACTCCATGGTAGCAGTCATTTCTGTTTGGGTTTATTTAAATTCTATAATTGAAACTTTGTAGCCTAGAGTGGAGGACTAGGCACTAGGGCTGTAGAAGCTTGGCTTCCTCCATCACCCGGACAACGCTAGCTTCTGCTCTCTCCAGCTCCGTGGCTGCTGCCATTTCTGTTGAGATTATTTATCTTCTCTAATTGAAACTTTGTAGCATTGAGTGGAGGGCTAGGCAGGAAGGGAGGCGGAAAACTTGGCTTTTTTCATTTCCGGGAAAACCCAAGCCTCCCTCCTGCTCTCAGTGGCCGCAGCCATCTTGGTTGGGGTTTATTTGCTTCTGATTGGCTGGTGGACATGGCTTGATTGTAGGTACAGTTAATTTGCATATTACTCTTTTATTAGATAGGATAGCTAAGATCTAGGAACAGCACAAGTGTTCATCAGTAGACGAATGAATTAAATAAGGGCACATTTACTCAATGGAATACAATGCAGCTGTAGAAAAGAAGGATCTCTTACCCTTTGAGACAGCATGGAGGGATCTGGAGAGCATTATGTGGAGCAAAATAAGCCAGTCAGATAAAGACAAGTGTCACAAGATCTTAGTTGTCTGTAGAAGCTAATGAACAAAATAAATGGATGAACAAAAAAGATCGAGACATTGAAGCAACAGACTGATATAGAGGGAAGGGAGGCGGGATGGGGGGTAGATTAAACAAAGAACTTACATTAGTACAGGAATGGCCTGCTGAGGGGACAGGAATGAAATGGAGGGGGTCAGTGGGGGTAAAAAAGGGGACATCTATAATACTTTCTACAATAAAGGTAAATTTTTAAAAATGTTCTCTATAAGTCTGTTTCTGTTCTGCTTGCTCATTTATTTTGATTTTTTTAGTTTTTAAAACATTGTTATTGATTTCAGAGAGAGGAAGTGAGAGGTAGAGAGAGTTGGAAACATCAATGAAGAGAGAGAATTATTGATTGGCTGCCTACTGCATGCCCCCTACTGGGGATGTGCACTTACTGGAAATCCAATCACGGCCTCCTGGTTCATGGGTGGAAACTCAACCACTGAGCACAGCAGCTAGGCTGGATTCAATTACTCATACATATGTATTGTAATTTATTTTTCATATTAAAAACTTATATCTGTTGTTGAAAGTATTACAGATATCTCCTTTTTCACTCCTCATTGACTCTCTCCATCCTGCACCCAATGTTCCCCCCAAGTCTTCACCACACTACTATCTATTTCCAAGGGGTACACATATTTACACATAAGTTCTTTTCTTATTTTTTCTCTTATTTTTTCTTCTTCGTCTTAAAGAATATGCTTTAACCTTTTATATAAAGACTAGAGGCCCAGTGCACGAAGAGGTTTGTGCAATAGGCCTTCCTTCCCTTGGCCTCCAGCACCGGTTTTCCTCCGGCACTGGGACCCAGGCCTTCGCTCTCGCCAGAGTCTGCTGTCTTCGTCCTTGCTACAAACTCTGGCCTGAGTCTGCCATCTTCGTCTTTGCTGCAGACTTGAATCTGTAGTCTTGTCTTTGCTGCTGCACTCCACTCCTGTAGATCCCTTTGTCCCCTGCACTCCCCCCCTCTTTTTTTAATTACCTCAATTTGTTTATTTCTCTTTTTTTAATATACTAGTGACCTGTTGCATGAAATTCGTGCACAGGAGTGTCCCTCAGCCCAGCCTGCACCCTCTCCAATCTGGAACCCCTTGGGGGCTAGCCAACTGCTGATCAGACATCCCTCTTGCAATCTGGGACCACTGGCTCCTAACCACTCATCTGCCTGCCTGGTCACCTTTAACCACTCTGCCTGCCGGCCAGATCACCTCTAACTGCCCGCCCCTGCCAGCCTATCACTCCTAACCACATCTGCCTTGGCCACGCCACCATGGGTTTGTCCAGAAGGATGTCCAGAAGGCCTACCACTCTAATTAATATACTGCCTTTTTATTAATATAGATAGAGGCCTGGTGCAGCAGTGGGGCCAGCCTGGGCAAGGCGCCTGGAGTGGTTTGCAAGCTGTCCATGCCCCCATCAGGATGAGAGTCCCCACTAGGGGGTGCCAGCCTGGTTTGAGGGGCTGGGGAAGTTTGCAGGCTGGCCATCCTCCCATCTGGGTAAGGGTCCCCGCTGGGGGGCCTGGCTGGCCTGGACATCTGAAAGGTCTCCAAAAGGTCTTCTGGTCTAATTAGCATATTGCTCTTTTATTAGTATAGACTGTAACTCACAGCATGGAATGCTCAGCATCCACTTTCCCTCCAGCCCCTGGTCTTGGAGACCTCATGTCCTTCTAAGGCCCTGCGAACCCTCTTCAGCTGCCCCACGAAGTAAATTGCATCGTGTGTGTGGAAACCATTTTCAGGCTCCATGGGTGTGTCTTTACTTCACTGCAGTTCCAATTATCCCAACACAAGGAGAGACACCCTTATTGTCAGGTAACACCGTCATGGTGAGACCCCTGCTCCGCCTAATGCAGAGGTTTTAAGTAGGCCATGGGTCACCCTAGATGGTTTGGCTCAGTGGATAGAGCCAGGACCTGTGAACTGAAGGGTCCTGGGTTCAGTTTCGGTCAAGGGCACGTTCCTGGGTTGTGGGAGACAGCAGATTGATTCTCTCCCATCATTGATGTTTCTATCTCTCTCTGAAGTCAATAAAAATATGTTAAATAAATAGGCCATGAATCAAATGTCACTGCTCTCCATCCATCCAGTCTCCTCAAACCCTCTTTTGTCTTGCCCTACCACACACTCTGCTGGGGTCTGTACAATGGAATCAGGATTTCTACTTCAACCAAGGGCAACACTTCCACATGGCCCTTTTCCCCCACCCATCTCTGTCCCAAGTCCTATGGGGTCTCTCCCTCCCTCCCCTTCATCTAACTTAGTGGGCCCTGTCTGCCCCTTCCTCTTGAGACCCCCTGTCTGCAGTCTCCCCCTTTCTCTTCCAGAGGCAGAGCTCCCCAAAGACTGTGCGGGGGAGGTGTTATGCTGTGCGGGGTGGGGCTGTGTGGGGTGCAGTGGGGCTGTGTAGGCGAGCCCAGGCGGGGCCTCGGAGGAGATCTGGGGTGATGGGTCATGGGGAGGAGGAGGGGGGAACATGGAGCCTGTCCCATGGGAGAGGCACGGGGCTTCTTGGCTGCCCCTACCCAGCAGCTTTTCTAAGCCCCTGAGCAGCTGTTGCCCTCTGTCCCCCACTGACTCCCGCTCCCTTTCAAGTTCTGGACTCGGTTTCTCTGACTCAGCCCTGCCCTCCTAACTGCCGTGTCTCTGGGAGCAGAGGCTGCCCCTGGCCTTGGGCAGGTGTGTCTGGCCTGCCCACCCCATAATAGTGCTACCCACTCTCCTGGAGTAGCTGGTGCAACTTAACAAATAAAAAGAAGCAGCTTTGAAGAGTATAAATTGCACCACAGGCTGCAGTGAGCTGTGCAGTCCATGGCTCTCAGATCATATGTAGCAGCCTCCCACGCAACCGGTCCCTCCTGGCTCCTGCCCCTCCTGCCTCCGCCAGGGCGTGGGCCAAACCTTGGGAGCTTCCTCACTTTCCAGCCCAGCCCACCTGTGCCCACAGCAAGCTAACCTACTGGTGGGAGCATCTGTCCCTGGTGGTGAGTGCACATCATAGTGGCTGGTCAAGTGGTCGAACTCCCAGTAGAGGGGGCAATTTGCATATTAGGCTTTTATTATATAAGATTTTATTGATATTTTACAGAGAGGAAGGGAGAGAGATAGAAAGTTAGAAACATCGATGAGAGAGAAACATGGATCAGCTGCCTCCTGCATACCCCCAACTGGGGATGTGCCCTTAACCAAGGTACATGCCCTTGACCAGAATCCAACCCAGGACCTTTCCGTCTGCAGGCTGACAGTCTATCCCCTGAGCCAAACTGCTTTTGGCTGCCCTCCCTCTCATAGCAGGTGTCCTGCCCCGGCTGTCCACTCCGCACCTGGCACTGCTGGGCGGCTGCCATCTTTGGCCTTCTACTTTGCCTGTTCACTCTGATTGGCTGTGGACATAGCAGAGGTATGGTCAATTTACATTTTTGTCTATTATTAGATAAGATCCAGGGACTTCCCTTCCTGGTACTGGAACCCTGGGCTGATGGAGGGTCTGATGAGGTGCTTGAACCCCTTGCTTCTCAGGGAACCTCCACAGTCAATATATCCCTCCCAATTCAATACTACCACAAGAAGGTGTGGGACAGCCTGTTTTCAGTCTCCACCCATCCCCTCCCACCAGACTCTGTGTGGCTCTTCTTTGATTCCCTAGTTGTGGGACTTCCATTCAGCCAGATTTTAGATAGTTCTAAATGATGATTGTTCTGTAGCTTAGTTGTCATTTTGATGTGATTGTGGGAATGAGAGGAGGTGAGCACCTCCTTTGCCTATTCCACCATTTGACAAAAAAATCCCAGAAATTAATACATTATATATTTCTGGATGCCTCATTGTTGCAGAATTTTTAGGAAAGGAATTCACATGGGCTTTATATACTGTCTATATGCTAATGACACTGAGGTTAATCTATCTAGCCTTGTCCTCACCCATGAACTATTTTTTTAAAATAAAGTTTTTATTTTTAATGCTCTTTGGATGTTCAATAATTTTTTTTGTCAAATAAGCGTACATTATGTTTTAGATATTGACTTGTACTGAGATGAATACATTTTAAAATTTATTTTATTGATTTCTTACAGAGAAGAAGGGAGAGAAACATTGATGAGAGAGAAGCATCGATCAGCTGCCTCCTGCACAACCCCTAATGGGGATGTGCCCACAATCAAGGTACATGCCCTTGACTGGAATCAAACCTGGGACCTTTCAGTCCGCAGGCTGACACTCTATCCACTGAGCCAAACCAGTTTTGGCGAGCTGGATACATTTTTAAATATTTATTCTGTAACTCAATCATTATGCTTAACTTTTAAACATTATTAATAAAAAATTAAAGAGAAAGTTTTTATTTAGAAATGTATCCCAAGAAACTGAAAACACCAATCAGAAAGGATATATGCACCCCTATGTTCATAGCAGCAAAATTTACCATAGCTAAGATTTGGAAACAGCCCAAGTGCCCATCAGTAGATGAGTGGATTAAAAACTGGTACATCTACACAATGGAATACTATGCTGCTCTATAAAAGAAGGAATTCTTACCATTTGCAACAGCATGTATGGAACTGGAAAGTATTATGTTAAGTGAAATAAGCCAGTTAGGGAGAGATAAATATCACATGATCTCACTCATTTATGGAATATAATGAACAGCATAAACTGATGAACAAAAACAGATCCAGAGACAAAGAAGCAGCATTCAGACTATCAAACCTCAGAGGGAAGGTAGGGGAGGGTGGGGGTAAGAGGAAGAGATCAACCAAAGGACTTGTATGCACGCATATAAGCCTAACCAATGGACACAGTCACCAGGGGGGTGAGGGCATGAGTTGGGGGAGGTGGTCCATAGGGGGATAAGAACACAGGTAATACTTTAATCAATAAAGGGGGGAAAAAAAGGAGTTAATAGAGAAACTAGCCAGGAAATATAACTGGGGATAAGGAGTAAATGGGGCAAACTTGCTAATTATCCTAAAATACTGTTATTTAATACTAGTGGCCGGGTGCACAAAATTTGTGCATATTAAAAGGGAATTAATTAGAAGAAATATTTTATTGCTGTTTGCCCTTTCTCTGTAATAGAAGTATCAGGGATTAAAGAAAATTAGTAAAATGTATATAAAATCTTCTTCCTGTCAGAGTCTGGAGCGTGCTGAGTGACCTAGAGTCAAGCCCCCACCTACCACCCCCACACACTTTGAAAATACAGGAGACCGAGACCAGGCAGGCCCCACCCATTGCGTAAGACCCAGACCTGCCGGGCCCCACACCTGTCAACCCCCTCAGGCAAAAAGTGCAGCCTCAGGACCCCCTGCGCTGGGCCGGGGTTGCAGCCTGAGTGCTGGTATCAAGCCCTGCCAGGGGAAAGACATGGCCTGAGGTACCTCAGGCAGGCCCTGGGATGAGGGGTGTGGCCTGAGGTTCCCTGTCAAGCCCCCCCAGGCGAGGGGAGTGTCCTGAGGTTCCACCATCCAGCCCTGTGGGGTGGGGGTCATAACCTGGGGTTCCTTGTCAAGCCCCATGGGGCAGGAGGCACGGCCTGAGGTCTCCTGGCCCATAGCTGGGGCAGAGGGTGCAGCCTGAGGCCCCTGTCAACCCTAGTGGAGTGAGGGGCATGGCCTGAGGTCCCCATCAAGCCCAGCTGCCCCCCCCCCCCCCCCACACACACACACAGTATCACATCAGTGCAGAACGAGGATGCATGCAGGCAGTGTCACTTCCCTAGCCTGGGATGCAGGCAGGCAACGTCATGTCAGTGCTGGGCAGGTACGCCACAGGCCCACAGACTGGTTGTGACTGGGACACGGTAACAGACATATTAACTCTTTATATGTATAGATATTCCCATTTGGTTACATTACTTTAATAAAAACATATTTCAAAGCTAAAAAAATGCTTTGAATTTAATAGTTTTAAAAGTATATTTTATCCCTCGTTAGAATTGGTTAGATGCTAGACTTAAATTCTTGGGATTTTTTTTTTCCAGTTGAAATGATCTCCTAATTTCTAAGTAACATTAAAGTTTAAGTGTAGACATACACTGAGTGGCCAGATTATTATGATCTCTGAACACATAATGATCTGGCCACTCAGTATAAATATATTAGAGGCCTGGTGCATGAATTTGTGCATAGGTGGGGTCCAACCAGCCTGGCCAAAGGGAGGGGACATAGGCAGTTGGCCGGCCTGCCTGCTGGTCAAACTCCTAGTCAAGGGGACAATTTGCACATTAGCCTTTTATTATATAGGATATATACTGAGTGGCCAGATTATTATGTGTTCAGACATCATAATAATCTGGCCACTCAGTGTATTTTATAGAAATTAATTTTACAGCCATTTTTGAGTGCTATCTAGTACTTGACATATTTTTAAAGTAATGGTAGTAGTGGTGTTTTAACTTTTCTATTTTATCACTTTAAGGATGCTTTCTCTTCCTTACATCTGCGGAATGTTACTTCAGTTAATATATGAGATATTGTCATGTACACTTCACACATCAACCAATATTTGACATCAGATTCATTCTATAATAATAAAAGCATACTATGCTAATTAGACCGGACATCCTTCCCAATGAACTTCCAGATAAAGCTGGGGCTCTTAGGGAAGCCTGGGTCCTGGGTGCCAGAGGGAAACAGGTCTGGCAGCTGGGGGAAGGAAGGCCTACACTTGCACAAATATCATGAATTGGACCTCTAGTTAATAAAATAATGACCTATTATACTAACCAATCCATTAATTGAAATACTTTTCTTTTTAAAAAAAATATATTTTATTGATTTTTTACAGAGAGGAAGGGAGAGGGATAGAAAGTCAGAAACATCGATGAGAGAGAAACATGGATCAGCTGCCTCCTGCACCCTCCCTACTGGGATTGTGCCCGCAGCCAGGGTACATGCCCTTGACCAGAATCGAACCTGGGACCCTCCAGTCCACAGGCTGATGCTCTATCCACTGAGCCAAACCGGTTTCAGCGTGAAATACTTTTCTTTCTTTTATTTCAAATTTGAACTTAACCTTCACTGCTCTCTTTCATATGTTTGTCACCAAAACTAGGTTTCTACATTGTCCTCAGGTAGAAATATCAGTATACTTTATTGATGAGTGCTTATGAGTAACTGTCTATAAAATATTTCTTTTCTGAAACATCTGGAGAACAAATCACTATAGATCAAGATTATTTGAAGGTATGTAGCACATGTGTTTCAGACAACATGGTCTTTTATTGGAGAAATAAAAGAGCAGAAAAAAGAATTGATACCAAGTCTAACATTGCTTAGTGTTTTCTTAGAGAGCCTCAAGCTCAATGTCTGTCTGTGGAAGTTGGTTTGGACTGTTTTTGAATCATGCATTTGTGTTGTTGTTTTTTAATCATATATAGATTTCCAAGTTAAAGAGTCTGCCTTCAGCAATTGCTTTCCATCAGATTTAGGAAAAGAATTTGATGAGAATGTCTTAAAGCTTTCAATTTTGTAAGCTAAAAGTATTATAGCACTGTAAATTATCCTTTGTACTTTAAACTTTGCAAACATGGTCTGGTTTGTCAGTTTTTAAACCATGATGAATGTTTCCAATAAACTTGATTATGAAAAAAAGAATAGCTGTTATAGAAAGGTTATTATTGATTTTGCATTATCATTCTCTCATCCTTACAGAAACCTGCTCCAATGCAGACTTTTATCCTCCATTATCTGAAGTATTGGGCACTCAGTCCTACACATTTATTAATTACAAGACGCCCAGTGCATAAAATTCGTGCATGGGAGGGGTGGGAGGATTGTCCCTCAGCCCAGCCTGCATCCTCTCCAATCTGGGATCCCTCTCAAAATTCAGGACTGCTGGCTGTCAACTGCTCACCTGCCTGCCTGCCTGATTGACCCTAATTGCTTCTGCCTGCCCATCTGATCACCTCCTAATCACTCCCCTGCCAGCCTGATCAATGCCTAACTGCTCCCCTACTGGTCCAACTGCCCTCTCCTGCCAGTCTGGTTGCCCCAACGTCCCTCCCCTGCAGGCCTGGTCACCCCTAACTGCTCCCCGCCCCCTTGCAGGCCTGGTTGACCCCAACTGCTCTCCCCTGATGGCCCCATCACTCCTAACTGCCCTCCCTAGTCAGCCTGGTCGTCCTCAACTGCCCTCCCCTGTAGGCCTGGTTCCCCTCAATCGCCCTCCCCTGCAGGCCTGGGTCCCCCCCAACTCGCCTCCTCTACAGGCCTGGAACCTCCCAACTGCCCTCCCTTGCTGGCCTGATCACCCACAACTGCCCTGCCCTGCCAGCTATCTTGTGATGGCCATCTTGTGTCCACATGGGGCAGCCTTCTTTGAACACATAGGGGCAGCCATCTTGTGTGTTGGCGTGACAGTCAATTTGCATATTACTCTTTATTAGATAGGATTTGTTCAAAAAGGATGAACTTAAGGGTTCTATTATTGTGTTGTTGTTTATTTTTGTTTTACAAAAGAAAAATGGATATTGAGGCCATTTTCCAAAATAGTTTTCCCTGGCAAGTTTTAATGAAAAAGAAATAAAACAATCAAGTTAAATATGTTAATACTGGGCAAAACTAGTGAACCACAGGAGACAGTTTGGCCCTGATTTTTAGGGAGCTCACACTTACTGTGTACATATATATCTTTATCACAAAAGAAGAACTCATTTTGGATATATTGACAAGTTAGAATTTTTTGTTGTCAACAGGTTTGGCAAACATCGAAAAGATGACAAGATTGAAAAAACGAGTAAAATAAAAATACAGGACTCCCTTACTTCAGAAGAGGAGAGAATACGAATGAAGCAGGAGCAGGAGAGGTAGACATCAGTTATTTGATTAAACCTCATTAGATATAGGTTCTTCCTTTCTTTCTATTCTTTCTTTCTACTCTTTCTACTCTTCCTTCCTTCCTTCCTCCCTCCCTCCCTCCCTCCCTCCCTCCCTCCCTCCCTCCCTCCCTCCTCTCTCTCTCTCTCTCTCTCTCTCTCTCTCTCTTTCTTCCTTTCCCCTCCCTCCCTCCCTCCAACCCCCTTTCCTTTCTTCCTCCCTCCCTCCCTCCCTCCCTCCCTCCCTCCCTCCCTCTTTCTATAAAGAATTTGGCCCTGCCTGGTGTGACCTACTTGGTTAGATTGTTGTCCCAAACACCAAAAGATGCCTGGTTTGATTCCCAGTCAGGGCACATACCCAGGTTGTGGGTTCACTCCCTGGTGCGGGTATGTGTGGGAGGCAGCTGATCAAATATTCCTCTCTCCCTCTCTTTCCTCTTTCCAAAATCCCTAATTTAAAAAAAATGTAAAGAATTTACATTCAATTGATTTTTATTTTTTCTGCATGATTCCAAATATTGATGGTTATGGGATGAATACAATGCACAAAAAAAAAAAAAAGATTCAAATGAAAAAAAACTTACACTTTTTGAGGGCATTAAAATTGATTTTATTGGTTTTAGTTAAGCCATTTTGCATAGGAAGTAGTAAGGCAACACCTGGAAGAAATAAAGAATGTTTACTCAGTTGGCTTCAAACTTAGTGTTCAAGTTCTCAGAATTCTGACGTCATAATCAGAATCCATGTAATTCAGGTAACCTTTGCATTTAGGTCACACATTATCATAGAAACAGCTTGACTTTTAAAAATTAACCTTTTTGTAGAAAAAACATTTTTCTATAGCTGAGTTTCCCATATTTCCTGACCTCTTGAATCAAAAGAAATAAATCTAAATGGGATTAGTTTCAACAAGCATTCTACGCACACACACACACACACACACACACACGAATGTATATGTTTATCATACAGAGTAACAAAAATTTTTAAGAATTTATTTATTTGCTTGAACCAATTCAGGCTTATTTTTCATGAGAGCTGATTTAGGTGTATTTGGAATTGTACCATCTCTCTGAGTTGGACAAAACTAGGTGCTTCGATCCTTGTGAAAGCCCAAACATAATAGGAGCAAATGAGTATCCATAACAGTGTGTGTATGTGTGCACATGCCTGTATTTTGGTTAATTAAATATTATTTTAGTATTTTATTAGTAAGTGTAAAGGGGAAGTTTTTGTTGTTTCACCATATGTTAAATACAGAATCCTATGTTATAAAAGACTAGTATGCAAACTGTCCCCTCGGGAGTTCTTCCAGGAGTTCAACCAGGGGCGGGGCCAATCGGAGGAAGGGACGGAAGCCTTGGCCAGCTGCTGCCAGCTGCTAGAGACCCTACCAGTGCACAAATTTTGTGCACTGGGCCTCTCGTATAATATAAAATGTTTGTTTTTATAATGTTCACTTTCTCAGGAATCTCTTACCTTTATTAAGAAAAGGAAAATATCTTAACATGTTAACATTAACAAATCGATATAAGATAATATAATCAATTGTGAAAATAGATGACTGTAGAGCTTGGGGAAGGGGAGGATTGGTGGAGCCAAAGTTAATAATAAGTGTTTCTTAGAAAAGATTATTTGGTGTCTAGGTGTAGCTCCCAAGAACGTATGCATTTAGAAAAATGGAAAAATTCTGTATCCACAGCCAGTCCTTCCCTATCCTTGTCCTGGAGGGTGGGCAATCTTTGAAAGCTTAGATCCTTTAAAAAATTTGGTTGTATTAGTGATTAGTAGTATATCTATTACTGCTTTTCTTTTATTTCTTTAAAATTTTAATTACCTTATCTGGTACCACTCATTTTAGCATTAAGGAATGAAACAACTTTTCTTCATACCTATAAGATAGGTTAAAGAGCAAAACTTCACTCATAGAAATTTGAAGATCTAATTAGCCCTATTGAACAACTCATGATGAATCAGACAGCATCCCATCTAGCAAGTAAACAGGTGGTCTGAGGAACTATGAAAAATGGAAGGTTTTTGTAGAAAACTGGGCTGGACAAGAAAGCCATTAGCAAAAGAAAAGAAAGGATTGTTTCAGGCAAGGTCACCTTACCTAAAAAAGTTGGGGGTGTTCTCAGGCAGATAGTCCCAGCTTCCTTTGGGGCAGATGGAGGGGCCCACAGGACAGATTACTCATTGGTGTGACCAGAAAATTCAGACTGACTGACTGAGACTACATTTCCAGAGAAGGGTCAAAACTGCAGTTGTTATCAAAGTGTATCATGTCCAGGTTCGGTGTTATAGGCTTTAGTGTGATAGTGCCTCCATTTGGGTCCTGTGGTTTTCTCTTTAACGGGGACCACTATTGATTTCAGTGTGTGTTCTTCCCTTGAATTAGAAATGTGTCTTTAAAACAGTTGTTCCTACTTAAGAAAAAAATTTTAGGAACATTTTGAAATCTATGTAAGTCTTTTCTATGAGCTTTTACTCCGATATTACAAAAATATAAAAATCCCACTTAAAATTATGATTTTTTTATTGATGGATTCTACTGTTATTGCTACTGAAACAGCATATTTTACGTATTTTTAAAGTAAGAAATTTAGTGAAATATTGTCTCTCATTTGGGAATTCAGCATAGACACCACGCTGGCAGCTTACATATTGGTGGGTGGCATTGTCAGGTTTCCCTAGCAGGGTAAGCTCAAGCTTTGATGAGTTGAGCCATTTCTGAAGTCTGCCATTTGCAGAAGTGTTTCGAGGAGCAAACAGAGTATTTAATTAGTTGACCAAAAACTACTTTATATTGAACTGTTTCTTTCAGTTGTTTTGTAGAATAAATTTCATTCTGCTGTGAATTTAGATTTTATTTAATGAATTTTTGTAGTACTGATTTTTACACATAGGAAATACTGTTGGGAAAAAACCCAGGAATTTCTTATTGTTTCTGGGTGGCAGTACAGTAAGTTTGGGTAAAATATTTTCCAAAAAAGTTGATTGTACGATCTTCAACATTGCTTTGAAGGTGGTTAACAACTATCTAATATGTAGCAATTTGAAATTTATCTTTAAAATTTTTGTTACACTAATATTAGTACATTTTATCTTCTGTAGACATTAACAGCATTTTTAAAAATTAAAATCATTTAAGGTCAATTTCTTTTTTTTGAGTATTTTGAAAAAATAGTAACATTGATAGTTTTATGTATTGAAGCTTCTTTTTTTGTTTGTTTTGTTTTGTTTTGTATTAAAGCTGCTTAAGTTTTAGAGATTGAAGTACTGGGGGTATGATGGAGTAATTTAAGTATGCAATTGATTTTCTATCCTGAGGAGTTGGTCACTCCTTTTTTGGACATAAAAAGATTTTACTTCATATAGTCATAAAATAGTTATTCTCATCTTACTCCATTGCAATTGGTGATAAAAACCATTTATTATAAAACAAAAATCCTCATGAATAGAAATGTTACAGGAACAGAAGTCTTGTATGTTTTGTCTTCATCATGCATCATCCATCTTAATTAGAGAAAAAGGGGGGTGAACACTGTGACAAGAGTCCGCAGTGAAATCACTAATTGATGTCAAGCTGAAGAGAGACTGTTAGTATGAATTTAGTGACAGCAGGACAGAAGTTAACCTTATTACTTTATTTAGTATATTACATTATTTTGTGTATTATTTTCAATGCAGGTTCAAGGCCACTTCATTATCATCATGGAAAAGACTTTTTTTTTAAAAAGCAAAAAGTAATGGTGTGAATATTTTTATTTCAATTACAAATTGAAATGATAAATTCTTTTAAGTCTTAGTAAAAACATTAAAAGTTTTAATATTTCTTTTCGCTCCCTCCCTTCCTTCCTTCTTTTCTCTCTTTCTCTCTTTACGTGTCAAGTCTAGAGAACAGTCAGTCCATGATGGTGCTGCCCAGCAACATTAGCCCGTACAGCTGTATACGATCATTTAAATCTCAGAATAGCTCTGTTCATAACTAGGCAGGACTTTCTGAAAGCAATATATATTTATTTCCTTTGCTAAGGTTTGGGCTAATCAGTTCCTTTTGTCATTGTTGAGGTTTGGCCCGAGATAAATAAGATGAATGGTAAACAGCACCCTGACTCTTCAGAAAAGGGAATGACTCTGATATCTTAGAGATAACTTGTGACTTAAGGGTCCCAAAAAAGAGTAGAGGGGGTGCTTGTTTAGGGTATTGATCATCTGGAACTATTGTGGGCTTAACCATGAGACACTATCTTTTTTAAAAGTTTCCTTAAAAAATATAAGCAATTTTTATTAGGTCCCAAAAATATTTTCTTCCCTCAACCAATTATTCCTTTCCTGAAATAAGTTTCTCTACAAAGAAGGGAAATATAGAACGTGCATATAAAAACCTGGTTGTATTACAAAGTTTATTTTCTCAAATTAAATCATAATAAGCAAGACATTGAAGTATAAAAGTATATAATAAAACCATTTGTATTTTTTATTACTTTCACTAAATTGTCACTAAAATTCCCCAACCTACAATGCATTCCTACTTTATAAAATCTACTTTTGAGAGATATTTGCATAGCAAGCTTCCTTAGCATTTCCTTCTGAAATGAACTTTAAAATGCACAGTAACTCAGGCCAGCCATCAGATCTGGTAGCCTCACACAGCATTTCTCTCATCTTTGTGGGCTGCACGCATGCTATAGTTTTAATTTAATGTTTTCATTACCAGGATGAGCCACCAGGGTGGAAAGGAGGGGTGCAAACAACTTTTATAACTAAATTTATAACTAAATTCATCGGTGATGACAGTGTTAACGATAAAAATATAATTTCTTTTGTTATTGGAGCTTAGAAAAAGTCAGGTTTTTCTTGGAGTCTACTATAGAAGTGACTGTAATGTTTATTGGAATTGATTATTAGTGGCAATTAGTAATATTATGTCAATGTGGGTAAGAGAAAACAATTAAGAACAAACTTTTTGAATAGTATTTCATGCTGCTGAGCATTTCTTCTGAGCTATTGACTTGGTAGAAATTGACCTTCAGTGAACATTTGTTTCTGAGTGATTTGGCACAAAAGAACATTCAAATCCAGAACTCATCAATAATATAATGTCACTAGAGGTGCACAGGATTTGTGCACTGGTGGGGGCGTGGCCTGTGGGGATCAGCCTGTGTGGGACGCCGCTCACCCTGGTCTGCTGAGCCTCTGTGGACCTGTTCTCTGAGCAGCTGCTTCCAGGTCCAGTATCTTCCAAAGCACTCACCTCTCCAGAGGACCCAGTTGGGGCTGGGCCCAGGGACAACAGCACTGAGAGGCGGAGAAGTAGGCCTCAGTCTCATGGCAGCCATGAATCTGCCTCCCAGCCTCTGGGCTCAGCTCTGTGAGTAGCACACTGACCACCGGGGGCAGCTCCTGTGTTGAGCGTTTGCCCCCAGGTGATCAGTGTGCATCATAGCAACAGATCAACTGGTCGTTCTGGTCATTCCACTGTTCAGATGCTGGGTTTTTATTATATAGACTAGAGGCTCAATGCACAAAATTCATGCACGACGGAGGTGTCCCTCAGCCTGGCCTACACCCTCTCTAATCTGGGACCCCTTGAAGGATGTCCTACTGCTGGTTTACAGGGTTCAGGCCTCAACTGGCAGTTGGACATCCCTCTTGCAATTTGGGATTGGATTGCCCCTAACCAATCTGCCTGCCAGCCTTCTTGCCCCCAACTACCCCTGCTGCCAGCCAGCTCACCCCCAAATGTTCCCCTTGCCAGCCTGATCACCCCCAACTGCTCCCCAACTGCTCACCCCCAACTGCCTCCCTGTTGGCCCGCTCACTCCAAACTTTCCCCCTGCTGTCCTCATCACCCGCAACTGATCCCCACTGATGGGGTGAGGGACTGATGGCTGTTTTCAGGCTGGCCACACTCTCTGGTGGTCCAGGTTCCCAGCCCCTCCTTTTTTTCTTTTCTTTCTTTTTTTTCAGTGCTTCCTTGAGCAGAAGCCAGGGTTGGTTGGAAGCAGGTATCTGGGATTTATTTACCTTCTATAATTAAAACTTTGTAGCCTTGAGTGGAGGCCAGGGTGGGTGGGAAGCTTGACTTCCTCCATTGCCGGGGCAATCCAAGCCTCCTGCTCACTCCAGCGCCATGCCTGTCGCCATCTTTGTTGGGCTAATTGGTGTACTCCTGATTGGCTGTGGATGTAGCTGACTAATGGTTAATTTTCATGTTTCTCTTTTATTAGCGTAGATTTGCCAATAAGTTTGGGGAGGTTACGTACTTCATGCTTCCCCTGAGAAGAGAATATCCATATTTATTTTCTGATGCCTTCCTTTCTTAACAGGACTGCATTTTCCAAAATAAGCTAGATTTCTTCACTTTTAATGAAGTGAGTGCCATATGGTTCTCTCATTCATAAACCAATCTAAGTTACTCCCTTTGATTTCAGGATGTTCTCTACAAATTCCAAGCTTTTGGCTTTATTTCTATTATAGTCCTTCATGTTTCTTTAGGTTCCCAAATTTCAAGACTTATGTGAATGTCCAGTTACTCTGAACACCTATAATATTAGGAGATGGTCTGATATAACTGAATATAGTAGTAAAGTGTGTTGTCAGATAAGTGATCATAATGGAGCTTCAAATTAATATCCTATTGAGTTGAAGAAGTTATTTCTCTTCGTAGTTTTTCTGGCTGAATACAAAGTCAAAAAGTATGGTACAAAGTATAAAATTATCTCTTAACTTTTATAAACATTTCATATGGATATA
Organism: Antrozous pallidus; assembly: GCA_027563665.1. Taxonomy (NCBI): domain Eukaryota; kingdom Metazoa; phylum Chordata; class Mammalia; order Chiroptera; family Vespertilionidae; genus Antrozous; species Antrozous pallidus. Next base: position 7,056,857 of record CM050515.1, read on the forward strand.
TAGTATTTAATGATAATCAGCCTTATATAATATCCTTGACTGTTGTCATGCTCCTAAATACTAGTAAGTAGGCTATAATAGAAAATCTACTATAAATTTAGATAAATTGACATTAGATTTTGAATTGATATTTCTGCTATAAATATTGTGTCTATGGAACTTATATTTATTAGAATGTAGGACTCTCCTGATTTAAAAAAAAATTAAAATTTCCAACATTCTCCTATGAGTTAATAAAGTCGTTGGTTCTCAACTCAGGAAATAAGTTCCCCCAGGGAGGCTTTGGGTACCTGTGAACCACTGGGCACTCTGATGGATGGAAGGTGCCTGGAACCAGTTGTGCAACGAGTTCTACACAACAGATTGCTCTTTCTTAAATATCACTGGACCCCTGTTGAGATACTCTGAGCTAAATGAGTTTAAGTACTTCTATTTTATAGCTGGGAAATTAGAGAAATTTGAAAAGCGAGCCTGTCATGATAGTGATAAAAGAAAAAAAGGTAGAAAAATGCAAATTTTGCTTGCAGTGCTATGGGACAATTTTCCACCGTTTAATAAAAGCACACAAACTTTTTATTTAGTAATAATTTAGTTTTACAGGACGTTGCAAAGATGGTACAGAGAGCTCTTGTGTGCTCTTCATTCAATTTTCCTCAACTTACATTAACAATAATACAAAATCATAGCCAGGCATTATTTTTGCCTGGCTATTTTTACTCATACTAGTATAATTCCCTGTCATCTTATCACATGAATTGCTTTGGCACACTTGTGAGAAATCAGTTGCTTGTAATTGTTGGCTGTTTCTGGGTTCTTAATTCTGTTTCATTGATCTATTTGTCTATCTTCCACACAGTCTTGACTAATATAGATGTACTAGGGGCCCGGTGCATGAAATTCATGCATGGCGGGGGACGGGGGGCTGTCCCTCAGTCCAGGCTGTACCCTCTCCAATCTGGGACCCAAAGGGGCAGTTGGTCATCCCTCTCACAATCCAGGACTGCTGGCTCCCAACTGCTTGCCTGCTTCTGCCTGATTGCCCCTAACTGCTTCTGCCTGCCAGCCTGATCACCCCCTAACCACTCCCTGCCAGCATGATTGATGCCTAAATTCTACCCAGCCAGCTTGATTGTCCCTAACTGCCCTCCCTTGCTGTCCTGGTCACCCTAACTGCCCTTTCGTGCCTGTCTTGTCACCCCCAACTGCCCTCCCCTGCTGGCCTGGTCACTTCTAACTGCTCTCCCTTGCCAGCCTGATCACGCCCTAATCACTCTCCTGCCAGCCTGATTGACATCTAAATGCTCCCCAGACAGACTGGTCACCCCCAACTGCCCTCCACTACAGACCTGGGTGCTGTCCCCCAAAGTGTCCTCCCCTGGAGGCCTAGTTTCCCCCAACTGCCCTTCTCTGCAGGCATGGTCCCCCCCCCCTCAACTGCCATCCGTGCTGGCCTGGTCTCAACTGCCCTCCTCTGCTAGCCCTGGTCACCCCTAACTGCCCTTTCTGCTAACCTGATCGCTCAGAACTGCCCTCCCCTGTAGGCCTGGTCCCCCCAAACTGCCCTCCCCTGCAGGCCTGGTTACCTCCAACTGCCCTCCCCTGAAGGTCTGGCTCTTCTCAGTCGCTCTCCCCAACAGGCCTGGTCCCCCCCAGCTGTCCTCCCCTGCAGGCCTGATTCCCCCTAACTGTACTCCACTGCAGGCCTGGTACTCCCCCAACTGCCTGCCCCTGTAGGCCTGGTCTCCTCCAATAGCTCTCCCCTGCAGAGCTGCCTCCCCAACTGCCCTACCCTGCAATCCTGGTCTCGCCCCCCCCCCCGCCCCCCACCCAGCTGCTCTCCCCTCCTGACCTTGTCTCCCCGCAACTGCCTTCCTCTGCTGTCCTGGTCACCCCCAACTGCCCTATCTGCATTGCTGGTAACCTCTAACTGCCCAAAAATGCCTTGCCCTGCAGGCCATTTGTGGCAGCCATCTTGTGTCCACATGGGGGCAGCCATCTTGTATCTTGGAGTGATGGTCAATTTGCATATCACTCTTTTATTAGATAGGATTTCAGTCTTTCAATCATGAGTGTAATTTCTCTCACTTTATTTTCACAGTTCTTTTTCACAGTTGTTTAGCTATTCTATTCTTTGCCTTTTTTATATAAATTTAAAAATTATCTTATCTACAGTTACAATAATCTTGCTGGAGTTTTTATAGGAATTACATTAAACCTGTATAACAACTTGGTGGAGAATTGACTTCTTTAGTTTGTTGAGTCATCCTTGACACAATATGTCTCTCTCCTTTTTTTTGATATTTGATTCTTTCATCAGTATTATGTGGTTTTCAGCATACAAGTCAGGTTTTGTTAGATTCATATTTGCACATTTTTATATATTTACAAACTAGCATTTATTTATATTTATGTAACTGTGTTTCATTATTAGTGATTATAAATTGCATTGTATTTTTCATTCCAGCTTCTGTCAGCTAATAGAAATTCAGTGGATTTTTGTACATTGAAGCAGTATCCTGCTGTCTTACTGAATTTGCTTTTTAGTTGTAGGAAATTTTTATAGATTCCTGGGGATTTTTTAAATAGATAATCATGGCATCTATAAATAAAATGATTTTATTTCTTCCTTTCCAGTCTGTATACCATTTATTTCCTTTTCTAGCTTCAGGCATTGCCTAGAATTTCCAGTGCTGTTGCTGAATTACAGTGGTAGGAACAGCTATCTCTATCTTTTCCCTAAAAGAGAAAACATTCAATCTTTTTCTAATATGTATGATATTACCAAAGATTTTTTTGTAGATACTCATTATCAAGATTACTTCTTTTCCATTACTACTTTCTTGAGAGTTTCTATAATGATGAATGTTGAGTTTTATCAAATGCGTTTTTCTGTATCAACTAGTAGAACATATGATTTTTCTTCTTTATCCTATTATATTGATTGATTTTTGAATATTGAACCAATCTTGCATTCTTACATAAGCATCACTTGGTCATGCTGTATAATTCTTTTTATATATTACTAAATTCTATTTGCTCATATTTTGTTAAGGATTTTTACATCCTTAGCATATTAATGAGGAATATCATCCTGTAGTTTTCTTTTCTTTTTAAATCTATTTTTATGGATTTCAGAGAGAAAGGGAGAGGGAAAGAAGGATAAAAGTATCAATGATGAGAGAGAATCATTGATGGGCTGCCTCCTGCATGCCCTACACTGGGATCTACCCACAACCAGGGCATGTGCCCCAACCAGAAATTAAACCATGGTCCTCTGTTTAGCGCTCAACCACTGAGCAACAACAACTGGGGCTTTATTCTTTTTTTTTTAATATTTCAAGAAAAGCTATTTAAATATAATAATGATACATGCAATAAACACCAATTATTAAAGAAAAAACTATCTTAAATGTAATATTACATACCATAAATATTAATATTTAAAGAAAAAAAGATTTTAAGGAAAACAATATTTCTAAAACTGTATTAACATAGTATGATATCACAAAAGTTGCAGGAAATAATAAAAATCTGAAAATAACAGGATTACTTTTATTATATTCTAAATTATTTTTCTTCTGGCTCTATTTTTGTTCATCAATTTATTTTGTTCATTATATTCCACAAATGAGTGAGAACATGTGATATTAATCTTTCTCCGACTGGCTTATTTCACTTAGCATAACGTTTTCCAGGCCCATGCATTCTATTGAAAATGGTAAGAGTTCCTTCTTTTTTACAGCAGCGTACTATTTCAGTGTGTAGATGTACCACAGTTTTTAAATCCACTTATATGCTGATGAGCACTTAGGCTGTTTCCAAATTTTAGCTATTGAAAATTGTGCTCCTATCAACATAGGTGTGCATATATCCTTTCTGATTGGTGTTTCTGGTTTCTTGGGATATAGTCCCAGAAGTGGGATTACTTGGTCTAATGGGATTTCTATTTTTAGTTTTTCTGAGGAAACTCCACACTGTTTTCCCCAGTGGCTGCAGCAGTCTGCATTCCCACCAGTGCAAGAGGGTTCCTTTTTCTCCGAATTCTCTCCAGCACTTGTCATTTGTTGATTTGTTGATGAAAGCCATTCTGACAGGTGTGAGATGGTACCTCACTGTTGTTTTGATTTGCATCTCTCAGATGATTAGTGACTTTGAGTATGTTTTCATATGTCACTTGGCCTTCTGTATGTCCTCTTTCAAAAAGTGTCTATTGAGGTCCTTAGGTCATTTTTGATTGGATTGTTTATCTTCCTTTTGCCAAGTTGTATGAGTTTCCTATAAATGGTGGAGATTAAACCCTTAAAGGTGATAACATTGGCAACTATGATCTTCCATGCAGTGGGCTTTCTTGTTATTTTATTGATGGTTTCCTTTTCTGTGCAGAAGCTTTTTATTTTGATGTAGTCCCATTTGTTTATTTGCTCTTTAGTTTCCATTGCTCTAAGAGCTCTATTGGTAAAGATATTGCTACAAAATATGTCTACTATTTTGCTGCCTATGGCTTCTTCTAATATTTTTATGGCTTCCTGTCTTACGTTTAAGTTCTTTATCCATTTTCAGTTTAGTTTTGTGACCTAGTTTCATTTTTTTGCATGTATCTGTCCCATTTCCCCAACACCATTTATTGAAGAGACTATCTTGACTTCATTGTATGCTCTTGTCTCCTTTGTCAAATATTTATCGAGCATAATAGTTTGGGTCGATTTCTCAGTTCACTCTTCTGTTCTGTTCATCTATATGTCTGCCTTTTGCAAATAGCTGGCAGTTTTGAGAACAGTGGATTTGTAATATAGCTTGATATCTGGTATTGTGATCCCTTCAACTTTGTTCTTCTCTCTTAAGATTGCTGCTGCTATTCAGGGTCTTTTTATTCCAGATGAACTTTTGGAGAATTTTTTCTAGGTCTGAGAAATATTTCATTGGTATTTTAGTGGGGATTGTATTGAATCTATTGATTGATTTAGGTTATATAGACATTTTGATGATGTTGATTCTACCAATCCATCAACAGTGGTATATTCCACCATTTGTTTATGTCTTCTTCTATCTCTCTCTCTCTTTTTTTTTTAACATCCTGTAGTTTTCTGAGTATAAGTCTTTTACTTCCTTAGTTAAGTTTATTCCCAGGTATTTTAAATTTTTTGCTTCAATGGTAAATGGGATTGTTTTTTTAAGTTTATCTTTCTGTTAGTTCATTATTGGTATATTTAAAAAAACCCATAGATTTCTGGGTATTGATTTTGTATCCTACATTGTCGAATTCATTTATTAAGTCTAGTAGTTTTTTGATGGAGTATTTGAGGGTTTCTATGTACAATATCATGTCATGTGGGAATAATGAAAATTTTACTTCTTCTTTTACTTTTATTTCTTCTTCTTCTCTGATTTCTATGGCTAGCACTTCCAGTACTATGTTGAACTGGAGTGGTGACATTAAACATTTTGCTCCTATTCTGAGGGGAAATGGTTTTAGTTTTTGCCCATTGAGTATGATGTTGGCTGTAGGTTTGTCATGTATGACCTTTATCATGTTGAGATATGCTCCTCTGTTCCCACTTTGCTGACAGTTTTTATCAAAAATAGGTGTTGGATTTTATCAAATGCTTTTTCTAAATCTATTGAAATGATCATGTGATTTTTGTCAATTTTTTTACTAGTATGTGATGTATCACATTTATTGATTTGTAAGTATTGTACCAGCTTTGCATCCCTGGGAGAAATCCCATTTTATCATGGTGTAGAATCTTTTTTAATATATCACTGGGTATGATTTACTAATGTTTTGTTGAGAATTTTGGCGTTTATTGTTCATGAGGAATATTAGCCTGTAATTCTCTTTCTTTGTAGTGTATTTATCTGGTTTTGTAATTAGGATAATGCTGGCATCATAAAAAGAGTTTGGAAGTCTTCCTTCCTCTTGGATTTTTTTGAAATGCTTTGACGTGGATAGGTGTTAGTTCTTTGAATGTTTGGAAACCTCTGTGAAGCCACCTAGACCTGGGCTTTTGTTTGGTGGGAGGTTTTGTTTTTGTTTTTAATTACTGCTTCTATTTGGTCGGTTGTTATTGGCCTATTCAGGTTCTCCTATTCTTCCTGATTCAGTTTTGGGAGATTGCATTTTTTCTAGGAATTTGTGTATTTCATCCACATTGTCCAGCTTATTGGCATGTAGTTATTCATAGCATTTTCCTACAATCCTTTGTATTTCTGTGATGTACATGGTTGCTTCTCCAATGTTTCTGATTTTATTTATTTTGGTTCACCTTTCTTTGTTTCCTGATGAGTCTGCCTAAATGTTCATCAATTTGGTTTATCCTTTCAAAGAACCAGCTCTTGGTTCATTGTTTTGTTTGTTTTTTATTTGGTTTTGTGGTGTGTTTTTTTTTTTAGTCTCTTATGTTATCTATTTCTGCTCTAATCTTTATTATTTCCCTCTTTCTAATGACTCTGAGCTTTTCTTGTTCTCTTTCTAATTATTTAAGTTGTACGGTTATATAGTTTATTGCTGTTTTTCTTGTTTTTTTGAGGTATGCCTATAGTGCTCTGAGGACTGCTTTTGCTATATTTCAGAGATTTTGGGTTGTTGTGTGTTCATTTTTATTTATTTCCAGGAAGTTTTTTATTTCGTTCTTGATCTTGTTACTAACCCATTCATTGTTTAATAACATGCTGTTTAGCCTCTATGTGTTTGTATGTTGTTGGGTGTCTTTATTATAGTTAATTTCTAATTTCATTCCACTGTGATCTGAGAAGATACTTGACATTATTTCAGTCTTCTCAAACGTGTAGAAATTTGTTTTGTGTCCTAACATGTGGTCTGTCTTTGTGAATGATCCATGTGCACTTGAGAAGATTGTATATTTTGCTGCGTTGGGGAGAAATATTCTATAAATGTCTATTAAATCCATCCGATCCTGTGTGTCCTTTAGAGTCTCTGTTTCCTTGCTAAGTTTTTGTCTAGAAGATCTGTCCAGTGAAGTCAGCAGGGTGTGAAAGTCCCCTACTGTGACTGTATTGTTATCAACCTCTCCATTAAAGCCCACCAGAAAGTTTTTTATGTATTTAGGTGCTCCTATATTGGGTGCATAAGTTTACCTGGGTTATATCCTCTTGTTGTATCAATCCCTTCAGTATTATGTAGTGGCCTTGGTTGTCACTTGTGCTGGCATTCATTTTAAAGTCTATTTTGTCATATATGAGGATTGCTACTCCAACTTTTTCTTCTTTTCCATTTGCATGGAAAAAAAATTTTTCATCCTTCACTTTCATCCTGTGGGTATGTTTTGTTTCCAGGTTGGTCTCTGTTAGACTTTTAATCGGAGCATTTAATGCATTTACAGTTAGGGTTATTATTGAGAGGCACTTATTTATAGCCATTTTAACTCTCTGTGGCTAGGTTTCGCTCAGCAATCCCCTGTTGTTTCTTCTCAGCAATCCCCTGAAGTTTTCCCTTTAGCATTTCCTGTAATGCTGGCTTGATGGTGATGAACTCCTTTAATCTTATTTTGTTGTCTGGAAACCTCCTTATTTGATCGTCTATTTTGAATAATAGCCTTGCTGGATATAGTAATCTTGGTCTCAGAGACTTGCTTTCCATTATCTTGAGTACTTTATACCATTCCCTTCTAGCCTGTAGAGCTTTTGATGAGAAATCAGGTGTCAGCCTTATGGGAACTTCTTTATAGGTAACAGTTTCCTTTTCTCTTGCAGCCTTTAAGATTCTCTCTTTGTCTTTAATTTTTGGCATTTTAATTATGATGTGTCTGGGCGTGAGCCTATTTGGGTTCTTCTGTTTGGGGTTCACTGTACCTCTTGAACTTGTGTCAATTTTGTCCTTTAACAGGTTAGGGAAGTTTTCTGCCATTATTTCTTCAAACATATTCTCTATTCCTTTATCCCTCGCTGCCTCTTCTGGCATACCTGCTATCCTAATATTGTTATGTTTCATATTGTTCCACATATCCCTTAAGCTGTCCTCATATTTTTAAAAATTATTTTTCTTTTTGGTTCTAATTAAATAACATTATCAACTCTGTCTTCTAATTCACTGAGCCTTTGCTCAGCTTCCCCTAATCTGCTGTATATTCGTTCCAGTGTGTTCTTTATATGTGTTATGTCATACTTTATCTGACTGTTCTTTTTTCATAGTTACTATATCTTTCTTTTTCATACTATTGAGCATTTTTACCATTATTACTCTGAACTCTGTTTCAGATAAATTTCTTATCCCTGCTTCATTTATCTCTTCTTCTGCAGAGTTCTCTAATTCTTTCATTTGTGGTTGTTTGTCTCCTCATTTTGGTTTTCTTTTTGGGTTTGTAACTATGTTTTAGGTACATCCTCTACACCTCTCAATGCTAGTGTGGGACAGTGTTAAAGGCTGTTTCTGACTAATTGGATCAGGCAAAGACTCAAAATCTCCAAAGACTGCCTCTGTCTACAAACTAATAGGATCCCAACTTGAATTGCCCCCAGGCAATCATCCCAGAGTGTAGGGAGAGAGTTTTTTCAACAGGTATGGCAGTTGGTTGCTTCTGCCTGGAAGCTAACTGTTACTTTTAATCTCTTAAGTAGCCTCAGGGAAAAGTGTTTTCCAATAGGGTGTAGGAAAGGTGTCCTTCTCTGTGTGAGGGAATGACTCAGTCCAGGAAACTTGGAATGTCTGTCTTCTGAGCACTATTTCCAGAGTCCCCAGTCCTGGGTTCTGCTCTCACAGCTCCAGTTCACTTTACCCTGCCTCTGCCAGAACACAGGTAATTTTTGTGTGTTGGCTCTTCAAGAGGTGCCTGAACTTTCAGCTGCCACTCCCTGGAAGACAGCATCAAACTGCTTTTCACAGCTGCATGTTATGTAGATATCCTACTCAGATTTGGTGCTCTGCTGGAGAGCCCAGCTTGGTCAAATTGCATATTTTCTTTTATTATATAGGGTGTTCTTGTTTGTGTGTGGGGAGCAGTAACTTTTTAAGAGTCACTTCTTGCCTTACACAAGTTCATGTTGAAAACCTAATTAGATGCCTAAAACACTCTGTCCTTTGTGGATTTTTAAATCTACTTAATAAGGGACAATTTAAATTAAAGTGTACATCATGACTATACAGTACTCACATTAACAAAAGCTATATGACATTATTATTTTTGAGCACCCATGACATTAGCCTGAAATGAATATAACCATAAATTTTTATATTTTGCATGAAATAAAATGTATTTTACAACATATTTTTAAATAAATCTTTATTGTTCAGATTATTACAGTTGTCCCTCTTTTTCCCCCCATAGCTCCCCTCCACTCCATTCCCACCCTACCCCATGCCTTTACCCACCCCCCACTGTCCTCATCCATAGGTGTATGCTTTTTGGCAGTCTCTTCCTGCCCCCCATACCCCTTTCCCTCCACTCCATGTCTATTCCACTGATTCTATTATATTCATCAGTTTATTCTGTTCATCAGATTTTTTATTCACTTCATTTTTAGATTCACTTGTATTTGTATTTGTTGTTAAAAATGTAGATATGTATTTGTTGTTAAAAATTTTTATCTTAACCTTTTTCTTCTTCTTCCTCTTCTTAAAGAATACCTTTCAACATTTCATATAATTCTGGTTTGGTGGTGATGAATTCCTTTAGCTTTTTATTATTTGTGAAGCTCTTTATCTGACCTTCAATTCTAAATGATATCTTTGCTGGGTAGAGTAATCTTGGTTGTAGGTTCTTGCTATTCATCACTTTGAATATTTCTTGCCATTCCCTTCTGGCCTGCATAGGTTTCTATTGAGAAATCAGCTGACAGTAGTATGTGTGCTCCCTTGTAGGTAATTAAGTGTTTTTCTCTTGCTGCTTTTATTATTCTCTCTTTGTCTTTTGCTCTTGGCATTTTAATTATGATGTGTCTTGGTGTGGTCCTTGGATTCCTCTTGTTTGGGGCTCTCTGCACTTCCTGGACTTGTAAGTCTATTTTTTTCACCAGGTGGGGAAAGTTTTCTGTAATTATTTCTTCAAATAGGTTTTCATTATCTTGCTCTCTCTCTTCTCTGGCACCCCCATAATTCAGATGTTGGTACACTTGAGATGTTGTCCCAGAGGCTCCTTACAGTACCTTCATATTTTTGGATTCTTTTTTCTTTTCCAGTTCATTGTTGTTTGCTTCTTTGTATTTCAATCTTTGACTTGATTCTTGGGATCCTCTAGTCTGCGGTTGGATCTCTGTATATTATTCTTTACTAGTGACCTGGTGCACAAAATTCATGCACGATGGAGTGTTCCCTCAACCCATTCTGTCCCCTCTTATAGACCCCTCAGGAAATGTCCTACTGACGGCTGAGGCCCGCTCCCCATAAGGATGGGCCTAAGGCAGGCCTAAGCCGCAATCTAGCCACTCTATGTGGGAAGTGAACAGGCTGATCAAGGGAAGGCACCAGCCCCATTACCCCACTGCTGCAGCCACTGCCAGCCACTGCAACTGCCAAGGTGTTTTCATCAATACAGACTCTAGTCCCTTCACTGTAAAAAATGTCAACTTTCTTTAGGCATTTTGAAGATGTGTCTTTCATAGGATATGACCTTTCTTTCTTTCTTTCTTTCTTTCTTTCTTTCTTTCTTTCTTTCTTTCTTTCTTTCTTTCTTTCTTTCTTCCTTCCTTCCTTCCTTCCTTCCTTCCTTCCTTCCTTCCTTCCTTCCTTTCCCTCTCTCTCTCTCTCTCTCTCTCTCTCTCGTCTGTCTTCCTTCCTTCCTTCCTTCCTTCCTTCCTTCCTTCCTTCCTTCCTTCCTTCCTTCCTTCCTTCCTTCCTTTCTTTCTTTCTTTCTTTCTTTCTTTCTTTCTTTCTTTCTTTCTTTCTTTCTTTCTTTCTTTCTTTCTTTCGTTTATCCTCACCTGAGGATATGTTTCCGTTGCTTTTAGAGAGTGTGGAAGAGAGAGGGAGAGACAAAGAGAAACATCAGTGTGAGAGGGACACTTTGATTGGTTGCCTCCTGCATGAGCCCTGACAGGAAGGAGCCTGTAACCTAGGTACATGCCCTTGATCAGAATTGACCCCGGACCCGAAGGTCAGCAGGTGGTGGCTCTAACCACTGAGCAAAACCTGCTAGGGCAGGATATGACATTTCTTAGCCCCTCCAGCAGCAGATCTTCATTTTTTCGCCCAGGAGGGTGGTGGTAAAACCCTAGATCACCTTTTTGGATTCTTATAAACTCACGTTACCAAGAACACTGCAAGTGGTGGCATACAGGGAGCTTAGCCAATGAGCGGTCAGAAAAGGTACTTACTCTAGAACTGGTTTGGCCTAGTGGATAGACTGTGGAACTGCAGACTGAAGGATCCCAGGTTTGATTCCTCTTAAGGGCATGCGCCTTGGTTGGAGGCACATCCCCAGTGGGGAGTGTGCAGGAGGCAGCTACTGAAGTTTCTCTGTCATTGATTTTTCTAACTGTCTATCCCTCTCCTCTCTTCTCTGTAAAGAAATCAATAATATATATCTATATATCTATATATCCATATATCCATATATCCATATATCCATATCTATATCTATATCTATATCTATATTAAAAAATATTTCCTCTGCAGGTAATGTAGCACTTGTGTTGTATACACTGGGCTAGAGGGGTGTCCCCATCACCCAGTGGTGGCTGCCGAGGTCTCTGCACTCCCCTGAGACCAGCAGCCAGCCGCCCCCAACGTGGGCTCTGGGCAGGGGGGCATACAGGGACCCCTCGGCCATGTGCAGTGGTGACCCCTGGGGTCTCCGCACACTCCAGAGGTTAGCAGCCAGCCCTTTATCATGAGTGTTGGGCTGGGGGCATGGACCAGAACCGCCACTTGGTGCTGGCACACGCGCAAGCAGCTGGGGGTGGGGTGGGAACATCCCCATCTCCAAATGCCCCTGAGGCCAGCAGCCAGCCCCATCGTGCGTGCCAGGCTGGGGGTTATGCAGGGACCCCTGGGTTGTGCACAACGACAGCTGCCAGGGTCTCCACATGCTCCAGATATCAGCAGCCAGCCCCCTGTCAGGGGTGCTGGGCTGGCGTGTGGAACCGAACTGCTGCTCTGGCACCCCCCTGGCCCACCAGTTCCACACTGCCCACTTTTTGATTTGGTTGTTTATTTGGTGTTGAGTTTTATTCCTTCTTTATATATTTTGGAGCTTCTGTTTGCAAATATATATATTTTATTGATTTCTCTACAGAGAAGAGAGGGATAGACACGCAAGCAGCTGCACCCATAGTCCCAGAGTGGCTGGGGAGTGGGTTCTGGGACCCCTGTCGCGCAGGGCCTAAGTATGGGCCTACAGGCTAGGAGCAGCCTGGGTCCTGAGGATATTCCAGGGACCCAGGCCACTGTGCGCCTGTGTATGCAAATTAACTGCCATCTTTGTTGGGTTAATTTGCATGCTCTCTCCTGATTAGCTGGTGGGCATGGCGTATGGGCATAGCAAGAGGTACGGTCAATTCGCATGTTTCTCTTCTATTAGATAAGATTTCAGTCAGTGTATGCTTAATTTCTAATTGGTCCGTTTTCATATCCTCGAGGGTCTCACTAAATTTATCAATGATTTCCAGAAAATTCTTGAAAAACCAAATAACCGTGGTTTTGAACCCTATATCCAGTAGTTTGCTTTCCTCCATTTCTTTCATTTGTGACCTGTTTCTATGTCTGCATTTTGGCTGCTTCCCTGTGTTGATAGCATGGCTTTGTGTGCTACATGTCCTATTGGCCCCAGTGGCTCAGCCTCCCTAATTACCAGAGGTGAACACTCTCGGTGCACCCCTTTGTGGGCTGTGAGCACAGTCTTGTTGTAGTTAAGTCTTGATTGTTGTTGGTATCACTGGGAGGAATTGACCTCCAGGACAATTGGCTGTGAGGATCAGCTGTGTCTATGATGAGAGAACTTCTGTGCTGGAGACACCTTTAAGAGGCAAAGATGTGCTTCAGTGAGGCTTTGGTGCTCACTGAGTCTGCCCCCTGAGTGTGTCCCTTATGGATCTGAGGAGTTTTAATCTGGATGGTCCCACTCTGACCTCTGGGTACAATGGCTATTGGATCTCCAAGGAGGTGCTAATTTATCCTCTGTCTGAGGCCTCCCAGCAGGAGCCATGGAGAGCTCTGCAGATTTCTCTTTGTTTGGGATTTAGAGGTGCCCAGACGATGCCTAGCTGTGAAGCAAAGCAAGCTGCTGTGGGGCCTTGGGCCTTCCTTTGTATGTTCTGTGTCTCTCTGACTCAGCTGCCATTTGTTAGATAATTTTAGATTTCAAATGACCAGGCCATTCATATGCAAAAGCCTCTGCACACAGCTTGGGTGGGGTGGGGTTTCAGGGTGGAGCAAACAGCAATGGTTTTCCATCAGCCCTGTCTTAAGAGGCCCCCAGGTCTCAGTGTCCTGCAGTAATCACTACAAGCACCTCTGAGAGATAGCTGTCTTTGAGTTCCACCTGATGCAAGACAGTCCAGTTTCTCCCTATATGAGTCTGGGTCCCCAGAGTCTCACCTGTAACTGGAGTTCAGAGCAGTTGGGAGCTTGGGTCTCCCTCCTGCTTGAAAAAGACAGCCACATACTTAGTTGCCAGCCCTTTCCGTATGTACACGCCTCTGTATCTCTAGCTTTATTTCCACAGCTCCTCTGATTCTCAGTGTTCTTTTCTCTTTCCTTCTAGTTGTAGAATTTCCACTCAGCCAGCCTTCCTGTGGTTCTGGATGATGTCTGTTTTGTCTTTTAGTTGTTGTTTTGAAGTGGTTGTGTGAGGCAGCAAGTTCAGGTGTTTACCTATGCCGCCATCTTGGTTTCTCTCCCCTATTTTACAACATATTTTGATGAATGTTTCCATATGCAGTTCTTAGAGGAGTCATAGCTTTTCTTATTTCAACTTTGTTCTAATTTTACAGGATTCAAGCCAAAACTCGAGAATTTAGAGAACGACAAGCTCGGGAACGTGACTATGCTGAAATTCAAGATTTTCATCGGACATTTGGCTGTGATGATGAGCTGATGTATGGGGGAATTTCTTCCTATGAGGGTTCCTTGGCCCTCAATGCCAGACCCCAAAGCCCAAGAGAAGGACATATGATGGATGCTTTGTATGCCCAAGTAAAGAAGTCGAGAAATTCCAAACCTTCACCTGTAGACAGGTAAGTTCTAGGAGCAATCAGGATATTGCTTTCAAATCAATTGAAATCAATTTGATACAGTTTTTGACAAGGGAGTAGATTGATCATCAGTCCCGATACCAGGACTGCCTTTTTTCATGACCTTAGAAAAGCTTTTGTGTCTGAAAGTATTTTTACACAAACTGAAACATAGTGGAAAGAACAGCAGAGGTTTTGATAGCGTTTCTAATAATGGCAACATATTTCATCTTGTTCTTAAAATGGTTTTAGACCAGAGAACTAACCTTTAGTTTATAACTCAAATAAAAAGCAATCTTGAAATGATGGCTCTTGTACTAAAGCTGGATTTGCCTTTATTACTAGGAGATTCTCTAGTTGTGGTAATTAAATAGATGGTGACTGACATGATTTGTTCTCATTGTGATTTATTTAGAAGAGCCACTTTTTTTTGGTGACATGATTTTATGTGATGAAAGAATTAGTGAGTGAGATGTACAGTATAGCCGATTTCCGACTTGCTTGTTAACAGCCACAGATGCAGGTCTGTTTATGTATCGGTTAGCTCAAAGTAGTGCAATGCTGACTGTATGTTAATGGCTCTATACTTATTTTAAATTTTACCTGAAACAGTTTAAACACAGATTTTTCAATCCCTTCATTTATACTGTGTATTTAAACACCGTTCAATTATATATTCAAACATCGTATAAAGTTTAGTTCACAAAGAAAATAATATTAAGTTCTTTGTAATTATGCATTATGCATTATTTATTGTTATAAATAATATGCTAATCCCATCACATCTTATGATCATTTTTATTTTTCCTTTTTTTATTACACTCATTGAGGTGACGTTGCCTAATAGGATCATGTAGGTTTCAGGTATGAGTTTGTGTTGTAAGATCTGTATATTGCTCTGTGTGCCTACCGTCCAAAGTCAATCTTCTCCTGTCTTATATATTGGGGCCTCTTGTCCCCTTCCCTCTGGCAACCACCACACTGGCGTTTGTTTTCATGAACTTCAGTTTCTATATCCCGTATGAGTGACATCATATGGTTCTTAGCTTTTTCTGACTGACTTCACTTAGCATAATGTTTTCGGGGTCCATCCATGTTGTTGCAAATGGTGCCATTGTGTCCCTTCTAATGGCTGATGAGGATTTCGTTGCATATCTGTGCCACCTCTTCTTTGTTCAGTGCTCTGTCAAGGGACGCTTTGGTTGTTCCCATGTCTTCACCGCTGTGAATAATGCTACAGTGAACATAGGATTATGTCTTTGCACATACATGTTTTCGAGTTTTTTGGGTACAGACCCAGAAGAGGGATTAGTGGGTCGTATGGCAGCTCTATTCTTAATTTTTTGAGGAATTGCCAGACTGCTTTCCTTAGTGGTTGCACCATCTACATTCCCACCAGCCGTGAATGAGGGTTCCCCTTTTCCCACAGCCCCTCCAACACTTGTTATTGCTTGTTTTGCTCACCATGACCACTCTAACAGGTGTGAGGTGGTGTCTCATTGTAGTGTTGGTTTGCGTTTTCCTGGTTGGCAGTGAGGTTGACCATCTTTTCCTTTATCTGTTGGATGTTCCTTGTCTTCTTGGGAGAGGTGTATTTTCATTCAGGTCCTCTACCCACTTTTTGATTTGGTGTTGAGTTTTATGAGTGCTTTATATATTTTGGAAATTAGACCTTTGATGGAGCTTCTTTTTGCAAATATTATCTCCCATCTGGTTGGCTGCCTCTTTGTTTTGTTCTCAGTTTCTTTTGCTGTGCAGAAGCTTTTTTAGTTTGATATAGTCTCATTCATTTAATTTTATTGTTACTTCTCTTACCTTTTAGTCAAATTCATAAAATGTTTATTATCAAGGTGCATAAGTTTGGTACCTATGTTTTCTTTTATGTAACTTATTGTTTCCTTCTCTTTTTTTACATATATTTTATTGATTTTTTTACAGAGAGGAAGGGAGAGGGATAGAGAGTTAGAAACATCAATGAGAGAGAAACATCAATCAGCTGCCTCCTGCACACCCCCTACTGGGGATGTGTCTGCAACCAAAGTACATGCCCTTGACCGGAATTGAACCTGGGACCCTTCAGTCTGCAGGCTGACACTCTATCCACTGAGCCAAACTGGTTAGGGCTATTTCCTATCTTATTTCAGGTCTTTGATCCATTTTGAATTAATGTTTGTACAAGAGGACAAACTGTAATCCAGTTTCATTCATTTGCATATGGCTTTCCAGTTTTCTCAGCATCATTTATGGAAGAGACTATCTTTACTACTTTGTGTGTTTCTGACTCCTTTGTCAAAAATTATTTGTCCATATACATTTGGTTCTATTCTGTTCCATTGCTCTGTGTGTCTGTTTCTCTGCCAATAACATGCTGTTTTGATTATCATAGCTTTGTAGTATAATTTGAAGTCAGGTAGGATGATACCTCCACCTTCATTCTTTTTTCTTAGGATTCCTTTGGCTATTTGTTGTTGTTTTTTATGGTTCCAACAAATCTAATTATTTCTCATTTTAGTTCTTTAAAAAGTGACATGGGATTTTGATGGGGATCACATTAAACCTGTATTTTGTTTTGGGTAATATGGTCATTTTAACTGTGTTGATTCTTCCAATCCATGAGCATGGGATATTTTTTCATTTTGTTGTGTCTTTTTCAATCTCTTAATAATGCTTTGTAATCTAAATTTATATATATATATAAGCCTAAGTGACCATTGCAACTGAATGGACGACCAAACAGCCTGCATGGGGCGACCAGGCCAGCAGGGGGCCATTGAGGGGAGACCAAATGACCGAACAGCAGGCTGCATGGGGCAACTAGGCCCACGGGGGGGGGGGGGAGGCCAATTGAAGGTGACCAGGCCAGCAGGAGGGGAAAGTAAGGGGGACAAGACCAGTGAGTTGCAGTTGGGGTGACCCGGCTGGTGGTGGAGGCAGTTAGGGGCTACCAGGCTGGCAGGGCAGTGCAGTTGGGAGCTACCAGGCTGGTGGGGGGCACTTAGGGGTGATCAGGCAGGCAGACAGGTGAGCAGTTTGGAGCCAATGGTCCTGGATTGTGAGAGGGATGTCCCTCGAGGGGTCCCAGATTGGAGAGGGTGCAGGCTGGGCTGCATGAATTTTGTACACCTGGCCTCTAGTTTTCAGTATTTGGGTCTTTCATGTTCTTTAAATTACTCCTTGGTATTTTATTCTTTTGGTTGCAATTCCAAAAGGAATTTTTCCACTTCTTTTTTGAAGTTTTGTTGTTAATATACAGAAAGGCAGTAGATTTTTGTACTTTTATTTTATAACTTGCAACTTTATTGTATTTCTTTGTTATTTCTAATAGTTGTGGGGGGGGGGGGTTGGTGAGTTTTGGAGTTTTCTATATACAGAATCATACCATCTGCAAAAAGTGACAGTTTTCTTCCCTTATTTCAGTGACTTTTATTTTTTTCTATTGCCTTATTGCTCTGGCTAAGACTTCCAGAACTATGTTGAATAAGAGAGGTGAGAGTGTACCTCCTTGTCTTGTTCCTGATCTAAGAGGAAAGCTTTCAGTTTTTCACCTTTCAGTTTTTATATTATATATAATATTAACTGAGGGTTTATGACCTTTATTATGTTGAGATACTTTCCTTCTATTCCTATTTTACTGAGTGTTTGAATCATAAATGGATGTTTTATTTTGTTAGATGCTTGCTTTTTCTTCATCCTATCTAATAAAAGAGTAATACACAGATTGACCATCACTCCAACATGCAAGAGGGCTGCCCCCATGTGGTCAAAGATCCTCCCTCCATGTGGACACAAGATGGCCACCACAAGATGGCCAGCAGGGAAGGACAGTGGGAGGTTCCAGGCCTGCAAGGGAGGGCAGTTGTGACCCATCAGACCAGCAGGGGAGGGCAGTTGGGAGGGACCAGGCCTGCAAGGGAAGGCAGTTGGGGGTGATCAAGCTTGCAGGCGAGGGCAGTTAGGGTGACCAGGCCGGCAGAGGAGGGAAGTTGGGGGCAAACAGGCTGACATGGGAGTAGTTAGACATCAATTAGGCTGGCAGGGGATTAGTTAGGGGGTGATCCGGCTGGCAGGCAGAAGTGGTTAGGGGCAATCAGGGAGGCAGGCAGGCAAGCAATTTGGAGCTAGCAGTCCTGGATTGTAAGAAGGATGTCTGACTGGTAGGATCAGGCCTAAATGGGCAGTCAGACATCCCTCGAGGGGTCCCAGATTGGAGAGGGTGCAGGCTTGGCTGAGGACCCCCCCCACACACACATGAATTTTGTGCACTGGGTCTCTAGAATATTGATAAGACCATTTGATTTTTATATTTTCTTTTGTTGATGTGGTGTATTACATTGATTGATTTGCATACGTTTAACCATTCTTTTGCCCCTGGAATAAACCCCACTTGGTCATGATTTATTATTTTTGGATGTACTATTGTATTTGATTTGCTAGTATTTTGTTTAGGACTTTTTCATCTGTAGTCATCAGAGATATTGGTCTATAGTTTTTATTTTTTGTGTTATCCTGCCAGGTTTTGGTATCAGGGTTATATTGGCTTCATAAAATGTGTTGTAAGTATTGCCTCTTATTCAGTTTTTTGGAAGAGTTTGAGAAGGATAGGTTTCAAATATTTTTTGAACATTTGATAGAATTCACTGGTGAAGTCATCTATTCCTGGACTTTATTTTTTGGGAAGTTTTTATGTTGTTTCAATTCCTCACTGCTAATTGGTCTATTTAGAATTTTCCAATTTTTTATAATTTAGTCTGTGAAGGTTATATATTTCTAAAAGTCAGCCATTTCTTCTAGATTATTGAATTTGGTGACATAGGCTTTCATATTTTACTTTTATCCTTTGTATGTCTGTGGTGATTTCTCTCTCATTTCTGATTTTGTTTATATGGGTCTTTTCACATTTTTTTCCTTAGTGAGTCTAGCTGGGGATTTGTCAATTTTAATAATCTTTTCAAAGAACTAGATCTTTGTTTTGTTAATATTTTATATAGCCTTTTTGTTCTCTATTTCATTCAATTCTGCTGTAATTTTTATTTTTCCTTTCTTCTGCTGACTTTGGAATTGTTTCTTTTTCTAGTTCTTTAAGATGTGATGTTAAGTTATTTACTTGGATTTCTCTTGTTTTTCAAGATGGATTGTAATGATATGAATTTCCCTCTTGTTGCTGCTTTTGCTTATAATGGTTCTATATCATCTTTGCTCTATAGGGGAGCTTGACTTTGAACACATTTCATTTAAAACTAGCGCTTCTGAAGCCTTAGCATGCATCAGAATGACCTGAACACAGATTGACTAACCCTCCCCCAGATTTTTATACAGTGGGTCTGGAGTGGAGCCTAAGAATATTCATTTCTAATAAGTTTCCATATTTCATGCTGGTATAGTTGCTCTACAATATCCCTGTAAAACCACAGATGTACTGCAGTTATATCTTCTAGAGCATCTATGTGTTATTTGGCTCCTGCATTTTGCAAGGAGTCTGTTTTATTTATTTACAGCCAGCTACTTTTTTCCAAGAAAAGCGATTTTAAATATAATAATATTATATATAATAAGCATTAATATTTCAAGAAAAAATTTAAAATATAATAATATTACCAAACTACTAAAATAGTATAATATTACAACAGTTGTAGGAAATATTAAAAGTCTACAAATACAGGATTACTTCTATTATATTCTAAAATATTTTTCCCTGTGGCTCTATTTTTATTCATCACTTTATTTTGTTCATTATATTCCACAAATGAGTGAGATCATGTGATATATATCTTTTTCCTATTGGCTTATTTTGCTTAACACAATGCTCTCCATGTCCATCCATGCAGTTGAAAATGGTAAGAGTTCTTTCTTTTTCACAGCAGCTTAGTGTTCCATTGTATAGATGTGTCACAGTTTTCTAATCCACTCCTCTGCTAATGGGCACTTAGGCTGTTTCCAAATCGTAGCTATTGTAAGTTGTGCTGCTATCAACATATGAGTGCATATATCCTTTCTGATTGGTATTTCTGTTTTCTTGGGATATATTCCTAGAAGTGGGATTGGATCAAAGGGGAGTTCCATTTTTAATTTTTTGAGGAAACTCCATACTGTTTTCCACAGTGGCTGCACCAGTCTGCATTCCCACCAGCAGTGCAAAAGGGTTCCTCGACAGCACTTGTTTATTGATTTGTTGATGATATACATTCTGACAGGTGTGAGATGGTACCTTATTGTTGTTTTGATATGGGTCTTTTATATGATTAGTGATTTTGAGCATGTTTTCATATGTCTCTCAGCCTTCTGTATGTCCTCTTTCAAAAAGTGTCTATTGAGGTCCCTTGGCCATTATTTGATTGGGTTATTTATCTTTCTTTTGTTAAGTTGTCTGAGTTCCCTGTAAATTTTGGAGATTGAACCCTTATTGGAGATAACATTTGCAAATATGTTCTCCCATTTGGAGATAACATTTGCAAATATGTTCTATTGTTTTGTTGATGGTTTCTTTTGCTGTGCAGAACTTTTAACTTTGATACTAGAGGCCCAGGGCATGAAATTCATGCACTCAGGGGAATCCCTCAGCCTGGCCTGTGCCCTCTCACAATCTGGGATCCCTCGGGGCGTGTCTGACTGATGCTTAGGCCCGCTCCTCGAGTAGGCCTACACCGGTAGTTGGACATCCTTAGTGCTGCTGCAGAGGTGAGAGGCTCCCACCACTGCTACTGTGCTCGCCAGCCATGAGCCTGGCTTCTGGCTGAGCAGCGCTCTCCCTGGTGTTCATTGCATGTCATAGCAACCAATCATTCTGTTGTTCAGTTGATTTGCATATTAGCCTTTTATTATATAGGGTAGTCCCATTTGTTTGTTTTCTCCTCAATTTCCATTGTCCTTGGAGCTGTATCAGTAAAGATATTACTATGACATATGTCTGCTCTCTGGCTGCCTATGGCTTCTTCTAAAATATTTATGCTTTCCCATCTTATGTTTCAGTCCTTTAAGCATTTTGATTTTATATTTGTGTATGTAAGTTGGTTGTCTAGTTTCATTTTTTGCAAGTATCTGTCCAGTTTTCACAACCCCATTTATTGAAGAGACTGTCTTGCCTTCATTGTATGGTCTTGCTTCCTCTGTCAAATATTTTTGCGCATACTGGCTTGTGTTTATCCCTGGGTTCTCTGTTCTCTTCTATTCGTCTATATGTCTGTTCTTGTGCCAGTACCAGGCAGTTTTGAGGACAGTGGCTATGTAGTATAGCTTGATATCTGGAATTGTGATCCCTACAACTTTGTTCTTCATTCTCAAGATTGCTGCAGCTATTCAGATTCTTTTTTTATTTTAATTTTTATTCCTAATGAATTTTTGGAGAATTTGTTCTCGGTCTTTGAAGTATGCCGTTGGTATGTTAATGGGGATTGCATTGAATTTATAGATTGCTTTGAGTAGTATGGACATTTTAATGACGTTGTTTCTACCAATCCATGAACATGGTATATTCTTCTATTTGTTCATGTCTTTCTCTATCTTTCTCTCTCTCTCTCTCTCTCTCTCTCTCTCTCTCTCTCTCTCCCTCTCTCTCTCTCTCTCTCTCTCTCTCTCTCTCTCTCTCTCTCTCTCTCTTTAGCATCCTGAAAATTTCTAAGTATAGGTTCTTTGTCTTTGTCTCCTTGGTTAATTTTATGCTTAGGTATCTTGATTTTTTTGTTCAATGGGAAATAGGATTGCTTTTTTAGTTTCTCTTTCTGTGAGTTCATTATTGGTATATAGAAAAGCCATAGACTTCTGGGTGTTAATTTTATATCCTGACACATTGCCAAATTTATTTATTAAGTCTAGTAGTTTTTTGATGGAATCTTTGGAGTTTTCTATGTACCATAGCATGTCATCTGCGAATAAGGACAGCTTTACTTCTTCTTTTCCAATTGGATGCCTTTTATTTCTTCTTTTCTGGTCGCAATGGCTAGTACTTCTGGTACTGTGTCAAAGAGGAGTGGGGAGAGTGGGCATCCCTGTCTTTTTCCTGTTCTTAGAGGAAATGGTTTTAGTTTTTGCCCATTGAATATGATGTTGGCTATGGGTTTGTCATATATGGCTTTTATTATGTTGAGGTATGATCCTTCTATTTTCACCTTGCTGAGAATTTTTATCAAGAAAGGGTGTTGGAATTTGTCAAATGCTTTTTCTGCATCAGTGGATATAATTATATGGTTTTTATCTCTCTGTTTATGTGGTGTATTACATTTATTGATTTGCGCTTGTTGAACCATTCTTAAATCCTGTGATAAATCCCACTTGATCATGGTGCATGATCTTTCCAATGTACTGCTGGATTCGATTTGCTAGAATTTTGTTGAGGATTTTGGCATCTATGTTTATGAGGGATATTGGCCTGTAATTCTCTTTCTTTGTATTGTCTTTATCTGATTTTAGGATTAGGGTAATGCTGGCTTCATAGAAAGAGCTTGGAAGTGCTCCTTCCTCTTGAATTTTTTGGAATAGTCTTGAGGAAATAGGTTTTATTTCTTCTTTGAATGTTTAATAAAATTCCCTTGGGAAGCCATCTGTCCAGGGCTTTTGTTTGTTGGAAGTTTTTTAAAATTATTATTATTGTTACTGCTTCAATTTTCTCCATAGTTAGCAGCCTATTCAGATTTTTTTATTACTCCTGGTTGAGTTTTGGAAGGTTGTATTTTTTTAGGAATATGTCCATTTCTTCTAGGTTGGCCAGTTTGTTGGAGTAGAGTTACTCATAGTATTTTTTTTATGATTCTTCATATTTCTGTGGTGTCTGTTGTTATTTCACCTCTTTTGTTTCTGATTTTGGTTATTTGGGTCCTTTCTCTTTGCTTCTCGGTGAGCCTGGCTAGAGGTTCATCAATCTTGTTTATCCTTTCAAAGAACCAGCTCTTGGTTTCATTGATCTTTTGTATCATTTATTTATTTATTTATTTATTTATTTATTTGGTCTTTATGTCATTCATTTCTGCTCTGATCTTTGTTATTTCCTTCCTTCTGATCACACCAGGCTTTTCTTGTTGCTTTCTTTATAATTCTTCAAGTTGCAGAGTTAGATAGTTTATTACCAGTTTTTGTTTTGTTTTTGAGGAAGGCCTGTAATGCTATGAACTTCCCTCTCTAGACTGCTTTCCTTGTGTCCCAAAGATTTTGGATTGTTGTGTTTTCATTGTCCTTTCTTTCTAGGATGTGTTTTATTTCTTCTTTGATCTCCTTGGTAACCCACTCATTGTTTAATAGTGTGTTATACAGCCTCCAAATGTTTGAGTTTTTGTGATTGTTTTTACTGTAGTTGATGTCTAATTTTATGCCATTGTGATCTGAGAAGATGCTTGATAAGATTTCAATCCTCTTGAATTTGGGGAGACTTTGCCTGTGACCCAGTATGTGGTCTATCTTTGAAAATGCCCCATATGTGCTTGAGAAGAATGTATAGTCTGTAGTTTTAGGGTGGAATGTTCTCAAGATGTCAGTTAAGGCTATCTGATGTAGTGATTCATTTAAGATTGATGTTTCTTTACTAATTTTTTTTTACTAGAGCAGTGGTTCTCAACCTTTCTAATGCCGCAAACCTTTAATACAGTTCCTCATGTTGTGGTGACCCCCAACCATAAAATTATTTTCGTTGCTACTTCATAACTCTAATTTTGCTATGGTTATGAATCGTAATGTAAAGATCTGTGTTTTCCAATGGTCTTAGGCGACCCTGCTAGCGGTTCTCAATGTGGAGCCTAAGACCATTGGAAAACACAGATCTTTACATTACTACTCATAACCATAGCAAAATTACAGTTATGAAGTAGCAAGGAAAATAATTTTATGGTTGGGGGTCACCACAACATGAGAAACTGTTATATTAAAGTGTCCTGGCATTAGAAAGGTTGAGAACCACTGGTCTAGAGTATTTACCCAGTTATGTTAATGGGTATTAAAGTCTCCTACTATGATTGTGTTGCTGTGAATCTCTCCCCTGATATCTTCCAGAATTTTTTTTAAATGTATTTGGGTGCTTCTGCATTGGGTGCATAAATGTTTACCATAGTTACATCCTCTTGTTGTATCAGTCCCTTTAGAATTATGAAGTGGCCTTTCTTGTTTCTTGTTATGGTTTTCACTTTGATGTCTATTTTGTCAGATATAAGTATTGCTACCCCAGCTTTTTGTTTTTCATTTCCATCCCTTCACTTTCAGTCTGTGTGAGTCCCTTGTTCTGAGGTTGGTGGTCTCCTGTTAAGAGCATATATATGGGTCATGTTTCCTTATCCATTCACTCACTAAATGTTTTTACATTGGATCATTTAATCTATTTACATTTAATGTTATTATTGATAGGTAATTGTTTGTAGCCATTTCTGTACTTTATGCCTGTGTTCCTTCCTTTCTATTTCTTCTTTTTACAGCATTCCCTTTAGCATTTCTTGACTTGCTTACTTGGTAGTGATAAACTCCCTTAGCCTTTTTTTTGTCTGCAAAGCTCTTGATTTTCTCTTCAATTTTGATTGATTGTCTTCCTGGATAGAGTATTCTTGGATTCAGTCCTTTGCTTTGCATCACTTTATATACCTCTTTCCATCCCCTTCTAGCTTGATGTGTTTCTGATGAGGAATCATTTGATAATCTGATGGGGAATCCTTTTAAAGGAACTCCCTGTCTCTCTCTTGTAGCCTTTAAGATTCGCTCTTTGTCATTATAACTTGGCGTTGTAATTATGATGTGTCTTGGTGTGGGTCTTTGGGATTCATCTTGCTTGGGACTCTCTGTACTTGATTAAACTTTTTTCTTCTCCATATCAGGCAAGTTTTCTGTCATTATTTCTTCAAATAGATTTTCTAATCCTTGTTGCTCTTCTTGTTTTTCTGGCAGCCCTATTATTTATATGTTACTTATTTTCCTACTGTTCCAAAGCTCCCTTAGGCTCTCCTCCAGCTTTTTAATTTTTTTCTCCAGTTGCTGTTCAGATTGAGCTTGTTTCTCTACCTTATCTTCTAACTCGCCTCTTCTAGTCTACTGTTAAAACCTCCCATGACGTTTTTGATTGTAGCTATATCACTTTGGATTTCTTCCTGATTTCTGCATAGGTTGTTGATTTTCTCATTCATCCATTTATGAACTATATGACCATTACTCTGAATTCTTTTTCTGTCATGTTGCATGCTTCTTCTTCACTTATTTCTTTTCTTTTCCTTTCTTTTTTTTTCTTTTTTTAGTGACTCCTCATTTTTTTTTTCTAGAGATGTGTTGTCTCCCCATTCTGACTATCACCAGAAGGTTCAAATGTTAGTTGCATGAGCCTGGCCCATGTTCAGTGGGAGTTTCACACCAATCAAGTGTCATGAAGAGCCCGGACACCAAGACATGTAGCTGCCATGGATTGGTGGGGGCCACGCTCACCCCGGATCAGAGTCACCGGCACTCAGTGTGGCCTCATGCACACACCTAGAATTAGGGACCCATCTGCATGAGCTGAAACAGAGACCCTGCTGGTGTGTGCCGAAATTAGGAATCCCCTAGCATGTGCCAGGAATCAGAGTTCCCCTGTGCCTGCACCAAGAATTGGGTATCAGAGTCTCTGTTGCTTGGTGCGTCCTCACACTGAGAATCAGGGTCCCTATGTGTGCGTGAGCCAAGAATTGGAGTCACTGGCTGTTAGTGTGAATGCACTGGGAATTCGGGGTCCCAGGCGCATGCGATGAGAAACAGAGTCAAGTCACTAGTGCTCAGTGCTGCCTCTCACATGGAGAATCAGGGTCCCCGGTCTTCTTGGGGACCCAGGCTGCACAGTAGCACTGTGTCAGCAGGAGGTCCAGTGCTGCACTGCGGAAAACAGATTCCATGTGGGCTTGCCCAGAATCGAAGTCAGATGGCACCTCCGCCCTGCGTGGGTGTGGGGTTTGGTTTTCTGATTGCGTTGTGGGGAACAGATTCCCACAGTCTGCATGCTCCCAGGCTCAAACACCTGTAGCAGAGCTGCGGCCATGGGTCTAGCAGTTCCTATGGCACTGCCACCAGCTGTGGGGAGGGGGGTGGGCTCTGTGACTCACAGAAACCTGTGGCTGGGATGTCTGGATTCTTGGTGTCTGTGGGTCTGCATTTGTGGTCACAGAGGCTGCCGGTCCCAGTTTGCGTCTGAGACCAGACTGGGTGGTGCTGAGGTCAGGATCCTTGTCTTAAGCAGCTCTGTTTTTCCTACCTTAGGTCTTTTGATAGGAGCATTTAATCTATTTACATTTAGGGTTATTTTTATAGATATTTATTTATTAATGTTTTAATTCTGTATGACTAGGTTTCTCTCCCTGTTTCTTCTCATCAAAGCAGTTCCTTTAGAATTTCTTGTAATACTGACTTGGTGACTTGGTGGTGATATACTCTTTAGCCTTGTTTGTTTGTTTTTTTGTTTGTTTTTTTGGTGTGTGTGTGTGTGTGAAGTTCTTTATTTGACTGTCTATTTTGAATGATAGCCTTGTTGGATATAGTAATCTTGGTCTCAGATACTTCTTTTTCATTACCTTGGGTAGTTCATGCCATTCCCTTCTGGCCTGTAGAGTTTCTGTTGCGAATTCAGGTGTCAGCCTTATGAGACCTCCTTTGTAGGTAACAGTTTTCTTTTCTCTTGCTGCCTTTAAGATTATCTCTTTGTCTTTAGTTTTTGGCATTTTAATTATGATGTGTCTGGATTTGGGCCTGTTTGGGTTCTTTTTGCTTGGGGTTCTCTATGCCTCCTGAATGTGTGTGACCTTTTCCTTTACCAGGTTAGGGAAGTTTCCTGAAATTATTTCTGCAAACATGTTCTCTATTCCTTCTCCCTCTCTGTTTCTTCTGGGACACCTACTCTTCTACTGTTGTTACATTGCACATTGTTCCATATTGACCTTAAGCTGTCCTCATGCTTTTTAATTGCTTTTTTCTTTTTGGTTCTGATTGAGTGATATTTTCAACTCTGTCTTCTAATTCACTGATTCTGTGCCCAGCTTCCCCTAATCATCCGTGTATTCCTTCCAATGTGTTCTTTATTTGTGTTATGTCATTCTTTATCTCAGACTGTTCTTTTTTCATAGTTAATATATCTTTTTTCATGCTGTTGAGCATCTTTACCATCATTACTCTGAACTCTGTTTCAGATAAATTTCTTATCTCTGTTTCTTTTATCTCTTCTTCTGGATTATTCCCTAGATCTTTCATTTGGGTGTTGTTTCTTTTTCTCTTCTTTTTGGCTGTCTGTGTGGATATGTGACTATGTATTATGCAGATTCTCCACACTTCTCAGTCTCTAGTGCAGTATGGTGTTAAATGCTGTTTCTGACTGATTAGATCAGGCAAAGACTCAAAGACTCCAGAGACCGCTTCTGCCTATGGACTGATAGAATTCTGAATTGAATTGCCCCACAGGCAATGGTTCTCAGGTATGGTGAGAGGTTTTTTACTCTACAGATTGGGGCTCTTGCTTTTGCCTGGAGGCTAATTGTTATTTTTAATCTCTTAAGTATACCCAGGGCAAAGTGTTTTCCAATAGGGTGTGTCAACTGTCTTCCCCCTGGGCAATGCAAATGTCTATGTGGGAAAGATATCTTATGCTCTGTGAGGAAGTGACTCAGCCCAGGAAACTTAGGGTGTCTGCCTTCTGAGCTCTATTCCCCGATTCTCCAGTCCTCACTTCACCTTCCTTCCATTGGCTCCACAGGGAATTTTTTGCATTGGCCTTTTAAGAGGATGCCTGAATTTCTGCTGTCACTCCCTGGCAGTTAGCAGCTTGCTGCTTTTCACAGCCAGAAGTTATGTGGGTACCCTTCTCAGTTTCTGTGCTCTCTGCTGGGGGCTCAGCTTAGATCCCAGTGTTCTCAGTGCAACCCCCTATAGCTGAGATATCTCTCCAGGACTTCAGTTGGTATCTGTGGGCACCTGGCCACCCCTTTAGTGCCTCTGCCCCTTCTATCAGTTTTTATGCAGTCGCCACTTTTGGTCCTTGGGTGTCAGGGCTGTCTCCTGCGAGTTTTCCATTGATTATTCAGGAAATCTTTCTGTATTGTAGTTGTAATTCCAGGTTGTTCCTGGAAGCATGTTTGTGCAGCATCCACTTACTCTGCCACCATTTTAAATCCTCTGCCAGCTATTTTTAATAGAGGTTTGCAAAGGTAACAGGTAACCTTCAAGGCAAACCCAAGAGGAAACATATTAAAGAATAGCAAAGGCAAAGTAGATCTTAAGGTAAAACTCTGGTCAGATATGTGTTCTATTGTTTCCTTTTTTTGTTTTTCGTTTTGTTTTGTTTTAGGTTTTCTTTATTGTTTTTTGAAAATCTGATGTTGGCTGTAATGAGTGATTAATGTAAGTTAATATAGGAAGTTTATGGTTTATTTATACTCCTTTCCTGTGATCACCTAAAAGGTTCGGTTCTTATCAAATAATACAGATGTGTCAAAATTCAAAGACTAAGGTTATTAGTGACTGACATTTCTTTAAAAAACATCTTACTGGGCTTTTGCTGTTTATAGAAAGTCAGATAGCATCTGAAGGTCATGATTGTCCATTGAAAGTTATTTTCTTGGGAGAAAGAATAGGAGAAACCCTGGCATTGCCAATTAGTAACTTTCGGAAAAACTAAGAAAATTAGTTAATTTGTAATTGGTTGTTGATAAAAGTATTAGTCATTTTGACACCATCCACATCTGGTTGAAAAGTCTAAAAAATAGTGGATGTGCTTGTAGTAGTTGTTCCCAAAGCTCAGAAGTCCTATTTGACATGAGAGGTGGTAGTTAGGAGGCATTTTTCTGGCTCCTGATTGCCAGAAACTGTTGCTTAAACCCCAGTTTACACCCTGGTTCCTGAAGGTTTGTGCAAATTTTCAAAAGGGATTATCTGCTCAGAACCCTGTCTGCTAATGGACTCCAGCATCCCCACCTTCATTTCTAATTGCATGAATGCTGACCTCATCTTGAAACTCAGCCTTCTGACTAATTTTCATAAAAAAAAACCCCACTCAGCAAAACATTCCAGAGAAGACTTAAGTCATGGGAAAGTCATGGGAATGAGTCACAACAAGCAGTGAATAGCTCAAAATCACATTGGAGACATCGCTGTATTCAGAAGCCCCTTTAGGCACAGCCTAAAGGCTACTTGCTGGGGATTGTACAGTTCTATGCATTTGTCCCCCCCAAAGGGTGTTTGGACTAGAACATTTCTTTTATTTAAAAAAAAACACATTTATTTAATTTTATTTTTTTCCATCACTATGCATCCCCCATACTCTTTCTGCCTCCACCCACCCTGCCTCTCCCCTTTGCGGTCATATCCTAGAGGATTTCTAAGACATTTCCAACTCAAGGGGGAGAGAATTTTTTAAAGAAGGATGAGAGAAATATACATTTGGGTTTGTTTGTTTGTTTTGCAGAGAATAAAATGCCCATTAAATGGTGATATTTCTAATCCAAAAAGTTGGGACTTAGCACACCTGTGAAGTACTTCACCAATTGGGAATTTAATATAAATTTGATTAAGAAATAATGGCATCACCTCTGTTGTCTTTTTCTGTCAGAGAGAAAACTATAGAAAAGTGATTTTTAGACTTGAGTAGTATAGAGACTCTTAAAAGGCAAGACAGTCTTGATACTGCCATATAGAATTCAATTGTTTTGATTAAAATGTTACTTAAATGTATAAAAACAAAATGGGACTAAACCCATTCTGCTTACAGCCTTAATACAACTATAAAACCAAACATCTTTACAAATTAAATACAAACAAAACAGCAAAACCATTACACCAAATGAACGACATTAATTTAATATGGTCAATAATGTTTTTTTTAAACTAAACTATTGCACAAATCATAATATGGTGGCTGCTTTGTGGCAGGTTCTTTTGAGATTGTTTTCCTGAATCTACAAGCCAGGGACTGCCTCAGTTTACCCTCTATTTTCCTTAGTCCGGTCTCTGCATTCTTTTGCAGGTCTGTTTGCAGTGATCTTTGGCCTTCTGTGCTTCATCAATGCATCATTTATGCAGCAAGTCCAGCTTGTTTCTGTTTTCATTAACAGACATGGACGTGAATAGACAGTTACAGTAACATTTCTTAGTGCCTTCATATTTGTAAACTCAAATGGAGATAGTGAAATAACATACCAATAAGATGACCTAGAATATGCTTCTGTTAATTAACTCTTTAAAAAATACTTAAATAGAAAATAAAACTGAAAGGTCCTCGAGAGTATTCTTTTATGAAGAATATACAGGACAAAGAAATTCCTATCAATTAACTAAATTTCGCCCAAATTTGCAATTGATGTCTGATGAACTTTACAATTTAGATTTTTAATTTTTATTTTATGGGAGTCTACGCAGTCAGTTGACAATCTGAAGCATAGCCTGAATTTGTTCTGAGATTTTCCTTGTTCAGTGAGAAAGCAATATTCTAAATTTCATCTTAATCAGTTTGATTGAACTTATAGATAGAAATATGGACCTGGTAGCCCCACATAGAAATAGCCAGGGATAATATATTAAATGCTGTGAATTTAATGTTGAAATAGGACTCTCTTGATTTCATGTGTCATTTATAAAATTCTTTTTATAGGATAGCTTCACATGATGTCTAGAAATATCTCCATGCCTGTTTAATCTGATTAACCCAGGAGCTCTTATCTGACTACATGCTTTCGTCACAGTGTCATTGTTGGCAGTATTTATTCATGCCCTTGGTAACATTTTGATTTTTCCAAGAGAAGCTGACCCTACCCTTCTGTTGGGTATGAATAACAAGGCTGAAACTCACAGAAATGTTGGTATATTTATCTTTTATATTGCTCATAACCAGAGACCTCAATGATTTAGCCATTGTAAATAATTAATAATTCTATATTTCTTTGGCAGGAGTGCATTTTCTATTTGGTTGTTGTGTCTTCAGCTGGTGAGACTGCAGTCTGATACGATGCTCTCTCTGTTCCCGCCTTTCTCCTCCACTGTGGAAGACACTTCTGGTTGCCTGTCCTAGATCTCTTTTCTTTTCTTACTTCCTTAATAGAATCCTAATTTTGTTCAGGCTGGCAATGCGCCCAGGTGAAAGTTCAATATTCCAGTTTTCCCTATAGTAAGAGATGACCATTTAACTAATGAGTGAGAAAGTGGGTCTAAGATGGGACTTCCTGCAAAGCTAGTTTTTTCCTGATTAAAGTGGTTCTGATTCAGCTTTTCCCTTTGCCGTTTTTTTCTTCTCCCTTCCTGGAATTTTGATGGGTATTCCAAGGTGGGGTTCACATGAAGGCCACATAGAGCAAGAAAGAAACAGCCTCATCCATTCCTGGCCAGTACAGCCTCTATTCCTTATTATCTTTGGAAATGAGCTCCTTAATTTTTTTTAAAAAAGTATGTCTTTATTGACTTTAGAAACAGGAGGAGAGAGGGAGAGAGAGATAGAAATATCAATGAGAGAGAAACATGACACTCCAACTGGGGATCAAGCCCACAACCCAGGCATGTGCCCTGACTGGGAGTCGAACTGGTGACCTGGTGCATGGGATGATGCTTAACCAACTGAGCCACACCCACCAGGCATGAGCCCTTACTTTTTAGGTCCCCCTCCATCAGCTTTCTGTTTCATGGAGCCAGTACCAATCTGTGTGCAGTGAATCATGTGCATAGGTGCTCAAAGGAAATAATCATTTTTAGATAAAACATCTCCACAGTATTTTGTAAAATTAAATAATGGACAGAACTCTTCATTGCTGGTCAATTAGCTCTTCTTTTTGTTTTGTTTAGCTTTTGCTTAAAGAAGTGTTATAAATCAAATGTTTGCTAGCATAGATCCTTAACTCTGATATACTACTATCCGCAGGCAACTCCTCCTGCTAGCAATAATTCTGCTCTAAAGTAGGAGACAGCTGAGTGTAAAGTTCAGGAGCATAAACTATGGAGCCACACTGCCTGCATTTGATTCTGGGCTTTTCTACCATCAGCTGTGTGAACTCTATGCTTTATTTTCCTGATCTGCAAAATGGGATAACAACAGACTCAGTCCTCTTGAGCTTAGGGAGGACTGAGTGTGTTAGCACACATAAAGCCTTTAGCATAGTACCTTGTCCACCGTAAGCACTGTTGAAGTGTTTGATGTTGCTATTGTTAGTTAGGAAACAGGTGCTTGTTCTCAGGAAAGCACTGCACTCTCACCTGGATGCAGAAGCAAGAAAGGAATAAAACAGAAATGAGTAAAAATAGGTTTTATTCCTTATGCTTTACAAAGTTTGGGGATGCAATTCAGTGGATACCTCTTCAGTCATTAAATAGCTTGTTCTCTATGAGTCAAATCATATCATGAACAGTTTCCCTTTAACTTAGAACTTACTGAGTTCAGTAGAACAAATGCCTTGGCAGTATAAATGCTTGGCATAAAAGTGCTGCAAATGGCTTATCTGAGAGTGACTCAGGGGATAGTGGTGTAAAATCATGATCTCAATCAATTTCCATCTGTCTTTTGACAATTTGGAAGTCTCCCGTTTTGTATTTTTATGGAATTATTTGAAATTCTTCATATTCTACTTTCATAAAATTCTTACTGATTCCAAACTTATAATGCTCCGTGGAGATATGGAAGCTTAAACATCTCAAACCTTGTCTAAAATGTTGATATTTTTATTTCTATTATTATCTCTAGGCAGAGCAGGTAGCAGGAGTCTTGATTTAAAAAATTAAATATCCTATCCAATAAAGACAGAATATGCAAATTGACCATCACTCCATCCCAAAGATGGCAGTGCCCGTAGCCATAGATAGCGGCACCCAGTGCCCTCAGCCCTGCTGTGATTGTCCTTTTAGCCTTTACCACTTTGAAGGGCAAGCAGGCCCCCGCAGAGAGCAGACACCAGAGCCTGTGGCGGTGATGAGCAGGCAGGTCTGCAGAGAGCTGAGAACCATAAGCAGCAGGCCTAAGCTGTCAGTAGGACATCCTCTGAGGGCTCCCAGATGGGAGAGGGTGCAGGTCAGACTGAGGGACCCGCCCCCCATTCCCCATGCATGAATTTTGTGCATCAGGCCTGTAGTATTTGGATAATAGTGGTTAATATTACATAAGTTTCAGGTGTACAGCTTTAAAACACAGCATCCATATACTCCACCGTGTCTCCCATCACTTAAGTCTAACATCCTTGCATATGTTTGACTCCTTTTAACCTCTTTGTCCTGTACCTTCCCTCTCCCTCTGGTAACCAGCATTCTGCCATTATGTTGTCTGTGTCTAATGAGTTTGTTCATTTGTTGCTTTTTGTTTTATATCCCACATAAGTACAGTTCTTGTCCTTTTCTATCTGACTTATTTCACTTAGCATGACACTGTCAAGATCTATTCATGTTGTCACAAGTAGCAGTATTACATCTTCTTTTTTTGGGCTGGGTAGTATCCCATTATATATGTACCATACCTTTATCCAATTATCATCAAAGGATGGAGCAAGTATGCAAATTAACCCCAACCAAGATGACTACGACCATAGAGAGAGCAAGAGGGAAGCTTGGGTTTCTTTGGCAATGGAGGAAGCCAAGCTTTCCACACACCCTGGCTGCCCAGGCCTCCACTCAATGCTACAAAGTTTCAATTATAGAAGATAAATAAATTCCAACAAAAATGGCTGCAGCCACAGAGCTGGAGAGAACAGGAGACTAGGGTTGCCCCCGGCGTTGGAGGAATCCGTGCTTTCCACCTATGCTGGCCTGCCTTGGCCTCTGCTTAAGGCTACAGAGTTTCAATTATAGAAAAT
This sequence comes from Antrozous pallidus, assembly GCA_027563665.1. Lineage (NCBI taxonomy): Eukaryota > Metazoa > Chordata > Mammalia > Chiroptera > Vespertilionidae > Antrozous > Antrozous pallidus. The sequence goes on from CM050515.1 coordinate 7,090,705, forward strand.
AAATAAATCCCAACAGAAATGGCTGTGGCCACAGAGCAAGCAAGAGGCTTGGCTCTGCTCCAGGCTACAAGTTTCAATTTAGAAGGTAAATAAATCCCACATACCAGGGCCTTCGCTTGGGTCACTGAGGGGGCATGGCCTGCCTGCAAACCACCACAGGCCCTTTGCCCAGACTGCCCACCCCCCAAGGGAACATACACTCTGATCCAGGACACCCTTCAGGATAAACCAGCTGGCCCTCACCCATGCACCAGACCTCTGCCTATCGAATAAAAGAGTAATATGCAGGTTGACCATCACTCCAACACACAAGATGGCTGCCCCCATGTGTTCAAAGATCCTGCCCCCATGTGGACACAAGGTAGCCACACAAGAGGCCAGCAGGGGAGGACAGTTGGGAGGGACCAGGCCTGCAAGGGAGGACAGTTGGGAGGGACCAGGCCACCAAGGGCGGGCAGTTGGAAGTGATCAGGCCAGCAGGGGAGGGTATTTGGAAGGGATCAGGCCTGCAAGGGAGGGCAGTTGGGAGGGACTAGGCCTGCAAGGGAGGACAGTTGGGAGGGACCAGGCCACCAAGGGAGGGCAGTTGGAAGTGATCAGGCCAGCAGGGGAGGGTATTTGGGAGGGATCAGGCCTGCAGTGGAGGGCAGTGAGAGGCAAACAGGCTGGCAGGGGAGCAGTTAGGCATCAATCAGGCTGTCAGGGGAATGGTTTGGGGGTGATCAGGCTGGCAGGCAGAAGTGTTTAGGGGCAATCAGGAAGGCAGGCAGACGAGCAATTGGGAGCCAGCAGTCCTGGATTGTGAGAGGGATGTCCCAGATTGGAGAGGGTACAGGCTTGCTAATGGAGGCACACCCAGTACACGAATTTGGTTGATTTCTACCCCCTCCCCCCAGTCATTTGTCTTTGGATCTATGTTTGTTCATCAATTAACAAAATAAAAGATAAAAATCATATGTATATCAATAGATACAGAAAGAACATTTGATAACATCCATTTGTGATTAAAACACTTAATAAAATGGCTATAAAAGGAAAGTACCTCAATGTACTAAAGGCTATCTATAACAAATTCTCTGCCAATATCATACTCAGTGGTGAAAACAATGAAAGCTTTTCCTCTAAGATCAGGAATAAGACAAGGATGTCCATTCTCACCACTGTTGTTCATTGTAGTACTAGCAAGGGCAGTCAAGAAAAATAAATAAAAAGTATTCATGTAGGGAATGAAGAAGTAAAACTGTCACTTTTTATAGATGACATGATTGTATATATAGAAAAACCTAAATATTCCACCAATGGACTATTAGAAACAATAAACAAATATAGTAAAGTTGCAGGATACAAAATCAGTGTATAAAAATCCATTTTGTTTCCATGTACTAAAAATGAAATACCAGTAAAAGAACTGAAAAAAAAAAAAAGATCCCATGTACAATTGCAACAAAAAGGATAAAATACATAGGCATAAACTTAACACAGGAAGGGAAACCTGAAAACTACAAGACATTATTGAAAGAAATTGAAGACACAAAGAAATGGAAAGATATTCTATGTTCATGGATTGGAAGAAAAAAAAACATTGTTAAAATGGCCATATCTGTAAAGCTATATACAGATTTAATGTATATATGTATATTTAATGTAAATCCTAATGGCATTTTCTACAGAAATAGAACAAAAATAACAAAAAGTCCTCAAATTTGTATGGAACCACAGAAGACCCTAATAGCCAAAGCAATCCTGAGGAAAAAGAACACAGATGGAGGTGACTCACTCCTGACCTCACACTGTGTTACAGAGCTCTGATAGTCAAAACTATTGCCTTGGCCAGAACCATGGTCTTAAGAACTGTCACAGTGTTCCACAATAGTGGAGTTTTCACATTCCAGCGTGTGCACAAAGGACCTGGCTGACAAGCTCTGCACAAATGCAGTTTTGTTGACCTCTCAGAAGTATATCTGAGTAGATCTGCTTGGGGCTAAGAACTCACCTTTTCTTTCTTTTCTTTTTTTTTTTTTTTTGTTTAAAGTATTATATATGTCTCCTTCCGTGATTGACTGCCGCCCAGCCACTCCCACCCCCGAGGGCAAGCTTCCACCACCACCCCAGTGTTTGTGTCCCTTGGTTATGTGAATATGCATGTATACAATTCCTTTGGTTGGTTTCTACACACCCACACCTTGTCATTTGTCTCTGAATCTGTTTTTTTGTTCATTAGTTTATGTTGTTAATTATACTCCACAAATGAGTGAGATCATGTGATATTTATCTTTCTCCCACTGGCTTATTTCGCTTAGCATGTTGCTCTCTAGTTCCATTCATGCTGTTACAAATGGTAAAAGTTCCTTCTTTTAGTGGCATACTATTCTGTAATGTAGATGTACCACTATTTTTTAATCCACCCATTTTCTTGTTTTGATTTGCATCTCTCAGATGATTAGTGACTTTGAGCATGTTTTATATGTCTCTTGGCCTTCTGTATGTCCTCTTTCGAAAAGTGTCTATTGAGGTCCTTGGCCCATTTTTTGATTGGATTGTTTATCTTCCTTTTGTTAAGTTGTATGAGTTCCTTATAAATGTTGGAGATTAAACCCTTATCAGAGATAACATTGCCAAATATGGTCTCCCATGCAGTGGGCTTTCTTGTTATTTTATTGATGGTTTCTTTTTCTGTGCAGAAGCTTTTTATTTTGATGTAGTCCCATTTGTTTATTTTCTCCTTAGTTTCCATTGTCCTAGGAGCAGTATCAGTAAAGGTATTGCTATGATATATGTCTGATATTTTGCTGCCTGTGGATTTCCCTAATATTTTTATGGCTTCCCATCTTACATTTAAGTCCTTTATCCATTTTGAGTTTATTTTTGTGTATGGTATAAGTTGGTAGTCTAGTTTCATTTTTTGCATGTATCTGTTCGATTTTCCCAACACTGTTGGTTGAAGAAACTCCTTTGACTTGATTATATGTTCTTCCCTCCTTTGTTAAATATTAATTGAGCATAACGGCTTGGGTCAATTTCTGGTTTCTCTGTTCTGTTCCATTGGTCTATATGTCTGTTCTTGTGCCAGTACCAGCAGTTTTGAGAACATCGGTCTTGTAATATAGCTTGATGTTTGGTATTGTGATCCCTCCAACTTTGTTCTTCTTTTGCAGGATAGCTGTGTCTATTCAGGGTCTTTTTTTACTCCATATGAATTTTTGGAGACTTTGTTCTAGGTCTGTGAAATATGCCATTGGCATTTTAATGGGGATTGCATTAAATCTATAGGTTACTGTGGGTAGTATGAACATTTTAATGATGTTGATACTACCGATCCATGAACATGGTATTTTCTTCTAATTGTTTATGTCTCATAGATTTTGGATTGTCGTGTTTTCATTGTCATATTTTACCAGGATGCTTTTTATATCTTCTTTGATCTCTTTGGTAATACAATCATTGTTTAATAGCATGCTATTTAGCCTCCAAATGTTTGATTTTTTTTCATTGTGTTTGATTTCTAATTTTATACCATTGTGATCTAAGAAGATGCTTAATATGATTTATATCTTCTTAAATTTGAAGAGATTTTGCCCGTGTCCCAATATGTCTTCTGTCTTTGAAAATGACCCATGTGCACTTGAGAAGACTGTGTATTCTGTGGCTTTGGGGTGAAATGTTCTGAAAATGTCAATTAATTCCATCTGAGCTAGTGACTTATTTAGGATTGATGTTTCTTGCTGATTTTTTATTTAGAGGATTTATCCTCTGGTGTTAGTGGAGTATTAAAGTCCCCTACTATGACTGTATTGCTGTCAATCTCTGCCTTGATATCATCCAGAAGTTTTTTTGTGTGTGTGTGTGTTTTTTTAATGTATTTGGATTCTCTTGTATTCGGTGCATATATGTTTACCAGAGTTACATCTTCTTGTTAGAACCCACCTTTTTAGCAAGCTCCTCAACTGACTTTTATACCGCCAGCCCATGCACCCTTTGAAAAGCACTGCTCTTGGGCTATTGAAAAAACAAATTGGGACGCCAATATAAGTTAGTTTACTGAGGTCTCTTTTAACAGTGAAGCTGTGAAATCCTGTGTAATAAAAACATAATATGCAAATGGTCCCCTCAACTGGGAGTTCGACTGCTTACTATGATGTGCGCTCACCACCAGGAGGTGGCACGGAACATGGTGGGCATCAGCAATGCAGCGCTAGCAGCAGGCAGCAGTGGAAGCACTGCTGGCCCCAATGGGCCCCAAGGAGAGCAGGACTGCGGTAGAATGGTGGAGCAGGTGAGAGGTGGCACCAAGCCAAGGCTGGCATGGCAGGGCCCGATAGCCCCACAGGTGGTGACCAGCAGCTGTGGCAAGGGCCAGGGCCACTGCCCAGCTCCCAGGCACTGAGAGTCCCAAGCTGGGGTCCAATGCCTCAGGCATAGGAAGGCTGGCAGAGATCTTGGGGTCTAGGGCTCATAGATCAGCTGGGACCTCCCCTTCCATGCCAGATACTCACACTTGATTGCCAGCCAGGCCTAGGGACTGCACCTGTGTACAAATTTTGTGCACCAGGCCTCTAGTAAATTATAATTTTTATATGGGGCACAGCTTTATCTTGGCATTCATGAATGTCCATTGTTCACCTAATAATCATTTTATTTAAAAGGTCAGCTTGCCATTGGAATATTTGTAAACATTATTGAGTATTTCTTTTTAGAATTAATTAATTTTTAATCCTCACCTGAGGATATTTTCCCATTGATTCTTTAGAGAGAGTGAAAAAGATGGAGGAAGGGGACAGAGAGATACATAGACGTGAGAGAGACACGTGGATTGGTTGCCTCCTGCTTGTGTTCTGACTGTGGCCAGGGGTTGACCTGCCACTGAAGTATGTTTCCTTAGTGGGAATTGAACCCACAGCCCTTCAGTCTGTGGACCAATGCTTTAACCACTGAACAAAACTAGTCAGGGCTATTGAGTATTTCTTGACACCAACAGATTTCTTTCATAAGAGTTATACAATTTCAATTAAAAATTTAGTATGCTTTGAATTCTAACAAAGATATGATGAAATAAATGCTCGGTCAATAATGCTTTTCTTTTAAAACTCGAGGACACAATGTAATTCATATTTTTATGTCCAGATACCAGAATCTGAGGTTAAAAACCTCACAGAAAGATAGTTCTAGTTGACATTTGCTAACTGACACTATACAATCATATGCCACCAAGAGTGCATTGTCCTCACATATAATTAAAATAGCTACTGTGCTGCTGTAAGTCTAAAGAGCAAGAAAATAGTAGGCTGCACTCCCCCTGCTTGTTGGGGGCACCTTAATGGAAACGTAAATACCATAATCATATGCTTTTTACATGTCTTTTACCACGAGAGAGAAAAACGATGATTTTAAATGAAAAGACCTTCATGAACTTGTTTTTCCATTATTAAAACTGGAATCCATCTGTGTCAAAAGGAAGTCTGCCAAACACAGAAAACTAATTTCCTTAGATACAGACAGTTATTAAACGTGTACTCTTTTAAAAATGTTGGCTCATATAACAAAGTTGTATTTGTTATTCAAAAAGTCAAATACCACTTTATTTACTTACATTTACTTGGTATTATTTATCTTTGTTTCTCTTGAAATGTAAGAAAGTAATTCTCAAATGTAGTCAATCTCATTGTTTCATGAGTTTTGCATGTTGGAGCTATCGCCATTGTTAGTCAACGCGCTCTGCCTTGGCCCCTCTCGGTCCTGAGCTGTCCGTTCCTTAACATGGCCAGCTCCATTCACTTCAGCAAATGTTCCACACTTTGTTGTTCCCTTCAATATACGTTGCATTTTCACACCTACCACCCACTTACATATGCACCTGGGCTACCTCTTTCTCTGCTTCCAAGCCAGCTCTGTGAACACTGCCAGATTTCAGTCCTATTACCGCCTCTCAGCCTTTCCTTCAGCCTGTGCCTCTCTGCTGACACTTCCGCAGAGCTGGTAATCATGCTAATATCTTTTATCATGTTAAGAAAATTATTTTTTACTCTATTTTCCTCCAATTTTCCCCCTTCACTTATAATCTAAACTTCTTGAAAGATTAATCTAGATTTGATATTGACTACTGCATCTTCTTTCCCACAACTTGTTCACTCTGGTAGGCAGAATAATAGTTCCCCAAAGATGCCCACATCTTAATCCCTGGATTGTGAAAGTGTTACTTCATACAGCAAAAAGGACATTGCAGATCTGATTCAGTTAAAGATCTCAAAATGGGGAGATTTTCCTGGAATATCCAGATGGGTCCATTGGAATCTTTGTAAGTGAATAAGGGGGCAGGAGAATCAAAGACAGAGAGGGTTTGGAAATGCTAGGTGGCTGCTAGCTTTGAGACAGGGATGCAAGTGGATTCTAGAAACTGGAAAAGGCCTGGCTCTCCAGAGCCTGTAGAAAAAACTCAGCCCTTCCCACGTTTTGATTTGGCCTTCAACCTCCAGAACTATCCTATATAATACTAGTGAAAGGCTAATATGCAAATAGAATGAACAGCAGAACAACTGAATAACCAGTTGCTATGATATGAGCTGGTCACTAGGGGGCGCATGCAGAACATGGCGGGCAGCAGGCAGCAGAGCATGGAATATGGGGGGGTATCAGCAGTGGCAGGATGATAGAGCAGGTGAATGGGGGCACCAGATCAAGGCAGGGCACTGGTTGCTGTCATCAGTCCAAGTCTCTGGTTACTGAAAATTCTTTGCTCCCGTGTACCACTGTCCTGCCCAGTGCTCACACCTGCTGCTGGCACCAGAGCTACTGCTCACCCTCGCTGCCAGTGCCCAGTGCCTAGTGCCCAGCACCAGCCCTGATTGCTCAGAGCCATCTGCAGGTGCAAGCAGCAGCTGCCTGCCTCAATCTCCCCTCAGGGCATCTCCACCTTCCCCTGCTCCTGAGAGGTGATTGGGGCCGGCAGCCACCTCTCGCACTGCATCTGGTGCCAGAGCTCTCTGGCCCTGATTGCCCCTGAGGGCTTCTTTATCTCCCCCTGCTCTTGAGGGGTGACTGTGGCAGCAGCCACCACTTGCACCCACTGATGGCACCAGCCCCAGTCACTCCACACCATCAGTGGGTGTGAGTACGACCAGTGCAGTCAGCACATGGGAGCAGTGGCGGGAGCAGTGGCGGGAGCAGGGCTGCGGGCAGACAGGGAACTAGGGGCTCTGGTGGGAGGGCCCAGGCGGGGGCTCAGAGGATGGGCTGAGACCCACTCCCATGCCCACCGAGGCCTCGAGGACCACAGTTCCTTTCAAGGTGCACGAATTCATGCACTAGGCCCCCAGTAATATAATAAATACGTGTTATCATAAGGCACTAGTTGGTGGACGCTGGTCACAGCAGTTAGTTTCCTAATGCCCCCTTGATTCCTAATTCAGTAAGCACTGCCAATCTTTTCATTCTAGATCTCTCTGTGGCATTCCTGAAACTGTTCTCTTAGCTTCCATGGGTGCTACTACCATCTCTTGCTTCCGCCTTGCTTTCTGATTATTTCTTAACTATCTCTTTAAAATTCTCTTCCACTTGCCCACTAATTTTGAATTTCCTAGGAAAATAGCTCCACTCCACTGCTATACCATAGGTGTTCTTTTGGGTTGATTTAACTGCCAGGTAGCACTGGTACTATTCCCAGCTCTCTTCTTGAAGCCCCAGGTTCCTGGAGCTAAGGACCAGCTGGGAAATGGGCTTCTTGTGTCTCTCAGGCACCTAAATACCTTAACCCAACTTAATTCAAAACCATATTTATCATTTTCATTCCAAACCTCCTGTAGTTTTATGAGCCTAATGTCAGAGAATGCTATCACCACCCACACATCTGCTCAAGCCGTAAGCCTTTCATTTGCATCCGGCCTTTCTCCTATCCCCCACAGGATCAGTCAGTGATAAGGTCTACCAATGTCACATTCTAAATCACTCCGAATCTTTTCTTCCCTTCCACACCACCACACATGGATACTGGCAGTAGTCTCCTAATTTTCCTCCCTGCCTCTGTTCCTGCTCTCCTCAAATCCCTATTTCACCCAACAGCTGAAACTTTCCATCTAAAATAGAAATATGACATCTCATTCCCTAGTTTTAAAATACCCTATGGTAGTACATTGTCTCCACAATGCAGTCTAAGCCCTCGGCATGGTATTCGTGGGCACTAAGACTTCCCTTTTCAGACTCAGCCCTAATTATATCAGACTACATCATACTGGTTCATGTCATACTTTTCTAATAAAGGATCAGTCTCAAAGTATAAATCTATACAGCGTGAATTAAGTGACTCTGGTGTTATATGTTCTGCAAATGTTAAATCTTGGTGAGACAAACAAATAATCACCATCTATGAAGCTATTCTAATATTGTTAGAGATGCGTCAGTGAAATTAAAGGCTGAGGTGACATAAGCAACCCAACACATGAAATCTTAAAAGTAGTGACACTGTGAATAAGGTCATGGCTAATTGTGAAGCCTTCTTGTTTAATTCTTTTTGTTGATTAACATTGCCTAAAACCACAATTTGTTTGTAGAAGAAATGTGTAATGGGTTGGGGTTTTTTTAATATATTTATTTTAACCTTAGGGAAAGTTTAAATATTCTGTAGAAATATGAGAATAACAGAAAACTACTTTAAACCTTGATAGCAGTCATCAGGCAAATAGTCTTCCAGCAGAGAGTTTTTGTTTTTATTTTAGTCTTTTACTCTTCAGGGCACTGAGCTTTTGGGTCTTTGATGATGAGCGGGACCACACTGTGATCAAAGTCTCTTCGAGCTGCTTGGTATTTCATTTGACATTAGCCTCTAACAGATACTCCAAGATCCTGCTTACCTGAAGAGTAGCATGATAACTCATCTTATTATCTGACCCAACCTCCTGGTTCTTTCATTACACAGGCCAAACCCATGGATTCCAGTACCAATCTTTTTGGTATAGTGGTCTTAGGTTGGTGTTATTTGTTTTTCTTATTCCTGCACAAGGATGAAATATCAATGAGGGACAAATTTAAATTCATGAGAATTTATGTGAAGCCCCATTGTGAGATGTATTTTCAACTTCTTGGGAGACTTTGTCAAGACTTGAATCTAAAATCCACTTTTATTTTCATTTTTGTTAATTTCCACCCAAGGATATTTTTCCCATTGATTTTTATAGAGAATGGAACTGGGAAGGGGGATACAGAGAGACAGACAGAAAGAGAGAAAGATGAATATATATCAACGAGTGACCCAGAGCACAAAAGCTCATGAGACCCAGACCCCGCTGCGCCGAGGGACACAGCCCTGCTCACCCTTGTGTGCCTTGTTGTGCACACAGCCTCCTGGTGACCAGTCTTAGGTGGTTACAGCATTAGGGCCACTGGGTTTTATAATACAGACTAGAGGCCTGGTGCATGAAATTCGTGCATGGGGAGCGGGGTGTGTCTCTCACCCCAGCCTGCACCCTCTACAATTGGGGACCCCTCAGAGGATGTCCTACTGCCTATTAAGGCCCATTCCTAAACAGGAAGTTGGACATCCCTCTCACAATCCAGGACTGCTGGCTCCCAAATGCCCACCCGCCTGCCTTCCTGATTGCTCCTAACTGCTTCTGCCTGCCAGCCTGATCACCCTCTAACCACTCTCTCCTGCCAGTCTGATTGATGCCTAACTGCTACCTTGACAGCCTGGTCCTCCCCCAACTGCTCTCCCCTGCAGGCCTGGGTCCCCCGCAACTGCCCTTCCCTGAAAGGCCAGTCATCCCCAACTTCCCTCCTCTGCCAGCCTGGTCACCCCTAACAGCCCTCTCCCACAGGCTTGATCATCCCCAACTCCCCTCCATTGTAGTCCTGGTCCCTCCCAACTGCCCTCTCCTGCTGGCCTGATCATCCACAACTGCCCTCCCTTGCAGGCCTGGTCCCTCCCAACTGCCCTCACCTGCTGGACATCTGGTAGTGGCCATCTTGTGTTCACATGGGGGCAGCCATCTTGTGTGTTGGAGTGATGGTCAATCTGCATATTACTCTTTTATTAGGTAGGATAGAGGCCTGGTACATGGGTGGGAGCCACCTGGTTTTCACTAAAGGGTGTCCCATATCAGGGTGGGGTTCCCTTGGGGCACGGAGTGGCCTGGGCAAGGGATCTGAGATGGTTTGCAGTCTGGACACTCCCCCCAGCGACCCAAGCAGAGACCCTGGAATCTGGCATTTATCTTCTACAATTGAAATTTGTAGTCTGGAGCGGAGCCACGCCTCCTGCTTGCTCTGTGGCTGCAGCCATTTCTGTTGGGATTTATTTATCTTCTATAATTGAAACTTAGAACACTGCTAGGTACAGAGTAAGCAATCCTATCTAATAAAAGAGTAATATGCAAATTGACTGTAGCTTTAAGCAGAGGCCAAGGCAGGCCAGGGCTGCGGAAAGCTTGGCTTCCTCCATTGCCAGGGGCAACCCTAGCCTCGTGCTCTCTCCAGCTCTGTGGCTTCTGCCATTTTTGTTGGGATTTATTTATCTTCTGTAATTGAAACTTTGTAGCATTGAGTGGAGGCCTGGGCCAGCCAAGGAGTGTGGAAAGCTTGGCTTCCTCCATTGCCAGGGAAACCCAAGCCTCCCTCCTGCTCTCTCTATGGTCGAAGCCATCTTGTTTGGGGTTAATTTGCATATTTGCTCCTGATTGGCTGATAGGCCTGGCTTGTGGGTGTAGTGAAGGTACACTCAACTTGCATATTACTATTTTATTAGATAGGATGTGAGAGAGACACATCAATTGCTTGTCTCCTGCTGAGCCGTGACCAGGACTCTGGATCAAACTTGCAACCCAGGTGTCTGCCCTTGACTGGGAATCAAACCCACAACCCTTCAGTCCCCAGGCTGTTTGTTTTAAATATTTTTATTGATTTCAGAGAGGGAGAGGGATATAGAAACATCAGTGATGAGAGAGAATCATTAATTGGCTGCCTCCTGCATGGCCCCTACTGGGGATCAAGCCCGCAACGTGGGGATGTGCCCTGACTGAGAATTGAACTGTGACCTCCTGGTTCATAGGTTGATGCTCAGCTGCTGGCCTTGCTGGCCGGGCTCACAAGTATTTTTAAAACTGAATTTCCAGCACCAATTTATGCCTTTCCTTATTACTTCTATCCAACAGCCTATACAGGGGTTATATTGTGGAATCCTTAGGAATGCGGTTTTTAAAACATATATTCTCAAAATACTTCGGGGTCCGATAAGTGTCTACAAGATGATTTCTTTGGCAAGGGGCAGGGTAGGTGGCTAGCTCTTTGAACTTAACTGTTTTACAAATAAATTTACAACAGTGACTAACTGGAAGGGAAGAAGAAGGGGTGACTGTTGCCATTTTTCCCAGAGGAGCTAGGGTGGGCTTATTGGAGTGCATTCTAGAGACTGGTTGGGCTTTGCCTAGTGATTGCCCAGTGTCCCCCCATGGGAGGGAAATGTTTGGGTGGGGTATGACAGGATTGGGTGCTGACAGCTCCCTGGGGCTCTGGATGCCAGCTGAGGCCTTTGGCGGTGCCTCTGCTTTCCCAACAGCTGCTGTGTATGAAGCAGCAACTGTCAAGCCTCTCCAGTCAATGGGCAGTGCCATTCGGTGGGATCGAAGCCCTGCTGAAGCTTTGGAGCTGGGCCATGGGGCAATGGTTTTGGACTTTGCTGGGAGATACCTCTGATTCTTTTATACTTTCATGTTGTTTTGATTTAAAATTTAAAGTTGTCTTAAGGGTGTTGCTACCTTCTTTTTCACTTTACCTTTTGTATGAGTCTCCAATTAAAGGAAAGCCGAAAGGTTGGTGAAATCATTTCTTCAAGTTCCCCAAAGCTGGTAAGAATGAATATAAATTCATTGTAAAGCTTAGGTAATATTTTTGTAGGTCTCAACACCAACTTAAACTATTGGAAATACCTTCCATTTCAGGAGTATTCGGTAAGTTGCTCATTTGGCAACCAGGCAGTGTAAAGAGATAAAAGCATATAGATTCAAGGTTTGTTAAATCGGGTATTCCAGATGTCGAATTTAGTTACTAAGAGAATGAGGAGTGTTCTGCTTTCAAAAATTGGAGAAAACTGAATGAAGTTATAATTAGTGTCTTTTGCATTTCAGGTGGTTAAGAAATGGCCAACGGGTTAAATCAAAAGGAATTTAAAAATAGCCCTTTAAGTGATGATAATTAAAATGTTTTATTGACAGTTGAAATTTTAGTGGCACCTTATTTCTTGGGGCATGAGGCTGATCCTAATCAAAGTTTAGTTGCATAATTAGTGCCCAAATGCCTTTCGAAGGAAAATGGGACTTTTGAGTTTTATTTGAATACATGTTACTTAGGTATTTTAATGAGTTATTTTTTATGCCCTTATAAAAATAAAAAATGTGACTCAATATTGGATTAGGTTACTTATAACTGGAGGAATTGGTTCCTTTAAAACAGTCACATACCCAATGGATAGATTCCTTTTGTCGTACATACAAGAAGCAACCAATGAATGAATAAGTAAGTGGAACAGCAAATTGATGTTTAAAAAATGTTATTAAAAGAATCATAATATTTTAAAAAATAAATTTACAATAACTTTAAAAGTTAGGCAGATATCATTTGGTTAAAAAAACAAAAACAAAAACAAAAAAACCTTGGCCTGAATTTGTGCTGCTTTATTACCCTTGTGTTCACTGAAATGCTTGATTACCTCCCCAAGAGGCTCACCTGCCTCAGCCTCAGGTGATATGAACCTTCCTAGGGTGGAGCCTGACTAAGTCTGTAACAAACTGAACAGCAATAGGCCACAGAATACAGCTCGTAACAAAAGGCTATCCTCCTGAAATGGAAAATATTACCTTAATAAACTGGACCTGAATCAGTCACTTAGAGTAGTAAAGTAAAATTTTAACTCAAAGTTTCCTTTAAATTCTGTGTCACTTTGAATTCTTAAAGAAGGTTGCAAGAGAGAGTGGGTGGCTTGCAAATGGAATTGGGGAATGCTGGGGAACATAGGCTATCAGTGGAACAACTTATGGACTACACAACTCCAGGCATTTCCATAAAAGTACTAATTATTGTGGATTTAAACAATTATGGTAATTTTTGTGTCAGATGCAGTCAGTGAGGGTTTTCTCCAAATTTCACCATGTCATTGTGTGGTCTGTGGGGGAAAGAAGGAGAACCTAGAAAAATTACTTTAATTCTAAATACTTATAATTCAGGCACAGAAGACCTTTTTTTGTTTTGTTTTGTTTATGCAAGCTGCAGTAGCATAATTTTAATTTTATTCTAAAATAAACCTTTATTGTTTAGATTATTGCAGTTGTTTCTCTTTTTCCCCCTCAAAGCTCCCTTCCACCCAGTTCCCACCCTACCTGTGCCCTTCCTCCTCCCCCAAATGTCCTCATCCATAGGTGTACGATTTTTGTCCTATCTCTTCCCACACACCCCCCCGACACCTTTGCCCCGAGAATTGCCAGTCTACTCCCTTTCTATGCCCTGATCCTATTATATTCACCTGTTTATTCTGTTCATCAGACACTTGATTTTTATTCACTTAATTTTTAGATTCATTTGTTGATAGATATGTATTTGTTGTCACTTTGTTGTTCATAGTTTTTGTCTTTAACTTTTCTTCTTCCTCTTCTTAAATAATACCCTTCAGCATTCCATATAATACTGGTTTGGCGGTGATGAATTCCTTTAGCTTTTTATTGTTTGTGAAGCTTTTTATCTGACCTTCAATTCTAAGTGATAGCTTTGCTGGGTAGAGTAATCTTGGTTGTAGATTCTTGCTATTCATCACTTTGAATATTTCTTGCCACTCCCTTCTGGCCTGCAGAGTTTCTGTTGAGAAATCAGCTGATAGTCGGATGGGTACTCACTTGTAGGTAACTGTTTTTCTCTTGCTGCTTTTAATATCCTCTGTTTATCTTTTGCTCTTGACATTTTAATTATGATGTGTCTTGGTGTGGTCCTTTTTGAATTCATTTTTTGGGGGGTTCTCTGTTACTTTCTGGACTTGTAAGTCTATTTCTTTCACCAGGTGAGGGGACTTTCCTATTATTATTTCTTCAAATAGGTTTTCAATATCTTTCTCTCTCTCTTCTTCTGGCACCCCAATAATTCAGATGTTAGTGTGCCTGAAGTTGTCACAGAGGCTCCTTACAGTGTCTTTATACTTTTGGATTCTTTTCTCTTTTTGTTTTTCCAGTTGAGTGTTTTTTGCTGCTTCATGTTTCAAATCTTTGACTTGATTCTTGGAATCCTCTAGTCTCTTGTTGGATCTCTGTATATTATTCTTTGTTTTAGTAAGTGTATGCTTAATTTCTAGTTGGTCCCTTTTCATATCCTTGAGGGTCTCTCTAAATTTATTGGCAGTTTCTAGAAGATTCTTGAGTAATCTTATAACTGTGGTTTTCAATTCTGTATGAAATAGTTTGTTTTCCTACATTTCTTTTATTTGTCATCTATTTCTTTGTCTCCACATTTTGGCTGCTTCCCTGTGTTGATAGCATGGCTTTGTGTGCTAGGTGTCCTATAGGGCCCAGTGGCTCAGCCTCCCTAATTTCCTGAGATGGACACTCTTGGTGCACCCCTTTATTGGCTGTTTGCACAGTCTTGTTGTAGTTAAGCTTTGATTGTTGTTAGTATCACTGGGAGGAATTGAACTCCAGGCCAATTGGCTGTGAGGATTAGTTAAGTTTATGATGGGAGAACGTCTGTGCTGGAGACACCTTTATAGGGCAAGACTTGCTTCAGTGGGGCTTTGGCACTCACTGAGTCTGCCCCCTGAGTGTTTTTTGTTGTTGTTGTTGTTGTTTTTATGGATCTGAAGAGTTGTAGTCTGGAGGTCTCTCTCTGACCACTGGGTACACTGGTTCTTGGATCTCCAAGGAGAGAGGCCACCCAGCAGGCACTACAGAGAGTTTGCAGATTCTTCTCTTTGGGGTTTGAAGGTGCCCAGATGAGGCCCAGCTGTGAAGCAGTGCAAGCTGCTGTGGAGCCCTGAGTCTTCTTTTGGAGGCTCTGGGTCTCTTTGATACAGCTGCAGTACATTCGATTTCAGATTGCAAAGGGCCAGGCCATTCATATGCAAAAGCCTCTGTGCACAGCTTGAGTGGGCTTGTAAATTGGGTGGGGCGGGGTCTCAGAGAATCATCAGGGTGGAGCCAACAACAACGGCTGACTGTCCACCCTCCTGGAAGCGGCTCTGTGTGTCTGTGTCCCTCCGCACATGCAGGAACAATGATTGCTGCAAGCACCTCTGAGAGAAACCTGCCCTCGAGTTCCGCCCGATGCCAGACAGTCCAGTTTCTTCCCATGTGAGCCTGAGTCCCCAGAGTCTCACACAAAACTTGAATTCAGTGCAGTCAGGAGTTTGTATCTCCCTCCCGATCGAAAAAAACAACAGCATACTCAGTTGTCAGCCCTTTCTGCACACGTGCCTCTGCACCTCTGCACCTCCCCAGTCTCAGTGTGCTTCTCTCTTTCCTTCTAGTTGTAGAATTTCCAGGCAGCCAGTGAGCCAGCCTTCCTGGGGTTCTGGATGATACTTGTTTTGTCTTTTAGTTGTAATTTTGAATTGGTTATGTGAGTTCAGGTGTCTACCTATGCTGCCATTTTGGTTTCTCCCCTGATGTAGCATAATTTTTAAAAAGCACCTGCTTTGTAACAAACTAAAGCTGAGAACACTTATTTCTAATTATTCTCTTTTTCTTCCATTTCCTTCTTTTCTATAGTTTGTATATTTAAGCTTTGTGAAATAACACTTAAACTCTTTGGACAAAGCCAAAGTTCTTGTGCATGTTTGTATTCCAGCCTCTGTGACTGTCCTGGAAGGTATTTGGTGGGTGCTGCATGCCAAGGATTGTAGAAGGTGTCTCGATCACAGAATGAGCAAGATCTGACTCACGTCCCAAGTTCCTCTCCCTCGGTGTCACATGACAGACCACATGCAATATGTTGTACAGAGAATGATAGGAATGAAATAGGATTCTAAGAATATTGACTCAGGGAAGGAGGAGCTTCTAAGAGGTGGTGTGCTTGCGCTAAAAGGTTCAGAGCTATATATATAATTTTGACTTTGAATTCACAGTATAATCTAATTAAGGTGTTAGATTTATGTAATGCTGGTGAATATTAAATATGGTCAACACTTTACTCTGTAAATTGCTTAATACCTCCAGCCCCTCAAAATCACTGGCAGAACTGGTATGACTTTTCTTGAATGTCTGATGCTTTGAAAAGTTTTGTGGGATTTCATCAGGTAAGGCATGCTCAGCCTCTAAAGCTCTTGATGTCTTGAACCCTCAAGCAGGTGGGGCAGACAAGAGGAGATGCTACGACCCCATTAGGTAGCATCTGGTTTGGGGTGGGGAGCACAGTGTTTCCAGAATTTAGGTACCATAAGTGACAGCTGTGGTTGGTGATACTGTCTTCCTGGGTCAGTTCCAAAGTAGGGATGTGAGAATGTTAATGTCTTTAGTATGGTATCACTTTAAGAATTTGAGGAATATAAAATTCTTGTTTTGGGTATTCATGACTGTAAAGGACATGTGAATTGCAGTATTGCTAGGGCCTGTAGGCTTCCCTGGAGCACCGGGGGAGAGGGAACTACATGAGTCACTGGCAGTTATTGGTTGAACATCTGCTAGATACAAACAACTCACTAAGCCATTCAGAAACATTGGTGGAACTAGTAAAGTCATGATTAATCAACATCTTCTTTCTAATGTTAGTACTAAAGAATCTCATAGGCTTCTGGGAGAGTCCCATTAATCTTCTTTTTAATGGATGGATTCAAAGTGCACCATCCTATTTTCTTTTAAATATCAGAACATCTGAATTGTGTTGGTTGTTATAGAATCCAGCTTTTATACCAGATTAAGGCAAATTGGTTGTAGATGTGGTGTGGCCCTTGCTGACTGCGGGGCTTTATGCTGTCCAACAATACTGGCATTCTTATAGTTGAAACAATGTGTTGGTTGACTTTCCAAGGGCAGGCAGTGCTCTGATTGTTACTATTATTGCGTGAGGGTATTAATTCCCCACTTTTATATCTGGATATCAATAGAATTATTTCACGCTACACAGATGAATCTGTTAGAAATCTTGTAACAGATGGAAACCCTGCTTGAGGGTTCAAGACACCAAGAGCTCTAGAAGCTGACTGTGTCTTACTTACTGAAATCCCATAAAACTTTTCAAATATATATCCTGGTTTTCAAAAAAGAAGGTGCCAAGAGTGCAGTAACTATAGGACCATTTCCCACACAAGTGAAGTGATGCTTGGGATGATGCAACAAAGGCTTCTGCCTTATAGAGAGCCAGAAATGCTGGACATTCAAGCTGCATTCAGAGAAGGAGAAAGACACGAGATCTAATTGTGAGCATTCACTGGAGACTGAAGTGACACAAAGAATCTCAGAAAAAGATTAGTCTGTGTTTTGTAGGTTACTCTAAAGTCTTTGTGACCATGATAAAAGCTCTGGGTTGCTCTGAAAGCAATGGGCATGCCTCCGCACTTGATTGTCCTAATGTGTTACCTGTACTATGGACAGGAAGTTGCTGTCACAGAATATGGAGACAGAATCGTTTCCTATAAGCAAAGTTGTCAGGCAAGGGTGCATTTTATCTCCCTGTTTATCTGTACACAGACCATATTATAGGAAAAACTAGTCTAGACTCAGAGGAAGGAGGAGCGAAAACTGATGGAATAGCAATAATTTAAGATATGGGATGACACCATCTTACTTGTGGAAAGTAGCAATGACTTGAAACTTCTGTTGAAAATGAAAGAAGAAAGTGCCAAAGCAGGACTGTATTTGAACATTAAAATGATGAAAGTCATGACTACAGAAGAAATATACACCTTTAACCTAGACAATAAAGATATTGTTAAAGATTTTACTTTGGTTCAGTCATCAATTTCAATGGAGACTGAAGCCAAGAAATGAAAAGAAGGCTGAGACTCGAAAGGGCAGCAAATGAAGAATTAGGAAAGATTGCCGAGAGCAAAGGTGTGTCATTAGAGACCAAGACTAAGATCATCCACCCTCGTGTTTCTAATTACTGTGTACAGATGAGAAAACTGGCAGTGAGGAAGGCTGAGAGGGGAAAAATGGACTCATTTGAAATACGGTGTTGGAAGATAGCTCTGTGGATACCCTCAAATGGAAGAAAAGACTAACAAGTGGGTCCTAGCGCAAATTAAGGCTGAAACATCTCTGGAGATAAAAATGACAACAATGGAGCTGTGCTACTTCAGGCATTTCATGAGAAGGCAGGGTTCTTTAGAACAGATAGGGATACTGGGGGCGGGGGGGAGAAACACAGCAGGAAAAGAAGAAAAAATATGAGATGGACTCATTCCATAAAAGAAGACACAGCCATGAGTCTACAGAAGCTGATCAGGGCTGCTGAGATAAGACAATGTCAATGTCACTCATTCATAGAGTCTCCAGGAGAGCTGGCTAAACGGCATGTCGGTCACACACACACACACACACACACACACACACACACACACACACACACAGATTTTGAAAGTGTTTAAAGAACGTCACGGTGCCAATACCACTCACATGTATTTATGAATGGGTTGGATGAGATTGCATTCCTCAGACATAGAAACCATGGTTAAAAAGTAGCAAAGTAGGCACTGGTGATAAGCTCCACCATCGTGGGAGAACTCAGGCCTGAGACAGATAGAAGCCAGGGCTCTGCCACTTTCCTGTCGCGGGGCAGGATGTGGTGTCAGGTGTCTCTCCTCTTTTCATGGACTGAGGCCCGTTAGTGCTTTCTGGGCTCTGGGCCGTCTTTGCACGTGGCCACCAGGGTGACTTTTCTGATGTGGGCTTCTTGCTTTCCCCTTCACTGCTAATAGTGGGAAGGAGGGCAGTAGAGAAGATGGTTGGTTAGGGAGTGGAAGATGGGCAAGGTGACAAGTTGGTTTGCATTCCAAGCAAATTCTGGGCCGACCATTGAAAGAGCTTCAGGCCTTAGGAGGGAGAGTCACACTGCTTCTAGGTGGAATGCCATGCTCTCTGGAGGAGAACATGGAAGAACCCAGGTGTCTCTGAGGTGGCCTGGCTTTGTCCCCACAGCAGCCGTAGGGGAGGGTGATGCAGGCAATGCCACCAGCAGTGACTAAAACTAATTGATATGAGAAAATACAAATAATTTAAAATCTCAACTCTGCCTTCCTTCTCCTTGCACTCTTTAACTGCCTTTCCTGCTCTGTTCTCTACCAGTGCTTATAATGTGATGGTGTGGAACCTTCACGTTTTAAAGTTTTTGTTTGCCAGTCATCTCCACTAACTAGAATTAAGTTCCATTTTAATGTCTCTCGTCCATTCAAGAGTCTGACACATAGGTATTCAATTATATTAATTAAATGAACAAATGTGCAAACCCAAGTCTTCATCAGCATAGCAAAGACCGTTTATGTAGTGTAGTATATGATAAAGAAAAATGAAAGCTGTATTTAAGTACAGAGCACCTGCTTTAAAAAAAGAAATGTGGAATTTCAGCTAAATATTGTTAAATATTTTCATTTTTAAATCCCCTTTGCTTATATGTCAAGTCAATGACTCTTATGGGTTTCCTGGAGCTTATATAATGTTGAGAAAGACAGAGGAAGAGAGATGTCATAGGGTACCATACAGCATGCCATGCTAATAGGATGTGATGTAAGTATGGTTAAGAGCATAGGCTCTGGTGCCACCTGAGTTCACAGCCCAGCTCTTCCAATAAACCTTCTGTGCTCCACTTCTTGCATCTGTAAATGGCGATAATAATAGTATTTACCTCACTGGGTTTTATGTGAGGATTAAGTGAACAACTACATATAACTCACTTTGAACACTATTGTTATTTTATTATGCCATCACCACCACCATCATCATCTATATTCTTTTTTTTTTTAATGATCTGCCTTTTTTTTTTTCTTTTTTAAAAAATATATTTTATTGATTTTTTACAGAGCGGATGGGAGAGGGACAGAAAGTCAGAAACATCGATGAGAGAGAAACATCGATCAGCTGCCTCTTGCACGCCCCCTACTGGGGATGTGCCCGCAGCCAAGGTACATGCCCTTGACCGGAATCGAACCCGGGACCCTTCAGTCCACAGTCCGACGCTCTATCCACTGAGCCAAACCGGTCTCGGCCATCATCTATATTCTTGAGCTCTAGGACATTTGGAAGTCCCAGTTTGCTGCATGTAAATGATATATTTTATGTGATGATTGTATATTTTTAGCATCTTTTTTGTGTAAAAACTTATTTTAGGTTTTTCAACCTATTTTTTTATCCATGTCTGCAGCTTTTTACATTGTATACTGGTGCTGAAACGTGTGTTGCTGTGGACGGGGGGTAACTTCTGCAGTTAGGGAGTGCTGCGGTCTGCAGGGGTTTGGCGGGTGCTCGCCTCGAACAGCCGCAGGTTCGTTTCGGAGCAGGAGCTCGGGCGCACGAAGGCTGTGGCGTCAGGGGACGCTGAGGCTGGTCTGGGCTGGGCCGCAGGCGGTTTCCCACAGCCTGCGATGTAGCCTGTGCCTGTTCCCACCTTGGAAGAACCATTTGCTACTTCCCTCTGAGAGACGTGGGGTGGATTAATGACAATAAAGATAAACTTTAAAAAAATTAAAAATAAAATACACACAAACGTAAATTAATAGCTCTCTGATAAAAACTACCATGTAATTGTATAATGTTAGTATTATAAATGCCTTGTATCCATTATATCAGCAATTTCAGCCTTTTCCACCTCATGGCACACGAAGTAATCACTGAAATTCTGCGCACACCGGAAATACGTTAGCCCCGGCCAGATGGCGCGTTTGGTGGGAACATTGTCTTGTACACCGAAAGGTTTCGGTTCAGTTCCTGGTCAGGCCATGTGCTCCGGTTGTGGGTTAAATCTCTGCACAGGGCACATATTGGAAGCAACCAATAGAAGTTTTCTCTCTTACTCTAGTGTTTCTCTCCCTCCCTTCCTTCCTCTCTCTCTCAAATCAATAAACAGCCTCAGGTGAAGATAAAAACAACAACCATATCCTCAGGTGAGGGTTTAAAATATGTAAATCTTATATCCATGTAATAAAAGCCTAGGTGGCGTCTTGTCCTTGTGTCATCACCAGATGGGGCTCCCATGTCGTCACAAATGGCCACCCCGCATCGTCACAAGATGGCCACCCCCACGTCATCAAAATATGGCTGCCACAAGATGGCCGGCAGGGGAGGGTAGTTGGGGGCAATCAGGCAGGTAGGCAGGCGAGCAGTTAGGAGCCAGCAGTCTTGGATTTTGAGAGGGATGTCCTATTCCAGGATTGAGCCTAAACCAGCAGTCATACATCCCCTGAGGGGTCCCAGATTGGAGATGGTCCAGTCTGGACTGAGGGACACTCCACTCAGTGCACTGGGCCGCTAGTGTGTGTGTGTGTGTGTGTGTGTGTGTGTGTATTGATTTTGATTCATTCACACTAGATGGTAATTATTGTGTTGGCTCTTGTCATTTTTAAGTTGGCAGTCTAAGGAAAAAGACGTTAATGCCCCTGACTAAATAGTCCAATATTGCATGTTTTAGAAATTCTTATAGCACATTGGTTGAAAATCACTGCATTATATGTTAATTAATTAAAATAAGAGTCAGTGTTGCCGAAACTAGTTTGGCTCAGTGGATAGAGCATAGGCCTGTGGACTGAAAGGTCTAGGGTTTGATTCCCGTCAAGGGCATGTACTTTGGTTGCGGGCACATCCCCAGTAGGGGGTGTGCAAGAGGCAGCTCATCGATGTTTCTCATCGATGTTTCTGATTTTCTATCCCTCTCTGTAAAATAATCAATAAAATATGTTTAAAAAAACAGTCAGTGTTAATAAATATATAGTACAGAGTATTATTGATGTTATATTTATGGAAAAACAACAAATATCTTGAGTGATTTTTTTTTTTTTTAATTCCCAGTTTGGACATGATAGATCAAATATTTTAAAGAGGCTAGACTTTTCTCTTATATAATATATCTTTTTCTGGCACATTTTGTCCACTCACCTGGGGTTCAACTATATATATACTTCACAAAATAAAGTCTCATTATACCCAAGGACAGCTAAATGCCCGTCAAGGAATAAATGAATGCATTTGAGTTGTTTTAATTAGCTAGGTGTGATTTAAAGGTTGCTGAAATCAAAAAGGCTTATTCATTTTTCATCAATAATCACTTACCTTAATATTTCATTAGTACTCGCTGATTTGCAGACCTCCTTCTGGGCTTGGATTTATTATGATGACAGACATAATTTAACTTTCTCTCTTTTTCTCCTTCGGTAGTATACCCTTTTGCCTCTGATACATTGTTAAGATGTTTCCAACATTCACGGGATTTCTAATGATCCAACTTTTTAAAAACTGTACTTAAAATTAAGAGTCCTAGGCTGTAGAAAGCTGTGTGTGTGTGTGTGTGTGTGTGTGTTTGTGTGTGTGTTTGTGTGTGTGTTTGTGTGTGTGTTTGTGTGTGTGTGTATGTGTTTGTGTGTGTGTGTTTGTGTGTGTGTTTGTGTGTGCGTTTGTGTGTGTGTTTATGTGTGTGCGTTTGTGTGTGTTTGTGTTTGTGTGTGTGTTTGTGTGTGTGTTTGTATGTGTGTGTGTTTGTGTGTTTGTGTGTGTGTTTGTGTGTGTGTGTTTGTGTTCGTGTGTGTGTTTGTGTGTGTGTTTTTGCGTGTGTGTTTGTCTGTTTTTGTGTGTGTGTGTGTGTGAGTGTGTGTGTAGGCAGTTTTCTTTCATCATTTGAACAGCTAGTAGTACGGTGCACACTTCCTTCCTGTTTCATATGTTCTGAGAGTGCGTACTGATGTGTCATATGCAAAAGTCGGGAACTAAAGAGTTTGGACATATTCTTAGAGTATGTCTTCAATTTGCAAGATCAGAGCATGTTGTGAGTGGCACACTCCTCAGAGGAGATCACGATCTGTGCACGTGCCTCGTTTTCAAAACCTCCTCTGGCTGCCGCAGACACGGCCTCACACGTGGCCTCATTGGTTCATTGTGCCCATGTATCCGCAGGCAGCAGCACTGTCCCGGGCTTCTGCGCCGCCACCGAGGGAGCGCTGCTCTTCACAGTGAAGTCCAGAGCCTGCCCTCACTAGAATGTGATGCATATGCAGAAAAGCTGTTTCGCTTAGACTGGCCACTGGTTGAGTGTGAATGATGACAGCTAGCGACAGCCTAGGCAGGGCAGGGAGTCTGGAACCTCTGCCAAACCAAAATTCCAAGCACCTCTCCTGAAATGCACAGATCTAGTCTAGGTTTTTAGTAGTAACTAACCTGGAACATGGAAACATCCCATACAGACTGAGATTCTGATGCTGGCAATGAAAAAAAAAAAGAATAGATGAAGATAGATATTTTCTTTTATCTAGATTATAAAACACTATGTATTTTATACAGCCATCTTTAACAGTTTGTATAAAGTATATATTAATTTTCACTAGCTATCCTAATATTGATGCTGGGTAAAAATTGCTAAATATTAAGAAATAAAAATCTGTACATCCAACATTTGGAAAATGTGTATGTATTCAGAATTATACGTATTTTCACCGGACTGGAAACTTTCTTAACTTTTTAATATTTCCCAGAAAACTCAATGCTTACTTTCCTCGTGTCCTGGATTTTTATCCCAGAAACATGTTTAAAAAATAAATGAACCACCAATAGATATATAAATATCTACTTACGGAGAATTCAAAGAGCACTTTTGTGTGTGAGGAATATTAGCCACCATTAAAAGTTATGTCTTTGTTCATCCAGAGCTACTCTTTACATTTTGCTTAGCTTTAGAATCTGTGTTGAAAACTCTTTCCATAAAATACATACATTTTGTTAACGTGTTAGCATTACTGTGACTTGCTTTCTCGTGTTTCAGTAATTCTGCTCTTTACTTGTGACACTCTGCAGGCTTCCAGGAAGAAGTTTTGAGACAGTGTATGTTGTCTCTTTACCGGACGCCTCCTTTATCTTTGTGAGCTCAGCAGCCGTTGTTCTGGTGCAGGAGCAAGTGCAGCCAGGCGACAGAGGAGTCCCATGTGGCTTTACGCTCATGTCTGGCTCTGACACTTACTTGGATCTTCGGCAAGTTATTTAACTTCTGTGAGCTTCATTAAACTCATCTGTATTTTAAATTTTTTGCCCCATTGTTAGACCATATGTCAGCTGTGTTTTATATGCAGAAAACATGTTCTTTATAACTATGCTTCATGATCTGTGTTAGAAAGTATTAGGGCTGAAAGAGAAATCCAGATCCAATCTCTGATAGCAATGCTCTTCCAGTCTTTTGGGAGAATAACAGATGGACTTAAATAGCACAACCAGTTTTATTGACCATGCTGTTTATTTTAATAGCTAGAGCAGGATGACTTGATTGACTTCTTAAAAATCTGGTATTTTTATTTTTTTTTACCATATGGACAAGGCCATATCTAGAGTGCCAAGCTAATAAACTTTCTTTTCTCTGACAATGAACCATGAAAAATGTTAGCAAAGTGTTTTATTTCTAATTGATCCATGCTCTTGGTGATATAAACACCCATCTTAAGAGACAAAATGCAGATTACCATCCATCCGTTGTTGGAGACTTGTGGCACCAAAGCCCTGTAGGCAGCCAGAGTGTGAAATGAGCTAGGAATGAGTGTACGCCTGTGGGCGGGGTGCCGCCAGTGAAATAAAACTGCCTGGAATCAGTTGACTGTGGCTATACAGGACAGGTTGCCTTCTTTAAATGGTGTTGTAACACTTGAAGAATGTAAATTTAGAAGTACTTACAGTCACGTTTTAAAAGATAAGGTTTGAAGCAGAAAGACTGTGTGTTTTTTTCTCATGTTTACAACAGGCTTCGTAGACTCATCATTCTGAATCAGAACACCGTAATTCCTGTGTATGGTGTTGAAATACTATAACAGCATTAGGTTGTCTTATAATCTAATCAGTTCTTAAGGATTCATCGCATCTGTAGCCTCTTTGGTACAATCACAATATGTGTACCTTTCATTTCTCTCCTCATGTTGGTAGTATTTCTTTACATCCTTTATCCTTTAGCATATAGACTGAATAAAGTCCCTTCTAAAATGTCATTTCCCCTCTCATTCTATCATAGCGGCCCTTTCTGAACCTTTCCTGTTGTGTTATTTTTCTTCTGGTTGTGGATCACATTTATTCTACTTCTTATGTCTGATTTTTTTATACAATGTCAGACATTTTGAATTTTATGATGTTGAGGCTGGATTTTGTTGTGTTTTTTAAGTGTTGGGTCTTTCCTGGCAGGCCATGAAATTACTGGCTGATTGTTATTTATCTGTGTTGCTATTTTCTTTTTTCAATTCTCAGCCAAGGATATGATTTTATTGATTTGAGAGGGTGGGAGGGATGGAGAGGGAGAGAGAAAAGAGAGAGGGGAGTAGAAAGAGAGGGCGGTAGAGAAAGAGGGGGAAGAGAGAGAGAGAGAGAGAGAGAGAGAGAGAGAGAGAGAGAGAGAGAGAGAAATATGAAAGAGAAACATTGATCAGTTGCCTCCCATAAACCCGACTGGGGCTCGAACCCGAGACCCTGTTTTGCATAGGACAACAGTTTATTTTTTTTATTTTTAGGTGGCTTTTTAATGTCTTCTAGGCAAGGTCCAGGGTAGTCTTCATGCAAAGGCCTCATTTACTCCCATTTCCAAAATGTGCCCTTCTTGATGGAATGAATGCCCAGTGTGCTCAGCCTGCATGTTCCATGAGGTTTCCTCCTCTGGTTGGAGCAAATGTGCCCAGTTCTGGCCCTGTAAGAGTACACACGATTGATCCTCTTACTACTGCCTGGAAGTTATTTTTTTTAATTTCTTTATTAATTAAGGTATTACATATGTGTCCTTATCCCTACATTGCCCGCCTTGAACTACCCTCCCGCACTCATGCCATCACCCCCCCGCACTCATGCCCTCACCCCCCCGCACTCATGCCCTCACCCCCCCGCACTCATGCCCTCACCCCCCCGCACTCATGCCCTCACCCCCCCCGCACTCATGCCCTCACCCTCCCGCACTCATGCCCTCACGCCCCTGTTGTCTGTGTCCATTGGTTAGGCTTATATGCAGGCATACAAGTCCTTTGGTTGATCTCTCCCCCCTTACCACCACCCTCCCCTACCTTCCCTCTGAGGTTTGATGGTCTGTTTGATGCTTCTCTGTCTCTGGATCTTTTTTTGTTCATCAGTTTATGTTGTTCATTATATTCTGTAAATGAGTGAGATCATGTGATATTTATCCTTCACTGATGGGCTTATTTAACTTAGCATAATGTCTCCAGTTCCATCCATGCTGTTGCAAATGGTAAGAATTCCTTCTTTTTTATGGCACCATAGTATTCCATTGTGTAGATGTACCACAGTTTTTTAATCCACTCATCTGCTGATGGGCACTTAGGATGTTTCCAAATCTTAACTGTGGTGAATTGTGCTGCTATGAACATAGGGGAGCATATATTCTTTCTGGTTGGTGTTTCTAGTTTCTTGGAATATAGTCCTAGAAGTGGGATCACTGGGTCAAATGGGAGTTCCATTTTTAGTTTTTTGAGGAAACTCCATACCATTCTCCACGGTGGCTGCACCGGTCTGCATTCCCACCAGCAGTGCACGAGGGTTCCTTTTTTCCACATCCTCACCAGCCCTTATCGTTTGTTGATTTGTAATGACAGCCACTCTGACAAGTGTGAGATGGTACCGCATTGTCATTTTGATTTTCATCTCCCTGATGATTGTGACTTTGAGCATGTCTTCATATGTCTCTTGGCCTTCCTTCTGATTTCTTTCTAAAAGTATGTATTTATGGCCATTGCCCATTTTTTTATTGGGTTGTTTATCTTCCTTTTGTTAAGCTGTATGAGTTCCCTGTAAATGTTGGAGGTTAAACCCTTATAGGAGATAACATTGGCAAATATGTTTTCCCATGCAGTGGGCTTTCTTGTTGTTTTGTTGATGATTTCTTTTGCTGTGCAAAAGTGTTTTATTTTTATGTAGTGCCATTTGTGTATTTTCTCATTAGTTTCCATTGCCCCAGGAGCAGTATCGGTGAAAAAATTGCTCTGGCATATATCTGAGATTTTGCTGCCTGTGGATTCCTCTAGTATTTTTTATGTTTTCCCTTATGGTTAAATCCTTATCCATTTTGAGTTTATTTTTTGTGTATGGTGTAAGTTGGTGTCTAGTTTCTTTTCTTTTTCTTTTATTTTTTGCGTATATTTGTCCAATTTTCCCAGCAACACTTATTGAAGAAATTGTCTTGACTCCATTGTATGTTCATGCCTCCTTTGTCCAGTATTAATTTAGCATAGTAGTTTGGGTCAATTTCTGAGTTCTCTATTCTATTTCATTGATCTGTATGTCTGTTCTATGCCAGTACCAGGCTGTTTTGAGAACAGTAGCTTTGTAATATAGCTTTATATCTGGTACTGAGATCCCACCTACTTTTTTTTCTTTCGGGGTCTTTTATTATTCCAGATGAATTTTTGGAAAGTTTGTTCTAGGTCTGTGAAATATGCCATTGGTATTTTAACGGGGACTGCATTGAATCTATAGATTGCTTTGGGTAGTATGGATATTTTAATGATGTTGGTTCTACCAATCCATGAACGGGGTATGTTATTCCATCTGTTTATGTCTTCCTCTATCTCTTTTTACAAGGTCCTGTAGTTTTCTGCATATCAGTCTTTTACCTCTTTAATTATGTTTATTCCTAGTTATCTTAATTTTTTTGGTACGATGGTAAATGAGATTGCTTTTTTAGTCTCTCTTTCTGTAGGTTCACTATTGGTGTATAGAAATGCCATAGATTTCTTGGCATTAATTTTGTATCTTATTTCATTGCCGAATTCATTTATTAAGTCTAATAATTTTTTGATGGAGTCTTTAGGGTTTTCTTTGTACAGTATCATGTCATCTGCAAATAAGGGCAGCTTTACTTCTTCTTTTCCAATTTGGGAGCCTTTTATTTCTTCTTCTTGTCTAATTGCAATGGCTAATACCTCCAGTACTATGTCTAACAGGAGCGGTGAGAGTGAGCATCCCTGTCTTGTTTCTGTTCTTAGGGGAAATGGTTGTAGTTTTTCCCATTGAATATGATGTTGGCCGTGGGTTTGTCATATATGGCTTTTATTATGTTGAGGTATGATCCTTCTATTCCTGCCTTGCTGAGAGTTTTTATCAAGAAAGGGTGTTGGATTTTGTCAAATGCTTTTTCTGCATCAATTGATATGACTATGTGATTTTTATCTCTCAATTTGTTTATGTAATATATTACATTTATTGATTTGTGGCTATTCATAGAATGAGTTTGGAAGTGTTCCTTCCTCCTGAATTTTTTGGAATAGTTTGAGGAAGATAGGTTCTAGTTCTCCTTGAATGTTTGGTAAAACTCCCCTGTGAAGCTGTCTGGCCCCAGGCTTTTGTTTCCTGGAAACTTTTTGATGACTGCTTCAATTTCTTCCATAGTTATTGGCCTACTGAGATTTTTAGATTTTTTTTATTGAGTTTTGTGAGCTTTATTTTTCTAAGAATATCTCCGTTTCATCTAGGTAGTCCATTTTGTTGTAATAGAGTTTTCATAGTATTTTTTTCATAAACATTTGTATTTCTTTGGGATGGGTTGTTACTTCACCTCTTTAATTTCTGATTTTGTTTACTTTGGTCCTCTCTCTTTAACTTATTTGAGATAACGAATCTTTTTCTAATGAATGATGCTCTTCATTAGAGTTCAGCTTGTCCCAGGATATAGGACAGGCTGCTGCAAGCCTTTGGCCATCGTATCCAGGTGTTTTTCATAGCTATTCATCACCCCTCTCCACAGCTATACAATATTCATCCAGATTAGGTCCATATACAGTTCTACCAGTGGAATTTCCAGGAAGGTATTCTTAGAGGTATTTGCCTAATGTGGGTCTTTAATAGTAGATATATCCAGAAAAAATGTACCAAAGTTTATATTGATAGTAGGAGAAGTCCAATGTGTGGCCATGAAAGCATTAATTTCACTATCATGCCTGATAATCAGAACATCATTTTGTAGTAGGTAGGAAAGATTAGCAGGTATCCAAGTTAAATTTTTCATATCTAATAAGGAGGCAGATAATGTTTCCACTAGAAACCATAAGGAGGATAATAATATGAAAATCATTTTATATACACTCAATCAATAACAATCAGATGATATCAAAACAAGGGTTAAGCAATATCAATTTAGGAGCATACAGGCTTTGTTGTCCTCTGGGATAGCTGTCTGCCTCTGTGGTCAGCGATTTCTTGTCCTCGAAAACTCTCAGCTGTTTCTCATCCTTGAAAAGTCTTTGCTCTCCGCTGCAGATGGAGATGGTTGTCAGAGATGGGAGTAGACGTCCATTCATAGTCAGGTACCTTTTTTAAATAAGAAATGTGCATCCATGAGCTAAGTTTTTAAAGTTTAGCTGCACATGGTTTAGTTAGTAATACCTGGTAAGGTCCCCTCCAATGAGGTTGGAGAGAGTCTTTTATTTGGTGTCTCTTCCAAGACAACGAATCTCCTGGTTGTAAGCCATGATCTTTGAAATCTTCATCTCCCAGGAGCACATTGTGAATGAATCTGTTACCTATTTGTTAGTTCCTACGATGCAGAATGTCTGCTCTTTACTTTTCCATATATTTGGGAAACAAAAGATTTAAAAATCAACAGTATTTTAAACAAAGTCATAAGAATAATTATCCTCAATTCATTTAGTCCCATAGTTATTTTTATTTATTTTGATTATTTGCCAGTAGTTTTTGAATTCAGTTATTCCTTGAAGTTCTATAAATCTTATCCAGTTAAAAAATATGACCTGTTAGAAGCCTACAATTTAGAGTAAGTTAGAGTCCTTTTAATTGATTTTTCTAAACATATACCTACAAATGCATCAAAATAAAGCTGTCCACAAATGACAAAATTTAAAAGTGGCATGGTTATAGATTTTATAAAAAAAAACTGCTTTTCTCTAAAGTATAACATTCCAAGACAATTTCTTGGTAAGTAATAATCCCTGTAAAATGACATAGAGAGAGAGAACCAAGATGGCGGCATAGGTAAACACCTATTGTTCTGCCCCGTGCAACAATTCAAAAACTACAACAAAACAACAAAACAAACATCACCCAAAATCATCGGACAGCTGGCTGAGTGAAAACTCCACAAATAAAAGTAAAGGTGGGACACTGAGACTCAGAAGAGCGGCAGAGCACAGCCTTGAAGGTAAGCGCAGAAACAGGTTAGGAGCCGTGGCCGTGCACATGGGCTGTAGCTGGAGCAGCAACCCCGGCTGGATTTCGCCAATGGGGAGGGCGGAGACGTCCCACTGCACAGATTCCCCAGTGCCAGGCGAGGTCCAAGGTTGGGGGGACGCACCCTGGAATCCGGGCACGGCAGAGGTCTCCTAGTCTGAGGAGAAGCCGGGGTGCCTGGAAAAAGCAGTTTGCACGCGACTTGCCCCCTGGCGACTTGCCCCCTGGTTCGGGAGACCACCGGACTGCTTTGTTTTACAACCCTGGGCGAGACTTTGGGTGTGCACACTCATTTGGGGAGAGGCAGAGTTGTCTGGCAAGGGGAAGAGACTAGCGGCTTTCTTTTGGAGGTGTCTGCAACCATTCCCATCCAACAGAGACCCGCGCGCGCGCACGAGCGCCGCATAGGACGTAGCTGACGCTGAGGCTGCCTGCTCAGCTCAGAGACTCCGCCCATCCAACCTGAACACAGTCTCCCTTCACAGCCAATTGGCCTGGAGGTCAAACCCTCCTAGGGCTAACAACAACAAGCTGGGCTTAAATTAAAAAATACTGTATAACCCATAAAGGATTGCAGTAAGTGTACCCACCTCAGGTAACTGGGGAGGCTGAGCCACTGACCCTTAGAGGACATCTGCCATATAAAGGAGCCACCATGCAGATATATGGAAAGAAATCAGGTGTGAAAGAAATGGAGGAAAAAAGACAACTAAACATAGAGTTCAAAACCACAGTTATAAGGCTTTTCAAGAGGCTCCTAGAAAAGGCTGATGAATTTAATGAGAACTACGAGGAAATTAACCAGACCAACGAGGAAATAAACAAGACCAACCAGGAAATGAATGAGACCTACAAGGAAATGAATGAGACTTACAAGGAAATGAATGAGACCTACAAGGAAATGAACAAGACCTCTGAGAATATGAACGAGACCCTCACAGATATGAAAAAGGACCAACTAGAAATCAAGAATACACTGACTGAAATTAAAAATATTACACGAAGTCCTAAAAGCAATCCAGAGGGCCACAAGAACCAAGTCAAATATTTGAAATACAAAGAAGCAAAATCAATTCGGCTGGAAAAGCAAGAAACAAAAAGAATCCAGATAATTGAAGATAGTGTAAGGGGCCTCAGGGACAACCTCAAGCATGCCAACATCCGAATTATAGGGGTGCCAGAAAAAGAGAGAGAGCAAGGTAATGAAAACCTACTTGAAGAAATAGTGACTGAAAACTTCCCCCACCTGGTGAGAGAAACTGACTTAAAAGCCCAAGAAGTGCACAGAACCCCAAAATATAGGAATCTAAAGAGGACCACACCAAGACACATCATAATTAAAATGCCAAGAGCAAAAGACAAAGAGAGAATAGTAAAAGCAGCAAGAAAAAAACAGTTAGTTACCTATAGGGGAGCACCCATAGGATTGTCAGCGGATTTCTCAACAGAAACAATGCAAGCCAGATGGGAGTGGCAAGAAATATATTCAATATTCAAAATGATGGATAGCAAGAATCAACAACCAATATTACTCTATCCAGTAATGAATATCAGATAAAGTGCTTCGCAGATAAGAAAAAGCTAAAGGAGTTCATCACCACCAAACCAATATTATATGAAATGTTGAAAGATATTCTTTAAGAAGAGGAAGAAGAAAAAGGTAAAAATATAAATTATGAACAACAAATACACATCTATCAACAAATGAACATAAAATCAAGTGAATTGATAGGCTGATGAACAGGATAAACTGGTGAATATAACAGAATCATGGACATAGAGCGGGAATGGACTGACAAATCTTGGGGAGAAAAGGGGTGTGGGAAGTACAGCAAGAGACTGGACAAAAATCTTGCAACAGTGGGAGAGGACAGTGGGGAGGGGGAGATGAGGGTGGAGGGTGGCATGGGTACAGGGTGGAGGGGAGCTATAGGGGGATAAAAAAGGGGGAACAATGTAATTAATAAACTGAACAATAAAGATTAAAAAAATAAATAAATAAAAATAAAATAAAATGACATAGAGAATAATATAAAATTTGTATACCTTTAGACTCAATGATAATTTTAGCATATAAAGAATAAGTAATATGTAAGATTTTAAAATGAGTCACATGCCTTATAGCAAGCAGTGTATTAAGCATTGAAAATAATTCATAAATTCCTGACGTGTGAAACACAGAGTATCACTGGGGGATGCCCCACAGAGGATCTGACTCTTGGTCTCTCACTGGACACATGCTACCCCCCTGAAAGTTTCCTGTTTGAACTTGGCTCTGAATATTTGCAAGTTTCTTTCTGAAGCAGAGTTCCTTAACAAAGCACAGGACCTGTCCCTTGCTCTTGATTGGAGCTCAGGTGCACAGTCTTTCCTGATTGGCTAATTCAAAGGAAGGGGTTGGCCTTTGCTGTTTCAAGGCAGCTGCCAAGTCACACAATCCAAAATGGAGGCTGTCTAAACTGTTCTTTGACAGAAAAGATGATTTGTTTATTCTCACAATAAACAAGGGAAGAGCAAACCAAAATCCCTAAAACATAGGCGGCCAAAATTATATTGCAGACAAACAGAAATCTCACCAGCTGTTTCTGGTGGCTGAATCCTGAGAGGGAGAGCAAGAAGAACCCCCAAGATTAAGAATTCTTGGCAGCTGCTGGGAAGTTCTCTCTCATGCTTTTAACCCCGCCACACATAACTAGGCTTCCCCAAAGCAGGACTTGCCTCTCCTTAAAATAAACAACAACAAAGAGACACACAAAAATCAACACTCTTATACAGGCAGGTAGAACACATTAAAAGTTTACACCAGAGAATGTTCAGCATTAAAAATTACCAAAGCAGCGTCTTTTGTCCCTGGTTTAGGACCTGACCCTCTCTACAATTTCAGTATATTCCCAATGGATTATTAAAAAAAAAAAAAATGGGCTGGATCTTTTCTAATTGCCTCTACCTCTCTTTGTCTGGGGAAATCTTCTATGAAGATGAATCAGAGGTATGCTTCCTATGGGGGAAAATGAGGTGCAGACATTTTTTAACTTCAGAATAATTCTGAGATGGTCTCTAAAATTTTTTATTAATTTCCAGCTTACTGAAATCATTTTTTCTATGTTTTCACTTAGAATCTTCTTATTTTCAAATTAAGATATGCTCCCCATATATTCATTCAGTTTATTTTTTTATTTTTTATTTTAAAAATATATTTTATTGATTTTTTTACAGAGCGGAAGGGAGAGGGATAGAAAGTCAGAAACATCGATGAGAGAGACACATCGATCAGCTGCCTCTTGCACGCCCCCCACCGGGGATGTGCCCGCAGCCACGGTACATGCCCTTGCCGGAATTGAACCCGGGACCCTTCAGTCCGCAGTCCGACGCTCTATCCACTGAGCCAAATCGGTCTCGGCTGTTCATTCAGTTTAATTTCAGAGCCGGCATTTTCTAATTTGTGCATGCCAAATGTTAACCTAGGTCCCCCAAACACACTGCAGTTTTGGCCGTCTCTCAGTTAATATTGTCTAGTTAAATCTTCCCATTTCTGTAAAGTACTTGCAAGTAAAGGCTTCCTATCAGGAATGTTCAATGAGGGCTGGGGTCTTGGGAGCTTCCAGCCTTGGAGGCACGATTTCCCATGTTAATTTTTTTTTTTTTAATTTTGAATATCTGTAATCTGAGCAAATTTTCTAGACATGTGATGTAGTGGGTCAAATGTGGCCTCAGTTTCTCTCCAAACTGTCTAAAACCACAGGAAAAGTTCGGGGCCTGGACAGACCAAGCCTTATGGTGGCCCCTAGATGAGCCATTTAGTTAGTTACAGTTGCATTGGGACTTCCCTGTGGGGCTCCTGCATTTCTGATCTTTCCACAAAGATTCTTAGTCACATAAAAACACCCCAGAATTGGACTACTCTAAAAAAAAAAATGTTGCCCCTTTATCTTTGGAGCTGAATGAGTTCAGCTCATTTATACAGCGAAGATTATTTTTGCTCAGACTGTCAGCAATTCCAATTAAAAAGCCAAAATCAAAACCAGCCATGCATTTTTTCCTCTAGTCCCACCTTAGCCTGGGTGCTGTCAACTCTTAACTTGGGGTTCTGTCAACCTTTAACCTGGGGTTCTGTCAACACTAATTCAACCTCTAGGATTTCAAAACACAGCTCAAATAAAGTCAGACCCTCTACCAAAGCAAAGGGAGGTTTTGGATCCCGGAGACAACTCACCCACGTTCACCCAATGGGCGGAGAACCAGCGGGCTCAGTGGGCCCCTTGCTGGATTCTAGCACCCAGTCCAAGTCCAAGGGTTGGTCCTGGGTGAGCCTCTTTGGGATCCTGCCGACTACGCCAAGTCATGTTAACGTAAAGAAAAAACACTGAGACCAGGAAATAATGGTTGTGAGTTTATTTGAGCCATACTGTCTGGTTCAGCCGGGAAGCAGAACCTCAATGAATTGAGATAATGCTCCTGGAAGTTTTTCACAGAAGTTGTTCCTGTCTGGGCTGGTGGAGTTTTACATAATCACATGCACTTTGGAGTTAAAGACTAACGAGGATCCTTACAGGTTTCTGGATCTTTTTCTGTGTAGATACTTCATTTCAGGTAATCTGTCCCTCACATTCCGGCCCCCTTAGTGTCCCCAAATTCAGAATTCTGTCCCCCCCCCCCCCCCCCCCGCCATGTGACTGCAGTGCTGTTGGTGTTCCCCTCCCCGCACGCAGTTCGGGCTGCACCCACAGAAAGCGAGCCTCGGTGAGGGTATGGATCACCCCTTTGTTTCCTTTTCTCAGATATTTCATTTTTAGGCTTCCTCATCCCCTATTCCTGAAAGTATTTGTGTCCTGTATTTTTCTGTTTGCTTGTTGTAAGAAGATAACTCTAAACTACATTACTTTCTCATTGCTGGGAGTGGAAAGCTTTTAAAATTATTTGAATAATTGCTCTGTCAAGGGCTTTTCCCTCTTACCTCATTCTTTGTCCAGAAGCATTCACATTGGCTTCAGCTCCTCTCTGTTAAGACTCCTCACAAGTGACCAAATTGCCTAATCTGGGTATTTGTACATTCTGAAATATTTAGTCTTTTTTTTTAATTAAAGAGAATTGTACCAACTTTGTTTTTTTCAAAAATCTTTATTGTTGAGAGTATTACAGATGTCCTCCCTTTCCCCCTCATTGCCCCCTGAAATATTTAGTCTTGATGACAATTCCTCCACACAATCTTGAGAGGGCATCCACATTCAATTTGTAAAACACTCTTCTTCCTTGGTTTCTGATGTTCTTATGTATTTTCTTTGCTGACGTTCACCTTTTCAGAAGATTCTTTGGTCCCCTATATATTGTAATTCTCAAGCACCTACTCTCTCAACTCGATTTGGAAGTAAGCTGGTCTATTTCTGAGTGGCAGACCTACTTTCTACAAGTGACTGGATGTCCTGAGTCTGAGCAGACTTTCAGGAACTCAATAGGAACAGATCTGCTGTTACCTTTATTGTAACTGTGGCTACCATGGTGACTCCTCTCCCTGCTGTTTTCACCACCAGCCTCCTTATCTCCTATGCTTTCTTCATCTCCTTTCTTTATCCCATAAGTAATTGGAGGTTTTATTGATTCTGTTTCTAGACTGTCTTATCAGTTTATTCGCACCTATTTCATTTTCCCAATTTAGGGATGCATTATCCCTTGTCTAGTATAACAACCAAGCAGCACTTACATTTTCACACCCCTCTCCACTACCCTGTGATCTTCTTACACAATCCTGTCAGCGTTTTCTTCCCCAAGTCCACTTTGCATGGCATTACACCTGCTCAAACAAACCTAACGGCGGAATCAAGT
Source organism: Antrozous pallidus (assembly GCA_027563665.1). Lineage (NCBI taxonomy): Eukaryota > Metazoa > Chordata > Mammalia > Chiroptera > Vespertilionidae > Antrozous > Antrozous pallidus. Next base: position 7,126,821 of record CM050515.1, read on the forward strand.
CCAAACTTTTGGGTGTGGTATTTTCCTAAAGATCCACTAGTCTTGCTCCTCTGCACTTGTCATCATCAAAACTCTAGTCACTCTAGGTTGTTTCCTATCCCAGAACATGTCAAGCATTTTCCTACCTCATTCCCCATTATGAATGCTTTTTTTCTCAATCAGTAAAGAACTGGTGCATATAGCCCTCAATGTCTTTATTATTGAAATACCAGTTCTCAAGCAGCATCTCCTCTGCAAATTTAGTACATCTAATTGGAATGACTCTCTCCTCTTACTTGGATTCAAAGCAGTTTGCATGCGTACTAAAGATTCCCTTCAACGTCTGTACAGGATAGTATCTCCTCCACTCTTCGCATGGTTTGTGTTTTTCTGCGTGTTCTTCTGGACATCTTCTCTAGTGCTGGTGGGAGGTCACCACGGCCTTCCCAGGAACATCCCTGCTTACAGTAGGATTTATGCTGCTAATAGAAAGCAATCTTCTACATGGGGATCTTATGACTCCTAAAGGAGATCAGGATAAAGTCATGCCCTATTCACCCTTACACCTTCCAAATGCTTCTGTACATTATTTTAGAATTTAAAGATGGGATGTAAGATGCAGGAATAAAAAAACTTAAAGTTGTTTAGTGACTTGATTTATAAGAAGATTCCATAACGTAGCATATGACTTCAGCCTGTAAAGAATATTCAATTTATAAAAATTGGGTATATGTAACTTTAGTAACATATCAATGACATAGAATAATATATTGCTTTACAAATCTATTATTATACTGTAATTTCTTGCAGGACTACCCCCCCAAAAAAAATAATTGTAATCCAGAAGTGATAAAGCTGTGTGTGTGTGTGTGTGTGTGTGTGTGTGTGTGTACATGTATATACTAGAGGCCCAAGGCATGAAATTCATGCAAGAGTATGTCTTCCTTTCCCAGCTGCCCGCACTAGCTTCCCTCTGGCACCTGAGACCGGGGCTTCCCTCACAGCCCCAGCTTCGCCTGGAATGATGTCCTGTCTAATTAGCATATTATGCTTTTATTATTATAGACTAGAGACCCGGTTCATGAAATTTGTGCATGGGGGGCAGGGAATGGCCCTCAGCCCAGCCTGTACCCTCTCCAATCTGGGACCCCTCAAAGGATGTCCAACTTCTGGCTCCAAACTGCTCACCTGCCTGCCTCCCTGATTGCCTCTAACTGCTTCTGCTGGCCAGCCTGATCACCCTCTAACCACTAACCTGCCAGCCTAATTGATGTCTGACTGCTCCCCTGCCAGCCTGTTTGCCCCCAACTTCCCTCCTATGCCAGCCTAGTCACCCCTAACTGCCCTCCCCTGCAGGCTTGATCACTCCCAACTGCCCTCCCTTGTAGGCCTGGAACCTCCCAATGGCCCTCCCCTGCTGGCCATCTTGTGGTGGCCATCTTGTGTCCACATGGTGGCAGGATCTTTGACCACATGGGGGCAGCCCTCTTGTGTGTTAGAGTGATGGTCAGTCTGCAAATTACTCTTTTATTAGATAGGATAGAGGCCTGGTGCATATGTGGGGGCCAGCTGATTTGCCCTGAAGGGTGTCCCGGATCAGGGTGGGGGTTCCCTTGGGGTGTGTGGTCTATGGTGGTTTGCAGGCTGGCCATGCCTCCCCAGCAACTCAAGTGGTGGCCCTGGTATCTGGGATTAATTTATGTTCTACAATTGAAACTTGGTAGCCTGGAGCAGAGCCAAGTCTTTTGCTCACTCTGTGGAGACAGCCATTTCTGTTTGGGTTTATTTAAATTCTATAATTGAAACTTTGTAGCCTAGAGTGGAGGCCTAGGTGCTAGGGCTGCAGAAGCTTGGCTTCATTCATCACCCGGGCAACCCTAGCCTCTGCTCTCTCCAGCTCTGTGGCTGCCACCATTTCTGTTGGGATATATGTATCTTCTATAATTGAAACTTTGTAGCATTGAGTGGTGGCCTAAGCCAGCAAGGGCAGGCAGAAAGCTTGGCTTCCTCCATTGCCGGGGAAACCCAAGCCTCCCTCCTCCTCTCAGTGGCTGCAGCCATCTTGGTTGGGGTTCATTTGCTCCTGATTGGCTTGTGGGCGTGGCTTGTGGGTGTATCGGAGGTATGGTCAATTTTCATATTATTCTTTTATTAGATAAGACATGTGTAAATTTCTTAAGCCAGTGATCATGATATATCCTTCACTGATAATGATGAATTAAAGACCAGGCTTCAGAAAGAAACAAAGAGTATATGTTATTTGGGGATCCTCCAATATCTTCACCCTTGTCTATGTTTTCTTTCTGTGAAGATATTCAGATATTACTGGGCACTATGTTTAACTAGACACAACATTTTTCAGATTTTCTTTAAATGTTTCCTGAATAAAAGAAACATATTACCACTTAATCAGCATCTTTTGAGATATCTGTTTACACTAAACAGAATCCTATTCCAATTAGTTTCAAATTGTAAGCAAAAGCTCTGGTAATTAAACATTGTCTGATGGAACATCTTGTTAGTGTACTGCAATATTGAAGTTGAGGTGCAGTAGAATAATACTAGTATTAAGCTTATTAGCACATTTATCAATTTAATTGATCAACCACATAGAAGGACTAAATACTGACATAAGGATTTTTTTCCATCTGAATTTGAGAAGCTTAATACCTCCATTTTGTCATCTATAAAATGAAATACTACATAAGAATAAATAAAAATCACTATCTTGTAGCATTGTATAGTTGGCATAGTGCCTGCTTACAGTATCATAAGTATATTTGTGATGCAAGTCAAGTCTCAGAACAAAATTATTTTATGATAAAAACATCCTTCTAATGAATAGATCTTGAAAATTCAAAAGTAGCATGGTTACTCAAAGGAGCATTCAGTTTTAGCAATTGCAAAATTTTGGACAACTTTGTGGACTTAATTTTTTTCCCTTTAAAAAATGTTCATTGTTGACTCTATTACAGGTGTCCCCCATTCTCTCTCCACCGAGCTCCTACTCTCCCCAGTGTGAGCTCATAGGTTATGCATATATGTTCTTTGGATGATCTCTTCCCAACCTCCCCACACGCCTCCCCTCCGAGATCTGTCAGTCTGTTTCATTCCCTGGTCTTGGACCTATTTTTTAATGCAATTTGAACCATATAAACTGCTGGCCAAACTGTGGGTAAGCAGAATGAAGTAATCTCTGAACACGGTATATTGCACAATGAACTTACTCTGTGTTGCACATGCATAATACCACTTTGTGTCTACCTATTATAATGTTACCCAGATACTGCTGTGAGTGTGGGCATCACCTGGATGAGAGCATTTCAAACTTCTGTCTGTAGATGAAACACTATAACATTAATTGGCACCAGAATTTATTTCATGTGTATGATCTGTTGCAATTGTAAAATAAATTATTGTTAGATTCCTACATAAAATTGTTTTATCACTAGATAATTATAGTCAGCTCTGTGTGTAACAAATTTTAAATATTTTATGTTATTAGTAACATCAGTGTAACACAGGAATTAGCAAGACAGAAATGCGAATACATTTCCTTGTTTCTTAAACTGTGCTGCAAATGGAGAATTGGTTCTGTAAATTATTTTTAATGTGCACATTTTTTAACAAGGTCCTTAAAGTTGTAATCATTTCCTGGATCATGAGGTAGCATTGCTTTGACAGCCTTTGTTGGTGATAAAATATTGGTTTTCATTAAATTTTATGTTAAAAACTTTTTTAGAATCAGAGATTTTTCACCTTGTTATAGCTGGAAGGAACCTGATCTAACAGGCTTTTCTTACAGAAGTGGGAGCAGAGGTGTGAGGGTGCAGTTGTAGGTGGTAGCTGCTAATGTTGTGTTTACTTTTAAGGAAGTATTGGTTCCATGGCAAGAATACCTGACCTGGAGTCAGGAAACCTTGGGACTTCAAATAGATGTGCTGCCTGTGTGAGTCACCTCTTTACACATTTATAAAATAGAAATGATCACACAGGGAAGGGAATACTGATCAAATAAAGTTTGTGTAAGAACATCCCTAAAATAAAGAATATGTCTGCGGAGTGTGGGCTCCCAGTCCATGCTCACTCTCTTTCCTTGTTGGGTAAGCTCTCTCAGGCAGTCCTCTGTGCTGTCTGCTCTAGTTCCTCGGTTTACAGTTTTGAACTCTGGTGGGAGGGACTATTTGTCTACCCTCAGAAAATATTGTTGGGTGTGGGTGGCTGACTCCTGGGTGTGCCACCAAGAAGATACCCCTACCAAAAGCAGAACACCTCTATGGTGCTTTCCATGTCTTGTTTGTGGAGTACTTCTTTTTCACCAGGTCCAAAATCCCCCAAGCCTAAAGACAGATATATATATCTATATATCTATATCTCTATATATCTATATCTCTATATATCTATATATCTATATATCTATATATCTATATATCTATATATCTATATCTATCCATATATCTATATCTATATCTATATCCATATATATATATATATATATATATATATATATATGCCTATCATAAAAGATTTTGCTTTAAACACTTTGTGAGTGCCTTCTAAAAAATTCCTGAGTTATATTTAATGGATAGCTTCTGGAAACTGTTGTCATTTAATTAACATACATTAATAGTACGACTCCTTTAACTAAACCTTAAATTAATTATTATTAAGGTCATACTTTTAAAGTAAAACTGAGAAAATATAGAAAAGGAAATGATTATCACACCACAAAACAATAACTGTTAACATTTTAGAGTATATTCTTACATGCACACACAGATTGATATTTGTATAGTGAGCTTATTCAAAACTAAAATAGTATTGTACTGTACATAGCCCTTCAGTAACCTGCCTTTTTTACTTAATATGTCACAGACATCTTTCCATACTAGGAAGTATTCTCTTACAAAAGTATTTTTAAATGGCTGTGATATTTTATTTTATGGCTTTATCGTGCTTAAATTGATTAACCAGTTTTCTAACTTAGAGGGCTTAATGATCGTTCCTTCAGTAGTCTTGGGGAATTAAAGGAGAAAATGCATTAAAGCACTGAGAACAGTGCCTGTCACATAGTAAGTGCTCAGTGATCAGTCCTTGTGGTTTCTATTGATCCATTTCCTACTATTTTTTAACAACTTAAAATGTACTTTGATCTAGCCTACTATTTCTTATACATCCAAATGTGCACTTGTATTTTATCAGTAAAATATTTTAAACTCTAAGAATAAAAATTTTCTTTATTTTCAAGCAATATTATCAAAAATGGTAGAGCATCTTTAGTGAAGGCTAATCCCAAATTTAAAACACTTTGGTTTTATAAAAGCAATTGCCTCCAGGGTCTCCATCAGCAAGTAAGAAGTTCCTCCCTCTTTCCTCATCGTCTCTCATCCTCGGCTTCTGCTGCCGCTTCCACCCAAACTTTGACCTTTAACCCCTGACTACAGGTTAGTTTCCAATTCTCTGCAGATTCCCACTGGGCCGGTTCAAAACACAGCTCTGGGCCCTCCATCATGGCTCCACATGATCTTCTCCTTAGTGACCTTGTTGCAGAGACCAGAGAAAAACCAAGAAACGCTTTAGAGAAAAGGAGCTACACTGTTTATTATGCCAGTAGACTCAGCGGAATAACTTCCCAAGTCTGAGCAAAGTAACATGCAGGGAGCTTCTCTTTTATAACTTTCTGGAGTCTTTGTCCCTCAAATATGGATTATGCTTCCAGTCCTTTTCATGGGCTTTGCAAAAAGGCCCTAGGTATTGGGGGTCTCAAGGCCATATCTAATGGTCTGGCCTGGTGCCAGCACTAATAACCTCCCCTCCTGGGCACTGGTCATAGTTTTATGGCCTCTGTGAAATGTGAGCATTTAGGTAACAGATTCTGTAAGACTAGTTTCTGGAAAAGAGGTAGTGACTTAATTATAGGTTATCAAGAATATACATTGGTCTTGCTGGCACAGATTCAGATTGCTAGCAGGCTCCCCTGCCCCCCCCCCCCGGCAAATATCAAGGTTTCATTGGAATTAGCCTTTTTAGCCTTCTCACTCTTACTTCTTATCTCCTCTTTAGGCTCCAGCCTCAGGGTGGCATTAGACTAAAAATATTGTCTGTTAGTGTTGAATAATTCACCAACAATCTTTAAGAGTGCACGTGACCTTAACTAAAAAGTTGTTTAATTTTATTTAAAGTGAACCTTCTTATTTGAATCTTTTTTATCATTGGGTTAAGCATGTAACTAAACAAATTTAGAAATGTTGAACTATTTCTGTTATTTTGCATCATTTTAAAAAATACCCATCTCTATTTCTAATAAAGATCTATTTCCCTTTTTAAATATCTCAAAGTTAAATTTCAGGCTGAATTTATACATATTAAAAATCTATATTCATCGTTTCATGGTACAATCATTAAGAACTGGAAAGAAAGTGTTGTTCAGGTGTTAAGTTGACACAGTATATCTGTTACTTTTTCTCCATTTTATGAATTACTCATATCTTTCTAGAACAGGGTTGGGAAGAGTAGAGAGATATCTTCCTTCACAATAGGGTCAATAAAGTGAGCATCTCTACCCTTGACAACTATTTCTCAGATATTTAATGTGTTTTGTACTGCATAGGTTTGGTTTGTTTGTTTGTTTTTTTAAAAAAAACATTTTCCCTGCTTTGGAAAATATTTTATGTTTCCCTTTAAAATGCCATATCATCTTTTTCATATTTCTCTTTCTTAATCTAAACCAATTATTGGCTGCCAGCTTCTGGGCCCCTATGTCTAGGAGATATGAGGGATTGAAGGAGTTTGTTAGCCCTATGAACATTTGTATTATCTAAGTGGAAATGGCTGTTGAAAAATGCTAACACAAAACCTCAGCCAACTCCTTTATTCATGCATTAAAGATCTTGATCAAATTTATAACCCAGGAAAATCTTATTGAGCCTGAATCTGTTAGGCTCTGAAATGCACTCTGGGTTTTGAAGAAGTGAGCACATTTATAGTTTTAATTATTCATTCGGGATACTGCAGTCTGTTGCCAAAGCCAGTTATCATCAGCTTTGATTAGAAATCACGAAAGACAGCTGCTGAAATGCAGCGTGAAAAGAATTGTATTGGATTAGAAAGGCATTCTTTTTAATCTGAAAGAGAAGGAAAGTATCTTTGGGAAACATCTGAATATGCATTTATTTTAATAATGGAATGGCTAGAGGTATAGTACAGTACATTCTAGGTTGAAGTGGTTTTTATTATTAAATTAAGTGCCTTTGTTCAGTTCATCGGGATGTTCTTATTGGATGCGGTAGCCTTTGTCCTCTTTTAGCTCCATTTGCTGCAGTGTTACATCCCTATTTGTGGTTGAAATGTGTCAGTATTCATAAGCTGAACTCATGGGCCATCTTCCCAATTATTTGGGTTGATGAAACACCATTTACCAGAGTGAAGCCAAGCCAGGAGAGGCATGTAAAACGACATTCAAATGCTAAGCATAAAAAGGCAGTGTTCTTCCTTCCCAGTCCCCTGTGTTCGGAGGAGCACTACTCTAAGCCATATTATTTCAGCCATGGATTTCAGTGTATATCAGAGTAATGCCGTATGCAAATGCTCCTAAGTAAATTAAAATTTCAGTGCTCAGTTCAGAACATGGATATGTTCATAGTTTGCAAAATCAAAAGATTTTGTCAGGAAGATTTGCTTTGTGCATCTAAAGCTGTTTGAGATATTGTATGGCAACTTAAATTAGGCTATATCCTCCTATCTTTAGTTAAATTTTGTTAAACAGCAGCATTTCTTCAATTTATACAAAAGATGATTTTAGTTGCTTAATATATATATATATATATATATATATATATATATATATATATAATGTACATAAAAGTATCTCTAGTCCTTAAATAGCTATATAAGCACTAAGAATGGTTGTATTTGTGAGAGTAAACATTTATGCAGATACACTAAGAAAGATTATCAAACACTTTGTCTCCATGTGGTGCTCTAGCTTCAAAGTAAAGCTGAGAATTTTCACCCAATTATTTAACGCTAGGCAGTGTAATGCTTCCAACAAAACAAAAGGTAACATTCTCTACCTACACAATGGGTCAAAACAGCTTCCTTCATCCTCACTTTGGACCATCTGTTTAAAAGAAACTAAAAACCTTGCGGAAGCAAGCCCCTAATCTGCGGTTAAGGGTTAAAGACACATGCTCCTTCTGACAGCCAGCACAGGGCTCCTGGTGCTGTAAGAGTTTTGTATTAGCTGTAAAAAGCGATATGGTTTGACCTCAGCATCTGTCAATTGCAGCTTCTCTGTTCTTGGTAGGGATTTAAAAATTCTTTTCATAAAACACCTAAATCTATGTTATTTTTAACACCAACTACCATAAATATTGGCAATAATATTTTAAGAGGTAAATTATTCTTGAAGTTTCCAAATACTTCTCAGCCCGCCCCCTGCCTGCATGATTAAAGGAGCCACAGGTAGGTGCCAGTGACCTGTTAGCACAATTGGAGCCAGTCAGCCTTATTGGAGAACAGACTTGATTGATGCCAAGAGAATGGTGAACGCCTTTATCCCACACTATCCCTTCTCAAATCCCACTAAAACTTTTGAAAATGTAACCTCGGTGGAAAGATTTTGTCATCCGGGAAAATGGGCAGTTTGAGCATTAGCATGGGATAGAGCCACTTCTTGTGAACAAGTGCTGCAGACAACTTCTACATCACACTGACCAGGAAAACAGCAACAAAAGGCACCTACTTTACCAGAGGTGAAATAATATTTTCCATAATTAAAGCTTTTCATTATTTATCATATAGTCATTATAGGAAAATGCCATTATTTTTAGTCTTATATTTGACATAGTTAAGTAAACTGTTTGTTCTTTGTTATAATTATGGGAAAACTCTAGTAAAAATGGCAGTAAAACTATACTGATCAGGCAGCCCTGGAAACTGAAGGGGGTTGGGGGTGGGGAGTAAAGTAACTTTCAATGTCTGAGTGGAAAAATAAATATAGTATCTATTACTCGATACTTTTCTTTGATTGACGTTCTGTCACTGGACCACAGACTGTCTAGATGTGGAATCTAGTCATTAACCTTCCAGAAAGTGCTGTCTCTCCATTTCTCTAGATCATAAACTATGGATTATTCATATGCTATCCATCACAGACCTGCACTTTTTGTAGATGGTTGGATTGGACACAGTCTTCAAAGTTTTTTCTAACTCTGTCTCACATATTGAGTATTCACCAATTATGGCACAGATGACATTGTCATACCGGCACCCTTTAGTTGGGCAAGATGTTCCTGGTATCTTCTGTCTCCATGATACAGACACCATTAAAAATATATGAATGTTCTAACCTGGTTGCATACTTTTGGAAGAAAATATTGTGTTTGGAAAAGTTTCAGCTGGAAAATGCATTGCAGTAAATATTGTAAGACATTTTCTTAAAACAAATAAAAATCATTTAATACTATGTAAGATATCAAAGACATGCACATACAGAAGCAATTATTGTAACCCTCACTTCTAAAAATAGGCATCACTGATTGTTACTTAGACCAACAAAACCTCAAGTGAATATCATTAGTCAGAACTTAGCAAAACCTGATTTTATGCCAGTCACATTCACTCACACACACACACACACACACACACACACACACACACACACACACGTTCCTTTATGTCAGTCATCAGAACTCAGTAAATGGCAGTGGTAGTAAATGTGGCATTTTATAAACACTGTACATGAATTGGAAATAGTGAACAGTTGCAAATAATGCCTTATCCATCAGAACAATATCTGTAAGTAGGAGAGAGCATGATAAAGGTGAATAATTTGAGTGAGGGTTTACAGAAAGTCAGAGTGTAGAGTCTAGAAGGATGCCTAGAACCTTTCCCGTCCCTGAGCCGGTTCTGACCCAGCTCATCTGTCTCGGCAACAGCAGTGGGCTGACACTGCAGAGCTCATTGCTCCTTTCCTCTCTTACCAAACAACTCATTTTGTATTTTCAGAACTTGTGGCATTCCAACCTGTGGAATTGAAGGAATGTTTATAGTTCTATAACATAATAATTTTACTTTAAAAAATGAATGCAGAAAATATAACAAAAGTTAATAAATTCACATTAAGTAGGAGCAAGATCTAACTAAATTAGTGGCCTGAATTATAGAATATTAAAAGAAATTAATATTAATTTAAGTACTTTGCAATTCGTGGCATTCCTTGGAGAAATTGCTTTGGTAAGTATTTGTAGATAAGAAAAATAGCATATCAGAACCAAGATGGTGGCATAGGTAAACACCCATACCGCTGCCTCATACAACAACATCAAAACTACAACTAAGGACAAAACAGACATAATTCAGAACCACCAGAGGGCTGGCGGAGAGGACATTCCACAAACAGAAGGAAAAATAAAAGGACCATGAGACTCGGGGAGCTGAGGAGGACAGAGTTGCCCATACGCGTGGAGCCAGAGGTTTGGAACTGCGTGCGAATGGAAAGATGGAAAGAGCTGGCACCTGCAAACCTGGCTGGTTTTCTTGAACCAGGAGGGAGACAAAGGCGTCCCACTGCACTGAGCCCTGGTTCCGGGTGAGTCTCGAGGAACCCAGACTAATACGGGGTGAAACTGGACTGTAAGGAGGAAACACACTGAAAACCGGGCACTGCAAAGGCGCATGAGCTATCGAAGAGGGCTCGTGGCTGGCTCTAACGTTCGGGAAGAAAAAAACACAAAGAAGAAAACCAAAAAAATGCCGGACTTCTTTGTTTTCCCGTTCCTGTGAGTCTTTGGGTGTGCAGGCTCATTTGGGGAGAAACTAGACTGTCCGGTAGTAGGCAGAGCTCCTGGCAGCTTTCTCTCAGAGGTGCGTGCAGCCATTGCCTTGGGCCACAGAGACCCAAGAGCCATTTAGAGCAGAGCTGATTGGAAACCAGGGCTGCCTGCCCAGCCCAGAGACTCCGCCCCTCCAGGCTGAACACAGCTCATCCTCACAGCCAATTGCCTGAAGGTCAACCCCTCCCAGTGATACCAGCAACAATCTAGGCTTAACTAAAACAAGACTGTGCAACCCATAAAGAGGTGCACCAAAAGTATCCACCTCAGGTACCTGGGAAGGCTGAACCACTGTCCCCTAGAGGACACCTACCACACAAACCTACTCGACCAACTCAGGAAAGCAGCCAAAATGCAAAGACAAGGTAACAAATTACATGTGAAAGAAATGGAGGGAAAAAAACGACTGGACATAGAGTTCAAAACCACAGTTAGAAGGTTTTTCAAGAGGCTCCTAGAAAAGGCCGATGTACTTAATGAGATCTTTGAGGATATGAACAAGACCCTCGAGGATATGAGTGAGTCCCTCAAGGATATGAACCAGACTATGGAAGATATCAAAAAGGACCAACTAGAAATTAAGCATACACTGACTGAAATAAAAAATATTATACAGAAACCCAAAAGCAAACTAGAGGACTGCAAGAATCAAGTCAAAGTTTTGAAAAACAAAGAAGCAAAAATCACTAAGCCTGAAAAGCAAGAAGCAGAAAGAGTCCAAAAAATTGAAGATAGTGTAAAGAGCCTCTGGGACAACCTCAAGCATACCAACATCCAAATTATGGGGGTCCCAAAAAGAGAGAGAGAGAGCAAGATACTGAAAACCTATTTGAAGAAATAGTGACCAAAAACTTCCCCGATGTGGTGAAAGAAATAGACTTACAAGTCCAGGAAGCGCACCGAACCCCAAACAAAAGGAATCCAAAGAGGACCACACCAAGACACATCATAATTAAAATGCCAAGAGCAAAAGATAAACAGAGAATATTAAAAGCAGCAAGAGAAAAACAGTTAGTTACCTACAAGGGAGCACCCATATGATTGTCAGCTGATTTCTCAACAGAAACTATGCAGGCCAGATGGGAGTGGCAAGAAATATTCAAAGTGATGAATAACAAGAACCTACAACCAAGATTACTCTACCCAGCGAAGCTCTCATTCAGAATTGAAGGTCAGATAAAGAGCTTCACAGATAAGAAAAAGCTAAAGGAGTTCATCATCACCAAACCAGTATTATATGAAATGCTGAAAGGTGTTCTTTAGGAAGAGGAAGAAGAAGAAAAAGGTAAAGATAAAAATTATGATCAACAAATACACATTTATCAACAAGTGAATCTAAAAATCAAGTGAATTAAAAATCTGATGAACACTATAAACTGGTGAATATAATAGAATCAAGGGCATAGAAAGGGACTGGACTGACCATTCTTGGGGGTAAGGGGATTGGGGGTGTGGAAAGAGACTGGACAAAAGCATACACCTATGGATGAGGTCCGTGGGGGGGGCGGGGTTGTGAGGGCAGAGGATGGGATGGATACCGGGGGGAGAAGAGCTATGGGAGGGAAAAAAGAGCAACATTGTAATAATCTGAACAATAAAGATTTATTAAATTTAAAAAAGAAAAATAGCATATCAGTTTCTACATAAAGCAATATTTCTAAAGAATATACCAGGGACTAGTATTTTTAAGTTGTTTCCTCCCTGGAGTATATGTATATTGTTAATTGGCTGTGCAAAATCTTTCTTTATAAGAAATAAAGAGAAATATTTCTAACTTTTAGATTACTTGTGGTGTTTGGAAGTCATTCGTTTACAGAAATGTAGGAATGGTAGTAATTCATTTATTTATTCATCCATGCCTTTTTTTTATTGAGGAAATATATGGGGAGGTCATTTTACTGGGCACACAGCAGTAAGTCTCTGCCTCTTGTATCCTGGGGTTGTAGTTTACTGAACATTTAAAAAACATATAAACATTTAATTCCAAGTTATGTTAAGAATGTAAACAAGATACAGAAATGCTTTCAAAGGAAGGATATTTTTTAAAGAAGGTGCCATTTGGACTGGACCCTGAAGGATGTGTAGAAGTCAGACAGGGGGAAGAGCAGCTTAGGCAGAGGAGCTGCGTGAACTCAGTGACTGACGGGAAAATTCAGCATGTTCCAGAAATTAGAAGAAACCAGTTAGTATCGGATGAAATTGGAGAGAAATGTGTACATGGAAGCTACCTGGGCAATGCTTACAAGACGAGTTTTATTCAGGGTGTCATGGAGAAGCCATTTTAGTGTTCTTTAGATTATAAGCACAGTTTGGTTTATAATTTTAAAACATCCCAGTGACTGCTGGGGGGATAATAGATTATAAGGTGGATATGTCAGCCAGGAGAACAGAAACTACATTAGATTTCAACAGGTGGAACTTAGTATAGGGGCTTGTTTGCCAAGGTGTTGTGAGAGGGGAAGGGTAAGACAGAAGTATCTAGAGGTAAAAAGCATAGGAAGCAGCTCCAACAGCACAGAGCAGAGCATGAAATGGCGGGTGGTTTGGAGCCCAGAGATGACAGATAAATACCAGCTCTGTGGGCAGTAGCAGGCGCAGGAGAACTGCTGCCCTTGGTCAAGAGATGAAACAAGGAAGACTGGGACTAGGTGGTGGGATTGAAAAATTAACAGATTTCAAAGAGATTTTGGAGATAGAGTCAAGAGGACCTGCGGTGATGGATTGGTGTAATTGAGGAGGAAATCAGATTGACTTTAACAACTGAATGCACGGTGGCGCTGCGTACTGAGGTGGGGAAACCATGCGGAGCAGGTGTGGAGAAATTTAAGTGGTGAGTGTAGAACATGGGAAGTGTGAGATGTCAAGTGAATCATTTGATACGTTATATGGATGTCCGGATGTGTAGGCTGAGATACAAGTGTGGGAATCATCAACTTGCAGACAGTATTGAAAACTATGGAAATGCTGTAGCATCTAGGGAGAAGGTGAAGAGGGGGGCTGTTTCCTAGTGCTGTGAATTTCCTGTGTTGAGAGGTCAGTGCAGGAGGAGGAGAGAGCAAGGGAACCGACACAGGCTAGAAAGATGATAGGAGACCATGACAGGAGGGGTGCAGTGGTCAGTATTTCTGTAGGAAATAAGGGGAGCCCCAAAATTTAGGCGTCCTGGTAAAACACAAAGCATACTTGGGAGCCAGGCAGCAAGGCAAATATCTTCACTTTTGCATAGAAGGGTGCACACACATGGTCTGGAAACACGCATACACTGAACAGGTGGTCTGCTCGGCTTTTTAATCCTCCACTCTTGATTGGAGGTCAAGGGCACAGTCTTTCATGATTGGCTAATTCAGAGGGAGGGTTGGCCTTTACTGTTTCAAGATGGTGGCCCCCAGGGGAGCTGCAAGTCATGCAGACAAAATGGCAGCTGTGTAAACTGTTCTTTGACAAAAAACATGACTTGTTTATTCTTACTGTTTCTAATTGTGCTCAGAAAGTGGAGTAAGATGTGGACAGGATGTGACTACATTTAGCGACGTGAAATTTGACTACATTGCTGGTGAGGTGGAAGGCAGAGAGTTCACAGAGGTCAGAGGTACTCCATCCTGACACGGGAGTCCTAGGGGGTGTAAAAGCCAAATTGTGTCTTCAGCTTAGGTCCCAGCCAGAGCTGGGAAAAAATTGTTCTTCATATTTGATCCTAATGATAGTGTTCCTAGCATGAATTCTGTGCCTGCTATCAGTCAGAGATCCCATCTACTCTTCCAGGTCCCTGCCACTGCATTATAATATTGGGACCAAGTGGTTATTTACCCTACACAGACTAATTCGGGCACGGGGATGGCTGTTAAAGCTGAAAGTACATTATGTAATTAAGTAGGTTTTCCAAATGCATATGTTAAAAAATCGACAAATTAGCTAGCTTACCGGTTTTTACCTATGCAGACACATTTGCATAATTAAAATTAAGTATGTATGAAAAGTTTAATTTCACAGAAAGTTTTCTATATGTGATTTTTAATTTATACTGAACTAGAGGCCTGTTGCATGAAGATTTGTGCAATAGGCCTTCCTTCCCCTGGCTGCTGGCATGGATATTCCTCCAGCTCCCGGGACCCAGGCCTTCACTCTGGTCACTGCCTTCTGTCTTCACTCCAGTGGGAGCACTGCTTCTGCAGCTCCCTCCGCCCCTCTCCCTCCCCCTCATAGCAGGCATCCTGCCCTGCCTAGCCATTCTGTGCCTGTATGCATGCTGCCCAGAAGCCCGAAGCGGCTGGGGGGTGGGCTGCTGCCATCTTTGTAGCTTTGATTTGCATACTCACTCCTAATTGGCTGGTGGGTGGTGTGACATGATAGTCAATTTGCATATTTCTCTTTTATTAGTGTAGATAGGACTAGTAAATGCGTGCATTCACTCATCATCGTGAGGAAACAAATGTGGCCCTCTGGGTGTGGCTTCATGCATGTCGAAGTCTTGGCCTGCCGCCTAAAACTGCTGCAGAAAGTCACACCTCAGAGGGAAGGCAGGGGAGGGTGGGTGAGAAGAGATCAACCAATGAACTTGTATGCATATGCATAACCCATGGACACAGACAATGGGGTGGTGAGCAGGGTGGGGAGGGGGGCAGAAACAGGCTGGAAGAGGTCAATGGGAAAAAAAGGGAGCTTAGCTGATGTAATACTTTCAACAATAAAGATAATAAAGACAAACATAAAAAATCCTATCTAATAAAAGAGTAATATGCAAATTTCACTGTACCTTTGCCACACCCACCAGCCACTCCCACAGCCACTCCCACCAGCCAGTCAGGAGCAGATTATGCAAATAAACTCCAACCAAGATGGCTGCTGCCACTGAGAGCAGGAGGAACGCTTGGGTTTCCCCGGCAACAGAGGAAGCCAAGCTTTCCGCCTGCTGTTTCCTGCCTAAGCCACCACTCAATGTTACAAAGTTTCAATTATAAAAGATATAGAAATGGCGGCAGCCACTGAGCTGGAGAGAACAGAGGCTTGGGTTTCCCTGGCAATGGAGGAAGCCAAACTTTCCACCTGCCATTGCCGGCCTAGGCCTCCACTCTAGGCTACAATGTTTCAAACAGAAATGGCTGCTGTCCCGGAGCAAGCAGAAGGCTTGGCTCTGCTCCAGGCTACAAAGTTTCAATTGTAGACATAAATTAATCCCAGATACCAAGGCCTCCACTTGGGTCGCTGGGGGGGGGGGGGGGGGTGGCGCATGGCCATCCTGCAAAGCTCCATAGGCCACTTGCCCGGGCCACCCTTCACCCCAAGAGAACCCCCACCCTTATCTGGGACACTCTTCAGGGCAAACCAGCTGGCCCCCACCCATGCATCAGGCCTCTATCCTATCTAATAAAAGAGTAATTTCCAGATTGACTATCACTCCAACATACAAGAGGGCTGCTCCCATGTGGTCAAAGATCCTTCCCCCATGTGGACACAAGATGGCCAGCAGGGGAGGGCCGTTGGAAGATTCCAGGCCCTTCAAGGGGGGGGGGGCAGTTGGGGGCTATCAAGCCTTCAGGGGAGGGCAGTTAGTGCTGACCAGGCCAGTAGAGGAGGAAAGTTGGGGGCTGGCAGGGGAGCAGTTAGACATCAATTGGGCTGGAAGGGTAGTGGTTAGCGGGTGATCAGGCTGGCAGGCAGAAGTGGTTAGGGGCAATCAGGGAGGCAGGCAGGTGAGCAGTTTGGAGCCAACAGTCCTGGATTGTGAGAAGGATGTCCGACTGCCCGTTTAGGCCTGATCCTGGTAGATCGGGCCTAAACGGGCAGTTGGACATCCCTCGAGGGGTCCCAAATTGGAGAGTGTGCAGGCTGGGCTAAGGGACATTCCCGCCCCCCCCCATGCAGGAATTTCATGCACTGGGCTTCTAGTATAGAAACAAACAAACAAATAAATAAACACATACATACATACGTATATACGTACATACTGCAGAAAGTCACTCACGGACAACAGAATCAAGTACTGAGGGTGATTCAGTGTGAACACATGCTAATAATTCATTGTTCACAAAGGGTGACTCCTGGATTTCAATATGTAGACTATAGTTGTTGATTTATGTTTATTTATGTTGGCAAAATTACGGTGTTTTTTCCAACATATGAACTGTTTGCTAAAATGTGTTAAAAAATAACAGTGAATTGCTGAAACCGGTTTGGCTCAGCAGATAAAGTGTCAGCTTGTGGACTGAAGGGTCCCAGGTCGATTCCGGTCAAAGGCACGTAACTTGGTTTCAGCCACATCCCCAGTAGGGGGTGTGCAGAAGGTAGCTGATTGATGTTTCTCTCTCATCGATGTTTCTAACTCTCTATCCCTCTCCCTTCCTCTGTAAAAAAAAATCAATAAAATATATTAAAAAATAACAGTGAGTTAATGATAAAAAATAACCTGCTAATTAATTATAGCCAAATATTGGTTTAATACATTTAAAAAATAACAGAGTATTAATTTTCACATATGACATGTGGACTGGAAATTTTGTCCGTTAAACCTGAAGTTTGTTTAATTAAGGTCTGCAAAATAGAAGGTTTACTGTACTTAATTATTTTTATGACCAACTTTCTTCATCATATTGCTCGATAAAGGAAGACAACTCCATCTACAAGGCTAAAAGTCTTCTTGTTTGAGGAACTCAGGACATATTTGTTGGGGCTTGATATCTTTTAAGTTTAATGAAAGGCTTGCCTTTTCAAAGTGCCAAAGTGAAGTCCACATGCAGCATTTGCATATTTCCCGAACTCTGTAGGTCTTCTCTGGGATGCCAGAGATCAGCGTTACTGTAATCTTTCCAAGCTTTTCTCCTATCTGTCATATACAGGTCAAGCCGTCTTCGTTGAATAGAGAGGATGATCAAACTGCAGTTGGTTAGAGTCTGTGGAAATCAATATTGTGTCAACTTTATTCAGTCCTCAAATATTCCATCTGGACTAAACACAGATCTTAGGTGTTGCTATTGTCTACACATAAGACTTTTTTCCTAGGGACATGGTCTCAGTGACAGTAGCATCTGGCTCTGTTCTGGGGGCTGGGATTGGAAAAGGGATTGTTCTAAACGATTGTTTAATATTTGAACCTTAATTAGATTTCCATGGAATGCCAGACATACCACTGAGATGTCTAGACTATTACTTTTCATGCATATCTTTCAGTTTTCGAAGGATGAGAGCAGAAATCCTATTTCTTAATCAAAGTGCTATTTTTATAGCAAGACAAAACGTGCATTGTTTTACTTTACTTATCACCAGGCCACACTGCTATTCACTAAGGTTGTGTTTAATAAGTACGTTCTGTTGGACCAAAATGTCAAATCTATCCCTAATGAGTTCAATGACATCACTGAGCGTGCTCATGTTCCTTGCCAATAGTCTGCATTGTTGGAGCAGATCACATTAGCTGTCATTCAAGCACAGATGCTTGGGTCAGGGCATTAATAAGGAAGAGAGCCTCAGAAAAAAAAGACGAAGATTTAAAGCAAAGTCTGTCCTTGTCAGAGGACAATGGGCGACTGTTTAGAGGAGAGTGGCGGAGACATTCCAGGAAATGCATTTGCCTCAGACACGATTTCTGTACATCTCTGCCCTGTGAAACTGGTGTAAGACACTGAGGGACCTGAAGTGGCTTCTTTAAGCCGCAGCTGCCACTGTGGATGTGGGCTCTCGAAATACGCTGCAGACAGCCCTGACGTTCTAAAACTGATTGAAATTTTAGGATCTTCAGAGGTAACTAATACATTTTCGGCTATTGTGATTTCTGGAAATAATAAAGTTCAGCCACCAAGAGTTGATTCTTCACAGCAAATAGTGCATGAATGCAGTTCTTTTGTTTTATAACACTAAAACATATTATAAGAGGAAAAACATATACTCTATATACTTCCCTTTAAGCATGGAGTTTATAATTTCAAGAAACATTGTTCATTTGTGTATATGTAGATTTCTGATCTAATTGGACAAACCTTGTCAGATTTTCGTAGCTGGATGAGCCTTTTGGGGACAGCTGGAATACTTAGGAATGGAGAGGAACCCTCGGGGAAATTGGTGCTTTCTTCCAAGTTATTGCTTGTACACCTTCCTTTCTGACCTTGTCATTTTTAGGCAAGTAGAGGAAGAGTTCTTGTGTTCCAGGTGACTGGTTTGTATTGTAAAAGGCCAAAATGGAGCAAGACATCCCCAGTATTAAGTTGACTGAAAGATGAATCACTTGGAGGTGATAGAGTTATTCCAGGTCTCTACGTTTTTAGAGGGAGTTGCTAGGCATGGAAAGCTTCCAGTCTGTTTCTTCCTTAAACTAACATCTAGATATTGGCTATATTGAAGTGTTGTTTTACTATGGCTTTTTGATAAATGTAAACAAAATGCTTAGCCTTACCAATGTGAATTTAGAAGGAAACCTGTCTTCAGCTAGCCGTGGGGGGTAGAAGAAGTGGAAAGAATGGATGGGTGTACAGCAGCACCTCAGGGCCAGCAGGGGCTGAGGTCTGGGCTGGGCAGTGCCTGCTGTGTTTTCTCCAGGCTGGAACTGACAGCTTGAGGCTTTCCTGGTTTCTGTGTTTGGGTCTGTTTATGTTCTGTTGTGTGTGTTTCTTTACTGGTTGCACTCTTTGATTTGTGGTTGCTCAATGTATTAAACAGAGCCAAAAGGCCAAATTGTTCATCAGCTCAGGGCCTACCCAGAGCTGGGCAAGGGAAAGTTATTCATATATGACATTAATGTATTTTGAGTTTTCTATTTCACCTCATAGCTGACCAAAGGCATAAATATGAACTAAAGCTATGTTGTTTTCAAACTACCCAAATGTAAATAGTAGTTAACATCAGAGCCACATGATAAGAAAGGGCTAGTGGATGAATAGTTTGCACTGAACACTTTTCTTATGTAACTAAAAGTATTTAAATGGGCAAATTTGATTAATCATTTAAAATGAAAGAAATGTTTCTTGTTGCATCAGTAGTTCATTCATTCATTTCTTTGGTCATTTATTTCCAAACTACAAAAATAACAAAAATGCATTATGTGCAGGGCATTGTTTATGATCTTTAGTTTTTAATCTGGTTGTAGACACACACAAGCACACACACTCACACACACACCAACAAGAGAATGACAAAGGGACATACGAATAAGGGCAACACTAAGGAGATATGTTCTGAAAGAAGAGTGTTAAGCCGTATTTGGAGAAATAGACACACTAGTAGGTGTTCTGAATAGAGGAGTGTTCTATGTGGCGAGAGTCCTGAGGCTGATGCCAAGAACCTGGGCTTGAGAGCCCACTTGCCAGGTGTGTTAGTGAAATGGAGTAGCTGTTTGGGGAGATGTGGCTTTAGAACAAATGATACAGAAGAACTGGTTGCTGGAGTTTTTGAGGCTGAGGGAAATTATAAGGAAACACTTCATCTCATCTGTTTCATGATAAACAGAACAGGCCACTTGAACAATCCTATAAAAGAGTAATATGCAAATTAACCATCACTCTGCTACACCCAGAAGCCACGCCTACCAGCCAATCTGGAGCGAGTATGCAAATTAATCTGGACCTGCAGAGTGAGCAGGAGGCTTGGGTTTCTCCAGCAATGGAGGAAGCCAAGCTTCCACAGCCCTGGCCTGTCTTGACCTCCACTCAAGGCTACAAAGTTTCAATTATAGAAGATAATAAATCCCAGATACCAGGGCCTCAGATTGTGTCATCAGGGGGCGTGGCCAGCCTGCAAACCACCACAGGACCCTCGCCCAGGCCGCCACATGTCCTTAGGGAACCCCCATTCTGATACGGGACACCTTTCAGAGCAAACCAGCTGGCCCTCACCCATGCACCAGGCCTCTATCCTACCTAATAAAAGAGTAATATGCAAAGTGACCATTACTCTAACACACAGGATGGCTGCCCCCATGTGGCCAAAGATGGCTGCCCCCATGTGGACACAAGATGGCCACCACAAGATGGCCAGCAGGGGAGGACAGTTGTGGGCAATCAGGCCAGCAGGGGAGGGCAGTTGGGAGAGACCAGGCCTGCAAGGGAGCCAGTTGTGGGTGATCAGGCCAGCAGGGGAGAACAGTTAGGGGTGATGAGGCTGACAGAGAAGGGAAGTTGAGGGCAACCGGGCTTACAGGGGAGGACATTTGGGGGGGACCCAGGCCTGAAGGGGAGACCAGTTGGGGGGACCACCCTACCGGGGAGGGCAGTTAGGAGTGACCAGACCTGCAGGGAAGGGCAGTTAGTGTTACCAGGCCTGAAGGGGAGGGAAGTGAGGAGCAAACAGGCTGTCAGGGGAGTTGTTAGGGGATGATCAGCTGGCAGGCAAAAGTGGTAAGAGGCAATCAGGAAGTCAGGCAGGCGAGCAGTTGGGAGCCAGCAGTCCTGGATTGTGAGAGGGATGTCCGACTATCCATTTAGACTCGATCCCTCTAGGATAAGGCCTAAACAGATAGTCAGGCGTCCCTCGAGTGGTCCCAAATTGGAGAGGGTGCAGGCTAGGCAGAGGGACCCCAACCCTCCCATGTACGAATTTCATTCACTGGGCCTCTAGTTTGGATATAAGAGCAAGAAAGCACAGTCACAGGCAAGATAAGATTACTAGAAATTAACAGCAGAAAGAAGCGAGAATTCACAATAACTCACAGTTATTCTTCCAGCACAAAAGTACATATGGAAAGAGTTCTGCATAATTGAAGAGTTCAGCATATGTTGGGGGCATGATGTTCATTCTTTATGCATTTGTTTCAAAAATGTTATCGTGCATTACACTAATTCAGCTACCTTGCTGCCTACAAATTCTTATCTTTCCCTCCTATTTTTAGCCTAACCAATAATTTTAACAGCTTTATTGAGGTATAATTTATATTCTGTAAAATTCACTTGTTTTAAAGTGTATAATTGAATTATTTTTAGTAAATTTTAAAAAATATATTTTATTGAGTTTTTACAGAGAGGAAGGGAGAGAGATAGAAAGTCAGTAACATCAATGAGAGAGAAACATTGATCAGCTGCCTCTTGCACACCCCCTACTGGGGATGTGCCCGCAACCAAGGTACATGCCCTTGACCAGAATCGAACCCGGGACCTCTCAGTCTGCAGGCTGACGCTCTATCCATTGAGCCAAACCAGTTTCGGCTATTTTTAGTAAACTTATAACATTGTACAACTACAATCCAGTTTTAGACAATTTCATCTTCTTCAGAAGATCCCTTGTGCTTATTGGCAGTTATTCTCCATTCTCAGCCCCAACCTCAAGCAACTACTTATCTGTTTTCTGTCTTTATATATTTGCCTTTTCTGGACATTTCATATTTCATATGAACTATACATGATATTTTGCATTTGGTTTCTTTAACTTAGCTTAATGTTTTTAGGTTCATCCATGTTATAGCATATATTAATAGTTTATTTTTATTCCTTCATAGTATTCCACTGTATAGATACACTATATTTTGTTTTTTTAGTCACTAGTAGATGGATATTTAGATTTTTACAGTGTGGACTATTATGAATAATGCTAAGAACTTTTACATACAAGTTTTTGTGTGGACATGTTTTATTTCTTTGGGCAGATACCCAGGAGTGGGATTGCTGGGGTTAAATACTAAATTTATATTTAATTTTCCAAGAAACCGCCACAGTTTTTCAGAGTGGCTGTACAATTTTACATTTTTACCAGCAATATATGAGTTTTTATTTTATTTTATTCACATCCTCACCAAAACTTGTTATAGTCCCTTTTATTATAGCCATCTTAGTGGGTGTAAAGTAATATCTTATTATTTTAATTTGCATTTCCCTAATGACTAATGATGTAGAACATTTTTTCATGTACTTATTAGCCATCTGCATATCTTTGTGGTAAACTATTCATATATTTTGCCTTTATTTTGATAAGATTGGTTACCTTGTTATTGGGGAGTTATAAAAGTCCTTCGCATATTCTGGATATAAATGCTTTGAAAGATATGTGATAAATACCAATATTTCTGATAATGCAGCTTGCCAGTTTTTATAATGATGTGTTTTGAAGTGCAAAAGTTTTTAATTTTGCTTATGCCAATTGATCATTTTTTCTTTTCTTAATCATGATTTTGGTGTCATATCTACGAATTCTCTCCCTAACCCAAGGCCATGTGTATTTTCTCATGTTTTCTTGTAGAAGTTTTATTTTTAGCTCTTCATTTAGGTCTTTGATTCTGTGTGTGTGTGTGTGTGTGTGTGTGTGTGTGTGTGTGTGTGTGTGTAAGGAACTGAAGTCATTTTGTTTAAATGTGGATATCCTATCTAATAAAGAGGAACTATGCTAATTGACCATAATGCCCTCACAAGATGGTGGTGCCCAGTCCCCTCAGCCCCGCCTCATCCAGCCGAAGTCCCCCAGTCCCCTCAGCCCCGCCTCATCCAGCCGAAGTCCCCCAGTCCCCTCAGCCCCGCCTCATCCAGCCGAAGTCCCCCATCCCCTCAGCCCCGCCTCATCCAGCCGAAGTCCCCCAGTCCCCTCAGCCCCACCTCATCCAGCCGAAGTCCCCATCCCCTCAGCCCCGCCTCATCCAGCCAAAGTCCCCCATCCCCTCAGCCCCGCCTCATCCAGCCGAAGTCCCCCATCCCCTCAGCCCTGCCTCATCCAGCCAAAGTCCCCCATCCCCTCAGCCCCGCCTCATCCAGCCGAAGTCCCCCATCCCCTCAGCCCCGCCTCATCCAGCCAAAGTCCCCCATCCCCTCAGCCCTGCCTCATCCAGCTTAAGTCCCCCATCCCCTCAGCCCCGCCTCATCCAGCCAAAGTCCCCCATCCCCTCAGCCCCACCTCATCCAGCTTAAGTCCCCCATCCCCTCAGCCACGCCTCATCCAGCTTAAGTCCCCCATCCCCTCAGCCCCGCCTCATCCAGCTGAAGTCCCCCAGTCCCTTCAGCCCCGCCTCATCCAGCTGAAGTCCCCCAGTCCCCTCAGCCCCGCCTCATCCAGCTGAAGTCCCCCAGTCCCTTCAGCCCCATCTCATCCAGCTGAAGTCCCCCAGTCCCCTCAGCCCCGCCTCATCCAGCTGAAGTCCCCCAGTCCCTTCAGCCCCATCTCATCCAGCTGAAGTCCCCCATCCCCTCAGCCCCGCCTCATCCAGCCAAAGTCCCCCATCCCCTCAGCCCTGCCTCATCCAGCCGAAGTCCCCCATCCCCTCAGCCCCGCCTCATCCAGCTGAAGTCCCCCAGTCCCTTCAGCCCCGCCTCATCCAACTTAAGTCCCCCATCCCCTCAGCCCCGCCTCATCCAGCCGAAGTCCCCCATCCCCTCAGCCCCGCCTCATCCAGCTGAAGTCCCCCAGTCCCTTCAGCCCCATCTCATCCAGCTGAAGTCCCCCAGTCCCCTCAGCCCCGCCTCATCCAGCTGAAGTCCCCCAGTCCCCTCAGCCCCACCTCATCCAGCCAAAGTCCCCCAGTCCCTTCAGGCCTGCACGGGAAGGCAGTTGGAGGAGATTGGACTGGCAGGGGAGGGCAGTTGGAGGCAATCAGGTTGGCAGGGGAGGGAAACGGGACAATCATGCCAGCAGGGGAGCAGTTAGGGGGCTATCAGGCAGGCAGGCGAGAGTGGTTAGGAACCAGCAGTCCCAGATTGTGAGAGGGATGTTTGACTGCTGGTTTAAACTGGCAGTCGGACATCCCCCGAAGGGTCCGAGATTGGAGAGTGTGCAGGCTGGGCAGAGGGACACCCCTCCCTACTTACCCCCATGCACAAATTTTGTGCACCGGACCTCTAGTAATTACACAAAAGATAGACATTCCATTCATCCTTCATAAACCATCTTGGATACTTAAGTTCTCCGTGATGTTGTCCATCTCATCTCTTCTCCACTGTGATAGAACTTACTCCTTTCCTATCTCTTTGTACCACCATTGAATGTAAGACCCTATATTGTCATGATGTGTTTGTGTCTGTCTTCCTTGTCAGAATATGAGCTTCTTCATCTCTGTATTCTCAGTGTTTGAAACAGATTTGGACCCAAAATATTTTTGATTTAATTTTATTAAATATCAACTTTTATGATCCTTGAAAATCTCTCTCTCTCTCTCTCTCTCTCTCTCTCTCTCTCTCTCTCTCTCTCTCTCTCTCTCTCTCTTTCTCTCTCTCTCTTTCAAAATGTAAAACAGGCCAGCAATTTGAAACAGTAGCAACAATTACAGTAGTCCAGGGAACCAGCTTATTCAGGAAAAGCTATTAATCATTCTAGCTGACAGTACCCAGATTTCTCGAGAGCTACTTGGTAGCTTTTTGAAAGAGACATATGTAAAGAGACAGTGATTTGATGGGACTTGAACATGGTGATGGATAGCTGTCACAGTCCTAATGAAATAGCACAGCTAAGAAAACCTGAATGGCCTCAGATGACAGCAGACAGGCACACAGTTCTCTCTCTATGATTTACTTGCAGTCTTTCTGTGCTCTCTTCTGCTCAGGGATTTCTTTGTCCCTGCTGATTACAAAGACATGTCCTTTTACTTCTCCCCGTCTCACATGCTACCTGCTGTGGCTCCTGAGATATCATTGTCTTAGTCCACAAGGTGAGACAACAACCAATACCTTGGGATTTATTTTAAGCTTATACCAACAAAGGTTTGTTTATAGTATTTATATATCCTATCTAATAAAAGAGTAATATGCAAATTAACCATCACCCCACTACCCCCACAAGCCATGCCCACAAGCCACACCCACTATCCAATCAGGAGCAAGTATACAAATTAACACCAACCAAGATGGCTGTGGCCATGAAAAGAGCAGGAGGGAGGCTTGGGTTTCCCTGGCGATGGAGGAAGCCAAGTTTTCCACATACCCTGGCTGCCCCACGCCTCTGCTTAAGGCTATAAAGTTTCAATTAAAATGGCAGCAGCCATGGAACTGGAGAGACCAGGAGGCTAGGGTTGCCCCTGGCAATGGAGGAAGTCAAGCTTTCCACACACCCTGGCCGGCTCAGGCCTCCACTTAAGGCTATAAAGTTTCAATTATAGAAGATAAATAGGCCCCAACAGAAATGGCTACCACCATGGAGTGAGCAGAAGGCTTGGCTCTGCTCTAGGCTACAAAGTTTCAATTGTAGAAGGTAAATAAATCTCAGATTACTAGGGTCTCCACTTGGGTTGCTGGGGGGCATGGCCAGCCTGCAAAACATCACAGGCCTCTTTCCCAGGCCACCCCACGCCCCAAGAAGCCCCTACCCTGATCCAGGACACCATTCAGGGTAAACCAGCTGGCCCCCTACTCATGCACCAGGCTTCTATCCTATCTAATAAAAGAATAATATGCAGATTGACCATCACTCCAACACACACGATGGCTGCCCCATGTGGTCAAAGATCCTGCCCCCATGAGGACACAAGATGGCCACCACAAGATGGCCAGCAGAGGAAGGCATTTGGGAGGGAACAAACCTGCAAGGAAGGGCAGTTGTTGGCCATCAGGCCAGCAGGAGAGGGCAGTTAGGAGGGACCAGGCCTGCAAGGGAGGGAAATTGGGGGCAATCAAGCATGCAGAGGAGAGCAGTTAGGGGTGACCAGGCCTGCAGGGAGGGCAGCTGGGGACAAACAAGCTGGCAGGGGAGCAGTTAGACATCAATTAGGTTGGCAGGGGAGTGATTAGGGGGTGTTCAGGCTGGCAGGCAGAAGCAGTTAGGGGCAATCAGGAAGACAGGCAGGTGAGCAGTTGGGAGCCAGCAGTCCTGGATTGTGACAGGGGTGGTGGGATCGAGTCTAAATGGGCAGTCAGACATCTCTCAAGGGTCCCAGATTGGAGAGCGTGCTGGCTGGGCTGAGGGACACCGCCCCACCCCTGTGCACAAATTCCATGCACAGGGCCTCGTGTGTGTGTGTGTGTGTGTGTGTGTGTGTGTGTGTGTGTGTGTGTGTGTATGAGCCAGAGTCGTAACATCCACAAAGACTGGAGGCTCAACCAATTGCCAGGCTGCATGCTCAGCACGTGAGTAGGCTGAACTGCTGACCTCTGGGAGAGAGAGGTGGGGCTTACCATCAGTGGCAGCTGCTGTTGGCGAGGCCCAGATAGAGAAGCAGGGTGATCAGACCCTGCTTCTCTCTCCCAGCCTCACCAGCAGCCAAGCCTCTCTCTCTCTCCCAGAGGTCAGCAGTTCAACCACTCACCAGCAGCTTCTCGCAACTGCTGATCAGCACCTCCTCTATGATCAGGCCCAGAGATAGGCCTGGAAATGCTGAATAGCACAGAAACCGACCAATCAGAACAAATCTGGGTGAATTGTGAGGAGCCAATGGCTGCCTAGGAGGTGGAGCTTTTGACGCTGACTAGCATAGAAACCAACCAATCAGAACCAAATCTGGGTGCACTGTGAAGGCAGAACCTAAGGTGGGGGCTGAGTAGGGGTTTTAAGGGCAACAGCTGTTTGGTATAAGGTATAAGAAAGTGATTCATTTTTTTAATGACAAGTTTGGCAGTATAGTGCATATGGTTGGCTATTAGTCCAGATATAGGGATTATGTGTTTTTGTCTGCCAAGTGCAACTCCTCCTGCTGAAAAAGACTCCCCCCACTCCATTTAAGCAATCCTATCCTATATAATCTATCTGTACTACTAAAAGGGTACTATGCTAATTAAACTGGGTTGACCAGCCATCTTCCAGATGTCTGACTTTCTTCCAAACAAATCCATGGTGGTAGGGGTTGAGGCAGAGGCAATTAGGGGTGGTCTGGCCAGCAGGGAAGGGCAGTTGGGTGCGAGATCTGGCCAGCAGGGGAGGGCAGTTGGGATGAGATCAGGCCGGCAGGGGAGGGTGGTTAGGGGCAATCAGGCAGGCAGGCAGAGGCAGTTAGGGACCATTAGGCCAGCAGGAGAAAACAGGGGAGAGATCAGGCTGGCAGGGGAGGGCAGTTGGGGTAATCAGGCAGACAGGCAGAGAGGTTGGGGTGATCAGGCAAGCAGGCAGAGGGGTTAGGGGCAATCAGACAGACAAGCAGGCAGAGGGGTTAGGGGTGATCAGGCAGACAAGCAGGCAGTGGGGTTAGGGGTGATCAGGCAGACAAGCAGGCAGAGGGGTTAGGGGCGATCAGGCAGACAAGCAGGCAGAGGGGTTAGGGGTAATCAGACCAGCAGGGGGCAAGGTAGGGGCAATCAGGTTGGCAGGCAGAGGGGTTGGGGTGATCAGGCAGGCCGGCAGAGGGGTTAGGGGCAATCAGACAAGCAGGCAGAGGGGTTAGGGGCGATCAGACAGACAAGCAGGCAGAGGGGTTAGGGGCAATCAGACAGACAAGCAGGCAGAGGGGTTAGGGGCAATCAGACAGACAAGCAGGCAGAGGGGTTAGGGGCGTTCAGGCAGACAAGCAGGCAGAGGGGTTAGAGGCGATCAGGCAGACAAGCAGACAGAGGGTTTAGGGGCAGTCAGGCAGACAAGCAGGCAGAGGGGTTAGGGGCAATCAGGCAGACAAGCAGGCAGAGGGGTTAGGGGCAATCAGGCAGACAAGCAGGCAGAGGGGTTAGGGGCGTTCAGGCAGACAAGCAGGCAGAGGGGTTAGGGGCAATCAGGCAGACAAGCAGGCAGAGGGGTTAGGGGTGATCAGGCAGACAAGCAGGCAGAGGGGTTAGGGGCATTCAGGCAGACAAGCAGGCAGAGAGGTTAGGGGCCACCAGGCAGACAAGCAGGCAGAGGGGTTAGGGGTGATCAGGCAGACAAGCAGGCAGAGGGGTTAGGGGTGATCAGGCAGACAAGCAGGCAGAGGGGTTAGGGGCGATCAGGCAGACAAGCAGGCAGAGGGGTTAGGGGTGATCAGGCAGACAAGGAGCCAGTAGTCCCAGATTGGGATCCGGCCTAAACTGGCAGTCAGACATCCCCTGACAGGTCCCACATTGGAGAGGGCTAAGGAATGAATTTCGTGCACTGGGCCTCTAATTTCTTTATAATCAGATGAGAGAAAGTTCAGTTTACTTTATCCATACATATTTATTGAGGATTTAGTATGTGTTAAGCTCTTTGCCCTATGCCCTGCATAACTTACTTGAATAAGACCTGGCCCTTCCCCAAGTCAGGGTATAGTTCAATAAGTTTAAAGCGTTAACAAAAGAGAAATAAATATTGCCCCAATTTCCCTATGTGCCTCTGTAAAATTTTGTGAGATTTTCCCAAATCTGGCTGAGAAATAATCTTTCCATGTTGTGAACTTAAGCAGGATTCAATGAGTGATTTATTTGGATATTGATCTCCTTAATTATGTCTTATGGAAAGCTTTTAAATCAGTCTCTTAAGGTTCGTTGTTTTGAGACAGGAATATAAGGGCAGTAGTGATCAGGATTTGGCATACGCTCTCAGAATGAGACTTGTCCCTCCTGAGAGGCTGTCCTACGCAGGAATTGTGCCATATCAAACTGTAGGGATCAAATATATTCTCAAGGTTTAACACAAGCACTTTAATATCCACCTTTATTTCCTTACCACTCATCTAGTTTAAAGCATAGAGTTTAAAATAACAGTTAGGCTGGGACTTGGAATTATAAAGGCCTGGGTTGGAATCTCGGGCTGTGTGTCCCTGACATATTACATGACCTCTCCGTGCCTCCGTTTCCTGTTCTGTGAAAACAGTGTTCACACCTATCTCACAAAGAGCTTATAAAGGTTAGCTAAGAGATATAGCAGGTGTGTAGATCTAAGCCTCACACATAATAAGCTCTTAATAAATGGCTGTCATTGCTAATGTTTTAAACTCTTTCTGTGCTGACATGAATTTCATGTTAAGACTATATGGTCTCTTCATAGCATTCTGTGCCTTCAATAGTGTCCTTGCTTTTTTTATGCTTTAGATTTCTTATTAAAGAAATCACATATTACACATGTGGTCAAATTTATCTCCCATTCCATTAACCTTACCCCCTCAAAGAGGCAAGCTGTCTCATGATGTTTGTCTTTTCTTTTAGTCCATTTTTAAATACTCAGCCCATGTGATGGATGATTTGGCTGGGTGGTGGACACACTGTGCAATACACAGATTTTGTAACACAGAAACCCACACCTAACACCTCTTTGATCCTATTAACTAATGTCACCCCAATCAATTTAATTAAAACAATACTCAGTCCTAATAAGTTAATATTGATTCAGTGGTGTCTAATATATAATCCATAGTCAATTTCCCTATGGTATGCTTTGTTTTTGATTCATGATCCAGCTGAGTTTTAGGTACTGCATTGGATTGCAATGTCTTTTTTAGCTTCTTCTCATCTGGAACATTCTGCAGCTGCAGGTGCTTTCCCCACTCTGCCCTTGCTTCATCTGCAAGGCCACATGTACTACTGACCTCTCAGAACCTGCTTTTCATCTAAAACATGGCGTACACCACAGAAGATGGCCATGAGTTCCAAATGAGGTGTTTTATGGAAAGGCCTAATGCAGGCACCGAGTCGACCAGCAAAAAGACAGCCAGGTAGTAGAGGGTATCAGAGAGAGAGAGGCCCCAGGCCTGGAGAGGATGGGAATAGACAAACTACATCCTAAATGACGGCCACCAAATGTCTGAGAGGGTTGGGTTTTTGTTTTCCTTTCTGGCATTTATCCCACTGTGACGTGAGGTGCAGAAGGAGCAGTGCAGCTGAGGCTTTAGAGCAGGAGATTGAGGGGCTGCTAGAGCAGAAAAGTCCCCTTTGAAAGTGGAAGGTAGTAGAGACCTTGCTGGTGTGGGCGAGCTGAAATACAGGCCTAGAAGCCCATTGTCTCCCTTCACCCGCTCCAGAAGGATCGCTGCCTCTCTGTATTGTCAGGCTGTGATGCCAGGAAGCTGCTGCGGTGACTGTTGCTTCTGTTAGCACATTTATTGCAAAAGCGGTGGGATATATGGAGGGTTCCTAAATCTTTCAAGTGTCTTCACATTTGGAGCCTTGTGTCATTGGTCCCTAGGAGCCCTTTTATTCATGCTGCTTTCTGTGCGGCCGGCCCCTAGTCCTCCGTGGACCAGCCTCAGGTTTGCTTAGGTCACACCACGGCAGAGACCTGCACCTGCTCGGTGCCAGTCACCTGGTTCACAAGGCCCAGTGCGAAAGGAGAATGCTAGCTTTTGTACAAAATGCAAGAAAAGGGCCATTAAAGGTGCAAAAATAAAAAGCTTTTCCCCCCCTCATCTGTTGTGATGTTTTTCATTCCTTTTAATGCTGTTTTAAGTAAATAAACATTGAAATTTTGAATTATTAGCATGAATTTTACCATTCATCTTTAGATTGCACAATGCCAGTGTTTAATTGTGGTAAAAACTACATAAAATCTCGCATCTTAACCATTTTTAAGCTCAGTACTGCTAAGTACATTCACATTGTTGTGATTAATGCCAGTTTGAAATTCAAATATAAGAGTATTTAACTCATTCATAATTTGTAGCAGCTCATATTTCATATGTGTTGCATTGTCAGTAGAGTAGTGAAAACTATACAGAGTTAGCTCTACTGTTTTTATTTCATCTCTTGATATTTGCAGTTTCTACCAACATTCTCTACTTTTGTCTTACCAATGAATCAAGACTCAGAGGAAAAGGAACTTGATGTGCTCATATCTTTCCCTTTGCTTCTATTCCACCCTTTACATTGTGTGTTTGGCTATTTATGAGAATTAACAAGAATAAGAAAGAATACCACAGGACTCCTCGGTCATTCCTATTTCTTGGAATGCCATTGCCTCCCTTCTGCTTTCAAATCTAACACTGCTTAGAATGGAAAGAGTGGCCTCTGGGGCTGTCAGCAGCTCTGCTTCACCTGCACACGAAGTGGGCCCTCCCGAGCCCTGTGCTGTGGGCACCAGGATGGACAGTGCTAATGGAGCACGAGGAGCAGGGCGCACAGGGAGGGTGCCAGGACCTCCTCTCCTTACACCACCTCCATTGTCCTGTCAGATGCCATAGACTTCTAGATAAATTAGACTTCAGGACAGTGACAGCAGAGGCCTCTGTACATGGTTGCCTATGTGACTGACTGCCTAGGCCGCACCCGTGATGCTGGCCCTGCTCAGGGAGATGCTTTGCACAGCATTGCAGGAAGGGAAGATACTGGATACCACAGGACTTTGAGGAGGCCCTTCAATCTCACCACTTTACATCCTGGTCCCGCCCTCTTTTGTCTCCCGGGTATCCCAGAACTAATGCAGCAAGAGGTGCAGATGGATTTGCTTGATCCATCAGAATATATTTAACTAATTCAAACTGTTTTGTGAACCAAATAAATATAATTTTATCAAAAGTATAAAACATTAGTTACTTAATGAATATTTTATTGAATATGTTCTGGGAGGGGCAAAGAATATTCACACCTGTGTCCTAAGAAGAAGCTATCATCAGCCCATTTTATAGCTGATGAGATTGAGACCCCAAATAGGTTAGGGTGGATTTGGCATTCCTCAGCCACATTACAGGCCCCCAGGTTCTGATTCCAGAGCTTTGTCAATCATTCCCTGATCAGAGAGCTAAAGGAGACTCCATTTCTGCCAAGAGTCATCAGTCTTCTGAAGCACTTCATGTCTGTGCATAAAACTGTACGGGTAAAATGCACACTAGGAGGTGCAAGATGCCATTCAAGTAGAGGAAAGTACTCATTATTTTGAAGGTTGCAAATGGATTTCTAAGTGGGACTCCCTTTTGCTTACTTCTGGAAATGAAAGTGAACTGTTCTCTCAATGTATTTTTTCAAAAGCTATCAAAAACCTCATATTTTTAAAAAAGCAGTGTGTCACTCCCCATCACCTCTGTAGATCCCCTGTGGTTTAACATTTTAATCGGCTGTTTTGTGCTCTAAAGAATTTTCATTTGATTTACAACTTGTAGGAGTGGAGTTGCAGTGAGTAATCAGGGAGAATGCCACACAGAGGACACAGGGAAGGTGAAATGCAGCGTTAATAATTTAGTTTCAATAACCTTAAAAGGTTTACTGTTCAGTTTTAACCTTGTATCATCCCCAAAAGCAAGATACTGCATTAAATCATGAAAATGTTGCTTTTAATTTCAAAGTGATTTCTTTAAGTCCACTCGTGGGGCCTGATGTGTCCCTCCACAGAGAGGTCGGCAGCGCCGGCTTCCAATCTGCCTCTTTGAGGTTGCTCTGCCTTTGATGGGAAAGATCTTAAGGTTTAAATGTTGTGGAGGCTTATTTTCAAAATTTATGGATTATGATAGTGTTAAATTATTAATTTAGTAATGTTTTAGTTCTGAGCAAATCAGAAGAATAAAACGTATGCTGGCATAGAGCCAAGGAGAACATAGAGGTGATTTTTGGTGGGGACAGGATTTACAGGTGATATTTAAAACCTAATGTCAAAACTAGGGGGCATGCTGGGGCCATGCTTGGTGAGGAACTTTAAAATACTCGCAAAGTATAATTTTAACATCTCAGAAGGATGGCTAAATTAACAGGTTTATCACCCAGATCTCATTACCAACCCTATTAAAACAATTCCTGTTGAGCATTAGACGACACCATTGCATAGAAAATCACCAGGTGCATAAAGGTGAGCTTTTGTTTCATGATTGGCAGGGGAGTGGCAGGGGGAGGAGGGGTACATATTCCATCTAATGTGAAAGTGGCAATGGAACATTTCTTTGGGGATCTTCCTTGTCTTTGATTAAGGCTATGTACCATAATAAATAAAGTTTTTTCTAAAATGCTTATTTTATTTCTGATAATGGGTTTTGTCAGTGTAGTAAGTCCTTGCTTAATGTTGTCAATGGGTTCTGTGACTTTAAGCAAAACAACATACTTATAAGGAAGTCGGTTTTATTGCAGGCTGATCGATAGAAACCAGAGTGAAGTTCCTAGGGCATCTTATCAGTGTTGATCTGAGTGGTGTTATTGGAGGCCTGCTGTAGGTGTTGCTCTGTTTCTCAGGAAGCATTGAGCAACACTTCCTCCTGCCGGGCTCTTCCTGCAGCTGGGAGGGAATAATCTTGAAGAGCAAGACAGGCTATGGTTATCTAGAAATCCAGAAGGAAGTTACTTGATCTCTTTCTTATTTTAATGATTGAAATTAGCAGACCCAGTTGAGGAGGGGAACTCATAATTGCTAAGTCATCAATGGATGTTGATTTTTAAGGTGAGCATTTACAATGGGCTCTTCCTCTTTCTGCTGGCCTGTGAATACCAAAGTACTGTTGGCCCATGCCCGCAGTTTCCTCCCGCAGTGATCTGAACTGCTCTTACCACCGGGCATCAGCACTGATTCCAGTTCTTCCAGCTGGGCTCTTAGGTCTTTTGGTTGGAAATTTCTTGGATGCTTTGATTCTTCTGTGAGCTTCTTTTTTTTGCCTATATTTGGCACATTTTTCTCACTCTCTTGCCTTAGAAAATGCTGGGCTAGTTTCAGTTAAGTAGAGGAGATCTAATTTAATTTTCCAAAACAGACCTGATCTTAAAATATCCTTATGGTCTGTCATTCTCATGCCACTGATTGCAGAACAAATCCATTTTTGCCCTTCCCCTTCCTCTGTGTCCTTTTGTATCCTAGACCTCCATGCCTTCCTCTCTCCATGTCCTCCAGACCCTCTGCCTTCATCCGCCTCCTCTGTGCCTTCTCCACCCATAAGAGGGGATTAAATCACTGTTACACCTCTGTTAAAAGTCCTTTTAAGGAAGGGTGCTAATTAATTGTTTTTCCCAAAGGCTTATACATGTATGGAGACTTTTACAAATGGAGAAGGATCTGTGCCCTTGCTTTTTCATAATTAAAGGACACCCTGCATCAGTACTATGGGTGGCATTAAGTCCTATCTTCTAAGTGAGGACAGTATCTGGTTCTGCCTCCCTGGAGAGAGGAAAGCAAGGGCTCAGGGACAGGCTGGCAGTTGAGGCAACTTACCCCACCTGAAGGTAATGTCTCAGGCAGTGCCAAAATTCTGGATTTTAGTCTCTAATCTTCCATGCTAGAAATAGTTATCTTTCCTCCAGCCCACCAATTCGTATCACCCACACTGGTCTGAGGAAGAAGAATGATGTCTTGATGGGTACTCATTTAAGGTGTCACAAATAAAGAAGTCATTTGTTCAAAATATCCTCCTTATAAAAGAGTAATATGCAAACTGACCATCACTCCAACACAAAAGATGGCTGCCCCCATGTGGTCAAAGATCCTGCCACCATGTGGACACAAGATGGCTGCCAAAGATGGCCAGCAGGGAGGGCATTTGGGAGAGATCAGGCCTACAGGGAAGGGTAGTTGTGGGCAATCAGGCCAGCAGGGGAGGGCATTTGGGAGAGACCAAGCCTGCAGGGGAGGGCAGTTAGGGGTGACCAGGCTGGCAGAAGATGGAAGTTGAGGGTGGCCAGGCCTGCAAGGAAGGACAGTTAAGGGTGACCAGGCTTGCAGGGGAGGGCAGTTAGGGGCAAACAGGCTGGCAGGAGAACAGTTAGGCATCAATCAGGCTGGCAGGGGAGTGGTTAGGGAG
This sequence comes from Antrozous pallidus, assembly GCA_027563665.1. Taxonomy (NCBI): domain Eukaryota; kingdom Metazoa; phylum Chordata; class Mammalia; order Chiroptera; family Vespertilionidae; genus Antrozous; species Antrozous pallidus. The sequence goes on from CM050515.1 coordinate 7,162,032, forward strand.
TGATCAGGCTGGCAGGCAGAAGTGGTTAGAGGCAATCATGAAGGCAGACAGATGAGCACTTAGGAACTAGCAGTCCTGGATTGTGAGAGAGATACCCGACTGCCCATTTAGGTCCGACCCTACTGTGATCGGACCTAAACGGGCAGTTGGACATCCCTTGAGAGGTCCCAGATTGGAGAGGGTGCAGGCTTGGCTGAGGGACACCCCCTCTTCCCATGAATTTTGTGCACCAGGCCTCTGGTAGTTAAATAAGAATCAAATTTATAGTTGTTTTTTTTTTTCAGAAGGATGCCATTGCATGGGGGTGGCTATCCTCCATCTAAAGATATCAGTGCTCAGAACACGTGTATCAAAATAATTTCTTCTGAAGTGTAAGTGGCGGTAGTGTTCATCTCTATGTCCACAGTCAAGGAAATCACCATTATAGTTTTCACATATGAGGGACGTTAAATGTTTACATTATTGCCACTTATAAAACATTTAAACAGTTCTTCTACTGAATAAACATTTAAGAGCCTGAAAGATAAGCATGCCACTTAAACTTTTTAAGATTAAACTTTCCAAACTATTTCCTGTCAGGGGGACACAACAGCAACATTGCAAACTGTGTTCCCAAGATGAGATAGGTTGAATTACATTAAGCAGCTTACTGTTGACGTGTCTATTTATCTGGGTTCAGTGCAGCTTCCTGCCTGTGCCGGCGGCCAGGTTGCCGTGTACAGTAGCAGTGGCCTGGTTTATGTGGAGGGACTCCAGCAGCAATTACTCCAAGAAAGCGGTGGCACTGGGAGATAAGGTTAAGCTGCTTGCAGTGTATAAAACTACAAAAATCCAAGCAACATATTTGCTGTCTAAAATGTTGCTTATGAATTTGACAGTGTTCCATTTGTGGCATTTCCAAAGAGATCATCCACTGTTATTCTCTGCAAGCAGACGTACAAACATTATGAATGCTTATTGTTAAAGCAGTGTAACCCACTTCCTCAGTTTCATGCCGTTTCTTAAGTATTTGTGTAAAGATACTGAATTGGGTGGGAGGACATTATGAATGTTGCAGAGCCACTTTAGACTAAATAATGTCAGCCATTTGATTTGGATATTTTGATTTCTTTTTTTCTGAGACCAATTGAATAGATTCATTGGGTAGCGCTAATACCCACTCATACGCTCTTAGAGAGCACTATTTTACTAAATGCAAAATACTACATCTTCAATTCAAAAACCATGGGGAATAGAGGAAAGCACAATGAGAAAAACAAATGTCACCACCCAATGATAATTATTATGTGTTTTTGGAAACAGATATTATTTTAAATTTGTATGTCTCTACTACCCCAGTATACACACATGTGTACATTCTTTTTCTTTACTAAATGCTCATTTAATTGAGAATATAATTTGTTTATTTATTTATTTTTGGTTAAAGGAAATATGCCTTTCCTTAGAAAGTTTTTACTATTTATCTTGCTTCACACTTAACAGAAAGGATGGAAGTTGAGCCTGTATTGATATATTTTTATAGAGACTATCAGAAAGGCAGTATTATAATCCATGGAGTTGGAACTCCTAAAAAATTCTTGGTGGGTCCACTGTTTTGGTCTATTCACACAAGTTGTTAAGTTTCATGCTTAAAATGTAACTCCTTTTATTCCTATAAGAAATGTTCACAGAGTAAATTCCATGTTTTCTGATGAGACAAAGATGCTATGGATAAAAGGATAAATTCTTGAAAGTGACATTTCACCTAGTCTATCATGTCATTTTATGTATTTTTCAATACACATTTATCTTAGAGATATATTCCTTTAGTACAGGTAGAAACAGAACTTCATATAAAACTTAGATAACCCCCTAAGTGTAGTTTGATGGAAACTAGACCTGGAAATTTGGCAAGTCTGAGCACATTTTACTCATTTAATCATATTTTCCAGATTGACCTGCTGAGATTAATACCATCCTCAATAAGGCTTTGCAATGTTCACACTATTTTATCTTCTAAGACTGATGCAAAATGAATGTATTCATCATGTATTTAGCATTTATTGGCATAGTTTTAGGTTTTATCTTTTAATGAGATTTTAATTGGTTTTATTGAAGAATTTATGCCGGTTGCCTGGAACACAAATATAAAAGAGAGACCTAATAAGTTAAATGGGCCATTACAATTAATGCTAATATGACTTCTGTTAGCAAAGCTAGCATGCTAACTTCCTGACTAGGTCTGATCCCAAAGGAAATGAGACCTGATCATTTTAAGCTTTTCAAGTGGTCTAGACTCACTGAAGTGCTGAAAACTCATTTCATAGTCTTCCTTTACTAAAAAGTCCTGACTTTATAAAGTGTTTTATTTTTATTTTTTTACTTTTTATTGAATTTATTGGGGTGACATTGGTTAATATAATTATATAGGTTTCAGGTATACAGTTCTATAATACATCATCTGTATATTGTATTGTGTGTTCACCACCCCACAACAAGTCTCTTCTATCACCATTTATCCTCACTATACCCTCTTCTACCTTCCCCCACCGCCTTTTCCCTCTAGTAAAGTTCTTGTCTTCAAATTGCCACTTTCTGGTGTTAGACTTCTCCTGAGAAAGAGTTGTTAAAGTTCCCTTTCTATATGATACTTTCAGGCACTCCTTATGTGACAAGTTCAATAGAAACAAGCATGCTTTTCCCTAATTCCATAGAGGTGTGGCAACCAGAAGAAAGGGCTGATGGGAGACCCATGATTGTTCTTCTCTCCTCTGTGCACAGAACAGTCACAGAACAGTGCTTGAAGCTGCAAGGCCTTTGGGGTCCATTTACCTTGTGATTGATGATGTGAAAGGAAGAATCACTGAATTCTTTCATAACAATTACATGTATAGCCAGATTAATAATGACAGCGACTTCAGGACAGTTCTCTGAAACCACAAACATCCACCTGCTCCCAATATGTGGATTCCAAAGAGCTATAAATTAAGGTACTCTACTTAATCAAAAAAGTCCACATATAAAAATTAGCATGAAAAGTTACCCTGTAAAAAAATCAAAATAGTTGAAAAATGTGTAACAGAAAGAAGTAAGGTTTTTGGTCATCAAATGAAACAGTTATAAAATGGAAGTGGCACCGGCTGCCGCACCTGCCATCCCTTTAGGTGCCTGGGTGCTTGTTTGGCCCTCATCCCCGCTACTTAGTAACATCCGATCTCCGCTGCTGATCTCTGCCACAGACAAAACATGCTTTGGTCTTGTCTGTCTTATATTGGTAAGATTTTGTGGTTACACATTGGAAGTTCCCCTAAGTAAACATTTTGAGGGCCTCTCTTTGCATCCCCCACACAACTGAAAGGCACAGAAAGCCATACACTTGCAATCCTCAGTAAATTTGTATTTGTTCATTGACTGAATCAAGTCAGACCAGTAGTTTTCTAGGCCTGAGTGGGATGTAGGGAGTGAGGATGAAATCAAGGTTGGCTCCATTGGAGAGAAGACTTAAAGAGGTTTGTGAAGCCCTGCGCTAGTATGAACAACAAAGAGAAGCCAGTGACGTTTGAAGTTGATTAAGATGATTTTAAGAATGGAATAGGATAAGAAAGATGTTGGAGATTAAGGAGTTTTCAAGAAGCATGTCCTGTTTATTCCTATGAGCCTGAGGGCTGGTGGAAGTGTTGATGAAGTTGAAACATCTCTTCCCTGGCCCTGGTCAGCGGCTGAGTTGCGTAAAGTATGTCCTGTATGCCAAGCCCACGTGGCCGGTTTGATTCCTAGTAGGGGCGCAGATGGGAGGCAACATCTCTCTTACTTCTCTCTCAGTCTCTCTCTCTCTCTCCCCAAAATCAATGAAAACATATCCTCAGGTGAGTAGTTTTTAAAAAAAAATGTCTTTTGTGAACTCTTGCAAAAGCTTCCTAACTTTTTTTTTTGTCACAACTTTCTCCTCTTTCCAATCCATTCTCAATATGAAGGTTGTACTCCTGACTTATTAACAGCATTTTTTTGTACTCTCTTTCCCATCCCTCATTAGCTAAATGGTCATATCCAGGCATCTTACAATGAACTGGGGTCTATCAGCTATCCTCTCATCCCACTGCTGCAGCCTAACTCTTAGTCCCCCCCCCAACACCTTCTTACACCCTATTCAAAGTCTCCCATCAATCTTCCCATCATTCTGTACCTCACAAGAGGCTAAAAGACTAACAAAACATATTTAAGTCTTGTCTGCCTTATGTTTGTATTATTTTATGGTATCACATTGGAAGTTATTCCCTAAGTGAGGCCCTTTTCTGAATATCTCTCTCAGTAGCTGCCATAACCTATTTTATTAGAGTATTCTGACTTCAAAATGATGGAAATAAAGCTGGAAAAAGAAAGGAGAAAACAAAATAGCGATGCTACTTTGTGCTAAAAGATACTGCCATCAAGGATCAGGCTAAGACACTGTGGAAGATGGAAGGCTGCTTAGGGAGATGTTGACAGCCACAGCATCTAGAAGAATGGGCCTAGATAGCAGGACTTCGAATTGTGTCATGAGTTCATTAGAGAGGTTTTAAAATATATATTGGCCCAGTTGTGGGAATATAGAAAATGAAAGCATGGGCGGAGGAATAATAATAATGAGTGTCAGGTTTTCCAATATGACTCATCTGATACCATCATAAACTTAGTTTGGATAATAGTGAATTGAGCATACTTAAGTAAGTAGAAACAAGAATGGGAGGAACGGGCAGAAATACACATGGGGCAATATATAGAGCTGAAATTATGGGAGCAAAAAGGAAAGGAAGTCAGATTCTGAATAAATGTAAAAAGAAGTCATTCCTGCTGAAGGAAGGAGGAAAGGCAGTGTCTTCAAATGTCCAACAGTAGAAGCCACAGGAGAACGTTGGTGAAAGGTGAGAGTAGGAACACTCATGCTGACAGAGAATGAGGCTCTCAGCGAAAGGGACAGACATCTGTACTCAGTTTTCCAGCTGGCACCTTGCTTCCTGCTCCTTTTCTACCTCTGTCTTTGCCTTTGTCGCTCTCCTCTCTACTTATGCCTCTTCATATGCTGAGCATTTCTAGTATAGTCCTTCCCTGTTATCGCGACTGACTCTAAAGAGAAACACACTTTGTAGGAGTTGCGTGGCAGAGAGGAAAAGGCTTTGGGGACTGGTTAGCCTGAATTGGGCCTGTATCCTCACTCAAGGCATGTTTCTGCATCTGTTGGTTGGGGGTGATTACACTGACCTCAGAGAAATGTAAGAATTATAGGTTAAGGGAAGAGAACCAACATGTTTCAGTGTTTATAATGTGGCAGTCACAAGCTATAGGGCTGTGTATCAATTCTCATGACAACCCAGTGTGATTAAGTGAGATAGCACCCATAAATAGCTTGATATATTACATAAAAAGCAGTACTTTGTCACCTTCTCCTAATATTGGGAGAGGGAATCACAACAGGGTATGACACCATCCTCTTTACCAGCACACTACGTTGAAGAATTAAGTCAATAAGAAATTGTCTATGAATGGACACTGTGGACTGAATTCTAGTTTTCTTAGGAATCAGATGGTTTAAATAACCCAGATCACCACATGTCCTGGGAAATGAGTCTAAGTTGTGCCAGGGATGGCAGTGTTTTAAAGTTGAGGCATTTTTATAGGTAGCAAATTGGTGGTAATTAATATCTATTATGTCAGTCAAGAGAGAATGATAAATTATTTCCACTTTATACCACTGGTATATCCTTTTCTTGTTGTATATGCAAGAGGCCTAACAATTTGAGTTGTTCAGGTGCTACAAGAGCATTCAACCTCAATGCAGAGGTATGTCCTATAAGAAGTTCTTTTTATCTCTGCTGGTCTCTTCAAATACTCATCCAACACTCAAACACAAAATTTGTTGTGGCAATATTCCTGTGAAAGAGCAGTTGTGATATGTGTTAATATGTCATGGAAGAATTAGACCATGACCTTAATGAACAGAGGAAAGAAATAAAACCCAAATGCTCCTCATATTCTTCCAATTGCTCTTCTCTCCATCACATACAACACTCACATATGCACAACATGTTCACAAATGCACAATACATATGAGTGCACACACCCATGACCCATTTTTACATTTATGGTAACAGAGGAGATATATGAGATATTTTCTTATATGTTGGGAAATCCTTAGTCCTGGCCTTGCACATATCACAAAAAGACTATGTCATGCAAATGTTTATATTTTGATATGAATTCTAAAAAAATCTGTCCTTACAATCTGTGGATGATTTTGTTTTTACTTTAATTAATTTTTTTAAATGTTTATTATAGTTAACATACAATATTATATTAGTTTTGAGTGTACAACCCAGTGATTAGACATTATATAACTAATTTATCATCTTGATAACTTTAGCACCCATCTGACATAGTTATTAGAACATTATTGACTATTTTCCCAATTCTGTAATTTACATCCCCATGACTATTCTGTAACTAATAATTTGTACTTCTTAATCCCTTCACCTTTTTCCGCCCCTTACACTCGCCCCCCACATCTGCCAAGCATCAAAATGTTCTCTGTACCTATGAGCATGTTTCTGTTCTATTTGTTTCTTTTTTTGCCTTTTAAATTCCCATACAAGTGAAATCATCTGACATGTGTTTTTCTCTCTGACTTATTTCTTCCCTCAGCACAACATGTTGTATGTTCATCCATGTTGTTGGAAATGGCAAGATTTCTTTTGTGTGTGTGTGGCAAATCATATTCCATTGTACATATGCACCATCTCTTTATCCATTTATCTATTGATTGACACTTAGATTGCTTCCATATCTTGGCTATTGTAAGTAATGTTGCAATAAACATATGAATGTACTGTATGTATCTTCCATTTGGTGTTTTGGATTTCTTCAGATAAATACCCAGAGGTGGAATTGCTGGTCCTTGTTTGTCTCTTGTTATATATATATCCTTTGTTTTAAAATCTATTTTGTCCAGGGTAAGTATTGATATGCATACCTTTTCTTCATTTATTTTCATTTTCATGAAATACTTCTTTCATCCATTTACTTTCAGTCTGTTTGTGTCTTTTTAGATAACATATGTAAGGGTTTTGCTTTTTTATTCATTCAGGCTTCACATGTGTTTTGATTAAAACATTTAATCCATTAGCAATTAATTATTGATAGACTAGAGGCCTAGTGCATGAAAATTCATGCACTGGAGGGGGATCCCTGAGCTCAGCCTGCCCCCTCTCATAGTCCGGGAGCACTCAGGGGAGCGAGGTGACCTGGCGATCAGGGGAAGGCGATGCTCTCTCACACCTCTGCTGCTGCCATTGCTGGCAGCACAAACCTTGGCTGGCCCTGGTTACCTGAACCTGCGCCTCGGGCTGGCCCTGGGCGGCTGGGGGCTGAGGGGAGTTGGGAACTCTGGAGGCAGGCATGCGGAGCAGCCGGGCTCCATCTTGCTGTGTACCTGCCACCTTGGCGGGGCTAAGGGGACTGGGTGCCACCATCTTGCGGTTGTGGGTGCCTCCATCTTTGAGGGTGTGACAGTCAACTAGCATATTCCCTCCTTATTGGCTGTGGGTGTTGCCATTTTGCAATGGTGTGAAGGTCAATTAGCATATTCCCTCTTTATTAGATAGGATATGTATTGCCATTTTATTATTCATGCTAGAGGCCCGGTGCATGAAATTCGTGCACGAGGGGTTCGTCCCTCAGCCTAGCCTGCACCCTCTCCAGTCTGGGACCCCCTCAAGGAATGTCTGACTGCCAGGTAGGATAGGGCCTAAATGGGCAGTCGGACATCCCTCTCACAATCCAGGACTGCTGGCTCCCAACTGCTTGCCTGCCTGCCTTCCTGGTTGCCCCTAACTGCTTCTGCTTGCCAGCCTGATCACCCTCTAACCACTGATTGATGCCTAACTGCTCCCCTGTCAGCCTGTTTGCCCCTAACTACCCTCCCCTGCAGGCCTGGTCACCCCTAACTGCCCTCCCCTGCAGTCTTGGTCCCCCTCAACTGCCCTCCCCTGCAGGCCTGGGTCTCCCCCAACTGCCCTTCCCTGAGGCACAGTCACCCCCAACTTACCTCTTCTGCCAACCTGGTCACCCCTAACTACCCTCCGCTGCAGGCTTGATTGCTCCCAACTGCCCTCCTTTGCAGGCCTGTTCCCTCCCCTGCTGACCATCTTGTAGCAGCCATCTTGTATCCACATGGGGATAGGCATCTTTGACCACATGGGGACAGCCATCTTGTCTGTTGGAGTGATGGTAAATTTGCATATTATTCCTTTATTAGATAGGAATAGAGCTCCAGTGCATGAATTTGTGCACAGAGGGGCATGGGAGTGTTGCGGGAGGTTTAGGGGGTTGGGGGGAACCACATGAGGTTGACTGCCAGCCCTCCACCTCTCTGGGAAAGGGACTGCGTCCACCACCACCCACCCCTGGTTCCCCATCCCAGCCTGGGCCTGAAGGCCCTAGTGGGGTCAGGAGAGGAGGCAACAGTTGCCAGGCCGGGCATGGAAAGAACGGATGCCAGACATCAATGCCACCATCCGTGCCCCACCACCATACAGTTCCCTACCTACCCCCCTCCTCTTTTCCTCACCGCTACGCCATGACCATGGTGGATGGTTGGTCCCAGGGGAGGGAGAGAACAGGAGGAAGACAAACCCTTGTGTTGAGGGCTGACTTTCAATAGATCGCATATATGAGAAAGCCACTGGAAAGGCTTTAGTGGGCCTGAAAGTTGGATGGAGTGGGGTATCAGGGAAACACCCAGATTTAGTGAACCGTGTTAAACAGGTTGATGGAGACTTGGATATTGTGTCCTCCTACCAGCTCTGTGGGGGAGGGCTCAGGAAAAGAGTAATGGCCTCTGTAGGCCTTTCTGTCTGGGCAAAAGCTGCCCCTACAGCTGTCACCCTGATGCCAGACAATTCATTTCCTTCCCATATGTCTCTGGTGCCTTTCAAGCTGCTGTCCCAGTTGCCAGAGCTCAGAGCACATGAGTTCGAGTAAGTCTGCGCAGGTCCTTTAAGAGGAATGCACGGGACTCTGGCAGCCACTGTCTCACTCAGCCACAACCCTGCTGTTTTTATAGCCAGAAGTTATGGTGACATCTCTTCCTGGCACTGGAATCCTGGGCTGGGGGCCTAGTACAGAGCTGGGATCCCTTGGTCCTCAGGGAAGGAAGGCCTCCATAGCCAAGATATCCGTCCTCATTTTTATCTACCACATGTAGGTATGGGACTAGCTCCTCTGCATTTCCGCCCCTCCTACCAGTCATGATCTTTAATTTCCTAGTTGTAGGCCTCTGATCAACTAGAGTTCAGGTAGTTCTCAATGATGGTTGTTCTGTGATTTAGTTGTAATTTTGATGTGGTTGTAGGAGGTTCGAGTACTGTGTTTACCTTCACTTCTGTGAATGATTTTAGAAAAATATATGTTAAAACTGCAATGAATTTAATCTTTCTAGGTAGGATTTTTGGAAACTAAGGATGAAGTTTATATATGAGTGATAATCAAACTGGGTACCTGATTTTTATTTCTATCCATAAATATCTTACCTGAACAGCTTTGTCATTGCACGATCTTGTTGTAAGAATAATAATGTTAAAGATAACCCATAATAGCTAACATTTAAGTACTTTCTCTTGCAAGAATTTGCATGCATTTTCTCTCTTTGTTTACACTGCATCTCTGTTTAGCAGGCATTTCTTTAAATCACTTTACAGTACTCAGAGCTTACAGAGACTCAGAGATTTCCTCAACCAAGATCTCAGAGCTAAGAAGTTGTGGAACCAGCATTTGAACCACTATCTCTCAGACTCTAGCTTCTTTGATTGTTGTTAAGAAATCTGAATTAAATATTTCCCTGTTTATAAAAGATGTTAAAATTTTACTTTGTTAGTAGTTTTCCCACAGCACATTAATATTTTACAGTAATTTTAATATCTTTTATCTCACACAGAAGACAGAGTATGCTATGCTTTGTTTCTCAGAACATTGCTCTTACTGCCCAAACTCTAATACTGGCCCTGATGATGTCTCCATGCCAATTCTACCCCTCTTTCCATCCCTAGAATATTTAATGGTATGATGTGAAAAGAAGTTAAGTACTATTGAACTGTTTGGGTTCCTGAAAACCAAATAGTTGTCCTACTAAATATTCTGCTAGACGTTTGATTAGAAGAAATGTTTCCTATGAAATAAAGTTTGTTTCTCATTAAAACAACTAATGCATTAATATTTTGTTCATCTCTCAGCCCAACAAATGGAATTTAAAGGAATTGGGATAGTTAGGTTAAAAAATATAAAAATATAAAGTCATTCTTCCCTTCTATCTAATTTTAAATCACAGGATTAACGCTTACTTTGTTTTATTTTTTATCAAAGTATCATTTGTCAAAATTTAATTTGCATTAAAATAGTTATCATCAAGTAATATTACTTTTCCCTTTTAGTCAGACTATTCATACATGTATCAGATAAGTATATTTTTGAACATTTAAAGAACTTGAGATATTTAAATTTGGGGAGGAAGTTTTACCGTAAAATGTTTGTTTTTATAGAGGTTTCCAATGCTCAGCATTTGTTGAAGAATTATGGACTCCCTTTATATCATTTTTTAAAAATATATCAAAACCTATGACTAAGTATCTGCAGGGTCCTTAGAGAACATGTCCTGAACTCTCAGAACATCTGGGGATTGTGATGGCCATTGGCTTTCCCGCTTTGTGCACATAGCCTGCTGTGGCCATTGTTGAAGGTGGGTACACAGCTCCTACTCAGCATGCTGTTGTCCTGACTGAGGAACCAGGGAACCATCCTGTCATGCATCACACAAATCTGCTGCCACATTTGCTGTGTCTCTTCCGTGCCTTCACTGTTATCTTTAACCCTGTGCAAAGTAAGACTCACAAGAAATCAGCTATAGATGTGCTTAGGGCAGGAGAGATGGTATATTGTCTACAGCTTTTAAAAAAAAATGTTTTCAGATGTTGTTTGTTTTTCTTCTTTTTTAAAATTTCTTTATTGATTAAGGTATTATATATGTGTCCTCATCCCCCATTACCCCTTCCAAACCCCCTCCCCCTCACCACTTATTCCTTTACCCCACTCTAGTGTCAGTGTCTATTGATTAGGCTTATATGCATGCCTACAAGTTCTTTGGTTGATCTCTCCCCTTTCCCCCCACCCTCCCCTACCTTCCCTCTGAGATTTGAAAGTCATTGCTTCTCTGTCTCTGGATCTGTTTTTACTTATCAGTTTATGTTGTTCATTATATTCCATAAATGTGTGAGATCATGTGATACTTATCTTTCTTTGACTGGCTTATTTCACTTAGCATAATGCTCTCCAGTTCCATCCATGCTCTAGTGTGAAGCAGCCACCTTTTCCTCCTCTTTCTTCTTCTTCCTCTTCTTAAAGAATACCTTTCAGCATTTCATATAATACTGGTTTGGTGTTGATGAACTCCTTAAGCTTCTTCTTATCTGTGAAGCACTTAATCAGACCTTCAATTCTGAATGATAGCTTCGCTGGGTAGAGTAATCTTGGTTGTAGGTTCTTGCTATTCATCACTTTAAAAATTTCTTGCCACTCCCATCTGGCCTGCATAGTTTCTGTTGAGAAATCAGCTGACAATCATATGCAAGTTCCCCTGTAGGTAATTAAGTGTTTTTCTCTTGCTGCTTTCAAGATTCTCTCTTTGTCTTCTGCTCTTGGCATTTTAATTATGATGTGTCTTGGTATGGTCCCCTTTGGATTCCTTTTGTTTGGGGTTCTGTGCACTTCCTGGACTTGTAAGTCTATTTCTTCACCAGGTGGGGAAAGATTTCTGTCATTATTTCTTCAAATACGTTTTCAGAATCTTGCTCTCTCTCCTTCTGGCACCCCCATAATTCAGATGTTGGTATGCTTGAAGTTGTCCCAGAGCAGTGATGGGCAATCTTTTGAACCTGGTTTGTCAAAATTCGCCAAAAAATTGAGCATAAATTTGGTGGTGTGTCACTTCGAGAAAAAAACCATAATTTCATGATATTTATAGTATAAATAACAAAAATGTATAATTGTAATATATAACTGTATTTAATAAACCACAAACTAATTATTTAAGTTACCTGCTTAGTGACTTCTTTATTCATCTGTCAGTCAGTTTCTTTTGTTGGTCTTGATATTATTTAACTTGTGTGAGCTGCCGTGAACTAAGATAAGTGAGGGGGAGGGGGAAATCTTTAACAAACCTGCCTATTAGTGACATTTTTGTTGCTGAATTTCATTGGCTAAAATGAAGGTTGGTATTTTGTACACTTCAAGCCCAAGCAAGCGCTACTAACTGCATCTGTCAATCTGTTTCTTTTGTTGGTTTTGATATTATTTAATGCTGAGAATAAGGTCTCACACAAGTATGTAGAGGGGGAAATTGTGAGTAAAGCCATTGCTATATTTTTCAGGGTGCTTAAAGTGTCTGGTAATTGGTTCCAGGCTCTCCAAATTTTCTGTTCGTAGTGACACTCTCTTGATTCTCCAAGCGGCACCTTTCCAGATTCTCAAGCTTTGACTTCAAGTCGACAAACACCTGAGCCCAGATGCTGTCTTAAAATTCTGCAAGTTGCATTTCCAAATCATCAATTTGCATCCATTGGAAACCATTTAATTCCAAACTACTGTAGACTACTATATCAGTATTCTTGATTATTTTTATGGTCTGTTCTAGGCTTCTAAATTGATTAAATCTATCACTGAACTGGTCAAGTAACGAGTCTAAAACATGCTGGCACTTTATATGCAAGGGTTCCATTTCATTTCGTACAGCTGCACTGGCCTTCTCCAAATACTTTTGTTACTCAAGGAAAATACTTACAAGTTTTAGTTTCTACGTCTCACTTGAAAATTACAAGTTTAGTTTCAAAAGCTTTTATGTATCCAAACATAATGTCAATACTTTTGCTAAAACCTTGTAACTTTAAGTTCAGTTCATTAATATGAACAGAGAGATCTGTAAAAAATATCAGGGTGTTGACCCACTTTTTATCATTGAGCTGAGAAAATTTTCCCGGATCCTTATCCTCAAGAAATACCTTAATTTCTTCAAAGCACTCCACAGAGCACTCAAGAACTTTTCCTCGGCTCAGCCCTCTTACATTATTGTACATCAGCAGTCTGTTGTAGGTGGAATCAACCTCCAGTAAACGTGCAGAAAATCCTCGCTTGTGAAGGGGGCGAGCAGCTATTAAATTAACTATTTTTGTAACAACTGACATTAAGTCATTTAAGTTGGTGAATCCTGTATTGGTACATAAAACCTCCTGATGAATAATACAATGAAAAGGCACAATTAGATGTCCAATAGCTTCTGTAAACAATTTGACAAATCCGACTTTTTTCCCCACCATGTTTGGTGCCCCATCTGTCGTCACTGACACAACTGTAGAGGTATCAATGCTTAGGTTACGGAATGTTTGTAAAACAACCTTTGCTCCCTGATGTACTTGTTGCCATTGATACTAACTTTATCAACTCTTCTCTCATTGTGAGACCATCAGAATATTGACCAATAATGGCCAACTGAGCATGTGATGTGACATCAGTAGTTTCATCAAGAGAGATCAAAAAATATTTACAAGTGCTTATGTCTTTCTTTATTTGATGTTGTACATTTGTGTTTGGTCTCATTATTCAGTCTTTTCTGATATTTCTAATGAGTGGTAACTCAGATATTCTCTTAATAATAGCACATTTATTCTGCATATCGTAAAATAGAACTGTTGCACATCTTAGGAGAGTTTTTTTGAATAAATTCTCCCTCACTGAGTGCTTTTCAATGCTGAGCTATGGAGTGAGCAATGCTCAAACTTGCAAATGTTAAATTTGTAGAGCCTTTTATAAATTTAAGGATGGAATTAGATCAGCTCTTATAAAGGTGTAGCTGCCTGGAAATGTATTCCTTCCTTTCATTCTCACTTTTTTACAAGAGCTGGAAATGATTACTTTCAAAATGTCTATTTATATTCCCAGTTGTGCTTACTACCATTTCAGTATATAGAACACAAAATGAACTGCCATTTTTTTTTATAATGCCATACATTTTGTCCTTGTCTCTTGAAAAGGTCGGCTACTGCTAATACCACCTCCTTTACTTAACCTTGGTCTTTTATTTTTTGGGTTCTCCATCAGGGGGGCAGTGACAGAAGATAGAATTATAGATAGCCTCTTAGCTCTGCAGGCAATTAGGGGTTAACTAGCCTAACTGACCACAAGATGGCACATGTAACTGTCTTTTAGGAAAGGGCAGGGTTAATAAGCACAAATAGGGGTTAATAAGGATGCACAACAGTAATAGTAGTGAAATGGGGTCTGCACTATGGGGCAAAATGTTGTTCCTTATATAAATTAAGATGGCTGCCGCTATTTCTAATGGCGGGAAATGGCACCCAGAACACAGGCCCTCACCTCTCCCAGCCTCTCCCTCACTTATCTCAGTAATGGTGGTCAATTAGAAATCCACAACACCCCAGAACAGTAGATTGGATGATGGTTGCTGTGGTTATGTGGTTGCTGGTAATGACAATCACAGGGCCCCCAGAGATGCGTCCTCCACGGCATTCCGCTGCTCCCTGTGGCCCGAAGTGAGGTCAAAGATCCCCTAAGGCCTAAACGGAGGTCCCAAAACTAGACACTCTGTGCTGGAGTTCTATTGTTTTGGCCTACAGACCTCAGCACAGAGTGTCCACACTACACTGCAGCAAATGTTTCATCCTCGGCTACTACACAGTGCAGCAGCTGAGAATGAAACATCCTTCTCAGCATGCGGCCCCATACATCTCTGTATGCGATCGCATGTGGCCACGTGTCTTCGAAAATGGCTATGCATGTCAGTGCTAACATGCGTGTCATAGGTTTGCCATTATGGTTCTAGTTGCTCCTTTCACTATCCTGAAATTTTTGGATTCTTTTTTCTTTTTTCTTTTCCAGTTGAGTGTTTTTGGCCTCTTGGTATTTCAAATCTTTGACTTGATTCTTGCGTTCCTCTAGTCTGCTGTTGGGTCTTTGTAAAATATTTTTGTTTCAGTCAGTGTATATTTAATTTCTAGTTGGTCCTTTTTCATATCCTCGAAGGTCTTGCTGAATTTATTGGCCTTTTCTAGGAACCTCTTGAAAAACCTTATAACTGTGGTTTTGAACTCTGTATCCAGTCTTTTGTTTTCCTCCATGTCTTTCATTCGTGATCTGTTTCTTTCTATCTGCATTTTCACTGCTTACCTGAGTTGGTAGGGTAGCTTTGTGTGCTAGGTGTCTCAGCCTTCCCTTTACCTGAGGTAGACGCTCTTGGTGCACCCCTCTGTGGACTGTGTGTACAGCCTTGTTGCGGGTAAGTCTTGATTGTTGTTGGTATCACTTGGAGGAATTGACCTCCAGGCCAATTGGCTGTGAGGATCAGCTGTTTCTATGCTGGGAGACAGCCTTATG
Organism: Antrozous pallidus; assembly: GCA_027563665.1. Taxonomy (NCBI): domain Eukaryota; kingdom Metazoa; phylum Chordata; class Mammalia; order Chiroptera; family Vespertilionidae; genus Antrozous; species Antrozous pallidus. Next base: position 7,177,476 of record CM050515.1, read on the forward strand.
TGACAAGACTTGCAAGTTTCCCAAAGCCTCTGTGCTTAGGTTGGATGGGGGGAATTTCTGGGTGGGGCGGAGTTTCAGGGTGGAGCTGACAGCCTTGGCTTCCAGTCATCCCTGTCCCAGGAGGTCACTGGGTCTTAGCATTCATAGGCAATTGCTGCAATCACTTCTGAGAGAAAGGCGCCCTCATGTTTCACCTGCTGCTAAACCATCCAGTCTCTCTCCCAATGAATCCAGACTCCCAGATTTTCTCCCAGCCCTGGGGTTCCGTGCAGTCAGTACTGGGTTTCAGAGCCTTCCGGGGTTCCTTTATCCCTCCCACCAGATCACGCCAGCGGCACAGTCACCAGTCTGCCCTCTCTGCGTGCACTCGTGCGTGCTCCTGCGGAGCTCTACCTTTGGCTGTTCCCCTGAGATTCCACCTCACAGTCCAGATTCCCCTCGTAAGGGCCTGGTTTCCCTGGGTCTTGCCCAGAACCGGGGTTCAGTGCAATCGGAACTGGGGTTTAGCACAGTCTGGAGATTTTTTCTCCTTTCTGCTAGGGTACGCTTGCCAGGCACTCAGACTCCCCATTCTCTCCAGCCTATCCTCTCTCTGTTCCTTAGGCTTTGCAGCTGCTCTGATTATTTGTGTGCATTTCTGTTTCCTTCTAGTTGTAGAATTTTCAGTCAGCCAGCTTTCCTGTGATTCTGGATGATGTCCATTTTGTCTTTTAGTTGTATTCTTGAAATTGTTGTGTGTACCTATGCTGCCATCTTGGTTTCTCCTTGTCAACAGGAGAATAGCCTTAGCCAGGTGGCTCAGTTGTTTGGAGTGTCATCCCGTGCACCTAAAGGTTGCAGGTTCATTTCCTGGTAAGGGCACTTATGAGAGACGTCCGAAAGATGTTTCTCTCTCTCCCTTCCTCTCTAAAAATAAATAAAAAACATACCCTTGATTAAATGTTTAAAAGTAAGAAAAAAAACCCAAACAAGAAATGTATTAAAGGGCTGGGATTCCCCTCGTGGTATTGGCAAGGATTTTGAAGATGGAAGACAGAAGAGATATTATAGTGATGTTAGATGAGAGCTCACTAATATTGGAGTTCTCATCTTCAACACCTCAATAAATAGTCATGCAAAATCTGTGCCATTTAGTTCAGCTTCCTGAATTCAGGCCACTTGTAGGCAATCTGCCTTATGAATTAACCTTATTTTCAGTTACTTTTCTTTGCTTAAATAGTTCTTCTTTAAATAATGATATTATTTGCACTTGATTTGACATGGCAGGGTGATTTTTTAAAATGATATATATGAGGGGAAAAAATCTTATGTTCATGGTTATTTGTGTCTAGAAAATGCAATTCTGTTGACTTATGTCTAAAAGCCAGCTTATTAATTAGCAAAAGTACTTACAATCCTATATTTGCTAATTGTCCGGTTGTCTGGTTAGCCATTCAACCAATCCTATCTAATGGAAGAGTAATATGCAAATTGACCATCACTCCAATATGCAAGATGGCTGCCCCCATGTGAACACAAGATGGCCACCACATGATTGCTGTCAGGGGAGGGCAGTAGTGGACAATCAGGTCAGCAGGGGAGGGCAGTTGGGATGTACCAGGCCTTCAGGGGAGCGCAGTTAGAGGCAATCAGGCTTGCACTGGAGGGCAGTTTGGGAGACCAGGCCAGCAGGGGAGGGCAGTTGGGAGGGACCAGGCCTTCAGGGGAGCACAGTTAGAGGCAATCAGGCTTGCAGTGGAGGACAGTTTGGGTGACCAGGCCAGCAGGGGAGGGCAGATGGGAGGGACCAGGTCTGAAAGGGAGGGCCGTTGTAGGTGACTGGGTTGGCAGGGGAGGGCAGCTATGAGGAACCAGGCCTGCAGGGGAGGGCAGTTGGAGGCAACCAGGCCTGCAGGGGAGGGCAGTTGGGAGAGACCAGGCCTGCAAGGGAGGACTGTTGTAGGCGACTGGGCTGGCATGGGAGGGCAGCTGGGAGGGACCAAGCCTATAAGGGAGGGCAGTTGGAGGCAATCAGGCCTGCAGGGGAGGACAGCTGAAGAGGACAGAGGCCTGCAGGGGAGGGCAGTTGAGTTGACTAGGCCAGCAGAAGAGAGCAGTTAGGGATGACCAGGCCTATAGAGGAGGGCAATTGGGGGTGACCAGACCAGAGGGGAGGGCAGTTAGGGGTGACCCAACCTGCAGGGGAGGACAGTTGGGAGGACCAGGCCAGCAGAGGAGGGCAGTTGGAAGCGACCAGGCCTGCAGGGGAAGACAGTTGTGGGGGACCCAGGCCTGCAGGGGCGGGCAGTTGGGAGGACCAGACCAGCAGGGGATGGTAGTTAGGGGTGACCAGGTCTGCAGGGGAGGGCAGTTGGGGCTGACCAGGCCAGCATGGGAGGGCAGTTAGTGGCTACCAGGCTGGCAAGTGAGAGCAGATAGAGTTGATAGACCTACAGGGGAAGGAAGTTACAGGAGACCATGCCGGCAGGGGAGGATAGTAACGGGCAATTGGGTCAGCAGGGGAGTAGTTAGACATCAATCAGGCTGGCAGGGGAGTGTTTAGGGGGTGATCAGACTGGCAGACAGAAGCAGTTAGGGGCAATCAGGCAGGCAGGCAAGCAGTTGGGAGCCAGCAGTCCTCGATTGTGAGAGGGGTCTCAGATTGGAGAGGGTGCAGGCTGGGCTGAGACACACTCCCCCTTCCCCCGCCATCCATGATATTTGTGCACTGGGCCTCTAGTCAAAACATGATATGCTAATGATATGCTAAGGCTACTCAACTGATCGCTCTTACGTGCAATGTCCACCAGGGGACAAATGCTCCAACCGGTAGGTTAGCTTGCTGTTGGTGTACGGCCAATTAGACTGAGTGAGACGGGCCAGACACACCCTGGAGCCCTACCACGGTCCTGCCCACTCCTCTCCTCCCCACTGGCTAACCTCCCACATCCCTCCCTGGCTCCAATCATGCACTGGTGGGGTCCCTTGGCCTTGCCTGCAGTCTCTCACAATCCAAAACCCCTGGGGGGATGTCAGAGAGCCAGTTTTGGCCCGCTCCAGCAGGCTAGACCAAGGGACTCCACTGGTGCATGAGTTCATACACCGGGCCTCTAGTTGTTTTATAGCAAAGAGAATATCCAAGTGTTGAGAAACTATACATGAGAATAGCATGCATATTTTGTCCAAAGAGAGCTTATTACTTTTTCCTCGCTTATGAAAAATTAGATCACTGCCTCTTTTGACATAAAATTTCTATTTTTGTAAAAGAACAGGAAGCATCCTTTTTTTGTTTTGTTTTAAAATCAGCCATTTAAAAACTTTTCTAATAGTGTCAATGTCCACCATAAAAAGTAGATTCCTACTGGTTATTCCTATTTAAAGTTGGGATTGAGAAATTTAACATGAAAACTACTTGGTAAATATCAACTGGGAATCTCATAAGATTTACTGTGTTTTTACTAGTGTGTATTTTTTTTGGGGGGGGGGGGAGATTTTTTAAATTTCTTTATTGATTAAGGTTTTGCATATGTGTCCTCATCTTCCCATTAGCCTCCCAACCCCCTCCCCCCTCATGCCCTTGAGGGCACAGATTTGTAAAAAGGAGGGAAATAATCTTTCCTTGGTTAAATAAATAAATAAAAGGTGGTATATGCATTTAACCTTCAGTGACCCTAGGCCTTATTTATGTAACTAGCTTTTCGTCAGGAGTGAGTGAAACTCAATCCTTGGTGTTTCAGCCTGAAGTGACCTCTGACCCTCCATCTGAGGATCAAGGGGCAGTTGTGCTCCACACACTTTGGAAATATTTTTACCAGCCGTCCCACGGCTGGGGCTTCACTTTTCTTCCTCCTAACTTGTTTACATTAAATTAGCTTGCAGGAGAACAGTGATATCTCCCAGCAGTTAGTCTAAGGGGTGCTTATTGAAAATACTTGCTGCTGTGCTTATTTTTATTTATTTCATTGCGGGTTCCCTCCCCCACCCCCAAGATTTGCAAAGCAACCAGGTATTTGAATGAGAGATAATTAGAAGACTGAATCTTAATGAATCATATGTCCCTCTATAAGATAAAGGGAGAATATATTTTAAGAGGGAATTCATACTGTAAGCTTAATAAGTCTTGTTTCTTTAGTTAAATTGTAAACAGGGAGGCATTCCTGCCCCAGCGCACCAAACACACAGACTACTGCACACACCATGGCAAATGGTGGCTTAAGGCTTAGGCACTGGGTAATTGACAACCAGATGCCTGTTGGTTGATGAAACTATATAGAGTTCAATATTATACCTTTTGATTGTAGGGAGAGTACACTGTTTTTCTCTAACTATATCCAAGAAAACTTGCTCCAGAAACATACAAATGGGATAAGCCTAGGTCCAGCAAGTCTCAATAGTAAAAGGAGGGCCATAAAAGGGGACTTGGGAGTTCACGTAAGGTGAATGTCGCCTGTTTTCTGAGATCGCTGGATTTGCTGGGACTCTCTCATGACAGACACATGAGACCTGTAGACTAGTTTGATACCCCAATGTGCTAAAGCCTGGAATTAGTAGCCAGGGAGCAAAAGAGCTCTTGACCAGCCACCATGTGCTCTTTCACTCCCTGTCTCTGTGCCATCCGATCCGCCACAGTTCTGGATCCAGCTCACCCAGCAGCCACCTCTCACATTTGCTCTGGAGCCTCCCACCCTCATTCGCTCTTCCTTGAGACTGAAGTTAGGTCCAGTGAAATGATGCTTGGGTGTTGACCACCAAATTGAATACTGTGCAAGAGTTCTTCACATCAACCATCCCTCCCTCCACAATGTAGCTGCTGCTCCTTCCACTCTCAGCATCAGTCTTCAGCCACAGCCTACTGGGTTTTGATGACAGCAGCCCACAGATGCCAAGCTCCAGGGGCTGGAGGGACCCTATGAAGATTTTTTACTTTTTAAAAACACTACAAAAATTTTCAATATTTTAAATTAATTTGTTTTCTAATACATTGAAAAGTCTTCTCTTCACACCTGGTCTGTTGTGGAAACCCTAATCAGAGTACACCAGATGATCAAGACCAATTTGCCATATGCAGGCATGCAGGCGAGGGCACTGCAGTATTATTTGGTAAAAGGCTCCTTTGCTCTTCACAGGTGCAAGGGCAATGACTCGGTAGTAGCAATATATGTACTGCAAAAGCTCACCCTTATGTAACCTGTTTATGTTAATGCAGCACGAGCATGTATCACTAATTGGCACCATGCCCCTTTTGTTTGAGTGTATATATATAAGTTGCCACTGACCACCCGGTACCCAGCAGCTTTTGTGGGGCTACTTTGCAGAACTACTTTGTGTGATGGCTACTTGGTCTACAATAAAGTCTCTCCTAGATATGCCTCCGACTTCTCCTGTCTTCCTGTCATACTTGGCATTTGAGGAGCTGTTCTTTCAATACCCTTGTAGCATTTTCAGAGAGTTTAGGCCAACATAGGGTTATTTTAAAATTGGATTCAGATATCAATAACAGACTACATATAGACAGATTAGGCAAGTTTAACATCAGGCGTTAAGATCTCAGCTTCTGCTAATTCTCACCTGAAAGTTCCAATGACTTCAACATCAGCTGTTTCTTAGCTGAGAAACACAAAATCAAAAAAATTTCCCCATTGTTAACTAACACACCTAATTGATTTTACTGGAGCCCTGAGGCTGCTGTTGGTGAAATGTGCTTATGACGCAAAGGTTTACAGTGTGTTGTTTTCCATTGTTTTAAAGATGATCGTCCCCAGACTCAAATTATACCTTACATTGGCTGTACTAATGCCAGTATAATTGTTTTGCTTAATTATGGTTGCCTTTTCCTTGAGTCATAGGAAAGTTTTATTGGAGTTCTTTAGTATAATTATAAAAATGAATGGGCTTATAATTAGATGTGAGAGAAACAAATCCAAAGTTGGCCCAACAGTTGTTCTACTTATTAAAGTTACAACTGGCCAAGAAACCATAACAGAGCTGGCATGCATTGAAGAATCTTATCTGGCTAATGGCCACATCAAGAAATCGAATTTGAGCCCTGGCCAGTGCGGCTCAGTTGGTTGGATGTCATCCCATACACCAAAAGGTTGCTGGTCCCATTCCCGGTCAGGTCATGTGCCCAGGTTTTCTGATTCGGTCCCCGGTCAGGATGCATATGGGAGCCAATCAATCAATGTTTCTTTCTCTCCCTCCTTCTCCTTTTCCCCCTAAAATCAATTTTAACTATTTTTAAAAGAGAAATATAATTTAAAAATTAATTCATATCCTCGTGTAACTTTAATTGAAAAAGTAACATTATCATCATTGAAATTAGTACTGTCAATAAATGTTGATATGTTTACTTCCTGTATATTTTCCATTTTCTGAGATCTAGACTTAGTCAACACATGTATTGCTCAGAAACCTCTAATGAAAGGATGGAGCGGTTGCCAACAACTGGTCCTGCAGACAGCTGGTAGTCCATAAGGTCCGAAAGGGTGGCGACTGCTGGAAAACTCATATGAATAGTCTAACTACAATCTAGGTACCACTAATTTTAATAATAACTTGAGAGACGTCTTTGGACTCATTCAATCATCTCTCAGACTTTTCTTGCACATAAATAAAATGCTTCACATCATCCTGATTTCATTCCTGGTTTCAGAAAAACCAGCTATCAACTTATCAGCAACAGAACTTGAATGTGGTGATTCAGGAGGTAATTTCTCCGACTATATTTGGGGATGCGCTTCAAAAGCTTAGCAGAATGCTGTGTCTAGAATGAGAATTTCTCTATAGGAGCTATTGGTGATTCATCCATTTTGTCTTCATTCTTCAGGTGCTTGGTTTATATATACATGGAAGTGTTATGTTATCCTATCTCATGGTAAAAGTAGAGAGAAACACAACGCTTTTGCATTATACCCACCCAAAATAATTACCATCAGAATTAAACTGTCATGATGTCTTGGCATAGGCAAAGGAAGAAACGAGATGTGTCTACTGGGGCTGCAGTTGGCAGCAGGTCTGGATGGTGGGGAAGGCAATATTAGCAAAAGGTTACCATGCCCACTCAGTTATATTCAAATGTAGACCTCAGGTATTCAAGCTCTGGCCCCTCAGATACCAGACATCCCCAGGACAGCCAGCTCGGTGTGGCCATTGTCACTGAGTGGATCACTGTTTTATTGTTTCCTAGATCTGAGCCACTTGTCTTTCATCTGTATATCACAGTTAAAAAAACAGATTCATGTATTGTGCCTTAAACATTGCCAGGAAAAGTAACATTAAACACATATTTAGACCTATTTTCCTTTTTTTCTTCTATTATTAACTTAGAGACAAACCCATAAAAAGAACGAATTCTACAGTGTAATTTAATTGATAAGGAATGCCACCACATGCAAATAAAACATCACTTGGAACAACAGGAAGACAAAGTTTTTCACTGATTTTCCAGATATATCGGGAAATAGTTTGGCCACCTGTTCTGGCCCTGCTGTGTGATATGGTGAAGTTACTGGGCTTCTCTGTGCCTGTTGTATTCTTCATTTATATAAAATGGTGTTTGCACAAGAAATGATGCTTTCTTCTTCCATCTTAGTGAGCTCTTTCACACTTCTCATCAGTAAAATGGTAAAGGAGTATGCAATGAATATGCTTAAAAGTCTTTAAAAATATGTAAAAAGCTCTCTGATCCTTCTCTCCAATCACTTCCATGTTCTGGGATGTAGATCTTGGTCTTCAGCTTTGTCTCCCTGCTGCCCAGTGTGCCCATCAGCATAAATGAGCACTCAGTGAGTGTTTGTTAAATGGAACTGCACTTCTCGCTTTGTTTTTTTTGGGGGGGGGGATAATGGAAGCTCTGTATCCTGATTGTAGGGTATTTACATGAGTCTTTTGATGTATTAAAATTCATTTGTTCTTTAAAAAATTATTTTAGATATATTAAAATTTACTTTATTTTTATTAAATTTATTGGGGTAACATTGGTTAATATGATCATATAGGTTTCAGGTGTGGGTTTCTATGTTACAAGATCTGTATATTGCACTGTGTGCCCATCACCCAAAGTCAAATCTTCTCCTGTCACCATATATTAAGACTCCCTTCTTCTCCCACCTGCCTTCCCTCTGGCAGCTACCACACTGCTGATTGTGTTCACGAGTTTCAGTTGTATATCCCACACATGAGTGAAATCATATGGTTTCTAGCCTTTTCTGACTGACTTATTTCACTTCCATAATGTTCTCAAGGTCCATTCATGTTGTTGCAAATGGTACTCTTTCGTCATTTATGGCTGCATAGTACTCCGTTTTGTGTCTGCACCACATCGTCTGTACCCAGTCCTCTGTCACAGACATTTTGGTTGTTTCCGTGTCTTAACCACCGTGAATGATGCTGCAGTGAACAGAGAGGTGCATATATCTTTGCGAATACATTGTTTCAAGGTATATATCCAGGAGAGGGATTGCTGAATTATAAAGTAGCTCTATTCTTAATTTTTTGAAGAATCACTAGACAGCTTTCCACAGTGGTTGTACCACTACATTCCCACCAGCAGTGAATGAGGGTTCCCCTTTTTCCACAACCTCTCCAACACTTGCTATTATTTATTAACAGTATAACTGACATATTTGGTGGACAGATCTGTGGATTTTAACATACAGAACCACACAAAAAGTCAATTCTACTCTATGTTGATTTAAAAAAAATTTAGTCTTCCTTTTTGAAAGAATCACTTTTGGCACACTGAAGAGATAGACCAGCAGCTGGAATTTCTGTCCAAAATATCTAACTTTTCTACTATAAATGGCATTTCAGTTCATTCTATTTTTAAATTATATTTCTCTTTGGTTTTTCTAATAATTTTTAAGTAAACTTTTGTTTATACTGAGATAAGGATCTTTCCTGTTAGAAAATATTGTTTTTAAATAATATTTAAATAAATAAACAGGGAGAATACCTGTTTCCTTCCAAGGGTCTTGCTATGGAAATAAAATATGGTTTATCGGCCTTTCCTGAGGAGCAGCTACTAATAGTGTTAGTGAATGGCATTCATTGAGTGTCTCGAGTCCAGACCCCTGGCCCTGTAACCTCAGAACTCCCATGAAGGAGGTGAGCATACCCTTCTTTGACAAAAGAGAAATGAGAGACGGAGCAGCCACAGAGAGGGCCATGCTTGGGGACATATACAGGACTGTGGAACCCAGCACTCTCTGTCTCCAAATCCCATATACACACAGGCTCTCATACATACATTGGAGGGGGTAAAAGGAGAGGTTTGCCAAGACTGTGACAAAGATTTTGTTCAAGTTTCCCATTTCTGAAACAGCGAAGGCTGATGTAGGGACAGCCACTCTCCTCTAGATGCCTGTGCTGACCACTGCAGCCAGCCAGCAAACCGCCTGCTCTTGTAGTCCTGGTGTCTGCGTGGGAGCTTGCCACGCAATAGCCCAGCGTGCTTCGAAGAGCGATAGCCTAATGACTAAAACTTTGTCCTCTCCTTCTTATTGTCACTCCTTTGTGTCCGTTGATGCTCAGTTCACAGCAAGTCCCATCACCATGAGCTATCAGTACCTTATAAGAACTGAGTAAGTGCTAACCCTTGTGATGGATGGGCAGAGAGCAATGAACAGTTTCTTTTTCTGATACAGACGGACTCCTCCACTGCTGATGAGCAACAGGTGGATTGGTTCTATGCGCTGCCACACATTCGTTTCCTGGCGTGTTTCTTCCCTCGTAGGAGGTTTTAACTCCCTCAGTTTCTCCACAAGGCAGCAATCATCTTTTAACCTCCTCTCATACTTAGCAATTATCACATGTCCCTAAGTAAGTTAACTGTCAGCAGAAAATTTATTTAGTTTCTCTGTTGTTACGAGGTTTTGGAAATCAACACTCTTGGGGTCTTGCTCGTCCTGACTCTAACTTGCTGGGTGACAGTAGGTGACCTACTTTCTGTCTCTAAGCTGTACTTTTCTGCAAAAGGAGTCATGGTGCTCCCTCTCATGGGGATGGGTTTGGAATTGAGACAATAAATATAAACTGCTTTCCATAGCTAGTGATCAGTACGTTATTCTCACTATTGGTAACAAAGACTCATATGATCATAACCTCAAAGGTAGTTCATTTCCAAAAATTGTTCATATACAATTCCACTTTTTCTGAGCAAGCCTTTATTTACTAATCCCATTTCATGGCTCAACAAAATCCTGGAATCATTGGATATAGTATTCTGCCCTTTGTTGGCCTATGCAGTTGCTACTCATGTGTCAAGAATAGTCTTTGCTGTTAAGCACCTAGGCGAATGCCAAATGAAGCTAGAACTAAGCACTCTCCTTTCTTCTGGCCCAGCTGATTAGGTGTTCAGAAGTGAAAGGTTACACCCTTATTCTTGAAAGTGGGAGTGAAAAGCGATTGCTATACACTTGGTAGAAAGGTGAATTTTTAACACCCTAATTGCTTTGTTTTATTAATATTTCCTCAACATATCAGGCTGGCCTTTGCTGACAGTGAACTGGCGTTAAGGGCACTTTAGTGGCTTCAGAGCAGAGCAAAGTTCCCTAGTCACCTGCTGGAAACCCTGGCCTTGGCCTTGTCAAGGGTTCTGCCTGCGCTAACCAGCCACAGGGGATTGTCAGCTATTATCTCTTGGTCCTCACACCAGTACTCCTGGGAAGGTCCTTCCTCCAGTTTTGTGTGAGGCATGCGTGTTGGTGACTTCTCCAGCTAAAGTCAGTTCTTACTTAATTTAAGCCATCCCCCTGCCCGTGGAGCAGAGACACACACATTATACACAATGGGCAAATGTAGGTTTACAGTTGTGAGCAAAAGAGTTTTATTACTTATTCATTATTGTATTATTTTTCATACAAACAATGGTAAGCCTACTTTTTCGCCAACCTGTATAGTACAAAGCTATCAAGTCACAGCCCAAATTAATTCAAGGTCTGAGATTTAATGTGGCAATTGTGCTTTCCCTTTGTATTTGCCTATTTTATAAAGGAATTAGCTTCTTTTGACAATTCTGTAATCTGTAGAGAGATTAGGTGGTTCAATTGCCTGTTGTAAAGCAAAATAGCAGCCAATGGCTATTTTCAACCAAAATAGAATAATTTTACTTTTTTTTAATGATAAAAGGAATAGTGTTAATTATAAAAAGTCAAAACCACAAAGATAAAGAAAAAAAAGATGATTCCATGTCTTACCAGTAGCCTTCTAGGACCTTTGTCCAAATATCTCTTTGTATGCATATACACATGCCAGTCAGTGGTTTCAAGTGGTCATTTTTCTAGATTTTAAATTAATTTGGGTTAAAATCAATATACATGTAGATTAGAACTTATTGATATAAGATAAATCTTTCACTGGATCACTAATTGAATGTTAATTATTGGAAAAAAACAAACAAAACGAAGTCATAGTTGCCAGGATATCAATGAATTTCTTTTTAATTTGTGTGTGTTGATTTTTAGAAAAAAAAGAAGGATAGAGGGAAAAAAAGAAAAACATTTACTGATTTCCTCCATACTGGGGATTGAGCCCACAACCCGTGTTGCCTGACTGGGAAGCAAACTGTGGAACTCTTGGTTCAACCACTCAGCCAAAAGCCATTTTATCTTTATAATATCAAAGAACTGCAATAAATTTAGCTAATACAGCTATGTAAAAAGAAGAAAACAGCCCTGGCTGGTGTGTTTGAGTTGGCTGAGTGTCACCCCATGTTCTGAGAGGTTACTGGTTTGATTCCTGGTCAGGGCTTATACCGAGGTTGCAGGTCAAATCCCCAGTAGGGGGCATGCAGAAGGGGGCATGCAGAAGGCAGCTGATCAATATTTCTCTCTCATCAATGTTTCAATCTTTTTTTCCCTTCCTCTCTCTCTAAAATCAATAAAAACATATTTTTAAAAGTTAAATTAAAAATACAATGGTTTTAAATTTTAAGTTGATTAGAAATTATGCATGTAGTTGGCTTATAGATAGAATTTTTTTCACAGTTACATTTACTGCATCATCTTTTAAAAACTTGCTGCTATCATTATTAATGTTAAGAGCTGTATTGTGAATGTTGAGGTCTAAGAGCATTTCTCATCTTTTTAAAAAATACTAATAACAGATTCATATTCTGTAGTTGGAGTTAAGGTTACACAGTATACTATAGTGGAGAATTCAAGCAAATAACTAATTAATTTCTTAGAAAATACTTTGATGTGTCAACCTGAACTTGCTAGTTCACTCAGTAAGTACCTAGTAAGAGAGATTTTTATGACCCAAAGTCATCAAACACAAACTAATGATGTTTACTCTGCATTGTTGCAGATTTGATGATGGAATACATGCCAGGAACTTGGAGGTTGGAGAGGGGTTTGGTTTGGTTTGCTTTGGTTGGTAGAGGTGATCAGGTGTTCTGTGTTTTTTCTTGGAGGAAAACAATAGGAGTTCAGTCTTAACTGAGCACCTATGGGACAAAAACTGGAAGGGTTGAATGTTTCCTTCCACTTCTTGTCTAATCAGTCCCTCGAACTTCTTTTTACATAGCTGTTTTCTTCTTTTTAATAGTAATTAAAACACTATGACCATCTGTGAATACTCAGAAGCCAACTAAATCTTAAAAACAAGTGTTTTTCCTAAGAATACATACATAGTGTTTGGTCACTATAATAAATTATTTAAGATTATGACCTACATATCTCTGTGTATTCTTTTAATGTAGGGACAAAATACATTGTTTCAAGACCTTGAACTATGCAAGTTAATTTACTTAGTTTGGAACGGAGAATTTTCTCATCTATGTAGTGCAGATGGGAAAGCATAGGTGTTAAAATGTAATATCTATCTGCTTCCAGACACAGCCTGCCATTTTATAAACATGGACATACAAAGCTCGCACTGTAATGTCAATAATAGCAGAATTGGGCTAGGGAGACACCACATAGGGTGTCAGGCAGATATTGGTTTTAGCTCTGGTCTTCATCTTAATTTCTTTAGTAATCAAAACAGAAAGATACAAAGTATTTGTAACTTACAGGATAATAAAGTTCAAAAATAAGTAACAAGAAAAGCCACAGTCATGAAAATCTCTGACAGAATAAGTTCTACACTTCCTTGAAGAATCTGTTTATTTCACATTGTTCAGTTTAAGATGAGAGGTAGGGTCATGCCTCTATTTATCAAAAATTGTCATAAACACAAGAATTACCCCATGATACAAAGAGATTCGGCGATATTAAGAATAAAGGTGATAAAATAGTGACTCGTTCATTAGATTCGGTAAGGCATACACTAGGACAGTTCAGTGACTGTACAAAGCATTATGCCCCAAAGCTGAGATGTAACCGTTGCACACAGTGTCGCCCCCGGGGCACTGACTGCGGCAACAGACTTGTTTCTAGAAAGAGCAGACAAGAGGAGGGGGCTTCCAGACCAGAACCAGACTGATTAAGGAGATGGGAAGAGTTGTGATGAGGACAAATTAAATGTCATAAGAATGAGTAACTGGGCTATTAATAAAAAGGAGGGTGAGGTACCTTTAATGTAGATTTGTTCTATTATAGCTCATATCACTTGAAATGTAAGCTGTCACCAGGCAATGCATGAGCACTTTACATGGATCCAGATAGGTTTAGCAGCATTTCATTTTCATAACTGCAAGTTCCTACTATTGTCCACATTTAAGACATCAGGAATAGGTTTAGAGAGATGGGAATGAGCTTGCCCAGGGTTCCACAGCTAGCGAGTGGCCAGCTTTTCTCTGTGTACCTAAAGGATCTCTCGTGTTGTTTGCCATTGTTTGGAATGTTTGAGCCATCTGCATGACTCTCACATTCATTTTAAGTGATGCTTCTTATGGTGCTTTTCTGATCCTTCGTGGTTTGCATGTAACAAACATATAATGCTTTATATTCTCGGCTATATAAATGTATCTTGTCTCATAAGCTAGAGCTAGTTTCTTGGGAGTGATAATTGTGATTTCTGTCTCGATCCATAAATATTACATAAGTGTTTGTTTTTGATGTGTGCATTTATGATTTGTCTGTCTAAACAATTTTTCTCTGACAAGCACCAGCATATTGCTGTGTACTCTCAGTTAATGTTCATTTTAGGACTTTAGTGTGTGTGTGTATTCACAGCAGGCATTCTGTGAATGTGTGTGTTATATGTTATGTTCACAAAATGCCTGTTCTAAGTGCAAGACATTTCTTGAACAGCAAAGAGCAGACACCTCTGTGTGTGCAAAAATTAGAAATAGTCTTGAAAGTACTATAGGTAAGCAAGGAAAAATGCCCTGTTTGTTTCCTCATAGAAATGACATTTTTATTTAGGGAGAAAAACCTATGAATTTATAATCTCTCCCTTTCTCTGTTTTTCAGCATTTCTTGAAAATTGTATGCAAATGAATGCAAATAAGCAATTTTCACTACGAAGCTTCTGAGAACTATAGGATGCATAAAATTAAGATGCTGAGAGAAACATGCAACTAGTTAAGATAGCATGTAAAGAAATGCTTAAATTCCAATTAGATACTTCAGTGGAAAATGTTAGTTGTTTAATTCAAAAGGTGTTTATATAATTTAGGGAAGACGTGTCCTCAGTAGTGTTTCCATTTTCTTCAAAAATCAGTTTTAGGAGCTTGCACTGGCTCCATTAAACTGAAAATTGAGTTTAACCTAAGAGTTAGAATGCAATAAAAATGTGTTCTAGTTTTAATGCTTCTACCATCAGCACATATAAGGTAGTCAGGAGTGGTCATTTGAGAGTGAGGATCGTGGATATAAGGATCATTTTCTGTCCCATTCACATGAAGCTCCATGGTAATTCCATATAATGGGTTCACAGAAAGCCTTCATACACAGACCACAGCCAGCCCTACACCCTAGGAAAGGTTTCTACGTGGTGCAGGAAGGATTCCACCCATGCCATCGACAGCACTGGCCGCCTTCCATCCAGACAGACACTTTCCTCTCAGGGCAGCATTGGGCATCTGCCAGCCCTAACAGGGACAGAAGAAGAGGGAAGGAACTTGAACTCCAGTTAGGAGCCTTTAGTTTAAATAATTGGAAAACATTTTTGCAAGGCATAAAGCAACAAGGAAATCACTAAATAATTTAATATCTTTGTTGAGAAGATGTAAGCTATCTTATAAGACTGGTGCTATTTCTGCCCCCAGACAGAAAAACAGACAGGAAAGTGGTTTATGCTAGTTTTTCAAATATTCAACTTTGAAATGTTCCACAAAGTTCTACTTGACATGGGGAGAGTTGTTGTTTTCTACCAACTTGGTGTTTAGACTGGGTTTTCTGATTTCAACAAAGCCCATGTTTTATCCCAAAGTATCTATTTCTTGGCTTCAGAGATGAAACAGCTTTGACCACATGTAGTGTACAAAACTCTCTCTTAGACTTGGGTCCCCTCATCTGCAATTACTTTGTGTCTGACATGGAAAGTCAGGAGAACAACGTTTTTATATTTTTAAGAATCTTTAGTATCTGGCTTATTAAGAAGACAGCTAGATTCTCATAACTGCCTCTACATTTTTACTCTGGTTCAGTGGGTTGTTTTGTTTTCAGTATATGAAGATAATGCACCTCAGTTATGGCTAGTTTTCTGCCTCAAGACTTGATGAGTGATAATTTCTTATCTGTTATTGTAATGTGAAGCTTGAAACTACTTATGTTTACCTTTAAACTATAATATCTCCTGCTTTCAAACCTTTTTACCCATGTGATTGAGTTATACCAGGCATTGGTCACTGAGAATATATGGGTCCACTGAGTTGTAAATATTTTCCAAATGATGATACAGTTATACAAAAAATTAAAAAGATAGTGGAGATCTCTAAGTATTAAGAAGCTATCAAACTCATGGTGGTAGACATAAGTTTTCCAAAGTTCTAATATTTACATGATAGCTCAAATTTTATCATTGGCAACAAATATTGGCAGTAGCCTTCCTCAGAAGAACAGTTCCCTTTTGTTCATTTTCAAGAAAATGCCTTTTGAATACTTAAGCCTGATAACAGATTTTTATCAGTTGTTCTTCTAAAGTAAAAACAATGTTATGTGGGGGGAAATGGCTGGTTCAGCTGCAACCCAATCACACCAGTGCTTTTTCTTGAGAAAAACATCAGGCTCTGGTGTGTAATAGAGCTGCTTTATGTATACTTGCTTTCTGGTGACAGAATATTATAAAGAAGTGTACTCAGGGTCCAGATTTATTAAAGTTGATATTTATGGTCTCACAGTGGTGTGCTGAAGTGAAACTGATTTTATTTTCCTTCACATGTTTGGAGGGAAAAAGTACAGTGACCACTAGTATTGTTTGGGGCCAAAAGTGTCTTTTCACTATTACTGCAAATGTTAATCTAGTAAAGGAGACAAATAATGTTTTAATCCTATATAATAAAACCCTAATATGCTAAGTGTCCATCTTCTGGTCAGCTGTTCAGCCAATCAAAGTGTAACATGCTAATAATATGCTAAAGCCACTCAACCACTTGCTATGATGTGCACCGACCACCAGGAGGCAGACATTTAACTTGTTGATCAGTTGTTTTGGCATGCATTGACCACTAGGGGCAGATGCTCTGACCAGTAGATTAGCTTACTGCTGGGGTCTGGCTGATCAGGACTGAGCGAGCCAGGCTGGACACACCCTGGAGAATCTCCCACAATCTCTCCCTGGCCCCTATAATGCATGGGGGAGGGAGGAGAGTCCCTCAGCCTGGCCTGAACCCTCTCGCAATCCAGGACCCCTTGTGGGGATGTCGGAGAGCCAGTTTTGGCCCAATTCTGCAGGCCAGACCGAGGAACCCCACTGGTACACAAACTCGTGCACCAGGTCTCCAGTATTACTATAAAACAGTTCTGATCTGGGGAACCATTTAAAGATCATGGAGACCTCCAAGAGACAATAGAACACACATTGAGTGCCAGAGGACTCGAGAGCCAGGCAGAGGTCCTTTGCTCAAGGCTTTAAAGTCAGTTTGTAGTGGGCCGGGAGGGGTGTGGACGGAGCAGCATGGTCAGATTTATACCCTAGGGTGACAGTGGTGGCAGCAAAGTGGAACTCATTCTGGGAAGGAAGTTGAAGATTGGAACTAGGCATCGTTGCCAAGAACTAGCCATGATTTTTTTGTGTGTTGCCAGATGACTGAATAAGATTGAGTAAGCCACAAACTCTTAAACACATTCAACTGTATGCATGTAGTAAATTGAAGATATTTCTGGGTGTTCTTATTTCTACTCTGTGGGGTATTCAGGAATGAATCTCAGGCATGTGTGTGAGTATATATATATAAGGTTTGGATATGCATCACTGGCTCTTTGGCCTCCCAGGTTGCTATTTTCTAGCCCAGTTTGTCGTTTGCTTTATCATTAGCACATTTCCTGGATGACACACATGCATCCTGTATCATATGTGAAAAACATTTATTTACCATGGAGACCTCCCACTCAGTAGAAGTGTGGGAGACTCATTAGTTAGAAGGTCTAGGTCCATATGATATTCAGAAGCAATCACAAATCATTCTGACGAGCTAGCAGTACTTGCTTAGAACTCCATGCAGGAGCCCTGCCTCTCTGTTGATACTAAGCAAAGGAAATGAATCCTCAAGCTCAGCTGATTTCATTGTGATTGATCTGAGCCAATTTTTAAGGTAATTGATGATTTTGCCTTAGTTGAGTCTATTAGTGCAAATAATTATTAATCAATATGCTCTCATCTCTTACTTCAGAAGATAATTCTAACACATGATTTATTCTGAACATTTCACTTGAGCTAACTTTACAAGAGGAAAATCAATTGGCAAGTGGTCTAAAGCACTTTAATTATCTGTAGCTCCATATTCCTTTCTCAGCCATCTTTACCCAGGTAGCTTCTGTCCCTTTCTGGCAAGGGTGACAGGAAGGTTTTTATTGCCATGATGGCAAGATAATATGTAGTTCATCTTTGATTGACTAAGTTGATTTATAGTGATTTAGTTAAATGTCTTAAAAACTAAGTGTTGTGGCATTGCTTTCGAGAGTATAGTTAGCATTGCCCTTGAAAAAGAAGGAACATATTGCCCATTGGAAAGCAGTTTACTAGTGTGGATAGTGACTGTTGTGGAAGTCAGTTTACCCTAAAAACACAGAGACCAGAATCATAGAACATTAAGGTATGAAGCATTTTATGGGCTAAGCTTATAATACTCACCATATTGTTGCTCTTGTTGAAGATGCTTGTGGCTTCCCTATGCTAAAGCATTCCTACCTAGGAGTTGATGTTTTGCCAGGTAATGTCTTAAAAGTAGTGTTTTGGTTTGTTTTTTCTGTGAGAAAAGATGCAGAAGAAAATAATCAGCACCAGGAATGAGCCTGCAATTGTTCCCAAGTGGAGTATCCAAGCATCTGTTTTTGTTGTACTGTGGAGGGCACAGGAATGTGTGGGCCTTGACCTGAGATGTCGAGACATGATTTTAACAGATGGGAATTATAAACGTCAGTTCCCTGAATTGTCATTGTAGAAGCACTTCAACCAGCATTGAGATGCTCTGTCACACCTCTTGACCAATCCGTGCCTCTTGCTATTGCAACAGATCAAATGGCAAAACATTAATGTGCCCAGCAGCCTTCAAGGTCAGTTCTTCACTGCCTCCACTCCTTACCTCCATGTACTTCCGGGACACCCAAAGCTTGGGTCCAAGACCACAAATACCAATAAATTAAAATTCCAACTCTTAGTTAACAGCTGGCCTGGTGTCATGTCTCCAGAAGGTAATGTTCTTAAGCACTGAATAGAGTTTATATTATCAATTAAATGGTGAGAGAGAGGGAAAGTGGGTTCTGAGCAGATTTGGGGATTAACAGAGCTAATTCAGTGGATGTCTGACTTGGGATCAGCACTGCAGAGAAGACCTGGAAAAATGAGGTTCTGCTTCTGTCTGTAGGAAGTCACAGTCCTGGTAGGGAGGGTTGGAGTGGAGAAGTGAGCCATCAGACACGAAGCATACAGTAGAGAAGGGGCTGACACCAGATGGACAGGTTCTGATGTTCAAAGAAGAAGAAGGAGAGGCTGATGAACAAGACTGGTTGATACCATCCAGGGGCCCTGAGGACACTGCTGCTGTATCTCCTCCCCCCTCTTCCTGCCACCCCTCTCTGTTCTCTGGGAATAGCAGCTAACTCCAGGCTGCTCAGAAGGAAACTATGGCTTATAGTTTCCATGACTGCTGGGGGCAGTCATGGTCTTTGTGATGACTTCTTGAGTGACTGTCTTTGAGTTGCAGGTGGAGTCCAGGGGACCTTGTAACAGAGAATAGAGACTGAGTATCAGAACCATCGGGGGATAACTCATATTCCAGCTCGTAGATGCAAATCACAGTGTTTGGACATTTTTCTGACCAGGGGGCACTTTGGAAGCTGGTGTGTCACCTTTCTTAGAACATTCCTCCCATCACATTCCTCCTCTGTTTCTTCTCTCACCAGTTGCCTTCCACCTTGCTCATAAGTTGAGCAAGTGTTGAGAAGGCTAACCTTCTCCATGGATTGGCTGTTCCCTAGCCTCAAGTGCAGGCATTGTGAATCTTGGACATGTCACTCAACCACTTTGAGGAAAAGTTTTCCTGTCTGTAAAATGGATATTGTTGTAGTGTACCCCCATTTTACATAGGACGCCTCAGAAAGTCGAATTATGGAATCATCTATTAAAAGCCAACTGCACACGAGTGGCTAATGCTCTTCAAACCTCGCAGCCCCGAACAGCTCAACACGTCTGGCTGATATGGGCGGAATAGCACAAAAGTATCGATTACATCTTTGGGTCTGGAATGAGGAACCTGCTTCACGAGAAAGCATTTTTTTACAGAAGCAAAATTGAGCAAGTTAGTTACTTAAAGTATCTAAGAATCACTGAATCAACAGAAACACATTATCTGGGACCAGCTGGGCAATTTAGAATAATTGTGCTGTCCAGATTCTGGGATCACTGAGTCAACAGGGATGCACTATCTGTAGCTACTGAGGCGATTTAGGGTCTGTTCTGATTCCGGGACCACTGAGTCAACCGAAACTCAGTTATCTGTAGCTACTGAGACAATTTAGGATAATTGTCCTGTCCTGCTTCCCAGAGGAATGTGCTTTGATGACCAGTGAGATCACAATCAATGGGACATTCAGATCGCCAGCAAGGGAGTGTTGGATAGCATACATAAGTTCCAGAATATCAAAATAACTTTCTATTGTTTTAGCAAACAAATAAGTACAGAACCCAAACAGCACTTTCTACCTGAGATGATTGCTACCATACTTAAATATAATAATTTACTAATGGGATGGTTGTGAAAATTCTTTGAGGCAAATTTTAAAGAACTTTCTAAATAAACTATAAAACCCTGCAGTATAACATGTATAAACATATGTATAAATGTAACATGATTAGTAAGTTTATTTTATGTTTTCAATGTTATTAATCCTCCTTGCCTACTGCCCACTCTGGGGCCCATCAACATTTCTGTAATTGTTTTAATTATGAGAGGGAACCCTGAGTAGTTGTGCTGGTCCCTGTTTGCCCTAGCCTTTCCTACCCAAAGTGACTGAAATGTTCTAGAGCCAAAATAGAGAGGTAAAAACATCCTAAAATTAATTCCATGTCCTTGTTGCATATAGTACTTCAACAAATACCTAGTAAATGAAGGGATTATCTAAAATGGTTCCATCTTTTCCTTTTTTTTTGGGGGGGGGGGGTGTTCCCAGTGTTTTATATACAAGAAAACTAATTTAAAGGTTTTCTCCTTCTAAGTATGTTTAGAAACCTATATGACAATTTTGCTACTAACCTCATGTCATACTAATGACAGCATATGAAAGACAATGTTCTTTAGGACAAAGGAATGGAATTTTAAAGACCAGTAAAAATTGCCAAAGACATAGCAGTATGTGGATCAGGATCCAGGGCAATGCTTACATAACCTCTCAACTGTTTTCCCAGGTTTAAAGTGAAAATAAAGGCAGAAACGACATGTCTACACATGATATGTTAATAGCTGATCCAATCTACATAACAAAACAAACCAGGGGTGTAGGCCCTAAAAGTGATAGCCATGGCATCGAATATCCTGTTCACCTTTATTCCAGAGGATAGGGCTGTGGTGGTGAAACACAGCACTTGTTTACACAGAAGAAAACTATAAAACATTCAAGGGCAGGAAGTGGCAACGGGTAGGACATGCAGTTAGAGCAGTGGGACCTCGAGGTGAGCAGAATGCAATCACTCAAAGTGGAATTTGGCCAAGGCCTCCTGAGTCCCATCAGGACACGGTGCACTTTCTAAAATGTCAAAGACCTCTGTCTTATCTCCTCCCAAAGATGAGAAAGTGAGATGTGAAGCCCTTTTCTGGAGGTGATACTTGTTTTTAATGATAGGTTCTGATCTCTTTTGCAGACTTTGAGCATGTGAACCAAGAGTTCAAAAATAGCTCCTTGAGGGAAACAAAACAAAACAAATCCCCAGAGGCCTGGAACACAAGTGATGTGCAGACATTGGTGATCTGGGGTTGTAAATGGACAATTCTGTTAACAGAGGACGATCTGGTTAGAGACTGGTGTTCCAATAAGGCATGAGTCAGTCAGTGCTCTGGGCAGTTTGCCCCAGTGGGAAACAGAGTAAGGCTGATAATTTGCATTTATATAATACCCCTTGGCTTGTGGCTCTTTGCAAACGTTAATTAACTCTCTAAACCCCCCTGTGAGGCAGGGGTGTCGTAGGTAACTCTCAGGAAGGCCGGCCTGTGATCCCAGCCTGAGTGGATATGCACAGTAGAAAGTACTGCTGGCTGTGGATGGAGCCCAGGAGGTTGAGTGAAATTTTTATGAGGAAAAAAACAACAAAGGTCGAATGTTGATCAGCCTATGTGGGTAATGAACCTGGATGCTATGATCATGGATGAAGTTCTAACATCTAATTATTTAGTTTCTCTCCTATGATCCCAGGCATTTGTCATGAAGTGTGCTTTGTGACTATTTTGTCTCTCGTCTTTCTCTCGTCATTTTCAAAGCTCTGCTTGTAAGGGATTTCAAACACCAGTGTAAAGATCAGTATATGGTGATGAGCGGGAGCCAGACCATATTAGAAATCAGTATTTTTATAGCTGTCTTAACAGTCTATTCAAAGATTCATTCATTGATTGACCTATTTTCTCAATCACTACTTTATTTGACAAGCACAGGTTTTTTAGTTTGCTCCTCATTAGACTTTGAGGTACCCCAAGAACATATATGCCAGAAAACCATTTCTCTGCTCATGGCCTAGGACTCAGTGCTATTCTCTTTATTCTCCTCATGTTATGGAAGTGTTTCCATTTCCCCAGTCTGTATCGGACATAGGCGTTAGGACCGTGGGATGTTTAGCACTCTGGATGCAATTTACCAGTGAACATTATGTACGTGAATTTGTTATGAGAAAGACATACTGCATAGAAGATCATATGATGTGCCATAAAAGAACCCACTTCTCTGTGTACTTAAATCTCACCACCTGTTAGAAGGCCTGTTGGAATTTGTGAAAAGTTCAAATTTTAACTTTTTCAAAAAAGAAAGTGCGTGTGTTTTTTATGAAATACTAGAGACCCAATGCAAAAAAAAAAAAAAAAAAAAAAAAAAAACACAAAAAAACCATACAAGAGTAAGCCTTCCTTCCCCTGGCTGCCGGCCCCAGCTTCCCTCTGGCACCCAGGACCTGGGCTTTCCTTACACCCCCGGCTTCATCCAGAAGGTTGTCCAGAAGGACATCTGGCCTAATTAGCA
The DNA here is from genome assembly GCA_027563665.1 of Antrozous pallidus. Taxonomy (NCBI): domain Eukaryota; kingdom Metazoa; phylum Chordata; class Mammalia; order Chiroptera; family Vespertilionidae; genus Antrozous; species Antrozous pallidus. The sequence goes on from CM050515.1 coordinate 7,200,221, forward strand.
TATTACACTTTTGTTATTATAGTTTGATGCTAGACCAACAAAGTGCTACTTACTGGTGGTACTTGGGGAATTTGCTTGTGCTGAATAGGTAAGATTTGTGCATGACTTGGCCTGTGTCATGTGGAATGGGTGCTTGTTCTGAGGTGCTGAGAACTGATTGTAGCAGTTGTTTCCTATAATAGATTCCCATTGTGTTAGATTTTTTAAAAATTCAAGTAATTTGCACAACTTTTTACAGATTAGTTCAAAAGCCAACTTCAACATAGCTCTTCCCAAGTTGTAAGAATTAGTGGTATGTGAATTCTTGGGATGTACTCTGTGTTCACATACTGTGGTTCAAGTCAGATAAGATGTTACTTTCAGGTTAACTAGGGAGAGATCTACTGGACAACAAGGTCTATTATTCTTTCAAATAATCTGGAACAGTAGGAAAAAGAATGAGATTATGCAATTGCTCCCAGAGTCTTAGCTGGAGCTGGCTGTCAGGATAGCCACTCAGGCATGGCCTCAGGAAGGGAGTGCTCTGTGTGGTGTGTGTGAGAGATCAGACACACCAGGCTGAACTGCACCCTGCAAGGCACACACTTTCTTTCAGGCTGTTGCCAGATGGTTTTGCTGTGGGCAGTGTTAAGCTTTATAGATTGAAAACACCTGGCTTTTCATCGGTCTTGTGTACCCAGCAGGAGAGCAGTGTTAGCCAAAATAAATTCACCAAATTCTTACCTGACATATTTACTTGACTTAAATGTAATAAGTTGGGGCAATTTCTGAGGCTGAATCTTGTTACCAACTGTGCAACTGTTCTCTTCAACCTTACTCGGCCTTTGGAAGAATCTTCATTTTAAAATATGGACATAAACCTTTACTTGGGGCTTTCAAATGCAATGTCAGTAGTGATTTCTGAAGATACTAAGCTATTTGCACACACACTGCTTCCTGTAGGAACTTCCTGATAGAGGAAGATTCAGAGCAATCCCATGTGACCACATGTCAGCAGGTTTCAAAAAGGACTTGTGAACTATTGCAGTTGAGAACATTAGATGTCTAGTGTTAACTGATTTCTGAAGAAATAAAGAAAAGAAAATGTAAATAATAGAAAAGCTGTACTTGTCTACTAGATACAGACTGGTGCTGGGATTCTTGGTTGCCTTTACCTTTTGAAAACATCCTTTATTATTTTGTAGCGCATTTCTTCTGCCCCATTTTACATGACTTGGTAGAGAAATTTCAAGACTGAAGCTTAATGTAATTCTACCTCTGATTAAGCATATGAATGATTTTTAACTTCCAAAATTGCCACCACACAGATTCAGACCTTGGAGCAGCAGTACACAGACTCCACTGAGTTAAGACTTTAAAGCTGACCAATCAGTGTTTATAATTGGTTGGCTGTTGTCATTGGTCTTAGCACTTGAACTTGAAGTTAATGAGAAAGTTTTTCTTAAAGAGATTGGTAAAAGCCAGGACTATTTATATTGTGCCAGCAGTAATGTTGCACACCTATTATGTTTCAGCACAATAGTAATCCTATCAAGATGGTAGTAATTATCCCCATTTTACACTGAGGCTCAGAGGTAAAGCCCCTAGCTCCAAGTCATTCAGCTAAGTTCCTATGTTAGTTGCTCCCCTGGTAACCAAAACTGTATTGGAGGCTTGGATTTCTTACCCTAGCCTCTCCTCCATATTATAAATTGTTCAGAGGATAGAAAGAAAGCTAATCATATCCTTGAACATGCAGAGTGATTTGCTAAACACTGGGCTAATCATAATTCTACCTGCCGTTGGTGCGTTGGCCGTGGAGGCTTCTCTTCCGGCCCACAGATACATTTGCTGTTGCCTCAGGGCTTTTGCACTTGCTATTTCTTCTGTCTACAAGTCTGTTTCTCCAGATCACCATACACTATTGAAGTACTACTTGTCATTTTGAACTCAACCCCCTCTTCCTTAGAGAGCCCATCTAACCACATTGCCTCAAAAAATTATCTTTTTTTCTTTCCCAGCTTCCCCTACCCCCCAGTACATGCCCTCACCTGCCCCCCCTCCAGTGTCTTATATTCATTGGTTATGCTTATATGCATGCATACAAGTTGATTGATCTCTTACAGCCCCCTCCAACCTCCCTTGCCTTTCTGGTGTAGTTTGACAATCTATTCAATGCTTCTTTGCTTCTGTATATATTTTTCCCTATTTCTTTTCTTTAAAAAATCTTGCCTCTGCAGACTAGAAATAAACATATAAGAACAAAAAATGTTTGAGTCCCAACTTCAATGTCCAACAGTTCTGAGTCCCAGTTTCAAGGTCCAACAGTTCCTTATGTGTACATGTCAGCAATGATATCTGGATGGTGATCAAATGGTGGCAATGCAGGTCCCACCCTCTCTGGTTTGGTCCTAGGCAATCTGCAGCGACGCACAGCTGCTGACTGCTAGCATGGCAAGGGGTCATCAGCGTCTTCCATCTCTGGACTGTTTCTCCTCTTGTCTTTATGGTTGGAACAGACTTGTCAATTCCTCTCTGTTGCAATAATTCACGTGGTCTTGGAGTGGTTTTCTGAAAATATACAAACATATCTTCAACCAAAGGTTAATAAAGGAATCTTTTCTATAAAATTGACTTGGGATCCTTTTTATTTTTGCCCAAACGATTTTCCTTTGGCTTATTTTGACATTATGTGTGTTTTTCAGGGGTGTCTTGCTGTTAGCATTACAAATGAAAATTAATTTCTAAAGTAAAAATTTTCTGGATGTAATTTACTTACAGGATGTTTTTCCTTACATGATATTACCTTACTATCCCTCTTTTTTTTTTATTAATGGAGGCTTTTGTAAAATTTATAATGCAGTCTGATAACTTTAAATTTTATTTTTTTTGCACAAAAATATGACTGATTTAGGTTCATTGCATGTTAAGAAATTTTACCATGAGATGAATTATCAATAGAAATTTTAGTTAATATTTTAGGAACAGCTTGTTGTCCAGTACAATTAAATTTTCTGGAATATTCACTTATTTCAATTAGCCAACTTAAATTAATCTGAAAACTTGATTACTATTTTACTGTCAAATTTAATACTCTACCAAAAATCTTAGTTTACCTTGTAAATATTAGTGGAAAGGATTATTTGCATCCTTGAGTAGGCCCTTAACATTCCTGGTGCCAGGCTAGATTTAGATACAGGGCAGCTGCTGTCGGCCAAGTCTCTGTCTGTAACCTGGGTCCCAATCTAAGCTGGGTGTGGGAAGCAAAGCCGCCAAGGGGGCAGGAGACCTCCCTCAGAAGGGCTGAGGGTTCAGGCCCCTACAAGATTGGGGGAGTGAGGATCTGTGCCCCACCTCTGTTGACCCCCAAGTTCTCTCCTGATGGCCCCTCTGTGACTATGCCTATCTTAGGTTGTTCCTTCCCTGAGAAATCTTACCCATCTCTGACTAACCAGTTCCTCCAGGGTCAAGCAGGGGATGTGAGGTTCAGTTCTTTCTCCTTGGTAGCCTATGCCCTCATGGCCTCCATGACCAGCACCTGCCTTGGGATCCCCTCGCCTGCTGGTGGGGCTCCAGCACTGATCACCTATCTCAGGGAACACAGGTTTCTTTTCCAGGGAGCGCCCAACTCACACCATTGGGCCAGGGACAGATCCATGGTACCATCCACCACGAGTCTTCAACTGAGGGCGATTGGATTGTGAGAAGAGGGTCCCTCTTGGCAAAAAGGGCAAGAGGGACCAATATAGAATGTTCAAGTGCCTTCCTAGTGTCTTAATTCCTTCTGAAAGGGATTAAATCCTTTCATGTCCTGTTTTAAATTGCTGCCAAACATTCAAAGAATTAGTTTATAAATTTATTTGAGATAATTGTACAATATGCTGTTGTAAAATATCAAAAATTATAATGACGTGGAATAATATCATGTAAGGATATTCTTTGCTCTAGGTCATGGCAATTCAATTTCAAACTGGCTGTCAATTTCTTTTTGTATCCTTATATAAACTTTGTCAGGGAGGCAAAAATACAAATTTCTTACTTTCGTTCAAGAGGCCAAATATATTGACTTTCAATTACAATCCTTACAACATTTGAAGGAAACTTCTCTTTATTTCCTTCCAAAATAATTTTCAAGCTATAGAGAGTTTCATTTAAAAATCTTTGTCACATGAAACAATTTCTCTTAAGATTATGGTGACCACTAGTATGGATTAGATTTAACATTTTATTTTTTCCTTATAATTTTTTGAAATTTTTATTTTTTACATATATGTCCTTATTCCCCCAATACCTCCACCCCCACTCATTCCCCACCCCCCTGGTGTCTGTGTCCATTGATTAGGCTCATATGCATGCGTACAAGTCCCTCTGTTGATCTCTCCCCCTTAGTCCCATCAAAATTATATCTCAAACCACTCAAAAGAGACTTGACTCTGCAAATACTGAGAACTAGCCTCTCTTACTTCTCTATCTTCCTGAATTACGACATCCTGATTATTAATCAATCTGGCCTATATAAACCTGTCCCTGCACATGTGCCTCTTCTCGTTTACGTCAGGGTTGGGGGAACGTCTGACCTACAGACTGTGTAAGACCAGAAAAATCATTTGCTCTGGCCCTGTCAAGGCATTAAGGATGAGTTAATTAAATGTTTGATCAAATATAGCAGGCTGACTTTTAAGTTGATAATTTTGTATGACCTGTGAATTATGGTATAAATATCCAACCATTCTTGGCAGAAGAATGGTTCCCCACCCCTGTTTTACATAATCTGCAAGGAAACAAGTGAGAAACTGGCTCTGTTAAAAATGTCTGTTTGATTAATATTGGTTTCTCATTGCTTTTTACCTTGCACTTAGCCTTCCTTTTTCAGAAGCCTACATATGTGTTCTGTGCAGGTTTGTTGGATTAGAACTAGGTATCAACTAGAAGATAATTTTATTTAGAACAGGGATAACCAAGCATATGGCATTTGGTATGCGTTATGTGAAGAAAGTCAAGTTACATTATGAACAAATGAGTTCTGAGTTTCTTTCTAATATGGAACATTTATTTATCTTGTATTGTTACAGAAATTTTCTGGACTTTTTTTGTTATAATTACCTGATTAATATTTAAGTGGTATGTTTATATTTTGAATTGATTTATATGAAGCTTTGCTTTTTCACCACTAAGACACTCAGGTTTCTCCTTACCCCAGTCATAGAAACCATTCTCTCTGCTCCATGCCTTCTTCATTCAAAGGCTTTCCCAGTTAAAGAATGGTAGTGTTCACCCATATTTTTGCAAAGCGGCAGCAGTCACACAGCCAAAATGTTCCACCAGAAGGCTATTATTCCAGATCTTCATATTATTTATAGATAGCTCTACTTAAGACCTCTGTGACCTGCAGTAAATTGTAAAATACAGTCTTTAGCTGTGTGTGTGTGTGCACGTGAGTGCACGCATGTGTGTGCGTGTAGTGTATTTATTGCAACATGAATTTCCTTTGTGTTATTTCTGTGTTAGAAGGGCAGGGAGAAATTTTGACATCTCCCACCACACTCCTGCCCTATCTTGGTGTTTTCCCTCCATTTCCCTCTTTATCAGTTCCCCTGAGAGTTGAGGCTTGGGAGGAGTGACATTCATTTGCTTGACTGTCTGGGTGGTGTGCAGAAGCAATCAGCCACTGCCCAGCCTCAGGCGCAGGCATGGAGTCTGGACTCCACTGCTTGTTTCCTATCGCATCCTCACCAAATCATTATCTTTTTTGAACTTCAATTCCATTATTAGTAAAACATTTATAACTAGAGGCCTGGTGCACAAAATTTCTGCACAGGTAAGGTCCCTAGTCCTGGCTGGTGATCAGAGCCAATCTGTGGAGTGACCAGGGCCCCTGCTGGCACCCACCTTGGCTGGCCTGGCACAGTCTGCTCACCAACCCCTCCCTCCTCCCCCCACCCCGCACTGCCACCAGTTGCTTCCCTCTGCGGGGCAATGTGGGCGGAGGAGGGCTGGCACCCACCTTGGCTGGTGGCCTGGCACCACCCACCCCCCTGCAGCCACTACTGGTCAGGGCCTGTGGGCTGGTGGCAGCTCCTGCATTGAACGTCTGCCCCCTGGTGGTCAGTGCATGTCATAGAGAGTAGTCGTTCCACCGTTCATTCTGCCATTTGGTCTGTTTGCATATTAGGGTTTTATTGTATCAAATAATACACTAGGCTCTTCTTTAAATTATAAAAGCACCAGTAGCCCTGCGCATGAATCCATGCATGAGCTCGCTAATAGCTCGCGGCCACCCTCCAGTAGCTCTCTGCCTGCTGCCTTGCCCTCCTGTAGCTCCCCTCACCCCCCTCCCCCTGCCCCCCCTCATAGCTTGCTGCCTCCTGTATCTCTCCACTGCCTGCTTGTAGCTGGCTGTCCCCCCCTCCCCCTTCTACTGATCTGTGATCTGGTTGTTACGAAGTATAACGACCATTTGCATATTACATCTTCATTATATAGGATTGTATTAGTTGATCACTATACAAATTATGGGAAGTTAAAATTATATATCCGTTATCACCAAAAAATATTTCCCCCATTCTACCACAAATCATTCTTTTATGAAGTTGGCAAGTGTCCATTCCTTTGTTGTGTGATTGCAGGTAATACAAGAGAGGCCATTTAGTCAGGAATGTCCATTAGGTCTACTTCTCCCTTTTTTTTTCTTAGGAGAAATTCTCACAATAAAGGTCAGTGTTTGTGAAGCATGCTACCTCTCGTGGCTTTCTTTCTTTTACATGGATTTTAAAACTTTGTCTTCTCTTAAGGGAAAAAAATATTGGTAACATCTTTGAGGGCTGTGTGAGATGTTGATGCCAACTTGTTCTCAGAATGTCTTGATTTAAATTAATCTCCCCTTTCAATGCTAAAATCTTAGGATTTCCATTTGCTGAACTTGGATTATAAATAAAAGAACCCAACTTTGCTGTAGGTAATTATATTGGAAGAAAGTTTACTAGCATCACTGTTCATTTTGTTGTAGTGTACCCCCATCTTACAAAGGACGCCTCAAAAAGTCGAATTATGGAGTCATTTATTTATTTATTTATTTATTTTATTGAATTTTTACAGAGCGAAAGGGAGAGGGATAGAAAGTCAGAAACATTGATGAAGGAGAAACATCGACCAGCTGCCTCTTGCACGCCCCCTACTGGGGATGTGCCCGCAGCCAAGGTACATGCCCTTGACCGGAATCGAACCCAGGACCTTTCAGTCCGTAGTCCGACGCTCTATCCACTGAGCCAAACCGGTTTCGGCAATGGAGTCATTTATTAAAGGCCAGTGGCATACGAGGTCTGGAGCAAAAGCACTCCAGACCTCGCAGCAGTGAATAGCTTATATTGGCAGAATATCACAATGATATCGGTTACTAAATCTTTGGGTCTGGAATGAGAAAACTGCTTCACGAAAAGCATTTTGTACAGAAGCAAAAAAAATTGAGCAAATTAGTTATCTGAAGTACCTAAGAATCAACAGAAACACAGTATCTGGGACCACCTGGGCAATAATAATAAATAATTTTATTTTCTTGGCTGTAATAAGTCAGGTAATTGCCACCTGGGCAATTTAGATTCTGGGACCACTGAGTCAACAGGAGTGCGCTATCTGTAGCTACTGAGGTAATTTAGGGTATGTTCTGACTCCGGGACCACTGAGTCAACCGAAACTCAGTTCTCTGTAGCTACTGAGACAATTTAGGATAAAGGTCCTGTCCTGCTTCCCAGAGGAATGTGCTTCTGTGACCAGTGAGATCACAACCAATGGGATATTCAAACCATCATCAATGGAGTACTTGGATAGCATACATAAGTTCAGAAAAGCAAAATAACTTTCTATTGTTTTAGCAAACAAATAAGTACAGAACCCAAACAGCAGTATCTACCTGAGATGATTGCTACCATACTTCAATTTCATTAGAGAGGGCTCAGCATATTCACGATTCATCTTTTATCCCCCATCTCTATCAATGCACAGTTTACAGATTTGCAGCCAAAAATGTGTTCTAATTAGATCCCTTTTATCAAACATAAAAATTTCATTTATATGTTCTTTTTTATAGAAAAGATAGTAGAAAATACTCTGTAGATATTGATGTGTATACTTAAAATTATGTTTCATTATTGTAATATATCTCAGGACAATGATAATAATGTGTGTAAATCAACTTCATAAAGTCTGACTGAATGGCTGAGGGCTAGAAATCCCCTTCAGGAAAAGAAACTCAAGGCAGGCGTAGATTAAGGGGTGAGCGCCGAGGAAGCTAGCACTCCTTTCTGGTGTTGCTCTGTTAACTGTGAGGGCGTGTCGCAGGATCTTGAAAGCATCTGTGATGTCCCAGAGACTGGTGCCGGCTTCCTGCCCTTTCAAGGGGACTCCTTGATCGTGCGTTAGACCTAAAGGAGGTGGTTGGAAAGCAGTTCTTGTGTTCTAATTGCCCAGTGGGGTGAGGTTTGGGGACAATAAGTAAGGGTCAGGTTTGAAAGCTGGCAACCCAGTGAGCAGACCAAATCAGAGAGAATGGATGACTCTTTAAGAAAATTGTTTGGTCTAAAATAGTTTTCTTTCTTAAACGTTTTGAAATCTGCTTGATGAATATGTGTCAAATTGATTTGGGGGGTGTTTGTCTTAACGTTTATCTTATTCTGTCAGATCATTAACGAAAATCATAACTCTAAAAGAGGTTTAAACCAAGGATTGTTCCACAAAAGGGATAATAGAGAGCACAGGAGCTCTGAAGGGAAGGGCGGAGAGTGGGATAGAGGAAGGGCACAGGGCCAACCTGTGCGGGTGGGGCTTGTGGTATTTCCTGCTGCTGCCTCCAACATCTGCTGTGCTTGCATGCTTAAATAGCTGGCATATTCTTTAAAAACTGCAAGACCTTTTGCTACTTTCTTGCCTTCAGCATGTTCTTTATATGCCAGTCTTAGATTTTAAGATATTTATAATAAAAACAAATAGTAAACTGGTTCCTTCAACCCCACTATTCCTAAGGAAGGATTTTTAGAGAAAAACAACTTGTACACAATTGCAAATCATTTCCCGTTGACAGTCTTTTAACCCAGGAAAGCCATTTGAATTGCCTTACTTTGTCATTTAGAGTTTTATGATTGTTTGACTTTGTTAATCCCTTAGCAGGATTTACTGTGTGTGTGTGTGTGTGTGTGTGTGTGTGTGTGTGTGAATCTGGTTGCACCAGCCTTTGGAACACCCAAGTTCCTTACCCTAGAAATTCAGGCTTCCTTCATGGTTTCTGATGGTGCTGGAGAGTGATTGACAAGCCTGAATGGGGGCAGGATGGGATTGCAGGGACTGGTACAGGTGGCAGTAGCTGCCACAGAGACAAAATACAACATACATTTTGGCTGGAAATATGTAAGAAAACCTTTCCTCAAAGTAGAAACAATAAACAATTATCCACTTCCGCAATGAGCTAATTGAAATTGTCTCTCAATAAACAAGTGGATAATCTTCAGTGCTCTTCTGCCTTCCCCCCATTTTACTTATTCCCACTGAATTTTTTTATTGTGTTTTATGTTTGTTAATCCTCACCCAAGGATATTTTCCCCATTACTTTTTAGAGAGGAAGGGAGGGGGGAGGAGAGAAACATGGATGTGAGAAAGACACATGATTGATTGCCTTCCATGTTCGCCCTGGCCAGGACTGGGGGTCAAACCTGCAGCCCAGGTATGTGCCCTTGACTTGGAATTGAGCCAGGGTGCCCAACTTAGGCGCTAGCCACTGAGACGCACAGACCTGGCTCACTGAAATCATTTAAAATTGCATTAGATCTCAGTAATACTTAACATTCCGTCCCTATTTTTGCATCCTCTTGACTTAAAGTCCATGACTGTCATTTGATTGCAGGGCACAGTTGTTTTTTTAATTGGAATTAAAATTAAATTGACTCAGCTCATTTTGTTTTCTTGGCTGTAATAAGTCAAGAAAGGGAAGTGGCAGCCGCTGCAGCCCATGGGCATGCAAACCTAGTCATTTTAAGAGCAAGTCTAGCCTCCTTTTTTATAATCACACCTTATTTTAAAATTATCAGAGTACAATGGTTACTTCTAGTTCAAAGATATGAAACAAAGTTTTAGAGAAACATATTTGTTAAGTATTTGAATTACCTACTAATTATTTCTGGAATATAATTCGTGTATGAAGAATGCTTAGTAACTGAAATCACTATTTGGAAATCATCTTAATACATTGAGAGTAAGAGAATGCTATAAATATGAAGAACATAGTCTGAGAACTTAAACCCTTGTTTTCTGTTTAGCAATGTAAGGTATTTTAAATGAACTGATATGGAGAGATTTAATACTTAAAATATTAATATAATTTTATTTAAAATGTTAATCATTTGATAAAAATTTTTTTTAAATCTTCATTATTGAAGGTATTATATATATATATCCCATTTTCCTTCCATTGACCCCTTCTAGCCCATCCTCACCCCAGGCCTTCACTTTTTAAAATTCCCTTTCTTAGTATTTCCTATATTATTCACTTTATTAAGCTTCTTAAAATTCAGAGTGTTCACTTACTCTAAATTGATATTTGAATATCTAAGTAAAATATCCCATTGCTTGCCTGAAGAATATTTTTTCCCAAGTGCAATGTTCTATATGATTGTGATGATGAAATTGCTTAGAACACTTTTGAATCAAAAATTCTTGTAGACAATTTAAAAGTACAAGTTTATGATCAAGTCTTGGTCCCATCACTGGCATATGGAAACATACTTAAATTTATTTTTAATTTATTTTATTAATTAAAATAAATAGTTTCTTTTGATTCAGACATATGCATATTCACTTGTGTAAATGTATGTGTGTGCGCGCTCATGCATGCTCACGTGCGTGCGCGCGCGCACATACATACACACACACAAACACACATGCAGAAAGCATAAACAGGGCTTTTCCAGGCTATCAAGGCAATTTTCTGAATGAGCTGCAAAGCTGAAATTAATATCTTTCTTTAGAGTCATCAAGGACAAAACCCATCACCTATTACCCTGCCTGATGCTTAACTCTCCATGAAGTTAATGTTGATTTTGTACATAAGGGCACATTATCAGGGGAAGCAAGCAATTCCTTTGACTATGCACAGTTAAATCCATAATGGTGCATAGTCTGATTTAATTAGTTCTCATATAATGTGATGCAGCCAGACTGATGTAATTAACAATGATGGTGCTGGCAAGAACTTTACGATTATAGATACTAGAAACTCCAGGTTTCAAGTTAAGTATTTATATTGTTTTAACAAGACTGTGATATTTAAATTAATTTTGAAGTGAACTTGTATTAAAAAGAAAAAAATGCTTTAAATTAATAAATACTGCTGTTTCCTCTGATAACTAAGAAGGTAGCTCTCTATCATCTGTGTCATTTTTTTTTCTTAAAAAATTATATATAGAACCTCAGCATATAAAACTAATCAAAACAATTTTATTAGTATAAACTTAGAGTTAAGGTCAAAAGTGTTATATTTCTTTATTCTTAATACTAATGGCTCAGTGCATGAATTTCGTGCATAGGGGCAAGAGGTGTCCCTGAGCCTGACCTGCACCCTCTCCAACCTGCGATCCCTTGGAGGATGTCCGACTGCTGGTTTAGGCCCACAGGGATCAGGCCTAAACTGACAGTTGGACATCCCTCTCACAATCCAGGACCACTGGCTCCTAACCATTTGCCTGCCGGCCTGATTACCCCAACCACTCTTCCTGCCAGCCTTCTCGCCCCCAACTGCTCCCCCTTCCAGTCTGATCACCTCTAACTGCCCCCCCCCCCACTGGCCTGATCACCCCTAATAACTCCTCTTGCTGGACTGATCACCCCCAATAACCCTCCTTGCTGGCCTGCTTGCCCCCAACTGCCCTCCTCTTCCAGCCTGATTGCCCCTAACAGCCTCTGCTTCAGCCCCACCACCATGGCTTTATCCAAAAGGTCTCCCAGTCTAATTAGCATATTACTGTTTTATTAGTATAGACTAGGGGTCCAGTGCATGAAATTCGTGCACTGGGGGTGGTTGGTCCTTCAGCCCAACCTGCCCCCTCTCTCATACTGGGAGCCCTCAGGGAATGTCCTACTGTTGGCTCACCCCTGGCTGAGGCTTTCAGCCTTGGGCACTCAGCAATTCATCGCCCTGCAATGGGGCTGATTGCTGGCTGGCTCCACCCAGGCCCCAGCCTGCCCCAAAAGCCTCTTGTGAGGCTTTTTCCAGCCTTGGACAGCAGTCATCTTAGTTGGGTGTTAATTTGCATATTGCTCCTGATTGGCTGGTGGGTGTAGCGAATGTATGGTCAGTTTGCATATTACTCTTTTATTAGATAGTATAAGTTTTTAAGAATATTGAGTAATCTCTGTAGTATCTTAACTTTCTGAGAAACATTGTTTGAAAAACATCCATCTGCTGGATTGTATCCAAGCACTTTGATTTGATGATTTTATTACTTTATCCACAAGTCAAATTTCTACCTATCCTTTTTGCACCAGCCAGACAGGTTGCCTCACTTGCCCTGAGTATCAGGATTTCCTGACAACATGTCCCCAATCTGGAATTTGATTCCTTAACTCTCTTTACACAGTTTTCCTGATCTTCAGGATATAGTGTGAGCATTTCTTTCTTATAATTGGTGCCATTTCAAAACACCTCTTATATTGACATCCTTAGCTCCATAAAGTCACTTACCTGCTTATATGTACACTAGAGATGGTGAACGAAATTCATACATGGGGGCAGGAGGTGTTCCTCAACCCAGTTTGCACCCCCTCCAATCTGAGACCCCTCAAGGAATGTCTGACTCCCCTTTTAGGTCCAATTCCGAGATTGGGCCTAAAAGGGGAGTCAGACATTGCTCTCACAATCCAGGACTGCTGGCCCACAGCCACTCACCTGCCTGATTGCCACTAACTGCTTCTGCCTGCCAGCCTGATCACCCCCTAACCACTCCCCTGCCAGCCTGATTGATGCCTAACTGCTCCCCTGCCAGCCCGATTGCCCCTAACTGCCTCTCCTGATAGCCCTATTGCCCCTAACTACCCTTTCCTGCTGGCTTGGTCACCCCTAACTGCCCTCTTCTGCAGGCCTGATTCCCCCCCCCAACTGTCCACCCCTGCTTGCCTGGTCACCCCCAACTGCCCTCCCCTGTAGGCCTAGTCACCCCCAAATGCCTTTCTCTGCTGGTCTGGTCACTCCTAACTGCCCTCCCCTACAGGCCTGATTGCTCCCAACTACCCTCCCTTGCAGTCCTGGTTCCTCGCAACTGCCCTCCACTGCAGGCCTGATTGCCACCAACTACCCTCCCCTGCAGGCCTGGTCCCCCCAGCTGTCCTCCCCTGCAGGCCTGGTCACCCTCAACTGGGTCCATTCAACCCCTGGGGGGAAGAAATAAATTCCAATTTTTTTACCTCCCCTGCAGGCCTGGTCACCCTTAACTGCCCTTCCCTACTGGCCTGATCACCCCTAACTTTCCTTACCTGCAGGCCTGATTGCCCACAACTGCCCTTCCCTGCTGGCCATCTTGTGGTGGCCATCTTGTGTCCACATGGGGGCAGCCATCTTTGACCACATGGGGGCAGCCATCTCATGTGTTGGAGTGATGGTCACTTTGCATATTACTCTTTTATTAGATAGGATGTTTTGTATTTCCATGTAGATTGCAAATTTCTTAGCTTTAAAAATAAGAGGGAGGGGGGACCCTGCACTATTCCCAAACTTAGCATGATGCTGTGCAGATAGTTACTGTATGAATAATATTGAAGGATGAACTTATGACAGTCATATCTTTCAAAACTATATTGAGCACTCCTACTCAAATACATAGCACCTAAGTTTAATTCTATTTGTCCATCGGTAAGCCTGGATACATTTTCATGGAGAGCATTATTATGCTTGGTGACATTCCTAGTCAGCCCATCCAACCAGCACGTATGACATTGCTCCAAGACTAGTTATGTAGCATGGTTACAGGAGGGAAGGCTTCCTTTCCTTGCCTGAGAGGGAGTGAGCAGAATCTTATTAGTGGGGCTCTCTTGGTGATGGGGATATGGCCTTGAGTTCTTCCACTGCAGAGCAACTTAAAGCAGGGAAGGGAGCCAACAGCTATGATTCTTGAGGCCATAAGGTCAACTTACTGACCTTCTTCATTGGCTGTGATAAGGAAACCTTCTGTGTCTGTTTTCCCAGGGGTTCAAATGTGGAAATGGGGTGGGGGCAGTGACTGGCAGTCAAATATATGTCTTCCTGCCAGAAGAGTGAGAATAATGATGTGGAAGTTGGAGGGTTTGATAAACACTTCTCATAACTTTGCTATTATGCTGGTAAGCTGCTTCTCTGCATTAGTTTACCCAGAAGAAAATGACAGCGTTCTTCATCTTAACAAGTTTTCTGTAAAGTTGCGTGAATAAAAAGTGGGTCCATTCAACCCCTGGGGGGAAGAAATAAATTCCAATTTTTAAAAATTAATTAATTAATTAATTTATTTATTTATTTTTATTTTTATTATTTTTTTTTTACCAAGCCTTGTAGTTATGTATTGAATGTTTTCTCAGAACATTGGAGGTTTCCTTTCTGAGCTCCGACATCTGTCCCTGCTCTCAACCCCTAATTCCAGGTGGCAAATAGAACTGGGTTTGTTACAATTAGAACAGCATGAATTCTTATATGTGTACATGACTATGGCTGGTTGTATGGCCTTGGTTTGCCTGTACTGATTTTATAGAACATGCAGTTTATTTCATAGTCAAGAAAGCATGTTGAGGGACTCTTGGGAATTCAAAAGTAAGAAGACATAGTGCACACCATCACAGAGATTAAAATCTTGAATTGAAAAAATAATGTGTGCAATTGGACTAAACATTCCTGACTAACTAGTTATGTGGTAAACAAAAAAGTGCTTGAGTTTAAAACAGGCCACATCTCTGAAGTCGGGACTGCCTTGGACAATTTTCTGAAAGGGTTCGCAGTGCAGGAGGGTATAAAATAGCAGCAGAGCTGGTGGTGACGAATATTTGTTGTTTTTCATTCCTTTTTTCATCATTCATGTGTAATAATGAATACATTGCTCATTACTTCTAATCAGTAGATATTGTTATGGAAATTTCATAGCAATTTTCTATACCTGTTTAGCAGAATATTTGAATTCCCATTGATGTCATTTTACTTGGATGTTTTTTTTCTGGTCATCAAGCAAATTGGAATCTCAGAAAGCTCAAAAATATATAACTTAGTATAAATCACATGTGTTGAGTGGTGACGGCAGATGGGTGATCTAGATTGATTCTGGCAGCTCACATGTGGCCTGTGGACCAGCAACAGTGACATCACCTGGGAGCTTGTTATAAGCACAGCAGATTCTCAGACCCCACCTGAGACCTGCTGAATCAGATCTCATTTTCACAAGATTCCCAAATAACACATATACACATTCAGTGGTAGGAAGCATTTTCTTCAGCTACTCACACTGGGCATTTAGTGTTCTGTTCTCATTCGATTCTGTTGAAACTCTACCAATTGTGAAGGTAGGTGTTTAATCACTGTGCATGCAATCTTCCCTGAGAAGGATACATTCTTTAACAGAATAGTTTTGTAGCATTAGGGATGAATGATTCTGGCCATAGTTAAAAGTTAAGCGAATACCTAAACTATTTCCCCAGCACTTGGAGTTTTTAAAAATTCAAACCATGTTTTGGAAAACACTATTGCCCCTTTTATATCTAAGTCCATATGAATTCAATTTTGTGGGAAATTTAAGCCACATGTTTCTGATTCATTTATACTTAACCCTTGAGAAGCTTGTGTTTGTTACAACAAAAATTGCCTGTCCAAAAAATTCTTAGTCTTTTAGTAAATCCTTCATAGGGGCAGAGAGATGGGGAAAAGAAAAATGAGGAGAAGACATTGGAAAGACCCAGATAAGTTGGGATTTGAGTTTAGGACTCTGAACCTGGAGGCAGGCCTGTGAAGATTCCACCTGTGGATGCTTTTGTTGTACACACCTTTGGCAGGGGATGGGAGGGCACTGTACTAGTATGGTCTCATATGCTGCAAAGAAACAGGAATATCTGTGAGTCATGAAGCAGAGACAAAAGCCATACCTTTATTAACCATCCGAATATATAAAAAGCCAGGAGGTGTCACAACCCAAACAACCAGATGGACAACTGAACAACAGGTTGTGTGGGGCGGCAAGGCTGGCAGGCAGGTTAGTGAGGGGTGACCAAACAACTGAACAGCAGGCTGCATGGGGCGACCAGGCCAGCAGCGGGGGCGGGGGGGGGGCAGTTGGGGGTGACTAGGTTGGCCAGGGTGGGGGGTGGAGTTGGGAGTGACCAGGCCAGAAGAGGGGGCAATAAGAGGCAACCAGGTTGGCAGAGGGGGAAGTTTGGGGTGACCAGGCCAGCAGGGGGGCAGTAAGAGGCAACCAGGTTGGCAGAGGAGGGCAGTCGGGGGCAACCAGGCTGGCACAGAGGGGAATTGGGGGTGACCAGGCCAGCAGTGGGGGCAGTTAGGGGCAATCAGGCAGGCAGGCAGGTGAGCAGTTAGGAGCCAGAGGTCCCAGATTGTGAGAAGGATATCTGACTGCTGGTTTAGGCCCAATCCCCAGCAGTCAGACATCCCCTGAGGGGCCCCAATTGGAGAGGGTGCAGGCTGGGCTGAGGGACATCCTCACCCTCCCACCCCCACCCTCACTTCCGTGCACAAATTTCATGTACCAGGCCTCTAGTGCATTAATATTTCTCTTCCTTTCTTCTACAAGTTGTATTTATAACGTTTTGTGAGTTCTGTATTTTGATTTCTTCAAAAACCTTGTCCATATTTAGTAACAGCCATGCTCTCAGTGATGCTGACAGGCGAGAGGACCAAGTGCTGCACAGAGCTGCTGGGAACCTCAGCGGGGGGCGAGCTTAAAAAGCAACCTTCACTGTCTTTACCTTGAGTGTTATAATTTGATATGATGTATAACCAGAGAATTGGAAAAATTCATTAAGCTTCTTTTTGCCTCCCGATAAAGCTTGAATTCTAGCTTGTCAAATTGTACATTCAAGGTGACTTTTTTTATTGATTAATGGATAGAATTTCGTATAAATGCATGTGTATACATATGAAAATATATGTTATGAATATAGAGTGAGTTTATGGTGGAAGAAAACAGTGATCAAATTAATCGTGTTTTCTATTTAGACATCTATCCCTACATTTCATGTGTTTGTTTAAATAAGAGAACTTGGCTTGATTACAATTCTTAGTAGCCGTTGGTAAATCAAAGGGCATTTGAATTCTATGTCTAACACATTATCCCAGGCAGCCAACAAATACATATTCATATGACAGATGCTCTAATCAAGGCTGAAGGTCTTAAGTATTTAAAAAACCAGGCTTGATGCTAAAAGGCGAATAGAATGCTAGGGGAGATTATGATTTTGCCAGTTTTCTCTGCTATGGGCTTTGCATGATCATCTTTTTTTGTGGCATATAATGCCTTCAAACATGCCCTTCCCACTCTCTAGAGAGAAAGCCTTTCTCCCTTGTCATCAGCTGCCTGACTCTTTTCCTTCAGCCTCACCCATAATCAGCCCGGGAACCTTCTCTGTACCCACTGTCTCGTGTCAGTGTCCGCCATCTGTGTCTCCCACACATTTGTCACTCTGGTGCATGAACAACTGGTTATGCTCCTGCCTTCCCAGGGTCGTGATTCTGTCGTGTAACTATATCTACCACCAAACACAAGAGGAAGCCCTCAGTGAGCAGTTGAGTGAATAAACCTGTGACTTACATAATAGTATAAACCAGTTCTAAAAGCTAAACGTTTTCTAATAATGCCAGACTAAAATCTGAGCTTGTGGCTTGAGTCTGTTAAGGATTGTGTAAATGCATCTACTGTTGTAGTTTCTTCTCTGAGTTTCGTCTGGGGTCCTCTTCGCTGGCCACCTCAGATACCCACTGTGGGTCAGTGAGGCTTTGTGAAGGAACAGGATGGCTCACTGTGACCATCATGGCCAGAAAAGTAATCCCAAACAGATGTACCAAGAAGCAGATATACCAAAATGTACTTTGTTCAGTCCTTGGAAGTTCATGCTCTGAGGTTTCCGTTAGGCTAGTATGTGCTGTACCTCATGTGCTCCATTTTTTAAACTGTTGAAAACACATCCCAGTTTTAAAGACTTTCACAGATGACATTTTCATTTTCCTTCTGTCACCTATTTCATTATTTGTTTAATAAGTCTCACTGTCAGAACTGTATTCTTTTTTCTTATCTAAATCCCCAAGTGTCCATTTTCCTCCATTCAGTCCCCAAGTAGGGAGGGAGAACAGCTGGCCCCTCAGAGTTTTCTTCTCTATCAATCTCTTTAGGGTTTCCAAAAATTTCTCATTATGGTGTTAGTAAAAATAAAGACTCGGATGTACAACTTCAAGTTTCTCAGTAGAAAACCCAGCTCCCTTCGTCACCTCTTGCCTTGCGTCTTCTCCCAGCCTGTGTTCTGTGTGCTTTTGTCATCGGCGTGGGAACCCAACTGCATTCTGTTTGCATTTGGTCTTCCTCCGAAGCTCACAAGCTTCTTGAAAGCAAAGATTCATGACTCTTCTTTGTGTTTCCTGCAATGCATGGTACTTAGAAATGGAATTTTCAACAGCTGCTCCTTTCTTTGATATACCTAGCCTCAGTTTGTCTAAAATGGAGCTGGTAAACTTAATTCCTACTCTTAGGGGAAAGTTTGTAGAAAGAAGAGACAATTTAGGAAAGGAAGTTCACCAAAATTGAGTATGAAAAACACAGTATGGACAGAGAAAATTCCGCAGTTTACGTTCCTGAGTTCTGTATTCATTAACAGGCAGCAGACATTCTAGGTAGCATTAAAGCATATTCCATTAACTGCATTTCCATGGTGCAATTCAATATAGAAAGTGGATTCATTAGTATTACAATAATTAGCATAACAGTAATACCAATAATTACTGTGAAAGGATTTTGTATGACATAATTAATGCCCTCCAACTATTGAGAAATTCTTAGATGAAAGAAGATACAGAAGTGGGAGTTTTGGTGTTGAAAAGACAAAAGCAAACTGTGTTTGAAAGAAGTTACCAAACATCACGTTTTATGAGCACAAATTGTCGAGGCAGCAGGACACAGCTGTTGGTGATAGATGCTCTTTTCAGTAACTGCCCCGGAGCCATGACCCT
Organism: Antrozous pallidus; assembly: GCA_027563665.1. Lineage (NCBI taxonomy): Eukaryota > Metazoa > Chordata > Mammalia > Chiroptera > Vespertilionidae > Antrozous > Antrozous pallidus. The sequence goes on from CM050515.1 coordinate 7,219,416, forward strand.
GTGCAAGGAGAGCCTGTCAGGACCATCAGAGCAGAGTGTGTTGTCCTCACAGTGCCTCGCCAGGTCACAGGCCTGTCCCGGAGATGCCCCCCAATGTCTCCGAGAGTCCGAGGCTAAGTGGGACCACCGAGCCAGCTGTGTGTGAGCCTGGACGTGCAACATCAAAACCAAGCTTCTGGAACCACCGAGCCAGCTATGTGTGAGCCTGGACGTGCAACATCAAAACCAAGCTTCTGGAACCACCGAGCCAGCTACGTGTGAGCCTGGACGTGCAACATCAAAACCAAGCTTCTGGAACCACCGAGCCAGCTGTGTGTGAGCCTGGGCGTGCAACATCAAAACCAAGCTTCTGGAACCACCGAGCCAGCTATGTGTGAGCCTGGACGTGCAACATCAAAACCAAGCTTCTGGAACCACCGAGCCAGCTGTGTGTGAGCCTGGGCGTGCAACATCAAAACCAAGCTTCTGGAACCACCGAGCCAGCTATGTGTGAGCCTGAACGTGCAACATCAAAACCAAGCTCTGGCAAGTTGTGTTGGCATCACTCAAAACGTGGTCTTCATTATGCAGATGAAGGAAAAGTAAATAACAATATCAGAAACGCATTTTAAAATTAGTGTTTGCTATAGCATGTTTAATACTAACGTAATTTTGCCGAAAAAACACACATTTTAAATCAAAGTATGCAACAAGGGAAATGTCTACTAAGCTTTCACACCAAATACAAAAAGATTACTAAATAACTGTTTCTGAAGCTAAATATGTAGTCTATCATGTATGATATTTTTAACATTTCTGCTGGAGGAGGCATTTTCCATAAAATATCTAAGCTGCACATCTCAGCACTTTATTTTGTAAACTGATACCAAAGATATAAAATGAAGATAGTTTGCATGTTACAGTTCTACTATCACATACTTATTTTTTCCATTAAAGAAAAAAGAAAGAAAGAAAAACCCAATATCAAGCCATTACCAGTGACATAACCTTTGCTCAACTAAGTTCATATTTCAACATAACACTCTTGCACCCCTGGGAGCAGTAAAGGCCAAAGGGCAGCCCTTTCTGTTAACGTTGGTACATGCTTTTAGGGCACAGGGTCAGTCGACATTTCAGTTAGTACCAAGAGCCTATTATTATACCAAAGGTTACAAGAAGTAGCAATAAAAATAATTAAACTATCACCAGCTGGTGTGGCTCATCAACCCACGAAGTAGGCGGTCACAATTCTGTTCCGATTCCCGGCAGAGCACATGGCCGGGTTGTGGCTCCGTCCCCTGTAGGAGGCAGTGGCTCAGTGACGTTTCTCTCTCATCAGTGATTCTCTTGAAACCCCCTCCCTTACTTTCTCTAAAAGTCAATAAAAACATATTTTAAAATATATATTCAGAAAGATTATTTTTTAAAAATAACTACCTTCCATTCCTAGAGTACATGTTCAAGTATAACAAATTATTCTGTTTGAAGTTGGTAAAATAAGTTTAAAATATATCCATGAGAAATTACCCTATGAAAGATATTTTACTTGGTTCTGCTTTCTGATTTTTTAATTTCAGATGTTCTCTTTTTCCATTTACCTGAATATTATTTTTTCTATTTTCTACTACTAAACATAGAACTAATTTCTTGATCTGTGGTTTTAAAAAATACTTCTTTAGAGACTGATAAAGTCTGGTCACTTAGAGCTCTTTTCAGTAACTGCCTTGGAGTTGTCCCCCAATGTTATCACTGCTCATGAAAAGGATTTAGTGCTCTTCCTGGTCTAGACTTGTTATAATGAAAAGGCCTTACAGAGAGCCTGACTGTGCAGCTCTGCATGCCACCTGGTGCCCACCCATCCCACGCCAGAATGCACATGCTGGCCACCTTGAGAGCTGATGGTCACAATAACCTGAGGGGTTCAGTATAATTTTGGCCCAAGGATACTTAATTATAGTCACACTTGTTGGAAGTAAGATCTAGGTGAATAATAATTAGAGAACAATATTTAATTAGTCTTTGTGGATAAGTGGGAGACTTCTACAGCCAAGCTCAGTTGCTCCTGTGTCTGAGGTTATTCCCTCATATAGGCCCCCAGACAAGCCCTCTAGCCGCAAATTTAAAGAGGGCAGAAAAACCAAGCTGACACCAAAGCAGGTGTAAATCTCTGGTTTACATCGATTTGGATCTGCCCAGAAAATTGGTCATTCTTATTTTATTTGTCTTCACAAATCACTCTCTTAATTAGCTTCATAGTTTTGTTTTGCAAATAGTGACCCCCAACAGGGTGTATCAGTTAGGATGGATTATTCAAAATTTTGATATTGAATTATCCCAGCCACCTTTCCTTAACTAGAAATGGAGAAAAAGACAAGTTACAAATATCTTTAAGGTTTACTTTTAGCTTTTGTTTTTCAAAAAGGAGCATCCTATATAATAAAACGCTAATATGCAAATTGTCCCCTCAACAAGGAGTTCTACCAGGGGGTGGCACTGGCCAGCCAACTGCCTGCAGCCCCTCCCCCTGGTCAGCCTGGCCCAATCAGCCCTGATTTTGGGGAGGAGGAGGGGTTGGCTGGATCCCACTTGTGCATGAATTCATGCATCTGGCCTCTAGTTTAAGAAGAATTATAGGTTGGGGTTTGTGTATGTGTGTGCATATGTATGATGCAGGATGATTGTGTGGGTAGTACAGTTGACCCTTGAAAACATGGATTTGAACTGAGTGTGTCCAATTATATTACAAATTATTTTCTCTTCCTTATGATTTTCTTAATAACATTTTCTTCAGCTTACATTATTATAAGAATACAGCATGTAACTTACAAAATGTGTATCAATTGACTGTTTTATCGTATTGCTTCTGATCAACAATAAGCTATTAGTAGTTAACTTTGGCAGGAGTCAAAAGTTATATGCATATTTTTAATTGGGCTGGGGGAAGGTTGGCACCCCCTAACCCCCCATTGTTCAAGGGTCAACCATATTTCTGTGGTTCCATCTGTCAGGGTCAAATAGAACTTTATCTTGAGACTCCAGAAGAATTAACATCCATTAATACTCTTTAAGGAAGAGCACAGTCCATGCTTTGGAACACACCAGAATTTATTTCTAAATTTAATTTTTCTTCCAATTAATTTTATTTAATAGAACAACTATTTTTCAGAGCTTAATTTTTATCAACAATAAAGTAAACTCCCTTATTCCTACTTTATATCTTTGAGTCCAGCTCATTGAATTTGAGGGAGGGACTAGAGAAAGAATTTAAAGATTTTAAAGGCAGAATGGTGCCCTCGCCAGTAATGACTCAGTTGGGTGAGTGTCCAGAGGTCACTGGTTCAATTCACGATCAGGGCACATGTTCGGGTTGTGGGCTTGATCCCCAGTTGGGGGCATGCATGAGCAAATGATTGATGTATCTGTCTCATCAATGTTTCTCTCTCTCTCTCTCTCTCTCTCTCTCTCTCTCTCTCTCTCTCTCTCTCTCTCTCTTTCTCTCTCTCTCTCTCTCCATCCCCCAAGTCAACAACAAATTTAAAAAGAAAGACAGAATGGTGATAACATTAACCAATATAGGATGAAAAAAGACATAGGGGAAGTGTTAGGGAAAAAGATTTTATTTTTGTATATAACAGGTTCACAATGTTGCCAGCCTGTCCAGGTGAGATTGATATCCAGGTAATCAAAATAATGAATATTATCTTTAGAAGAAAGGTCAGAGCTGCATCTCTAGGTTCCACTGCATGAAAATGATTACTGACGGGCTAACCCAGTGGTCGGCAAACCTCGACTCGCGAGCCACATGCAGCTCTTTGGCCCCTTGAGTGTGGCTCTTCCACAAAATACCACGGCCTGGGCAAGTCTATTCTGAAGAAGTGGCGTTCAGAAGAAGTTTACATTAAAAAAAGATTGGCTCTCAAAAGAAATTTCAATCATTGCACTGTTGCTATTTGACTCTGTTGACTAATGAGTTTGCTGACCACTGGGCTAGCCTATAGAAACAACAAACAGAGAGAGATAAAAGATGATTAATAGTTTGGGGGTACTCCTTAGCAAAACAAAGAGTGCATGTTTTTGCCAAGGGACGAGACGCAGGGTCCATTTTTGCAAGAAAGATAAAGACCAGAAAGAAGCTACTCACTGCAGTAAGGTCTTTAAACATCATTTGAGAATGCAGAGGGAGCTCCTGAAGCCAAACTGCCGGATACTGAGGAGACAGTGTGAACTGAGGGAGTGGTGTGTGATGACTCTCGTGCAATGTTGGGTATTAAGGGGTAGATACAGAAATTAGTATTTATAACTCGATTGATTAGGAAACTCAAGGAAAAACTAATCAACCTGAGGTACATCAACCAGGAACGAAAGAGGCAAGGATGGTATCAGGGGAAAATAATTCAGGCAGTGAAGTCCTAATGACTCATCCAAAATGAGAGAGGGTAGAGAGGGAGCTGGGTGGAGGAGGCCATAAAATTAGAGACACAAAAGACAGTTATCCCTGAGAAAAAGCAAGAACAGTTTTTCCTCTTGGACCACGATGGTGTTTGTCCCCATACATCACATTGCAAACTGCTGCATATTCAGTAAGGTTTCAGCACACACAAGAGTGGCTTTTAAAATTCATAAATTTTCCCAATTTAAATATTTGTAAAATTTGGTATCTGTATATAGAAAGGGAAGTGGAGAAGCTGGCGAGCTTAACAAGCAGTGCTGAGGGATGGAAGAGAGGCTCTATGGGAAAGTTAGAGAATTGAGATCCGCTCAGCTTCTAAACAGAAAACTGGTTGGAGACTTAGTTCTTATTTGAAACACAAAAGGTTTTATGAGGAAGAGTTTCACCAGTGTTCCCCTACTCTCTGGAGGCCAAACAAGGAAAAATGAGTTTAAATTAAAGGAGACCTTTTTTTGTCTGTGGTTTAAAAAGAATTTTACAAAAATATTAGAATAGGATTCTAATAGGGGCTATAGTGAACTTTTAAAAAATCTGTTTTAAATAACTTATATTCAGTTGGCTGAAGTCAAGGGTCAAGGCCAGGTGATTTCTTGAAAATTTTCCAATTAGTGACTTGATAACGTCTATGGATTAATTCAGTCAGTCAGTTTGTTTCAGAAATGCTGCTATTTGTTTTTTTAAAACTCAAACAAGGGACTATGAAAATAATTACTGTGTGTGTCCATCCAACTAGGAGGGAAACTAAAAGTAGTATTTTCTAAATTTTGAAAAAGGAGCAACATCTTTAAGTATAAGTCAGTTTTAAAGTGCACACAGTAAAACAAAAGTCATCTTTGGCAGTAGCTATAGAAAGACTGTGCAAAACTAGTCATTGGAATTTAATGTTTCTCAAAGTAAACAAAGAAAGTACTGGTTCTCATTCATCCAGATCTTAGCTTCTGACTATGCTTCTGTTGTCTTTCACTGTTCCATGATCTGATAAGAATAATCCAAGTACTATTCTTCCATGAAAGCTTTGAAATATTATTCTCTAGAATATACAGATGCATCATAGAATATATTAGCAATAAGTGTATCATTATAGTATCAAATGGCCTAAAATTATCCATTTTTGGTTAATTTTTAGAGATTGTAGAAATTATAGCAGTTACATGCAGAAGTAGTATGCATTTGCCTGTTGCAAAAGTAAATTGTGATCTTCTTTGACATATTTAATAATGTTTAAGCTCAGTGAAAAAAGTCCATATTTAAGAAAATCAGTGACTGTTCTACTAATCTCTCACGAGTGAGTCAAAAACAAATTTTTATGGTATTTATTTATGTATGTATTTATTTGGTAGCTCTTTGTTTCAAATTCCCAGCCATCCGTGATACTTGGCTGCTTTTGGCAGAGGCTGTGGTAGTGATTTGCTCTGTTGCTCTCCATAGTTGACCACGGTGTGTCTATAATTGTGCCATTTTTTGGCCCATGTTTACTCATTCTGTGAAAAAATAAGTATGTAAATTAAACACTGGAATAATGGTTCATTTTAGTTACATTGTCCCTTGTTACTTCTTTCCCTCTGGTATTTATTGTTTTTGGAACCCTTTGATATAAATAATGAGAATCCATTCCTTCAGAGTGTTAATGTTATTATTCATTGGACTCCTGTCTTCCAGATCCTTGAATCTGATTCTGCTGTCCAAGTAGCTATCGGACCATAATGCTTAAGCAGATCATATATTTCTGAAACCCACTAAAACAGGGGTTTGTAAACTAAGGGGTCTGCATACAAGGGTGTGTAAACTAAACTTTGTTTAGGTATTGTCTGTACCTGTTTTTGAACTACAGAGACAAAGCTGAACAGTTAAAACAGAAATATTTTCTAGTTGGCCTCTTATAGAAAAAGTTTATTAGTGATTCTTATATTTGACCCCTATTTCTTTATAATTTCATCACCTACTCTTCAGTAAGGATCCTGTGTCCCCACCAAAGTGCTTACTTTTTTAAAAAATGTAACCACAACATCTTGCCTATGTTCTTTCATCTCCTGCCCTTTCTTTATATTTATATTTTAGGCTTTGCAGCAGCTACCACTAGCAGAGTCACCTAAGACCATCAAAAAACACAGATATTTACATTCCGATTCATTAACAGTAGCAAAACTACAGTTATGAAGTAGGAACGAAAATAATTTTATGGCTGGGGATCACCACAACATGAGGAACTGTGTTAAAGGGTCGGGATTAGAAAGGCTGGGAACCACTGCTCTACAGCACTGTGGAAAGTACAAACTCGTGCGCATCTGTGAGGGCACAAGCTTATGTCTTCACTGATGGAGTCTTGGACGATTCTTAGTTATGTGTGCTGTGTATGCCCTTAGGACTGTGGTTGGTAAACTGTGGCTCGCGAGCCACATGCGGCTCTTTGGCCCCTTGAATGTTCCACAAAATACCAAGGCCTGGGCGAGTCTAATTTGAAGAAGTGGCGTTAGAAGTTTAAGTTTAAAAAATTTGTCTCTCAAAAGAAATTTCAGGCATTATACTGTTGATATTTGGCTCTGTTGACTAATGAGTTTGCCGACCGCTGCCTTAGGACTCTGTGCCAGTTTTGGGAAGTGTTTCCAGCTCTGAAATTATGGGGTTCCCATATGATAGTGCCTCAATGCAGGCAACTCACTCCAGAGTTTGGGTGATGAGTTTGAATTCTCATACTCCTGTCACAAATGTGTGTCCAGGCTGGTCACTTTAAATGCCCATCAAAGGGCACTTTCGTTGCTCGTAGAACTGTCCGTTCTACCAGGTTAACTTTCAGTGAAGTTTCTCTACTGCCATTTCAGTTTATTTTAAGAATTCGGGTCAATGTTGTAAGCTTAACACAATGTTGTAAGCTTAACTCAACCCATTTTTCTCCATCCTAGCACATAACACAATTCTAGTAAAATTTATCATCAGCACAATTGTTCCATGAGGACAGGAAACATACCTGTTCTAGTCATCACTTTGTGCCCAGCACATAACATACTAGGCTCTGTCAAAAGGCATGCCAAAACATATGTATGAATTTGTAATCTCATGTATCTCCCACTTTAGTGACTATCTCATTCAACTCTTTATTACCAATAAGTGTTTCATAATGCCTTTCATCACTGTACACTGTGGAAATGTTTGAGTAAACCCACTTCTCCCTTTCCGGCATTGAATTTCAATCGAATACTCCTCTCAATTCATGCTCACTTCATTCTCTCATGATGCTCCTCCCTCGTTTGCATTGGTCTAAGACTGAACCTACTGTGGGATGATGAATCTTCCTCCTTATTCTCCCTCAGTTGAGCCTATGTACTAGAAACAGGCTCCAGGCGCACTTGGCTCCTTTTCTGATGAGTGTTGCAGTGAGTTACTGGCTCCCCTGCCCTTTAATCCAACTGGTCAGTAACCACACACTGTGGACGTCAGAGTTTACATGTTGGCAAGAAATCTGGGGCTACACATCATGCTCTCTTGTTTTCTTTTTCTATTGGAAAGCAATTGCTTTTAACACCAAAACATGATTTCAGGAGATTACACTTTTTAAAAGCAATCTCTGCATCTTGTTCAGTATAAGAATATGGTCTCTAACATGTAGTTTGACTTGCACCTTGTTAGATCTAATTTCAGAACACCTCACTTGCTCTTTATTTTAGCACATTTTTAAAAATGTACCCAAAAGCAGTGTTGAAGTTGCAGTTCTCTTGAAGTTGTTAACCGATGACTTATTGCACCAACCTGTATATTCTTTTTTCTTTGTAAGCACTTAAAGGGCACCGAATCGATCTGTTGTGTTGAATGTAGCCTTATTAGTTCTACATGACTATGCCATATGTTCAGTGTAGTGAATCTTCCAAATACCCAAAGCTTACTATTTTTAAGAACCAAAATTTCTTCCTATATTTTCTTTAGAATTTAATGGGGATTCTGTTAAAGTATATCTAATGACTCCCTAACTTCTTCAGCAGTGTGTTCAAATGACAATTGGATCTTACTTGATGTCTCTAAGCCCTGTATTTGCATTGATCATTTTCTTGGCTTATGAAGTTATAAAGGACTAATTGTACCTATATTAACTAACTTAAGATAGTTAAAATACTTTAATCTGTTTTTATGAGACTTCTCTGAAGTCATCTGTGATTTTTCAACTTCTGCTTTGTGCCCTTGATGCTGTTTAATATGCTAACTCATTTCATATACAAGTTTCTGGGTGAGTCTGTTAAGATGAGTGTATTCCATGTAGACCTACTACCGGCCATGTGTGTGGCGATTAAAGTGTGCACTTTATTTTAATCCAAATTCTGCTTCCTACCGGCTGCTGCTCTTGGACATGTTACTTAATTTTTCCATTTCTCTGCTCACTTACCTCACCTAGTGAGTGTGCATACTAGTACTCACTTTCTAGAATTGTGTGGTTTGGATATATAGCACAATGCCAAGTAGCTGTGCCAGCTGTTTTGTGGTGGCTACACTAATGAATGAGCTAGCTCACAGACCTGATTTAGGCCTGCCATGTTCTAGGTTTGGGGATTTACCAAGAGCACAGATTGTAAACTGGAAATTTGCTATTCAGATTATTTTATCTCCTGCAATTTCTAGATTTCCATACCCTTTTCTGGGAGTTATACAAATATAAAGTCGGCTTTCTCTTGTTGTGTGATTTAAATCCATAGTTATTCTGAACTAGAGTAAGAATTGTTTGCACATCTGCCTGTGCACATACTATTGAATATTGTGAATAACTACCATATATACCTACCCTAAGCCTCAGTACTGAGTGCTTCCCTTCCACCCACTCATTTGCTTCTTAGAGGAGCTCATGAGTAGCTGGGGAGCCTAAAAAGATCATTCGTAATTCACTCCAGGTCCTACAGCCAATCTAAGCATAGGCCTTTCCAAAACCTTACAGTGAACTGGATTATTGCCTCCTCTACCCCTCAAAGAACATTCAGCTGTTTGTCACAACACCCTTCACTGCAAACCTAGTTGAAAGAGATTGCTAATTACCAATGACTGAATCCCATAGTGAAACTCTTAATTTTTAAATTTTATTTATTTTTGTTTTGTTCCATAAACTCTATCCCTCCTTTAAGCTTTGAAAATGCCAAATGCCTCAATTCAATCCTGAATCTCGGAAATATCTGGTGGAATAAAAGAGTCAGGATAAGTATCTCCAAATTCTTATCTGTTCCTAAGCCTTCTGACCTCATGCCTCTACTCATCTTTAATAGGTATAAGGGTTGTACTGTTCAGTAGGAAAGCCACTAGACACATTTGGCTCTTTAACTTTCAATTAATTAAAGTTAAATCAAATTTAAAATTCAGTTTCTCCATTGAATTAGCCATATGTCAAGTGTTCAGCTGACACATGTAAGCTAATGGTGTCCCTACTGTAACATACATGTCGAACATTTCCAGCATAGCAGGAAGATCTGTGGGACAGTGTAAAGGGATATTCACAGAGATCCATGGCATATCCACACTGTGACTAGATAAGGTTTGGGACCTCATTGTTTGCTGATGCACTGTTGTGTACAAGACAGGATCCCAGGTGAACTTGAAGGCTTCCTCTAACCTTTCAGAATAAAGCCTGGGCTGGCCAGAGTTAGGGCTGAGCAGGACCTACTTTTCTGTTTCTCCTGGGTCCTGCCTTCTTTCTGCTATTCTTACAATGCAGGCAACATAAAATGGAAGAGAAGAGTCAAACAGAAGTTATCCAGAAGCCATAGAGGTGGAGATGCAAAGAGAGAATAAACCCGAGAGTGATTTCCCCAGAGGTTCTAAGTTCTTTAGCTTCTTTCATGAAAGTTATTTCCAACATTATGGAATTTAATGACTGAAATTTGCCTTTGAATCACATCAAAAAGTCTCTCTTGAAATGAGAGATGGACACTTTGAGGTTATAAACCATGAACTACCTCCCATCAGGTTATGAAATCATCTTAGTAGGATGGCATCTACAATTTTTAAAGAGAATATTATAGAATACAATAGAAAATGTAAGAGTACAAATAGTTTCATTTTATAATCTCTATTTCAGTTATATATTTATGTGCATTTGTACTGGTTGCTATGCAAAAGGTACTTTTTATCATGGGTTGTGGTCAAGTCTTACTAATACTGGTTAGAATTGTAGTTAACCCACTAAATATAATTATTTTCTAACTTCCCAATGCTTGTTTCTTCATAGTATTAAACTTTGTCATTTGTTTTAGGTCATCTTTGTATGGGTATCAGAACCCTGAAAAATCAGTGCTTCATTTTGTTATGTGTGGTTAAGAGGGGAGAATACTGAATAGGAAGAAGATGATGGTCTCAAATCTTTAAACATGAGTCATGAGTTTGGAAATCTTGGAAATATATAGTAGAAAGAATTTTTTATGAAGCTAGAGGCCCGGTGCATGAAATTTGTACAGGGAGGTATGTGTCTCTCAGACCAGCCAGCACCATCTCCAATCTGGGACCACTTGAGGAATGGCTGACTGTGGTGGGATTGGGCCTAAACAGGCAATCAGACATCCCTCTCACAATCCAGGACTGCTGGCTCCCAACTGCTCACCTGCCTGCCTGCCTGCCTATCTGATTGCCCCTAACTGCTTCTGCCTGCCAGCATGATTGCCCCTAACTGCTTATGCCTGCCACCTTAATTGCCTCTAACTGCCCTCCCCTGTTAGCCTGGTCACCCCCAATGGCTCTCTCCTGCAGGCATGGTTGACCCCAACTGCCTTGCCCTACAGGCCTGGTTCTCCCCCCCCCCTGCCCTCCCCTGCCGGCCTGATCAACCCAACAGCCATCCTCTGCTGGCCCGGTCACCCCTAACTGATCTCCTCTGCAGGCCTGATTGCCCTAATTGCCCTTCGAGGCAGGCCTGGTCTCCCCCAACTGCCTTCCTCTGCAGGCCTGTTTTCCCCCTAACTGCCCTCTCCTGGAGGCCTGGTCCCCCTCAACTACCCTCCCCTGATGGCCACCTTGTGGCAGCCATCTTGTGTTCACATGGGGGCAGCCATCTTTCACCACATGGGGGCAGCCATCTTTCACTACATGGGGGCGGTCATCTTGTGTGTTGGAATGATGATCAATTTGCATATTATCCTTTTATTAGATAGGATTTATAGATTTAAATAAAGGGAATCCTTCCTGATGTTCTGTGTTGTGAGGTGCAGATACAGAATATAAATTTTTATAAAAGAAAATTTTTTAAATTGGAGGAAATGCCTGGAAAGTAATCAGAAATTTTCATTTATTCAACACACTCATGGAATACTTATTTGCCTTGCCTTGGGATTAAGATTAAGGAAACAAAGATGGATATGACAAGGTTCCTCCCCTCAAAAAGCTTGCTGAGAAAGACAAGTCCACCTATATCTACAGAAAAGCATGAGCATAAGACAGCTGAGCACAGAGGGCTGGTAGCCAGAGATGCTGTGTACTGGGCCAGTAGAAGGGTATTTTCATCTTTGAGAATGCTTTGTCAAACCCAGAATTTGGTGCCCCACATCACCCTCACTGTCCCAACCAAGTCCTGCCACTGAGATTAATGGATTTATAAATAGCTGTAAAATGAGATTTTAAAATTCAGTTTGAGTCTTTTCATATTGTAATTATATTCATTATTTAGCACAGGTTTATTTGCATTCATACTCAAAGGCTGGTGGTTGTGGGTGTTGTTGTTTTTTGCCTCCTTTTTTCCACTAAAAGAATGCTAACAGGAATAAATTGAGTGGGCTGAGCCTTTATTGTCACCTTTTGTTACTTAAGTATTTATAGTAAGAGGATTAAATGTGCAGAAGGTGTTCTTCTCATTCATGTAAACCACAGGTATATGGAATTGAGTAGGTACCTAGGTGGTGCTTTTGTTTAATAATGACATCCTGGGAAGCTAGAGCCCAGCTGAGCCTTGCCTCCACTGTCCTGGGAGCAGCCAATTTCAGCAGCTGCATTCCTGCCCTGGAGTTGTGTGGGGGCTGGAAGCCAGTAGGACCTCCTTAAGCAGAAACCTTAACTGGCAGCTGTCTTCTGTCACTTCAGAGTTTTCTTGAGGGAGCGCTTGCAGTTCAGTTTTTCCCTTATAACTCCTTCCCTCATTTAATTCCAACTTAAAAATTAGGACATGTACCTTCACTATGAGCAGTTTGTCATGGATATAGGCTATTTGAATGTGTGGATGTCCAGCAAAATCCAGGATTTGTGACTATTCTATAAAAGTATAAAATAATAGTCATTTCATTTAATGCTCATTTGCTGCTTCTAGGTCATGTGGCTTGCACAGCCTTGTCCCTGTCCTGTTCAAAGTACTATTTCAATGTTATCAGAGCTTCCAGGTCCAAAGTGTGAGCCCCAGCCCTCTGGGACTATGCTAAACTGCTGTTTGTTACACAGCCAAGCAGTTCCTTGTGAATGAGCAGTGGAGTGTCTGCTTCTGCTTCTGAGTATCATGGTCAGTACATTGTCCCAGCAGCACATGTTCAGTTCTTAGAGGGTATGTATCCACTGGTGCCCAAATTCTCCACTGAGCGCCTTTCACTTGCCCTGTTACTGCTGCCAGGAGAACCCCCCAAATTAATATGTACAGTATACATATGAAAAGGAATTTTTGGACTGGAACCCCGATTCCTTGTCCACTGGAGTAAAAAAATGAATCCATGGACAGAAGGTAGTATAGCAAAGGTGGAGATTTATTAAAGAACAAATACAGACTCCCACGTGGGAAGGGGGAAAGAGTGCCATAGATTTCCTATTTCCATGGTTTATAAAGGCTGTAGTTCCTGTGTCCTGCTATCTCCTCTGATTGGTCAATATTCCCTTTTGAATTGGTTACTATAGTAACTCCCGAGGCCCTCCTCCCTCATTGTCCTCCCATTCCTTCTGGGCTTTCCTCCTTTATTTTGTAAATATAGACCTTTTTGGCTACTTCCAGTTCCCTTGTCTTATGGAAAGGTAGCTGCACCAGGCTTTCTTGTGGTATGGAGCTGTAGCTGTTGCTGCTCCCTTGCCTTAATGAAAATGTAACTGTACTTGGCTTCCTTGTGTAATTGAAATGTACCTTCTTCCAGTCTTTAGCCCTGAGTTTTTACATGGACTTCAATTTCAAATATTCCCTAACCCTGCCTATATTCTCCTACAGTTCCTGTTTCACATATATGTGTAAACACACATATTCTTAAAGGGTTTCTGAAGATGGAGAAGGGGAAAGACTGTGTGAAGCAAAAACACCCAAAGAGGCCCAGCCGGTTTGACTCAGTGGATAGAGGGTCAGCCTGTGAACTGAAAGGTTCCGGGTTCGATTCTGGTCAAGGGCATATGCCCAGGTTGCAAGCTCAATCCCCAGAGTGGGCAGGCAGGAGGCAACCAATCAATGGTGCTTTCTCATCATCGATGTTTCTATATCTCTCTCCCTCTCCCTTTCTCTCTGAAATCAATAAAAAATATTTTAAAAAATGGCCAAGATTCATCTGCGCTCGCCCACACGTATCTGGTTGTGGGTGTTCAGAGGTTCCTGTGTCTCAGTTCCCAAGTTGTTCTGAAAGGTTCCAGGTTAGGCCAAGGTCATACAGAACTGACTCAAGGTTCAGGGTCATCAAAGTGATATTTATTCAAGACATCTGGGTGGAGGTGGACTGAATCCGAGAAAGAAGTCAGTGGCAAATGGGGAGGCTTTTTATGTGCCTTGGGAAGGGTGCAGGCTTTGGCTGGCATTTGTATCTGGACCATGCTGCAGGCAGCTTCTTGTTAACGCATGTATCTGGGCTGGGCTTCAGGAGGCTTCAGCTGATGTAGTGTCTGGGCTGGGCTGCAGGAGGCTTCAGCTGATGTAGTGTCTGGGCTGGGCTGCAGGAGGCTTCAGCTGATGTAGTGTCTGGGCTGGGCTTCAGAAGGCTTCAGCTGATGTAGTGTCTGGGCTGGGCTTCAGGAGGCTTCAGCTGATGTAGTATCTGGGCTGGGCTGCAGGAGGCTTCAGCTGATGTAGTGTCTGGGCTGGGCTTCAGAAGGCTTCAGCTGATGTAGTATCTGGGCTGGGCTTCAGAAGGCTTCAGCTGATGTAGTGTCTGGGCTGGGCTTCAGGAGGCTTCAGCTGATGTAGTATCTGGGCTGGGCTGCAGGAGGCTTCAGCTGATGTAGTGTCTGGGCTGGGCTTCAGAAGGCTTCAGCTGATGTAGTGTCTGGGCTGGGCTTCAGGAGGCTTCAGCTGATGTAGTATCTGGGCTGGGCTTCAGGAGGCTTCAGCTGATGTAGTATCTGGGCTGGGCTGCAGGAGGCTTCAGCTGATGTAGTGTCTGGGCTGGGCTACAGGAGGCTTCAGCTGATGTAGTATCTGGGCTGGGCTTCAGGAGGCTTCAGCTGATGTAGTATCTGGGCTGGGCTGCAGGAGGCTTCAGCTGATGTAGTGTCTGGGCTGGGCTTCAGGAGGCTTCAGCTGATGTAGTGTCTGGGCTGGGCTGCAGGAGGCTTCAGCTGATGTAGTGTCTGGGCTGGGCTTCAGGAGGCTTCAGCTGATGTAGTGTCTGGGCTGGGCTGCAGGAGGCTTCAGCTGATGTAGTGTCTGGGCTGGGCTGCAGGAGGCTTCAGCTGATGTAGTGTCTGGGCTGGGCTGCAGGAGGCTTCAGCTGATGTAGTGTCTGGGCTGGGCTGCAGGAGGCTTCAGCTGATGTAGTGTCTGGGCTGGGCTGCAGGAGGCTTCAGCTGATGTAGTGTCTGGGCTGGGCTGCAGGAGGCTTCAGCTGATGTAGTGTCTGGGCTGGGCTGCAGGAGGCTTCAGCTGATGTAGTGTCTGGGCTGGGCTGCAGGAGGCTTCAGCTGATGTAGTGTCTGGGCTGGGCTGCAGGCAGCTTCTGCTGAGCATGTATCTGGGCTGTGCAAGAGTTGTGGTCTTAGAAGCTCCTGTAAGATATTTGCTCAAGAGGAACATGTTCTTACAAGGCTCAGGCTTGCAGAATGAGTTTCCCTTTGACACTTGTTAGATTTTTGTAAGGCTCAAGGCTTGTGTTCTCCGGTTAACCCTTTCATTTCCAGGGCCCTGCAGAACTGAGACTGCCTCTCAGCATTTTCCCTGATGCAGGTTTAGGTTCTCCCTTTTTCAGTATGCTGCATCTCATTCCTTAACATTCAGCTTTTAAAGTCTTGTCTTTCATTTATTGTGGTCTCTTCTTGTTATTCTCTTCGTCTTTGTAGTTTTAAGACTCATTTTTTCTTTGTTCATGCTTTAGCAGGGTTTTAGAAGTTAGCTGAGTCATATATACCGAGTGGCCAGATTATTATGATTTCTGAATGCATAATAATCTGGCAACTCAGTGTATATCCTATATAATAAAAGGCTAATATGAAAATTGTCCCCTCAACCAGAAGTTCTACTAGCAGCCAGGCTGGCCAACAGCCCATGTCCTCTCCCCCTGGCCAGGCTGGCTGGACCCCACCTATGTATGAATTCATGCACTGGGCTCTCTCTCTCTCACACGCACACACCACACACACACACACACACACACACATATATATATATATATATATATATACACACACACTGAGTGGCCAGATGGTTATACGTTCAGAGGTCATAATAATCTGGCCACTCTGTATATGTATTCAGTCTGATTTCTTTTCTTCTGGTAGTCTTTTTTTCTTTAAAAAAAGTTGAATTTATTGGGGTGACATTGGTTAATAAAATTATATAGGTTTCAAAAAATTATATAGGTTTCAAGTGTACAATCTATAATACATCATCTGTATATTGTATTGTGTTCACAACCGAAATTCAGATATCCTTCCTTCACCATTTGTCCCTATTTATCCTCCTTTACCTCTCCCAACCCTCTTTCCCTCTGATAATCACTATACTGTGTTATGCCCAGATTTCAAGGTCCCCAAAGACCACCAGGGAGCCGAGTCTGATGCAAAAGCAAAAGAGCCTTTATTCAAGCTAGCTTGGCCCTCTGTCCCCACCAACGCAGTGGCAGGATGCAAAAGAGCGCGCATTTTTTTAAAGCACAATGATTTTATAGGGAGGTGGGGCCAGACTCAAACCGCTGAGTTGGCCGATTCCGATTGGTTGGGTAAAGGCTGGGGCTAGTGACACAAAGGCAGGGTACGGCCAGGGGCTGGCTACACAAAGACAGAGTGTGACCAGCATACCCCTGGCTTCAGGCCAGTTCCCCTGATCCCCATTGGCTGAATTAAGGGCAGGCTGAGCAACTGACACATCTCATGGTTTCTAGACAGTTACACAGAATGGTGGACACCGTACAAAATGGAGTCAATCTCGCTCTGCCCTTTCAACTGTTGTGTCTGTAAGGGGATTTTATGCTTAATCCCTTTACCTGTTCTATCCAGCCTCCCAAATCTCTAAGAGCTCTCAGTGTTCTCTGTATCTATGAGTCCATTTCTATTTGTTTGTTTCTTTTGTTCATTATGCTGTAGAATTGGTGTGGAAAAGCAATAGTTAAGCACTCAAAGTATCAGGAGAGACCTTTATTCAAGCAGTGCTGCTGGCTCAGAGGATTCAAAAATCCAAAGCCTGAACAAATGATATCATGAGATTGCCCTATATATGTATTTCTAGGTGTCTTTGTTTTCTGTCTGTTTCTTAACTACCAGGCTTTTGGGGTGGGCTTCACAGCCCCTCCTGAGTCAGTTAGAATGGGGAAGTTAGAGAGTGTATCTAAATGCCTGTTCTGGGTAGTGTCTAGCTAAGCTGTTACATTCTTTGTTTATGGCCCTTTGTAAATTGAGAGTAATTAGGAAAACAGGTCTTGCGAGACCAGATTGTTAAGAAAGGGCAGTCACTTAATCATAGGCTATCAAGAATGTGCACTAGGATACTGATTGACAGAATCAGGCTGCTAGCCTTTCTATGTTCTTTCCCAATTAGATTCCACATATAAATGAAATCATATAGTATTTGTCTTTCTCGGACTGGCTTTTTTTTTTACCCACTCACCTACTGATGGGCATTTGGGCTGCTTCCAAATCTTGGCTATTGTACATTAGAGACCAGGTGCATAAAATTTATGCACAGGGCCAGGAAGTGTACCTCGGCCCAGCCTGCATCCTCTTCAATCTGAGACCCCTCAAGGGATGTCCGACCACCTGTTTAGGCCCAATCCTGATAGAACATCCTTCTCACAATCCAGGATGGCTGGCTCCAAACTGCTCACCTGCCTGCCTCCCTGATGGCCCCTAACTGCTTCTGCCTGCCTCCCTGATGGCCCCTAACTGCTTCTGCCTGCCAGCCTGATCACCCTCTAACCACTACCTTGCCAGCCTAATTGATGTCTAACTGCTCCCCTGCCAGCCTGTTTTCCCCCAACTTCCCTCTTCTGCCGGCCTGGTCACCCCCCTTGCAGGCTTGGTCCCTCCCAATTGCCCTCCCCTGCTGGCCTGATGGCCCACAACTGCACTCCCTTGCAGGGCCTGGAACCTCCAGTGGCCCTCCCCTGCTAGCCATCTTGTGGTGGCCATCTTGTGTCCACATGGGGGCTGGATCTTTGACCACATGGGGACAGCCCTCTTGTGTGTTGGAGTGATGGTCAATCTGCATATTATTCTTTTATTAGATAGGATAGAGGCCTGGTGCATGGGTGGGGGCCAGCTGGTTTGCCTGAAGGGTGTCCTGGATCAGGGTGGGGGTGCCCTTAGGGTGTGGGACGGCCTGGGAAAGGGGCCTGTGGTGGTTTACTGGCTGGCCATGCCCCCCCAGTGAGCCAAGCGGAGGCCCTGGGATCTGGGATTAATTTCTGTTCTACAATTGAAACTTTGTAGCCTAGAGTGTAGGCCTAGGCACTAGGGCTGCAGAAGCTTGGCTTCTTCCATTGCCCAGCAACCCTAGCCTCTGCTCTCTCCAACTCTGTGGCTGCCGCCATTTCTATTGGGATTATGTATCTTCTATAATTGAAACTTTGTAGCATTGAGTGGAGGCCTAGGCCAGCAAGGGCAGGTGGAAAGCTTGGCTTCCTCCATTGCCGAGGAAATCCAAGCCTCCCTCCTTCTCTCAGTGGCGACAGCCATCTTGGTTGGGGTTTACTTGCATAATTTGCTCCTGATTGGCTGATGGGCGTGGCTTGATAGGAGATACAGTCAATTTGAATATTACTTACTCTTTTATTAGATAGGATAATAGTGCAATGAACATAGAGGTGCATCACTCTTTTGAATTAGTGTTTTGGGTTTCTATGGGTCATAAGATAGTTGCATTTTTAATTTTTGAGGAAACTTCATACTGCTTTTTAAGTGGCTCCACCAATCTGCATTCCTACCAAAAGTTCATGAGAGTTCTCTTTTCTCCACATCCTCACTAAATTCTAACAGGTAGGAGGTGTATCTCATTGTGGTTTAATTGCATTTTTTGTGTGATTACTGACATTGAGCATCTTTTTAAATGTCTATGGACAATCTCTATGTCCTTTTTGGAGAAGTGTCTATTCAGGTCTTTTGCCCATTTTTTAATTGGTCAACCTGTCGTGTTTGATTGGAGGTCGCAGCAGCCCACTTTTAGGAATAGTTAGCATCCACTCAGGGACCCAGAACCACTGACTGCTTCTTAAACCTGCCTCACCGACGTGTTCCCATAGCTCAGCCTGGCTGATACCTACTCTTCATTCCAAGCCCACCTTAAGAATTGATCACCCCCTCCTCTTATTTTCTCAAAAAAGTATGCTTTACCTGTATCACTGAAGACCTTACCTATTTTTATGTTACCTGACTGTTGAGTGTAGGAACCACTTATCACATCTTTGTATTCTTAACAATTTAAGTGGTAGTACCTGCCACTTAATAGGTGCTTAATAAATAATGATGGCAGTTGTGGCTGCATATTATGAATTAAAGAAATACTTTATACCAGTTTTAAGTATCAACTAATTTTCCCAGATGAACTGGAGAAAAACATTTTCAAACACAAGTAATGAGTACCAACCCTGATGGAAGCTACTAAAATAGCAGGCATTGTGCTATGTGTGTTGTGGGACAGGGAGAGGATGCAGGGAAATGAGCTACCATCTCCGGCCACCTTGGCCACTCTTTCTCTCTCATTAGAAATGAGAGGAGAGATGGAAGATGGGGGCACTATCTGGGAAGAAACAATCTATTGAGTAAATGTGCTTTAGTTTCCTACAAGGCAAGTGTGGCCCAAGCATTCAGCCTTTGAAAGTAATTGTGCCTGCTCATTTATCTACTAGTGTTCCTTATTGATGAGGAGAATCAAGTGATGCCTGTATGGGATTCTCTATATTACTCCTTGCTCAGAATCCAGGCATCATTCATTGAGTCCATTGCCTGGAAGGCCACCCTGTGGGTACTAAGGGGATTCACGTGGCTATAGAATTTACAGCATTTCTTTTCTTTCAAACTCACTGAGGAGAAAGTTTCACTTGTATTTGCCCAACACAAATTATTATGTTCCCATAGTCAGTTTTTCATTGAAGCCTCCCATTATAGTTTCCCATCCAACAGACTATCCCACTCGAGACACTGTCATTTCAGTGGCAAGTATGTTTGTCAGAAAACTCTAATTGCTTTATATGTGAGAACATTAAACTGCAATAAATTTATGTACACAGCTGCTCCATTACTGGAGAACAGGTTTTATCTCCTAATAAATTGATGTTTCTTTTTAGTGTCAACTAAACCCAAAATTTACACCAGAGGAAGTGAACCTTAACATTAAATAATTGCTTCAATGCCACTAGTGGTAAGAAAGGGTACTTACTTACTACCCTACTCTAAAAGGGCCTGAGCAAGTGAAATGGTGTTTTCCTCTGTTAATTGTTTCTGGAATGCATAGTTGTTCAGGGGCTTTAATTGAAGTAGGAATAGAAGCTATGCCCTTTCAAAGCAGACACTGTAAATGCTGTCATCATTTGGTATGAATTATACCATAAGGGAAAATACTGAAAGTTTTATTTATGTTGGAGGGTAAGGGGGAGAAAAAGATTCGCTTTGGTGGTTTGTCTGGAGTTACATTTAAGATAATGGAATACTTAAAATTCTCTGGACTTTAATATTTAATTCACCTTTCCTATAAGACTTTGAATGAAACTGATTGCTAATAAAAGATATATCTTGGGCAAAGGAATTATATAAATTTGATTGACTTCTGAAGGATCTGAATTGAAATGGCCAAAGGCTGGATTTCTTATTTTTGCTTTTATTATACCTCAAATATGGTACTCTTAGGAATGATATAACCCAAAGACTTCAATTACTGATCTCATGTGGGATACCTAAGAAATAGTATCATGTTCACTTTAAATTTATATTGTGAACTAAAAGTTTATTCTGAGAGGCACAGGCAGATAGAAGGCATGCACACACTTGATATTTCCTAAGTCAAGTATGGCACAGATGAGAAATCTTTCCCTCCAATGCCTATGCATCAGGAAGATGTAGCCCCCAATAGAGTGTTCACACTTATGCCACACACACCTGGAGTAGCCCTGAGCTAAGAACCCACATGCTTGCAGTGCCCTAAGCCTGCCATCTCCTACTTTGTTGACCCTGACATGTTATTTTATCTCTCTAGATCTCAATTTCCTCATCAATAAAATAAAGAGATGGATCTTGGCTTAGCTTCCTTAGACACTACTACTTGGACATTGGTTGAACATATAAGTACAAGAAAAGCAGCGTTACAGTCTGTTTGGAAAGGTCACACTGAGTTTTAACAGAAGCTTTGCTCCATTTCTTTCTCCTTTGTGCTACAGTATAATAAGCTGGCACAGAGCCTGCCTTCAGATACCAAGGCTGGTTTTGAAATGTGCACCTGAATTCCTGTGACCTTTGCTTCTTCTATTCTTGGTTCAGTAGCACCTTGGCTGGGTGCTACTCTTCCTGCTTTCTAGCTCTTCTTTGTTAATGGAAAGATCAAGAATTCTGTGTTTATTATAGGAAAACAAATATTCATTATTATAGGAAAACTAATCTTCTATAGCATGTTGAATGACTTTTTCCCAAAAGAAAGTTAAGTTAGCAAAGTGTCAAATTAAAATCTTTGAACATTTTAGACAGAGATTTGAAAATTTTATCATATCAATCAACTTATAAACAATTTGTGCCTGGAATTTAATATTGTTGATTTTATTTTTGTTTAGAAATTTGAAAGTCCTTGAAATTAAGAGCGAAAATGTCAGGCTAGAGGATATTCATCTCCTATTATGAATATCATGCTCACAAAATGAGTTAAGTTTTTTTTTCACTTTATTTAGCTATAGTTTAATTTTAAAGTCATGTGTAATCACTACAATAGAGTAAAATCTTAATTAACTACAAGCAAACCAAGCAAACCCACAGCTAACCAATGTGTTTGAAAATGAATTATACTTTTAGGAAAAAAATGTAGATGCATACAAAAGTACTGCTGTTGGGAGTTTGTAAAAATAAATCAGTGAGAAAGCAAAAGGTCTTTTGGGATAATGCCTGATGAAGCTGGAGATTCTTTTATTTTAAACCATTTGGTTAGCATTTTAAAATATAAACTGCACATAATAGGTATTACTTTGAAAACATGGAATTTACAAAAGAATGATGCAAGTCACTTGCAAATCCATCAATAATTCCAAACCACTATGTCATACTTTTTTTGTTTTCTCATAATAATTTAGCCGAACTTGAAATGAGAAGTTAAATTGATTGGCATTTCTAACTCTTTTATTTCCTCTATCCAGGTAGATTATTAGTGCATTAGGATATGGGCAAATTGTAAATAGATGAAAAGCCTAGAAAATTATGAATTAAAGTTAAAATTATTAATTGCCAATTTAATTAGGAGCATAAATGGAAGTTAAGAAATTACTAGTCAAGAAAAATATTTCCATGATCTAAAAAGGGTTTAAAAATCAGTAACACATACCGATTATTCATTTGGGCACATTTGTCAACCAGTGGTCGCTGGCATCATTTCAGTGTCAACAGGAATCACCAAATAGGGTTGCGGGAAGAAGGAAACTTTATTCAGTGCAAACTGCTCAATTGTGATACAGCATGGCTGTGACAACAGCACAACTGTGTAACACCTCAACAGTGTCACAGCTCAACAGTGTCACAGCTCAACAGTGTCACAGCTCAACAGTGTCACAGCTCAATTATAAAACAGTGCAGCGTGGCTGTGCCGCCCAGGGCCAGGTGGCCTACAGCTCTCTCCCACGAGGCAGCTCTGCTCTGGTCTGCTTCACCTCCTCTGGTCTGCTCAGCTCCAGCTGGTGAAAAGCAGTCTTCAGTCTTGAGTGGGAAGGAAAAGTGCTCCTTTGAAGCCAGAGGGGATCTGACTTATGTAGATGGAAATCTTCACCCCTGAATCTCTGATTAGTCTGTCCAAATGAGGACTCCAAATCCTAACAGTTTGATTGGTCCAAAGAGCATTGTTCTGATTGGTAGAATGGAGCTGTTCTGATTGGTCAGTGAAAATGCTGATATTAATATAGCTGCACAGCTAAGATTAGATGGGGAAAGTCACAGTCCTATTGGTTGAAACACAATTCCAGGAGCTCCTTTAAAAGGGAACTCTTTCCAAGGGCTGGTTCAGATGGCAGAAACAGTGCAGAGGGACAGTCCGTGCAGAGGCGGGCAGGCAGTGCAGGCTTCTCCCTGCAGTGCAGTTTGCAGCCAGGCCTCTGTGTACAAATGGCTGCTGGCTCGGGGCTATTTTTGTATGTTTTTACATTTGAACCCAGTTGGCCACTGAGAGCCTTTCTTATTAGGCATCGCCTTTCTCAGGGTTCACACATCCAGTGTTCTTCAAAAAAACAAAACCAAAAACCTAACCAATGTATGTTTCAACTTTAATTCTAGTTCTCAAAAACATTTCAGAGTTAGCTACTCATAACATGTACGTTCTTTTCCATTTTAAGTCATTTCAGGAAAGCCATATAGAATTTAACCATGATTTAAAATGATGACATGAGCATTAAGCACTGCATTATACTGGAATTTTTATCTTTTTTAAAAAGCTTAATTTTGTGTAGGTTGTGTTTTTTTTGTGTGGGTTTTTTTTTTTTTTTGCAATTATGCTATCATTAGAGACAGAGATTACAAAAACAATGAAAATGTTAGCCTTGAATTCTATAATTAGTTCATGATTAAAGAATCAAAATAATGGTTCTATAATTACTTTCTATGTTTACATGATATAACCTCTCTAATATTAACAAGAACATGGTAATCATTTTCATTTTATCAAAATATATCAGGTTTTGTAATTTAATTTTCAATGCTTTTTTATTTCAAATTTTTATAATGTATTCCTGATTTTTGCTCTTCTTTTAGTTTTTCAAGATTTTCACCTGTAATATTAAATTCTTTTTCTTCTTTATTCAGACACCCAAATGTATATATTTTTTCGAAGCACAGACTTTAACTGTGAGTTACAACTGGCTAACCTTTATATTCCCAGTGGTTTTATTGAAGGAATAGTATAATGCATAAACTTTCTTCAGCTCTCTAACCTATTAGAATATCTTATATAACCTTGCCATTTATTAGCTAGTTCATGAAAGTCACACACTATAAGCATTAACCCCAAATTATAACTGCTTCGCCCATACTATATAATAAAAGAGAAACATGCAAATTTGACTATGCCTTTGCTACGCTACCTGCCAATCAGGAGCGGGTGGCGGGGCCGAGTGGCACGAGTGCCCGGCGGGGTTGGGATTGGGGGAGGTCAAAGCGGCAGCGTGGCACTCTGGCCAGAGCAGAGAAGACTGAAGGCTCCGGCGGGAGTGAAGCCTCCAGCGGCCAAAGCAAAAACGGAAGGCAACAGCCAGAGGGAAGGCCTGGGTCCCAGGTCCCAGAGGAAAACTGGTCCTGGCAGTCAGGGGAAGGAAAGCCTATTGCATGAATCTTCATGCATCAGGCCTCTAATGCTTAAAAAAAATATGACAGATGCAGTTTCTTATAAGCAGTAACATTTAATTTTCATGAATGCATTTAGCCCTGGCAGTGTGGCTTAGTTGGTTGGGTGCGAGCCTGTGCACCAAAGGGTTGCTGGTTCAATTCTAGGTTGCAGACTCAGTCCCTGGTGGGGAGCATGCAGCAGGCAGCCGATCAGTGTTATGCTCTCACATTTATATTTCTCTCTCTCTCTCCTCCCCCCTTCTTCTCTCTTTAAAAATTAATAAAAATAAATTTTAAAAATGAATGCCCTTAAATTCATCAGGATAGCTGGAAAACATTTTCTCTCATCGTTCATTCATGTAAAGCTACACAAGGTAACAGCTAGCAATTGGGGAAGACTGCGGCACAGAAAACTCTGCTCTGTCCCTGTCCTCCTCAGGGGCTGCAGACGTTCCGTTTGGATCTTCTCGCTGTCTTGGGTTTTGCGCTCTAACATTCACTGTCACAATATTCAAAAGTCATTTCTTTAAAAAATTTTATTAGAATACGGTTTCTGAAACAACTTTGATAATTAGTTTTGTGGTGATTGTTGTTTAAAGCTTGCTGAGTAATATTACTTTTGTGTCATCGTAAGCTAATGCCTCATTGGAGGTGTGACTGCAGTAGATTTATAATCTTTTTGGATAGAAACTGACTTGGAATATTTCTGTGACATTTACTTGTCATAAAAAGCTTCCTCAGGTTACTAATAGAATGTCTTTTTTGAATATGCTTGTGGTTGCTTTCTGAAATTATGTCTGCATATATACATGTTCTTTGTAGCTGGAATTCCCCTCAAAAAAGTAAAGCTAAATTTATCTCACTCCTGACTGAGACCAATGACAGGCTAGGAAGGAAGAGTGATGATAATAAAAAAAATGGGTGAGGATTGCATTCCTGAGATTTTCCTGCTTATAAAATGATAGCCTTCTTACTGGATGACCACAGAGGGACTAGGTGAGATGGAGTCCCGTCTTCCTGATGGAGACAGACGGCCATCCCCGTTACTCATCACATCAGAAGCAATGCAGTGTCAACGGTGTAGAGACTATCTTTTTAATTCAGAGAACACAGACGCATGTTTTTAATTTGTGATGATTTATTACACTGAAATTGGTGTGAAATGGACAACAAATCTTGGGTGTCAGAATCTGAAAATGAACCCAAGTGCTTTTGGCATTTGTGAAAGTTTCTCATAATTCTTTTCATAGTATAAATGATGAGTAAAACTGTGAAAATAAACTGACAATGGCATGCTATTTCTTAAGTAGATAATTTCACATTTATACAAACACATAAATATAAATATAGCACTTAGCTTTACTTTAGACTTTGTCTTTAATTCAAGGTAGTTTGTACATATCCAAAGAAATACTTGTCTAAAAACAAAGTAAATATGAATACCATTTGTTATAGCTCAAACACGTCTGGGATTATCTGTAGAAAAATATTGTAACAAGGTTTTTACTAATTTTTTTTTCACTGTTCAAACTTAAATGAGAATTTATACCTCCATAGCAATATAAAAATGCTAAGATTGATGAAAAACTGCCCTAGTTAGAAACTAACTTTGCATGCATAATTAATTTGAGCACCACATTCCTACTTCACAAGCAGAAGAGAAATGGAATTCAGGTGTTTGGTGAACATGTGGGGGATTTACTGTGAATTTATGACCTGCGGTTTGAGTGTAAAACCCCAAGAAACTTGCTGATAAAACTTAATGAAGCTTGTGCAGAGGAGCTATTTTTATTTGTACTTTGGTAATTGATACATTTCTTGGTTTAACCCTCCCATTCCTTCCTCTAATTGCTCATTAATCTTCTGGGTTGAGCCATCCATAGTAGAAAGCCCCAGTCTAAGCGAGGTTGCTCCAATGCTTAACTAATCTGAAAGTTCAAAGTTGGTTTTTTCACAGCATTTGAGTCCGTTCCTTCTTTCTGTTTTAATTTAGTGACTTATGCTTCCTTGCCTGAGTAGGTGACAGGAGGCAAACCCATGCTCTCTGGGGGGAAGTGCTCCAGGTTCTTCCAAGAAGCACAAACTTCTCCAGGAGGGTAACACCACTGCACTCTCTCTGAAGTAAGCAAAGATGCGGGCACAATGTAGCTCACTATAAAATGTGGTCAGCAATCTCGTTACCATTCAACGGCTTTTCTCCCCAAGAATAAGCACATGTTCAAGGAGAGGAATCTGTCACACATAACAACCCTAGCAATATCTCCTTCATGTCTGTACCCAGGAGTTTACAAAATAATACTATTGATTTGAGTGCCAGGAAGAAAAACATGTTGCAAGTACTCCATTTTATCATACAGTTGTAATGAGTTTAAATGAGAAACCTGTGTTTGCTCACTAATTTATAGCAATTACAAACTCAGTTCTGACATCTGTGGATTTTAACTCTTTGGTGATTACAGGACCAGGAATACTTTATGGAACTGCTAATCAATACAAGAGCGTGTTGCGTTATTTACCTACAGTCTCTGAATGGCATCAGTTCCTAGGGGTTGTGCTGGCATCTCATTTTAGTTTAGTGACATTCTGCCCCCTCCCGCATTAGTCATCTCTGTTCGAGAACTTTCTGTTTGTATCCGCTTTATTATGCTGACAATCTGTCTGTTTTGAAAGGATTACAACTCTGCACATCTGTGCATGACATCACAGTGAAGCGTTGCTTATTGATATGAGACACTTTTGGTCATTGCTAGTTGCCGATTTCTAAAGCTAGGTGATAGGACTGTCCTACATATGTCTTTCCCAGTATCACTTTTTACCTAATCTAGTCCTGGTGTCTGTTTTCAGTGACATCTATGAAATAGCTGAATTTTAGATATGTCATTGATCCAAATAAAGGGATTGAATGTTTTCTCTTTCTTAGGATGCAAGAATTAGTAATTGGACAAGGTTTAGGGTGGAATGTTTACATAATGTGCCGAATCTTTAGTCTTCCGTTTGTGTAATTACCAAGGAAGTCAATAAAGAGATACCTTTACTTCAAATAAGTAACTAAAAAACCATGGGAACCTACATGCATCACCAGGGCTTGGAGAAGTCAAGATCCTTGAGCATAAATGGAGCCCTTGGAGCGTTAATGTACTGCCTTCTCTCTTCTAAGAGTGCTGGGATAGGCTGTACTGATGTTCAGACATCTTCATTGGGAATCCCAGAGCGTGTGTGACCCTAGGACTCTGCCGCTCTGGCAAGTGGAGGGGAAAGAGCTCCTTAAGCAGAGAAGTTGGCAATTAGCAGAATTCTAGCATTGTCCCTCCGGGCTGTGTGTGGGAATACCTGAGTGAGGAATAGAAATACAATAGGAAAAAGAATCAAGTGTAGAAGTTCATTATTTCCAAGATCTCACGATATAATTTGGAAATATATTTTTTGTATTTTTTAATTGGGAAAAGAATAATGCCCTTTTGTATCCCCAGTAATGGGATGCCAAGTGCAGGTGTGAAATTCATTTGCATTTGGAATAAAATTTTGTACTTAGGTCCAAAAATAAATTACTAAGGCTGAGAATTATATCTCAAAAATGAAAAGGCTAAAGATATAAGCTGCTATGGTTACCCCAAATCTTTACTCTGTACCTAATCTTTTGTAATTGGGGGTTTGAAGGACATCTGTTAACTAAGTAAAATCAGTTTTAAAACTAAACTAAGTTTTGTGGACTCCAAGAGAGAAGGGTTTCTGGTGGCTGACTAGGCTCAAATTTTAAAAAACAGAGTCCAGCAGCCATTTCTCCACAGGGACCTTTCATGCAAACTGCTCTTCAGGGAGAAGCCTGCACTGAACTACCAGCCTCTGCACCGTACTGCCTGCCTGCACTGTAATTCTGCCAGCTCAGCTGGCTGGTATAAAGGAGGTCCTGGAACTGTATTTCAACCAATAGGACTGAGGCTTTCTCCATCCAATCAGAGCTGTGCAGCTATATATCATCATCATCATCGCTGACCAATCAGGAGAGTGCCTTTTGGACCACTCAAACTGCCAGAATTTAGTCCTCATTTGCATGAAGACAGACCAGTCAGGGACACTGAAGTGGGGACTTCTGTCTGTATAAGCCAGCTTCCCTCTGGCTTTTCCACTGAAAACTTAAGACTGTGTTTCCGTAGGTGAAACAGCAAAGACTGCCTCACTGGTGCAAGACAGTGCAGGCCAGAACAGAGCAGAACAGAACAGCACAGTGCAGGCCAGAACAGAGCAGAACAGAACAGCACAGTGCAGGCCAGAACAGAGCAGAACAGAACAGCACAGTGCAGGCCAGAACAGAGCAGAACAGAACAGCACAGTGCAAGGCAGAGCAGGCCTGTCAACCAAAAGGGTTGTTTTGGTTGAATAAAGTTCCTTCTTCACTGCACCCCAAATGGGGGATTCCTGTTGGCACTAACTTGGCAGCTGTGACCATGAATAGACCGTTTTAACCAGGAATGTATCTCCTTGTGAGATTCTAACAGGTCGCCAGTCTCTGGCAGGAGTGAGCCCTTGGGATCAGTTTTACCCAGGCAGTTAGGGGCAAACCAGGGTTGGCAGGTCTAGTTTCACTACACTCGGGGGAAATGTCCACATTTCTGCTTTGATCTCATGAAGGCTAATTTTCAGAGATCAGAGCCAAAGTGGTTGTTTTGGATGAAGTGATTGGGAGGTTGACAAAAGGAGTCATGCCTACATGAAATACAAAGTTTATTATTGTACTATCCTATCTAATACAAGAATAAAATGCAAATTGACTGCACCTCTGATCAAGCCATGCCCACAAGCCACGCCCACAAACCAGTCAGGAACAAATAAACCCCAAACAAGATGGCTACGGCCACTGACAGCAGGAGGGAGGCTTGGGTTTCCCCGGCAATGGAGGAAGCCAAGCTTTCCACCTGCCCTGGCCAGCCTAGGCCTCCATTCAATTTTACAAAGTTTCAATTATAGAAGATACATAATCCCAACAGAAATGGCGGCAGCCACAGAGCTGGAGAGGGCAGAGGCTAGGGTTGCCTGAGCAATGGAGGAAGTCAAGCTTCTGTAGCCCTAGCACCTAGGCCTACACTCTAGGCTACAAAGTTTCAATTATAGAATTTAAATAAACTGGAACAGAAATAGCTGTTGCCACAGAGTGAGCAGAAGGCTTGGCTCTGCTCCAGGCTACAAAGTTTCAATTGTAGAAGATAAATTAATCCCAGGGCCTCCACTTAGGTCACTGCAAACCACCACAGGCCCCTTGCCCAGGCTGCCCCATGCCCAAAGGAACCCCCACTCTGATCTGGGACACACTTCAGGGTAAACCAGCTGGCCCCCACCCATGCACCAGGCCTCTATCCTATCTAGTAAAAGAGTAATATGCAGATTGACCATCACTCCAACACACAAGAGGGCTGCCCCCATGTGCTCAAAGATCCTGCCCCCATGTGGACACAAGATGGCCAGCAGGGATTGGCTGTTGGGAGGTTCCATGCCTGCAAGGGAGGGCAGTTGGGAGGGAGCAGGCCTGCAAGGAGGGATAGTTGGGGGCATTCAAGCCTGCAGGGGAGGGCAGATAGGGGCAAACAGGCTGGCAGGGGAGCAGTTAGACATCAATTAGGCTGGCAGGGTAGTGGTTAGGGGGTGATCAGACTGGCAGGCAGAAGTGGTTAGGGGCAATCAGGGGGGCAGGCAGGTGAACAGTTGGGAGCCAGCAGTCCTGGATTG
The DNA here is from genome assembly GCA_027563665.1 of Antrozous pallidus. NCBI lineage: Eukaryota > Metazoa > Chordata > Mammalia > Chiroptera > Vespertilionidae > Antrozous > Antrozous pallidus. The sequence goes on from CM050515.1 coordinate 7,249,390, forward strand.
TGAGAAGGATGTCCGACATCCCTGGAGGGGTCCCAGATTGGAGACTGTGCAGGCTGGGCTGAAGGACACCCCCTAACCCGGGTGTATTAATTTATTGCCCTGGGCCTCTAGTTATTTATTAATCATTGTATTATTTTCTATGGAAACTATAAACCTACTTTTGCCCCACCTCGTATTTACTTAGTGCAGTTTTTCTCTGAGACCCAAACTTTGGAATAACTAACTATATCTATAATAGGGTTAAAATTTATTCAGTTAATACGGTTCCTTTCATAAATCTTTATTCTGTTCTTGCCAACATGCTTTTGCAACAGGTAATATTTGTTTGGTTGCAACTGTGGGTAGGGCATAGGTCTTTGTGCTTCTAGAGTACTTTCTTTCATGTAATTATGTATAACCCCCTAATTTTTTTAATTATTTTCTTAAAATATATTTTATTGATTTCCTACAGAGCAGAAGGGAGAGGGATAGAAAGTCGGAAATATCGATGCGAGAAAGAGATCGATCAGCTGCCTCTTGCACGCCCCCTACTGGGGATGTGCCCGCAGCCAAGGTACATGCCCTTGCTGGAATCGAACCTGGGACCCTTCAGTCCGCAGTCCGACGCTCTATCCACTGAGCCAAACTGGTCTCGGCCCCCTAATATTTTTTAAAGTGATGTGGTAGTAGTAGTGTAGTGTAGTGGGGATGTACGTGTGTGTATTCAGAAGGTGCAGGGAGTTCGTTATCTTTTGTTGCAATGAAACACGAGAGCAGACTCACCTTGCCATTTTATTTTTATTTTTTACATTTTTTATTAAGGTATTAGATGTGTACATATCTTCCCATTGCCCACCCCTCCGCCCACCCTACTCCCATACATGCCCTCAGCCCCCAGTGTCTTGCATCCACTGGTTATGCTTATATGCATGCATATAAGTCCTTCCATTGACCTCTTATTTCTCCCACCTCTCCCTAACCTTCCCGTTGTAATTTGACAGTCTGTTTGATGCTTTACTGCCTCTGTATCTATCTTTTTGTTCATCAGTTTATAATGTTCTTTATTATCCACAAATGAGTGGGATCATGTGGTATTTTTTGTTCATTGACTAGCTTATTTCACTTAGCATAATGCTCTCCATTTCCATCCAGGCTGCTGCAAATGGTAAGAATTCCTTCTTTTTTATGGCAGTATAGTATTCCATTGTGTAGATGTACCATTGTTTTCTGACCCAGTCATCTGCTGGTGGGACCCTAGGCTGTTTCCAAATTTTAGCTATTGTAAATTGTGCTGTTATGAACAGAGAGGTGCATTAATCCTCTCTGATTGGTGTTTGTACTTTTTTAGGATATATTCCTAGGAGTGGGATTGCTGGGTCAAATGGGAGCTCGATTTTTAGTTTTTTGAGGAAACTCCATATTGTTCACAGTGGCTGCACCAGTCTGCATTTCCACCAGCAGTGCACAAGGGTTCCTTTTTCTCTGCATCCTCGCCAGCACATGTCCTTTGTTGATTTGTTGATGATAGCCATTCTGACAGGTGTGAGAAGGTACAGCATTATCATTTTGATTTGCATCCCTCAGATAATTAGTGACTTTGAGCATGTTTTCATGTCTCTCTTGGCCTTCTTTCTGTCTTCTTTTGAAAAGATTTTATTTAAGTCCGTTGCCCATTTTTTATTGGATCATGTATCTTCCTTTTATTAAATTATATAAGTTGCCTGTAGATGTTGGAGATTAAATCTTTATCAGTGATAAAATTTGCCCATACAGTGGGCTTTCTTGTTGTTTTGTTGATGGTTTCTTTTCCTGTGCAAAAGCTTTTTATTTTGATGTAGTCCCATTTGTTTTCTCTTTAGCTTCCATTGCCCTAGGAGCGGTATCAGTGCAGAAGTTCTTTCAGCATATGTCTGCGATTTCTCTGCCTGTGGATTCTTCTAGATGCTTTCCCATCTTATGTTTAAGTCCTGCATTCATTTTGAGTTTATTTTTGTGTATGGTATAAGTTGGTGCTATAATTTTATTTTTTTTTTGCTTGTATCTGTCCAATTTTCCCAACACCGTTTATTGAAGAGACTGTCTTGACTCCATTGTATGTTCATGCCTCCTTTGTCAAATAATAATTGAGCATAATGGTTTGGGTTGATTTCTGGATTCTCTATTCTATTCCATTGGTCTGTTCTTGTGCCAGTACCAGGCTGTTTTGAGAACAGTAGCTTTGTAATACAGTTTGAAATCTGGTATTGAGGCCCCACCTACTTTATTCTTTTTTCTCAGGATTGCTGTAGTTATTCAGGGTCTTTTTTTATTCCAGATAAATTTTTGGAGAGTTCTTTCTAGGTCTGAGAAATATGCCATTGGAATTTTAATGGTGAGTGCATTGAATCTGTAGATTACTTTGGGTAGTATGGACATTTTAATGCTGTTGATTCTATCAATCCATGAACATGATATGCTCTTCCGTCTGTTTACATCTTCCTCTATCTCTTTTTTCAGTGTCCTGTAGTTTTCTGCATGTAGGTCTTTTACCTCCTTGGTTAAGTTTATTCCTAGGTATCTTAATTGTTTTGGTGTGATGGTAAATGGGATTTTTTTTATTCTCTCTTTCTGTAAGTTTACTATTGTATATAGAAATGCCATAGATTTCTTGGCATTAATTTTGTATCCTGCTACATTGCTAAACTCATTTTCTAAGTCTAATAGTTTTTTTTAATGGAGTCTTTCGTGTTTTTTATGTACAATATCATGTCATATGCAAATAAGGTCAGCTTTACTTCTTCTTTTCCAATTTGGATGCCTTTTATTTCTTCTTGTCTAATTACAATGGCTAATACTTCCAGTACTGTGTCGAACAGGAGTGGTGAGAGTGGGCATCTATGTCTTGTTCCTGTTCTTAGGGGAAATGGTTTTAGTTTTTGCCCATTGAGTATGATGTTAGCTGTGAGTTTATCATATATAGCTTTTATTATATTAAGTATGATCCTTCTATTCCCACCTTATTGATAGTTTTTATCAAGAAAGAATGTTTGGATATTGTCAAATGCTTTTTCTGCATCAATTGATATGACTATGTGATTTTTATCTCTCACTTTGTTTATGTGATGTATCACATTTGTTGATTTGCGCATATTGTACCATCCTTGCATCCCTGTCATAAATCCTACTTGGTCATGGTGTATGATCTTTCTGATGTACTGCTGGATCCGATTTGCTACAATTTTGTTGAGGATTTTGGCATCTATGTTCATGAGGGATAATGGCCTGTAATTCTCTCGCATTGTGTTGTCTTTATCTGGTTTTGGTATTACGGTGATGCTGGCTTCATAAAATGAGCTTGGAAATATTCCTTCCTCTTGAATTTTCTGGAATAGTCTGAGAGGATAGGTTTTAGTTCTTCCTTGAATGTTTGGTAAAACTCCCCTGTGTAGCCATCTGGCCCTGGGCTTTTGTTTGTTGGGATCTTTCTGATGACTGGAGGACTCATCCTGTGCATTCAGGGTGTCGGCCAGGCTGGGTTCTCTCCTGGAGGTCCCAGCAGGCAGTGTTGTTCCTTCTGAAGTTGTTGGCAGCATTCTGTTTTATGCAGCTATGAGATCCATGGCAGCTTTCATCTTCAAGAGAGATGGACTATTAAGATGGACACTGTTCTAATATAAGCATAGCAATGTGATCATATATATTCCTTGATCTTTGTTGTATTTCACTGCACAGAGGCAAGTCATGGGCTGCCTATACTCTAGGGTGGGGCTTTTCACAAAAGTGTGAATAGCAAGAGGTGGGAATCACGTACCCACCTTAAAGTCTGTCCATCACAAATATTTGCTGAACAACTTTCCCTGCCATAGGGATGCAACATACAAAATATATACATGTTAAGTGGTTGTGATAAAGCTATAAATTGAAGAAAGAGAAATATACATGTAAGTTCTAACAATACTCTTGGGTCAGAGAATACTTATTATTGAAGAATTGAAAAGAACAGGTGAACATGGACTGGAGTAGTTAGGAAAGGCTTTAAGGAAGTGGAATTTGATTTCTTAGATTTACTAGTAGAATTATAAAGTGGAAAGAAAAAGAGAGGTTACTTTAGAAAGAGACAATAAGATTTATCTTACCCTTTTCTTTGGTAATTTCTCTTCTCTTATGATAGAGATTATAATTTTCTCCCCATATGAGGACCATGGAAAGCCTGCCAAGATTTATTCCCTCCCTGTGTTCCTCTCCCCCTATTTGTCTTTTATGGGAAGGAGAGTGTATACTAAGATGGTACCTCCCTTTAAAAAAAAAAAGAATGGTTGTTTTCCCTTCTATTGAATTCTGAATCTTAAAGCTGTGCACTCTAGTCCTATTTTTCGGATTTCCTTTGCCTAATTAAAAATGTAAATTTGGAAGTGCTCTTACTCCATAAAGAATCAGTCATATCACAAACTTTTCTCTCTCAGTACATGCAGGTCTAAAAAGATAGGCCAGAACTCAAGCCTGCAGGGCAGTCAGTGTAATCAGGGTTTGACAGATCAGAAGGAGCAGACATTTTACAAGAGGCAAGACTATATGCACAATGCCCATTGTTCTAACATTTGTCTTTTGGGACTGTGGCCAGGGGACCACTGGCCTTATCTTGATGCAGTAAAAGTAAATAGCCTAGAGAAGCAACTATAAAGTCAGAATAAAAAGTAGAAGTTGCAAGATAGTATACAACAGACATTTTTGGGGAGGGGTCTCATCAAGAATCTTTTTAAAAGCCAACATATAAAATTTTGGGCAAAAACTGTGGTTCTGGCTTTTTTTTTTTTAAGAGAAGTGAAGCCATTACCAGACCTTCAGGGCAACAACTTACTAGAACCAAGTAAGAGCCTCCCTTCTAGACCAAGCATATTACTCCCATTTGTCACAGAACACACATTGGTGCTCCCAGTGGAGTCTCCTTCACTCTTAAGTTAATGACCCGCAAGCACTGGAATTTGTTCCAGCTATGAAGCCTGTGGGCATTGTTTTCAAAGAATTCACCACATAGTACCTCCAGTGCTTTTGAATATATGCAGATTCTTGTGAACTGCACAGGACTTACTGAGTCAGAAAATATCTAGGACAATCTCAGTGACTCAACATTTTATTTATTTATTTATTTATTTATCTATCTATTTATTTATTTTATTCTTTAAAGTATTACAAATAGTAGTACATATGTTTTCCTTTTTTCCCCCATTGCCCTCCCCCAAGCCTCACCTACCCCCAGCACATGTCCTCACATGCCCCCCCGCCCCACCCCAGTATCTTGTATCCATTGGTTATGCTTATATGCACGCATACAAATCCTTCGGTTGATCTCTTACAACCCCTGCCCCCCACTCTCTTCAGCCTTCCCCCTGTAGTTTGACAGTCTGTTCAATGCTTCTTTGCCTCTATATCAATAATTTTCCCCTGTTTCTTTTCTTTAAAAAGATCTTGCGCCTGCATACTGGAAATAAATGTATAAGAACAAAAAATGTTTGAGTCTCAATTTCAATGTCCAACTGTTCTGAGTCCCAGTTTCAATGTCAAATAGTTCCTTATGTGTACATGTGAGCAATGGTGTCTGGATGGTGGACAAATGGTGGCAATGCAGGTTCCACCCTCTCTGGTTTGATCCTGGGCCGCCTGCAGCAACGCACAACTGCTGACTGCTAGCATGGCAAAGTGTCCTCAGTGTCTTTCATCTCTGGACTGTTTTCCCGGTTGGAACAGTCCTGTCAGTTCCTCATTGTTGCAAAAATCCATATGGTCTTGGAGTTGTTTTCTGAAAATATACAAACATATTCTTGACCAAAAGTTAATAAAGGGATTAACTTTTCTGTAAATTAGACTTGGGATTATTTTTATTTTTGCCCAAATGATTTTCCTTTGGCTTATTTTGACACCATGTGTGTTTTTCATGGGTGTCCTGCTGTTGGCATTATAAGTGGAAGTTACTTTTCTGGAGTAAGAATTTTCTAGATGTAATTTACTTACGGGATATTTTTCCTTACATGATATTACCCCACTACCTCCCCCCCCCCCTTTTTTATTAATGGGGACTTTTGGAAATTTTATATTGCAGTCTTGGTAACTTTAAATTTTAATTTTTGCATACAAATATGACTGCTTTAAGTTCTTTGGATTTTAGGCAACTTTACAATGAAATGAACTACTAATAGATATTTTAGTTAATGTTTTAGGAACAGCTTTTTGTCCAGTACACCTAAATTTTCTTGAGTATTCACTTATTTCACTTGGCCAATTTAAATTAATCTGAAAAATTGATTACTATTTTACTGTCAAATTTAATCCTCAAGTAAAATATTAGTTTATCCTGAAATATTAGTGGAAAGGATTATTTCCCTTCTTGAGTAGGCCCTGAGCATTCCTGGTACTAGACCAAATTTAGATATAAATTTGGCTGTTGCTGGCCAGGTCTCTATCGGTAACCTGGGTCCCGATCTGAGCTGTGCATAGGAGGAGAAGCAGCCATGGGGACAGGAGACCTCTCTCAGAAGGGGTGAGAGTTCAGGCCCCTGCAAGGTTCGTGGGTGAGGGTCTGTGCCCCACCTCTGTTGACCTTCAAGTTCTCTCCTATTGGCCCCTCTGCAACTGTGCCTGTCTTAGGTTGTTCCTTCTCTGAGGAATCTTACCCATATCTGGCTAGCCAGCCATCTTTCGGGGCCAAGCAGGGTGATGTGAGATTCAGTTCTGTCTCCTTGGTAGTCTATGCCCCCGTGGCCTCCACACTCAGCACCTGCTTTGGGGTCCCCTCACCTGCTGGGGTGGGGGGTCCCGTTACTGATCACATATCTCAGGGAACTCAGGTTTCTTCTCCAGGGAGGGCCCAGCTGAAACCATTGGGCGAGAGGCAGATCCATGGTGCCAACCACACAGAGGCCTCAGCCACAGCTTGAACTGAAAGCTCAGTCAACAGCTGTGTGCATTTGCATTATGAAAAGAGGGTCCCCCTTGGGAAAAAGGGCCAGAGAGGCCAATATAGAATATTCAAGTGCCTTCCCAGTGCCTTAATTCCTTCTGAAAGGGATTAATTCCTTCCCTAACCTTTTTTAAATTGCTGCCAAACATTCAAATAATTAGTTTGTAAGTTTCTTTGGGATAAATATTAAAAATTATAATGACATTGTAGAATAATATCATGTAAGGGTATTATGGTGTCACAGGATGTTAAGGGGGGCCTAGCCTAAGGACTGGTCTCCATAGGAGATGACAAGCTCTAGGCCATGTCAATTCAATCTCAAACTAGCTGCCAATTATTTTATAGCTTTATATAAAATTTGTCAGGTATGTAAAAACACAAATTACTTACCTTAGTTCAAGAGGTCAAATATATGGACTTTCTCCCTTACTCCCACCATCCTCCCTCCCCCACTTACCCTGAGGTATGACATTCTGATGGACTTTTCTCAGTCTCTGCATCCATTCTTGTTCATCAGTTTATGTCATTCATTATATTCCATAAATGAGTGAGATCATGTGACATTTATCTTTCTCTGTCTGGCTAATTTCACTTTAGCATAATGCTCTCCAGCTCCATCCATTGTTGTTGCAAATGGTAGGAGCTCCTTCTGTTTTACCGCAGCGTAGTATTCCATTGTGTAGATGTACCATAGTTTTTTAATCCACTCATCTGCTGATGGGCGCTTAGGCTGTTTCCAAATCTTAGCTATGGTAAATTGTGCTGCTATGAACATAGGGGTGCATATGTCCTTTCTAATTCGTGTTTTTAGTTTCTTGGGATATATTCCTAGAAGTGGGAACACTGGGTCAAATGGGAGATCCATTTTTAGTTTTTTGAGGAAACTCCATACTGTTCTCCACAGTGGCTGCACCAGTCTGCATTCCCACCAGCAGTGCACAAGGGTTCCTTTTTCTCCGCATCCTTGCCAGCACTTGTCATTTGTTGATTTGTTGATGAAAGCCATTATGACCGGTATGAGATGGTACCCCATTGTCATTTTGATTGTCATCTCTAGGATAATTAGTGACTTTGAGCAGGTTTTCATATGTCTCTGGACCTTTCTTTTGGCTTCCTTTAGAAAGATTTTATTTCGGTCCATTGCACATTTTTTATTGGATCATTTGTCCTCCTTTTATTAAGTTGTATGAGTTGCCTGTAAATGCTTGAGATTAATCTTTTATCACTGATAACATTTGCAAATATGTTCTCCCATACAGTGGGCTTTCTTGTTATTTTGTTGATGGTTTCTTTTCTTGTGCAAAATATTTTTATTTTGATGTAGTCCCATTTGTTTATTTTCTCTTTAGCTTCCATTGCCCTAGGAGCGATATTGAAGAAGTTCTTTCGGCATATGTGTGAGATTTTTCTTCCTGTGGATTCCCCTCGTATTTTTGAAGTTTCCTGTCTTATGTTTAAATCCTATATCCATTTTCAGTTTATTTTTGTGTATGGTGTACATTTGTGGTCTAGTTTCATTTGTTTGCATGTATCTGTCCAATTTTCCCAACACCATTTATTGAAGAGACTGTCTTGACTCCATTTTATGTTCATGCCTCCTTTGTCAAATAATAATTGAGCATAGTGGTTTGGGTTGATATCTGGATTCTCTATTCTATTCCATTGATCTATATGTCTGTTCTTGCCCCAGTACCAGGCTGTTTTGAGAACAGTAGCTTTGTAATACAGCTTGAAATCTGATATTGAAATCCCACCAACTTTGTGCTTCTTTCTCAAAATTGCTGTGGCTATTCGGGGTCTTTTTTAATTCCAGATAAACTTTTGGAGAGTTCTTTCTAGGTCTGTGAAATATGCCGGTGGTAATTTAATGGGGAGTGCATTAAATTTATAGATTGCTTTGGGTAGTATGGACATTTTAATGCTGTGGATTCTCCCAATCCATGAACATGGTATGTTCTTCCACCTGTTTACATCTTCCTCTATCTCTTTTTTAGTGTCCTGTAGTTTTCCGCGAATAGGTCTTTTACCTCCTTAGTTAAGTTTATTCCTAGGTATCTTAATTTTTCTGGTATGATGGTAAATCGGATTGCTTTTTTACTCTCTCATTCTGTAAGTTCACTATTGGTGTATAGAAATGCCAAAGATTTCTTGGCATTAATTTTGTATCCTGTTACGTTGCTAAAGTCATTAAGTCTATTATTTTTTTATGGAATCTTTCCTGTTTTTTATGTACAATATCATGTCATCTGCAAATGAGGATAGCTTTACTTCTTCTTTTCTAATTTGGATGCCTTTTATTTCTTCTTCTTGTCTAATTGCAATGGCTAATACTTCCAGTACTATGGCGAACAGGCATGGTGAGAGTGGGCATCCATGTCTTGTTCCTGTTCTTAGGGGAAATGGTTATAGTTTTTCCCATCATTGAGTATGATGTTTGCTGTGGGTTTATCATATATGGATTTTATTATGTTGAGGTATGATCCTTCTATTCCTACCTTGTTGAGAGTTTTTATCAAGAAAGGGTGTTGGATTTTGTCAAATGCTTTTTCTGCATCAATTGGTATGACTATGTGATTTTTATCTCTCAATTTGTTTATGTGATGTATCACATTAATTGATTTGCAGATATTGTACCATCCTTGCATCCCCATGATAAATCCTACTTGATCATGGTGTATGATCTTTCTGATGTACTGCTGGATTTGATTTGCTACAATTTTATTGAGGATTTTGGCATCTATATTCATGAGGGATATTGGTCTGTAATTCTCTTCCATTGTGTCATCTTTATCTGGTTTTGGTATTACGGTGATGCTGGCTTCATAGATGGATTTTGGAAGTGTTCCATCCTCTTGAATTTTCTGGAATAGTCTGAAGAGGATAGGTTTTAGTTCTTCCTTGAATGTTTGGTAAAACTCCCTTGTGAAGCCATCTGGCTCTGGGCCTTTCTTTGCTGGAAGCTTTTTGATGACTGCTTCAATTTCTTCCATAGTTATTGGTCTTGAGCTGTTTAGATTCTTCCTGATTGAGTTTTGGGAGGTTATATTTTTCTAGGAATATATCCTTTTCCTGCAGGTTGTCCCATTTGTTAGAGTAGAGTTGTTCATAGTATTTTTTAACAATCCTTTGTATTTCAATGGTGTCTCCTGTTATTTCACCTCTTTCATTTCTGATTTTATTTATTAGGGTCCTCTCTCTTTGCTTCTTGGTGAGTCTAGCTAGAGATTCATCAATCTTGTTTACCTTTTCAAAGAACCAGCTCCTGGTTTCATTGATCTTCTGTATTGTTTCTTTGGTCTCTATGACGTTTATCTCTGCTCTGGTCTTTAGTATTTCTTTCCTTCTGCTTACACTGGGTTTTCTTGTTGCTTTCTTTCTCTTTGGGTTGTTGGGTTAGATAATTTATTGCCATTTTTTCTTGTTTTTTTTTTTTTTGCAGTAGAACTGTAGAACTATGAACTTCCCTCCCAAAACTGCTTTCATTGTGTCCCATAGATTTTGGATTTTTGTGCTATTGTTGTCATTTGTTGCCATGATGTTTTCTATTTCTTCCTTGATCTCTCTGGTAACCCAGTCATTGTTTAATACCATGCTGTTTAGTCTCCATGTGTTTGCTTTCTTTGGATTGTTTTTATCGTAGTTGATCTTCAGCTTTATGCCACTGTGATCTGAGAATATGCTTGATATGGTTTATATCTTCTTGAATTTGGAGAGACTTTGCCTATGACCCAACATTTTATCTATTTTTGAAAATGACCCGTGGGTACTTGAAAAGAATGTATACTCTGTGGCTTTGGGTTGCAATAATCTGAAGATGTCAATTAATTCCATTTGGTCTAGTGAGTCTTTGAGGATTAATATTTCTTTACTGATTTTTTGTTTAGAGGATCTGTCCAATGGTGATAGTGGGGTATTAAAGTCTCCTACTATGATTGTATCGCTGTCAATCTCTCCCTTGATATCCTCCAGGAGTTTTTTTTATGTATTTGGGTGCTCCTGTATCAGGTGCATATATGTTTGTCAGAGTTATTTCTTCTTATTGGATTGCTCCCTTTAGTATTATGTATTGGCCTTCTTTATCTCTTGTTGTGTCCTTCACTTTGAGATCTAATTTGTTGGATGTAAATATTGTTACCCCAGCTTTTTTTCCATTTCCATTCACCTGAAGGACCTTTTTCCATATTTTCACCCTCAGATTGTGTGTGTCTTTTTTTCGGAGGTGGGTTTCTTGTAGACAGCAGATGTATGGGTCTTGTTTTCTTATCCAGTCCATTACCCTATGTCTTTTGATTGGATCATTTAAACCATTTACATTTAAAGTTATTATTGATAGGTACTTATTTGTCGCCATTTTTGTTCTTTACCCATGTGTTTCTTTTTCGCTTCCTATTTCTTTTTATAGCAGGCCCTTAAGTATTTTGTGCATTGCTGGTTTGATGGTAATTAATTCTCTTAGTCCTTATTTGTGAAGCTTCTGATTTGACCTTCAATTTTGATTGGTAGCCTTGCTGGGTACAGTATTCTAGGATTCAGACTCTTCCTTTTCATGGCTTTGTATATTTCATTCCATTCCCTTCTTCCCTGAAAGGTTTCTGTTGAAAAATCACTTGCTAAGCTGATGTGGGTTCCTTTGTAGGTGACTTTCTTTCTCTCTCTTGCGGCTTTTAAGATCCTCACTTTGTCATTGGTGTTTGCCAATTTAATTATAATGTGCCTTGGCGTAGTTCTTTTGGGGTTCATCTTGCTTGGGACTCTGTGAGCTTCTTGGATTTGTGTAGTATTTTTCTTTCCTATATCAGGGAAGTTTTCTGTCATTATTTCTTCCAACAGGTTTTCTATTCCTTGCTCAGTTTCCTGTCCCTCTGGAAGCCCTCTTATGCGGATGTTGTTTTGTTTCATGTTGTCCCAAAGTTCCCTTAGGCACTCCTCCTGCTTTTTTTTTTTTTTTCTAGAAGCTGCTCTACTTGGGTATTTTTCTCAACCTTGACTTTTAACTAGATGATGCAGTCCTCTGCTTCCTATAGTCTACTCTTAATATGTTCTATGGCGTTCTTTAACTCAGCGATGTGAGTTTTTATTTCTTCTTGGCTCTCCTTCATTTCTTCTTGGCCCTTCTTCATTTCTTCTTGTGTCTTCTTCATTTCCTCTTGGTTCTTCTTCAATTTCTCTTGGTTCTTAAATATATTGTAAAATTTGTCTTCCATTTTCTTCAGCCACCTTGTGACCATTTCTCTGAATTCTTTTCTAACAGGTTGTTTGCTTCTAATTAGTTTACCTCTTTTTTCTGATGAGGCTTGTTTTTCTTTCTTTGGTGGGCTCTTTCTTTGTCTCCCTATGGTCTCTCTTCTCCATGTGTCTGGTTATGTGGTTCTCACTCTCCTGCCTTTATTTAAAGGCTCAAAATACAACATAGCCAGGTGCAATGCCTGAATAGGAATGTATTCCCTGTATTGGCAACTCCAAATTAAGGGTGATAACCAGAGAAAGGCAAATTAGGTTATAGGTGAGATAGAAGAGAGTAAGAGAAAACACACACGCACACACACAGACACTCACACACCCACACACAAAGAAAGAAAGAAAGAAAGAAAGAAAGAAAGAAAGAAAGAAAGAAAGAAAGAAAGAAAGAGAGAGAGAGAGAGAGAAAGAGAGAGAGAAAGAAAGAAAGAAAGAAAGAAGAAAGAAAGAAAGAAAGAAAGAAAGAAAGAAAGAAAGAAAGAAAAGAAAAGAATTAAGGAAGGAAGGAAGGATGGAAGATAGGTAGGAAGGAAGGAAGGAAGGAAGGGACGAAGGGAGGAAGGGAGGAAGGGAGGAAGGAAGGCCAAAATGAAATTGGGAAAAGGGAAAGAAGTAAAAAGAAAGAGAAGTGGAATAAAGTATAAATATGGGGTAAAAAGTCCTATAGGCAGCCACTAATCCCAACAAAAGCCAACAACAAGTACCTTGAGATTGATAAAACTACATACAACAACTAATATCAAAGAAGGTGAGGGAACACAGAAGCATAAATCTATCCAAAAAAGCAATGCAAACAACAACAACAAAACAAAAAACAATGCAGAAAAGCCACACAAAACAAATCAAAAGAAAAGAATAAGCAAACCAATCTCACAAGCATGCATAAAATATCGCTGTAATCAATAGTCAAGTAAACAACAACAACAGGACAAAGAGAAAAACCACTTAGGATAGTGAAGTCAGAGAAGCGAGAGGTGTGTATGGACTTGGAGCAGGTGGTTGCAGGTTAGATATATAAGTGGGGTGAAATTTTAACAAGGGGTAAAAAGAAAGAAAAAGGAAAATCTAAGGCAGGAAAAGTGTAAGGGGAACAAGACACTAAATAGGGAAAGGTTAACAAGAGAGTGGTGGCATAAAGGAGAAGTTGAGGTAGCGTAAAAAGATACTAAAGGGTAGATGAAAATATACTGCATAACACTAATCCCAAAGTAGAATAAAGAGGAAATAAAATGGCTCTTTAAAAAAACAACGTGAAATAGTAGTAGAAATAAAATTGATTCCTTAATTTGTGTTACACAAAAGTCAATTTGTGATTCAGGCCCTGGGTGGCAGTGTTTCTGGATTGACCTCTGGGTCTATTGGTCCTCTCTAGCCTGAACTAAAATTCTATTATCCCTGTGATACTCCATAGTGATTTGTGGGTATGGGCTGCCCCAGACCTGCCTCTCTAATGGTGACTGCCTGTTCTGATCCCCAGGCTCCAGTAAAAAAGCTCTCCCCTGCAGTCTCCCAGGGTATACCCCACCAGGTGATCCCAGGTTCCTGGCTTAGCACTCAGAAACTCGGATTAGGAGAGGAAAAAATCCAAGTGCGCGAACTCAGGTCCTGCTTGTATGTCTGCGCAAAACCCCTTTCCCCCTTGCCAGCACCCTCCCAAAATTTTTGGGCTATTCTTCTCTGTCAGGTCCAAATGGGTTGCTTTCTAGAAATCCCTCTGCCACCAGCTCTGAGGGCCCTCTTCCATGTTTACCAGCTCCAAAAGTCACAGACTTTGTTTCAGGTGCAGATCTCCCTGCTTTGCCAGCTCCCCCTAACTCCAGAGGAAATCTGACCATTTCGTGGCAGAGTGCAGAGGTCCTTCGAATCTGCTTCTGCACCAACTAGGAACTGGTGTTCTGGGGGTCTTATCCATCCAGTGGGTACTGCAGCTGTATATTTTCAGGCCCTTCGCCTTCAAGATGGTGCAGTCCGCCTCCAAGCCGGTGGCTCTGTAAGAGAACCCAGCTGCACTGGGGGCCACTCGGTCAGGGGGGGCAAATCTAGCAGTCCCCCTCCTTCTCCCAGAGCCCAGCTGTCCCCCAACTCACCAACAAACACTCCCCGTGCGACCCTCAGCTGTTCCCTCCGACTGCCCTGGGACAAGATTCAGAATGTGTCCGTCTGTTCCACCACCATTTTTGTTTTTCGCTCTGAGTCAGCATTTTTTAACAAGCACTCAGGAAGGCTCTCATATAATGTGTGTATGTGAGGACCATTGCCATAAAATTTTTCCCATTCACTGTTCCTAAGGAGATGGTTGGATTGCCATCTGTGGAGCACAGGGACAGGACAGGTACCATGGCTGCAGTTGGCAGGAATTGGTATGTTCAGCCCCTTTTGTGAAGCACATTACAGTAAGCCAATCTGAAGGTTCTAAAGTCTAGTGCACTGTGTGGTCTGTGGTCTATCTCTTACTGGAGAGGCTACAATCCATGGTAATTATGGATGGGAAAGATTAGAGTTCCATATATTTCAGGGTGTTGACATGCATGCCAGGAAATCTCCATAGTGTGTAATCCAATGTACCCTTCCTTAACTCAGACTATTCTCAACTAATACTAACCCTCTTTATTTAGCTAACATATAGCATGTTCTAAAAAAATGCATACCACATTTTTAATAATTATAAAAGCAGTGTTAATTAACAGACATTTCATTTTCAAAATTGAGCTATCAGCTGTTAAAGTATGTATGCATTTTTGGGACGTGTGTGTGTGTGTGTGTGAAATTAAGTTTATTTGGGCTATACGTATCAATTATAAGGACAGGCTAAGTGTTAGTATTGGACTCAACTGTCTTATTCTCCTTACCACTCCTTTCTGTTAACTATTATTAAAAATTACTAGAGGCCTGGTGCACAAAATTTGTACACAGGTAAGGTTTCTTAGGCCTGGCTCGTGATCAGAGCCAATCGGGGCCTTCCAGCTGCCTGCTGGACCGTCCCTTTCCTGGCTTCCTGCCAGGGCCTTCTTTCATTTTGTGCTTCCCCCAGGTGGTCAGCACTTGTCATAAAAAGCAATCAAACTCTTGTCTCCCAGGCCAACTCCTGAGAGGACAATTTGCATATTAGGCTTTTATATATATAGGTGACTTACTGACTCCTCATTGAGTTTTATTGTCTCACTTGCCCATCAGATTGATTCAGTTGGTATATTTAAGTTTTTTATGAACCCCAAATTTTCAGTGCTAATGAAAATTTTAAATTTCCTTTGGATTTCTTGGCAGAAGAGCTAACCAAGAACATTAGAAGTCTAAGTATGAATTATTGAATCATTATAGATAGAGCCTGAGAAACAGAACTGGACAGCTGCAATGGCTTCACTTCTTGAAGCCGGGATTTTATCTTCAGATGCCAGTGTTATTCCCCAAGGATGCTGGATGGCCTTCCAGTCTTTGGAAGTCCTCATCAATCATGAAAACCATTGCAGCCTGCTTTTCAATTTCAACCCTTAGAGGGGCTTTCCTAGTGTTAGGCAAGTTGATTGGCATTCTCTAGAGCATAGAGAAAAGGAAAAGAATGTGCAACAATGGTCTCACCAACTGCTCAGATTTGGAAATAAGGGTGACGTGACTTCCAAAACTCATCTAATACTGTAAAAAACACTGAAATTGCCAGAATTCAAATGAAGAATACTGGGTCAATTCCTGTTCGGAGATACACTTTCAATTATTCACAAATAGTTAGAAGTCAATTTTCATCAATGGCGTGGACATCATGAACCTAGTAATTATTGGATTAAAGCTATCTGTGCTGCATGAAAATAATAGACACATGTTTTTAGTGATATTTGTTGGTCAAGCCTCCTACAATTCTCCTATAAAAGTTATGAATTATGCCCAGAACAGAAAATGGTACAGCTGGAAAGATGGTGATGAAATTAATGATTGTTCACTTTTCTATCTCTTTGACTGTGTAATGATTCTCATGCATACGCCATCACAGTTTCATGGAAAGAAACTGGGCATCACATTGAGAAGCCAGTACTGGTAATTTATCTGTTTAAACAAATGTTTTAAAAGCCAATAGGGAAAGTAACCTGCCTGGCTCAAGAGTGTGGAGGTCAAGTTTTAAAGCTGTACATAAATATGGGATAAAGCCTCATGTTGTCAAGTAGCACATTTTAGAGACCTATTCACCTTTAATATTCTCAGGCTAATCATTTCAAAATATTTGTCAGAAGAGAAACAATCTTTTATTGAATGGGAAAATAATCAAATTGAGGTATGGAGAAACCAAGATGGCAGCATAGATAAACACCTACACTGCTGCCTCAACAACAATTTCAAAACTACAATTAAAAGACAAAACGGACATTATACAGAACCACAGGAAGGCTGGCTGAGTGGAAATTCTACAACTAGAAGGAAAGAGAAAACCACGCTGAGACTCAGAGGACCTGAAGAAGGCAGAGGTACTGAGATGCGTGCACGGAGAGGACTGGGAACTGAGTGCATGGCTGGCATTCTCAAGCAGGAGGGAGACAAAACTCCCGACTATGCTGAACTCCAGTTCCAGGTGAGACCCTGGGACCCAAACTCAGGAAGAAACTGGATGGTCTGGCAGCGGTCAGAACTCGAGGGTGGCTTTCTCTCAGAGGTGCTTGCAGTGATTACAATAGTACACTGAGACACAGGGGCCTATTAGGGCAGGGCTGATGGGAAACCAATGCTGTCTGCTCCACCCTGAGATTCCGCCCCATTCAAGCTGAGCACAGAGGCTTTTGCAAGTCATGTCTCATAAGGGTGTCTCCAGCACAGAAGTTCTCCCAGCATAGACACAGCTGATCCTTATAGCCAGTTGGCCTGGAGGTCAATTCCTCCCAGTGATACCAACAACAATCAAAGCTGAACTACAACAAAACTGCACACAACCCTTGAAGGGGTGTACCAAGAGTGTCCACCTCAGGTAACTGGGGAGGCTGAGCCACTGGGCCCTATAGGACACCTATCACACAAAGCCATCCTATCACCTCAGGGAAGCAGCCAAAATATGGAGATAAAGAAACAGATCACAAATGGAAGAAATGGAGGAAAGCAAATGACCAAAGATAGAGTTCAAAAACACGGTTATAAGGTTTTTCAAGAATTTCCTAGAAAAGGCTGATAAATTTAGCAAGACCCTCAAGGATATGAAAAAGGACCAACTAGAAATTAAGCATACACTGACTGAAATAAAAAATATTATACAGAGATCTAACAGCAGACTAGAGAATCGCAAGAATCAAGTCAAAGAATTGAAATACAAAGAAGCAAAAAACACTCAACCGGAAAAGCAAAAGGAAAAAAGAATCCAAAAATAGGAAGAGAGTATAAGGAGATTCTGGGACAACTTCAAGCATACCAACATCCGAATTATGGGGGTGCCAGGAGAAGAGAGAGAGCAAAATACTAAAAACCTATTTGAAGAAATAATGACCAAATACTTCCCCTACCTGGTGAAAAAAAATAGACTTACAAGTCCAAGAAGTGCAGATAACCCCAAACAAAAGGAATCCAAAGAGGACCACTTCAAGGCACATCATAATTAAAATGCCAAGAGCAAAAGACAAAGAGAGAATATTAAAAGCAGCAAGAGAAAAATAGTAAATTACCTACAAGGGAATACCCATACAACTGTCAGCTGATTTCTCAACAGAAACTATGCAGACCAGAAGGGAATGGCAAGAAATATTCAAAGTGATGAATAGCAAGAACCTACAACCAAGACTACTCTACCCAGCAAAGCTATCATTTGGAAATGAAGGGCAGATAAAGAGCTTCACAGATAAGAAAAAGCTAAAGGAGTTCACCACCACCAAACCAGTATTATATAAAGTGCTGAAAGGTATTTAAAAAGAGGAAGAAGAAAAAGGTAAAGATATAAGATATGAACAACAAATACATATCTGTCAACAAGTGAATCTAAAAATTAAGTGAATAAAAAATCTGATGAACAGAATAAACTGGTGAATATAATAGAATCAGGGGCATAGAAAGGAAGTGAACTGATAATTCTCTGGGGGAAAGGGGTTTGGGATGTGGGAAGAGACTGGACAAAAATCGTACATCTATGGATGAGGACAGTGGGATGGGGTAAGGGCAGAGTGTGGGGTGGGAAATGGGTAGAGAGGAGCAAATGGGGCAAAAAAGAGGAACAATTGTAATAATCTGAACAATAAAGTTTTATTAAATTTTTAAAAATTATAATCAAATTGGATATATTAGCAAGATATTCCAGAAGCTCTAATGAAATTCTTAAAAAACATAAAGGTGACAGGGACCAACCCTGTAGATTAAATGGTGACAGAATATCCCACATTCATGGAAGATGTTATGACTTTGGTCCTATACATGAACATTTTCAATTTCAGATTTTTAAACCTTTGCAGTTCTTCAAAATATGTGGATACAATGACATGTTGGTTATTTTTCCAAGCTACCTCATAAATTCCATCACTCAGAAGTGTGTGTAGCCAAAGGAACTCAGTAACACACTGAGTATCCAGGGCAACCTGTTTTCAATGAAGAAACTTCATCTTCCTAATAACTGACTGCTTACCATTCTGCTAGCAGTTTGAAGGGTAAATGTGATAAATATAAGACTTGGTCCTTATCCTTAACAGGTTTGAAGTTTTCTTGGGAGACAGTATATTCCTAGTGTGCTTGAATAGCTTTTCTGATAGGATTCAACTTAATGCTCAGGGAATGGAATGAACCAAAAGTGTTCGGAGGTTTAAGATTGATTTACTTTTGGTCATCTCTATTACTCTTTAAAAATACTATTTTTAAACTGTGTATGATTTTGTAAAGGGAGGTTTTAGGATACAATATGTGTTTTACTAACTGACACATGGTATAGTGGGATGGGGACTGGACTCTAGAACCCAGAAAAATCTGGATTCTTGTCTTACTTTCCATACTGGGCAGATGGGAGGCTTTTAAAAAGTCACTCGTCTTCTTTGGATGATAGTTTCTACATTGGTGTGTATGTATGTGTAGGGTTGTAATACTGCCTTCTGAGCCTATGTTATAAGCATTTGTGAGAATAAAGTCAAATTCAGTGCTATAAAAAAAAGAAGGCAACATCATTATGAACTGATTACATCAAGCTAGCACTTGAAGTTATTTTTTAAAAATGCTTTTCATTTATGCTCTGAGAATTGCATTTTGTGCATAGAGCTCTGATAATGCCTAAGTAGGCATTATATAATGGCATTATGAAATAATACTGTAAGACTATATTGTATGGTATTATCTTACTTGATTATTAACAGCATGATATTTAGAGCAAAACATTATTATTATGTTCATTTCATATATTTATAGAAACTGCAACTTAGAGGCATTAAATGCCTTAGTCTAAGGAGGTGGTGGAGCTAGGACTGGACCCTGATATTTCTGACTTTTAAGGCAATATTTTCCCCAAAAAGTTCTTCTGTGGATACCTTACCAGATTACAGGAAGGAATTGAGACTTTTACATTCCCATGGAAAAGGAATGTCTAAAAATACGACTCTCCTTTTTGAATATTTGTCTGAAATAACTTCAATAAGTCTTAATAAAAATGAGAATATATTTCAAATGCCCAGATACTGTTTTTAAAATTTACTTCCTCTTAAATAGTGTTATCCGCCAGCAAGATGCCCTATTAGCTGCAAGGCACAGATTGTGTTTGTGCAGGGTGTTCATTGTTGCCTGTTCTCTTTTAGCAACAGGTCATCTACTAGTAACCATGATCGGATACAACGTCTACGGCAGGAATTCCAGCAAGCAAAGCAGGATGAAGACGTAGAAGATCGGCGACGCACTTACAGCTTTGAACAACCCTGGGTGAGTATTTGGTTCTTTGACACAATGGATAGTCCTGGAACTTTCTGCAATGACAGCCACTAAGCTATGACCTCAGTTTTTTATGAAGCAAGACAAGATGGAGCCAAATTCCTTTGACTTTTAACATATTGACCTTCCCCTCATTTCCATGTGGGTTTCATCACTGCTAATTTCATTTTACATCTCATTGCACCATCTGTCTATTGCACAATAGTTTTCATTTGCCTTATGACAAGGCACAACAAAACTATTCTTGGTCTCAATAATACATTTTTTAAGTTCAATAAATGTTTTTCTATATATATTTTCCTCAGAATCAGAGTCAGAACAAATTAGCTCAATGCATGCCTGTAGTGTACTTACTATATGAAAATACAGTGTTTAGTCATTCTTATTTCTTTATTCTTCCACAGCCTCTTTGTGTAATTGCTGAATCCCTTTCATTTATCTGCTTCTACCCTGTTCTAATTTATCCCCCACACGACCCCAGAGTGATCTTTCTAAAGTAAAACTTTGAAAGGCCTCTCAGTGCCTGCAGACTCAGTGTGGCATGCTAATAAACCCTCTTCAGTCTTGCCCCAGACTTGGGTTCCATCTTGTGTTTCGCCTTAGAGATGATGGGAATGGGAGGTATTAGAGCAGACCTGGGGGTTCAATATGATGGGAATGTTTAGGAATATTTTTGGAAGCTTGAGGAAGAGTCCTTTGCGGGGGTGAATACATTGTCTGCTTGAGACAAGAAAATCTAGCTGAGTGTATTATTAAGGTTCCATCAACATAGTAATGTGACCATAATCAACAGTGCTTAGAGGACTAGGAATTCTGTGAAGGAGATTGGCAAGACAGACTTGGCAGAAAGTTGAAGCAAGCACTCTAGAACCCTGGTGAGGAAGCAGGTGAAGCATCACCCAGGCTGAGTGGGGTGGTAAGTACTGCTCAAGGAAGGATTACCTTGATTTCCTACTGGTCTATAGGAGAAAGCAAGAAAGGACAGCAGGCAAGGGATCATAAAACCTAGGAGACTATTGTCAAGATAATGTGTTATTGGGAGTCCAGAATCTTGGAGGTGGCCCAGTTCTGGGTGATGTTGAGGTCCAAGATGTGCCATCCATGCATGTGAGTTCCTGAAGTAGATACTAGGGTCAGAAAAGTTAATGAGTTCAATTCAAAGTGTTGGGAATATAATTAAAGTAGATATTGGGGGGGGGGGGCAGAAAGAAGAATGGTGGTAGGAAAGATTAAAGTTAAGACTAAAGTTAAAAAAAATTCTGTTTTGTTTGGGGAAGAATAAATGACCCAGCTAGCAAAGACCTGAGAGACTGGTGATGTAGAAAAGAAGAAAGAAAAGGAGAAATATATTGGGAGCCTTTAAAGTGAGATTGAAGGTTTGAAGATGGATAGAAAGAACATTCTCCCACTAAGCAGGTGACCTGGTTCTCCGGGCACCAGTTTTCTTATTTGTAGACTCAGAGAGTTAGAGTAGATGACTGGGTGTTTGTTATTAAATAAACCCTTTGTTTGAATGAAAACTTAAGAGGAAACTGAGCATATAAAGTAAAGAAGATGGAAGTAGAGCTTCTCCAAGTGTTGTCCACAGACCAGCACCTTCCCTGATGCTGGGAGCTTGTTAGAAATGTACCTTCTTATTCTGCCTCAGACCTACTAGATCTGAACCTCTATGAATGGGTCTAGGAATCTGTATTTTAACAAGCCCTCTACATCCTTCTCTTTTTTTTTCACTAAGTCAATTTTTATTAGAAAAACATTTCCTTCAGTCTTCTTTCCAACATCTTATTTTGATACATTAAAACCCATTGGGGGAGGAACCAAGATGGTGGCATAGGTAAACACCTATCTTGCTGCCCCACACAACAATTTCAAAACTACAACTTAACGACAGATGGAACATCATCCAGAATCACCAGAAAGCTGGCTGAGTGGAAATTCCACAAATAAAAGTAAAGATAGGACACTGTGACTCAGAGGAGCGGCGGAGGGCAGAGTTGCGGATACGCGCAGAGTCAGAGGTTAGGAGCCGAGCGCTCGTGAGCCGATAGGGCAGGCGGCTGGATACCCGGCTGGTTTTCTTGAACGGGGAGGGAGAAAAAGGTGTCCCACTGCACTGATTCCCCAGTTTTGAACGAGGTCCGGGGTACCCACACTCATATGGAGTAAAAATGGAGGAAGCACGCTAAAACTTGGGCTCTGCAGAGGTCTGCGAGCTTGCAGAGAGGGCATGTAAACTTGGGAACTGCAGAAGCGTGAGAGCGCACAGAGAGGACTTGTGACTTGCTCTGTCATTCAGGAGAAAAGAAAGAAAGAAGGGAAACCACTGGACTGCATTGTTTTACAACCCTGGGTGAGACTTTGGGTGTGCAGACTCAGTTGGGGAGAGGCTGAATTGTCCAGCAGCGGGTAGAGCTTGGTGGCAGCTTTCTCTCAGAAGTGTGTGTAGCCATTACCACCAGGCACAGAGACCTAGGTGCCGCATAGGGTGGAGCTGACGGGAAGTAGTCAAGGCTGCCTGCTCAGCCTGGAGACTCCACCCATCCAACCTGAGCACAGCTGATCCTCACAGCCAATCGGCCTGGAGGTCAAACCCTCCTAGTGCTAACAACAATAATCTAGGTTTAACTTCAATAAGACTGTGCAACCCATAAAGGGCTGCACCAAGAGTATCCACCTCAGGTAACTTGGGAGGCTGAATCACTGTCCCTTAGAGGACATCTACCACACAAAGCTAATCAACCATCTCAGGAAAGCAGCCAAAATGCAGAGACATGAAAATAAATCACATATGAAAGAAATGGAGGGGAAAAAAAACCAACAGGACATAGAGTTCAAAACCACAATTATAAGGTTTTTCAAGAGGCTCCTAGAAAAGGCCAATGAACTTAATGAGACCTTCGAGGATATGAACGAGACCCTCGAGGATATGAAAAAGGACCAACTAGAAATTAAGCATACACTGACTGAAATAAAAAATATTATACAAAGACCTAAAGCAGTCTAGAGGACCGCAAGAATCAAGTCAAAGATTTGAAATACAAAGAAGCAAAATCCACTCAGCCGGAAAAGCAAGATGCAAAAAGAATCCAAAAAATTGAAAATAGTGTAAGGAGCCCTGGGACAACCTCAAGCATACCAACATCTGAATTATAGGGGTGCCAAAAAAGAGAGAGAGCAATATAATGAAAACCTATTTGAAGAAATAGTGACTGAAAACTTTCCCTACCTGGTGAAAGAAATTGACTTAAAAGGTCAAAAAACGCACAGAACCCCAAACATAAGGAATCCAAAGAGGACCACACCAAGACACATCATAATTAAAATGCCAAGAGCAAACGACAAACAGAGAATATTAAAAGCAGCAAGAGAAAAACAGTTACCTACAAGGGAACACCCATATGATTGTCATTGGATTTCTCAACAGAAGCTATGCAGGCCAGATGGGAATGGCAAGAAATATTCAAAGTGATGAATAGCAAGAATCTACAACCAAGATTACTCTACCCAGCAAAGCTATCATTCAGAATTGAAGGTCAAATAAAGTGCTTCGCAGATAAGAAAAAGCTAGAGGAGTTCATCACCACCAAACCAATATTGTATGAAATGCTGAAAGGTATTCTTTAAGAAGAGGAAGAAGAAAAAGGTAAAGATAAAAAAATATGAATAACAAATACACATTTATCAACAAATGAATTTAAAAATCAAGTAAATTAAAAATCTGATGTACAGGATAAACTGGTGAATATAACAGAATCATGAGCATAGAGAGGGAATAAACTGACAGTTCTTGGGGAGAAAAGGGGTGTGGGAGGTGCAGCAAGAGACTGGACAAAAATCATACACCTATGGAAGAGGACAGTGCGGGGGGCGAGGTAAGGGCAGAGGGTGGGATGGGTACCGGGTGGAAAGGAGCTATAGGGGGAATAAAAGGGAAACAATGTAATTAATTAAATGAACAATAAAGATTAAAATATTTTTTAAAAATCATAGGAAAGTGGAAAAAGAAAATTTACACCATATCCCATTCATTAAATTAGTAATTGTTAATGTTTTGCTACATTTGCTTCATATTTTCTCTTTTCTTTATGAACCATTTAAAAAATAGTTGTAGACATTATGGCACTTAATCCCTGCACACTTTGTTAATTTTTATTTTATTTTACATATGTGTCCTTATTCCCCATTACCCCCAGCCCCCACTTATGTCCTCCCCCTCCAAGTCCTTCTGAAATATGTTTAACTTTGAGAAGCATTGCTGTCAAGTTTATATCATCTCTCTTTTGTCCTAAAATCCAGCACCCTCAATATGCTCTTACACAAGGCCAGAGAACTATAAAGATTTTTTATCATGAAATTTATTGATTAAATCGGAGTTGATGGAAGATGAATTTTGTGAATGCAAGGAAAAGACCAAACAATGGGAAGACCATTACTAGTGTGAAGGACTTCAGTGAGGCCTTAGAATAGGCAATTGGCGACATGAGGCCAGCACCCACTAGTAAAAACTCCTGGAATCAACTTTAACCCAACTTTGGGATGATACGGGAAAAGTCCAGCAGATTTAATATCTAAGAAAATCTCTAATTATCATCTGCAACAAGATTACTATTAATGGAATTTTTAATAAAATTTATGGTTGATTGTTTCTAGCTGATCAAGAAAATTGAGTCATTTTCATGTAACAACATAGCAGAATATTTTAACCTACTAATGTAGTTTGGTATAATTGACTCAGTCTATTCCTACTAGGTTTCTTAAAGCAGGGTTCTTTTGTGATATTTGGAAAACATCGACCTGTGTATATTTGCTCAAAGACATCTTTAACTGTGTGTATTTGAAAAGAGTTATGAATATAGCACAACTTGTTCTGGTCATCGGGTTTGATGCTGAAACAGAAAGATGAGGAAAAAGAATGCCTTAGAACTCTTTGTTCAGTTTGTGATGAGGTTACGCACAGACTATTAAGCACAGAGCAACCAAGCCAGGTCAGTGTGGGTGGTTGGGGAGACCTGAAATTACACCTCTTTGGAGTTCCAATACATTTTTTTCTATCTTGAGCTGTTTTATCTTTTTACATATCTATCAGCAACTGCTTTTTTTTTTAATCTAGCTTTATTGTTGAAAGTATTACAGATATCTGCTTTGTGATTATTTTTCCCCATTGACACCCTCACACTGCACCCACTCCTCCCAAGCCTTTGCCAATCTATTGCAAAATATCCTGTGGGCTATGCATATTTGCACATAAGTATCCAGTTAATTTCTGCCCTCCAGCCCTTCCTACCCCCACCTTCTCTGTGAAATTCATCAGTCTGTTCATGGTTTCATGTCTCTAGATCTATTTTGATAATCAGTTTATGTTGTTCATTAGATTCCATATATGAGTGAAATCACTTGGTACTTATCTTTCTCTGACTTGTTTTGCTTAGCCTAATACTCTCCATGTCCATCCATGCTGTTGCAAATGTTAAGAGTTCCTTCTTTTTTACCACTGTGTAGTATTCCATTGTGTAAATGTACCACAGTTTTTCTATCCACTCATCTGCTGATGGGCACTTGGGCTGTTGGAATACATTTTAAATGGATAACTTTGAGAAATAGAGAAAGGTCCATTTGGGAACCAAGATTAACTGAATTTATTTCTGGTTGGTGACATTGTATTCACATGCTTCACCTCCAAGTTTGTTTTAGACTAAAGGACCATTTCCTACTTTTACTCTAGATATTTTTCACTCGAAGAGATGGAAAAGATTTGATATTTATTACGGTTTCTTTATTTGTTTGAGGACTGTGTATATGTTTATATATTATCTACTTAATATGAACAGTCATATTAAGAAAAATGTTTGACAAAATCTTGTGGATTTAGAAATGCAACTACTGAAAGTCATGAGCCAAATTATTGTATAGCAAAATGCCATAGCAACTTTAGACAGACAATTTGGCTTGAGTTATCACTTCCTGTAATTAATGAGAAGGGACTTATTTGGACGACAGGCTGATTACTTTAGGAATGGAATAATTTCCTAAATTGTTGGGTCAGAAGTTGACCTTTTTATTTATTTATTTTATTTTCAAACAATTGGGATTTTGCAGTATAGTGTCCATTTTAGTTATCATATAAATGAGCTTCAAGTGACTATCATTCTACTTAGTGAATTAGTTTTCATACCAATTCTCATTATTACCCTAAAAGCAGCTGCTTGCTTATTTGAAATGCAGCTTGGTGTATAGTATTTATTATGTGTTTTACAAACTGAGCTTTGAGTATCTTGGATTCTTTTTCTTTTCCCATATTTGTTTTGACCTTGACAGGTCACTATGTTTGGAAAGGGTGAGAATCATGTTAGTTTTAAGGAACCACAAGTTCATCTGCAAACTGTGTACAGCTTAAACCATGTTAGTTGAATTGCCATGCTTGTTAGAAATGCCCACACACAAAGTGCAACCAGATGTGTCATACAGAAAAATACCCAATCCGATTACTTTATACACAGAGAGAGATGCTGCGGAAAATTCATCCGAGGAGCCCTTTTCAGTTCAACCATTTTCAAAATGTTCTCTCTAAACTCTATGGAATGCACATTTTTCTGGGCTTTTGTTCAAAATGATGTTTGGGCCCAGGGAGCCGTTTTGTGGCACAAAAGGTCTTTAGAGGAGCAGAGGCCCAGAAAATTTCCTTAGCTCCATAATTGAGCTGAATTCCCTCCTAAGTTGAGTAAGAGAAGGATCAGAAAAAAAACTTCTTCCCCATGTAGTGCCAGGTGCAACCTAAGTAAAACAGCAAGTTGCTTTAAATCTTTCCTAAGTTAATGGAACAGTAGCTGAGGTTAGGGTTATTATCACAGAGCTCAGAAAGGGACAGGACTTAGTATTGCTTTTAAAAGAATTAAATTGCAGGCTGCAGACATAAGTATAGTATGCTGTTCAAACTTTGCAGACACTTGAGTACTGCCCACAAGGAGACTTGCTGGCTGAGAGGACTGATAGATGGGATAATGGAGCCTTTAATAGCTATGTTGCTAAATCCTTCCCATCCCAGGTTGGTAATGACTGAGAGTAGTTTAGTCCTACAGATAGAAAATTGATCCAATGCGATGTGAATATCCTTTTCTCCCCCAAGCTTTCTTCCTAGCTGTCTGTCTTTAAATAAATTTTTAAAAATCTTCTTGAACTTTTAATGGCTTCTCTTACCATTATAGAGTTTTGCCTGCTGAAATTAGCCAATCTATAGTACACAGCCGACAGCCACCCTGCACCCCTAGATTGCCTTCCCTGCACCTGAGGAATTTGAGAAAATAATGGTTTTCTTTTTGTTTTCATCTTTTTAAGACTTCAAATATATGTGCTCTCATTTCCTTACAGTGAGTATCCATACTTTAACTAAAAAAGTGGCTTCTTAGTTGATAGCTTTGTAGTAGTATTGCTCCAGTTCAGTTTGGATTGAAGTCACCTCCCTTGGAAATTGATGGGGAGAAAACCATTTTTGCAGCAAAGGGGTACGTACCCTTTAGTCATGGCATAAACCTCTGTGCTGCTGCAAAGCTGCCCCTCTTCTTATAGGCCCGGCCCCATCCAGCTGAGCAAAGCCTCTGAGACCTGTGGGCCATACCAGCGGTAGAGCCTAGTACATTCAGAGGCTGCCTTAGGCTGTGAGCCTGCAGCACCAGAGAGGGGTATGCTTTTATGTGTAGAGCCACACCTCTGTTTTCCATGCAGCTGCTACTTAGATGGGGGGAAATAGATCCAAACACTGGTTGGGAAAGATGAGATAAAGACAGTAGTACTATATTAAAACTAAAACATGTGTTTATAAAAACGTTATGAGGGAAGTTGGCATGCTCTGCAGATTTCTCAACCATTACGTTATTAGTAGCAATTAAGCTTTTCAACATTCAGAACCTATAAGAGTTCAATTAATAGTTGTCTAAATATAGTGAATAATGGGGTAGAGGTGAGCTGGGAAGACAAGATTTATAGACAAAAGTTAATGTTAGACTAAAATGATAAAAAAAAGTCTACTATAGGAAATAATGACCTATAATAGCAGTGGTCACTTTTAAACAGAGTAAACTATTTATACTCTTTATATGATTCAGTGCCATAAAGATTATTTTTTCCTCTACCAAATCTTTAAGTTACCATTATTATATCAGCATATTGGGGTTACAGCACATTTTAATTGCTAAAATAAAGATGATAAATCTCAAGGGGATATTAACATTCTTTCTGCTTTTGCCAGTCTCATTATTCTCAGCATCATCTTCACAATAGGTGTTGATGCAAAGCACAACACCTCAAGTGAAATAAGCCAGTGTATTCTATTTTTGTTTTCTTACTGGCCATTGCACATACGTGGAAATTTGAAAATCTTTTGTTATTCAGAATATTTTAAAGTTATTAAATATTTTATGCAAATGTTAATAAAACAGTAATGGATTTTATTTCATAAGGGACATGTATACTTTTATATTAACCTTTAAAAATCTTACATTACTTAGTTTTCATTAGTACTGAAACTTTGTATTGTATTTATTTTTGTTCTTTCTTTAATCTATCAACTATAACAGGTTTTTAATTTTTTATCTTTATTATTGAAAGTATGATAGTTGTCCCCTTTTTTCAACACATTGACCTCCTCCACCCGACTGCCATCCCTCCTCAGGACTTACCCACACTAATGTCTGTCCATAGGCTATGCATACATGCATATATGTAAGTTCTGTGTTTAATCTCTTCCTGTTCCCCATCCACTTCCCTCTGAAATTCGTCAGTCTGTTCCATGTTTACAAGTCTCTGAATCTATTTTGTTCATCAGTTTAATTTGTTCATTGGATTCCACATATGCGTGAGATTATGTGCTACTTGTCTTTCAGTGACTGGCTTATTTCACTTAGCATAATACCCTCCAGGTCCCTCTGTGCTGTCTCAAAGAGTAAGAGATCCTTCCTTTTTGCAGCTGCATAGTATTCCATTGTGTAAACATATCATTGCTTTTTAAATACATTCATCAAATGATGGGCATGTGGGTTATTTCCAGAATTTAGCTATTGTAAATAACAGGGCTATGAACATAGTGGTGCATATATTATTTATGATTGGTATTTGTGGATTCTTAGGATACATTCCCAGATATAGGATTCCTGGGTCAGCTGCAGCTCCATTTTTAATTTTTTTGAGAAAGCTCCATACTGTTCTTCATTGTGGCTGCACCAGTCTGTATTCATACCAGCAGTGTACTTAGAGTTCCTTTTTCTCTACATTCTCACCAGCTTTTATTGTTTGTTGATTTATTGATGGAAGCTATTCTGGCAGGTGTGAGGTGATACCTCATTGTTATTTTAATTTGCATCTCTCTGATGATTAGTGGCATTGAGCATTTTTTTTTTCATGTACGTCCTCTTTGGAAAAGTATCTATTCAGATCCTCTGCCCATTTTTTAATTGGATTGTTTGTCTACCTTTTGTTGACTTGTATGTGTATTTTATATATTTTGGAAATTAACCCCTTATCAGATGTATTATTGGCAAATATATTCTCCCAGACAATGGGCTCTCTTTTCATTTTGATGTTGGTTTCATTTGCCATGTAGAAGATTTTTAGTTTGATGTCATTCCACCTGTTTATTTTTTCCTTTGTTTCTCTTGCCCTAGGACAGTGGTCGGCAAACTCTGGCTCACGAGCCACATGCGGCTCTTTGGCCCCGTGAGTGTGGCTCTTCCACAAAATACCACAGCCTGGGCGAGTCTATTTTGAAGAAGTGGTGTTAGAAGAAGTTTCAGTTTAAAAAATTTGGCTCTCAAAAGAAACTTCAATCATTGTACCGTTGATATTTGTCTCTGTTGACTAATGAGTTTGCCGACCACTGCTCTAGGAGATTTATTTGTGAAAATTATGCAGCTTGAGATGCCTGAGATTTTGCTGCGTATGTTTTATTCCAGAATTTTTATGGTTTGATAACATACATTTAGGCTTTTTCTTGTGTATGGTGTAACTTGGTGGTCTAGTTTCATTTGTGTGTGTGTGTATCTATCCAATTTTCCTAACATCATTTATTGAAGATACTGTCTTGACTCCATTGTATGCTCTTGCATCCTTTGTCAAATATTAATTGAACATAGTGATTTGGATCGATTTCTGGTGTCTTTGTTCTGTTCCATTAGTCCATACGCCTGTTCTTGTGCCAGTACCAGGTGGTTTTGAGTATAGTGGCTTTATAGTATAAATTGATGTTTGGTTTTGTCATTCCTCCAACTTTATTCTTTTCTCTCAAGATTATTGTGGCTATTTGGGTGTGTTTTTTTATTCCATATAAAATTTTGGAGTTTTCATCTAGAAATGTAAATATGCTGTTGGTATTTTAATAGGGGAATCTAGATTGCTTTGGGTAGTACAGACATTTTAGTGATGATAATTCTATCAATCCATGAACACAGTATATTTTTCCATAGTTTATATCTTCCTGTGTCTCTGTTTCAATGTTCTGTAGCTTTCTAAGAACAAGCCTTTTGCCTCCTTGGTCAAGTTTATTCCTAAGTATCTTAATTTTTTTTTATTTTAGTGATAAATGGGATATATGAATGAAACAACAGTGTTTTGTGTCCATTGGTTGTGCTTATAGACACGCATACAAGTTCTTCCGTTGCTCTCTTTCCCCCACTCCCAAACACTTCCCAGCCTTCCCGCTGTGATTTGACAGTCTGTTTGATGCTTTACTGCCTCTGTATCTATCTTTTTGTAAATCAAGTTATAATGTTCTTTATTTTCCATAAATGAGTGAGATCATGTGGTATTTTTCTTTCATTTCCTGGCTTACTTCACTTAACATAATGCTCTCCATTTCCATTCATGCTGCTGCAAATAGTAAGAATTCCTTATTTTTATAGCAGTGTAGTATCCCATTGTGTAGATGTACCATAGTTTTCTGTTCCAATCATCTGCTGACAGGCACCTAGGCTGTTGACAAATCTTAGCTATGATGAATTATGCTGCTATGAACATAGGGGTGCATATATCCTTTGGATTAGTGTTTCTAGTTTCTTGGGATATATTCCTAGAAGTGGGATCACTGAGTCAAATGGGAGCTCCATTTTTAGTTTTTTGAGGTAATTCCATACTGTTCACCACAGTGGCTGGACCAGTCTGCATTCCCAACAGCAGTGCACCAGGGTTCCTTTTTCTCCACATCCTTGCCAGCACTTGTGGTTTGTTGATTTGTTGATGATAGCCATTCTGACAGGTGTGAGATGGTACAGCATTGTCATTTTGATTTGCATCTCCCGGATAACTAGTGACTTTGAGCATGTTTTCATATGTCTCTTGGCCTTCCTTCTGTCTTCTTTTGAAAAGATTCTATTTAGGTCCATTGCCCAAATTGTTATTGGATCATTTATCTTCCTTTTATTAAGTTGTATGAGTTCCCTGTAAATGTTGGAGATTAAACCTTTATCAGTGATAACATTGACAAATATGTTCTATATACAGATGGCTTTCTTGTAGTTTTGTTGATGGTTTCTTTAGCTGTGCAAAAGATTTTTATTTTGATGTAGTTCCATTTCATTGTTTTCCCTTTAGCTTCCATTGCCCTAGGAGCAGTATCGGTGAAGAAATTGTTTCAGCATATGTCTGAGATTTCTCTGCTTGTGGATTCCTCTAGTATTTTTTATGGATTCCTCTCTTATGTTGAAATCCTTTATCCATTTTGAGTTTATTTTTGAGTATGGTGTAAGTTGGAGGTCTAGTTTCATTTTTTTTGCATGTATCTGTCCAATTTTCCCAACACCATTTATTGAAGAGAATGTCTTGGCTCCATTGTATGTTCATGCCTCCTTTGTCAAATATTAATTGAGCATAGTGGTTTGGGCCAATATCTGGGTTCCCTATTCTATTCCATTAGTCTATGTGTCTGTTATTTTGCCAATACCAGCCTATTTTGAGAATAGTAGCTTTGTAATACAGCTTTAAATATGTAATACAGCTTTTACAGGATTACTGTAGTTATTCAGGGTCTTTTTTTATTCCAGACGAATTTTTGGAGAGTTCTTTCTAAGTCTGAGAAATTTGCTGTTTGTATTTTAATGGGAAGTGCATTGAATCTATAGATTGCTTGGGTAGTATGGATATTTCAATGATGTTGATTCTATCAATCTATGAACATGGTATGTTCTTCCAGCTGTTTATGTCTTCCTCTATCTCTTTTTTCAGTGTTCTGTAGTTTTCTGTGTATAGGTCTTTTACCTCCTTAGTTGTTTATTCCTATGTATCTTAATTTTTTGGTGCGATGGTAAATGAGATTGCTTTTATAGTTCCTCTTTTGATAGGTTCACCATTGGTATATAGAAATGCCATAGGTTTCTTGTGTTAACTTTGTATCCTGTTACATTGCCAAATTCATTTATTAAGTCTAATAGTTTTTTGATGGAGTCTTTAGGGGGCTTTATGTACAACATCATGTCATCTGTGAAAAAGGAGAGTTTTACTTCTTCTTTTCCAATTTGCAAGCCTTTTATTTCTTCTTCTTATCTAAATGGCTAATACTTCCAATACTATGTCTAACAGGAGTAGTGAGAGTGGCCATCCCTTTCTTGTTCCTCTTCTTAGGGGAAATAGTTTTAGGTTTTTCCCATTGAGTATGATGTTGGCTGTGAGTTTGTCATATATGGCCTTTATTATGTTGTGGTATTATCCTTCTATTCCAACCTTATTGATAGTTTTTTATCAAACAATGGGTGTTGAATTTTGTCAGATGCTTTTTCTGCATCAATTGATATGGCTATGTGGTTTTTATCTCTCAGTTTCTTTATGTGAAGTATCACATTTATTGATTTGTGGATATTGTTCCATTCTTCCATCCCTGGGATAAATCCTCCTTCGTCATGGTGTGTGATCTTTCTGATGTACTGTTGGATTCAATTTGCTAGAATTTTGTTGAGGATTTCGGCATCTATGTTCATGAGGGATATTGGCCTGTAATTCTCTTGCATTTTGTTCTTTATCTGGTTTTGGTATTACGGTGATGCTGGCTTCATAAAATGAGCTCAGAAGTGTTCCTTCCTCTTGAATTTTTTGAAATAATCCAAGGAGGATAGGTTTTAGTTCTTCCTTGAATGTTTGGTAAAACTCCCCTGTAAAGCCATGTGGCTTTTGTTTGCTGGAAGATTTTTGATGACTGCTTCAATTTCTTCTATAGTTATTGGTCTATTGAGATGTTTAGATTCTTCCTGATTGAGCTTTGGAAGGTTGTAGTTTTCTAGGAATATGTCCATTTCCTCCAGGTTGTCCAGTTTGTTGGAATAGAGTTGTGCATAGTATTTTTTAACAATCCTATGTATTTCAGTAGGGCCTGTTGTTATTTCTCCTCTTTTATATCTTATTTTATTTATTTGGTTCTTCTCTCTTTGCTTCTTGGTGAGCCTGGCTAGAGGTTCATCAATCTTGTTTATACTTTCAAAGAACCAGCTCTTGGTTTTGTTGATCTTTTGTATTGTTTCTTTGGTCTTTATGTCATTTATCTCCACTGTAATCTTTATTATTTTCTTCCTTCTGCTTACTCTGGGTTTTTCTTGTTGCTCTCTTTCAAACTGTTTCAGTTGTAGGGTTTTGTAATTTATTACCATTGTTTCTTGTTTTTTGCAATAGGCTTGTAGAGCTATGAACTTCCCTCTCAAGACTGCTTTCACTGTGTCCTGTAGATTTTGG
This sequence comes from Antrozous pallidus, assembly GCA_027563665.1. Lineage (NCBI taxonomy): Eukaryota > Metazoa > Chordata > Mammalia > Chiroptera > Vespertilionidae > Antrozous > Antrozous pallidus. Next base: position 7,283,096 of record CM050515.1, read on the forward strand.
ATTATTTTGTTTTTGTTGTCATTTGTTGCCATGATATTTTTTATTCTTTTTTTATTTCTCTGGTAACCCAGTCATTGTTTAATAGCATGCTGTTTAGTCTCCATGTGTTTGATCTTTTGGGATTTTTTTTTTGTAGTTGATTTCTAGTTTTATGCCATTGTGATTGGAGAAGATGCTTGACATGATTTCTATCTTGTTGAAGAGACTTTGTCTGTGACCCAACATATGGTCTATCTTTGAAAATGACCCAAGTGCACTTGTATATGGTGTGGCTTTGGGATGAAACATTCTGAAGATGTCAATTAATTTCATCTTCTCTAGTGAGTCATTTAGGATTGATGTTTCTTTGCTGTTTTTTTGTTTAGCGGATTTGTCCAATGGTGATAGTGGGGTATTAACATTCCCTACTATCATTGTATTTTTGTCAGTGTCTCCCTTGATATCCTCCAGGAGGTTTTTTTTTTATGTATTTGGGTGCTCCTGTATTGGATATGTATATGTTTACCAGAGTTATTTCTTCTTGTTGGATTGCTCCCTTTAGTATTATGAAGTGGCCTTCTTTATCTCTTGTTACATCCTTCACTTTGAGATCTAATTTGTCAGATATATGTAGTGGTATCCCAGTGTTGTTTTTTTTTTTTTTTCATTTCCATTCACCTGAAGAACCTTTTCCCTTCCCTTCACTCCCAACTGTGTGTATCTTTTTTTTTTTTTTTTTTGAGGCGGGTTTTCTGTAGACAGCAAGTATATAGGTCATGTTTTCTTATCCAATCAGTTACTCTACATCTTTTAATTGGGGCATTTAATCCATTTACATTTAAAGTTATTGATAAGTACTTGTTTGTCACCATATTTATTCGTTATCTCTGTTTTCCTTCTTCACTTCTTTTTTTTTTTTTTTTTACAGCAGACCCTTTAGCATTTTTTTCATTGGTGAAAATAAACACAGTCCTTTTTTGTCTGTAAAGCTCCTGATTTCACCCTCCATTTTGATTGATAGCCTTGCTGGGTACAGTATTCTTGGATTCAGACCCTTCCTTTGCTTGACTTTGTATATTTCATTCCATTCCCTCTGGTGTGATGTGTTTCTATTGAGAAATCAGTCGCTAATCGGATTGGGGATCCTTTGTAGGTAACTTTCTTTCTTTCTCTGGCCGCTTTTAAGATTCTTGCTTTGTCGTTGGTATATGCCAGGTTAATTATAATGTGCCTTGGCATCAGTCTTTTAGGGTTTATTTTTGGGGGGACTCTGTGAGCTTCTTGGATTTATATGGATTTTTTCTTTCCTATATCAGGGAAATTTTCTATCATTATTTCTTCAAACAGGTTTTCTATTCCTTGCTTAGTTTCCTGTCCTTCTGGAAGCTCTATTATGCAGATGTTGTTCTGTTTCATGTTGTTTCAAAGTTCCCTTAGATTCTCCTCCTGCTTTTTTTTTCCCCTAGAAACTGCTCTACTTGGGTATTTTTTCCTACCTTGTTTTCTAGCTCACTGATGCAGTTCTCTGCTTCTTCTAGTCTAGTCTTGATTCTTTTTATTGAGTTCTTTATAGGAGTGATGTCATTTTTCATTTCTTGGTTCTTCTTCATTTCCTCATGGTTCTTATACATATTGTTGAATTTGTCTTCCATTCTTTTCATCCCCCTGCGATAATTTCTCTGAATTCTTTCTCTGACAGGTTGCTTGCCTCTATTTCATTTACTTCCTTTTCTGGTGATACCTGCTTTTCTTTCATATGTGGGCTGTTTCTTTGTCTCCCCATGATCTCTCTTTTCTAGGTGTCTGTTTTGTAGTTCTAGCTCTCCTTTCTGTGGGGAGGTGCAGAGCTCCTTCAAATCTGTGTGCTCATGCCACTTGGGAACTGGTGTTGCCACCTTCACAGCTGTTCACTGGGTGCTATAGTTGTAGATTCCCTGGATTTTCAGGCTTTCAACAACCACTCTCCCCTTCAAGATGGCATGGTCTCCACTTCAGAGCTGGTCACTCCAGGAGGGGTCCCAGCAGCAGTGGAGGCTGCCTGGTTAGGAGAACCCCATCCAGCAGTCATCCACAGTCCCCTGGAGTATAGCTGTCCCTCATCTCACCAACAAAAACTCCCCATGCAACCACACACTCTCCCTTTGTTCTTTCACTCACACACTATCTTGTAGTCTGCCTTCCCATAGGTAGCCATCTTCCTGTTTGGTTCTTGGAGAATGTCAGTATAGCTCTGAGATTTAATCCATAGCCAGTTCCCACATCATAAAAGGACCAATTTTACATTTTAAGTTTGTGCTCAGAATTAGCAGTTTTGATTTTTTGTATTGTTTATTATTAGTTTGGAAAAATAGGATTTTATTTAAATGAGAGGAATACTTTGTTAATGACTTAATTTAGTGAAATACTATATGGAAGATACATTTTTTTTTGTTTTACAATAGTAAGTGATACCAAAATCTTGTAGCTTTCTCAAGCTTTGTATAATTTTTATATAGTCTAAATAGTACCTCTTTAATAATCATGATAGATACTGATAGTTTGGAGCTAACTTACAGAAGCAATGTGCATAGTTTCACTGGCATTTAAACAGCAGCAATGGAGAGATTCACATATAATGCTCCTCCAGCACACTATGTAATAGATAATAATAGATTATCTCATCTTGCAACCTCTATCATATTATCTTGGCAATCTTCTCATCAATATCATCAGCAAGAAGACCAGGGTTATTTGTAATTTGCTCTCATGAATTAGTTTATGTCTTGTTATATGATGAAACTTCAGAATTTTTCCAGGTATGCTTTACCTTTATGTTTCCCTGTATAGATGTCACTTTTGTTAAAGCTGATGATGCTGTTTTCTTCAAACACAGATACTTCTCTCTGGGGTTACAAAATATCTCTTAATGTTTGTCTATGTTTTTGTAATTTGGGACTCTCAATACGTTATTCTGTTTCTGCCATACACATGGAAAACTACATATTGAAAAATCAGGATTGTAGATTATAGTTCTGTTCCCACAATTTACATTTTTATGAGATCTTCATTCAAATAATGAATGAGGTTATTTTCTATTGAGGCCAATTATAAAGCTTTACACATGGACTTAATAAGTTGTTGTTTTAAGCTGGTCATGTATTCAATCTTCCTGGAAGTCTCTGGCCCCCAAAAATTTCATTTTAAAAATAAGAGTGATTCTTTTTTAATAACCTACCCTTTTGTATGCTCTGAAAAGAGAAATTCAGTAAAACATTAATAGTAAGCCTGAGGTTCATATTTCATCATAGTGAGCACAATAGTATGAAATATGTCAATATACTGACACCAAACTCACTCACTCATTTTTTTTTAAGTTTTCAAATCCCATCTCATAATAATTTCATTTTTAAGTTCATCAAGATCCAACTAGATGTTTGCTGCTCATAATGTTTGAGATGAACAGTATCATAAAACACACAGTTAAGGAAACAAAAGCCCTACAACTTTTGTTTTTTCTATCAGAATCAAATTTTCAGGTCTGGTAGAAACAACCTCGAAGTACACCTAATGCCCTGACCTGTTTGGCTCAGTGTTTAAGCATTGACCCACAGACTAAAGGTGATAGGTTCACTTCCTGGTAAAGTTATATACTTTGGTTGCAGATTTGATCCCCGGTCCCTGTTGGGGGGCATACAGGAAGCAACCAATTGATATGTCTCTCACTTTGATTTCTCTCTCTCTCTCTCTCTCTCTCTCACCTCCCTCTCCCTCTCCTTCTCTCTCCCTCTCCTCCTCCCTCCCTTCTATTATCACTGGAAGTAAATGGAAAAATATATCCTCAGTGAGGATTTAAAAAAATACACCTGAAATTTCTACAAGACCTTGCATTTTCTTTTCACATCTCCACAGCCATGTGTCACAAATAGAATGAGCTTATGAAACTGGTTACTAAATCTTGCTGCAGAATGCCAGCTCTTTCAAGACTGCTTGACATGTGTATACTACTTATTCCGAGTGGGGGAAAAAAGGGAAATATGGTTGTTTTTGAAGGCATATTGTGTAGTATTTTCTTGCTTTGCTCTCCCTCTGTCCAATAGCTTCTCTCAGGATTTCCTGTGAACACTAGAACAGCTTGATTTTCTGTGTAGCTAGCCTCTTCAAGTGCAATGGAAGAAAATGTTTGTCTTCTTTAATGTAGTTGATGAACACTTGGTTGATGCTTTGTTTGCATAAGCAGAACTCATTCAGTGAAGTGTTTTTCCTTGCTAAAGGCACCATTGATGTGTTGATTCTCATGTTGTGGAGAGGGGCTGTGGACACACATTTGTCCCTATGAGTATAGCTCTAAATATCCACTTGTAGAAATTGGGGTGATCTTCAGACATTATTTTTGTATCAGGATATTTTTAATATGTTCACTGGCTATGCCCATATGCTTTGAAATTTTTGTTCTGTATATTGCCATATTGTTCCTTACCAATAAATAAGATAATACTGGCCAGGAAGAAAGTGAACGATAGGTGATGCTTGCTTCCTATTCACACAAGACATTGTTTAAGTAACAGATCCACATGTTTTCTTACAGCTCTCCAAATTAATGCTGTAACTCTATTATTTGAGAAAATTATTATGAAGTCAAAGTGTACCATTGGCTTTCAACTCTAAAAGAAAATCGATAACTTGTTTTCAACAGACATTCTTTACTCAGAACATGCCTGTTCCATAACACCAAGGGGAAAAGAAGTTAGCATGCACCAAAAGGATTCTTTAAGAGTGTGAGCCACTGATGCTATGATAAACTATTGTGGGGTGTTTGTAGCATTAGATGCATTGTTGTCTATTTTTTATTTCAAAAAGCCAAATCTAGAAGGTAAGCTGAGACATGCCAGTGAGAAGCCAAAGCACCCACAGGACTAGATCTATGCAACAGAGTGTGTACATCCAGTATCTGATCTGAGCGAGAGGCACAATTAGTGGGTGACTACTGACCAAAGTATTTAGCCAGCAGGATTGAACATTTCTCTATAGGATACAGTCCTAGATAAAAATGCCATTTCCTAATCACTAAGGCAAAATGTCTTGTCTCATAACCAATTAAATTAGCTATTAGCTTTCAGGTTTATTAATTTGATAAGCATTTCTATTCCCCATTTGGCTATCATTCTTGGACTAGAGGACACCTATATATGGCTAACAATAGATAATTTCACCTAAACTTGTTTCAAATTTAACTGTTAGTCTTTTTTTCTCCTTCTATTTTTTGTTGTTTGTTTGTTAATCCTCACCTGAGGATATTTTTTCTATTGATTTTGTTTTTTGCTTTGAGCGAGAGAGGAAGGGAGGCAGAGAGACACACACACAGGAAACATCTATTGGTTTCCTCCTTTATGTGGCCCAACTGGGAGCGGGGGATTAAGCCTGCAACCCAAGTATGTGCCCTTGACCAGAAAAGACCCTACCACCCTTTAGTCCATTGTGTCGACACACTAACCACTGAGGACATCAGCCAAGGCTTAACTGTTATTCTTTAGAAAAAAGGGGGTCAGTTTATATTGTGCCATACTGTTAAACCAAAATAAATAACCCTCAAAAACATTTGCCAGCATAGCTGACCTTCAATTTTATTTATTTACTTGGCATTGAATTTGTCAAACCTCATTAGGAAGACTTAGGAAGGTTGACCTCTCAATTTCTAAACATTCTAAAGCCATAATTAAAATTTAAGATGATTCAATATTTGGGGCTCATAAGAGCAATTAGATAAATGTCTCTTTTCTCAAACTTGAGAAAATTACAGTTGTTTTTATTTTAATTTCACAGAATTTTCCAAATGTTTCTGAGTCAGTCTATAAGGAATCACACAATTGTGATTCCCTTCTTGTGAATTGTTTTGCGTTTTCCCGCTGCAGCCCGGCTCCCGACCCCCGGCGCAGAGCGGCAGGCACTCGGTGTCCGTGGAGGTGCAGATGCAGCGCCAGCGGCAGGAGGAGCGTGAGAGCTTCCAGCAGGCCCAGCGCCAGTACAGCTCTCTGCCGAGGTACAGACTTACATATGCTTGTCCTTCTGAAATTGCCCCAGCTTCTCCACCGTACCCACAATGGTCAGAGAGGAACCGCACGTGGGTGGTAGGTTTGTTGCCTGGCTTCAAAGCCATCTTCCTGTGTGGCAAGAAGACTAGAAAGAAAGGTCTTTCTAGACATGCCAACAGCATCACTTAAATACTGAAGAATGCAAAAGCAGTGCATTGACAGATGAGTATTTAGGGACTGGACCTGGGTTATGGCTTTGGTTCTGCGGCCTCCCATGTGGAGAAAGTTTCCTCATCTGAAAAATGGAAAGATAACTCTCATTTTGCTTAGTTCCTAGGATAACTAGAATAACTGCTACTTCAGGTATCTAGAGCTCTATAGAAGGGTAGAGTGAATACTCCATGCTCTATACCTAGGTGGGCTCCATGATTCCTAACCCTACTGCTCTACTTCCAGCTCTGCGTTTGCTTGTGTTGATCCTCAGAGGATCCCAGTGTACCCACCACATTACCTGACAGCCACATGGAGGTACCTCTGCTCTGGGGGCTCTGTCAGAGCTAGAAAGTGCTCAGGTGACTGAGACCTCACACATTGGAACAACAACCATTTTTCCATCTGAGTATTTCATATATACACTAGTGGCACAGTGCACTAAATTCATGCACATTAAAAGAGGATTAATTAGAGGAAATATTTTAATATTGCTTTTTTTTGCCCTTTCTCTATAATAGAAATGTCAGAGGAAAAAGAAAATTAGTAAAATGTGTATGAAAATATTCCTCCTCTCAGAGTCTGGGGCATGCCCTCTCTGATGGGACCCAGAGTCAAATCCCTGCCCACCACATGCACCTAAAAATCACACAAGTCCCAGCCCCGGCCAGCCCCTATCCCATTAGGCTAGATCCAGACCCAGCTAGTCCCACCCCTGTCAAGCCCCACCGGGTTCCCCCAACCTGTTGGGCAGGGGATGTGGCCTTAGGTCCTCCATCAAGCCCCACCAGGAAGGGGGCGCAGCCTCAGGTCCCCTGGCCTGGCACTGGGGTAGAGGGGTGTGGCCTCAGGTGCCCTGGCTTAGTGCCAGGGCAGGGAGTGTGGCCTGAGGTCCCTCGTCAAGCCCTGCCAGTCAGGAGGATGCAGTCTGAGGTCCTCTGGGCTGCCACTGGGGTGGGGGGTAAAGCCTGATGCCCACTATCAAGCTCTGCTGGGCAGGGGGCATGGCCTGATGTCCCCCAGCCTGGCGCCAGGGCAGGAGTTGCAGCCTCAGGTCTCCTGGTCCAGTGCTGGGGCAGGGGGCACAGCCTTAGGTCTGCCAGCAGGGTGTGGGGGGTAGGGGCACGGCCTGAGGTCCCTTGGCCTGGCGCCAAAGCGGGGGTGCCACCTGAGGTCCTCTGTCAAGCCCCAGGGGTACAGAGGGGTGAGGGCGCAGCCTCAAGTCCCTGCTGATTGTTCGTTAAGGCTCCTTACGGGAACTCAGTCTCTGCTGTGGGTGCAGCCATCTTGTGTTACGGAAACCCTATCTCCTCTGAGGGCACAACCATCTTTGTGGCAGAGTGATGGTCAATTTGCATATTTCCTCTTTATTATATAGGAGGATAGTAAAAAATATAAATATTTTTAAATATTCACCTTTCCAAACTTCCGAAAATAAGTCACTCTTAGTAATTACAGTCTTGCAGGCATTTGTTTTTCTACTTCAAACCAGGTGACAAAAACATTTTGGATAAAAAACAAAACAAACAAAAAAAAACCCCTCCACTTATCTTGTTTTTCTCAACTGTTTTAAATTTGAACAGAACAACTTTTATTTGAGGGCAGGGGAAGGAATAAATGCTTATTTGTGTAAACTTAACTGACCAATATAAAAGTGATCTTGATTCAATTTCTAATAAAGATGAGTCCCTTTAAATGTTAAATAATCACTATATTAACTATCAGGGATTTGACTACATTGACCCAGGTTCCCATGGGAATGGGAATGGGAATGAAAATCTATACTATAGTAACTCGTAATAAACGAGTTCTTTTTTTCAGTTCATAAAATTATATTTCCTTTGAGTAATAAGTTATGTTTTTTCTTTTATACACAATTAACTTTTCTTTTAAATAGGAGGATAACTAACAGTTATTTAGCCCATTCTAAGTAAGTGTCGTTGACGTTTAAATCTGGATAGGACCTGGAGATCGCCTTGTCTTACAAGGATACAGCTCTGAAAGATTAAACAGCTTTCCCTAAGGTCACTCAAACCTGCCCAAGCCCTTTATAATCATTAATTTCCATATCTCATTGCCACCAAAGCTTTTGTTCCCAAGTTTAGAATATTGAAAGATGTAGGTGTAAAGTCCCCCTCTGTGCTCTATTGCCCTTAGCATTTGAAAGGAGGCCCCTGCATGTCTCAGCCCAATGCATCAGCTGCTGGATGCCTCGGGATTTTACATAAAGTCTCTTCCGTGTGAGTGCCTTCTCCCAGCCCTTTGGCTTGCAGTCGTCAGAAAGATGAGCATATAAAGAAGATGAATTGACACACTGGGTATGGCCCTGCTGCCACAACCATATAGGTGGCCCATAGCACATGAGGGCCTGTGTGTATGACTACAACATGCTTTAGGAATGTATTATCTGTGCAGGGACCGGGTTCTTAATCTGTTTGCAAATAGTTTGGCTTTCTGTATTTTAGTTGTGTTTGAGAGTATTTATGTTCCAGTTGGCAGCTAAACTATTTCTGTGTTTGTGTAAAAAGAGAACTATCATTCTATACAAATAAAAGCCTAGGTGGCCCTTGCGCATGATGATGCCACAAGATGGCCGCAACAAAGGGCCGTGCACACAGCAGAGACAGGGCCCTGCAGCTGCTCCAAAGGAGGAGGCGGGTTACAGCAGGGGAGGGCGGTTGTGGGTGATCAGTCTGGCAGGGGAGGGCAGTTGTGGGTGATTGGGCTGGCAGGGGAGGGCAATCGGAGGCAATCAGGCCAGCGGGGAGCAGTTAGGCATTAATCACGCCAGCGGGGGAGCTGTTAGGGGGCGATCAGTTTGGCAGTCATAAGCGATTAGGGACAATCAGGCAGGTGAGCTGTTAGGAGCCAGCAGTCCCAGGTTGTGAGAGGGTTGTCTGACTGCTGGTTTAAACTGGCAGTTGGACATCTCCCAAGGGATCACAGATTGGAGAGGGTGCATGCCAAGCTGAGGGATGCCCCCCACCTCCCGCACAAATTTTGTGCACTGGGCCTCTAGTAGAGTATATAAGGAGAGAGTGAGTTGGCATGCACAGAACTAAGGACAGGATGTGAGAGAGTTGGTGGCCGGATGGCCTGGAGGGGTGGATGCCCAGGCAGGAGAGAGACTAGGGCCCTGTTCCCAAGGAAGAGGACACAGATCAATGCTTCTGTGGAATTTCTCCTGGTCACATTCCACAGGAGGTCAGTATTCCAAACAAATCCTTTTGTCCAGGCATGTTTCTCATCTTCACTCATTACCTATCCTTTTCCACCAGCTTACTCTGCCTCCCTTCCTCTCTCTTCCTCTCGTCCTGAAGCACCTGGTAGAAGAATCTGTATTTCCATGTAAAAGATGATTGCTTCTATTGGTACTTCTAGTGTCATTCATTTAGTATTTTCCTAAATAACTGAAACTTATCATCTGGGTATTGTGACTCCCTGATTATTAGCCATTTTACTTTGAGCAGATATGAGAAAAATAGAAAACCCAGAATGAGAGTTCTGTACATGGAGGCAAGTAGGGTGGTCATGGTGCTCTTCTTTTAGAGAATCATTCTCACTGTGAATCTTCACGCGTGTGAAGGGTATTAGGAGTGCAGAGCCTTGTGCCCCACTGACTTGCTGGCAGAGCGTCTGTGCTCCCACAGCAGATGTGTGCAGAAACTTGAACTCAGTAAAGAACCCAAACAGGAGGTCAGAGGAGGATTGCAGCAGCTTGTATGAGCTTGAGTCCAGTCCACATCTCTGACATATGATATTCTTCAGAGACACTGACCTCTGCTTTTTGGATGTTAACAATTAGAAGGGTTTTATCTAAACAAGTTTGGTATGGCATTTGATACCAAAAAGATTTCACACACACACAAAAATAGTTCAGCTGCCAACTGGAACATAAAGTAAAACAAATGGTCAAGACTTTTACCTCAGTCACAGTAGATAAGGTGGTTTGAAATAGAGGGATGTATATGAGCCAGAGTACTTCTTTTTTATTTTTTAAATTCCTAAATCAGTTTTCATTTTTACTTTCTTTTTTAAAATATATTTTTTAGTCTTAAATTAGTTCCTTTATTTAGTATACTAAAGGCAACTCTCAAATAGAGAATGTTCAGAGTCATCAATAGAAAAACTTAAGATCCTTTATTAAGTTTTTAAATTTTTCCTGCTGTCTCCCCATTTCTTCTTCACCTTTCCCTCTCCCTTGGTTTCACATCTGTTGGTGTCTCACTTCTCTGCTTTGTACGTCTCAATTCTCCGCTATGTCTTCACTCCCTGACGTAGTCTCCCCACCAGGCCTATTTATTATGTCTCTGAGCTGCTTGTCAACTTGCTAGCCTTGGTCTTTATATCTTTCATCATCCTTCTGCATCCTCCTCACCTCGGTGGCTAACTAGCTTTCCATAAGCTGTGAGTCCTCTGTATGATAATGGCCTTCAGACCACTTTGGAGATAATTGTAATCATTGACAAACTAGGTGTGTGTGCTTTCCGTGGATTCAGAAATCTCTAGTGGGCTCATTCTAAGACCAAGCAAGCCTGCATGTTGGTTTTAAAGAAATTCACATTGATGGACATTGATGTTTTCTTGCTGCTGCTGTTTTGGCCTTTGGGTAATCATGGGACATTAGAAAGCTTCCTTTTCATCTCCATGGATTTGTGTGGACTTGCCCTCACTTAGTGAGGAATCTTCAGTTATTCTCTAGTACCTTTCTCTCCTCCTTGTTTCTACCCGATTTCTCTGACAAAGGAAACGAAAGCTGATATTTTTCTTCATTCGTCAGAAAGATGCTTCCTAAAACCCAGAGCCTACTCTTTGAAGGCAAAGTGACGTTGCCTTCAAGCTACTCCTCTAACCCCTATCAGTCAGCCATTTACTCTGTGCCATACCTTTCTGAACATTTTGCATGTGTTATTTTGTTCATTTCTGCCTCAGAACCCTATGAGGTTAGCTATTATACCTATTTCACAGATGAGGCAAGTTGGGCTCAGAGAGCATAACTATCCCAGCATCCCCCAACTGGCAAATGGCAGATTCCAGGTGTGAATCTATGTCTGTATGATCCAAAGCCACTCTCCCATTGTGCCTGGTACCCAGGTGATGGGTTTTCTAGTGTTGGAAACTCTTATTATCTGCTGCACTCTTACGTTTCTCTGTAACCTGATTATTTCCTGTGTCTTAATTAAGTGTTGTGGGTACCACTAGCTTTCTTACCAAGGAAGCATGTATGTGTGTATGTGTGTGCGTGTGTATACATGTGTATGTTTCTACATGTATGTAATTTTTTAAATCTTATTGTTCAGTTTATTAATTACATTGTTTCCCCTTTTTTATTCTCCTATATCTCCCCTCCACCCTATACCTATCCCACCCTCCACCTTCACCTCCCCGTCCCCACTGTCCTCTCCCTTTGTTGCAAGATTTTTGTCCAGTCTCTTGCTGTACTTCCCACAACCCTTTTCTCCCCAAGAATTGTCAGTCCATTCCCTCTCTATGTCCATGTTTCTGTTATATTCACCAGTTTATTCTGTTCATCAGCCTATCAACTCACTTGATTTTTATGTTCATTTGTTGATAGATGTGTATTTGTTGTTCATAATTTATATTTTTACCTTTTTCTTCTTCCTCTTCTTAAAGAATATCTTTCAGCATTTCATGTAATATTGGTTTGGTGGTGATGAACTCCTTTAGCTTTTTCTTATCTGCAAAGCACTTTATCTGATCTTCAATTCTGAATGATAGCTTTGATGGATAGAGTAATCTTGGTTGTAGATTCTTGCTATTCATTATTTTGAATATTTCTTGCCACTCACGTCTGGCCTGCATAGTTTCTGTTGAGAAATCCACTGACAATCATATGGGTGCTCCCCTGTAGGTAACCAACTGTTTTTCTCTTGCTGCTTTTAATATTCTCTCTTTATCTTTTGCTCTTGGCATTTTAATTATGATATGTCTTGGTGTGGTCCTCTTTAGATTCCTATATTTTGGGGTTCTGTGTACTTCTTGAGCTTTTAAGTCAGTTTCTTTCACCAGGTGAGGGAAGTTTTCAGTCAATATTTCTTCAAGTAGGTTTTCATTACCTTGCTCTCTCTCTTTTTCTGGCACCCCAATAATTCGGATGTTGGCAAACTTGTGGTTGTCCCAGAGGCCCCTTACACTATCTTCAATTATCTGAATTCTTTTTGTTTCTTGCTTTTCCAGCTGAGTGGATTTTGCTTCTTTGTATTTCAAATCTTTGACTTGGTTCTTGTGGCCCTCTGGACTGCTTTTAGGACTTTGTGTAATATTTTTTATTTCAGTCTGTGTATGCTTGATTTCTAGTTGGTCCTTTTTCATATCCGTGAGGGTCTCGTTCATATCCTCAGAGGTCTTGTTTATTTACTTGAGGGTCTCATTCGTTTCCTTGTAAGTCTCATTCATTTCCTAATTGGTCTTGTTCATTTCCTTGTAGTTCTCATTAAGTTCATCGGCCTTTTCTAGGAGCCTCTTGAAAAGCCTTATAACCGTGGTTTTGAACTCTATGTCTAGTCATCTTTTTTCCTCCATTTCTTTCACACTTGATTTCTTTCCATATCTCTGCATGGTGGCTGCTTTATGTGGTAGATGTCCTCTAAGGGTCAGTGGCACAGCCTCCCCAGTTACTTGAGGTGGGTACTCTTACTGCAATCCTTTATGGGTTGTACAGTATTTTTGAATTTAAACCCAGCTTGTTGTTGTTAGCCCTAGGAGGGTTTGACCTCCAGGCCAATTGGTTGTGAAGGGAGCCTGTGTTCAGGTTGGATGGGCGGAGTCTCTGAGCTGAGCAGGCAGCCTCAGTGTCAGCTATGTCCTATGCGGTGCTCGCATGCGCAGGTCTCTGTTGGATCGGGATGGCTGCAGGCACCTCCAAGAGAAAGCCGCCAGTCTCTTCCCCTTGCCAGACAACTCTGCCTCTCCCCAAATGAGTCTGCACACCCAAAGTCTCACCCAGGGCTGTAAAACAGGTGATTTCCGGGACCAGGAGACAAGTTTCCAGGGAGCTAGTCACCCATCTGTGCTGTTGCACAGTTTACTTTCACGCAAACTTCTTTTTCAAGCACCCGGTTTCTCCGCAGACTAGGAGACCTCTGCCACGCCCGGCTTTCAGGGTGCGTCCCCCGGACCTCGGACCTCACCTGGCGCTGGGGAATCCGTGCAATGGGACGTCTCCACCCTCCCTGTTGGCGAAATCCAGCTGGGGTTGCTGCTCCAGCCCTATTTCCCGCACGCGCGACCAGGACGGTTCCTAACCTGTTTCTGTCTTCAAGGCTGTACTCCCGCCACTCTTCTGAGTCTCAGTGTCCCACCTTTACTCTTATTTGTGGAGTTTTCACTCAGCCAGCTTTCTGGTGATTCTGGGTGATGTTTGTTTTGTTGTTATGTTGTAGTTTTTGAATTGTTGCGTAGGGCAGAACAATAGGTGTTTACCTATGCCGCCATCTTGGTTCTCCTCTACATGTATGTACTTTTTCTACATACCTTACTTTAATCCTCAGGGAGGTCTGCTTCCTTTACTCTATACAATTAATTTGAAGAAAATTTTAGCTAAAATAAATTCTTCCCCATCATCAGAGTTTCCATTCCTAACAAACCTTTAGTGAGTTCTCAGTGTGTTCCTGGAATGATTCAAAATTCAGCTTATGGTACATGACCTCCACAGAGCGCATCCTCAGGCTTTCCAGAGTTGGGAGTGCAGGATGAAGAGGGTTTTTGGGTCTCAGTAGGACAGAGATGAGGAAGAGGTGAAATGTCTACAGCCTATTTCTGGTTATCTTTAAATTGATAACCAATTTATGAAGGAGTCTCACTTTTGTTACTGTAACCTCAATAACAAGTTTGTTGTTTTAATTAAAGTTTCATGATTAATGTCAAATCCCTGGTTTCATGCTGGCACTTTTTATCATTCTTGTCTCTGAGCAGATTAATATATGACTTTTTAAGTGAAGATAATCAGTGCTTTGGGCAAATAAACTATTCCACCAAATGTAAGGATTCTTGGTTGGGCTGATTGTACAAATAGTCTGATTCCCATTAACCCTTTGTATGTCATAAGCATTTATAGATGCTTTAAAGTCATTTTTTGTTAGAATTTTCAACTGAAAATATTCAAGAACACCTGAATTTTGAGTAATATATTTATTTTTATAATATTCATTGCAAATTGATTTTTTAAGTTAAATTCAAAATATCATGGCATGTGGGGATGGTTTCTGTTTTGGACATGTGGCAGTTAACTGATTAGAAGAGAGCCAGATAGGTATCCTTTAGACTGCTCAATTAATCATAGTCATATCCAAGATGATGCTGATCATTAGTTCATTTCCTTATTGAAAATATCCCTGCCTACATTTTAGGTCATATGAAAAATAGGCAGATTTGATTCAAAGCCCTATTGATGGCACTTTTGAATGTTCAAAAATGCAAATTGCTCCATCCCTGTGGGAGACCCAGTGGCTGCACAGACCCGGTTTTCCTCTGCAAGGGTCCTTTTGAACATTCGGTCCTGTGGGTGTCGATGCAGAAGGCTGAGTAATATACACTGTCACTCAATGGTTACATGCAGCAATAGATTTTGATTTACCACTGGATTCTCTCTCCCATTTTTAAGACTAAATATGAGGGCTTGTCTTCCTTTCTAACAAAAAAATTGTTTTACTTTATCATATCCAATCTTATTGTGAATTCATAAAGGCATCTAGAGAATTTATAATAAATTAAAGACATTTTATCACAGTAATGTTTCCTAAAAATAATGTGTAACTTTGTCACACAAATGATGACAATTTGAAATTTCTGTGTGACTGATTTATTTCCCTGCCTGTGGTGGCCGAATGGGAGTTTAGTAAGCTGTGCTGGCCTTTGGTGAGCGCACAGTGCACAGAAAAGCAGTGCTCACTCTGCAGACTTCCAGGTCTGTAGTCTTGATGAGCTTGTGTTCTGAGGGGTATCCATTGCTGACATATACAACTCAAAAGCCAGGACTGTAAGGGACTGCCTGTTACATTTTTAATCATAAAGGAGTCAAGACTTAAATCTCTCAGGCCTGGACTCACATTGTAATCCATTACAAGTACTTCCTATTAGCTAGCATCTCTGGCATCATGGTGGCAGTTGTATAAATTATTTGTTTTGCTTGTTTAGAGTTGAATTGTAATGTTCTGAATCAAGCAATTAATGCTAGAGTTGATGCTGCCAAATCTCTAATCCTCCTCTAAAGCATTTTGCCAGTGTGGCTGAATTGCAGGAGATGCATGTTCCCAAAGAAGAATAGACAGACACAGTAGGCGGGCCTATTTCTGAATAGCTGTTAGTTAGTTCTCTCTCCTGTTTAGCCCTTGTTTGTCCACTTGTCTGAGAGCTGAGCGTGCTGACAGTCACATTTCCCTCCTCCAGCCCCCATCACAGTGCCTGGAGCACAGTAGTATTTGTTGAAATATTGAAATGCATATGTTCCCTTACCCTTCTCTCCTCTTTTTTTCTCTCTTCTCCCAACCTCACACTGACCTTTGGCTTTGCTTTCTAGGCAAAGCAGGAAAAATGCCAGCTCTGTCTCCCAGGATTCCTGGGAGCAGAACTACTCACCGGGGGATGGCTTCCAGAGTGCCAAGGAGAGCCTCAGGTACTCCAGCTACCAGGGCTCCAGAAACGGCTACCTGGGCGGGCACGGCCTCAACGCCAGGGTGATGCTCGAGACCCAGGAGCTCCTGCGCCAGGAACAGAGGCGGAAAGAGCAGCAGATGAAGAAACAGCCTGCTCCCGAGGGGCTCCACAGCTATGACTCGTATAAGAAAGTTCAAGACCCCAGTTACACTTCTCCTAAGGGGCCCTTCCGGCAGGATGTGCCCCCATCCCCTTCTCAGGTCGCTAGGCTGAGCAGACTCCAGACTCCTGAAAAAGGGAGACCCTTCTATTCCTGAGAAGGAGAAGAGCAGATGCTTCATTCATGCAATAAAGGACATTTTCCTATGGAGACTTGTATTTGCGGCGTTTTTTTAAAAAACCTCCTTGGTACTATGGAATATTTCTGTTGTTGGTATCAGTGCCTTTAAGCAGTATGGGCAAAGAAATGGAAGGCCTTAATGTCTTTGCCAGTATGTCTCAAGTGTATTTCATGGAAGGATTCCCCACTATCTGACAATCATCTGCTTGAAGCATTTGTCACAGCGTCTCTCAGGAAGACCAGGAATTCTTGGCCTGACTCAGGAGATGTTCATGGATTTATGTCACAGCCCCATACAGCTAGTGGTGACAAATTATCATGAAGCTGAGGTAATGTTGTTTTCTCTTTATTCCCTTTACATTTTCTGATATGTGAAGCAACTCTCAGTTTCTGGTGGATGAAAGTGGGTGACATACTCCAGAAATTGGGGTTTTCCAGTACTGCATAGCACAGTCATTTATAATTGGTATGGTTTTCCCTTTTCATTCTCTGCTGCTCATAACAGGAAAGTTCCTTCATGTTATTAAGAAGTTAAGCCATATTCCATCACTGTCGGGTTTTCACAGGGCTTCTTTTGTAACTGCCTTATAAATATTACCAATAAAGTTCTGAGATTACGAATGCTCTTGTTTAGTCATGTTGCTGACACATGTGTTGAGTCACCACACCATGGAGGGAAGGCTGGAGGGACCTCTGACAGCATCTGGGCTGCCCATTGCCCTGCGTATATCATGAGGTGGGAGGTGGTAGCTAAGGAAACAATTCTCCCAGGATGAGCTTCTGTTCCATTATATCCAAGTAATTATTTTAATTAGTTTTTGATTGACAGGTTGGCAGGAAGGGCATAGAGTGGGACAAAGATAGGTCATTCATTTGGAAATTCTAAAAACTCATCTGCTTTTTACCATTCCCAAGTTGATAGGAATTGACATGTGTCTAATGCATTCACATGCTGTATGTCTGCCTGGTGATACCATCCATGTTACTAAATAATTCTGCTGTGAAAAAGAAAAGACAAATAAGGGAAAACCTGTCACACTTCACAAGAAGAACATCCTGATGTCTGCACACAGTGGTGACAAAAGTGCTTCTCATGACAATATTTTCATGGACATGTGGGTCACTGGACTTCATCTGCTCTCATGTGTTCATCTTTTGGTCTCAACATCATGTATTTTAAACCATGGCTGAGTTGCTAAAGTGCCTGCAAATTCTGATGTGAAAAGCTTGAGATAAAAGCTCCACATCCATGTATTGGAAAAAAAAAAAAAGAGACATGTACTGATATGCCTATTTTTTTATTGGTACATTGTATTTTGTGTCCACTTTTTTTTTTAGAAAATGTGTGAAGTGTCCATACATGTACCTATGTCTCTCTTGCATTTCTGTGTAATGTTCTATTTGTTCATAATGTGCAGTGATGTTTCAGTGGTGTTACCAATGTAAATGCGGTGACCTTGAATGACAGGGCTCTTTCTCACAGCCTACCCTAAGGTTGAGAAAGAACTTTCTCTGTACATATGAAAGTTAAAATAAAAGGCATATTTCTTCCTGTTGTTTGTGGTGTCTGTAGTATTCTTGTGGAAACTATCCTCCCTGGGGGTTATTTTTTAATGTATAGGGTGTTTAAAAAATGTATACACACACTTTGGATAATTATATAGGCAATGTTTATTAAAATATTTTTCATTTTCAAAACTGAGCTGTCAGCTATTTAAGTATGTATACATTTTGGGGGGGGACACCCTGTATGTTAGCAGATATGGGGTATTTTTTTCATATTTAGTGAAAGTTGAAAAAGGAACCTTCTTTTAAAACATTTTTAAAATTGGTTTTTAGAGAGGGAGAGCAGTGGGGAGAGACAGACATCAATCTGTTGTTCTACTTATTCATGCATTCCTTAGTTAATTCTTGTATGTGCCTTGTCTGGGGATTGAATCCACAACTTTGGCATTATCCCGGGTGCCAGAGGGAAGCCGTTGCTGCCAAAAGAAGCCTGGGGAATTCTGAATTGAAAGAACCAATACATTAGAACTAAATTTAAAACATAAGACAGAAAACTACATAAATATTTCTATTATTGCCCTTTGCTCACTTTGCATCATTTCAGCAAACCAAATATTTTGATTGTGTACAGTGAGCCCAGAAAAATGTCCAAATTCTAGTTCACTTCCCATATTAACCTGCTTTATATTTCCCAAATTATGAAATAAGGTTTTGCTAAATCTTTCAGGTGGACATTTGGTAAAAATTGCACAGTGCTTTGATGATATGTAGATCCTAGGTATGTCTTCAGCATAAATGTTGACATGATCCCTACCCAAAAGGCAAGCTTTGCTAAATCCGGTCAAAAATGCCTTCTTGTAGAGCGCCGGGCAAGAGTCAGTTGCTTGTCACAGCAGCCCTCATCGTGTCACCAGATCCAAATTCTATCACCTCAGGATTCTATTAAGAGATGTATAGCAAGGCAAGTAATAACATATCATTGGTTCTTATATGCAAGGTGTGAAAAGTAGAAAAGCAAGATGGACAGATTTGTTAATTTTCTCACTGACCAGGAGGCCCATCCATTGCAAATGCCCAAATTGGGAGGTTCTTTATCTCAACTGGCAGTGAAGTAGAGCAGGAGCGGTAAAATAAAATTTGTGTGGGGACCCAAATCACAAAGGACTTTGTAGATTAAAACTGGCAATGTGAGCCATACTAGGAGTAGACATTGTTATGGGTCATCACAGAAGTGAGATTCTGCTCCACGAGGCAGTCTTGTCCGAATGAGCTGATCACCTGTGACTCCAGAACACTTCACCAGGCCTTGCACGAATCATGGGGAGCGTGTGGCTATGGAAGGCCAGGCTGGGGTGGTCTGCATATCACTGTGCTCTACCCATACCTGCAGGGATGCCCCAAGTTATGAAATGGGCAGCCACACTTGAATTAGGAGTCACTCAACTGTCCCTCAGAAAAGATGGTCTCATTATTACATTAGCACCACTTTAGTCCATTAAGACTATATAGTCTTAAAAGATTTATATATAAATTATAGAAATAATGTTATATAATGTATCTATATTATATGTAATTTAAGCACCACCACCACCCACTGGTCGGTTAGAACAAGCTGCTCAGTGGTCAAAGCACCCACAATGGCACGGATGTCCCATGAACCGGAAGGAGGAATTTGTTTCACAGGAAACCCTGTATGAAAGGGGGCAGAAAATAGTCAAATGGAGCTGACCACTTTGTCAGCCATGTGCTTAGTGACTGTCGCCATGTAAGACCAGAGATTGCTGAAGCTCCTCTGTCCATGTCATTGCTCAAGACTTAGCCAGATATCCTGGTCATCTTGGGTACTGCTCCCTTTCCTTGAATTGCTTTTATTAGAGAGTATATATTTGTATAGACATATAACAAGCATATGTAGCATCTATAATAACAAAAGGCTAATATGCTAATTAGACTGGACCTCCTTCCAGACGAAGCCAGGGTCAGAGGGAAGCCAGGGTCCTGGGTGCCAGAGGGAAGCCGTTGCTGGCAGCCAGGGGAAGGAAGGCCTACTCTTGCATGAATTTTGTGCACTGGGCCTCTAGTATTTCTATAATTATGTGTCTATACTAGGTATAGTGGTTAACAATGTGGATTTTATAATAAAAGAAAACAATAATTTCAAGAGAAACATCAAAAGTGCTTTATGCAAAGTAATGTCTATTGCTAGCTATACATTTCCCCCATCGTTCAGGTAATTTGTAGATACCTTCTGGTTTTGAGGCAAAGCATTCAGAGACCCAATTTTCAATTTCTTTGTACATTTTGAAGTGCTGCTCAGAAAGTGCATGTGCCATTGATTGGAACAAGTGGTAATCTGAAGGAGCAAAGTCTGCTGAATACAGCAGGTGGGTTAATACTTCCCAGGCAAGTTCTTTTAACGTGTCTTTAACTGGTTTTGAAGTGTGTGATGGTGCATCATCATGAAGCAAAATTACTTTGCCGTGTCTTCTGGCACATTCTGGTCATTTCATGAGCAAAGCATGGTTCACATTCATTATTTGTTGTCAGTAGCAATCAGTATTAACGGTTTTAGAAGCTCATAATACACCACACCTTCCTGATCCCACCAAATGCCAGAGCATTGTCTTCTTTCTGAAGTGATTTGGCCTTGGAGTTGATATTGATGGTTGACCTGGATCAACCCATGATTTTGTGATTTTGTGCATTTGGGATTCTCAAAATAAATCCACTTTTCATCCCCAGTCACAATTCAATGCAAAAAAGATTTTCTTTTGTGCTGTTGAAGCAACATTTTATGATGACTTTGCAGTTTTCCATTTGTTTTTTGTTCAGTTGATGTGGCACCCATTTTCCTTCCTTTAAAATCTTTCCCATTGCTTGTAAATGATTGGGAATTGTTTGCTGAGCAACATTTAATCTTCCTGCAAGTTGTTTTTGAGTTTGACATTCATCTTCATCCAATAATACTTGTAATTGTTGGTCTTCAAACTTTTTCAGTTGACCTGGATGCTCTTTGTCTTTCAAATCAAAATCATCACTTTTAAAGCGTCTAAACCAGCGGTCACAAGTATCTTGAGATGGAGCATGTTCACCATAAGCTTCCCGAAGTATTCAGCAACACTTTTCTTCAAAGTAAAGTAATGAATTAAAACTTCCCCTAAATGCTCTTCTTTTTTTTTTACATGAAATTCGACCTTTTTAATGTAAAAATATCTATAATGTTAACATCTTCAGAAAATTTGATATATGAAGTCTTGAAGCTTGTTGTCAATACAACAAAATAGCATACATGTTAAATCACATATATATCAACTATGTGTAACTCCGTCTCTTGAAAAAAATTCCCCATTATTAACTGGTATACCTACTATTTTTCTGGTTTAATCTGTTCCTCATTTCATCCTCTGAGTCCTTAAAACCCATGTCTTGCCCCCAGTCAGAACCAACCTAGATGAAGCAGATAGTCTTTTATGTCTGGCTCTGCTACTCGTGGAGAGAGAGTGCACACCAGTGTACTCTATGTCCACTCCATCACTGACGTCCTGCTTTGCATGGCAGAGTGTGCCATAAATTTAAATGTCTATTTAACAACCTTTTCCCCCCACAAAGATTACTCTAATGATGGCATGTCAGGTATGGAGATAATTTCATTTTTTTTACTTCAGAGACAGGATATTATCTTAATAAGGCAGCTAATAAGAGCCTTCACAGGTCAGAAAGTGAGAGTGACAAGGTGCTTTAATGGAAAACCACCTTCAGCTCTGAGTAATGATTAGATTACAAAGTTCACTGAATTAAAATGACTTTTTTTTTCTTCTTTTAGTGTGTGGAGGAGGAAGGTTGTAATTCTGAGCATAAGCTTTTCTTTTCTTTTTTTAATAAGAAACTGGTTATGCCCTAACTGGTTTTGCTCAGTGGATAGAGCGTCAGCCTGCACACTGAAGGGTCCCAGGTTTGATTCCAATCAAGGGCATGTACCTTGATTGCGGGCACATCCCCAGGAGGGGGTGTGCAGGAGGCAACTAATCAATGTTTCTCTCTCATCGATGTTTCTAACTCTCTATCCTCTCCCTTCCTCTCTGTAAAAAATCAATAAAATATATTTTTTAAAAAGAAACTGATTATTTTAGTTTCGATCTCATGGTGAAAGGGGAAAGATTATCACTGCACTCCATATAGAAAGAACTTGTTTCCTGTCAGGTGTGTTCTTCCCTCCAGAACTCATCTCCTTCCGAGCCTGTATTCATCTCCCTGCTCTGCCTTTTCTCCTGGCTTTCGTATACTATTCAACGAAGTAAAAACCTCTGTGTGGCCTTTGTCCATAGATCTAGTTTCTTCAGGTTAAACCCTATAATAGAAAATTTCATTTTTAAAGGATTCCATTTGGTTTTATTGAACAATCATCCTTTGCTAAGGAAGATAATTTACCTTTCATCACAAGTTTTTTTTTCTTTTTCTTTTTGAATTTAGATTTAAAGGACCCATTTTTCTTCGTTTTTAATTTTTTAAAGCAAGTTATATACATGTTAGCCTGGACACAGGAGAAAAGTGCAAGAAACAAGACAAAGTCCTTTTTCCAGGAGGTTGGACAATTACTCATCTTTCCTCCTTAGCACTTATTTGCTCACAGAATCAATTAAATGTGTGAAAACACGCTTTTCTGAATCACTCAACTAATTGCTGCCACACACTGTTGTTGGCTTATAAAAGCCATTTGGACTTTGTTCCAGGACACAAAGGAGACACCAGCCCAAGAGGATCAACTGCTGGAGGGGGCGCTGGCGGCAGGAGCCTCCATCTTGAGGCAACTTTGCTGCTCGCTGTGAGGCTCCTCCTGCAACTGAAGTTTGGCTTCCACAAAGGGTTTTATGATGCAAATATTGTAAGCACAACTCTGAAGATTTTGCCAGTAAAAACAGTCTCACATGGCTCAGGACCCAGCTTGCTGCAAACTACCAGGGGGCAAGAGTGCCACATCATGCTGGCAAGGGATGGGCAAGAGAACAGCACAAATTTGTAAAACAGTCATGACCCTGGTTAATGATCTGGTTTTGGGGTTCGGCTCAGATCGGACTTGCTTTTATTCAGCTCTAGTTGTCAGCAGCAACATACTTATCACAGTTGTTTATGTTGAGATGAAACGGGTGAAAACATCAGCTCAACAACCCAGAGACGGGTCAGATTACAACTTGCCAATGAATGTGGGGTATTTTGGCATATGCAAACCTCTGAACTTGTCTTGTGAAACCTCAAAGGGAATTTGCCCTGCACATGCCTTAACCTGCTACTCAATTTCCAAACTTTTCTTAACTTTATCTGCTTGGTTTGCCTCCCATCTGAACCCACAGATCTCCCTTCTGGTGCAAGCACGCAAAGCATTTTCACAAAATCTGCAATAAGAGTGCACAGCTGCCCCCGGCTGCTTTATTCACAGAGCACTTTAAAATTTGTACAATACTCTCTTGTTTTGGACCCCTAAGCCCCATGAAATATGATAAAGAAATGATAGTCCAATTTTTCAAAATTTATTTTTATTATTGACAGTATTACATATGCCCCCATTTCCCACACTTTGCTCCCCTTCCACCAGACCATGCCCCATCCCAGGCTTTCCCTACACTATTGCCTATGTCCATGGGTTATGCATATACCCATATAAATTCTTTGGTTAATCTCTTCCCACCCATCACTCCTCCCTCTACCACTTTCCCTCTGAAATCTGACAGTCTGTTCCATGTTTCAATGCCTCTGGACCTGTTTTGTTCATCAGTTTATTTTATTCAATAGATTGCACATACACATTAGATCATGTGATAATTTGTGTTTCTCTGACTGGCTTATTTTGCTTAGCATAATAATCTCTAGGTCCATTCATGCTGTCACAAAGGGTAAGACACCCTTTCTTTTTCACAGCAGCATAGCATTCCACTCAGTGTCTTTATCTACTTATATACTGATGGGCACTTGGACTGTTTCTAGATTTTACCTATTCTAATTTTACCTATTCTAATTTACTCTGCTATGAACATGGGGATGCATATTTTTTATTGGTATTTCAGGATTCTTAGAATATATTCCCACTAAAGGGATTATGGGATCAAACAGCATTTTCCTTTTTTAATTTTTTAAGGAAACTTCTTACCTTTTACCACAGTGGCTGTACCGGTCTGCATTTCTAACAGTCCACTAGGGTTCCCTTGTCTCCATTTCTTCACCAGCACTTGTTTGATGATCCATTCATGGTAGCAATTCTGGCTTTCATTTGTATCTCTCTGATGATTAGTAATGTGGAGAATTTTTACATGTCTTTTGGACATTTGTATATCCTCTTTGGAGAAATGTCTAAGGTCTTCTGCCCATTTTTTAACCGGATTGTTTGTCTTCCTTTTGTTGAGTTGTATGTGTACTTTATATACTTTGAAAATCGAGCCCTTATCAGACAGATCAATGGCAAATATGTTGTGCCATACATCTGTGACTCCCTTTTGATTTTGATGTGGGTTCCATTTGCTGTGCAGAAGTTTCTTAGTTTGATGTAGTCCCACTTGTTTGTTTTTTCCTTTGTTTCTCTTGCTCTAGATGTATCTGTGAAAAGTCTGCAAAGTAAGATGTCTGAGATTTTGCTGCCTATGTTTTCATCTATGGTTTTTATAGTTTCACTGTTGTAGAAGACTGAAGAAACTCAAATGAGGCTTGGAGAAATGGAGTTACACAGCCTAATTATGCTGGCAGTCACAGAGGAGTTGCCTCCAAAGTCTGAGCAAACCAATATGGTGGAAGCTCTTCTTTTATTCCCTTTGGTTTCTTTGTCTCCCAAATATAGCATGAGACTTCTGGACTGTTGCAGGCTTTGCAAAAAGCTCCATGTGTTGGGATTAGGGTAGTGAGACCATGTCTAAAGGCCTGGCCTGGCACCACCAGCACTGATAATCCCCACTGGGGATTGTGTATTATTCATGGTTTATGGCCTCTGTAAAATGAGCAATCAGGTCTTGCAAGACCTGATTGTGGATAAAGGGGCAGTGACTTAATTATAGATAATCAAGAATGTACATGAGGTGACTGGCACAGATTCAGATTACTAGCCCTTGCCCACCCAAACATCAATGTTACATTGTAATTAAGCTTTTAGCCTTTGCATCACAAATTACATGTAAGACATGTAAGGTTTTTATTCATTTTGAACTTATTCTAGTGCATTGGTCACCAAGCTAATTAGTCAACAGAGCCAAATGTCAACAGTACAACAATTGAAATTTTTTTTGAGAACCAAATTTTTAAAAAATTTCTTTATTCATTAAGGTATTATATATGTGTCCTCAGCAACCATTACCCCTTCCAATACCCGCCTCCCCCATCACCACTTATGCCTGGTGTCTGTGTCCATTGATTAGGCTTATATTCATGCATACAAATCCTTCGGATGATCTCTTCCCCTTACTCCCACCATCCCCTACCATCCCTCTGAGGTTTGACAGTCAATGCTTTTCTATCTCTGGATCTGTTTTTGTTCATCAGTTTATGTTGTTAATTATATTCCATAAATGAGTGGGATCATGTGATACTTATCTTTCTTTGACTGACTTATTTCACTTACCATAATGCTCTCCAGTTCCATCCATGCTCTAGTTTGAAACAGCCACCTTTTTCTCCTTCTTAAAGAATACCTTTCAGCAATTCATATAATACTGGTTTGGCAGTGATGAACTCCTTTAGCTTCTTTTATCTATAAAGCTCTTTATCTGACCTTCAATTCTGAATGATAGCTTCACTAGGTAGAGTAATCTTGGTTGTAGGTCTTGCTATTCATCACTTTGAAAATTTCTTGCCACTCCTGTCTAACCTGCATAGTTTCTATTGAGAAATCAGCTAACAATTGTATGGGTGCTCCCTTGTAGGTAATTAAGTGTTTTCTCTTGCTGCTTTTAATATTCTCTCTTTATCTTTTGCTCTTGGCATTTTAATTATGATGTATCTTGGTGTGGTTCTCTTTGGATTCCTTTTCTTTGGGGTTCTGTGCACATCCTGAACTTGTAAGTCTATTTCTTTCACCAGGTGGGGGAAGTTTTCAATCATTATTTCTTCAAATATGTGTTCAGTATCTTGCTCTCTCTCTTCTTCTGGCACCCTCATAATTCTGATGTTGGTAAGCTTGAACTTGTCCCAGAGGCTTCTTACACTATCCTCAAATTTTTGTATTCTTTTTTCTTTTCCAGTTGAATGATTTTTGCCTCTTGGTATTTCAAATCTTTGACTTGATTCTTGTGTTCCTCTAGTCTGCTGTTGGGTCTCTGTAAAATATTTTTTATTTCAGTCAGTGTATGTTTAATTTCTAGTTGGTCCTTTTTCATATCCTCGAGGGTCTCGCTCATATCCTCAAGGGTATCGCTAAACTTATCAGCCTTTTCTAGGAACCTCTTGAAAAACCTTATAACCATGGTTTTGAACTCTATATCCAGTTGTTTGTTTTCCTGCATTTCTTTCATTTGTGATTTGTTTCTTTCTCTCTGCATTTTCACTGCTTCCCTGAGTTGGTAGGGTAGCTTTGTGTACTAGGTGTCTCAGCCTCCCCTGTTACATGAGGTGGACACTCTTGGTACACCCCTTTGTGGATTGTATGTACAGCCTTGTTGTAGTTACGTCTTGATTGTTGTTGGTATCACTGGGAGGAATTGAGCTCCAGGCCAACTGACTATGAGGATCAGCTGTGTCTATGCTGGGAGACAGCCTTATATGCCAAGACTTGCAAATTTGCCAAATCCCCTGTGCTCAGCTTGGATGGGAGGAGTTTCTGAGTGGGGGAAGTTTCAGGGTGGAGCTGACAGCCTTGGCTTCCAGTCAGCCCCGCCCCATGAGGTCAGTGGGTCCTGGCATCTGCAGGCATTCGCTGCAAGCTCCTCTGAGAGAAAGGCGCCCTCGAGTTTCATCTGCCAACAGACCGTCCAGTCTCTCCCCCAATGAATCCGGAATCCCAGATTTTTGCCTGTAACTACGGTAAAACTCCTTTCTCCCTTCCGCCAGACCATGGTAGCGGCACAGTCAACAGTTCACCCTCACTGCGTGCACTCACACATACTCCTCCGGAGCTCTGCCTTTGGCTGTTCCCCTGAGATTCTGCCTCACAGCGCCACCTGGAGCTCCTTTCTCTCTCCCGCCAGACCACACTAGAGGCACAGTCAATAGTCTGCCTTCTCTGTGCGTATTGGCGTGTACACCTCTGGAGCTCTGCCTTTGGCTGTTCCCCTGGGATTTCGCCTCACAGTCCAGATTCCCCCCATAAGAGACTGGGTCCCCCGGGTTTCGAGTGCAATCTGAACTGGGTTCAGTGCAACCTGGAGTTTTTGTCTTCTTTCTGCTAGAGTACCCCTGCCAAGCCTTCAGGTGCCCCGTCCCCTCTGGCTCTGCGTGTGCACGAGTCTCTGTACCTTAGGCTTTGTATTGGCTCTGATTATCCATGAGCATCTCTGTTTCCTTCTAGTTTTAGAACTTCTAGTCAGCAAGCCTTACCATGGTTCTGGATGATGTTCGTTTTCTCAAAATTGTTATGCGGGGCAGCAGCCTAGGTGTTTGCCTATACCGCCATCTTGGTTTTTCTTCTAGAACCAAATTTTTTAAACTGAAACTTCTTCTGATGCCACTTCTTCAAAATAGATTCACCCAGGCCATGGTATTCTGTGGAAGAGCCATACTTAAGGGGCCAAAGAGCGCATGTGGCTCCTGAGCCTCGGTTTGCTGACTACTGTTCTAGTGTATGGTGTAAGTTGATGTCTGATTTCCCTTTTTTTTTTTTCACATCTATCTGTCAAATTTTCCCAACACTATTTATTAAAGAGACTGACTTGACTACATTGTATGCTCTTGAATCCTTTATTAAATATTAAATAATTGAGCATAATGGCTTGGGTCGATTTCTGGGTTATTTGTTCTGTTACATTGATCTATATGCCTGTTCCTGTGCTAATATCAGATTGTTTTGATTACAGTGCTTTTGTAGTATAAGTTGATATCTGGTATTGTGATCCCTCCACCTTTGTTTTTCTTTCTAATGATTGCTAGGGCTATTTGGGGTAATTTTTTGTTTCCATATAAATTTTGGAATATTTGTTCTAAATCAGTGAAATATGCCATTAGTATTTTACTAGAAATAGAGTTTGCAGTGAATCTATAGATTGCTTTGGGTAGTATGCATATTTTAATGATCCTAATTCTTCCGATCCTTGAACACAATATAATTTCCACTTGTTCATATCTTCTTCTATCTCTTTTTTTCTTTCTTTATTGATTAAGGTTTTACATATGTGTCCTTATCCTCTCATTGCACTCCCAACCCCGCTCGTACCATCACGAACCTGATGTCTGTGTCCATTGGTTATTGTTATATGCATGTATGCATATCCTTTAGTTGATCTCTCTCCCTTACCCCCATCCTCCCCTTCCTTCTCTCTAAGGTTTGAGCATCTGATCGATGCTTCTCTGTCTCTGGATCTATTTCTGTTCATCAGTTTATGTTGTTCATTATAGTCCATAAATGAGTGAGATCATGTGATATTTATATTTCTCAGAATGGCTTATTTCTCTTAACATAATGCTCTCCAGTTCCATCCATGCTATTGTAAGTGGTAGGAGTTAAAGCAGCATAGTATTCCATTGTGTAGATGTACCACAGTTTTCTAATCCATTCATCTGCTGATGGGTACTTAGGCTGTTTCCAAATATCAGCTATGCTATGAACATAGGGGTGCATATATTCTTTTCTATTGGTGTTACTAGTTTCTTGGGATATATTCCTAGAAGTGAGATCACTGGGTCAAATGGCAGTTCCATTTTTAGCTTTTTGAGGAAAATCCATACTGTTCTCCACAGTGGCTGCACCAGTCTGCATTCCCACCATCAGTGCACAAGGGTTCCTTTTTCTCTGCATCCTCACCAGCACTTGTTGTTTGTTGGTTTGTTGATGATAGCCATGCTGACAGGTGTGAGATGGTACCTCATTGTCATTTTGATTTGCATCTGTTGGATGATTAGTGACTTCGAGCATGTTTTCATGCATCTCGTAGCCTTCTTATGTCCTCTTTTAAAAGTACCTTTTTAGGTCCATTGCCCATTTTTTTAATTGGGTTGTTTATCTCCCTTTTGTTAAGTTGTATGAATTCCCTGTAAATGTTGGAGATTAAACCCTTATCAGAGATAATATTGGCAAATATGTTCTCCCATGCAGTGGGCTTTCTTGTTGTTTGGTTTCTTTTGCTGTGCAGAAGCTTTTTATTTTGGTGTATTCCTATTTGTGTATTTTAGCTTTAATTTTCATTGTCCTAGGAGTTCTATCTGTGAAACTATTGCTTCACATTTGTCTGTGATTTTGATGCTTGTGGATTCCTCTAAGATTTGTATGGTTTCCCATCTTACATTTAAGTCCTTTAACCATTTAGAGTTTATTTTTGTATATAATGTAAGTTATTGGACTAGTTCCATTTTTTTGCATGTATCTGTCTAATTTTCCCAACACCATTTATTGAAGAGACTGTCTTAATTCCATTTTATGCTCTTGCCTCCTTTGTCAAATATTAATTGAGCATGGTGGTTTGGGTCAATTTCTGGGTTCTTTATTCTATTCCTTTGGTTTATATGTCTATTCTTGTGCCAGTACCAGGCAGTTGTGAGAGTAGTGGCTTTGTAATACAGCTTTATATCTGGTATTGAGATCCCTCCAACATTGTTCTTTCTCAGGATTGCTGAAGCTATTGGGGATCTTTTTTTTTATTCCAGATGAATTTTGGAGAGTTTTTTCTAGGACTGTGAAATATGCCCTTGGTATTTTAATGGGGAGTGCAATGAATCTATACATTGCTTTGGATAGTATGGACATTTTAATGATGTTGATTCTACCAATCCATGAACATGGTATGTTCTTCCATCTGTTTATGTCTTCCTCTATCTCTTTTTTCAGTGTCCTATAATTTTCAGAGTGTAGGTCTTTTACCTCCTTAGTTAAGTTTATTCCTAGACATCTTAATTTTTTTGGTGCAATGGTAAATGGGATTTTTTTTTTAATTTCTCTTTTTGTAAGTTTACTATCAGAAAGATCATACACCACAACCAAGTAAGATTTATCCTAGGGATGCAAGCATGGTACAATATCTTCAAATCAATAAATGTGATACACAGAGAAACCAAGATGGCAGCATAGGTAAACACCTGAACTGCTGCTTTGCACAACAATTCCAAAAATGCAACTAAAGATAAAACACATCATCCAGAGCCACAGGAAAGCTGGCTGACTGGAAATTCTACAAATATAAGGAAATAGGATAGCACACAGACAATCAGAGGAGCTGCAAAGCCAGAGGTAGGGAGACACACGTGTACAGAGAGGACAGGGCTAAAGAGGATGGGGCAGCTGAGTGACTGGCTGGGGTGCTCTAGAGAAAAGGAAAAATCTCCAGATTGCACTGAACCCCAGTTCTGGGTGAGACCTTGGGGACCCAGCTCATATGGGGGGAATCTGGAATATAAGGTGGAAACTCAGCGGAGTGGTGAAAGACAGAGGTCTGGAGGTAGAGGGCTGGAGACATAGATCCGGAGATGTGCAAGTGAATTCACACAGAGAGTACTGGCAAATCTCCAGGCTGCACTGAGCCCCAGTTCCTACTGCACTCAACCTCAGTTCTGGGTGAGACCCTGGGGACTCAGGACCATATGAGGAGAATCTGGACAATAAGGCAAAAACTCAGGGGAATGACAAAAGGCAGAGGTTCTGAGGCACACACGCAAATGTGCGCAGAGAGGATGGATTGTTGAGGGTGCCACTAGTTTGATCTAGCAGGAAGGAGACAAAAGCTCCAGATGGCGCTGAACACCAGTTCCAAATGCATTGAATCCCAGTACCTGGTGAGAATCTGGGAGTCCAAATTCATTGGGGGAGAGACTGGACTGTTTGGCAGCAGATGAAACTCAAGTGCGCCTTTCTCACAGAGGTGCTTGCAGCAATTGCCTGGGATACTGAGACCCAGTAAACCAATGGGGCAGGTTTGACAGGAATCCAAGGCTGTCAGCTCCACCCTGAAACCCTGTTCCATCCAAGCTGAGCACAGAGGCTTTTGCAGTTTTACAAGTCTTGGTGCATAAGGCTATCTCCCAGTGTAGGCACAGCTGATCCTCACAGCCAATTGGCCTCGAGGTCAATTCCTACCAGTGATACTAACAACAATCAAGACTTAACTACAACAAGGCTGTACACACAGTCCACAAAGGGGTGCACAAAGAGTGTCCAACTCATGTAACAGGGGAGGCTGAGACACATAGCACACAAAGCTACCCTACCAACTCAGGGAAGCAGTGAAAATGCAGAGAGAAAGAAACAAATCACAAATGAAAGAAATGCAGGAAAACAAACAACTGGATATAGAGTTCAAAACCATGGTTATAAGGTTTTTCAAGAGTTTCCTAGAAAAGGCCGATAAGTTTAGCGATACCCTCGAGGATATGAGTGATACCCTTGAGGATATGAGCGAGACCCTCGAAAAAGGACCAACTAGAAATTAAACATACACTGACTGAAATAAAAAATATTTTACAGAGACCCAACAGCAGACTAGAGGAACACAAGAATCAAGTCAAAGATTTGAAATACCAAGAGGCAAAAATCATTCAACTGGAAAAGAAAAGAGAATAGAAAAATTTGAGGATAATGTATGAAGCCTCTGGGACAAGTTCAAGTGAACCAATATCAGAATTATGGGGGTGCCAGAAGAAAAGAGAGAGCAAGATCCTGAAAACCTATTTGAATAAATAATGACTGAAAACTTCTCCCACCTGGTGAAAGAAATAGACTTACAAGTCCAGGAAGTGCACAGAACCCCAAAGAAAAGGAATCCAAAGAGAACCACACCAAGATACATCATAATTAAAATGCCAAGAACAAAAAATAAAGAGAGAATATTAAAACCAGCAAGATAACCTAATTACCTACAAGGGAGCATCCATACAATTGTTAGCTGATTTATCAACAGAAACTATGCAGGCTAGACAGGAGTAGCAAGAAATTTTCAAAGTGATGAATAGCAAGAACCTACAACCAAGATTACTCTACCCAGCGAAGCTATCATTCAGAATTGAAGGTCAGATAAAGAGCTTCATAGATAAAAGAAGCTAAAGGAGTTCATCACTGCCAAACCAGTATTATATGAATTGCTGAAAGGTATTCTTTAAGAAGGAGAAAAAGGTGGCTGTTTCAAACTAGAGCATGGATGGAACTGGAGAGTATTATGCTAAGTGAAATAAGCCAGTCAAAGAAAGATAAGTATCACATGATCTCACTCATTTATGGAATATAATGAATAATATAAACTGATGAACAGAAACAGATCCAGAGACAGAGAAGCTTGACTGTCAAATCTTATAGGGAAGGTAGGGGATGGTGGGATTAATGGGAAGAGATCAACCAAAGGACTTATATGCATGCATATAAACCTAATCAATGGACACAGACACCAGGGGGATGAGAGAATGAGTGGGTATGGGGGGAAGAAGGGGTAATGTGGGATGAGGACACATTTGCAATACCTTAATCAATAAATTAATTTAAAAAATAAATAAATATGATGCATATCAAACTGAGTGATAAAAATTACATAGTCATATCAATTGATGCGAGAGAGCATTTGACAAAATCCAACACCCTTTCTTGATAAAAACCCTCATCAAAGTGGGAATTGAGGGATCATACTTCAACATAATAAAAGCCTTATACGACAAACCTATAGCCAACATCATACTCAATGGGAAAAAAATAAAACCATTTCACTGAAAAACAGGAACAGGACAGGAATGCCCACTTTCACCACTCATGTTTGACATAGTACTGGAAGTGCTAGCCATAACAATTAAACAAGAAGAAGAAATAAAAGGTACCCAAATTAGAATAGAAGATGTAAAATTGTCATTAGTCACAGATGACATGATAATATACATAGAAAACCCTAAAAACTTCATCCAAAAATTATTAGACTTAATAAATTTGGCAATGTAGCAAGATACAAAATCAATGCCAAGAAATCTCTCTTTTTTCAATCCCTATACTTATCTGAATACAGGTCTTTTTCATTAAGTTTGTTCCTAAGTATCTTGTTTTTGTTGTTGTTGTAGTGGTAAATGGGAGTTTTTTTTCCAGTTTTTCTTTCTGAGAGTCCATTATTTGCATATAAAAATGCCATCAATTTCTGGGTCTTAATTTTGTATTCTGCTACATTACTAAATCTATTTTTTTGCATCTATTGATATTATATTGTGATTTTTATCCTTCATTTTATTTATATGATGTATTATACTTATTGATTTGCAAATATTGTATCAGCCTTGCATCCCTGGAATAAATCCCACTTGGTCATGGGGTATGATCTTTTTAAACTTATTGCTGGATCCAATTTTCTACTTTAGCATCTATGTTCATCAGGGATATTGGCTGTAATTTTCTTTCTTTGTAGTAATTTTAGCTGGTTTTGGATTTAGGATATTACTCGCTTTGTAAAAAGAGCTTGGGAGTTTCTGCTCTTCTTGAATTGTTTTTGGAATAGTTTGAGGAGGATAGGTGTCAATTCTTCTTTGATTATTTGGTAAAATTCCCCCATGAATCCAACGGGTCCAGAACTTTTGTTTGCTGAGAGTTTTATTATTATTATTGCTTTAATTTCAGTAGTTGTTATCAGACTATTCAGGTTTTCTAATTCTTCCTGATTCAGTTGTAAAAGATTGTATGTTTCCACGAATTATTCCAATTCACCCATTTTGTCCAGCTTGTTGGCATATAGATGTTTGTAGTATTTTTTACAATCATTTGTATTTCTGTAGTGTCTATTGTTAATTTACCTTTTTCCTCCTGATTTTAATTATTTGGGTCATCTCTTTGTTTCTTGATAATGTTTCATTAATGTTGCCTATCTTTTCAAAGAAGCAGCTCTTGGTTTAATTGATCTTTTATATTGTTTTTATAGTCTCTGTGTCATTTATTTTTGCTGTGATCTTTATTATTTCCTTCTACTTAGTCTGGGCTTTTCTATTGTTCTCTTTCTAATTCTTTTAGTTGTAGGGTTATATATTTTATTAGAAAAATTTATTGTTTCTTGAGATAGGTCTGTAGTGCTATGAACTTCCCTTTAAGGACTGCTTTTGCTGTGTTCCACAGATTTTAGGTTGTTATATGTTCATTTTCATTTGACCCCAGGAAGTTTTTGATTTCTTCCTTGATCTCATTGGTAACCCATTTATTGTTTAATAACATACTTTCAGCCTCCATGTGTTTAAATGTTTTTGAGTATTTTTATTGTAGCTGATTTCTAATTTCATACTGTTGTGATCCTAGAAGATGCTTGATATAGTTTCAATCTTCTTGTCAGTACTCATTTTGTGTCCTAATTTGTGATCTATCTTTGAAAATGTTCCATGTGCACTTGAAAAGAGTGTATATTCTGCATTTTGAGGATAAAATGTTCTTTAATTATTAATTAAATACATCTACTGTGTCATTTAAGATTGCTGTTTCCTTGCTGATTTGTTGTCTGGAAGATCTATCCAGTGGGTGCTAAAGTCACTTCCTATGATTGTATTGCTATTGATCTCTCCTTTAAACTCCTCCAGAAGCTGTTTTTTATATAATTAGGTGCTCCTATATTGGATTTATATGTGTTTACCAGGGTTACATCCTGTTGCTGGATCAATTCCTTCAGTATTATATAGTGAACATATTTGTCTCATTTATGGCCTTTGTTTTGAAGTCTCTTTTGTCAGATATAATTATTGCACTCTCTGCTTTCTTTGGTGTTCATTTCCGTGGAAAATTCCACCACCACCACCACCACCACCACCACCACCACCCCCGCCCCCCGCCATCCCTTTACTTTCATCTTCTGCAAGATTTTGTTCTAAGGTGTGTCTCTTGTAGACAGCATATGTATGGGTCCTGTTTTCTTATCCACGCAGCTACCCTATGTCTTTTGATTGGATCATTTAATCCATTTACATTTAAGGTTATTATTGATATGTACTCATGTACTGCCCTTTTTATTCTATGCCTCTCTCTCTCTCTCTCTCTCTCTCTCTCTCTCTCTCTCTCTCTCTCCCTCCCTCTTTCTTTCTCTTCTTTTTCTTCTTAAAGCATTCCCTTTGGCATTTCGTACAAGGCTTGTTTGGTGGCAATATACACATTTAGACTTTTTTTTAGTCTGAGAATCTCTTTATTTCAGCTTAAATTTTTAATGATAGCCTTGCTGAATAGTATTGCTTTCAGATCCTTTCTTTTCATACTTGCAATACCTCATTCTATTCCCTTCAGGAAAGTAGAGTTTCTTTTGAAAAATCAGCTAATAGCCATATAGGAGCTCCCTTTTAGTTACAGACTCTCTCTCTCTTAAGATTCTCTTCTTGGCTTTAATATTTGACATTTTAATTATGATGTGGATTTCTTTGTGTTCATCTTTATTAGGACTAAGTGCTGAGTATGTGTGATATTTTTCCATCACCATACTAGGGAAATTTTCTGTCATTATTTCTTCAAACAGGTTCTCTATCCTTTGCTCACTTTCTTTTCCCTCTGCTACCACTATGATGTAAATGTTGTTCTGTTTCACGTGGTTGCAAAGTTCTCTTAAACTCTCCTCATGCTTTTAAAGTGATTTTTTTTTCTGTACTGATTCAGTGTTATTTTTTTACCTTGTCTACCAAATTGATGATTCAATCCTATGCTTTATCTAGCCTGCTTATAATTACTTCCAGTTTATTATTGAGATCAGGTATAGTATTCTTCATTTCTGACTGTTTCTATGTCATTTTTTAAATGTTGATGTAGTTCCCATTAAGTTTCATGTATTCCTCAGAGAGTATCTTGAGCATCCTTATAACCATCACCCTGAACTCTATGTTTAATGCATTGCTCACCTCTATCTCATTTAGTTTTTTTTTTTCCTGGAGATTCCTTCTTTTCTTTCATTTGGAGGTTGTTCTCTGTCCTTCCCTCACCCCATTTTAATTGAACCAGAGTTTGTTTCTATGTATTAGATATAATTTCTCTGACTCCCAGCCTTCATGGTTGTGGCCTTTTATAATACACTAGAGGCCCGGTACACAAAATTCTTGCACAGGGAGGGTAGGTGGTGGCTCTCTGCCCAGCCTGCACCCTCTCCAATCTCAGACCCCTCAAAGGAGGTCTGACTGCCCGTTTAGGCCCAATTCTGGTAGGATCTAGCCTAAACAGGCAGTTAGAAATCCCTCTCATAATCTAAGACTACTGGCTCCCAACTGGTCACCTGCCTGCCTTCCTGATTGCCCCTAACTGCTTCTGCATGCCAGCCTGAACACCCCCTAACCACTCCCATGCCAGCCTGATTGATGCCTAATTGCTCCCCTGCCAGCCTGTTTGCCCCTAACTGCCCTCCCCTGCAGGCCTGGTCACCCCCAACTTCCATCCTCTGCTGGCCTGGTCACCCCTAACTGCCCTTCCCTGTAGGCTTGATTGCCCCCAAATGCCTCCTTGCAAGCCTGGTCCCTCCCGACAGCCCTCCTCTCCTGGCTATCTTGTGGCAGCAATCTTGTGTCTATATGGGGACAGGATCTTTGACCACATGGGGGCAGCCCTCTTGTGTGTTGGAGTGATGGTCAATCTGCGTATTAACCTTTTATTAGATAGGATAGAGGCCTGGTGCATGGGTGGGAGCAAGGTGGTTTGCCCTGAAGGGTGTCCTGGATCAGGGTTGGGGTTCCTTTGTGGTGTGGGGTAACCTGGGCAGGAGCCTATGATGGTTTGCAGGTCAGCCACATCCTCCAGTGACCCAAGTGGAGGCCCTGGGATCTGGGATTAATTTATGTTCTACAATTGAAACTTTGTAGCCTGGAGCAGATCCAAGCCTCCTGCTCACTCCATAGCCGCAGCTATTTCTTTTGGGATATTTACTTCTATAATTGAAACTTTGTAGCCTAGAGTGGAGGCCTATGCCAGCCAGAGCTGCAGAAACTTGGCTTCCTCCATTGCCAGGAGCAACCCTAGCCTCCTCCTCTCTCCAGCTTTGTGGCTGCTGCCATTTCTGTTGGGATTTATGTTTCTTCTCTAATTGAAACTTTGTAGCATTGAGTGGAGGCCTAGGCCAGCAAGGGCAGGCAGAAAGCTTGGCTTCCTCCATTGCCAGGGAAACCCAAGCCTACCTCCTGCTCTCTGTGGCTGGCAGCTTCTTGATTGGGGGTTAATTTTCATATTGCTCCTGATTGGCTGGTGGGCGTGGCTGGTGGGCATGGCTGGTGAGTGTAGCAGAGGTATGGTCAATTTGCATAATAGATAGGATGTCCTTTTATTAGATAGGATGTCCTTGCGACCCAGATATGAGTCTCCTTAAACTCCTGAGCTAATGCTCTAGGAGTATTCCTTTTGTGAGTTATTTGAGCGCTCCTATTGTAGTTGGGTTTTGATTTTTTTGGTCTCAGGTTGACTGACTGTGAAACTTAGACCCAAACCACATCGTGTGAACTGCTATACATGTGCTGACAGAAAAAAACAAAGCAAACAAGAAACAAATAAAAAACATACAAAAGAACTTAACAATAATAGCAAATAGGAAAAAGAAAACAAGATTAATAAAGAAAAAAGAAATAAAATAAAAATGAAAATAGTACTTGAAGAGAGAAGGGGAAGAGAAAGGATTATGAAAGGAAAGAAGGGAGAGAAAAATAAGAATAAAGAACAGAAAAGGAAATTGTTTTAAAAAAAGAAGAAAAAATTATAAAAAGGTCAAAAGAGATAGAAAGATAAAGCAAAAGAAAAGAAAAACAAGTAAAGCAGAAAAAGGAAAAAGGCAAATAAGGGATATGAAAAACATAAGGGAAAATAATAATAATAACAACAACAACAACAACAAAGCAGTTAAAAAAAAGAAAATAATGGAAAACCAAAACAAAACAACAACAGAAGAGCAGGTGAAGTTTGTCTTGGCAGATTAGTGCCTGCTAGAATTTCCCTTTGGATTCTGCACTTATGTTGTCTGAGGCTGTTTTGTATACTGATTTTGCACCTCCTGAAGAGGTACTTTAGTGCTAGCCAATGTCAAAAGCTGTCCATGTTTGTATCTCAGCACCCTGTTTGAAGGTTCAAGTGATCCACAGCTTCTGGCTGCTTCAGCTGGGCTTGGCTGCCTACAGAGTGATGATGCTGAGCAGCTAGACTGGCTTTTTAGTAGCATGGGACACTGTTCAGACTTCAGAAAAGATGGTAGGTGTGGTCCCCATCCCAGAACTACTCATCTGAGTCTGTCCTGGAATATGTCCCTGACCTTGGCATGGTAGAGTCCCTCTTAGGCAGGGCGGGATGGCTTGCTGGAAGCCAGGAGTTTCTATCAGTTCTCCCATGAGAGGGAAGTGCCAGCCAGCCTGGTTCTCTAGAATGTGGGAGGAACGGCCTGTCCCAAACCCAGGCCCTGACGCTTCCTGAGACAGCTGTCTCCTCAGCAGGGGTTGAGATGCAGTGTGGGGCATGCTGGATTTTAGAGGGTGTGGTATTCGAAATTTCTTAGGGTAGATCCAGATGTATTTCATGGGGATACAGGTGGGGTATTGCCTTTCTCCAGGCATCTGTTATTGGATGGAGTTTGAGGCTCTCAGGAAAAATGGCTACTGTGATATCATGGCAGGAGGGGCGGACGATAATCAGCATATATCCTGGCATCCCGGCAGCTTCCCTCCCCCCACTCCACTGCAACTTTCCCCAACTCCTTCTACCCCAGTCTTACCTCAGGCACCTCAAGTCTGCACCACCATCCCTCGGCGGAAACCTCATGTGAATGGTCAGGACAAAAATCCTGTACACCAACACTTTATTAAACATGGCTTTGTCTCAAGAGGCTCAGACTCGCTTTGGCAGATAGAAGCCCCATGGCTAGTTACTGTGTGGGTGGTTTTCGCCAGCTCTGGCTATCTGGGCCAGGGTGCCTAGCCTGGGGTCCAGGCCTCTCTCCTTTCAGGGGGACTCCTCCTCACCCTTGGCCTGTTATTACTGGGAGCTGAGCCAGCCCCTCTTGAAACCCCACCCTTCTACCAGTGGTTTCTGCCCTTCTTTGTTTGAAAGTCTTTTCTTCAGCTAGTAATTCAGGCTGAATATTCCCCAATTTAGTTTTAATTCAAGTTTGGTTCTGGGAGTAAGTGCCAGAAAGATCCACATACTCTGCTGCTATCTTAAACCTCTCCCCACAGTAGCCCAGTTTTACATATAAGGAAACTGAGACTCCACGAATTTGTAACTTGCCAATTGTTAAGCAGCTCAATCAGAACACACACCTAACCTATTGTCCTGAGTGCAGTCTACCATGTGGTGTAAAGGTTTTATCAAAAGAAAAGTATTTCATTTATAACAATTTTAAATTTATTATTTGATGGTAATATATTGGTTGGGAAAATAAATGCAGTATAATGAGGACACAAGATGGGCAGGCTGGGGGTGAGCCATCAGTTGGACATCCCCTAAGGGCTCCCAGTATGTGAGAGGGGGCAGGTTGGGCTGAGGGACCACCCACCCCCAGTGCACAAATTTCGTGCACCGGGTCACTGACCCGGTGCACAAAATTTGTGTATGGGCGGCGGGAGATGTCTCTTAGCCCAGCCTGCACCCTCTCCAATCTGGGACCCCTTGAGGATGTCCAACTGCCTATTAAACAAGTAATCAGACATCCTTCTCACAATTCAGCACTGCTGGCTCCAAACTGCTCACCTGCCTGCCTCCCTGATTGCCCCTAACCACTTCTGCCTGCCAGCCTGATCACTTGCTAACCACTACCCTGCCAGCCTAATTGATGTCTAATTGCTCCCCTGCCAGCCTGTTTGTCCCCAACTTCCCTCCTCTGCCGGCCAGGTCAACCCTAAATGCCCTCCCCTGCAGGCTTGGTAGCCCCCAACTGACCTTCCTTGCAGGTCTGATCACCCACTACTGCCCTTCCTTGCAGGGCCTGGAACCTCCCAATGGCCCTCCCCTGCTGGCCATCTTGTGGTGGCCATCTTGTGTCCACATGGGGGCAGGATCTTTGACCACATGGGGGCAGCCCTCTTGTGTGTTGGAGTGATGGTCAATCTACAAATTACTCTTTTATTAGATAGGATAGAGGCCTGGTGCATGGGTGGGGGCCAGCTTGTTTGCCCTGAAGAGTGTCCCAGATCACGGTGAAGGTTCCCTTGGGGTGAGGGGCAGCCTGGGCGAGGGGCCTGTGAAGGTTTCCTGGCCAGCCACGCCCCCCCAGCAACCCAAGTGGAGGCCCTGGGATCTGGGATTAATTTATGTTCTACAATTGACACTTTGTAGCCTGGAGCAGAGACAAGCCTTCTGCTCGCTTCATGGTGGCAGCCATTTCTGTTTGAAACTCTGTGGCCTAGATTGGAGGACTAGGCAGGCAACGGCAGGCTGAAAGCTTGGCTTCCTTCATTGCCAGGGAAACCCAAGCCTCTGTTCTCTCCAGCTCAGTGGCTGCCGCCATTTCTGTATCTTTTATAATTGAAAATTTGTAACATTGAGTGGCGGCCTAGGCAGGCAAAGGCAGGCAGAAAGCTTGGCTTCCTCTGTTGCTGGGAAAACCCAAGTTTTCCTCCTGCTCTCAGTGGCGGCAGCCATCTTGGTTGGGGTTTATTTGCATAATCTGCTCCTGATTGGCTAGTGGGCGTAGCTGTGGGCATGGCTTGTGGGTGTGGCAAAGGTACAGTCAAATTTGCATATTACTCTTTTATTAGATAGGCTATGTCATGTATATTTGTGATATAAATGTAATGGTTTATTCACACTTTAGGCCCAGTGTGTTGTAAATTTAAAATCCCTATTGACACTGACAATGCCTGGCTTCCGTGTGGATTTGCAGACTCAGTGGGTCCCTTGTTGGTAACCACTCCATCCTTTAGGTCCTTTGCTTCATCATTTAAACCTCTTATACAAGAAGGTATTCATTTCTAAGCCAGGCTTTCATGTTGAGAAAAAATCACATTATGTTAAAGTCATTTGTATATTAACAGATATATAAATTGAGTAGGATCCATAACATGAGGAAAGTAGGATGTGATGGATGCAGAGTGGCCACAGCAAGAAGAAAACCATTCCTAGCAGGTCAATTTCTAAAGCAGATGCAAAAGAGACACCAAATGCTAACGCAAAATATAAAAGACTGCAGGGAGCTTGTGAAACAATAAAAATTTACATTAAATCATAAGCTGTATTTAGCACAGATGGAAACCCTGTTACGAAATGTTGTAAGACATTTGCAGCAGGTTTCAAGCTGGACATGCATTAAAAAAATTTTTAAGCTTTTCACTTTGGGGGAGGAGAAAGTAAATCATTTTTTGTGAGGATTTTTTTCTTTACTTATTATTTTTCTTGGTCTTTTATTTTTTTGTCAAGAGATGACATAGTACTATCCAAGGGGAAATGATCCATTTGCAGAGTTGGATAAGTAAAATTCAAAGAGGCAGAATATTAATTATACATGGAAGGAAACTTTTAGCTTTAAAACATTTCCAGTGAAATTGGTTTATTTCACTCAAGATCCGAATCAAACACAGTTACAGTATCTCAGAGAGAAACACTGACAGTTCTTGAGTATGGTTTGTGTTTTAGAGCTGCCAGCAGAGTTTGGTCAAAACAGGGGGCTGACACAAGGGTTGTGTCTGTCCTCTGTGGGCATGGGGGCATCTCCCCCCTCCTTCTTTAAGTGGACCGTGGAGTTGTGAGTCAGGAGCCAGGAGCTGATACTCTAGGTCCCTCTCCTCTGATCTCATGCCCCCAGAGATGAGATACCGACAGTCACAGACTCAGTGTCTGCAAGAACTGGCTGGCCTAAGGAAACACGTTTTCAATAATGAATCCAGCTAAATGAGGCACTTCCCTTGGCTCCAGCTCTCCTTCCTGTAAGCCAGGAAATGTTCTCCCCACTCGTTAGGGGATGGCTCATCAGGGATTTCTAATCTCTGATTGGTTACTGCATATACTATGCTGGTATTGCTCTGTTGCCTAGCTTCAGTCCTCTTAGGTTTCCCTCTGGATTAATTGAAAATCATGGATATCCTGTTTGTGTGATTTGTTCAAGGTAATTGTAAGGCCATGAAGAGGCTAATATTGATTTTTAAAGAAGATGCCACTTTGACCTGAAATGTGGAGTCAGTTTAGGAAAAATAATGATCTCATATTCATTTACTCAATCATTCATTCATTCATAGCTGCCACTTTATGACAGGTGCTGCACTAGATACTGGGAGTACTCTAGTGAATAAGTCTTATTCTAATGGGGAGTAGCTGTATAACAGTAAGAGGATGAGACTTGGCATGAAGAAAACATGGTAAGTTTAGGGAATAGAAAATAAAAAGGTCCAAGAATACTGTTTCAAGCAGAGTGGACAAAGATCAAGTTGGGCAGAGATCTGAAGGAGGGGGGAGCCCTGTGGTTATTGAAGGAAGAGCAAAACTGATGAAGGATTGGCAGGCATATATGCCTGAGGCAAGCAGTGTGCTGGATCTATTCAAATAGTAAGGGGATAAGGCTTGGTGTTCTGTCAGGTGAATGTGGCTGAGGAAGTGAGGAACAAGAAAGTTTATATCATAATGATCACACCTGGGTAAGGAGAAAAATGAGGACAAGAATCAAGTAAGGACACAAAACAATGTTGGTCAATGATTTGAAGTTAAAGAATAGTTGGAGTTGGGGGATAGGATGGTCAGAGAGTAGTGTTCCAAATAGACATTATAGGGGGATATTGATAAGTGTGACCATGTGAAGGTGGTTGACTTGATGTGAGGCAAGACAAGATCAATGGACGTAAGCAATTAAAGAACAGAGAGACCAGTATGTTAGGAGGATCTTATTTGTAG
Organism: Antrozous pallidus; assembly: GCA_027563665.1. Lineage (NCBI taxonomy): Eukaryota > Metazoa > Chordata > Mammalia > Chiroptera > Vespertilionidae > Antrozous > Antrozous pallidus. The sequence continues at coordinate 7,325,619 of CM050515.1, forward strand.
GTATTGAAATCAACAACAACATGGTTGTAAAATAGTTATTCAAGTATCAAGATCTTTACAAAATGATAATCTTCAGAAGATTGCAACAAAAGTGAAGTAATATAGATTGTAGCTAATAAACAGGTTCAAAAAGGTGAGGGGGTTAGGGAAAAGAGAGGAATAATGTCAAGAGGAGTAAGAGAGACACCTACCCATTTCTAAAATTGAAATATGTGCTGTGTGAGTGAAAAATAGCCATCCCTGGGAAGGCTGTGGGTGCATTTTGAGCAAGAAATGGATGAGAAATAGTGAAAATCCTTTAGGGATGTCAGGCCACACAATGAGGGTGACCTCATAGTCTTGGGCTTCTTCTTTTGAAATCTGAAGTAAAAAGGGATGCAGAGCACAATGAAGTTCTGTGGTCTCTAAGGGGTGGTAGAAATTCAGTTCTAACCATTGTCTACTTTCCAGATGCTAAGAGGTAATCTAGCAAGCAGCACAATCGACCTCCAGATATGTGGCAACCCTGTGTGGAGCAAGTCTATTGGCACCATCTTTCCAACAGCATTTGCTTTCTTCATGTTTCTATGTCACACTGTGGCACCTCTCACAATATTTCACAGTTTTCTTCTCTATATATAAAAGGCTAAGTGACTGAGCATACACCCATCCAACCGACCGAATGGTTGGTACATATGACATGCACTTGTGCATGTGCAATACATATTAAAATATTTTGTAATTTAATTTTATAATACTACTAGAGGCCCAGTGCACAATATTTGTGCATGGATTCGGGGGGGGGGGGGAGGGTCCCCTCAACCCAGCCTGCACACTCTCACAATCTGGGACTGCTAGCTTCTAACTGCTCACCTGCCTGCTTGCATGATCACCCTTAACTGTCCCTTCTGCCAGCCTGATTACCTCTAACCACCTCTGCCTGCTCGCCTGATCACCCCTAATTAACCCCCCCATGTCAGCCTGGTTGCTCCTAACTGCCTCCCTCTGCCAACCTGATTGCCCCCAACTCCCCCTCTCTGCTGGCCTAGTCACCCCTAACAGCCCCCCTCCACTGACCTGGTTGCCCCTAACTGCCCCCCCTGCTGGCCTGGTCACCCCACAAGCCTGCTGTTTGGTTGTTACTATTACTGTGATGGTGTTCCAGGTAATTTGCATATTGTTCTATTATTAATACAGGCAGTTCTCAGGTTACGTCAGACTCAATATAAGTCATTTTGTGGTTATATCACCATCTCCCATTTATTTATATCCTATCTAATAAAATCCTCTCTAATAAAAGACTAATATGCAAATTGACCATCACTACAAGAAACAAGATGCCCGCCCCTATGTGGTCAAAGATGGCTGCCCCCATGTGGACACAAGATGGCCACCACAAGATAGCTGTCAGGGGAGGGACCAGGCCTTCAAGGGAGTACAGTTGTGGGCAATCAAGTCTGCAAGGGAGGGCAGTTAGAAGTGACTAGGCCGGCAGAAGAGGGAAGTTGGGGTCAACAGCTACTCCAGCCTTCAGCAATCACCATTCTAGGGGTCAGGCTCCTGAACTTTCATTTATTCATTCATTCACCACCTGTTCATTGAGTGGATCAGGCACTATTTGAAGTGCTTGGGATATACTAGTGAACAAATCTGATAAAAATCTCTGTCCTCATCAAGCTTAGAGTGTGTGTTGGGGGAGTGCGGGGAAACAGACATTAACAACCATCTCAATTAGTAAATCCTATAATATGTTAAAAGTGATGCTTTGCTGGGAAGAAGCAAGCAAAGTAAGAATGAGCAGGTGTATAAGTGAAGGTTATGGGCTGGTTGCAGTATCGAATAGGCTGGTCCTGGGAGTTCCTCATTGATACCTCATTTGTGTAAAGAAAGTAGAGTGGTGAGCCATGTAGAAACTGAGATTATGAAAGGGCTTAAAGTATTGGTTATGTCAGTTTCTAGAGCGAGTGGTTAAGACACATAAAAGACAATTGGAAGACAGATGTCTAAGAAAGAGAGAAGCAAGGATGTTATTATTATAAATACTGAGATCACCATAAATGATGACAAGAACAGCACTGGTAAAAGTGACAGCAAACTAGGACAGAAATCCTTAAGAAATGAGGAAGAATGATGTAATGTAATGGATAATAATCAATGATTGAGGAGAGTTTTATGAGAGAAGAAAAGCCTGGAGGTATAACAGGATAAAGGAAGATGCCCGTTCTAGCTCTGGGCCCAGAACAATGAAGAATGTAGGAGGCAAACAGCCACCACATATGCTGGCTGAGGAGCCATGCCCTCAGAGAGCTGGGCTCAGAGATGACACTGAGGATACAGCAGCTTTGCTGTTGTAGATCTGGTGAAGCACTGGGGAGAAATCTAAAACTAGAGTATGGCCAGAAATGAAAAAAAAAATAGGGAATTCACGGAGCTCTATAAGGATTAGAGTGTTAGGGATGGAGATGACATTGAATCTGTGGCTTCTTGTGATGACCACCATGAACATGAAAGATGAGCATAAACAGGAGAAACAGGATGAGAGAGGAGTGGGTATCTATGGCTTTTTATTAACCCCCATTAATGGAGGCTCTAGATCTGGGGAAGCCACATCATACTCTATGCCTGGGGCCCCCTCTTCACTCTTATTGAAGGTACAAAGGCCTGGGAGGCATGGCCTTCACACCAGGATGCTGGCCCGCTTTTGACTCTTTTGGAGTTTTCAGGCTCCTTCATGCCTCCAGAGAATTAGCTTGAGGATATCTGGGGAAGCCACCTAGAGGACCAAGCGAGGGGGAAATTAGAATAGTAAGATTAGCTAAAAGATGGGCGAGGGGAGGGGAGATGGGAATACAGTATCAGAAGGTACACAAACCATAAGAAATTCCACTGAAGTTCTTTGAGGACAATTTGGTTTATCTCGAGATTTAATAAATTACCTGCTGAAGCTATTTGGTGGTAGTGATAAAGCCTTGTGCACTTTGTATTGGATATATAAACATGATCTTTTCTCAGTGGGAATAATATGTGCATTAATCTAGTTCTTTGAGAAGCATACACGAAGATGAGGTTGGATGTATGCTGGATTAATTGGGGAAAGCTGGAGAGGTATAACAGGGATGGAGCCAGAGGAATCTGAAGAGACATCTTATCATTCAATTCTACTTGCTATGCAGAGAGAGAGAAGGAAGAAAGGCCATAGACTAAAATGGACCTAGACAAGCTTGATAAGGCCCATAGGAAGTCTTTGAGTCAAAGTCATCTCTCAGAAGAGCCCGGCAACAAGTCTACCCTAGTATCTTGCTGCCTTGCTGCCTGAGAGATCATAGACAATATATCCTTGATACAAAGATAGGGATGAACTTCCGAATGCAGCAGTCAGGACTCTCAGTCAACTACACTAACTCTGTAGAGGATCCTAGAGCAGTGATGGGCAACCTTTTGAGCTTGGTGTGTCAAAATTTGCCAAAAAAACAAGCATAACTCGAGTGGTGTGTCACTTCGAGAAAAACCACAATTTCATGATATTTATAGTTTAAATAACAAAAATGTGTAATTGTAATATATAACTATATTTAATAAACCAAAAACTAATTATTTGACTTACCTGCTTAGTGACTTCTTTGTACATCTATCAGTCGGTTTCTTTTGTTGGTCTCGATATTATTTAACTTGTGTGGGGTGCCATGAACTAAGATAAGTGAGGGGGAGGGGGAAATCTTTAACTAACCTGCCTATTAGTGACTTTTTGGTGCTGAATTTCATTGGCTAAACCTTCATTGAAGGTTGGTATTTTGTACACTTCAAGCCCAAGCAAGCGCTACTAATCTCATCTGTCAATTTGTTTCTTTTGTTGGTTTTGATATTATTTAATGGTGAGAATAAGGTCTCACAAAAGTATGTTGAGGGAAAAATTGTGAGTAAAGCCATTGCTATATTTTTCAGGGTGCTAAAAGTGTCTGGTAATTGGTTCCAGGCTCTACAAATTTCTTGTTTGTAGTGGCACTCCTCTAGATTCTCCAAGCGGCACCTTTCCAAATTCTCAAGCTTTGACTTCAAGTCAACAAACACCTGAGCCCAGATGCTGTCTTGAAACTCTGCAAGTTGCATCTCCAAATCATCAATTTGAATCCATTGGAAAACATTTAATTCCAAACTACTGTAGACTACTACATCAGGATACTTCATTATTTTTATGGTCTGTTCTAGGCTTCTAAATTGATTAAATCTATCACTGAACTGCTCAAGTAACGAGTCTAAAACATGCTGGTACTTTATATGCAAGGGTGCCATTTTTTTCTGTACAGCTGCACTGGCCTTCTCAAAATACTTTGTTACTCGAGGAAAATACTTATGTTTTAGTTCCTACATCTTGCTTTAAAATTATCAGTTTACTTTCAAAAGCTTTTATGAATCCAAACATAATGTCAATACTTTTGGCAAAACCTTGTAACTTTAAGTTCAGTTCATTAATCTGAACAGAGAGATCTGTAAAAAATATCAGAGTGATGACCCACTTATCATCATTGAGCTGAGAAAAGTTCCCCAGATCTTTTCCTCAAGAAATACCTTAATTTCTTCAAAGCACTCCACGAAGCGCTCAAGAACTTTGCCTAGGCTCAGCCACCTTACATTATTGTACATCAGCCGTCCACTGTAGATGAAATCAAACTCCAGTAAAAGTGCAGAAAATTCTTGCTTGTGAAGAGGGCGAGTAGCTATTAAATTAACTATTTTTATAACAACTGACATTAAGTCGTTTAAGTTGGTGAATCCTGCCTTGGCACATAAAACCTCCTGATGGATAGATAATACAATGAAAAGGCACAATCAGCTATCCAATAGGCTCCATAAACAATTTGACAAATCCGATTTTTTCCCCCACCACATTTGGTGCCCCATCTGTCCTCACTGACACAACTTTAGTGATATCAATGTTTAGGTCACGGAATGTTTGTATAACAACCTTAAATATTTCGCTTCCTAATGTACTTGTTGGCACTGATACTAACTTTATCACCTCTTCTCTCATTGTGAGACCATCAGACTATCAACCAATAATGGCCAACTGAGCATGTGATGTGACATCAGTAGTTTCATCAAGAGAGATAGAAAAATATTTACAATTATTTATGTCTCTCTTTAATTGATGTTGTACGTTTATGTTCAGTCTCATCATTTGATCTTTTATGATATTTCTACTGAGTGGTAACTCAGATATTCTCTTAATAATTGCATCTTTATTCTGCATATCGTGAAATAGAACTGGTGCACATTTTAGGAGAATTTCTTTAATAAATTCTCCCTCACTGAGTGCTTTTCTATGCTTAGCTATGGAGTGAGCAATGCAGTTGTTAAATCTGTAGAGCCTTTATTAATTTAAGGATGGAATTAGATTGGCTCTTGTAAAGGTGTAGCTAGCTGCATGGAAATGTATTCCTTCCTTTCATCCTCACTGTTTTTTAAGAGCTGGGAATGATTAGTTTCAAAATGTCTATTTATATCCCACATTCTGCTTATTACTGCCTTTTTTTATATATATATATATATATATATATATATATATAATGTCATACATCTCGGTCCATGTCTCTTGAAAGGGTCGGCTACTGCTACTTCCACTTTCTGTACTTAACCTTGGTTTTTTATTTTTGGGTTCTCCATCAGGGGGGGCAGTGACAGAAGATAGAATTATAGATAGCCTCTTAGCCCTGCAGGCAAATATGGGTTAACTAGCCTAACTGACCACAAGATGGCACATTTAACTGTCTTTTGGGAAGGGCAGGGTTAATAAGCAGAAATAGGGATTAATAAGGATGTACAACAGTAATAGTGGTGAAATGAAGTCTGCGCTATGCTGCAAAATGACATTCCTTATATAAATTAAGATGGCTGCTGCTATTTCTAATGGCGGGAAATGGCACCCATAGCACAGGCCCTCACCTCTCCTAGCCTCCCCCTCACTTAACTCAATAATGATGGTCAATTAGAAATCCATGACACCCCAGAACAGTAGATTGGATGATGTTTGCTGTGGTTATGTGGTTGCTGGTAATGGCGATCACAGGGCCCCCAGAGACGCGTCCTCCACAGCATTCTGCTGTTTCCTGCTCTGCCAGCCAGAAATGAGGTCAAAGATCCTCTAAGGGCCTAACCAGAAGTCCCAGAACTAGATGCTCTGTGCCGGAGTTCTGTTGTTTTGGCCTACAGACCTCCGGCACAGAGTGTCTACACTGTACTACAGTAAATGTTTCATCCACAGCTACTACCCCTGGCTGTGCAGTAGCCGAGGATGAAACATCCTTCTCGGCATGCGACCCCATACTTCTCTGTATGCGACCACATGTGGCCGTGTGTCATCGAAAATGGCTGCACATGTCAGTGCTGACAGGTGTGTCATAGCTTCCCCATCACCATCCTAAAGGCTCCCCTTTATAGTACCCAGGTCTTAGGTTAACTCTCCATTCAGTATGATTGCCTGGACCATGAACATTTTGCCTATCACCCAATAGACTGTATGGACCTAACCAACCCCTTATGCCTGGTTAGGTCCACACATCTTAGAACATAGTTGGGACTGCCTACAGGACACAGGGATACTGTGTTATCATGTGTGACTTAAGTTTTTTTTAAAATATGTATTATACATTTTATAGTATAGCAATACCTCAACAGCACAATAAATGAACTTTAAATGTACTGTGTATAGAAGCTTAATTTTTAAAAGAAATATATAGTTTTATTGATTTGAGAGAGGAAAGGAGAGGGAGAATGAGTGATAAGCTGTCTCCTGCATGCCCCCACCAGGGATGGAGTCCAAAACACGGGCGTGTGCCCAGATTAGAAATTGAACCACAGTCCCCTGAGCCACACTGGCTGGGCTGCATGGTTTTCTTTTCTTTTTTAAAAATCAAATTCTTTATTTTTTAAAGGATGACATATGTCCCCTTCCCCCCTGCCTCGTTGGCCTTTCCCAGCCTGCCCTCACCCCCAGCCCCAGACTTAGCCCATGTCCCCCCGAACCATTGTCTGTGTCCATCGGCTATGCTTATATGCATACAAGTTCTTTGGTTGATCTCTTATCCCCACCCCCCGACCCTCTGTCCACTTTCACCAACCCTCCCCTGCCTTCCCTCTCAGGTTTAAGGGTCTGTTTGATGTTTCTATGTCTCTAGATCTATTTTTTTCTTCATCAGTTTATGTTCATTATATTCCACAAATGAGTGAGATCATGTGATGCTTATCCTTCTCTAATTGGCTTATTTCATTTAGCATAATGCCTCCAGGTCCATCCATGCTGTTGAAAATGGTAAGAGTTCTTTCTTTTTTTATAGAAGTGTAATATTCCATTGTGTGTATGTACCGTGGTTTTTTAATCCACTCATCTGTTGATGGGAATGTAGGCTGTTTCCAAATCTTGGATATTGTACTGCTATGAACATAGGGGTGCATATGTCCTTTTTGATTGGTGTTTCTGATTTATTGGAATATATTTCTAGGAGTGGGATTACTGGGTTAAATGGAGGTTTCACTTTTAGTTTTGTGAGAAAACTCCATACTGTGGCTGCACTGGTCTGCATTCCCACCAGTAGTTTACTAGGGTTCTCTTTTCTCCACATCTACACCAACACTTATCATTTGTTGATTTGTTGATGATAGCCATTCTGACTGGTGGGAGGTGGTACCTCATTGTTTTTGTTTTGTTTTGTTTTGTTTTGTTTTTGCATCTCTCAAATGATTAGTGATTTTGAGCTTTTTTTCATATGCCTTTGGTCTTCTGTGTCTGCTTTTGAGAAGTGTCTATTTAGGCCCTCTGCCCATTTTTTTTTTTATTGGAATATTTATCTTCTATTTGTTAACTTGTATGAGTTCCCTATAAATTTTGGGGATTAAACTCTTATCAGATGTCACATTGGCAAGTATGTTCTTCTAGGCAGTGAGCTCTCTTGTTGTTTTGTTGATGGTTTATTTTGCTGTGCAGAAGCTTTTTATTTTTATGTAATCCCATTTGTTTATTTTCTTATTAATTCCCATTGTCCCAGGAGATGTAACAGTAAATATATTGCTAGGAGATATGTCTGATATTTTTCTGCCTATGGATTCTTACAAGATATTTATGGTTTCCCATCATACATTTAAGTACTTTATCCATTTTGAGTTTATTTTTGTAAATGGGGTAAGTTGGTGGTCTATTTTCATTTTTGAGGTGTATTTGTCCAATTTTCCCAGCACCTTTTGTTGAAGAAACTATCTTGACTCCATTTTATGTGCTTGCCTCCTTTGTCAAACAGTAATTGAGCATAATGGATTGGGTTGATATCTGGGTTCTCAGTTCTGTTCTGTTGATCTATGTGTCTGCTCTTGTGCCAGTATTAGGCTGTTTTTAGAACAATGGCTTTGTAATAGAACTTGATAGCTGGTATGATCCATCCAACTTTGTTTTTTTGTTTGTTTGTTTGTTTGTTTGTTTTGTTTTTTCCCCTCTGGATTGCTGTGGCTATTTGAGGTCTTTTTTATCCCATAGAAGTTTTTTGGAGAGTTTCTCCTAGGTATTTGAAATAAGCTGTTGGTACTTCAATGGGGATTCTGTTGAATCTATAGATTGCTTTAGGTAGTATGGACATTTTAATGATGTTGATTCTACCAAGCCATAAACATGGTATATTCTTCTACTTGAATATATCTTCCGTTATCTCATTTTTTCCAATGTCCTGTAGTTTATTGAATAGAAGTCTTTCACCTCCTTAGTGAAGTTTATTCCTAGGTATCTTAATTTTTTTTTTTTTTTGCAAAGGTAAATGGGATTTTTTGTTTGTTTCTCTTTCTGTGAGGTCATTATTGATATATAGATTTCTGGGTGTTAATTTTATATCCTGCATGTTGCTGAAGCTATTTATTAAATCTAGTAGTTTTTTTGATGCACTCTTTGGGGTTTTCTATGTACAATATCATGTCAGTTTTACTTCTGTGAATAATGACAATTTTACTTCTTTTTTTCCCCAATTTGAATGCCTTTTATTTCTTCTTCTTGTCTGATCACTATGGTTAGTACTTCCATTACTATGTCAAACAGGAGTGGTGAAAATGGGCATCCCTGTCTTTCTCCTGTTCTTAGAGGAAATAGTATTTTAATATTTGCCCATTGATTATGATATTGGCTGAAGGCTTGTCATATAAAGGTTTATTATGTTAAGGTATGATCCATTTATTCCCAGTTTTCTGAGAGTTTTTATCAAAAAAGGGTGTTGGGATTTGTCAAATGCTTTTTCTACACCAATTGATATGATCATGTGATTTTTATCTTTCAGTTTTTATGTGATGTATCACATTTATTTACTTTCAAATATTGTACCAGCCTTGCATTCATGGCATAAATCCCACTTGGTCATGGTGCACGAACTTTCTAATGTATTGCTGGATGTAATTTGTTTATATTTTGTTGAGCATCTGTTTTCATTAAGGATATTGGCCTATAATTCCCTTTCTTTGTCGTGTATTTATCTGGCTTTGGGATTAAAGTAATGCTGGCTTCATAGAAAGAGCTCGGAAGTTTTCCTTCTTGTTAAGTTCTTTGGAATAGTTTGAGGAGGATAAGTTTTTAGTTCTTCTTTGAATGTTTGGTAAAACTCCCCTGTGAAGCCATCTGGACCAGGGACTTTGTTTGCTGGAAGTTTTTTTTAATTTTATTACTGCTTCAATTTCATCAGTAGTTATCAGCCTATTTAGGTTTTTTTTATTCTTCCTGAGTGAGTTTTGGAAGATTTTATTTTTTAAAAAAGATATATTCATTTAATCTATCCAATTTGTTGGAATAGAGTTGTTCGTAGTTTTGTTTTGTTTTGTTTTGTTTTTACAATCATTTGATTTTGTTTATTTGAGTACTCTATCTTTGCTTTTTGGTGAGCCTGGCTACAGGTTCATCAGTCTTATTTATTCTTTTAAAGAACCAGCTCTTGGTTCTATTGATCTTTTGTATTATTTTGTTGTTGTTCTCTTTGTCATTTATTTTTGCTCTGTCTTTATTATTACCTTCCTTCTATATACTCTGGGCTTTTCCTGTTGCTCTCTTCCTAGTTGTTTAGTTATAGGGTTAGATAAATTATTACTAGTTTTTCTTGTTTTTTGAGGTAGGCCTGTAATGCTATGAACTTCTCTTTCAGGGTTGCTTTCCCTGTGTCTCATAGATTTTGAATTGTTGTATTTTCATTGTCATTTGTTTCTAGGATATTTCATATTTCTTCTTTGATCTCTTTGGTAACCAAACCATTATTTAATAGCATGCTATTTAGCCTCCACATATTCTATTGCTTTTTATTGTAATTGATTTTCAATTTCATGCCATTGTGACCTGAAAAAATGCTCAATATTATTTCAATCTTCTTGATTTAAAGAGACCTAGCCTGTGTTCTAATATGTGGTCTATCTTTGAAAATGTCCCATGTGCACTTTATTTTATTTTTATTTTTATTTTTTTAATCTTTATTGTTCAGTTTATTAATTACATTGTTCCCTTTTTTCCCCCTATAGTTCCCCTCAACCTGGTACCCATCCCACCCTCCACCCTCACCCCCCTCCACTGTCCTCTCCCATAGTTGCATGATTTTTGTCCAGACTCTTGCTGCACTTCCCATACTCCCTTTCTCCCCAAGAGTTGTCAGTCCATTCCCTCTCTATGTCCGTGATTCTGTTATATTCACCAGTTTATCCTGTTCATCAGCATATTAATTCACTTGACTTTTAGATTCATTTGTTGAATGTTGATAGATGTGTATTTGTTGTTCCTAATTTACACTTTTATCTTTTTCTTCTTCCTCTTCTTAAAGAATATCTTTCAGCATTTCATATAATATTGGTTTGGTGGTGATGAACTCCTTTAGCTTTTTCTTGTCTGCGAAGCACTTCATCTGACCGTCAATTCTGCATGATAGCTTTGCTGGATAGAGTAATCTTGGTTGTAGATTCTTGCTGTTCATCACTTTAAATATTTCTTGCCACTCCCATCTGGCCTGCATCGTTTCTGTTGAGAAATCCGCTGACAATCGTATGGGTGCTCCCTTATAGGTAACCATCAGTTTTTCTCTTGCTGCTTTTAATATTCTCTCTTTGTCTTTTGCTCTTGGCATTTTGATTATGATGTGCCTCGGTGTGGTCCTCTTAGGATTCCTATATATTGGGGTTCGGTGCGCTTCTTGGACTCCTAAGTCAATTTCTTTCACCAGGTGTGGGAAGTTTTCAGTCACTATTTCTTCAAATAGGTTTTCATTGTCTTGCTCTCTCTCTTTTTCTGGCACCCCTATAATTCGGATGTTGGTATGCTTAAGGTTGTCCCAGAGGCCCCTTACACTATCTTCAATTTTTTGGATTCTTTTGGTTTCTTGCTTTTTCAGCTGAGTGGATTTTACCTCTTTGTATTTCAAATCTTTAACTTGGTTCTTGAGGTGCTCCAGAGCACTTTTAGGTCTTTGTATAATATTTTTTATTTCAGTCAGTGTATGCTTAATTTCTGGTTGGTCCTTTTTCATATCCTTGAGAGTCTCCTTTATATCCTTGAAGGTCTCCTTCATTTCCTTGTAGGACTCATTCATTTCCATGTTGGTCTTGATCATTTCCTTGTAGGACTCATTCATTTCCTTTGCGGTCTTGCTTATTTCCTTATAGGCCTGGCCTGGACCTTTTTTGGAGCCTCTTGAGAAGCCCTATAACTATGGTTTTGAATTCCATGTCCAGTCGTTTTTTTTCCTCCATTTCTTTCACATCTGATTTCTTTCCATGTCTCTGCATGGTGGCTGCTTCCCTGAGTTGGTCAATTAGCTTTGTGTGGTAGACTTCCTACTAGGGACAGTGGCTCAGCCTCCCCAGTTGTCTGAGGTGGATATGGGTTGCACAGTCTTGCTGAAGTTAAGCTCAGGTTAATCGTTGTTAGCACTTGGAGGAGTTGACCTCCAGGCCAATTGTCTGTGAAGCTCAGCTGTGCTCAAGTTGGATGGGCGGAGTCTCTGGGCCAAGCAGACAGCATTAGCTCCGCCCTATGTGGCCCCAGGGACTCTGTGTCGGTGGCAATGGCTGCCAGCACCTCTGAGAGAGAGCTGCTGCCAAGCTACACTGGCTGCAGTGGAATTCAAACTCTCCCCAAATGAGTCTGCACGCCCAATGTCTCACCCAGGGTCGTAAAACAAAGCAGTCTGATGGTTTCCCGAATGAGATAGCAAGTCGCAGAGCGCTCTCTGAGTGGTCACGCAGCCGAGCTGTTCGCGCGCAAGCTGCCTTCTCCACAAGCCAGGATATCCCTGCAGCACCCGAGCTTCGGCGTGCCTTCCCACTGTCCAGTTTTCACCCCGTATGATAGTGGGTTCCCTGGACTTCCCCCAAAGCTGGAGAATCAGTCCAGTGGGACGTCTTTGTCTCCCTGTTAAAGAAAACTGGCCGGTTTTCAGCCGCCCGCCCTCTGCTGGCGCGCGCTCCAAACCTCCCTCCGCGCGAATCTTTCAACGCTGTCTGCTGCCGCTCCTCTGAGTCACAGTGTCTTATTTTCACTTTTATTTGTGGAATTTTCACTCGGCCAGCTTTCTGGTGATTCTGGAAGGTGTTTGTTCTTTCGTTAAGTTGTAGTATTAAAATTGCTGAGTATGACGGCAAGATAGGTGTTTTACCTATGCCGCCATCTTGGTTCCATCCCATGTGCACTTTATAAGAATGTATATTCTGTGGCTTTGGGTTGAAATGTTCTGAAGATGTCAATTAATTTCATCTGATCTAGTGGGTCATATTGGATTGCTGTTTCTTTGTTGATTTTTGTCTAAAAGATTTACCCAGTGATGTCAATGGGGTATGAAAATCCCCTACTATGGTTGTATTGCTTTTGATCTTTCTCTTGATATCTTTCAGAATTTTTTTATATGTATTTGGTTGCTCCTGTATTGGGTGTGTATATGTTTACCAGAATTATATCCTCTTGTATCGATCCCTTTAATATGATGAAGTGGCTTTTCTTATCTTTTGTCATGGCCTTCACTTTCAGGTCTATTTTGTCAGATATAAGTATTGTTACCCAGCTTTTGTTCCCTTTCCATTTGCCTGAAAAATTTTTTCCCAGCCCTTCATTTCCAATCTATGTGTGTTCTTTGTTCTGTAGACAGCATATATATGGGTCATGTTTTCTTATCCATTCAGCCACCCTATGTCTTTTGATTGGAACATTTAATCCATTTACATTTAAGGTTATTATTGATAGGTACTTGTTTGTTGCCATTTTTATTCTTTATATCTGTGTTTTTCCTTCTGTTTCTATTTCTACTTCTTACACCAGTCCCTTTAGGATTTCTTGCATTGCTGGTTTGGTGGTAATAAACTACTGTTGCCTGTTTTAGACTACAAAGCTCCTAATTTCACCTTCAATATTGAATGATAGCCTTGCTAGATGGAGTATTGGATTCAATCCCTTGCTTTTCATTACTTTGTATACTTCATTCCATTCCCTTCTGTCCTGATGTGTTTCTGTTGAGAAATAATCTGATAGTCTAATGGGAAATCTTTTGAAGATAACTTTCTGTCTCTCTCTTGCACCCCTTAAGATTCTTTTTCATTGAGATTTGACATTGTAATAATGATGTGTCTTGGTGTTGGTCTTTTGAGGTTCATCTTGTTTGGGATTCAGTGTGCTTGTGTGACTGCCCCCCAAGTCAGGGAAGTATTTTGTCATTATTTCTTCAAGTAGCTCAACTTCTACTCCTTCTGGCACCCCTATTATGCAGATATTACTTATTTTCATATTATCCCAAAGCTCCCTTAAACTCTACTCCTGATTTTTATTTTTATTTTTCTAATTGCTGTACAGATTGGATGTTTTAATACCCTGTCTTCAAACTTGCTGATTTGTTCGCAGCTTGTTCTAGTCTACTGTTGAAACCTTCCATTGTGTTCTTTATTGTAGCTATGTCACTTTTCTTGATTCTTACATATGTTGGTGAATTTTTTATCCAGATGATTAAGCATCCTTATAACCATTAAGCTGAATTCTTTCAGTGACAAATTGCTTGTCTCAATTTCATTTAGTTCCTTTTCTTGAGATGCTTTCTTTTCTTTCCTTTGGGAATTATTTTTTGTCTCCCCATTTTTGCTGTCCCTTTATATTTGTTTCTATGTAAAGTGAGTTACTGTCAGTTTCTGGTCCTGGGAGACCTGCTTTAGGTCCAAGAAGTTGAAGCCCCTAGCAGTCCATAGGTCCAGGAATCCTTAGCCCAGAGGCTGGGTCTGCTTTGTGTTTCATGCCTTTATTGTCTGTGCTCTGAGTTGTATTTATTTCCCCCATGGTTCTGTTCCTTCAATTGTTCACTGAAGGTGCTCAAGGTTGGTGAGGGCATGTGCAGACTTCCTCTGGTTTTCAACTCATTGTGAAGCTCTAGAGCCCTCTGGCATGCAATTCACTGTGTACCCCAGTGCCTGAAACAGGGTGGTTCCCTAGGACCCTTTTCACATTCCCCATCAATCTGGTCCTGGGGACCAAGCAGGTCACTGCCCCAGGTTTTCCTGGCTTGCACCCATTGGTGTGGTCCTGCGGGCTGGGCAGGGAGGGGCTTGGGGTCCTTCTGGTTTACACTCAGAGCGCTGGGTCCTGAAGTGAGTGGTCCTGAAGAGTGGGATCCAGGACCATGGGGTCCGGGATCCCAGTGGGGAAGCAGGACACAGTAGGTCACGCTAGCTTGTGGTCACTGCAGATATCTGGGAGCCAGCAGTGAGGTAGGGCACCACTCACTGCAGGGGCACTGCAGTGGTCCCTTGTCAGTTATGGCTGGTGAGCAGCTCACTGAGTGGGTTCGGAGTAGTGTCTGAGAACAGTCTGGGTGTTGGTGTGGTTGTACTCCTGGCCTCTACTGCTCCCCCCTTCAAGATGGCATGGGCTCTGTGCCTGAGACATGTGGGCTTGGGAGTACCTGTGGTAGTAGCAAGGACTCCCCTTCTATGAGAGCCTGGTCTGCCAGTCCCTGAGACTCCTGCAAATCTAGCTCTCTCTCTTCCTCTCTCTCTCTCTCTCTCTCTCTCTCTCTCTCTCTCTCTCTCTCTCACACACACACACACACACACACACACACACACACACACACACCACACTCCTACACATTCCCCTCTCACTCCTTTACTCACTCACACTCTCCCTCACTGCCATTCTTCTGGCTGTCATGTTGGGATCTCGCTTAATTGTTTTCTTAATGAATCACACCACACAGATCATGAAAGTTCTTACAAGTGAGGATCTTTTCCTTTAATATGCCACTTAATATTAAGAGTAATCACCAAAGTTGGAAATATTATTGATGTATAATAATAATGTGTCATATTTTATTCTATTTATTTTTTTAATCCTCACCCAAAGCTATTTTTTCCATTGATTATTTTAGAGAAAGTGGAAGGCAAGAAGGGGAGAGAGAGAGAGAGAGAGAGAGAGAGAGAGAGAGAGAGAGAGAGAGAGAGAGAGAGAAACATTAATGTAAGAGAGAGACATCAATTAATTGACTCCCATGTGTGCCCCAACTGGAGCTGGGATTGAACCTGCAGCTGAGGTACATGCCCTTGACCTGTAATTGAAACCATGACCCTTCAATTCACAGGCTGACATTCTAACCACTGAGCAAAACCGGCCAGGGTAAAAATGTATCATATTTTAATCAGTTCCTTTTCTTAAGAGTCTAATTATACCATGGAAGGTTATAAGAAGCCCCAAAGAAAGACGAGTATTAATACTATCTCCAACTGAGTGACATTTGACAAAACTTTGAGTTTCTTACTCATAGATCTGCAGTAATAGTTTCATTTACTCTGTACCTAAAATAG
This sequence comes from Antrozous pallidus, assembly GCA_027563665.1. Lineage (NCBI taxonomy): Eukaryota > Metazoa > Chordata > Mammalia > Chiroptera > Vespertilionidae > Antrozous > Antrozous pallidus. The sequence goes on from CM050515.1 coordinate 7,341,423, forward strand.
CTCTTCTCACTGCTCCTTCCCACCCTAGGTTATTGCCTATTAGTTTCTATCTAGGAATTATTTAATCTCTTCCTACTAGTAACCATTCTGTGTTCTATGGGTAAGTAAAATTAACTAAAATTGCTTTGATTGCTCTGCAAATCTATTTGCTCACTGGCAATTTGTATTTACCAGTGACTTACACTAGAGAAGGTAACAGATAAACTAACTGCCACTGACTGTGTGTGACAGGCTTTAAAGAGTTATCCCTCCCCCCCCCCATCCCAGTTTTCAAAAAAGTTGGATGCATAAAGAACCCAAGAAGTTTTCAAAACCCTCAGGTTGATTCAGAAACAAAAGCCTTACATTCTGTTTGCCTCTTTCCTTAATCATTGATAGAGTAGGTAGAAAAACGTGTCTTACACTGATAAACTCTTAGCTTGATCTTTCTGACTGGCCATATGGAAAGATTTTTAAAGTTTAATTAGCAGAAGAATTGTTTGAAAGCTCAGTGTTTGCAAATGCCAGAATTAAGAGGTCTCACTCACCTGCTGGGAATCTCTAGGATGGAGAAAAGGATTCCAGGGGAAAAACAGCAGTGAGGACAGTGGTTCTCTGCAGTACAGAGACCACCCCAGGTTCTCTCTCCCCACCTTTTTTGGCCCAAATCACAACTTTTTCAGAATGTGCCTACAAGATGACTGTTTTCCACTAGAGGTAAAATTGATGGTGAGCCAGAGACAAAGAAAACTCATGTAACATACTGGGATTTGGGATACAAGTTTTTCAGTTCCTTCTTGAGAGGATAAGAGATTTGGGAGGACTGGGGGCCTGATACCTATGCAATCCTTTGGTTCTAGAGATGACAAGAAGCTAAGGAGTCCAGAGCAATATGTTTACTATTTAATAATGTGGCTATTAGGAGATCATCAAAGATTCATGTTCTGCTAAGAAGTGCAAACTTTTCTTTTGTTGAGTATTAGAAAGACTATCAACAATGCTGATGCAGGCTGATGGGCTTTTGGCAAAGGTGGGAGTATTGATCACTCTTGAAGGAAGAGAAATTCTGCTCCCTCTCTGATTAAAAGTTTCTTACAAAGAAGAACAAAGGCCTAAAGTAGGTTAACAGCCTACATTAAAGAAATCTCTATATTAAAGATTGCACATTCTGATTGTCACCACAGTGGAACTTTAATGGATCCACTATTGTTCTTCTTTTCCATCTTTAGGCTGACTTAATCATCATTCATCTTCTCTTTGCCACTTTTCTTTGCTAATATCTGTGGTTTTTCCTTTGAAAATTGAGCCATCAGCTGAAAAAAAAACACAACACCATGAATACTAGGATTTTTAGGATCACACATATTAAGTTCCATTTTGGTAAACTTGAAGGTGAGATTGCATCACCTTAGAAAGTGACTCATGCACATGCTGCAGGACTAAGTGTTGAAAAAATAATTGGACCCTTTGCCATAGTTGGGTGGCTCAGTTGGTTAGAGTGTCACGCTATGCACCAGAAGGATTGTGGGTTTGATACCAGGTCAGGGAACATACCTAGTCAGGGCCGGTACAAGAGGCAGCCTATTGATGTTTCTCTCTCACATTGATGTTTCTTCTCTCTCCTTCTCTCTTCCTATCTCTGTAAAATCAATGGACATATCCTCAGGTGAGGATTAAGAAAGTAATAATAAAAATCATTTTACCTAATACAAGACAAACATGTAAATTGACTGTACCTCTACTACACCCATAGCCAATCAGAGTGGGTATACAAATTAACCCAACAAAAATGGTGGTTAATTTGCATACATAGGCACCCAGCAGCTGTTTCCTGGGAACATACTGGCACCTGGGTCACTGGAAGGTAAGCCATCAAAGGTAAGGGGGTAGAGGAAGAGATAATGATCTGAGGGGCCTGAGAGTCACCTGCCCAGGCCAAAAGCCCCACCCAGAGGCTGTTGACTTGGGCAGGTTGGGTCAGGGGTGGAGCCTGCGATTGATCTCAGGGTGCTGGGAGGTCCTCTGGCTGAGTTCTGCTGTCCAAGAACGAAAGCCTCTATAAACCATCAGTAGGACATCCCCTGAGGGCTCCCAGTATGTGAGAAGGGGTAGTTTGGGCTGAGGGACCACCCACCCCCAGTGCACAAATTTCATGCACCAGGCTCCTAGTAGTAGTAGTAGTAGTAGTAGTAGTAGTAGTAGTAGTAGTAATTGGAGCACTCCAATACCATTAATGTATCATGAATCCCTGATTTTAGGCTAGCCCTGAGGCACAATTCTGATGCTTAATATGCATATTGATCCTTTCACCAGTGTCAGAGCAGCCAGAGCACTGGTGCTCCGAGTCCATATATTGCTCTGAATTCTGCTTGACTATGTCAATTGTCAGGGCAGTTTCCTTCTCAAACCCTGCCCATTGCAATAACTGTCAGGGCCACACCCTTCTGCCAGGGGTTGGACCTTCTTAGATGCTGGGTGGTAGATGGAGAAGCCATGAGAAGTTGTGGGTATATACAAGAAAGTCTTTACTGTAGAAGCTATTGGCCATATAGCCATCATACAAAAGAGTCCTTCACAGCAAAGACCCATATAGGAAGCCGCACATTGGCTAATAAACTAATATATCTTTCCCATAGGTAGTAGTAGTCTCTGTACTGATAGCTATTATCTGAACAGCCACAGGCTGCCCCTAGACTCATTGCCTCACATAGTAGCAGCACCTAAGCTCTCCACTCTTACCTCTCTGGCCTCTCCCTTCTCACCAGCTTTTCCTGCCCTTCTGGACTCCTCTCACAGCAGCAGCCATATACTGGCTGATCAGTAATGTATTATACCACTTAGTGAAAAGAGGCCAATTGCCAACAGTGACATCAATCATTTGGGTCATAAAGGGCACAGTATAACATGAGATTACTGTGGCCTTGCACATGCTTATGGTATCTTAGCCTGGAACATTCTGATTAAGATTCTCATGTTCAGAGTAGCCTTGGCCATCCAGCATATTAAGAAAAAGGCCTTGACTATTTGACATCTCTGGCATGGTTCTCACAACGAGTTAACCTCAAGGATTTGTTTAATCCCAGTATTTCGACTTAGGCTTATTTCTGCCTTTGGTTTTACTTCTACCTAAAACAAGTCCTTCTTTGGTTATTTAATACTCCACTAAACATTGGTTTGACCAAAGATCTCAGCTTTATTTTCCCAAATGTACTCCAGGTTTGGATCACACCCTGCTGTCCCCAGAGACACTACATCTATCACTTCTGATAGGTTAACTTTGTGAAAATAATTGACCATGAAATTAAACTGGCTCCTCCTGTTTGCTTCTTTTCTCATAGTAGGCACCCATAAATGTTTGTTGAGTGAATGTTTTGTGTGAAACTTTACTTAAAAAAATTAAACTTTTTTTGCTGTATTTTCTTTCTAATTTTCCTTTTTTTCTTCCTTTTTATTGAATTTATTGAGCTGACACAGGTTAACAAAATTATTCAGGTTTTAGGTGCACACAATTCTACAACACATAATCCAGACACACTATTGTGTGTTCACCATCCCAAGTCAAGTTTCTGTCCATCACCATTTACTTCTCATGCCATTCTCCACCTCCCCTAATCTTGCATCACCTCACTGTTGTCTGAGTTTTTTTCTTTTCTTTTTTGCTCACTCCCTCCATCCTGAACCCAATAGCTGGTTGGCTGCTCTCTATCTGGATTCTGTCTTTATTTTACTTGTTGGTTCACTTTGTTCATTAGATTTAACATAGGAGTGAAATTATATTCTACTTGAATTTTCTGTAAACAATGAGAGAGAGAAAGAGGAGGGCAGTGCGGGGGGGGGGAGGCAGTGAAAAAGATGTTAGTGTGAGTCTGAATTAGAAAAACTTTAAAAAGACAAATACTTGTAGATGACTTTTGGGAATTATCCCTAATGAAATTCAACATGTTTTAATAAAATTGGGTTGATGAAATCTTGACCCTCTCCTTCTTGGGTTTAATTTTGAGACCCCTTTGTTAATCCAGAAATGTTGGTGTTTCTCTGGGATCTGTCCTGGCCCCTCTTCTCTTCTCTCTGTCCCCTTCCTGCAGTTTTTTTCCAGTGCTATGTACATGTTAAAGACTTCCAGCCCCAATGTCTCTGGCACCCTCAATTTTCTCTTCATCTTTAGTCTGGCCTGTCTTGCTCCTTTCTGTGGGCCAAGGAGTCACTGTCTCTGCTGCTACTGTTCTCTGTGCCAAAGCCCTGATTTTCTGAAACCCTAATGGCCTCACTGGAGCTCACTGTGTCCCTCCCATTGCCCAATGTTCTGGGTCGTATTGTTCTGAGCCTTGCTTATGACACAATTTAGCATGGAGTCAAGGAACATGGCCTGAATCAGCTGACCTGGGTTTGAATCCCAGCTTTGCCACTTCCTCACTGGGTAATCTTGGCATTTAATTCCTCCAAGCCTCAATACCCTCATTTGTGAAATGGAGATCATAATCTTATCTATCTTATAGAGTTAAGATAATTAATTGATAATGCAACTGTTTGATTCCGTGCTTAGAACAAAATAAGTACCCTGAAAATGTTAGTTATTGTTCTTCTTACAGATTCATTTGTAAAGGCATCTCTTTAAGTTCTTTTAGCACTAGGCTCAGAAGGGAGTTGATAGAAATGTTCAGAAAAACTAGATCCTAAACAGACATTAAATGTGCTCTTCATCTCCCACCCTTTGGCCCTATTTTCCTATTCCCTTTTCTCCAGTGAAAGCCTTTTATGTAAATTAACTGTCGAAAACTTTGGCCTCTAATTCATCACACATTCAGAGCTTCTGCACCCAGCTGGGATGCTATAACCAACAATATTTCCAATATTGTGGATTTCACGCTTTCTCCCTGAGCAGAGACCACCCTTGCTCCCAGAAAAGCCAGCCTATGGATAACTGCTAGCACCATTGCTCCTTGAGGACCAGGGGAACGTGGTCAGGATCTTCACTCATTTTTAGTTTTGCTGTTTCTGAGGGAATTTCCCAGCATGTTTATATGGTAGTTGCTTAAGTAACTTCAAAATCATAATTTATTTTTTAAGTATATTATTCTCTTTTTAAGTGTCATATATTATAAAAATTACCTGGCTTCTTGGGAAGAAGTTGTGTTTTAGAGTAATTTAATTCCAACCAGTGGGAAACAATTGGGAACTGTCTGGGGGGACACTCTAAAAAAGCACCTATTAATTCATTCTTTACTTTTCCTGATTCTGCAGTCCAGTGAGGCTATGGATCCAGGTATGAGAAAACTGGCCCATTATCAGCTTGCACAGATGTTAAAGGAATTTCCAAAGGACTCCTTACTTTTGTTTTCATTTTGTTTCTTTTGCAACAAGAAGGGCTCCCTCCATGAAAACAGCATGTAGAAGCAATGCCAAACTATCAGAGGAGTTTCCGGTGCAGGTGGACACAGAAGGACTGAGGAACACAGCCACACTGACCCTGAACAGTCATTAGCGGTCAAGACCAGGTTGTCCAGTGCTGTCTACACTTGAATTTTCCAGTTTGGGCTGTATCATGAAGCAAGACCAGTCTCCCTCAGAGCCAACATTCTCAAGTTATTCTGCTGCTCCAGAGTCTCTCAGGTCTTGGTGATCTATGCAAAAAAATGTCCAACTTCCTTTGCTTGGCTTTGAGGCTCTCCATGACCCAAACTATCTTTCCAGCCTTTTCTTTGTAATGTCCCATCTCTAAACTTCTAGCAAATCATATCCTGCATTCCTGTCTGATTCTTGGGTCTATAACATTACTCTGGGCTGAAAGGTTTCTCTCTCCACTCTTCTCACCCTCAGCCTGAAGCCCATTCACCCTTTGAAGAATGACTCAATTTCTACCTGCCTCCTATAGAGCTCTCCTGGGCCGCTCCAATGTTGTGACTTCTCTCCACACAGAGCTCTTCCATTACATATTCTACTCATCAAGAACTTTCCTACTTGGTTTTTCATTATTGGCAATGTTTTCGTGTACTCACATTTTGTTGGTGCAGCTGGTCTGTCAGTTGCCTAGTGGCAGACTATACTTTGTGTCGTTCATATCTCCATGGTGCTTTCCTCATGGTGGCTTCCCTGGAGTGTCCTTGACTCATTGGTTAATTGAAAGCAGATCTCTTTGGGAACCAGTCAGCTTATCAATCCCATAATTGCCTGCTAACAGCAGTGCAGAAAGACATTTTAGAATCAACTTCATTCTGATTAAGGTATAAGAACTACTTTAAATCCATTCAGTAAGTATTGAGCAGGTACTACAGGCTGAACACTAGACTGGATGTTTTAAAAAAGAAAATATCTCAGGCACAGTTTCTGCCTTCAAACAACTAACTATTTAGGAGATGTTATTGCTAACATGAAAGATTTAGAAAACAATTAAGCCAAAATAAAAGGCCATACCCATTAAAGTGCTAAATTGAAAGAACTCCAGCATCGAGATGTGTGGAACAGATAGGAAGTGAGTGGGTTCCAAGATGAGGGGAAGATCAAAAAGGGGGTTATAAGCCAAATATAGCTTTAGGGAAGAGGACAGGACGACAATGCTCTCATTTTATTCTATAACACTGTTTGGCCACAATATAAACTAGATAATAATTCTCAATTAACAGAAACCAGCACTTTTAATTTTAACATATTGCACAATTTAGATAATTTTTGTCACTACAATGGAAAATGGCCAGAGATTCCCTATATCCAGACCTTTTTCATCCTTTTGTCCCAATCCTCTCTCAGTTCTGCTCTACACATCAGAGATTTCTCCTTCACACAAAACATCATATCCCTAAACAGTTAGGATTCTGAATTTACTTTTTATTTGACCTCCTCCTCCTTACCTATCTCTTCCCTCATCTGCAGTAGATTCCCAAAACATAGGCCCTTCTAACCATCAACTACCTTCTCCATGGCCCCTGAGAGCCCAAATCCCAAGAACGCAAGTCTTTTTCTAAACAGTCTTTTTCCATCCAACACTTGCTCTCGGCCCATCCAAAGACCACCTTCCTCAATAGCTTCTTCTATTCCCATGCCCATTCTTCTCCTGAGGGAGGTAGCAGGAACTGAGGTTATTGTCTGGGTACACATTCCATTTTCCATGTCTGACCTCACACAGATTGAGAGGCATCTCAGGTCTTTTTCCACTGACCTGACTGCCCTTACTAAGGAATTTAAGTACCTGACTTAGTCCTATGACCTGACCAGGCACGGCATCTAAGTCATCCTGTCCTCTCTCACCCCAGAGGAGAAGGATCACATCTGACTAGCAGCTCCGGACATGCTGATACCATCCAAAGACATGATTTGGTGGCCAACCTGGCTGTTGCTGCACAATCCCCTGAACTGATAGTCCCTGAGGTGGGACAATCAGGTCAATTCTCCAGGGTGCAGGCTCTGTAGCCACATGATCACCTATCTTATTGTTGGACTCAAAAAGGCTGCCCATAAGACAGTCAACTATAACAAACTTAATGAAATTACTCAAGACCCTGATGAAAACCCAGCTCTCTTTCTCTTCTGTCTCTTGGAGGCTTTACAGAAATTTACCACCTTGGACCCCATTTCCCCAAAGGAATCACTTCTTCTGAACACCCATATCCCAATCAGCCTTCAACTTCAAAAAATAGACACAGGCCCCACAAAACCCTCAGAAAGACCTCTTTAACCTGACATTTAAGGTCTTTATCAATAAACAAGGAAACTCAAATCCACAAACAAAGGCATGATCAGGCCAAGGCTGAGGCCCAGAAGGAGGCCTTCCAGATCCTAGCCACCATTCTCATGAACCCCAAATGAACTGCTGGTCCTCCAACCAAGGGTAATTCAGAGGCTCAGCCTCCTCTGGGCCCATGCTTCAAATGCAACAAGGAAGGACACTGACCAAGTCCTGCTCAAAACTGAGACCACCTTCTAGGCCCTGCCCCAAGTGTGGAGGGAAGACCACTGGAAACCAGACTGTAGTCTGGCCGCTCCAGATTGGACCTCAGCCAGTCCAGCAAGGCCATCCTCTGGATCCGAATTGGAGCTCCCAGACGTCCTGGGAGTGGCCATCGAAGACTAAAACTGCCCAGGACCTGACAGGGCCCCACAGACTTACATCACCAAGACAGAGCCTCAGGTAATGATTGTTGTGGCAGGTAAGCCAATCTGTTTTTTAGTTAACACTGAGGCCATTTATTCTGCCCTCTCCAAATTTGCTGGGACCCTTATACCCTCCTCAGTCTTTTTTATGGGGGTTGATGGATTAGTCTCACAATCATTAGCCACCTCACTTCTACACTGCAGCTTACTAAATACCTCCATTCATTCTTTTCTAGTTCAACCTTGGTGCCCTACCAGAGCTGCGGTGCATCCCCTCATAAAATCCAGTTGTCCCAAAGCACATGCACCTGTCTCGGTTTCACTCTCACCCACAAAGCCACACATTCCTTAGACTGTGAACGCCTTGTCTCCTCCACGACTATCCCCTCTTCTAAAGAAGAAATACTCTCCTTTCTCAGGCTCCCGGCTACTCTCACCTCTGAGTTCACAACCTCAGTCTTCTCGAAAAGCTCTTTTATGACATGATCTGGCGAAGGGATCCCCTCACCGAGCCTTTAGATTCTAAGGCCAGCATTCCCACCCCTTTAATGCTCTGACCTCAGCACCTTCTCACACCTCCCCTGCCGCCTTTCCCAAAGAACAACTTTACTGCAAAACTCTGAGTGCTCACTTAGTAATCTGGATACTATCAGAAACTGAACTCATTATCACACAAATGTTATCTCTAAGGGAAAATGTGGCAGTTTTAAATCCAAGCTGCTAGAAGCTTGCAAATAGGCTGCTCCCTCCTTCCCTCACCTTTTCTCCAGCTTCATAGGTCTATGCATAATTTTCCAAAGTCTTTGCTAACGTAAAGGCTTTGGAGCATTGCTGGATTAAATGGTAAACATCTAAATATTTTTAAATAGCATAAAATACTGAAACATTGGTTGCTAGACTATATATATATATTGATTGATCTCAGTGAGGAGGGTAGAGGGAGAGAGTTAGGAACATCAATGATTAGAGAGTATCATTGATCAGCTGCCTCCTGCATGCCCCCTCCTGGGGATTGAGCCCACAACCTGAGCATGTACCCTTGACTAGAATCAAACCCAGGACCGTCTAGTCTGCAGTCCAACGTTCTATCCACTGGCCAAACCAGGCTAGACACATTTTAATTCACTTGCTCTTAGTTTTTATTACAAAAGGTCTCTTGTACTTTGTTGAATGTATATTTTCTTGAAAATAAGAGTGTGTTTAAAGTGTGTTCATAAATACTAATCTAAGAAATGCTGGCAATTTACTTAAAAATATATATATATAGTATTGATTTTTTTTACAGAGAGAAAGGGAGAGGGATAGAGAGTTAGAAACATTGATAAGAGAGAAACATTGATCAGCTGCCTCCTGCACACTCCCTACTGGGGATGTGCCTGCAACCAAGGTACATGCCCTTGACCAGAATTGAACCTGGGACCCTTGAGTCTGCGGGCTGACGCTCTGTCCACTGAGCCAAACCAGTCAGGGATACTTTTTTTGTAATCATTGGAAAATTAAGGTTTCTAAGAGTTAAAAATTCTAATTAAATTGGAAAGAAATTGTACGGTTTTGATAATAGAAGGTATAAAGCATGGACATGCAATTTGAAGGAAAAAGTGAGTTAAAGTTATAAGAATGTTTGTGAAAGCTATAAGAAGGTTTGTGAAAGTTGTAAGAATGTCTGTGTACATTATAGAAGGTTTGTAGGGAGAAATGCTAAAAGGAAGTTATATAAATGGCACAGGCCAGTAAGTCAGGACAAGCAGAATAGGAAAACTGAGATAGTAAAACAGCAGTTTGTAGCCATCTAGAAAATATAGATGCCAAGCAGTTTGAAGCCATCTAGAAAACTCTATCTTCCCTAAATCAAGGACACTTAAGAATAAGTGATTTGAGGATAAACCTCATTTTGGTATATTAGACCATAGCCCTCCAAACTATTATCTCTTTCCTTCTACCAGACCATTTATCATAATTCTACTTGTAGCTTTTGTCCCAATAGTATTAAAATTTATAAAACAGTTTGTCTCCACCAGGTTAGAAGCTCTACTTGTACTCAGGAAATACTACTTCTAGATACCATCATAACCTCCCTTTGTGCCCAGGTCTCATTGTCCCTTTGACCCTCCAGCAAGGATAATGGTTCAGGTACAGGCATAGGAACTCATTGGGTCAGAGAGCTCTAGATACTAGCAATGGGCAAAACTGGGCAAACAAGAACTTTACCCCCAGGGTAACCTATCCTCCCCAAGCAAATAATTGTCAGGCAACTAAGACCCTGATCTTTTCCTCTCTGTAGATAACATCTAGGTCTCAGTTGTATTTCAGCTCCAGGCCTAAAAAATGCAGCAAAACCATGCAAGTGATGCTGTGACAGCCTCAGGACCAACTTTTACCTCCTAAATTACTCAATACCTTCATTTTCAAGCCTTCACCAACAAGTCTTTTGGGGGAAATCATGCTGCTGCGACCCTTCATCCAGCCAACTACTATCAAAGTCCATCCCGCTGTGATCTTGAAGTCCCACCTTGGAAGGAGGTAAATACCGAAGCTATGACCTTTGTCCCTATTCCATAAAACAAAAAGGCTGGAATGTTAGGTCTGATCAAAGAATCGAATTGATACTCCCTCCCCTGGGAACTGAGCTTCAGGCCACTTCACAATGGCCATCCCACTTGCTTAGACCACATTCCACTTGCTAATGAGAAGGCTAACAAGGCCTAATTCCAACGTAACCCTGATATTCGGGGCTGGTGATCTGAATCCAAGCCAGCAAGCTCAGTGCACATTCCTGATCACCTATAATTAAGTCCCTCTCTCCTTCCCAGACACTGGTCTTGCAGAACCTGTTACTGTGAACAGTGCACTGCCCCGGAGGGAGGGTTATTAACTCTGGTGCCAGGCCAGACCATCAGATATGGCCTGGAGACCCCCAACACCTGGGGGCTTTCTTGCAAGGTCCTCTTGCAAGGACCAGAAGCATAATCCATATTTGCGGGACTAAGACTACAGGGAGGGAGATTTAACGGAAATCCTCATGTGTGTTCTTTCATACACATTTGGAAGGCTGTACCCTGAGTCCACTGGTGTATTAAACAGCGTGCTTCCATTTCTTTGAAGCGTCCTTGGCTTTCTTTGGTCTTCTGCAACACTAAGACCAGTATCTCTACCCTCTGGAGTTTTCTAGAATCTGGACTTGCAAAGAGAATTCTCTGCCCAGAAAGAGCCCACCTAAAGTCCTTTACAAACCTCTGATTCCCTGTCTTTGGGGGCTGGCACCATTTGGGGCTCAGCCCATCTGGGTATCCAGATGACCCAATACATTCATAATTCTTCACCCTTTTTGGCCTCATGAGTTCCTCCTTTGGTGACCCTAACAGCTGTCCAATTTTACATCCTACCAGCAATGTAGGGGAGTTACAGTTCTACATCATTGTAAAGGGCGTATATTTTCTGTCTGCCACTTGACATGCGGGAATCTGAGATTCCAAGAGCAGAGTCACTGGAGCAGTCAGTCCTTGAAGCCTCTGCCTGACTGCCAGGCCAGCGGGCTCCCTCTCAGGTTAGCTGGGTGGCTGCAGAATAAGCGCAGCCTTGAGAAAGCCTCACTGAGCTCGTGGGCGGCCATGCAGTCACAGTGTGGAGCCCAGGCTGCTGATCTTGTTAAACAGCGCTTCCTAGAAAAGAAGTATAGACACTGCCCCTTTATCATTTTTCCTCAGGAAAAGTTTCATTTCTATCTACCTTACAGGACTCAAATCCTTCCCAAATGAATGCTTACTGTTGTTGAAGAGGATTACAGAACATAGCTGACAAGTCCCAAAGCCTGCCTTGCATACATTTTCCCCTTTAAGCTGGCCAGCCACCCACCTTGCTTTGTCCTGGATCCGCTTGCATAATCACACTCCAGTGGTTTCTCAGAGCAGACAGGCAAATAAAGGACTCCTGCTGTTTCTCTTTGACCAGCCTTCACTTCAAACACCTTTTAAACTTAATTCTTCCTGACATTTCCTACCAGATTCAGAAATGTAGTGATTGAGAGAACAAATGTGTGCTCCACAAAATACTTCCAAAAAAGTAGATTATTATATCTAATACCCACTCTCAGCCCCAACATTAAAGGAGAGAGTAGCTAACACCAAAGATTAAAAAGAAAACACAGCAATGCTGGATGTATCTGTCCAGAAAATGCTATGGTCAGATTTGCCAACTAACTGGGCATGAGTTTTCCAAGCATTGACCCAGGAGCAGTATTCTGTTTTCTCTTTTCACAACTGCCCAGAGCAACCCATATCACTTTCTTGGTATTCTATCTACAGTTTCCTGGCTTTCTTCTGGAGAATTTTGGTTCGATTTGTACTGCTGTCTTTGTATCCATGGATCTCTGGGGATTATACTTAGGAAAAATATGCTAACAGAGGCAATCAGAAAATTGAAAGTGATATTTGCCTGGTGCAGTATACCTTTGAAATTTGGTATGTTGGTCTCACAGACCACCAGTGCTGGAAGTCAATCATTGTTTTAATAATAGAGAGCTGTGGACAGGGAGTTAGGAGGGCTGGTCAACCTTGATTGCTCTGAGGAGTTGGAGCTGGTTACTGGGATGTTGGTGGTTGAAGCAGCCCCCACCTGTTAGTCCTAAAATCTACTGATTGACTTTTTCTGGTATTTCTGGCCTGGGGAATACAGCTGTATCTTATGATTTTAATCTTAATAAAAGGAGTGGTAAAGCCAGAGCAAGTGGGAGTTCTGCCACTAGAGCTGAACTACCGCCTGGCCCCCATTTTCCAAATTAGTGTTTTTCTGAGTCTCTTAATTCATTTGTATGCAGCCTTCTCCAGGAACCCAAACCTTGAACTGAGGACCCTGAATTGCGCAGGGCATGAAAAGGGGTTCCCACACACCATCCTTGCCCAGAGAAAGCCAGGGACACTAGAAAAAGGCAGCCTGCAATATAGGGTCAAGAATGGAGCTGGGGTGGGGCAGGGAGACTAAGGGACAAAATTGGCTGATATAACCACGGGAAGTAGATGCCATCTGTAAATTGTATGTTTTACATCAAGTTTTCTAAGAGCTGTCTTTTAGGGGTCTTAACCTCCTGGAAAGTGTTCCTGTATTTCTTCATGTCTGGAAACAATGAAAAAGGAAAGGCACATGTGAAAATCATGGTGACGGAATATTAGCACTTGAAAAGACCTCAGTAACCCCCACTCACACCTGAGATCTGCAGGTCTGAAAACAACCCCGGTGACAGGTTCATCCATTTTATTTAGATTTTTGATTCACAAACTATGTACATAATATTTGGCCACAAATAACTGAGATAAGAGGAAATCCACCATCAAAGCAAAATGTGACACATTTGGGCCAACAGACCACACTGCCTGAAAGGAAAGGTCTGACAATGTCCCCATGGTCTGAGTAGCAGCCACAGTGATACCGAAATTTTGGACTGGAACCTGGATTCTTTTATTAAGCTCGGGATGCCCGCCACTCTCACAAAGGCACCAAGAGACGTTCTCATTCAAACAGCAAAGGGTTTATTCACCAAGCATGCTGGGGCTCACAACATACCCTGAAGTCAGAGTAGAGGCTGAGAGCCCCGAGACAGTGCAGAGCCAGGGCTTAAATACCCTGAAACAAACAACAGGGTCACACAGAGGTCATCAGGGGGACTTGTTACAGTTTGTCTTTCCCAAAACCGTGACATTTACATTAATCTCAGTTTCACATTTTTGGTCAAGCATTCTGTTTTCCTGTTCCCTTATCATTACCCCTGGGCTCTCCCACTCTGCAAGAGAGGCAGGATGTGTTTCCTGTTCCCTTATCATTACCCCTGGGCTCTCCCACTCTGCAAGAGAGGCAGGATGTAATTTACTGGTTAATGTTTCTGTAATCTTTGCTACTAATCTCGCCACCTTTCAGGGTGCAGTTTACCAGTCACTGCTTCCAATTCTGCTGCCTTACACTTTGTCCACCAGAATCAAAGAATAAATCCACGGACAGTAAAGTGGTATAACAAAGGTGGTGATTTATTGAAGAACGAGTACAGACTCTCATGTAGGGAGGGGGAAAAGTCCCACAAAACTGACTCCCACATGGGTGTGATAGCCAGACTCAGAGGGGGGAGGAGGATGGAAGAGAAGGACGTGGTTCGTCATGCTCAGACCAGACACCACCACCCAAACCCCCTCTAGCTGTTTGTGACATTTACTCAGCCCTCCCTTGCCTGAGGACATCCTGCTGCCAGAACACAGCACGGCCAGATACCGGGTCAACAGGAGTCACCAGCCTGGGAACAAAATTTGAAATTTCCCGCTTCCCTGTACTGTAACTGACCTTACGCTACCTTTCTTTGTGTGAAACCGGCCAATCACAAATTGCCAAATCTCCCTGCGTTGGAGATAAAAAGTGCTCGCCACCGAGGTTCGGGGCTCGCGTTGCTCACTGCTGTGACAGTGGAGGCGTGGGCCAGGGCTCGAGTTCGTTATTAAAAGGCTTCTTAAAATTTTTATCTGGCTCCTTGGTGGTTGTCATTCTCGGTTGGTCCATAACAATGGGGAGGAAAAGAAGGGTCCCAGAACTGACTTCCATGTGGGGAGGGGGAAGAGTCCCACTAGGTTCCTCTTCCCAACTGCTTATAAAGGCTGTAGATCCTAGTGCCTTGATATCCCCTCTGATTGGTCATTATTCCTCCAGGCTGGTAGAGTAACTCTTGGGCCTTCCCCATTGTTCTCCTATTCTCTTTGGGCTTTCTTCTCCTCCTTCTGAATAAAGGGCTTCCTTCTCTTTATTTTGTAGATGTGACCTTTCTTGGCTACTTCCAATTCCCTTGTCTTATGTAAATATACCTGTTGCTGCCTCCTAGTCTTATGGGGAGGCAGCACCAGGTATATTTACATAAGACAAGGAAGCCAGGTGCAGTTACATCTCTTACATTTCTTCCTGTGTTATGGAAATGTACCTTCTCCCAGTCTGCAGCTCTGTGCTTTTTCCCAGGGACCCTGATTCTAAAAAATTCCTAAGCCTGCCTATATCCTCCTAAAATTCCTACTTCAACAGCATTTGCTTGAGCCCAGCTTGGGGAGCTGACTTTGGAGTGGAGCTACCATGTTGTCCACTTGCTCTGTACCTTTTAGTTCCCACTTCTTCAGAACTTGGCTTGCTATAAGCCCAACTCTACTTTCCTGTTCCCTTCATCCTTTCAATAAACACTTTGACACTTCTCCCTGGGCACAGTATCCCAAGTCCCCACCTCCACTCTGGTCTGTGGCCCATTTTCTCCTAAACTGCACACTGTGAGAGGGCAAGGACACCCTTTGGAAAGTGGCAGTGGAGGGAGGGAAGCAAAGACTCCTCAGCAGCCTTCCTCTCCATGCAGAGCCCACCCGAGCTTCCACGGGTCCTCATGCAGAATCCCAGTCTAAGTCCCTCCTCCCAGACAGAATCATGCCCAAATTCAGCGCCAGACCCCCAGGGCAGGGACTCAAGCTGTGGAAAGAGCAGAATTCTGAGGACATCATGTTATACCCACCAGAGAGGTGTCTAGAAGCATAAGTGGGAGGTGGTTCCAGAATCAGAGAAAGTACAAAGGGGTTAGAAATTGGGTCCCAGAATGTGGGCCCTCAGGTTGCTCTGTGCCAATGACAGTGCTGTAGGTCCTTCTGGAACTCCTATACCACCTTGCCTTCAGCTCTTTTCCAGCATCAGTGGTGGTGCTACTCCAAGCGCCCACCCCTGTGGGGTGCTGGCCAGGAGAAGAGCCTGTTGTGGGCATAGCATGTATCTGGAGGGAAGTCCTGATTCAGAACTTGGATCTGGGTTTTCTTTTAATCTAAAGCTTTTTCTCTGGCTGCACAATCATATTGTTTTGGTTGCTAAGAAACACTCTTTTATTGAACATTGGGTTGAGTGGCTATACTACAATAATTCACAGGCAGATGTCAGGAGAATAGCACAGTGCTCAGTGACAATCAGACCTTTCTCAGAATGAGCTTGTCATAATATGCAAGTTTCTTTCCAGATTTCCCTCACAGGGTGATGAGGCATTGATATTTAATTGCAAATGCAAGATTTCCTCCCCAGGTCTGTGACATGGCCCTGTACTGTGCTTTCCACGCCTACAACAAAACTCAGCTTTGTTTTAGAGGCTGATATTTTGTGGGTTATTAGTTTGAATGAACTACTATCCTAATGATCAGAACGTTATAATGGTGCATTAGTTTGATGCAGGGTAATAAAATATTTTTACTTCAATAGGGCTGGCTGTCAATTACGGACTTGACCTCATAATCCCTGCTTAACAGAGGCACCCCTGATTTCCTCTGTAATAGAGAGCGAGCACCTGATTGAAGACCTCTTTGGAAAAAGGACTTTAGTGTCGTTTAGAAAGCTAAGATTAAAGTTTAATATTCCTAATAGTAATTGTTTTCCATTTTGTTTTTCACAATTGAGAGACATTGGTTGCTTATATCTCTAGACGGAGGTGAGACAAGCAGGCAAATAACCCCAGCTCTGAATGCCCTGATAAAATTAATGTGCTTCTTTACTTAGACACAGAGGCTTATACATTGTTTGCCAGGCAATTTTCTAGCACACGAATCTAGTGGGCTGCAAGATGGGGTAATATGTTGGCTATAGGCCCTGGTTTAGTTGAGGGTGTCCATTAGTGCAAGAACTTAGGTAGCTATTTATTTTTCACCCAAATGGGCTGATTTTAGTGTTTAAAATGTGGCCTTAAGAACATGAAAGTAATTCAAAAGTTGGCATATTTTAGTGGATAGAAATAGATCTGTTTTTTTTTAAGTGGGAGTTATATCTTCTCTGTGTTCCCCTTCAAACAGGTGGTATTCCATCTGTGGCAAAATTTTTTGATTGCAGGCAATAGAAGCTCTGCTGATCTTCATCTAAAAGGGAATTTATTGAAATGATATTGAGGGGCTCACATCTAAAAGACAACCAAAATATTTAAATAACCAGGGATCCTGAAGAACATGGACTAAAGTACCTATGGGGCATCTAAATCTGAATATAGTAGCTTCAACCACTTCCTGTATTTTTATTACTTCATTTGAGATTCAAATTTCAGATGAGAGCATGTTTAGTTGCTCTAGAGATGCTCTAGAATTTATATGTGGGAGGCACTTATGGGGTGATATGGTCAGAATGCTCTAGGGAAGCACATGGAGGTGCAGAGGCGTGCTGTGGGGAGGGATGGTCTGGGGACCCGGGTCGCCAATGCCATTTGTGGACTTGTGGCACCCACCTGCCCACCTCACCTGTGGATGTAGTTTCCATGACAATGGGCAGTGGTTGGGCGGGATTCAAGCCCAGTTCCGCAGCCAGGCTCTTCTGCCTTCACCAGCCTCGCCCCTTTCAGCATCACCACTGGGGCTGGCCAGCAGCAGCAGCTTTTCTTGGGAATTGGGTGGCATGGCCATAACTGACAGTCCCTGAGCGCTGGCTGGGGTATGGAGGTGTGGTGGCTGGACCAGCTGGTGCTCCCTGCTGCTGCCCCTTCCCCTCCTAACACACACACACAGGGCTTGGGAGACTGCGGTGTATATACCACAGCCACCGCTGCTGCTGCCACCGCAGCCACAGCTACTGCCAAGCTACTGCCCACAGTGCTCCCCGCTTCAGCTCCTCCTCTTGTTGGGGGCTGATTGGGCCAGGCTGCCTAGGGGTTGGAGGGTGAGAGGGGTGTGGGGGAGGAAGGAGTTGAATGGTGGGGGTGGGAGGGGTCAAGAGGTGGGGAGATAGGCTGTGGAAGTGGAGCTGATGGTGGGTGGGGAGGGTGGAGGGTGGGGTAGGTGGGCAATACAGCTGGATCAGGCTGGTTGGCTGCCGCGGTGCATGTCATAGCCATCAGTAGTCCCCGTCGTTCTGGTTGTTCCACCATAATGGTCACTGGATTTTTATATATATAGATTATTGACTATATTCCTTATGCTTTACTTTACATCCTCAGGACTGTTTTATAACTACCAATTTGTACTTCTTAATTCCTTTACTTTTTTCACCTAGTTCTCCAAACCCTTTCCCTATGACAATCTCCAGTCTGTATTCTGCATTTATGAGCCTATTTATGTTTTACTTTATGTTGTTTTTTTTTTTATTCCACATATAAGTGGAAGTCCTATGGTATTTGTTTTTTTCTGACTGACTTCTGACTTACTTTACTTAGAAAAATACGAATGATAACATTTTATTTTTTTTATTATATATGCTAGAGGCCTGGTGCACAAAATTTGTGCACAGGGAGGGGGGGCTTGTCCCTCAGGCCAGCCTGCACCCTCTCCAATCTGGTACCCCAGTGCGATCTGGCCTAAATGGGTGGTTGGACAATCCAGGACTGCTGGCTCCAAACTGCTCACTTGCCTGCCTCCCTGATTGCCCCTAACTGCCCTCCCCTGCTGGTCTGGTCACCCTTAACTGCCCTCCCCTGCAAGCCTGGCCTCCCTCAACTGTCCTCTCCTGTAGGCCTGAGTCCCTGCCCTAACTATCCTCCCCTGAAGGCCTGGTCCCCCTCCAACTGTTCTCCCCTGCAGGCCTAGGTCCCCCCTGCTGCCCTTCCTTGCTGGCCTTGTCTGTCCCAACTGAACTGCCCACAACTGCCCTCCTCTTCAGACCATTTTGTGGCAGCCATATTGTGTGTTGGAGTGATGGTCAATTTGCATATTACTCTTTTATTATATAGGAGATAGATAGATAGATGATAGATAGATAGATAGATAGATAGATAGATAGATAGATGATAGATATATTAGAGACCCATTGCAGAAAGATTCCTGCAAGAATAGAGTTTCTTGTGGCCTGAGCAAAGCTACCTCCCTTCTCTGCTGCCTCTCTCCCTTCTCCACTACCTCACTCTCTCCCATCTCTGCTGCCTTGCTCGCTTGCATCTCTGCTGCCTCGCTCCCATCTCCACTGGCTGCCTTGCTCCCATCTCCTCTGCCTTGCTCCCTCCCTTCTCTCCTGCCCCACTTGCTACTTACCTGCAGCTTTGCTCTCTTCTACAGTGGTTGGCTTCCTTCTATGCCATCTTCTGCTTGTGGATATGCAAATTAACCTCCATTTTGGTTGGGTTAATTTGCATACTTGCTCTGATTGGTTTGTGGGTGTAGTGAAGGTATGGTCAATTTGCATGTTACTCTTTTATTAGATATTACATATATATATAAGTATACTAGAGGCCCAGTGCATGGATTTGTGCACCACTGGGGCCCCTCAGCCTGGCCTGTGCCCCCTCACAATCTAGAACCTGCCGAGGATGTAGCAGTGTGTGAAGTGGTAGGCTCATCCCAGCCCCCTGACACCTGCCTCACTGACACTCAGTAGTGCTGCCTTGGAGGCGGGAGAGGCTTGCACTGCCACAGCTGTGCGCACCAGCTATAAGCCTGGTGCCTGGTGCCCATTGGTCAGCTGAGTGGTGCTCCTGCTGTTGGAGATCACTGACCACAAGGGGGCAGCTGCTGCATTGAATATCTGCTCCCTGGTGGTCAGTTAATATCATGGTTACCGGTCGACTAGTGACACCAAAAGGGGAGAGGCAGGTGCCGCAGAGGAGTCTGGCCAGGGAGTTGCTTAGGAATATCCTATCTAATAAAAGAGTAATATGCAAATTTAGCATACCTCTGATCAAGCCATGCCCACAGCCATGCCCACTAGCCATCAGGAGCAAATTATGCAAATAAACCCAAACCAAGATGGCTGCCACCACTGAGAGCAAGAGGGAGGCTTGGGTTTCCAGGGCAATGGAGGAAGCAAAACTTTCTGCCTGTCGTTGCCAGCCTAGGCCTCTACTCAATGCTACAAAGTTTCAATTATAGAAGATACACAATCCCAACAGAAATGGCAGCAGCCACGGAGCTGGAGAGAAAAGAGACTAGGGTTGCCAGGATGATGGAGGAAGCCAAACTTCTGCAGCCCTAGCCTAGGCCTCCACTCTAGGCTACAAAGTTTCAAACAGAAATGACTGTCGTCACGGAGCAAGCAAAAGGCTTGGCTCCACTCCAGGCTACAAAGTTTCAATTGTAGACATAAATTAATTCCAGATCCCAGGGCCTCCACTTGGGTCACTGGAGGGTGTGGCCAGCCTGCAAACCACCATAGGCTCCTCACCCAGGCAACCCCTCACCCCAAGGGAACCCCAACCCTGATCCAGGACACCCTCTAGGGCAAACCAGCCGGTCCCCACCCATGCACCAGGCCTCTATCATGTCTAATAAAATAATAATTTGCAGATTCACATCACTCCAACACACAAGAGGGCTGCCCCCATGTGGTCAAAGATCCTGCCCCCATGTGGACACAAGATGGCCACCACAACATGGCCAGCAGGGGAGGACAGTGGGAGGTTCCAGGCCTGCAAGACAGGGCAGTTGTGGGAGATCAGGCCAGCAGGGAAGGGCAGTTGGGAGGGACCAGGCCTGCAAGGGAGAGCAGTTGGGGGTGATCAAGCCTGCAGGGAAGGGCAGTTAGGGGTGACCAGGCCAGGAGAGGAGGGAAGTTGGGGGCAAATAGGCTGGCAGGGGAGCAGTTAGACATCAATTAGGATGGCAGGGTAGTGGTTAGGGGGTGACAGGCAGAAGCAGTTAGGAGCAATCAGGGAGACAAGCAGGTGAGCAGTTTGGGGCCAGCAGTCCTAGATTGTGAGAAGGATGTCCTACTGGGATCGGGCCTAAATGGGCAGTCAGACTTCCCCTGAGGGGTCCCGATTGGATAGGGTGCAGGCTGGGCTGAGGGATACCCCTCACCGCCTCCGTGCACGAATTTCATGCACCGAGCCTCTGGGGGGGGGGTGTATAAAATAGGCCTGGTGCACAAAAATTCATGCATTCAGTGGGGGTAGGGGGTCCCTCAGACTGACTGCACCCTCTCACTATCTGGAACCCCTTAGGTAGGGTCCGTAGGCCTGGCCTGAGATCAGTGCCTATTGGGGCTTTCCTTTCCCTGGCTTTGGGCAGCTGGCCCCACACCTGCTCCTGCCACTGCTTGCCATTTGTGTAGTGCTGGCCCCCATCCCCTGCCACTGGTGGCCTCCCTCCGCAGGTGATAGGCTGGGGTGCAATGGCTTGGCTGGCCTGGGCTTTCCTGTTTCTTTGTTGGGAGGCAGAATTTATTGATTCTGACAGGTGTGAGGTGATATGGTGATTTTAATTTGCATTTCTCATGTGGTTTTTTTTTTAATTTTTTTTATCTTTATTGTTCAGTTTATTAATTACATTGTTTCCCCTTTTTATCCCCCTATAGCTTCCCTCCACCCTGTACCTATCCCACCCTCCACCCTCACTTCCCCCTCTCCACTGTCCTCCCCCATTGTTGCTAGATTTTTGTCCAGTCTCTTGCTACACTTCCCACAACCCTTTTCTCCCCAAGAATTGTCAGTCCATTCCCTCTCTATGTCCATGTCTCTGTTATATTCACCAGTCTATTCTGTACAACAGCCTATCAATTCACTTGATTTTTATGTTCATTTGTTGATAGATGTGTATTTGTTGTTCATAATTTTCATCTTTACCTTTTTCTTCTTCCTCTTCTTAAAGAATATCTTTCAGCATTTCATATAATGTTGGTTTGGTGGTGATGAACTCCTTTAGCTTTTTCTTATCTGCGAAGCACTTCATCTGACCTTCAATTCTGAATGATAGCTTTGCTGGATAGAGTAATCTTGGTTGTAGATTCTTGCTGTTCATCACTTTGAATATTTCTTGCCACTCGCGTCTGGCCTGCATCGTTTCTGTTGAGAAATCCGCTGACAGTCGTATGGGTGCTCCCTTATAGGTAACCAACTGTTTCTCTCTTGCTGCTTTTAATATTCTCTCTTTGTCTTTTGCTCTTGGCATTTTAATTATGATGTGTCTCGGTGTGGTCCTCTTAGGGTTCCTATATATTGGGGTTCGGTGCACTTCTTGGACTCCTAAGTCAATTTCTTTCACCAGGTGTGGGAAGTTTTCAGTCACTATTTCTTCAAATAGGTTTTCATTGTCTTGGCCTCTCGTTTTTTCTGGCACCCCTATAATTCGGATGTTGGTATGCTTGAGGTTGTCCCAGAGGCCCCTTACACTATCTTCAATTTTTTGGATTCTTTTGGTTTCTTGATTTTCCAGCTGAGTGGATTTTACCTCTTTGTATTTCAAATCTTTATCTTGGTTCTTGGGGTGCTCCAGGGCACTTTCAGGTCTTTGTATAATATTTTTTGTTTCAGTCAGTGTATGCTTAATTTCTGGTTGGTCCTTTTTCATATCCTTGAGAGTCTGCTTTATATCCTTGAGGGTTTCTTTCATTTCCTTGTAGGACTCATTCATTTCCACGTTGATCTTGATCATTTCCACGTTGGTCTTGATCATTTCTTTGCAGCTCTCGTTTATATCCTGGAGGGTGTTGTTCATTTTCTTGTAGGACTCATTCATTTCCTTTGTGGTCTTGCTTATTTCCTTATAGGCCTCGATCTTTTGTTGGAGCCTCTTAAAAAACCCTATAACCGTGGTTCTGAATTCCATGTCCAGTAGTTTTTTTTCCTCCATTTCTTTCACATCTGATTTTTTTCCATGTTGCTGCATGGTGGCTGCTTCCCTGAGTTGGTCAATTAGCTTTGTGTGGTAGACTTCCTACTAGGCATAGTGGCTCAGCCTCCCCAGTTGTCTGAGGTGGATATGGGCTGCACAGTCTTGCTGAAGTTAAGCTCAGTTAATTGTTGTTAGCACTTGGAGGGTTGACCTCCAGGCCAATTGTCTGTGAAGCTCAGTTGTGCTCAGGTTGGGTGGGCGGAGTCTCAGGGCCAAGCAGACAGCGTTAGCTCCGCCCTCTGCGGCCCCAGGGACTCTGTGCTGGTGGCAATGGCCGCCAGCACCTCTGAGAGAGAGCCGCTGCGGAGCTCCACCGGCTGCCGGGGAATTCAGACTTTCCCAGAAAGAGTCTGCATGCGCAATGCCTCACCCAGGCTCGTAAAACAAAGCAGTCTGACAGTTTTCCGAATGAGAGACAAGTTGCGGTGCACTCTCTATGCCGTCACGCAGCCGAGCTGTTCGCGCGCAAAGCTGCCTTCTCCACAAGCCGGGAGACCCGGCAGCACCCGAGCTTCAGCGTGCCCTCCCACTGTCCAGTTTTCACCCCGTGTGATAGTGGGTTCTCTGGACTTCACCCGGAGCTGGAGAATCAGTCCAGTGGGACGCCTTTGTCTCCCTGTTCGAGAAAACTGGCTGGTTTTCAGCCGCCCGCCCTCTCCGCTGCGCGCACTCCAAACCTCTCTCCCTGCGAATCTTTCAACGCTGTTTGCCGCCGCTCCTCCGAGTCACTGTGTCTTATCTTCATTTTTATTTGTGGAATTTTCACTCGGCGAGCTTTCTGGTGATTCTAGAAGGTGTTTGTTCTTTCGTAAAGTTGTAGTTTTAAAATTGCTGATTATGACGGCAAGATAGGTGTTTTGTCTTTGCCGCCATCTTAGTTCTCCCTCTCATGTGGTTTTAATTTCCATTTCTATGACAGTTTTGTTGAGGGTTTTTTCATGTCTATTGACCATCTGTATGTCTTTGGAAAAGTTTCTATTCAGGTCCTCTGCCCATTTTTGAATTGGATTGTTTGTTTTTCTGGGTGTTGAATAGCACAGGTTCTTCAACCAAAAACTTGTATACATATATGCATAACTCCTGGACACAGACAATAAGGTGAAGGCCTGGGGTGGAGGGCAGGGATGAGCTGTAAGGGGTCATGGGAGAAAAAAAGGGGACATATAATACTTTCAACAATAAAGATAAATATAAATACATTTTGGATATTAGCCCCTTATGAGATGTATTACCCCGTGAATATGTATTACCTGGTGAATATGTTCTTCCATTTAGTAGGTTGCCTTTTTGTTTTTTTGATGACTAGAGGCCTGGTGCACTACATTCAGATCCTGGGACAGGGGTCCCTCAGCCTGTCCTGCACCCTAACGCAGCCCAGGACCCCTTGAGGGATATCACCTGCCAGCTTGGGCCCTATCTCCCTGGGGATCAGGCCCAAGCATGCGTCAGACATCTGTCTTTTAGTCCAGGACTTGAGCAGTTGGGACCCCTTGCTCCTTACTGCCCACCTGCAGTGGAGGTGGGAGAGGTTCCTGGCATTGCCGCTGTGCTCACCAGCCATGAGTCTGGATTCTGGCTCCCTGTGGGAGCACACTGACCACCAGGAGGCAGCTTCTGCATTGAGCATCTGCCTCTGGTAGTCAATGCATGTCATAGCTACTGTTTGTTCTGCTGTTCAGTCAATTTGCATATTAGCCTTTTATTATATAGGATTTCCTTTGCTGTGCAAAAACTCTTTAGTTTAATCCCACTTGTTTATTTTGTCTTTTGTTTCCTTTGCCTAAGGAGATATATCAGAAAAAATATTGCTAAAAATAGTCAGAAATATTAAAAGCAGTAGGTCATTAAAAACCTAATTCCTAAATCTCAGCCTGGGAAACTTGTTGGCAGAACCATCCCTAGTAAGACAGCCACTGTGTCATAGTGCTGCCATGAGTCCTGGTGTAGAGTTAGTAAGATGGATGGTATACAAGGCGGCATGTTAGCTCAGAAGAATGAAAAGTCCTCTCATAGATTTGACCTACACCATGGCTTTGGCCTCTTTACAAGGCTGAGATTCTCATTACTCACATGGATGATGTAAGGGTAAAGCCAGTCTGGAAGAAAGGATGGATTTAACGTCAAAGGTCAATATAACTACACGAATATATGAGTTTATGAAACAGGAGTATTCATATCTTTAAAACATATAATACAACACTATTTGCATATAATAAAAATATTTGTATATAAAATAATATGCATTTGTGAGATTATCTCTTTTATAAGATTATATATACATTATGGTAAATGCAATTGAATGACTTTTAGTCAGGAACTAGGAGTAAGTAGTATATGAGAATAAAGAGGAATAACTGTATTAATTATTTGAGCCAGAGGAAAGAAAAAGATGAGATCCAAGTACATGCATTTTTGGTATCTTATATAAAAGACAGAAGATAGTGGAATGCCAATTTCTAAATGAGCTGGTAGTTAGCAGTAGGAATCTTATTTTAAACTCTCATTATTTTGAGACTACTAACACCAAACTAATTTTAAACTCATTATTTTTTAAAGAATGCTAATACTAAATAAATGTTTCTTTTATATGTATACGTTATTATTTATTAAAGCAATAAAATTAGAGACATTGCTTCTGAGTCTATCATGTCCTGAGTGGGTCTCTACCTAAGAACTCCATAAGCTGTTACATCACTGTAGCCACAGTCTGTTTTAGTTTGCTTTTCACTCTGGAACAAGAGAAAATATAGTTGATTTTTAAATTAATCTTAGTTGGTTTTTCCTGAACAATTTTCTCAAATGTTTTGTTCACAATTACCTATATCATCAAGAAAATGTAGTAATCCTTAAAAGACTGTGCATCATTACACAATATATTTGATTTTTTAAAAGAGAAAGAAAATTCTCTTTCTGCAATGAGATTCACTCTTTTTTGCCCCATAGAAAAAGCTGTATTGCAAAACTGCTTTAATGAGTCACATCAGCTAATTTAGCTTCACTTAATTTAAAGGAGATGTGAAATTATTCCCATGAATAATTTGACATTCCAATTCCTTCCTTACTAGTGTGTCTTCAATGTCATCAATAACTTTCTTAGCTCTTTATTCTTTCTTGCATCTCAGACAACCCATATGGGATTAATTATTTTTTTCTGACTAAAGTGCATTCTTTAAAGCTGTGCTACTATAAGCGTGGTCCACAGAATTGTTGCCAGTCTATAAACTGTTAGTTATCAGTCCACCACAAAATAAGTACTGAAAGTGAGTATCTAAACCTGGTATAGAAATTTGACATTGCTGCAATATCCAAGTGTATGATCAGAATATTGAACTTGATGAACAAGATATAAACCAAAGGTCCAGGACATGACAGATTGGAAATTAAAAGAAAGAATAAAAATTCTGTTCCTTTAGCACTGAAGTTCTTGTTTGAGAAGTACTGCTTTAGAATTACTTTAATGAAGGCTGCGGACAGTCTCTTTTTATTTTATTTTCCTTGCATATTTTGAATATTGATCCACACTATACTAGTAGAATTCTACATTGATGATACTTTTCTTCAGTACATAAAAAAATATTTTCCATTGATGTTTAGCTTTTAGTGTTACTTTTGAGAAGTCAACTGTCAGTCTAACTGTACCCTTCTTTTCTGATTGTTTTAGATTTTCCTTTTACCTTTAGTTTTGTACAGTTTCGCACATGATATATGGTGGTGTAAGTCTTTTTATTTACCCTACATGGGATATGTTGTACTCCTTAAAATCTATAATTTGACATCTTTCATTATTTGGGAAACTATTCAGTTATTATTCCTTATAATATTGGTTCTTCCCCTTCTTTCTCTCCCTGGGTAAAATTTAATTTTAAAAAACTTTATTGTTGAGAATATTACAAATGTCTCTCCCTTTTTTCCCCCTTGGCCCTACCACCTGGTTCCTTCCCTGCCTCAGGCATTCACCACTCTATTGTCTGTGTGAATGGGTAATGCATATCCTATATAATAATCCTATATAATAAAAGGCTAATATGCACATTGTTCCCCTCAACCGGGAGTTCGACCAGGAGATTGATCATGGGGTGGGCCAGCTGGCCAACCACCGATGGTCCCTCCCTACAGCTGGCCCTACCCTCAATCAGCCCCTACAACCCTGATTGGGACAGGTCGGCCAGACCCCACTCATGCGTGAATTCATACACCTGGCCTCTAGTATGCATGAAAATTCTTTGGTTAATCTCTACCCCTTATCTCTGATGTTTGCCAGTCTTTTCCATGTTTTCATGCCTTGGGTACTATTTTATTTATTATGTTCATTAGATTCCACATGTAAGTGAGATCATATAATATTTGTCTTTCTCTGATCAGATCATTTTGCTTAGCATAATCATCTCCAGGTCACTTAATGCTGTCTCAAAGGTAATAGATCCATCTTTTTTACAGCTGCATAGTATTCCATTGTGCAAATATACTACAGCGTTTTTATCCATTCATCTACTGATGCACACTTGGGCTGTTTCCAAATCTTGGTTTCTGTAAATAATACGGCTGTGAACATTAGGGTGCTGGAGGCAAATTCTTGCATGTCATAATTATGCAAGAAGTTCATCAGAAGGCTGATGGACCTTGTGGCTTCAGCAGAGCAGAAAATCTGCATATTATTACCTGCTACTGAACAGCTGTAGGCATTTTCCCTAACCCAATAATCTTTTCCTATTTATCAAACCTTACCTTTGATATGTATATCTGCTTTACTAAAGGACAAAATCCTATCTAATAAAAGGGTTATATGAAAATTTGACCATACCTTCACCACACCCACAAGCCACGCCCATAGCCACACCCACCAGCAATCAGGAGAGATTATGCAAATAAACCCCAACCAAGATGGCTGCCACCACTGAGAGCAGGAGGAAGGCTTGGGTTTCCCTGGCAACAGAGGAAGCCAAACTTTCTGCCTGCCTTTGCCTGCCTAGGCTTCCACTCAATGTTACAAAGTTTCAATTATAAAAGGTACAGAAATGGCAGCAGCCACTGAGCTAAAGAGAACAGAGGCTTGGGTTTCCCTGGTAATGGAGGAAGCCAAGCTTTCAGACTACCATTGCTGGCCTAGACCTCCACTCTAAGCTACAAAGTTTTAAACAGAAATGGCTGCTGCCATGGAGCAAGCAGAAAGCTTGGCTCCACTCCAGGCTACAAAGTTTCAATTGTATACATAGATTAATCGCAGATCCCAGGGCCTCTGCTTGGGTCGCTGGGGGGCGTGGCCGGCCTGAAAACCTCCACAGGCCCCTTGCCCAGGCCCCCCCTTGCCCCAAAGGAACCCCCACCCTGATCTGAGACACTCTTCAGGGCAAACCAGCTGGCCCCCACCCAGGCACCGGGCCTCTATCCTTCCTAATAAAAGAGTAATTTACAGATTGACCATCACTCCAACACACAAGAGGGCTGCCCCCATGTGGTCAAAGATCCTGCCCCCATGTGGACACAACATGGCCACCACAAGATGGCCAGCAAGGGAGGGCTGTTGGGAGGTTTGGGTGATCAGGCCAGCAGGGGAGGGAGTTGGGAGGAACCAGGTCTGCAAGGGAGGGCAGTTGGGAGCTATCAAGCCTGCAGAGGAGGGCAGTTAGGGGAGACCAGACCAGTAGAGGAGGGAAGTTGGGGGAAAACAGGCTGGCAGGGGAGCAGTGGGACATCAATTAGGCTGCCAGGTTAATGGTGAGCAGGTGAGCAGGCTGGCAGGCAGAAGCAGTTAGGGACAATCAGGGAGGCAGGCAGGTGAGCAGTTTGGAGCCAGCAGTCCTGGATTCTGAGAAGGATGTCTGGTTGCCTGCTTAACAGACAGTCGGACATCTTTTGAGGGGTCCCAGATTGGAGAAGGTGCTGGCTAAGGGACATCCCCCCCCCCCGTGCACAAATTTCATGCACTGGGCCTCTAGTGTATTAATAAAAGCCATGGTTCAGAGAACTTAGTCAATAGAGTTAAGTTTCCGCCTGGTTCCCCTAAATGCCTTCCAAATTTATATTTCTGGTCTAGTATCTATTCATTTATGTGCAGCCTTATTCAGATTCCTGGACTCTTGCTTTGAAAATACTGTGGCATTTATGGTGCCTCAATGAGGGACCATTGGAGAAGAAGACTTTCCAATGAGAAGGAAAAAGTTAATCACCGGTAAAGGTGGGGATCACCAGTAAAGGTGGGGGTCAATGGAAATTCAGTGGGGGAGATTCATGTACCAAGCTTAGGAAATCATGAACTTAGATGGGTGGAAATGTCTTTTTCAAGATAGGCCATAATGGGCAAGGATTCAACCACAAGGCAAAAATACCATTATAAATTTTTAGCTTCTAGGCTCAAGATAAATAAAATGTCAAAAGGTACTTTCTTAAATCAGGCTCAAGGAAAGAGTGCCATTGTCATATTTAACTATGTGGGTTCTTGTAAAATTGCAAAATGCCTAATTGGTATTAGGGATCAAAAAAGCCCCACCAGATCCTTTGCTTCTGGTTTCAAGAGGCAGCTAGAGAAGGTGGAGCTGTCAGCTCTCTCCCAGGAGAACTCTTGGTGCTTTGTCTGAAAATTACCATGTAACGCCTTGTGACAGGCAGAGTGTTGCTAAAATAACTTTAAAGGGTAGTCAATGCTATGGAGAGAAATTTCCAGGAAAAGAAATGAGATTTATTAAGTCTTATCTATACTAGTATGTTTGTTGAATGTAGTTTTTCTGGCATTTTTGATTAGTTTAAAGTGTTTATTGTTAGTTTATTAACCATGAAAAAAATAAAGCTGGTTCTAATCAACAAGATTAGTGTTTCCATAATAAATGGTAGTTTTTAAATAATAGACCACATTCCAAAGTTAATTGTAAGGCCCTTGAAAGTCAGTAAGTTATCTCCGTTACAGAATTTGCCAAAGAAAATGCCTTGGATAATAATTATTGGCTTTAAAATCTCAAAATTATTGAAACACGGATAAGTAATGTAATTAAAATGAAGGATTTGTAGTAAAGCTTTTTAGTTATAATTATAGGTGTATTAATAGTGGGGGTTCGCTCCTTGATGGAGGAGGAGGCTGGCCGAGTTTTCCCACAGCAGCAACCTATAAAAAAAGAATGTGGTGATTTTACATTTAAATAGCTACAAGCTTGCTTCCCTCTCCCTCCTGCTCTAAACATACTTTTTCAAAGTCTCAGGTAACTTAAAACTTTGGAGTTTACTGAATCAAATAATAAAACTTATTAAGTATCTAGGTATTTTGAAATGATAAAATACTGAAATATTAATCTGAGTTTGCCTCACATGAACAATCTACAGGATAGAATTGAATCTATTAATTAAATATGTCTAGTATTTTATTTGAAATATATTCTTAAAATGTGAAGTTATTGCTAATCTGAAAAAATGCTAAGTATTTAACTTGCCACATAAAATCTGAGGCTTCTAAGAGTTCAAATTTCAAATTAAATTATGAAAAATCATATAGTTGTGATAACAAAATGCATGAAGTATAGAAATTTATTTTTGAGGAAATAATTCTTGTATTTTCTCTGCAGAAATTAGTAGTTTAAAATATATTGTAGTATTTATGTGTGGTAAAATTTCAACCTACATCTAATTAAAGAAAAGAAAGATTAAATCTGTGGTCTAAACCAAATTTTTAATATAAAAACCAGTTTAAATTTAATATATATCTTTTAGAATAATTATAAAAAGTACATAATATAATCTTTGGGATATCTATACTAGTAAAGGGGTAATATGCTAATTAATTAGACCAAGTGACTGGCCATCTTCTGGACATCCAACTTCCTTCCAGACAAAGCCATGAAGGTAGGGGCCAAGGCAGAGGTGGTTAGGACCAATCAGGCTGGCAGGGGAGGGCAGTTAAGGGCCATGAGGTTAGCAGGGGAGTGGTCAGAAGGTGATCAGGCCAGCAGAGGCGGTTAGGGGTGATCAGATAGGCAGGTAGGCAAGTGGTTAGTAGCCAGTGGCCCCAGATTATGAGAGGGATCCCAGATTAGAGAGGTTGGAGGCCAGGCTGAAGGGCACCACACCCCATGCACAAATTTTATGTACTGGGCCTCTAGTGTGTGTGTGTGTGTGTGTGTGTGTGTGTGTGTGTGTGTTTGATGATCTTTCCAAGTTAACTTGCAAGACTTTAACTGAGAAATGACCTTGGGACATCCAAGGGCCCTGGAATGATTCAAGGATTTATTATCTCTTCTTGAAACATTTATTTATTTATTTATTTATTTATTTGTTTGTTTGTTTGTTTATTTTACAGAGTGGAAGGGAGAGGGATAGAAAGTCAGAAACATCTATGAGAGAGAGACATCGATTAGCCGCTCCCTGCACGCCCCCCACTGGGGATGTGCCCGTAGCCAAGGCACATGTCCTTGCAGGAATCGAACCCGGGACCCTTCAGTCTGCAGTCCGACGCTCTATCCACTGAGCCAAACTGGTCTCGGTTTGAAATATTTCTAAATAGGCCAATATTATATACTTGAAATATGTGGAAAACTTTATCAAATAAAAATTAATAAATATATTTTATTTATATACATATATTTTAAATGTTATAAAGGTTTTAACTGCCAATGGAGGGCAAGGCAAAGTTACTGAATATTTCTTCAGCAGCGAATTTAAAAAAAATTGAAAGCAATGGAATTTTAAAAACAAAAGCCTTTGGGCATCCTGCTTTTTAAATAGGCTTTGTGGGGGTGTGTGGGGGTGGGTGGGGGGGTACGGGGGGGGAAACGTGGGCAGATAAAACAGCACCTGTGCTTCATGCGTCAAATGTATAAGTTTGCTTACTTTACTTTTTCAATAGAGATGCCTACTTTTATTACTTAATAAATTAGCTTTTTATAATATAATTAAGATTTCATATAAATTAAATTATATGATAAGCAAATATTTTTAATAAGTTAGTGATTGTAGTAAAGTCCTTTGAAATAGTTCCTGAAACCTCCGATAATCCTTCTGTGTATACAAATAAGCACTAGCCAAAAAGAATGTGGTTTGAAAGTAAATTTTAAGTTTATTAAAAAGGAGAAATTTAAAAATCTCTTCTACTACTATTTACAGGGTAAATTGAAGGTTACTATTCAAGCATTAAATCTAATAATTAATAAAGTCATCATAAATAAAAAGAGAGTCACTTAAAATGTATGTGGCAGTATTGTCCAGCATCCGAAAAGCAACCAAGTTTATTGCTCAGGCTAAAAGAAAGAAAAAAAAGTTTTTTTTAAAAAAAGAAATTGTCCAAATATGGCCTAGAAATTATTTTGGGAGAAAATAAAGGTAAATGCTCTTCAAATAATTAAAATGCAATGTATTAGGCCTCAAAAAAGAAGAGTAAATAATTTGCATTTTGCCTCCCTTACAAAGCTTATGTAGATATACTCAAAGACTGATAGCAAAGTCATTTACTGTCCCCATCCAAGGACTAGTAAAATTAGAAAATAAGCCTTATTTCTGACTGATTTAAATTGGCAAATTGAAATAACTATTCAGAGGAACTTAGTTGTAGTAGGCAGGAAACTACTCCTGGAGCACTAACTATTTTTTACTAATAGTTCATTGCATAGTAAAGCTGCTTATAATGCAATGAATTCAGAACAGTCACTTTTCTATAGTAAGAATTGAATCAGAAGCTATTAAGGCTGAATTCCACAACTTTCAAAAAGCCTCTTGATATTATTTAAAACAAAACGGGGATAGTGGAAAAATATCCTGTAAGTAAATTACATCAAGCCTTAGTTACTTTAAATTTTTTTTACTTTGAAATTTTTTCACTTATAATGCTGATGGCAAGACACACATAGTGTCAGAATAAGCCAAAGGAAAATGGTTTGGCAGAATGAAAAGATCCCAAATATAGTTTATAGAAAGGTGCTTTTATTAACCTTTGGTTGAGAATATGCTTGTATATTTCCAGAAAACTCCTCCAAGCCTATGTGGATTCCTGCAACAATGGATCCAAGAGAGGAATTGACCAGATTACTCTAACCACAGATAGCCATAGCCCCAAGCAACATGCTGACTTGCCAGAGGAGAAACAGAGATGGGAGATAGTGAAGATGCCTTGCCATGCTAGCACTCAGCAACTGTGTGTCACTGCAGGTTGCCCAGGATCTATCCAAAGAAGGTTGGACCTGCATTGGCATTGCTCACTGTTTGTCTGCCATCGAGAACTAGAGTATCATTACTTTCATGTTATAGGCAATAGTGATTGAGAAGGGAACTGTAGAAAACTGTTGGACAGTAAATGGAAAGAGGACTCAAAGAACTGTTGACTCAGAAAGGAGCTTATGGCAGACTGATTCCTTTGATGCCTGGCAGCAATTTAAAAATGACTTGAAAGAACTCAATCCTTTCCACTTAATTTAAAAATCTTAAAAGGACCCGAGCTCTGCATATGGCCTACATTCTTGACAAATTTATTAAGTAGAAAAGGGGGATATGCTGGAAGTAAATTCCAGCAGGTGATAATTATGCAAGAAGTTCATCAGAAGGCTGATGGGCCTTGGGGCTTCAGCAGGGCTGAAAATCTGCATATTATTAACTGCTGCTGAAAAGCTACAGGCATTTCTTCTAATCTGATAAACTTTTCCTGTTTATCAAACCTTACCTTTGATAAAGAGCCAATGTGTTTTCCAGTAAATAAAAAGCTATGGGTCCGGACATTCAGAGAGCTTTGTCACTAGAGCTAAGTTTTGCCTGGTTCCCCCAAAAGCTTTCCAAATTTAAATTTCTTGTCTAGTCTCTATTCATTTATGTACAGCCCTTCTTCAGATTCCTGAACACTTGTTGCAAAAAGACTGTGGCATAGGCATGCATATATTCTTTCTGATTGGTGTTACAAAGCCACTATAACCCAAACAGTCTGGTATTGGCACAAGAATAGGAATGTAGATCTATAGAATAGAACAGAGAACCCAGAAATTTACCCAAGGCATTATATTCAATAGGTACTTGACAAAGAATGCAACAGCATACAATGGAGTTAAGACAGTCTCTTCAATAAATGATGCAGGAAAAAATTACACAGATACATGCCAAAAAATGAAACTAGACTACTAATTTACACCATACACAAGAATTAACTCAAAATGGATAAAGGAATTAAATATAAGTTGTGAAAACATAAAAATCCTAGAAGAAAAAATAGGCACCAAAATCTCAGATATTTCATGTAGCAGAATTTTAACATCGCCTAGGGCAAGAGAAACAAAGGAAAAAATAAACAAATGGAACTACATCAAACTAAAAAGATTCTGCACAGCTAAAGAAACTAGCATCAAAATGGGAAGAGAACCTATGGTATAGGAGAACATATTTGACAATGTTACATCTGGCAAGGGGTGAATATCCAAAATATATAAAGTACCCATACAACCTAACAAAAGGAAGACAAATAATCCAATCTTCTCCCCTTGTAAAATATCAAATAAAATGTATATTAGATATTATGTCTGTTAATTATGTCTCTTAACCTTACTTCTGTATTTCTTGTCTTTTTGTTTTCCTGTGCTACATTCTGGGTAATGTTTTCTGATTTTTATTTTATTTTATTTTTTTAATTTAATAAATCTTTATTGTTTAAATTATTACAATTCTTTTTCTTTTTTCCTCACATAGCTCCCCTCCGCCCGGTTCCCACCCCACCATCTGCCCTTACCTTCCTCCCCCACTGTCTTCATTCATAGGTGTATGATTTTTGTCCAGTCTCTTCCCGCACCCCACACCCCTTTCCCCCTGAGAATTGCCAATCAACTCCCTTGCTATGCCCCTGATTCTATTATATTCACCAGTTTATTCTGTTCATCAGATTTTTTATTCACTTGATTTTTAGATTCACTGGTTGGTAGGTATGTATTTGTTGTTCATAATTTTTATTTTTACCTTTTTCTTCTCCCTCTTCTTAAAGAATACCTTTCAGCATTTCATATAATACTGGTTTGGTGTTGATGAACTCCTTTAGCTTTTTCTTATCTGTGTAGCTCTTTATCTGACCTTCAATTCTGAATGATAGCTTTTCTGGTTAGAGTAATCTTGGTTGTAGGTTCTTGCTGTTCATCACTTTGAATATTTCTTTCCACTCCTGTCTGGCCTGCATCATTTCTGTTGAGAAATCAGCTAACAGTCATATGAGTGCTCTCTTGTAGGTAACTAACTGTTTTTCTCTTGCTGCATTTAATATTCTCTCTTTATCTTTTGCTCTTGGCATTTTAATTATGATATGTCTTGGTGTGGTCCTCTTTGGATTCCTTTTGTTTGGGGTTCTGTGTGCTTCCTGGACTTGTAAGTCAATTTCTTTCACCAGGCGGGGGAAGTTTTTGGTCATTATTTCTTCAAATAGGTTTTCAGTATCTTGGTCTCTCTCTCTTCTTCTGGCACCCCCATAATTCTGATTTTGGTATGCATGAAGTTGTCCCAGAGGCTCCTTACACTATCTTCAAATTTTTGGAATCTTTTTGCATTTTTCTTTTTTGGTTGAGTTTTTTTTTTTTTTTTTGCTTCTTTGTATTTCAAATTTTTGACTTGATTTTTGCAGTCTCATAGTCTGCTTTTAGGTCTCTGCATAATATTTTTTATTTCAGCTATTGTATGTTTAATTTCTAGTTGGTCCTTTTTCATATCCTCGAGGGTCTCGCTAAATTTATCAGCTTTTTCTAGGAAATTCTTGAAAAACCTTATAACCATGGTTTTGAACTCTATGCCCAGTCATTTGCTTTCCTCCATTTCTTTCATTTGTGATCTGTTTCTTTGTCTCCACATTTTTGCTGCTTCCCTGAGTTGGTAGAGTAGCTTTGTGTGCTAGGTGTCCTATATGGCCCAACCTCCCCAGTTACCTGAGGTGGACACTCTCGGTGCACTCCATTGTGGACTGTGTGTACAGCCAGTCTTGTTGTAGTTAAGTCTTGATTGTTGTTGGTATCACTGGGAGGAAGTGACCTCTAGGCCAATTGGCTCTGAGGATCAGCTGTATTTGTGCTGGGAGATCTTCTGTGCTGGAGACAGCCTTATGAGATAAGACTTGCAAAATTGCAAAAGCCTCTGTGCTCAGGTTGGATGGGACAGAGCCTCAGGGCTGAGTCTTGGCTTCCTGTTGGCCCTGCCCTATGAGACCCCTGGATCTCAGTGTTCCTCAGTAATTGCTGCAAGCACCTCTGAGAGAAAGCCAACCTCAAGTTTTGCCCACTACCAGACAGTCTAGTTTCTCTCCCAATGAACCTGGATTTCCAGATTCTTGCTCAGAACTGGATTTCAGCTCAGTTGGGATCTTCCATCACCCTCCCACTAGAGAAAGCCAGTGGCACACTCAGCAGTCAGTCCTCTCTGCATGCACTTGTGTGTGCACCTCCAGACCTCTGCCTTCAGTGGCTCCCCTGAATTTCCATGTAGCTTTCTCTTTTACTTACAGTCCAGATTTCCCCTGTATGAGTCTCTCTCAGAACTGGGGTTCAGTGCAGTCGGGAGCTTCCGTATCCCTCCTGCTAGAGAAAGCCAGCCAGACACTCAGCTGCACATCCTCTCCAGCGTGTGTCTCTGTACCTCAGCCTTTTGCAACTCCTTGAGTCTCTGTATGCTTTTATTCTTTCATTCTAGTTGTAGAATTTCCACTCATCCAGCTTTCCTGTGATTCTGGATGATGTCCGTTTTGTCTTTTAGTTGTTTTGAAATTGTTATGTTAGGCAGCAGTTTAGGTGTTTACCTATGCTGCCATCTTGGTTTCTTTCTGTTTTCTGATTTTTAATATATGAATATACTATATTGATAATTATTGTCTGATAATTTCAATATCTGAAGTCTCTTTATGATGTCTCTTGCTCCTCTTATTCACTGCTCATGGTGTCTTGCTGTCTTATTTGCTTGGTTAACTTTGACTGACTGTTAGTCATGCTTATGAAAATTATTTTTGGGAATCATTTGAGGTCTAGACTGATAATACCTTTCTGCACAAAGAGTTTATGTTTGTTTCTTCTAAATGCTTGTGTGTATTACCTCTCTCAGATACTTAAAACAAATATAAGACTTGAGATAGTATAAACCTGGGTACAAATCTTTTGGTTTTGGTTACTTTTGGGTGACTCTTACCCTAAGATAGTGACTCTTTTGGGCACGAGTTAATTTGGGGGCTACCCCCACCTTTTGTAAACTCTGAACTATGATTTGTGTTTTCCTCCATCACAAACATATCAGAATGAGATTTCATATTAGCCCAGATAGGCAAATGCTCTCAGGGAAAAAGTGCTTCTGTGTTTGCCTACCTCTCTGTGCTGAAGATTCCTTTCTAATCACATTTTTATGAAGGTAGAATTTTGTTGTTGTTGTTGTTTTTAAAAAAATTAGTTAAAATTTTGGCTGCGTCCAGCAGGCTGAATAGTCCAAATATCTGCCCTACTATTCCTCAAAATATTCTTAATTTGTTACGTGAAAATCACTGGGGTAAGAAATGCTTTAGGAATGGTCAGTAGGAGAGAAAGTCCATTGGAATAAGACCCTAAAGGTAGTGAGGGATTTTATTTACCCATGACTGTTTGGGTCACTTAAGTATAATGCTACAAATGTAATATGAGATGTTGTAAAATTCAATCCATCAGTCCATCTAGGAGAATTTGTAGACATTTTTCAGTTTGTCATAGAAAACATTTTTAAAAATTTAGAATTGTCATGGCCATTAAACCAAACACTCATTTTCTTTAAAAGATTCTACCTAAAAGAGGGGCACCTAGTCTTATTTCCCACACAAGAAACTGTGAGCTGCCATTGCAGGCTGTATTGCTAATTCATTTCCAATTCCAGCTTTGGTTCCTTGAGCAAATAAACTTGCTCAGATGAGAGTTGCCAAAATGTTATATTGCGTAAACACAAGCACTCTACAGCTGTGTTTCTTAAAGGTTAATGCACTTATGAATCCCATGGAGATCTTGCTAAAATGCAGATTATGATTCCATAGGTGAGGGGTGGGGCAGGAGAGTCTGCTTTTTTAACAAGCTCCTAGATTGTCCTGGGGCTGCTGGTTCCCAAAATACAGTTTGAGTAGCAGGTCTATAGCTCAGAACATTCCTTAGTGAACCTCAATCTCTGTTCATTCCCATATAAGGCTTTCCCATGCCCAGGAAATTTTTTTGAATTTAATAAGAATTTAAATGTCAAGAGAAGAGCCATTCCAATTGGCAATTAAGTGTTTATAGCTGCATAGCAGGCCTTTCTCCTCACTGGATTATCTCTTTGTGGATAAAGCAAAATGCAGCATGATCCTCTATGGACGCACAACCCCAAACCAAAATTAGTCAGTAGTCTTCACATTTTACTTTAATTGAACATACTAATGAATGGTTGTTTTTCTTTTCTTGTTTTTATTTTAATCAACCCTCTCCATTTCAATCCTTGCTTCCTTAAGAAAAAAATGTTCATTTGGAAAGCTTTATTTTGTAGTTAAGAAAAGAGGTAGAAGGAGAAACTGATTTAGGAAAGTGAACCTACGTGAGAAGAGGAACCAACACCTTTCAACAAACTCACATGAAACAGCTATGTTTGATTGGTTACTAGGTCTGGGCATGAGACTGTGCAGACGTGTGTTGTTTAAATTGTCAAACCATAGCCACATCTGAAGAGTTGTACTTGGGTCTAAAACAATACTCAATTTTCATCCTAGGTTGTTTCTGCATCTTAACAAGAAAGAAAGTGTTTTCCTTAGTGGTTTAGTATCTTTTCACTTTTATTATTTAAATCCCTGGGCAAGAGCATGCTAGGTACTGACCATCTTGCAGAGTATGTTGACCTGAAGAAAAAAAAAGAAAAGAATGAGCAGCTTTAAATTAGCTAGGAATAAACATTTCATAATACCTCCCCCTAAGAATTAGATGGGGAGGAGAGTGTGAGGTAGGATTGAAGAGGGGTTCCTTCTTATATAAAGTCAGATCTGCCATTTGCAGGTCTGACCAATCAATCATTCTCCAACCTGTGATTCAGAGTTGCCTGAGTTTTACACTTTGATATAATGAGATAAATATATGGTGTTGGAATCTTTTACTTCCTCTTTACTAGACAGCTCTAGAAATAGTCATTCATAAGCCATAGGCAGTTGAGATGGAAACATTTGGAACCTGAAATTTTGGTCCAAATGGGGTTTTTGCTGGTGTTACTAATTAAGATGTACAAGTCAATGACATATGGAGAACAGGAAAGATGCTGGGAATCTCAGAGCCACACTCCAGCAGCCCCAAGTCTTAGGTGAAGACTCTTCATAACAGGCTCTGCTACACTGGTGACATGGGCACACTTCCTCAAATTGTACTAGTGAAGAAAATCCAAAGTAAGATTTTAAATAGTACATCTAAACCACACATGGGATCCTCCATTCTCTAGCAGCCTAAGACTTGTCAATCTTGGATGGGCATGGAGAAAAGACATTGAAAATAATGCCTCTGGGGATTGCGTGGAATTGTTGGGGGACATCTCTCATGAGAGATTGGAAGAAACCAGAAGTAGACTAAGTGCTATGGGAAACAGAGTACATTCCTTTTCTCGGCTGCTGAACTTTATCACTTTGTTCTCCAGAATTGCACCCTCCCTCTAACCTGTTTGGGAGCCACTTCTGAGTGAGTTGGTGCCAAGTTGTCATACTCATAGAGAACTTTGCCACTCTAAGTGTGGTCTGCGAACATCAGCATCAGCATCATCTGGGGCTTCTTAGGAATGAAGGTTTTTAGGCCTTACCCCAGACCTCCTGAATCAAGATCTGAATTTTAACAAGATTCCCTGGTGCTTCATAAGCACATTAATGTCTGAGAAATGCAAACTTACAAAGCAGATAAGTATTCTAATTGAAGATTTTCTTTCTCATCCAAGTTTGGATAACACCCTGTGCCGGGGCCAGGAATGCAGACAAGGGCTCTTGGTAAGCGCTTTCTTAAGAGAAAAACAGCCCTGGCTGGCTTGGCTCAGTGGATAGAGCGTCGGCCTGTGGACTGAAGGGTCTCAGGTTAGATTCTGGTCAAGGGCATGTACCTTGGTTGAGGGCACATCCCCAGTGGGGGGCGTGCAGTAGGCAGCTGGTTGATGTTTCTCTCTCATCATGTTTCTGACTCTCTATCCCTCTCCCTTCCTCTCTGTAAACAATCAATAAAATATATTTTTTAAAAAAGACAGAAAAACATCTCAAAAAAATCCAAAGCTCTGGACCAACAGTATTTCTATGGACTCATTCTCATTCTCCAATCTGTGATTCAGCGTTGCTTGAGTTTTACACTTTGATTTATGAGATAAATATATGGTGTTGGAGTCTCTTACTCCCTCTTTACTAGGCAGCTCCAGAAATAGTCATTCATAAGGCATAGGCAGTTGAGATGGAAACATTTGGAACATGAAATTTGGTCCAAATGAGGTTTTTGCTAGTATTACTAATTAAGATTCTCTTCAAAACTAGGCCAGCCCCAAGCTATCCAGTTGGCAGTGTTTTGAGAATCCCTCGGTAAACACGCAGTGGCTTGTACAAACAGGGAGGCTTTACTTTCCCATCATAAAGAGGGCCTGAAATAAATCCCAGACAACTCTAGAAGTTTGTCTTTGCCATAAATATAGTAGAATTCATTGAAAGCTGCCTCACTGCTGCGAGAGAGGACACAGGCTGGCCTGTTAATTGGCCATGGGAACCACTGGCTGGTGGGTTTCCCTCTGCTCAGACTACAGGAGGGAGGCCAATCTTAGCTTCACTTTTGGGATGTTTAAAGCTTTACATTTAGGTCATGCTGGTCTTCATCTAGAAGGAGACAGCCCCATTTCCATTAATGAACCTGAACAACTCCTCTGTAGTTGCTTTTCATGAAAAAGCCTTCCAGAGATTTACATGGCTGGAGCCCAATATTACTGTGCTTCTTCTCTGCAATGGAAAACCTGGTGATTAGTTCTTCTGTGTTGTTGGGGAAGAGGAAGAAAGATGGGAGGCTCACACTGTTTTCTTTTCATACACTGGAGGGGGTGAGTGGGTGGCCCACGCAGCCTGAAAGTGATGGAGCTGGATAGAGCCAGGGCTTTGAGCAAACGACATCAGCCGAAAGCTTTTAATATTGTATGAGCAAATACCCATTTGTTGAATGAATGACTGAGCAATTGATCTCCACAAGGACAGCGATTTGTTTGTCATGCTCATCTCTGTATACTCAAAGGCAAGACCAGTGCCTGATATATAGCAGATTTTCAATAAACATTGGAGCTCTGGGAGGTAACTGTTGAAATGAGTTCATTTTGCTTACTTAACCTTTTGCACTTCTTCTCATTTTAAAATACAGTTTAAAAAATTGATTTTAGAGAGGAAGAGAAAGGGAGAGAGAGATAGAAACATGAAGTATAATAGAGAATCATTGTTCTGCTGCCTCCTAGGCATGTGCCCTTGACTGAGTTGAACTGATACTCTGTCCACTGTGATGGGGAACATAATAATACATTTTGGGGAGGGGGCTAGCAGCCTGACTCTGTACCTAGTTAATCAGTATTCCTAATGCACATTCTTGTTAGCCTATAATCAAGTCACTGCCCGTTCCTTAATTATCTGGTCTTCCAAGACCTATTTATCTAAATACTTTCATTTTACAAAGGTCATAAACTATAACGATACCCTTAACCCCCACTGTCCCCCGTCCCCCAGGGGGTTATCAGTGTTGGCGCCAGGCCTTTAAGTGTCATCTCATATCCCCCATCCCAACACATGGGGCTTTTTGCAAAGTCTGGGAATGAAAGGTCCAGAAGTCTGATCCATATTTGGGGACAAAGAAACTAATGCATATAAAGGAAAAGCTTGCTCCACATCCATGGGCTCAGGATTTGGAAACAGGCTCCCCTGAGTCACTGTACTAACACATGTGAAACATCTGAAAATAAATGGGTTTAACCTGAATATCCGAGTACTCCTGCATATTTTTTTGGTCGCCTGGTAAATTCTGTAGCAACTGAGCCAAACCAGCTAGGGCTCTACTCATTTTATACTGCTTACAAGTCCCTATTCTTCTTTTTTCTGCTTACTTGATGGGGTCGTTCCAATACCTACTTGAGCTGATCCAAACTAATCCTTGTGTTAAGAGTCATTGTTTATCTTTCAAATCAGGACATGAAAATAGGAACTGAAATCCAGTTATAAGCAGTTTACAGACTTCTTTTAAACAATAGCAATTAGGTATTTTACTTTGGAAATTTGCTACAACTTAATGTAAGTATGAGTACATATCACAAAATTGCATATAATTTAACCTAGCTATTAAGCACTCGTATGTGCTATATAAAGACTTATGTGATGAGGTTTTAAAATTGCTTGGATAAGGAAGAAATAAGAAGACAAATGCCTCAAATTCTGCTCAGTCACGCTTACTCTGGAACAGAGGCAGTAGCTGGAACTGTTTGCAGGAGTTAGAGAGAAGGTAGAGTGCATCCAGCATGGCCAATAGGGACAAGAGTGTCTCTTTCTGATGTGCACAGGCTAAGAAGCAGGAAGGACTCCGTGCGATGGCGTGATTCCTCTAGCAGGGAAATGGAGAGATGCACCCTCATCTACTTCCTGTGCTGGGATAGTAACGATGTGTCTTGACACCAAAGGGACTCTGCTCAATTTAGATGTGCTCTTATGTGAAAAAGAACTTCCTTTTGACTCTTGGGACACTGAAAACGCCTCTATATTTTTTCTTTAGGACTTTGCAAGGGAGTGGGGCTTGTCTAACTGAGTGAGAGGTCCCTAGGAGGGATGCTGCTCTGGCCTCCATCCAAGGTTAGGAAGAAAAAGTACGGAGGACATTTCTGGCTGTCTGAACTTGAGCAAGAACCTCAGCTTCTCTGAGTTACAGGTGGACAGATATTATAACTTACGGGGTAATTATATTTTCCTTGATATGCACCTCACTGTGTTATTGTGAATATTCCAGACAGAAACTCCAGGCATAGAACAATGACAATTTCAGCCATTTATTGAGCATCTTATGATTCTGACATAAACTTTGGGAATTTACCATATTACCATGAGGTTACAAAAAGAATTAACATGATTATGTACTTATATTGGTATCGTATCAATTGAAGGAGATATAAAAAATACTTCTTTGCACTAACCCAACTTTCTTGTGAACACTTCACTGGTATTATAATAATAGGCACACATAACCACAGCCTAGTTCCGTGGTTCAACATCAGTGCCTCCTTTCTAGAGCCCACTTAGGTA
Organism: Antrozous pallidus; assembly: GCA_027563665.1. Taxonomy (NCBI): domain Eukaryota; kingdom Metazoa; phylum Chordata; class Mammalia; order Chiroptera; family Vespertilionidae; genus Antrozous; species Antrozous pallidus. The sequence goes on from CM050515.1 coordinate 7,384,251, forward strand.
GTAGTGGTGGCTAAATCTGGGATGATTCTCTGTGCGTATGTGAGTATGGGTGCATGTGTATACATATGTGTGTATTTTCAAAAATTTCCTAGGTAATTCTGTTGCTTGTTGGTTTAGAATCACTATTCAGAAAGCCCCATTGCTGTATTAATTTATGCAAAATCTTTGTAGAATTCACCTTCCCTATATACTGTAAACAATTTTGGAAAGAATCTCAAACTTAAAAGGAAAGTGGCAAGTACTTTTTTTTTCTGGAGCTTTTTGAGATAAAGTTGCTAACTTAAGATGCAATCATTTCTGAATACTTTAGTGTATATTTCCCATAAACAAGGACATTCTCCTATATAACCACAATGCAACCATCAAAATTATTATATAAACAATGTTACATGCCTGTAGTTTAATCTTGTAACCTCCTTCCAGTTTTACCAGTTGTTTAAAAAGATCCACTCCAAAATCATGCATCCCATTTGGTTGTCAGGCCACATGTCTGAAACATTTTCTCAGTCTTTGCTTCTGGCTCCAGATCTTGACATTTCTGAAAATTGCAGTCTTGTAGAATGTTTCTTAATTTGAGTTAGTTGGATGGGTTCTCATAAGATTTTAGTCATGTACATTTGATGGAAATACTGAAGTAATGCCGTATTTTCCTCAATTCATCCTACAGGTGGAACATAAATGTAATTTCTTCGACTGATGATATTCACTTAGACACTTGATTATGTTGTCTGCCAGCCTTCTCCATACTAAATTTATTCCTCTAGTCTTTGTAATTCATACGCATTTTAAGGGGTGGGTGTAATTTGAAACTATGTAAATATCCAGTTACTTTATAAACTTTCAATTTGTTATATGTATATCAATATGAACTCATGTTTTTCTTTTTAATTTTTTGGTTATGATCTATTGCTAATATTATTTACTTTGATTCTCCAATTGTCTTAGATTTGGTCAACCTGTTTCTATGACACTTTGACATCTACTAGTCAATCCTTATTTGAACACTTTTTTTCTTTTTTTGGAATAATTAGATGTTCTAGCTTATTGCTTGTCCTGCCCTAGACATGGAATTGTTCATGTGTGCAGGGAGCCCAGGTTCCTTTCAGTTGATAAGGGTATATAGAAACCAATATCTGGCTTTGAGGTGTCTGTATTGTTACTAGAAAGTTGCCTTCCCAGTGGACAGAGATAGGGTATAAATATGTGTAGGCAATAAATGTATATCAGTATACTAATGCATACATATATAGAAATACATAATATACACACACATTTACCTCTCTATCTATATTTATGTCTTTTTATCTAGCCATCTGTTTTGAAAACCCCAAAGAATCATATTGGTACCTCCAATTCCAATACAATACCATGGGGTTCATTCTAGTTTCATTCTCTTTCCCTACTGAAACTCCCTTCTCAGGCAGTGAAAAACTTAAATCCAACTACCTTTGCATGTTTGCTTACTTGATCAATTTTTTTGTACTTATCTAGTCCCCAGTGAAGCAATCCACACATGAGGCCCTTTCACCCTACTTCAGCTCCAATCCCCTAGGCTGGACCACTGCTGCGCCCCCACCTCATCCCATGTAGATGACTTCCTTGCTATGCTTGAACTCTGGCACTGTAGGCAAGCAACCCTCCTTTGGGAATGTCCCCTTAATCTTCCCTGGCTTCTTCATCTGACTTGGAGATAAGGTGGCCCCTTCCTTCTATTTCTTATTCTGCTTTCCTGGTAGCTCTAGGACTGAAGAGTTCAGGAAATGGAAGGAAAGGAAAAGAAAAAGAAGGGAAGAAAAGGGAAGGAAAGGGAAGGGAGGGGAAAAGAAGAGAAGGGAAAGGAAGGGAAGGGAAGAGAAGGGAAGGGAAGGGAAGGGAAGGGAAGGAAGGGAAGGGAAGGGAAGGGAAGGGAAGGGAAGGGAAGGGAAGGGAAGGGAAGGGAAGGACCATACCAGGTTTTTATGATTTGGAATAAAAGCTTTTCCTTTGTTTGAAAGATTAGTTTGAATCAGTCCAAAGTTGATCTGGCTCCAGCCCCATCCCCAGGATAAGGTGGAACACAGTGCTGCTCTGGGATTATCTTGCTGTGGTACTAGTGGACAGCATGCTCTGCATTTCCACTGAATTGGCCACTGGGAGCAAAGATTTCCTTTCCCATATTTATATTTTTCATCAATTGAATTTCTACTGCTCTTGTCACTGTTCTCTGTTCTTTGCTTATGCTTCTAAAATCCAAAAAAATAAAACTTTCACAATCTTTAATGCCTTCTGCTGACACAGTGGGAAAGGATTATAACCCTATGGTATTAGATAACAACAACAACAAAAAAACAAAAAACAAAAAAACCCAAATACAAAAAGTCCTTTTCACTCAACTTCACCTTCATCTCTAATGTTTTCTACGTATTACTACAACCATCCCGTCCTTAAAGAAACATCTGGCTGCTGTTGCTATTTAAGAGGTTTGCACCCCTTTGGTTGGGTTACATTAGCTTCCAGCTGGCCCACTATCACATACTATGTTAGTGTGAGGATGTCCTCTGACAGAAGGCATTGTCCTAGGTCACCTTTGTGCTTTTCTGCTCACCAGCTTCTTGTTTCATGGCAACATCACTCTCTATTTCAAGACAGGGCTTCCACTAAATGGTATGGACATGACTACTGTGTTTATAAGTGTGAAACCAAAGTAGATGTTTGATAAAAGCTTCCTGAAATAATAGGAATTTTATTTTTTGAATAATTTCTTTCAAAAGCATAACTGACGCATGTGTTGTGATGTACCCCCATTTTACATAGGACACCTCAAAAAGTCAAATTATGGAGTCATTTATTAAATGCCAGAGACATACGAGTGGCTAATGCTCTTCAAACCTCACAGCCCCAAAACAGCTCAACACGTCAGGCTGATAGTGGCAGAAGAGCACAAAAGTATCGATTACATCTTTGGGTCTGGAATGAGGAACCTGCTTCGCAAAAAAGCATTTTTTTTAGAGAAGCAAAAATTGAGCAAGTTAGTATGTAAGAATCACTAAATCAACAGAAACACATTATCTTGGACCACCTGGGCAATTTAGAATAAATGTGCTGTCCAGATTCTGGAATCATTGAGTCTACAGGGATGCACTATCTGTAGCTACTGAGGCGATTTAGGGTATGTTCTGATTCCAGGACCACTGAGTCAACCGAAATTCAGTTCTCTGTAGCTACTGAGACAATTTAGGATAAAAGTCCTGTCCTGGTTCCCAGAGGAATGTGCTTCTGTGACCAGTGAGATAACAATCATTGGAATATTCAAACCGCCAGCAAGGGAGTATTGGATAGCATACATAAGTTCTAGAAAATCAAAATAACGTTCTATTGTTTTAGCAAACAAATAAGTACAGAACCCAAACAACAATTTCTACCTGAGATGATTGCTACCATACTTCGCATGGTAAGTGTTAATGTAGGCAATACTGCTTGCAGTGGGAGGAATGGTATTTATAAAATCCTTAGTTGTGAATGTTAGCTTCCTGTTTTTTTTTTCCTTTTAAACAAATCTTAATGGAATAAATGACATGTCAAAATAATCTGAAGGCCTCTGAAACACACGAGATCTACCGAAATATGCCTCTAGATAGCATCCTGACAAGTTTGAGTGCTCGTGTTCAGTGGGTGTCTCCACAGCTGATTCATAGCTCACGCCTTGCTCTACACTCAGGAACTCAGCATGCCTCCCCTACACACTCCTCTCTGTCTCCTTTATGTAATCAGGCAAGGCCAAGCAAGTGCCCTCTCAACTGTTCCGAACTCCTGGAACTTCTCTCAAATGAGTTTGGCTTTTGAATAGTGCCTAGAGGGAAGAATTTCCCAGCACTAGATTTACATTATGTTCCTGCTGTGCTTTAGATATCATTTTAAAATTCTATTCACACTATGTGAGGGAAACAGTTTCAAGAAAATAAGGGTTTGAAAAATCTATCTTCTCTGCACACCTGTAATTCCCACTCTACCCCACTGTCAGTGAATGAAAGAATCTGTCCAGCAGACCTGAGAGGAAATGACCTTCTCTGGAGCTGTCAAAGATGATTTTTAAAAAACATTGTAGGAGAGGGATATGGCTCCTTCAAAATGCTTCATTCTTCTCTTATATAGGTAGGACAGTTGCTTTTCCCAGTTGGATGGGATGTCTGTGTTGGGGATGAGTTCTTAGGAGTCACTCTCTAAGCCACTGTTTGTTAAGTAAGGAGCGACATCTGGGAGGCAAGATGTCATATCTGATAGTGTGAGGAAAGTGACAGTAATGCCAAGTTTACCTGGAAACAAGTGGCAGACTTATCCAAATCAAGTTGGGAGATGAAAGACATCAAGAACATCAGTGCTCAGAGCTCCTCAGGGAAGCTGGTTTCTTAACACGATAATTTTCACAAAGCTAAACTGATAGAGTCTATGTAAAGTGCTTAAATTAAATCCAGCTCAGTCAAGTGTGTGTAGAGAACCCTTTGAAGAGGTGCTTAGAGAAGTGATGATGACTCTTAATGGGATTTTTAGACTGGTGTGGAGAGCAAACTCCTATAGCTTATGATTAAGTGGTCATTCTCCTGCTTCCTGTAGGTGGACAGGACCAGTGAACCAAGCTGCCCTAGTGAATTGGTTCAGTAGGAAGAATTTATCCTTGGCTATGTGACATATACACATTTACAGACTGACTGAAAGGTCTGGGAACAATTTTTTAAAAAGTATTGTTTATTTAGTTGATTCACCTCCTAGAGCTTTATCATTCTTATTTGTGATGGAAAATAATGCAATGGAAGACTTGTGAAAAGTCAGTTCAATATTCCCAATTCTATTGCTTCAAAATAAACACAAGAACCCACCAAGCAGTTGATAGTCATCTACGATCATTATTTTGTGTTCTCACATGTTCCTTTCATTAGCTAGCTGTCAATACCCTACATTTCTATCATTAGATAACACTTTTAATGTTAAGATATTGATGTTAAAATGAAACCCGAGTCATGTAACTAATATTGATACTTTAGTAACCTGTAAAGCCAGCCAAGGTAGTCCCCAACAGAATGGCTCATGGGACAGGCACTTTTACGGTGGCAAAGGAAGAGAAAGCCTATAACTGGGTCACGGTAAGCCAACCCTTGGAGATAGATGCTTTGAGTATTGTCATTGGAGCAGCTAGCTTCTTGCTTGCACTGCAACCAGAACCCTCCCCAGTCCTCCACCCAGGTCACATTTCTGCAGAGAAGACATTTCATGAGGTTTGTCTTCTTCCTTGTCTTGTGTCCCACCCATCTCTCTGAATACTGCTTGGTTTGGTGTATGGACTCCTTGGGAGTGAGAGAGTGCATCATGAGAGAGCTTAGAAATACACATAAACTTGGGGCTTCTAGCCCTGAGCAGGAAATGAGAGCTGAGAAGAGGGATGAGTGCTCTATTGGAAGGGCAAAATGTTACCGAAGCTGTCATTTCCTGCCAAGCCCAACGCCGTTCTCTGATGTGTGTGACAGGACTTAATAATCGTGTGTGACTTTACGTGCTCAGGCCACCTGCCAGCAGGAAAGTCTGTTGTGGATCTATGAGTAGGAAGTTGATAACATTTTGCCCTTGGGGGTTGATATGAAGGGAAAACCATGCAGTCTTTTTTAGCTTTGAGTTCTGTGATTCTGTGGCAACAAGACAGCAGTTCTGAGAATCTAGTGAAAGAACAGGGAAGACAGTGCAGCTTTGAGGTGGGGGAGGAGAGCAGGAGGAGGCAGAACGGGGTTTATTTGGGACTGTACTTGGCACTTCACTTTCGTGTCTGGGATCTGAAGGAGGAACTCTTTCAACAGGCTGTGGATTTGGATCTGGGTGAGGCATTATTGGTCATGTTTAGAGAACAACTTTGGATAAGAGAAGAAAAGGATGTCTGGATATCCTATTGTCTGGGCATTTTCAACCTTATCTTGTTAATAACACTGGCTTTTTCGGAATCATTTTAGAACAACAAAACAGAAACACAACTTTTTATTTGACTTGTGCTCTCTATTTATTGTAATAGTGATGGGAAAACCTCAAAGTCAGAAATTCAGCTCTGAGAATGTATGAATGCTCTGGGAATGTCTGCCCAGTGCGTGTACGTCTCCATCTGCCACACTGACTGTGCAGTGGAGACCTTGCACATAGACTGTATGGCAGATGGCCAGACTCTCTCAAGTTCGAGCTCACATGTGGATAATTACATATACCCAAAACATGCCCCAGGCAGTGTCTGTTCTCATCCCTGGCAACATGGGATACAGTGCCCCCTAGGTCAGCAGCCCTGGTCATTGTCACCCCATTACACTCCCCCTACCCATCAATCCATAGTCCCTTCTGACAGCAAGGTACAAAGTAGAAGATTCATTAGTAAGTTCACATTACTCTTTGGGTACACTAAGGGTGCAGTGGGGGAGACAGATTGGAGGGCCTGTGAGAAAGTATAGTTATTGATCTCAGAGAATTTGAGACCCCAAAGAGTATAAGCAGATGCTCCATTCAGTGCCTGGGTTGAATTCTGGAAGACCAACTGCTGTTAGCCCCTTTCCCTTACACTCATCTGCTTTATTCCACATCTGTGTCATTTGATGTGAAATTACCTGATTAAAAAATAATGTGACAGGAAGCCATGGAGGAAAGGAACCTTTATCTAGAATTGAAAATAAATGAGATAAATTGACAAGGCCTTTACTTAAAAATTTAATATAATCTACATAGATTTTTATGATCTTTAACAAGTACTTGTTCATCAGTGTCCTCATCAGAAAGCATTTCAGAGCTGGGTGACTGAACATGCATGCTTAGCAACCAGGGTCTCTGCTAGGAATTCACCCTGTGAAACGATGACATCAATACTGGCATGCATGTACATATTGGCATAACAAAATCTGTGATTGAACAATGAATACCTGTGAAAATGACAGGACCTTTTTGGCCAGATGGCACAAATGTGATAAATACTCTTCTGTCTCTCTAAATTGCCCAGCACAGCTGCTTCTATACTCAGAATAAAGTAGCTGTTCCCCAGAAGAGTGGTCCCACACTGTCTGATGGATGATTCTCCTCTGCTGAGGGGACTCCCAGCCTGGACCCACTGGTTATGTCTCAAAGAAATATCCCATATTAACTGGGCTCACATCCCCAAGCATTTGTGCCAAGTGCTGCATTGCACTGGCTTTGTGGGTCTGAAGGGGCCTTGAGCAGTAGGCCCCTGCTTTGCTGGGACAAGTCCTCTCCAATGACCCTCAGGCCCTTGGCTGAGCTCTGGTCACCAGCACAACCCCATCCCCTCTTGTAAACTTACTGTTGGAGTCCTTGGGTTCTTTCCTGGCCACAAGCTGCAGAGTCCCCTATACTACATTGACCTGCTTCTCTGATTTCCAGAATTGGGAAGCAAGGGCACAGGCTTCCCTGAAATTAGCATGCTTCCTCTGCAGAACTACACCAAGGGAATCCTGGGGCTGCCTTCCTTCAGTCTGAAAAGTGTCTCTGCTGGATTTTCTTCATGTCAGTGGGCACCTGCTGGCTCCACAATTGTTTAACTAAGAGAAGCAGCCAAAGGTATTCCTCACAATAGTAAAAATCAGCTCTAAATTTACTTGTTGGTTATACCTAGGGGAAGAGAAAGGGCTGATCATTGATTCTCAGTAACCTGCATTGGCTATAAAGAATAAAGCAGCACTCTGCTGAATGAGGAATGGTGTTTGCATTTTGAGGCAAGTAGATATAGGCATGTCTACTGTGTCCCTAAGTAGCATAATGGCAGACTGCTTGCCCTTGTCTAAGCAGGCCCGAGATGTTCCCACTTCTCCCTCATCCCTTTACCATCTGTCATGGACCTGAGCATCTCCAGGGCCTGTGTACATCACAGGTCTCTTTAGGGAGCCCTACGGAAGCTTTCATCTGCCTGTGAACTGGTGATGTGGCCTTGCTTTGTCCCTCTTATGGCTCTCCACTTACTCTACACCATAAGTGTGATTTTTGTTCTTGTCTAGACACACTGCAATATAATTTTCCTGAGGAAGGGGCATTGTTTGGCTCACCCAGGATCTCCCTCCCCTAGCCCAGCTGGAATCACCCCCACATGTCATGCAGCTTGTGTCATGCAAGTGTTGGCACAGTGAACTGAGGTCCGTCCGGGCAGCAGTTTTGGGGAGCAGCCAGAAAAACTGACAGAAAGTGACATGTATAGGAGCCCCAGGGTAATCCTGAAATGGTGACAGGTTTGGTGAGCTGAAGAGGCATCATACAGAGACATGGGAAATAGTCCTCTTCCTGACAGTAACATTCTATATGGGCTTGGGAAATGAATTTTTTATTAATAACAACAGTCATAGTTACCATGCTAGGGTCTTATTTCCGTAATCTGACTTTATCTACACAAAAACGCTAGTCAGTAACAAATGTTATTATTTCTAATTTTAAAATGAAATGGAGCTCAGAATATATAACAGGTCATGGTGGAGCGAGGAATCAAATGCCTGTGTGTCTGCTGTTGTCCTATTATATCAAACTGCCTCTCACTGCTGGCCTCTTTGGGACTCTTGTTAAACAGCTTCTAAGTTCCAGGGTCCCCTTGACATCCTTAGTGGTGTGTTCGGATAGGAGCTGGGAAAGGGACTGGGCTCTGCTGTCCTGTTGGTAACCCTTATAGAAGAGGGTCTGACAGATCTCTTTCATCTTCTTGTCAGCAGGGTTAGTTGGCCTTGACTGTTGCAGTGGGTAGGGCTATATCCTCCATAGATCTCTATAGTGTACTACAAATCTAGATAGAATTTGTTGATCTAAAATTTTATGAAGGTACTAAAAGTGGGAGTTAATAATACAGGATCTACACTGAGAAAGGAGAGCTGAAGTTTTCTGTTTAGCTATCTTAAGCATGACCATATACAATAAACATTTCTATGATTGATATATTAGTTCCCTGCTGCCAGTATAACAAATCACCACAGACTAGTGACTTAAAACATACAAGTTTAGTCTTTTATAGCTCCAGAGACTAACATCAAAGTGTGAGCAGGCTGGTTCTTTCCGGAGGATCCAGGGAAGACTGTTCCTTGTCACTTTCAGCTTCTAGAGGCTGCTGCATCCTTTGCCTTGCCTCTGTCTTACAAGGACCCTCGCGATTACAGTTAGGGCCCATCCTCCCATATCAAGATCCTTAGTTCATTATATCTTCAAAATCTCTTTTGTCATATCTATACTAATAAAAGGGTAATATGCTAATTAGCCTGGGAGACCTTCCAGGAGACCTTCCAGACGTTCTTCTGGACAAAGCCATGGTGGCTGGGCCAAAGTAGGGGCAGTTAGAGGCCAAGAGAGTAGGGCAGTTGTGGGTGATCAGGCTGGTGGGGAGGGAGGGCAGGGCCATTGGGGGTAAGCAGACCAGCAGGGGGGCCAGTTGTGGGGGAGCAGGCTGTCATTGGAGGTCAGTTGGAGGTAATCAGGACAGTGGGGGTTGGAGGGAAGTTTGGAGTGAGCAGGCCAGTGGAGAGAGAAGGTGGGGGCAAGCAGGAAAGCAGTGGGGGGCAGTTGGGTGGGAGCACACTGGCATGGGGGGGGAAGTTAGGGGTGATCACACTGGTGGGGAGGCAGTTGGGGGTGAGCAGGCTGGCAGGCAGAGTGATTAGGGGCAATCAGGCAGGCAGGTGAGTGGTTAGGAGCCAGCAGTCCTGGATTGTGAGAGTGATGTCTGACTGCTGGTTTAGGCCCAATCCCTGTAACTGGCAGTAGGACATCCTTTGAGGGGTTCCAGATTGAAGAGGGTGAAGGCCAGGCTGAGGGACACCCCACCTCATGCACAAATTTTGTGCACCTGGCCTCTAGTCTTAATAATAAAAGCCTAGGATTGTAATGACCACTCACAACCAAACACTGACCATCCAGAAGTCAGTGCTGAATTGCCCAGCTGCAGCCTGGTGAACCAGCACTGACTGCCCAGGTGGCTGAGACACAGAAAGTGAGTTAAGGTCTGATCTGTAGCCTCAATGGAAGCTGTTGTTCAATGTACTTACCACTCTCTCTCCCTCTTTCTTTCTGAGCTTTTCCAGCCACCAGGCTTTTCTTTCTCTCCCCGCCTCCATGGTGGCTACTGTTAAGCCCCGCCTCTTTGACCAGGCCCAGAGATAAGCCTGAAGATGCTGACTGGCATAGGAAGTGACCAATCAGAACCAAAGATGAGTGTTGTGGGGAACCAATGGCTGCCTAGGAGGCAGAGCTTCTGAGACTGACTGGCATAGAAACTGACTAATGAGAACCAAATCTGGATGCTATGGGGAGCCAATGGTTGCCTAGGAGGTGAAGTTTCTGATGCTGACTGGCATAGAAACCAACCAATGAGAACCAAATCTGGGTGCTGTGGGGAGCCAATGGCTGGCTACCTAGGAGGCAGAGCTTTTGATGCTGACTGGCATTGAAACTGACCAATCAGAACCAAATCTAGGTGTTGTGGGGGGCCAATGGCCAGCAGAAGAAGGCAATTGGGGGTGATCAGGCTGGCAGGGGAGGGCAGTCTTGGTTTAGCTCCAATAAGCTCTACATAATTCTAGCTGCCTGTTTTACTTAATATCCCAGAATGTCTACTGGATGTAGCATCTCAAGTTTCATTTTAATTCTGATGGCTCTGGACCTGTCATCTCTAAGATCTCTAAAGTGCTGTGAGTATAGGGAGGTTGGTACCCTCTGTGGCAGATGCAAAGGACATGACATTTCTTAGAGCATTGTGAATCTCCATTCAAGGATGGTCCTATCATGCAAAGGATTTTGTGAGATAATACAGTACTAAGAATTTACTAGACAACACTGGTTCGAGGAGAAAGAATTTCAGTGGTGAGGTTTAGTGGTAAGTAAAAGATATTTGTTTTTGAGGGGTCTCATGGCCAGTCCAGACCAAAGATATCAGTGTTCCCTCTACACACCCACCAGTGCCTTGAACCATCTGCAAGGTTCTATTTCTCCAGGCTATTGGAACTGTGAACTATCTTAAGTTTTTCAGTTAACTGTTAGTTGGAAACCAAGTAATACAGGGTGGAGAATTAATATACTTCTTCTAGTTATTTCCATAGCTGGTAAGGGAAACCTGAGAAGTATGGTGGTTTTCTGTGGTCAAAGAAGTGGTGGTCACTTCCAGTTATAATGTGGGCAGCCAGCAATGGGGCATGGAAGGTAGGGAAAGAGCAGCAACAAAATATAAGAAAACAGAAGGAGCCTTGTTTCTCTTCATCTTTATTTTGAAAAAATTAAATCTATAGTATAGTTAGAACATAACATAATAAATACTTTAGATTGACCAGCTATTATCATTTAGCCACATTTGCTTTCACTCACACACACAGGTATATGTATACATATATATGTGTGTATTTATATGTAAATATGTATATATTGACACAGATACACATACATTTGCTTTTTCTTCACTGAACCATTTGTAACTAAGTTGAAAATGTCATGTCATGTCACGCCTGAATACTTTATTCATCTCATCAGACTAAGGACATTCACTTACATGACCATACTACTATTATCATCACTTCTAACTAAACTAATAATTATAAATAACATTTAATATATATCTCGTATTTTCATTTCTCCAGCTTTCCAGAGAGGAAGAGAGAGGGATAGAGAAATAGAAACATCAATGATGAGAGAGAATCATTGGTTGGTTGCCTCCTGCATGCCCCTCATTGGGAATTGAGCCCACAACTCTGTCATGTGCCCTTGGTTAGAATTGTACCTGGGACCTTTCAGTCTGCAGGCAGAAGCTCTATCCACTGAGCCAAATCAGCTAGGATGCACTTTTGTTTTTTAATAGAATTTTAAAAGTATATGTTTTTATTGATTTCAGAGAGGAAGGAGTAGGGAGAGACACGAATGATGAGAGGGAATCTTTGATTGACTGCCCCCTGTTCACCCTGACTGGGAATCTAACCTGACTCCTAGTTCACAGGTCAACACTCACCCACTGAGACACACTGGTCAAGCCCACAAAGCTGCCATTTTAAAGAACATTCCAAGGGATTTTGAAACTTAAAGAAAGAATGACCCAGTCAGGCTTGTTAAAGATATACTTAAAAAATAATTCCTTCACAGTCAAGAATGTACATTTTAAAATCCAAGTGAGTGATTCACTAGTGATGGGTTTTAGGCAAAAAAATGTGCCCGCCCCCACTCTCTCTCATCACACACACACACACACACACACACACACACACACACACACACAGACACTTGCTCCCTTCTGCAGAGATAATGCTTTAAAGTGATTAATGGCTTTCCTACTTGTACCATACTATGTGAATAACTGCTCCACTTACATATATTTTGGAAACTACACTGTGAGATGAAAATCAAGCATACATATTGAAAAATAATAAGAAATATGAAATTCTTTAATTTCAGTTAATAAAAAGAGAATGAAAGAAGCCCAAATTATGATTGTCTTTCCAAGGCCACTCGCTTCTGATCACCAGAAAAAACCCTCCTGTGAGTGTGTCTTGAAACAGATCAGCTTTTGTGTCATTGGGTATTCCTGGGTAGATTATCTTTAGGGTGATCCTGTTCAAACATACTGGACCATGTCATCTCACAGAATAGAAACAAAACCTTTTAGCACTTTTTCAGAGGTGAAATGTGGTACAAGAACAGTATTATTGCACCCCAAGGACTCTTCCAACAGATTTTGCATATCACATATGTGGTTTTTGAGTGGTTAGGCTCTCAGAGTTGGAAGGAATGCAGGGAAGGATACATAGAGCAGGCATTATGCCAGGAGAGACATTTTTTTTCAGATCTGAGGGATTTTTTGAAAGAGATTAGAAAGCTTATGGAACCTAAAGAGACTATTTAAAAGAGATATGAATATACTTACTCTAGATTAGAATTTATAGTTGAGGGATGAAGTAAATTATCTCTGTATCTTGAGTTCATTTTTTTTTAAAGAAATGACTTACTAAAATATTTTCTATGTACAATTATTCAGAATAGTGATGTCATTGGAAGGAACTAGCCAGCTGCTGGAATGATAGTGATGAGCACTCTGAAGTTTTGTCCGTGTGGAAATATAACTAAATTAATTCAGATTTTTGTACTGAGCAGTATCCAATGATCCATAAATACTTAGACTCTGGTGACTTCAATACATTTAAAAGCCTGTAGGAAACTATTTTATGACTTGCAAGAATTTGATGTTTCATGCATTTAAGAAATATATTAATAAATCCCAGTAACACTAAAAGAATCCTTTTGCTATAAGAATATATATAGTATTACATAAGTAAGTCTCCTATAAGCTCCTTTCTGGGTCAATAGTTGTTTGAGTCCCCTTTCCAATGTTCAACAATTTTTTATGGGTTCTCTTCCCAAGTACTGTCCAACAGTTTTTCCACGGGTTACCTGTGACATGACAGCAATGACACCCTAATTCTGGATGGTGGACAAATGGTGAGCAATGTCAATGCAGGTCTGACCTTCTTTGGCTTGGTCCTGGGCAACTTGCAGTGATGCACAGCTGCTGACTGCTAGCATGGCAAGGCGTCTTCGCCATCCCCCATCTCTGGACTGTTTCTCCTTTGTCTCCTCAGCGGGTTGCCTGGGGCCACCACCATCTGTGGCTGGAGTAGCCTGGTTGGTTCCTCTATCAAATCCATTGTTGCAGGAATCCACACGGGCTTGGAGGAGTTTTCTGGAAATATACAAGCATATTCTCAACCAAAGGTTAATAAAGGGACCTTTCTGTAAACTAGGCTCAGGATATTTTCATTTTTGCCCAAACCATCATTTTCCTTATTCTGACACCATGTGTGTCTTGCCATCAGCATTACAAGGGGAAAAATAATTTAAAGTAAAACATTTAAGTAATTAAGGCTTGATGTAATTTACTAACAGGACAATTTTCCACCATCACCCCTTTTGTGTTTTAAATAATATTAAGAGGCTTTTGGAAATCCTGCAATGCAACCTTGATAGCTTTTAATTCCATTTTTTGCATATAAATATGACTAGTCTGGATTCATTGCATGTTAAGCAGCTTTTACTATGAGATTAACCATCAGTAAAAATTAGTTAATGTTCCAAGAATAGTTTCCTGCCTAGTACAACTAAGTTCCCTTGAATATTCAGTTATTTTAATTCAGTCTGAAATAAGGATTATTTTCTAACTTCTTTTTCCCTTGGCTATGGATAGTAAATGACACTAACTGAGCTTCTGTGACCAGTCTTTGAGTATACCTACATAAGCTTTGATTAAGGAGACAAAAACACAAGTTACTCACTTTTCTTTCTGAGAGCTAACATATTAATTTTAATTGCAATTTCTCAGATATCTAAAAAACTGTTTTTACTTTCTTCTTCTTCTTCTTCTTCTTCTTCTTCTTCTTCTTATTATTATTATTATTATTATTATTATTATAAGTTTAGAGCAATTTCTAGGCTATGTTTAGGAAGTTTCTTTTAAAAACTTTTTTTCTTTCTTTTTTTTACACCAAGCAACCTACATGATTATTTCTTAGATACTGACTGATATTGTCACATATCTACATATTTAGTGACTCTCTTTAAAGTTGTGTTGACTGCCTGAGACCGGTTTGGCTCAGTGGATAGAGCGTCGGACTGGGGACTGAAGGGACCCAGGTTCGGTTCCAGCAAGGGCATGTACCTTGGCTGCTGGCACATCCGCGGTGGGGGGCCTGCAAGAGGCAGCTGATCAGTGTCTCTCTCATCGATGTTTCTGACTTTCTATCCTTCTCCTTCTGCTCTGTAAAAAATCAATAAAATATATTTTTAAAAAATGAAGTTTAAGTAAAAAAAAAAAAATAAATAAAGTTATGTTGACTGTATTTATGATCAGATTTAATGCTTGAATTTGATTCCCGTAAATATTAGCAGAAGATATTTCAAAATTTTAAAATTTCTACTTTTCATTAAGCTTAAAATTTGCTTTTACACAGTATTCTTTTTCACTCATTTGCATATACACAGGGGTTATGGGAAGTCTTAGTAACTTTCTCAGAGGACTGTCTTGTAGGGTGTAAGGAAATTTTCACTTTACTTTGGCTTATGTTAAACCTAATTGCTTATAAAAATATTGGCTTTTCCTATAACTTAATTTATATGAGACCTTGATTATATTGTAAAAAGTTAAATAAGTAATTGAAGTAGGTATCTTTATTCAGAAAGCAAAGTAAGCAAACTTATATATTTGATCCAGTAGGTACAAATTCTGTCCCCTCCCCAGCCTGTCTAAAATGCAGGGTGCTCGACGGCATTTTGACTTTAAAATTCTGTTGCTTTTTTTTTTTTTTAATTCATTTGTTGAAGAAATCTGGTTCTGCAACTTTGCCTTGCCCTTAGAGGTTAAAACTTTATAAAAAATATGTACATAGACAATATATATTTATTAATGTTTTATTTGATAAAGCTTTACACATGATTTCAAGTATATTAAATCAGCTAAATTCAAAAATATTTATTTTAAGAGAAGAGAATAAATTCTCTCTTCACGCCAGGGCCCATGAAATATTTCAAAAGCCATCCCTGGGTTAAAGTCTTGAGATTTTAAAATTTAACTTGGAAAGATCATCAAATATATATATATATATATATAAATAAAAACTGGTGCACCATGCACCTGAATGCTCCTTGTCACAATGTCATATATTATTTTAATCTTTATTGATTGAGTATTACAGATATCCCCCCTCCTCTTCCCTTCCCTATTATCACCCTCCCATCCCATTTCAGGCGTTCACCACCCTATTCTCTGTGTCCATGGTAATGTATATATGCATATATAAGTTCTCGGGTTAATCTCTTCCCACTACTCCTCCCCCTTTCCTCTGAGATTTATCAGCCTGTTCCATGTTTCCATGCTTTTATTAATCAGTTTATTTTATTAATCAGTTTATTTTTTTCATTAGATTCTTCGTTCATTTATTTTTAGTTTTAGATTTAATTTTTAAAAAATATTTTTATTGATTTCAGAGATGAAGGGAAAGAGAGAGAGATAGAAACATCAATGATGAGAGGGAATCATTGATCAGCTGCCTCCTGCATGCCCCTTACTGAGGAATAAGCCCACAACCTGGGCATGTGCCCTTGATCAGAATAGAACCTGAGATCCTCTAGTCCATAGTCTGATGCTCTACTCACTGAGCCAAACCATCTAAGGCAATTCAGTTGTTGATCGCTATGTACTTATTGCCATTTTATTGTTCATATGTTTAATTTTTTAATTTTTCTTCTTACAGAATACCATTCAATATCCTATCTAATAAAGAGGGAATATGCAAATTGACTGTCACTCTGTCACAAGATGGTGGTACCCATAGCCACAAGATGGCAGCACCCAATCCCCTCATCCCTGTTGGAATCTCTCAGTCCTGAGGGTTCAGCAGACAAATGGCACAGCTGGACTACCTCCAGGTGAGCCTGGCTGTGCCACTTGCCTGCCACTGGAGCCCCCCAGTTCTTTCAGTCCCACTGGCGGTGAGCAGGCAAGAAGGCCCTGCAGACAAAAGACAGCAGGGCCTGCTTGCCAATTGCCACGGTGACCCACGAGCAGGCAAGTGGGCCCCACAGACAGCAGACAGCAGACAATAGGGCATCCTTGCCTGTTGCTGTGGCATCAAGCAGGCAGGCCCTCGTAGAGAGCAGAAAACCATGGGAAGCAAGCCTAAACTGTCAGTAGGACATCCCCTGAGGGATCCAGATTGGAAGGGGTGCAAGTCAGGCTGAGGGACCCCCCTCCCATGCACGAATTTTGTGCACTGGACCTCTAGTTTCATATAATACTTGTTTGTGGGTGATGAACTCCTTTAGCTATGTCTGTGAAGATCTTTATTTGACCTTCAATTCTATATGATATCTTTGCTGGGTAGTGTAATCTTGGTTGTAGGTCCTGCCTTTTCATCACTTTGAATATTTCTTGCCAGTCCCTTGTAGTCTACAAAGTTTTTGTCCAGAAATCAGCTGACACATATGGGCACTCCCTTATAGTGATGTCATTGGTAGGTAACTAACTGATTTTCTCTTGCTACTTTTAAGATTCTCTCTTTGTCTTTAACCTTTAGCATTTTGATTATGATGTGTCTTGGTGTGGGTCTCTTTGGGTTCATCTTGTTTGGGAGTCTCTGTGATTTCTGGACTTGTAAGTCTATTTATTTCAAAAGATAGGAGAAATTTTGTCATTATTCTTTCAAATAGGTTTTTAATTTTTCCTCCCTATCTTCTTCTTCTGGTACCCTTATGATGCGAATGTTAGTATGCTTGAAGTTGTCCCAAAGGCTCCTCATACTATCTTCCTATTTTTATTTTTCAAAATTTTTTTCCTGTTCTGATTGTTTTTTGTTTGTTTGTTTGTTTGTTTTTGCTTTCTAATATTCCAAATATCTTATTTGATTCTTGGCATCCTCTACTCTACTGTTTATTCCTTATATATTATTTTTCATTTCAGTTATGCTTCATTTCTGACTGGTTCTTTTTTATGTTGTTGATGTTCTCACTAAATTCCTTGAAGTTCCCATTAAATTCCTTGAGCATCCTTATGGCTATTGTTTTGAACTCTGTATCTGGTAGTTTTCTTGCTTCCATTTTATTTAGTTCTTTTTTCTGGATATTTCTTCTGTTCTTTCATTTGTGACATGTTGCTTTGTCTCCACATTTTGCCTGCTTCCCTGAGTTTATTTCTAGAGCTGCGATGTCTTCTGGAATTGGTAGAGTGACCTTGTGTAGTATGTTTCTTATAGGGCCCAGAGGCTCATCCTCCCAGTCACCTGAGCTTGGCACTCCAGGTGAGCCCTTATGTGGGCTGTGTGCACTCTTCTGTTGTAGTTGAGCCTTGATTGCTGCTAATGTCACTGGGAGGGATTGACTCCCAGGCCAATGGGCTGTGCAGACCATCTGTGAATATAGTGGAAGGGCTGCTGTGCAGGAGGTGTCTCTATGAACCAGGACTTACTTCAGTGGGGTTTTGATGTTCACCATGTCCACACCTTGAATGTGTTTCTTATGGATGTGGTGGGGTTGTAATATGGTATGGTCTGAAGCTGACCACTGGGTGCACTGGTTCTGGGCCTCCAGGAGGTGAAAAATCAGCTATAGTTTGTGCTCTGTCTAGGGCCACCCAGCCCTAGCTATCTGCAGATGGTTGCTACTTGTTTTGGGCTTGGATTTGCCCAGGAGAGGACAAGCTGTGAACTGAGGCAGACTGCTATTAGTGTTGAGCCCATGGAAACTTACTGAATGGTATGGGGCCTGCTGAGGCAGGATGTTTCTTGTTTAAGACATTTTAGGAAGGTATGACCTAGGATAGACCGTTCATATGAAAAAGCTACAGCTTGGATGAGTTGCAAGTTGGGTGGGGTGATGTCTCAGGGAATCACTGGGTGAACAGTGTAGGCTGGGTTGATGGAGACTCAGATATGGTGCCTGCCAGTTGGCTTTATGGTGGTGAGGTCTCAGAAAAGGAACAATGACCTGTGTTAGCACTTTTGTCTGGGAGAAAGCTATTTCCCTTTTCTTGCCCTAATGCTAGACAATTTATTTCCTCCTTGTATGTCCCTGGAACTTTTCAAGCTGCTGCCCCAGTGCTGGTGATCAGAAGGAGGGAATATGAGTAAGTCTGTGCATGGGCACTAAAGAGAAATGCCTGGATATTTTATCAGCCCTCTGTCTCCCTCAGCCTCAACCCCCTCTGGTTTTTACAGTCCAAAGACATGGGTATTTTCTTCCCAGTACTGAAACCCTGGACTGAAGGATCTGGTGTGGGGTTGGTACTCTTTGCTCTCCATGAGAGACCTCTGCCATAAAGATATTCCTTCTGATTAAAAATATGACACATGTGTGTCAGATCAGCCCACTCTATGCCTCTGCCCCTCCTAAAAGTCTTAATGTGGCTTCTGCTTTACTTCTCCAGTTGTGAGGCTTCTATTCAGTTAGATTTCTAGGTGGTTCTAAATGATGGTTGTTCTGTAGTATAGTTGTAATTTTGGTATGGTGTGGGAGGAAGTGAATGCCTTGTTGACCTACATGACCATCTTGATCCTCTCTCACCATAATGTCATTTTTGTATCAATAGTTTGGTGTTAGAGTTGAGATAGTGGATATTCACACTCTCGTAGTCATTAACAGGTAAAATAAATCTCTCTGCCAGGGTTAGCTTTTCTAAAATACAGATTTAATTGCGTCATTTCCAATTTAAAATCATTTAGGAGTCTCTAGGACATGACTAAAGCATGAAGCGCAATGCCATTTACAGTCAAGCCAACTGTATCATTCCAGTAACTTATTACCATCTCTAAACCCTCCACGAAGGCACATTAAAGTGCTCCCCAAGAGTTCAGCCTTTAATGCCTCTCCTCATGATCTTTCTCTTCCAGGAGCACCAGTTCTTCCTTACTCTCATTTATCCTACTCACATCCACCCAATACCCTCCATCTCCCAATCACACCACACATAATGTGATAGTTAGAAAAATTGTATCCTTCATTTAAAGCCAGGAAAACAACACTTTCCAATTCAGACTTGCCCTGCCTCCATCCACCAACCCCACCTACAGGGAGAATCATGCTAGTGGGCATTATACTACTTGGGTCTCCAAACATCTTTATGAATTGTAAATCCATCCTTTTCACAATAGAATTGTGATACGAGAGAGCAGACACCATGTCTTTCTCATTCTGGTCTTGCACCCGGCACAGAGATTTGCATATAGTTATCACTCAACTGGTGTTTGTTAAGTTAATTGAAGTGATAGGAAAATAAATCTTTGATGGTTACTAACTTATATGGATATTAAACATATGAGATACTTATTGTATTTTGTAACAAGATTGCAGAAACTATTCAATAGGGAAGGTGGTTCCCTAACAGTCTTTCAGTGATGCTTGAGTATCTATCACAGTTTGTGTTTTTGTGCCAAATATTTCTTACCATTATAGAGCATCATGTTTTCACCGGAAACATGATTACCTTTGGTTCTTCTTCCACTGTGCTAAAGAGAGGTTAGGTTGTCGCAAGGAAGTGAAGAACAGAATGTAAGATGCTCAACTACTCTGAACCCTTCTTTTTTCCATTCCTATTGAGTTACCAGTGCCCAAAATATTCCAAGGTGAGAAGAAATTTGGGATGTTCTCCAGAAAAAGAGAGAAGGCACCATGGTGCAGAAATCTGTAACTCTTGGCAAAGTTGAGCCGAAAGTGAGCTAGTGCCTGTGCTTCTGTGAAGGTCAGATGAGAGTGGAGAGAAGATTTATATGTTACAGAATAAGAAGTGGCCAGTGAAGGTAAGAAGTGAGCTTTTATATCCTATATTTGGCATGAGTCCTTTAGAAGTGACACACATTCCAGGTCTTTTGCTTAAGAGCTGATTGAGTCATTTTTGGCCAGAGAGAAACTCTGCAGCAGGAAAAAAAATGGCAAATTTTCTCGCTCCTTTGGTGCAAATGAAAGTCATACTCTATAGCTAGAGGACAGTTAGAATTGTGAACTAGCTCAGAAACAGAGACTCACAGCCTGGGTGCCCACCTTCAAACTCTCTCTGTTTCAACATGTAGCTGGCACCCTGCTCGACACCATGACTGGAACATGGTCCTTATCCTTAAAGAGTGTATATAACTGAAGCAGAGAAAAGGGCTAATATGCGCCAGCAATTAATAAACTACGATGAATCAAGTGAAGTGCCAAAATAAATGGCTGTCCTTTCCTCCTTCTTATCACTTGCTTGGCTTGTGGAATATACTGAAATGCAGGTCTGGGTGAAAAGAGTCCAAGGGAGGCCTAGATTCTTTAACCACAACTAATGTTCTATCTGCCCACTAGTCACAGCTGCCCTCTAGATCCGATCACCAGGGCCATGTTGCTGGACACAGTCCTGTGGTAACATCTGCTCTGCCCAGAGCAAAGCCCAGGGATTTGGGAGAGCAATGGAAGGAGAGGATGTCTATGAGGGAAATCTGCAGTGCAGTAGCCACACACCTGATGGGCCAGAACCTCTCTGTGGACACTGCTTGTGCTTGTAGCTACTGATGTAATGGGATGGAGAGTAAGAGGAAAATTATTGTGAAATATTTGAATAAAGTCTCTGACAGCCATAATGTACTCAAACTCTTATGTTCCATCATCTGTGTCACTTTCTGGTTTATAGGTGAATAGTTTCTTGCAATTATAAACCCAGCTGGATGTGTGTTTCTGGTTGTGTAAATCACCAACTGGTTCTTTCAGGATTAATTCTTGCCTTTTCTCCATATATCATGATCTTCACTCTTCTTTCATCAAATTGTTTACCCCAGTCCTTCCTAACATTATTTTCATTCCTATCACTTTCTAAAATGATGGTACTATTTTTCAGGATTTGACATTTATAATTGAGAATAAAGAACAATAAAGGGAACAGAGATGGTTTTCACCTGTGTACACAGGATCCCATGGTAAGGCTGAGGTGTTCCTGGAGCACAGCCTTGTAGTCATTGTTCTTTATTCTAAACCCAATGACACTACTAATGGGTAAGACTGTGAGGTGATAGTTCATGGTATAGGAGGCATGGTTATAAGTGCAGTAGACAGGGAAGTTCTTCCTTTTCTGATATTTTTTTCAGTTTTATTACTCAGAGGCCAGTGCTATTCCCAGGGTACAAGCAGCTGCTTCTGGGTTCTATGCTAGGTCTGTAAATTCCTTCCTAGAAGGAGAACTTGAGTGATGGCACTCCCATTCTTATTACCTCCTATCTCTCCTGCTGATTGGCTTGCACTGTTGGGCCTTCATAGCTACATAAAGTGACATATCCCCGCAGTGGGAAAGGAAGCACAGATTGTTTCAATTGACTCATGTCTACTTCAGTGGCCACCATGATGTTAGAATTGGATGAACCCCAGGAATTCAGAAGCAAAACTGAACTTTATTTATGGTTATTCCCTTCTATGAGTTCTAGTTTTTATCGGGAGTATGGATGTGAAGAGAGGATCTGTCAAGTGAGTCATACTGTCTTTTCTAACAATCATATTGAGGAACAGAGAATGGAGACTCCTTGGAGAGAGCCATCATGCTTATCAACTCTCTGCAAGTACCACATCAACTGGGACAGGTCTTTGCTTAAAGTATTTAGGAAACAATGCATTGGCACCATAATTAATTCATGTGCTCATTCATTCACTGATTCCATAAACACCTACTGGGGGCCTACTATGAATAAGGTCATCATGCTTTGGGTGGGA
Source organism: Antrozous pallidus (assembly GCA_027563665.1). Taxonomy (NCBI): domain Eukaryota; kingdom Metazoa; phylum Chordata; class Mammalia; order Chiroptera; family Vespertilionidae; genus Antrozous; species Antrozous pallidus. Next base: position 7,406,466 of record CM050515.1, read on the forward strand.
TTGAGCACGCTCATTTGATGATAGTAAAGAAAAGGTGAAGAGATTAAGAAAAAAATACATAACATATAGACAAAGACAAGAGTGTGGTGATAGCTAGAGGGAGAGGAGAGTGGGGGAAGATGGAAGAGGACAGAGGGTGGATAAATGGGGAGAAATAGGGACTTTTTTTGGGTCATGGGCATACAATGCAGTATGCAGATGATGTTCTGTTAAGTTGTATACTTGAAACCTGTATGGTTTTATTAACCACTGTTACCTCAATGAATTCAAGATAAACAAACAAACAAACAAACAAACCCCTATTCAGAGAAGAACAGGAAACATACAGTGGTTATTGGTCCACAGCAAGGATCAAATCCCTCCAGGCAGGAATAGCAACAACTCCCACCTTGATGTGCAGTCATTTCATTGGTAGGCACACTTGGGAGCCCCTGGTGCGAAGGAGATTCAGACCTTGATAAATTCACCAAGTAGAGGGGCAAACCAGCTTTGACATTTCACTTGTGAATAAGAAACTGTTTTTTCAGGTTCCTTAGACATCAGAGAAACCTATACCCTAAGAAACACAGTGCTTTTAAAAGTTTTTTCAGAGGAGAACTAAGATGGCGGCAAAGGTGAAACACCTATCTTGCCGTCATAATCAGCAATTTTAATACTACAACTTAACGAAGGAACAAACACCTTCCAGAATCACCAGAACGCTCGCCGAGTGAAAATTCCACAAATAAAGGTGAAAATAAGACACTGTGACTCGGAGGAGCGGCGGCAGACAGCGTTGAAAGATTCGCACGGAGAGAGGTTTGGAGTGCGCGCCACGAAGAGGGCGGGCGGCTGAAAACCGGCCACATCCCACTGGGCTGATTCTCCAGCTCTGGGCAAAGTCCAGAGAACCCACTATCACACGGGGTGAAAACTGGACAGTGGGAGGGCACGCCGAAGCTCGGGTGCTGCCGGGTCTGCTTGTGGAGAAGGCAGCTCTCGCGCGAACAGCTGGGCTGCGTGACAGCGCAGAGAGTGCACCGCGACTTGTCTCTCATTGGGAAAACCGTCAGTCTGCTTTGTTTTACGACCCTGGGTGAGACATTGCGCATGCAAAGTCATTTGGGGACAGTCTGAATTCCCCGGCAGCCGGTGGAGCTCCACAGCGGCTCTCTCTCAGAGGTGCTGGCAGCCATTGCTCCCGGCACAGAGCCCCTGGGGCTGCATAGGGCGGAGCTAACGCTGTCTGCTTGGCCCGGAGACTCCGCCCATCCAACCTGAGCACAGCTGAGCTTCACAGACAATTGGCCTGGAGGTCAAACTCTCCTAGGGCTAACAACAAAAAGCTGGGTTTAAATTCAAAAACACTGAATACAACCCATAAAGGATTGCAGTAAGAGTACCCACCTCAGGTAACTGGGGAGACTGAGCCACTGTCCCTTTGAGGATAGCCACCACATAAAGCAGCCACCATGCAGAGACATGGAAAGAAATCAGGTGTGAAAGAAATGGAGGAGAAAAGACGACAAGACATAGAGTTCAAAACCACGGTTATAAGGCTCTTCAAGAGGCTCCTACAAAAGGCCGATCAACTTAATGAGAATTACCAGGAAATAAACAAGACCAACCAGGAAATAAACAAGATCAACCAGCAAATGAATGAGATTTACAAGGAGATGAATGATACTTACAAAGAAATGAATGAGACCTTCAGGGAAATGTACAAGACCTCTGAGGATACGAACCAGACCCTCACAGATAAAAAAAAGGACCAACTAGAAATCAAGCATACACAGACTGAAATAAAAAATATTACACAAAGTCCTAAAAGCAGTCCAGAGGGCCAAAAGAACCAAGTCAAAGATTTGAAATACAAAGAACCAAAATCCACTCAGCTGGAAAAGCAAGAAACAAAAAGAATTCAGATAATTGAAGATAGCATAAGGGGCCTCTGGGACAACCTCAAGCAAGCCAACATCCGAATTATTGGGGTGCCAGAAAAAGAGAGAGAGCAAGTTAATGAAAACCTACTTGAAGAAATAGTGACTGAAAACTTTCCCCACCTGATGAAAGAAACTGACTTAAAAGCCCAAGAAGTACACAGAACCCCAAAATATAGGAATCTAAAGAGGACCACACCAAGACATATCATAATTAAAATGCCAAGAGCAAAAGATAAAGAGAGAATATTAAAAGCAGCAAGAGAAAAACAGTTGGTTACCTATAGGGGAGCACCCATATGATTGTCAGCGGATTTCTCAACAGAAACGATGCAGGCCAGACAAGAGTGGCAAGAAATATTCAAAATAATGAATAGCAAGAATCTACAACCAAGATTACTCTATCCAGCAAAGCTATCATTCAGAATTGAGGATCAGATAAAGTGCTTCGCAGATAAGAAAAAGCTAAAGGAGTTCATCACCACCAAACCAGTATTATATGAAATGCTGAAAGATACTCTTTAAGAAGAGGAAAAAGAAAAAGGTAAAAATATAAATTATGAACAACAAATGCACATCTATCAACAAATGAACATAAAAATCAAGTGAACTGATAGGCTGATGAACAAGATAAACTGGTGACAATAACATGGACATAGAGAGGGAATGGACTGACAATTCTTGGGGAGAAAAGTGTTGTTGGAAGTACAGCAAGTGATTGGACAAAAATCTTGCAACAATGGGAGAGGACATTGGGGAGGGGGAGGTGAGGGCGGAGGGTGGATAGGTACAGGGTGGAGGGAAGATATAGGGGGATAAAAAAGGGGAAACAATTTAATTAATAAACTGAACAATAAAAAAAAAGTTTTTTCAAAGGTTTGGAAGCCAAGAGAGATTCATCCATAACATTCTTCTCGATCCGGACTTGTTTATGTCAAGTGAGAGAAACTTGTTTATGTCAAGTGAGAGAAACCCACATCCAGTAAGCTAAGGCACAAGGGGGGCATAATAGCTAGTGAACCCAAACTATGAGAAAAGCAAAGTTGGATCTGGGCCTTGGAATGATGGAATTGGAGCTGGACAGTCAATGGGTTTCCGATTCTCCTGTCTCTGCTGCTCTTGATGTGTCAGCATTCTATTTTCCTTCTATAAACCTGCTACTTCTACACACTAGGAAACATGGCCACTAGTGGCATCCAGATTCTACTTCAAAGTACAGTGACCTATTTTCTCTTAGTTCAAAGTCAGAAATTCCTAGGGTAGGGCTCTGATTGCCAAGATTGAGTCATGTGCAAGTAAACCATGTGCTGGACAGCCCCACTGGCAGTTAGTTCTTCCTAGAGTGGGAAGGAAGAGGGGAGAAGTCTAGGTAAATACAGCCGGTGCCTCCTACAGACCTGTGGATGGACGCTGAGGACTGATTCAAGTTTTCTGATTTCTGATCCACTATATTTCCCAGGTTCCATCATTTTTCTCTGTTTTCTTTGTCTCAACCCATCTTGATTTACACATCAGTGATGTGTGACATAGTTAATTTTGGTTGGATTTAAACTAATTCCGAAGTCTGCAAGGAGACAGTGTCAGGTAATAATCCTTTTCAGTCTTGTGAACCAGTTAACACTGCTAACAGGCAAAACCATTAACATGCAGACTTACTTTCTGAACATAATAATCATCTGGCAGCCTGAGCTCTACTAATTTATATTTGACCTAATAAAGCTGATCTGGTTAAGCTTCTCTGATTCCCAAGGAGTTATTCTAACTGTGGGGATTAAAAACTATTTTTTGCTAAAGTAGGTTTAATATATTTATAGAAATATATTTTCCAATCATCATGCTGGACCTGACTAATATGAGCATCTTCTGTTAAAGGCTGTGTGGAAATACACTCCAAAGCCTGAGGACCCTCTCAGTCAGCTGGAGACTTCCATGGCAAAGGGTTGTTAATCCCATCCATGAATGTGGAATGATTCAGTGGGTTAATTCAAGAATCCAGGAGGCTAACAAGGAAAGCAAGTAATAAAACTCTAAACAGGAAAAAGGAAGCTAGCAAACAATAAAAAAATGGCACGAAGGTTCACAACCCATCTGTAACCCATTAGAATGTTGGACAACATTTTTTCCAGAATATGTTTCTGGTGTTCTTTTCAGCTTCTTTGCTTATTAGGAAGAGCCCATTTGGGAACAAGGACAGTACAATTTAGTAAACAGACATCTTTGGAGTGACTTGTTGGGGTAAGTAGTAAAATAAAAAATAAGAACAGTCAACTATTAATAAGTATGTGCACTTAAACCAACTTCCATAAAACTGATTTTCTAAAGATATAGAGTGGTTAGAAATTTATGCAAGTCCCTTAACTATTACAGAATTCAGTTGGATAATTAAAAAACATTAAATCAGGAAAATTGTATATAGGAAATTTAAATACTATTGTCTAAAATTTTTTACATGGACATATAATTTATTTGAATTAAAAAAAAATGACTTTCATTTTTTTAAAAAGTTAAATCCTGGAAAAGATCTTCAAGCAAATTGTTCTTAAGAAGGATGTGAAGAAACTACTTTATGTTCTTATTTAAAATTTGTATTTTCATTTAAATGTGTTTTAAGATGTATCTCTGGGAGAAAAAGTGATGATTATGGCCATTTTAAAAATAAAAATATCTGGAAGTGCCTTTGAAGCCTGCAAAGTTTGATACAGGGAGTGTGTGTCCCTTCCTAGAGGATAGATAGATAGCCCAATGAGTCTGATGCTCTCTCATCCTGTACCCAGATTCTGGTGTTTGGGCTGGGAAATAATACTTTCATAAGTAGTAGTAGAATGTCACAGGCTCTGGGATGTGACAATCTATTGAGACTTTGGGACATTCTTCTAAAGGAGTATGTGTTTCTGCTTACAGTGGACAAGTCACTTAACCAATAAGGATTACTGGGTTCTCACCTGTAAAATGGGGAAACTCTAGGATTATTAGAATGATATAAAAAAATATATGCGGAGTTTTTCATCAGAAGGAGTTTTCAATATTGTTGCTATTGTTATTATCATGACTATTACTGTGAGTCAGGATTTCATCTGGATCTGGGACTCTGCTGCCTGCAAGGAGCTGGCCACAGGCATTTATGTCCTTTCTCATCTGGTAAGGTTTCCTTCTCCCCGACCAATGTCCAGATCATCAGTCACTTCCCACTGAATGTGGAAATGCGGAAGGAATGGCATGGAGTTTGTTTTTCATCTTAGCTTTTTTCACCTAACTCGGTTTGATTAGGAACAGGCTCTCCTCTTGCCACCCATCAGGGGAATGCCTTTGCCAAAGAAGAGGGTCTGTCCTTGCTCTCACATGCACTAGGATGCCAGCTGTTTCCCATTTGCCTCACCTGTAGGGCATTAGGCCAGACTTACTGAGGATTGGCATAACCAAGGTGAGAAGAGAATAAAAGCATATGGGTTTTTGGGGCAGTCCATTGTCTCAGCATCAGAGTTCTGTCTCTCCCTTGTCTGAGTTCCCAGCTAATTTTGCCCTTGCTCCCCCTGTAGGGATGTGGACTGCTGACAGTGGTCTGTCTCCCTGACAATCTTTGTTTGAGCTCTGTATTTCTGGCTTTGACCTTCCTGTCATCTTGAACATTTTTTGCTTGTTCAGTCTTCAAACACATTGCTGCCCAAGTTTCTTTCCCCTTCTCCATTCTCTTTCCCAGCATTTTCTCCACTCAGAGAAAGCAACTTATAGTTATAGGCAATGAGCACTGTGTGAAAAGAGCATGAGCTTTGCAAACATGCAGATCAGAATTTCATTCTTAGCTCAGTCATTTACTTGTCCTAGGGCAGTGGTCGGCAAACTCATTAGTCAATGGAGCCAAATATCAACAGTACAACAATTGAAATTTCTTTTGAGAGCCAAATTTTTTAAACTTAAACTTCGTCTAAGCCAGTTCTTCAAAATAAACTCTCCCAGGTCATGGTATTTTGTGGAAGAGCCACACTCAAGGGGCCAGAGACCGGCATGTGGCTCGCGAGCTGTGGTTTGCCGATCACGGTCCTAGGGCACTGGGTATGATAATTAATTCCTCTGAGCCCCAGGTCTTTCATAGGTAAAGTCACAAAACTGAAGTTTCATCATAGTGCTCATAGGTGCTCCTTGCATTTGGTAAGCAACAGACAACCAGGCCTCTCCATTAAGGGACTGGATCAATAATTAGTAAAATGTCATAGCAGACCAGACTGTGAACTGACAATGAAAAGATAATTGTGATGTTATCTAAATTAAATCAATAATTGCATAGTAACCATTTGCTATTTGGGTGAAAAACACCACCATTTTCAAAATGTCCTATTCAAGGAAAGGATTTGTCTTTGTTCCTAGACTATGACCCAGGAATCTGGATTGAGCAGCAGTTTGTGGATAGTCTTCCTGCAAGCTTTTCCATAAGCTACAGAGTACTGTGGAGGCGGATGCTAATGCCAAGCATCAGGTAGGCACCAGACGTGTTTAACTTTTTGTTTTCTTTTAGTTCTTTCTTTAAAATTGTATCTTATCTTCTGTAACTTCCTTATAGATTATAAGTGGGCCAGTGAATCTCAACTGAACACTTTATTCAGTAAGCTCACTTATGGAGCCCTGTCAGTGTGGCTCAGCAGTTGAGCATCGACCTATGAACCAGGTGGTCATAGCTCTGTTCCTGGTCAGAACACATGCCTGTGTTGCCGGCTTGGTCCCCAGTGGAGGGCATGCAGGAGGCAGCTGATTGATGTCTTTATCTCTTTATCCCTCTTCCTCTTGTCTCTCTAAACAGTTAGTAAAAAGACTTTTTAAAAAAGATTACTTAAATAATAGCAGTTAAATTCTAGTATACAAAAATTTCTATTACTTTAGAATATATTGAAATAGAAAATAAAAATGTTCAGTTTCTGTAAGAGTTTCCTGTCACTTAAGAGCAGTTTCTCCAAATTATGACAGAGTTTCATTAGCTATAGGGCTTTAGGGTCATGCAGAGCTAATCCAACCATCCTATATAATAAAAGAGTAATATGAAAATTGACCATGACTCCAACACACCAGATGGCTGCCCCCATGTGGACACAAGATGGCCACCACAAGATGGCCAGCAGGGGATGGCAGTTGGGAGAGACCAGACCTGCAAAGGAGGGCAGTTGGGGGCAATCAAGTCTGCAGGGGAGGACAGTTAGGGGTGACCAGGCCAGTAGAGGAGGTAAGCTGGGAGCAACCAGGCCTGCAGGGAAGGGCTGTTGGGGGGGACCCAGGCCTGCAGGGGAGGGCAGTTGGGGGCAAACAGGCTGTCAGGGGGAGTGATTAGGGGGTGATCAGGCTGGCAGGCAGAAGCAGATAAGGGCAATCAGGAAGGCAGGCAGGCAAGCAGTTGGGAGCCAGCAGTCTGGGTTGTGAGAGGAATGTCCGACTGCCTATTTAGGATCGGGCCTAAACGGGCAGTCGGGCATCCCTTGAGGGGTCCCAGGTTGGAGAGAGTGCAGACTTGGCTGAGGGAAATACACCCCTGTGCATAAATTTCGGGCACCAGGCCTCTAGTATTATTAATAAAAACTCACATCCCTTCCTTACACGTGTATAGATTATTTGGGACCCTGTTTTTTATTTCTGACCCTGTATTCCTCTCAAGTAGATTTGTATTATTATTTACTACAGATGATTAGAAAGAACCCCATTCAGTCAAGCATTTAATATTGAGTTATTACCCAAGCCTCATTCATAGAAATAAACATTGATCTTGCCCCTGAACATGGCACTCAAAGAAATAGAGGCATTTTCTGTTCAGAGAGAAGCAGGCAATATTTTCTAGTCTTCTGTGCTAAAGTGGCACAGAGGTGGCACCCTCATTAAGCTCCAGACTACATTCTTAGAGAGCCCACCACTCAGTACTAAAAATGAAAGATGACATCTTGAGACATAGTTTTTGTAATAATCTTTTCAAAATTAACAGATAATGGTCTCCAAAAGCTATCAAGGCAACTTATGACAGAGATGGATGGAAGCAATACCCTGTTAAATAAATCCATTAATCACTATTTAATTTTTTTTTTACAACCAAAGGTTTTTCTTTTATTTTTAGTTTTAGTTTTCCTTTAAAGAAAGTTATTTGGTTAACTATTTAAGTGGATATAGTCTTCAGTGCTAAACGAATTCAACACATTTTATCACACATTTCCTATTTTTGTGTTGATTATATAATTCTTGGTATCTCACCAGAATTTTTAAAATATATTTAATAGGCAGCCACTTTGGTATCATGTGGCTTTTCATGATATGGCAGGTAGGAAGTAGAGAAATATTTGCTCTTTAGGGATGTATGCTTTGTTTAACCACATATAAAAAGCTAGTAGATGGTGAGAGGTAGACTGAAGTAAGATTGGTATTGTCGTATAGTAATACGCAGGAATATCCTGTTCTTCTCAAGCTACATAGCTGAGCTATATGTGTGCACCCACCTGCATGGGGACTCACACGAGCACATGCATATATGGTAGTCATAATGAACATACTATGCCTCAGCTTTAGAATGGCACAAAGTAATTGCCATTCTCCAAACTAAGTTCTGAAAATCGTAGACAACACATTGTGTGACTAGGTCCCTGAATGTTGGGGATGGCTTTCATGACAATGGGTCAGAATCATCCTTGAGCTATCACATTATCTCCTTCCTAGTTCTCTCTCTCTGCCCTGCTCCAGATTGCTGGTATCTCCTTGAAAGGAGCTTGTGCATATATTTGTGTTCCAACTTTTGTGGCTATCATCCAAGGTGTACAATACTTGACATCACCTGCTTCTGATGGCCAGTGGGGTTTGTGTTTTCAGGTCTCACAGGGCTATAGCAAACAAAGAAACAGTTAAGAGAGCACCCACAACACCACCCAAGCTCAGTGAAGAGTGAATAGACAGAACTCCTATATTCAAGTCTTCCCCTGAAAGAATTATATTTGCATACTTCAAATGCTGCTGCCTGAAGATATTTTTTTTCCAATCAGCCTTCCCCTTTGGGACACTGGCATATCCTCAACTGCTGGAACCCCAAAGAAAGTGGCTTGGACAATCACAAATGTGTGAGAGGCAATCAAATGATAAAACTAAACTACATGATAAGATTCATCTCCTACAAGACACCACTCCATAAAGACTGGAAAGGTGACTTCTGTCTAAGGTGCAGAAAGCAATATAGAGAGTTAAGGAAAATATAGAAATAAAGGATTATGTTCCAAATAAAATAACAAGATAGAACTACAGAAACAGATTTTAATGAAGTAGAGATAAGATAATTTTTGACCTTATGATAATGCATTAGAAAGAATGGTCATACAAATGTTCACCAAGATGAAGAGAACAATGCATGAAACCAGCAGAAATTGTGGCTGAGTGGCATGATACTGTGAGAATCCCAGGCAATTCCTCTTAAAAGGCCCTCACATGCATTTACTCATATTCATTCCCTTTTGAGCTCCCGCACTGAAGTAACAGCTTTAAAAGAAACCTGGGATGAGAGAGAAACCAAGATGGCACCATAGGTAAACACCTAGGCTTTTGACCTGCACAACAATTTTGAGAATACAACTGAAGGACAAAACGGACACTGTCCGGAACCACAAGAGGGCTGGCTGACTAGAAGATCTGAAACTGGAGGGACATAGAAGTGCACATGGATAATCAGAGCCTCTGCAAAGCCCAAGTGGGAAACTTGGGTGCGTGAGAGGATGGGTGTCTGAACCTGGCAGGGGTGCTCTGGTGGGAAGGAGACAAAAACTCCAGACTGCGCTGAACTCAGTTCAATTTGCACTGAAGACCTGGGGGAACCAGGCCCTTACAGGGAGAACCTGGATTGTGGGCAGAATCCCAGGGGAAGAGCCGGAGGCAGAGCTCTGGAGGTGAGTGTGCATGTGCGTGCAGAGAGAACGAACGGGTTGCAGGTGGTGTCTGGCCAGAGAAAGGAGCTCTGGCCAGAGGCAGAGCTCCGGGGGTGCACACGAGTGCCACAGTGAAGGCATTCTGTTGACTGTGTGGCTGGCATCTGGCAGAAGGGAAAAGGAGTTCCTACTACACTGAACCCAGGTGCCAGGTGAAAATCTGAGATTCCGGATTCATTGGAGACTGGATGGTCTGGTGGCAGGTGAAACGTGAGGGCACCTTTCTCACAGCAGTGTCTACGGCGATTACCTGTGGACGCTAGGACCCGGCGACCTCGTGGGCTGGGGCTGACTGGAAGCCAATGCTGTCGGCACCACCCTGAAACTCCACCCCACCCAGAAACTCCGCCCCAACAAAGCAGAGCTCAGAGACTTTGGCAAGTTTGCAAGTCCTGGAGCATAAGGCTGTCTCCTAGAGTAGACACAGCTGATCCTCACAGTCAGTTGGCCTGGAGGTCAATTCCTCCCAGTGATACCAACAACAAACAAGAGTTATCTACAACAAATCTGAATACACAGTCCACAGAGGGGTGCACCAAGAGAGTACACCTCAGCTAACAGGGGAGGCTGAGACACCTAGCACACAAAGCTACCCAACCAACTCAGGGAAGCAGTGGAAATGTGAAGAGAAAGAAACAGATCACAAATGAAAGAAATGGAGGAAAATAAAGGACTGGATATAGAGTTCAAAAGGCTCCTAGAAAAGGCCGATAAGTTTAGCGATACCCTTGAGGATATGAGTGAGACCCTCGAGGATATGAAAAAGGACCAACTAGAAATTAAACATACACTGACTGAAATAAAAAATATTTTACAGAGACCCAACAACAGACTAGAGGAACACAAGAATCAAGTCAAAGATTTGAAATACCAAGAGGCAAAAATCATTCAACTGGAAAAGAAAAGAGAATAGAAAAATTTGAGGATAGTGTAAGAAGCCTCTGGGACAACTTCAAACGTACCAACATCAGAATTATGGGGGTGCCAGAAGAAGAGAGAGAGCAAGATACTGAAAACATATTTGAAGAAATAATGATTGAAAACTTCCCCCACCTGGTGAAAGAAATAGACTTACAAGTCCAGGAAGTGCACAGAACCCCAACCAAAAGGAATCCAAAGAGGACCACACTAAGACTTATCATAATTAAAATGCCAAGAGCAAAGGACAAAGAGAGAATATTAAAAGCAGCAAGAGGAAAACAATTACCTATAAGGGAGCACCCATACAATTGTTAGCTGATTTCTCAACAGAAACGATGCAGGCCAGATGGGAGTGGCAAGAAATTTTCAAAGTGATGAATAGTAAGAACCTACAACCAAGATTACTCTATCCAGCAAAGCTATCATTCAGAATTGAAGGCCAGATAAAGAGCTTCACAGATAAGAAGCTAAAGGAGTTCACCACCACTAAACCAGTATTATATGAAATGCTGAAAGGTATTCTTTAAGAAGAAGAAAAAGGAGAAAAAGGTGTCTGCTTCAAATTAGAGCATGGATGGAACTGGAGAACATTATGCTAAGTGAAATAAGCCAGTCAAAGAAAGATAAACATCACATGAACTCACTCATTTATGGAATACAATGAACAACATAAACTGATGAACAAAAACAGATCCAGAGATAGAAATGCATTGACTGTCAAACCTCAGAGGGATGGTAGGGGAGGGTGGGAGTAAGGGGAAGAGATCATCCAAAGGACTTGTATGCATACATATAAGCCTCATCAATGGACACAGACACCAGGGGGTTGAGGGCATAAGTGGCGAAGGAGGAGGAGGGGATTGGAACGGGTAATGGGTGATGAGGACACATATGTAATACCTTGGTCAATAAAGAAATTTAAAAAAAATAAGAAAAAAAAAGAAATTTGGGACATTTGGGAGATGGGAGAAAATACTGTCTGTATGCGGGAAAAACAGCTGATGGGGCAGCTTTCTCCAAGACAGTACTGGTTAATGCCAATGTTACTTTACTGAGGTTTCCCTACCATGGAGTTGACAGAGTTTGCCCTATCTGAATTTCCATCAACCTAGCTCACACTTTACATAGTGCCCTGGTGATTCCCTGGGACTCCACCTCTCCCTACTTACAGGCTCATCCAAACCATTTCCTGTGCTTTTTCCATACATCTAGCTTTTCTTGTCTCATGCTTTGGACTTCTCTAAAATCTCTCAAACAAGCATAAGCTGGCATCAATGTGCCCTGTACCTCTCCATAAGTGGCCCCAGATCCAGAACTATCAGAAGGCTGGCCTGATTCACAGCTTGGCCTATCCTGGGAAAATCCAACATCAATAGAAATGGCATCCAGTTGCAGATTTCTTTGTAGCTCATGCTGTTTGTCCCCAGGCAGGGCACAGGCAGAGGCTGACTTTGCACTCCTAGGAGGCTCTAGGCACAGCCAGTATACCTGGTAGTCAGTTTCAGAGCATGCCAGTTTAGAACCCTACCACATCCACTAACAACACAATCAAAGGGCAAACTTGTTGACCACCAAAGCCCCACTGAAGCAAGTCCTGCTCCATAAGGGCATCTCTTGCACAACAGCTCTTCTACTGTATTCACAGCTGGTCTGCATAGCCCATTGGCCTGGGGGGGTCAATCCCTACCAGTGATGCCAACAGCAATCAAGACTCAACTACAATATGACTGTGCACACAGCCAACTCAGGGGCGGGCCTGGAGTGCCCAGCTCAGGTAACTGGGGAGGATGAGACTGGGCCCTAAAGAACACTACTATACAAAGCAACTCTGTCAAGACCAGGAGACATAGCAGCTCTACCTAATACATAGAAATGAACACAGGGAAGCAGCCAAAATGCAGAGACAAAGAAACATGTCACAAATGAAAGAACAGGAGAAATCTCCAGAACAAGATCTAAGTAAAACGAAAGCAAGAAAACTACCAGATACAGAATTCAAAACAATGGTCATAAAGATACTCAAGGAACTTAATCAGAATTTCAAGCACTTAATAAGAATTTCAGGGAACTTAGTGAGAACATCAATGACTGAAGAAAAAGTACCTGTCAGAAATGAAGCATACACTAATTTAAAGAAAAAATAATCTACAGGGAATCAAACAGTAAAGCAGAGGATGCCAATAATCAAATCAGCGATTTGGAATATGAGGAAGCAAAAAACAAAAACAAAAAACAAAAACAAAACAAACAAACAAACAAACAAAAACACGCACTCAATTAGAACAAAATATATAAAAGAGAATTTGAAGCATTGAACAGACTGTCAAACTATTGCAAAAAGGCTAGGGAGATTTTGGGGAGGAGGTAAGAGATCTTATATGCATGCATATAAGCATAACCCATGTTATGCAAGACACTGGGTGGAGGCAGGTGGGACATGTGATGGGGAGTAGAGGAGGCTGGGTAAGGTCAATGAGGAAAATAAGGAGACATATGTTCTACTCTTTGTAATACTGTACTTTAAACAATAAAATAAAATTAAAAAAATAAAAAAGAATCTATGAATATGAAGATAATATAAGGAGCCTCTGGGACAATTTCAAGTGTACCACTAGTCACAGTATGGGCATACCAAAAGGTGAAAAGAGGGAACAAGGAATAAAAAATCTATTTGAAAAAATAATGACAGAAAACCTGACAGTGCTCATAGCCAACACAGGGATGGACCTGGAGTGCTCCAGACAAAACATTAGCAAACTACATTCAACAATAAATTTAAAAGATCATACACCATGATCAAGTATGTTTTATTTAAGGAATACAACACCTATTTTGTGAGAGAAATAGATTTACAATTCCAGGAAGCACAGAGAGAGTCCCAAACAACATTAACCTAAAAAGTTCCACATCAAAACACATCATAATGAAAATGCCAAAGGTTAAAGACAATATAAAGACAACAAGAGAATCTTAAAAGCAGCAAGAGAAAAGCAATTAGTTATCTACAAAGGAGTGCCCATACAACTTTCAGCTGATTTCTCAACAGAAACTTTGCAGGCTAGAAGAAAATTGCAAGAAATATTCAAAGTGATGAAAAGCAAGGATCTACAACCAAGATTACTCTACCCAGCAAAGCTATCATTGAGAAGTGAAGGTCAGATAAAGATCTTCACAGACATGGAAAAGCCAAAGAAGTTCATCACCACCAAATTGATATTACATGAAATGTTAAAGGTTCTTCTTTAAAAAGAAGAAGAAATCAAAGGTAAAAATATGAACAATAAAATGGCATTAAGTACATAGCTATCAACAATTGAATCTAAAAATCAAAATAAATGAACAAGGACTCTAATGAACAAAATAACTGATGCATAAAATAGAACCAGAGGCATGGAAATATAGAACAGAAATGAATCTCAGAGGAAATGGGTGAGTAGGGTGGGAAGGGATTTACCAAAGGACTTATATGCATATATGCATTACCTCTGGACATAAAGAATAGGACCTGTCAGAAATGAAGCATACACTAATTGAAATTAAAAAAATAATTTACAGGAAATCAAACAGTAAAGCAGAGGATGCTGAGAATCAAATCAGTGATTTGGAATATGAGGAAGCAAAAAAATACCCAACCAGAACAAAATAAAAAAATAGAATCTGAAGCATGATGAAGGCCTGGGGTGGAGTGTGAACTGGGTGGAAGGGAGCAAAGTGGGGCTAAAAAAGGACATCTGTAATACTCTCAACAATAAAGGTTTTAAAAAATACTGGCTCAAAAGCAAAGAAAAGCAAAGTAAAACAAAGCAAAGAAACCAAACAAACCCAAACAAATAAAAATGCATTGTCCAGACAAGAAAATGCTGAATGAATTAATTAACATTAGACTTTCTTTATAAGAAATTTCAATGGAATTTCTTCAATCTGAAATGCAAAGATACAAATTAGTAACAGGAAAACACAAGAAAGTATAAATTTCACTGGTAAAGGTAAATATGTATATACTTAAATTCAGAATACTTTAACATTGAAATAATGGTGGTAAATCACATGTAAATCTAGTATGAAGGTTAAAAAACAAAAGTAATAAAATAACTGTAACTACAATAATTTGTTAATACTATATAATAAAAGAGTAATATTCAAATTGACCGTACCTTCGATCAAGCCACACCCACACCCATACCCACCAGCCAATCAGGAGCAAATTATGAAAATAAACCCCAATCAAGATGGCTGCCACCACTGAGAGCAGGAGGGAGGCTTGGGTTTCCTGGACAATGGAGGAAGCAAAGCTTTCCACTTGCCATTGCTGGCCTAGGCCTCCACTCAATGCTACAAAGTTTCAATTATAAAAGATACATAATCCCAGCCACAGAGCTGGAGAGAGAAGAGGCTAGGGTTGCCAGGGCGATGGAGGAAGCCAAACTTCTGCAGCCCTAGCCTAGGCCTCAACTCTAGACTACAAAGTTTCAAACAGAAATGGCTGTCGCCACAGAGCGAGCAGAAGGCTTGGTTCCACTCTAGGCTACAAAGTTTCAATTGTAGACATAGATTAATTCCAGATCCCAGGGCCTCTGCTTGGGTTGCTGGGGGGCGTGGCTGGTCTGAGAACCACAGTAGGCCCCTCACCCACACCACCTCACACCCCAAGGGAGCCCCCATCCTGATCCAGGACACTCTTCAGGGCAAACCAGCCAGTCCTTACCCATGCATCAGGCCTCTATCCTATCTAATGAAAGAGTAATATGCAGATTGATCATCACTCCAACATACAAGAGGGCTGCCTCCATGTGCTCAGAGATCCTGCCCCCATGTGGACACAAGATGGCCCCCACAAGATGGCCAGAAGGGGAGGACAATGGGAGGTTCCAGGCCTGCAAGGGAGGGTAGTTGTGGGCCATCAGGCCAGCAGGGAAGGGCAGCTGGGAGGGACCAGGCCTGCAAGAGAGGGAAGTTGGGGGTAAACAGGCTGTCACAGGAGCAATTAGATATCAATCAGGCTGGCAGAGTAGTGGTTAGGGGGTGATCAGGCTGGCAGGCAGAAGCGGTTAGGGGCAATCAGGGAGGCAGGCAGGTGAGCAGTTTGGAGCCAATAGTCCTGGATTGTGAGAAGCATGTCCGACTGCCCCTTTAGGCCCGATCCTACTGGTAGGCCTAAACGGGCAGTCAGATATCCCTCGAGGGGTCCCAGATTGGAGAGGATGCAGGCTGTGCTGAGGGACATCCCCTGTCCCCCGTGCATGAATTTTGTGCACCTGGTCTCTAGTGGTTACATAAAAGATAAAAATACAAAATTGTAATATCTTAAATAAAACATGAGGAGGAAAATGTAAAAATGTAGACTTTAGTATATGTACAAACTTAAGTTGTCATCAGCTTAAAATAAACTGTTATAAATATAAGATGTTGTATATAACCGTTGTGGTAATCACAGTAAAACCTGTAATAGATACTCAAAAGTTAGAGAAAAGTATCTAAGCATTCTATAATAGAACATCATCAAATCACAAAATAAGAGACAAGGAGAAGAAGGAAGGAACAAAGAAATTACAAAGTGGCCAGAAAACAATTAACAACATGACAATAGTAAGTCCTTACCTATCAATAATTAACTTAAATTATTCATAGGTAAGGACTTACTATTGCCATGTAAGTCCTTACCTATCAATTAATTAACCAGTAAGTCCTTACCTATAAATTAATTAACTTAAACTAAATTCTTTAATCAAAGATATAGATTTGCTTATTGGATAAAGAAAAAAACAAGACTTATATCAGCCTAATGGAGACTCTTTTCAGATGTAAGGATGTGTACAGACTGAAAGTGAAGAGATGGAAAAAGATATTTAATGCAAATATAAACCCCAAAAAGCAGCAGTGATTATACTTATATCACACAAAATAGACTTTAAGACAAAAACTGTAGTAAGGGGCAAAGAAGGTCATTAAATAATTATAAAAGATATATCCAATAAGAGAATATAACATTTGTAAAAACATATACACCAACACAGAAGAACCTATGTATATTAAAATATATATATTAACAGACCTTAAGGGAGAAATACATTACTAATTGGTGACTTTAATACCCCACTTTCAAAAATGGATAGATCATCCAAACAGAAAGTCAATAAGGAAACATTAGGCTTAAACAACACAATAGACCAAATGACCTTAACAGACACTAACAAAACATTTCATCCAACTGCAGCAGAATACATGTTCTTCTTAAGAAACATGGAACATTTTCTAGAGTAGATCATAGGTTAGTGTACAAAACAAGTCTTAATAAATTGAAGAAGACTGAAATCCAGTCAAACATCTTTTCTGACCACAGTAAGAGAAAGCAAGAAGTAAATTAGAAAAAGAAACTGGAAAATTACAAATATGTGGAGATTAAACAACATACTACTGAACAACCAATGGGTTAAATGATAAATTAAAAGAGAAATAAAAAAAATACCTTAGGTAAATTAAGATGTAAATATAGCACACAAAGTTCATGGGATGCATCAAAAGCAGCTATTTAAAAAATATATACTTTTATTGATTTCAGAGAGGAAGGGCTTGTAGAGAAATATCAATGATGAGAGAGAATCATTGATTGGCTGCCTCATGCACACCTCCTACTGGGGATCGAGCCCACAACCTAGGCATGTGCCCTTGACCAGAATTGAACCTGGGACCCTTCCGTCTGTAGGCCAATGCTCTATCCACTGAGCAAAATTGGCTAGAGTGCAAAAGCAGTGTTAATAGAAAAGTTCATAGTGATAAATGCCTACATTAAGGAAAGAGCTCAAACAAACAACTTTAAACTTGAAGGAACTAGAAAAAGAACAAACTAAGCTCAAAATTAATAGAAAGAAGGAAATAACAAAGGTCACAGTGGAAATAAATGAAATAAAGAATAAAAAGATGCTATAAAAGTTCAAAGAAGTAAGAGCTCACATTTTTAAAAAATAAACAAAATATTCAAGCCTTCAGCTAGACCCAACAAGAACAAAAGAAAGAGGACTCAACTAAGTAAATTAGACATTACAATTAATACAACACAAACACAAAAGACATGAGACTACTATTTCAATATGTCAAACATATTACAATATAAAACAATGGATAAATTCTTAGAAACATGTAACTTACCAAGAATTAATCATGAAAGCATGATTCTGAATGGACCACTTAGTAAAGAGATGAAATTATTATTCAAAACTCTTTTAACAGAAATGTTCAGGACAAATATAAACCATTTAAATAATTAACAATACTTTTCAAACTCTTCCAACAAAATAGAAGAAGAGAAAACCCATCTGAATTCATTTTATAGGGCCAGCATTATTTTGATACCAAAACTAGAAAAGGAAACTACTAAGAAAAGAAAATTACAGGCCAATATCCATGATGAATATGGATGCAAAAAATCCTCAATAAAACATTAGCAAACTACTGAAGGACTTGTATGCATGCATATGAGCATAACCAATGAATGAAAGACACTAGGGTGGGGTGGGCAGGTGGAGACATGCTGGGGGTAAGGGAGGCTGGGGGAAGGATAATGGGGAGAGAAAAAAAAGGAAAACATATGTGCTACTATTAAATCTAAGTTATACAGCAAAAAAAAATTAGCAAACTGAATTCAACAATATATTAAAAATATCATACACCATGATCAAATAGGCTTTATTTAAGGAATACAACACCTAGAAATCAATTAACGTAATGCACCATATTAATAAAATGAAGAATAAAATCTTATGTACATTTCAATAGATGCAGAAAAAACATTTGACAAAATTCAACATCCTTTCATGATAAAAACTCTGAAAAAAAAAGTATAGAGGAAACATACCTCAACATAATAAAGACCATATATGACAAACACACAGTAATATCCATACTCAGTCATGAAAATCTGAAAGCTTTTTTTCTAAGATCAAGAAGAAGAGAAGGAGATGCACTGTCACCACGTTTTTTCATCTTCATACCGGAAATCTTAGGCAGAGCATTTAAGCAAGGAAAAAGAAAGGCATCAGTACCCAAATTAGAAAGGAAGAAGTAAAACTTCTCTATTTATGAATGACATGATATTATATATTTTAAAAAATCCTAAAGATTCCACAAAAAACTGTTAGAACTAAAAAATTCAGTAAATTTTCCAGATATCAAATCATGATACAAAAACCAATTGCATTTCTATGTACTAACAACAAACTATCAGAAAGAAAAATTAAAAAATAATCCCATTTATAGCTGCATCAGGAAGAATAAAATACTCAGGAATAAATTTAACCAAGGATTAAATAAGATCTGTACAAAATATTGATAAAAAAGTGGAAGACACAAATAAATGGAAAGATATTTTTAATCATGAATTGGAAGACTTACTATTGTTCAAATGTCTGTACTGTCTACAATTTCAATGCAACCTTATCAAAATTTCAATGACATTTTTCACAGATACAGAAAAGAATTCTAACATTTGTATGGAACCATAAAAGATCCCACAGATAGCCATAGCAATCTTGAAAAAGAAAAACAATGCTGAAGCACCTCACTTTTATTTATTTATTTTAAAAATATTTTTTATTGATTTTTCACAGAGAGGAAGGGAGAGGGATAGAAAGTCAGAAACATCCATGAGAGAGAAACAACAATCAGCTGCCTCTTGCACACCTCCTACAGGGGATGTGCCCGCAGCCAAGGTACATGCCCTGGACTGGAATCAATCCTGGAATCCTTCAGTCCGCAGGCAGACACTCTATCCACTGAGCCAAACCAGTTTCAGCATGATGCACCTCACTTTTAAATAATTTATCTTTATTGTTGATTAGTAACACAGATGTACCCTTTTTTCTCCCATTGACCCTTTCTAGCCCACCCCTGGCTCCCTGCCCCAGGCCTTGATCACACTATTGTCTGTGTTCATGGGTTAGGCATACATGCATGTAAGTTCTTTGGTTAATATCTTTCCACCCACCCACCAACACCTTTTCTCTGAGATCAGTTTGTTCCATGTTTCTATGTCTCTGATCTATTTTGTTTATCAGTTTATTTTGTTGTTTAGATTCCACATATGAGTGACATCATGTGATTCTTGTCTTCCTCTGATTAGCTTATTTATCTGACTTGTTGATTTCAAACCATATTATGAAGCTATAGTAATTAAAACAGTATGATATTGATGATATTGATGCAAAAGGAGACCCACAGGTCAATTGAAGAGAACAAAGAACACAGAAGTAAATGTATGCATATATGGTCAATTAATTTACAGTAAAGAAGCCAAGAATATAAAATGTAGAAAAGACAGTCTCTTCACTAAATGGTATTGGAAAAATTAGAAAGCCACGTGCAAAATAAAGAATAGAGACCTCTATTTTATACCATCCAAAAAACTTGAAATGAATTAAAAACTGGAACATGAGACCAGAAACCATAATAACTTCTGAAAGAAGTCATTGGTTTTGATAATGATTTATTGAATTTGACACCAAAAACAGCAGCAACAAAAGTAGAAATAAACAAGTGGGGTTACATAAAATTAAAAAGATCTTTATAGCAAAGTAAACCATCAACAAAATGAAAAGGCAACCCATAGAGTAATAGAAAATATTTTCAAATTATATATTTAATAAGGGATCAATATCCAAAATATCTCAAAATTGATACAACCCAATAACAAGAACAAACAAACAAATAATCCAATTAAAAATGGGCAGAGAATCTGGACAAACATTGTTTACAAAGAGGATATACAGATGGCCAACAGGTCCATGAAAATGTGCTCAACATCACCAATCAGAAAAACTCAAATCAAAATCACAAGGTTTATTACTTTACACCTGTTAGAATGGCTGCTATTAAAAAGACAAGAGGTCACAAGTGTTAGTGAGGATGTGGAGAAAAGTGAACCCTTGTGCATTGTTGGAAATATACATTGGTATAGCCACTATGAAAAATGGTACAATAGTTCCTTAAAAAATTAAAAATAGAACAAGCATTTAATCCAGCAGTTTCATTTCTGGATATGTATCTCAAGCAAATGAAGTCACTATCTGCATCCTCATGTTCAGCACAGCTTTATTTACTACTAGAGGCCCAGTGCACAAAATTCATGCATTCAGGGGAGTCCCTCAGTGCATCTGTCCTCTCATAGTCTGGGAGCTCTTGGGGGATATCCGACTGACAGCTTAGGCCTGCTCCCTGAGCCTAAGCTGGCAGTCAGACATCCTTAGCACTGCTGTGGAGGCGGGAAAGGCTCCTGTCACTGTTGCCACTGCACTTGCCAGCCCTGTGCCTGGTTTCTGGCTGAGCAGCACTCTCCCTGTAGGAGTGCACTCTGCATGGAACGTCTGCCCCCTTGTAATCAGTGTGTGTCATAGTGACTGATCATTCTGTTGTTTGGTCAATCTGCATATTAGCATTTTATTATATCAGATAGGCAAGACTTGGAAACTTTTCTATTGACCTATGAATGAAAAAGATAATATTATATATATATATATATATATATATATATATATATATATACACACACAATAGGATATTATTTAGCCACAAAAGGAGGAAACCCTGCCATTTTGTTAGCATGGATAGACCTTAATGGCATTATGCTAAATGAAATAAATCAGATAGGTAAAGATAAATAGGGAAAGATAAATACTGCATTATCTCACTGGATGTGGATTATAAAAACAAAACAAAACCACATGCTCATAGAAATAGAGAACAGAGCAAAGATAAAACAACAACTCACAGACACAGATAATAATATGGTAAATGGGGGACAAATGATGATTGAAGGAGACTTGACCTGGGGTGGTGAATACACAATACAAAATACAGATTATGTATTATATAATTGTACATCTTAAACCTATATAATTTTATTAAGCAATGTCACCCCAATAAATTCAATAAAAATTAAAAAGGAAAAGGATAAAATATTGGTGGTTCCCAGAAGTGGGGCTTGGAGGTGGAAGAGATGGATAAAGGTGGTCAAGAGGTATAAACTTTCAATTATAAGATAAATAAGTGATGGTGATGTAAGTGGACCCACACAGTTCAAACCTGTATTGCCCAAGGGTCAACTGTATTTTCCTCTCCACAGTTGGGAACGGCATATGTGGAGAGCTGGCTTCAGTTATTCTGGATTTTTGACTTCAGGGTGATGAGTGCTCATAACATCTGTGTTGTTTAAGGCTCAATTATATTGTATTGTATAATTTAAAGTTGCTAACAGAATAAATATTAAAAGTTCTTTCACAAGAAAAAATGTGTAACTATGTGAGATGATGGATGTTAACTAAACCTGTGGTAATCTTTTATCTATCTATCTATCATCTATCTATTCTCTCTCTCTCTCTCTCTCTCTCTCTCTCTCTCTCTCTCTCTCTCTCTCTCTCTCTCTCCCTCATTTATCTACTTAGGTATATCTTACCTAATCATTGACAAACATGTAAACTGACTGTACCTCTGCTATGCCCACAGCCAATCAGGAGTGAGTATGCAAATTAACCCAACAAAGGGTTAAGTTGCATATACAGGCACTGGAGTGGCTGGGAGGGGCGGGATACCTGTTATGAGGGGAAGTGGGGGTAACAGAGGGAGCTACAGGAGTGGTGCTCTGGCTGGGAGCAAGGACTTGCAGGATCCTGGGTGGCCAGGAGTGAAGCCAGGGGAAGGAAGGCCTATTCTTGCACTAATATCATGCAACAGGCCGCTAGTATGAAATAACTGTGTTGAATATCTTAAACTGTGTTATATATAATTTACATCTCAATAAAATGGATAATTGGAACAAATTATAGAAAAAGATGCAAAAATATCTACATTGTTATTGGGATTGCTGGTGATCTGTATTTTGTTTGCCCCTTGGCTCGGCTTTTTTCAGATTCAGTCCTGTCTGTCCATCTTGGGAGAGGCCTTGGCTTGGTGCACTGTGCAAGGTGCCATTTTCTAATATTACTGTGTGTTATCTGATTTTCTCCTACCACCTGCACAACTCATCTAGTCCCTGGACTTGACTCCTCCAAGTCCCAGGAACCACAAAGAAGAAGCAGTTCTCCCAAGATGAGTTATTTAGTGACTCAAAACTCAGGATCAAAGATTCAAAAGTTGCAGTTCATGCAGATTATTAGCAAGATTTGCCCTGATAGTTTGGGAGTCTTTTTGGAAGGCAAATATCTTGGGGCATTTTTCAGAGTTTTTTAAAAAAATTTTAATTTCTTTATTGATTAAGGTATTACATATGTGTCCTTATTCCCCCATTGCCTCCCCACTCCCCACTCATGCCCTCACCCCCTGTTGTCTATGTCCACTGGTTAGGCTTATATGCATGCATACGAGTCCTTTGATTGATCTCTCCTCCTTACTCCCACCCTCCCCTACCTTCCCTCTGAGGTTTGATGGTCTGATCAATGTTTCTCTGTCTTTGAATCTGTTTTTGTTCATCAGTTTATGTTGTTCATTATATTCCATAAATGAGTGAGATCATGTGATATTTATCTTTCTCTTACTGGCTTATTTCGCTTAGCATAATGCTCTCCAGTTCCATCCATTCTGTTGCAAATGGTCAGAACTCCATTTTTACCCCAGCATAGTATTCCACTATGTAGATGTACCATAGTTTTCTAATCTACTCATCTGCTGATGGGCATGTAGGCTGTTTCCAATTCTTAGCTATTGTAAATTAAAGTGTGCTGCTATGAACATAGGGGTGCATATATCCTTTCTAATTGGTGCTTCTAGTATATTGGGATATATTCCTAGAAGTGGGATCACTAGTTTTTTTTTCAGGAAACTACATACCATTCTCCACAGTGGCTGCACCAGTCTGCATTCCCACCAGCAGTGCACCAGGGTTCCTTTTTCTCAGAATCCTCACCAGCACTTGTCCTTTGTTGATGAAAGCCATTCTGGCAGGTGTGAGATGGTACCTCATTGTCATTTTGATTTGCATCTCTTGAATGATTGGTGACTTTGAACATGTTTTCATATGCCTCTTGGCCTTCCTTCTGTCTTCTTTCAAAAGTATCTATTTAGGTCCATTGCCCATTTTTAAAAATATATATTATTGGTTTTTAACAGAGAGAAAGGGAGAGGGATAGAAAGCCAGAAATATCGACGAGAGAGAAACATCAATCATCTGCCTCCTGCACACTCCCCACTGGGGATGTGCCCACAACCAAAGTACATGTCCTTGACCAGAATAAAACCTGGGACCTTTCGGTCCACAGGCTAACCCTCTATCCACTGAGCCAAACCGGTTTCGGCGATTGCCCATTTTATGATTAGGTATTTTTAATCTTTTGTTAAATTGTGTGAGTTCCCTATAAATGTTGTAGATACTATGCTCTCCCATGCAGTGGGCTTTCTTGTTTGGTTGATGGTTTCTGTTGCTGTGCAAAAGCTTTTTATTTTGATATAGTCTCATTTGTCTATTTTCTCTTTAGTTACCATTGCCCTAGGAACAGTTGATTTTAGAGTTTTGTTGGCAGGATTAATATATGGGTTAAGATAACAATGCTGTGAGGTGTGACATTAGGAATAGTGATAACTTACTCCATACAATAAGCTGAAATTGTATTGCTCTGGCATGCTATGTTGTTCTAGTTCAGTGATGGGCAACATTTTGAGCTTTGTGTGTCAAAATTCACAAAAAAAAACTAACAAAAAAAAAACTGAGCATAACTTGGGTGGTGTGTCACTTCAAGAAAAAAACCATAATTTTGTGATATTTATAGTTTAAATAAAAAATGTATAATTGTACTATATAACTGTATTTAATAAACCAAAAACTAATTATTTAACTTACCTGATTAGTGACTTTTTTCTTCATCTGTCAGTCGGTTTCTTTTGTTGGTCTTGATATTATTTAACTTGTGTGGGGTGTCGTGAACTAAGATAAGTGAGGGTGAAGGGGAATTCTTTAACTAACCTGACTATTAGTGACATTTTGTTGCTGAATTTCATTGGCTAAACCTTCAATTGAAGGTTGGTACTTTGTACACTTCAAGCCCAAGCAAGCGCTACTAACTTCATCTGTCAGTCTGTTTCTTTTGTTGGTTTTGATATTATTTAATGCTGAGAATAAGGTCTCACAAAAGTACATAGAGGGAAAAATTGTGAGTAAAGCCATTGCTATATTTTTCAGGGTGCTAAAAGTGTCTGGTAATCGGCTCCAGGCACTCCACATTTCCTGTTCATAGTGACATTCCTCTTGATTCTCCAAGCAGCACCTTTCTAGATTCTCAAGCTTTGACCTCAAGTCCACAAATACCTGAGCCCAGATGCTATTTTGAAATTCTGCAAGTTGCATCTCCAAATCATCAATTTGCATCCATTGGAAACCATTTAATTCCAAACTACTCTAGACTACTACATCAGGATACTTAATTATTTTTATGGTCTGTCCTAGACTTCTAAATTGATTAAATCTATCACTGAACTGGTCAAGTAACGAGTCTAAAATATGCTGGCACTTTATATGGAAGGGTTCTATTTCATTTTGTACAGCTGCACTGGCCTTCTCAAAATACTCTGTTCCTCGAGGCAAATACATATAAGTTTTAGTTTCTTGAAAATTTTAAGTTTGCTTTCAAAAGCTTTTATGTATCCAAACTTAACGTCAATACTTTAGCCAAAATCTTGTAACTTTAAGTTCAGTTCATTAATGAACAGAGAGATCTGTAAAAAATATCAGTGTGTTGACCCACTTATCATCATTGAGCTGAGAAAAGTTTCCCAGATCCTTATTCTCAAGAAATACCTTAATTTTTTCAAAGCACTCTACTAAGCGCTCAAGAATTTTGCCTCGGCTCAGCCATCTTACATTGTTGTACATCAGCAATCCACTGTAGGTGGAATCCACCTCCAGTAAAAGTGCAGAAAATTCTCGCTTGTGAAGGGGTGGAGCAGCTATTAAATTAATTATTTTTGTAACAACTGACATTAAGTTGTTTAAGTCGGTGAATCCTGCCTTGCACATAAAACCTCCTGATGGATAATACAATGAAAAGGCACAATCAGGTGTCCCATAGCTTCTGTAAACAACCTGACAAATCCTACTTTTCCCCACCTTGTTTGGTGCCCCATCTGTCCTCACTGACACAATTTTAGAGATATCAATGCTTAGGTCACGGAATGTTTGTGTAACAACCTTACATATTTTGCTTCCTAATGTACTTGTTGGCACTGATAATAACTTTATCACCTCTTCTCTCATTCTGAGACCATCAGACTATCAACCAATAATGACCAACTGAGCGTGTGATGTGACATCATTAGTTTCATTGAGAGAGATAAAAAAATATTTACAATTACTTATGTTTCTCTTTAATTGATGTTATACGTTTGTGTTCAGGTCTTTTATGATATTTCTACTGAGTGGAAACTCAGATATTCTCTTAATAATTGCATCTTTATTCTGCATATCGTGAAATAGAACTAGTGCACATCTTAGGAGAGTTTCTTTAATAAATTCCCCGTCACTGAGTGCTTTTCCATGCTTTTCCATGCTGAGCTATGGAGTGGGCAATGCTCAATTTGTAGAGCCTTTTAAAAATTTAAGGATGGAATTAGATTGACTCTTATAAAGTGTAGCTGCCTGGAAATGTATTCCTTCCTTTCATCTTCACATTTTTTCAAGAGCTGGAAATGATTAGTTTCAAATGTCTATTTATATTCCAAGTTGTGCTCACTACTGTTTCAGTACATAGAATGCAAAATGATCTGCCATTTTTTTGTATAATGCCATACATCTCAGGCCATGTCTCTTGAAAGGGTTGGCTACTGCTACTACCACTTCTTGTACTTAATCTTGTTTTTTTATTTTTGGGTTCTCCATCGGGGGGGAGGGGGCAGTGATAGAAGATAGAATTATAGATAGCCTCTTAGCCCTGCAGGCAAATAGGGGTTAACTAGCCTAACTGACCACAAGATGGCACATGTAACTGTCTTTTAGGAAAGGGCAGGGTTACTAAGCGGAAATAGGGGTTAATAAGGATGCACAACAGTAATAGTGGTGAAATGGAGTCTACACTATGCTGCAAAATGATGTTCCTTATATAAATTAAGATGGATGCTGCTATTTCTAATGGCGGGAACTGGCACCCATAGCACAGGCCCTCGCCTCTCTCAGCCTCCCCCTCACTTATCTCAATAATGATGGTCAATTAGAAATCCATGACACCCCAGAACAGTTGATTGGATGATGGTTGCTGTGGTTATGTGGTTGCTGTTAATGGTGATCACAGGGCCCCCAGAGATGCCTTCCCTGTGCCATTCCGCTGCTCCCTGGCCTGAAGTGAGGTCAAAGATCCCCTAACAGCCTAACCGGAAGTCCCAGAACTACATGCTCTGTTGGTTTGGCCTACAGATCTCTGGCACTGTGTGTCTACACTACAGCAAATGTTTCATCCTTGGCTACTGCACCTGGCCGTACAGTAGCCGAGGATGAAACGTCCTTCTCAGTATGCGGCCCCATACTTCTCTATATGTGACCCCACGCGGCCGTGTGTCATCAAAAATGGCTATACGTGTCAGTGCTGACACGCGTGTCATAGGTTCGCCATCATGTTACTAGTTCACTAAATTAAATATTTCCTTCCTCTAAGGCGTAGACATTATTTATTAAAATGCAAATATATTATCTGAGAAATTTTCTACAAGGGATGAAAGTGTGCCAGAGTGGTAGCACCAAATTTGGCTTCAACCCTTCTCAAGTTGAACTTTATATCGAAGCACAGAATACTAGGGCAATAAAAGAGATCTTAAAGACAAATAGTGATTCTTTCTACCCAGTATATAAAATTCCCCTAAAACTTGCTCAAAATTTCTAATGATAAGGATCACAAAGTAGGCAACATTATTCCTTTAAATGTGCTTTATTGAGTGCAAATCAGTTTTCTGATATTTCAAGTGATAGCCACCTTTTCTCTTTTCCAATTTAAACACTCTCAACCCCTTCAGTCCTTCTCCTCATGCCCTAAGAAGCAGAGATAGGGTAGGCACATTGCTGCTCTTAACACATGAAAGCCCAATTTTGCATTAGCATATGGGGATCCCATCATATTTTCATTTCTTTTTAGTTAAAATCAACTAAAGCTTCTAAGTCTTTTCCTGGCAAGCTATTACAACCTCCCTTCCTGTAGGGAAGCAGATTTTGAGACCCAGAGCAGGATTTTAAATTTATCTCAAATATCTTTATCATACTTAATGTTGAACAAGTGACATATATTTCAGAATCAGGTTTTCATTTCCAAAATGATTAGTATTATTACTATGTGTTATCTGATTTTCACTTTTATCTACTACCCATTCGTGCTGAGTGACTGAAGGGAAGATATATGTGAGGGACTGCAGGGTGCCTGTGTCTCCAAGCCATTGTTGGTAGCTTTCTTAAGTGTTGAATGGAGATGATTACTGAGCACCTATCTGCACTGAGTTGGAAAGAGAAGTCTGATTGATTTATGACGTCTACCATGGTGTGTGTGCTTATGTGCTTACACTCATTGTTCTTAACACAGATTTTTAATACTTATTATAACCATGCAGGAAACATTATCACTATTAATTCATTAATATTAGAACACATACTAATCATCCAACTTGTATTAGAAAGCAGGTACATTTTGATAGAAAGTAGAATAGCACATTACACAAAATGGCTTTTCAACTAGAGACCTGAGGACTTTAAAGGGGTATTGGGGTGGTTGATGCCTGTCACTGAAAGAAGAGAAAAGAATACCATAATCCAGTTTGTTTACTTCAAATTTTATTCTAGGAACAGTCTTAAGCTAGAAACATGAGTCAACATAGATTCTACAGACTGCCTTCATAAGGAGTTTAGACCAGGGCTTGCAAATTCTAATGCCTATAGGCATTGGTAATATCAAGGTGTAGGTAGATCAGGGAGACTGTTTGGAGAGCTGGCGCCTGGGATGAACTGAGGAATATACTCTCCATCCAAAGGGAGCAGGCAGACCCCAGGTTTTTACTGTCAGAAGTAAATATGAGCTCACTGTTGCAAGAACACTCTACATTAAAAGAAGTCGATAAGCTGGCATTTTATATAAAACTAGAGGCCCAGTGCATGAAATCTGTGCGAGGGGGGAGGGGAGGGTGATTCCATCTGTGCGACCTGCACCCTTTCACAATCTGGGACCTTTCAGGGGATTTCTGGCAGTCGGACATCCCCTCGCAATTCAGGGCCATTGGCTTCTAACTGCTTGCCTACCTGCCTGATCCCTAAAACTCAAGCTTCTTCTTTTTTATTTTTAATATTTATATTTCATCTTTATTTTTTATTTTAAAATTCAAGCTTCTTGAGAACATGAGGCATTTAACATTATTCCATATTCCTTATAGAGAGCTAAGCATGGTAAACACAGCAAATACTTAATACTATGGGCTTCTATCCAACATTTTCCAACCATCAATGTTTTAATAGGCAGTCTCCAAAAACTTGAACTGGAAAACCTGAAAGTAGAGGGCTCATATTTCAGGCATTAAGAGCTATTAGCAGGATTTTTATCTCAATCAAACTCTAATTCTTAGCTCAGACTAATTCTTAGTCTGGACAAACTGCTCTTCACTGTCACCAAAGTTTCTTATTTGTCACTATCCCATTTTTTCCCCCAGTTCAATGTCTTATATCCACAAAAAAGCAGTATCAATGTACCATACAAAACCCATCTGCCAGCCTAGCTGAGCAGGCAGGAGAGGGTTCATGGCAGTATAGAAAACTGGGGTTATTGCCCCAAAAGAGGAGAAAATGGGTTTACAGTCAAGGAAACAAAATCAGAACCCAACATGATCAAGGAGAATCCTTGAAACTGCATTGAGCGGAGATGTTGTGGGCAGTGGTGCATCTTGGCTGGCCCAGCAGTACCTGCAGCGGTCTTGGTTCCTGGGAAGCCTGGGGTCAGATAGGGACCAGCTCTTGAGGTTATTTTTTAATAATTTTGCTTTTGGGAGAGGAGGGCTTCTGGGCAGCAGCTCCATATGGAGGTAACCAGCGTGGGTTTCACTTCAGGATTTGGAGGGGAAGTTGGGTTTGTGGGGTGGGACCACCTGGCCCCAAATGTCACAGCTGAGGTTCTTGGAAGTGGCCCAGCGAAGTTCCTTCCTGCCTTCTTCCTGCCCTCATCCCAGGTGTATGACTTAAAAACCGGGGCACCTTTTGTAAACTTGTTAGGTATAGGCAGGTGGAGCCTGGAGGAACTGTAGAAACTGGTGGGGGCAGGCAGAGCCAGAAACTGGTGGGGGCAGCCAGGAACTGTAGGAACTGGTGGAGGGCAGCGCCCATGGGGAAAGGGAGCATGGCCTGGAGGAGGTATACTCTTCTAACAGAGACTTAGAGGTACAGAGACTAAGAGAGACAGAGATGGGGATAGAAAGAATGACAGAAAGAGAGAGACTCAGAGAAAGCAAGAAAGAGATTGAGACAGAGAAAGATTCACAAAGAAGAGAGACAGACAGTAAGATGGAGTCCTGCTCTGTGTGAGTCAGCCGGCTGTCGGTGGCAGGGGAGGCCAGGCTGGCAGGGGATGTGCCAGTGTGATGCAATCATCGTGTTGTACAAGGGAGGTATGCTGGTAATGCAGCACCAGCTCCTTCATAGACCCAGACAGGTTGTAAGGCCCCGCAAAACACAAGCCTGTGGCCATGCAATAGATGACACAGTGTTTGGTATTGCTGTCCACCACAGAGCAGGCATAGCAGCCCCGCTGGCTGCTCTCACGGATAAGGAAGATACCATCCCACTTGCTGTTCAGCATCTCCTCAGACTGCGTGCGGTTGATCTTGCCCACATTCCAGGTTTGTTCCTCATGGTGGGGTAGGTCATCCTCATCCTCCATAAGTGTCTACCGGTCTTCAGTCTCATTTTTCATTCCCAAACACTCCATTTTCTTCTGTTGGGTGCCTTTCTGGGTGAGCCATACCAGTACTGGTCTGGAATCTTTCCCAGCTGCATGAAGTCTGGCTGCAGAGTATTTATGCGCTTATCTCGGTTGTCCAAGGCCTGTGTCCGCAGCTCCTACTCCAGCTTCATGCGGCTCTTGTGAATCTCAGCCATGCAAGATTTGAGCTGCTCTGAGTTCTGCAGGATCCTCTGCATCTCTTTTTCATCGCCCTCTTGCCGGAAGCGCTCCGGATACTCCTTGCTGCACTTCTCTTGTATGTGGCCCTGCTCTTCGAAGATCTTGATGGTCTAATTGAAGGCTTCAATTGCTGTTCGCTTCACCTGCAGTTCTAGGAGGTGTGTGTGTGTACACCTCATAGATCTGGTCATACTCATGGCCCTTGTCCTTTCCTTCAAACTAAGGTAATAAACAAATAATTTCCCACCAGACATCACGTCCAAACACTGCAAGACTGAGGACTATGGGGCTGACTATGTACATGCGCAGTAACAGGCTCATGGTCTAGCCCTAGGAGCTCAGGCGTCCTCCACAATCCCACAATCCTCTGGCCGCATACTTCCGGTTTGTCTAGCTCTTCCTTAAGTGGTGTTTCTTTCAGGGGTGGTGCAACGTCCAGGGACTCAAGTTGGAGAGGAATTTCCTGTTCTTTGACGTTGGGACTATTGGAATCAGTGAAGTTTCGGGAATACTGCCGCTGCCATGAGCATGTGGGTGTCAAGCGCAGTCATGAAACAGCTGCCCATACAGTACACTGCTGGTGCCTCCCGGTTTGTAGTGATAAAGGCACTGTGCTGAGCCATTTTCCAGTCAGATCTTCCTCTTTCTCCCCCAGCACACTCCAAACCTACCCCGCAGCTGACCAGCCCAACTCCGCAGAACCTTAAGACCCTCCCCCTCTTTCTTTGTCTTTCCTCAATCAAACTTGCACCCTATCAAGTTACCCAGGGGCACCCCTAATCGCTCCCTGGGGGATGGGGCCAGCCTGGATGAGGGCCATGACGTTCTGGTCTCTGATCATTTTGGGCGTCTGGACACTGACTTTATATATATACTAGAGGCCTGGTGCATGAAATTTGTGCATGTGGGGGTCCCCTCAGTCTAGCCTGTATCCTCTCCAATTCGGGATCCTTCAGGGGATTTCCAGCAGTTGGACATCCCTCTCACAATCCTGAACCACTGGCTCCTAATCGCTTGTATGCATGCATATAAGCCTAACCAATGGATGAAGATAACTGGAGGGTGAGGGCATGAGTGGGGGAAGGGGATTGGGAGCAATGGGGGAATAAGGACATTTATGCCTGCCTGGTCACCCTTAACTAACCCCACTTACTGGCCTGAAAGCCCCTCACTGTTTCTGTGTGCCATCCCGATTGCCCCTAACTGCCTCCTGCTGCCTCCAGGTCACTCCCAACTACCCCCAGCCTGCCAGCTTGGTCACCTGTCACAGCCCCACTGCCAACCTGGTCACCCCACTTAGCCTGCTGTTCATTTATTTGGTCATTCCTCACCAACCCCCTTCCTTGGCCTGGTTGTCCCAACACAGCCTGCTTGGTTAGTCATTTGATCATCCTTCACTGACCCCCTGCCAGCCTGGTTGCCCCACGCAACCTGCTTGTTCAGTCATTTGGTCATCCCTCACTACCCTCCCTGCCAGTCTGGTTGTAGGCAGCCATCTTGTGAGAGCATGAGGTTCAATTTGCATATTAGATCTTTATTATATAGGATAGATAATCCATTTTGAAATGTTGACTCAATACAAAAATAACTGGATTCAACAAATACATTTGTAGACCAGATTCCACCTCCAGCTGCCAATTTGGCACCTCTGTTCTACTAGAAAAGGAAAAATGAACTCTTACTAACAAATGCTTACATATGGGCAATGGAATCTCATTAATTTGAGCCAACAGACAGTCCCTGCCCAACAAAACCCCTGGATTAGCAGAAGTGGATTTGGCTTATAGAGATGTTGGATTGCAGTAGAGGGTAGTAATTTCTACTATAATAATTGTAATTAAACTAGAAATAGTAAGTGCTACAAAAAGTACCATAAATATGCTTTTATTGAGTGGGAAGTTGTGTTGCTGGTAGTGGGCAGGTATGGCACTACAGATGGGCCTCATGGAATGGAAGGTTTTCTAGAGAGGAAAATGATGGAGAGAAGCCAAGTGAAAAATGTAACTTTAATTTTCTAAAGGGTGAGCAGTCTAGTTTGCTTGGGACTTATAGCTGAGAAAGGAACAATAAATTAGAAAGATAGAATATAAATATCACGTTATGGAGAGCTCTAAAAGAACCTCAGAGAAGTTTGTACTTATTTTAATAGACAATGGGAGGACCATTTGTAAAGCATGTTTAAGAGGCAGAATGTAAATAATTGATCAGAAATCTGATTTAGTGTTGGAAAAGAGCCCAAAGTAGAATGGTGGATATGTGATCAATGGCAGAAAAAGTTGTGAGCAAAATTGAGGAGATAAGGTAGATGTTATTTCTCAATAGACTGAATGCAGGAAGCAAAAGAGAAGTAAAAAAATCATCCTCCTGTTTTAAAATGGGGAAATGAAGGAATAGAAGAATTGGGAGGTGGAGAAGGGGCAGATTGGTGAAAAGTGAAGTTGGGTCATCTTGAATTTATTTTATTTTATTGATTAAGGTATTATATATATGTCCTTATTCCCCCATTGCCCCCAACTCCCTCCCCCACCACTCATGTCCTTACCCTCCTGTTGCCTGTGTCCATTGGTTAGGCTTATATGCATGCATACAAGTCATTTGGTTGATCTCTCCCCCTAACCCCCACCCTCCCCTATCTTCCCTCTGAGGTTTGACAGTCTGAAAGATGCTTCTCTATCTCTGGATCTGGTTTTTTGTTCATTAGTTTATGCTGTTAATTATATTCCATAAATGAGTGAGATCATGTGATATTTATCTTTCTCCCACTGGCTTATTTCACTTAGCTTAATGCTTTCCAGTTCCATCCATGCTGTTGCAAATGGTAAGAATTCATTCTTTTTTACTGCAGCATAGTATTCCATTAAGTAGATGTACCACAGTTTTTAAATTCACTCATCTGCTGATGGGAACTTAGGCAGCTTCAAAATCTTAGCTATTGTAAATTGTGCTGCTATGAACATAGAAATGCATATATACTTTCTGATTGGTGTTTCTTGTTTCTTGGGAACTATTCCTAGAAGTGGGATTACTGGGTCAAATGGCAGTTCCATTTTTAACTCTTTGAGGAAACTCTATACCATTCTCCACAGTGGCTGCACCAGTCTGCATTCCCACCAGTAGTGCATGAGGGTTCCCTTTTCTTCTCATCCCCATCAGCACTTGTCCTTTGTTGATTTGTTGTTGATAGCTATTCTGACAGATGTGAGATGGTACTACATTGTTGTTTTGATTTGCATCACTTGGATGGTTAAGGACTTTGAGCATGTTTTCATCTGACTCTTGGCCTTCCTTATGTTTTCTTTAAAAAAGTGTCTGTTTAAGTCTGTTGCCCATGTTTTGATTGGGTATTTTTTATCTTCCATTTGTTAAGCTGTATGAGTTCCCTGTAAATTTTGGAGATTAAACCCTTATCAGTGATAACATTGGCAAATATGTTTTCCCATGTAGTAGGCTTTATTTTTATTGTTGTTTTGTTGATGGTTTCTTTTGTTGTGCAAAAACTTTTTATTTTTCTTCAGTCCCCTTTTTAAAATTTTTTTTTATTGTTTAAAGTATTACAAATAATAGTTCATATGTCTTCTCCCCCCCCCCCAATTGATCTCCATCCAGGCCTCCCCTATCCCCCAGCACATGCCCTCACCTGCCTCGCTCCCCCGCCCCCTGCTAGTATCTTGTGTCCATTGGTTATGCTTATATGCATGCATACAAGTCCTTCAGTTGACCTCTTTCAGCTCCCCTCCCCACAACCTCTTCTGCCTTCCTGGTGTAGTTTGACAGTATGTTCAATGCTTATTTGCCTCTGTATCTATTTTTCCCCATTTCTTGTCTTTAAAAAATCTTTCCTTTGCAGACTAGAAATAAACGTATAATAATAATAAAAAAGTTTGAGTCCCAATTTCAATGTCAAACAGTTCCTTATGTGTACATGTCAGCAATGATATCTGGATGGTGGACACATGGTGGGAATGCAGATCTGACCCTCTCTGGTTTGGTCCTAGGCAACTTGCAGCAATGCACAGCTGCTGACTGCTAGCATGGCAAGGCACCATTGGTGTCCTCCATCTCTGGACTGTTTCTCCTCTTGTCTTTGTGGTTGGGGCAGACCTGTCAATTCTTCTTTATTGCAGGAATCCACATGGTCTTGGAGTTGTTTTATGAAAATATACAAGTATATTCTTGTGCAAAAGTTAATAAAGGAATCTTTTCTATAAAATTGACTTGGGATCCTTTTAATTTTTTCCCAAATGATTTCCTTTGTCTTATTTTGACACCATATGTGTTTTTCATGGTGTCTTGCTATTAGCATTATAAATGAAAATTAATTTTTGTAAAGTAAAAATTTTCTAGCTGTAATTTACTTACAGGATATTTTTCCTTATGATATTACCCTACTATTCCCCCTTTTTTGATTAATGGAGGCTTTTGTAAATTTTATAATACAGTCTTAATAACTTTAAATTTTAATTTTGCACAAAAATATAACTGCTTTAGGTTCATTGCCAATTAGGCAATTTTACCATGAGATGAACTGCCAATAGAAATTTTAGATAGTACTTTAAGAACAGCTTTTTGTCCAGTACAATTAAATTTTCTGGAATATTCACTTATTTCAATTAGTCAATTTAAATTAATCTGAGAAGTTGATTACTATTTTACTGTCAAATGTAATATTCTACCAACAATCTTAGTTTACCTTGTAAATATTAGTGGAAAGGATTATTTGCATCCTAGAGTAGGCCCTGCACATTCCTGGTGCCAGGCTAGATTTAGATAAAGGGCAGCTTCTGTTGGTCAAGTCTCTGTCTGTTACCTGGGTCCCAATCTGAGCTGGGTATGGGAAGCAAAGCAGCCATGGGGGCAAGAGACCTCCCTCAGAAGGGGTTAGGGCTCAGGCTCCTGCAAGGTTGGGGGAGTGAGTATCTGTGCCCCACCTCTGTTGACCCCCATGTTCTCTCCTGATGGTTCCTCTGTGACTGTGCCTGTCTCAGGTTGTTTCTTCCCTGTCTCTGGCTAATCAGTCATCATCCAGAGCCAAGCAAGGTGATGTGAGGTTCAGTTCTGTCTCCTTGGTAGCCTATGCCCTCATGGCCTCCACGACCAGCACCTGCCTTGGGATCCTCTCACCAGCTGGAGGGGCCCCAGCACTGATCATATATTTCGGGGAACACAGGTCTCTTCTCCAGAGAGGGCCAAGGTCACACCAGGGACAGATCCATGGTACCAGCCACCACGAGGCTTCAACCTCAGCATGAACAGAAAGCTCAGGCAACAGTTGAGGGCAATTGGATTGTGAGAAGAGGGTCCCTCTTGGCAAAAAGGGCAGGAGGGGCCAATATAGAATGCTCAAGTGTATCCCCAATGACGTAATTCCTTCTGAAAGGGATTAAATCCTTTCATGTCCTGTTTTAAATTGCTGCCAAATATTCAATGAATTAGTTTGAAAATTTGTTTAGGATAATTGTACAATATGCTGTTGTAAAATATTAAAAATTATAATAACATTGTAGAACAATATCATGCAAGGATATTCTTTGCTCTAGGCCATGGCAATTCAATTTCAAACTGGCTGTCAATTTCTTTTTGTAACTTTATATGAACTTTGTCAGGGAGGCAAAAACACAAATTACTTACTTTAGTTCAGGAGGCCAAATTTATTGACTTTCAATTAGAATCCTTACGACTTTTGAAGGAAACTTCTCTTTGTTTCATTCCAAAATAATTTTTAGGCTACAGAGAGTTTCATTTAAAAATCGTTGTCACATGAAACAATTTCTCTTGAGGTTATGGTGACACTAGTATGGACTAGATTTAATATTTTATTTTTTTCTTATAAGTTTTTTAATTTTTATTTTTTTGCATATGTGTCCTTATTCCCTCAAAACCACCACCCTCTGCTTATACCCCCACCGATGTTGTCTGTGTCTATTGATTAGGATGATATGCATGCACACAAATCCCTTAGTTGATCTCTCCAACTTACCCCCACTCTCCCCATCCTTCCATGAGATATGACATTCTGATTGATGATTCTCAATCTCTGGATCTGTTCTTATTCATCAGTCTATGCTGTTCATTATATTTCACAAATGAGTGAGATCATATGATATTTATCTTTTGCTGTTTGGCTTGTTTTACTTAGCATAATGCTTTCCATCTGCATCTATGTTGTTGAAAATGGTAGGAATTCCTTTTTGTTTTTAACCATAGTATTCCATTGTGTAGATGTACCACAGTTTTTTAATCCACTTATCTGCAGATGGCCACTTAGACTGTTTCCAAACCTTAGCTATGGTGAATTGTGCTGCTATAAATATAGGGGTGCATATATCCTTTCTGATTCATCTTTCTAGTTTCTTGGGATATATTCCTAGAAGTAGGATCACTGGGTCAAATGGGAGTTCCATTTTTAATTTTTTGAGGAAACTCCATACTGTTCACCACAGTGGCTGCACCAGTCTGCATTTCCACCAGCAGTGCAAAAGAGTTCCTTTTTCTCAGTATCCTACTTGTCATTTGTTGATTTGTTGATGAAAGCCATTCTGACAGGTGTGAGATGGTACTGCATTGTTGTTTTGATTTGCATCTCTCTGATGATTAGTGACTTTGAGCAGGTTTTCATATGTCTCTTGGCCTTCTTTCTGTCTTTTTTTGAAATGTGTCTATTTAGATCAGTTGCCCATTTTTTGATTGAGTTGTTTATCTTGTTTTTGTTAAGTTGAAGGAGTTATCTGTATATGTTGAAGATTAAACCCTTATCGGTGATTGGCAAATATGTTCTCCCATCTAGTGGGCTTTCTTGTTGTTTTATTGATGGTTTCTTTTGCCAAATGTAGTCCCATTTATTTATTTTTTTCTTTAGTTTCCATTGCCCTAGGAGCAGTATCAGTGAAGAAGTTCTTTTGGCATATGTCTGAGATTTTGCTGCCTGTGGATTCCTCAAGTATTTTCATGGTTTCCTATCTTATGTTTAAGTCCTTTATTCATTTTGAGTTTTTTTTTGTGTATGGTGTACGTTGGTGTCTAGTTTCAGTTTTTTGCATATATCTGTCCAATTTTCCCAACATCACTTATTGAAGAGACTTTCTTGACTCCATTGTATGTTCTTGCTTCCTTTGTCAAATATTAATTGAGCAGAGTGGTTTGGGTCAATTTCTGGGTTCTCTATTCTATTTCATTGATCTATATGTCAGTTCTTGTGCCAGTACCAGGCAGTTTTGATAACAGTGGCTTGGTAATACAGCTTGATATCTGGTATTGAAATCCCATCTACTTTATTCTTCATTCTCAGTATTGCTGTAGCTATTCAGGGTCTTTTTTTTTTATTCCAGATGATTTTTTAGAGAGTTCGTTCTAAGTATTTGAAATATGCTGTTGGTATTTTGATGGGAAATGCATTAAATCTATAGATTGCTTTGGGTATTATGAACATTTTAATGATGTTAATCCTACCAATCCATGAACACAGTATGTTCTTTCATATGTTTATGTGTTCTTATATCTCTTTATTCAGTGTCCTGTAGTTTACCAAGTACAGGTCATTTATAAATTTATTTCCAGGTATCTTAATCCCTTTGGTGCAATGGTAAATGAGATTGATTTTTAGTCTCTCTTTCTGTAAGTTTACTATTGGTGTATAGAAATGCCACAGATTTATTGGCATTAATTTTGTATCCTGCTACATTGCCAAATTCATTTATTAAGTCTAATAATTTTTTGATGGAGACTTTAGGGTTTTCTATGTACAGTATCATGTCGTCTGTGCATAACGACTGTTTTATCTCTTCTTTTCCAAATGGATGCCTTTTATTTCTTCTTTTCTGATCGCAATGGCTAGTACTTCCAGCACTATGTCAAACAGGAGTTGTGACATAGTGCTGTCTTGTTCCTGTTCTTAGGGGAAATGATTTATTTTTGTCTGTTCCTGTTCTTAGGGGAAATGGTTTTAGTTTTTGCCTATTGAGTATGATGTTGGCTGTGGGTGTCATATAAGACTTTTATTGTGTTTATGTAAGATCCTTCCATTCCCACCTTGCTGAGAGTTTTTATCAAGAAAGGGTGTTGGATTTTGTCAAATGCTTTTTCTGCATCAATTGATATGACTATGTGATTTTTATCTCTCAATTTGTTTATGTGATTATCGCATTTATTGATTTGTGGATATTGTACCATTCTTGCATCCCTGGGATAAATCTTACTTGGTCATGTTGTATGATCTTTCTAACATAATGCTGAATCTGATATGCTAGAATTTTGTTGAGGATTTTAGTATCTATGTTTCTTAAGGATATTGGCCTGTAATTCTCTTTCATTGTGTTGTCTTTATCTGGTTTTGATAATAGATTAATGCTGGCTTCATAGAATAAGCTTGGAAGTGTTCCTTCCTCTTAAATTTTTTGGAGTAGTTGGAAGATGATATGTTTGGTAAATCTCTCCTGGAAAGCTGTCTGGCCCCAGACTTTTGTTTGCTGGAAGCTTTTTTATGAGTACTTCAATTTCTTCCATAGTTATCTGCCTATTGAGATTTTTAAATTCTTCCTGATTGAGTTTTGGAAGGTTATATTTTTCTAAGAAAATACCTATTTTTTCCAGGTCTTGTAGTTTGTTGGAATAGAGTTGTTCAGAGTAATTTTTAACAATCCTTTGTATTTCTGTGGGATCTGTTGTTATTTTGTCTCTTTCAGTTCTCATTTTGTTTATTTGGGACCTCTCTCTTTGCTTCTTGGTGAGCCTGGCTAGAGGTTTGTCATACTTAAATTTTTAAAGAACCAGATCTTGGTTTTGTTGCTCTTTTGTATTTTTTTTTTCCTTTTGGTCTCAATGGCATTTACTTCTGCTTTGATCTTTGTTATCTCCTTCCTTCTGCTCATTCTGGGCTTTTTTTGTTGCTCTCTTTATAATTCTTTAAGTTGTAGAGTTAGATGATTTACTACCATTTCTTTCTTTCTTTCTTTCTTTCTTTCTTTCTTTCTTTCTTTCTTTCTTTCTTTCTTTTTTTCTTTTTCTTTTCTTTTTTAGGTAGGCCTGTAATGCTATGAACTTCCCTCTGAATATTTCTTGCCACTCGCGTCTGGCCTGCATCATTTCTGTTGAGAAATCCGCTGACAATCGTATGGGTGTTCCCCTGTAGGTAACCAACTGTTTTTCTCTTGCTGCTTTTAATATTCTCTCTTTATCTTTTGCTCTTGGCATTTTAATTATGATATGTCTTGGTGTGGTCCTCTTTAGATTCCTATATTTTGGGGTTCTGTGTACTTCTTGGGCTTTTAAGTCAGTTTCTTTCACCAGGTGGGGAAAGTTTTCAGTCACTATTTCTTCAAGTAGGTTTTCATTAACTTGCTCTCTCTCTTTTTCTGGCACCCCAATAATTCGGATGTTGGCTTGCTTGAGGTTGTCCCAGAGGCCCCTTACACTATCTTCAATTATCTGAATTCTTTTTGTTTCTTGCTTTTCCAGCTGAGTGGATTTTGGTTCTTTGTATTTCAAATCTTTGACTTGGTTCTTGTGGCCCTCTGGACTGCTTTTAGGACTTTGTGTAATATTTTTTATTTCAGTCTGTGTATGCTTGATTTCTAGTTGGTCCTTTTTTTTTATCTGTGAGGGTCTGGTTCGTATCCTCGAGGTCTTGTACATTTCCCTGAGGGTCTCATTCATTTCTTTGTAAGTATCATTTATCTCCTTGTAAATCTCATTCATTTGCTGGTTGGTCTTGTTTATTTCCTGGTTGGTCTTGTTTATTTCCTGGTAATTCTCATTAAGTTGATCGGCCTTTTGTAGGAGCCTCTTGAAAAGCCTTATAACTGTGGTTTTGAACTCTATGTCTTGTCGTCTTTTCTCCTCCATTTCTTTCACACCTGATTTCTTTCCATGTCTCTGCATGGTGGCTGCTTTATGTGGTGGCTATCCTCAAAGGGACAGTGGCTCAGTCTCCCCAGTTACCTGATGTGGGTACTCTTACTGCAATCCTTTATGGGTTGTATTCAGTGTTTTTGAATTTAAACCCAGCTTTTTGTTGTTAGCCCTAGGAGGGTTTGACCTCCAGGCCAATTGTCTGTGAAGCTCAGCTGTGCTCAGGTTGGGTGGACGGAGTCTCCGGGCCAAGCAGACAGCGTTAGCTCCACCCTATGCAGCCCCAGGGGCTCTGTGCTGGGGGCAATGGCCGCCAGCACCTCTGAGAGAGAGCCGCTCTGGAGCTCCACCGGCTGCCGGGGAATTCAGACTGTCCCCAAATGACTTTGCATGCGCAATGTCTCACCCAGGGTCGTAAAACAAAGCAGTCTGACGGTTTTCCGAATGAGAGACAAGTCGCAGTGCGCTCTCTGCGCCATCACGCAGCCGAGCTGTTCGCGCGAGAGCTGCCTTCTCCACAAGCCAGCAGACCCGGCAGCACCCGAGCTTCGGCGTGCCCTCCCACTGTCCAGTTTTCACCCCGTGTGATAGTGGGTTCTCTGGACTTCGCCCAGAGCTGGAGAATCTGTCCAGTGGGACGCCCCTGTCTCCCCGTTCGAGAAAACTGGCCGGTTTTCAGCCGCCCGCCCTCTCCGTGGCGCGCACTCCAAACCTCTCTCTGCGCGCGAATCTTTCAACGCTGTCCGCCGCCGCTCCTCCGGGTCACAGTGTCTTATCTTTACTTTTACTTGTGGAATTTTCACTCGGCGAGCGTTCTGGTGATTCTGGAAGGTGTTTGTTCCTTCATTAAGTTGTAGTATTAAAATTGCTGATTATGACGGCAAGATAGGTAGGTGTTTCACCTTTGCCGCCATCTTAGTTCTCCTCCTATAATTGAAACTTTGTAGCATTGAGTGGAGGCCTGAGCCAGCAAGGACAGGGGAAAAGCTTGGCTTCCTCTATTGCTAGGGAAACCCAAGCCTCCCTCCTGCTCTCTGTGGCCAGCAGCCATCTTGGTTGGGTTTATTTGCATATTCGCTCTTGAGTAGCTGGTTGGCATGGCTGGTGAGCATGGCTTGTGGGCATAGCAAAGGTATGGTCAATTTGCATATTAATCTTTTGTTAGATAGGATATATTCACACACACACACACACACACACACACACACACACACACACGAGGCCCGGTGCATGAAATTTGTGCACGGGAGCAGGGGTTGTCCCTCTGCCCAGCCTGCACCCTCTCTAATCTGAGACCCTGGAGAGATGTCTGACTGCCTGTTTAGGCCCAGACATGCTTCTCACAATTCAGGACTGCTGGCTCCAAACTGCTCTCCTGCCTGCCTCCTTGATTGCCCCTAACTGCTTCTGGCTACCAGCCTGATCACCCCTTAACTACTACCCTGCAAGCCTAGTTGATGTCTAACTGTTTGCTCCTAACTTCCCTTCTCTGCTCTCCTGTTCACCCCTAGCTGCTCTCCTCTGCAGGCTTGATTGCCCCCAACTGCCCTCCCTTGCAGGCCTGGTCCCTCCCAACTACCCTCCCCTGCTGGCCTGATCACCCACAACTGCCCTCCCTTGCAGGACTGGAACCTCCCAACTGCCCTCCCCTGCTGGCCATCTTGTGGTGACCATCTTGTGTCCACATGGGGGCAGCCTTCTTGCATGTTGGAGTGATGGTCAATCTGTGTATTACTCTTTTATTAGATAGGATAGAGGCCTGTGCATGAGTGGGGGCCAGCTGATTTGCCCTGAAGGGTATCCCAGATCAGGATGGAGGTTCCCTTGGAGCATGGGGCAGCCTGAGCAAGGGGCCCGCAGTGGTTGGCAGGCAAGGCCTGCCCCCCAGCAACCCAAGTGGAGGCCCTGGGATTAATTTATGTTCTACAATTGAAACTTTGTAGCCTGGAGCAAAGACAAGCCTTCTGCTCGCTCGGTGGTGACAGCCATTTCTGTTTAATTCTATAATTGAAACTTTGTAGCCTAGAGTGGAGGCCTAGGCACTAGGGCTACAGAACCTTGGCTTCCTCCATCACCCAGGCAACCGTAGCCTCTACTCTCTTCAGCTCCTAGGCTGCTGCCATTTCTGTGGGGATATAATAATTGAAACTTTGTAGCATTAAGTGGAGGCCTAGGCCAGCAAGGGCAAGCAGAAAGCTTGGCTTCCTCCATTGTTGGGGAAACCCAAGCCTTCCTCCTACTCTCAATGGCTGCAGCCATCTTGGTTGGGGTTTATTTGCATAATTTGCTCCTGATTGTCTGATGGGTGTGGCTGTGGGTGTGGCTTGATCAGAAGTACAGTCAATTTGTGTATTGCTCTTTTATTAGATAGGATATATATATGAATTCATGCCTGGACAGCCTGGACAGGGGGAGGGGATATGGGCAGTTGATGGGTAAATTTTCATATATATACTAAGTGGCCAGATTATTATGTGCTCAGAGATCATAATAACCTGACTACTTAGCATATATATATATATAATGCTCATCATCATTAATCATCAGGGGAATCAAATTAAAACACAATGAGATATCACCTCATACCTACCAGAATGACTACTATGAATAAGTCAACAAACAAGTGCTGGTGACAGGAAACCCTTGTGCCCTGTTGGTTGGAATGCAGACCGGTGCAGCCACTGTGGAAAAGAGTATGATACTGCCTTTTGACACAGC
Organism: Antrozous pallidus; assembly: GCA_027563665.1. Taxonomy (NCBI): domain Eukaryota; kingdom Metazoa; phylum Chordata; class Mammalia; order Chiroptera; family Vespertilionidae; genus Antrozous; species Antrozous pallidus. Next base: position 7,449,903 of record CM050515.1, read on the forward strand.
AATCCCACTTCTGGGAATACATCTTAAGAATCCTGAAATACCAATCAGAAAGAATATATGTACCCCTATGTTCACAATAGTGTTATTTACAACAGCCAAAATCTGGAAACAGTTCAAGTTACCATCAGTTAATTGAATAAAAAAGCTGTCGTACATTTAAAATAATGGAATACTGAGAGGGAACTAAGATGGCGGCATAGGTGAAACACCTATTTTGCCGTCATACTCAGCAATTTTAATACTACAATTTAACGAAAGAACAAACACCTTCCAGAATCACCAGAAAGCTCGCCGAGTGAAAATTCCACAAATAAAAGTGAAGATAAGACACTGTGACTCGGAGGAGCGGTGGACAGCGTTGAAAGATTCGCGTGGAGAGAGGTTTGGAGCGCGGGCCGCGGAGAGGGCGGGCAGCTGAAAACGGCCAGTTTGCTCGAACGGGGAGACAAAGACGTCCCATTGGACTGATTCTCCAGCTCTGGGCGAAGTCCAGGGAACCCACTATCACACGGGGTGAAAACTGGACAGTGGGAGGGCACGCTGAAACTCGGGTGCTGCCGGGTCTGCTGGCTTGTGGAGAAGGCAGCTTGGGCGCGAACAGCTCAGCTGCGTGACCGCGCGGAAAGCGCTCTGCGACTCGCTCTCTCATTCGGAAAACCGTCGGACTGCTTTGTTTTACGACCTTGGGTGAGACATTAGGCACACAGACTCATTTTGGGAGAGTCTGAATTCCCCGGCAGCCGGTGGAGCTCGGCAGCGGTTCTCTCTCAGAGGTGCTGGCGGCCATTGCCCCTGGCACAGAGTCCCTGGGGCCGCATAGGGCGGAGCTAACGCTGTCTACTTGGCCCGGAGACTCCGCCCATCCAACCTGAGCACAGCTGAGCTTCACAGACAATTGGCCTGGAGGTCAACCCTCCAAGTGCTAACAACGATTAACTGAGCTTAACTTCAGCAAGACTGTGCAGCCCATATCCACCTCAGGTAACCGGAGAGGCTGAGCCACTGTCCCTTGTAGGAAGTTTACCACACAAAGCTAATTGACCAACTCAGGGAAGCAGCCACCATGCAGCAACATGGAAAGAAATCAGATGTGAAAGAAATGGAGGAAAAAAAACGACTGGACTTGGAATTCAAAACCACGGTTATAGGGTTTTTCAAGAGGCTCCAACAAAAGGTCAAGGCCTATAAGGAAATAAGCAAGACCACAAAGGAAATGAATGAGTCCTACAAGGAAATGAAGAAGACCCTCAAGGATATAAATGAGACCTGCAAGGAAATGATCAAGACCAATGTGGAAATGAATGAGTCCTACAAGGAAATGAAGGAGACCCTCAAGGATATAAAGGAGACTCTCAAGGATATGGAAAAAGGACCAACCAGAAATTAAGCATACACTGACTGAAACAAAAAATATTATACAAAGACCTAAAAGTGCTCTGGAGCACCCCAAGAACCAAGTTAAAGATTTGAAATACAAAGAGGTAAAATCCACTCAGCTGAAAAAGCAAGAAACAAAAAGAATCGAAAAAATTGAAGATAGTGTAAGGGGCCTCTGGGACAACCTCAAGCATACCAACATCTGAATTATAGGGGTGCCAGAAAAAGAGAGAGACCAAGACAATGAAAACCTATTTGAAGAAATAGTGACTGAAAACTTCCCACACCTGGTGAAAGAAATTGACTTAGGAGTCCAAGAAGCGCACCAAACCCCAATATATAGGAACCCTAAGAGGACCACACCGAGGCACATCATAATTAAAATGCCAAGAGGAAAAGACAAAGAGAGAATATTAAAAGCAGCAAGAGAGAAACAGTTGGTTATCTATAAGAGAGCACCCATACGATTGTCAGCGGATTTCTCAACAGAAACGATGCAGGCCAGACGCGAGTGGCAAGAAATATTCAAAATAATGAATAGCAAGAATCTACAACCAAGATTATTCTATCCAGCAAAGCTATCATTCAGAATTGAGGATCAGTTAAAATGCTTCGCAGATAAGAAAAAGCTAAAGGAGTTCATCACCACCAAACCAGTATTATATGAATTGCTGAAAGATATTCTTTAAGAAGAGGAAGAAGAAAAAGGTAAAAATATAAATTATGAACAACAAATACACATCTATCAACAAATGAACATAAAAATCAAGTGAACTAATAGGCTGATGAACAAGATAAACTGGTGACTATAACAGAAACCTGGACATAGAGAGGGAATGGACTGACAATTCTTGGGGAGAAAAGGGTTGTTGGAAGTACAGCAAGAGATTGGACAAAAGTCTTGCAACAATGGGAGAGGACATTGGGGAGGGGGAGGTGAGGGAGGAGGGTGGGATAGGTACAGGGTGGAGGGAAGATATAGGGGGATAAAAAAGGGGAAACAATGTAATTAATAAACTGAACAATAAAACATAAAATAAAATGAAATTTAAAAAAAGTTTCAATTATAGAAGATAATGATGGCAGCTGCAGAGCTGGAGAGAACAAGGAGGTTTGAGTTGCACCCAGAGATGGAGGAAGCAAAGCTTTCCACCTACCCTGGCTGGCCCAGGCCTCTCCTTAAGGCTACAAAGTTTCAATTATAGAAGGTAAGTAAATTGCAACAGAAATGGCTGCTTCCATGTTTACCAGCTCCAAAAGCCAAGGACTTTATTTCAGGCACAGATGTCCCAGCTCTGCCAGCTCCCTGTCTCCTGCCCAAAGAAACCCCAGGGGAAATCTGACCTTTCTGTGCTGGAGCACAGAACTCCTTCGAATCTGCGTGTCTGCACCAACTGGGCACCAGTGTTCTGGGGGTCTCAGCCATCCAGTGGGTATTGTAGCTGTATATTTTCAGGCCCCTCCCCTTCAAGATGGTATGGTCCACTTCTGAGCTGGCTGCTCTGTGAGAGAACCCTGCAGCACTGGGGCTGCTCAGTCAGGGGAGGCCAGTCCAGTAGTCCCTTGTCTTCTCCCAGAGCACAGCTGTCCCCCAACTCACCAACAAACGCTCCCTGCGTGACCCTTAGCTGCTCTCTCCATCTGCCCTGGGACCAGATTCAGATCGCATCCCTCTGTTCTGCCACCATTTTTTTCTCTCCTGGAGTTGTATGAATTCTTTTTTTTTGAAATATATTTTTATTGATTTTTTGCAGTATAGCTTATAATTAATAGTAGTACATGTTTTCCATTTCCCCTCCCCCTTATCTTCCCCCCAGCCTCCCCCACCCCCCAGCACATATCCCCACCCTCCCCCCTCCCCGCCCCAGTGTCCTTCATTCACTGGTTATGCTCATATGCATGCATACAAGTCCTTCAGTTGATCTCACCCAACATCCACCTCCCATCCACCCAAGCCTTCCCCCTGTAGCTTGACAGCCTGTTCAAAGCCACCCTGCCTCTATATCAATCACTCTCCCCTGTTTCTTTTCTTCAAAAATATCTTGCCTCTGCATACTAGAAATAAATGTATAAGAACAAAAAATGTTTCAGTCTCAGTTTCAATGTCTAACAGTTCTGAGTCCGAGTTTCAGTGTCAAATAGTTCTTTATGTGTACATGTCAGCAATGGTATCCAGATGGTGGACACATCGTGGCAATGCAAGATCCATCCTCTCTGGTTTTGTCCTGGGCTGCCTGCAGACATGCACAGCTGCCGACTGCTAGCATGGCAAGGTGTTGTCAGCGTCTCCCATCTCTGGACCATCCTCGTGACTGGAACAGACCCGTCAGTTCCTCACAGTTGCAGGAACCCACATGGTCTTGGAGTTGTTCTCTGAAAACACACAAACACATTCTCGACCAAATGTTAACAAAGGGATCCTCTCTGCAAAATAGACTTGGGATTCTTTTTAATTTTTGCCTAAATGATTTTCCTTTGGTTTATTTTGACACCATGTGTGTTTTTTCATGGGTTTCCTGCACTTGGTTTTACAAATGGAATTTACTTTACTGGAGTAAGAATTTTCTAGATGTATTTTACTTACTTGATATATTTTTTTTCCTTACATGATATTATCCCACTGCCTCCTCCCCTTTTTTGATTAATGGGGGGTTTTGGAAATTTTATATTGCAGTCAGTCTTGGTAATTTTAAATTTTAATTTTTGCACACAAATATGACAACTTTAGGTTCTTTGGATGTTAGGCAATTTTACAGTGAGGTGAACTACTAATAGATATTTAAGTTAATGTTTTAGGAAAAGCTTTTTGTCCAGTACACTAAAATTTTCTTGAGTATTCACTTATTTCACTTGGCCAATTTAAATTAATCTGAAAACTTGATTACTATTTTCCTGTCAATTTTAATACTCAAGCAGAAACCTTAGTTTACCCTGTAAATACTAGTGGAAAGGAATATTTGCAATTTTGAGTAGGTCCTGAGCATTCCTGGTAATAGACTGAATTTAGATATACAGCAGCTATTGCTGGCCGAGTCTCTGTCTGCCACCTGGGTCCCGGTATGAGTTGTGCGTGGGAGGCGAAGCAGCCGTGGGGGTAGGAGACCTCCCTCAGGAGGGATGAGAATTCAAGCCCCTGCAGGGTTTGTGGATGAGGGTGTGTGCCCCAACTCTGTTGACCTTTTAGTTCTCTCCTGTTGGCCCCTCTGCGACTGTGCCTGTCTTAGGATGTTCCTTCCCTGAGGAATCTTACCCATCTTTGGCTAACCAGCCATCCTCCGGGGCCAAACAGGGTGATGTGAGGTTCAGTTCTGTCTCCTTTGTAGTCTATGCCCCCATGGCCTCCACGTCCAGTACCTGCCTTGGGGTCCCCTTGCCTTCTGGCGGGGTCCCGGTACTGATCACATATCTCGGGGGACCCAGATTTCTTCTCCAGAGAGGGCCCAGCTCACACCATTGGTCGAGATACAGATCCATGGTGCCAGCTGCCCAGAGGCTTCAGCCACAGCTGGAACTGAAAACTCAGGCATCAGCTGTGTGTATTTGGATAGTAACAAGAAGGTCCCTTTTGGTAGAAAGGGCAAGAAGGGCCAATATAGAATGCTCAGATGAATTCCCAGTGCCTTAATTCCTTCTGAAAGGGATTAATTTCTTTCCTATCCTTTTTTAAGTTGATGCCCAACATTCAAAGAATTAGTTTGTAAGTTTAGTTGGGATAATTGTATAATATGCTGTTGTCAAATATCAAATATTATAATGACATTGTAGAATAATATCATGTAAGGGTATTATGGTGTCACGGGAGGTCAAGGAGGGCCTAGCCTAAGGACTGGTGTCCATAGGATATGACAAGCTCTAGACCATGTCAATTTAATCTCAAACTAGCTGCCCCCCCCTTTTTTTTTATAACTTTATATAAGCTTTGTGAGGGATGTAAAAACACAAATCACTTACCTTAGTTCAAGAGTTCAAATATATTGACTTTTCCCCGTACTCCCACCACCTGCCACTTACCCTGAGGTTTGACATTCTGATGGACTTTTCTCAGTCTGTGGATCCATTCTTGTTCATCAGTCTGTGTCATTCATTGTATTCCTCAAATGAGTGAGATCATGTGGTATTTGTCTTTTACTGCCTGGCTAATTTCACTTAGCATAATGCTCTCCAAATCCATCCATGTTGTTACAAATGGTAGGAGCTCCTTCTTTTTTTTTGCGGCGTAGTATTCCATTGTGTAAATGTACCATAGTTTTTTAATCCACTCATCTGCTGATGGGCACTTAGGCTGTTTCCAAGTCTTAGCTATGGTAAAATTGTGCTGCTATGAACATAGGGGTGCATATATCCTTTCTAATTCGCCTTTCTAGTTTCTTGGGTATATTCCTAGAAGTGGTATCACTGGGTCGAATGGGAGCTCCATTTTTAGTTTTTTGAGGAAACGCCATACTGTTCTCCACAGTGGCTACACTAGTCTACAATCCCACCAGCAATGCACAAGAGTTCCTTTTTCTCCGCATCCTCGTCAGCACTTGTCTTTTGTTGATTTGTTGATGTAGGCCATTCTGACAGGTGTGAGATGGTACCGCATAGTCGTTTTGATTTGCATCTCTCGGATAATTAGTGACTTTGAGCAAGTTTTCATATGTCTCTGGGCCTTCCTTTTGTCTTCTTTCGTGGAGATTCTATTTAGGTCTGTTGCCCATTTGTTTATTGGATCATTTGTCCTCCTTTTATTGAGTTGCGTGAGTTGCCTGTAGATGCTTGAGATTAAACCTTTATCACTGATAACATTTGCAAATATGTTCTCCCATATAGTGGGTTTTCTTGTTGTTTTGTTGATGGTTTCTTTAGCTGTGCAAAAGCTTTTGATTTTGATGTAATCCCATTTGTTTATTTTCTCTTTAGCTTCCATTGCCCTCGGAGCAATATCATCAAAGAAGTTCTTTTGGCATGTCTGAGATTTTTTTCCCTGCAGATTCCTCTAATATTTTTACAGTTTCCTGTCTTATGTTTAAGTTCTATATCCATTTTGAGTTTATTTTTGTGTATGGTGTAAGTTGGTGCTCTAGTTTCATTTTTTTGCATGTATCTGTCCAATTTTCCCAACGCCATTTATTGAAGAGACTGTCTTGATTCCATTTTATGTTCATGACTCCTTTGTCAAATATTAATTGAGCATAGTGGTTTGGGTTGATATCTGGATTCTCTATTCTATTCCATTGATCTATATGTCTGTTCTTGCCCCAGTACCAGGCTGTTTTGAGAACAGTAGCTTTGTAATACAGCTTGAAATCTGGTATGGAAATCCCACCGACTTTGTGCTTCTTTCTCAGGATTGCTGTTGCTATTCGGGGCCTTTTTTTGTTCCAGATGAATTTTTGGAGAGTTCTTTCTAGGTCTGTGAAATATGCCATTGGTATTTTAATGGGGAGTGCATTAAATTTATAGATTGCTTTGGGTAGTATGGACATTTTAATGATGTTGATTCTCCCAATCCATGAGCATGGTATGTTCTTCCACCTGTTTACATCTTCCTCTATATCTTTTTTTCAGTGTCCTGTAGTTTTCCACGAATAGGTCTTTTACCTCCTTAGTTAAGCTTATTCCTAGGTATCTTAATTTTTTTGGTGTGATGGTAAATGGGATTGCTTTTTTAGTCTCTCTTTCTGTAAGTTCACTATTAGTGTATAGAAATGCCATAGATTTCTTGGCATTAATTTTGTAGCCTGCTGCATTGCTGAACTTGTTTATTAAGTCTACTAACATTTTTATGGAGTCTTTCGGGTTTTTTATGTACAATATCATGTCATCTGCAAATAAGGATAGCTTAACTTCTTCTTTTCCAATTTGGATGCCTTTTATTTCTTCTTCTTGTCTGATTGCAATGGCTAATACTTCCAGTACTATGTTGAACAGGAGTGGTGAAAGTGGGCAACCCTGTCTTGTTCCTATTTTTAGGGGAAGTGGTTGTAGTTTTTGCCCATTGAGTATGATGTTTGCTGTGGGCTTATCATATATGGCTTTTATTATGTTGAGGTATGATCCTTCTATTCCTACTTTGTTGAGAGTTTTTATCAAGAAAGGATGTTGGATTTTGTCAAATGCTTTTTCTGCATCAATTGATATGACTATGTGATTTTTATCTCTCAATTTTTTATGTGATGTATCACATTTATTGATTTGCGGATATTGTACCATCTTTGCATTCCTGGGATAAATCCTACTTGGTCATGGTGTATGATCTTTCTGATGCACTGCTGGATCCGATTTGCTAGAATTTTATTGAGGATTTTGGCATCTATATTCATGAGGGATATTGGCCTGTAGTTCTCTTTCATTGTGTCATCTTTATCTGCTTTAGGTATTAGGGTGATGTTAGCTTCATAGAAGGAGTTTGGAAGTGTTCCATCCTCTTGAATTTTCTGGAATAGTCTGAGGAGTATAGGTTTTAGTTCTTCCATGAATGTTTGGTAAAACTCCCCTGTGAAGCCGTCTGGCCCTGGACTTTTGTTTGCTGGAAGCTTTATGATGACTGCTTCAATTTCTTCCACAGTTATTGGTCTATTGAGTTGTTTAGATTCTTCTTGATTGAGTTTTGGGAGGTTATATTTTTCTAGAAATATATCCATTTCCTCTAGGTTATCCAGTTTGTTGGAGTAGAGTTGTTCATAGTATTTTTTAACAATCCTTTGTATTTCAATAAGGTCTGCTGTTATTTCACCTCTTTCATTTCTGATTTTATTTATTAGGGTCCTCTCTCTTTGCTTCTTGGTGAGTCTGACTAGAGGTTCATCAATCTTGTTTATCCCTTCAAAGAACCAGCTCTTGGTTTTGTTGATGTGTATTGTTTCTTTCGTCTCTATGTCATTTATTTCTGCTCTGATCTTTACTATTTCCTTCCTTCTGCTTACACTGGGCTTTTCTTGTTGCTTTCTTTCTAACTCCTTGAGTTGTTGGGTTAGATAATTTATTGCCGCTGATTCTAGTTTTTTGCGGTAGGATTGTAGAGCTATGAACTTTCCTCTCAGAACTGCTTTCACTGTGTCCCATAGATTTTGGATTGTTGTGCTATTGTTGTCATTTGTTTCCATGATGTTTTCTATCTCTTCTTTGATCTCTGTAGTAACCCAGTCATGGTTTAATAGCATGCTGTTTAGTCTCCATGTGTTTGATTTCTTTGGATTGTTTCTATTGTAGTTGATTTCCAGCTTTATGCCACTGTGATCTGAGAATATGCTTGATATGATTTCAATCTTCTTGAATTTGGAGAGACTTTGCCTATGACCCAGCACATGGTCTATCTTTGAGAATGACCTGTGGGCACTTGAAAAGAATGTATATTCTGTGGCTTTGGGGTGAAATGATCTGAAGATGTCAATTAATTCCATCTGGTCTAATGAGTCATTTAGGATTGATGTTTCTTTACTGATTTTTTGTTTAGAGGTTCTGTCCAATGGTGATAGTGGGGTATTAAAGTCTCCTACTATGATTGTATTGCTGTCTATATCTCTCTTGATGTCCTCTAGGAGTTTTTGTATATATTTGGGTGCTCCTGTATTGGGTGCGTATATGTTTACCAGAGTTATTTCTTCTTGTTGGATTGCTCCCTTTAGTATTATGAAGTGGCCTTCTTTATCTCTTGTTATGTCCTTCACTTTGAGATCTAATTTGTTGGATATAAGTATGGCTACCCCAGCTTTTTTTTCATTTCCATTTGCCTGAATAACTTTTTTCCAACCTTTCATCCTCAGTCTGTGTGCGTCCTTTTTTTCAGAGGTGGGTTTCTTGTAGACGGCAGATACATGGGTTGTGTTTTCTTATCCAGTCTATTACCCTATGTCTTTTGATTGGGGTATTTAAACCATTTACATTTAAAGTTATTATTGATAGGTACTTATATGTTGCCATTTTTGTTCTTTACCCCTGTGTTCCTTCTTCGCTTCCTATTTCTTTTTACAGCAGACCCTCTAGCGTTTCTTGCATTGCTGGTTTGGTGGTGACGAATTCCCTTAGTCCTTTTTTATCTGTGAAGCTCCTGATTTGACCTTCAATTTTGATTGAGAGCCTTGCTGGGTATAGTATTCTAGGATTCAGACCCTTCCTTTGCATGACTTTGTAAATTTCATTCCACTGCCTTCTGGCCTGATAGGTTTCTGTTGAGAGATCACTTGTTAGTCTGATGGGGATTCCTTTGTAGGTGACTTTTTGCCTCTCTCTGGCAGCTTTTAAGATTCTTACTTTGTCATTGGTGTTTGCCAGTTTAATTATAATGTGCCTTGGCGTAGGTCTTTTGGGGTTTATTTTGCTTCGGACTCTGTGAGCTTCTTGGATTTGTGTGGGTTTTTTCTTTCCTATATCAGGGAAGTTTTCTGTCATTATTTCTTCCAACAGGTTTTCTATTCCTTGCTCAGTTTCCTGTTCTTCTGGAAGCCCAATTATACGGATGTTGTTTTGTTTCATGTTGTCCCAAAGTTCCCTTAGGCTCTCCTCCTGCTTTTTTATTTTTTTTCTAGAAGCTGCTCTACTTGGTTATTTTTTCCTACCTGGTCTTCTAGCTCACTGATGCGATCCTCTGCTTCTTCTAGTCTACTCTTAATACTTTCTATTGAGTTCTTTACTTCAGCAATGTCACTTTTCATTTCTTCTTGGCTCCTCTTCATTTCTTCATGGCTCTTCATCATTTCTTCCTGGGTCTTCCTCATTTCCTCTTGGTTCTTACTCATATTATCAAATTTGTCTTCCATTCTTTTCAGCCACCTTATGACCATTTCTCTGAATTCTTTCTCTGACAGGTTGTTAACTTCCATTTCATTTACCTCCTTTTCTGGTGAGCCTTGCTTTTATTTCATATGTGGGCTGTTTCTTTGTCTTCCCATGGTCTCTCTTCTCTGTGTATCTGGTTATCTAGTTCTCACTTTCCTGCGTTGATTTAATGGCACAAAATACAACACAACCAGGTGCAGCGCACCAGGTACTGAACTGGAATGTAGTCACAGTAATGGTAATTCCAAATAAAGGTGATTGCCAGAGAAAGGCAAATTCGGTGATAGGTGAGAAAAAAGAAAGAGAACCTCCCCCAGACACACACAGACACTCACACACGCACACTCACACAAAAAGAAAGAGACCCCCCCCACACACACACACTCACAAAAAAGAAAGACAGGAATGCCAAAATGATAATGGGAAAAGGGGAAGAAGAAGAAGAAGAAGAAGAAGAAGAAGAAGAAGAAGAAGAAGAAGAAGGAGAAGAAGAAGAAGAAGGAGAAGAAGAAGAAGAAGGAGAAGAAAAAAGGAGTAAATTATAAATGTGGGGTGAAAACTCCCATAGGACAGCCCCTAATCCGAACCAAAACCCGCAACAAGTACCTGGAGATTGATACAAATTACATACAACTACTAATATCAAGGGAGGTGAGAGAGCACAGAAGCAAAGCTCTATCTAAAAAACCATGCAAATGAGGACAACAAAACAAGAAACAACACCAAAAATAAATATAATCCCCCTTACAAGACAAACCAAAATAAAAGAATAAGCAAATCAATCTCATAAACCTGCTTAAAAATCAATATAATCAACAGTCAAGTAAACAACAACAACAGGACGGGGATAAAAACAGTTTAAGATAGTGAAGTCAGAGAAGCTAGAGGTATATATGGACTTGAAGTAGGTGGTTGGAGATTAGATATATAAGTGGGGTGGAATTTTAACAAGTAAAAAGAAAGAATTAAGGTAAATCTAAAGCGGGAAAAGTGTAAGGGAAACAAGGCACCAAATAGGGAAAGTTTAGCAAGGGAGTGGTGGTATAAAGGTGAAGTTGAGGTAGAGTAAAAGATACTAAAGAGTAGATGAAAATAAACTGTATTTCCAAGGTTGAAGAGAAAATATAATCAATTCCCTGTGTCACACAAGAGTCAATTTGTGATTTGGCCCCTGGGTGGCAGTGTTTCTAGATTGACCTCCGGGTCTATTGGTCCTCTCTATCCTGAACTAAAATTTTGCTGTCCCTGTGGTATTCAATACTGCCTCTCTAATGGTGACTGCTGTTTTAGTAGCCAGGACTCTCCCAAATTCTTCCGGGTCTCCCTCCTCTGTCAGGTCCAAATTGGTTGCACTCCAGGGATTAACTCTGCAACCAGCTCCAAGGGCCCTCTCCCACGCCTACCAGCTCCAACAGCCGCAGATTTTATTTCAGGTGCAGATTTCCAGGCTTTGAGTTCCAAGGTGCAGATATCCCAGTCTGCCAGCCCCCTCAGTTTCACGCCCAAAGTACCCCCAGGGAAATCTGACCTTTCCATGCTGGAGTTTAGAGCTCCCTGGAGTCTGCGTGAGTGTGTCCGCGCCTACTGAGCGCCGGTGTTCCGGGAGTCTCAGCCATCCAGCCAGCACCGCAGCTGTATATCTTCAGGTCCTTCCCCTTCTAGATGTTGCGGTCCACCTCCTTGCCTCCTCGCACAGTTGGCTCAGGGAGAGAACCCAGCAGCACTGGGGCCGCTCAGGCTGGGGAGGCCAGCCCAGCAGTCACGTATCTTCTCCCGGAGCACAGCTGTCCCCCTAGTCGCTGACAAACGCTCCCTGCGCGACCCTCAGCCGCTCCCTCCCTCTGCCCTGAGAGCAGGCTCAGATCACATCCCTCCTTTCCGTCGCCATTTTCCCCCCCTATGAATTCTTTATGTATTGAGGCAATTAACTCTTTATCAAATGATCATCGGCTACTGTGTTCTCCAATGCAGTGGCTCCTTTTTAATTCATTTCTGTTCTCTCTTCCTCTTACTGTCCCCCAATCACTTCAATTGCCATTTATATATTAATGACTTCCAGATACTATTTCCAAGTCAGAACTCTTTTCTAATTTGCAGACCCACATTGTCAATTGCCAATTTGTTATCTTTTGCCCCCCACCCCACTATCCCTCTTTACACAGACAAAACTACCACTTCCTTTGTTTTTAATTGCAGTGAATGGACAACACCAAGATGGTGGCATAGGCAAACACCTATTGTTCTGCCCCGCGCAACGATTTAAGAACTACATCATAACAGCAGAACAGACAAGCACCCAGAATCGCCAGAAAGCTGGCTGAATGTAAACTCCACTAATAGGAACAGAGGGGGGGACACTGAGACTCAGGAGCTGCGGGTGTGCAGCCTTTCAGACGGAAACAGGTTAGGAGCCACCCTGGTCGCTCACACGGGCTGGGGCTGAAGCAGCGAACCGGCCAGATTTCTCCAACGGGGAAGGGCGGAGGCGTCCCACTGCCCGGATTCCCCGGCACCAGGTGAGGTCGGAGATCCGGGGCATGTGGAGAAGTCCCCCTGCACTGATTCCCCAGAGGCGGGAGAGGTCCAAGGTCCGGGGGACGCACCCTGGAAGCGGGGCGCAGCAGAGGCTCCTAGTCCCAAGGGTCGCGCAAACCCGCGACTTGCCCCCTGGAAACTTGTCTCCTGGTGCCGGATACCATCTATTTTACAGCCCTGGGCTAGACTTTTGGTGTGCAGGCACATTTGGGGAAAGGCAGAGTTGTCTGGCAAGGGGAAGAGACTAGCGACTTTCTCTTGGAGGTGTCTGCAGCCATCCCCATCCAACAGAGACCCGCACGCGCGAGCGGCGCATAGGACGCAGCTGCCGCTGCCGTGCAGCTCAGAGACTCCGCCCATCCAACCTGAACACAGTCTCCCTTCACAGCCAATTGGCCTGGAGGTCAAACCCTCCTAGGGCTAACAACAACAAGCTGGGTTTAAATTCAAAAATACTGTACAACCCATAAAGGATTGCAGTAAGAGTACCCACCTCAGGTAACTGGGGAGGCTGAGCCACTGTCCCTTTGAGGATATCCACCACATAAAGCAGCCACCATGCAGAGATATGGAAAGAAATCAGGTGTGAAAGAAATGGAGGAGAAAAGACGACAAGACATAGAGTTCAAAACCACGGTTATAAGGCTTTTCAAGAGGCTCCTACAAAAGGCCGATCAACTTAATGAGAACTACCAGGAAATAAACAAGACCAACCAGGAAATGAATGAGAATTACAAGGAAATGAATGAGACTTACAAGGAAATGAATGAGACCCTCCGGGAAATGAACAAGACCTCTGAGGATACGAACCAGACCCTCACGGATAAAAAAAAGGACCAGCTAGAAATCAAGCATACACAGACTGAAATAAAAAATATTACACAAAGTCCTAAAAGCAGTCCAGAGGGCCACAAGAACCAAGTCAAAGATTTGAAATACAAAGAAGCAAAATCCACTCAGCTGGAAAAGCAAGAAACAAAAAGAATTCAGATAATTGAAGATAGCGTAAGGGGCCTCTGGGACAACCTCAAGCAAGCCAATATCCGAATTATTGGGGTGCCAGAAAAAGAGAGAAAGCATGTTAATGAAAACCTACTTGAAGAAATAGTGACTGAAAACTTTCCCTACCTGGTGAAAGAAACTGACTTAAAAGCCCAAGAAGTACACAGAACCCCAAAATATAGGAATCTAAAGAGGACCACACCAAGACATATCATAATTAAAATTCCAAGAGCAAAAGATAAAGAGAGAATATTAAAAGCAGCAAGAGAAAAACAGTTGGTTACCTACAGGGGAGCACCCATATGATTGTCAGCAGATTTCTCAACAGAAACGATGCAGGCCAGATGCGAGTGGCAAGAAATATTCAAAATAATGAAGAGCAAGAATCTACAACCAAGATTACTCTATCCAGCAAAGCTATCATTCGGAATTGAGGATCAGATAAAGTGCTTCGCAGATAAGAAAAAGCTAAAGGAGTTCATCACCACCAAACCAGTATTATATGAATTGCTGAAAGATATTCTTTAAGAAGAGGAAGAAGAAAAAGGTAAAAATATAAATTATGAACAACAAATACACATCTATCAACAAATGAACATAAAAATCAAGTGAACTGATAGGCTGATGAACAAGATAAACTGGTGACTATAACAGAAACATGGACATAGAGAGGGAATGGACTGACAATTCTTGGGGAGAAAAGTGTTGTTGGAAGTAGAGCAAGAGATTGGACAAAAATCTTGCAACAATGGGAGAGGACATTGGGGAGGGGGAGGTGAGGGCGGAGGGTGGGATAGGTACAGGGTGGAGGGAAGATATAGGGGGATAAAAAAGGGGAAACATTGTAATTAATAAACTGAACAATAAAGAAAAAAATAATTGCAGTGAATGATGCTAGTTACTCAGTTACCCAAGGAAGAACCCTGAGCATTATCTTCAACTTCTCCACGTGTTCACCCCCATATTCAATCAATCACTTGCTCCTGTAGATGTTTCCTCAATGTCTGAGAACGTGACCACTTTTCTTTATTTCCATTATAATTTCCCAGACCCAGATCACCATATTCTCATGCTCCATCTGCTCTCCCTATGCCAAATCTTGACAATCTTCTTTTTATTCTCTACATTAGAACTTTATAGTATCTAATAATTTTATTCTTCTATCTTAGGACTAGAGGCCCTGTGCACGAAATTCATGCACAGGGGACAGGGTTTGTCCCTTAGCCCAGCCTGCTCCCTCTCCAATCTGGAACCCCTCGAGGTATGTACGACTGTCCATCTAGGCCTGATCAGGCCTAAACAGGCAATCAGACATCCTTGTCACAATCCAGGACTGCTGGCTCCAAACTGCTCACCTGCCTGCCTCCCCGATTGCCCCTAACCGTTTCTGCCTGCCAGCCTGATCACCCCCTAACCACTACCTTGCCAGCCTAATTGATGTTTAACTGCTCCCCTACAAGTCTCTTTGCCCCCAAATTTCCTCTCCTGCTGTCCTGGTCACCCATAACTGCCCTCCCCTGCAGGCTTGATCACCCCCAACTGCCCTCCCTTGCAGGCCTGGTCTCTCCCAACTGCCCTCCCCTGCTGGCCTAATCACCCACAACTGCCCTTCCTTGCAGGGCCTGGAACCTCCAACGGCCCTCCCCTGCTGGCCATCTTGTGGTGGCCATCTTGTGTCCACATGGGGGCAGGATTTTTGACCACATGGAGGCAGCCCTCTTGTGTGTTGAAGTAATGGTCAATCTGCAAATTACTCTTTTATTAGATAGGATAGAGGCCTGATGCATGGGTGGGGGCCAGCTGGTTTGCCCTGAAGGGCGTCCCAGATCAGAGTGGTAGTTCCCTTGGCGTGAGGGGCATCCTGGGAAAGGGGCCTGTGGAGGTTTGCAGGCCAGCCATGCCTCTTAGCGACCCAACTGGAGGCCCTGGTATCTGGGATCAATCTATATCTACAATTGAAACGTTGTAGCCTGGAGTGGAGCCAAGCCTTCTGCTTGCTCCCAGGCAGCAGCCATTTCTGTTTGAAACATTGTAGCCTAGAGTGGAGGCTGAGGCCAGCAACGGCAGGCTGAAAGCTTGGCTTCCTCTGTTGCCAGGTAAACCCAAGCCTCTGTTCTCTCCAGCTCAGTGGCTGCCATCATTTCTGTATCTTTTATAATGAAACTTTGTAACATTGAGTAGAGGCCTAGGGAGGCAGAAAGCTTGGCTTCCTCTGTTGCTGGGGAAACCCAAGCCTTCCTCCTGCTCTCAGTGGTGACAGCCATCTTGGTTGGGGTTTATTTGCATAATTTCCTCCTGATTGGCTGGTGGGCATGGCTGTGGGCATGGCTTGTGGGTGTGGTGAAGGTATGGTCAAATTTGCATATTACTCTTTTATTAGATAGGATACTTCAGTATATTTTCTTATCACTTGAACGGTAAAGTCCAATCTTCTTAATATGGCTCATAAGATCTTGGCATGATCTTGTCACTGCTTGTTTCTCTTGTTCCTTCCTTTTTCCTTCCCTTTCTCTCTTCCTCCCTCCCTCCCTTCCTCCTCTTCACATCTCTCTCCACACCCTTGTACTCCAGTTCAGCTTAGAATTGTTCCTCTAATATGTTCTTTCTTCCCTCTTCACTCCAATTCCCTCCTCTAGACCAATTCATTTTAAACTAGCTTGACAAACTATTACTTCTTGCTAGATGCTATTTATCCTTCAGACTTCAACTGGGTTAGCTATTTTAAAAATTATTTATTTTATCTTCCTGGGTCAGGAACATATTCTACTCTTTTCTATAGCATGACTATTGAGTCACAGCTGCTTGTGTAATTCTGTGTATCTCTCCTGAACTGCAACCTAATTTATATTTTTTTCTTGAATCAAATATATAGTATATTGCCTGAATTATAAGTCTCTTACTAAATATTTATTGAATTGGCTATGAATGAGCTATTAGCTCCGGTATATAAAAGATAGATGGTAACATGAATAGCCAATTCAATAGGATGGTTTGAATATTTTTCATTTTGTGAGGTTTTTAAAAGGTCATGGGGAAATAATCAATGACTGAACTCTGACTTTGCTGTTGTTAATTAGGTAGAATAAAATTTGTTTCGGTCATCAAGACACATAAACACAGATTATATTTTAGAAAAAAATAGTTTTATTGTTTTAAAGTACCAAAGAGAATAGTGCTCAAAATGAATATAAGAATTTATAATTAACTTATAAATTTGAATCAAATGGATGCACCTGAAGTGCCAAAAAAAAACTGCTCATTCAATAACAACAAAACCTTTTACTCAGCCATTCTCTATTAGTTTGTCAGCAAGTAGACTATAAAAATAAACCTTAATGTAATATTTGATTGCAAATTAATGAATGAAAATCATATACTATTAAAACTCAAGTGTCATTTAAAGATTATCTAATTTAAATCCCTGACTTGGTAGTTGACTAATGAAGTCTTGCCTATTTAACAAAATACCTGACATGCATATATTTAATCAACAAATATTTACTTATTACTATCCAAGGTATTGTGCCAGGTATAGTTGGGGGAATTATAAAAATATCTTAATCAGTTAAGTGACATTAATCCCTTACATTACCTCATTTTAACAGCTTTTGTGTTAATCACTTTACTGTCTATTCTGAAAACATGATAAGTTTACATAAACAGACAATTAACTCTACCAGTTAGGGTAAGTGCTAAGAGATAAGAACTGTGGGAAAGAGGAAGAGATCCATTGACTTTGTGCTAGCCTGGTCAGGAAAAGGTTTGATAATTATTAGACCTCATTGTATGGCAGACAATCCCCAGAATTCACCCTTCTTCTACTTAAGTGTTTTCTCTGTTCATCAAGTAAACAATCACACAGAAGGAAAGAGAATAGTGTGGAGACAGAATTCAAATATGACACAATGAGTCAGAAGAATTGGGTGGGATGGACAAGGTGGTTCAATGAGCACAGAATGAGGTTTCCAAGATTGAGTCCTTCGGGGAAGTCAGTCTGTCAAGGTACGTAGCAGGCAGTCATTAAGATGCTGAAAGAAGAAACTGGTCTTCTGTTTATGTGTACAGAAATGGCTTACTTGTGTTTCTCATTTTTCTTATTAAGCCAAGGGATCATACTTATTGGGGATAATTAGATAATGAGAAGTTGTCCTTTTAAATGTGTTTCCAGAAGTTCTGCTGGGTTTTGGTGAAACTTTGGTGTTGGGTTCTCATTCCACCAGGGGTGTGTATTTCTGAAGCCACCCTGACCCTTTTCTTTTTCACCATTTCTCTGTCTTAAAAGATAATGAGCCTATATGGGGTTTGACCTGCAAACCTGACATCATTAGCATTGTTTTTGAAACAACTAAGGCTTACTTAGTTACTAAGCATTCATGATTTTGTTATGCTATTTCAACTGCCTCAGAGAGGAAATAATTCGCTCTCAACTGCTTGTGAATTGTGTTTTCTCTGTCAAGCAAAATGGATCATGGTGTCTATTAGGATTGTTGACCTGCCTGTTAGGTCATCCGGAGCATTACAACTTTTTGTGTGGTTTTGCACCTGGTCTACAGACACTCAACTCAGCTCAGGAAGTTTTCTGAACAGTAATCACTTCATGTGATTTTGGATCAATTCATCATTAGGATCAAATTCTTATTATTTTATTACAGGTCAAATTTATGCCTTTTATTAATAAGAGAATGCTTTTTGCATCTTAATATCAGAAATGGAAATGTGCATATCTTGTTATATTTGGTAGAATTTAATTTCTTTGTGTAACAGACTTTTAAAACCAGACCATTCCTTATAGTTTCATTTAAAAATTATACTTCACAGTAGTAGTAAAGCATTGTCTCCACACTATTTTACTCCCTCCCAAATGTATGTGATTGTTTACTTGATGAACAGAGAAAAGTAGTAAAGCAGTAGAATATTTGAGAGGTTGTTTGAGAAAGCTGTATGTTTACCCTGCTTATATCCATGGGAAGTTTTCTACACAGGCTGCAAATGTTCTATTTTAGAATGGAAACCAAAGATATAGGACAGGAAAAGGAAGTGATTGAGACATCAAGGACACTGGAGGGGATTCTGCCCTTCTAGGATTTGCTATGTGATTTACAGACTGTTATGCAGTAGAAACAGTGTCTGTTTCAAAGTCATGGCGGGAAGAGCTTGCCTGATCCTTACGAGGCCAATGCACGTACTTCACTTTGATTAAAATGCTCTGGCCCTGGCACACATAAAACATGCCTTTAGGAGAGAACAGTTTAATGTAGAGGCCCCCTCGCCTCTCAAGGACAATGAAGGGCATTCACTTGGCTGCAGTTAGAAGCCACTTGTGCAGAGAACTTGGGCCACTCTGACCTTGTGCTGCTTGGTCTCCTTCATCCTGAGGAGGGTCCCTGGCTCAATGATGCCTCATTCCCTGCCACATTACAGATGGTTCTGACACTTCAGCCAAGCCCCCCTGATTTTTCTGGCTGGCCACATTCTCTTTATCTCGCCCGCTGAACAGAGTGGCAGCAATGTTCCAGTTTATCATATACTGTTCTGTGCTGTCATTTAGAAATACTCCTACTCTCGTCTAGTGAATATTGATAAGATACCTTTGGAGTGAGATAAAATATGGTAAAGGAAGTGTCTTTCCAATGTGATAAAGAACTTTACAGTATGTGATAAAAGCACATTACAAGGCCATTAATGAGAAGAACTCAGGAGTGGAGGACAAGGGAGGGTGCTTATTGTTTGAATTTGCTTTTTCAAAGATTTAGGGCTTTTCATTTGTATTCTAAGGGAAAAAGCTCTTTGAAGGTCATGTTTGAATTAAAAGCTGTATTTATTATCTGTTTTTCTGTGTTATCTATATTATAATTGCATATTGAATTTGGGACACGGCATCTCCTGAAGGTAGTCCCTTTCTAATTCCATTTGTATCCTACCGTCTGGTGTAGTGCCTGTTTGCATCTGCTGGAGCTGATAGATAGGAATTGCTACCTGACTAACATTATTATAGTTCTCTTGTCCTCCTTCTCCTGGCCAGTTTGAAAAGATTATCGCCTCTGGACTCTAGTTATTTGCTCAAAAAAAGCACAGCTTCCAGCTGCAGCATGCACCTTTTCACTTTGAAGTAATGGTGGCTCCAGATGTTACCAGCCATTGGGTCATCCTAGTCACCATGCCAGCAAGAAAGGGAAAGGATCTAGGGGGAGGGGTGCAGTTTCAGGTGGAATGAGTATAAGATGAGTATCTTTCATAACCACAGCCAGGAACTCACTCCTTGCTTAGATTACAGAGCAGGCAATTAATCTCTCATTTGAAAGTAGTCCTGCCTTTTGTCTAGAGGGCTTCTGTTGTGTAGGTTCAGGAATAAGTAGGCATGGAGTAAAGAGCACCATTCTTAAACTGACCTTGTTATGGAAATGTTTTCTTAGTATATCTAACTCAATTTGGGAAGAAGCAATAATATCAACAACACCCAATATTTATTTTAAGCCTGTCATTTGCCAAGCATTGGAGTTTACATTACCCTTGCAAGCAACCAATGAAGTAGATTCTACTAAAAATCACCATTTTACAGATGATGAAAGCAGAGGTTTACTTATAAAGGATTAAGACCTGGCCAGGTGGCTAAATCAGCTGCAGCACCGTCTCATGCACCAAAAGGTTACAATTTTATTCCCAGGTGAGACATATACTGAGGTTGCGGATTCTATTCCCACTTAGGGTGCCTAAGGGAAGCAACTGATAGATGTTTCTTTCTCTTTTACTTCCTTTCTTTCTAAAATCATGAAAACATATCCGTGGGTGAGGATTAAGAAAAAAAAAATGATTAAGTGACATGCCCAAGGTTGCACAGATATGTGAGAGAGACAAATTGAATGCATGCAATTCTTATACTTTTCTTGGAGTTTCTCTTAGGCCCCTTCTATTCTGAAAGAGATAATGTTTCTAAACTCAGTCTTTCATAGGCATCTTTAAACTGTTCTGAAGGATGAACTCATAGTTCCTTCTCCCCAGATTTATTGACCTATAACATTGTGTGAATTTAAAGTGTATAATGTTAATTGGATATACATATGTATTGCAAAATGGCTACCACCACTTTTATCATGTCACATAATTTTCGTTTATTTTTTGTGATAAGAACATTTAAGATCTACCCTTTTAGCAACTTTTAAGGATACAATATAATATTATTAACTACTAGTGGAGGGGGGGGTTCCCTCAGCCCAGCCTGCCCCTTCTCAGAGTGGGAGCCCTCAGGAGATGTCCTACTGACAATTGAGGCTCGCTCCCCATCAGTCTGGCCACCCTCTATGGGAGGTGACCAGACTGATCAAGGGAAGGCACCAGCCCCATCACCCTGCTGCTGCAGCCACTGCCAGCCACTGCAGCCGCCAAGGTTTTTCATCGACAGACTCTAGTCCCTCCACTGTGAAAAAATGATAACTTTCTTTAGGCATTTTCAAGATGTGTCTTCCATAGGATATGACATTTCTTTCTCTTTTTTTATCCTCACCTGAGGATATGTTTCCATTGATTTTTAGAGAGTGTGGCAGAGACAGGGAAAGACAGAGAGAAACATCAGTGTGAGAGGGACACTTTGATTGGTTGCCTCCTGCATGAGCCCTGACCTGGGCCCCGGCCAGGAAGGAGCCTGTAACCTAGGTACATGCCCTTGATCAGAATTGAACCCGGACCCTGCGGTCAGCAGGCCGAGGCTCTATCCACTGAGCCAAAGCAGCTGGGCAGGATATGACACTTCTTAGCCCCTCCAGCAACGGAACTTAGTTTTTTCCTCCAGGAGTGTGGTGAAAAAACCCTAGATCACATTCTTGGTTTCTTATAACCTGAGTTACCAAGAACACTGCAAGTGGCAGCATAGAGAAGCCTATCCAATGAGCAGTCAGAAAAGGTGTTTACACTGGAACTGGTTTGTTCAGTGGATAGATAGACAGTGGGTCTGTGGACTGAAGGGCACCATGTTTGATTCCTGTTAAGCGCATGTACCTTGGTTGGAGGCACATCCCCAGTGGGGAGTGTACAGGAGGCAGTTAATTGATGTTTCTCTCTCATTGATGTTTCCAACTGCCTATCCCTCTCCCCTCCTCTCTGTAATAAAATCAATAAAATATGTGTTTTTAAAAATGGTGTTTCTTCTGCAGCTCATGTGGCCCCTGCATTGTATCCACTGGGCCAGGGTGTCCATGCTACCTGGTGGGGTCTCCACACACCTCAGAGCCTGGCAGCCAGTCCCCTCCACCATGCCCCATTGTGGGCACTGGGCTGGGAGTGTGGACCCGAACCACTGCTTAGTGCCAGAGCACACGCAAGCTGCACCCATAGTCCCACAGTGGCTGGGGTTGTCCTGGGACCCCTGCCACTCAGGGCCTAAGTGCGGGCCTACAGGCTAGGAGCGGCCTGGGTGCCAAGTGTGTTCCTGGGGCTCAGGCTGCTTAGTGAAAGTGTATGCAAATTAACTGCCATCTTTGTAGAGTTTATTTGCATTTCACTCCTGATTGGCTGGTGGGCATGGCTTGTGGGCATGGCTTGTAGGTGTAGCGGAGATACAATCAATTTGCATATTACTCTTTTATTAGATAGGATAATCATGGTGTTGTACATTAGATCCCCAGACCTTATTCATCATACAACTGGAATTTTGTACCCTTTGATCAACATCTCTCTGTTCTTCCCCTGATCCAGAACCTGGTAAGCACTATTTTATTCTGTTTCCGAGTTCAGCTTTTTTAGATTCTACATATAAATGATATCATACAATATTTGTATTTCTCTTTTGGCTTATTTTGCTTAGCATAACATCCTCCAGTTACTTAGCATAAAATCCTCCAGTTCCTTCCGTATTGTTGCAATTGACAGGATTTTCTTCTTTTTATGGCCAAATAAAATTCCAATGTGTGTGTATACTTACACATACAAAAGAATATCACATCTTTACCCATTCATCTGTTAATAAATTGTTTCTATGTATTGATTATTGTCAATAATGCTGCAATAAACTTGGGGGATGGGTGCAAGTATCTCTTTGATATCCTGTTTTCACTGTCTTTGAATATCTACCCAGAAGTAGAATTGGTGAGCCATTTTATAGTTCTATTTTTAATTTTGGGGGCATTTCCATACTGTTTTTCATAAAAACTGCACCAATTTATATTCCAACCAACAGTGCACAAGTGTTCCCTTTTCTCTACATCCTCCCCAACACTTGTTATCTCTTATCTTTTGATAATGGCCATTCTAGTAAGTGTAAGGTTTTGGTTTGCATTTGTGGTTTTGGTTTGCATTTCCTTACTGACTAGTGATGTGTCATGTACCTATTGGCCATCAACATGTCTTCTTTGGAAATTCTTTTTCTTTTTTCAGCCCCTTTGCCTATTTTTAATCAGCTTGTTTGTTTTCCTTTTTTTCTTCAAAAGATTTGCATTCATTATTTTTAAAAAATATTTTTATTGATATCTGAGAATCATTGATGGGCTGCCTCTTGCATGCTCCCAACTAGGGACTGAGCCCACAATCCAGACATGTGCCCTGACTGGGAATCAAACTGTGACTTCCTGGTTCATAGGTCGACGCTCCACCACTGAGCCACGCCAGCTGGGCTGCATACATTTTTAATGTACGTTCAATATTAACCCAACATCAGATGCATGATTTACAAATGTTTTCCCATTCTGTAGGTTGCCTTTTCATTTTGTTGATTGTTTCTTTTGCTGTGCAGAAGGATTTATAATGAGGTTAAGAAAGCAAGGTCCAATTCTAACTATTGCTATCCTCATCCTCCCTTCTACCTGATACTGCAGTACAGTAATTACATTTAGTTTCCTTTTGTGCTGAGGGACATCAGCTACTCATAAAATTTAAATGTGTTATGAGCTAAAAATTATTTCTAAAACATTAATTACTTATAGTCTTCTTTTCCCTTAATTTTTTTTAATGATCACTGGCTAGAATTTATATAAAACAGTTGCTGAGTACAGACTATGTGCAGGGTCACATTACCATATTTAATTCCCATTTTACAGATGAGGAAATTCCCAAGCCTGGAAATGAGACATCTGATACATTGCCTGACAGCTCTGTCATGCTGGCAAGGGGAACCAGACAGATCAAGCATGTCCGATATGTGGTCAGAATGCTAGAAACAGTATTATCTTTGTTCTGAGAACCGTTTCCTTTAACATGTTTTTCTTTCCCTTGAAGGTCTATATACCCTGAAAAAAAACAGATAACATTTTTATAATCTTGATATATTTTTAAAAAATATATTTTATTTATTTTTTAAGAGGAAGGGAGAGGAATAGAAAGGTAGAAACATTCATGAGAGATAAACATCGATCAGCTGCCTCCTGCATTCCCCGCCCCCTACTGGAGATGCAACCAAGGTACATACATGCTCTTGACTGGAATCAAACCTGAGACCTTGTAGGCCGATGCTCTATCCACTGAGAAAACTGGTTAGGGCAGATATTGATATTTTTTAAAAAAACACAGAGTGCTATTTTTTTGTTTTTAAATTAGGGTCGAATTAAAGTTTTTCTAAAATTTTTAGTTTGTGGGGGAAAATATAGGCACAGTTTATTCTAGTAATAAAGGTATGTCTTCACACATGCAGGGAAAATGTGCCACTACAATGACTGAGTTATTATGAAGATGCCACTTGGCACACCAGTAAGTGCTGTAGTTCCCAAATCTGCTGTCTGGTTGCAGATGAGTTTGATGTGAGGTTTTCAGAGAGCTCATGGCTGGCTGAAGAATTTTAATTCTTGCTTTCTCATTCTGTCTTTATCCTTCACTCAGAAACCATAGCAGGAGGAGAAATGAAGCAGAGCAAAAAGGAATATATTCCTTCTAAAACACACACACTATCATAACAGACTATCTTATTTACCATTCAAGGGAATTTGTGGTGTAAGGAAAACCCACTGTGAACAAAGCATCTTCAAAGAAAACTCATTTCTCAGAAGAACCTTAAAGACTTAAGAGTGAAGCAGTTGTAATTTCTTGAACTTTTATTTTCTTTTAAAGATCTATTTCTCTTTGCTAAGGGTTAAAGGACACACTATCTTCTTTTGTCTTTCTTCCCATGCATTGTAATTATTTGTTAACTGCCTTCAATTCTTAGATTTCTAAATATAAGGTATTTTGAAAATGCAAAATATTTGTTATTTATGTTAATCATTACTTGTTTTTTATTTTTCAAAGTATTAATATTCATCTTGTTTATTTTCTTTCTGAAGCTCATTTCTACTTTAATGACAATTTTATTACATAATTTATATCTTCTCTGATCCTTAATACTGAATGAAAAAGAAAACAAATACTGCTTCTACTCAAATATCTTTGTTTTACTCAGAGCTTCCACTTTTACTTGTAAGATAAGATGATTTTAAATAAAATAAAATTTGGTAAAGCTGACATACAGTCATAAGTGTAAACTTTTATTTTTGATTGAAATAAAAACATTAGTTATATATTTTACTACCTTGTAAACTATTTATAAAAAGAATAATACCATATAACTTCTCATTTTCTCTTCTCACTGGAACATTTTTAGTCATTTAAACTGATAATAATTACAATACTGAAATTGTTAACAGAGGTTATTAATAGAACGATATCTTGTACTCCCAATAATGTAAAGAATAAAAGATAGCATTTCAGAGACCTTAAGATTCTAGAGCTAAGTTAACAGGGTGGTTATGATGAATTGAAACAATAGCTTTCTAGATTTTGATTTGTCAAATTCTTGCTCAAATGTTTATGCCTATATCCCACACTAGTAGATGTAAGAGAAGAAAACACCTGTAAAACCCCTTGTACAGAATTTTCAGTTGTGGAGAAACATCATTCAGAAAGTTTGTAATGATTTGTAATGAAATTAAAAGAAATGTGTTAGAGGGTGTTATTGACCAAATGAGTCCATAAAGCAATGTAAGGCATGATGGAACGGAAAATAAATACACCCTTATGATGAAATGTTTACCTCAAGAGCAAAACCCAGCATTTAAAAGATCCTGTTTTTGGATATATACCCAGAAGTGGTGGGATCACTGAGCCACTAAAAATAGGCAGTTCTATTTTTAAATTTTTTTTTTTTTTTTTTTTTTTTTAGGAAACTCCATACTGTTTTCCACTGTGGGTGTGTCAGTCTGCATTCCTGCCAACAATGTACAATTCCAGCCCTGTATCTTCACAGTACTAAAACCAGTAGAAAGGTAAAGATTCTTTTTTTTTTCATAACCCCTGAAAAAGTCTATATTCACTCTGATTGGGTCATCCTAGGTGATGTTACCCTGGAGCCAATTATATCTAAGAGGATGCAAAATACTTAATGGCTCAAGCATTGGTTACATGATCCGTTTGTGGAGCAGGAGGTTGAAGACCACCCAGACCACAGTGACTAAGAGCGGGAAAAGCTGAATTCCCCAAGAACCTAGAGATGTTACAGGAAGAAAGGGATGGATGCTGGGAAGGAAAACAATAAATATCCACTGGATTAGCTGTCTAGATCCAGCTCACACAAGAAAAAATAATTTATAATTATGGGTAGTGACAGGTATTAAGTAGACATTATGATAATCATTTGGCAATATATGCAAATATCAAATCATTATGTTATATACCTGAAACTAATATAATGTTATGGCAGTTATATCTCAATAAAAATGAAGCCAGGTAAAATTTTACTTCTTTAATATATAGTTCAACTCATCTCCATTTAAAATAATGTTCTGTGCTCTAAGCTCCCACTATATATTATGCCTACTTTCTGGTAACATTTGACTACATGGGTGTCCCAGAACTTGTTATTCACAAGTTTTATGAGCTGAATATAGAAAAGTGCTTAGTAGGCTGAATGTGGTTGGAGGAATGTATATGATTTGCTAGCACCAAAGGTCTAATGGAATAGATAGGGGCCTATGTTTGAACTACCAAGTTCTAAATACTTGAAGCTGATGTATTGGAGTGAGGATGGGATATGGGAGAGACATCAGGGGCAGGACAGCAAGCCCCAGACCTCTGAAAACTTGTTTCCCAAGTTCATTCCATCAAGATTTATTGAGTAAATAAATGTAATAGTAGTAGTAATAGTAGTAGTAGTAGTAATAGTAGTAGTAGTAGTAATATAACAGCTATCATTTATTATGTTGTGCTCCAAAAACCAAACTTCATGCTATAAATTACCTATTTAATTCTTCTTAGACTTCTAGGAGGAAGAACTATTATTATTCCATTGTAGTGAAAAAGAAACTAACATTTAGAAAAACTAAGCCGCCTGCCCCTGACCACACATCCAGGACAAAATTAGAGCAATGTGAGTCCAGGCCCTGCTCCTACTCATCAGATAGCTCTGCTCTGCAGATGTTAAGTGGCAAGAAAATAATGATGAATATAACAATTTATGTTTTAAAGCAAACCATACCTAGGGATTGAGGGTTGGTTCTCTCCATATTAATCACTCATTTTAGAATATTTAGGAATATTTGGAACCATATTTACTTTGATATGAGTAGTCCTTTTAAAATTTTATTCCTTAGTTAATGGCGTTCTAAAATAGCCTTTTGTCTCTGGTATTTGAAAATCCAATTCACTCGGTAGACTGAATATAAACACAAATAAGAACATTGATTTCTTCATTTCATTACCTCTAGAGAACAATTCATAAAGTATGGAAGTTCTAACTAGTCAATCAATAGTCACTACTTAAATCAGAGACTCAAAGATTAGTCTATTATTAAAAAGTGTTCATCTGAAGATAATGTTAAATAAAAATAAATCTGGCCTATGACTTATATTAAGCTTTAGGAAATAATTAGGAGGAAAGGGTTCTGTTAACTGTATTTAGAGCTTTTCCTGTTTCTGGTTCCTGCCAGAAAAGAAGTGGGGAAAATCCAGTTTCTCAAAAGCTACTTAAGAGTTACTAAGCAAAGGAGAACTAAGATGGCGGCAAAGGTAGAACACCTATCTTGCCGTCATAATCAGAAATTTTAATACTACAACTTAACGAAAGAACAAACACCTTCCAGAATCACCAGAAATCTCGCCGAGTGAAAATTCCACAAATAAAAGTGAAAATAAGACACTGTGACTCGGAGGAGCGGCGGCGAACAGCGTTGAAAGATTCGCAGGGAGAGAGGTTTGGAGTGCGCGCCACGAAGAGGGCGGGCGGCTGAAAACCGGCCAGTTTTCTCGTACGGGGAGACAAAGGCGTCCCACTGGACTGATTCTCCAGCTCTGGGCGAAGTCCAGAGAACCCACTATCACACGGGGTGAAAACTGGACAGTGGGAGGGCACGCTGAAGCTTGGGTGCTGCTGGTTCTCCCAGCTTGTGGAGAAGGCAGCTTGTGCGAACAGCTCGGCTGCGTGAGGGCGCAGAGAGTGCACCGCGACTTGCCTCTCATTCAGAAAACCGTCAGTCTGCTTTGTTTTACGATCCTGGGTGAGTCATTGCGCACGCAGACTCATTTTGGGAAAGTCTGAATTCCCCGGCAACCGGCAGCCGGTGGAGCTCCACAGCGGCTCTCTCTCAGAGGTGCTGGCGGCCATTGCCCCCGGCACAGAGTCCCTGGGGCTGCATAGGGCGGAGCTAACGCTGTCTGCTTGGCCCGCAGACTCCTCCCACCCAACCTGAGCACAGCTGAGCTTCACAGACAATTGGCCTGGAGGTCAACCCTCCAAGTGCTAGCAACGATTAACTGAGCTTAACTTCAGCAAGACTGTGCAGCCCATATCCACCTCAGGTAACCGGGGAGGCTGAGCCACTGTCCCTAGTAGGAAGTCTACCACACAAAGCTAATTGAGCAACTCAGGGAAGTAGCCACCATGCAGCAACATGGAAAGAAATCAGATGTGAAAGAAATGGAGGAAAAAAAACGACTGGACATGGAATTCAGAACCATGGTTATAGGGTTTTTTAAGAGGCTCCAACAAAAGATCGAGGCCTATAAGGAAATAAGCAAGAACACAAAGGAAATGAATGAGTCCTACAAGAAAATGAACAATACCCTCAATTATATAAATGAGAGCTGCAAAGAAATAATCAAGACCAACGTGGAAATGATCAAGACCAACGTGGAAATGAATGAGTCCTACAAGGAAATGAAAGAAACCCTCAAGGATATAAAGCAGACTCTCAAGGATATGAAAAAGGACGAACCAGAAATTAAGCATACACTGACTGAAACAAAAAATATTAAACAAAGACCTAAAAGTGCTCTGGAGCACCCCAAGAACCAAGTTAAAGATTTGAAATACAAAGAGGTAAAATCCACTCAGCTGAAAAAGCAAGAAACCAAAAGAATCCAAAAAATTGAAGATAGTGTAAGGGGCCTCTGGGACAACCTCAAGCATACCAACATCCGAATTATAGGGGTGCCAGAAAAAGCGAGAGGCCAAGACAATGAAAACCTATTTGAAGAAATAGTGACTGAAAACTTCCCACACCTGGTGAAAGAAATTGACTTAGGATTCCAAGAAGCGCACCAAACCCCAATATATAGGAACCCTAAGAGGACCACACCAAGGCACATCATAATTAAAATGCCAAGAGCAAAAGACAAAGAGAGAATATTAAAAGCAGCAAGAGAGAAACAGTTGGTTACTTATAAGGGAGCACCCATATGACTGTCAGCGGATTTCTCAAGAGAAACGATGCAGGCCAGACGGGAGTGGCAAGAAATATTCAAAGTGATGAACAGCAAGAATTTACAACCAAGATTACTCTATCCAGCAAAGCTATCATTCAGAATTGAAGGTCAGATGAACTGCTTCGCAGATAAGAAAAAGCTAAAGGAGTTCATCACCACCAAACCAACATTATATGAAATGCTGAAAGATATTCTTTAAGAAGAGGAAGAGGAAAAAGGTAAAGATGAAAATTGTGAACAACAAATACACATCTATCAGCAAATGAACATAAATATCAAGTGAATTGATAGGCTGTTGAACAGGATAGACTGGTGAATATAACAGAGACATGGAAATAGAGAGGGAATGGACTGACAATTTTTGGGGAGAAAAGGATTGTGGAAGTGCAGCAAGAGACTGGACAAAAATCTAGCAACAATGGGAGAGGACAGTGGGGAGGGGGAGGTGAGGGTGAAGGGTGGGATAGGTACAGGGTGGAGGGGAGCTATAGGGGGATAAAAAGGGGAAACAATGTAATTAATAAACTGAACAATAAAGATAAAAAAAAGAGTTACTAAGCAATTTATAAACACAAAGCTAAGCTCTGTTATTGGCAGGGCTTACTCTGACACAGTGTACAAACCAAATTTGGTGTTCAGCTCTCTGTCTCATTTTGGCTTATACAGGGTAGAGCAAAAGTAGGTTAACAGTTGTTCATAAGGAAAATAATACAATAATTAATAAATAATTGTACAAGAATAAACTCTGTGTTTTGTATACTTAAAACTGTAAACCTACTTTTGCCCCACCCTGTATTTGAGTAAGGAATAAATACAGATCTGTATGAAATAGACCAAGACTAATAGACAAATTGATTATTGGAAATGTTATTATCTTACCTAATCTGTAATCCTCTTTCTGGAATAAGTTATGTAATTTCACCCACACAAAAAAATCCAGCTTTAACCTGAATTATATTTAAAATGAGCCTTTCACTAAATCAGGAAGAATGCTATTTTTCTTTCTTAATGAATCTTAACAAGAAGGCTGTGATAGATGCAAGTGTGACTACATGGAAGAGGAAATAAGAAAGCCACTCATTTTTTGAAGTAATTAAAATATTTAAAGCCCTATTTTATCACTCCAAGTGGGGTTTCAATTGGACAATTATTTATGCTTGTCCATTATTGTGTTCTTAAATTCAAGAAGCTTTTCATGCTGATGGGAATTTCTGAAATCTAATTTTTTGTGTAGATGAGAATGTAAAGTCCAAAAAGATGTGATTTGCTCAAATCTCAGAGTGGCAGGTCTATGACTTGAACTTTTGCAACTTTGATTCTTAATTCAAAATCCATTCATTGTACTATTTTTTTTCTCCCCAGGAATTATTCAAAAAATAGAGAGTTGACTTGGCAACTGGAATTTCTATTGTTCTTTCTCATCAATAAGATATTTGTAGATAAGGTAGGTAAGGAGACCTGTGAAATTGCCTGGAGTCTATATTATCTTCTCTTCCTTATTTTATGGAAATTTTCTTTAGATAAACAAAGACTAGTATGTTTAAGGGTCTTGCTATCTGTATTTTGAAAAAGCATAGAGAACCTTGAATGCTCTACATTTATAATGAGATTGTGTAGCATTTTACAAAATGCTATTGTATAATGTTGAATTAAAATAGTCTAATAAATACTTATAAGTAATATCTAGATTTATGCTTAAAATTGTGTGCTTTGCTTTTACAAAAGTCAGCTTCCACATTGACAGAGAAACATGACAGATGATTGAAGGTGTGCTCGGGGCTCTTCTGGACCAGACACCCTATTCTCTGGCTGGCCATTGCAGCCTGAAATCTCAAATTTAGAGTAGCTTTTTTTCTGGAATGTCAAAAATTCATTATTACTGTGCAAATAAAGTAAAATACTGGATACAAGCAATATGGGTCTAGCTTTCCCCAATTAGGGGAAATTTCTACTGAAGGGGAAGGCACCAAATATAAGTTTTGCCTATTTAACAATTTTGCCTAGAGACCAAACTGTGAATTACTATGAATAATAAGTGAAAATAACTTAAATTCCATTAGTAACATAATTCCAGTCAATAATTCTATACTTGAAGTAGATGCTATTATAAATCATTATTATTTTATGTTTAGAAAATGAATGCACCAATGTTTCCAGTAATGAAAATGCAAACTAGGTTTCACCTTCCCTCCTGAGGAGAGTGCATTTAGAAAATGCTGCATGTTTTCCGATTCTAACCAACTTTGTCCCCTCCTATAATGTCCGTCTGTGGATTAGACATTTTTCAGGGTGGGTTTTTTTTTTTTAATTCAGCATTTACTGATTTTAAAATAGATTCACTAGTGTGAAAATACACATTGCCTTTGAAAGAAACATATTATAATAAAAGCCATGAACAAAATTCATTGTGCTTTTTTACATATTGATAATAGCTTATTTTATTCAAAGCTGTGTCTTATTTCTCTGGGCACAATGCAGTTTAATAAGTAGATGGCCAAATATTGTCCCTGGCAGTGCCCATTTTTTATGACTTATTTCTTAACATTTCCTTTTCTAAAAAGACCCAGCGTTAACTAACTAGATACTAGAAAAGGGAAGAGTTGGTCTTTAGCCACTGGTAGTATGGGGACTCTGTGAAGCAAAGACTATAGTTTTCTTCTTTTCCTACTTAATAGGTAGTAGATCCTTAATACTTACAAAGTGATTAATTAATCTGATATAAGGTAGACTTTGAAAATCCAATTCTATATGATAAATATGTAATATGCAAATTGACCCTCACATCATTATGCTGTCACAAGATGGCTGCCCTGCCCAACCCCTCCCTCACCCCTGATCAGCCTCTCCCACCCAAATTGAGGGTGGGCAGCTAGCCAACCCGTCACCACCCTCCCCCATGGCCCCTCAAGCAGGCTAACCACGCCCCCATGCTTTCCTAGGGCTGGGAAAGGCCGCCTGCCAGCACGGCATTGGTCAGAAGCAAACGTCCTGGCTGTCCCTGGCCTAGAGAGTCCAGAAAACCTTAGCAGTGGCCAAAGATCAAGAATGAGTGGAAAGGTACCTGCCAGAGCTATGGCTCATAGTGTGAGGAGGAGGTGGAGCATCTTGAACCTGCAACCTTGGCATCTGCACAAGACTTGGGCACACCATGCCGGTGGCACCTGTGAGTAGAAACGGGGAGAGCAGGGAGCTGGGGTGCGGAGTGGGATGGGCCTAGTGTCTTCAGGAGCAGCCCACATGCCGGGGTTGCTGTGACCCTCAGGCTTGGTCAAAGCCCCTGGTCAGCTCTGCCTCTTGCCTTCCAGGTGCGGCTGGCCCTGAGCCGGCTGGCGTTGTGCTCAGAGAAGCAGCTGTCACTGGGCTCAGTTACATAAGAGAAATCAAAGAGGCCAGAGTAAATATCCTCCCAGCCTCTTCCTATGCCCCCGGATGAGGAGGGCTGGGGATGGGGTAAAGGAAAACGGCTGCTGCTTTGCCTTTTATAATGAAAAGACTCCTGCTATGTAGAGAGGAGAACTGATTCGTTTCCAGCAACACCTGCTATGTTCCCTGCCCTAGCCCTGAAGCCTGACAGCACCTAGCAAAGGTGTGTTCCCACAGCCATGTTGGCCTGGCTCCAGAATGTTGGGAGCCAAGTTTGAGCTGCATTGATTAAAAAAAAAAAGTAAAGATCGAAAAACACCTTTTTGTACTCAAATGACACTATAAAATGCAGATGACAGCCAAAACCAGTTTGGCTCAGTGGATAGCGTGTCGGCCTGTGGACTGAGGGGCCTCAGGTTCAATTCTGGTCAAAAGCATGTACCTTGGTTGCGGGCACATCCCTCGTGGGGGGTGTGCAGGAGGCAGCTGATCGATGTTTCCAGCTTTCTATCCCTCTCCCTTCCTCTCTGTAAAAAATCAATGAAATATATTTTTTAAAAATGCAGATGACAGCATCTAATTTTGTCTTCTGTGTTGATTGTGAGGCAGAGCACAAATAGGTTCACAGGAAAAACACAAAGAGAAAGGGAGAGGATTCTGCTGTCCACAGCACTGAATGTTGTTTTTGTTATTTTACCTTCTGTTCTTCAAGTCAGTATATGCCATTTCAATCATTCTGTGGCATTAGGTAATGAGCTAATGCTTCCTCTATTAAGAGCAAGCAGCAGTGCCTTTCATATGAGTCACATACATTTAATCCATTCAAATGGAACATACTTCAGTGGAGAGAATGGTATGTGTCATTATATAAAGAACTTGGCATTATGATGCTATCTGGCTAAAGATCTTATTTATTTTGCAACTTAGAGAACATAGACAAATCAAGCATTGAAAATGAATGTGCATGCTTAAGTGCATGACTTTATTTTCATCCATAATGACCAAAAGACTGGTCACCAGGAGGTGCACTGATGGGTCCCACAGTGTGGCAGGTCTGGAGTCTCAGGTGCAGCAGGTCTGGGTGAGGCTGCTTGACGAGGGCCAGGGCCGGCACCAGGACTTGAGGCTGCATCCCTGTCCAGTGGGGCTTGACAGGGGTGGGGCTGGCTGGGTCTTGGTGTCACCCAATGGGGTGGAGCCAATAGAGAAAGGGCAAATCGCAATATTAAAATATTTCCTCTAATTAATTCTTTTTAATGTGCACGAATTTCATGCACCAGGCCACTAGTACATAATAAATAC
Source organism: Antrozous pallidus (assembly GCA_027563665.1). Classification (NCBI taxonomy): domain Eukaryota; kingdom Metazoa; phylum Chordata; class Mammalia; order Chiroptera; family Vespertilionidae; genus Antrozous; species Antrozous pallidus. Next base: position 7,483,893 of record CM050515.1, read on the forward strand.
TCAAAGTTTAAAAAAGTGGATCTATTAAAATGAAAAATTGAATATCACTTTGCTATTCAATGCATGTCATAAAACAATAAGTCAATCTCCCTTGAATATAGAAAGCCAAATATTAGATATCTTTGAAATGGCATAAATAAATGTTTTCCTGTGTTCCATTTTGCCAAAATGTACAAAACTTGAAAATCACAAAATAACTGTGTCTAGGCTTGTGTATTTTTGTGGGGGAGAAAAGTAGTGAACTGCTTTGTTCTTCATTCAGTAAATCAACTTTACCTGGTAAAATTAGGACAGAAAGAATACAATGGAACATTTTGTGAAGTATGTATTTTGTCCTAAATATTTAGGTAGCATACTGTTGTTGTTTTGGTCTTTTTTCTAAATAACACTAACAATTTATCTTTGGGTCATTGAGATCCTTCCCAAGTTACAGTCAATAGATGAATAATGTATGATATTATGCCTTAGTGATTCACATAGCTAAATTCAGGTAAATATTTGATGCAAAGTTTTGATTTATTTTAACATAATAGGTACTACATTGGAGTAAGATTTTTTAGATGGGTCTTTTAGAAGACATTTTTAGCCACAAATGCATGGATTGTCTTAGAGCACTGATTTTCAATCTTTTTCATCTTATGGCACACATAAATTAATTACTGAAATTCTGCAACAGACTGAAAAGTACATTTTGGTGTGTTTACAAAAATGAACAAACATGTAATTATTGGTTGTCTATTGTTGTGTTGGCTGTTGTCATTCTTTTATTTGAAAATCTAAAGGAAAAGAGGTCAGTGCCTCTTTTACTGAACTACACAATGCACCTAAATATTGCATGTCAGGAATTGCATGTTTTGAAAATTCTGGTGGCACACTGGTTGAAAATCAATGACTTAAAGCACTATGAATTAAAAGAAATCTCCTCTTTTTTTCATCTGATATGTTGAAAGTAAGATGTTAACACAGGGATGTTAATGCTGAGAGTGTCTTCAAATTAACAGGCCAGATAACCAGAAAAGGGGGTGGACCAACTAGGAGAGCTGTTAATTTTAGCTGCAAATAGCTGTACAGCCAACTAATTTTGTATATGCAACCTCTACCCAGGGGCCAAAGTCTGTTCTTAAAAACTATCATTATGATGTAGCAGATATCAGAACATTTCATACTTAGATACCTGAAAACATGACTGGAGAAGGATAACATATGCTTACTAACATTTTTTCCATGTCAGGGTAAATGAAGCCAACAGTAAAAGACATATTCTGAAGTGAACACAATTCATGATATGCAATGAAAGAGCCCAAGTTTCTTATTAGAGAAATATTTGCTCAACTGATGCTATTCTGAAACTGCCTGTCATTTTAAGCTCATTTGTAGGAAATCAGCACTCTTGTTATTCACTCAAGCCCACACAAAATAGAGTAAAACTTGTAGCCTGAAGCTACCCTTGAAAACAAGGAACAAATGTGGATCACATTGAAATTTTGCTGCTCCCTTGCCCTAGAGTAGCTTTTCTGGGTCACAGATGAAGTTCTGGGGCTCTCCTTGCCTCTGCCTGGTCCTGCTACCTGTTAGATACAGCAGTGGACTGTAGCTCCTAGGCCTGGGAGTCTGTCACACTCCAAGTCTGTCAAACTCTATTTCAGAGGGGTTAGAGAGTGGCAGGAGAGGCTCCAGGGCCACCTGCTGTGGCCTGATGTCTGGGCCTGACAGGACCCCTCTCTCTTGGCTAGGCATTAACCCTCAAGTCCTGTGCTTTTGGCAATCTTCACAGAAAGCCAGAATGATTTGCATCTTGTTTTGTTCTGTTTCATATTGAACTTGTACTCAGGTAAGCATGAAGTGATTATATGAGAACTTGAGAAAGAATCTCTGGGCATTATATGGATAGAGTCACACTTTGTTTAAAATACAAAGGACAAAAATTTAGGTGCATTGTGTAACCCAGTAATTTCTTATTTCTTTAAAGTTTCTAATATTCTTTGGCTTCATGGTGTCTTATATGCCATTCTTTTTTTCTGTAGGTACTTTGTGAAAACTATATATGCGCGCGTGCGCACGCAAACACACACACACACACACACACGCGTGCGCACACACACACACACACACACACACACACAAATCAATTAATTTTTCCTGAAGAATTTGAGTAGAGTCAGTCATAATTTCATTTGGTTCATGCATTTCTATGGTTTGATTGATTGATTTTAAGGAATGTTTTCTACCAGTATCAATAGTTAGATTTTTTTTTTTCATGGATATTTTAATGCTAAATCCACTTTGGTTCCTTGCTGACAATGAGTTGTTCAGAAGGAGTTGGCAAATGGGTTGTTTTGTAGCCAGGAGAGACATAAAGAGATGCCTCAAAACCATTGCAAGTGGACTGTATTTATTCCTGAGACAAAAAGATATAAAGAGTTGGGTTGAGAGAAAAAGTGCTATACATATCAGCTTGTAAATAAAAATACTATTTTCCAGTGAGGAGGTGAAAATGGGATAATTTTTCAGTGAAATCAAATGAAAAAATTTTTGAGGGGGACAAGTCTCTTTTCCTTCAAAAGGTAAAAAGGCATTTATTTTACTATAAAAACACAAATTTCATCTTTTCTTTTTGTTTTAATTCGTACAGGTTCTACCTTTTATCAAACTGAACAACATTGCAGTGTTACAGCAAAGCAAGCTGGCGTAGTAAATACAGCCCAGATAATAAATCACACACGAGCTTAGTGCTAAATACAACTGAGCAGAATTTAAGATTGGATGACTTCATTGCTCTTAGTCAGATATCAGGAACCAGGAATTAACATAAAAATAAAATGGAAAAATATCTGTCCATTAGACCCAGCGAGGTAAAAATGCCATCCTTTAGTGCCATCCTCACTCAGGCTCATAGCACATTTCCGAATGGTAGGTGGACTCTCATTCCTATGGCCACTGCTCCCCTCCCCCCCCCCCCCAAAAAAAAAAACCTACTGTAACCATATGTTAGTCATTGGTTCTTAAGTCCAATCTTCTTCATTTGCTTAAACTGCATTCAGAAACAGGTTAAACTAACACATGTTCATTTGTTCTGGTCCTTACGGCATTCAGAAATACAGTTTCCAAGAACTGCTTCCCCTTTTATTTCATACATAGCTTTCCAACTGTTCTCACATACAGTCAGCTAGCCAATGGTTTTTAATGTGTTCAACAGATGGCATAGGACTGTTGCCTTTAACTGTCTCTAACAACCCCCATGCATGGTGATGGGGAGATGCATTGCTGAAGGAGCAGGGGTAGAAGGAGGGGGATAAGGTTCTAGAATCATCAATAATAGTGATGGATTCTTGGATGTGGAAGGAAGAAGGAGGTAATGGGTGGAGAAAAATAGGTGGGTTAGTACATATTTAAACAGGCATTTTCTGTTTAAGCAATATACTCAGGATAGATGTCAAGTAGTATTGAGGCCATGGAAATAGAGCTAGGTCAGGTGCTTTTTAAAGATCTGCACAACTTCTTTGTCTTGATGTGTCTCTTTCCCTTTTGTTGCATTCTGCTATTGATACCAACTGACCAATCCATGTATATGTAACAGAAATCTTAAAAACCATCTGGTCATCTACTTGACTCTGTTGGTTAGGGGTATACACAGCACAAAGCTGGGCCCTGGGTGGGTGGCCCGTGGGATACTTCCATTTGTCCTGTTACTAGCCATTCCTACACAGAAAGCAGGCCTGGTGTGGTGCTAAGGACAGGGCAGTTAGCTGCCGGTAGAATATAGCTGTGATTGGCTCTTTGAACACATCAACACTATTCATTTCAGTGGGATTGTGCAATGTTTACACAAAATAAAGAATAGAGAGAACAGAGGAATTATATTTTTGTCAAAAGAGCAAATGTTGGAAATTTTGTAATAAAAGAAGTGAAGAATTTTGTTGAAACGTATTTTGAGAGTTGAATGAAATGGTAGAGTGACATTCTAGATTTGTGAAAAGGAAGTTTGGGTCATTCTGGGGGAAGGTATTTGAAGTATTTTAAAAAAATATATTTTATTGATATTTCACAGAGAGGAAGGGAGAGGGATAGAGAGTCAGAAACATCGATGAAAGAGAAACATCTATCAGCCGCCTGCTGCACACCCTCTCCCTCCACCCCCCACTGGGGATGTGCCTGAGCCAACTCACATGCCCTTGACCCTTGACTGGCATTGAAACTAGGACCTTTCAGTCTCCAGGCTGATGCTCTATCCACCAAGCCAAACCGGTTTCGGCTGAAGTATGTTTTATAGATCAGAAAAGAGGGGCATTTACAGCAAGAATGAGGCTGGGAGATGAGGAGCAGAGAAAGATGCACAATTTCCCCACCTCCTCTTTGGAATGAATGTTCTTGGAGATTTTGGTTTAGACTCAATTCTCTGCTGTGCGTTCCTACGAGGGCAGGTGATTTCTTATCCTCTAACAATCTTCATTAGAAATATTAGAGAAAGGATATTTTCCCTTCTAAGAATCTCATGAGGATATGGAGCTGTATTTTATAAAGGAGATTGAGAAAAGGACAGGAGAAATTTTCACGCGTGGACCATTTACATTTGTGTTGTAGACTGCATCGTTCCTAGAACTTTTATCTGTTGGGACCTCATCTAGGTCCAGGCCATGATTTACACTAACTACACTAACCTGCTTTTAAGAGGAAAAATTTTCATAATGAAAAATTACAAGCTTTAACTAACTCATCATAAGTAATTGGAGGCAGTACTGAATACATAATCATCGTATTAATATAAAACCCTCAGATCTTAAAATGAGTGCAACTTGAACTGAAAAAAAAGATGACTATTTGCTTCTTAAGAATATTCTGAAAATTGTATTTTGGTAGAGAAAAGTAAATATTTCATTAAAAATTTTGTCTGCACTAAAAACTAAATTTCATGTGAGCAAAATATGATCTTTACACAATATATTATTTTCAGACACTGACATTTCAGTTTCCTCAGACACAGGTGTAGTCTGTTCATCACTACACAGCCATATGTGCAGCTGGATTCTTAACAGATATTCTTATGTGAGGAACTTTTGCTAAATTTGTGACTGTATGCATTGGTTTTACTGATATTAAAATGCAGAGTTGTAATATAGCTAAGTTTTCTCCCTCTAAACCAAATGATAAGTTGCTTAATATGCTCACATGTGTAATAATTTTCTGAGCATTTTAAAATTATAAGTGTGCAGTCTGGATTGAACAACATGTATGTGGAATGAAGTGTGGGGTAGAAATGACACCCTTGAATAAGTCTACTTACATTATTTTATTTTGCATTTAAAAAATTTAGAACAATGGTTGTAAGACTTATTTTTGTCTTAAATAAAGCCAATTAAATTTTAATCTGGACCAATTCAATAAAAATGAATTTGGAAAATATAATCAACACAGAAAATGAAAGCAAAATGTGTATCCATTAAAAAAATTACACATTTTCTTGCTCTGCTGAGAGAAGCTGTAGGGGTGAGATATTCTTGGCATTAGTTCATTTAAAGATAAGGATAACTCCCTCACCTACTCCTGTGAGCAGTATGCAATGAGGATTTCATCAAAGGCTGTATAATTCTGTAGACACGTTCTTGGGAGTTATAGAAATTCTTACCCATCCTCACGTAATTTTACATGCAGCCCCTATGGATGAGTTTTCTAATTTGTGTTGGATGACTGATATATTTTTCTAATTAGGCAGATGCTTCTATTTTAGCTGAAGACCAGAAGAAAATGTCTAACTGAACTCTTTTGTTTGTTTATTTTGGACAATGCCAGAATTAGTCTTGGAATTTAGTCTCTTGATTGACTCATGTCCTAATTAAAGCCCAATTTGATTAATTCTGCTTGTGCTTTTCCATAGGAAACAGAACAAGTTCTCACAGTCACAACATGTTGGATTTACTGACTGCTTCTGATTCCCTTGATGTGTTTTGACATTCATGGCCATCCACAAAGCCCAATCTGCATCCGAGTGTGTGGCCTCTTTAGCTCCAACACTGACAGATCATCTCACCTTACCTTTTATTATTCCTTTGTCATAGTATATGTTCAAATCCTACATAATAAAAGCCTACTATGCAAGTCGTCCACTCGGGTGGTCATTTGACGGGGAGTTCAACCACTAGGGGGTGGCACAGAACATGGTGGGCATTGGCAATGTGACACCAGGATGGGGGGCTACGATCTCTCACTGGCTACCTGGGGGCAAGGGTGACAGGAATGGAGTTGCAGTGAGAATGTGGGGTGTCCACCGAGCTCACTTTCACTTCCTCTGCTACCCTACCATGGGCCCCTGCACTAGGGAAGTCCCCATGTTCAGGTACCAGACACCCACAAGAAGCCTGCTCCCTACCCTCGCGGCCTCTTCCGGGTGAGCCGGGTCACAGCTGCTGGGACCACAGTGGCTGGTTGGGCTCCCCATGGATTTGTGCTGCCCACCCGGCTTCTGTGCAGCATTGCCGGGTGGCCTAGCTAGAGGCCCACACTGCACTTCAGCCCATGGCATCCAGCCACACTCACCACATCTCTGCATGGGGACTCGGGCTCCATGACTCAGGAGGAGAGGGGTGTGTGGGGCTCTGGGGCCCAGGGGTCCAGGTGATGCCCAGGGCCCAGAGGTCAGCTGGGACCTGCCTTTTAATGCCAGACACTCGTGCTTTGATTGCCAGGCAGGCCTAGGGACCACACCCGTGCTCAGATTTTTTGCAACTGGGCCTCTAGTATAGTTATAAAATAGGATCTTATGGAGGATATACAGTGAAGTTGATAGTTTCTATTATCTTAATCCTACATAATCCTATATAATAAAGAGCTAATATGCTAATGGTCATCATGCCCTCATGCCTTCACGCCCTCGCACAGAAACTGCTCAGACATTCAACACTTGGGAGAGAAGAATGGAGACCAGCCAGAAACAAATGAGCTTGTGAGAGAGGAAAAGGAACCAGCCAGGATGCAGCCCAGGGGAGGGACAAGCAGCCTGCCCCATGGTCCTGGGCGCCTGCGGCTGCAGCCTAAGCTGAGTTGCCTGCTCATGGTCCTCTGTGGCTGTGGCCAGCCCTGGCAAAGCTGGCCTGCGTCCTAGATGCCTGTGGCTGGCCAGAAGGAGGGAATCCTGGGTCCCAGGTGTGGGGCAAGGCAGAGGCAGTTAGGAGTGATCAGGCCAGAAGAGAAACAGTTAGGGGCAGTCAGGCAGGAAGGCAGAGGGGTTAGTGGTGATCAGGCAGCCAGGCAGGTGAGCAGTTAGGAGCCAGTGGTCCCGGATTATAAGAGGCAGTCAGACATCCCCTGAGGGTTCCTGGATTAGAGAGAGTGCAGGTAGAGCTGAGGGACCCCCCGCTTCTCTCCACTAATTTTGTGCACTGGGCCTCTAGTAAAGAGATAATATGCAAATGGTCATTATGCCCTCATGCTGTAACATCATTAGGGCGCAGACACTCAAGACTAGGCAGAGAGGAATAGGGACCAGCCAGGCACAAATGAGCTCATGAGAGAGGAATAGGGACTAGCCAGGCTGTGGCCCAGCAGAGGGCAAGCCATATACCCCAGAGTCTTGGGTTCTAGCAGCTGCACCTGTGGCCCCAGAAGAGGAACAGCTGCTCGCCCTGTGGTCCTGGGTGCCAGCGACTGTGCCTGTGTTTGTGCCTGTGGTACAGGAGAAGGACAAGCCACATGCCATGTGGTCCTGGGCGCCAATAGCTATACCTGCGCTTGTGGTCCAGGAGAGGGACAAGCCACCTGCCCCACAGCCTTGGGTATCAGTGCCTGTGGCTGTGACCTGACCAATGCTGCCCGCCTATGGTCCTCTGCAACTGCTGCTGGCCTGGGCAAAGCTGGCCTGTGTCTTGGGTGCCTGGAGCCAGACAGAAGGAGTAAGTCATGGATCCCAGGTATAGAGTGAGGCAGAGGTGGTTAGGGGTGAGCAGGCCAGCAGGAGAGCAGTTAGGAGTGATCAGGCTGGTAGAGGAGCAGTTAGGGACAATCAGGCTGGCAGGCAGAGGGGTTGGAGACTATCAGGCAGGCAGGCAGGTGAGCAGTTAGGAGCCAGCGTTTCTGGATTGGGAGAGGCAGGACTCCCGAGGAGTCCTGGATTGGAGAGGATGCAGGCTGGGCTGAGGGGACCCTCCCCCCATGCACACATTTCATGTACCAGGCCTCTAGTTGTTTACATAAAAGAGAAAAGTCATTTCCAGAATCTGAACAAGCTGGAAATGGTCTTTCCTCTTTCCACTTCTCCCAGTTTACTTTTACCTTTAGTGACTTGGAAAGTCTTATTATAATAAAAATTAAATTGGCTTCATCTAATGCAAACAGATGGCAATGCCTTGTGTTAGATACAGCTGTCATTTTCTTCCTCAAAAGTGAAGGGAAAGTCTCATTAGCTCATCCACAGCATAAAACCTGCTTTAGAAAGATGAGCACTATGCAAAGAATAAGAAAATCTGTCTGATGTAATGCACCAATGTAAAATAAGATCTTCTTTTTGGAAAGAGAGTTTTCCAAGTAACTCATTACGTGGGTTACTCCAAATATACTTTCAACTTTAGAAAACACACACACACACAAAACAGGTTTGTATCTCTCCTAAGGACACCATCATTCGAAAGCTTTCATGTTTGAAAAATGAAGGCATGGTGTTTGTGGAGTCATTGGTTAGATTCTCTCCCCAACTCTTTACATTAAATACTGGGAGTCCATCCATCCTCTGGCCCAAGATAGCATTAGCCTTTCTTCCGAGGATCCATCCATTTCTCTTAGAGCATGTCCAGCACTCATCCTATGTGGAGTTTATCTCTTGCTACTACAGTCAAAGTCCTTACCTTGCCTTATCAGTGTTTGTTAAATGTTTATTGAATGAATGCATCGACTTTTATAAATAAAGCATTTCATCAACATGTTCAAATAATGCATATACTATACTGCTCCATACAGTGAAGATATCCATTCTCAGTCTGACTTCCTGTTGTAAAGGTTTCATAAATTCATAGCTTCAAATATAGTCTAAATTTGTGCATTTTCATTAGATAATGCAAATGAGGAGAATAGAGAAATGATTAGACTTCAGCTTGCAGAGGGGGAGACATGCTCACTTAGCAAGCACTCCCTCAGGAGATTGCTGAACATTCTCTGGGTTTATTTTATAGTACGCGTAGGCCCACTTTGCTAGAGGAATTCAACTGAAACAAGCTTTGCCAGAAATCTGGAATAAGGTTATACTGGTGCCATAAAAGAAAAAAAAAATTAGGGCATCATGTAGCTCTATTTCGGCTATTTTTTCAAGTTTGCATTTATCCCTGAGTCAAAAATAGGAAAATTTTTCTATTATTATAATTCAAAAGAAAGTTAAAATTGACCTTCAGAAATACGTCTTGGCAGCATAAAGACTTTTATCACTCAAATTTTTGGAACTTGTCTTTGCATAAATATCATCTATTGACCATAGTGGGATATTTTCTTATTAGAGATATAGCCAACTTCATGTAATTACTATGTTTCAGGAAAGGTGATATAAAATGATTTTTATATTTTAAAAAATATAATCCTATTTTAAAGTGTTTAAGAAATGTTCCTTTGTAAGGAAATCAGTCCTATGTAATAATTCATATGAGTATAAATTTGGATTTCAAAATACCAATTTTACCTGAAATTATATGCTTCTGTACTTGAAGATAAATAACCATTTGGTTACAGACAGTAGAATTAAGTAATTTCAGGAAATGAATTAACTTGTTGACCCTGTGTAGACCTAGGATGAAACCTTGCCAAGATGAAATCTTTGCCAAGTTCCTGTCACTTTTATGTAATTTAGACTGAACCTATTCTTCTGATTTATGATTCACTTGCTTTAATAAAACAGATTGTTTGAGTTATATTTAATTGAATGTACATTTCCTCTACCTTTTTTTTTTTAAGTGTTGGTAACCTCTTACCAACACTTGAAGGGTCCCAGGTTCGATTCTGGTCAAGGGCATGTACCTTGGTTGCAGGCACATCCCCAGTAGGGGGCGTGTACAAGGCAGGTGAGTGATGTTTCTCTCTCATTGGTATTTCTAACTCTCTATCCCTCTCCCTTCCTCTCTGTAAAAAATCAATAAAATATATTTAAAAAATAATTTAAAAAGTGGCTGCTGGAGGATGAAGTTGAAAGGACCCTTGTCCTTGAGCATGAACACAAGCTCAGGGACCAAAAGACCTAACAAAAGACAAGGCACTGGGTGGAAAGTTGAAATAAACCAACTTACACAATACACAAGAATAAACTCAAAATTGATTTAAAAATCTTAGATATATGTCATGAAATCATAAAAGTCCTAGAAGAAACCATAGGTAGCAAAATCTCAGACATCTCTTGTAGCACTGCGTTTACTAATACATCTCCCAAGGCAAAGGAAACTAAGAAGAAAATAAACATATGAGACTAGATCAAAATAAAAGCTTCTGCACAGCAAAAGAAGCCATCAACAAAATGAAAAGAAAGCCCACTGTATGGGAGAACATATCTGATAATGATACATCTGATAAAGTGTTAATATCCCAAATATATAAGGAACTCATACAACTTAACAAAAGGAAGACAATCCAATTAAAAACTGGGCAAAGGACCTAAATAGACACTTCTCCAAAGAGGACACAATGGCCAAGAGACATATGAAAGCATGCTTAAAGTCACTAATCATCCAAGAGATGCAAATCAAAATGATAATGAGGTACCATCTCACACCTGTCAGAACGGCTACCATCAACAAATCAACAAATGACTAGTGTTGGCGAGGATGTGGATAAAAGAGAACCCTAGTGCACTGCTGGTGAGAATGTAGACTGGTATAACCATTATGGAAAATAGTATGGAGTTTCCTCAAAAAGTTAAATATGGAACTGCCATTTGATCCAGAGACTCCACTTCTAGGAATATATTCTAAGAAACCTGAAGCACTAGTCAGAAAGAATGTATGCACCCCTGTATTCATAGCAGCACAATTTACAATAGCTGAGATCTGGAAACAGCCAAAGTGCCCATCAGTAGATGAGTGGATAAAAAAGCTGTGGTACAGCCGAAGCCGGTTTGGCTCATTGGATAGAGCGTTGGACTTCGGACTGAAAGGTCCTGGGTTCGATTCTGGTCAAGGGCATGTACCTTGGCTGCGGGCACATCCCCAGTAGGGGGCGTGCAAGAGGCAGCTGATCGATGTTTCTCTCTCATCGATGTTTCTGACTTTCTATCCCTCTCCCTTCCGCTCTGTAAAAAAATCAATAAAATATATTTAAAAAAAAACAAAACCGTGGTACATTTATACTATGGAATACTATATAGTAGTAAAAAAGAAGAATATTTTACCCTTTGAGACAGAGGAATCTGGAGAGTATCATGCTAAGTGAAATAAATCAGAGAAAGACAAGTGTCACATGATCATGCTCATATGTGGAATCTAAGTAACAAAATAAACTGGTGAATGGAGTGGATCCAAAGACATGGAAGCATGGAATGGAGTATGGAATCTGGGAGGGAAGGTGGTGGAGGGTAGGTGGGTAGGAGGTACTCTACCAAGAACATTGTATGCATATATGCCATATATGCATAACTCATTTACATAGATAATAGGGTGCTGAAGGCTTGGGGTGGGGAGGGGGTGCAGCTGAAGGGTGTCAATAGGGGGAAAGGGGACATATGTAATACTTTCAACAAAAAATAATTACTAAAAATAAAAAGAAAGTAATAGATGGTACCCAGCTTTTCTTCTTCTCTCGTAGTACTGACCTCAGATTCCAGAAGAAATGGAAACCCCATCTCTACCCAGGCCTTGCTCTGCACATTAACAGAGGCCCAATCTTCACTGAGCAATCCTAGAGCCACCATCAGTGTGGGCATGGTGGCAGAAATTCTTTGACGGCACACAGATAATCAAATTTGTTTGTAAAGATGTTCCAGCCTAAGTTTCTAAACATGCTGTGCAGAAATCTCCTTAAGATAACATGATATTTTCCCCATAATACTGTCCTACCTCTATGATAGCATTTCTCATAGCCTGCATCGGTTATAATAATCTATGTCTATGTCCATGTCTACCTCCTTCTCCACTAGCGTTTCACAGGGCAGGAGTCAGATCTCTCTCATCTCTTCATTCCTCAAAGATTTTAGAGAAGTTCACCTAGAGTATGGACTCTATTAATGTCTAACAGGGTTTAGTTTTGCTAATATTTCCTTAGTTACCATTTAACTTTCTTAAAAATTGTTTGAAATCTACCGTTATTATAATTGAATTAAAAAAAAACATAATGTGAAGAACACAAACAGATTTCATTTTGCTTAGTATAATTCTACCCCTTATTTCAACTGCACAGTAGGCCATGATGGCAGAGACTATGCTTTTCTTGTTTCTGTATCTCCAGCATAATGTATTTTTTCTGGTACATGGTAGCTACTCATGACAGTAGTAGCTATTTGAATAAGCAAAGTAATTTATATGTGATAGTCCCAGACATCATGCGAGGTACTAGACACCTACCTGAGATGAATCCTACCCAAAGGAATTTAGAGTGTACTCGATGATAACAAGGGCATCAATACTGGAGGTTTATTTTAGAGTTTAACTTTATATTTGTATAGAGCTTTAAATAAAGATGGTTTCAACCTCTGGTGAGGTTGTCAGGGCAACCAAATTCTTCTTGTTTGTAAAAAGTTTTAGTTTCTTTCCCTCTTTTCCTGAATACAGACATTTCCCCCATTATTTTAGAAAACACAAGGGATAAAAAGAGCAAGATCTATATCTCTGTGTGTATGTATATGCACACATTTTATATTTTACTTCCAGGCCTTGGTCCTGATGTGATCTTTGTTTTTTACATAAACATATATTAACTAGAGGCCAGGTGCATGAAATTCGTGCACGGGGAGGGAAGGTGGTGTCTCTCTGCCCAGCCTGCAGCCTCTCCAATCTGGGACCCCTCGAAGGATGTCTGACTATCCATTTAGGCCAGATCTTTGTAGGATTGGGCCTAAATGGGCAGTTGGACATCCCTCTCACAATCCAGGACTGTTAGCTCCCAACTGCTCGCCTGCCTGCTTTCCTGATTGTCCCTAACTGCTTTTGCCTGCTAGCCTGATCACCCCCTAACCGTTCCCATGCCAGCCTGATTGATGTGTAATTGCTCCCCTGCCAGCCTGTTTGCCCCTAACAGCCCTCTCCTGCAGGCCTTGTCACCCCTAACTGCTCTCCCCTACAGGCCTGGGCCTTCCCCAAATGCCTTCCCTGCAGGCTCAGTCACCCTCAACTTCCCTCCTCTGCTGGCCTGGTCAACCCTAACTGCCCTCCCCTGCAGGCTTGATTGCCCCTAACTGCCTCCCTTGCAGGCCTGGTCCCTTCCAACTGACTTCCCCTGCTGGCCATCTTGTGGTGGTCAACTTTGACCACATGGAGGCAGGATCTTTGACTACATGGGGGAAGCCATCTTATGTGTTGGAATGATGATCAATCTGCATATTACTCTTTTATTAGATATGATAGAGGCCTGGTGCATGTGTGGGGGCCAGCTGGTTTGCCCTGAAGGGTATCCTGGATCAGGGTGGGGGTTCCTTTGGGGCATGGGGTGACCTGGCTGAGGGGCCTGTGGTGGTTTGCAGGTTTTCCATGCCCCCCAGTGACCCAAGTGGAGGCCCTGGTCTCTGGAATTTATTTATGTTCTACAATTGCTCGCTCTATGGCAAGTAATTGATCCATTTGCTTATCCCAATAAATATCCCATTTCTCTTGGGATATTTACCTTCTATAATTAAAACTTTGTAGCCTTAAGCAGAGGAGAAGGCAGGTCAGGGCTGCAGAAAGCTTGGCTTCCTTCATCGCTGGTGGCAACCCTAGCCTCTGTTCTCACCAGCTCTGTGGCTGCTGTCATTTCTGGTGGGATATATGTATCTTCCATAATTGAAACTTTGTAGCCTGGTATGGAGGTCTAGGCCACCAAAAGAAGGCAGAAAGCTTGGCTTCCTCCATTGTCGGGGAAACCCAAGCCTCCCTCCTGCTCTCTGTGGCCAGCAGCCATCTTGGTTGGGCGTTAATTTTCATATAGCTGGTGGGTGTGGTTGGTGGGCATGGCTTGTTAGTGTAGTGTAGGTTGGGTCAATTTGCATATTACTCTTTTATTAGATAGGATGCCCAAAGAGTTCCAGGCTTTTCAAAGGTTTTGATGAATATAAAGTTAAATAAGAAAGTTTTTGTTCTCAAACTTACTATCAAATAAGGAAGTAAAAAATGAATCAATATTTACAGTTGAGACCTGTGGAGAAACACTTTTTATATAAACAAAATAAATGTGAAGTGCAGTAGGGTGGAAACTGGGAGAAAACTGGTGTTGAAGTACACGACAAGAGAGATACTGAAAGTATTAAGTTCACCCTACCACACATATCATGTACAAAAATTAACTCAAAATGGATCAAAGCCTCAGATGTACTAATAATAGCTAAACCTATAAACTCTAAGAAAAAACATATAGGAAAACATTCATGACCTTCGATCAGGTTGTAGTTTCTTAGATAGGATACCAAAGCACAAATAATAAAACAAAAAATAGATAAATTGGACACTGTAAAGGTTAAACACTTTTGTTCTTAAAAAAAGACATGATGTAAAAAGTGAAAATAGGACTCATAGAATAAGAGAAAAATTGCAAATGATATAGTTGATAAAAGATTTGAATCTAGAATACATCAAGAATCTTATATCACAATAATAATAAGACTGATAAAAAAGGTGCTCAGAATCATTAGTCATCAGAGAAATGAAAATCATAAGCTCAGTGCACCCCTGGCTAGCGTTGCTCAGTGGTTGAATGCTGATCTCTGAACCTGGATGTCAGGGTTCGATTCCTGTTCAAGGCACATGCCTGGATTGTGGGATTGATTGCCAGTGAGGGGTGAGCAAAAGGCAGCTGATCAATGATTCTTTCTCATCATTGATGCTTCTATCTCTTTCTCCCTAACCCTTCCTCTCTGAAATCGGTAAAGAAAACCAAAAACCCAAACCAACCAACTAAACAAAAACCTTAGTTTGCTACCATGTCATATTCACCAGGATGGCTATAATAAAGGTAGAAAATAGCAAGTATTGATGAAGATGTGGGTAAATTTGAATACTATACACTGATGGATAGAATGTAAAATGATTCAGCAACTTTGGAAAATAGTCTGTAGTTCCTCAAAATATTGAACATGGAGTTACCATGTGATTCAGCAACTATATTCCTAGGTACATACCCAAATTAAAGAAAATGTATGTTCACACAAAAACTAGTACACAAATGTTCATAAATGGCATTATTTATGTTGGCCAAAAAGTGGAAACAACCCAATGTCCATCAACTAATGAATGCATAAGTAAAATATAGTGTATTCATACAATGAAATATTACTTGGCTATAGAAAGAACAAAATACTGATTCATACTACAACATGGATAAACATTGAAAACATTAGGCTCATTAAAATAGCCACCAAAAACATGCATTGTATGATTTACTGTTCCATATATATGAAATGTCCAGAAAAGGCAAATCTATAGAGACAAAAATCAGATTAATGGTTGCTCTGGATTAAGGAGGGAGATGAAGAGAATGAGGTGACTGCTAAATGGTCTAAGCTTTCTTTGGGGTTTAAATGTCTAAAATTTATTGTGGTGATCAGTTGCACAACTCTGAGTTGTATGGCATTTCTATACACCAATAGTGAACTTACAGAAAGAGAGAATAAAAAAGCAATACCTTTTTACCATCGTGCCAAAAAAAAAATAAGATACCTAGGAATAAACTTAACTAAGGAAGTAAAAGACCTATATGCAGAAAACTACAGGATAGTGAAAAAAGAGATAGAGGAAGACGTAAACAGATGGAAGAACATACCATGTTCATGGATTGGTAGAATCAACAGCATTAAAATGTCCATACTACCCAAAGCAATCTATAGATTCAATACACTCCCCATTAAAATACCAATGACATATTTCACAGACCTAGAAAGAACTCTCCAAAAATGCACCTGGAATAAAAAAATACCCTGAATAGCCACAGCAATCCTGAGAAAGAGCAATAAAGCAGGTGGGATCTCAATACAATATTTCAATCTCTATTACAAAGTCACTGTTCTCAAAACTGCCTGGTACTGGCACAAGAACAGACATATAGACCAATGGAATAGAACAGAGAATCCAGATATTGACCCAAACCACTATGCGCAATTAATATTTGATAAAGGAAGCATGAACATACAATGGAGTCAAAACAGTCTCTTCAATAAATGGTGTTGGGAAAATTAGACAGATACATGAAAAAAAAATGAAACTGTACCAACTGTACCAACTTACACCATACACAAAAATAAACTCAAAAGGATAAAGGACTTAAACATAAGACAGGAAACCATAAAAATACTAGAGGAATAGACAGGCAGCAAAATCTCAGACATATGCCAAAAGAACTTCTTCACTGATACTGCTCCTAGGGCAATGGAAGCTAAAGAGAAAATAAATAAATGGGACTACATGAAGATAAAAAGCTTTTTCACAGGAAAAGAAACCATCAATAAAACAACAAGAAAGCCTACTGTGTGGGAGAACATATTTACAAATGTTATCACTGATAAAGGTTTAATCTCCAACATCTACAGGCAACTTATATAATAAATAATAAATGGGAGATAAATGATTCAATAAAAACATGGGCAAGAGATCTAAATAAAATATTTTTGAAAGAAGACAAAAGGAAGGCCAAGAGACATGAAAACATGCTCAAAGTCTCTAATTATTTGAGAGATGCAAATAAATTGAATACTATAGGTAAAGCTGAGCACAAGTCTGGAACACAGGTGCTCTGTCAACAGTACTAAATTTTCTTTAAATACCATGTGACTTTTTAGTGTCATGCTATAATATACATGCAACTTGTTTTGCTATGAAAGTATTTTATGTTCTTCCTAAACTTTTTGGTAAAGTTGATGCTCCAGGAAGATAATTGTCATAGTTTCTTCATGAAGCCATTCAGAAGAAGCATCTTTCTAGACTTTGTTCAAGAATGATCTTTTAGGCATGCCTATAAGCCTAACTAATGGACACAGACAATAGGGGGATGAGGGCATGAGTGGGTAATGGGGGGATAAGAACACATATATAATACCTTAATCAATAAAGAAAATTTTTTAAAAGGGGAAAAAAAGAGAAAACGCAAAATAATGCTGACTTAACCAGTCACTGTTTATTCTCTCAGTTAAAGAAGTGTTGATGAATTTGTCTGGGCAGATGTAGCAGTTCCATGATATCACAAGGCACCTAGAAACCAGCTTTTCTTTTCCTATTTTTTGAGAGTATGGCTTCATTTCTTTTTTCTGCCCCCTCCCCAACATGGTGATCCTTACTTGGTTAAATGGTTTCCAATGAAATGCAGTCACTGGAATTATTTGTAGTAAAGTATAATTTATCACCATCACATTAAAAGCATTTAAAATTGAAAAAGCCAGAGGAGAAGCGCAAGAATAGGGGCACTGGATATGAAAGTAGGGGAGTTTCTGTTCTGAGGAAAAAGGGACTAGAAAGGGGAGGCTATTTGAATCACAAACTGACCCTTTTACAAGTTGTCAAATGTGGTTCTGTGATCTATAGTGAAATTATTATTGCACAACTTATTAGGAACATTGTCCCCTTATATATATAACTAAATTTTATATGAAAGATAAAATCTATAGAGTAGTAAGAATAACCTCCTAATATCATCCAATACATGACAAGGCTTTTGTGGATACCAACTACTAGCAAATGTTTATGTCTTTATTAGAGGCCCAGTGCATGAAATTTGTGCAAGAGGCTGAGCCCCTGCCACCGCAGTACCATCTCACACCTGTCAGAATGGCTATCATCAACAAATCAACAAACGACAAGTGCTGGCAAGGATGCCATGAGTTTACCTGATCTTATTTTCCTTAAATAGATAAAGGTAGACTGGCTTTAATATCATTTTTTCACCTTTAAAATAACATTCCCTTTTATTCTTTGAGCAATTTTACTTTTTTAAAAAAAATATTTTATTGATTTTTTACAGAGCAGAAGGGAGAGGGATAGAAAGTCAGAAACATTGATGAGAGAGAGAGACATGGATCAGCTGCCTCTTGCACGCCCTCTACTGGGGATGTGCCCGCAGCCAAGGTACATGCCCTTGCCGGAATCAAACCTGGGACCCTTCAGGCTGCAGTTCGAGCTCTATCCACTGAGCCAAACTGGTCTCGGCTAATTTTACTTTTGATATAATTAAAATGAATGCAAAGTTTTATGTACTAGAATATTCATTGAATCTTTATTTATAATGCTGAAAAATTAAAAACAACCAAATACCCAACAAAGAAAATTGGTTGAATTACAGAATACTGAAACAACCATATGGTAGTACAAACTATATTAACAAGGAATCATGTTCTTCAAGAATATTTAAGGACATGCATGAAATACTCATAAATTATATCAAAAGGATTATGAAGTAATAATTACCAGAATCCCAGTTTTGTATTGTATGTGTATAGAGGCATAGAAAGAAACCTGGAAGAATAGATATCAGAATGTTAATAGTGTTTTTTTAATAGATGATAGGATTATCAATTATTCTGCTTTTTATTATACTTTTCTGAATTTTTCAAATTTCTATAATTAATGTATATTACTTTTATAATCAGAAAAAAATCACTTGTCATTTGGAAATATGCTTTCTCCTTAGCAAAAACAATTTTTAAAAATATATTTTATTGATTTTTCAGAGAGAGGAAGGGAAAGAGATAGAAAGTCAGAAACATCGATATACATCATGCCCGGAACACCAAGATGGCGGCATAAGCAAACACCTATTGTTCTGCCCCGCGCAACGATTTAAGAACTACAACATAACAGCAGAACAGACAAGCACCCAGAATGGCCAGAAAGCTGGCTGAATGAAAACTCCTCTAATAGGAGCAGAGGTGGAACACTGAGACTTAGACCGGCGGGAACGTAGCCTTTCAGATGGAAACAGGTTAGGAGCCGCCCTGGTCGCGCACGCGGGCTGGGGCTGGAGCAGCTACCAGCCGGATTTCTCCGACAGGGAAGGGCGGAGGCGTCCCACTGCCCAGATTTCCCGAGCCAGGCGAGGTCCGAGATCTGGGGTACGAGGAGAAGTCCCCCTGCACAGATTCCCCAGAGGCGGGCGAGGTCCGAGGTCCAGGGGACACACCCTGGAAGCGGGGCGTGGCAGAGGCTCCTGAACTGCGAGTTTCCGTGAAAGGGTCACGCAAACCCGCGACTTACCCCCTGGAAACTTGTCTCCTGGTTCCGAAAACCATCTATTTTACAGCCCTGGGCTAGACTTTTGGTGTGCAGGCACATTTGGGGAAAGGCAGAGTTGTCTGGCAAGGGGAAGAGACTAGCGGCTTTCTCTTGGAGGTGTCTGCAGCCATCCCCATCCAACAGAGACCCGCGCGTGTGCAGGCGCTGCAAAGGACCCAGCTGCTGCTGCCGCGCAGCTCAGAGACTCCGCCCATCCAACCTGAACACAGTCTCCCTTCACAGCCAATTGGCCTGGAGGTCAAACCCTCCTAGGGCTAACAACAACAAACTGGGTTTAAATTCAAAAACACTGAATACAACCCATAAAGGATTGCAGTAAAAGCACCCACCTCAGGTAACTGGGGAGGCTGAGCCACTGTCCCCTTGAGGATATCCACCACATAAAGCAGCCACCATGCAGAGACATGGAAAGAAATCAGGTGTGAAAGAAATGGAGGAGAAAAGACGACAAGACATAGAGTTCAAAACCACGGTTATAAGGCTATTCAAGAGGCTCCTACAAAAGGCCGATCAACTTAATGAGAATTACCAGGAAATAAACAAGACCAACCAGCAAATGAATGAGAATTACAAGGAGATGAATGATACTTACAAGGAAATGAATGAGACCCTCAGGGAAATGAACAAGACCTCTGAGGATACGAACCAGACCCTCACAGATAAAAAAAAGGACCAACTAGAAATCAAGCATACACAGACAGAAATAAAAAATATTACACGAAGTCCTAAAAGCAGTCCAGAGGGCCACAAGAACCAAGTCAAAGATTTGAATTACAAAGAACCAAAATCCACTCAGCTGGAAAAGCAAGAAACAAAAAGAATTCAGGTAATTGAAGATAGCCTAAGGGGCCTCTGGGACAACCTCAAGCAAGCCAACATCCGAATTATTGGGGTGCCCGAAAAAGAGAGAGAGCAAGTTAATGAAAACCTACTTGAAGAAATAGTGACTGAAAACTTTCCCCACTTGGTGAAAGAAACTGACTTAAAAGCCCAAGAAGTACACAGAACCCCAAAATATAGGAATCTAAAGAGGACCACACCAAGACATATCATAATTAAAATGCCAAGAGCAAAAGATAAAGAGAGAATATTAAAAGCAGCAAGAGAAAAACAGTTGGTTACCTACAGGGGAGCACCCATACGATTGTCAGCGGATTTCTCAACAGAAATGATGCAGGCCAGACGCGAGTGGCAAGAAATATTCAAAATAATGAAGAGCAAGAATCTACAACCAAGATTACTCTATCCAGCAAAGCTATCATTCAGAATTGAGGATCAGATAAAGTGCTTCGCAGATAAGAAAAAGCTAAAGGAGTTCATCACCACCAAACCAGTATTATATGAAATGCTGAAAGATATTCTTTAAGAAGAGGAAGAAGAAAAAGGTAAAAATATAAATACACATCTATCAACAAATGAACGTAAAATCAAGTGAATTGAGAGGCTGATGAACAGGATAAACTGGTGACTATAACAGAAACATGGACATAGAGAGGGAATGGACTGACAATTCTTGGGAAGAAAAGTGTTGTTGGAAGTACAGCAAGAGACTGGATAAAAATCTTGCAACAATGGGAGAGGACATTGGGGAGGGGGAGGTGAGGGCGGAGGATGGGATAGGTACAGGATGGAGGGAAGATATAGGGGGACAAAAAAGGGGAAACAATGTAATTAATAAACTGAACAATAAAAAAAAGTATACATCAAAAAAAAAGTCAGAAACATCAATGAAAGAGAGATATCAATCAGTTGCCTCTTGCACACCCCCTATTGGGGGATGTGCCTACAGACAAGGCACATGCCCTTGACCAGAATCAAACCTGGGACATTTCAGTCTGCAGGCCGACGCTCTATCCACTGAGCCAAACTGGTTTCCGTGCAAAAATAATTTTGTTACTCTCAAGATGATTGGCTTAGATGTTTAGTACTTTCTAAGTGCTAGCATGAAGGTTACAGGAGATTGACTTATTGAGTGTTGGCTATGTGTAAGCCACCACCCATTCTGGGAATCGGGGGAGTGAGTAGGAGGAGGGTTTGAGCTACAAAGATGAACAAACCATAGGCCCTGTCCCCAGGAGGTACCTCTCTGAGAAGGGCTGTGCTTGAAAGGTGATTGTCATGGGAAAGTGATATAGACCTTGATGGAGTGACTGCCAAGGCAGAAAGGCCATGATGTAAGACTGAGTATAAGAGTGCAGTTAACATGCGATTTAGTTATGAAAAACACACTTTCCACTGCCTAGATGCCAGGTGTAGTGCATTAGACTGAGGTCATCTTGGGCCATAAGAACTGCCACCCTGATCTCTTCAATGAGAACACAGATTTTTGACTGTGAAAGTCAGCCACTCCAAATAAGATACCCATCTTGACCTTAGATGATGAAGGCAACAACAAAAACAACAATGATGAACAAATGACTCGACATATTGATGGAATGAAGATTCTATGCAATTTTTATATAGCTAATGAAGTATCATTATGCAACAAATGAATTGGTCAGTGTTCCCATCTTGAGACCACTATTTATCAGAATTTTGGCCCCCCACAAAGGAAATCCTATTTCTTCTTATTTTGAATTGGTGAGAATGCTGAGCCTAGTTTGGGTATGAGAGCTGGTTCTGTTAGAATCCAAACCATATGTCTCCTTTTTTGAGTACACCAGAATTGTTTTTTCTGTGGCTTTTCACAATTCTTCCTTTGGCCCTGGGGTACCTGCTTCGTGTACCAAGGTCCTTAGAACCAGTGGGAGGAAATTCTCAACCTCTTCTCTGCTCTGGCTCCAAGTTCACCTGAAGGACCAAGTCTCTGATGCACCAAAGGAGCCTTTCCCTTCCCCACCTGCTATTCCTATTGCACGCCATCTGTGACTCTGGCCTGGGAACAACTGCTTTTTCCATTTGTGGTCCTGACGCTTTCTCTTCCTCTCCGAGAGTGCTCTAGGTCTGCCCACAGCTTCTGTGTTTTTATGTGACACTTTGATAATGGGAGGGGCTTGAGAGCTCATTTCCCTAAATAAAGTTCATTAAATTACTGGCTAGGTCTGAGTGAAAAGGGTTCTTCCAATGGGAAGAGGCTGTCTGCATCCTGGCTGGTGGTCTGAGTGGGGAAATAGAGGTAGGTGGTGAAAAGGAGGTGGTAGGTGACTGGTTAACCAACCTTCTTGCTTCCAGTGTCAAGGGAATGCTTCTTTGATGTGCATTTCCTTTTTAAAATAAATAAATAAAATAAAATAAAATAAAGTGATTTGGTTTTACAAAACATTACACCTGTCTTCAGAAATTATGCTTTAACAATTTAGCCAACTTACTGCTCTGTTTAATACCCTTTTCCTGTAAAAATAAATTGAGCATCCCTTTCATCTATTGTTACTTCCAGGAAATTAGATCATATGTTTTCTTGGCTAGAAGTTGCTATCCTTGAATTCTCTTTCACAATAGATAAGCAGCTTCTAAGTACCTGACTTCTAAGTACTTGAAATGCTGGAAAGGTCCAGGCATTTATAGGGACCTTTATGCTGAGACATGAGGGGCACTCCTGTGAGAGTGCTCAGTGCATGGCTCTCAT
Source organism: Antrozous pallidus (assembly GCA_027563665.1). NCBI lineage: Eukaryota > Metazoa > Chordata > Mammalia > Chiroptera > Vespertilionidae > Antrozous > Antrozous pallidus. The sequence continues at coordinate 7,506,813 of CM050515.1, forward strand.
TGTTGCAACTCCGGGCTTTGTCATCTGTCATTAGCTATCAGTGCAGGGCAACCTCTTCATGGGGCACATTTATAGCAAATATTGCCATACTATAGGGCATTCAAATGGTCCTGGATGCCCTTGGATCGTTTTCATCTATTACTCTGAGGAAAATGCCTTACACGGTGAATGGTTAACCTTACGATGGCCCGCATAGTGGCACGCAGGAGGCCCGAACTACTGAAACAAATGTTGATGCTTTGTTCAAGTCAAGTAAAAGGCAAGGTATTTTTTTAGGTCAACCTTTGCCTTTAAGCAATTCTAAATATTGCAAATCTGACATTCAATAGCACAAATGTCTCATTTTTGTGTGACTAAAATCCTTTTTCCTCATGCTAAGGTGGAACCTTGTACTAAGCAGTCTTCACTTTCCAAATGGTAGAGGAGTAACAGTTTGACCTTAGGCATCTGTTTTACTTCAGGCTTACTCTTCCTTCCACCTTTTAGGGGTGGTGGGATATTGGACAAGCTAAATAAACTTCACAACTAGTTTTTTCCTCTGTAAAATGTATGTTCATCATTCCACTTTATTTCCCCAAGGGTCAGTCTTGTGTTATACCAAACTCTGTTTCTGGCGAGAGATATCTCTGCTTCTGGTTTCTGAGCCTCAGGCAGCCCCCCATTTATACCTCAGGTCCAACCCCAACCCCAGGGCTCCAGGCAGCCACCCAGATAGTAAATAGTCCTCCTTAAACTTAACATTATACTGATCATGAGTGGTAGTTGGGTAGATCTTCATTTGAACAGGTAAAATGTAGTCTGGGTAGCTCAGGGATTAAAAATAGACCTGCTCTCTCTATTTAATCACAATCATTTTGTGTTGCTCTCTATCCTTGGGCAAAGCATAAAGAACAGTCCAGTTTCTTATAAAGTGCTGTGAGTCTAAGGGGTGGGGCAGGAAATGGGAGAGGAGGGCCTTCAGGAGGAAAAGACAGCACATGGCACATCAGAGTACCCTGTCGCTCCTATCAGAGCATGGTTGCTGTTAGCCCTTTGTTTTTTTAAGCTCAGTTGCCTTTCTGTTTGTATGGGTATATTTGGCATGACACTGTTCCAATGCACTTGTTTGAGACATTTCAAACACAGCAATTTAATGAGTAGCAATAAAAATATCTTTATTCACACAATGCCATTGGTTATTTATAAGTATATATATATATATTGACAAAAAAGGTGCAACATGTTAAATCTGAGAAGCTCAGGGGAGGTCCAACATGATCAATCTTACTTACAAACCTTACTTAGAGACCAAAGTAACCACACAGGATGGTCTGAAGGTAAAAATACTTAATTAAAAGTGGATCATGGTGAGTAGTGACATCTTTGTCCTGTAGCTTCCTTGACAAAGGTTAAGTTTAACTTAGAAAAAATTTTATTGTCTTTGTGCATCTAACATACTTTTGAAATGTCAGAATAACCTCCTTTTCCCACAGGCATATCCAAAGGCCCCAGAACAGGTGATCACAGAACCCCTCATTGTTATATTGTTATAAACTTCACAACTAGTTTTTTCCTGTACTATAAATGTGAATTATTAACTATAAGTACTCACCATTGTGAAAAGAACATGTGTCTTTCTGCTTTGCTTTTTATCCAATCCCAGAGATTTCCCTGCTTTGCTTTCTCCTTCCTCCCTAATCTACACCAATATATGTATTTCTTATAAATCGGCACCCTTACATCTCCTCCTTTGATTCTAATGTATAAAATATGTTGCACAACTGCCATTCTCCAGAGCACTTTCTCAATCCATTGAAATTTTGCTTCCCAGTAATGTCATCAGTTTGGGTCAGATAAATTCTTATAAGGCTTTGTCTTAGGCTGAATGCTCTTTTGTTGGCAAATGTAATCATGTTTTGTATTTTTCTGGATGTGAAACAATTTGAGTTTTGAGTATAATTGCAGGAACATGGACTATGGGGAAGTTGCTAGGAACAACTACTGTTTTAACATTGCTACAGATGGTTAATGACTTTAAAAGCATACGACTTTGTATATAAAGGTTGCATTTTTGAGGCATTGTAGTGTCAGACCAGATAGCTTACCTGTGGGTTTCTATAACAGGCAATAGTGGAGGTGTAGATTTTTTTTTTCTAACACATTCATTCAACTTGTGTTATACTTTATATACTGTGAACAGATTGCTTGGATATGAGCTTTAAAAAAAATACAGTGTTAGGTGAAGGATGATAATGAGTTTTTATTTAATTCTAAAAGATTAGGTTAAATTTTTGGAAAACTGTCATATGTGGACAAGGACTACACTGCAATTGTGTAATCAGTAAACAGACTAATGTTTATTATTCCCACTATGCAATATTCACTGAGCCCTGGCCATGACTCTAGTGGTTAGATAATATTACAGGGTAAAAATTGAGGGTAGATGACTTAATTTTCATTTTTAAGTGAGTCTAGTGGTTTGGAGCTATCCAGGGACAAGTCAGACAAGTCACTGGGGATATTTTTAGGTATTTCTTGAGTAACCCTTATATATACACGATGGAAAGACAGCTTGGGAGGAACCAGGGGAGGGCTCCAGGGCGTGTCTGGCTGATCTCACTTGGTCCTGATTGTCGGACCTCAGCAACAAGCTAATCTACCAGTTGGAGCATCTTCCCCCTGGTGGTCAGTGCATGTCATAGTGAGCAGTTGAGCAGACTTCGCTTATCATTAGCATATTATGCTTTGATTGATTGAATGGCCAACTGGTGGACTGGACACTTAGCATAATAGGCTTTTATTATATAGGATGGACTGTTTTTTTTTTTTTTTTAGAAACTATGTAAAGCCAGTAAGAAAACAAGAATATTTTCTATTCTCTCTAGAACTTCTAGCCAATGCTGTAAGTTGGAGAAGGAGTTTGTCAGAGGAGGCGAAAGGCCCTGGAAAGAGAAATTAAGTAATCATTACCAGCAAGAACCCTCACCAATCACATCTTGGCTCTTTCCTCAGATACATTTTGTACTCCAAGCATGGTGGTTTAGTTTCCTAAATGCTGGTATATTTCCACCTATGGGTCCTTACTATTTCTTCTGCTTGAATCTCTCTTTTTCTCCCCCTTCCCCTGGTTATGCCTTCCTTGTCCTTTAAAAACCAGTTCAACACCACATATTTCAAGAATTGCTTCAATACATTTAATTTAATTTTATGGTCCCATAATGCTTCATAGAATGTGTCTAAATTCAATTTAATTATTTGTGTAATTAATTGTGTAATGACTATATGTCTTGCCAGAATATAAGCCCCATGTATGCAGATATTTTTATCTTATTAACCTGCACATTTTTTTTTTTGCCTATCACAATTCCTTTCATTATGGAATATTGAATGGAAATAAGCAAAAAAAAAAAAGTTACTAAAGCATAGCAGAGAACTTGTAGTAACAGATAAACATGATAAATTTTAAAGATTAAAACTATAATGCTTGCATCAGAATAGAATTGAAGAGCACTAAAATAGAATATAAATCTCAGGAACAAATCCTCATATAGATAAATTTGCTATCTGATAAAGATAATAGACTATTAGGTAAAGTAAAATTTACCTAACATATGGTGCTAGAATAATTGGTTAAGTCTTTGGATAAAAAATGCACAGCTCTACATTCTCAATAACAAAATAAAATAAGAGAAAATGGCATATTTCATAAATGTGCTCAAAAGAACACTAACCTGCCAAAACCGGTTTGGCTCAGTGGATAGAACATTGGCCTGCGGACTGAAAGTCACCAGGTTCGATTCTGGTCAAGGGCATGTACCTTGGTTGCAAGCACATCCCCAGTAGGGGGTGTGCAAGAGGCAGCTGATCAATGTTTCTGACTTTCTATCCCTCTCCCTCCCTTTCTGTAAAAAATCAATTTATATATATATATATATATATATATATATATATATATATGAACACTAACCTGTGGGCTGACAATAGGATTAACATGAAACAATAGTTCTATGACTACATAAATTGGGGAAGTGCCAAATTAAACAAAATAAAACTATTTCCTTTTGGGTTTTTTTCCCATCACCATTTATCCCTCTATACGCTCTTCTACAAACTGTTCTTTACTGCTATATTTAGTGCAGCATTTGGCATAATTATGTAGAACTTTTTTTTTATTTTCAAGTATAACATTGATTTGGGAAATTTGGAAAACTCTGTTAGGAAGGCCTTTCTAAACAATATCAAAGGTAGAACTGTAAAAGGAAAACTGAATTATTGAAGGTTCTTTGGTTATAAATAGCAGGAATCTTCTTGGATTAACTAAGTATAATAGACACTAATAGAGTTTCTAAATATTTTCTATCTCTCCAGGGGGAAATGTTATGCTTCTCTGCCCCTGTAACATCTAACTTGGCCATATGACTTACTTTGACCAATGAAAAAAGTAAAGTCTTATAATACTCCACTTCTGGGCAGAAAATTTCAGAGATTTAGCTCATTGTTTTCTCTGTCTCTATAATTATGAAACTATGTATAAATATTAAAATTCTTTCAACCGGGATCCTACATAGTTTTAAAGAGCATAACTTATTTGTCAGAACAAAATTTGAGTGAGAAAGAACTTTGGTTTTTTGGTTGGTTTCTTTGTTATCTTAGTATAGACTTACTTATACTAACTGATTCATTAAGGGTAAAGATAGTTATTGGATTCATATCAGGAGCTCACAGAGCAGAAGCTTGAAAATAGGGAGGCTTGGTATACTGTTTGGCACAAGAGCTTTGGAGACTAGGAAATCAAAATTATAGGAATGTTTTTATAACAGGAAACAATATGGTCAGGGCCTGTTAAGAGAAGTCAGATAAATTCAATCCTTTTTCATTTACATTTTTTGCTGATAAAAATTTAAATTACAAAGAAAGCATATCCTAAGGGCCTAATTTTTATCATATATCCACCCTCTGGCTAAGGAAGGTGGAGCTTATGATTATAGTCCCACTAGATGATACCCTTATACAGTGAAGGAATTTCCAAAATATAAACAGCCAGAAAATTTTTTAAAAGTACAATTCACCAGTTTTCAAAGAAATGCAAATTAAAAGAATGAGATATTTCTATTTTTTTCAAAATTGGTATTCTTTTTTTGTTTGTTTTTTGTTAAGGAGGAAAATTCCCCATATGAACATCAGATTACAGAGAAAACAGTATTTTTCTCAAAGTCTGTGATGAGTATAAATTACTCAATCTCTATATAGAACCATTTGGCTGTATTTATTCAAAATCTTCATGATGCTTAAAACCTTTGGCTAAATAATTTAACTCTGAAGAATTTAACCTAAGGAAATAGCCTTAGATTTGGGCAATTTATTTATAGGAATGTTTATTTTGGCGTCATTTATAATAATAAAAAATTAGAAGTAAATTTAGTGACCACTTATAAAAAACTTGTAAAATAAATTATGGTGGATCTATATACTGATGCAGCCAATAGAAATGATGTTTTAGAAAATAACTAATACTTGGAAAACCATTCATGTTATATTACAAATGACTAGAGGCCTGGTGTATGGAATTTGTGCATGGATAGGGTCCCTAAGCCTGGCCAGCGATCAAGGCCAATCAAGTTCCCTGCCTCCCTTGAGCCTCTCCACCTCCCTGTTTCCTCCTTATCTCACCCCCTCAATGCCCTGCCATTGCCACTGGTCACCTACCATGTTCTACCCCCTGAGGGTCAGTGCACCTCATAGCAAGCATCAAACTCTTGGTCTCCTGGTTGAACTCCTGAGGGGACACTTTACATATTGGTCTTTTATACATATAGACTAGTGGCCTGGTGCACAAAATTTGTGTATGGAGTGGGTGTTCCCGCAGCCCAGCCTGCACCCTCTCCAATCAGGGAACCCTTAAGGGATGTCCGACTGCTGGTTTAGGCCCAATCTCACAGGGACTGGGCCTAAACCGGCAGTTAGACATCCCTCTCACAATCTGGGACTGCTGGCTCCTAATTGCTCACCTGCATCCCTGCCTGATCACCCCTACTGCCTCTGCCTGCCTGCCTGATTATCCCTAACTCCTCTTCCTGCCCCTAACCTCTCTGCTTGCCTTCCTGATCACCTCTGCATGCCAGCCTGATCTTGCCCCCAGCTGCCTCTGCCTGCCTGAACACCCCTAACTGCCCTCCCCTGCAGGCCTGAACTTGCCCCAACTGTCTTCCCCTGCAGGCCTGATCTCACCCCCAACTGTCCTCCTCTGTTGGCCAATTTGGTTCTGATTGGTCAGTTTCTTTGCCACTCAGCATCAAAAGCTCTGCCTCCTAGGCAGAGATTGACTCCTCACAGTTCACCCACATTTGGTTCTGAATGGTTGGTTTCTATGCCTGTCAGTGTCTCTGGGTCTGATCAGAGAAGTGGGGCTGATCAGCTGCCCTTGCAGATGCCTGGAGAGAAAGAGAAAGGCAATAGCTGATCAACAGCTGCCATGGAGGCTGTGGATCAGACCCTGCCTCTCTCTCCAGACCTCTCTCTGGGCCACAGCCCCCTTGGCAATGAGTGCTGGTCGCTGCATCTGCACCACCAGCAGTCAGTGCTGGGTCATCATGGCAACCCAGCTCTGCCTGCAGAACTGATTTCCAGTTGGTCGAGCTTTTGATTGGTCATTACAGACCCTGGGTTTTTATATATTAGGATGTACAAATGTTAAAAAGCAGGAACTATAAAATACCAACTAGATAGAAAAATATTTAATGTGATCATGTAATAAAATGTTAATGGATTATTTGGACATGGTCATCTAATAATGATACAAACATTTTTCTTTGTGTTTTCTGTTTTATTGTCCTATAATAAATTGTAACTTTTGCCAAGAAAGTCTAATTAGTAAATGTTAATAAAATGAATCACTTACAGTATATTTTAAAAAGCTATAGATTCATAGTAATTTGCACTTTAAAATAATGTGTGCCACAATTTTGCTTTAACATGCACTCTTCAGGAGTTAGAAACAATAATCTAAAAATATTTGTAATCGTTAAAAATTTCTCTATAAAATTAATTATGACAAGTACTTTTCAGGTGATTTTACATAACTGACACCATGATACAGGATGGTATAATACCTTCTTTGAGAAACCTATAGCCGGTAGATGAAGACCTAATGTGCAGAAAAGGATAAACCTTAGGTGGGAGAGAAGAGTTGATTTAAGTTTTACTTGGCATGGTACACTGACTAAAACCTCTACGATGTCAACTCCCAATGTAGGATTGCATTTAATGTTTCATTGTCTCTATAAATGAGTACATAATTTCTCTATATGAGGGTTAAAATGAAAGATCTATAATTCTAGCAATTTTATTTTCAGGTGCTGCCCTCTTTTCTGCCCAGTGTTTAAAAGAAAGATACTGTTTTTGAAAACAATCTGATATTAGTTTTAAGAAGGTGCCTTCTTCTTTGAAGAATGGATACAGGCTTGCTGTTAGTTTTTACTATTCCAAACGATTTATTTCTTAATAGATTTACACATATATGTATTGTCTAACTCTGCTTTTATGACTATATGATAATGGATGTTTCTCCAGAAATTTCCTGGTTTTGCTTATTTTTACGTCACTAGTGCAGTTATCAACACTAATGAAGAAATTCAAGCAAATACTCTACAATTAGTTATAATAATATGTTCATTGACATATGTGCATACACTCATAAGTATCACACCTAAATTAAATAGACAATATAAGTTCCCAGTTAATAAAGTGTTAAATAAATGACATATATGATAGGGACTATTAGTGTCCTAAGAAGATGAAGAGCAGTCTAAGGGGACTTTAAAGGCTATAGAAAGATAATTTAGATATTAAATATTATTCCAGATTGCTGTTGTAAAGAGAGAATAAGCTGTGTAGTAAATCTATATTTAAAAATCTATTCTCAAAAATAACTGTTCCATGGCTCATTCCAGAAGTGAGCTATAGTTTCTAGGAGTAATTTACTCTATACATTACATGCATTCCTGAAAAGATAGGGTAAGTGTCATTTACTGAATTAAAGTTATTTCCATAACATACACAATTTAGAAGAATAACTCCAGGATTATTCTGGGAATTATATATGAATTTAAGAAAGAAGCCAATCTATTTATATCATTATAAAAAATGAAAATAAAGATCCACATGATTAAATTTGGCTATTTTCCTCTCCTCTTCATTGCTAAAGATTCTGGAGAAATTGTCCCTAATTTTAGCTATAGCCAACTGTTCCACTTATCCTCTCTCAAGTTAGAAAATTGTTCTATTTTTCCTCTCTCTCCTATATTATCACTTTTCTTTAACAGTGGATTCTTCCATTAACATACAAATATGTGCTTATTACTAGCATTTTAGGGAAAACAAAACAAACAAAAAGTACACTCTACAGACCATTTTCCTTATTGCTACTACTCTGTTTCTCTCCTAAGAATTTCCCATACACATTCTAATTCCCGCCCCCCCCCCCCCTCATTTTTTTGGTATCCTCTTTATCAGGCTTTTGCCTACTACATTTCACCAAAATTCCATTATGAAGATCACCTATTACCACCATGTTGCAATCCAAGGGCTCATTCTTGGTCGTCATTTTATTGGACTTACAGGAGCATTTGACAACATTGCCTATGCTCTCTTCCTTGATACATTTTGTAACTTAATTTCCATGCTCTTCTTTCCTGATTTCCTCCCTTCTCACTGGCCAGTCCTTCTTGGACTCTTTTGTTAATTTTCTTTAGAGAAATCTACCTGTAAACATTCAAGTGTTCCAAGGCTCAGTCCTTGGACCACTCTCTTTTCCATCTTTATACATTGCTTATTATCTTATGCAGTTCCATAATTTTAAATATCACCAATTCTCTGATCATTGAGAGTTTATATATTTGGCTATAACCTCTATAGATAACTCTAGACTCTATCCCTAATCCTATCTAATAAAAGAGTGATATGCAAATTGACCGTACCTCCACTACATCCATGAGCCGATCAGGAGTGAGTATGCAAATTAACCCAACCAACATGGCTGCAGCCAAGGAGCGAGCAGGAGGCTTGGATTTCCCCGGCAATGGAAGAAGCCAAACTTCCTGCACACCCTGGCTGGTCCAGGCCTCTCTGCTCAAGGCTACAAAGTTTCAATTATAGAAGATAAATAAATCCCAACAAAAGTGGCAGAAGCCACGGAGTGAGCAGGAGGCTTGGGTTTCCCGGGTGATGGAGGAAGCCAAACTTTCTAGCAAGCTCTGGCCTCCACTCAAGGCTACAAAGTTTCAATTATAAGAAGATAAATAGATCTCAGATCTCAGGGCTGCCATTTGGGTCACCAGGAGGCATGGCCAGGCTGAAAACTACCACAGACCCCTCACCCAGGCCACCACACACCCCAAAGGAACCCCCACCCAGATACAGGACACCCTTCAGGGCAAACCAGCTGCCTCTATCTTAATAAAAGAGTAATATGCAAATTGACCATCACTCCAAAACACAAGATGGCTGCCCCCATGTGCTCAAAGATGGGTGCCCCCATGGGGACACAAGATGGCTGCCATAAGATGGCCAGAAGGGGAGGGCAGTTGGGAGGGATGAGGCCTGCAGGGGAGGGCAGTTTTAGGTGATCAGGCTATCAGGGGAGGGCAGTTGGGAGAGACTAAGCCTACAATGGAGGGCAGTTGGGGGTGATTAAGCCTGCAGGGGAGGGCAGTTAGGGGTGATCAGGCCTAAAGGGGAGGGCAGTTAGGGGTGACCAGACCTGCAGGGGAGGGCAGTTAGGGACAAACAGGCTGGCAGGGGAGCAGTTAGGCATCAATTAGGCTGGCAAGGGAGTGGTTAGGGGGTAGTCAGGCTGTCAGGCAGAAGCAGTTAGGGGCAATCAGGAAGGCAGGCAAGCAGTTGGGAGCCAGCAGTCCTGGATTGTGAGAGGGATGTCTGGCTGCCTGTTTAGGCCAGATCCTACTGTGATCGGGCCTAATCGGGCAGTTGGACATTCCTTGAGGGGTCCCAGATTGGAGAGGGTGCAGGCTGGGCTGAGGGTCACCTCCCCTCCCCCTTTGCCCCCCACAAATTTTGTGCTCTGGGACTCTATTTTTCTATTAAGCTCTCTACTTAGATGTCTGCTATGTACCTCAAACCAAACAAGTAGAACACTGAGTTCTTACAATTTCCCTTAAAACCTCTTTTCCCCAACGTCTTAATGTCCTAGCCATAACGTTGCCCTCCAGTTGTTTGTATTTTATTTCTCTCCTGTCCTAGTCCAAATTTTATCTGTAAAAAAATCTTACAAATCTATTTTCAACCTTTATTATAGGTGGGCCAAGTTTTCAGCAGTTCTACTATGATGGTCCAAGGCACCATTATTTCTTTCTTACTTAAGAAGCAATAGCCTCAGGTGCAAGATGGCTGTGATACAACTGGGGGCTGCATGTCCTTGGTCCTAACCATGGATTGGATTTACAGCTAAAGTACTGCGTGGTCAGATTGAAAAATAAGAGAAGTATAGCTGGCTGGACATATTTTGTCTAAGGAGCACTGAAGAAACAATGTAAAGACTGATAAGAAAGGGGGATCTGGTGTCTGGATCTGGTGTCTGCCTGAGGGGCTCCAGTGATATTTGCCACAAAGTTCCCTTTCCTTAAGAGTGTAGACTCCCATTCCCACACAAATATCCCAAACCCCAAACAACAGAGCCTGAAAGGATAGCCTGCCTAGGAGAGGGCAAGGAATCTAAGGGAAATCTATCTGCCTGAAAGGCTGGGTCAGTACCTTCCCAATGAAAGAGCATGTCTACTGTTGGCAGCCCCAGTGGCAGACATTCTTCCCAGGCTCTGAGTGCTGGAAAGGCTGTGCTGCAGTGTTTGACTAAAAAAATAAAAAAAAATAAAAAATGGGGAGAAGCCTGAGGGCTCCACCCAGCAGTGACTTTGTGAGATCCTCTGCTTTCCTGAATGGCACTGTGCACCACCCCAGAGAGTGACTAAACTTGTGGCACGGGGACGGAGGAGAGGATTCTCCCACCTTCAGATGGGCTTGGGACTCCACCCACCACCTGAGAAGCAGTAGAGACTGGTCCATCTAGTGGAGATGGCAGATTGCGAATTTTTGATCCACACTGAGAGTTGGAAGAATGAGGGAGCTGGGATTTTTGGCCCCAGCTTTATTGAGACCAGCAGTGTGGAGAAATCTTTTGTATGTTCTAGCTTGTTTCCTGTTTGTGTGGTTTTGTTTTCTTTTATCCTATCAGCACCTGTAGAATGGCGTCCACAATGTGGCTGTGGCTGAGCCTTAGAGTTAGCCAGCCCTACCGAAGAGCCCACCCATGAACAGGATGACAAAAACAGTCAGGACCTAATTACAACGGAGGAGCCCAAATAACCCATAAAATGGTTCCTTCCAGAGCTCACACTTTTGTTATACCAGAAGACCACACAATTGGATGCGGCAGAACATTTATTCTGAAAGCCCACCCCATGAAGCCTGGGAATCATAGCAAGTATCTATATCTATATAAAAGCCTAAGCAACCATTAGGACAGAATTACTAGAACAACCGGTTGCTATGATGCACACTGACCACCAGGAGGCAGACTCTCAACACAGGAGCTGTCCCCAGCCCACAGACCCTTGATTGCCAATTGGGCCTGGAGGCCAACCTCCCAGTCCCTTTCCCTAGCTGGCAGGTCCCAATTGCCTGATTGGGGATGGGTCCCAGGCTGGGATGGGGAACGGGAGTGGGTGGTGGCAGTTGCAGGTGGTGAGGGAAGGAGGAGGGGGGAGGTGGCGAGGCAGGGAACTGTGCGGTGGTGGCATGTTGGTAACAAGGAAAGGAGGAGGTGGAGAGGCGGGGAGGTGGGGAACCATGTGGTGGTGGTGTAGTGCATGGGTGACAAGGGAAGGAGGAGGCAGGTAACTTGATTGACCCTGGTCGTTGGCCAGGCCTAGGGACCCCAACCATATACAAATTTTGTGCACTGGAACTCTAGTCTCTCATAAACATATACAACCACAAAGAGACAATTTAAATGGGGAGATACAGAAACAATCCCTAAATTTAAAAAAAGGAGGAATCACCAGGAAAAGATATAAATGAGATGAAGCAAGTTATCAAACATAAAGTTCAGAGTAATGGTTATAAAGATGCTTAAGAAACTTAGTAAGAACTATAAGTAATTTAATGGGAACTACAAAATCTTAGTGATAACTACAAGGAACTTAATGGGAATTATATTAGTATAAAAATCACATAAATTATAAGAACCAGGCAAAAATGAAGAATACTATATCTGCCATCAAGAACACACTGGAAGGAATGTAAAGCAGGCTTGATGAAACAGAGTATTGAATAAGTTAATTGAAAGACCAAATAGAAAAACAAAAAACATTCAATCAGAGTAGCAAAAAAAAAATAGTTAAAAAGTATGAATATAATTTAAGGGAACTTTGGGACAACATGAAACAGAACAATATCTGCATCATATGGGCACCAGATGGAGAAAAAAGTGAGCAAAGGATAGAGAACCCACTTAAAGAAATAATGACAGAAAACTTCCCTAAGCTGGTGAAGGAAAAAAAACCACAGAAGTTCAGAAAGCACAGAGAGGGCCAATAAAGATTAACCAAGAGACCTACTCCAAGGCACATCATAATTAAAATGACATACATTAAAGATAAACAGAGAATTTTAAGGGCAGCAAGACAGCAACAGTCAATGACTAACAAAAGATGTCCCATTAGGCTGTCAGCTGATTTCTCATCAGAAACAATACAGGCCAAAAGGAAATGGCATGGAATATTTAAAGTAATGAAAAGCAAGAATCTAGAACCAAGACTATCCAGCAAGGCTATCATTTGCATTGAAGGTGAAATAAAGAGTTTCCCAGAAGAAAAAAAAAATGCTAAAGGAGTTCATCATCACCAAATCTGCAAAGCAAGAAAAGTTAAAGGGACTGCTATAAGAGGAAGAAAGAGAGGAATATAGTCATAAAAAATTAAAATGACAATAAATATCTATCAATAATAACCTTAAATGTAAGTGGATTAAATGCTCTAATCAAAAGACAGGGTATCTGTGGCCAAAGTTGCTCAGTGTTTAGAGCATTGGCCCACACATGAAAGGGTTATAGGTTTGATTCCAGTCAAAGCTACATAGCTGGGTGGTGGATTCACTCCCTGTCCCCAGTCTAGCCAATGTTTTTCTCTCATATCAATGTCTCTCTCTCTCTCCCCCTCACTCCCTCCATTCCAATCTCTCTGAAAAGCAATGGAAAAAATATCCTCAGATGAGGACTAACAAAAACAACAAAAGACATAGTATAGCCAAATGGATAAGAAAACATGACCTATATACATGCTGGCTACAAGAGACTCACCTCAGAACAAAAGACTGACACAGAATGAAAGTGAAGGGTTAGAAAAAAAACTTGCATGCAAATGAAAATGAAAGAAAAAAGAAAGCAGTACTTATATCTGACAAAATAGACCTCAAAGTGAAGGCCATAATAAGAGATAAAGACATAGGGAAAGCCACTACATAATACTAAAGGGATTAATTCAACAAGAAGATACAACCCTGGTAAACATATATGCACCCAATATAGGAACACCTAAATGTGTAAAAAAGCTCTTAGAGGACTTCTTTTTAAAAAATATCAACTACAATAAAAACACTCAAAAGCATTAAGACAACCCAGTCAGAGTGCCTCAGTGGTTGAGCATCAACATATGAACCAGGATGTTGTGGTTTGATTCCTAGTCAGGACAGATGCCTGAGCTGCGGGCTCAGTCCTCAGTAGGGGGCGTGCTATAGGCGACTGTTTAATCACTCTTTCTCAGCATTGATGTTTCTGTCTCTCTCTCCCTTCCTCAATCTGAAATCAACAAAAACACATTTAAAAACAAAACAAAACATTCCAATACATGGAGGCTAAAATTCAAGGAAGGAAACTCTTCCAAAAAATTCAAGAGGAGTTACAATGAAATCAAGGAAGAAATAAAAAAGTCCTGGAAACCAATGAAAATGAACATTCAACAACCCCAAATCTATAGAATACAACAAAAGCAGCCCTGAAAGGAAAGTTCATAGCATTTTAGGCCTAGCTCAAGAAACAGGAAAACTCTCTAGAAAACTATCTAACCATACAACTAAAAGAATTAGAAGGAGAAAAAGAAGAAAAGTCCAGAGTAAGTAGAAAGAAGAACACAATAAAGATCAGTGTTGAAATAAATGAGATAGAGACTAAACAATCAGTACAAAAAATCAATGAATCCACGAGTTGGTTCTTTGAAAAGATAAACAAGATTAATAAACCTTTAAACATCTTCATCAAGAAACAAAGAGAGAGGACCCCAAAAAATAAAATTAGAAATGAAAGAGATGAGTAACAACTGACAACACAAAAATAGAAAAGATTAAAAGAAAATAATATGAACAACTAACTATATGCTAACAAATTGAACAACCTGGGAGAAATGAACAAATTCCTACAAACATATAATCTTTCAAAACTTAATGAGGAAGAATCAGAAAACCTGAATAAACCAATAACAACTAATGAAATTGAAGCAGTAATAATAATAATAATAATAATAATAATAATAATAAAAAACTCCCAGCAAAGAAAAGTCTTGGACCAAATTGCTTCTTAGGGGAGTTTTACCAAACCGTCAAAGAGCAACTAAGACCTATCACTCTCAAACTATTCCAAAAAATTCAAGAGGAGGGAAGATGTCTAAGTTCTTTCTTATGAGGTCAAAATTATCTGAATTCTAAAATTAGATGAATACACTAAAAAGAAAGAAAATTATAGGCCAATATTCCTAATGAATATAAATGCTAAAATCCTCAACAAAATATTAGAAAACTAATGGCCCAGTGCATGACATTCATGCACATTAAAAGGGTATTAATTAGAGGAAATATTTTAATAGTGCTGTTTGCCCTTTCTCTATAATAAAAGTGTGACAGGTAAAAGATAATGAGTACAATGTATATGAAAATAATACATAATTTCATTAATAAATAAATAATAACAAAATGATATAACAATAACAAACTTGTGATATAAAAACAACATTGATGCAAATAATGATTGATAAAGTGATTAAACTTATTTAATATCTCCCTGTATACCACATTAACAGTGAAAACACTTTCAGAGTGCTTGACTAATTTCCCTTGGGATAAAGTATTTACAACTTTAACTTTAACATCATATGCTCTTCGAACTTGAAAGAAAGCAACATAATAACTGACCATGTGTGAAAACGGGTTCAGGTAGGAATATTCCTACTCTGTCTAGAGTTTGTCCTTGTGACTTATTAATAGTCATTGCAAATGCTGGCATTGTGGAAAACTGTCATTGAATTAATTTAAATGGGAGGCCAGTGTCACATGGGGACAAATGAATTCTTGGAATCAGAACAACCTCTCCCTCTGCAGATCCTGTTAATACTTCAGCTTCAATAATGTTAGGTAGTAAACTTTTGAGAATAAATCTGGTCCTATTATAAAGACCCCATTTACTATTAAGATTTCTCAATAGCATGATGATTGCATGCACTTTCAATTTTAATTTATGACACGGCATTCTTGAAGGAGTAATACTATTAAGAAATTCAATGGGAAAATTTTCCTTTTCAGCATTATCTGTTGAGTCAATGGAATCATCACTCAAATAGGTGTGAAAATCTCCATCGAGTATATCCAAAATTTCTTCATTTAATTTCTGAACATACTCATTTTTTGAACAAAGAATTGCATGTTTAGATATATTTTTAATATTATCTATAGAGGATATACTATTTCCAAAGGTGTCTTCAATAATAGATCCATTACAAATCATTTCATGGAGAATTTCAATAATATCCATTCCTAAATGAAAACCTCTATCAACACTATCAAGTTTGCCACCTCCAAGTTTTATTAACCATTCTCTATAAGCACAATCCTCTGATCTCATATTTGTTTTAAGAGACAACTTTCTGAAACATCTGCAAACATCACAGTACTTTAAACACGTTTGTACGATGGCCGAATGCTTAGCATGTGGCACGATACTGACACATTGTCAAAAATCCCCTCCGAGGAGAACTTTTCCACCAAATGCAACATGCAAATTCATAATTTCTCTTAGTAATTTGTCTATGGCGTTTATAGTATGACTGGATGCCATGGTGCATTCATCAATAATAAGAAGTTGGGCCTTTTTAATGGTATTAGCAACTTCGCCATACACATCAGCAGCTGCCCTGGGTCCCTCAGCCTGACCTGCACCCTCTCTGATTTGGGAACCCTCAGGGGAGCCCTCTCCAATCTGGAAGTTTCTGTCTGTCTCTGCAATCACATGAGCTAATTGTCTGAGACCCCAACCTTTGCTTTCCCTCCGTCCCCCACCCGCAACAGTAACTTCTTCCAGACTCACTTTGATAGTGTCTGGGAGATCCCACAGTGCATCTGCCACCAGAACTACATTTCCCAGCATTCTTGGTGCTACCTGCACTCTGCATGAACCAAGAGGACTGTGAACTTCCTCCACCCAGGTAGTGGCCACTGGGGCTCTGCACACCCCAGAGACTAGCAGCCAGCCCTCCTCTACCCCCATCATGGGTGCTGGGCTGGGGGCATGGGCCCAAACCGCCACTTGGGGCCAGAGCACATGCAAGAAGTTGGAGGCAGGGTGGGAACATCCCTGTCTCCCAAGGCCCCCAGATGCCAGCAGCCAGCTTCATCGTGGGCACTGGGCTGGGGGGCATGCAGGGACCCTTGGACCTCACACAGCGGCAGCCACCAGGGTATTGGCATACTCCAAAGGTCAGCAGCCAGCTCCCTGTTCTGGACCTGGGCTGGGAGCGTGGACCCAAACTGCTGCTTGATTCAGAGCTTGTGACCCAGCACCTGTGCCTGACAAATAACAGCCCTGCCTCGCGCCTGGTGCTCATTACCCAAGGTGCCTGGGTGCTCATCTGCATGTCCCATGTAAGAGGTAAACCCCACAGCTCAATCACAGTCTAACTATCAGAGCAACCAACATGCGAGCATTGTGAGGGGATCCCATGGCATCAAATTCCCCTAACCATCCCGAGGTCACTGTGAAAGAATGTGACTCAGTCACAGTAACTGAAAGGAGGGATCTTGCTGGCCCTTAAGTACTATGCGGGCAGAGCTTATAGCATGCTTGCTTCCGTGGCACTGCGGCCACGCCCCCGGCAGCCTTGCAGGCTTCACCGGCCTCACCTCCTGTCTGCTGGCCATGCCTCCTGTCCACTGGCCACGCCCCCTACTCATGATTGACTGGTAGTGTAGCGGAGGTACAGTCAATTTGCATATCACTCTGTTTTTAAGTTTTTTTAATCTTTATTGTTCAGTTTATTAATTACATTGTTTCCCCTTTTTATCCCCCTATAGCTCCCCTCCACCCTGAACCTATCCCACCCTCCACCCTCACCTTCCCCTCCCCACTGTCCTCTCCCATAGTTGCTAGATTTTTGTCCAGTCTCTTGCTGTACTTCCCACAACCCTTTTCTCCCCAAGAATTGTCAGTCCATTCCCTCTCTATGTCCATGTCTCTGTTATATTCACCAGTCTATCCTGTTCAACAACCTATCAATTCACTTGATTTTTATGTTCATTTGTTGATAGATGTATATTTGTTGTTCATAATTTTCATCTTTAACTTTTTCTTCTTCCTCTTCTTAAAGAATATCTTTCAGCATTTCATATAATGTTGGTTTGGTGGTAATAAACTCCTTTAGCTTTTTCTTATCTGCGAAGCACTTCATCTGACCTTCAATTCTGAATGATAGCTTTGCTGGATAGAGTAATCTTGGTTGTAGGTTCTTGCTGTTCATCACTTTGAATATTTCTTGCCACTCCCGTCTGGCCTGCATCGTTTCTGTTGAGAAATCGGCTGACAATCGTATGGGTGCTCCCTTATAGGTAACCAACTGTTTCTCTCTTGCTGCTTTTAATAGTCTCTCTTTGTCTTTTGCTCTTGGTATTTTAATTATGATGTGCCTCGGTGTGGTCCTCTTAGGGTTCCCATATATTGGGGTTCGGTGCACTTCTTGGACTCCTAAGTCAATTTCTTTCACCAGGTGTGGGAAGTTTTCAGTCATTATTTCTTCAAATAGGTTTTCATTGTCTTGGCCTCTCGCTTTTTCTGGCACCCCTATAATTCGGATGTTGGTATGCTTGAGGTTGTTCCAGAGGCTCCTTACACTATCTTCAATTTTTTGGATTCTTTTTGTTTCTTGCTTTTTCAGCTGAGTGGATTTTACCTCTTTGTATTTCAAATCTTTAACTTGGTTCTTGGGGTGCTCCAGAGCACTTTTAGGTCTTTGTATAATATTTTTTGTTTCAGTCAGTGTATGCTTAATTTCTGGTTGGTCCTTTTTCATATCCTTGAGAGTCTCCTTTATATCCTTGAGGGTTTCTTTCATTTCCTTGTAGGACTCATTCATGTCCACGTTGGTCTTGATTATTTCTTTGCAGCTCTCGTTTATATCCTTGAGGGTGTTGTTCATTTTCTTGTAGGACTCATTCATTTCCTTTGTGGTCTTGCTTATTTCCTTATAGGCCTCGATATTTTGTTGGAGCCTCTTAAAAAACCCTATAACCGTGGTTTTGAATTCCATGTCCAGTCGTTTTTTTTTCCTCTATTTCTTTCACATCTGATTTCTTTCCATGTTGCTGCATGGTGGCTGCTTCCCTGAGTTGGTCAATTAGCTTTGTGTGGTAGACTTCCTACTAGGGATAGTGGCTCAGCCTCCCCGGTTACCTGAGGTGGATATGGGCTGCACAGTCTTGCTGAAGTTAAGATCAGTTAATCGTTGTTAGCACTTGGAGGGTTGACCTCCAGGCCAATTGTCTGTGAAGCTCAGCTGTGCTCAGGTTGGGTGGGCGGAGTCTCCGGGCCAAGCAGACAGCGTTAGCTCCGCCCTATGCGGCCCCAGTGACTCTGTGCCTGGGGCAATGGCAGCCAGCACCTCTGAGAGAGAGCCGCTGCCGAGCTCCACCGGCTGCCAGCTGCCGGGAATTCAGACTTTCCTAAAATGAGTCTGCTGTGCAATGTCTCACCCAGGGTCGTAAAACAAAGCAGTCTGATGGTTTTCCGAATGAGAGACAAGTCGCGGTGCGCTCTCTGCGCCGTCACGCAGCCGAGCTGTTTGCGCGTGAGCTGCCTTCTCCACAAGCCGGGAGACCCGGCAGCACCTGAGCTGCGGCATGCCCTCCCACTGTCCAGTTTTCACCCCGTGTGATAGTGGGTTCTCTGGACTTTGCCCAGAGCTGGAGAATCAGTCCAGTGGAACGCCTTTGTCTCCCCGTTCGAGAAAACTGGCCGGTTTTCAGCCGCCCGCCCTCTCTGTGGCTCGCACTCCAAACCTCTCTCCGTGTGAATCTTTCAACGCTGTTCGCCGCCGCTCCTTCGAGTCACAGTGTCTTATTTTCACTTTTATTTGTGGAGTTTTCACTCGGCGAGCTTTCTGGTGATTCTGGAAGGTGTTTGTTCTTTCGTTAAGTTGTAGTATTAAAATTGCTGATTATGATGGCAAGATAGGTGTTTTACCTTTGCCGCCATCTTAGTTCTCCTGCATATCACTCTTTTATTAGATAGGATAGGATCCAACAATACATTACAAAGATCATATACCATGACCAAGTGGGATTTATTTTGGACATGCAAGGCTGTACAATACTTGCAGATTAATAAATATCATACATCACATTAACAAAAAGAAGGATAAAAATCACATGATCATGTCAATAGATGCAGAAAAAGCATCTGACAAAATCTAACACCCGCTTTTGATAAAAACTCTCAGCAAGGTGGTAATAGAGGCATCATACCTTAAAATAATAAAGGTCATATACAACAAACAAAAAACCAACATCATACTCAATGGGCAAAAACTAAAAGCGTTTTCCTTAAGAATGAGAACAAGACGGGGATGTCCACTTTCCCCATGCTTATTAGTACAGAGAGTCCTAGCCACAGTGATCAAACAAGAAGAAAAAATAAAGGTCATCCAAATTGGAAAGTAGGAAATAAAACCACCATTCTTTGCAGATGACGTGATATTGTCCACAGAAAACCCTATGGATCCACTAAAAATCTACTAGAGCTAATAAGAGACTCTGGCTAAAGAGCTGGATACACAATTAATATCCAGAAATCAATGAAATTTTTATACACCAATAATGATGTTTCTGATAGGGAAGATTATACAATGGAGTAAAGACAGTCCCATCAATAAAATAGTGTTGGGAATAATTGGACAGGTACATGCAAAAATAAAGAAATAAATAGATAAATAAATAAATAAGGAGACACTAGGCCACCAACTTACACTATACATAAAAATAAACTCAAAATAGGTAAAGAACTTCATTGTGAGTTGTGAAACCATAAAAATCTTAAAGGAAAACATAGTTATCAACATATTAGACATCACATTGCAGGATCTTCACAGACACATCTCCTATGGCAAGAAAATCAAAGGAAAAAGTTAATAAATATGACTACATCAAGCTAACAAAACTTCTACATAGCAAAAGAACCATCCTCAAAATGGAAAGGGAACCCACTATATGAGAGAACATATTTTCCAGTGATACATTAGACAAAGGGTTAAATTGCAAAATACAGTCAAACCTCATTTCTGGAATGTCTCCTATCAATTAGATTCTCGATCAGGTTGTTCATATAAAAATATCTTGGTTATAGAACCAAACTTCCATTTTCATTCTGAAGCTTGACAAAAAGCATCTCTCAGGCAATGAACAAAGGAGAGAATGTTTTTGTTGCTGGCTAAATCAATGATTAGCACAATTTTAAAACATAAGGAGGCCATCTAGAGTGCTAATATTGCTATAGGTATGAAAAAAAAAGGATTATAGGCAGTTGAAGAGGTAGAAAACCTGTTGATTTGGATGAAGGAAAAGCAGTTAGTGACAACATTTTGGAGGCAGTGATATCTGAACAAGCAAAAATGCTGCATACTGACCTCAAAGACACCCCTGGAACTAGTGTTTAAAGTAATCCTTTAAGGCTAGTAGGGTATGGTTCATTAAATTTAAGAAAAGTGTTTACTTATACATTGAATAGTACATTAAACATGTATTATACTTACATAAGAAAGGTTAAAACAGAGGGTTATTTAGGGATCTGGAATGAATTGGTTCAATTTACATTATTTCTAATGGGGAAAAAATGGCTCCATTTTCAAATAAATTGCTTCTCAAGCAGGCTTCTGGAATGAATTAAATTATGGAACCAAGGTTCCACTATATATAAAGTACTCATACAACTCAACTCAGCAAAAGGAAGACAATCCAATTAAAGAATTGACAAAGAATTTAAATAGGCACTTCTCCAATGTGGACATATAGAAGGCCAAGATATATATGAAAAAATGCGCAAAGTCACTAATCAGAGAGATACAAATTAAAACGACAATGAGGAATCACCTCACAACTCCAAGCATGGCTACATCAGCAAATCAACAGATAACAAGTGCTGCTGAGGATGTGAAGAAATGGGAACCCTAGTATACTGCTGGCAGAAATGTGGACTGGTACAGCCACCATGAAAAACAGTATGAAATTTCCTCAAAAAATTAAAAATGGAACTCCCAGCTGGTCCAGTGATCCCACTTCTAAGAATTTATCTTAAGAATTCAGAAACACCAATCAGAAAGCACATATCCACCCCTATGTTCAAAGCAGCACTATTTAGAATAACTAAGATATGGAAACAGCCCAAGTGCCCATCAGTAGAGGAGTGGCTAAAAGAGCTGTGGTATGCTTACACAATGGAATACTACACAACTATAAAAAAGAAGGATCTCTTACCCATTGAGACAGCATGGAGGGACCTGGAGAATATTATGCTAAGTGAAATAAGCCAGTCAGAGAAAGACAAGTATCAAAGACCTTACTTTATGTGGACTCTAATAAACAAAATAAACTGATGAACAAAATAGATCCAGAGACAGGAAAGCATGGAACAGACTGAAAAATCTCAGAGAGAAGAGAGCAGGGGAATGGAAAGAGATTGATCAAAGAAATTATATGCATATATGCATAATCCATGGACCCAGACAATAATGTGGCAGAGGTCTGTGGTGGAGCGGGGACCTGGAGGAGGGGGAGCAATGGGGGAAAATATGGGACATTTGTAAGACTGTCAATAATAAGGATAAAAAATAAAAAGAAATAGATATACTTAAGGAAAAAAAGCAATAGCCTCCCAGTTGACGTTTCTACTTCTCCATACCAACTATATTCAGCACAGCAGCCAAAGTCATCACAAATCCACTTATGTTACCTCTCTGTTTAACCTCTAGAATATTTTCTGTTCACTCAAAGAAAATGGGGGTTGGCTAGAAGTGGTTAATGAGGAAAAAAAAAAAAACAGGACATCTATACTACTTTCAAAAATAAAGATAAATTAAAAGAAAAGAAAAAACCAAAGTCTTTGAAAGGCCCTGCAGCTTAACATGACCTGCTCTTCTTCCCTGTTATCTCTTTGACTGTTCCTCCTGCCACTCTCCCGGCTGCTTACTCCATTTTGACTTCACCATTTCTTCCTCTCCTTTTACACACTAATTAGATTCCCAGGTAAGAGCCTTTGCACTTGCTTTCCCTCTGTCTGGAGTGCTTTTCCCTCAGAAATCAAAGTGGCTTACTCCCTTATTCCTCTTTTAGTCATATGTCATATTCTCAGTGAAACTTTTCATGGCCATTCTAACTGAAATTACAAACTCCAGCCCAATGTTTTTTTTACTCCTTACATAGTTCAAAAAAATTGTCTATCATTTAGTCCAGTGTATTCAACACAACGACAAAGATTTTAGGCTGCTTGTTCCCATCATTAAATCACTAACTCATTTGTATATTTGTTTAAAATAACACAATGGGTTAAGCATTAGGATTCCAAATATTTATAAAAGACATAATCCTCAATACTTTACACTATACTAAAAAAGTAAGCAAATAAGCAATGAGATGCATAATCTTAATTCCAGCACACTATCTCTAATATGCGATCGTTAACTCAGATAAATTTTCCAAAATAAAGGTTAATATTTTTATGAGTTGATGTTATTTTTGTAACTTAAATATTTTTGTGAGGAATCCTATCTAATAAAAGAGCAATATGCAAATTGACTATACCTCCACCACACCCACCAGCCAGGCCCACCAGCCGATCAGGAGTGAATATGCAAATAAACCAACCAAGATGGCTGGAGGCCACAGAGCAGGAGGGAGGCTTGGATTTCTCCAACAATGGAGGAAGCCTAGCTTTCTGCCTGCCCAATCCAGGCAACCTGCTCCACTGCTGCTGCAGTGTCTGGGCCTGTCAGCCCTAAGTGGGTTTGTGGGGACCAAACAGCAAGGCTGGATCCTCCCCCAGGCCTGCAGGCAGAGCCAGGACAGTAGGGCTTTCTTAGTACAGTGGCAGCGGGAAGCCCCAGTACTAGCAGACAGAGCCCAGACGGCAGGGCTTGGGGGCTTCATTTGCAGGGTGATGGCAGGGAAGCCCCAGGCCTGGCAGACAGAGCCCAGACAACAAGGCATGGGGGGCTTTTTAGTGTGTTGGTGTTGGCGAAACCCCCAGGCCTGGCAGATAGAGCACACTGCAGGGCATTGGGGCTTTCTTCACATGGTGCATGGCAGCAGCAGACAGTGAGTGGACAGCAGGACATGGGGGCTTCATCTCCATGGCTGCAGTGAAACTCCCAGGCCCCACAAAAAGCAGAGAACCAGGGTTGTGGGCTTAAGCCATCAGTAGGATATCCCCTGAGAGCTCCTTGATTGTAGAGGGTTCAGGTTGGGCTGAGAGAACCTTGTGCATGAATTTCGTGCACTGGGCCTCTAATTCTCTTATAAAGAACAAGCATTCTGTAGTTCAATCACAGACTATTGTAACTGTATAGACTATTATACAGGTATCTTATAAAGCTGAGAAACTTGCCAACCAGAAATAATCTACACTTATATAAAGAGAAACATGTCAATTGACCATACCTCTGCTACACCCACCAGCCACACCCACCATCCAATCACAAGTGAGTATGGAAATTAACCCAACCAAGATGGCTGCAGCCATAAAGTAAGCAGGAGGCTTGGTTTGCCCCTGGTGATGGAGGAAGCCAAGCTTTCCACCGTAGTCAGACCTGGCCTCCAGGTTTCAATTATAAAAGGTAAATAAATCCCAGATACCAGGGCCTCCACTTGGGTCACCAGGAGGTGTGGCCAGACTCAAAACCACCACAGGCCCCTTATCCAGGCTGTGTCATACTGCAAGGGGACCCCCACCTTAATCTGGGACACCCTTCAGGGCAAACCAGCTGGCCCTCACCCATGCACCAGTCCTCTATCCTATCTAATAAAAGAGTAATATGCAGATTGACCATCATTCCAACATACAAGATGGCTTCCCCCATGGGGTCAAAGATGGCTACTCCCATGTGAACACAAGATGGCTGCCATAAGATGGCCAGCAGGGGAGGACAGTTGGGAGGGACCAGGCCTGTAAGGGAGGGCAGTTGGGAGCGATTAGGCCTGCAGGGGAAGGCAGTTAGCAGTGACCAGGCCAGCAGAGGAGAGGAGTTGGGGTGACTGGGACTGCAGAGAAGGGCAGTTGGGGAGACCCAGACCAGCAGGGGAGAGAGGTTGGGGGGACCAGGCCTGCAAGGGAGGGCAGTTAGGGGCAATCAGGCTGGCAGGGGAGTGGTTAGGGAGTGATCAGGCTGGCAGGTAGAAGTGGTTAGGGGCAATCAGGAAGGCAGGCAGGTGAGCAGTTGGGAGCCAGCAGTCCTGGATTGTGAGAGGGGTCTTAAACTGGAGAGTGTACAGGCTGGGCTGAGGGACACAGCCCATGTGCACGAATTTCATGCATCAGGCCTCCAGCTACCAAATAAAAGAATAACATGCTAATTGACCATACCTTCGTGATGCCCACCAGCCAATCAGGAGTGAGTATGCAGACTAACCCAACAAAGATTGTGGGTTAATTTGCATACACAGGCGCCGAGCAGCTGGAAGTAGGGCAGGATGCTTGTATTGATGCCATGGCGATGACACAGTCATTCCACCCCACTCCTGCTGCTCTGGGCCTCTGGGCAGCATGGGAAGGTAGAAAGGTGGTTATGGGTCAGAGTGGAAAAGCCGCTCTGGCCAGAGCGAAGGCAGTGCAACCAACCAGGGGAAGGAAGGGCCATTCTTGGACGAATCAGGCCTCTAGTGTCTTAAGAGGAGCAATGATATTATTTATTGGGTGTTATCTACCAGATATTGTGCTAAATACTTTGCATGCATTATTGCATGTGATATTTATAGCAATACCATCAGTTGGTTATTAGTATTGTCTGACTTTTATAGATAAAGGAAACTGTGGCTCAGGGAGTAATTTGCTGACGGTTACACAGATGTAAGTGATGGACCTTCCAGTCACACCAAGGTCTGCCTTATTAATTAAGCCCAGGTTCTTGATAAATGAATATGTTACACTTGCCCATAGTATTTCATAAGTAACTCATAGATTGGAAGCTGAAATCCTTTCTCTGATTTTCAATCCAATGCTTTTTACACAGAAAATTACTATTTTTGTTTCAAAAGGTTTTTCTATGTTGTTTTTATCTATGGTGGGTATTGTAGTAAACTGTATCTGAGAACGTGGGAGTATTGACATATACAGACATACTAAATCCTATGTTATGAGTTATACTATGGCCATTCCATTTATTTATTTATTTGTTTGTTTGTTTGTTTGTAATTTTCACCTGAGGAGGTGTGTATTTTTTAAATTGATTTTTAGAAAGAGAGGGGGAGAGAGACAAATATCAATGTGAGAGAGAAGCATTAATTGGTTGTTTCCTATGCATGCCCTGAGTAGGAATTGGACCCGTAACATTTGGGTGTACTGGATGACATTCCAACCAAGTGTGCCACTTGTCAGGACCTTTTTCATTTACTTTTCTTTTTATCTTTATTGTTCAGTTTATTAATTACATTGCCCCCCCCCTGTTTTCCCCCTATAGCTCCCCTCCACCCGGTACCCATCCCACCCTCTGCCCTCACCTCCCCCACACTGTCCTCTCCCATAGTTGCATGATTTTTGTTCAGTCTCTTGCTGCACCTCCCACACCCTTTTTCTCCCCAAGAATTGTCAGTCCATTCCCTCTCTATGTCCAGGATTCTGTTATATTCACCAGTTTATCCTGTTCATCAGATTATTAATTCACTTGATTTTTAGATTCATTCGTTGATAGATGTGTATTTGTTGTTCATAATTTATATTTTTTCCTTTTTCTTCTTCCTCTTCTTAAAGAATATCTTTCAGCATTTCATATAATATTGGTTTGGCGATGATGAACTCCTTTAGCTTTTTCTTATCTGTGAAGCACTTTATCTGACCTTCAATTCTGAATGATGGCTTTGCTGGGTTGAGTTATCTTGGTTGTAGATTCTTGTTATTCATCTCTTTGAATATTTCTTGCCACTCCCGTCTGGTCTGCATCAGTTTCTGTTGAGAAATCCACTGACAACCATTTGGGTGCTCCCTTCTAGATAACTAACTATTTTTCTCTTGCTGCTTTTAGTATTCTCTCTTTATCTTTTGCTCTTGGCATTTTAATTATGACGTGTCTTGGTGTGGTCCTCTTTAGATTCCTATATTTTGGGGTTCTGTTCACTTCTTTGGCTTTTAAGTCAATTTCTTTCACCAGGCGGGGGAAGTTTTTGGTAACTATTTCTTCAAGTAGGTTTTCATTACCTTGCTCTCTCTCTTTTTCTGGTACCCCAACAATTCGGATGTTGGTATGCTTGAGGTTGTCCCAGAGGCCCCTTACACTGTCTTCAATTATTTGAATTCTTTTTGCTTCTTGCTTTTCCGGCTGAGTGGACTTTGCTTCTTTGTATTTCAAATCTTTGATTTGGTTCTTGCGGTCCTCTGGACTGCTTTTAGGACTTTGTGTAATATTTTTTATTTCAGTTACTGTATGCTTAATTTCTAGTTTATCCTTTTTCATATCCTTGTAGGTCTCATTCATATCCTCGTAGGTCTTGTTCATTTCCTCATAGGTCTCATTCATTTCCTCATAGGTCTTGTTCATTTCCTTGTAGTTCTCATTAAGTTCATTGGCTTTTTCTAGGAGCCTCTTGAAAAGCCTTATAACTGTGGTTTTGAACTCTATGTCTAGTCGTCTTTTTCCCTCCATTTCTTTCACACCTGATTTCTTTCCATTTCTGTGCATTGTGGCTGCTTTTCTGAATTGGTCTATTAGCTTTGTGTGGTAGATGTCTTCTAAGGGACAATGGCTCAGCCTCCCCAGTTACCTGAGGTGGATACTCTTACTGCAATCCTTAATGAGTTGTACAGTATTGTTGAAGTTAAGCCCAGCTTATTGTTGCCAGCACTAGGAGGGTTTGACCTCCAGGCCAATTGGCTGTGAGGGACAACTGTGTTCAGGTTGGATGGGCGGAGTCTCCGGGCTGAGCAGGCAGCATCAGCTCCGCCCTATGTGGCACATGGGTCTCTGTGCCAGGTGGTAATGGCTGCACGCACCTCCAAGAGAAAGCCGCCGCTGGTCTCCACCCATTGCCAGACAACTCTGCCTCTCCCCAAATGAGTCTGCACATCCAAAGACTTGCCCAGGGTTGTAAAACAAAGCGGTCCGGTGGTCTCCCGAATGAGGGAGCAAGTCATGAATCCTCTCTGCACAGTCGTGTAGTTCTGTCCCCAAGTTCACGCACAAACTGCTGTTCCAAGTTTACACGCACTCTCCACAAGCTCGCAGACCTCTGCCATGCCCAGATTTTAGCGTGCCTTCCCCAGACCTTGGACCTCGCCTGGAACTGGGGAATCAGTACAGTGGGATGCCTTCTCCCTCCCCATTGGAGAAAACCAGCCGGGTTTGCTGCTGCCCACCCTTCACTGCTTTCGCGTGCAGGGCTCCGAACCTCTTTCCGCGTTTATCTTCAAGGCTGCGCACCGCTGCTCCTCTGAGTCACAGTGTCCTATCTTTACTTTTATTTGTGGAATTTTCACTCAGCCAGCTTTCCAGTGATTCTGGAAATTGGAAATTTTGGAATTGTTGTGTGGGGCAGCAAAATAGGTGTTTACCTATGCCGCCATCTTGGTTCCTCCTCTTTCATTTACTTTTTAATGGTTTAGAAATAAGAGAGAAAATTTTAATGGAGTCATATCTTTTTTTTTTTTAAATTCTCACCAGAGGAGTGAGGATATTTTTTCCATTGATTTTTAGAGAAAGTGGAAGGGAAGGGGGAGGAGGAGACAAGGAGAGAAACATGGTTGCCTCCCACACATTCCCTAGGTTGGGGCAGGGATTATACCTGCATCCTAGGTACATGCCTTCTATGGGAAACTGAACTCAAGAGCTTTCTGTGCCCCAGGTCGACACTCTAACCACTGAGCAACACTCTCCAGGGCTGGCATTACATCTTTATAACAGCGTCAATAGTCTCTTTAATTTATGTCATTAAACCAACATTCTGCAGGATAGCAAGCCCTCTTAAACAGTTTAATAGCGCAAGAGCAAGGAAGTTGCTCTATGAGATCAATTGACATTGTACCTGTCTGTTTACATGCAAACACACACTGTAATCATACAACAATTTGCTATAGCCAGAGAAAATGATTGTAAAAATGTTTCCTTTCCTTGCATCGCTCAGAGAATTGTTTACTTTTCTTAATGGCAGAGCAATCTGTGTATTTTTGCAATCGCAGTAGGTAGCTGTAGATAGCATTGTGATTGTTGTAGAGTGGGAATTTCTGAGCACTACTGAGGCCATGGACTATGCCCCAGATAGAGTAGTCAGTGCTGACACCAGGTCAGGCCTTGAGATATGGTCTCATGGCCCCTTCCCAGCACATAGTTCTCACAAGATAAAACACTGTCAGCTTTCTGAAGAACAGGATGACCCTGTGGGTGGCATGATCATCAATAGCATGACTCCAATGTTGTTTGGGAAAAACTGTTTTATCTTAGGTTGCTTGTTGTGCAAAACAAAACAAAACAAAACAAAATCAAACAAAACGAAACGAAACAAAACAAAACAAAACAGAAAAAAACAGGATGTAGTTAATGTGCTTAAAAGTGGTCTTGCACAAAGGGTCTGGTCTGCTTTCTGGTCTCCCTGGATGGAGGATGGCAGAGCAGTCCCTGGGCAGGCTAATAAAGGCTCCCTTTTAATTTGGTCTGGGCTCCAGTGGTCTTTCACTTGCATCCATTCCACAACATGATAATGTCAATAGAAGCACAGTATGGTAATGTAAAGTTAATGAGCGAAATGGCAATCTTCTTTTAAGGCAAATTACACTTTATAATATAGAGCAACCCACTCAATTAGTGTGTTCTCAGGAACCAGTAATGTGGGTATTGCTGTGAAGTGTGTATCTAAAGATGTGGGAGCAACTAAGGAAGATAATTGCTATTAATAGACAATGTACAACAGTTGCTTATAATATGTAAACAACTATATACTGACAATATGCATTTACTCTTTTTGAATTTATTTGTTGATTCTTTCATATAGGCAACAATATAATTGAAACTTAACTGACTTTTAGTTAATAAATAATTAAATAAAGTAAATAAAGAAATATGTGAATGCCAACCCAAGTTTTCCTGCTTTCCATAAATGGTATGTATTCAATATACCAGCAAAATGCATAAAGACCTCTCTCCCTAAGGAAGGGAGATAGAACTTATCAAACAAACTCTCAGCAGACCTGAGAGGGGACTTCATAAACCCAGAGGCAACAGAGAGTCTAGCAGCCTACTTCAAGACAATAGCCAACTGGGGACAAAGGAGAGGTTGTGGTCCACTTTCTCCCTTGTTTTTCTTCCTCATCCTTTCTTCCTCATCATTTTGCTCATTTTATCCAAGCTCTATTCGATAAGAGTTTTGACTGCTGACAAAAAAATTGCCACAGAAGTTTTAAATCCAGAGTCATCCTAGATTCCATTCAAAGGCATCAGCTGCATCAGCATAGTTTGCTGCTGTTTGAGCCTGGGGGTTTGGGAAATGGAGAGTAGGAGAGATTCAACAGTTGTTTAGGAGAATTAATGAAACTTAGTGAGTAATTAGATATGGAGGGAAAAGGAAAATAATGAACAACACCAGCTCCATGATTTTGTGTCTGGGTAACCAGGACAATTTCAAAAGAAGAAAGCAATTTGTTTATGAAACTTTAACTAAAGCTCATTTAGTCCAACCTCATTTCCAGTGTTCAGATCCTCTCTATATCATCTTGCCAAGGGAAGATTCAATATAAGAATGGAAATCTTCAATAATAGGGCACATTCTACCTCCTCTAAGAGTGTAATCTACTTTTGGCATTTCATTTCAGATTTCTTGAGTTCATGGTGAAAAGAGGTTTAGATGATTGGAAATACAGAATTTTAAGTCAGTAGAGAGACCAGATTTGGAGCCAAGAAGATGAGCTGACATTATGACAAGTAGTGAGGAGAAACAGTTGATGGTAAAGAGAGAGAAGCAGTGAGTAGGGAACCATGACTGGTCTTTGGAGGACAAGAGAGTGGGAGAGAACCACAATGGAGAAAGAGAATAAAGGAGGAAAACATTAATCACCTATGGTAGTTTCATGGAAGTTAGGAAAAGAGAGTTTCAAAAGAGGGTGAATAATGGCAAAAGCAGCAGAGGACAAGCAGAAAGAACCAGATCAGGAATGTTCTTCCATATTCTTCTGGATCAGATCTTCATAGTATGACGTGATTATTTTGTTGTAAGTAATTTATTGGAATATTAGAGCATAGGCTATTTAAAGTTAAGAATAATATTATATTCTAAATTTAAATATAAATAGCTTATTCTTTTAAAATTGTTTGAGACTTGTGCATGAACCTGGTTTATTACACAGCATACCCTCTTTCTTGTTAAAGGTGAACATTTTAATATTAAAATCATGGAACTCTGAAATAGTATGTATATTGGTATCCAATAGAAGAGTATTAAATTTTTGAGTATATTGTGTATGTTTTTGTATGAATGCTTTCTTAAGTATTTTCTTACTGTTTTAATGGACTCCATGGTGATGTAGTTTGAGATGTGAAAGTACTATTGGGAAAAATGTTTCAAGTCTGTCATGGGTTGTCATTGTATGTTGATGATGATTTCATTTTAATCTATTCTGGTCATTTCTCCATCTCATAGAATCACTGACCATGAAATTTGGCAGAAGTCACAATTTTGTTCAGTGTAGGGCTAGCACTACCAGGATACAGGATATTATAGAACATATGTAAAATGTTTTATCACTGCTGCCTGGAAAATTCTGTGGTATGTAAGGTTACTTTCTTTTCTTT
This sequence comes from Antrozous pallidus, assembly GCA_027563665.1. Classification (NCBI taxonomy): domain Eukaryota; kingdom Metazoa; phylum Chordata; class Mammalia; order Chiroptera; family Vespertilionidae; genus Antrozous; species Antrozous pallidus. Next base: position 7,538,144 of record CM050515.1, read on the forward strand.
TTTAAAAAATATATTTTATTGATTACAGAGAGGAAGGGAGAAGGATAGAAAGTCAGAAACATCAATCTGCTGCCTCTTGCACACACCCTACTGGGAATGTGCCCGCAACCAAGGTACATGCCCTTGACTAGAATCAAACCTGGGATCCTTCAATCCACAGGCCGATGCTCTATCCACTGAACCAAACCAGTTTTGGCTGAGGTTACTTTCTACAACTTATTACCTAACCTGTGAACCTAATAATCACGTATAAAACATTTATTTATTTTTTGGTATGTATGAACATGCTGACTAGCAGGGGTTCAAGAAAGTATTCCTTAGGAAAAAAATTTCACCTCAAGGACCTTGCTATAAAGCCTTGTAATTCACACATATTTGTATTTGAGGGTCTAATTAAAGTATTTACTCATAAATATGCTCATCTGGTTAATTAACTCAATGCACTACATTCATTCCCTTCCATCAGAGGGATGGAGGATCAAAGAAATTTGATGAAAAGGATATTTGGGAAGTAAACAGGGTTTGGGATGTTGTCTGGAAGGGCATGCTGTGGGCACCAATGTGAGAGCGTGGGGGAATCTGAAGACAGTGAGGGCGCCAATTCCTGGGGACTGGTGAGCACTCAAAGACAGCAGACAGTTTCTTTACTTCCATCTGAAGACAATTTCAGATACCTAAATAGCCAGAAAAAAGCATAAATATAAAGACTGAACACAGGAGCCTCCTCTGTGACATTGCTTCCAGAGTAGCACAAAGGATACTGTTGCAATCTGCATACTCCTTAGTTTTCCTTTTCATTCGATTAAATAGGCTTATCTCTAATGTTCAGGAGGATCACTAAGAATCCACTCTTCTGAACCTACAGGAAACCATAATAGGGGCAAGCTTTGGAGAAGCCAGACCAGAATTAAAAATACAATAGCTATCACTTTTAAAATTGTAAAATTTGGGAACATTGCTAGCATTCTTTCAGTTGCTTTCATCTATTAAATTGACATATCTTCCTAAGAATGCTATTACAAGAATAAAATGCAATAGCTGGCATTAAATACAACCATCCCATATGATGCCTGATGCTGATCAATGTCTTCTTCTTGCTTCTCGGGCCAGACTACCTTCATACTAACAGGGTGGAGGACCCTCTCATGGGCTGCTTTGTGTGTGTTTCTTGAGGTTCCAGCTCCATCTGAGCAGTGCTCCCTCTGCCAGAGGGAAGGTGGGCTTCATGCATGTGTGTCCTGAGAAGAGCCCAAGGTGTTATGCCCAGATTTCATGATCCCCAAAGACCACCAGGGAGTTGAAACTGATGCAATAGGATAGAACCTTTATTACAAACCTGGGCTTGGCCCTCTGCCCCCGCTGCCATAGCAGCAGGAAGCAAAAGAGAAAGAGTTTTCTGAGTATGATGATTTTATAGGGAGGTGGGGCCAGACGCAAACCAATGAGTTGGCCGATTCCAATTGGTTGGATGATGGCTAGGGCTAGTGACGCAAATAATCCCTAACGCACGTGACCTGTCCTGTCCTTTGCTCTTGATTGGAGCTCAAGTGCACAGTCTTTCGCGATTGGCTAATTCAAAGGGAGGGGTTGGTCTTTGTGATTTCAAGATGGCAGCCCCCATGTAAGTTTACATATCACGCGGCCAACATGGTGGCTGCCAAGTCACACAGTCCAAAATGGCTGCTGTCTAAATTGCTCTTTGCAGTCCCGCTTTGCCCTTTCAAAGGCTTGGTTTCATGCTCCATTGTTACCACCTGGAAATGCTTAATAATTTTTGAAATAGGGTCCCAGTGTTTCATTTGGTTTGGACCCCACAAATTATGTGCTGGTTAGAGAATGTTCAGTTGGTGGCCTGGCACTTTCCCTCTCCACTTTTCAGAGATGAACCACTAGGAGGTGGTGACTAGGCTGGCCTCCTGCTGTGGCGAAAGTGAGGGAAAATAAGAAAGACTCTTGGGAAATTCTTTCCTGGTGTAAAAGAATGAGAAAAAATAACGAAATAAACATACTTCCTACTGAGGTTTATTTGGTCAGTGAAAGCATTGTGGAAAGTCAACATGAATATTTAGGTATATTCCTTCTCAGCTGCCAAAGGATTTAGATATTTTAGGACATATTTGTTTTTCTTATTTTTAATTGTTGTCTAAACACAGTCTTTTGAAATGAAAATTCCCTCATCTAACTTAATGTATTCACATCTTTACATTGTAAAATAGTTTGCAGGACGGGGTGTTGCTAAAGCTTTGTTTCCAGCCTCTAAAAGCAAAGATCAGTGCCCTGCCGCGTATCCTCACTGGGGAGAGGAGACATGGATGATTTCAGTGAACTTGCCCATTTATTTCTCCTAACCTGTGCCCTGCTGTCTAGGAAACTGCTCTCTGGCTGAATTAACAAAGAGTAGAAATCTGTGCTTTTGAAGTCTGCTACCCCTAATGCTAGCTCGCCCATGATTTGGGAGTCAACAGAAGCCAGAGTGAAGGCAGAGTTCCAAGAAGGGTCATAATGACACCGAAAGCAATCATGCCACAACACGTAAGGAGATGTCCGAGTTTCTTTGCTTCTCTCTGGAGAAAATTTCTGATACCTTAGGTAGCCAGAAGAAAGCATAAAGTCAAGGCTGAGCATAGGAGCCTTCTCTGACATGACTCCAGTCAAAGACCCAGAGGGGTTGGGGCTGGAAGAAGAGAGAGAAATGGACTTTTCATTGGTTAATCACCTCTGACCAAGGTTTTCCACCTATAAAATGGAGCTCAGTGTTGTGAAGCCCAGGAAACAAAAGGAGCAGAGGAAAGATTTTATTTTATTTTCCTTTAGATTTCTGACTAGAATAAGGATTAAATGCCAAAATTACCACATGAAAGCCTAGTCACTGGATATTGTCTCCTAATTTAAAACAAAACAACAAAAGACATCACCACAATCTTTTCTCTACAGACCAAACAATTTTTAACATTGTGTCATAGCCAGAGAAATTTGGATGAGCGTCTACAATGTTAATTAAATGTATCAGTGGGCGTGATAGGACTGTGCAAAACATAAGGGACAATTTAATTTCCTGGTGGTATTATTTACTAAAAAATTAAACTTCTATTTGAAGCTTATAAGAAATATGAAAATTGTTCTTAAATATAGTACTTAATTGGAGGATAAAGTAGTTTCTATCATGGAAGTGAAACAAATTGGGACCTGCTGAGAACCAGGAAAACAGCGTTATTATGAAATTCAGAAAGAAACAAACAAACAAAAAAGATGTTGGTTAAAGTCAATTCCTGGGACTAAAAAGCCAGATATTCATTCCTAATTTTAAAGAGGGGAGGCGAGAAGTCTTACATTGGAATGCTAACAAACCAACAGGAGGCTATCAAATGGTTTGGAAAATGGAGAGCAAAGTCAGTAGTGTGTTGCTAGGCAACAGATTTCTAAGCTGACTTCTCATTTCTAAAAGGTCTGGTGCAATGTTTTGGTTTTGCACACACCAGCTCTTTATTTACATATTCATTGTGAATTAGAATGACTGTTCTCAGAATAAGACTGGCTAAGCCAGAAAGAGCACAATTGCAGGCAATTAGAATATGATTAGGAAGCCAAAAGTTGGGCATAATAATTAGGCATTTGCTATCTGGGGTGAAGTAATGGCTACCTAATGCTGCTCAGACAAAAAAAAAAAAAAAGTTTCATATGACCAAGATGATCAAGATGATTCTTAATTAGATCTTCAAATCAAAAATAATTACAGATTACCAAAAACTGTATTGCAAAAAATAAAATGACTCATTGAAGACAAGTAGCTGAGAGACTGACAGCAAGGAAAGTGAAGAGTTGTCGTTGAGAAAAAGATCCTGGATGCGTGTTAAAGGGTCATGTCCCACAGGAGGCTGTTCCCTGTAGGTCATCACCTTACAAACATGCAAGATGGTTGCTGCCAATTCTCAGGTGTTGATTCCAAACCCAGCTTGGAGAGGCTCACAGGGAGTAGCTGATATGCCATAGGCCCCCAGGCCTGAGATTTAGTGACTGGTTCTGACTGGATAGATGGAGTCTGTGGTCTTTGAGATGAAAGTTCTTCTGAGTCTCTCTTACCACATAGCCAAGTCATCAACTTTCCTAATGTGGAAAAAGACTACAAGCTAGAGGGAGGAAAGGAAAACACTTTGGGCGCTTGAGAAAAGGGGGAGAATTTGATTAATGTCCAGTTAGGGAGTGAACCAGTTCTCAGGGAAAATAATCTTTGATCAGTGACATGAAGAAACATCTTTCAAACCTCCCAGATTCCAGCCATTGTCAAAAGAACAAAAAGAAGCTGTTTCAGAGCACAGCTGTTGTTATTAAAAATAAAACCAAAAGAAAACAAGGAAAGGGAAAAACTGTGAAATATCAGCATCTCGAATGGATTACATGGAACAGCACCAAAGGAATAATGTTTCTCATCACAATTCACCTGAAAACTGGGGAGCAGTGTTTGGGCCACTGTGTCAGAATAAGCACAGGTCTTCAGGAAGAGCTCAGGATGATGTTGTTACTGGTCATATTTTTCCGACAGAACAGAGCCCGTGTCTGTGCTATGTGGACATCCTCTACAAAAAGCAAGCTGGCCTGTCTTTAGGAAGAAAACTAACTTTGATCAATTGCCTATTGTGTCACATGGGTTATCTGATTTAAATGGCATTTTTCCCCCTGAGAATTTAAATGTATGAAATTGTTTAGAGAAAATATGGGTTCGCTGCCCTTACATTAACAAACAATAGCCAGAAGCATGAGATAATGTGCAATCATTTCACCTCATGCAGATGATGTACAGCTTGTTCAAATGGTACTTTTGAACTTAAATGTCAGTTTTTAAGGTCAGCTTTTGGAGAAAGGTGACATTGATTATTTTCTTTCTGTTTAACAGCCAACTACTAATTTAAATGTTTTGGATATTTGTCTTATTTATTCCAATTCTCTCCATGAAGTATTGCACATAAAGGAAGGTTTTATTTTTCTACGTTCGTTGTTGTTTTCCTTTAAAAGATATAAAAATATGAATCCAGGACTCTGACTCCTTCACTCTGAGGGTCCATGTGGGTCACCCACAACTAGACGCTGAAACATTACTGGCTTTTCTCTTATTATTGCTGACTGCAGATCAGCTTGATGTTCTAGTATTGTTTTCAAACTTTTTCACGAGTTTCAAAGTTCTTCAGCAAAACTGTGCAATATTTGTAAAGCCTGGTCTACTTTGCTGGTCAGAAAAAGGAATTGTTTCTGCATTATTACATACCTGTCTGGTGAAATGCATCTGAGTCTTCACTAGCGTAATCACCCCATTGGGAGGCTGCCTGTGATAAGGACTCCAGTGTCCCTTGTACTGCTAGTGTTGAATCTGCAAGGTATCTTGGTCAGGCCCAAGTGCTTGGGAGGATGTAGCTGCAGTGACTCTTACAATCACAGCTGCCAGAGGTGCAAGGACAGCAGCCTACTTGATCAGTATGCCCCCCACCTCCAGAGCAGGCTCCTCCGTCTGAGTTCAAGAGAGCCCCTGTGGCTCACAGAGCTGCTTTCACTAGGTGTAGACAGAATCCAGATCTACACAAAGCCCCACATGTTACAACCAGGGCTCAGGTCTGTTGACTTTTAGGTGTGATTTCTGGTCTGCACAGGTCAGCATTTTCCCAAGGGCCCCTTGATTGCCTTCATGTGGTTTCCCACTCTGCTTCCTGAGGCACCGTCTGTCAGTGTACTGCTGAGAGAGCATAAATCAGTGACAGCTCTCAGTCCTTTATCTGCAGTGAGGATCTCTGACTGTAAGAAGGGCCTCTGGTTCATAACCAGATATATTGATCTGAGCCTGCTGGAGTCTGGGCTTAATGCATATACTGAACTAGAGTTTGCCATTAAGTGTGAAGCTAAATAGTTCATTTTCTTGTGTGGGATAGAGTAAAATCACTCAAAGAAGCATTTGAGATTAAAGAACACACTAGTTAAAAAGCTATGGAAGGAAAGAATTAAGCTTTTGAGGATTGATTGCAATATTTCTAAAGCTATTGTTGATTTTTTTTTTTCACAAAATCAAACTTTCCATTTGGATTTGTTAGTGTTAGCTTTTAGGGCAACCTGATTTTTTGGTTGGTTCTTTTTGATGAATAGAAAGGAGTTGTTTTATTTTTCTTCACTGTAATGAAAATCACGTTTCCTTATGGGATTCCTTCAAAATAGAAATCAAGAGATGATTTGAATAGAATATTAATACTACTCTTTTGAACTTCTGTTTTATTTTAAACCCGTTTTAATAAACTAAATTTTAAACTGATTTCCTCTCCAGAATGTAATCTATGTTTTGTGAAAATATGAGCATTTATGACAGAAATTAATCACCAGGTTTCATATAATCTTTTCTATTTACAGACAGCAGAGTGAAGAAAGACTGTGGCTCATTCTTCCGAGTGCTTAACGAGGCCAGTCAGAATGTGTGATTAGATGAATTTGGGCATCTCAATCACGTTATTGTAGTTATTGTTACCGTTTAGAATTTATGGGGAATACTTCTTAATTCAAGACTACAGAGTAGATTTCTCTTTTAAAAAATGATTTCTCAGTTTCTAGTAATAAGGCTATTTAGAGTAAGGCCTCAATCTGAGAACACAGTATAGCATACTTTACCATGTGGTGACTTCCTTTAACCTTATCCTACAGCAAATCTTAAAACTTCTGCCAAGCCTGATGTTCCCAGAGGTTCTGAAGCCCTCTCAGAATCTTTAGCAGGTGTCAGAATTATTTCCATAGCTTTGCCTTAAAATCTCTTTTTTTCTGAGCATCCTGAGCTGTTTTCTGCCTCCATGTTTGCATCAACCTTTCTTTCATTAATATCCTCCCCACCTCCTGAGACTTTTTAGACATTTTCCCTAACTTCTCCCTTTCCCCATGAAATTTTAATACCTCAGATATACTGTATATCTGTTTATATACTGAGGCCCTTGGTATAAACACAAAACATTGTAATACTATTTTTGCCTCCAAAGGACCAATTTTCATCACCTCGGGACAAAATGTTGTTCCTCCATCTGCCCCAAACCCATACTAAAATATACACATACTATTACCAAGTAAATATTGCATTTTGTTTCCTTAAGACAATACATGTGACTAAAGCCTTTTGAAATGATTGGCTACTGATTGAAATGTATTTATACTTAACTAGAGGCCCAATGCATGAACTTCATGCATGGAGGTCAGGGGGTGTCCCTCCCCCCAGCCTGCACCCTCTTCAATCTGGGACCTCTCAAGGGATGTCTGACTGCCATTTAGGCCCAGTAGGATTTGCCCTAAATGGGCAGTCAGAAATCCCTTTCACAATCCAGGACTGCTGGTTCCTAACTGCTTGCCTGCCTGCCTTCTGATTGCCCCTAACCGCTTCTGCCTGCCAGCCTGATCACCCCTAACCACTCCCCTACCAGCCTAATTGATGCCTAACTGCTCCCCTGCCAGCCTGTTTGCCCCTAACTGCCATCCCCTCCAGGCCTGGTCACCCTTAACTGCCCTTCCCTGCAGGCCTGGTCCCCGCCAACTGCTCTCCCCTGCAGGACTGGGTCTGCCCCAAATGCCCTTCCCTGCAGGCCCAGTTGTCCCCAACTTCCCTCTTCTGCCAGCCTGGTCACCCCCAACTGCCCTCCCTTGCAGGCCTGGTTCCTTACAATTGCTCTCCTCTGCTGGCCATCATGTAGTGGTCATATTTGACCACATGGGGCAGGATCTTTGACTTCATGGGGGCAGCCCTCTTGTGTATAGGAGTGATGGTCAATTGGCATATTACTCTTTTATTAGATAGGATAGAGGCCTGGTGCATGGGTTGGGGACCAGCTGGTTTGCCCTAAAGGGTATTCCAGATCAGGATGGGGGTTCACTTGGGGCATGGAGTGGCCTGGGCAAGGGGCCTGTGGTGGTTTGCAGGTCTGCCACCCCCCCCCCCAAGTGACTCAAGTGGAGGCCCTGGTATCTAGAATTTATTTATCTTCTACAATTGAAACTTTGTAGCCTGGAGCGGAGCCAAGCCCCCTGTTCACTCCATGGCCACAGCCATTTCTCTTGGGACTTATGTATCTTCTATAATTGAAACTTTGTAGCCTTAAGCAGAGGCCAAGGCAGGCCAGAGCTGCAGAAAGCTTGGCTTCTTCCATCACCGGGGAAACCCAAGCCTCCCTCCTACTCTCTGTAGCTGTGGTCATCTTGGTTGGGGGTTAATTTGCATATTTCTCCTGAATGGATGGTGAGTGTGGCTGGTGGGCATGGCTTGTGGGTGTAGTGGAGGTATGATCAATTTGCATATTACTTTTTTATTAGATAGGATGTATATTTGCGGTGAAAGATGCTGGACTTTGCATATGCATTTTCTCTTGGTAATGACAGCATCACAGATGCTGGGCGATTAGGGACTGTAAGGATGCAGATGGACTCCAGCTGGACATCAGAAGTTTGCTTTTGGCCTGAAAGTTTATCACCAGAATTTAGCTCTGACCACTTTGGGAGTGAAAGTGCTCCAGCTAAGCCCTGTCTGTGCATTGCACTCATTTTATGGGCTTCCAGGTGACAGAGATTTTCTTCCTCCTAATCTTTTCAACTTGATTCTGATATCATCAACCGTAAAAATGCAGCTTCAGTTTTTCCACCTAGTTCTACAATGTTTGAGTTTTGGCATCAAAGAGGGCAAATACAGAAGAATAGGAATGAAAGAGATAAGGGGGAGAGAGGAAGAAATAGGAGGAGATATTAGGAACTGCATTAAAAAATGTCTGATACAAAATAGATAGAAATAAGGGAAAGTGTTTGATAATTGTTCTAAAAACCTTATAGACACAAAATCTGCCCAACAAACTTTTGCTAATCAACATCTTTATAAAGATTATATAAAAGGTTACACAGCTAGTAACTGTAGAAGCAGGATTTGAACCCTGACAGACTGTTCCTTGAGTCCATGCTCATCATCATGTACCTTCTACCTTTGCACTAAGAACATGCTCAGATTTCCTAGATAGTTCTCTTTGCTAGCCCCATCTTTGAATTTGTGTTACAGCTAGGAACAATGTTTTGAGGGTGTTTTTTCCCATTAACATATTTTATTAATTTTTAAAACCATACCAGTGAGAATCAAAATTGTCGATTTTCCCAATGACAGTTTCTGTCTATCAAATCCTGTATTTCTCAAGGGCTTTTGAAACATGTAGAAAATATGTAAAAAATATCTCAATGAATGAAACATCATATGTCAATAATAAGTGAGACACATTTCTTTGGGGAAATGGCTGTTAAATCCAGTCTGTATATGCAAAGTAAAGCAAGGAAATTCAGTCTTTTTTCATTCTTTAAAATCAAATCTTCCTAATATATCAGTCCACAAAATTGGAAGTGAAGGACTAAAAGGTGAGGAGAGAGAAGGCGAGGGGAGAGAACACACACCATTAACACAACAAGTGAAATTGTACAAACTTAAAGGAGTTTGTAAGAGACCAGGGTCACACTGTAAGACACCATATGGTGGTTGCAGAAATTCACCGTTCTGCAGGAACAGGGGTTTGCACTGCTGTGTGAAGACCAGTGAAAAGCAATTCACCGTCTTGAGCAATTCCCTCCGCACTCTGAATCCTGGTTTGGCACCACGCCTATCAGGTTGGGCCTCTCATTCCATGACCCAGCCCACCTGGAGGGCACGTATGTCCTTCGGTCTTGTTTTCTCACCTGAACAATGCCACTACAGAGCGGCGTTGAGTTAAAAGTTATAATCCCTGATGGGTATAGAGTGTGTGTATGATTATCTTGCTGGTTCACCTTTCCTGGCAGCTCAAGTCTTCTCTTCCACATTCAGAGGGACCTCACCTCCGAACACGATGAGTCTGTTGCGAAGGGCCTCTTGAACAAGCTCAGAATCATCAGACACAGGAAACCAAAACTAGGTAATTTCCAACTGCTGTGAATGCACAGCTCCACCACATTCCCATAGTTTTGAAAGAAATGTTTAAGCTCTGATTTGTCCACTTCTTGAGGCAGATTGTCAGTGAAGAGTTGGTGGCTGTCAGGGGGTCTCACAATTTTTCAGGGTTCAACCCCTCTGGAAAGAAATATTTATTTATTGTTAAGAACTCTTTGATCCCTCTGAGGCCTCTGCTATGGAACCTGAGATTCAGGCTTGGATGCGGGGCTAGGCTGTGAAGCTGGTACTTGAACAACATGAGGTGGTATCACAGTAACTGGAACAGCTCTGCTAGGTGGAAGATACTTACCGGTCACAGATGCCCAGAAACATGTCCCCGAGGCTTCCTGCTCTGACTGAGTGATGTCTTTAGGTGCTGGGGAAGAGCTCTTCTGGGCATCCTCAGGAACAGTTTTCTCCAACACTGGCTCACATTTTTTCCACTTGGGTTTCAAATTTAGGTTTTTGTTCCAGATCTGGTTCAGGACCAGACATTGTTGGTTCAGCAATAGGTTCCTCTAAGTTGTTCTTCCACGTCATTGCTGAATGTCTGATCACAGAAAGTTCCAGAATAATCGGATATTACCTCAGGTGTCTGCTGTCTTTCTTCAGGTTCCTCTGCTTCTCCCTCAGATTTTTCCTGAGGTTCAGTGACAAAGCCACCAAAGACCTCGTCTTGGTATATGAAGACATCACTGTGAAGGTAGAACTTGTTTGCAACAGTGTCCTCGGGAGCAAGGACAAATGTCCGCATGAATCTCAAAGCGTAGTTGTTATTAGACAGCAACCCCATCACCTGGACCACATCATTCAGAGTGGCATGAGTGATATCTTAGTGTGGTAATTGATGAAGCTTTGTGACATCACTTCCCTATGAATTTCTTTATGTCCATAGATCACATATGCTGACTTTCCATTTGAATTCAACCCCTTATAGACATAAGAAGAGTTTCTTCCTATAAAATCTGTATTAGCATGTCTGGCGCCTTGTTTAGTAGTATATAATACTATCTCGTGAATTCCCACCTGACCAGCAGGGGACTAGGCTTCTCTATAACCATTGCTTTGGTCAATTCAATCTGGGCCACAAGTGGGAGAGGAACAAGCTTTGCTCCACAGTTCTGAGGAAGGAAAAAAAAAAAACAGCCCTCATGCAACTGCATCTCTGGAACAATGTTTTTCAAATTGTCCTTAGCAGACCTGTTGAATGATGTCATTCAACTTTTAGTATTTCAACAAATTTCTCAAAAATCTCATTTAAAATGCAGATTCTCATGCTTGATGCCTGAAAGAATAAAATCCAGAGGCTCTAAGTGGAGCCCAGAGATCTATCATTCTAATAAGTACTCCTAGTCACTATCCTTCAGGTGGCCTCTGTACCTCCTTATCCTGGGTTCTCATTTCACTCAGAGAAACTCCATCCACATTGTGTCTGTTGCACTATTGGACTTCTGTCAAAGATTTCCTTCAGGTGAGGATTCTTTGACCATGACGGGTCATAAAACTACTGGTTCTGGTGCTCTTTGGGGAACACTATAATAAGTCATTTAATAAAAAAATATGTTTTTATTGATTTCAGAGAGAGAAAGAAAAAGGGAAAGAGAGATAGAAACATCAATAATAGAGAGAGAATCATTGATTGGCTGCCCCCCATATGCCCACTACTAGGTATCAAGGCTGCAACCTGGGTATATGCTCTGACTGGGGATCAAACCCTGACCTCCTGGTTCATGGGTCGATGCTCAACCATTGAGCAACAGTGGCCAAATAAGAAATCATTTTTTAAATTAATGAATTACCAACAATTTTAAGAATAGAAATATAAGTATAATGTAAATTTTATTATTATTATTTTTTTGCTTTCTGTCTTATTGGGCTACTTATAAAAATCAATATAATGTAATACTATTTAAAAAGTGATAAAGAAAAAATTGGTTAGGAAAATGAGATAAAGGTGGGATATATTTATACAAAATATATGCTGTATGATCCAATATGTTCGCGAGACTTGAGCAAATTGGTTTGTGAACTTTCTAGCAGCTCAAGCAAAAAGAAAGTTATTTGTGTTATGATTCTTTGCAAGAAGCCACTTGCCCAGAAGGGCCCCAGGGAAATTGCTCACACTTTAGGGCACCAGTGTGTGTTGCGTTGGGTGGCATCTTCACAGTAAACCCAATTGTGAAGCTCCTCTGACATTTCTTACAGTGTCCTTTTGACTAGTAATCTAGTCAAAAGTCAAAATGAGAAAGTCAGGTATGTCACTCTCCAATGGTAAAAAATGCATTTTAAAGTAGCTTGACTTTAGGATGTGGTTGGCAAATTATGCCCTGTGGATCAAAAGCAAATGTATTTGATTTATAAGTGGCTGAAAAAAAGGATAATAATACTTCATGACATGTGAAAATTATGTAAAATCCAAATTTCAGTGCTCATAAATGACATTTTATCGGAGCACATCATATTCATTTATTCACATATTTTCTGTGCCTGCTTGATGCTGCAACAGCAGAGTCACACAGCTGTGACAGAGACCATATGGCTCACAAAGCCTAAAATATTTCCTTGCTGGTCCTTTCGAGATAAAGTTTGCACTGCTATAGATTTTTGAGAAAGGATGAACTGTATATCATTCAGTCTTATTTTTCTCAACTGAACAATGCCACTACCGAGAGGCACTGAGTTAAAAGTTGTAATCCCTGATGGATATAGAGTGTGTGTATGTGATTTAGCTCCTAATAAAGCAGACACGTTTTTAAATAGCCAGTTGAGTTGTGGGTAGAGGCATTCCTCTAAAACCACAATCATGAACACACATACTAATATAGATGGGGAAAGACCCACATGTTGAACCAGCAAGATCAGCTGTTACTGAGTTTCCCTCTATTTGCTATTTGTTCATCCAGTCTTTCATCTGCAATCTATTCTAATGGACACTACGGGAGAGAGTACCAAGGTTTCAAGAAAATATATGCCAGGAAACCTAGTTGACAATCAGTAACTCTAACTTTTTCCTATGAACTTTTGTCTGACATTATTGGATCTTATTTGTGGGGTACGCTGGCCCAGCTTATAGAGCACTATTATTTTATGGAAACAGTTTGAGAATGACTAGTTTAAAACAGAAGTGGACTCTATTGAAAGACCGGTGTCTAGAATTTTACAAGGCAAGGAGAGTGCAGAACTGACTCCATTATCCAAAATCTATATAATTTTATCAGAATCGTGAATTTTGTGCAGTCTGGGTGCCTGGATATATATGTTCCTAAAAGTACAAAATGTACATGTAACTAACAAGCCTGCTTTGGGTTTGTGAGAGTAAGCGCATACCAGTCTCCTGGCCATATAAGTCTGTATGACAACAAAATTCTTAGGATTCTTTTTAAAAAAATATATGTAGATTACAAAGGTTGGGTAGGGTATTGCTTCCTAATAATGTCCCAAAGGGAGAGAAGGCTATCCTGCCTTAAGCTGCCAATCTGTGTTTAGAAATGTCACCTATAATTTGTAGCTTGCAAATGCTTGACTTGTGGACCCCTGGTGCTAATTGAATACACTGATTTCTGCAAAAGCCCCACCTGTCATCAAGGCAGCAGTAGGTATGATATCGAAGCTCTAATGAACCCAGGGATAACTTTAAATAGCCAGTTGGATTTATTTTGATATTATTACTGGGTATAAAGTTTGAATATTTAGGGAGGGGACTACATATTTTTTATGGTCTTTTATAACTTTTTATTAGGATTCAAGCTATTTATGAAGAAGATCAAGGGTTTTTTTTTGTTTTTTGTTTTTTTTCCCCTGGAGGACACCCCTTTCTTATAGAAAGGTTGTTAAAACTTAGGTACTCCATCGGGTGGAGCTTGGTCAGAACCTGCAAGGAAAATGAATCTGGAAATCTTGTTAACGAAGAACTGACTTGTTTCACACTAACAGCAGAAACAACCATTCTGAGGAGTGGGGTGCAGGTACCTGAGGCTTTGGGTTGCTGCCTGCATTGTGTTGCTTAAGTAGCTATTTTTTCTGGTGCTTCAGTTTCAGAGCTGAACTCACTTGCAAGCCTATCTTATATTGCTGTGGGAATTCCAAGTCTCTACAAAGCAGACACTGTCCTGTCACAGGGAACTGCGCTCAGGGAGAAACATGTACATTTGGATGCACCTCAGCATGTACCGCTGGTTCTTTGATTCCACAAATGAAGCTACTAGTGTCCTTTTCTTAACAGGGCATTCGCAGGAGCTGTTTATGGGGCGGGCATGGGTGGCTCTGTCCAGATTGTCACCATTTCCAGTTGGACTGAAGAGTGGTGGGTCTTTGTCAGAATATTATTTTTATGTTTTCTAGGGCAGAGAAAAATTTGCTACTTTCTTATGTTCAGTTAGATGGAGATAATGTAAAATGTTTCTCTTCTCCAAACATACTCTTTCACCCACCTGAAAATGCCACAGGAACCAAATGTTCTTATGAAATTATGTTTATTGTTAAGAAGCAGTGCGCTTTTATGACAATGCAGAACTTGAGTGCCAGCAAGGAAAACACTCCTATCCCATTATACAGTTTTCCCCAAATAGCAATTTCTTACCCTATTCCCATAAACCACGGTCTAATTGCTATCAATGTGAATAATTTAACTAATGTTATTCCTGTTGGTGGAGCCCCAGGGCCCTCGCTGTGGCTTTCATCCAGGCACCAAAATAGACAAGTGAGGAAAGACTCGTTAAGTTAGCAGCCTGGTCATCTGATCCCAGTGGCTAGTCCCTCTGGTATGTCTTTCTGATGCCCTTACTTGCTTGGATTTGAATAATGCAACAGGACTTGTGGTCTTCCCTGTGAATTGATACTATATCCTCTTCTTGAGTTCGGCATTTAAAAAATGTCTTGATCTGTTCAGTCATTCTTGGGAATGCCTGTGCTGGCTCTCTGCTTACAGCGCCTCCTGCTGTATTTGCTGAGGCTTACTCATCAAGGGGATGTGGGGCACCTTACAGCTCTGCTTCCTAGTCACCCTTCTGTGAAACAAAGCTGCTTTGGATTCCTTTGTGACCTGAGCTCTCCTTCATCTGCACTGTTTTGTTGCTGGATCTTTATGGATTATCTTCATGTTTCTCAGCCCTTTTGGTTTTCCTGTGATGGATGTCTCAATGTGAGAGAAAAGGAACATCAGGAGAAAGAGTGCGGACTAGGAGAGCTTCTGGCTAAGGGCGCAGTGAGTGAGTGGTTGGTCTCAGGGCTGATTTGGAGTCAGTCACCAAAACGGAGAAGAGACTGGAGATGTTGGCTTTCCAAGCTCTGAGATGAGAACTGCGAAACTTGGAAAGAGGCTCCTGCAAAACTGCCACCTGCTCTCTCTCTCTCTCTCTCTTTTTTTTATCAATCTGCTGGCCTGGGCTTTAAATTTGAACTAGTTTCCTTTCAGGCCATTGTTTCTCTTATATTTTTTTCTGTCTTCTCACTATGGTTGCATTTCTTTTATATTTCCACAAACTATAATATTAGGACTGGGGATCCTTGAGCTCACTCCATCCAATTTCCTTAAATTATATATGAAAAATCAGGCTCCAGAGAGGTAGTGACTTCTTCAAGGTCATACAGCAAACTGGTGGAAGTGCTAAAACTAGAAGCCCATCTCCTGAATTCCAGGCCAAAGCTGCCTTCTCTAATGGATATAGCTGCTTCAGTCTGTTGATTCAGCAAAAGGTAACTGAAGCAGCTGCCTTCGCGTGTGCTCAGAAAGTAACAATATCCATCAATTTGCCTGCGAAAAATGGCAAGTGAAAGAACTCAGACCACACAGAGAAGAAATGTCAGATAAACCTTCCATTAGCCTTACACTTCTGTATGAAAACTGAAATTAACATAGCACAGAACATCAAATTGAGCAATTTGACTTGAAAGTTATGGTCATTAACGTTTTGTTTTTTTCTCCCCTTCATAATTTAAGGTATTTCTCTTTCTCCCTTTTTAAATAACAAAGCATACATTCTTTTAAGAATACAATTTTGAGACAAATGTTCTACGCATTATTTAATCATCCAAAGTCTTTTTATCTATTATCCCTAAACCAGGTGATAAATAATTGTCTAATTATAGTTTGAAATTTCTAATAAAGTATTTTTAGTAGATCCTATGGTAGGCTGTAACATATATGACTAATAAGAAGATGAACAGCTCCTGATTGCAAACTCCTGTGACACTATTACTATTTATAATTTGCCCTTGAGGTGTCCTGTGGTTTGTTCCCAGTCATTTTTTTAAAAAATTGATGTGTGCATGTGAGAATAGAATATTTGAAATGTGGTGTAAACATTGATTGGTTGCCTCCTGAATGAGCCCCAAACAGAACCTAGGCCAGGGAGGAGCCTGCAACCGAAGTACATGCCTTTGACCAGAATCGAACCCGGACCTCTATCTCTTGAGCCAAACCGGCTAGGGCTACAATCTCTTGTTTATACATTTTAAGGCACCTCATATACTTTTTAGTACAAAATAAATATAAGCATATACATTTTTTTTTTAAAGTTGTGGACAAAAAAAGGGCCACATGTTAACCTGACAAGCTTAGGGAAAACCTGCATAGTGGTTTTGCAAACTCAAAGACCTAAAGTAACCACAAAGGATGGTCTGAAATTAAAACTTTAACTGAAAACAGTTATGGTGGGTAGTCATGCTGTAGGCCAGTATCTTCCCTGACCAAGGTCAAACTTTACCTTAACTAGCCTATTGTCTTTTTGCATCTAAGATAACATCCTTGTGAAATGTCACGATTAACTTGTAACTTTCCTTTTTCCGGACCCTGCACAGTAAACTGTACCAGGACACAAGGACTGGAGACCACAAATTCCTTCACTGCTATTGTTATCATGTTAATTGTTGACTGTTAACTATTTTGTACCCACCTAAGTAAAAGAATGTGTCTATCATTTTTATCCAATCCCAGAAGTTCCCTTTGCTTTCTCCCACCTCCCTAATCTATCACCAGTGGATTTCATGTAACCTATTTAGGTCCTCTCCTTTGATTGTAATGTATAAAACTAAGTAAAATGCCATTTTCTGGAGCATTATCCCAACCCATTGAAATCCTGCTTCCCAGCAACTGTTGAAAGTTTGGCTCACAATAATTCTTTAAACTCACAATAATTCTTTAAATAAACTAATTAATTAATTAATTAATTAATTAAATGTGGTGTAAATACATTGAGACTTCTCTCAACCATGAAAGAGCTACTCAAGGGCATTAATTATATAATTTACTAATTCTTAATCCTACAGTACTACCTTCTAAGGGTAGTGAATCAAACTAAAGATGAGGAATAGTGTTGATGTTCCATTTGATCCTGAATACTTGAAACTAAGAACCTAATCTATTTCTCATATTACACAATGTAAAAATAAAGAAAAGAAAGCAACTAAAAATTTTCTCAAAGATCAATATGGTTTCATGCTCTAGCTTTGTTTCCTGTAATGTTAAAATATTACTTCTAAAGTTATTGAATATTGTCAATGTCCTCTGCCTAAGACATCAGAGCAGACTGAATCAAACATTCAAACGAGAAATGTTCTTCAGTTATGGTGGGATGGTGAAGAAGTCATAGGTGACTTAATTGAGATGATAGAGTTCCTTCTAGTGTTGTAGAAGACCAGAGAAAAACCAAGCAACGCTTTAGAGAAATGGGGTTACACTGTTTATTACGCTGGCAGATTCAGTGGTGTAATTTCCCAAGTCTGAGAAAAGTAACATACAGGGAGCTTCTCCTTTATATTTTTCTGGTGTCTTTGTCTCCCAAATATGGATTATGCTTTCAATCCTTTTGTGGGCTTTGCAAAAAAGGCCCCAGATGGCCCTAACCAGTTTGAGTCAATGGATAGAGCATCGGCCTGTGGACACAAGGGTCCCAGGTTCGATTCTGGTCAAGGGCATGTACCTTGGTTTCGGGCACATCCCCAGTAGGGGGTGTACAAGAAGCAGCTGATTGATGTTTTTCACTCATTGATGTTTCTAAATCTCTCTCTCTCCCTTTCTCTCTGTAAAAAAATCAATGAAATATATTTTTTTAAAAAGGTCCCACAGATTGGGGGGTCTTGAGGTCATATCTAATAGTCTGGCCTGGTGCCAGTGCTAATAACACCCCTTGCCCCACCCTCTGGGGCTGTGCACTGTTCATAATTTATTGCCTCTGTATTTAGGTAACAGGTCTTTTTTTTTTCTTTCTTTCTTTTTCTTTTTTGTATTTTTTTTATTATTTATTTATTTATTTATTTTTTACATTTTTTAATCTTTATTGTTCAGTTTATTAATTACATTGTTTCCCCTTTTTTATCCCCCTATATCTCCCCTCCACCCTGTACCTATCCCACCCTCCACCCTCACCTCCCCCTCCCCACTATCCTCTCCCATTGTTACAAGATTTTGTCCAGTCTCTTGCTGTACTTCCCACAACCCTTTTCTCCCCAAGAATTGTCAGTCCATTCCCTCTCTATGTCCAAGTTTCTATTATATTCACCAGTTTATCCTGTTCATCAGCCTATCAATTCACTTGATTTTTATGTTCATTTGTTGATAGATGTGTATTTGTTGTTCATAATTTATATTTTTACCTTTTCTTCTTCCTCTTCTTAAAGAATATCTTTCAGCATTTCATATAATATTGGTTTGGTGGTGATGAACTCCTTTAGCTTTTTCTTATCTGGGAAGCACTTTATCTTATCTTCAATTCTGAATGATAGCTTTGCTGGATAGAGTAATCTTGGTTGTAGATTCTTGCTATTCATTATTTTGAATATCTCTTGCCACTCCTGTCTGGCCTGCATCGTTTCTGTTGAGAAATATGCTGACAATTGTATGGGTGCTCCCCTGTAGGTAACCAACTGTTTTTCTCTTGCTGCTTTTAATATTCTCTCTTTACCTTTTGCTCTTGGCATTTTAATTATGATGTGTCTTGGTGTGGTCCTCTTTAGATTCCTATATTTTGGGGTTCTGTGTACTTCTTGGGCTTTTAAGTCAGTTTCTTTCACCAGGTGGGGGAAGTTTTCAGTCACTATTTCTTCAAGTAGGTTTTCATTAACTTGCTCTCTCTCTTTTTCTGGCAGCCCAATAATTCGGATGTTGGCATGCTTGAGGTTGTCCCAGAGGCCCCTTACACTATCTTCAATTATTTGAATTCTTTTTGTTTCTTGCTTTTCCAGCCAAGTGGATTTTGCTTCTTTGTATTTCGAGTCTTTGACTTGGTTCTTGTGGCCCTCTGGACTGCTTTTAGGACTTTGTGTAATATTTTTTATTTCAGTCTGTGTATGCTTGATTTCTAGTTGG
The DNA here is from genome assembly GCA_027563665.1 of Antrozous pallidus. NCBI lineage: Eukaryota > Metazoa > Chordata > Mammalia > Chiroptera > Vespertilionidae > Antrozous > Antrozous pallidus. The sequence goes on from CM050515.1 coordinate 7,557,388, forward strand.
TCCTTTTTCATATCGGTGAGGGTCTCATTCATATCCTCAGAGGTCTTGTTCATTTCCTTGAGGGTCTCATTCATTTCCTTGTAAGTCTCATTGATTTCGTGGTTGGTCTTGTTTATTTCCTCGTAGTTCTCATTAAGTTCATCGGCCTTTTCTAGGAGCCTCTTGAAAAGCCTTATAACCGTGGTTTTGAACTCTATGTCTAGTCGTCTTTTCTCCTCTATTTCTTTCACACCTGATTTCTTTCCATATCTCTGCATGGTGGCTGCTTTATGTGGTAGATGTCCTCTAAGGGTCAGTGGCACAGCCTCCCCAGTTACTTGAGGTGGGTACTCTTACTGCAATCCTTTATGGGTTGTATTCAGTATTTTTGAATTTAAACCCAGCTTGTTGTTGTTAGCCCTAGGAGGGTTTGACCTCCAGACCAATTGGCTGTGAAGAGAGACTGTGTTCAGGTTGGATGGGCGGAATCTCTGAGCTGCACAGGCAGCGTCAGTGTCAGCTACATCCTGTCCTATGCGGCGCTCGTGCGCGAGGGTCTCTGTTGGGTGGGGGTGGCTGCAGGCACCTCCAAGAGAAAGCCACTAGTCTCTTCCCCTTGCCAGACAACTCTGCCTCTCCCCAAATGAGTCTGCACACCCAAAGTCTCGCCCAGGGTTGTAAAATAGGTGGTTTCCGGAACCAGGAGACAAGTTTCCAGGGGGCAAGTCACGAGTTTGCGCAAACTTCTTTTCCCAGCTACCCGGTTTCGCCATAGACTAGGAGACCTCTGTCACGCCCGGCTTCCAGGGTGCATCCCCAGGACCTCGGACCTCGACTGCCGCTGGGGAATCCATGTAGTGGGACGTCTCCGCTCTCCCCATTGGGGAAATCCAGTCGGGGTTGCTGCTCCAGCCAGTGCCTGTGTGCGCGACCAGGATGCCTCCTAACCTGTTTCCATCTTCAAGGCTGCGCTCCCGCCGCTCTTCTGAGTCTCAGTGTCCCCCCTTTACTTCTATTTGTGGACTTTTCACTCAGCCAGCTTTCTGGCGATTCTGGGTGATTTTTGTTTTGTTGTTATGTTGTAGTTTTTGAATCGTTGCGCGGGGCAGAACAATAGGTGTTTACCTATGCCGCCATCTTGGTTCTCTCTAGGTAACAGGTCTTGAAGACCTATTTCTGGGAAGGAGGCAGTGACTTAATTGTAGGTTATCAAGAATATACACTGGGCTTGATGGCACAGATTCAGATTGCTAGGCTCTGTCCCTTCCCCTCCCCCCCAAAATATCAGGGTTACATTGGAATTAGCCTTCTCACTAGAGCAGTGATTTTCAACCTTTTTCATGTCATGGCACACATAAACTAAATACTAAAATTCTGCAGCATATCAAAAATATAATTTTTGCCAATCTGACAAAAAAAAAAAGAAATAATTTTGATTCATTCACACAGCACAGCTATTGTTGTGCCAGCTATTGTAATTTTTTAAAATTTTGCAATCTAAAAGAAAAGAGGTTAGTACCCCTGACTACATAGGTATTTCACATAAAAAAATTTTTTTTTGGTGCACTGGTTGGCCATTGCTGTTCTAGAGACTTCACATAATTGATATCTGTTGATATATGTTGATATATGAGTATTGTTTTTGACCTTCATGTGTCTCAATGCTTAACAACTCACATAAACTTGGTTTTAGTTACACCCTTTCTTGAGAAGCTGTCTTTATTTGAAATCATCTCCTTGTCACTGAACATAACTTCTTTAAGTACTTGTAGGTATGTGGACAGTGCCTGCTATTTCAGTAATACAGTCTTATTAAACAAAGATGTATATAATGATAAATGCATGGATTGGGTGTGGAAGCTAAGAGCCTTGCTAAGTAAACTCAATCATTTGAAGTCTCTTTCCTTCAAACTTCCTGGTCACAGGTATTTTCCTACTTTGGGTCTTCCTATTTTTGCTAAGTGTGCTGTTTCTGAGTTTGAGGTTCCTAGGAGTAGAGCAGTTCAACCCTTGCAAGATTGTCCTTGGACAGACACCCAGACACATGGATTCTGAAACTCTCCATTCTCATTCTCTCTGTCCCTGAGGTTCTTCTATAAACATTCTTACTTTCCCTCTACAGAGTGAGGCGCTAAGCTACTTACTTTCCTGTCTTAATGTTGATTCTGTTTACTGACAGCTAATCTAATTCTCATCCTAGGTGATTTTATGGACAATCATTTGAGAGGCCAAGAGATGTAGGCCAGGCCCCACTCATAGGTCAGCCTAAATGGGGAGTCCTGCCTCTGGTCTGGGCACATACTTATTGTGAATGTGAGGAGGAACAATTAATCTTTGTTCTACCTTTCTAAACTCGTCAAGCTGGACCAATAATCAAATTAACATGAGACAGATTAGAAAATAAAGTTTTAATATGTACACATGAGGAATTCACATAAACATGAAAATTCCAAAGTTGTAAGGCAAAATTATACAAGAAGATGAAAAAAGTTAATGTTTGGTAAATAAATATTTGTAGGTCCATCTTGAAACAATGGTACAGGGAGGACTTTGATTAAATGAGCCTTGCTTTCACACTAGCTCAGATTGAACCAGTCATCTGTGATGATATCTCCCTTCGTGGAGCAGGTCTTCCATTTTAAACTCTTTTAGCCAGTAAGGGGTAAGGTCAAAGGTTTGTTTCTTAAAAATAACCGGCTTTAAAATAATCAATATTCCAAAGAGGCATATATTGAAGTGCTTGTCTTCATAAGATATACTCAATTGATTCCTCGAATTTAGCCTCTAACAATTTTTATTCTTAAACTGAGAGAATGATGAAGAAAAACACTCCTGTTCCTTTCTTATCTGCTCTTGGGTCTCACCTCTCCATTCTGAGAGTCTCTATTCAACTTGTGAAGGAAAAAAGTTCTACAGAAAGTAACAGCACAGGGTGATTTCATCTGACATTTCTTACTGGGCAGGTTATGGTGGATAGCCATGTCCCAGGAATACAACTTTTTAGTAAAACACTTATCTCTGCCTTAAGTAAGCCCTGTCCATTGTTCCTGTGAATCAAGGTTAACACACCTTTAAAATGCCTCCTTTCAGACCCCTCCTTCTAAAGCAGGGCCATCCTCAAGAGAGCACATAATCTTTATCCTGTAATTGGTCCCCATCTTCATGTAATCTTACATTTCCTTGTTAATATCAAATGCATAAAAGAAATAGCAAAATTGTCATCATCCAAAGCATTTTTCTTAGTCTATTGGGATCTGGCTTCCAGGTATATCCTCTGTTTGACTAAAAAAAACAAAACACCTTTTTATTAAAATTCTCTATAGGTTTGGACATTTCTTACATTGAAAAACTTAGCAGAGTTCTCCAACAGGAAAATGTGACTTGCAATTCCTTTGTGGCATGCCCATGAATATCTTTCAGGACTACCTTGTTACCTAAAAGGAAGGATTTTGTTTGTTTGTTTTGAGAACTAAATATATTTAAGTTAATAGAATTATAAGCCTGTGCCAATGTGATAGGCAGTTAGACAGACAAGAGTAGAGCAAGGATGATTGGTCGGGTACAGGAGGTCACTAGGGTGGAAAGCCCTGGATGCCTAGCAAAGGGCAATTTAAGGTGGGGCCACACCCCCAGGATGACCTTTCCTCCCCTAACATATCACTGATCATGTGTTTTGGACTTCCTGACTTTTCCCCCTAAAGATAACATCTAGGCTTTAGTTGCATTTTAGCTCCAGGCCGAGAAAATCAACAAAGCAGCCACAGCTGACCTCAGGACCAGCTGTACTGGCTAATGACCTCTTGCACTGGTGCTGGCCAATCAATCAGTGGAGACCACAACCCTGAATGCACACATCTGGAAAACTTCTGAATATTCTATTAAAATCTTCCCCTGGCATCTCCCCTAAAATCACCACCCTTAAGACCTGCAGGAGGAAGGACCCAGAATACTTTTCCTCCAAGGCGCATGTCCCTGCCTTTCCCTTCTCCCTCCCTATCTCAGGGGCAGTCACCTTTATATCTTCCTCACTCCTAAACTTCAAGGGCCCCCACTTTAACTCTATAACTAGTTTTCTAAGCCCATTTCTTCTATAAATTACTTCTTCCACCTCTATGATTGTATAAATGAATGTGCTCTTATAGTTTGAGTCTGGTCTCTGAATTCTTTCGGAGCTAGAACTCCAGTACCAAGGTTGCTGAACCCAGGTTTGGTCCCACCACTTACACACTTAAAGGCTCTGAAATAATAATCTGCTAGAAAATTTCCCAGCAATGAGTGGGCTCTGAAGTCAGTCAGATCTACATTAAAAATCCAGCTTTGTCAGGTAAGTGGCGTTAGACAAGTATTTAACTTTTCTGTACCCCCCTTACCTGATTTGTAAAATGAGAATGATAATCACTGAAATTCATCACGTTTGGGCTATGAAAGATTAAATGAGATGATTCATGTAAAACACCAGCACAGTGCCTCATAAATCTAATATGTTATTAGACCATTGCCATTTCTAAGTCAAAGAGTATAAAACACAGCAGCAGAGTCTGCTGTTTCCTCAAATTTAGTCTGGGACTGTAATTTAGCTTGTCATTGGAGAGAGGAGCATTCTGGAATGTCATATCCAGAAATACATAACAGAAACCCCAACCACTAATATTAATTAAGTTGTTTTTATTTTTCTCCAGGCATCTGATATAATAAAAGCCTAAAAGCCTAAATCAGCTGAACAGTGGAACAACTGATCACTATGATGTGCAGTGACCCCCAGGGGGCAGACACTCAATGCAGGAGCTACCCCCAGCCTGCAGGCTCCAACCAGTAGTGACTGTGGGGGATGGGGCTAGTGATCGGGCTGCACCAGGCCAGCCAAGGCAAGTGTCAATGGGGTTCCTCCCACACCAGATCACCCCACTGGTTGCCCACAACTTGGCCCTTATCTCCAGCCAGGCCCAAGGACCCTACCCATGAACAAATTTTGTATTCTGGGCCTCTAGTATTTTATAAGATTATGAATTTGATCAAGAAGGGAGAACTAAGATGGCGGCAAAGGTAAAACACCTATCTTGCCGTCATAATCAGCAATTTTAATACTACAACTTAACGAAAGAGCAAACACCTTCCAGAATCACCAGAAAGCTCGCCGAGTGAAAACTCCACAAATAAAAGTGAAGATAAGACACTGTGACTTGGAGGAGCGGCGGCGAACAGCGTTGAAAGATTGGCGCGGAGAGAGGTTTGGAGCGCATGCCAGCAGAGGGCGAGCGGCTGAAATCCGGCCAGTTTTCTCGAACGGGGAGGCAAAGGCGTCCCACTGGACTGATTCTCCAGCTCTGGGCGAAGTCCAGAGAACCCACTATCACACAGGGTGAAAACTGGACAGTGGGAGGGCACGCCGAAGCTCGGGAGCTGCTGGGTCTGCCGGCTCGTGGAGAAGGCAGCTTGCCCGAACAGCTCGGCTGCGCAACGGCGCAGAGAGCGCTCCGCGACTTGTCTCTCATTCAGAAAACCATCAGACTGCTTTGTTTTATGACCCTGGGTGAGACATTGGGTGTGCAGACTCATTTTGGGAAAGTCTGAATTCCCCGGCAGCCGGTGGAGCTTGGCAGCGGCTCTCTCTCAGAGGTGCTGGCAGCCATTGCCCCCTGCACAGAGTTCCCAGGGCCACAGAGGGCGGAGCTAACGCTGTCTGCTTGGCCCAGAGACTCCACCCATCCAACCTGAGCACAGCTGAGCTTCACAGACAATTGGCCTGGAGGTCAACCCTCCAAGTGCTAACAACGATTAACTGAGCTTAACTTCAGCAAGACTGTGCAGCCCATATCCACCTCAGGTAACCGGGGAGGCTGAGCCACTATCCCTAGTAGGAAGTCTACCACACAAAGCTAATTGACCAACTCAGGGAAGCAGCCACCATGCAGCGACATGGAAAGAAATCAGATGTGAAAGAAATGGAGAGAAAAAAACGACGACATGGAATTCAAAACCACGGTTATAGGGTTTTTCAAGAGGCTCCAACAAAAGGTCGAGGCCTGTAAGGAAATAAGCAAGACCACAAAGGAAATGAATGAGTCCTACAAGAAAATGAACAAGACCCTCAAGGATATAAACGAGAGCTGCAAAGAAAAGATCAAGACCAATGTGGAAATGAATGAGTCCTACAAGGAAATGAAGGAGACCCTCAAGGATATAAAGGAGACTCTCAAGGATATGAAAAAGGACCAACCATAAATTAAGCATACACTGACTGAAATGAAAAATATTATACAAAGACCTAAAAGTGCTCTGGAGCACTCCAAGAACCAAGTTCAAGATTTGAAATACAAAGAGGTAAAATCCACTCAGCTGAAAAAGCAAGAAACCAAAAAAATCCAAAAAATTGAAGATAGTGCAAGGGGCCTCTGGGACAACCTCAAGCATACCAACATCCGAATTATAGGGATGTCAGAAAAAGCGAGAGGCCAAGATAATGAAAACCTATTTGAAGAAATAGTGACTGAAAACTTCCCACACCTGGTGAAAGAAATTGACTTAGGAGTCCAAGAAGTGCACCGAACCCCAATATATAGGAACCCTAAGAGGACCACACCGAGGCACATCATAATTAAAATGCCAAGAGCAAAAGACAAAGAGAGAATATTAAAAGCAGCAAGAGAGAAACAGTTGGTTACCTATAAGGGAGCACCCATACCATTGTCAGCGGATTTCTCAATAGAAACGATGCAGGCCAGACGGGAGTGGCAAGAAATATTCAAAATAATGAATAGCAAGAGTCTACAACCAAGATTACTCTATCCAGCAAAGCTATCATTCAGAATTGAAGGTCAGATGAACTGCTTCGCAGATAAGAAAAAGCTAAAGGAGTTCATCACCACCAAACCAACATTATATGAAATGCTGAAAGATATTCTTTAAGAAGAGGAAGAAGAAAAAGGTAAAGATGAAAATTATGAACAATAAATACACATCTATCAACAAATGAACATAAAAATCAAGTGAATTGATAGGTTGTTGAACAGGATAGACTGGTGAATATAACAGGGACATGGACATAGAGAGGGAATGGACTGACAATTCTTGGGGAGAAAAGGGTTGTGGGAAGTGCAGCAAGAGACTGGACAAAAATCTTGCAACAATGGGAGAGGACAGTGGGGAGGGGGAGGTGAGGGTGGAGGGTGGGATAGGTACAGGGTGGAGGGGAGCTATAGAGGGATAAAAAGGGGAAACAATGTAATTAATAAACTGAACAATAAAGATTAAAAAAAAAAGAAAGAAAGACAGCCATTCTTGGGTCTTTTAAGCTCCCACACATCTTGCTGGGCATAAAGTTCTGTTGTGTTTGAGACTGACAACCTGTAGTATCTCTCCCCTAAGAATAGGCAGGTTTGATTACTGTTTAAAAGCAGTGGGGTCTCCAAGATCAGTGTTCTTTAGCCATGATACAAAAAGGCACCCATCAGGGTCCATGTAGCTTCATACCCATGGAACGTAGTGGGGAAGGGTCAGGGGACCAATTCAAACATGTGGTGCTAATGCTGCTTGTTGTGCTGTGAGTAACAGTCTGTTGTCTCTGACTCAGGGAACTTGTGCTTTCGGTGAGCACCCAGATCACAAGAAAGATGATTTATTAACTTGAAAATGAGTTTAAATACCAGATCTAGCACGCCTTCTTGCCCCAAGATGTAAGGATTATATCAGGAATATGTCCACATTCAGGTAACATGTGACATGACCCTCATTCTTTCAAACTTTCTTCTGGGGAGGCGTTATCAAAGAAGAATGTACCAGCACCATCCTGCTGATGGACTGCATTCAGGTGCTCTCATAAGCATTCCTGAGGACTGGTGCATGGACAGGCATGGACACATATGGTGTTCAAGACAGGAAAAATAATGACTATTTATATTTCTGCTAGAGGCCTGGTGCACGAAATTCATGCACGGGAAGGTGTATCCCTCAGCACAGCCTGCACCCTCTCCAATCTGGGATCCCTCAAGGGATGTCCGACTGCTCATTTAGGCCTGATCCACGGGAAGGTGTATCCCTCAGCACAGCCTGCACTCTCTCAAAATCCAAGACTGCTGGCTCCCAACTGCTTGCCTGCCTGCCTTCCTAATTGCCCCTAACCACTTTGGCCTGCAAGCCTGATCACCCCCTAATCACTCCCCTGCCAGCCTGATTGATGCCTAACTGCTCCCTTCCCAGCATATTTGCCCCTAACTGCCCTCCCCTGCAGGTCTGGTCCCCTTTTTTTTTTTTTTTTTAATTTTCTTTTTTATTGTTCAGTTTATTAATTACATTGTTTCCCCTTTTTTATCCCCCTATATCTTCCCTCCACCCTGTACCTATCCCACCCTCACCTCCCCCTCCCCAATGTCCTCTCCCATTGTTGCAAGATTTTTGTCCAATCTCTTGCTGTACTTCCAACAACCCTTTTCTCCCCAAGAATTGTCAGTCCATTCCCTCTCTATGTCCATGTTTCTGTTATATTCACCAGTTTATCTTGTTCATCAGCCTATCAGTTCACTTGATTTTTATGTTCATTTGTTGATAGATGTGTATTTGTTGTTCATAATTTATATTTTTACCTTTTTCTTCTTCCTCATCTTAAAGAATATCTTTCAGCATTTCATATAATACTGGTTTGGTGGTGATGAACTCCTTTAGCTTTTGCTTATCTGCGAAGCACTTTATCTGCTCCTCAATTCTGAATGATAGCTTTGCTGGATAGAGTAATCTTGGTTGTAGATTCTTGCTCTTCATTATTTTGAATATTTCTTGCCACTCGCGTCTGGCCTGCATCGTTTCTGTTGAGAAATCCGCTGACAATCGTATGGGTGCTCCCCTGTAGGTAACCAACTGTTTTTCTCTTGCTGCTTTTAATATTCTCTCTTTATCTTTTGCTCTTGGCATTTTAATTATGATATGTCTTGGTGTGGTCCTCTTTAGATTCCTATATTTTGGGGTTCTGTGTACTTCTTGGGCTTTTAAGTCAGTTTCTTTCACCAGGTGGGGAAAGTTTTCAGTCACTATTTCTTCAAGTAGGTTTTCATTAACTTGCTCTCTCTCTTTTTCTGGGACCCCAATAATTCGGATATTGGCTTGCTTGAGGTTGTCCCAGAGGCCCCTTACGCTATCTTCAATTATCTGAATTCTTTTTGTTTCTTGCTTTTCCAGCTGAGTAGATTTTGCTTCTTTGTATTTCAAATCTTTGACTTGGTTCTTATGGCCCTCTGGACTGCTTTTAGGACTTTGTGTAATATTTTTTATTTCAGTCTGTGTATGCTTGATTTCTAGTTGGTCGTTTTTTTTATCTGTGAGGGTCTGGTTCGTATCCTCAGAGGTCTTGTTCATTCCCCTGAGGGTCTCATTCATCTCCTTGTAATTCTCATTCATTTGCTGGTTGGTCTTGATTATTTCCTGGTAATTCTCATTAAGTTGATCGGCCTTTTGTAGGAGCCTCTTGAAAAGCCTTATAACCGTGGTTTTGAACTCTATGTCTTGTCGTCTTTTCTCCTCCATTTCTTTCACACCTGATTTCTTTCCATGTCTCTGCATGGTGGCTGCTTTATGTGGTGGCTATCCTCAAAGGGACAGTGGCTCAGTCTCCCCAGTTACTTGAGGTGGGTACTCTTACTGCAATCCTTTATGGGTTGTATTCAGTGTTTTTGAATTTAAACCCAGCTTTTTGTTGTTAGCCCTAGGAGGGTTTGACCTCCAGGCCAATTGGCTGTGAAGCTCAGCTGTGCTCAGGTTGGATGGGCGGAGTCTCTGGGCTACGCCTAGGCGGCAGTGGCGGCGGCAGCGGCGGCGCTGGGACGTGGCGGCGCGGCGGCTGTGTCCTATGAAACGCTCGCGGGCTCGGGTCTGTGCTGGGTGGGGATGGCTGCAGACTCTTCCAAGAGAAAGCCGCTAGTCTCTTCCCCTTGCCAGACAACTCTGCCTTTCCCCAAATGTGCCTGCACACCAAAAGTCTAGCCCAGGGCTGTAAAATAGATGGTTTCTGGAACCAGGAGACAAGTTTCCAGGGGGCAAGTCGCGGGTTTGCTGTCCCTTGGGACTAGGAGCTTCTGCCGCGCCCCACTTCCAGGGTGCTTCCCCCGGACCTCGGACCTCGCCGTTTCTCGGGAATCTGTGCAGGGAGACTTCTCGTACCCCGGATCTCGGACCTCGCCCGGCTCGGGAAATCTGGGCCCCGTCGGAGAAATCCGGCCGGTCCCTGCTCCAGCCCCAGCCCTCGCGCGCGCGCGACCAGGGCGGCTCCTAACCTGTTTCAATCTGCGCTCCCGCTGGTCCTGAGTCTGTGTCCCTCCTCTGCTGCTATTAGTGGAGTTTACATTCAGCCAGCTTTCTGGCGATTCTGGGTGCTTGTCTGTTCTGCTGTTATGTTGTAGTTCTTAAATCGTTGCGCGGGGCAGAACAATAGGTGTTTGCTTATGCCGCCATCTTGGTGTCCTCCTCCCGGTCTGGTCCCCTTACAACTACTCTCCCCTGTAGGCCTGAGTCCCTCCCTGCCCCCCAATTGCCCTCTTCTGCCAGCCTGTTTGCCCCTAACTGCTCTTTTCTGCTGGCTTGGTCACCCCTAACTGCCCTCCCTTGCAGGCTTGATTGCCCCCAACTGCCCTCCCTTGCAGGCTTGATTGCCCCTAACTGCCCTCCTTTGCAGGCTTGATAGCCCCCAACTGCCCTCCCTTGCAGGCTTCGTTCCTCCCAACTGCCCTCCCCTGATGGCCCAAAACTGCCCTCCCTTTCAGACTTGGTCCCTCCCAACTACCCTCCCCTGCTGGCCGTCTTGTGGTGGCCATTTTATGTCTACATGGGGGCAGCCATCTTGTGTTGGAGTGATGGTCAATTTGCATATTATTCTTTTATTAGATAGGACTAGATATGATAGATGCCTGGTGCACGGGTGGGGGCTGGTTGGTTTTCCTTGAAGGGTGTCCCAGATCAGGGTGGAGGTTCCCTTGGGGTGTGGGGTGGCCTGGGTGAGGGGCCTGTGTTGGTTTGCAGGTCGGTCATGCCCCCTAGTGACCCAAGCAGAGGCCCTGGTATCTGGGATTTATTTATCTTCTACAATTGAAACTTTGTAGCCTCGAGCAGAGCCAAGCCTCCTACTTGCTCCATGGTCACAGCCATTTTTGTTGGGATTTATTTATTTTCTATAATTGAAACTTTGTAGCCTTGAGCAGAGGCCAAGGCAGGCTAGGGCTGCGAAGCTTGGCTTCCTCCATTGCCGGGGGCAACTCAAGCCTCCTGCTCTCTCCAGCTCCATGGCTGCCACCATTTTTGTTGGAATTTATTAGTCTTCTATAATTGAAACTTTGTAGCCTGGAGTGGAGGCCTGGGCCCGCCAGGGCAGGTGGAAAGCTTGGCTTCCTCCAATGCCAGGGAAACCCAAGCTTTCTGCTCTCTCCATGGCCATAGCCATCTTGGTTGGGTTAATTTGCATACGTGCTACTGATTGGCTGATGGGCGTGGCTTGTGGGTGTAGTAGAGGTATGGTCAATTTGCGTATCACTCTTTTATTAGATAGGATTTCTTCAAATAATTCTTTATAGTTTCTTGTTGCCTATAAAACAAACTATGAACTCTTTTCCAGGAGACTTTTTAGAAGTCTATGGACATTTCTGCTAATAAAACCTCATCCTTTGATGTCCCCTTTTCCTCATTCTGTTAGAGATGTATAGAACAATTACATTATTCATCATACATTTATTCACTCAACAAGTGTCCACTGATAGCACATGATACACCAGACCTTGTGTTAGAACTGGAGCAAAGCACTGGACAAACAGATCTCATTGTTGTATTTTATCTAGAGCAGGCGTACCCTTCTGAAGGCTTTGCTATCTGCTCTCCCTTCTCTTAAGATCTACCTGCTCCCAGAGATCTCCTCTGACTCTGAATCTCAGTTTTTCTTCCTTTGTGCTACTTTACCATCAAAAGTATATTTCCACTATAGCAATGGTCATTTATATCACTTAATTGTTTACTTTTGTGACTTGCTTTCTCTACCCATTACTTCCATTCAACATGCCTCTCATGTTTAAGTTCTTTGTAATTTTAATGCAGGATCTATGTCTTAGTCACATTTTTATCCTTAGGACCTGTATAGCATCCAACATATAGTAAACATTCAATAACAAATTTGCTGAGTCAATGAATGATTAATTTGTGTGTGTGTGTTTTGTTACCCCAATATGCAGAATTATAGATTTATAATGTGGGGTTGAGAGAGTTTTGTGAGGCCATTTATAGCTCTCCACACCACAGGTAAAGCATTTCCTAGTTGAGTCACAGGAAGCAATTCAAATACCAGATACCCAGTGTTCAGACAGCAGAAAATCTGTGAACAGAAATAATAACTGACGTAAGAGGAGACACTTCAGTTGAGCAGCTAGTGTAAGTGAAGGAAGTTTGCACAACAGGTAGGACTCTTGGGTAAAAATAGATTATGTTGAAGTCGTTCTGCTTATTTGGCCTCAAGCTTCAGAGTCAAGATCTAAAAACGTTCACTCCACGGTGAGCCGGATGGTGAATCATGCGTTACAGCCTCATGCTGTATAGATGTTAAATAAATGGCCACAAGGTGGGGTGAGAAGAATTGTTTAACATCAGATAGGCCATCTGAGACATAGTCAAGTAGAGAAGGAAGTGGGAGAAATTTTTTTTTTATTATAAAAAGGGAAGCAGGCCTTGAGTCTGTGTGTATAGAGGACTTGTGGTGTGCAGGAAATAAAAGAGTTTGCTCCTCTAGAGAAAATTAACTTTTTTCTCCTCTGATATATCCTCTCTTTTCATTACCTCTTGCATTCCCTATTCTTCTCTCCTTGTGTTTCTTCCATAGAAACGGTGGTTAGTCTTTGGCATCAGTTCAGTTCATTACAATGCAGCTGCCCGTGAGCGTTAGGGAGGATCTGCTTTCTATCTTCTCATAAGTTGTACTTAGAGTAAGTTAAGTTCTACCAGAGTGGACATGCCCAAGAAAACATCCAACAACTTATAGAATATGATTAAACTTTGTGAAGGTAAGAAGTGAATTTTCTCACTGATAATTCATGGCCAGGCAATCTGATCTTTAAAGTATGTCCTTAACCTGGTGATTGGCTTCTTTAACTGATGCTAGGCCTTTTAGCCCATCCTATCTAATAAAAGAGTGATATGCAAATTGACCATACCTTCACTATACCCACAAGTCACACCCACAAGCCAATCAGAGTGAGTATGCAAATTAACCCAACCAAGATGGCAGTTAATTTGCATATCCAGGCACAGAAGATGGGTAGAAGGAAGCCAAGCACTTCAGAAGGGAGAAGCAAGCAAGTGGAGTGGAGGAAAAGGGAGGGAAGCAGGTGGGGTCGGGGAGAAGGGAGGGAGCGAGGCAGAAGAGAAGGGAGCGAGCAAGGCAGCAGAGATGGGAAGGAGTGAGACAGCAGAGATGAGAGAGAGTGAGGCAGTGGAGACGGGAGGTAACAAAGCAGCGGAGAAGGGAGGAAGCTTTGCTCAGGCTGCAGGAAGCCCTATTCTTGCAGGAATCTTCCTGCAATGGGTCTCTAGTTAACTTATAATTGTTCAAAATGACCAGAGAGGGAAAACAAAATACCAGTTTTCATGTCCAATTTTAAAAAATTCTCTCTTGATGCATTAAGTTCATTAAGTTTGGAACATTCAGAAAATGTTCCAAATCAATATGTATAAAGTATTGTCTCATTTTTATAGCTGTACTTTATACCATTGTATAGAAATACTATAATTTATTTAACCAATTCTTAATTGATAAATATTTAGATTGTTTCCATTAACCTCTGCTGCAATGCTATTTTTGTTCATATGTTCTTGCATATATATGTGAAACTACCTGTAGGATAAAGTATTAGATTCAAATTGCTTTGTCAAAGGGAATATAAGCAGATAGGTATTGCCGAATTATACTCCAAAAATGTTTCCTCAATTTAAATGCACAATAATATTGTTTGAGAATATGGGTTTCTTTTTCAAATGTGCACCATCTATAAAGAAAGCTACTCTGCTCAATATTTGCCACTATGTCTTGTAATCAACAATTAAATAAATTTATCAGACACTAAATATAATTAAGAGCCGGTTACAGTTAACAACTGAAATTACTCAATGTAATGTTCCTCCTTACCTTCCCCAGCTGGATACTTAATAGCCATGCCTCAACTGGCAATCTTAGGGTTCTTTAGTGACTGTACACAGAGCATTCATTAGCTATGAACATTGAGAGTATTCTGTGTGTTTTAGACAAATAAAGGTCAATATCTTAAGCCTGATGCTGTTTTGTTAGACAAGTATTTAAACTGTGATCTTATATATCAAAATTCAGCAAAATATTAAACATAATGGTGAGTTCTGCAACTGCTTGTATTGCTGCCCAAAACTGTCTACACTTTTGATGTTGGATCATAATCAGATCTTTTAGACTCAGCCTGAAACAATTCTGTCTGCTATTAATGTCTCAGTAAAAAATAAAAATAGTTTCATTTTCTGATTTTAGAATTTTCTGATGTTAGTTATTATTATTATTATTATTATTAATAGAGTATATATTTTATTATGAATCTCTTATAAGTAATTATTTGTGCATATTTGGAAATTCTCAGTTTATACAATGAGGCTAAATTTTTGTCTTTGATGTATTACAACCAAGCTCACCATCTTCTTAGAATTTTGATGTGAATTCTTATACCTTGCTTTATCAATCTGGCTCAATTCTTTGACCTTTTTAGACCTCAGTCTGCTATATACATTAGGGGGCCAGTGTTTTCTTGATAAGATGAAGCAGCTTATAACACAAAAGCCTAATAATGCAAATCAAGAATTTTAATTATATAAAATAACAACTTATAAGCTATTCATTAGGAAATATCTAATCCAGTAATAGGAATCTTTATCATTCTTAATTTTAACATCAGAAGTTAAAGCCATTTTTATTTTACTGACCTGCTAAATGCTAAAAACAGTCAATAGTGGTGAGTAAAACTTCTGTTTCTAAGTGTCAAATGTCCTTACACAAAGAGTAGTAATAATCCATAAAATATCATAGAAAGCCATGATCACAATATTTTGCTCATGTAATTCTATTTTTATAACCTACTTTCTTTATTACTACTTCTTCTAACCTTACCTTTTAATAAGTCACTTTGTGAGCACTCTGCCCATCAAAAGCAAATTGGACATATCCCAAATTAAACTTACCTCACCCAAACCACCACCTCCTCCAGAGTTCCATGTCACCATGTAGCCAGTGGCACAGTTAACACTTCCTTCTTCCTCCTCTGACCTTTCTGCATAGTCTATCAATCACCAAATGCTGCTGATTCTACCTTCTAAGTATCTCTTCATCTTTTCTGTACCATCCTAGTGCTACCTGGACATAGCCTGCTAAATGATATCCCTACATTTATTCATATCAATTCCAGGTCACTTTTCTACATAAAGAATATAAGAGCAACATTTCTATTTCAGGCCAAGGTAAATTAACATGGACCAGATTTATCCTTTCACATAAAAAACTAAAAAAAATAAATGAAATGAAAGTTATCAAAACATTGGACATTAGGTTACGAGAAAATACAGAGGCAACTGAGACAAAGGAAACATGATGAGTCCACGATGACTAGCTTATTATGTGGAGGAGGTATCCAGGACAAGATGCAGGGAATAGAAGCCACATGTAACCTGGTAATTTCTGAGTGGAAGAGAAGGAAGCTGGGAGCACAGGGGGTCAAGTTGGTTAGATATCACAGGACAGAGTACCAGAGAGAAGATAGCTGCAGAGAGAGAGAGAACTCTGGAGATCTGGAAGCGGGGAGGGTGGGCTCAGCTGAATACTGATCAGAGCACATTTCTGAGAAACTACTGTGGGTAGAGCAAGAACTAGTCAAAAGGATTAGAATGAAAAATGACCATTGGTTTATTAGGGCTACAAGAATACCTACTCCCAGCAGTCAGAGTAGTTAATGGTTCACTGAGCAGAGTGCTCTGAAGGATATTGTCTCTGTAGTGAGGAAAGTTCTCCTTAGACATAATGCTCCACTAGTCCTGCCTAAGAATGCTTAAAAGCAAAACCCAAGAGAATCAAACACCTTCCAAGTAATTTGACCCCCTATGCAAGAAAATATATAAGAATGCAGAAATATTCAGCAATCAATAGGTGAGAATCACTTTATCCATTCAAAACTTACCAGGAATACAAAGAAAGCAGGAAAGTAAATACATAATGAGGATAAAAATCAAAATTGACTCAGATGTTAAAATTAGTAGACAAAAATACTATTAAAACAGTCATTATAACAATTTAATATGATTTACAAAGCTAGAGAAAGACTAAATATATGAATTAAAGACAGAAAACATAAGAAAAAATGATGTGGAGTAAAGGGAACCCTCCTGCACTGTTGGTGGGAATGCAAACTGGTGCAGCCACTGTGAAAAGAAGTATGGAATTACCTCAAAAAATTAAAAATGGAACTGCCTTACAACCCAGCAATTACACTTCTGGGAATATATCTGAAGAGTCCTGAAACAATGATTGAAAAGAATATATGCTCCTATACGTTCATTGCATTGTTATTTAAAATTGCCAAGATCTGAATGCAGCCCAAGTGACTATAGGTGTTATTTCTCTCTTTCCCATGTCCAGCGTGGAGAGAGATTGGGTTCAGTTTCTGAGTGGAGGAGCTGGGGATTAAGAAATATGAAGAATAGAAGAGAAGACACAGAAAAAGGGATAAAAAGCTGGGACCAGGTGGGACGTCTGTTCTCTCTCTCATGGAGACACATGGACGCCCACGAAGCTGTGTTTATTTATATTCCACCATACAGAGAGGTTTCTCCAACATTAGGATTAAAGGAGTTTCCATGAGCCCAGGCCCTATTCATTCCCCCATTCCCCAGGCAAGACTGCATTTACATATCAAGGCCCTCTCCCTGACACCCGAGGCAAAGTTAAGACCAAGCTGATAAACACGTCAGCCTTCTTGGTGAATTGTGTTTTTCCAAGATGCAGTTTTGCCAGGCGCCTTTGATTCAGCCAGACAAAGATTTAAAGAATGCTCAAGGTGTCTTGCCTGGGGCCACCCCCAACAAGTGTCCATCTGTAGATGAGTAGATAAAAATGCTGTGGTACATTTACACAATGGAATACTACTCAGCTGTAAAAAAAAAGAAAAAAAGAAAAAAAGAAAAAAAAGAAGGAAATATTACCTTTAGGACATTAAGCATGGACCTGGAGAATATTATGCTAAGTGAAATAAGCCAGTCAGAGAAAGACAAATACCATATGATTTTATTTGTATGTAGAATCTAATGAACAAAATAAACTAACAAGCAAAGTGGAGAGAGACTCATTAGATGCAGAGAATATACTGACAGCTGTCAGAAGGGAGGGTTTAGAGGCTAGGTGAGAAAGGTGAAGGGATTAAATAAAGAAAAAAAAAAGAAAGACTCATGGAAACAAAAGTATGGTGATTGACAGAGGGAGAGTAATGGGGGCAGGAAGAGGGTAAGGAGGGGAAAGATGACAGAAGACTTGACTTGAGGTTGGTTAACACACTATACAGATGATGTATTGTAGAATCATACACCAGAAACATATCATTTTATTAACTAGAGGCTCTGTGTATGAAATTCATGCATGGGGATGGGGGGTCCCTCAGCCTAGCCTGCACCCTTTCCAATCTAGGATCTCTCTCACAATCCAGGACTGCTAACTGTGAGGTAGTCTGTTGCCCCTCCCATCTGCTGCCGCTCCTCTCTGCACTTGTGCCCTGCCCACCGACCTGCCACCACCCCGCAGGGCTCACAGCCCCATCCACCTGCCCACACCTGCTTGCAGCATTTGAATTCTCTGAAAGGTGGTTGGGAGGGAGTTTCCAATCCCACTCCTTTTCCTCTAATGGTTTTCCTGCCCCCTTGTCCCTTTTTCCCTATGCAGGTCAGGAGAGCCTCTGGCTGTTCCCCCTCAAGGGCTAATCAGGGGAAAGAGCCTTTGACCTTGGCTATAAAAGCACCTGTCTAATCACTCAGCTTATTAGGCCACCCGGAGTCCAGATGCATAAATTACTTCAAACAAACATT
This sequence comes from Antrozous pallidus, assembly GCA_027563665.1. Taxonomy (NCBI): domain Eukaryota; kingdom Metazoa; phylum Chordata; class Mammalia; order Chiroptera; family Vespertilionidae; genus Antrozous; species Antrozous pallidus. Next base: position 7,575,460 of record CM050515.1, read on the forward strand.
TTTGGCGTATGTGTAAAAATTTGGGTCTCTGATATTGAGAGGAAAAACTATTGCCTTAAAATAATGACAACACCTATTTCAAATATTGTAATGAAAGTATGAAAAATAAAAACACTCACATAAAAAGGCTGCAAAAAATGTTATTTTACTTTGAAGACAGTAATAACAGAAAATAACAGGTTTCTTTCGGGCCACATGCTAAAAAGGTATCTGCTTTTTTATGTCGTAGTCCTACACAAAGGTCTTAAAAGATCCTGACTCTGCTTTCTGAAGGTTTTAACATGTTTAACAGGTTTGTCTTAAAAACTGTGAGGTGCCTAATTTTTAAAAACAACCAGCCAAACCCCTTCCTCAACCATATTATCACATCATCCAAGTTATTCTTTATAAACAGCCTTGATGTGCTACACACATGAAAAAAGTACACAGAGTGAGTAAACTACTTTGTCTTAGAAGTATATATTTAGCAATCACTCAGTTACATTATTTTATTTTTGTGAAATGAGAACTGACCGACCAAACCTTTCAAACAGACCCACCAGATAATAAATATCACCATATGTTTGATTCACAGTACACTTAGGCATAAACACTTCAATTACAGCTTTGTGTTCAGTATCAAAAACCTTTTCTTGTATTTGTGTTTTTCCTACAGATCCCTTGCTCTGGATTACCTTTTGAAAACTGCCTATTACAGATAAAGCACCTTTCCAGGTATGCTTCTGAGAAACAGATGTACACACAAAGATGTGTGCACACTTTTTCATGCACAAGTGTCCATATGATGCTGCGCACGTTCCCAGCACATGCCCACCATGTGTGTGCAGCCAAGCACCATGTTCTGGGAGCCCCACCAGCCTTCCCAGCAAAAGTTAACCAGCATTGCTACACCAGCTGCTGTGCAAACCTCTCCTCCCCCACAGGGCCTGCGGCCTGGGGCCTGGGACCTACACCCACTCTAGCTGGGTGAGGGGCTGCTGACAGTTTACAGGCTGGCCATCCCGCAATCGTGGTGGGGGTCCCCTCTGGGGCACTGGGCCAGCCTAGGTGTGGGGCCATGGAGACATGGAGCGGGTGGCTAGCTGCCCCACCCTCAATTGGGATGGGAGAGGTTGATCTGGGGAGGGGCTGGGTTCACTGGCCACAGTGGGCATCATAGCAACGGGTCTTTGGTCATTTTGGCATTATGACCACTGGGTTTTTATTATATAGATAAAGGTACTAGGAACATTTGAATATAATCTTTTTCTGAGCATATATATATATATATTTTTTTCCCCTAAGAGTAGAGTTGTTGGGACATGTAGTAGTTGTATCTTTAACTTCCTAAGAAACTTACAGGCTATTTCCAAAGTTTTTTTTTTTTTTTTTTTTAGTACATGCCCACAAGCAAAACATGAGAGTTCCAGTTGCTCCAATTTCTTGCCAACATTGGTATCATCAGTCTTTTTAATTTTAGATATTCAGCTTGGTGCCTAGTAATATGTAATTGTGGCTTTAATTTGTATTTCCCTACTTTCAGCATATTTCCATGAGCTTACCTGCCATCCATCTATCTCATTGGTGAAACGTCTGTTAAAATTTTATGCTAATTTTCTTTTGGTTATTCATCTTCTTATTACTAAGTTGTGAAAGTTCATTATATATTCTGAATTCAATTCAAGAGTACAAAGAGACATTCTAGACCAGGTTCTTATTGTGGTGAGTTTCCTTGTTAGAGCCACCAGCCACTTAATGTCATTTTATTTAGCTTGGAAATCTCAGGCCTAGAGGAGAATTCGAGCACTTCCTGGGTTAGTTTCTTATTGCAGGGGACACCTCTTGCCAGCGCCTCTCTGTCTTTGGTTGAGGAGGGGAGTCTCAGCCCAGTGAGAAATGAGAGCACTTCCCTGGGCCACTTATCACTAGCAGGTCTATCAATCAATCTTCATTTCTGATGCTGTTAAGCTTGCCCAGTGCTGTCAGGGTGCTTATTCAATTGAAGATGTAAGTGAGCCTATCTGAAACTGCCATCTGTACAGGTTGGGGTCAGAAAATGCTAATCCTCAGTTACTTCTTTTATTGGGTAAGAGCATCACAAGACACCTTGAGGTTGTTTTTCCACTAGTCCTGAGGTCTCTAATCAATTTAGAGTTTTTGTTCAGTTTCCTTTTGTATTATTTTTAGGGAATAGCTGTACCTAACAGGGAGAAATAGATCTGTACTATTTTACGTAGACTAGAAGTCCCTGGATTGAGTTTTTTGTTGTTGTGATTTATGATTCTTGTTACCTCCTGTTTTTTTTTTTAATATATTTTTATTGATTTCTGAGAGGAGGGGAGAGGGAAAGAGAGATAGAAACATCAATGAGGAGGGAGAATCATTGATTAGCTGCCTCCTGCATACCCTACACTGGGGATCAAGCTCACAACCTGGGCATGTGCCCTGACCAGGAATTGAACCATGACCTCCTGGTTCACAGTTTGACACTCAGCCACTGAGATTATGCCAGTTAGGCCCTCTTGTGTTTTCTTATCAGCTGTATTAGCTATAATGCTCTGTGGAATTATTTTAGTATTATTTTAGGGCTTTAGAGTATAGTATGTAATTTTAGCTTATCAGAATCTATCTTCAAATAATATTATATCTCTTCACATATAGTATGAGAACCTTATAACAGTATACTTCTACTTCTCCCTTTTAGCTTTCATGCTATATTGCCATACAATTTATTTCTACATATGATAAGTACTCCACAATACATTGTTATTGCTTTAAGCAGCTGATTATCTGTTCAAGAGATATGAATAAGAAGAAACTCTTCCCGCTATCTACAAAATTATCATTTCCTGGGGTCCTCATTTCTTTGTGTGAATATTGATCTCTATCAGGAATCATTTTACTCTACTTAAAAGACTTTCTTTAACATTTCTTGTAGTATTGCTAGTATATTTTTAGCTTTGTCTGTCTGAATAAGTCTTTATGTGATGGTTTCACTGCTGCAGACCCTAAATTGGCAGTTTTTGTCTTTGAGAGATTTTAAAATGTTGCCCCATGGTATTCTCACTTTCTGGGAAGAAAACTGCTTTTATTTGTTCTTTGTGTTTAATGTGCCCTTTTCCTCTGGTTGTTTTTAATATATTCTCTTTATCACTCGTTTTAGACAATTTGATTAGATGTACCTTGGTGTATATTTTTTCATGTTTCTTGTTTTAAAACTTCTTGGATGTGTTTATACTTTCCATAAAACTTGGAAATATATTATACATTATTTCTTCAAATAACTTTTCTGTCCAACCAAAATTATACAATACTAAACCTCCTAAAGTTGTCCAAGAGCTCAGAACTTTTCTGTTCTTTTACCTCTTTTTAAAATTTTGTCTACTTTTTGTTTCATTTTGGAGAGTTTCTACTGCTATGCTTTCAAGATCACTAATTTTTATTATGCAATGTCTAATCTGCTGTTAACCACATCCCATGTATTTTTTACCTCAGACATCATAGGTTTCATCTCTAGAAGTTTGAATTGGTTATTTGTGTTTGTGTGCTTTATTGAATTTATTGGGATCACATCCTATATAACAAAGAGGTAATATGCAAATTGACCATCACTCCAACACACAAGATGGCCGCCCCCATGTGGACACAAGATGGTTGCCACAAGATGGCTGGCAGGGGAGGGCAGTTGTGGGTGATCTGGCCAGCAGGGGAGGGCAGTTAGGGGTGACTGGGCCTGCAGAGAAGGGCAGTTAGGGGTAACTGGGCATGTAGGGAAGAGCAATTGGGGGTGACCAGGTCTGCAGGGGAGGGAAGTTGGGGGGGGGCAGGCTTGCAGGGGAGGACAGTTGGGGGTGACCAGGATGGAAAGGGAGGAATGTTAGGGATGACCAGGCCAACAGGGGAGGACATATAGGTGCAACCAGGCTGGCAAGAGTGGGAAGTTAAGGGTGACCAGGCCAGGAGGGGAGGGCAATTAGAGGCAACCAGGCCTGCAGGAGAGGGCAGTTGGGGGTAGCCAGGCTGACAGGGGAGGGCAGTTAGGAGTGACCAAGCTGACAGGGGAGGGCAGTTAGGGGCAATCGGGCTGGCAGGAGAGCAGTTAGGTGTTGATCAGTTTATAATAATCCCAAACTGAAATAACTGCAATGTCTATCAACAGCTGAATGGATAAACAAACTCTGGTATCTCCACATAATCAAATACTGCTCAGCAATAAAAAAAAGAATGGATTACTATGTATTGATATTTGCAAGAACATGAGTACTTCTCAAAATAATTATACTGAGTAAAGAAATCCAGACAAAAAAGAATTTACATAGTTGTATTAATATAAAATTCTAGAAAATACAAAGTAATCGGTAGTGAAATAAGATCAAAGATAGATTGAAATGGGGTTGGAGGAGGGGAGGGACAATAAGAGATTATAAAGGAGCATAAAGAATTTACCTGGGTTATAGATACATTTGTTATCTTGATAGTGGTGATGCTTGGTATATACATTAATAAAATTTATCAAATTGTATACTTTAATTATGTGCAGTTTATTGTGTGTCAATTATCTTTCATTATATATTTTTCAAGAAAAAAATAGGAGTTGACCTACTTGAATGTCTCACATGCTGTTGTTTGACTTACAAAATACTAACTTTTTTTAAAGGTGTTGTTTTTTATTATAGTGTAATCACACATTCTTAAAAGTGTCAGTGAGTCAAAATCATAATCTTATAAAACATATAGTCAAAGAGACCTTAGAGATACTATAATAATTTTTTCAGGTGAGGAAACTAAAAGTGGATGGGTAAATTGATGTGAGCCAAATTATATAAAAATTCTATCTCAGAGAAATAAAAGTTTTGGTTTCTTGCTACCTATTAAGCTAAGTCACAGTGACATATAAATACATGGTCAAAATGTTGCAGACAAGTGGTCTCAACTTGACTACCTTAGTAAATTCACTGGTTGAAATTACAATCTTTCTAATTGTTGTTGAGTATACACAACATAACTAGTAGTTTCATTTGACCATAAATACTTTGGTAAATTCTATAACTCATATTAGTGGCTTTAAGTGGAATACATTTAATATATTTAGCATTTGCTTCTGTGAAAATTAGAAAAAAACATATTTTCTTCAGAAAATTTTCATAATATGCTGTTTTTTATTTGTTTAAGATCAAAAGATTATCTGCTGGAGAATGGTCAAAATATATTCACAAATCTATGATTGTTTTTCAATCTGAATGGCACACTATAGAGGGTTGCAATAATGGAGGATTTAAATGTACCTTTATTAGAAAACTAAAGGCCCAGTGCACAAAATTTGTGCATGGGGGAGGGGTGTCCCTCAGCCCAGCCTCCACCCTCTCCAATCTGGGACCCCTTGAGAGACATCCCTCTCCCAACCACTCACCTGCCGGATTGCCCCTAACCACTTCTGCCTGCTAGGCTGGTCACCCCCTAACCACTCCCCTGCCAGCCTGATCAATGCCTAACTGCTCCCCTGCTGGCCCGATTTCCCCTAATTGTCCTCTCCTGCTGGCCTGGTCACCTGTAACTATCCTCCCCTGTTGGCCCAGTCACCCCTAACTTCCCTCCCTTGCCAGCCTGGTTGCCCCTAACTGCCCTCCCCTGCAGGCCTGGTTAACTACTGTCCTCCCCTGCAGGCCTAGTTAACTACTGTCCTCCCCTGCAGGCCTGGTCACCCACAACTGCCCTCCCCTGCTAGTCATCTTGTGTCCACATGGGGGTAGCCATCTTGTGTGCTACAGTGATGGTCAATTTGAATATTACCTCTCTATTGTATAGGATAGAATGTACCACTAAGAGATTAGAAGCTTAAATTGCTTGCCCTAGCTGGTTTGTCTCATTGGTCTGGATTGAAGGGTCCCAGATTCAATTCCAGTAAAGGGCACATGCCTGGGTTGTGGTCTGGGTCCCCTACTGGGGGGACCTCCTGTGTGCAGGAGGCAGCCAATCAATGATTCTCTCTTTCTAGTAAGTGATGTTTCTCTCTCTCGCTCCCTCTTCTTTCCTCTCCTAACTGCTATAATTTCAAACAAGTTATTAGGTATTATTAACTCTAAAACTATAATTTTCCTCAAGTGGCAAGCAGAAGTGTATTCTCATACCAAGGTACATAAGTAATTTTTGCACTAATTTTATTTACATGGAAGTTTTGGGGATATTTAAGAGTTAGAAATAAGATTTTTCTCCATCTTTAGGGAAAAGTGCTTTAAACCTTGCTTGCATGAATTAAATGTATCTAAACCAAGAAGTTCAACTACATTTTAGAAAAAAAGTTGCAGTAATAGTTGCAATAATATTTGTTGTAGATGACTAAGGATGAAGTAGTGGTGGCTTAGCAACATGTTTTAGTTAAGACGGCACTCAGGAGAATTTGGTTTGCAACCCAGCTCCGTAATTGGGCCAAGAAAAGTAATTACAGTAATTAATAATAATATTTGAGTTTTTACTCCTGTGTGAGAGCTGATAGTATCTGGGGCAGAAACAAATTGAAGGGAGGAAATGGGAAATATGTCCTGCCATTTTAATGCTTAAGCAGTATATAGTACCAAAGCTGCCCTTACACAAGCTGCCTGTGTCACCCCATGAATTTTTACATGGAGTTTTCAGCTTCTTGATTTCCTAATTACCTTGGATCTGGGGGCAGAGCAGAGGTGATATTTTTATTCTTTACAAACAAGTTTTAATTAATACCCCCTTAAGAAGCATCTCCTCAGGTTTATAAGTGCTGTTAAGGAATTTGTAAGTGGTGATGAAGAGAGGAAACATGTAAATGAATCAGGGTCTCTGATTTGAAAATCAAAAGTAAAACAAACAAAAATAACATATTTTGTCTTTAACATGATAAAAGATCTCATATTCTTACCTCTGGTTGGATTCTGAGGGCCAATGCAAAGAGAGTTCTAAAGTACCCCAGATTTAGTATGAGCAAGTAAATGAAAAGAAGGAGAGAAAGAAAAAACACACACACACACACACACTGGGTTTCAAGACTTGAGTAGCTTCAGTTCTCCTACCACCAGGAGGAGTTGCTATGGGAATTATTACAAAAGATTAAATACATCAAGAGAATGTGATTATGAGAAATGGGTAGGAAAGGGAATTACATTAATGTCGAAATGATGGTTTTTCTTTTGTGGGGTTTTCACATTTCTTTTCTAACTCATATACAAAAACTCCCCCACAAACACAGAGCTCATTAATAAGTTTATGCTCTGTGTTAAACATAGGGCAGAGGAAATGTTTATGTTTTACAGTAGAAATTAAAGGGTTCTTACATTTTGTGGTGCTTGCTTGTTTCTGACCACCAGCATCAATTTTGGAGTAAAATCTGTCATCACCCCTTGACTGAAAAATAAATTCATGGGGGTGTATTGGCAGAGGGGTCAGAGCAGGTCAACATGGAGCTCCTCACTGTTCCTCTCATCCTGCCATAATCACATATGTACATCACATATTTATTTATCTCTAGAATCTGGAAAATATTTTTAATCTTGTTACTCATTGACATTCTCCTTAGGCAAAAATTACCAGGAAAGTCAAAGTTAGAAAAATAAATCTTGAGGTGGCACTCATACTTTGCATGAAGTCGATATGCGTCAGACTTGGAGAACCACAGGAAAGCTGGCCTAGTGGAAGTTCTGCAACTAGACGGAAAGAAAAAAAAGGACTGAGATGTGCACAAGCTCTGCAAAGCAAACGTATGGAGGTGCACAAACCGGGCTGGCAATGGGCTGTTTTCAACCCGAAGGGAAACAAGGTCTTTATTACTCTGAACTGGTTTCTGGGGAGATGCTGGCGACCCAGACTCCTATGGGGAGAAGCTGGACGGTCTGCCATCAGGTTGGAAAGTGAGGGTGGCTCCCTTGGAGAGGTGCCCACAGCAATCATTGTTTACTGCACTGGGCCTTGGATACAGAGGACTTTGAAATGCGGAACCACAGACATGACTGAGTGTCAGCCATTGCTGTTTGTCAGCCCTAGCCTAGTGACTCCCTGAGACCCCGCCCCACACAATCTGCAAACCCACTCTAGCTGTGTGCAGTGGTGTTTGCATATAAATGGCCTGCCTTATCGCAGCTTAATCTAATAAACTGCAGCTCTGGTCAGACCAGAAGAAATCTGCAGTCCTTGCTGTAGCTCCTGCTGGGTCGACTCAGACAGTAGCTGATCTGCACCCCAATTGGAGATTCAGAAGCTAGTGTATCTAGAGGTCAGTGTGAGACGACACCTACTTCTCACATCCATAAGTGACACATTCGAGAGGCAGACTGGGTGAGCTCCAAAGCCCCACTGAAGCAAGTCCGATCCCCTGGCGTGTCTCTAGTACAGCAGTTCTTCCACTCCATCAACACAGGGAAGCAGGAAAATGCAGAGACAAAGAAACATGTCACGAATGAAAGAAATGGAGGACATAGAGTTCAGGACCATATTTATGAGGTTACACAAGAATCTTCTAAAAACCACCGAGAAACTTGATGAGACTTTCAAGGACCTTGATGACAATGTCAAGGAAACAGGAAAGGAACAGTCAGAAATTAAGGATACACTGATTGAAATGAAAAATATACAGAATATTGAAAACCTATAGGGGGAAATAATGACAGAAAAGTTTCCCTACCTGGTGAAAGAAATAGACTTACAAGTCCAAGAAGTGCCGAGAACCCCAAACAAGAAGAATCCAATGAGGACCACACCAAGACACATCATAATTAAAATACCCAGGGTGAAAGACAAAGAGAGAATCTTGAAAGCAGCAAGAGAAAAATAGTTGGTTACGTATAAGAGAGTACCCATACAACTGTCAGCTGATTTCTCAACAGAAACTATGCAGGCCAGACAGGAGTGGCAAGAAATATTCAAAGTGATGAATAGCAAGAACCTACAACCAAGATTACTCTACCTAGCAAAGTTATCATTCAGAATTGAAGGTCAAATAAAGAGCTTCACAGTTAAGAAAAAGCTAAAGGAGTTCATCAACACCAAACCAGTATTATATGAAGTGCTGAAAGGTATTCTTTAAGAAGAGGAAGAAGAAGAAAAAGGTAAAGATAAAAACTATGAACAACAAAATGACAACAAATACATAGCTACCAACAAGTAAATCTGAAAATCAAGTGAATGAAAAATCTGATGAACAGAATGGACTGATGAATATAATAGAATCAGGGACATAGAAAGGCAGTGGACTGACAATTCTCAAGGGGAAGAGGATGTGAGGGGTGCGGGAAGTGATAGGACAAAAATCTTACACCTACGGTTAAAGACATGGTAAGGGCATGGGGTGAGGTAAGGGATTGGGTGGAGGGGATCTATTGGGGAGGAAAAAAGAGGAACACTTGTAATAATCTAAACAATAATGATTTATTAAAAAAAAGAAAAACGAATCTCTTAAAGCACTTCCTTAAAATAGTGTAGAAGCTATGATTTAGGTATTCAGAAAGTTCAGAATTTTTCAACAGAAGCTTTCTTATTGTTATTGTTATTATGGTGAATTTTTGTCAGTCTCTGAGAAGTCAATTGTTGAATCTCACCTTGCAAGTAAAGAAAGCTGGATCAGAAAATTTCAGTAACTGACTCATGGAGTCCTGGTCACCTGGAAACTCTGCACTGTCAGTTTATTGTTGTTCCTTGGCCACATTGCCTCTTTTCCCTGTTAAAAGAATTTATTTAAGAAGTAAAATTACATTTATAAAAGTCCATTATTTCTTAATTTTAAATTATTTTTCAGGTGAGGTTGTTTTCTAAAGAATTATTGGAAAGTAATTCCCTCATTTGCAGTTATTATGGATCATATCTGAAAGCAAATCTCTCTAAGGAACATATTGCACTTTTTTGTTTGCTTTTTCTTTTGCCCCAGCAAGAACTTCACCCTTTGTTATTGTTGTCACAATTGGCTGGAGAAGAGCTGTATGTCCAATAAGGCCTCCAAAGATTTATTTTATGCAACAAACATTCTGTTCCAGAGAAATCCTATCTAATAAAGAGAGAATATGCTAATTGACTGTCATGACCTCACAAAGATGGCAGTGCCCACAGCCACAAGATAGCAATGCCCAGTCCCCTAAGCCCTGCCTCACTCAGCCAGAGTCCCTTGTTCTCTCAGCCCCCAGCGGAAGGTAATTGGGGGTGACAGGGCCAGGAGGAGAGGGCAGTTGGAGGTGATAGAGCTGGCAGGGGAGCAGCTAGGCATCAATCAGGCCTGTAGGGGAGTGGTTAAGGGGCTATCAGGCTGACAGGCATAGTGGTCAGGGGCAATTAGGCAGGCAGGCAGGTTAGTGGTTAGGAGCCAGCAGTCCCAGATTGTGAGAGGTATGTCTGACTGTGGGATTGGGCCTAAACCAGCAGTCAGACATCCCCCAAGGGGTCCCAGATTGGAGAGGGTGCAGGTTGGGGTGAGGAATCCCTGGTCCCCTGTGCACAGATTTCATTCACTGGGCCTCTTGTAGTCTAATAAGAAATTTATTTTTTAAAACTGCAGTATCTACCACATATAGATGTATTTAACTTGATATTTTAAAAATTAAGAAGTAGACTATGTGTTCATGCTTTTAAAAAAATGCAACTTCACATTATTTCAAGTCCATAAATTTCTCACTTTGAAAATAATTAACAACAAAAAAAGGGAGAAGAAGCATTGGTGCCAGCCCTTTAATGTTGAATGCCCAGAATAGATTTGACCCTTGTAGCGCCTCCAGGAGCCTAAAGCCTGCTTCTTCAGTCCAGTGCTGCTCTTTGGCTGTTATAGAAACATGGAAAGGGTGGAGAAGGACTCCAAAATCTGGGAGATAAGAGGTTGGAGACAGGCCCAGCTGGTGTGGTTCAGTGGTTGAGCATTGACCTATGAACCTGGAGGTCATGGTTAGATTCCCGGCAGAGGACATGTGGTTGTCCTTTTTATTAAAAAAAGGACACTCCCCAATAAGGGGAGTGCAGGAGGCAGCTGATCAATGATTCTCTGTAATCATTGATGTTTCTCTCTCTCCCTCTCCCTTCCTCTCTGAAATCAATAAAAATATATATTAAAAAAACAAAAGATTGGAAGGTTGGAGATGCTCCCCTGTGTGGGAGACAAAAGGTAGTATCTATGGACAATTCTTTTGGAAAAAATGATCAAGTTTTCTTCTGTTAGTAAATAAGATAAAACAATAAACAATACCAAACCTGACATGGATTAAAAGGCCACTAGCTGCCACTTGCTTCTCAAACAAGAGCATGCTTATTATCTTCCTCTGAAGCCACTGAGAATGTGGATATCATGTGAATAAAGGCTTTTATGCTTAGAAACTGAAGCTCTCAAGCTAAAGTGTACTGTAAAAGGAAACCTCCATTTTATCTATAGTTTGGGAGGTACCAGACAGCAAAGTAACATTGGATAACTTTTGATATTCTTTTCTTATTTTTTTGTCCATTGATGCATTTTTATTTGCATTTATGTATTATATCTTTAGAAAATGAATCCCAGGATTTTCCCTCCTGTGTGTTTTTGTCTTGCTTCTTCATGGTCCACGATGCCTGCTTGTGGAGAGAGGCTACAGTGTTTGGACAGGTTCAAGCCTCAGCCTAATGAGAGGGCACAGTCCTCTCATTGCCACGTGCAAGTCCCAGCTTGAAGGGCAGAGTCCTCCCAGCACAATTATAGCCAACAGCTATAGTTGTAAGCTTGAATCTATGGTCTGAACTTGTAGCCCCATGTGTCTGAGTGATGTGGGCTTGATAGAGTTCAGGTGCATGTAATTAAGTAGTACTGAAACCCATGAGAATGTTGTAAACATCTTGACCATACCCTTACATTGTCTCATGACATCTGGCTGTAAAATAAAGACAGGGCCTGTAGTCTGTGGCACTGTCGCTAGCTCTCCATCAGACAAAAGCGTTCCAAACAGACTCAGCTTTCTTCTCTTGTCTGTGTTTTCTCAATCCTTCACCACCCCCTCTCAGGGTTACCAAACTTGGCTAAACTGGTGTGGCACGTACGATGCCCAATGTGGGGTTGAAAATGCCATGGCTGTGCCAGCTCACCACACCTGCTGAGGTTGTTGGTACAATGAAACCAGACTGACAGGACAGAAGCAGTTTGGTTGTTCTGCGCTTTTTCTAGATCGTTGAGTTATATCAAATCTGGATCTGATTACTCCATACTTGTTCAACCTGCCTGTGAGTTTCCCCAGCCCTTGTGGTCCTTAATAACTTCAAATTTGCCAAGGTAACCATGTTTCATTGTCACAGTTAGGAACTGGGAGATGATGTTGGAGCACATCCTAATAAAAACTTGGACTTTGTCTCTCTTTTTGGCATTGCTGATACCCTCCAGAGCACCAGTCTTTACAGCAGCACAGAAGGATGGTGGGAAGAGATGATAATCCCTTCTACGCAATAGTTAAGGATCTTTGAGAACTGTGGCCAGTGACAGTAATATTTTTCTCCAAGTCAGGAGTCATCAGCTGTCCTTCTCCACCTCCTTTACATGAAATACTTCTTGTTTTTTCAACACTAGAAACATGTCCATAATGATTTCAGGAGGATGAGAGTGTGCGAATTAAACTAATCCTATCACCACCTTTTGCTGTAGGGCTTTGACAAGAACATGTTAGATGCATGCACCTCATTTCTTCTATAGATTTGTTGTGAATGATCTTAGTGTAGAAGGAAATCAAATGCAAAGTCTTATTTGAGTGCATTTAAGACTAGAGGTTTACATTCAACTTGCTTCAGTTTCATTTGTGGGTATTTTTCTCCTAAAGTGCTGTCAATTGCCACTTTGTTTGATTCTTTTCAAATGCAGGTTGGCAGTAATGCTGACTACATCAATTTTATATTCTCTTTTGTTTGACTCAAGGATATCAGACACTATTTCATCTCAATGAGGTCTAGTTCTACTTCTATTAGCAGGCTATTTCCCTCTGATAAATCACAGTATCCTGTGGTGTCATTGCCCCCTTAATAGCAGACAGGTGAAGAGCAAATGATGCTCCTGACTAACTGCACCATTGCTCTGATGCCAAGCTGCCTGGTCTCAAAATCTTGAGCAAATGTTCATTCAGTGGATTTCCCAGGGTCATGACTAGGTTTGCCCGGCACCAATGCTCTGATTCATGGTGTAAAGTGAGATTGTCTTAGAAGGATATGACACATGGCCTATTTGAAAGCTTTTCTTTATAGTTTCTAAGAAGAGCCAAAGTAGGCAAAAGAGATTGAGTTAAATAATGAAAAACAATAAAAGAGTTTTATTTTCTTCCATAATGCAGTCAAGAGAAAATTCCAAGATGGACATTCATTCAATATTAATTGAACTTCAACTTTGGAAAAGATATTGTTCTAATTGATGTGAGGGATGCACAGTTGAGTGGCCTTGAACACTCAGTGGGATTGGAGCCTCATTTGGGGTGAGATCAGAGAAATATTTCCACTGGAGGAAACAGCAAGTGTTGATACAGAGATGAAAAAGTACAGAATTTATATGGAATCAGGACATTTGGAAAGGTACTTTGAGGTCTACATGTCACAAATTATTCTGGTAAGTAAAAGGAAACCAGACTTTTAAAGTCAGAGGTGTGCTTTGTGAATGTAAAATTCAATTCCATCCAAACTATTCCAACTCGTCCCAAATTGTTCTTCAAGTGATACGCAGAATGAGGCTTGGGGGGCATTGTTCAATATTTTCTAAGGCTTGATTTCAAGGTAATACCCAGGGACAACTGCTTGAATTATATTACGCAAGAAAAATGTTGAGAATATTACAGAGTATTTTCTCCCAACTGAGCAATAGAAAAATTTTCACTGAGGTCTCAGTACCAGTACCAGAACTAATTATTCTTTTCTTAAACAACTCGTTTTTTAAAAAATAGTTTCAAAAAGTGTTTCCTTCTCTGGCTTGGCTGCTAGAAAATGTGGATTCCCATAAATAGGAGACTTCTAATAAACTGTACTTAGGACAATCACTTTTTATTTTTCCTTATTTTCTTGGCTTGTTTTTTAAATATTATGTAAGTCACATAAAATCACTTTAGAAATATAGTGACATAAACACAAACTAAAATAAGAGTTACAGAAAACACTTAGTCTTTCAAAGTATTCTAGCTAAGATTTGAACTTTCTCTTCCTTCCCGTCTCCCCGCCAAGGATTGAAGCTCTGAGTCATTCATTTGCTGGAATCTCCAATAAAAAACAATTTTTGAGAAAACTTCTAGACTTTCAGAAGACCCACAGTGAGATATGTTTCCAGTTTGTATTGTCTTTTGGCATTGTCTGGTGTGACCAATTACCAGCTAGTTATATAAACGAAGTTCTTAAAAGTAAATATGAACCAAGAAAGCAAGGATTTCACAACTTTGGAACTCAGGAATTCTGAATAAAATGAGACTAGAACATTAGGTTCTTAAACTTTTTTGGTGCAGAATTTATATCAAGAGATAAAAAACAGTCCTAGCCAATTTGGCTCAGTGGATAGAGTGTAGGCCTGCTGGACTGAAGAGTCCCATGTTCAATTCCTGTCAAGGGCACATGCCCAAGTTGCAGGATCAATCCTCAGTAGGGGGGAGTGCAGGAGGCAGCTGATGAATGATTCCCTCTTATCATTGATGTTTCTCTTCTCTCTCTCTCTCTTCCTTTCTGAAATCAATAAAAATATATAAAGGAAAGCTGATTTTTAAAAAAGAGTTATAAAGCAATGAAAAAAAATGTTCTCTTTTCTCATATACACAAACAGGCACATACTACATACAGGAGAATAGTTCCACACTATATATTTAAACTGATTTTTCTCTTCCAGACAAATTTGGTCAGAACTTTGCATACAAATTTCTTCTGGAATATATACACATTAATCCCAGAGTCAGATACATCTGCAAATAGTTGAAAATCAAACAGTTCATGCCACTTACACTGCCAAAGTGACACCCCATTTAAATTTTTCATAAATGTTTTCCAGATTTTTAAATCCTCTTTGATGTTTTAAATTTAAATTTAATGAACAAGTGCTGAAATTGTTTTACAGTGGAAGTAATGCTTTTCAACCACTAGGTAAAGTGGCTGTCTCATTCAGATCATCTGGGGACACAATTTTTAGATGGCCAAACAGAACATACCTGTCTGGGAGTCATTGACTTTTTAGTTGAATGTATTATGTATATCCTGCAATTTCCCTTTGAAACCACCTGATCCCTTCACTACCAAATTAAGTTCAACACCAAACAAAGAAAAAGTGCTGACTAACCTCAGCTCTTTTTCTGGAGCTAATGTGATTCTTGGTTGTCTTGACAGGTGTTCAGAAGTCTCCAAGGACTTTAATAGGCCTAGATAAAAAACATGACTATGAAGAAGGGGGAAAATCCTAGTATAATATTCAGGGATATCTTGAATTTTGTCTTAAAAACTGAGAATAGCCCTGGCTGGTGTGGTTCAGTTATTTGGAGCATCATCCCATGCACCAATGGGTTTTGGGTTTGATTCTTAGTCAAGATGGAAACTGATTAATGTTTCTCTTTCACATCGATGTTTCTTTCTTTTTCTCCCTTTCTCCTCTCTCTCTAAACTTAATAAAAAAAAAAAAACACAACCTCTGGTGAGGATTATAAACAAAACAAAACAAAATAATCCTGAGAACAATAAGAAGTGGAAAAACAGAATACCAAAGCTTTCTTGTATTCAGTTAGAGAAGGGTTCAAAATGCTGTGTATCTATTTGAACCAAGCACTTCTCAATATGACCATTGTGACAGAGATGGTTTTGTCACAAAGAACTGACAGTTGGCAATGAGCCTTTTCCCCTGGTTCTTGGGAACATGGACTCACTGGAGTGACTGATGCTTCTCACCTGAAAGCAAGTCAATATCATTTCCTACTAAGAAATCTAACAGAGTACAGTATGACCTCACTTAATATCACCATAGATTGTTGGAACTACAGGCAAATGACATATCATAGACTAAATTGATATAAGCAAGATTCAAGTTCTTATGGCATTTTATCAATGTTATAATGAAACAATGTTATTTGCTATTGCATTGCCTGTTAAAGGAACATGAAAACTGAGTTTCCCATAATATTACAATCTTAAATGTTAACCAAACTCTCTTGTAGAAATGCATCTATCTATAGAACCAGCATCACTGGCACCACCTGGGTGTTTGTTAGGTATTCAAATTTATTGGCCCCACCCCAGACCTACTAAATCAGAATCTCCGAGTTTGAGACCCCCTCACCCCCACTGACACATGCTTGGCAACAGATGATTCTGATGGATCTTGGCCACTAACTAGGGACTGTTCTGCTCCCTGAGCTCTTCATGCCTTTGGCTTTGTGCCCTACTCTCAGCTGTTCTGGATATGGGACCCACATTCACAGACTTAGAGATGATGGCTTTCAGCTGTTTCCTCTCAGCTGGCATTTCCCCTACCCTACCAACAATGTAATGCCTTCTTCATTGGTTCTTCTAACATTGGTGCCATCTTGTGCTTTTTATTGATGGGGTAGGGAGAACCTTTGACTATTCCTGGAAGCAGAGAGTAACATTCCTCTTCAATAAACAAATTTTCTTTCTTATTTCTCAATGTCAATATCATATAGTTTAATGGCCTTTTTTCTCATTTATTTTGTTCTAAGTCACAAAACTTGAATAATTTACCTCCCCAGGAGTAGAGGTAGAGCCATTATCCAGTTTAAAAACTGATCTTTAACATTCCAAATGATTGTGCTAGTAACTATTTTGACAGAGACCATGATCATTCTTCCTCTGGTAGTCTAGGTTTCTCAAAGTTTAGTGAGCAATTGCTGGCTGAATGTGTATCTGTTTTCTATTCTGGGATCCAAACAATTGGCCTGTTTTTCACTCCTGTTCACTGTAGGGGGCTAATTTGTCCTGCTCATGCCCACATTCCTGGTGCTGTTAGTGTATGTATATGTGTGTCTGAAAATATAAATGTTGGATAACAAAATGAAGAAAGAAATAGAAAATATGACAATCTCATCAGTAAAACTCTCTGAAGTCCATGATGAAGCAAGCAGTTGAATCTTCAAAAATAACTTTGGGGGGCTATGTAGGATGTGACCAAACATTTGGAAGTGAAGTTTGTTTCCTGATCCTTTCATTAGGACCTCAAATTCAACCTGGTTATACAGAATGCTTTCAAATGTTTTCCTATTCCTTTTTTTTTTTTTTTTTTTTAGGATCTTAAAGAATTTACTCCTGCCTACCTCTTCCAAAAAAATTTTTTTTGGAGTAAGGTCAAAGGGTCCCCTTTTGAATACACAAATTAATGAATTTATTTCTCAAGAGCTGGCTTTAATTATCAGTCATATGAAAGATTTCTAACTCGGAAATCAGGATATTACATCATCTTTCTATCTGACTGCTTTGAGCCTTAACAGACTGATCCAATTAATTGCTCCTTCCCACTTATTGCTGCCTTTTGTAAGCCATTATTCTGCCTCTTTTGAACTCCATTTCCTGCTCACCACTCAGCCTTCACAGTGGCACACATACATTTTTCCTTTCCCTTCACCTCTATCCCAAACTCTTTCGCTTTAAATATCTTTCCAAACCTTTAAGGAAACACTTCAATTGCATAAGTGTCTCACCTATGTGCTGTGTAACCAGAAAAAAAAAAGTGTTATTCATTGCAACCTCAGTGCTAACTTTTTCTAGCCATAATTAGCTCATCCACCAAGTTCAATTAAAACTGTCATCTTGGAGGAGTTACAGAGCACATCAGTAGCTGATCCTGCCTACCTTTTTTTGCAAGCTTGGAGATTTGCTCAGTGCTGTTTATATTTTCCAATACAACGTTCCCATCTGGCCTGGAAGACAAGAAAGTGTAGTAACCCCCAAACTATCAGCTTTGTCATGACACCCATTCTGAGAGCATGACATAAATCTTAGAGCTGGTGCCAAAAATGGTGGGCTACTTCTGTTCATGAGGAGAGTATGACAAAGAGAAATATGTATGGTCTTAGTCTGTTTCAGCTCTTTTAACAAAATAATATAGCAAGTTACCTTCTTGTACCAGTTAATAATGCAGATTTTGTAATCAAAGAAAACACAATAATTTCAAGAGAAACATCAAAAGTGCTTTATGCAAAATAATGTCATCGCTAGCTACAAATGTCGCCATCTTTCAAATAATTTATGGATACCATTCCAATAGAACGTTTCTTGTTTTGAGGCAGACCACTCAGAGACCCAATTTTCCACTTCTTGGTACATTTTGAAGTGCTGCTCAGAAAGTGCATGTGCCATTGATAGGAACAAGTGGTCATCTGAAGGAGCAAGGTTTGGTGAATATGGTGGGTGGGTTAATGCTTCCCAGGCAAGATCTTTTTATGTGTCTTTAACTGGTTTTGAAGTGTGTGATGATGCCTTATCATGAAGCAAAATTATTTTGCCGTGTCTTCTGGAATATTCTGTTAGCTTAATGATCAAAGCATGGTTCGAATTGATTATTTGTTGTTGGTAACAATCAGTGTTAATGGTTTCACCTGGTTTTAGAAGCTCATAACATACCACACCTTCCTGATCTCACCAAACGCAGAGCATTGTCTTCTTTCTGAAGCGTTTTGGCCTTGTAGTTGATGTTGATGGTTGACCAGGATCAACCCATGATTTTGTGCATTTGGGATTTTCAAAATAAATCCACTTTTCATCTCCAGTCATATTTTGATGTGAAAAAGACTTTCTTTTGTGCTGTTGAGGCAACATTTTGCTGATGACTTTTTGATTTTCCCTTTGTCTTTCATTTAGTTGATGTGCCATCCATTTTCCTTCCGTTAAAATCTTTCCCATTGCTTGAAAATGATCAGAAGTTGTTTGCTGAGCAATGTTCAATTTTTCTGCAAGTTGTTTTTGAGTTTGACAGGCATCTTCATCCAATAATGCTTGCAATTGTTGGTCTTCAAACTTTTTTAGTTGACCTGGACCTTCTTTGTCTTTCACATCAAAATCATCACTTTTAATCAGCATTCACAAGTGTCTTGAGATGGAGTATGTTCACCATAAGCTTTCCAAAGTATACAATAAGTTTTTCTTCAAAATAAAGAAATGAATTAAAACTTCCTGCAAATGCTCTTTTTTTGGTATGAAATTTGACACTTTTAATTGTAAAAATATCTATGATGTTAACACTTTCAGAAATTTTGACATATGAAGTTTTGATGCTTGCTGTCAATACAACAAAATAGCATACATATCAAATCATATATATGTCAACATATGTGTAACTTCATCTATTGAAAAAAATCCACATTATTAACTGGTACACGTGGTAGCTTATAAGCAACAGAAATGTACTTCTC
This sequence comes from Antrozous pallidus, assembly GCA_027563665.1. Lineage (NCBI taxonomy): Eukaryota > Metazoa > Chordata > Mammalia > Chiroptera > Vespertilionidae > Antrozous > Antrozous pallidus. The sequence continues at coordinate 7,594,749 of CM050515.1, forward strand.
ACAGTTCTAGGGGATAAAAAGTTTTAAGAGCAAGGTGCTGACAGAACCACTTTCTGGTTCATAGATGGCATCATAGATGGCGGCCTTTTCTTGGTGTCCTCAAAAAATAGAAGAGGGCCAGGAAGCTCTCTGAGGCCTCTTCTAACAAGGCACTAATCCCACTCATGAGCACTCCACTATCAGAATTTAATCCACCTCTCAGAGGCCCAAACTTTATATATATGACTTTGGAGGGACATAAATATTTTATCTATAGTAGTAGTTGTGTATAAATATGTAAATTTTAGAAAATTGATGGATGTTCTAAGTGTTACATGTGTAAGTATTTGTGGAAATGAACAAAATTAAGGGGAAAACTAAGAAAGATGGTAATTAACCTCCAGAAGCTCCTTGTCAGTGGAATAGGGGAGACCCAAGCTGTGCACTTAACAATGGTTGTGCCAAGATGAACTTCAGGATTCTTCTTCCTCTCTTTCCAGTGCCTCTAATACCATCAACATTTTACCCTACCTCCTTTTTGGTCCATTTTGCTCTTTTTGCCTCTCAGCCCCACCCTTACCCCTGCTGTCTACATGCTTTAGATACTCAGTCATCAGTGGCTAGAGCCTGATGACTGTATGCTATTCTCCCTTCCCATTTGCACTTTATTATTTTTAAAAATTTATCGTTATAGTTGAAATTATTACAGATGTCTCCTTTGTCTCCCCCCGCCCCATTAATCCCCTCCACCTTGCACCCACTGTTCCAAGGCCTTTACCATACTATTGTCAGTATCCATGGGTTATGCATGTATGTAAGTTCCACTGGTAATCTCCCCCACCTCCTCACCCATCTTCCATATGAAACTCCTCATTTTAAAAGAGGAGAGTACTTCTATCTGGAAGTTTTATGAAGGTAAAGAGTTTGGATTTACAATGGGTACCGGTAATTATGTCTTGACTGATGGCTGCTGTTATGAATGATTGCTCTTGGAGGTATCAAGACAGGCCAACGGGAGTGTTAATGTTGTATGTAGGGCAGAACAAGGGTGATTGGGGTGTATTTTAGTCATACGCAAAATGGAAACGCTGATGCTGTGTGACTATGAGTGCTGAGCTGCCTTCAAGCTAGGCCATCCTGGGGAAGGGAAATTAGTTTTGAGAATCAGGAAAACCCAGAGTGTGCAGAAGGGAGAAAGAGGCAAGGAAGTCCTACAGAATCCACACGTGGCTTTCTTCTTTATGCCCTTCTGAATATTGTTGTTCTACTAAATGATGGGTTGGAACTAGAGAGGGATCCAGACTGGGGTTGGGATGAAGGGTTTCAGGGATGGAAATATTTTTCAGTCACCAAGCTGGCCATTTTCAAAATCTCACTGGCTTACAATTCACAGTTCTATCCTGGATGTCACCTTCATCAACTTTACTAGCCCACACTGACAATGCCAATGGCAAGCTGCAGGAAAAGCTCACAGAAAGCCAAGATAGTTCTGGTTTAGACAAAGCTATTATTTTCTGTCAAAGAGAAAGCGAGCACCAACCAGGGCTTTAAGAAGCCAGAAAAGGTTCCTCAAATACTACAGCACTAAAAGGGTCTTTTTGAAGGGCTGTTACCTGACCTTTCTTTGCACTGAATGCTACTCACTTTTTTCCTGGTTTCTGTACTTTAAAGTCCTGTATGTGATTGGCCAGAGGCTTTCCATGTATGTTTTTTATTAGACACTAAAGGAACAATATAAAGATAAAAATATTTATGTGCATTTTAGAGCATTGTGTGAAGATCATTACAATTTTAAAGAACCTCTTTGCATGGATTTCCAAATACTGATCCTGTTTAAAAGATAAGCTTTTATCCCTAACTCATTTCAGTTCAGTTTTCACTATATCTAGGAGGCCTTTGTTATGTTATTTCTTTTATATATAACTATAGACCTGGTGTATGAAATTTGTGCACTGGGGATGGTAGAGAGAAGGCAGTTGGATAGCCCTATCACAATCTGAGACCACTGGCTCCTAACTGCTCCCCTGCCTGCCTGCCTGATTGCCCCTAACCGCCTCTGTCTGCTGGCCTGATTGCCTCATAACTGACCCCCTCTGCTGGTCTGGTTCTCTCTAACTGACTCCCTCCAGCCTGGTCACCCCCAACTGTCCCCCTGCTGCCATGGTTGCCTCAACTGCCCCCCTGCCAGCCTGGTTGCCCCACACAGCCTGCTGTTCAGTCATTTGGTCATCCATCACTAACCCTCCTGCTGGCCTTGTCACCCCACATAGCCTGTTGTTCAGTCATTACTGTTACCGCGATAGCATCCCAGACAATTTGCATATTTCTCTATTATTAGTATAGATGAAAAATGTTGTCTCTGATTCTTTTAGGTGTGGTAGAATCAATTATTTAAATTTTTATTGCTGCTGATTTTTTATATGTGATTAAATTGCTATTGTGTGTTACATGTGAATGTGATCCCCAGTCATGATTTAAATATTGGTTCAGAGCAGGGCTGTTCAACAAAAATTTTGTGAAAATTGAATTTTTTGTTGTTGTCCAATATAATGCCCACTAGCCACATGTGGCTACTAAGCCCTTGAAATATGGCTAAAGTGACTGAGACTCTAAATTTTATTTATCTTTAGTTAATTTAAATTTAAACAGCCACATGTGACTACTGTTTATCATAATGGGCAGTCCTGGCTGAATGGAGTGATTTCAGAGATACCAGGAAGGCTCCTTTTGCCAACATTATGCTTGGAATACTTAAACAGCAATAAGGCTGCTTATGGACTGAATGTGTCTCTCTTTCTCCCCCACCCCCCAAATTCATATGTTGAAATCTTAACTCCCAGAGGGATGCCATTAGGAGGCGGGCCCTTTGAGAAGTAATTAAGTCATTAGGGTGAAGCCCTCATGAATGGGATCAGTGTCCTAATGAGAAGAGACATGAGAGAGCTTGCTTCCTTCTCTCAATTCTCATCCATGAGGACACACAAGAAAGTGGCCATCTGCAAACCAGAAGGAGGTCCTCACTGAACCCAACTGTGCTGGCACCCAGATCTCACACTATCCAGCCTCCAGAATGGTGAGAAATAAATGTTTGTTGCTTAAGCAACTCAATCTTTGTAATTTTTTATAGCAGCCATAGCTGACTAGGCCAAAAGCCTGAAGTGTGTCAAGGCACTTAAATCCTTGTTAAGGTTGAGGTGATGGCAGCTCTAAAGTAAAGGACGACCTGACTTTCTATAAGTCATGGAAGAAAATCAGCCTCCTCACTTTAGAGTGAGGCTCAATCCCTTGTTAAAGATTCAATGCATGGTATTCTCATTGAATGACCGAGAAAAGGTAGGAAGTGTGAGGCAGATGATAGTGTTTCCGAAATTGCTGGTGAGAGGGGCCAAGAAGCAACATACTAAAGGGGAGAAAAAAAATGGGGTCAAGACAAAATAAACAATTAATATTCTTCTCCTGTCATGTCCCCTAGCCTGAGAAGATTAAATAGTGAGAGGACTGTAAAGAGCCCAAGGGTCCCAGAGCAAAGGAGCTTTGGCCTGGCCACCCCCAACAGTGTCAACAAATGGGGAATTTCATAGTTCCTCCATTGATATATTCTATAGAGGACAGGAGTGTGCTTTATTTATTTTTTAATCCTTGAGGAGACTATCTCCAACAACCTCTTGATGGATATTTGAGGAGTAACTGGACGGGTGTCTCAACTATGCTTTCCCATCTTCACTAACTCTTTTCATAACTGACCATATCCTGTCTTTGCTCCCATCTGCCTGTAGGGAACTCATTTGTTAGGTCAGGAAGGCAGAATTGTTATTCCTGATCTCCTGTTTCTTTGGAAAATTTGTAGCATCCAGAGGAGACAGTGGCTACGAAGGATTTTAAATGCCTTTCCTGCCAACTTGTTTGAGAACAACACAAAGAAATGCTAAAGTTAAAAAAATGCTCAGACTTTTATAAATGATTTATAATTCCATTAGCTAGAACTCATTTTACCTTGTCCTTGGCAGCTGGCTTGAGAAAAGGTGAGGAGTAACTCAGAAAATTTTGAAATCTACTGACAGAGGTGGAATGTCCTTTTTTCTCATTTGTCTTTTAACTAGAGGCCTGGTGCACAAATTTGTGCACAGGTGGGGTCCCTTGGCCTGGCCAGCAATCAGGGCCATCTTGCCCAGTCAAGGGGGAAGGGACAGTGGAATATTGGCTGACCACGGTACATTGGCTGCAGGAGCACACTGACCACCAGGAGGTAGCTACTGAATTTAGTGTCTGTCCCTGGTGGTCAGTGTGGATCATAGTGACCAGTCGACTGGTTGTTCGATTGACTGGTCATTTGATTGACTGGTTGTTCGATCAACCAGTTGTTCAGCTGCTTTGCTGTGTGTGTGTGTATGTATGTATGTATGTATGTATGTATATATACATACATATATATACACACATATATACATATATATACATATATATACATATATATACATATATATGTACATATATGTGTATATGTGTGTGTGTGTGTATATATATATATATATATATATATATAGAGAGAGAGAGAGAGAGAGAGAGAGAGAGAGAAAGAGAGAGAGAGTTAAAAGTTAAGTTTTGCATGTGGGATTTCTCTATACAACTTCCATCTCCACTAGCCCGACCCATTTCCTCCTTTCTATCTTTACCTCCCACCATCGCTTTTGTGGCAAAAATATTATGTTTTAAATGAAAGGCCATGATTCTTCAAACTATTACTCCTGCCAAGGATGTGTTAATGAAACTCATTTCAGATGATATATTCACTATGAAGTTTTAGAAAAAAACTGATCATTCATAAAAGGACAACTCAGACTTAAGAGTTAACATCTTAATAATACTCTTTATTGGTAGAGTACAGAAAATTTTACTGAGCAAGCTCATAAATTGATAATATGAATACTATAATATTTTCCACATACACTGGTCTAATAAAATAGTTCTAAAAAACACTCTAAGTTCTTTCATGTAAGGATGCTATATAAAAACAAATTGTCAATATCATTACAGTTCCCCTTTTCTTTTCTCCCACTGACAATTTTTTCTTCCACTGGCATCCAACCTCTCAAGACTGAGAGAGAGAAAAAAATCAATTGCTGGGAGAAATAATCATTGTCTATAAGTTAGCTGCTATAATGTGCTACTAGTGCCAGGAAGAAAAATAAACATAAAGCAAAATTATTTACAACAGTTGATGAACTGAAGTTTTTTACTCAAGGAGTGCTTCAAAAGATTGGACATCTTATGCAATAAGCCACTTCCAGCAGCAGGGTAACTGAGTTCTTGGATTCAGATATTCCACTGGTTTAGCAGAATGCCATAGATTCATCTAATCATGTAATTTATTGAGCAGAGCAGTGCTCTTGGTACTTTACAAAACATTCTTGAATTTGCAAGTGGTTGCTATAGTTTATTAATGGAAGTGATGCTCTACAATACAATTGCATCATGTTATGCCTCTTTTAAGTAAATTCTAGATAGCAGGAATAGCTTCAATTTAACTAAGCTTTCTGGAGCACCTGCTTCTTAAGGTCTCTAATATCTTCCAGCCTTTATTTGTATCTGACTTTCATTAACTGGGGTTAATGAATATATATTCATATATTTCTCCCTTTCTCCACCCTCATTCATTTATTTTTTTAATTATTATTTTATTTTTAAAAGTATTACGAATAGTAGTACATATGTTTCCTTCCCCCAACCCTCATTGACCTCCCCCAGCACATGCCCTCACCTGCCTCCCTCCTCCCCCAGTGTCTTGTATCCATTGGTTAAGCTTATATGCATGCATACAAGTCCTTTGGTTAATCTCTTACAGCCCCCTCCCTCCACCCTCTCCTGCCTTCCCACTGTAGTTTGACAGTCTGTTCAATGCTTCTTTGCCTCTATATCTATTTTCCCCCTGTTTCTTTTCTTTAAAAAAATCTTGCATCTGCATACTAGAAATAAACATATAAGAACAAAAAATGTTTGCATCTCAGTTTCAATGTCCAATTCTGAGTCCCAGTTTCAATGTCAAATAGTTCCTTATGTGTACATGTCAGCAATGGTATCTGGATGGTGGACAAATGGTGGCAATGCAGGTTCCACCTTTTCTGGTTTGGTCCTGGGCAGCCTGAAGCGATGCACAGCTGCTGATTGCTAGTATGGGAAGGTGTTGTCAGCATCTTCCATCTCTGGACTGTCTTTGAGGTTCGAACAGACCTGTCAATTCCTCTTTGTTGCAGGAATCCATATGGTATTGGAGTTGTTTTCTGAAAATATACAAACATATTCTGGACCAAAAGTTAATAAAGGGGTCTTTTCTGTGAATTAGACTTGGGATTATTTTTATTTCTGCCCAAATGAATTTTCTTTGGCTTATTTTGATATCATGTGTGTTTTTCATGGGTGTCCTGCTGTTAGCATTACAAATGGAAATTGATTTTCTGAAGTAAGAGTTTTCTAGATATAATTTACTTACAGGATATTTTTCCTTACATGATATTACCCCACTACCCCCCTTTCTTTGATTAATGGGGGCTTTTGGAAATTTTATATTGCAGTCTTGGTAACTTTAAATTTTAATTTTTGCACAAAAATATGACTGCTTTAGGTTCTTTTCATGTTAGGCGATTTTATGATGAGATGAACTACTAATACAAATTTTAGTTAATATTTTAGGAGCAGCTTTTTGTCTAGCACATTTAAATTTTCTTGAGTATTCACTTATTTAAATTAGTCAATTTAAATTAATCTGAAAACTTGATTACTATTTTACTGTCAAATTTAATACTCAAACAATAATATTAGTTTACCCTGTAAATATTAGTGGAAAGGATTATTTGCATTCTTGAGTAGGCCCTGAGCATTCCTGGTGCCAGATTAGATTTAGATATAGGGCAGCTGTTGCCAGCCAAGTCTCTGTCTGTTACCTGGGTCCCAATCTGAGCTGTGCCTGGGAGGTGAAGTGGCTGTGGGGGCAGGAGACCTCCTTCAAAAGGAGTGAGAGTTCAGGCCCCTGTAAAGTTAGGGGGGTGAGTTTCTGTGCTCCACCTCTGTTGACCTTCAAGTTCTCTCCTGATGGCCCCTCTCTGACTATGCCTGTCTTAGGTTGTTCCTTTCCTGAGGAATCTTACCCATATCTGGCTAACCAGCCATCCTCCAGGGCCAAGCAGGGTGATGTGAGGTTCAGTTCTGTCTCCTTGATAGTCTATGCCCCCATGGCCTCCATGCCCAGCCCCTGCCTTGGGATCCCCTCGCCTGCTGGCGGGGTCCCATTACTGATGACATATCTTGGGGGACTCAGGTTTCTTCTCCAGGGAGAACCCAGATCCATGGTGCCAGCCACCCAGAGTCTTCACTCTCATTCATATAATTAATGGATGTTATTGATTGATATTTATTAAATGAGTATCACTGTGCTGGTTGACTCCTACTTTATGCATGTTTCATTCCCCTGCTCATCACCATTTCTGGATTTTAGGTCTTTTCTTTGTGCAACTCTAGACTTGAATGCCTGATTATTTTTTCAAATGAGACAGGTCTAAGACATGTTTCTTGTGTCCAACATTGGTGACATAGTTGTCTTGATCCCGTGGACTCTGAACATCAGAGATCTCATAGTTTTCTCCTTTCTCACCCCTTAGGTCCAACTCATATCCAAAACATTGACCCATCCTTTGTTCTGTTTTTACCATCTGTCCATGACTTCCAGCTCCACTGTTATGGGTTGCTCAGACCTTTACTTCACTTGGAGATTACTCAACAGCTTCCAAGATGCTGTCTGCTTTGTATCCTTCTTATTTCCAATCTAATCCACTTGCATGGTCAGATTCATATTTCTAAGAATTCTGCTCTAATTATGACAATTTCTTTTTCAAAAACTCAGTGGCACTCTTTTATCTACAGATTATTTTAGATTGCCTGGCATGGAAGTCAGACCAAGCAAGGTAGGACCTCCAGCTGCTCCCCCAGCTTCTCTCCTGCCTTGTCACTACACCTACTCCCACTCTTGCTGCTCCACATGCTTTCTTCTCCCACAGCCCTCCCTGATGAGTCATCCACACTCTGTCCAATCTTCAAACCTTGCTCAATCACTGCTTACTTCATGCAGCTCTTCCCAACTTCCTAGTCAGAAGCTATTCTCCCTTCTGGGTTCCTATAACACATATTAAATAACTTGAATTCATTTTAATTAAAACATTTTTATTTGGTTGAGGACTGATGATACTGCATTGTTTCTCAAATCAACACTCCCTAGCTTTGCCTAAAAGCCACACTCACTTTATGTTTACCTCCAAGGTGCACTGCTCGGCTAATTTTGGCAAGGATATGCACATTCCTTGTTTTCCCCTACTATGACACAAGGACGATGTTCACATTATTGTGATTAACCATTACATTATGGCAATGCACTTTGACCATCATTATTATGTAGTTAGGAGACAACAGTTCTCCTGCCAGGTGAGCCTCAGCAATGTGCAGAGCAGACTTCGGGTGTGGGGAGGGAGAGGTAAAGCCCCCATTAGTCAACTGAGGCAGGAAGATGAGCTTGATAGCTGTTAAGCAGCAGATAAAAGAGATAGCTAGACAAGGACAGTGCAAGTCATATACACAGAAAATGTTCTTTCTAGGCAGATGGGCTCTTGCCAAGTCGACTGAAACAAGTTTCTCTTAATAAAATGAGTAAGATCTCTTTTTATTCCAACCAGGAGCATAGAAAAGGAAACTTAGCCCTTTAATGAGGAATATAATTGACTTGTGCATGATTTTTTGTCAGTTAACAATAAATAAGTAACGAGGTAAAAATGCATCTTGAAATGATTGACTTCTATTGCACTGAACAATGTCCTAGTGTTTAGGAAAAGTGATCATTTCTTGTGAGTGATGGGCATGGATTGTTTATTTCTATAAAATGATTCTTTCCATCTTTACCAGCTCTCCTCAAAGTAAGAACTTTAGTAATTTCTGCAGATATTAAGACTGTATTTTTCAGTTCTGACAATTTGAAACATTCTCGTCTTTGGTCCCTTAGCACCCCATGTGCAACTGATCTTGCTGCAAAAATTTCTGCCACTTTTATATTTTGGCTTTAAAGAAAATGTTTTAAAACATGAAGCATTTTGGTCAGGAAGCCATTAACCAACTTTATGAGTGTAATTGGGTTAAGTTCTCTGAAGAAAAAGAGTAAGCTTTTGGGCACTTCAAACCTCATCAACTACATTTGATCCCAGATATTATCCCAGTTTATCTTGAATAGAAAAATGCCAAAGGCTCAAGTGCTGTAAAACTCAGAGAACATTTTGACTCACCGGGAAGCTGATTAAGCTTATTATTTGCTGTCCAAAACCTTCAGGTGCTTATTGACGTGGGCTAAATGTGAAAACAATAAGGGGGAGGGGAGAATGTGCTTCTAATTGAAAGCTTTAAGGAAACCGGTGGACTAAGTAGAAATGGACACTTGTTGGTGCAAGCTGAGGAACTTAGTTTTCCTGCCTGGGGTCCAGGGCCTGGGAAAGCTCATTTCCCACCATTCCTTAAGATCAGTGATATCCAACACCATATTTACAGAAGTTCAGCCATGTTTTCACACCTGGTTAAGTGTCCATATTTCCTTGCATCCAAACAAGAAGTGAGTTTCACTCAAATACTTGAACTCTCAAGAGAACCATCCAGCAGTCTGGATCCAGAGTTGCTCAGCTCCAAAGCTCAGGTTCATTCAGTACCCACAAAGGACCCTGATGCATGCCAAGAAAAACAGCACAGCAGCTGCATCTGCTAATATGTTACAAGCTTTCCAATATCATTTTGAAATCACCACTTATGGAAACCTATAGAACTTTTGGCTATATTTTTAATGATGGCTAATTAGTATAATATCTTCCCAAAATCAAACTTGTTTGTTCAGTTGACTATAGTTTCCCCCAATTTATTAAACCTCTCAAAATTTATTCTACACAAATCATTTTAATTTTCCTATAGATATTACAAAGATACTGTATTTATCAGAAGAAAAATGTGGATGAAAAAATTACTTGAAAACTACTTCTGTTATAAACTATTCTTTTAATTTTGTTTGTTTTTTTTCTCAGTGGCATATTGATGGTGGAAATTATAATTAATTCAGTGCTGTCATTGGGAGAGGCTCTTTTATTTTAAAAAGTCATAGTCTGACTGGTTCAAGTTAGTGTAAAGTCCCCTTCTCAGTCTTACTAATAACTGTTTCTGGGAAGATGAGTTTGGAAAAGGCAACAGATGGTGGGGCAGCATTTAAAAAACTTACACATTTTTACTTTTTCCATCAACTGGCTCTTTATTTTATTCCAAAGAGCAATTTTTATCTCTTCTGTGAATTCAGCATTTTTCAATCCAAGAGAAGGTAAGAGATAAGATGTGGAATTTTAGTAGCCAAGGTAAACAATCTTCTACTAAACCAGAATATTTTGTGCACTGGTAAGCTTTCTCAATTTATTGGGATGGTTGTTAAGGGGCAATGGGAATGGAGAGTTAAATCATCTGAATTTCCAACCTGAGATTTTGCCAGTTTTTTTTTTTGTATTAAACAACTACAATTTAGCAAACTACAGTATCTCTCACCTATATTATTCCATCTTTTAGACTTTGTCACACGCTGCATGAGTATATTTTTCCTAGCTTGGTCTTATAGTATTTTCTCTTGGTAAAAAGCAAGTTGCCAGACAATTACCTCGAGACTCTACATTTGCTGTTGTGGTATTTTTTCCCTATTTTTTTCTCTGCCATTTCGATTTAGATCTTAAAGTTCCTGAAGAATTCCAGATATTTCATTGTGTTGTGGTCTTTTTTAGGGGCCATTCATCCCTGTAGTAACTATCCCATCAGTAACTATCATCCCATCAGTAACTATCCCAAAGTCAAGGGAGACATTCAGAAGAGCAAAGATCTCACTTGCAACCAAAATTTCAATTGTCTCTGCAGGAAGATTATGGTTTACCTTAGGAGAAAGTTTCAGAAAGACACAGGAATGGAAATTGAAATTTTCTTCAGAAATTTGAGTTCCAGTATCCAAAGTTCCATGTGGGAATTGTCAATCATTTACATTCCAGGCAAAGAAAGGATTTTAGCTTGTTCCATTTTAGAACTCCAAGTTAAGGGGATAGGGTGTTTCTTACTTTTCTCCACTTGTACAATTAAAAGCTCTCCACTGATAATCCTTTACAACTTGAGGTCACAGAATACTTGGTCTCTCAGCACTCTGTCTTGAGTATACCAATTCTTCATTTAATGATTGTTGGAATTATTGGAAACCTTCTGAACAGCAATTGTTTATTCTTATTTCCTTTAATGTTTCACCCCACATAGAACCTTTTCTTTGGGGAGCTCAGGACCACATGCCACATTTGAAAGACTTAATTTGAATTTTAATTAGGCCTTGCTGGGCCAGTGGTCTGTGAGCCAAATTATCAAGACTTGCTGATGATCTGACAAGGAGAAAGCCAACCAGGGAAATTGAAAACAATAAGAAGTGAAGAAATGTGGAAATAGTAATATTAGTTTGTAAGAGGAGAAATTTCGAGGAGCCAAAGGGTAAAAATATAGAGAGGGGGCATATTGAAAAGTTCCTGGAGAAAAGGAACCCAGAAAGTTGTGGTGGGAAAACCCACTAAAGAGGTGCAATTGAGTAGAGAGAGGAGAAGGAATTTTCTACTGTGGCACTCTTCACAGCCCGGCTGAGGTACACTGTTATTAGATTCTGACTGTTCACTAATACTTGCTTTTTAAAACTATTTTGTATTTATTGTTATCAGAGGACATGAGAAATGATCTGTTATATAAAAGCCAAGCAACTGAAACAACAGAACAACTGGAACAACTGGAACAATGGCTTGCTATGACTTGCACTGCCATGGCCAACCAGCCCAATTGGAACCCTGATTATCCTTCCCCAAACTCCCAAGACACCTCCCCCTGGCTGGCCTTGCTCCTGATCAGTCCCCCCAACCCAAATCAGGAGCAGGGCCTGCCAGCCAACCTCCCTCATCCTCTCCCTGATGCTGACCAAACCCTATGGCCCCTACTGGGGCAGGCTGGCTGGGCCCCGCCCATGCATAAATTCATGCACTGGGGCTCTAGTTATTTAATAATATTATTAATGAATAATATTATTATGTATTGTTATGCATTAATAATTAATAATAATAATAACAATCTATAATAATAAAAATATGCTATTTAGACAGGCTGTACTTCTGGATGAATCCAGTGCCTGCTGGTGACTGGAAGGTCCTGGATGCCTGCCGGTGGCTGGAGGGAAGGCTGGTCACAGGTGCTAGAGGGAAGCTGGTGCTGTCACTTGGAGGAAGGAAGGCCTACTCCTTCATGAATTTCATGGGCCTCTAGTCTATATCCTATCTAATAAAGAGCAATATGCAAATTGACTGTCACTGCAACACACAAGATGGCCGCCCCATGTGGTGAAAGATGGCTGCCCCCATGTGGACACAAGATGGCCACCGCAAGATGGCCTACAGGGAAGGGCAGTTGGGGGGCACCAGGCCTACAGGGGAGGGCAGTTGGGGGCAACCAGGCCAGCAGGAAAGGGCAGTTAGGGGTGACTGGGTCAGCAGGGAAGGGCAGTTGGGAGGGACCAGGCCTGCAAGGGAGGGCAGTTGGGAGCAATCAGACCTGTAGGGGAGGGCAGTTGGGGGCAATCAGGCCAGCAGGAGAGGGAAGTGAAGGGAGACTGGGCCAGCAGGGAAGGGCAGTTGGGAGAGACCATGCCTGAAAGGGAGGGCAACCAGGACAGTAGGAGAGGGCAATTAGGAGTGAGTTTGGGGCATACAGTCTGACAGGGGAGCAGTTAGACATCAATAAGGCTGGCAGGGGAGTGGTTAGGGGGTGATCAGGCTGGCAGGCAGAAGTGGTTAGGGGCAATCAGGAAGGCAGGCAGGTGAGCAGTTGAGAGCCAGGAGTCCTGGATTGTGAGAGAGATGTCCAACTGCCCGATTAGGCTCAATTGGGCCTAAACAGGCAGTCAGACATCCCTCAAGGGGTCCCAGATTGGAGAGGGTGCAGGCTGGGCTGAGGGACACCCCTCCCCCCGCAAAAAAAATTTCATGCCTCTAGTATATGTGTGCGTGTGTGTGTGTATATATATATATATATTTATATATATATATATATATATATATATATATATATATATATATATATATATATATAGCTAAGCGACCGTTCAACTGTCTGACTGGTATCTATGATGCACAATGGCCACATGGTAGCTATGATGCACAATGGTCCAACTGTCTAACTGGTAGCTATGATGCTCAATGCAGTAGCTGCCAAGCTACAGTGACCTGACAGCAGCAGTTCTTGGGTGATGCACACCAGAATCAGAGAGGAGTGAGCCCGATTCCCAGGTGTGTTACCTGAGAACTGCCCTCTCACAATCTGGGACCTCTTGGGGGATGTCAGAGAGCCAGTTTTGGCCCAATCCCCACAGGCTAGGTCAAGAGACCACACCTGCTGGAGGGATCCCACTCACTCTGTAGATGCCCTCTGAGCTCTGGTACTGCCCCAGGTATAGCCAATTGGGGAGGGACCATGGGAGCTTGGATCCAGGGTGTGTCTGGCCTGTTTTGTCCAGTCTGGCCCCACTGGCCACCTTCTAATTAATTTCCTTTCAATGTGCATGAATCAATGCACCAGGGCACTAGTATGTAATAAATAAAAATTCCAGAAAAAGAAATAAAAATAAAGGGAACAAATTATCTACACTAATAAAAGAGAAATGTGCAAATTGACTGTACCTCCACTATGCCCACCAGCCAATCCAGAGTGAGTATGCAAATTAACCTGAATAGATGATGGCGGCTCTGCCCCCTAGCCGCTCCCAGCCTGGGGAGTTGGAGAAGTTGGGCGCCAGTGCCTGTGGCTGGTTGCAGCCAGGGAGTCCAAGAAGCCACCTGCTCTGTGATCCCAGGCTTCAGAAGCCACCCACTCCACATTCTGCCCACTCCATGTCCTGGGGGAGACAGAGAAACTGGGCCCCATTGCCTGAGGCTGGCTGTAGCCCAGGAGATGAGGAAGTTGCATGCCCTGTGATCCTAGGCTATAACCACCAGCAGAAGCCTCATGTCTGCCTCCCCCATGTCCTGGGGAAAATGGAGAAACTGGGTTCCAGTACCTGAGGCTAGGTGTGGTCCAGGAGAAGAAGAAGCTACCTGCCCTGTTATCTCAGGCTGCATCCACCTGCCTCATGTCCACCAGTCCATATCCTGGGAGAGACAGAGAAACTGGACCCCAGTGCCTGAGGCTGGCTGCATGCAGCCTGTGAGATAAAGAAGCCACCTGTCCTGTGATCCCAGGCCACAGCCAGCCAGAGAAGTCATCCACACTGCATCCTAGGGAAGACGGAGACATTGCCCACCCCATGGTCCTGAGCACCAGCACTTGTGGTTGCAGTCCAGGCAAAGCCACCTGCCCACCATCCCCTCCAGCTGCAGCTGGCCTGGGTACCTATGGCTGACCAGAGGGCGTGCCTGTGGTCAGCTGGAGGAGGAACCTTGGGTCCCGGGTGCAGGGCTGAGGCAGAGATGGTTAGGGGCAATCAAGCTAGCAGGGGAGCAGTTAGGGACAATCAGGCAAGCAGGCAAGTGGTTAGGAGCCAGCAGTTCTGGATTGTGAGAGAGATGTCGAACTGCTGGTTATCCCCTGAGGGGTCTCAGATTGGAGAGGGTGCAGGCCAGACTGAGGGTCACCCTTCCACCCCTCTCCCATCTCCCATGCATGAATTTTGTGCATCTACATATATAAAAAGCTAGTGTCTGTGACAACTGTGATGACCAAATGACTAGTCACCATGTGGTGCATTGAGCACCTCTCAGTCCCTCCCCCCTGGCCTATGAGCAAGGAAGGGTGGGACTGGGGATTGACAAGTGGACTGAATGGCTGATCTCTTGGTCCCTGCCCTCAGCCTGCAGGCTCCAATGGATGATGGATGGTGAACAAGGGAATTGGGGTGTGTGGCAGTAGGACTGGGCTGGCTGTCAGGCTGTTGGAGTCACCAGCTCATCCCCAGTTGCTTGGGGGCTCAGGCCTGTGTGAAAGCAAGTGCCAGTTATTTCACCTCCATTTGCTTGCCCTGGGCCGGCTGCTGATGGAACGTGCTGCCCACTCGGGGATGCTCACAATGGAGCACGTAGGTCATGGGCGCATCCCACAGCTTCCATCAGTGTCTCAAGCCCCAGTAGCAGCAGCAGCAGTGGCAGCAGTAGCAGCAGCAGCAGAGGCGGCAGTACCCACGTGAGCAGCCCTGAGTGGACAGAGCGTTCCATCAGTGGCTGGCCCTGCACACACACATGGAGGCGAAGTTGCTGGTGCTTGCTTTCCTACAGGCCTGCGCCCCCGAGCAGCAGGGGATGAGCTGGTGATCCCAACAGTCTGACAGCCTGGCAGTGGAGGCAGCGTTTTGACTGGGGACTAGGTGGAAGATGGTCCTGATCCCCAGAGGCTAGGCCTTCGGGACCTTGCCCCACAATTTCATGTACTGGGCCTCTAGTCAAGAATATAATTCAAGAAAAAAAATTAAAACTAAAGGACATGAATTTCTACACTGAGATTCCAAAATAATAAATTAAAAACAAACAAATAAAAAACCCCAAAATACCCAAGACTCACAATTATGAAATTCCAGAGCAACAGGAATAAAGAGAAAACTCCAGAAGCTTCTATAGATGAAAAACAAACAAATGTACAAAACAAAATAACACACACACACACACACACACACACACACACACACACACAGAACTAGGTTGTAAAATTGCACCAGACTTCTTTCTTAAAATTGTTAACCTTTTAAAAAATTATCAAGATAATGCATCTTTATTATTTGAGACAAACCCTAAAATATGGAAAAGAAGTAAAGACTTAATATTCAGTACCCTAAAAGATGATTAATACTTTATTTTCTTTTTTTTCCATTACAGCATAGTGGGTAGACAATCTTATACTTTACAAAGGGTTCCCCTGATAGTTCCAGTACCCACCTGGCACTGTACATTAGTATTAACAGTGTAAGTTGGAAAAACAATGCCTTTAAAGTTTTGGAAGAAATGTTTTCCAACTTGGAATTTTTTATCTAGTAGAGTTTGCAAATAAAAGGGAGAGTTTTAAAAATGCATATTAAGTCTCAAAACTGACCTTCCACACATCTTTTCTACAGAAGCTATTGGAAGATCAGAAGCTATTGGAAGCTCATTCCGGTAAGACAAAATAATAAATAAAGAGAAAGATAGGAGATCAGGACACTGTGCATCAGGTGTAAAAAAAGACAAGTAAAAAACATCAAAAAACAAACAAGTTCCCTGTTGATGAAGGGAAGGCCCAAAGCTACAGTTGTGCACATAGTGAAGGAAGAGATTAGAGCAGAAGACAGAGGGCTCCATTAGAGGAATCAAAACATATTAGATTCCTGATACAAGTGGCCAATGAGGAGGCTCCCCACCTCATCTCTGTCAAACTCAGTGATAGCACTAATCAATCACCCAACAAACAAACATTATTAACTAAATTACTAACTAAGAGAATTATATGGAGAAGAAAAGGTGTCATAGTCCACTCTATGGTTCAGCTGGGGACAATAATCACATATAACCAAAACTTGTTATATAATGTTATGGAAAGCTGGTGGGGAACAGAAAGGTAGAGATTGCACACATATGTGTACAATTATATGTGTGTATTTTTATTAGTATAAGAGAGTTAAATCCTTACCTGTTTTAACAGGGAACTGATATATCAGGTTTGAATTTAATTATATTGTTTAGAAAAATGAAAGCAGTTCTCAAAAGAATCAGCTAACAAGCTGAAAGCTGTTGCTTCCCTGGAGCAGGACTGAAAACAAAGGGTGAAAAAAGGTGAGGGAAGACTCCTGTTACTTATGATAACCTTTGTAGCACACTATTTTACCTTTTAAATTATGTAAAAATATTAATTTTATTAAAACAGGCCATCTGACACTATACTATATTTTGGGAACACCTTTTCATAACTTTACATAAATTACTGCTTCTAATTCACACGTAATTATTGTAAAAGGTAGATAAGCAACTTACTTTCCTCATTGAAAGCTATATGGTTGATACAAACTTCAGACGTAGAGAGGTTAAGAAATTTGCTAAAGGTTACACAGCTAATAGGTATTATAAATGGGCAATGAACTCAGGGCTAACTCCAGAGACTGCACTTATAATCACTACCATATTCTACTTCTCAAGTCATATTTGTGTAATGGTTAGGTAGCTTGCAATTATATACTTTAGCATGTCAATATTTCATAAAAGCATGATTCTAGTAAATGTAATAAAATTGTTTAATGGTA
The DNA here is from genome assembly GCA_027563665.1 of Antrozous pallidus. Taxonomy (NCBI): domain Eukaryota; kingdom Metazoa; phylum Chordata; class Mammalia; order Chiroptera; family Vespertilionidae; genus Antrozous; species Antrozous pallidus. Next base: position 7,612,096 of record CM050515.1, read on the forward strand.
AAAGTTAAAGAAATTAAGAACAGAACTGATGGGAAAATGGTTTTAAAGCAGATAGAAATAAGGCAATTCACAAGTGTGGATCACTGTACATTAGTCTAATGCTATTGGGCCAGGAGGTGGCAGAGCTGGAGCTCAAGCCAGATCTCGCAATTCAAAATAAAATGCTCATCTATATCACAGAATCATCCATCTGGAGATTGGGTATGACCTGCCAAGCAGAGCACTAGAAATAAGCAGTTCTGTGTTTTTGTCATCCACATTGCTGGGTGAATAGAGGAAAATAATGTGACTTATTTGAAGTGAGGACCACAAAATTGTCATAGAAATTATTCCATGTCTCTCTAGATGATTTTGAGTAATTATGAGTAAAGTAAATGTAAAGCATGGTGCTAATGCTAAGTGTATCTTAAGTGCAAAGTCAGAATGAATACTCCTTATTTACTTATACTAGGGGCACTGGGTGGGGGGGATGTCCCTTAGACCAGCCTGCACCCTCTCCAATCTAGGACCACTTGGGGGATGTCCAACTGCCAGATTAGGTCGAGCATATGTCTCACAATCTGGAACTGCTGGCTCCTAATAACTCACCTACCTGGCTGCCTGATTGCCCCTAACCACTCTGCCTGCCAACCTGATTGATACCTAACTGTTTGCCTGTTGACTGGGTCACCCCCAAATGCCCTCCCCTGAAGGCCTGGTCTCCCCAAACTGCCCTCCCCTGCAGGCCTGGTTATCCCCAACTGCCCTCCCCTGCTGGCCATCTTGTGACAATATTGGGGTAGCCATCTTGTGGTGACCATCTTTTGATGATATGGGGCAGCCATCTTATGATGGCCATATTGTGACATGAGGGTGTGAGAGTCAATTTGCATATTACCTCTTTATTATCCTATCTAATAAAAAAGTAATATGCAAATTTGATCATACCTTCGCTATGCTACCAGCCAATCAGGAGCAGGGGGCGGAGCTGAGGTGCATGCTAGGCGAGGGGTGGTCCGAGGGGCCAGGCTGCCATGGGGCCAGCAGGCCAAGGTGGCCACTGGGTTGGCAGGGGTCCAAATGCAGCCCCAGAGCCAGCAGGGTGTTTGGACCCACGCTGCCACTCAGAGGCCCGGCCTCAGCAAACCTGGGGCAGCCCGTACCCAGCAGGGCATCTGGACCCGTGCCACCGCCCTCAGGTCCAGCCTCAGCAAACCTGGGGTGGTGGCAGGGGTCCCGATGGCCACTCCCGACCCAGCAGGTGTTCCGGACCCACGCTGCTGCCCCTAGGCTCAGCCACACCACATTAAAGCTTCTTTTATTATTAGCATCTTAAATTAATGTGATACATTTATTACAATTGATGAGCCTTTATCGACACATTATCAACAAAAGTAAAATCGGCTGTTTACATTAGGGTTCATTCTTTGTGTTGAACATCTTACGGTCTTGACAAATGTACCATTAATGTAGTATCAGAACAGTTTCATTGCCCTAAAGATCACCTGTGGCCCACCTATCATCCCTCCCTGCTCTGAATCCCTGGCAGCCAGAGGGTGATCAGGCTGGCAGGCAGAAGGGGTTAGGGGCAATCAGGAAGGCAGGCAGGCAAGTAGTTGGAAGCCAGCAGTCCTGGATTGTGAGAAGGATGTCCAACTGCCCATTTAGGCCCAGTCCTACTGGGATTGGGCCCAAATGGGGTCCCAGATTGGAGAGTGTGCAGGCTGGGATGAGGGATACCCTCCCCTCATGCACGAATTTTATGCACTGGGCCTCTAGTCTATATATAATAGAGAAATATGCTAATTATAACCAGGAGGCAATATTGGGTCAACCGGACAGGAGGAGGTTGTTCACACTGCAGGGGGAGGTGGGGTAGTAGTGGCCTCTGTATGCCTGTGCTAGGGGAGGGCCTGATCAGCAACAGCCACCCTGCTTCAAGGGCCAACGAGCAAGGCAGGGCCAGACCAGCAACTGCTGTGGCTGCTGCTGGCCCCAGGGAGGGAGACAGGGGTGGACTGGCGACTCAAGGGTGGGCAGCAGCATGCAATTTCAAATCACACACAGGACTCCTAGTATAGGATAAGCAGATACAATATTTTGGGAGTGAAGTTGAAATTTTCTATTTCAGCCACATTTAATTAATTTGCTTATAGAGCTAAAAAGGGCAGATGACTGTCTTGATGTTGCAGAATGTTTGCTATAAGGAGAGTGAGGAGGGACAGGTCACATATATTTGTCATTGCCCCTAACTCCTTTTTGATTATCTTAGAAAAACTGAACAAGATCCCACAGCATTGAGGTGTGGGAGAGTGGGCAATTGGCATATATTTCTTCGTGTTCAACCTCTTAGTGCCCTAGATTATCTCTTTAGGACCAGCCCTGACTTTGATATTGAATTTTTCAGGCTTAAAACACAAATAATTACTTGCATAAACTCTTTAACCCTGGACCCTGAGCATGACTAAACTTGCCCCTGCATTTGGTGTCTTTCATTCCACATTCTCAGCAGGATGGAAATGTAAACAGTGATTATCGTGTTGTGGACATCCTATCTAATAAAAGAGTAATATGCAAATTTACTGTACCTTCGCTACACCCACAAGCCATGCCCACCAACCACACCCATCAGCCAATCAGGAGAGGGGGCGAGGAAGAGGCGGTGGGTGAGCACGCGAGGTGGGGGCGAGGCCAAGGTGTGTGTGAGGCAGCCAGCAAGTGCGGAGGGGTGGAGATTCCCCCCCCCCCCCAGGGCCTGGCATTCATTGGAGGCCAGGACAAAGGTGGTTGCTAAGCACACGAGACGTGGAGCAGGGCTGAGGCACATGTTAAGTGTGGTGCGGGGCCGCCAAGGTGCATGCAAAGTGGGGGGCAGGGCCGAGGTGCAAGCAGCGGCCTTGCCACCAGGGCAAAGGCCTGAGCTGGGGGAGGGGGGCCGAGGCATGCAGCAAGCATGGGGCCCCCAGGGCCGGGTGGTTGCTGGGTGGTTGCCAGTAGCCAGGGCTAAGGCCAGGGCTGGGGGGGCAGGGCCGAGGCGGCTGGGGCAGAGCCAGCCATCTGCCCCATTGAGGGGGCAGGTTGGGCTGAGGGATCACCCACCCCCAGTGCATGAATTTCATGCACTGGGCCTCTAGTGAGATTATAAAACTTTATATACTGTGGGTGCCTTTAACTTTATAAAATTGTTTTTATGTTCCTCTTGGAGTTGGCACAAGACTAGAAAGGGCTGAATTGCAGGTTCTGAGGAGCCCTCTTGACTTCTCAACCACTAACTCATGTCAAATGAAATCTTAGAAGTGACTTTAAGCAGTCTGGTTTTATGATACCTGGTTATGTTTTCCTTAACCACTTTCACAATTTAGCTTTAAAACTACCTCATCTTTGTAAATCAATGAGACTAAGCAGTGTCAGCTGCTGGCTTAGAGTTGTTTCTCTGAGGGAGGTGTTAATATTTTGTGTTCTCACCTCCATCCCTTGGAGGCGATTAGCTTACATGCTTGGAGCTCTTAGTTCCACCCCAGATATTAGACTAAGGCAAAGTCATGTACAAATGATGTGGAAGTCACATGCTTCTAAACCCACATTCACAAGCTTTGTACTATATCAAATACCCAAAGAAAGAATTATTATTCTCTCACTTATACGTTAAGAATTCGGGTTTATTTCAAGTGGGAGACATGAACAAGCTACCTGCCCATGGATAATAGAATATTCCAGCTTCCTTCTCTTCCCTGTATTTCTCTGTTTTAGTATATTGTTCCATTTTACTTTACCATTCCTGGGAAGAGTAGCTCAAAACTGTGATACTTTTGTTGCATGTTAGGTTAGTTTGTCTCTTTTTTTTGGAGAGCTTAGTTATGAGCTTAAATTTTAGATTTGCACTTTAAATTAATATACTTTAATTTTTTTTATTGTTTAAAGTATTACATATATCTCCTTTTTCCCTGATTAACCCCCCCCCCCCTTGCCACTTCCACCTCACAGGACAAGTCCTCTTGGACCCAGTGTCTGTGTCTATTGGTTATGCAAATATGCATGCATACAAGTTCTTTGGTTGGTCTCTATCCTGATTGGCTGCCCCCTAACACCCCTCCTCCTCCTGCCTCACCTTTTCTCTGAGGTTGGGCAGTCTATTCAGGGTTACCTTGTCTCTGGATCTATTTTTGTTCATCAGTTTATTTTGTTCATTATATCCCACATATGAGTGAGATGATATGATATTGATCTTCCTTGGACTGGCTTATTTCACTTAGCATAATACTCTTCAGTTCCATCCATGCTGTTTCAAATGGTAAGAGTTCCTTCTTTTTTATAGCAGCATAGTATTCCATTGTGTAGATATACCACAGTTTTTAATGTGCCCATCTGCTGATGGCCACTTAGGCTGTTTCCAATCTTTAGCTATGGTGAATTGTGCTGCTATGAACATAGGGATGCATATGTCCTTTCTGATTGGTATTTCTGGTTTCCTGGGATATAGAACTAGAAGTAGGACCACTGGGTCAAATGGGAGTTTCATTTTTAACTTTTTGAGGAAACTCGATACTTTCTTCCAAAATGGCTGCACCAGTCTGCATTCCCACCAGTAGTACACGAAGGGTCTTTTTTCTTCACATATATGCCAGTACTTGTCATTTGTTGATTTAGTGATGATAGCCATTGTGACAGATGTGAGATGGTACTGCATTGCTGTTTTGAATTGCATCTCTCAGATGATTAGTAACTTTAAGCATGTTTTTATATGTCTCTCGGCCTCCTGTATGTCCTCTTTTGAAAATTGTTTAGTTAGGTCCATTGCCCATGTTTTGTTTGGATTGTTTATCTCTCTTTCATTAAGTTGTATGAGTTCCTGTAAAAGTTAGAGATTAAACCCTTATCTGAGATAGCATTGGCAAATATGTTCTCCCATTCAGTGGGCTTTCTTGATGTTTTGTTGATGTTTTCTTTTGCTGTGCAGAAGCTTTTTATTTTGATGTAGTCCCATTTGTTTATTTTCTCCTTAGTCTCCATTGCACTAGGAGCTGTATCATAAAGATATTGCTGTGACATATGTCTGATATTTGCCTGCCTATGGCGTCTTCTAAGATTTTTATGGTTTCCCATCTTACATTTACGTCCTTTAACCATTTTGAGTTTATTTTTGTGTATGGTGTAAGTTGGTGATCTAGTTTCATTTTTTTTTGCATGTATCTGTCCAATTCTCCCACCACCATTTATTGAAGAGACTGTCTTGACGCCATTGTATGCTCTTGCCTCCTTTGTCAAATATTAATTGAACATAATGATTTGGGTCTATTTCTGGGTTCTCTGTTCTGCTCCATTGGTCTATATGTCTGTTCTTGTGCCAGTACCAGGCAGTTTTGAGAACCATGGTTTGAAATATAGCTTGATATCTGGTATTGTGATCCCTTTGACTTTGCTCTTCTTTCTCAGGGTTGCTGCAGCTATTAGGTTTTTTTGTTTGTTTGTTTTGTTTTGTTTTGTTTTGTGTTTTTTTGTTTGTTTGTTTGTTTGTTTGTTTTAGGAGAGTTTGTTCTAAGTGTGTGAAATAATATGTCCTTGGTATTTTAATGGGGTTTGAATAGAATCTATAAATTGCTTTGGGTTGTTAGGACATTTTAATGATGATAATCCCACCAATCCATGAACACGGTATGATTTTTCATTTGTCTATGTCTTCCTGTATCTCTTTTTTTCAATGTCTTGTAGTTTTCTGAGTACAGGTCTTTAACTCCTTGGTTAAGTTTATTGCTAGGTATCTTAATTTTTTTTGTAAAATGGTAAATGGGATTTTTTTTTAATTTCTCTTTTTGTGAATTCATTACTGGTGTATAAAAAAGCCATAGATTTCTGGGTTAATTTTGTATCCTGTTACATTGATGAATTTATTTATTAAGTCTAGTAGTTTTTTGATGGAGTATTTGGGGTTTTCTAGGTACAATATCATGTCATCTACAAATAATGATAATTTTACTTCTTCTTTCTAACTTGGTTGCTTTTTACTTCTTCTTCTTGTCTGATCGCTATGGCTAGCACTTCCAGTACTATGTCAAACAGGAGTAGTGAAAGTGGCCATCCCTGTTTTATTCCTGTTCTTAGAAAAAATAGTTTTAATTTTTGCCCATTGTGTGTGATGTTGGCTGTAGTTTTGTCATATAAGGTTTTTGTTATGTTGATATATGATCCCTCTATTCCCACTTTGCTGAGAGGTTTCTATCAAGAAAGGATGTTGGATTTGTCAAATGCTTTTTCTGCATTGATTGATATCATTATGTGATTTTTGTCTCTCAATTTGTTTATGTGATATATCACATTTATTGATTTTCAGATATTATATCCTCCTTGCATACCTAGAATAAATCCCACTTAGTCAGGGTGTATGATCTTTCTAATGTAACACTGGATCTGATTTGCTAGAATTTTGTTGAGGAATTTAGCATTTATGTACATCAAGAATATTGGCTTATGATTCTCTTTTTTTTGTGGTGTCTTTATCTGGTTTTGGAATTAGGGTGATGCTGGCTTCATAGAAAGAGCTTGGAAGTGTGCCGTCTTCTTGAATATATTGGAATAGTGTGAGGAGGATAGGTTTCAGTTCTTTGAATGTTTGGTAGGACTTCCTTATAAAGCAATCAAGACTAGGGCTTTTGTTTGCTGGAAAATTTTTGATTACTGCTTCAATTTCTTCGGTAGTTATTGGCCTATTCAGGTTTTTTTTATTCTTACTGGTTGAGTTGTGGAAGCTTGTATTTTTCTAAGAATATGTCCATTTCTTCTAGGTTGTCCAGTTTGTTGTAATAGAGTTGTTCATAGTATTTTTTCATACTCCTTTGTATTTCTGCAGTCGGTTGTTAGTTCACCTCTTTCATTTCTGATTTTTTTATTTGGGTCATCTCTCCTTGCTTCTTGGTGAGCCTTGCTAGAGGTCCACCTATTTTGTTTATCCTTTTAAAGAACCAGCTCTTGATTTTATTGATTTTTTTTGTCTCTGTGTTATATATTTCCATTATGATCTTTATTATTTCCTTCCTTCTGCTTATTTGGGGTTTTTCTTATTGTTCTCTTTCTAATTCTTTGAGTTGTAGGATTAGATAATTTATTGCCATCATTTCTTGTTTTTTTGAGGTAGGCCTGTAATGCTATGAATTTCCCTCTCAGGACTGCTTACATTGTGTTCCATAGATTTTGGATTGCTTTGTTTTCATTGTGGCTTGTTGCCATGATGCTTTTTATTTCGTCTTTGATCTCTTTGGTAACCCAATCATTGTTTAATAACATGCTATTTAGCCTCCAAGTATTTTGTTTTTTCATTGTAGTTGATTTCTAATTTTATGCCATTGTGATCTGAGAAGATGCTTCATATGATTTCAATCTTCTTGAATTTGAAAAGACTTTGCCCGTGCCCCAAAGACTTTGAAAATATCCATGTGAGAAGAATGTATGCTGTAGCTTTGGGGTTGAATGTTCTAAAGATGTCAATTAAATCCATCTGATCTAGTGAACCATTTAATACTGATGTTTCTTTGCTGATTTTCTATTTAGAGGATTTATTCAGTGGTGCAAATGGGGTATTAAAGTCCCCTTCCATGACTGTATTGCTGTTGCTCTTTCCCTTGATATCTTCCAGAAGTTTTTTAAAAATATATATTTGGGTGCTTCTGTATTAGGTGCATATATGTTTATCAGAGTTATATCCTCTTGATGTATCAGTTCCTTTAGTATTATGAAATGGCCTTTCTTATCTCTTGTTATGGTCTTCACTTTAAGGTCTAATTTGTCAGATATCAGTATTACTACCCCAGCTGTTTTCATTTCCATTTACCTGAAAAAAATTTTCTACCCCTTCACTATCAATCTGTGTGAGTCCTTTGTTCTGTGGTGGGTCTCTTGTAGACAGAAGATATATGGGTCATGTTAACTCACCCATTCAGATACTCCATGTCTTTTGATTGGAGCATTTAATCCATTTATGTTTAAGGTTATTACTGATAGGTACTTGTTTTTAGACAGTTTTATTCTTTATGCATGTGTTCCTTCTTTCCTTCCTATTTCTTCTTTTTACAGCAGTCCCTTCAGCATTTCTTACATTGGTGGCTTGGTGGTAATAAACTCCCTTAGACTTTTTATGTCTGTGAAGTTCCTGATTTCACCCTCAACTTTGAATAATAGCCTTGCTGGGTATAGTATTCTTGGATTTAGCCCCTTGCTTTGCATAACTTGGTATATTTCATTTTATTCCCTTTGGCCTGATGTGTTTCTGTTGAGAAATCATTTGATAGTCTAATTGAAGATCCCTTATAGGTAACTTTCTGTATCTCTTTTGCAGCTTCTAAGATTCTTTATTTTGTTGTTGGTGCTTGAAAATTTAATTATGATGTGTCTTGGTATTGGTCTTTTTGGGTTCATCTTCTTTGTAACTCTGTGATCTTCTTGGACATGTGTGAATTTTTTCTTCCCAATATCAGGGAAGTCTTCTGTCATTATTTCTTCAAATAGGTTTTCTATTCCTTGCTCAGTTTCTTCCTTTTCTGGCATTATTGTTATGCGGATGTTGTTTCATTTTGTGTTGTCCCCAAAGGAATCTTAAGCTCTCCTCCTGCTTTTTAAGTTTTTTTTTCCCCCAATTGCTTCTCTTCTTGGGTATTTTTTTACCTTGTCTTCTATATCACTGATGGGATCATCAGCTTCTTCTAGTCTACTGTTGATGCTGTTTATTGTGCTCTTTATTACCGTTATGTCATTCTTCACTTATCCTTGGTTCTTCCTCATTTCCTTTAGATTCTTACACATGTTGAACTTCTCTTCCATTCTTTTCAGTGTCCTTATGACCATTGCTCTGAATTCTTTCTTTGACACATTTTTTTGCATCCATTTTGTTTACTTCCTTTTCTGTCGATTCTTCCCCCACCCTCCACCACCCCCATATGGGGGTTTCTTCCTTCCTTCCTTTCTTTCTTCCTTCCTTCCTTTCTTTCTTTCTTTCTTTCTTTCTTTCTTTCTTTCTTTCTTTCTTTCTTTCTTTCTTTCTTTCTTTCTTTCTTTTTCTTTCTTTCTCCATTTTTGGTCCTCTCAGGGTGTCTGGTTCTATGACTCACTCTTTACCACATTGACCAAAAGGCACAAAATACAACTTGAAAAGACACATCACAGAGGGAACAACACACAAATCTATTCACGGCATCAATAACCCCAGCTAAAGGTGACAATTAGAAAAAAGAGAATTAGGGGAGAGAAAGGAGCGTAAAAATGATATTGAGAAAATGAAAGAGAGAAAAGAAAACGAAGGGGAAAAATTATACAAATATGGTGAGAAAACTCCAAAAACCCAAGAAATAAACCAAAAAATGCAAACAACAAACACTCCTCCCCCCCAAATAAAAAGGGGTAACTGACTCTGAATAGGCAGACGTTATTTCCAGAAGGTAAGGTAAAGGAATTGAATGAGTGGTGGAATATCCAGGATTCAGTATAGAAGAGGTAGAAAGAGAATGAGTCTATAAGAAGAAAAGTAAAAAAAAAAAAAAACCTCAATAAAATAAAATAAAAATTAATTTAAACATTAAAAAATATATTATATGTATATAAGATAATTTTTTGCCCTTCTTTAATCTATCTATATACTTATCTATTTTTGGAAAAGGAGACTAGAGAGCAGACAGGCCTGAGTTTAGTTAGTGAAACTAATCAAGCATTCTCTAGGTGTCCCCTGTCCTTTCCCTCATGGAGTGTGTCCTCAGCTATGTTTGTTTAGTTTGCCAATTCTGGGGGGATGTTATTTGATTCAGCTGTTTCTTCTATATGCTCTGTGAGAAGGTACAGGACACATCTACCTATTAGGACACCATTTTGTCTACCCCTGGAGAAACTTTTCAAACTGCTTTACTTTTAATCTGGATCTTGACTTTGTTCAAAAAATTAAACTACAACATTAGAATAATAAATTAATCAACTTTTGATTTTTCTCAAAATAAGAATCCAATTAAATGTACTTCTATCCACCCATAGAATCATTTGTTGCATTAAAGCTTTCATCCAAATAATTTTCTAGATCTCAATAATGACCTTTATGAAATGATTTTATCTATGAATACTCTTTCCAACATATGGCCATAGCTTTAAGATAAATGGTTTGTTTGGGTTAGGCTAGCGTAGAACAAAGTTTTGGGTCAGTGATTCTTTAGAAACTCTCCTCTTCATCTTGGCTCTCAACTGTCCCTGCAGGAAACTATGGCAGCTTATTAAAACCAGGAACACAGAAGCAGAGCTACAAGAAACTTGTGGAGGGAGAATGGGGGGACCTTCTATTCAATGTCTATAGTTATGCTTCAATTGAGATTCTCCACATAGGTGATTGTTTCAATAACACTTTTGTTTTAAAATCCATTGGATGAAGGAGAATGTCTGAAAGTCATCCTTCAGTATAATTAATGTAATTTGTGGTTGCTGATAAAGTTAATAACCTTTGCTATTAAGGGCTTGGTTTCCCCCCCCCCCCCCGTCACTTATCTACTTCTTCTCTTTAGGGAAACCTCACTTCTTATTAGTGCAAGTGTCTTCACTTAAACAAAGGCTTGTGGAGAAATTTGTGGATTTTAAAGATCCACCTCTTGACCTGTTACCACTAAATTTTTTAATGAAACTATCCCATTAACTTTGGCTCCTCATTGCCAGTTTTGCTAGCTAATGCACCTTGGGGAAGAGGTAAGACTGGCTGTAACAATGGAAGATCGTACCTTTCCTCTGTGATATAGCAGCTCATCATATTGTATCCAGTTGGATTCTTATGCCATCCCAACTCTCTAATGAAGCCAGGGAAGAGATTTTCAACCTGAGGGCATGGTCATATGACTTGGGGGCAGTATCTTCAGGTGGTGTGTTCTAGGGACTATGGGTCTAGCACCACCCTTAAGAGGAAGAGGCTCAAACTACACTATATATTTACAAGTACAATCAGTTAAAGCATCTAAAGTAGCCCAAGGAAGAGAGAGAATTCATATAGGAGAGCCTGGGAGCAGGATGGTGGGGAAGGTTTCTGGCAGCATTACTTCCTCCTTTTGTGAAGATATGTACCTTTTTGTCTGTGTATGTTGGAAACCAGGCTGGTCAGGTGATCATGAACAGCATGAATGTTCTCACCTCATCTCTTTAACCTGATAGTGAACCAGATGGGACTAAGTGAAAGGGAAGACGGAGGGAGGGGAGATGATCAAGGCAACAAGGGAAATGGAATTGGTTCTGTGCTGTTTCAAACCCTGGAGAAGGGTGTGGTTCTGGTATGGCTCCCTGATGCCTTTCATTCTTGAAGACCCCCGTCTGCTCCTTTCCAGTCACCAACTTTCATTTATCCAACTGTATTGTCCTTGGGATGAAGTCAAGCCTCCTGAAGGTTATGCATAAGGCCCCTCATGCTGTCATTGTTTCTCAGCAAAGTGACCCAATACTTCTCTCTACATGCTAATCACGCCAGCTGTGTTTTAGTTCTCTCTCTCTAACATGCTCCCTCTAACCTCCAGGATCTGATAGACACTTTATTTTTCTTCTCTTCCTAGAACTCTGGGTCAAACCACCACTTCAGTTTCACCTGGAGACATGTGTGCACATACCATTCTCTCTTAGAGATTCTGATTCAAAAGGTTGGGAGACACCGATCTGGAATATGTAGTTCCAAAGGCTCTCCTGGACATTCTGAAGAGCAGCTGAGTTTGGGAAGCATGTGTAGACATGACTCCTCTTGGAGCTTCACTGATCTGCTCCTCTGATTCTCAGTTGTTCCTGTCCAAAACGAACTGCAGTGTCTCTAATTGTATGTCTCCTCTATGGATGTCAATTAGTGAGGGCAAGGTCTCTGTCTGGCTTTGAATTGGTTCACAGAATGTTTGAATTGAACTGACACTTTCTTCCTCTTCTGCTCTTGCTAAAGAAAAAGCAAACTTTTTGGGCTAGTTTGTTTGTGTTTACAGAAACAAGATTTAATGCAAACAAGACACTAGGAAAATTACAAAACTGCAAAAATAAATTCTAACAAAAGCTGGTAATTTGGTCCTTGGTGGTTGTTTAAGTTTGAATGATACCAAACCCACATTTTTGCTTAACATTTTTTGGCAAAAATTTACTCCAGTGAAATCTCTGCTTCTCATTTCATCAGTCTTTTATACCACAATGTGGAAGGCATTATTAAGTTTTCTCAGGAAGAAGGCTTACATGCCTGATTTGTTTCCCTGTCACCCCAATACTTCCCCCACCTTTCTCACTGTCACACTCATGCACTTTTCTGAGAGATCCTGCCAGGACTGAGAAAGTAAACCTGATCATTGTGGGGTTCTTAAGTCTGCAAGATTCTGTCATCTTCCTTGGCTCCCCACTCTCCCATTTTAAGCAGACCCTTGTTTATAGAAGTCTCCTGAAGTAAATTCTTTTCATGGTAACTGAACCAAAATAACTGATGCTAACTCTTATCAGTAAATAGGAAAGACACAGTTTTATGCTATTTGCTGTTATTTTTGTTGATACAGATGCTATAATCTGATTTGAAGATTGAAGGCATGATTTTATTTTGGAGGATTAAAAAAAAAGGAAAAACAAAGCCAGCACCATTTAAAAAAAGAAAGCATGTAATGATTAAATATACTTTCCCAGAGAAAAGAGGAGCAGATGTCCTGTCTCTCTCATGGAGTGGGAGGGTGTGGAGACCTAGGGGAGTTGTACCCAGAGTACATTTCATAATCTTAAAAAGTCGAGGGTTTTGAGGAAAGTCCCTAAACATGGGAGGTCTGGTTGGGGTAAATCATTCTTGTACAGCAACACAAAAGGGAATTTACCACATTTTTTTTGGCAGTCACATATTTTTGAATTTTTCCCAAAGTCACAAGATGTGATTGTTATCACTACAAATTAATGATATTTTTGAAATTGACATTAAAACAACCTCTTTTCACTTGGTTAAGACAGTTTTGAGTAAATTATTATAGTGATTTCCAGAAAAGCCACCCATGAAGAAGAAAAGACAGGCCACAATGAAAAGTAAAGCCACTTTAGAGGAAAAACCATTAACAATGTAGGTGCAAAAGACCTGAAATTCTTATTCTAATTCATGTAAAGTTATTCTGAAACAGGTAAGACTATCAGAATCTCCTAAGGAACCTTTTCAAAAGCATCCCTGCCTTCCCTTATCTTCTTCCAAAGTATAGGCTTCTATAATTTGAAGCACCTTCTTTAATTTTAGAGCCAGTGCCATAAAATATAAACTGGGAAAGGTAGCTTCTCTGGCTTTTTGAGAGGGAGGATGACTTTGTATCACCTTGTTCATTTGACAGCCAGCTTCTAAAATCCACTTCATGACCCTGGTCCTGTTCAGACAGTTGAGCCTCTGAAAGCGACGGCAAAGGCTTGTTTTCCCTTAGACATTTGTTTCCAAGTGTCAGCTGCTCATTTTATGTGCTGTATCTGTGATTAAACTTTCTGTTTATCATCCTAAATAATAAAAGTATAGTATGTAAATTGTTCCCTTGACTGGGAGTTGTCCAGGAGTTTGAGCAGGGGTCTGGGCTGGCCAAGGGGAAGGAAGGAAGGCCCTGGCCGGCAGCAGTGGCAGACAGCCAGGGGAAAGTAGGGAGTACCTGGCTGGTAGCCAGCAACTGCTAGGGACACTACCAGTGCACAAATTTCATGCACTGGGCCTCTAGTTTATTATAATGTTATTTTTTTATGATCTCTCAGTGAACTGGAAATATCCTTATATCTGAAATCTTCTGGGACTCACATCAATCTGCAGTTTTAGTTTATAGACCTAGAAAGGGAATGAGAGATTGTTTCCCACAATTTTGCAGGAATTCATTTTGTAGTATTTAAGTCAGTAGCTGCTTGGATATTTTAAAAAACTAGGATCCATTACCTCATGAGGAAGTGCATTTTATTTGTGAAGAGTGCATTATTGAGCCAAATAAAACCCATTCTCTTTTTAAAGTCATCCAGTTCTAGGAATCTTAGAGATAAATGACATGTCCTCCCCCGATAACTGCTCATGAATCTCAAATCAAGCTGTTGGTTTACTTAGGAGTGGAACACTCACATTTAGCAATCACAGACTGAATGTCCTCTGCTGAATTTGACTATTTAGCAGATTCACCATTCTTCTGATAATTAAGTAACCAATCTGTTGCTGGAGGATTAGGTGGTGGAATTTCTCCATTGCTAGTGGGAGCAGGGATTCTTGGAGCACCACTAGAATAGGAATTTCCAGAAGCCCCCAAAGGAGGATGAGGTGTGCTAGAAAGCTATATTTGAGTGGAATTACATTTCTCAGGTTGCAAAGTCCCATGTTCCTTAAACCAGTCCTGGAAAAGGTGTACCACAGCTCCAGCAGAACCAAAAGCAGGGCCAATGTCCAGAGTTTTCCTTCCGTGATAGAGCTGAGTCTGATGAAGCATCAGGCTGATTATAGTCCATTAGTCCATTATGTGAGTTCCACATGTTCGTGAGCCACATGGGTCAATGCAGGGGAGTGTGTCCCCGGTAACAGGAGTCCCAGAAAGCAATAGAACCAAACAGCCGGAGAGAACGTTTTTTATTCAAGAATTAAGTATCTTAGATTTCGTGCCCTTGCAGTGGCCATACTATTCTGGACACTGACTTGTTCTCAGGTATGACTGACAGATAAGCATCTTCCTATATCACTCAGACCTTACTAGTCATGCATCTATTGTCCAATCCTTTCCCCAGTGACTTGTGGGGGAAAGATGTGGAGAATATTAACTGCAGCTTCCTGGCTGTATAAATGGCATGCCTATATTATCTCTCTTCTTTGCTTCTTTCCTGTTAATACTAACCAGGTTATTACAATGGTATCAAATCCATAGCGGGTCACAGTAGAATGTCAAAGGCTCTCTGTCCTGGAGGAGATGATACGGGTCACCTTGTGGGGCTGCCTACAGGCATGGCTTCAACTCTAATTTCTCCTGCAGGACACTGGTTCAAACTGTCAGTCAGTTCTGCACAACAACAGCAAAAATACAACATTTGGCTTCTGATTGCTACATTTTCACATCATTAACTGGTGGTTTTGGCATTACTAGGATACAGTTTTAGTTTTTGTGTGTATAGATAATAATAACCACTTGCTATCTGGATTGCTGGGGTAATTTCTTACATTTCTGCTCCAGAAATGTGTGTACTAAGTAGATATGTTTTCACGGTTAATACTAAACTTGCTTTTTAAAATTAATTAATTAATTAATCAATTTATTTATTTATTTATTTTTATTTTATTGATTGATTAAGATATTACACATATGTCCACTCCTTCTCCCCACTTAACTCTCGCTCATGCCATCACCCCCTCCCCCTGGTATCTGTGTCCAATGGTTATGCTAATTTGCATGCCCTTATGTGCATACAAGTCCTTTGGTTGATCTCTCCTCCTTAACCTCTGTTATAGTAATAATAATAAGGATAAAATAAAATATAGAATAAGTATTAAAGTGTGGAATTAAAGTGTGATATTTCTGAAAGTATGGAATGTAAGGTAACCAAATTCATAAGCACCCTTGAGTGGCCTGTATGTAGAAAATAGATAAAGTGATCTGTATCCCATATGTAAGACCAGATAGCAAGGCTCCTGGGACCCAATGATAAGACACACTGAAGCCGCCCATCTGAGCAAATAAAAAGAGCAAGCCCCAGAGGAGATCAGAGACACCTGTTCTGCTCCTCCACAGACAGACGCTCTCCACTCGGCTACCTGCATCTGCCCAAGCTCTGCTGTGGACCGTGAGCCATTAAACCGAGGTCTCAAACAAGACGCCAAGCTGCAGCTGCAATGCCCAATGTTCAGTGTGCATGTGTGTCTGTTGGCGTGGATCCCTGGGTGGCCTGCCAAGGTCTGGAAACCACCAGGACTCTGGTAAATAAACAGTGTGCGATTTGTGCATTGCATGTCTGTCTCCTGTGTAATTTATGCTCAGTCAATATTAAGTGAGTACCTTGAGTCATACGTGTTAGTGTCTGTTTAGAGACTGGCTGAGGCACCCTTGGCCACCTGTGCTTACGTCCCTGAAGGAGAAATTGGGACACTCCCACCATTCCCTACCTTCCCTCTGAGGTTTGACAGTCTGATTAATGCTTCTCTGTCTCTGGATCTGTTTTTGTTCATCAGTTTATGTTGTTTATTATATTCCACAAATGAGTGAGATCATGTGATATTTATCTTTCTCTAACTGACTTATTTCACTTAGCATAATGCTTTCCAGGACCATTCATGCTTGCTTTTAAATTAAAAATTTGGATCCATTTAAATTCATAGTTTTCTGAAAAATACTGATGCAATTCCTTTTTTTTTTTACTAATGTTTACAAATTTCTATCATCTCAATACTTACTTTGTATTCCATTTAGCTCCTTCATTGACATTTAATAAAGGTTTTAAAGACACTCTCTACTGCAGTTCCTTTCAAAATTCCATGTGTTTGATATTGATGAGAATCTTGTGCTTGCATCCTGGAGACACTGTGTGGATTTAATTCAAGACCAACCCAAAAGGGAAGATTGATTCGTAAAGTAGTTCCCTCTGCTCCATGTGACTCAACACTTTTGGTATGAATTATCTTCCCCAAAAGAGATGTTGATGTCCTAATTGCAGTAACTATGAATGTGACCTTATTTGGAAATTGGTACATTTACAGATACAATCAAGTTCAGATGGGGTCATAAGATCCTATTGGATTGTGACTGGTTTCCTTATTAAAAAAAGAAAAAAGGAGATACACATAGACATACACAGAGGAGAAGGCCATATGAGAATGAAAGCAGATATTGGAGTGATGCAGCTATAAACCAAGGAACACTGAGGATTTTGGTACAACCAGAAGGTAGGAAGAGGCAAAGAAGGTTCCTCCCCTAGAGCCTTCAGAGAGAACCTGTTCCTATCTATACCTTATCTTCAGACTTCTAGCTTCCATAACTGAGAGAAACAACTCTGTTGTTTTCAGTCAGCAAGTTGTGACACGTAGTTAAAGCAGCCATAGGAAACTAATACAGTGCTCAAAAGGGCTTTTAGTTTCCATGGACTAAAGAGGAATTACTTTGGAACTCCTGTTTTCCTGAGTCCTGGTGCTAAAAATAGAGCCTGGGAGGAAGAGTTAAAATATCCAGGCCTCGTAGCTGTGAACAATCACTTACCCTGTGAGCCTCGGGTTACTAACTCCCTCCCTCACCCAACAAGTGTCTGCTGAGCTTGTATGAGTCCTGGTTCTTTTATGAGCTTTCATTCTAGTAGGGGAAGACAGACAATACACAGTGAGACAGATAAGAAAATAATGATGCCATTACAGACAGTGTTTTGCATCAGGGGGACAATAGTGTGCTCCTGGATCTGGCCATAGCTCCTAAAATATTTGCAATCTCCAGAGTGAGAAGAGTACCTTTTGTATGCTAGTGAGATGACTAGTGGTTGAAGAAGCTTAGATAATTTCAGGATGAGGCTAGCTAGCAGAAAGACCAAGGCATAATGAAAAGTTTGTAACTTTCAGCTGTAATCCCCTACTGGAGAAGGAGAAGGGACTAGGGATTGAGTTAATCGACAAACAGACAATGATTTACCCAACTATGCTTACATAAAGAAACCTCCATGCAAACCCCTACAAGTTGGTGAACACCTTGAGGGAGGGTTGGTATGCAACTGGGGAGGGCTAGAAGCTCCATATGTCTCTCCTGACAACTTGCCCCATGAAGCTCTTCCATTTGGTTGTTCCCAAGTTAAACTCTTTATAATAAACTAGAAATATTAACTAAAGTGCCTGAGTTTTGAGAGCCATTCTAAAAAATTACTAAACCCAAAAGAAAGCTGTTGTGGTAGACCCCTGATTCTGTAGACAAGTTAGACAGAAGCATGGTTAACCTGGAGATGCAAAACATGCAACAGGCATCTGAAGTGAGGGCAGTCTTATGGGACTGAGCCCTTAACCTTTGGAGTCTGATGTGAGTGCCAGAATTGGATTTTAGGACACCCAGTTGGTTTACAGAAAATTGGAGAACTGATTGGCATGAAGGGAAAAACCATACCTTTGGTGTTAGAATACAGTGAATAGAAACAAACCAGAAATGGGATCATTAAAATTAACACCCAGACAGAGGAACACCAAGATGGCGGCATAGGTAAACACCTATTGTTCTGCCCCATGCAACGATTTAAGAACTACAACATAACAGCAGAACAGACAGCACCCAGAATCGCCAGAAAGCTGGCTGAATGAAAACTCCACTAATAAGAGTAAAGGTGGGACGCTGAGACTCAGGAGCGGCGGGAGCGCAGCCTTTCAGACGGAAATAGGTTAGGAGCCGTCCTGGTCGCGCGTGCAGGCTGGGGCTGGAGCAGCACCCCAGGCCGGATTTATCCTACGGGGAGGGCAGAGACGTCCCACTACACGGACTCCCCAGCGCCAGGCGAGGTCCGAGATCCAGGGTACGTGGGAGACGTCCCACAGCACAGATTCCCCAGTGCCAGGCGAGGTCCGAGGTCCGGGGGACACACCCTGGAAGCAGAGGCTCCTAGTCACAAGGGTCACGCAAACCCGCGACTTGTCCCCTGGAAACTTGTCTCCTGGTTCCGGAAACCATCTATTTTACAACCTTGGGCGAGATTTTTGGTGTGCAGGCACATTTGGGGAAAGGCAGAGTTGTCTGGCAAGGGGAAGAGACTAGCGGCTTTCTCTTGGAGGTGTCTGCAGCCACCCCCATCCAACAGAGACCCGCGTGCGCGAGCGCCGCATAGGACGCAGCTGATGCTGACGCTGCCTGCGCAGCTCAGAGACTCTGCCCATCCAACCTGAACACAGTCTCCCTTCACAGCCAATTGGCCTGGAGGTCAAACCCTCCTAGGGCTAACAACAACAAGCTGGGCTTAAATTCAAAAATACTGAATACAACCCATAAAGGATTGCAGTAAGAGTACCCACCTCAGGTGACTGGGGAGGCTGAGCCACTGTCCCTTTGAGGATATCTACCACATAAAGCAGCCACCATGCAGAGATATGGAAAGAAATCAGGTGTGAAAGAAATGGACGAGAAAAGACGACAAGACATAGAGTTCAAAACCACGGTTATAAGGCTTTTCAAGAGGCTCCTACAAAAGGCCGATCAACTTAATGAGAATTACCAGGAAATAAACAAGACCAACCAGGAAATGAATGAGAATTACAAGGAAATGAATGAGAACCTCAAGGAAATGAATGAGACCCTCAAGGAAATGAACAAGACCTCTGAGGATACGAACCAGACCCTCACAGATAAAAAAAAGGACCAACTAGAAATCAAGCATACACAGACTGAAATAAAAAATATTACACAAAGTCCTAAAAGCAGTCCAGAGGGCCACAAGAACCAAGTCAAAGATCTGAAATACAAAGAAGCAAAATCCACTCAGCTGGAAAAGCAAGAAACAAAAAGAATTCAGATAATTGAAGATAGCGTAAGGGGCCTCTGGGACAACCTCAAGCATGCCAACATCCGAATTATTGGGGTGCCAGAAAAAGAGAGAGAGCAAGTTAATGAAAACCTACTTGAAGAAATAGTGACTGAAAACTGCCCCCACCTGGTGAAAGAAACTGACTTAAAAGCCCAAGAAGTACACAGAACCCCAAAATATAGGAATCTAAAGAGGACCACACCAAGACATATCATAATTAAAATGCCAAGAGCAAAAGATAAAGAGAGAATATTAAAAGCAGCAAGAGAAAAACAGTTGGTTACCTACAGGGGAGCACCCATATGATTGTCAGCGGATTTCTCAATGGAAACGATGCAGGCCAGACGCGAGTGGCAAGAAATATTCAAAATAATGAATAGCAAGAATCTACAACCAAGATTACTCTATCCAGCAAAGCTATCATTCAGAATTGAGGATCAGATAAAGTGCTTCGCAGATAAGAAAAAGCTAAAGGAGTTCATCACCACCAAACCAGTATTATATGAAATGCTGAAAGATATTCTTTAAGAAGAGGAAGAAGAAAAAGGTAAAAATATAAATTATGAACAACAAATACACATCTATCAACAAATGAACATGAAAATCAAGTGAATTGATAGGCTGATGAACAAGATCAACTGGTGAATATAACAGAAACATGGACATAGAGAGGGAATGGACTGACAATTCTTGGGGAGAAAAGGGGTGTGGGAAGTACAGCAAGAGATTGGACAAAAATCTTGCAACAATGGGAGAGGACACTGGGGAGGGGAGGTGAGGGTGGAGGGTGGGATAGGTACAGGGTGGAGGGGAGCTATAGGGGGATAAAAAGGGGAAACAATGTAAGTAATAAACTGAACAATAAAGGGAAAAAAAGTAAAAAAATAAAATAAAAAAATAATTAACACCCAGAAATCTATGGCTACTTTACCAACAATGAACCCAAAGAAAGATAAACTAAAATAACAATCTCGTTTACCACTGAAACAAAAAATGAAGATACCTGGGAATAAAATTAACTAATGAGGTAAAAAACCTGTACTTGGAAAATTACAGGATGTTAAAAAAAGACAGAGGAAGATATGACCAAATGTAAGAATATACCATGCTCATGGATCGACAGAATCAACATCATTAAAATGTCCATACTACCCAAGGCAATATATAGATTCAATCAGTGCCATCCCCATTAAAATACCAATGGTGTACTTCACAGATCTAGAGCAAACTCTCCAAAAATTCATATGGAATAAAAAAAGACCCCAATAGCCGCAGCAATACTGAGAAAGAAGAGCAAAATTGAAGGGATCACAATACCAGATAGCAGGCTATATTACAAAACCTATGTTCTCAAAAGTCTCTGGTAGTAGCACAAGAACAGACATATAGACCAATGGGACAGAACAGAGAACCCATAAATCTACCCAAGCCAATATGCTCAATTAATATTTGACAAAGGAGGCAAGAGCA
Source organism: Antrozous pallidus (assembly GCA_027563665.1). Classification (NCBI taxonomy): domain Eukaryota; kingdom Metazoa; phylum Chordata; class Mammalia; order Chiroptera; family Vespertilionidae; genus Antrozous; species Antrozous pallidus. The sequence continues at coordinate 7,633,000 of CM050515.1, forward strand.
TACAATGGCATCAAGACAGTCTCTTCAATAAATGGTGTTGGGAAAATTAGACAGATACATGCAAAAAAAAAATGAAACAAGACCACCAACTTACACCATTCACAAAAATAAACTCAAAAGGATAAAGGATTTAAACATAAGATAGGAAACCATAAAAATCTTACAAGAATGCATAGATGCATAGGCAACAAAATATCAGATATATGTCATAACAATATTTATACTGATACAGCTCCTAGAGCAATGGAAACTAAAAAGAAAAAAAAAAACAAAACAAATGGGATTACTTCAACATGAAAAGTTTCTGCACAGAAAAAGAAACCATCAACAACTAGAAAACCCACTGCACGGGAGAACATATTGGCCATTGTTGTCTTTGATAAGGGTTTAATCTCCAACATTTACAGGAAACTCATACAACTTAACAAAAGGAAGATAAACAAGCCAATCAAAACATGGGTAAAGGACCTAAATAGAACCCTTATGAAAGAGGATATACAGAAGCCCAAGAGACATATGAATACATGCTCAAAGTCACTAATCATCCAATAAATGCAAATTAAAACAACAATGAGGTACCATCTCACTCCTGTAAGAATGGCTATCATCAACAAATCAACAAATGACAAGTGCTGGCATAGATGTGAAGAAAAAGGAACCCTCGTGCACTGCTAGTGGAAATGCAGACTGGTGCAGCCATTGTGAAAAACAGTATGGGGTTTCCAAAAAAAATTTAAAAATGGATCTCTCATTCAACCCAGTAGTCCCACTTCTATGAATATATCTCAAGAAACCAGAAACACCAGTCAGAAAGGACATATGCACCCCTTTGTTCATAGCAGCACAAGTTATAACAGCCAAGAGTTGGAAACAACCTAAGTGCTCATCAGCAGATGGATGAATTGAAACACAGTAGTACATCCATACAATGGACTACTATGTCACTATAAAAAAGAAAGAACTTTTACAATTTGTAATAGCATGATGGAACTGGACAGCATTATGCTAAGCAAAATAAGCTAGTCAGAGAAAAATAAATATCATGTGTTCTCACTCATATGTGGAATATAATGAACAACATAAACTGATGAACTAAATATATCCAGAGACATAGAAGCATTGAACAGACTATCCAACCTCAGGGGGAAGGAGACGGTGGGAAGTGGTAAGGGAGAGTGGGAGGCATGTGTATGGGGATGAGAGATCAACCAAAGGATTTGTATGCATGCATATAAGCATAACCCATGGACACAGTCAGTTGAGGGGTGAGGGAATATGCTGGGGGTGGGGTGAGAATGGGTGGAGAGAGGTCAATGGGGTAAAAAGGATTCATATGTAATACTTTAAACAATAAAAAACTTAAACAAAACAAAACAAAAGATGATAACCCCCATTGTTTCCCACCATTATCCACTGGGGGAAAATGCATTAAAAAAAAAAAAAGAGTGAACGAGTGAGAGAAGACTGGATGATTTGGAAAGGCCACTCTGAGGGAGTTAGAGAACACTGGGAAGGCATGAACCATGCAGAGTTCTAGTGGTAGAGTGCACTAGGCGGAGGGAACATCATATTGCAAAGGCTCTTACTGGAATATGCTGCGCGTAAGGTAAGGATGCACAGTAGACTGGACAGCTAAATTGGAAGGACCTGGAATGGAAGAAGCAAATATGGGGGAAAGGGCATGGAGGGTGAGTTTGGAGAGCTATGCCCTAAGGCTCAGGTCATGCGGACCTTGTCAATTACAGTAAGGAGTTTAGATTTTTTTTTAAGTTTGAATGAGAAGCTTTTGATTAGTGGTGTGTGTGTGTGTGTGTGTGTGAAGTTTGCATAATTTTTAAATAGTGGTTAAGCTTTAAGATAAAGGAATGACAGGTGTCAATATAATTATAGTCCTGAAAGATGATCCCTAGATAGGCCACCTTCTGACTTTTCTCCAAGTCATGAGACACGGAACCAGGGGAAAGGCTTTCTCCCCATTCCAGATGAGATTTTATTTTTATGAGGACAGCTCACTGCAGGAATTCTGGCTCTACTGCCTCCTGTCCTGGCTAGGTGAAGAGTCTGGGATGCTCAAATGGGGCAGCATGAAAGGGCCCTAAATGTGCATTATTTATTGAGTATCTGCTCTGTGCCAGGTGATGCTCACTGCCAAAATGTAATAGTGAAATCAGGCGTGGTCCCTCCCTTAAGGAATGCACAGTCTAATGAGGGTGCAAACAGTCCCCATGCAGTGTGAACCAGAGCAGTAACAGTGACAGTGCATACTTAGAAAGCATAAAGAGAGGAAGGGCACCTAAACTGAAGGGAGCTGTCACTTTTCCTACTGAGAAATGTCTTCAGAACAAAGGGACATAATCTAATCTACTTTACAGATGGTCTCAGCAGAGTGGGCTATGACATAGGATGACATAGATCCTTAGGCAATGGAGACCAGTTATCCAGGGATGTACTCTGGTGCCTTTTGCTGCCTTTGTTTTGGAAACAAGTAAAATATTTGTCAATCTTTTGAACTCCTAATCTAAATATGATTCTCTTTTGCTAGGCAAAGATTATACTGCCCTGTAATCATTTGCAGGTATAATGGTAAAAAAGGTAACCTATTCCCCTATTATGTAAACCCTATTTTTGAATATTTCAGTGTCAATATATTAGTTTGCATTGTTTCTTTTCTATCAGTCCTATATGTCACCATCAATAGATTTTATTACTGTTTTTTTTTAAACTTTACCTTAGTAATTCTGAAGTTTGCAGAGAACTGCATCTGAAGATTCTAACATATGTGTGCTGATGGAAGGTGAGAAGGGAAAATCCTAGGCAGCAGCTTACGCTGCTGACAGGGCAGCCCCAACAGCAGGGCAGATGGAAGAAACTAAGGCAGCAACACATGTGCGCAGAGATGGGTTGGTTTGTGTTTGAAATTGTCCCATTATGAGTTGAGAGATGGCCCAGCCAAGGAAGATTGGGGGATGAAGAGTGAATAACTGGTGTTCTCAACAGAAATAATTACTGGAAGTGGGGGAAGATGAGTAATTAGGAGAAATAGATGACTATTCATGTATTTCCCACAATAAATAGGCTGCCCTATGCCTTTATGAATGTCTGGTGAGCTAGTGTACTTGTTTCAGTTTATGAGAGAGTAAGCTCAGGTAGAAAGAAGATAAAGACCAAGAACTGGCTTCACAATTAAAAGGTGTGGACTTTTAAAGTGATTTTTTTTCTCTGCAGAGATGCAGAACCCAGATCTGGTGGCAAGAACTTTGGGCAGCTTTTGTAAAACAAAGCATTTTGCTGGTTTGGAAACTGGTGGGCACCTGCACTGGCCCTAGCAAAATAGACACATCCATCAGTGTCGTTTAGAGGAAAGGGACAGATAAAGTGTTGGTCTCCGGGGCTCTGTTCCAAGATAGGTGATGTAACACGAAAATTTATTAGGAGTCCATGCAAGTTTTGAGGTTATTATGTAGCCATACAGCCTAAGTTAACTTATAATGATAAGTGACCCCTAAATTTCAGTAGTTGTAACAACAAGGTCTATTTTCTGTCCATGCGCATGTCTGTTTCTTTTCTGCTGCTTTGTCCTATTTCTAGGACCCAGTTTGATAGAACCACCATCAGCTAAAAAATTGCAGGTCAATGAAGCTTAGGCAAGAAAGAGATAATGGCAAGGTGCACATTGGCTCTCCAAGCTTCCCTCCTGTTTCCCTTACCTGCCAGAGCAAACCACAGGTCCACACCTGACTAGGATGGCAAGAAATTGCAAGGTTTGCTAAGGTTGACTACAGGCGACTTTACGGAAAGTTAAAAACACTATACTCTCTCCACTCCAGTACCCAATAAACGTCTGTGCTTCCAGGTGCTTAACTAGACTAGAACTGCTTAATTTATGTCTAAGAACTCCTGTCTGCTGGGCTGAAAACAAGTTGGGGCAGCTTCTGGATATGACTGAAAAGCTTTTCTGAGCCAGAGAGAAGACTGGAATTGAAGTGTCTTCAGGAGTGGGGAAGGCAGCTTTCCACTCAGGAGACCAACAGGAAGCATAGCGGCTTGGAGAGAAATGGAAAGGCTATTTCAGTAGGGAAGCAATTCTCATGCTTTAGGTGTCTAATCTTGTGTAATAATTTTATACTACACAGAAGGAATTAGGGGAACTGACATATTTTCTGTTTTCTTTGCCCAGAGGGTAATCCTTAAAAAGAGAGTGATTATTTTTTTATACTTCTCAGATCTAACCATTTTTTGCATGACTATTGTTTATTGAGATTGCAAACTGCTCTTGAACAGCTGCTTCCCACTCAGTTAGGAAGAAATTGACAGTTTGCATATCCTCTCTGAGCTTCACATTAATTAAAGTTTCATCCTTTTGTTATTCACCTGGGTTTTTTGAATAATGCTGTTTACAAATAAGGCTAAACCCAAATGCCACACTTGCACGTGAATGTCCAGATCTAGGCCCATTTTTCATTGCTGGTACAGTGTAAGAGGGAGCCGTTAGGCAGAGATGGTGAGCTCAGGTTCCTATAAAATAACTGTAAGAGCTACATAAACTTCTTTCTCCTTGCTAAATTAAGTTGCTGGAAGCCAAATATCTGAACCATTTTAACTATAAATTTGCCTGTGCTCATAGCCATTTCTTCACATTTAAGCTTTCACTCCCAGAATGTCAACATAAGCAGCTTATCTTGGATAAAATCTGATATTCATTACGTGGTATATGAAAAGGTGGAAAAACAAAGAAACAACTGAACACTAAAAAAAAAAAAGTAAACATTGGGCTGATAGGATCTTTTAAATCTGTCAATGTCATTATGCCTAAAGAGCAAAGCTTCATTATTGTTTTTCATTTTACCCACACAATTCCTTTTCCTTTGTTTAATATGGAGTAGATTTGTGACATCTATTTATATAAAATTTTAATGATTATTCCTTAAACATGCTTAAATGAGATTAATGTCAATTTCAAATATAAATGAGTAAACCCAATATGATTCCCTCACTAATTAAAAAAGAGTTTCAGATTTTCTGGCTATAATCTAAGTTGTTCAGACTGATGAAACATTCAGACAATTTTATGTGTTTATGATTACAAATTTGTTGAACATTTGTAAGTTTTTCTTGGTAACCTGATGTGAGGTACTAGGTAAAAGGATCTGCTGTATCAGGGTCTCCCTGCAATTTTCAATTCTGACTCATCCACATGAGCCTCCAAGCAACATAATTCAAGTTCTTTATAGCTCAGGCTTTCATCCCTGCCACTGGCTTCCAGGGAGGCTGCCACTTGTGGTAGCTACCCTAGTACACTGTCCTGTGACCTCCCTTCTCTGATGGATCTCAGGACAATTGTTGATTTTACAGTTTTCTACTTGTTGTGATAACATTGCAACTAGCTAACTATTAATAGTAGGAAATGAGAAAAGGGGAGGCCAGACATTATAGACATGTTCCCTGAAAAACTTTGGGAGCAGGTAACTGGACAAAGGGAAGATAGACTCATGCCCAGTAAAGTTGGAATGACAAGGGAACAGAGGTCATTGGCTAGAATGGGTATGGCCACTGCAAACAGGCAGACATTTGGGATACTAATTCCCTGAACAAAGAAGTTCACTCTGGTCTCATGTAGACAGCAAATATATGGGTCATGTTTTCTTATCCATTCAGCTACTCTATGTCTTTTGATTGATGCATTTAATACATTTATGTTTAATGTTATTACTGACAAGTACATATTTTTCCTTAGTGTTTGTGTTTTTTCTTGTCTTTTTCTTTCTTCTTTTTACAGCATTCCCTTTAGCATTTCTTGCATTGCTGGCTTTGTAGCCATTTTTTTGTCTGTGAAGTTCCTGATTCCACTTTCAATTTTGAATGATAGCCTTGCTGGGTATAGTATTTTTGGATTCAGTCCCTTGCTTTGCATCACTTTGTATATTTCATTACATTTCCTTCTGGCCTGCTGTATTTCTGTTGAGAAATCAGTTGATATTCTAATACGAGATCCCTTGTAGGTAACTTTCTGTCTCTCTCTGGCAGCCTTTAAGAATCTTACTTTGTCTTTAGTGTTTGCCAATTTAATTATGATGTGTCTTGGTGTCGGTCTTTTGGGGTTCAACCTATTTGAGATTCTATGTACTTCTTGGACTTGCATAGTTTTTTTCTTGCCCATATCAGGAAAGTTTTCTGTCATTATTTCTTCAAACAGGTTTTCTATTCCTTGCTTCTCTCCCTCTTCTCTGGTATCCCCTATTATGCAAATATTGTTTCATTTTGTGTTGTCCCAAAGCTCCCTTATGGTTTTCTCTTGCTTTTTAAGTCTTCTTTCCAGTTGCTGCTGTGTTTGGTGCTTTTTCCTACCTTGTCTTTTAATTCGCTGATGCAGTCCTCAGCCTCTTCTAGTCTATTGTTTAAGCCTTGCATTGTGTTCTTTATTGCAGCTATGTCATTCTTCATCTCCTCTTGGTTTCTTTACATGTTGGTGACATTCTCAATCAGCTCCTTATAGTTCTCATTTAGTTGTGTGTATTTGTCATCCAGCCATTTAAACATCCTTATAACCATTACTCTGAATTGTTTCTCTGATAAACTGCTAACCTCAATTTCATTTAACTCCTTTTCTGGCAATTCCTCCTTTTCTTTCATCTGGGCATTTTTTTTTGTCTCCCCTTGGTTTCTTGTAATGTTTTAATTGTAGGTCCAATTGCTTTGCTACCCAGGTTCTTTTGGGATGGTGCTATTGGTGTAATCTCAGATCAACCTCAGAGCAAAGGATTCACACAGACTTAAAGGGATGGAAAAACATTTTTCAGGCAAGTGGAAATGAGAAAAAAGCAGGGGTTGTGATACTTACATCTGATAAAATAAACCTCAAAGTAAAGGCCATGACAAGAGATAAAGAAGGCTGCTACATAATACTAAAGGGATTGATACAACAAGAAGATATAACTCTGGTAAACATATATGTACCCAATGCAGGAGCACCCAAATACATGAAAAAACTCCTGGAAGATATCAAGGGAGATATTGACAACAAAACAATCATAGTAGGGAACTTTACTACACCACTGACATCACTGGATAAATCCTCTAAACAAAAAATCAGCAAAGAGACAGCAATTCTAAATGACACCCTAGATCAAATGGACCTAATTGACATCTTCAGAGCATTTCACCTCAAAGCCACGGAATATATGTTCTTCTCAAGTGCACACGGGATATTAAAAAAAATAGTGCACTATATTGGATCACAAGCAAAGTTTCCCCAAATTCAAAAAGATTGAAATCATATCAAACATTTTCTCATACCACAATGGCATAATATTAGAAATAAACTACAATACAAACATTTGAAAAAATTCAAATACTTGGAAGCTGAATAGGATGCTATTAAACAATGATTGGGTTACCAATAAGATCAAAGAAGAAATTAAAAACATTCTGAGGACTAATGACAATAATAACACAACAATGCAAATGCTATGGGACACAATGAAAGCAGTCCTGAGAGGGAAGTTTATAGCTCTACATAACTACCTCAAAAAACAAGAAAAATTGCTAATAAATCATCTAACTCAACAACTCAAAGAATTAGAAAGAGAGCAACAAGAAAAGCCCACAGTGAGCAGAAGGAAGGCAATAATAATAATCAGAGCAGAAGTGAATGACATGGAGACAAAAAAAAAAAAAATACAAAATATCAACAAAACCAAGAGCTGGTTCATTGAAAGGATAAACAAGATTGATGAATCTCTAGCCAGACTCACCTAGAAGCAAACAGAGAGGACCCAAATAAACAAAATCAGAAAGAGGTGAAGTAAAAACAGACCCCACCAAAATATAAAGGATTATTTTAAAAAATACTATGAACAACTCTAACACAACCTGGAGGAAATGGGCACATTCCTAGAAAAATACAGCCTTCCAAAACTTACTCAGGAAGATTCTAAAAATCTCAATTGGCTGATAACTATGGAAGAAATTGAAGCAGTCATCAAAAACCTTCCAGCAAACAAAAGCCCGGGGCCAGACGGGTTCACAGGGGAGTTTTACCAAACATTCAAGAAAGAACTAAAACCTATCCTCCTCAGACTACTTCAGAAAATTCAGGAGGAAGGAACACTTCCAAGCTCATTCTATGAAGTCAGATCACTCTAATATCAAAACCAGATAAAGACAACACAATGAAAGAGAATTACAGGTCAATATCCCTCATGGACATAGATGCCAAAATCCTCAACAAAATTCTAGCAAATTGGATCCAGCAGTACATCAGAAAGATCATACACCATTACCAAGTAGGATTTATCCTGGGAATATAAGGATGGTACAATATTTGCAAATTAATAAACATGATACCTCACATAAACAAATTGAGAGATAAAAATCACATAGTCATATCAATTGATGCAGAAAAAGCATTTGACAAAATCCAACACCCTTTCTTGATAAAAACTCTCAGCAAGGTGAGAATAGAAGTATCATACCTCAACATAATTAAGCCATATTTGACAAACCCACAGCCAATATCATACTCAATGAGCAAAAACTGAAACCATTTTCCTAAAAAACAGGAAAAGACAGGGATGCCCACTCTTACCACTCCTGTTCAATATAGTGCTGGAAGTACTAGCCATTGTGATCAGACAAAAAGAAGAAATAAAAGCATCCAATTTGGAAAAGAAGAAGTAAAACTGTCATTATTCACAAATGACACGATACTGTACATAGAAAAACCTAAAGACTCCATCAAAAAATTACTAGACTTAATAAATGAATTTGGCCATGTAGCAGGACACAAAATTAATGCCAAGAAATCTATGGCATTTCTATACACCAATAACGAACTTACAGAAAGGGAGACTAAAAAGCAATCCCATTTACCATCGCACAAAAAAAATTAAGACACTTAGGAGGTAAAGACCTATATATGGGAAACTACAGGACACTGAAAAAAGAGATAGAGGAAGACATAAACAGATGGAAGAACATACCATGTTCATGGATTGCTAGAATCAACATTATCAAAAAGTCCATACTACCCAAAGCAATCTATAAATTCAATGCACTTCCCATTAAAACACCAATGACATATTTCACAGACCTGGAACAAACTTTCCAAAAATTCATCTGGAATAAAAAAAGATCCTGAATAACTGCAGCAATCCTGAGAAATAAGAACAAAGTAGGTGGAATCTCAATACCAGATTTCAAGCTGTATTACAAAGCCACTGTTCTTGAAACAGCCTGTTACTGGCACAAGAATAGACATATAGATCAATGGAATAGCACAGAGAACCCTGAAATTTATCTAAATCACTATGCTCAATTAATATTTGACAAAGGAGGCACAAACTTACAATGGAATCAAGATAGTCTTTGCAACAAATGGTGTTGGGAAAATTGGATAGATACATGCAAAAAATAAAACTAGATCACCACCTTACACCATATACAAAAACACTCAAAATGGGTAATGATCCTAAATATAAGACGAGAAACCATGAAAATACTGGAGGAATCCACAGGCAGAAAAATCTCAGACATATGCCAAAAGAACTTCTTCACTGATACTGTTCCTGGGGAAATGGAAACTAAAGAGAAAATAAACAAATGGGACTACATCAAAATAAAAAGCTTTTGCACAGCAAAGGAAACCATCAATAAAACAATAAGAAAGCCCACTAGTAAAAATGTGAGTTTGATAAACATAAAAAGCAAAAAGCCAAATCTAAAGGAATAATGATTTGGAAATAAGAAATTTTATCTATATTTACTTTAAGGGGAGAAAAGGCATTTTGAAATGTTTTCATTTCTGATGAAACTTTGAAAACCATTTTTTGTTAAATGAGTTTACAGCTAAATTTTAGTTCTGTTGATAGTTAACTCAAGGTCTTTTATCTATATTTAATGTCGCCGACAATATCCTGCCATCTATCTAAAGGAAGAATTCCCTACTGAAATCAATGGGGATGTCTATGTAAAAATCAATGGCAGGATATGGCCTGTAAGAGAAGTGGTCACTCTAGGCTTTCGGCTGAGAGGCCACTGTAAATGTAACTTCCGGGTAACCCTTGAGACTATGTTCAAAAACAACAATGACAAAAATTGCTATTCTTTATAAGGGGAGAAAATGATAGGAAGGAAATGATTCATGTTTGTACAGGATAATCTACATGTTCCCACAGCTTAGCAAAAGCCTTGCTTTGTCTGTTTAAGATTCTCAAAGAAAAATCAATGGGAAAGACAAATGCTTTTAAAAAAATCTATATTTCCTGATTGGAAAATAAGTGCATATTAGCATACATTGTAACACAGATTAGCTCATCTGAGTGGAATCAGTTGCTCCCTCCTCATTCATACAGTAGCCCTAGCTCACATTTACACCTTGTTAGCAAAGACAAAATTGTCACATCAAGGCTGAGAGGAGAGAGGAATACAAACTGTGAGGATGCTCACTGTCAATGTTGAAGACCTTGGGTTTTCCAGGCAAAACATATCTGAGAAGCTGTCCAGCCAGTGTGGCTCAAGAATATTGCCCTCTTCCTCTCCCTTCCTCTCTAAAAATCAATAAAAACATATTAAAATATCTGAAAATTAATGCTAAGATAATTTTAGAAAAACATATGGACCATATAGAATAAAATAATGCAAACTTTCCTTTTCTGCTTGGTTATTTTGTTAAAAATGTCTCCCCAAATGCATATTGAATATCTCTTGCACAAACTGAGTATACTATTAATACCTGTCCACAATTAGACATTTAATTTCACTAACAGAGGGTTCTCCATACACCCTCTTAGAGTACTTCTGTAAATCAGAAAGATCTGAGAGTGACTGGGCCATAGTCACATGTTCTGTGACTCTCAGAGGTAGATAGTCAGCATGTAAACTATATGGCCAAACCTGCATATGCTGGAAAGAACAGGTCTTTATAGTCCCAGGCTTGAAGAGACTTTGGGCCTGGCCAGTGTGCCTCCGTGGTTGAACATCGATTTATGAACCAGAAGGTCACAGTTCAATTCCTGGTCAGAACACATGCCTGGGTTGTGGGCTCAATCCCCAGTGAGTGGCGAGCAGGTGCCAACCAATCAATGATTCTTTCTCATCATTGATGTTTCTATCTCTCTCTCCCTCTGCCTTCCTCTTTGAAATAAAAAAGAATATATATGAAAACAAAAAACAGAGACTTTGGGAGTTTGAGCCTCTGTCATCATACACTTGGGTTCAATTGTTCAGGCCAGACAGGTATTCTTGACATTTCTAAACATTTATTATGAACAATGGTCTTAATTCTCCTTTCAAATATCTATGCTAATAAAAGCCTAAAAGTAGCTGGTCCTTGTGCATGACATCATCATAAGATGTCCACCACAAGATGTCTGCCACAAGATGGCTGCCACAAGATGGCTGCACACAGGCTGGCAGGGGAAGGTAGTTGTGGGCAATTGGTCCAGCATGCAGGAGGCAGCTGGGGCGATCAGGCTGGCATGGGAGGGCAGCTGGGGGAGATAGGGGCAGCAAGAGAGGGCAGCTTGGGGTTATCAGGCTGGCAGGGAAGCAATTAGGGGGCAATCAGACTGGCAGGCAGAAGCAGTTAAGGGTAATCAGGCAGGCAGGCGAGTAGATAGGAGCCAGTGGTCCCAGATTGTGAGAGAGATGTCCGACTGCCGATTTAGGCCTGATCCCTGGTATAAACTGGCAGTCGGACATCCCCTAAGGGGTCCCAAATTGGAGACGGTACAGGCCAGGCTGAGGGAGACCTCCCCATTGCACAAATTTTGTGCACCGGGCCTCTAGTAATATATAGTATATAATTTGTGCACTGGGAGGGTGGGTGTCCCTCAGCCCAGTATGTACCCTCTTGCAGTCCAGGAGCCCTCAAGGGATGTCCGACTGATGGCTTAGGCCTGCTTCCTATAGGGAGCGGGCCTAAGACATTAGTCAGACATCTTTAGTGCTGCCGCAGAGGTGGGAGAGGCTCACACCATTGCTGCTGCACTAGCCAGACATGAGCCCAGCTTCTGGTTGAGTGGCACTTCCCCTGTGGGAGCACACTGACCACCAGGGGACAGTTTCTGCATTGAGCATCTGGCCTTTGGTGGTCAGTGCATGCCATAGTGACTGGTTATTCTGCTTTTCGGTCAATTTGCATATTTACTTTTCATTATATACGACTAGAGGCCTGGTGCACAAAATTTGTGCACTGGAGGGAGGAGGAGGAGGGGTCTCTTAGCTGGGCCTGTGCCCTCTCACCCTCTCGTAGTCTCCTCTTTGGGAATGTCAGCCTGCCAGCTTAGGCCCAATCTAGAGATTGGGCCTAAGCTGGCAGATGGACATTCCTCTTGCAGTACCCCTCACTCTTTACTGCCCTGCCTGCTTGCTGTTCACCACTTGGCTCACTGCTCTTTAGCACTGCCACAAAGGTGGGAGTGGCTCCCACCACCACCACTATGCTGGCCAGCTGTGAGCCCAGCTTCTGGCTGAGCAGCACTCCTCCTGTGGGAGTGCAATGACCACCAGGGGGAGTATCCTGCATTGAGCATCTGTCCCCTGGTGGTCAGGGTGCATCATAGTGACTAGTCATTCTGGTTGTTCCATCATAACAGTTGCTTAGGCTTTTATTATATAGACTAGAGGCCTAGTGCATGAAATTCATTCCCAGGGAGATGTCCCTTAGCCCAGCCTGCACTTTCTCTAATCTGGGACCCCTCGAGGGATGTCTGACTGCCCGTTTAGGCCCAATCCCGTCGGACATCCCTCTCACAATCCAGGACTGCTGGCTCCCAACTGCTTGCCTGCCTGTTTTCCTGATAGCCCCTAACCGCTCTGCCTGCCAGCTTGATCACCCCCTAACCAGTCCCCTGCCAGCCTGATTAATGCTTAACTGCTCTTCTGTCAGCCTGTTTGACCCTAACTGCCCTCCCCTGCAGGCCTGGTCCCCCCCCCCAAATGCCCTTCCCTGCAGACACGGTCACCCCCAACTTCCCTCCTCTGCCAGCCTGCTTACCCTTAAGTGCCCTCTCATGTAGGCTCTTGTGGTGGCCATCTTGTGTCCACATCAGGGCAGGATCTTTGACCACATGGGGGCAGCCATCTTGTGTGTTGGAGTGATGGTCAATCTGCATATTACTCTTTTTCTTAGGTAGGATAATGTCTTATTATGGGCAGGGCCTCTAATTCAATTTTTTTTTTTAGGTAGTTAAAGGGAGAGGCAAAATTTTCACTTGAGCCTGAAACTAAAATGGCCCTTAGTGCAAAAATATGCATTCTGAACCCCGACACTGTTCTATTATGTGTGTAAGTATTGGGAACCATCTTATCTCTTTAGTGAAGGAACCTTTTGTTATGTTACAATGACTAACTCTACCGCATGACTTGTGTTTTGACTTGAAGCCTGTATTCAGTATTCATGCAGTGACTTCAGCTCCTCTATTCAATATTTACCTGGCATATTTTTTATTTTATTTTCCCTAATCTTTCTAGATTTTTGTGTATTAGAGAGGAATAGCCCATGGACACAGACTGTAGTCTGGTGAAGGCCCGGAAAGGACAGGTGCAGGGTGGAGATCAGCAGGAAAAAAAATAACTAAAACAAAAGGCTATCTGTAATATTTTCAACAATAAAGATACATTTCAAATAAAGGAAAATATCATAATTGAAAAGAGTTTTATGTGAAATAATTTAAGTGATTGCTCTACACTGTACTTTATATTCTCAACTCCTCTCAAAGAGATATTAATGGACCCTATGTGCACTTAATGCTAATTGACCCTATCTATGTTCACTGACTGCAGGACTGACTTCCGCCACACTGACCCAGCACTGACTGCCATGGGGACTGCGATCAGACCCTGCTTTTCTCTCCCCACCTCTGTCTGGGCCTGATCACAGCCCCATGAGGAGTCAGTGCTGGGTCTCTGAGGTGCCCACAGTGTGGCAGTCAGGGCTAGGTCGCCAGGACTGACTTCCACCATGCTGACCCAGCACTGACTGCCACGGAGGCTGCCATCAGACCCTGCTTCTCCCTCCCACCCTCTGTCCTGCCCTGATTGCGGTCCCCTTGGCAGTCAGTGCTGGGTCGCAGGACTGACTTCCAGTGCTCCATCAAGCCTTTGGTCATTTTGGATGTTACAAACCCTGGCTGCATATGCATATTTTTTTCCCCTATGGGATATACAGGAAAAGAGAACTTCCTCTTCTCTTTAGGTAACACGCCCATTCCTTTGTCATAAGAATTAAAATTAAGGCCCAATATTATGTGTACCTTATAATTTGGGGAAACCAGGAGGGTCTTAAATGATCTAACTGCAAGTTCTCCTCCCCATACTGCTCCTGTGGATAAGATGCTCCAGCCAGACAGATCTCCTTATCATGGGGTCATGCCAGTTCTTGCTTATTCTTGAGTAGTGAGTTTCAGTTCCCTGACATCCTGAGGAAATATTCAAGCAAATCAATCAAATCCTAATGCAGGAACCAGGGCCACCTCACTCTTCTTATTATAAAGTTAGCCTCCTACAGCCCCTGGTTATTCACCTTGTTTTCAAGTGCACTCCTGTGTGTTCCTGTGTGGCAGATAGTGTTCTCCAAGCATATGCAATTTATAAATTGCTGCTGTTCTCATCTATCCAGTACCAGGTGTCATGTGTTTGGTTATAACCATCTCTAAAAGATGGGAACTCCTCTCTCACCAATAAAATAAAGAGAAGACAATTAAAATGATTTTCTAAAAAGTAGGTTGGCCCGCTGAAACCAATTTGGCCCAGTGGATAGAGCGTCGGCCTGTGGACTGAAGGGTCCCGGGTTCGATTCTGGTCAAAGGGCATGTACCTTGGTTGCAGGCACATCCTCAGTGGGGGGTGTGCAGGAGGCAGCTGATCGATGTTTCTCTCTCATTGATGTTTCTCTCTATCCCAGTCCCTTCCTCTCTGTAAAAAATCAATAAAATATATATATTTTTAAAAGTAGGTTGGCCCTAACCAGTTTGGCCCAGTGGATAAAGAGTCAGTCCACAGACTGAAAGGTCTTGGGTTTGATTCTGGTCACGGGCACGTACCTTGGTTATGGGTTCATCCCCAGTGGGGGCGAGTAAGAGGCAGCTGATCGATGTTTCTCTCTCATTAATGTTCCTAACTCTCTATCCCTTTTCCTTTATCTCTGTAAAATCAATAAAATATGTTTTGGGAAACAAAGTAAGTTGAATTTAGAAGTGATGCCCTATTCCCTTAGATGTAATAATCTTAGTTAAAATGTAAATAGTAGTACATAAACACTTTCAAAGTAATGTCGACATCACTGTGAGTAATGTTTAAAAAGGAGAGATGTATTTTGAATATCTAAAAAAAATTATGCCAAAAAATATGGTTTGATACACAGGGCCTGATATAAATGGTACAGAAAAGTAATAGAAAGGCATTGGAATAAGAGAATTACAGTGGGGTAAATCAACTAAAGAACTTGTATGCATATACGCATATATGCATAACCTATGGACACACAATAATGTGAAGGCCTGGAGTGAGAGGCAGGGATGTCCTAGAAGAGATCAGTGGGGAGGGGTATATGTAATACTTTCAACAACGAAGATTTAAAAAAAAAGAGAGAGAGAGAATTACAAAATGAAAACAAGGTGAGGATATAATACAAGGAGAAAAAGTTTTGAAAGAAGAAAGGGTAAAGTAGTCAAACTTGCAGGATGGAGGAGACAGAGGTTCAAGAATTCTCTTTCCCTAACATTTTCCCCAGCAGCAGTAGATCCTTAAAATTTTGCTGAATGATTGACGATATGGAAGAGTTTAGAGGGTAATAGGAAGATTAGGAGGGGGTTAGCATTGAAGCTCTTCTATGGAATTATTTAAAAGGCTGTGTCTGGTACTGACCAGTGTGGCTCCGTTGGTTGGGCATTGTCCTGTGCATGAAATGTTGCAGATTTGATTCCCGGTCAGGGCACATGCTTCAGTTGTGGGCTCAGTCCCCAATAAAGGGCATGTGGGAGGCAGGCAATCGATGTTTCTGTCTCTTGATCTCCATCTCCCTTTCTCTAAAAAGTCAATAAAAACACATGTATTTTAAAAGGCTGTGTTTGGTGATGATAATGGTCTTCTGAAGTATGGTAGAAGTTAAAATCAACTATGAGGCTTATGTCTATTGTCATCTCATTTCATAAGACACTGAGCTGGCATGGCATGGAGAGGTAGGCTGTGAACCATATTTTCATAGTCTTGAGGCAATCAAGTTAGAGTAAGTTCAACTTGTATTTATTGAACACAAATCATCATAATCTACACTTACTCTATCAAAGCACAGGGTGGGCTGAATGTTTTAAAATCTGTTGGGTAATTACAGTGTCAAATACTATACTTGTTTTCAATTGACTTACAATCTCTCTGGGAATCAAAATGGGGAATATGCAAGGAATGGAAAGGAGGCTTCTGTTCTGGTCACCAAAAGCCAGCATGGCAGTTGTCAGGTTAGTTCTCTGAGTTGTTTGAGTACTGACTGGATTAGCCCCATCCCGATGTGGTCATACCCGTAGGTATGTATACCAGAGAATTAAACAGCAGGCCAATTATGGTTTTTTGTTTTGTTTTGTTTTGTTTTATTAACAAGACAAATAATCTTCATTATAAAAGGCCAGGATCTGTTTTGACCTAAATGACCAGATGAAGGATTGGTCACCAGGAAGTGCATGGAGCACCTCTTGGTCCCTCTCCCACCTCCCACAGGCTATATCACCACAAGACTGGCAGCCAGTGGATGGATGGGATGGTTTGGGGAGGGGGTGTGGGCAGGGTGAGGAAGGCCTGGTGAGGTCATTAGCCTCTGGCCTGGGGCGGGACCAGGGACCTAACGACCTCACCACTACCACAGCAGCTGTTGATCAGACCTGGAAAGAGGCCCAAAGAGAGAGGCAGGGCCTGACCTGCAGCTGCTGTATCTACTGGTGAGGCCCGGAGGGAGGGAGGGAGGAAGAGAGGAGAGAGAGAGAGAGAGAGAGAGAGAGAGAGAGAGAGAGAGAGAGAGAGAGGCAAGGCCTGATCTGCAGCCACAGCTGCAGATCAGGCCTGGAGATAGGCCCAGAGACGCTGACTGGCATAGAAACTGACCAATCAGAACCAAATCTGGCTGAACTGTGAAGGCAAACCTAAGGTGAGGTTCTTAGGGGCTGAGGAGGGGTTTTAAAGGCAACAGCTGTTTGATGTAAGGTGTAAGAAAGCGGTTCAATTTTTTAAATCACTGATTTGGCAATATAGTGCATATGGCTGGCTATCAGTTCAGATACAGGGATTATATATTTTTGTCTCCCAAGAGCATCTCCTCCTGCTGAAAAAGGTTTCCTCCCCATTTAAGCAATTATATCCTATATAATCTATCTATACTAATAAAAGGGTAATATGCTAATTAGACCAGGTCAATGGGTCATCTTCTGGATGCCTGACTTCCTTCCGGTCAAAGCCATGGTGGAGGGGGCCAAGGCAGAGGCAGTTAGGGCGATCAGGCTAGCTGGGGAGGACTGTTGGGGGCAACCACACCAACAGGAAAGGGCAGTTGGGGACAAACAGACTGGCAGAGGAGCAGTTCAGGGTGATCAGGCAGGCAGACAGAGGGGCTAGGGGCAATCAGGCAGGCAGGCAGATGAGTAGTTAGGAGCCAGCAGCACCAGATTGTGAGAGTAATGTCTGACTGCCAGTTTAGGTCCAATCCCTCAGCAGTCAGACATCTCCCAAGGGGTCACTGATTGGAGAGGGTGCAGGCTGGGCTGAGGGACACCTCCCCCCATGCCCCATGCACAAATTTTGTGCACTGGGCCTCTAGTGAAAATAAAAAAAAATCTGAAAATTAGTTTTACTCCACTATATATGCTTGGTCACAAGGATAAGAAGCTGTATGAAGAAATAAGTAAGAATTAACTATTAGGTAAGAATGTTAAGACAGGGTGGGAGAATGTGAAGAATATGAGCATGGTCTTTGGGGCAAATAGATACAAGCCTGGCTCTCCCTCCTGAGGTCTGAGCTCTCCACACTAGCTTTCTTCCATTAAAGCAAGCACATTCACCTAAAGCCTTCTTCACAGGTTTGTGGTGTGAGGTGAGAAGTGTTCAATAAAGATAGCTATGTATACATAAGACTGGATACAGTTGTGTGCAATACACACTACAAGGAATGTTTATATACATTAGCCTGAGAAAACACATTTTTTTATAAAGTGCTGTTTAGACTACAAACTGGAATTTAATGCTTATATAATTTATAGACTAAACTCACTCTTTATTTTAAATTTGATATCCTATCTAATAAAAGAGTAATATGCAAATTAACCACTACTCTGCTACACCTACCAGCCATGCCCTCCAGCCAATCAGGAGTGAGTATGAAAATTAACCTAACCAAGATGGCTACGGCCACAGAGTGAGCAGGATGCTTGGGTTTCCCTGATAGTCAGGAAACCAAGCTTTTTGCATACCCTGATCAGCCTAGGCCTCCACTCAAGGCTACAAAGTTTTAATTATAGAAGATAAATAAATCCTAAAAAAAATGGCTGAGGCCATGGAGCAAGCAGGAGGCTTGACTCAGCTCAAGGCTACAAAGTTTCAATTATAGAAGAGAATTAAATCCCAGATAACAGGCCCCTCGCCCAGACTGACCCACAACCCAAATGAACCACCACCCTGATCCGGGACACCCTTCAGGGCAAACCAGCTAGTCCTCACCCATGAACCAGGCCTCTATCCTACCTAATAAAATAGTAATATGCAAATTGACTGTCATTCCAACAAACAAGATGGCTACCCTCATGTAGTTAGAGATGGTTGCTCCCATGTGGACACAAGATGGCCAGCAACAGAAAGCAGTTGGGACAGACCAGGCCTCTAAGAGAGGGCATTTGGGAGCAATCAAGCCTACAGGGGAGGGCAGTTGGAGGGGGACCTGGGCCTGCAGGGGAGAGTAGTGGGGGGGGGACCAGGCATACAGAGGAGGTCAGTTAGGGGTGACCAGGCCTGCAGAAGAGGGCAGTTAGGGGTGATCAGGCTGGCAGGGAAGGGCAGTTAGGGGCAAACAGGCTGACAGGGGAGCAGTTAGGCATCAATCAGGCTGGCAGGGGACTGATTAGGGGGTGATTAGGCTGGCAGGAAGAAATGTTTAGGGGCAATCAGGAAGGCAGGCAGGCGAGCAGTTGGGAGTCAGCAGTCCTGGATTTTGAGTGGGTGCAGACCAGGCAGTCAGACATTCCTCAAGGGGTCCCAGATTGGAGAGGGCTAAGGGACACACTCTCCCATGCACAAATTTCATGCACTGGGCCTCTAGTTAAAATATAATGATCTTAAGTGGCCAGCCAAAATAAGGGGCAGGCCCTTATTTAGTGCCATTATATATTACATATTTAGAGCACAGGAGATGGTAGCTGACGCTAGTGTGCTGGCTACTTATTATTTGGTGATTTTCTTTTATGGCTGTATTACATAAATGACGTGGAAAAAATGAAAATTTGGTTCTGGTGTGGCATAAAATGTGGTTTGTTTTGTTTTATCACTTAAAGACCCACTGAATTTTTGTTCTGGTCAAAATTGACCAGAATTGTGTGGTAATAACCTCAGTTTTAGGAAGCTTGCTTTTAAAATTGTAATGTTGATAAACATGTAGGATAATGCAAATGGGTTTACGGATTAATTGTATTATAATAGTGTTCTAATCTGGTTAAAATAGTTATTTTGATGCATAAACTTTAAGATGCAATTGTCGATTCTATTTTATGCCTAATATATTGTTTATTATTTTAGTTTACTGCTTAAATTAATGGTGTTATATTTACATAAGCTTAAAACTCCTCTTCAGACACTGTTTTTATAAGGCTTGTGCTAGCATTTTTTAGAGCAAATTATAACCTAAGGCCATCTTTAAAATGTCATCTTGAACCCTGCGGGGAAGTAGGTGAGGAATACATAAATAAAAAAATAGATGCTGTCAAACATTCAAATAAAATATTCAACTTAAAGATGAGTATTTTATCTATATGATGCCAAAACACCCAGGTTTTTGGCTGTCTTTTAATATGCGTGGGAGTTACTAGTAAGAGTGTCTTAAAGTGTGTTCGTAAATGTAAATGCTGATTGTTTACTTTTGGGGTAAACCTGGTTATTTGTTAATGGATAAAAGGGTTGTTGAAAAATATTTATTTCAGAAATAAAAAGCTTTAATTTGTGACATGTGAAGGCTGTTGTAAGTTGAGAGTATTGGCTGAAAGGGAAAGAATTTTTATTAGCCTCCAGATAGAGATAGAGCAGTGTTCGGCAAATTGCGGCTTGCGAGTTTGCCGACCACTGAGATAGAGCGATTTGTCTTGACTCGGAAGGCATTGCCTGCCCTATACAATACAATTGTGCTTCAAACAATTAGTTTGAAGACTGAGTATAGCTTTTCCCTCACAAACTCACATCACAACATATTGCCTAAATTGAATTTCTAAAACACTTATGGCTATATCAGAGTTCATTAAATAATTTGCATAGCCCAACCAGCTGCTTCATCTGCCCCGAGTGCTATACAGTGTCAAATAGCAGGCAGCTTGTGGGTCATGAGGGGCCCTGACCCTGTCCTGTTCTGAGGGGCCCAGGAACAGATGTGTGTCTTGGTTTCCTGGAAACTGATCACAATTTTCCTCAATTCTGGGACAATAATTTGTAGATAATTCTCCTGCCTTTTAGATTGAATTAAAATGATAACCCTGATTCTGTTTATCTCTGTAATAAGATACTGTGAATGCAACATGCAGTAAAGAAGGTTGGACTATTTCCAGAGCTACTGATTGGTGTTTCCATTAGTGGAATGGTACAATTAAAATAATTATTATTTTGCACTATAATGAAAATTGGCTATTTAGAAAGCTGGACTACTTTTTTCAACTCTGAGTTTGCAAAGGGTTAGTACAGAAAATGTAAAGACACGGTTGCTGATAGTCTTAGACTTACCCGGCATATATAGAGCAAGTAACAGAATTGATCACGAGACTTTAATTAATAAGAAAATATGAAGAATTAATGTTATGCTTTGAAATGACATGATTATGATCAGTTGGAAGAGTCAAGCCAAGTCCATGAGATATGCTAAAATTATTTTACAAAAATGATTTTAAAAAAATCCTCCAAGTATTTTAAATGGTGCAAGTTTTATTAACTTCATTCCCAGATATAATAAAGACAATACAAACAGTGTTAAGAGAAGTTATGTGGCAGGAAATGATATAATACAGATAAGGAAAATGAAATTATGGCTTTGTAAGATTCAATCTCAGGTTCCTCAGAGAATCAGTACTAGGACTGGCTATCAGGCCTCAGGAATGATGAAATTGCTCTTGAGAGGCTGTACTGCATGGAAACCAAAATGACACCAGGCTTTGATAATTCAATTATAGGGAAGGCTGAGTATAATGACTTTGTTTCCAGTAGAGTACAAAAGAGTTCTGGTTGGTGTCTTAATTGCTATTTTGAAATAATTAAGAGAATTTAAAAAAATTCAAATAGGTTCCTTCATATTTGTTCAAGAAGCAAAGTCAAATGTAAGAATTTGGCAGTTGATACAAAAGATGCATTGTTTGGGGAAATATTGAAAGGTAGGCTTTAAAGGCTGAAATAATACCAAGGAGGCCCCAAAAGAGAAAGGGGAATGATGAGAAATCAATAGGCAGCAATGAGCACTGCCAACATGTGTGGGACACAATGATTCTTTTCTCCTCCCAGGACATTTGAGATTCTAATGAGAAGACCTCCATCCTGCTCACACTATAACCTAGTCAGGAATGTGACTTTCAGGAAGAATGGACAATGACAGCAAGTTTTCTACAAATAAGTCTAATGGGCAGTCAATTAGATTCTTGCTAAATTTCCAAGATCCACAGTAAGATCTGCTTCTAAACAGGAAAGCTCAAGCCTCCTATGTATGCAATATTCTCTTTAATGTCCCCCTCTTCCCTCCTGCCCCAATTTCCCAACTATCTTAGTAGATTAAAAGAAGAAAAACAAGTCTTATTGGCCAGTGTGGCTCATGTCTCCCCAGTTAAAGACATCTGGATTTATTGGGTTTAGATTGAATTTGACTCAGTTGTTTAAATTCCAAGAAGACACATTGCCACTGTGTCCCTCCTAAGCTGACTCTACCCTCTGCCTATTAATAAAGAGTGATTGGGGATGGTGGGTAGGAGAGCCCATCTACTCCTAGAGCTCCTGCCATGTATTTGCTTCTGTGGCATGAATCATTATAGAAGCTAGAAGGTTCTTTCCAGGAGTCTCTTGTCAGTCAAATGAATGGATTGTTCATTATAGGAATTTACCAATAAGATCTATCACTTCTTTGATGAAAACAATTTGTGCCCTAAAATTTCCCTAGTCCTAAAACCCTCACCTCACTCTTGTCACAAACTCTGGACTGTCTTATTATAATTAATTCTAATCAAGGTTCTGATTTGAAAAACTCACCTAGGAACCAGCATTCAAATTTTCGATAAGATCCAGTCTTGCCCTTTTTCTCCAAGAGCCTACCAGAGCTCTCTGGAGGCCATGTCCCCCTCCCCACAGAAAGCCGTAAGTTCAGCTTTGTCTCATCAAGAAGTCGGGTTGGTGACCAGGGATATACCCACAAATAAATGACAGTAAGTGTTGGAGCTGGAATTCAACACCAACTTTCTGTGACTTTAATGCCTATTCTTACCTTAACAGCTATATATAGTGCTTCCTCTGAGTGGTGCTGGGAGTGGGAATTCTAGGAGAGGTTTGAACAAAAATAAAGCTTTGAGAACAAAAAGCAAGCACAAAACCTCTAAAGTCAAAGCAGCACCTGAAAGTTACTCTACCCAGGAAATTTTCAATTGCATTAGATATAAGTCTGTGTGGTTATCTAATAGAAAAATGACTCTGCAAAATAACTGTAATTGTCTCATCTGACAAGTAAACTACATGAAAAAATAGTGAACTCCTTTAAAATGAATGCCTTATAAAGTAATAGAAGGAAAAAGTAGATACATATAGGTCCCACTTTTATTTTTTGCTCACAAATATGCTTTCTCAATAGTGTCTTACCAGCTCTTCACTTTAAAAGACATTGCTGTTCTTTTTGTCTGTATTCTTTTTTCTATCTTATACAGTTACAGAGTAAATTAGGTTGGGTACCAGAATATACATTATATTATTCACCTCAGTGTAAGCTGCAGTTAAGTTTGTAAGAAATTTCTATTGTAATCCCAAGTTTCACTACATTGAAACTTTCCAAAACATTATCCTTTGGGGATAAGAGTTTCTTTGCTTCTTTTTCCATATCCTATCTAATAAAAGAGTAATATGCTAATTGACTATTCCTCTGCTACACCCACAGACAATCAGGGGTGCTATGCAAATTAACTCAGAAAAGATAGTGGGTAAATTTGCATACCTGAAGGGGGTCAGCACCTAATGCCCATGGGCTGGACCCAAGCCAAAATGGAGGGCAGGGCAGGCTACAGGAAGCAGTGCCCTACACCGCTGGCTGGATCTAAGCCACCATCGCAGACCCTGGCAGGTGGCGTGGGGCAGTGCCCGATGCCGCGGGGCTGGATCCAAGCCAAGATGGGCAACTGGGCAGGCTACTTGAGGCAGCGCCCTACACCACCAGCTGGATCCAAGCCATGATTGCGCCACCTGTCCAGGTCCATGTCACAATGGAGGACCGGGAAAGCAGCGTGGGGCAGCGCCCTCCACCACTGGCTGGATCCAAGCCATCATTGTGGACCTGGGCAGGTGGTGGGGGACAGCACCTGATGCTGATAGGCTGAAACCAGGCTGAAATAAAGGACCAGGCAGACTGAAGGAGGCAGGGCTCTACACCACCAGCTAGATCCAAGCCACGATCTCGCTGCCTGACCAGGTCCATGCCACGATGGGGGACCAGGAAAGCAGTGTGGAGCAGCGGCCTATGCTGCCAACTGCATGCAAGCTGCTCACGGACCCGGTCAGGTGGCGTGGGGGCAGCACCCAATGCAGCCTGCCTGGGTCGATGCCGCAATTGGTGATCAGGCAAGCAGCCAGGTAGCATCCTATGCAAGCCATGATCATGGACCCAGGTAGATGGCATGGGACAGCGCCCGATGTGGTTAGGCTAGAACCAAGCCAAAACAGAGGACCGGGCAGGCTGCAGGAGGAAGTGCTCCACACTGTCGGCTGGATCCAAGCCACAATCGTGGACCTAGGCAGCAGTGTGGGGCCGTGCCCAATGCACCAGCAGGATCCAAACCAAGATAGGAGACTGGGCTGGTGGCACTGCCCCACACTGCAAGTGGGGTCCAAGTCCCAGGGACCTGGGCAGCCCCTGCCAAGGCCCACCTGTGGGGTTGAGCAAATGGAGAAAGCTGGCGGCTTAGAGGGCATTGTTCCCTCTGGAACCCCAGCTTCTGCATCCCAGCTGTGGAAACTGACAACAGGTAGGAGGAAGTCCCACCCCCGCAGAATTAGCCAGAATCAGCCATTGGTCACACAGCTCATAGACCTGACAGTCAAGACTTTAATTTTCCTGTATCTCAGACCATGGCAGTAAAGAGGTGGGACTATGTCCAAAGAAAAACTGTTGATACAACGTAGCTTAGCAGCAGAAAAATGCTAATGTTATCGACACAAAATGTTTGAAGAGCAATGTGAGTCTGATCTTGAAAGAAGTTGACACCTGCGACAGAATGGATCTGAAGAGTAGCTTTTGGAAAAACATTGCTCTGAAGCCGAAAAACACTGGTATCATTGACAGAAAATGTCTAAAGACCAATGTGCCTTTGAAGTTGAAAGAAGGCAGTGGTGAAGACAGAATATGTCTAGAGAACAGTCATCAACAAGTTCTAGCAATACTGGTAGGAACTGCCTTCTCAGCGAAAATGGAGTACATGAGGATGCAATTCTCGAACATAGTTGTGGTGGAATGACTATTACATGTCAATTTTGATTATCACTAAATTTCTCTGGTGAAAAACCATCTGATGGGAAATTTACTTGATGTAGCAAAGGGAAAGTCTGTCCAAATGATAAACATTTTCCAGATTACCTGGCATATTTAAAATTATTAATGACAAAGAATCTGACAGTAAAAATTTCATGGAAAATATTCGATCCATAAATAGTTCTTTTGCTTTTGCTTCCATGGGTGCAAGTATTGCATCGCCATCAGGGTACGGGTCATACTGTTTTTGAATACACTGACAAATTTATCACCATACTGGAACTTTACATCCTTCGGATGGTGTTTCTCAGAAGTTTGCTCAACTCTATACTTTGGATACAGCCAAAGCTTACAAGTAAAAGATTAGCAATGCCAGAAAACCAGGGCTGCTCAGAAAGACTGATGATCAACATCAACAACCTCATGTATGATATAAATGAATTAACAAAATTGGACAATATGCTACATGAGGTAGAAAAGGAAGCCCAATCTGAAGCAGCAGCAAAAGGTATAGCTCCCTTGGAAGTAACTATGGCAATTAAATATGATCATAATAGTGACCCAGGTAGATATAATTCTCCCCGTGTAACCAAGGTTGCTGTCATATTCAGAAACGAAGATGGAGAACCTCCTTTTGAAAGGGACTTGCTCATTCATTGTAAACCAGATCCCAATAATCCAAGTGCCACTAAAATGAAACAAATCAGTACCCTATTTCCTACATTAGATGCAATGACATATCTTATTCTTCTTCCACATGGTGAAAAAGTCTGGGGAACAGATATTGCATTAAGACTCAGAGACAACAGTTTACTCAACAATAATACTAGACAAAATGTAAGGACACGAGTCATACAAATGCAGTACTATGGATTTCATCCCTCTGTACAGGACACGTTCAATCCTATTTTAAATGCAGGAAAATTAACTCAACAGTTTACTGTGGATTCATATTAAAAAATGAAGGCCAATCAGGTAAATTTGATTAAAGCAAACCAATCTAAGTTGAGAGTTGAAAAATATAGTGGTTTGATGGATTATCTCAAATCTAGATTTGAAAATGACAATGTACTGATTGGTAAAATGACAATATTTAAATCATCTTTTGAGGTTAGTCCCAGAAATATATAGCAGTGATATCAGGATTCTATGGCAATTGTAATGAAATATGGTAGGCCCAATTTATTTATAACCATGATATGCAACCTCAAGTGGGCAGATATTACAAACAATTTACAACGCTGGCAAAAAGTTGAAAACAGTCCTGACTTGGTAGCCAGAGTTTTTAATATTAAGCTGAACGCTTGCTCTTTTAAATGAGGTATGTAAATTCCATGTTTTGGGAAAAGTAATAGCTAAGATTCATGTTATTGAATTTCAGAAACACGGACTGCCTCACACTCACATATTCCTGATATTAGATAGTGAGTCCAAATTACATTCAGAAGATGACATTGACCATATAATTAAGGCAGAAATTCCAGATGAGGACCAGTGTCCTCGACTTTTTCAAATTGTAAAATCAAATATGTTACATGGACCAAGTGGAGTACAAAATCCAAATAGTCCATGTATGGAAAATGGAAAATGTTCAAAGGGATATCCGAAAGAATTTCAAAATGTGACCATTGGAAATATTGATGGGTATCCCAAATACAAATGAAGATCTGGTAGTACCATTTGTGTTGAAAATGTAATTGTCGATAATACTTAGATTGTCCCTTATAACCCTTATTTGTGTCTCAAATATAACTGTCATATAAATGTTGAAGTCTGTGCATCAATTAGAAGTACCAAATATCTATTTAAGTATATATATAAAGGTCATCATTGTGCAAACATTCAAATTTCTGGAAAAAAATATTATCAATCATGCCAAAGTACAGGACTTCATTGACTCCATGTATGTGAGTGCTCCTGAGGCTGTTTGGTGACTTTTTGGAATGCGAATGCATGATCAACCTCATACAATCATAAGATTAGCTATTCATTTGCCAAATAATCAAAATTTGTATTTTCATGCCGATGATCTTGATGAAGTTTTAGATAGGGCTAAAATACATAACTTTGATGGCTTGGTTCTTATTGAATAGAGAAGACTCTGATGCACGTAATTATTATTATTGGGAGATTCTACAGCATTATGTGTTTAATAATTCTTTGTGGACAAAACGCTGAAGGGGTGGGAATAAAACATTAGTTAGACTGTTCATTGTGAGCTTTAGAGAACCAGAATGATATTACCTTACACTTTTGCTTCTGCATTTAAAAGGTGTGATAAGTTTTGAGGATCTGTGAACTATAGGAGATGTAACTTATTATACATTTCATGAAGCTGCTAAACACCGAGGATTATTACTTGATGACACTATCTGGAAAGATATGATTGACGATGCAATCATCCTTACTATGCCCAAACAACTTCGGCAACTTTTTGTCTACATATGTGTGTTTGGATGTCCTTCTGCTGCAGACAATAATGGGATGAGAATAAATCTCATTTTATTGAAGATTTCTGTTGGAAATTGCACCAAAGAGAAGGTGCCTGTGTGAACTGTGAAATGCATGCCCTTAACAAAATTCAGGAGGTATTCACATTCCATGGAATGAAATGTTCACATTTCAAACTTCCAGACTATTCTTTATTAATGAATGGAAATACATGTGATGAATTATACGAGCAACAACAGGCAGATGTTTTGATCAATTCTCTGAATTATGAACAGTTGGCAGCCTTTCAGCCATCGAAGATCAAACTGTGCACTCCAAATGCTGTTTCTTGGATGATCAAGGTGGTAGTGGAAAAACATATCTGTATAAAGTTTTAATACATTATATTAGAGGTCGTGGTGGTACTGTTTTACCCACAGCATCTACAGGAATTGCTGCAAATTTACTTCTTGGTGGAAGAACCTTTCATTTCCAATATAAATGACCAATTCCATTAAATGAAACTTCAATTTCTAGACTCTATATAAAGAGCAAAGTTGCTAAAACCATTAAAAAGTCCCAACTTTTTATTATTGATGTATACATCATGGCACCCAACCATGCTATAAATGCTATAGACAGATTACTAAGAGAAATTATGAATTTGAATGTTGCATTTGGTGGAAAAGTTCTCCTTTTCAGAGGGGATTTTCAACAATGTGTCAGTATCGTGCCATATGCTATGCAATTGGCCATAGTATAAATGAGTTTAAAGCACTATGATGTTTGGAAATGTTTAAGACATTTGCCTCTTAAAACAAATATGAGATCAGAGGATTCTGCTTATAGTGAATGGTTAGTGAAACTTGGAGATGGCAAACTTGATAGCAGTTTTCATTTAGGAATGGATATTATTGAAATCCGCAGTGAAATGACTTGTAACAGATCTATTATTGAAGCTATCTTTGGAAATAGTATATCTTCTATAGATAATATTAAAAATATATCTAAATGTTTGATTCTTTGTCCAAAAAAATGAGCATGTTCAAAAATTAAATGGAGAAATTTTGGATATATTTGATGGAGATTTTCACACCTAATTGAGTGATGATTCCATTGACTCAACAGATGATGCTGAAAAGGAAAATTTTTTCATTGAATATCTTAACAGTAGTACTCCTTCAGGAATGCCATGTCATAAATTAAAATTGAAAGTGGGTGCAATCATCATGCTATTGAGAAATTTTAATAGTAAATGGGGTCTTTGTAATGGGACCAAATTTATTATCAAAAGATTATGACCTAACATTATCAAAGCTGAAGTATTAACAAGGTCTGCAGAGGGAGAGGTTGTTCTGATTCCAAGAATTGATTTGTCCCCATGTGACACTGACCTCCCATTTAAGTTAATTCGACACAGTTTCCTGTGATGACAGCATTTGCAATGACTATTAATAAATCACAAGGACAAACTCTAGACAGAGTAGGAATATTCCTACCTGAACCCATTTTCACACACGGTCAGTTATATGTTGCCTTCTCTCGAGTTAGAAAAGCATGTGACGTTAAAGTTAAAGTTGTAAATACTTTATCCCAAGGGAAATTAGTCAAGGACTCTGAAAGTGTTTTCACTCTTGATGTGGTATACAGGGTGATATTAGAATAATTTTAATCACTTTATCAGTAATTGTTTGTATCAGTGTTGTTTTTATATTATTAGTTTGTTATTGTTGTTATATCATTTTGTTATTGTTTATTAATGAAATTATGTATTATTTTCATACACATTGTATGCATTTCCTTTTATCTGTCACACTTTTATTATAGATAAAGGGCAAATAGCAATATTAAAATATTTCCTGTAATTAATTCCCTTTCAGTGTGCACAAATTTCATGCACCGGGCCATTAGTGTGTGAGCGTGTGTGTGTGTGTGTGTGTGTGTGTGTGTGTCTGTGTTTGTATGAAAAAGATCATCTGCAGCTGCTTCTGAATTATTGGTAAATTAAATTAAAGAGGCTATTTCCATTGTAGAATACTTTATAGTATTTGTAAAAGTCAACAAAAGTCATCCCAACAGAAAACCTACAGCACTTAGAATTATGTAAAAGGGGCAGAGGACAAAATGGTGGCGAAATAGATGGATGTGTCCTGAGCCCTGTCCCAGAGCAGATAGAATGAGCAGATGAAATGAATAAGATCCTCCCCGAATCGATGAAGGAGATTCAGTTTGTGAGACAATTTGCAGTTGGGAAGAGCAGAGGACCCTTGGAGAAAGGTAAAATCAGGGATCTGGGCTGGAGAGAACTGCCAGACCTCTGAGCCCAATGGGTCAGAGGGAAACCATATGGCACTGAACCGTGTCTCTTTGGACAGGCACAGCATCTGACTGTGGAAAGGAGGTCCACAGGGCTGCTGGTGGTAGAGGATTCTAGATCTGGATCCACAGTCATGAAAGAGTGAACCCAGAGGGGGCAACCTGGAGGGCTGCCTGACTGCGCAGTGCCGGCAGAAGAGGGGTCACAGAGATGCAGCTCTTTCCCCTCTATGTGGCCTTTGCTTTTCTTCACTGAACCTAGTTCAGAGGCCCCTTCAGATATGGACACTTGTCCATGGTTGAGGTGCAGGAGAAGGTGCAGACTTGTGGAGGCAGGGAAGAGGCTGGGGAGAGGAGAGGGTCCAGGAGAAGTGGCAGCAAGTCTGGCTCTGAGTCATATCTGATGCCCAAGATCTGGGCATCTATTTTCTTCTGAAGAGATAGTCCCTCCCTCCAGTCTCCAAGCAACCAATATAGCCACACTCAAAATACACCCTGAATGGTGCAAAAGATAAAAAAAATTTGAATAGTCCCTGAGAGTCCAGAGGGACTAGCCTAAAGAGAGGCCTTCAGTCAAAGCAACAGGAACCTGAGAAACAATACACAGTACAGAAGACTGGGATCTTAAGTCAGCCAAAGGAATGACACTTCACTTTTTCACTTTCATTTTTATTTTATTTTATCATTATTTTGTTAACTCTTTTTTTATTTTCCTTTATTTCTTTACTTCTTTATTTTCTATTTCTTTTTGCATTATTTTTATCATTCTGATTTACTTTATTTTTATACTGTATTTTAAATCATTTTTTGGTAAATTTATTATTATTATTATTGTTATTATTATTGTTGTTGTTATTATTATTGTTATTATTACTACTACTACTACTACTACTACTAGTGACCCAGTGCATGAAATTCATGCACATTAAAAGGGTATTAATTAGAGGAAATATTTTAATAGTGCTTTTTGCCCTTTCTCTACAATAAAAGTGTGAGAGATAAAAGGTAATGAGTACAATGTATATGAAAATAATACATAATTTCATTAATAAATAACAACAAAATGATATAACAACAATACAAATCCACAATAAACTATTGAGTTAATTTTCCTGCATTTAAAATAGGATTGAAAGTGTCCCTCACAGAGAGATGAAATCCATAATACTGCATTTGGGTGATTCGTGTTCTTACATTTTGTCTAGTATTATTGTTGAGTAAACTGTTGTCTCTGAGTCTTAATGCAATATCTGTTCCCCAACCTTTTTCACCATGTAGGAAAAGAATAGGATATGTCATTGCATCTAATGTAGGAAACAGGATACTGATTTGTTTCACTTCAGTGCCATTTGGATTATTGCGATCTGGTTTACAATGAATGAGCAAGTCCCTTTCAAAAGGAGGTTCTCCATCTTCGTTTCTGAATATGACAGCAACCTTGGTTACACGGGGAAAATTATATCTACCTGGGTCACTATTGCAATCATATTTAATTGCCATAGTTACTTCCATGGGAGCTATACCTTTGCTGCTGCTTCAGATTGGGCTTCCTTTTCTACCTCAAGTAGCATGTTGTCCAATTTTGTTAATTCATTTATTTCATGCATGAGGTTGTTGATGTTGATCATGAGTCTTTCTGAGCAGGCCTGGTTTTCTGGCATTGCTAATCTTTTACTTGTAGCTTCGGTTGTATCCAAAATATAGAGTTGAGCAAACTTCTGAGAAACACCATCAGAAGGATGTAAACTTCCAGTATGATGATAAACTTGTCCATGTATTCTAAAATAGTATAGCCCATACCCTGATGGTGATGCAACATTTGCACCCATGGAAGCAAAAGCGAAAGAACTATTTATGGATCGAATATTTTCTAAGAAATTTTTACTGTCAGAATCTTCGTTTGTCATTAATCTTTTTAAATATGGCAGGTAATCTGGAAAATGTATATCATTTGGACAGACTTTCCTTTTGTTATAACATTGAGTAAATTTCCCATCAGATGGTTTTTCATCTGAGAAATTTAGTGATAGGCAAAATTCACATCTAACAGTCATTCCACCACAACTATATTTGAGAATTGCATCCTCATGTACTCCATTTTCGCTGAGATGGCAGTTCCTATCATTATTGCTAGTACTTGTTGATGACTGTTCTTTAGACATATTCTGTCTTCGCCACTGCCTTCTTTCAACTTCAAAGGCACTTTGTTCTTTAGACATTTCCTGTGGAAGATGCTGGTGTTTTTCGGCTCCAGATCAATGTTTTTCCAATAGCTGCTCTTCGGATACATTCTGTCGCAGGCGTTGCCTTCCTTCAGGATCAGATGTGGGGCACTCTTCAGACATTTTCTGTCGATAACATCAGCATCTTTCTGCCTGGTGGCCTCAGACGCAGCTGTGGTGATTTCTCACCCCTACCTCGTTCTCTGTGCCCGGGGCCTCAGTTAGACGTAGCTGTGGTTCGCCGGCCCTGCCACTGCTTGGTCTATGCGCCATGGCTGGATGCTTGATGCCTTCACCACTTCATCTCCACTCCTGGGGCCTGGCAATGTCTCTCGACCTTGCCCCTTGCTCTGACTGTCTGGTAGCATAGCCAATCAGGAGCCAAGTTATGGTCACATTTGCATGTTACTCTTTTATTAGATAGGATTATTATTATTTTCTTCTCATTCTCTTCATATCCACTCATCCTCTTTCTACTTCCTCAATACTGAACTGAGGTCATCCCCATATTCATCCAATTATTAGTCTTATTTTCTCTCTAATATTCTACCCCCACCCTCTTTACTGAGTATTTGGTGTTTATTTTGGTCTACCTGTTTTGGGTTACCTTTTTGTTCTCTGATGTTTTCTCCCCATATATATATATATATATATTTTATTTTTCATTTTTATTACTTTTTCTTCTTTTTCTTATATCTCATACCATTTTTTCTCTCTTCAATATTGTTTGTGTTCTTTTCTCTCTCCCCCGATTCTCTTTTCTGTGGTGGTCATTTATATTAGGGATATCAGTATTGTGAGTACATTTGTGTTTTGTTCCCTTTGTGTCATGTCTTGTCAAGGTGAATTTTATCCTGCCCAGCCAATGTGCTAGAGAGTGAGCCACATAACCAGACACATGGAGAGGAAATTCCATCCATGAACAGATCAATAATGTCCTAGACCCAACTACAGAGACAGGAAATATGTGGCAGTGAGGGAGAGAGCATGAGTGAGTGAGAGAGCAAAGGAGGAGTATGTGGTAGTGGTGTGTGTGTGTGTGTGTGTGTGTGTGTGTGTGTGTGTGTGTATGTGTGTGTGTGTATGTGTTACAGTTAGATACTGCAAGATCTTTAGGGGCAGGCTACCGGGTTTCGCCTAACTAGGCAGCCTCTGCAACCATTGCAAGCAGTGCCAGGAGGCTGGCTGTTCCTCATAGGCCTCACCTTTTTGAAGGGGAGAGCTGCTGTAACTGGGAACCACCCAGGATACCCTCAGATAACACCTGGGACTCTACATCCACTCCTGCCAGGGACCTTCTACCCTGGCTGTAGTCCCATGGTCACCGAGACTCTAGCCACCCCTAGTGCAGGCTCCCGTTAGATTATCAAATGATTTCTCAACACAAACACATCAGGCCAGAAAAGAATTTAAAAAAATTTACAAAGTGATGCAAAGCAAGGGGCTGAATCTAAGAATACTTTGTCTAGCGAGGCTTTCATTCAAAATTAAAGGGAAAATAAGGGTCATCACAGACAAAAAAAAAAAAAAAGGCTAAGGGAGTTTATCTCTACCAAGCCAGTAATGCAAGAAATGCTAAAGGGACTTATGTAAAAAGAAGAAATTAAAAGGTAAGAAGGAACACAGGCACAAAACATAAAAATGGCTATAAACAATAATAACTTTAAATGTAAATGGACTAAATGCTCCAATCAAAAGACATCAAGTGGATGAATGGATAAAAAACATTATATATATATATATATATATATATATATATATATATATATATATATATCGTCTATAAGAGACCCACCTCAGAAGAAGGGACTCACACAGACTGAAAGTGAAGAGATGGAAAAATATTTTTCAGGCAAATGGAAATGAAAAACAGGCTAGGTTAACATTACTTATATCTGAAAAAATAGACGTCAAAGTGAAGTCTATAACAAGAGATAAGGAAGGTCACTTCATAATGCTAAAGGGATTGATACAACAAGAGGATAAACCTCAGGTAAACATATATGCACCCAATGCATGAGCACTTTAATACATTAAAAAAAAACAACTATTGGAAGATATCAAGGGAGAGATTGACAACAATAGGGAACTTTACTACATCACTGACATCACTGGATAAATCCTTTAGACAAAAAACAAAAGCAAACAAACAAACAAAAAACAACAACAAAAAACAAAACAAAACAAAAAACCAACAGCAAAGAAAACAATCCTAAGTGACTCACTAGATCAGATAAACTTAACTGACATCTTCAGAACATTTCAACCCAAAGCCACATAATATAAGTTCTCAAGTGCACATAGGCCATTTTCAAAAATAGACCACTTTCGGGTCACAGGCAAAGTCTCCCTAAATTCAAGAAGATTGAAATCATATCAAGCATCTCCTCAGACCACAATGACATAATATTAGAAATAAACTACAATAAAAACAACCCAAAAATATTCAAACATGTGGAAGCTGAATAGTATACTATTAAACAATGATTGGGTTATCAAAGAGATCACAGACAAAATTAAAAGCATCCTGAAAACTAATGATAGTAAAAACACAACAATCTAAAATCTGTTGGACACAATGAAAGCAGTCCTGAGAGGGAAGTTTATAGCTCTATAAGCCTACTTCAAAAAAAAAAAAACAAGAAAAAAATGGTAGTAAATCATCTAACTCTACAACTTAAAGAATTAAAAAGAAAGCAACAAGAAAAGCCCAGAGTGAGCGGAAGGAAGGAGATAATCAAGATTAGATCAGAAAAGACATAAAAACAAACAAACAAATATAAAAGATCAATGAAACCAAAAGCTGGTTCTTTGAAAAGATAAAAAAGATTATTGAACCTCTGGCCAGTCTCACCAAGAAACAAAGAAATAGGACCCAAATAAAATCAGAAACGAAAGGCAAAATAACAGCAAACTATACAGATTTTATACAAATCCTTTGTATAAAAAATACGATGAATAACACTATTCCAACAAGCTAAACAACCTGTAGGAAATGGATATATTCCTAGAAAAATACAACTTTCCAAAACTCAATCAGGAAGAATCTAAAAATAGGCTGAAAACTATGGAAGAAATGGAAACAGTTATCAAAATGCTTCCAGCAAACCAAGCCCAGGGCCAGATGGCTTCTCAGGGGAGTTTTACCAAACATTCAAGAAAGAGCTAAAACCTATCCTCCTCAGACTATTGCAAAAAATTAAAGAGGAAGGAACGCTTCCAAGCTCATTCTGTGAAGCCAGCATTACCGTAATACCAAACCAGATAAAGACAACACAATGAAAGAGAACTACAGGCCAGTATCCCTCATGAATATGGATGCCAAAATCCTCAACAAAATTCTAATAAATCGGATCCAGCACTACATCAGAAAGATCATACACCATGACCAAGTAGGATTTATCCAGGGATATAAGGATGGTACAATATTCACAAATCAATAAACGTGATACATCACATAAACAAATTGGAAGATAAAAATCATGTAGTAATATCAATTGATTCAGAAAAAGCATTTGACAGAAACTTAACACCCTTTTTTGATTAAAAAAAAAAACACCTTCAGCAAGTGGGAATAGAAAGATCATTCCTTAATCTAATAAAAGCCATATATGACAAACCCATTATACTCAATAGGCAAAAACTGAAACCATTTCTTTTAAGAACAGGAACAAAACAAGGATTCCCACTCTCACCACTCTTGTTCAACATAGTACTGGAAATACTAGCCAGTGTGATCAGACAAGAAGAAGAAATAAAAGGCATCCAAATTGTAAAAGAAGTGAAACTGTCCTTATTCTCAGATGACATGATGCTGTACATCACTCCATCAAAAAATTATTAGACTTAATAAATGAGTTTGGCAATATAGTAGGATATAAAACTAATGCCAGGAAACCTATGGCATTTCTGTTCACCAGTGGTTGGCAAACTGCGGCTCGAGAGCCACATGCGGCTTGCGAGCCATGGCTTGCCGCTCTGTTGAGTAATGAGTTTGCCAACTACTCCCTCAGGGCAAAACACTTAAAAAAACATTTTAATAATGTACTAATGTCTTTAACCTGCAGTCAAAGCTTCTGGGTAAGGGTAATGCCTTAGCAGTGGTCAGCAAAATCATTAGTCAAAAGAGCGGCATACCTCGGCTTGAGAGCCGCATGTTGCTCTCGAGGCACAGTTTTCTGACCACTGCTATTCACCAATGTGAATTTACAGAAAAAGAGACTAAAAATCAATCCCATTTACCGTGGCACCAAAAAAATTAAGATACCTAGAAATAAACTAGGGAAAAGATCTAGGGAAAAGACCAGTATGTGGAAAACTACAAGACACTAAAAAAAGAGATAGAGAAAGACATAAACAGATGGAATAATATACCATGTTCATTGATTGGTTGAATCAACATAATTAAAATGCCCATACTACCCAAAGCAATCTATGCATTCAGTGCACTCCCCATTAAAATACCAACAGCATAGTTCACAGACCTGGAATGAACTCTCCAAAATTCATCTGGAATCATAATGTAAATATCTGTGTTTTTCGGTCGTCTTAGGTGACCCTACTAGCGGTTCTCTACCTGTGGGTCGGGACCCACAGGTTGAGAACCACTGCTGTAGAGCTCAAGACCATTGGAAAACACAGATATTTACATTACGATTCATACCAGTAGCAAAATTACAGTTATGAAGTAGCAACTAAAATAATTTTTTGGTTGGGGGTCACCACCACATGAAGAACTGTATTAAAGGGTTGTGGCATTAGAAAGGTTGAGAACCACTGTCTAGGGCAATGGAAACTAAAGAGA
Organism: Antrozous pallidus; assembly: GCA_027563665.1. Classification (NCBI taxonomy): domain Eukaryota; kingdom Metazoa; phylum Chordata; class Mammalia; order Chiroptera; family Vespertilionidae; genus Antrozous; species Antrozous pallidus. The sequence goes on from CM050515.1 coordinate 7,669,703, forward strand.
AAATAAACAAATGGGACTACATCAAAATAAAAAGCTTTTGCAAAGCAAAAGAAACCATCAACAAGAAATCCCGCTGCATGGGAGAACATATTTGCTAATGTTATCACTGATAAGGGTTTAATCTCCAACATTTACAGGGAATTCATACAACTTAACAAAAGAAAGATAAACAACCCAATCAAAAAATGGGCAACAGACCTAAATAAATACTTTTTGAAAGAAGATATAAGGAAGGCCAAGAGACATATGACAACATGCTCAAAGTAACTAATCATCTGGGAGATAAAAGTCAAAATGACAATACAGTACCAACTCACACCTGTCAGAATGGCTATCATCAACAAATGACAAGTGCTGGTGAGGATATGGAGAAAAAAGAACCCTTGTCCACTGCTGGTGGGAATGCGGACTGGTGCAGCCACGGTGAAGAACAATAGTATGGAGTTTCCTGAAAAAAATGGAACTCCCATTTGACCCAGTGATCCCACTTCAAGGAATATATTCCAAGAAACTAGAAACACCAATCAGAAAAGATATATGCACCCCTATGTTCATAGCAGCACAATTCACAAATAGCTAAGATTTGCAAACAGCCTAAGTGCCCATAAGCAGTTGAGTGGAATAAAAAACTTTGGTACATCTATACAATGGAATATTATGCTGTGGTAAAAAAAGGAATGAATTCTTACCATTTGTAACAGCATGGATGGAATTGGAGAGCATTATGATGAGTGATATAAGCCAGTCAGAGAAAGGTAAATATCACATGATCTCACTCCTTTATGGAATATAATGAACAACATAAACTGATAAACATAAACAGAGAAGCATTGATCAGACTGTCAAACCTCAGAGGGAATGTAGGGGTGGGTGGTGGTAAGGGGGAGAGATCAACCAAAGGACTTATATGCATGCATATAAGCCTAAGCAATGGACACAGACAACAGGGAGCTGAAAGCATGAGTGGGGAGTGGGGAGGCAATGGGGGACGCACATGTAATACCTTAGTCAATAAAAAATACATAAAAAAGAAAGTAAAAATACTAATAATGAAACATTTAAAAAATAATTATGTAAAAGGCAAATTACTATTTCTGTTTTCTGGGTAAAAAAAAAAACAAGCAAAATAACAAAGCTCATTAAGATAATAAAAACAAGTGACTCATTCAGTAAATTCAAACACTCATCCATAGCAAAAAGGCAACATACTTCTTAATTTATTGACAAATATTAACTAAGCACCTACTTTGTGTCAGTTGCTATTAGGCCTTACATTTATTTTCTCTATTGTCTCCATAGACTAGATACTGCTTTGCAGATGAAAATACTGAAGCAGAAGTGACAAATTAAAAAAAACTTCTAGATAAAATTATCATTTTTAGTAAATTAATTTAAACTAATTAATTTTATTTATTCAATGAACATTTATTAAGCACCTAATATGAGCCACTGGGACTACAAAGGTGAGAAAGGAAAACATGGTTCCAGTCCTAACAGGCCTTAGAAGCATTTCACCTGTTGGGTCTATGTATTTATATACTGCAAATGTGTATTGCATCTAATTCTATGTTGGTTCTGGGAAGATACAATCTTATCTGGGCAGGAGGGGGAACAGGAAACCTTACATGATACAGTAGAAGAACAATTAACATTGTGAAAAGAATGGTAGTGATAATCAGCACAGCAATTCAGATTCCCGACATGCTGAAAGACATGAATTGCAGTAAGGCTGTAGCTGACCTAGAAAGCATGTTGTTAATTTTAGAGCTGGATGCAATTATAAAGGTGGATAATTTAGTTTTATTTTTAAAGTATATTTCTAGATGACCATACATGCCCCTTTAGATGTCCTACATGATGGGGGAGGAGTGTGGACAGAAAAAAAGGGACAAAATGAAAGAAGGATCTGTTCTCTATTTAATAAGAACAATTATATAGTCTGTTTTATGTATTAATTTCTAATATTATTGGAAGAAAGGACTCTACTACAAAACACACTATTTCAAAATTATTTATTTGGTTTAAATGCCTCCTTATGAAGCCTTTATATCTTTATTATTATTTCTTCTTGTTTTGAGTTAAAAACAAAAAAAGGAATAATTAGACTAGTGAATGGTCAAGACAAGAATTTAAGATGTGATCATAAGTAATGCAAATTGTCATCCTGCAGATCTTACTCCAGAATTAATTTTAATATTGAAGAAGCCAAGAGGGTCATACAGTTCGCATGGGTTTATGCACTTCATTCACAAGGAATTTCAAATTACAGATGGGACTGTAAGATAAAATTTTACTTAGGGAAGACCTTGGAAGAAGAAACTCCTCAAACAAAGGAGGGCATCCCCTCCGTGCAAATCACTGGACCCAAGATAACCATCTGTCTTGTTCAAAAGCACTGAAGAAACAAGCCTGTTCATCTTTCTTCCTTTTCCAGAGAAAATCCTTCACCATGTGAGCCAAAGACATTCTGGATCAGAAACTCCTGTGGTTTGATAACACATTCCATGAAACTATGTTATCAAACCCATGTATAAAATATCCAAGATTAAGGGGCAATTTATCAAGATTAGGAAAGTTCAATGCATACTTATCAACAAGTGAATCTAAAAACCAAAATAAATGAAACAAACAGAAATCTAATGAACAAAGTAAACTGATGAATAAAATAGAACCAGAGGCACGGAATCATGAACCTCAGAGGGAAGGGAGGAGGAATATGAGGGAAAGGTTAACCAAAGGCCTTATATGCATGTAGGCATTACCATGGACACAGACAATAAGGTGGTGAAGGCTTAGGATGGGGCAGGAATAGGGGGGTTGGGGAGAACATGGGGAGAAAAGGGGGATATCTGTATTAATTCTATAATAAAAGCATAATATGCAAATAGACTGAACGGTGGAAGACTGGTCCTTATGATGCGCACTGACCACCCAGGCAGCACCACTCAGCCAAAAGCCAGGCTCACAGCCGGCGAGCCCAGCGGTGGTGGCAGGAGCCTTTCCTGCTTCTGCTGCAGGTAAGGAGTGAGGGGTCCTGGACTGCAAGAGTGATGTCTGCCTACTGGCTTAGGCCCGATCCCTGGGGAGAACAGGCCCAAGCTGGCAGGCAGACATCCCCTGAGGGGTCGCAGGGTGAAGAACCTCTCCCTCCCCGACCCCAGTCCACGAATCTCATACATTGGGCCTCTAGTCTCAACAATAAAGATTAAAAAAAAAGTTATTTAATCATCTAAGCACAGATGTTTAGAAGAAACCACACTCTTTATAGATACTGGCCCTTCCTTCAAGAGGGATCATTCTGTTTCCTACAGCACTCTGCAGCTTTAGAAATGACAACTAGCCCTTTCTCAACATACACAATATCTAAAACCACATCTGTATCTATGACTAGTAGGTACCATCATTCTGTTTATGGGTAATGTGCTTTCTATGCCAGCTCTGGACCATCCAAAATGGTTAGAAATAAGAGATAAGAACCCCGAAGGGGAAAACCAGATATTCATCACTACCTGTGTCCTTGGTGCTGAGTAGTTAGAAGACAGTAAATATTAATTGAATAAATTAATTAATGTGCAGGAGTATTACAGATCCAGGAAGTGCTATACAGAAGATGAAGGATGCGCTGGGACAGAGAGACAAAATAAACAATCAAGGGAACCTCAGCTCATACGATGCACTAAACACAAGGACCTGGAAAATGAGACAAAGCTCATCTCCCTTGGGAAGTCTCTCTTATACCATACTGTGCAGGCAAAAGCTGTAAGTGGCTTCCTTGGTCTTAGCCAATCCATGCATTGATAAAGTGATCCCATACATGAAATAAACCCCCTGTTTGGACCACTTGAGAAACATAAACTTCCACCAGAATCTAGTGGTAATTTATAAAGTTGTTTTTATCCAAAGATAACATCTAGGTTCCATATGGCTTTTTAGACTATACTTAGATTTGGTAAAGCAATATGAAACAGGCTGAACAACACTTATAAAAATTTGGATTAGGGTCAGGCCTGTGAATAGGCTGTCATTTATGTAATGGGATTAGAGGTGTAAAGAGGATCCCCTATAAGAACATATCTCCCCCAACCTCTATTATGTATTTTAGTGGTCATTACTAATCACCAAGGTGAAGTGGAATTAGCAGTGGATTTGACATCAAACCTACCTCATTTGAATCCCATATTTTCCACTTATGAGCTGGCTGACCTTGGACATATTCCTTACCTGTCTAAATATTAATTTGGAACATTTGAGAATAATTCCTGTTTAGTAGGTTATTATGAAGTTTAAGCAAGAGCATTTGAGAAGACCTTGGCCCACATTGTTATTGTTATTATTAATTATCTTGAAATGTTATGACAATTTGGACCATAAAAACCACTATTAAAGGGTTTGAGAGAGGTCAGTACTTGACCCCCAGTTAGTACCTTAGCCAAGGTTAGTCATTAGTAATCAGGAAGAAGATGCATCATTGAACTGAGAGTGGGGATTGGGACCCAAAAAAAGACATTATTGTTTGCTAACTATGTATCTCCCTGCCATTTTCTTCTACTCTGCAGGAGCCAGTCTTTTCTTCAGGCAAATTTGCTTTCTTCCAGACAGCAAGGAATTGCACAGTTCCTGTGAGAAGATGTGACTCTCAAGCTGCCCTTCCTTCTGTTTGGTGTGTTCCTGTGAAAATGTATTTGGCCACTAGGTTACTGAAAGTCCCCTAGACTGCAGTTCTAGGTCATGAGGATCCTTTATATGGGAGTCGACCCTCTATCCCTGACTCCTACTTTAATTTCAGTATTTATAAAGCCTAATTTTTCACAATCTCAGTTTTTCTAGGGGAATTAGAATACACAAGATTATTTAAACTCTTTATTATTAAAATAGAATAAATTGAAAGAAAGTTGTCACATGTTTCTATTGGACTACTTTTAGGAATAAACTGTTTTGCTCTTTATTTTCTAATTAGAGGCCTGGTGTACAGAATTTGTGAATGGGAAGGGTGTGCTCTAAGCCCAGTCTGCACCCTCTCCAATCCAGGATTCCTCTCCCAATCCAGGACCACTGGCTCCTAACCACTCACCTGCCTGATAACCCCTAACCATTTCTGCCTGCCTGCCTGATCCCTCTAACCACCTCTGCCTTAGCCCCAGCACCATGGTTTTGTCTAATTAGTATATTACCCTATTAATAGCATAGATAGATAGAAGATAGATGAGATATTAACTGTTTACACCTCCTCAGGAGTGTTACAAGATCTTTAATACTGTAAATATGTTTTGAGAGCACATTTTTTCCAATAACATCACTGTAGAAATCACGGCTGATAGGATTCATGAAAATGTTTGTGAGAATGCTTTCATAGTTTTATGTGATGTAGATGCCAACTCAGGAAGCATCTACTAATAATTCAAAACAGAATAAAGTCAAGGCCACAAAACAGTGACTGTTACTTACATGTTCTATGTCAGATAAAAAATTCTGTAATAAAATTAAATACCAATTTTCTTAAATGGACTCTATTCAAAATTTTTTATTCTATTTTGAAAAAAATATTTAAACTATGGTCTCATCATTATATTTAAGAAGGTAAAATTTTATCATCTAGTGTCTTAAAAGAAATCATAGCCTCATCTTGTGCAAAAATAATGTCAAATAAGGTAATTTTAAAGTGAAAATGTTTTGAATAGCTATTAGAAAATGAGATTTGAGGAATTATCTAAATAATACCACAGATAAGTCATATCTTTCCTGAAATTTTGAATTTATAAAAATAAATGACATGTACAATTTTTTTCTAGGAATAATATACAAAATATAGGTAGTCTACCCTTTAATTGAACTTTGGAAATGTTGTAAATGAAAATTATTTTAGTACTAGAGGCCTGGAACACAAAATTTGTGCACAGGTAGGGTTCCTAGGCCTGACCGGCAACCAGGGCTGATCTGAGGGGCAACCAGTGTGGCAATCAGGGAGGTCTGCACTGGCAACCACCTTGGCTGGCCTGGGGCCTGTGGGTTGGGGGCAGATCCTGCACCGAACATCTGATCCCTGGTGGTTAGTGCGCGTCATAGCAACTGGTCATTTCACCGGTCATTCTGCCATTTGGTTGATTTACATATTAGGCTTTTATATAGGAAGGCAAATCTCTAGAAAAATTTCAGTTGCTGATTTGCCTTTGCATTTGTGCTTTTATTGTGCACTATGCACTATGTGAGAATATGAATAAATTTATGAATATCTTCATTTTAATGGTTTTTATCTGTTTATATTTTTGCCTGATAATTTTTTTTTACTAAGAATGATTGTGGTTAATTGAGAGGAAGTAAAAATGACCACATGGATTTCTAAATTCTGTTTCATTATAGTACTAGTGGCCCTGTGCATGGATTTGAGCCCATTGAAAGGAAATTAATTAGAAGAAGGACTTGTGTGGTAATTATGTTAGTACAAAAAATTATATGTCAAAATAGTATACATAATATAGTATTATAAGATTAAAATACAAAATATTTTAATATGTATTGCACATGTGTGAGTCAACATGTATTTTTAAATTGCCAGTGAACATCATATATACCAGCTGGTTGGTTGGACAGTCAGATGGACAGATGGTCAGTCACTTAGCCTTTTATATATATAGATTGTATAAATATTTATTATTTTATTAAAGGCATTCTGAAAGTAATATTTTATTGTATAGTTTGTAACATTTGTTTGATTTCAGATATGATCTTTTCCACAGAGCTTTTCTTTGAGCAGGTGTTCTTTAAGTGAGCTTCATTGTTTTTGTTACTTTTCCATAAAATTAAACTGCTAAAGCAATAGACTCTAAAAATGTTTGACCTTAACAATCTAACTATTTTTATTATACCATTTAACTAGGTCTAACTGCAATTAACTCACATTTAACCAAAGCAAATCTTTCAAAGATAAACATAAACTCAAACACCAAAAGTCCCCTTGCCAATTGCTACTGGAAATTAAACTGCCCGCAAAGCACAGATCAAATGTATATATGTGAATAAAAACCCCCCCCATTTCCCATTATATGGTGTGGGGGTACTATTTCTTTAAACAGTAATGCCCAACCATTTTCTCCTTCCCTCAGAAGTTTACTGTGTTCCTAAAATTATTTTAAAAGAGATTTTAATAAAAGGATTTTTTGTTTTGGTCTTTGAGTCAAAATTCATATAGCCTGACTATAGTGTATCTTGAACCATGTTGTAACAATGTCTTCACAACATACACAGTCAAATAAAAAGTTCAGAATGTTTGATTAATCCTTTTGTATTTTCTTTCTTTTTTTATTTTTTTCTTATATATTCTTGTTCTTTTTATTTTTTATATTTTATTTATTTAAATATTTATATTTTTTTGCAGTATACCTTAGATTGAATAGTAGTACATATGTTTTCCTCCCCCCCAATATAATCCCCCAGCCTCCCTTACCCTCCAGCACATGTCCTCACCCGCCCCCCCATCCCAGTGTCTTTCATTTATTGGTTATGCTCATATGCATGTATACAAGCCCTTCAGTTGATCTCCCACAGCACCCACCCCCCACCCTCCCCAGCCTTCCCCTGTAGCTTGACAGCCTGTTCAATGCCTCACTGTCTCTATATCAATCTCTCTCCACTGTTTCTTTTCTTCAAAAATATCTTGCATCTGCATACTAGAAATAAATGTATAAGAACAAAAAATGTTTGAGTCTCAGTTTCAATGTCCAACTGTTCTGAGTTACAGTTTCAATGTCAAATAGTTCTTTATGTGTACATGTCAGCAATGGTATCCAGATGATGGACACATGGTGTCAATGCAAGTTCCATCCTCTCTGATTTGGTCCTGGGCCGCCTGCAGCAATGCACAGCTGCCGACTGCTAGCATGGCAAGGTGTCATCAGTGTCTCCCATCTCTGGACCGTCCTCATGGCTGGAACAGTCCCATCAGTTCCTCACTGTTGCAGGAACCCACATGGTCTTGGAGTTGTTCTCTGAAAACACACAAACACATTCTCGACCAAAAGTTAACAAGGGGATCCTTTCTGCAAATTAGACTTGGGATTATTTTTATTTTTGCCCAAATGATTTTCCTTTGGCTTATTTTGACATCATGTGTGTTTTTCATGGGTGTTCTGCTGTTGGCATTACAAATGGAAGTTATTTTTCTGGAGTAAGAATTTTCTAGATGTATTTTACTTACAGGATATTTTTCCTTACATGATATTACCCCACTATGCCCCCCTTTTTTGGTTAATGGGGGCTTTTGGAAATTTTATATTGCAGTCTTGGTAATTTTAAATTTTAATTTTTGCACACAAATATGACTGCTTTAGGTTCTTTGGATGTTAGGCAATTTTACAGTGAGATGAACTACTAATAGATATTTTAGTTAATGTTTTAGGAAATCACTTTATTTTTCTTGTATAAAGTTATGTGGTGGCCACAGCAGAGCCTGGGTCCTCTGCACGGAAACTCTGGTGTGGGTCTTTTCAAGATGGTCAGTGAATTCCTGACAGGGAGACTTAATGAACACAGTCTCTTTCCAGAGATCCGGGGTAAGACAGCTGTAGGTCTTAGAGAGAGCATCAAAGGTGGCCTTGGCGAAGTTGTCCAGCGTGGCAGTGCAGCCCCTGGCCGAGGTGTAACAGTCATCAATACCAGCCATCATCAGCAACTTCTCAGGCACAGGGGCTGAGACAATGCCCGAACCCCTGGGGGCAGGGATGAGCCGCACCAGGACAGAGCCACAGCAGGGACCGTGCGGGGCTTGCTGATCTTGTTTCCCCAGTAGCCTCGCCACACGGGCACAATAGACAGCTTGGCCAGGATAATGGCTCCAGGGATGACAGTGGCTACTTCGTTTGAGCACTTAACACCCAAATCAACATGTCTGTTGTAGACCCCAATGGTGACAAATGCCTTGAACCAAGTCCTCTGGCCAGCACGTGTCTGTGTCTGCTTTTGCACAGGCATGACCTTTAACACCTCATCCTTGAGGGATGCCCCTAAGAAAAAGTCAATGTTCTCAGATTCCTTGATGGGCAAGGAGAATAGATAGATTTCCTCTAGGGATTTGATCTTCATGTCCTTGACCAGGAGGCCCAGCTTGGTGATGGGGATCCATTCCTTGTCCTCAGCCTTGCTTCCAGGAGCTCCATGGCCTTGGCCCCGACCCCGATCCGGCCACAACCCTGGCCCCCGGATGCCGCTGCCAAATCCTCCACCAGACCTCCTATTCCTGGGATCCCAGGTCCTCTGGGCCCTTCCGCAGCACCAGCATCATCTGCCATTTGGTGTTTTGTCGGAAAAGCTCATTTTTGAATTTTCATAATCCATTTTCTCTACTGCATGTGCTCCCATTGTCTGCAAATTCTTTAACGCATTCATGAGATTTGCCTATAAATATGAAACTTTGGTCTTAGTGTAGTCTGATAATTCTAGAAGGTAATTTATTATTTGCCTCTGGACCTGAAAAATTAACTTGTCTTTTTTTTTTCTCTAGTGGGTCACCTGTAATTCTTATTTTAAAAAGCTAGATGTCTCCTTGTAGTTTGCTTGGTTTGAGAAGCAATCCGATTTAAGAGTTGAACTCTATCTCAAACTGGTAGGAAAAGGAGAGGTTCTACCTCAGTACCACTGTCATATTAGAAAAAGTCTCCCGATTTCCTACCATGAATGAAAGCAGAAGCAGTCAGCTGTCAGTCATTTGGAGCCTGGTGCCAGGCCCTGCAAAGCTGCTCTGAAGGAGCACTATGCAACTGGCATTTTAGAACCAAGCCTCTTATAAACCACAATGTCAGCAAAGGTGCATAAATGAGTACATATCACATGTGCTGAGAAAGAAATTACATGCACACACTTTATATGCATTCAGTCTAGGAATTTGTAGTTCATGCAAAAGAAAGAATATACAAGGAGATATTGTTAACTATTAGGAAGGAAGTTTCAGGAATATCTAGGCTATTGCTGTTTATTTTGATCTCCATTGTTTTCAGGCAGGTGTTTGGCCCCTTTTTGCCAGGCAGACTGGTATTTTTGTCTTTTATTTATTTATTGGGAAACACATTTTAACATCTGCAAGTCATTTGTAACCAAGAGATCAGCATCAGATTTTCATGTATCTTCTTTAACCCATGACAAGTACATTGATTTACCATGACAAACTCCCAAAAGTTTCTCCCTTTGACAATGACTTACAAGCTCTACTAACAAAATGCAATCTTGTTGCTCTCAGCTTTAGGAGAAGAATAAAGTTCTTCCTCATTTTATTGTCCCTAACAATACTATTAAATTTAGAACCCAAAGAATTATTTAATAGACTAGACACTACCAATTTGCTTCATTAGAGAAATAAGTTTTTAATGGTCTTCAGTGTAAGGCTTATTTTTTTTCACAACTCTGTAAAAAAACATAAAATTTGTTTTTTTAAATCTAATAACTTATACTTTTTTTCTGTGGTATGTGTCTAATAACATTTGTGATTTTGGACTAAGAATATAGTCATCAATTGCACTACAATATTTTGGACAACAATGGGCCACGTATGTGACAATGATCTCATCGTAATATACAAAATCCAGGGGCCGTCACTGGACTAATGACCAAAGAGCAGGCTGCATCATGGGGTGACCAGGCTGGCAGGGAGGGCAGTTGGGGATGGTGGTGGGGCAGCTGGGGATACCAGGCTGGCAGGCGGGGCAGTGAGAGGTGACTAGGCCAGTGGGGGGCAGTTGGGTGCAACCAGGTCGGCGGGAGGGGGGCAGATTGAAGAGGGTGCTGCCTGGGCTGAGGGGACCCCACTCCTACATGCATGAATTTTGTACACCAGGCCTCTAGTATAGTAAAGCTGAAAAATCCCTATTGCCTTTTGACATGGTAACCTTGCTAATGCATTAACACAATGCTTTACTCCCATGTTTGTGGTGATGTTGTATAAGCAGACTTATTACTCTGCCAGTCATATAGAACAACAGGACATATAATTATTGACAGCAGGCTATACCATCTAGGTTTGTGTAACTGCACTCTATAATGTTTGCTCAATGAAAAATTGCCTAGTGACACATTTCTCAGACCACATCCTTGTAATTGACACATGACTATAAATTAATGAAGTCAGGTAAAATGAGATGCTTCTTTCAAGCCAGCCCATTGGGAAGAGTAAAGATGGACAACAAAGCTCTCACTGTGCAGTAGGAAAATGTTCTGTTCTCATCACCCTTCCCACAACTTGTATGTAAATGTGTCATGGCTTTCAATGTAGTTACAGAGGTAAAGGAGGGAAAGTAACTATCAGCCCTACCTACCATTTTGGCTCAGTGGATAGAGCATCAGCTTGTGAACTGAAGGGCCCCAGGTTCAATTTCAGTCAAGGGCATGTACCTTGGTTGCCAGCACATTCCAAGTAGGAGGTGTGCAAGAGGCAGCTGATTGATGTTTCTCTATTATTGATATTTATAACTCTCTATTCCTCTCCCTACCTGTCTATAAAAAATCAATAAAATATATTTTAAAAAGAAAATTATTATCAGAGAAGGGCAACTGATATATAAGTAATAAGAGCTGAAACAAAGCACAAAGGGCAAGGAAAGAAATGTGAGGCTGGTGGGGGAGTAGATGTAGAAGCCTCAAATATGAGAGGATGAAGTATTTACAGATATGCCTGTTTTACAGGTCTTAAAAAGGTGAAACATTAAGAGTAAGACAAAAAAGGGAATAAAGAGAACACTTAAAAAACCATGAAAGATAGTAAAAATGAAATCAATGGCAAATGTCTAGATTAGTAAAAAAAACTTATCAAAATATTAGTGTGAGCAGGAAGGGGACTTGATGTTGGGATGGGATGGCAAGGTATCCAAACTAAAACTGGGAACCATGTACTTACAGGCCAGAGGCAGCAGAAAGCTGATGGTCTACATGGGTTTCAGTCAGCTAAATATGTAAGTCTAGGAAGAGAACCAATATGGCAGCATAGGTAAACACCTATTGTGCTGCCCTGTGCAACAATTCCAAAATTACAACATACCAACAAAACAAACATCATCCAGAATCACTGGACAGCTGGCTGAGTGAAAATTAGGCAAATAAAAGTAAAGGTGGGACACTGAGACTCAGAAGAGCGGTGGAGCGCAGCCTTGAAGATACTCGCGGAGCCAGAGGTTCAGAGCCGTGGGGCGTGCGCGAGCTGTAGGGCTGGCAGCAGCAACCCCGACTTGGATCTCTCCAACGGTGAGGGCGGAGACGTCCCACTGCACAGATTCCCCAGTTCCAGGTGAGGTCTGAGGTCTGGGGTATGCACCCTAAAAGCCGGGCATGGCAGAGGTCTCCGAGTCTGAGGAGAGCGTAGCTTGGAGCAGCAGTTTTGCGTGTAAAGTGTGCTACAGCACAGACATGCGACTTGCTCCCTGGCAACGTGCTCCCTGGTTTGAGAGACCACCAGACTGCTTTGTTTTACAATCCTGGGTGAGACTTTGGGTGTGCAGACTCATTTGGGGAGAGCTAGAGTTGTCTGGCAATGGGTGGAGACCAGCGGCGGCTTTCTCATGGAGGTGCCTGCAGCCAACCCAACACAGAGACCCGCGTGCCGCATAGGGCATAGCTGATGCTGACACTGCCTGCTCAGCTCAGAGACTCCGCCCATCCAACCTGAACACAGTTTCCCTGCACAGCCAATTGGCCTGGAGGTCAAACCCTCCTAGGGCTAACAACAACAAGCTGGGCTTAAATTCAAAAATACTGTACAACCCATAAAGGATTGAAGTAAGAGTATCCACCTCAGGTAACTGAGGAGGCTGAGCCACTGTCCCTTAGAGGGCACCTACCACATAAAGCTAATCGACCAACTCAGGAAAGCAGCCACCATGCAGAGAGACATGGAAAGAAATCAGGTGTGAAAGAAATGGAGGAAAAAAGATGACCAGACATAGAGATTCAAAACCACGGTTATAAGGTTTTCAAGAGGCTCCTAGAAAAGGCCGATGAAATTAATGAGAACTATGAGGAAATGAACAAGACCTACAAGGAAATGAATGAGACCTACAAGGAAATGAACAAGATCTACAAGGATATGAATGAGACCCTCAAGGATATGAAAAAGGACCAACTAGAAATCAAGCATTCACTGACTGAAATAAAAAAAAAAATTACACAAAGTCCTAAAAGCAGTCCAGAGGGCCACAAGAACCAAGTCAAAGATTTGAAATACAAAGAAGCAAAATCCACTCGGCTGGAAAAGCAAGAAACAAAAAGAATCCAGATAATTGAAGATAGTATAAGGGGCCTCTGGGACAACCTCAAGCTTGCCAACATCCGAATTATGGGGGTGCCAGAAGAAGAGAGAGAGCAAGGTAATGAAAACCTACTTGAAGAAATAGTGACAAAAAACTTCCCCCACCTGGTGAAAGAAACTGACTTAAAAGCCCAAGAAGTACACAGAACCCCAAAATATAGGAATCTAAAGAGGACCACATCATAATTAAAATGCCAAGAGCAAAAGATAAAGAGAGAATATTAAAAGCAGCAAGAGAAAAACAGTTAGTTACCTATAAGGGAGCACCCATACGATTGTCAGCAGATTTATCAACAGAAACGATGCAGGCCAAAAGGGAGTGGCAAGAAATATTCAAAGTGACGAATAGCAAGAACCTGCAACCAAGATTACTCCACCCAGAAAAGCTATCATTCAGAATTGAAGATCAGATAAAGTGCTTCGCAGATAAGAAAAAGCTAAAGGAGTTCATCACCACCAAACCAATATTATATGAAATGCTGAAAGATATTCTTTAAGAAGAAGAAGAAGAAAAAGATAAAAATATAAATTGTGAACAACAAATACACATCAATTAACAAATTAATTTATAAATCAAGTGAGTTAATAATCTGATGAACAGGATAAACTGGTGAATTTAACAGAATCATGGACATAGAGAGGGAATGGACTGACAATTCTTGGAGAGAAAAGGGGTTTGGGAAGTGCAGCAAGAGACTGGACAAAAATCTTGCAACAATGGGAGAGGACAGTGGGGAGGGGGAGGTGAGGGCAGAGGGTGGGATGGGTACAGGTTGGAGGGGAGTTATAAGGGGATAAAAAAGAGGGAACAATGTAATTAATAAACTGAACAATAAAGATAAAAAATAAATAAAAAATAATAAAAAGATGTACGTCTAGAAGCACAAGTTCTTAGTAAGGTCAATTTACATATGTAACACCCCTGTTATCCCCTGAGATTTCAATTTTTTTTGAGAGGAATACCTAGCATTTATTTTCTTTTTGAATTTTAATTTATTTCCTTATTGATTAGGGTATTACTTATCTGTCCTCATTGCCCCATTACCTTTCAACATGCTCCCCCCTCACTTATGTCCTCACCCACCCCATTGTCTGTGTCCACTCGTTAGGTTTATATGTATGCATACAAGTTCTTTGATTGGTCTCTCTCCCTAACCCCACCCTCCCCTACCTTCCCTCTGAGGTTTGAAAGTCTGATCGATGCTTCCCTGTCTCTGGATCTGTTTTGTTTATTAGTTTATGGTGTTCATTATTTCCTATAGATGAGTGAGATAATGTGATATTTATCTTTCTCTGACTGACTTATTTCACAGAATAATGCTCTCCAGTTCCATTCATGTTGTTGCAAATGGTAGGAATTTCTTCTTTTTTTACTGGAGCATAGTATTTCATTGTATAGATGTAGATCAGTTTTTTAATCCACTCATCTGCTGATGGGCACTTAGGCTGTTTCCAAATCTTAACCTGGGTGAATTGTGCCACTATGAACATAGGGGTACATATATCCTTTCTGATTGGTGTTACTAGTTTCTTAGGATATATTCCTACAAGTGTGATCACTGGGTCAAATGGGAGTTCCATTTTTAGTTTTTTGAGCAAACTCCATACTGTTCTCCACTGTGGTTGCACCAGTCTGCATTCCCACCAGCAGTGCATGAGGGTTCCTTTTTCTCTGCATCCTTGCCAACACTTGTCGTTCATTGATTTGTTGATGATAGCCATTCTGACTGGTGTGAGATGGTACCACATTGTTATTTTGATAGTGACTTTGAGCATGTTTTCATATATTTATTGGCCTTCCTTCTTTCCTACCTTGGAAAAGTGTCTATTTAGGTCCATTGCCCATTTTTTGATTGGGTTGTTTACCTTTCTTTTGTTAAGTTATATGAGTTCCCTGTAGATTAAACCCTTATCACTGATAACATTGGCAAATATGTCCTCCCATGTAATGGGCTCTCTTGTTGTTTTGGTGATGGTTTCTTTTGCTGTGTAAAAACTTTTTATTCTGATGTAGTACCATTTGTTTATTTCCTCTTTATTTTCCATTGCCCTAGAGGCAGTATCAGTGAAGATGTTTTTCAGCATACATCTGAGATTTTTGCTGCCTGTGGATTCCCATCTTATGTTTAAGTCTTTATCCATTTTGAGTTTATTTTTGTGTATGGTGTAAGTTGGTGGTCTGTTTTTTTAATTTTTGTTTAATAAATTTTTTATTACTTGCAGGCCTCTAAACTGAATTAGTCTGTACAACTTCATCTCTCTTTTCAATTAGGCTTCAGATAAAGAAAAGTAAAAGTAAAAAGGTGGTTCTAATCCAGTTAAGAGTCCAGATAATGAATATCCTTTAAAGTATCCCATGAAACAGAACATATTTAGGCCTACAAGCGGCCAGCTTAATCTCTTGAGTGTTTGACCATGCTGCAATTGAATTTGCCAATCTTTTAAAGACTGTTATTATCACCTCACTTTTCCCGGTCATCTTCCCCCACATCCCCACCTTTAAATATATTTTTATTGATTTCAGAGAGGAAAAGAGAGGGAGAGAGACAGAAACATCAATGATGAGAGAGAATCATTGATCGGCTGCCTCCTGCACATTCCCTATTGGGAATCAAGCCTGCAACCCAGGCATGTGCTCTTGACTAGAATCAAACCTGGGATCCTTCGGTCTGCAGGAAGACACTCTATCCACTGAGCAAAACTGGCTAGGGCTCCTGGTCAACTTAACTACAAATAAACACAGAGGTCTTTCTTGGGTACTTATAATTATAATATTTCCAAATGCCCTAAGCCACTCTGTTGACTAATGAGTTTTCTGACCACTGACCTAAGCTAAATTGGGATTTTATAAGTGTTTATGATGGGAAATTGTTATTTTTAATTACTCAAAACATATGATGACAACATGCATAATAACGTGCATGTAAAATTCCTAACCCATGAGTTAAATAACTAAAACCTTATTTGTCTCTTTATTTATATCTAGATCAGTATCTATCTATAAAAGTAAAAGCGTAATATGTGAGCAAGGCCAGAGGTAGAGAGAAACTAAGATGGTAGCATAGGTGAACACCTAAACTGCTGCCTCACACAACAATTTTAAAAACACAACTAAGGGACAAAAGGGGCATCATACAGAAGCACAGGAAAGTTGGCTGACCAGAAATTCTGCAACTGGAAGGAAGCAGAGGGGCACGTGGAGAATCAGAGAAGCTGCAAACCCTGAGGTAAGGAGACAAGCATGCACGTCGAGAGGACGGGGCTGGAGAGGACGGGGAGGCTGAGTGCTTGACTGGCGTGCTCTGGAGGGAAGGAGACAAAAGCTCCAGACTGCACAGCACACCAGTTCCAACTGCACTGAACCCCAGTTCCAGGCAAGACCCCAGGGACCCAGGCTCATACAGGGGGAATATGGACTGTAAAGCGGAATCTCAGGGGAGCAGGGAAAGGCAAAGGTGCGGAGGCACAAGCATGAGTGCATGCAGAGGACTGAAAAATTTCTTGGTTGCACTGAACCTCAGTTCTGATTGCACTGAACCCCAGTCCCAGGCAAGACCTTGGGGACCCAGGCCCATACAGAGGGGAATCTGAAATATAAGGCAGAAACTCAGGGGAACGGCAAAAGGCAGAGGTCCGGAGGCATGGAGAGAGGATAGACTGTTGAGTGTGTTGCTGGCTTGATCTAGCAGGAGGGAGACAGGAGCTCCAGAAGGTGCTGAATCCCAGTTTTTACTGCACTGAACTCCAGTACCTGGCAAGAATCTGGGAGTCTGGATTCACTGGGGGAGAGACTGGACTGTTTGGCAGTGGGAAAAACTTGAGGGCACCTTTCTCTCAAAAGTGCTTGCAGAGATTGCCTGCAGACAATGAGACTCAGGAACCTTGTGGGGTGGGGCTGACTGGAAGCCAAGGCTGTAGACTCCACCCTGAAACTCCACCCCATCCAAGCTAAGCACAGAGGCTTTTGCAATTTTGCAAGTCTTGTTGTATAAAGCTGTCTCCCGGCATAGACACAGCTGATCCTCACAGCCAATTGGCCTGGAGGTCAATTTCCCCCAGTGATACCAACAACAATCAAGACCTAACTACAAGAAGGCTGTACACACAATCCACAAAGGGGTGCACCAAGAGTGTCCACCTCAGGTAACAAGGGAGGCTGAGACACCTAGCACACAAAGCTACCCTACCAGCTTAGGGAAGCAGTGAAAATGCAGAGACAAAGAAACAGATCACAAATGAAAGAAATGGAAGAAATAAATGACTGGATATAGAGTTCAAAACCTCGGTTATAAGGTTTTTCAATACATTCCAAAGGCTGATAAATTCAGCGAGACCCTTGAGGATATGAAAAAGGACCAACTAGAAATTAAACATATACTGACTGAAATAAAAAATATTATACAGATACCCAACAGCAAACTAGAGGAATACAAAAATCAAGTCAAAGATTTGGAATACCAAGAGGCCAAAAACACACAACCACAAAAGAAAAAAGAATGCAAAAATTTGAGGATAGTGTGAGAAGCCTCCGGGACAACCTCAAACATACCAACATCAGAATTATGGGGGGGCCAGAATAAGAGAGAGAGCAAGATACTAAAAACATACTTGAAGAAATAATTACTGAAAACTTCCCCAACCTGGTGAAAGAAACAGACTTATAAGTCCAGGAAGCACACAGAATCCCAAACAAAAGCAATCCAAAGAGGACCACACCAAGACACATCATAATTAAAATGCCAAGAGCAAAAGACAGAGAATATTAAAATCAGCAAGAGAAAAACACTTAATTACCTACAAGGGAGCACTCATACTATTGTCAGCTGATTTCTCAACAGAAACTATGCAGGCCAGATGGGAGTGGCAAGAAATTTTCAAAGTGATGAATAGCAAGAACCTACAACCAAGATTACTCTACCCAGGGAAGCTATCATTCAGAATTGCAGGTCAGATAAAAAGTTTCATAGATAAAAGAAGCTAAAGGAATTCATCACTGCCAAACCAGTATTATATGAATTGCTGAAAGATTTTCTTTAAGAAGGAGAAAAAAGTGGCTGTTTCAAACTAGAGCATGAATGGAACTGGAGAGCATTATGCTAAGTGAAATAAGCCAGTCAAAGAAAGATAAGTATCACATGAACTCACTCATTTATGGAATATAATGAACAAAATAAACTGATAAACAAAAACAGATCCAGAGACAGAGAAGCATTGACTGTCAAACCTCAGAGGGAAGGTAGGGGAGGGTGGGGATAAGGGGAAGAGATCAACCAAAGGACCTGTGTGCATTCATATAAGCCTAACTGATAGACAGACACCAGGGTGGGATGAGGGTATGAATGGGGTGGGGGAGTGGGGAGGGGAATAGTGGTAAGGGCACATATGTAATACCTTAATTAACAAAGAAATTAAAAAAATAAAAATAAAAGCGTAATATGCAAATAGACCAATCTACTGAACAACTATCTGGAGAACTTTCTGAACAACCTTTCGGACAACCATCCTATGACACACACAGGCACCAGGCCAGCTAAGACAGGTGTGATGCGATTGGTCAGGGGTTGGGGGTCCTGCCATTTCCCTGTGATAGCTCCACAGAGGGAGGTCCAGGCCACCCTCTGCCTGGAGATCGATTGCAGAGCCCCAGCTGTGTGGGCAGCGATCAATCATGGAGTCCTGCCAAAGTTGGCAGGGCCTCCCTATGCACAGTGATCAATCAAGGAGCCCCACAACCTATTGCTTCACAGAGAGAGGCCCAGGCCACCAGCCAGCAACACTGTGGGTGGGGCTGGTGGCGGGGAATGGGGAGCAGTGCTGCACAGATGGCAAGCTGCTGGGACCCCAGTGAAGGAAAGCCCCAATAGGCTCTGATTGCTGACCAGACCTAGGGACCCTATCTGAGGGGTCCCAGATTGCCAGAGGATGCAAGCGTGCTGAGGGATACTCCTTCACCCCTAACCCTGTGCAGATTTGCATGCACTGGGCCTCTACCTATATAATTAAATCAAACTTCTTTTTGCCCCAGTCAGTTGGACCACACCAATAATGTTAAATAGAATTCTGGCCAAAAAATTGCCTGTCACAGCATTGTTGTTAATAATGCCAAATGTTCTTGCCCAAGGGAGGGAATAATGCTTCCCAGATATAAATCTTTCTACAGTATAATGAAACTGAAATTGTTCCTTTTTGTCATGGTAGTACCAAAGCAAGAAGACATCTGATTTCACCCATCTTGACAGAATAAAGGTGTTACTTCTTCTTTTTAAAATATTTTTGAAGTACTAATCTATTTCAGCTTCTCAGAGCTATCTCAATGGTTATGGAAAATCAAATAAAAGTGACATCATTCCTGGTGGTCACACCTACTGTTAAAAATATATGTATCTTCCAGCTTTTAGAACAGGCTACACAAGCGCTCTTTTGGTATGTCTCAAATATTCTGCTGCTCTGTAGTTTTTAAAAGGGGTGAAGGGTGAAGATTAGGATAGATATGTAAACTATACTAGTAAATTACAGAAATCCATTTGGAGTATCCTATCTAAACTTGACATAATGAATACAATGTTTTTCTATAGATTAGGTTTTTATAACATTAAAGCTTATTAAGAGTCCGACTTTTCCGTTTATGTCCAGGGTCTCAGTTTTGGTATAGAGAAAGACGGCAGATGGTGCTTACTTATAGAGTGTAAAATTTCACACCAAACCAGTCAATAATCACCTGTGTCTATTCCATCAAAAAGTCACTAACCAAATGTCATTCTTTTTTAAAGTATATTTTTAGTTATTTCAGAGAGGAAGGGAGAGAAAGAGAGATAGAAACATCAGTGATGAGAGGAAGTCATTGACTAGCTGCCTTCTGTAGACCGCCTACTGGGAATCCAGCCTGCAACCTGGGCCTGTGCCCTTGACCAGAATCCACCCGGGACCTTTTAGTCTGCAGGCTGACGCTCTGTCCACCAAGCCACACTGGCCAGGGCACAGCTTTTATTCTTACCTGAGCCACGATATGCTTATGATTCTGCCCAAACTGAAACCTGGTTCGTGCTGTCCAGGCTCATCAGAGGTAAAAGCTAAATTCCAATTCCTGCCCACTGGTTGTTGACTGAATAATTAGGCATGCATTTATCCTAGTCAAGACAATGCAGGACAGAAAACAGAAAAGAGCATAGAAGGAAAAATAGAAGAGGAAATAATGATGAAATGTCCTTTTAACTTTAAGTCATCAACAATACTTAGTTCTGAAAGAAATACTGAGGAAATGATGTGAATATTCCTTTGTAGTAAGTGTAATGCTGGGGTTTGTCAAGGCTGCCCAAGTCAGAGAAGACCAGATGCCTTGGAGATGAATTTTTACCTTCTTCTGCTCTTACCTATCCTTCTTATCTTAAAACTCAGCAAGACTTTATTCTTAGAAACTCTTATAGCACTTTAGATCACTTTTAGTGTTTCATTTCTTAACATATGCAAATGTTAAATATGAGAAGGCCTGCCTTACAAACTGTAAGCTCGTTGAGTAGGAAACACATTCTCTTTAATGCTGTATTTCCTGCAGTGCAAAGCACAGGACTCTGCACATAAAAAGTAAAAAGAAAAGAAAAGAAAAAAAAGAAAAGAAAAAAGTCCCCATTTAATGAGAATGGGGCAAACAAATTCAAGTTGAACAAAAAAAAAAAAGTATCAAAAATCTTAAGAACTATAATAATAAATGAGAAAATCTTTTTGTCAATATCTTCAATGTTAGTACCAAAGAGCAGGCACCAAAATCACAGCCCCTATGTCTGAATCTTTTAGGCCAGTTATGTATTTTCTTTCCAACATTTCACATTTCTTCCCTCTTCACACATGGGTTTTTTTCTTCTTCCTTTGTTTTTAGTTTTTGATATAATTTTGAATGTAATAAAAGATCGTTAGTTCATGTTCCAAAGAACTTCTAAATACTCTTTACAAGATT
Source organism: Antrozous pallidus (assembly GCA_027563665.1). Taxonomy (NCBI): domain Eukaryota; kingdom Metazoa; phylum Chordata; class Mammalia; order Chiroptera; family Vespertilionidae; genus Antrozous; species Antrozous pallidus. The sequence goes on from CM050515.1 coordinate 7,690,933, forward strand.
ATTTAACTGCTTACATTTTACCTCATTTGCTTTATCACATACTATCTTCTATTTTTCAGGGGTTATCTTTGAGGGTAAAGAGAAGCCACATCATGATGACTCCTAAATATGTCAGCATTTTTTCTCCAAGAACAAGGAAATTCTTTTACATCTGTATATCTCCGTATACAATACAATGGTCAAAGATAGGAAATACAATCTTGGCATAATAATACTATGTGATTCATAATCCACATACAATTTGTACCAATTGACCTGATAATGCCCTTCATCAGACTACTTCTTCCTCTGTCCTGGATCCAACTCCAGGTAATTGCTCCTTTTAGTTATCATGTCTTGTTAGGCTCCTTCTTCGGGAGCCATTCTTTAGTCTGTCTTTATTTTTCATGACCTTGCCATTTTTGAAGAGTACTGGCCAGTTACTAGTATTTTATAGAACATCCCTATATATTTGTCTGATATTCGTTCATGAATAGATTCAAATTATGAATTAGCAGTAGTATTACTACAGAAGTGATGTTGCATCTTTCTTAGTGCATCATACGAGGAGCCACATTGCATCAGTTGTCCCATTATTGGGATGTGAGCTTGAATTACTTGTTTATGAAAGGTGATGGTTGCCATTTCTCCTCACATCTAAAACTTTATAGGGTCTTAATTAGATAATGTAAATTTTAAAGATAGAACTGAAGGAATGACTAATTGTGAAAAACACCTTGGAAGATAAGTCACTTCATTCTTATAGATTTTCTACAATTCACACTTGTTTTTAAGCCATTCACAAGAAAACTGTGTGCCTGGGCCAAAATAGGTGGTCTCTATATAGAATTGCTTTATCTGACAGTGTTTGGGCTTGTGTCATTGGGCTCTATTGTATAATAGTTTATCTAGTTTTTGTCCTGGGTTCCTGACATAGAACTTCTGAAATCCTTAAAATTCCCCAGGGAATCGTCCACATTCCCTCTCTTGCTCGGCTTTTGTTGCTGACCAGGTAAACCAGAACTGGACTCTTTCTTCAGATTTGTTTCTGGAACATGAGGCAGTAAGGACAGCCAAGAGCAGCCATGGGTGGAGGTACAGAGTGGGGATTCGCGTTCACCACTCACACTTCATGGAGAGAAGCATCTCTTGAGCACCTACTTTCTATGGGGAGCTATTTGCTAAGACCATCCACGAGGTTTAGAGCTAAGGCAATGTGGAGCAGTATCTGATTTTGTAATCTGACTTAAGACTTTTCTCATGGGAATTTTGGGCTTTGCTTGCTGTCCTACACATTTTTGGTGAACTGGCATAGAGAGATTTCTGTAGATATTTTGTGGAGGGAAGATGAGGAGAAAGTATTGACTACCTACACTGTGCCAGGAGCAGTCATTTCATTTAATTCTTAACTGAAAATTTGAAGTAGATTTCTTCAATTCCTGTGCTCATTCATTAACTAAATATTTAGTGAATGTCTACTATGTCCTAGGCATTGTGCAGAGTGCTATAACTCTGTGGGCCTCGGCTTCTGGAACCTTATAGTCTTGTGTATCTCACATTTATATGATGTAATAAATTTTTAATTAATTTGGAGATTTAAACTATTTATGTAATAAAACTAGTATATAGGAAGATAATAAAGAAAATGTGTATGAGGTAGGGTAAAAGAAAAAGAGCAAATAATCTACTTTCTCAACATTTTCACATGAAGGAAGGGAAAGTGAAAAGAAAAAAACACCCCAAACAGCTTCTGTAATTTATTGTTTTACATTTTCTTATTTTTAAAAATGAAATATATTTCACATACAGAATTATAGCTGATTTTTAAACTGCCCTTAGTGGCCCTTGCAGTCACTTCTGTGACCTGATTACACTCAGCCTGTGAGACTTTCCCTTAGTCGTCCTCCAGTAAACGTTATTTCAGGATCAGCCTATCCATTTCATGGGTCTGATCTCTTTCCAGATGTCAGATGGGAAATGTCAGGCCTCCTGTCAACATCCCTAACATTTAATACATTTTTGGGATACCAGAAATACTCTAAAAGAACAGATAGGAATTGACTATGAGAACACATTACTCGCACACATGCCATTGAAAATATAAACGAAGAGAGTCTTCTCAATCACTTTTTAATACCCAAGTTGTGCAATAAAGACATGATACAAATCAAGAATAATTACCTTGATAAATGGCTTAGTGGACATACATAAAACAGAAAGTAGGAAGGTTTATCCTATTTAAAGAAACATTCAATTGATAGCATTTTTTTAAAAAATATTTTTTATTGATTTCAGAGAGAGATAGAAAAAGCAATAATGATTTTTATTTTATTTTTTAAAGAACACATATGTAAAAATAGAAATTAAAAAAATTATAAGGAAAAAAATAAAATATTAAATCTAATCTATACTAGTGGTCACCATAACTGTAAGAGAAATTGTTTCATGTGACAAAGAATTTTAAATGAAACTCTCTGTAGCCTGAAAATTATTTTAGAAGGAAACAAAGAGAAGTTTCATTTAAAAGTCATAAGGATTATAATTGAATGTCAATATATTTGGCCTCTTGAACTAAAGTAAGCAATTTGTGTTTTTGCCTCCCTGACAAAGTTCATATAAAGTTACAAAAAAAAATTGACAGCCAGTTTGAAATTGAATTGCCATGGCCTAGAGCAAAGAATATCCTTGCATGATATTATTCTACAATGTTATTATAATTTTTAATATTTTACAACAGCATATTGTATAATTATCCCAAACAAATTTACAAACTAATTCTTTGAATGTTTGGCAGCAACTTAAAAAAGGAGATGAAAGGATTTAATCCCTTTCAGAATGAATTAAGGCACTGGGAAGGCATTTGAGCATTCTATATTGGCCCCTCTTGCCCTTTTTTGCCAAGAGGGACCCTCTTCTCACAATCTAATTGCCCTCAGCTGTTGCCTGAGCTTTCTGTTCATGCTGAGGTTTAAGCCTTGTGGTGGCTGGTACCATGGATCTGTCCCTGGCCCAATGGTGTGAGCTGGGCCCTCCCTGGAGAAGAAACCTGTGTTCCCCGAGATATATGATCAGTGCTGGGGCCCCATCAGCAGGCAAGGGGATCGATCCCAAGGCAGATGCTGGTCGTGGGGCCATGAGGGCATAGGCTACCAAGGACACAGAAGTGCACCACACATCACTCTGCTTGGCCCTGGAGGATGACTGGTTAACCAGAGACAGGTAAGATTCCTCAGGGAAGGAACAACCTAAGACAGGCACAGTCACAGAGGGGCCATCAGGAGAGAAATTGGGGGTTAAGAGAGGTGGGACACAGATCTTCACACCCCCAACCTTGCAGGGACCTGAACCTTCACCCCTTCTGAGAGAGGTCTCCTGCCCCCATAGCTGCTTTGCTTCCCATGCTCAGCTCAGACCGAGACCCAGGTAACAAACAGAGAGTTGGCCAACAGCAGCTGCCCTATATCTAAATTTAACCTAGCACCAGGAATGCTCAGGGCCTACTCAAGAATAAAAATAATCCTTTCCACTAATATTTACAGGGTAAACTAAGATTGTTGGAAGAGTATTAAATTTGATAGTAAAATAATAATCAAGTTTTCAGATTAATTTAAATTGGCTAATTAAAATGAGTGAATATTCAAGAAAATTTAATTCTGCTGAACAAAAAGCTGTTCCTAAAGTATTAACTAAAATTTATATTGGTAGTTCATCTCATGGTAAAATTGCTTAGCATGCAATGAACCTACAGCAGTCATATTTTTGTGCAAAAAATTAAAATTTAAAGTTATCAAGACTGAATTATAAAATTTACAAAAGCCTCTATTAATCAAAAATGGAAGGATAGTAGGGAAATATTATGTAAGGAAAAATATCCTATAAGTAAATTACATCTAGAAAATTTTTACTATACAAAAAATTAATTTTCACTTGTAATGCTAACAGCAAGACACACATGAAAAACATACATGGTGTCAAAATAAGCCAAAGGAAAATCCTTTGGGCAAAAATAAAAAGTATCCCAAATCAATTTTATAGAAAATATTCCTTTATTAACCTTTGGTTGAAGATATGTTTGTATATTTTCAGAAAACAACTCCAAGACCATGTAGATTCCTGCAACAGAGAGGAACTGACAGGTCTGCTCCAACCACGAAGACAAGAGGAGAAAAAGTCCAGACATGGAGGATGCTGACTAGCAGTCAGCAGCTATGCATCGCTGCAGGTTGCCTAGGACAAAACCAGAGAGGGTCACACCTGCATTCCCATCATGTGTCCACCATCCAGATATCATTGCTGACATGCACACGTAAGGAACTGTTGGACATTGAAATTGGGATGCAAACTTTTTTTTATTATTACACGTTTATTTCCAGTTTGCAGAGGCAAGATTTTTTTAAAGAAAAGAAATAGAAAAAAAATAGATACAGAGGCAAAGAAGCATTGAACAGACTGTCAAACTACAGGTGAAAGGCAGAGGAAGTTGTAGAGGGGAGGACTGAAAGAGATCAACCGAAGGACTTGTACGCATGCATATAAGCATAGCCAATGGATACAAGACACTAGGGGTGGGAGGTCAGTGAGGGCATGTACTGGGGGGTAGGGGAGGCCTGGGGGAGGTCAATGAGGGAAATAAAAGGAGTCATATGTACTACTATTTGTAATATTTTAAACAATAAAAAAATTAAAACAAAACAAAACAAAAAATAGAGTAAATTAAATACAAAAATAAAAATATCAAGCATAAAATATCAATAATGAGAGAGAATCATTGATTGGCTACCTCTTGCAAACCCCCTACATGATGTAGAGCCTGCAACTTGGCATATTCCCTGACCTGAATCGAATGGTGACTTCCTAGTTCATAGGTTGACACTCAATCACTGAGTCACCCTGGCTGGGCTAATTGATAATATTTTAATTCAAATGCTTAGGAAAAAAATTCATATGGTCACAGGCAGCATAGACTGATCAGTATTCTGGGCTTTGGAGAGGTTGATCTTCTTTGTCAATTGGACATAAAACTTACTCATATGACAATGGCCACATTTGCCCTGATGGGGTGTTTTGCAATGTCCTAAGTGTGACATTCTCCAAAAAGACATCTTTGCAGAAGTCTGTCCTTCAGCCCGGCCTCATGTGGTACCAGAGAACTGGCATCACTTTCACGTTAAATGATCCTGCCCGAGTCATATGTTTGACCATATGAACTGGTCCTGTGGTTTGAATGCCTGAGTGCTCCTTAGCTGACTCATAAGAAATTGTGGTGAGGCATCATGCCCAGTCTGGATAGTATGCAGGATGAATGCTTTGATCTGATTAGCAGGACTTACTGTAATTTGTGGAGAGCCCAAATTAGGCTTGGTGACAACGTACAGGGGCAAAATAATGCATCCTTCTGACCATGGAGCTTCCCAGAAGCAGAGCTAGGCAGGAGTCGGGTGAAGAAAATGTAGAAAAACATATAGTTTAACACTGATATGAAAACTGTCTAGAAAGAGCTATGAAAAGGCTGGGATGGGGAAGCAACTATTTTCTTGGGAGACTGAGACCAGAAGAGACTCCTGGAGAGAAATTGTATTTGTCACAGCAATGATGATCAATACGTTGGCATTTAGACTCTCGCATCGGGGATAAAATGAGATTCTGTAAAAGACAAATCAGAGACAATAGGCAGAGCTTGACTGTGGCAGAAAGGATGAAACAACCAAACTGAGACAATTTGCAGCAGAATATGAGATTGTTAATAATTGTCTCAAACTGAGTGTGTGCCTAAGTGGGGACACTGGGGTGCTTTACAGAAAGAAGGGGGAGCTCAGTCTTCATCATGGTAAATGCCCGAGAGATGATTGGATGTAATTTATCATTGCCCAGAGGAAGACAATGACTCAGGTTTGTGTAGCCATTAGATCTGTCACAGGGGCTCGCCTCTTCTTTCATAACTTAACACGGCTCAGTGTGACCTTCTTACTCTGTACTGCTATGGCACGTGATCAAGGCTTATCCATGGACAAGGAAGTTTGTAAGACGTTGGCATTTAGTGACATTTCAACAAAACCCTATTAGCTAAAAATAAAGGGGCCCATTATTTAACTGAGGCCATTTTGTGCGTGATTTGTGCATTTCTGTTATCAACAGTTTGTGATTTGGTACACCTGCAACAAATCAGAGCCATTATTATTTGCATGTCAGCCAGAGAATGCTCATCTCCTCCGGGCCATTGGCAAGTGCTGAATCATGATGATACCGACAGTTCTTACATTTCAAGGCAAGTATACATAGACACTCCAAACGTATTGGGTAAGTTCCCATGCAATGCTCTAATGAAGTAGGAAGAAGGCAGGAACAAGTTCCCCAAATTAGCTAGAAGGCTGAAGAAACAGGGTAATTGAATTGCCTAAGGTCAAGCAAGAATAACAACTTGATTCCTCACCTATCTCAAAAACTGGATTTTCTAAGCCCTGATTTTGTTTTCTGTATGAATAATGTGCATTGAAACCTATATTTGGAGACCACCTGCTCAGTCCAATCTAGGAAGCTTTTAACAGGCATTAAATGGGAATAAACTCTCTCAGGGGCCAGAGATCACTTCTGAGAGAGAAAAATAAATCCTTAATAGGAAACATGCTCCAAGGCTGCTGGCAGCCTGGGGAATACGAAGTCTCTGCATGAAGCCTGAGTTAGTTTGTACACACACACACACACACACACACACACACACACACATTTTCAGAGCTGTAAGAATTGGTGGTCAAATGTGGAGCTCCAGGATCACATTTCATGAGCTACCTTAAAGATCCTCTGAAACTCAATTATAAAATCCTGCCATGAGGCAGACACATCAGTATGAAGAACAGAACGGGAAAGCCCACACCAGACATACATGTGAATGTAGTGTCCAAGAGAGAGAAGATGGCAAAGTGCCAGTATTTAAAAGAATCAATGATGCCTTTTAGGTCACAGAAGCCTGGGGTAGTGTTAATGGTTTATAGAAGGCCATTATGCCAGTAATGATCATCGTCAAAATTGGATTCAATTTAGCAGTAACATGGTAACTAAATGTTATGGTCATTTTTGAGCATAAACTTTACATATATTCTAAGATAAAATCATTATCCCAAACTTCTTTAGAAAGCAGTACTGCCTGATTATAAAGGAAGCTATTATTTATGGTATATTATCCTCTTCAACCTCCTCTGGTAACCACACCTGTGTCTCTGAGTTTTTTGTTTGTTCATTTGCTTTCTATTTTACATCCCACATATGACAATACCGCCAGTTTGCCACTCATCAGCTGAGGGAGTTTGGATAGGTTACTTAACTCCTCCCCATTTCCTAACCTAAAAACCAGGGACAAGAATATCTAACTCACAGTGTTGTTCAGATGAAATGATGTAACTTCAATTGCTGGCACATTGTATGCATTTCTAAGCTAGTTCCATTTTCCATTGCAGTCAATTGCTCCCTGACAGAAATGTGGCCTTTGCAGGTCCATCTACTCCAGATCAGCACCAAGACATTTCTTCAGTTGATGGCATCTTATAAATGATGGATCATTGGCCACGTTAATCCACAACAAAGTTCATTTACCATCCAAGATCTTTCCAGAACCACAGAGAACATGTACTTCCCAGGTCTCTGGGTAAACATGAATATTCAGGCCATCAACTTCAGAAAAATTATGTCTAGTATAAGTATGGTAATTGTGAGACAATTGTTACTTTGCTGGGAGTTGAGATGAGATAACCAAATATACAACTTTCATGTTTCAACTTTTCTGTACTTGATTAGAAAATAATGTGCAAACAAAATGGTTATGCACTCTTTTTTATTCCCACTCTTTTCCTGTGATGTCTCTTTAAACCTCTCAGTCTTCTAGCTTTCTACAAAGTGCTGCTTTCAAATACTAAGGGCCAGCTGCATAGTATTCAATGGTATAAATGTACCACAATTTTTGATCCATGCATCTACTGACGGACAGTTGGGCTATTTCTAGGGGGTGAATTATTCTTTCTGTTTGGTGTTTTAGGTTTCTTAGGATATACTCCTAAAAGTAGGATCACTGAGTGCATAAAAAAGCTATGGTACATTTACACCATGAAATACTATGTAGCTGTAAAAAGGAAGGATCTCTAATCCTTTGAGACAGCATAGAGGAACCTAGAAAGTAATATGCTAAGTGAAATAAGCCAGTCAGAGAAAGATAAGTATTGCATGATCTCACTCATATATGGAATCTAATGAACAAAATAAACTGATAAAAAAAATAGAGCCAGAAACACAGAAGCATGGAACAGACTGATGAATCTCAGAGAGAAGAGGGGGCTAGAAGGGGTAGGGGAATGAGAGATTAATGGAGAATTTATATGCATGTATGCATAGTCCGTGGGCACAGACAACAGAGTGGTGAAGGACTGGAGGGGTGGGTGCGAGGTGGAGGGGATCAGTGGGAAAAAACCAGACATCTGTAATACTTCTCAGCAATAAAGATGAATTTAAAAACACAAATATTAAGGGCCAAAGTTTCAATTGGCTGCCTTTTCCTGTCCTCCTGTTGTTTACAGGTTCTGATTCTAAATGCAAAAACTCCAATTTATTAATGTAATTACCCAATTTATATGCACAAAGGTGGGCTGCCATTCAAAAATTAAAGTAGTTCCAAATACAGCAGGTGAGGCAGTTCAAATGTGACTCACACATTCAGACCCGGCAGAGACTTTGCTGGTTAAATAATTTTAGTTATGCCAGATCTCTGAATTTTACGTCAGTATTGTTCTGAGTGCCCATGGAAGAATACAGATTTGATCTGATGGGGCAGAGAGCTTTGGTGAGTTTTTCAGGAATATTATATGATAGAATTGGAATTTTTACAAAATGAATCTCCCAGGGGTATGCAGTGAATCCTGAGGTCTGGAAACACATGGGGAGACCATTGCCATTGATGCATTGAGTGTGTGGGCTGAGATGATGGCCTGGAGATCTGGAAGGGAAACAGATGTACAGGGTGGCAGGTGGATAAAGGTTGGTAATGGCTCAATACTCATGTTGACTGAGATGACTGTAAGAGTTTCAAATTGCCTAAGAAAATAATACAGATGGCTTTTGATGGTCAGGAGAGATGACTTAGGCACTCCTGCTAGGGAATAAACAGTCTGCTTTGGAAGTACATGGTCTTTGGTGACAAGAACCACATCTCATCTATTCCTGTATTTCTTGTGACATTTAATACCATTTTCACCTGAATGCAGGATTTTGCTATTGAAGGTTTAAGAAAACCACAGTGTGAACTATGTACCATGGCCAGTTAATAGAAGATATACAAAAACAGTATATTCCAAGGGTTGTTTTTCTGCTGCAGACTTCCATTTCTCTGGCTTACTTGATCAGCTTGTCTGTGTTCAGGTTCCTGGCTTTTCCTCACTCTGCCACTAAGTTAATAACAAGAGAAACCAGGAGATGGTGCCTAAATCTGGATTGGTATGGCTGTTTAGGGAAACCATTGCACCTGAGAGTGAAATGCATCGACATTGTGAAGTCAAACCCATAAAGCCCCATTAAAGCAGAACCATCATTTCCCCCAACACAATTCTGCATCTGTACTGTGCTCCCTGATGTCCAGCGATGGCAGGGGACATGAGGTAGCTCATCAAAAGACAACCAAGTGGACACCATAAGACACGAAGTTATGTAGCACTCATTCATATCTGCCCTGAGTTTACATCTATTAAAAGCTGCTTGATACAAGAGTAAGTTCTATCTTTGGACCCAGTAAGCTTTTTAAAGCTATTATAGCTACTTGCCATTTATGCAGGCAAGCATCCAAAGATTGAGGCTTGAAATAACCACAACTACTGGATTTGCTTTGTAAGTGGCCTGAAAAAAAGAAAATTTTCTCTTTTATTTTCTCTCAATCTTATCATCACTCTATTTTTCCTTTTGGTTCACTATCATGTAGGCCTAGTGGCAGTTATTGAGCAATCTGATTAAATTTGACATCAAATGACGGATGATTTCCCTGCCATATTTAAGGAGACAATTGTACTAAATCTCTCTGATATCAGTAGCACATTTAAAAGTTTAATTAATCAGTCACATGCTTGACACTTTTTATTCTTTTTGATTTGCCTTTTTTTAACAACTTAAGAGAATTTTAGCTACAGTGTTTTCTGCTACTTTCCTGGCTCCCCATGTATGTGGGCATCTGGGCCCCTTTAGAAGGGAGGCATGGCCCCAAGAGTGGGTAATGTACAAGGTCAGAATATGTCCTTTCTGCTCTGGCAAGACAGACATGTGAGCATGACTGGCAGTGCTGAGAGCAAGCTCCCAACTGGCCTATTTATCTTCATCGGTCACGTCTGAGGAATTTTCTCTATCCCAGTTTGCTGAGAGGGACAGTAAATTCCAAACCCGAGGCCAACTTTGAAGGTTATGGGAAAAATAAATACTTTAGTGCCTACAAATAATCCTTTCTTGCTACAAGAAAAAATATGACTATTTATAAAATAAAAATTGTTGTGCAAATATTTCTTTAAAGAGAGGCAATAAAAATGACAAAGTGCTTTATATGACAGTCTGCAACCCATGGTAAATGTCCCGAGTCCCTGCAAATGCTGTCCTAAACCTAGTAAAGTACTTGTCAGACATGAGCTCACAAGGCACTGGCTCTGGGAAGAGGCTTTGTGGGGCCGGGGTACCAGCTCCCATCCAGACAGGGGAGAGAGGCGTCCCCTCTGTGTATTTGCCTCACTCCTTTGAGTTAAGAATGAAATGATTAGAGGACCCAGGTGTCAGGAAAACATTTGGATGATGTATTTGAAAACTTTGTTTCTTTCTTCAGGAATTACAAAATTATTTTAAACCATTTCTGTTGTGTTGTCCTGGAATTTATATATTAATTAACTAATCTGGTACATGGCAGTTTTAAAATATACATTAATGTATTAAGTTGAATAGTAGCTAATAGTTGCAAATATTATTGACAGTCTAGGGCTACGTTTGCAAAAGTCTGCAGATGAATTTTCTCAAATTTACATAACATTAAAGCAACTCCTCATGCTTTGAAATGTTCCTCTTACTGGCTTTGCAGAAGTTTTTGAATACAAATAAGTGAACATTAGTAAATCATTTGAAATTGAGACTGCTCCCCTTAGAATCTGAACTTGGCAGATCAGATTATTTTCTGTCTTTCTAGGTAGAGTGATATTTGAAACTGCTAAACGTTTCAAACGTAATATTAAGGGGTTAATAAACTGGAATTTTAAGTATTGTAGATACAGATTTACCTTTAAATATAGTCCCAAAAGTTGTAGGCTACTTTGAGATGACTGGAGTTTGCACTTTTGGAATAATACAACTAGGGCCCAGTGACTATCTTCATGGGATGCTGAGTGATAAAAACAAACCTTCATCTGGAAAATGAAAAATTTTAAATCTGTTATTTTCTAACTGCAATATAGAAATAATCTAAAGGTAGAAATAGAAAATAGGGAAGAATATAAAGAAGAACATTTTAATAGAATTATTACTACCTTTTAAGTATTTTGGGGTCTGGCAGAAAAAAATATATATATCCTATCTAATAAAAGAGTAATATGCAAATTGACTGTACCTCCAATGAAGCTATGCCCATCAGCCAATCAGGAGTAAATTATGCAAATAAACCCCAACTAAGATGGCTGCAGCCACTGAGAGCAAGTGGGAGGCTTGGGTTTCCCTGGCAATGGAGGAAGCCAAGCTTTCCACCTGCCCTTGCTGGCCTATGCCTTCACTCAATGCTACAAAGTTTCAATTATAGAAAATATATCCCAACAGAAATGGTGGCAGCCATGGAGCTGGACAGAGCAGAGGCCTGGGTTGCCCACAGGATAAAGGAAGCCAAACATCAGCAGCCCTAGTACCTAGGCCTCCACTCTGGGCTGTCACCATGGAGCGAGCAGAAGGCTTGGCTCTGCTCAAGGCTACAAAGATTCAATTGTAGAACATAAATTAATCCCAGATCCCAGGACCTTCATTTGGGTCACTGGGTGGCATGGCCGGCCTGCAAACCACCATAGGCCCCTCGCCCAGGCTGACCCACGCCCCTGATCCGGGACACCCTTTAGGGCAAACCAGCTGGCCCCCACCCATGCACCAGGCCTCTATCCTACCTAATAAAATAGTAATTTGCAGATTGCCCATGACTCCAACACACAAGAGGACTGCCCCCATGTGGTCAAAGATTCTGCCCCCATGTGGACACAAAATAGCCACCACAAGATGGTCAGCAGGGGAGGGCCATTGGGAGATTCCAGTCCTGCAAGGGAGGGCAGTTGTGGGCAATCAGGACAGCAGGGGAGGGCAGTTGGGAGGGAGCAGGCCTGCAGGGGAAGGCAGTTAGGGGTGACCAGGCTGGCAGAGGAGGGAAGTTGGGGGCAAATAGGCTGGCAAGCAGTTAGACATCAATTAGGCTGACAGGGTAGTGGTTAGGGGGTGATCAGGCTGGCAGGCAGAAGGGGTTAGGGGCAATCAGGAAAGCAGGCAGGTGAGCACTTTGGAGCCAGCAGTCCTGGATTGTGAGAAGGAGTAGGATCGGGCCTAAACAGGCAGTCGGACATCCCTCGAGGGGTCCCAGATGGAAGAGGGTGCAGACTGGGCTGAGGGAATCCCCTCTCCCGTGCACACACATACATACAAAGTCACTACATTGGCATCATGTAAATACACAGTTATGAGCCTGCCTCTTCCCTCTAACATTTTTTATTTTGCACATTTGCTTTAAGATTAACCATATATCAAAAATATGATTTTTGAGGACAAAACAGATTATCTTGTGGATATTCTCAAATTACTATTAGCAATACTCCATTGTGTGCCACTGAGGGTTTTCAGTCCTTCTTTCATGTAAATAAGCCTTAGTGAACAATCTATATTAATAAAAGGGTAATATACTAATTATACCAGACATCTTCCAAACAACATTCTGGATGTCTTTCCTGATGAAGCTGGGGATGGAGGGAAGCCAGCCGGTCCAGGTGCCTGTGGGCGGCCTGGAAGAAGCCAGCGCAGGTCCAGGTGCCCGCTGGTGGCCAGAGAAGGGGAGCCTGAGTCCCAGGTGCCAGAAAGAAGCTGGTGCCCACAGCAGAGGGAAGGAAGGCCTACTCTTGCACAAATTTTCGTGCATCAGGCCTCTAGTTTTATTATATTTATTTATGTTTATGTTTGTGTATGCGTTTGTATGCACATAAATATAGGTAGATAAATAGATCATTTTCTTGGAATAGAATAATGGAAGAATTCCTAAGTCAAAGATTATGAGCATTTTTGCAATCCAAGTTTGAATCCTTGGTCAGTTTTTCAAAGTCATCCAAGCCAGGAGTTGCTGATTTGTAGCCAGTCTCTTTTGGCATAGGTGGACTGTGATAATGGGGGGGAGGGGCAATTCCATTTTATGATGAGTATTGTTATCCCAATTGGCAGATATAACCCTCTGTGAGTTTGGCAGCAATGCTTTTCATCCGAGGCTTATTTTACCTCCACCTGCTCAGAGTTCATTATGGACCTTGAATAAAGGCCCATCCATCCACAGTGACCTCCTAGTGGGCAGTGGAAACAATGGTGACTGGATATGTCAGTTTCATGCAGACAGCTATGTCTCTCAATCAGTTCACCAACTGCCCCTGGAGAGCCAAGTGAACTGCTCACCCCTCAAATGTCCTTCTTATCTGCATGGGGGAGAAGGATAATAAATGTCTACTAGATGAATCAATTAGTCTTTAGAAAAACAAGAACTAGTGTGGGAAGAGTGTCCATAAAATATGCCGCATTCTATTTTTGGCAAAATATGAACATCAATAGATGAATCACTCTGTCTATAGCACATCCAGACATCACCACCTGTGAATTTAATTGAGTCAGTAAGTACTAACTTAGGTAATATGCTCATTTATAAAGTTGGTGCTTGTGATTTTTCCTTACAACAAAAGTAATTTGATTCCTTTTAAAATTTTGATTCCTTTTAAAATTTTGATTTTAAAATTAAAAAAAAATGTGTATCTTACTTTAGGCTAGTTTAAAATTTACAGCAGGGCAGTGACCGAGGGTCATTGTTCACTTTGTGCACACATCTCTTTTCCTCTGGGTCACAAGTAAATATAACCTCTCTGTTTTCAATTATCGAATTATTTTCAGGGTTGGAGGGAGCCCCTACTCCTGCAGGCGTTGATTCTCCAGACTGCTCTCAAACATCAGTTGTGACATGGTAGCCAATGTGCGATCCAGGTAAATTAAGCAAAACAGACGATTAAAAGAATGTGCATGAGGGTGTAGCAGTCAACAATATCAGTAGAAATAAAATCCAGGCATTTACTAGCTATGATTGCGCTCAGAATTTGCAGAGAACTCATTCATAGGTCCCAATAGCACTGATTAGCTTCAACAAGATGAACTCCACCATGATTTTCTCTGTGGTTTCTGCTAGAAGATAATGAGTTCTGGATGTGCACTCTGAGAAGTGACAGACAGTGTCTCCTTTATCTCTTTATCCCTAGAGTCCAGCAGTTGGGAATTTATGGGAAATAGCCTTAAAATAACAAATGTATCTCATGACACTCAGATTTGTACTAGGGGAAAAAACCTGGGAAGAGATGTCTTCGCTGACTCATTTTGAAGCAGAACAAGAAAACCACAGCCAATTTGTTCTCTTTAGTACATTTATTAAAGTGAGAATATATTTTCTAAAATGCGATTCCAGGTAATTTTTAAAAATAAAACATCACACAAAATCCTCTTACTCTTTGCCACTGAATCAGGGAGTTTCTGGACTTTGAGAGATCCTCATTCCTGTTCTCCAGCCTTTCAGGAAGTGAATGACCAATCATTCAGGACACATGAGGCTGTCTACTTTGTTCTTGTAGATCCATAGAATAATATCAAGTATTGACAAACATGAGAGGAAATAATTTCTCTGATACACTGCAAATATCAGTTGGTACTCTCAGCATTGTCTACAATAGAAAAAATTAAAACCAGCTAAATATCTATGAAATATTTTGCATATATATTTATGTGGAAAGATAAGCACATTTAGATTTTGAATGATAAATGATAAGTATAGAATAATATATATAACAATATATTATCTATCATATGTAAATAGAATGCTATCCACTAGATATAGGTGCTAATAGTATGCATATATATAAAAGAAAAAGGTCTGGAAAAGTACAGAGAAAATACACTAATGTTGTACACTTTTTATTTATTATTTTTTGTTTATAACTGACAACTTATTAAATGTCCAACTTTTTAAAAACATTAAATAATATGGGTGGTGAAATTTAGAGTCACTTAGAATGGTCTTATTTATAGGTTTCTGGTTTATGTACCAGGAAGAAAACTTTGTGTGTCTCTCTCTTTTTTTAAAAAATATTTATTGTTGAAAGTATTACATATGTCCACCTTTTCCCCTCATTGGCTCCTTCTAGCCTGCCCCTGACCCCACCCTAAACCTTCATCACCCTATTGTCTGTGTCCAAGGGTTATGCATATATGCATACAACTTTTTTGGTTGATCTCTTCCCATGCACTCACCCTTCCCCACCTACCCTCTAAGATTTGATAATCTGTTCCATGCTTCTATGTCTCTGGATCTATTTAGCTCATCAGTTTATTTTGTTCATTAGATTCCACATATGGGTGATATTATGTGATACTTGTCTTTCTCTGACTGGCTTATTTTATAAAGCATACTATTCTCTAGGTCCATCCAGGCTGTTGCAAAAGGTAAGAGTCCTGTTTTTTTTGTTTTTTTTTTTGTTTGTTTGTTTTACAACTGCATAGAATTCCATTGTGTAAATGTACCTCTCCTGATGGGCACTTGGAATGATTCCAAATCTTAGATATTGTAAATTGCGCTGCTATGAACATAGAGGTGCATATATTCTTTCTGATTTCTTAGGATATATTCCTAGAAGTGGGATCTTTGGGAAAAATGGGAGTTCCATTTTTAGTTTTTTGAGGAAACTCCATACTGTTTTCCACAGAGGCTGCATCAGTCTGTATTCCCACGAGCAATGTATTAGGCTTCTATTTTTTCCACATCTTTGCCAACATTGGTTGGCTGATTTGTTGATGATAGCCATTCTGACAGGTGTAAGGTGTTACCTCATTGCTGTTTTAATTTGCATGTTTTAGATGATCAGTGATTTGAGCATTTTTTTCATGTCTTTCAGCCTTCTGTGTGTCTACTTTGGAGAAGTATCTATTTAGATCCTTTTCCCATTTTTAACTGGATTGTTTGTCTTCCTTTTGTTAAGTTGTATGAGTTCCCTATAAATTTTGGTTAACCCCGTATTGGATTATTATTGGCAAATAGGTTCTCCCATGCAGTGGGGTCTCCTTTCTTTTTGTTGATGGTTTTTTTTTTGCTGTGCAGAAGCTCTTTATTTTGATGTCATCTCATTTTTTAATTTTCTCCTTAATTTCCAATGTCCTAGGACAGTGGTCGGCAAACTCATTAGTCAACAGAGCGGCAAACCACGGCTCACAAGTCACATGTGGCTCGTGAGCAGCATTTTGCCAACCACTGTTAGGAGATGATGTAACTGTAAACATTGCTACAAGAGATGTCTTAGATTCTGATGACTACATTTTTTCCCCAAGATTTTTGTGGTTTCAAGACTTGTATGCAAGTCTTTTATCCATTTTTTATTTATTCTTGTGTATGGTATAAATTGGCAATCTAGTTTCATTATTTGCATGTACCTATCCAATTTTCCCAATACCATTTATTGAAGAGACCATCTTGACTTTATTGTATGCTCCTGTCTCCTTTGTATAACATTAATTGAGAATAATAGCTTGGATCAATTTCTTGATTCTCTGTTCTGTTACATTGATCTATATTCCTGTTCTTGTGCCAGCATCAGGCTGGTTTTACTAGAGTGCCTTTGTAGTTTTACTTGATATCTGGTATTGTGATTCCTCCAATTTTGTTCTTTCTTAAGATTGCTGAGGCTATTTGATATCTTTTTTGGTTCCATATAAGTTTTTGGATTGCTTGTTCTTGGTCTGTGAAATATGCCATTGGTATTTTAATAGGGATTGCATTGAATCTATAGATTGCTTTGAGTAGTGTGGGCATTTTAATGATGTTGATTCTACCAATCCATGAACATAGTATATTCTTCCACTTGTTTATATCTTCTATCTCTTTTTTCAATGCCTGTAGTTAACGTCTTGGTTAAGTTTATTCCTAAGTATCAATTTTTTAAACAATGGTAAATAGGATTGTTTAGTTTCTCTTTATTAGAGTTTATTATTGGTGTATTAAAATGCCATTATTTTATGGGTGTTAATTTTATATCCTCCTACCTTAACAAATTAATTTATTAAGTCTAATCATTTCCTGGTGGGGTCTTTAGGGTTTTCTATGTACAATATCATGTGATCTACAAATAATGAAAGCTTTACTTCCTCCTTTCCAATTGGAGGCCTTCTATATTTTATTTTTCTTTGATCACTATGGCTAGGACTTCCAGTACTACATTGAACAAGAGTAGTAAAAGTGGGCATCCCTGTTTTGTTTCTGTTCTTAGGGGAAATGGTTTTAGTTTTTGTCCATTGAATATGATGTTGACAATAGGTTTATCATATATACCTTTTCATATATACCTGATCCTATATTGGGAATATAGGATCCCTATATTCCCAGTCTGCTGAGAGTTCTTATAAAAAATGTGTGTGTTGGATTTTGTCAAGTGCTTTGTCTGCATTAATTGATATCATCATGTGATTTTTCTTTTGCAGTCTTTTTATATGCTGTATCATATTTAATGACTTACAAATATTGTACTAATCTCACATCATCAGAATAAATCTCACTAGGTCATTGTGTATGATCTTTGTAATGTATTACTGGATCTGATTTGCTAATATTTTGTTGAAGATTTTATTATCTATGTTCATCAGGGATATTGGGGAGTAATTCTCATTCTTTATCTCATTTTGGAATTAGGGTAATGCTGGCCTCATAGAAAGAAAGAGCTTGGGAATATTCCTTCCTCTTGAAATTTTTGGAATAGTTTGAGGGATAAGTGTTAATTCTTTGAATGTTAAGTAATGTCCATATGCACTTGAGAGGAATGTATATTCTGTAGCTTTGGGGTGAGATGTTCTGAAAATATTCATTAAGTCCATCTGTTCTAGTGTGTCATTCAGGATCACTGTTTCCTTGTTCATTTTTGTCTAGAAGGTCTATCCAGTGATGTCAGTGGGGTATTAAGGTCTCCTACTATGATTGTATTGCTGTTGATTTCTCCCTTGATTTCCTCCAGAAGTCTTTTTATGTATTTGGGTGCTCCTGTATTGGGTGCATATATGTTAACCATAGTTATATCCTCTTGTTGCATTGATCCCTTTAGTATTATGAAGTGGCCTTCCTTATCTCTTGTTGTGGCCTTCACTTTGAGGTCTATTTTGTCAGATATAAACATTGCTATCCCAGCCTGTTTTTCATTTCCATTTTCCTGAAAAATGTTTTCCATACCTTCACTTTCAGTTCGTGTGAGTCCTTTGTTCTGAGGTAGGTTTCCTGTAGACAGCATATATATGGATAATGTTATCTTACCCATTCAGCCACCCTGTCTTTTGCTCAGAGCATTTAAGCCATTTACAGTTAAGGTTATTATTGTTAGGTACTTATTTATTGGCATTCTAATCCTTTATGCCTGTGTTATTCTATTTTTCTATTTCTTCTTATAATAGTCCCTTTAGCATTTCTTTCAGTGCTGGTTTGGTTTTAAACGCTATAATCCTTTGTTGTGTGCTTAACTCTTTATATCACCCTCAATTTTGAATGATACCCTTGCTATATAAAGTAGTCTTGGGTTCAGACCTTTGGTTTTTATTACCTTGTATACTTCATGTCATTCCCTTCTGGTCTGAAGTGTTTCTATTGAGAAGTCAGCTTACAGTCTTATGGGAGTTTCCTTGTAGTTAACTTTCTGTCTCTAACTTGTAGCCTGAACATTCCTCCTTTATTTTTAATGTTTGCCATTTTAATTAATATGTGCCTACGTGTGAGTTTTTTGGGTTTCATCTTGATTAGCACTCTCTATGTGTTCTGAACTGGAGTAACATTTTTCATTCACCACGTTAGGGAACTTTTCTGCCACTACTTTTTCAAACAAGTCCACTATTCCTTTCTCAGATTCTTCTCCTTTCATTACCCCAATTATGCAAATGTTGTTATGTTGTCCCAAAGCTCCTTTAGACTCTCCTCCTTCTTTTTAATTTTTTTTCCATTTGTTACTCTGAATTTTTTTTTTCTACTTTGTCTTCTAATTTGCTGATTCTGTCCTCAACTTTTTCAGGTCTAATGTTGAATCCTGCCAGAGTGTTCTTTACTTCAGGTATGTCATTCCCCATTTCCAGTTGTTTTTTATTTATCATTCCAAGGTCTCTTCATTAAAATCTCATTAAGGTGCTTCTAGTTCTCACTGAATTATTTGAGTACCCTTATTATCATTGCTCTGAATTTTTTATCTGATGAATTACTTGCCTCCATTTTATTTAGTTCCTTTTTTTGGTGATTTCTCCTTTCCTTTCCTTTATGGATTGTTTTTTGTCTCCCCATTTTTTTTATTTTTTTTTTGCTGTCCCTTTGTATTTTTTTCTATGTAATAGATCAAACTGCTATGCCACCCAGATTTTGTTGGGTGGTCTTATATAGTGGGTGTTTTGTGGTACCCAGTGGTGCAATCTCTTAGAATTCCTGAGCTGAGTGCTCTAGGAAAACCCTTTACTTGAGATTTTTTGGTTCTCTTGTTGTAGTTAGGTCTTGAATGCACTGTACCATTCTTGGATGGAATCTCCTCTCGGGCTGGCATACTATGTGGTTTACTCCCAACTATGTCATGCAGGCTTTTGTGGGAATGCTAACCGAACAGAATAAGATACAACACAACAATATATGAAACTGAAAAAACAAAACAAAAAGTGCATAAGACCCCTACTGAAACAACAAAGCAACCACCAGAGGACAGTGAATTAGGAACGAGAAAAGAGAGTAAGAGTGACAGAGAAAAGAAAGAAAGAAAAATATAAAGAGAAAACAAAACAAACAATAAAAAAGCTCAAAAAAATAACAAAGGGGGGGCAGAATATGTAGATGCACAGCAAAAAAAAAGAAAATTAAAATAAATAATTAGACAAATAATGGACAGAAATGGTTTAAAATAAAGGAGGGAGAAAAGAAATGAAAAGACAAGAAAAATTGAAAAGGAAAATAGAAAAGAAAATAGATAGATATAAAATAAGAAAAAGAAAAAGAAAGATGAGAAAGCATGTGAAAACAAAATGAGAAAGAAAAGAGAAGAATAAAAGTTGATTAATGAAAAAATAATTGAGTAGGAAAAGAAAAGAACATTAGATATGTAAATGAAACAACATAAACCAGAATAATAACAAATCAATAAAGCAGATAGATAAAGGAGATAAATGTAAAAGGGGGATAAAAAGAAAGAAAAAAGAAAAAAAGAGAGAAGAATAAAGGAGAGAAAAAAGAACATTTTTTAAAAAGGGAGAAAAAAGTGAAGGGGCATTTATTTCAGTTTACGGTCCCATAAGAACTTGCTTTGGATCCCATTCTTCAGTTTTGTCTGCCAATTCTGGGCTTCCTGTGAGGTTCTCAGGAGCTAACTTCTCTCAGGCACTGTCCTTTGGCTCTCAGCAACCTGCTTGAAGCTCCAGGCGATCCACTGGTCCACAGTTTGTGTCTGTCTCCACAGGCTTTGGCTGCAAGCAGGAGGGGTAAATCTGCCTGCTAATGTAGGATTGTTAGCTGACGGAGACCAGGGCTGGGTCAGCAAACTTTTCCTGGTTCCCCAGGCTCAGCCTCTGTCCACCTTTGCCTGCTAGTCAGCTGTCAATCTTTTTTTTTTTTAACCACTAAGAAATAAATTTTTTAAATAATCTTTATTGTTGAATGTCAGCTGTCAATGTCAATATTAATCACTCAGAAGTCTGATTGTGAAAGGGATTTAGGCAGGGGAGGTGCTGTTTAGCTTTCAGGGAATGTGGTGCATGGGTTTTCCTGTCCCAGAGCTACTCCTGCAGGAAAGGCCCAAAACATTACTTTGCCTTTGGCTGGATAGGGATCTTTGGATGGAGACCAGTGGGGTTGGCTGGATACCTGTTTTTATCAGTTCCCCAGTGTGGGGAAATTACTGATCTGGTTCCCAGGATAGTAGGGTGGACAGCCCCTCCTGCAATCCAGTCACTGAGGACTCCTTGAGACTGTTCAAATTTATAAGCTTGGCTTCTGCTTTTGTTTCCTCTGAAAAGGTCAAAATGCTGAGTGTGGCATACAGGGCTCCTGAGGGTGGGGTGGAGTGTATCACTTAGCACAAGGTTTTTCCCTTTACCTGCCCTGTGTCTACTGGGAGAGGCTAGATCCTCTCAGGAAAAATGGCCGTTTCAGTTTGGGAGCCTACGACCAAATGCACCTGGCTGCTGTTTGTTCAAATCTTCCTGCAATGCCTCCCACCGCAGCCTCTCCTTAGGCATCTGGAGTCCCTGCCTCCCTTCCTGCACCAAAGCCTTGGTGAATAGCTGCAAATAAAAACTCCCAAGTTCTGGGTTAAAACAAAACAAAACAACAAAACAACAACAACAACAACAAATAAAACTGAAATGAAACTGTGGCTTTTTCTCTGATCAGCTCCAGTCTGCTGATTGCAGACTCTGCCATCGGCAGCAGTCCTGGCCACTTTGCATGGGTGGATATTACATGGACCATTGCTCTTAGCTCTGGTGTTTGGGGCTGTGGAGCCCAGCCTCGGTTCTAGGCCTCTATCTTCTGAGAGAACAGACTCTCTCATAGCCTAGCACTCCCTCCTTTCTCGGCTTGCCGCCCTTGGGAGTTAGGTCATCTCCTCTTGTGACCTCACCCTTGATGCTGGTCCCTAGCTGTTTTCTGCCCTTCTTTGATATAAGTGTCCTCCTCAGCTGGACCTCATTTGGTTACTCTAGGTCAGTCGTCGGCAAACTCATTAGTCAACAGAGCCAAATATCAACAGTACAACGACTGAAATTTCTTTTGAGAGCCAAATTTTTTAAATTTCTTCTAATGTCACTTCTTTAAAATAGACTCACCCAGGCCGTGGTATTTTGTGGAAGAGCCACACCCAAAGGGCCAAAGAGCGGAATGTGGCTCGCGAGCCACAGTTTGCAAACCATAGCTCTAGGTGAATGTTCTCCATTTTGTGTGTATTTTCAGGATGGCCCTAGGATGAGGTGCACAGCAGGTATGCCTATATGGTTGCCATTTCCCCCCTCCTTCTATTGTAGACTTTTTAGAACAGAAATTAGGTGCAGTGGGGGAAAGTGTGGTCTATTTGTAATGTTTAAAATTTAGACTAGTGTTTATTACTTATATATTTTATTATTTTTCCCACAATTTCTTTATTGATTAAGGTATTACATATGTGTCCTTATCCCTCTATTAATCCCCCCCAACCCTTTCCCCACTCATGCCCTCACACCCCTGGTGTTCATGTCCATTGGTTAGGCTTATATTCATTCATCCAAGTCCTTTGGTTAATCTCTCCTCCTTCCCCCCTCCCTCCCATACCTTCCACCTGAGGACCAGCATTCTGGTCAATGCTTCTCTGCCTCTGGGTCTGTCCCTGTTCATCAGTTTATGTTGTTCATTATATTAAACAAATGAGTGAGATCATGTGGTATTTGTCTTTCTCTTACTGGCTTATTTCACTTAGGATAATGCTTTCCAGTTCCATCCATGCTGTTGTAAATAGTAAGAACTTCTTTTTTACTGCAGCGTAGTAGTATTCCATTGTGTAGATATACCACAGTTTTTTAGTCCAATCATCTGCTGATGGGCACTTAGGCTATTTCCAAATCTTAGCTATGGTGAATTGTGCTGCAATGAACATAGGGGTGCATAAATCCTTTCTGATTCGTGCTTCTAGGTTCTTGAGATATATTCCTAAAAGTGGGATCACTGGGTCAAATGGGAGTTCCATGTTTAGTTTTTTGAGCAAACTCCATGCTGTTCTCCACAGTGGCTACACCAGTCTGCATTCCCACCAACAGTGCAAAAGAGTTCCTTTTTCTCTGCATCCTTGCCAACACTTGTCGTTCGTTGATTTGTTGATGATTGCCATTCTGACAGGAATGAGATGATATCTCATTGTTGTTTTGATTTGCATCTCTTGGATAATTAGTGACTTTGAGCATGCTTTCATATGTCTCTTAGCCTTCCTTCTTTCCTCCTTCGGAAAAGTGTCTATTTAGGTCTGTTGCCCATTTTTTGATTGGATTGTTTATCTTCCTTTTGTTAAGTTGTATGAGTTCTCTGTAAATGCTAGATATTAAACCCTTGTCTGTGGTGACATTGGCAAATATGTTCTACCATTCAGTGGGATTTCTTGTTGTTTTGTTGATGGTTTCTTTTGCTGTGCAAAAGCTTTTTTAGTTTGATGTAGTCCCATTTGTTTATTTTCTCTTTGGTTTCCATTGCTCTAGGAGCCATATCATTGAAGAAGTTCCTGCGGCATATGTCTGAGATTTTTCTGCCTGTGGATTCCTCTAGTATTTTTATGGTTTCCCTTCTTATGTTTAAGTCTTTGATCCATTTTGAGTCTATTTTTGTGTATGGTGTAAGTTGATGGTCTAGTTTCATTTTTTTGCATATATCTGTCCAATTTTCCCAACACCATTTGTTGAAGAGATTATCTTGACTCCATTTTATGTTCATGCCTCCCTTGTCAAATATTAATTGGGCATAGTGGTTTGGGTCGAATTCTGGGTTTTCTACTCTATGCCATTGTTCTCTATGTCTGTTCTTGTGCCAGTACCAGGCTGTTTTAAGAACAGTGGCTTTGTGATACAGCTTGAAATCTGGTATTGAGTTGCCACCTACTTTGTTCTTCTTTCTCAGGATTGCTGCAGCTATTCAGGGTCTTTTTTTTTTGTTCCAGATGAATTTTTGGAAAATTCGTTGTAGCTCAGTGAAATATGCCATAGGTATTTTAATGGGGATTGCATCGAATCTGTAGATTGCTTTAGGTAGTGTGGACATTTGATGATGTTGGTTCTACCAATCCATAAACATAGTATGTTCTTCCATCTATTTATGTCTTCCTCTATCTCTTTTTTCAGTGTCCTATAGTTTTTCCCATACAGGTTTTTTACCTCCTTACTTAAGTTTATTTCTAGGTATCTTAATTTTTTGTGTGTAATGGTAAATGGGATTGCTTTTTAAGTTTCTCTTTCTATAAGTTCACTATTGGTGTAAAGGAGTGCCATAGATTTCTTGGTATTAATTTTATATCCTGCTACATTTCCGAATTCATTTATTAAGTCTAATAATTTTTTGATGGAGTCTTTAGGGTTTTCTATGTACAATATCATGTCATATGCAAATAAGGACAGTTTTACTTCTTCTTTTCCAATTTGAATGCCTTTTATTTCTTCTTCTTGTCTGCTTGCAATGGCTAGTACTTTCAGTACTATGTTGAACAGGAGTGGTGAGAGTGGGCATCCCTATCTTGTTCCTGTTCTTAGGGGAAATGGTTTCAGTTTTTAACCATTGAGTATGATGTTGGCTGAGGGTTTTTCATATATAGATTTTATTATGTTGAGGTATGATCTTTCTATTCCCACCTTGTTGAGCATTTTGATCAAGAAGGGGTGTTGGATTTTGTCAAATGCTTTTTCTGCATCAATTGATATGACTATGTGGTTTTTATCTCTCAATTTGTTTATGTGATGTATTACATTTATTGATTTGCAGATATTGAACCATCCTTGCATTCCTGGAATAAATCCTACTTGGTCATGATGTATAATCTTTCTGATGTATTGCTGGATCCAATTTGCTAGATTTTTGTTGAGGATTTTGGCATCTATGTTCATGAGGGATATTGGCCTATAATTCTCTTTCATTGTGTTGTCTTTATCTGGTTTTGGTATTAGGGTGATGCTGGCTTCATGAATGAGCTAGGGAGCGTTCCTTCCTCTTGAATTTTTTGGAATAGTCTGAGGAGGATCATTTTTAGTTCTTCCTTGAATGTTTGGCAAAACTTCCCACTGAAGCCATCTGGCCCCAGGCTTTTGTTTGCTGGGAGCTTTTTGATGACTGCTTCAATTTCTTCCACAGTTATCTACCTATTGAGATTTTTAGAATCTTCCCTATTGAATTTTGGAATTTTGTATTTTCCTAGGAATATGTCCATTTCTTCAAGGTTGTCTAGTTTGTTTGAGTAGAGTTGCTCATGGTATTTTTTAACAATCCATGTATTTCTGTGGGGTCTGTGGTTATTTTGCCTCTATCATTTCTGATTTTGTTTATTTGATTCCTCTCTCTTTGCTTCTTGGTGAGCCTGGCTAGAGGTTCATCAATCTTGTTTATCCTTTCAAAGAACCAGCTCTTGGTTTCATTGATCTTTTGTATTGTATTTTTTGTCTCTATGTCATTTACTATCTCCTTCCTTCTGCTCACTCTGGGCTTTTCTTTTTGTTCCCTTTCTAATTCTTTGAGTTATAGAGTTAGTTTACTTACTACCATTTTTTCCTGATATTTGAGGTAGGGTTGTAGAGCTATAAATTTCCCTCTTAAGACTGCTTTCATTGTGTCCCATAGATTTTGGATTGTTGTGTTTTTGTTGTCATTAGTTTCCAGGATGCTTTTAATTTCTTCTTTGATCTCATTGATAACCCAATCATTGTTTAATAGCATGCTATTCAGTTTCCAAGTGTTTGAGATTTTTGGGTTGTTTTTCATTGTAATTTATTTACTTATATATTTTATTTATTTATTACTTTAAATTTACTTTTTATATTATGTTATTATAGTTTTACTTATTATTTTCCTATTTTAATTATTTATTTATCTTTTAATAGGTAAAAGAAAAGCTCTCCACAGCAAGGTACACAGCAACCCTCAATATATGTCATAGATATTGTTAAATAGTTGCTTGCTTTCCTGTGCCATTTCAGTGGCTGTTGAATCCTTGATCTTCCAGATGAACTTCAAATTGTCAAGCTGAAATATTTCCCATTTCAGTTTGAGCTTATGCTTGTTTTTTCCTTCTTTTCCCTCCTGTTGGTCTTGAAAAGTCCAAGAGCATGGTCAACATTTCTTGCCTAATGCTAGCCCTCTGGCCAGCCTGCTTTACATTCTCCCCTGGTGTAGAAAAAGTTCTCAGCTTCTGGACTTCACTGCTATTGGATCATGATTGTACTCACTGGTGATCAGGTGCACTGACTCTAGCTCAGTCTTAACATGAGCCCTCCTGGAGAGGGTCTGTCAAAGTCTTATTAACAGAAACAAGGAGAGGTTATCTTTGGGACCACTGAGAGGAACAAATTAAGATTCATTTTTCTTTTTGAAAGTGATTGACTCTGGTAGAGAGTGTCCAGATGTGAGGTGTCCAACTATTCTGTGGACAATTAGCTGTCTGCAGCTCATTGCCTATCAATGCATATGTGCACATTTAGAGATTTAACAATCCCATGCCAAACATACTTATTTATCTACAGTAAGAGAAAATGTTCACAATAGATTGTTAACTGTCAATCCAAGTCCTTTTTAACATTTTTTCTCACAAGTCAGCAGCCTCTAAAATTCAATTACCTGAATCAAATTTAACACTTTTTTTCCTTGAAAGTGATGAACTTTATAATGAGTGACAAATGGAAGATTCAATCTCTGGTTGGTGGCAGCATGATTAATCTATTAGAAACCTTCATAGAGCAGAGGTAGGGTGCCTCAGTTTTTAATTTCACTATTTGGCCTGGTTGGGTTCCTCACATCAAATACTGATAATGATGCTAGTCTCACTCCTGCCCCCACCAATTGAACCCTAGCCTGATGTTAAAATAATAGCACCAAGTTCTAGAAGTGTTCCCTTCTTGGGGAATTTGCTAACATTTGAGAAAATGTCTTTCTTAGGGATTATTATCCCCACAAATTGGTGAAAAACACATTCTAAATAGAATTCAGTACTAGAGGAGAGCAGGAGTTCTTGTGAGTAAAATATTCACTCCTCTGGCCTATCTGCCTCAGACCTGCTCGATGTGCTTCCAGCCCATTGACTTTTCTGCCAGCTATATCTCCTTATGTCTTTAGTGGAAGCTCCAGCCTTAGAGTGACCTGGCAAGTACTGTCTCCTCTTTCCTGCTGTGGATTTGGCCATTATAACTGCTCCCTTGGGTTAGGATGGGGGATTCCAGATAGAATCCATTCCCTCACTCCCCCTACCTTCCTCTGTCTCAGGGTTGCTTCGAGGGGTCACAAACCCACTTCTTCCCATGACAGGGTCATCTGAATAATGAAGGATCCTTTCTGTGCTAGATTTATTTTTAACAAGTCAAACTAGTTGGAAATATTTCTGTTAATCTGTTGGTATTCTTTTAGATACTAAATTACACACATGTAGCCAATAGTAGTTTCAGCATGTCCCAGTGGTCCTGTGAAACTATACATCTGAGAGGGGAGTTGAGGACACCCAGACTTTATGCTTTGGAAGTAGGATAAGCACTCTGTTGGGTCCAAACTATTGACACTGGCTTCGTGTGGACGTCCTATGGGCAGACCTGGCCAACAGACTGAAGGTGGGAAAAGATAGCCACTCCTTCCAGGCCCATGCTGGCAGGCTGCTTCTACCACACTTCCTCAGTAGAATTGCCAAAAGCCTGCTAGGTTTCCTAGCTTCTCTTCCCTTACTATCTTACATGTCTTCCCCCAGTTCCCTTGTGTTGCCCACTGAATAATAAGAGCATTATACCTACTATTGATATACAGAGATACTTTATGCAATCTGCCTTGCCACCAATTGTGGAATAAATTGTGTCCTCCAAAAAGATTAAAGTCCTTTTGCTGATACCTGTGAAAGTGACCTTATTTGGAAATATTGTCTCGGCAGATGTAATTAGTTGACATGAGGTCATATCAGAAAATAATGGAGTCCCTAATCCAACACGACTGACTGGTGGCCTTGTAAGAAGAGGAGACACATAGACACACACTCAGAGGGAGAAAGCCATGTGACTAGAGACAGAGAATGGTTGCTGCCCTTACTTGCCAAGGAATGCCAGAAATTGCTAGGAACATGGAGCAGATTTTTTTGAGAGCATCCCTGTTGACACCTCAATCTTAGATTTCTGACTTACATAACTGTGAGACAATAAATTTTTGTTATTTTATGACACCCAGTTTGTAGTAATTTTATTATGGGAAACGAATGCACCACCTCCACCTCCTTCTCTGTTCTGAACCCAGCCTGGTAGATGTTCCACTTTCCTCTGCACACGTCAGCCTGTCCTCAGTTACCTGAGTCTCACTAGGAGTTTCTGTATCTCCAGGATGTAGCCCTGGAGGCCAGAGAGAATGGAATATCAGAGAAAAATGCAGTCAGATTTTCTCAGACAGTTATACCCCCTGACTAACAGGCCATATCCTTCCAGTTGGAAAACTTTAGCTCGTCAGATAAAAGATTTATAACATAAATTGAAGATAATAATGAAATAGACAAGCACAGATTATTTAGTATGGCTTCTGTTAATCTTTTCCTATAAAATTTAAATGTTTATAGTCAATTTGAACATTGAGGAAATTGGGGGAAGTGAATGCAGCAAGGTTGAGAGCCCTAGAATAGTGTCCTCAGAGGAAGCTTGCCATGGTCAGGTTATCTAAGAGTAGAATCACTGACCTGCAGGACATAGGAGGTCACATTAGGTAATTGCTCACTTTTCATATTGTGGACTATTACCAAGTCCATGGTCAAACATGGCTTCAAGTTCAGATTTTTCTGACTCTACAGCAACTATAGTAAATTGGAATATGTTTCCATTTTTTTTCAATTTCTTTCTTTTGCTTTCTCTAATCCATAGGCAATAACTTTCCCAGACTTCAGTTCAAAGAGATAAGACAAAGTTTCTTTTTTTTTAATCCTTACCCGAGGATATTGTTTCTTGATTTTTAGAGAGAGGGAAAGACAGAGAGAAATATCGATGTAGGAGGAACAGATGGATTGGTTGCTTCCTGCATGTGCCCTGACCAGGGCCCACGCCAGGGAGGGCCTGCAAGTGAGGTATTTGCCCTTGAGTGGAATTGAACCTAGGATCCTTCAGTCTGCAGGGCTACCTACACTCCATCCACTGAGCAAAACTGGCTAGGGCATGGCAGTTTCTTAAGGAGATATCTATAGATACAATATGCAGAAAGAAAGAACTAATATACAGTTGAATTAATGAATAAGAGAATGAGTGAATGGAAGTCTTTAAAACCTTGCATTAATATACTAAAGCTTCTCAACTTGATAACTTTCCCAGAGCAAGAGTAGGGAGATAAGGTGCCTTGGTGGCTGGTGCTCCTGTGGGGGCGAGCATGCTAGGGGGAATCTGAGGAGGACCACACGCCCTCACTCAGTAAGAACAGCTGGGACTTCTTCCACTGTTAGGAAGACATTTTTTGTTTTGTTTTCAGAAATTATGAAGGGTTTTGTCTTTATTAAGTTATGGATTTTTTACATTTGTATATTTCTAGGGTTTTTTATTCCTCTCCAGGCTATATCCATGGGATTTGTGGAACTAATTGGAAATAAAATTTTTGATATTTCATGCAGTCAACCTTTTCCCACATGCTTACTTGTTCAGAGGGATTCAAATTTTCTCCAGCTTGTGGGCAACTTCAAAATGAGAATGAAGCATGGGGTCCAATTCCAACTGGTAGGCTTAAACTAAACCAGGTACACTGCCTGTGCATCCCCATTTTTCTGATTATCTCATTATGTATTTCTGAGCTATGTGGAAACAATTTCCTACATGTGAATACACACACACAGTAATGTACATTGGTGTTTATTTTCTCCAGGGTCAATAATATGTAATTAGAGGCCAGGCATATTTTATTATTTGATTCACTTCATTGAAGTACGATTCTATATGCACCATTGGCTCCACCCAGAAGCTGCCTGAGCACAGACAAATGAACCCCTTTCAGCACCAGGCAGTGGGTAAGGCTGGAAACTGAGCAGCTAGAGTATTTAGTGTTGCATTTGTTGTTGATTTGGAAAACACACAAATGTGTATTGACATAAAGCAATCTAAAAATTTAATTCAGTCATACTGACTTTTTTCTCACTGAAGCATCAGAGAGTAGCTAAGAAAGGAAAGCTTCAACCAATAATGGACATGTGCCAGCCCATGTTTGTAATGCACATTGGATGGCTTCTCATCTCAAGTGTCTATCACAGTTTTATCATAAATAGCACACATGATTGCTGCTTTGAATATTTTAAGGGAAGTGGGTAAACACAAGGCTCGTGTTTTAATAACTTATTTATCTTGCAATCCCTTTGCTCCACCAGGATGCACACACAGAGAGATCTCTGTTAAATCCAACCCCACAACTTCTGTGCTTCACCAGACCCCAGGTAGAGACAGTTGAACTATGTTTTCTAAGCCAGTGGAGCCCATATTTCAGCAGAAATTGGAAATGACAGAATATGTATGAAGCCACTGTTTGGTGCAGGCCTCCCAAATGAAGCTGTTACTTTCTGATAGATGAGTTAACCCTAGTATTCCCAATCTTTTGAAAATTGCCATACTTTATTATCCCCAATTCACTCTGTTTTATTTAAAAGCTTATTTTTTAGATTTAGGAGCTAAGATATCTAAATAATTAAAATTATTGTTTTCTCTAGATAGTTTATAAAAATGTGTGAATTTTCTGTGTTACAATCATAGAAATCTTCCTGGAACAACACCAAGATGGCATAATGCTGATCTGTGTGGAGGAAGAGCTGCTATTCTGTAACGCTGGGGATTGTTTAACACAGGTGTTTTGTACATACATACAACCAATAGTATGGTCCCCAAGTAACAGACTGGAGTTTAATGACTGAGCTAAACAAAGGAATTATAGGTTCTGAGGGGACAGGTCACTGTGGATGGAAGCCCCCTCAGTTTGTGCTCTCTTTCTGTGGGAGTATTTTAATTATATCTTTATTGGCCTACAATTTACAAGAAACTGAGAAAGCGATGCATTAACGTACTTTCTGGTTTGTGTTGGTTTAGTAAAGTGATACAAAAAAATGTTAAAAAGGCTATAAATACTTGTGAGGAGTTGTTTATCTCCGTCTGAAACTGGCAGATTTTGAACATCAGGAGGAGCCCAGGTATGCGACAGTGGATGTTATATTTTGGGGGTGGGCACAGCACTCATTTTCGGTTTCCAGAGTCTGAAAGATAGATTTCTGCTGCTGGTGTTGTTCTCATATTGATTGCAGTCATCTTGGGTAGCTTTAGTAAGTATAAGCCACAGAATAAAATAAGAAGTTTTGTTCTATTGGCCCTTTCATATTAGAAAAGTTTAAAAGCATTTTCTTTTATCCAGATTTGAACTTTTCATGTAAGTTTTAGAAGTTATTTTATAAGTTTAGAAAAATATCATATTCATTGAAAGGTTATAAACATGTTTTCTATTTCTTGAGACATATGGAATGCAAGATTAAATGAACTGAGAAAGCATATAACAGTACCTACAAAATTATTGTTATTGTATTTGGTGCATTAAAAATAAAGGATAGTTTAAAATCGAGGCTAGTGATGACTTTCTTCTGGATTCTACTGTTAGTGTGTATTTATAAAAATCCAACAATCAGTCATTTTAACAGGGGAGTGGGGGAGAATTAGGCCAAACCAATTGGTTGGCATTATATAGCTAAGATGATTGGTTAAATCAATTAAATAACATTTTGCTGGCCAGTAGGTTGCCACGATATCTTATAACTATAGTCCAAAACACTCCTGAGAAAAGTCTCAGCTCCAGTCAGGTATTGTATCAAGGCACATGGAAGAACATTTTGAACACACCATAATATATCTCTTTCTAATTTCATTTACCCAGGGCCCCAAGGGCTCAAACAGGGATCCCTAGGAGGAGAAAGCTACAATAACAAGTTGAGTGTCAAAGAAGAGAGCTGTTTCTCTAAGGGCCCTATGACACCCACTGGGGGGCTTGGCCTCTGGCTTATGAGATGGCACAGTAACAGTGTGGATGGAGGGCACTTTTCCTTTTTAAACTTATGCTGAAACATGAGACAGCTCCAGCAAAAAGGCCTCTGCTACAGTATTGCAGAGGCACAGCAAGGGGCCTTAGGTTACATGCATGTCCATTGGCCATTGCAATCTGTTGTTATCTCAGCAGCATGGTGGAAATGAAGTATGCCTTTAGGCACGGATGGAAGGATCAGCACATTGGCATCACCGTAGCACTGACAACTCTTGTGTCTGTATCAACTGGTGGTATCTCAGCAAGAAGCCAGGTTAAAAGACAATGGCAGGTGCCACATAGTATCCCAGATGGCTCCAACCTCCAGAATATAACCTTGGAGTCCTCTGGCAGGGAACATGAGCTCTAAGATGACAGGGTATTCTGCAGTTGTGGGTGGTTTGAGGAGAGTAGAAACAAAGAAATAGGATCACAATTAGAGTTACTCTGTTTTTCTTAAGCTGGTGTGGTGTCACCAAAACATGAGTTGGTTTTCAAAGAAATACACTAAGCTGCTCTAAAAGGCAATGAATTTCTTGTATCCCAACTTGTTGGAAGAAATTCATTTTTGAAAATTTGAGGAGAAACTACTTTCAATGCAGAGTTGCTGTTAGAACTGTGTTGTATTGTCAAATCAGGTGTCAATTAACTGGGCTTGAAGAAGCATATTTGTAGCTCCCAATCATGCATTGTCTCCTGGAATTTCAGGCAACAGTCCTTTAAGTACAATGAATGGAGCATTTCTGTCATAATGTGAGAATGGAAATCATATGCTCTGCCTTCTCGAGGGGGAGAAAAATAGTCCTTAATGTTTTTCAGAAGTTACACTGTTTTTCATTATCTGGTGCATTGCACGTATGCTGTTCAGCTCAGTATACAAGATTCACCTCACAGTGGTTGTCTGCAAAGGCTGCAGTGGTGCACAAACATTTTCCTCTGCCATGAGCTTGGAAAATACATGTCCATTTCTCTTGAGAAATTAAAAAGCAAGACTAAATTCTTCTCCCTTTCCTTTCACCTTACTCCCTGCCACCTCATATACTGTATAAGTATTAGTTCAGTCTTGAAAACATATCTCCAGAAATACAAAATTGACATTGATATAATGTACAGTGCTAAAGCATCATAAGCATTTTCTTTGGCATAATTTACTGCTTAGAGCTCAACTTGGTCTTTGAAAGGATTTTTCAAAATATAATCTCACAGTACAATTCAAGACAGAAGGAGACCATCTGCTCTAGCCAGACCCATCCACCTGCCTAATGTTTATATCATGGAATTTTTTTTCTTCCTTGTCTAGCTCTTCTTTGAATAAACTCTGAGTTTCTTGTTTCATTGCTGTCTTTGTTTCATTATTATCTGCCTAAAGAAGTTGGGTAGTTTTTTCTTCCTAAAGGCTGACTATGTCTAACTTGCATCTTATAATAGCAGGTGGACAGTTAATTGGGCAGTGAAAACAACCCAACACTAATTTGCAGGAGTGTTCAGATTTCATGAGTAATTGCCATGTAAAAGGTAATGTGGCAGCGGGCTTAGTGAAGCTGAACAACAGACAATGTTTAAATATGGCCATGGCATTTGTGACATATGTTATTCGCCTAGAGGTGTAGCAAAAGAAAGGGGCTATTCCTAGATGTAAAGTTGGAATCAGAAGACATAGGACATTTTTGAAAGGAAAAGAAAGGCAGTGGAGTCAGATATTCTCTCTGAGTTTAACTGACTTTTCTCATTATGGAGGCTGGCATGTTTGCTTGAATGTAGGCCCAAGTGCCTAAGGCTAACTTTCTTTCCCATAAACCAGGGTTAATCCTTTGTAGCAATCTTGAGGAAAAAAATCTGCATTTTATATTCTCAATAGCCTATGCAAGACCTATGAGAAGTGTCTTGCATATAACAAGTCTTCAATGAAGAGAAGGCTGTTTGACTGAAATATGGAAGGTCCATCCTGAAGGGTATGAGCATATTGAAACTTGAGCAATTTATTGTTCTAACCCAGTGGTCAGCAAACCGTGGTTCTTTAGCCCCTTGAGTGTGGCTCTTCCACGAAATACCACAGCCTGGGTGAGTCTATTTTGAAGAAGTGGCATTAGAAGAAGTTTATGTTTAAAAACTTTGGCTCTCAAAAGGAATTTCAACCGTTTTACTGCTTATATTTGGCTCTGTTGACTAATCTAACCCAGCACCAGCTCCAACAATGAAAGATAAAAAATAAGTTTACTTTCAAATTCTTACGTACAGCTTTGTCTTCCTTGGTGTCTACCCTTTTATCCCAATTGTAATCCTGTATATTTAAGTGGTTTCACCCCAATATGAAACTGAATAATTAAGTCATGTTCCTGGATAAAACAAGGAATCAGGTAGAGTTTTACTGGATTCTTTGCCAAAGTCTACTTCCTATATAAAAGAACCCTCAAAATTATCCTGAGACCTGAGATAATGGACCAAAGGTGGGAATCCTTTAGGTGGGATATCTACTTAAGTGCAATTGGATTAGAAGCTCAACAGATATGGACTCATATTGTCAGGTGGCCCAGAAGCATATTTTATATCTACAGACATCTCCCTGAGTGTGAAGAGATAGAGCCCACACTGACCATATCTAGAATCAACTGTTGTGTGTGGCTGGTATACAGATTCAAATCCTGCACTGCGGTCCAGAATTACTGGTCCAGAAGCTCCTGAACCAGTCATAGGCAACGGAGGACACAGAAGCCTCAAGAAAATTTCCTATTTAGTGAGGCAGAGATGTGGTCACTAAGACACATAGAATGTGTGTTGACTGAAGAAAAGTTGACCTTAAAAATATTTAAAGCATATAGAAAAGCATTTAAAGACTCACAATTTTAATGCTGGCTCCCTTTGTCCTAAGAAAAATTTCAGAAAAGTATTTTTCACAATTTGTGAATTGTGAAATAAACACTTCTTCAGGGTTGGGGTACATAAGAGTACACATTAATATTTCAGGGGTATGTGCCCAGCTGGTGTTGCTCAGTGACTGAACATCAACCTTTGAACCAGGAGGTCACAGTTGATTCCCAGTCAAGGCACATGGGGTTGTGACTGGATTCCCATTGGGAAGCGTGCAAAAGGCAGCTAATCAATGATTCTCTCTCATAATTGATCTCTCTCTCTCTCTCTCTCTCTCTCTCTCTCTCTCTCTCTCTCTCCCTCCCTCCCTCCCTTTGAAATCAATAAAAACATATTTAAAAAATATTTCAGGGGTATAGGTAATATTGACACCAATGATTTTTTAAGTATTTGTGCTTCCTACTCAATTCATCTCAAATTGGTGTGTTGAAAATCCTTAATGGCTGCCACATTCCCTTTGAAAGGAAATGTTTCTTCCCATTACTTTTCAAACTCAGCTCTCATGGGTTTAGCCAAGTGCTGTATGTATTTCAATGTGAAGTTTTTCTGTCTGAGTTGGGAACAGAGGAGGCCAGGAGGATAACTGCAGCCACATTTGAGAGGAAGTGTGCCTGATGACTTAGCTGGGGCTTTTGTGTCCTCACCATTTACCAACAAATTACTAAATGCCTTTGCTGAACTGTGTCTTTTTCTGCTCCCATTGTTCTAAGTAATGGAAACAAGCCAGCATAGCATTGTCATCTATGTCAATAACCATCACAAAATCACTCTTCCCCTTCTGCAGCGGACTGAAAAACATAAAGGAGTGTAGTGATGCATCCTTCCTTATTATCCTCCCAAATTCATTTCAATAGCATTTCCCCGTCATATATGCAAAATTCAGATGAATATTTACAACATCCAAGAATAGATACCACAGGAAGAAAAAAATCCTGATGAGACCAGCCCACCCAAACCCTGCAAGTGTAATCATTCTCAAAATGCTCCCCAAACAAATTGTTCTGGCTGCTGTTGCCTGGCAACCATTCCACTGTAGTACTCACCGAGCACATGTGAAGTGGCGCTGTCTTCTCTGCTTAGAGTGTGCACAATTACAGAAACAGCAGAGATGAAAAGCAAGATGTGAGAAGGTTTAAAGTCAGGGTCAGAAGTGCAGGTTGCTCTGACCTTAAAATCAATTTCAAACACTATTTGAGACTTTTTAAAATGTTCTATCACTTGATGTTAGTCTTGCAATCAACCACCTAATCAGACTTCAGGGGCCATGGGACTTTGGGATTTCCATAGTGTCAGGTCAATTTGCACCCAATAGAGTACTGTCACCTGTGAGGCAGGCCATTATCTAAGCTTTTGAAAATCTCAAAACTATAAAGCCTTGAGTGGAGAGAGAGGATGAAGTTGCTGGCGCTCCTGTACCATTCAGTGGCCCCAGCAGAGCTGCCCCATAACTCCAGCTGAACAGGCTCATGCAATGGCCACTCGCTTAGAGAAAGGATGACCTATGTGGTGGGTATTTCTCCTTAGAAGTTATT
The DNA here is from genome assembly GCA_027563665.1 of Antrozous pallidus. NCBI lineage: Eukaryota > Metazoa > Chordata > Mammalia > Chiroptera > Vespertilionidae > Antrozous > Antrozous pallidus. Next base: position 7,727,365 of record CM050515.1, read on the forward strand.
TCTAAGGTACAAGAATCATTCTTTATTCAATATTTCTAAGAGATATATATGTAAAGAAAGAAAAGGAAGGAATCACATAAAAATGTATTTTCATATGGCCCTCATCATTGGTCTTAATATACCTCTGGAAGCATTGTGATGAGGTTATACAGAGAGGCTGGGTGTAAGGTGTGAGGTGGTTCCAAATATAATGGACCTTTCATTATGTACTTATTAGTAGATATTTTTAGAAGGTATGGTGGACATAAGCAATAGAAGACATTTTATCATTGAAAATTTATTTATTGGTTATTAGTTTCTGATATAATTAAGCAGCTTATTCAATAGAACTCATAATTATTTTGGGGAACAATGATTTCATGTTTTACCTATGACTGATCAGGGCAAAATAGCAACAATACACCTTAAAACCATCACTCAAAATTTTCCCAGATACCTCTTTGATTATGCTGCCTCACCTGCTCAAAACTTGTTAGTGCAGTGATGGGCAAACTTTTGAATTTGGTGTGTCAAAATTCGCCAAAACGCTGAGCATAACTCGGGTGGTGTATCACTTAGAGGAAAAAAAACATAATTTTGTGATATTTATAGTTTAAATAATAAAAATGTATAATTGTAATATATAACTGTATTTAATAAATCAAAAACTAATCATTTAACTTACCTGCTTAATGACTTGTTTGTTCATCTGTCAGTCGGTTTCTTTTATTGGTCTTGATATTATTTAACTTGTGTGGGATGCCATGAACTAAGATAAGTGAGGGGCAGGGGGAATTCTTTAACTAACCTGCCTACTAGTGACTTTTTTGTTGCTGAATTTCATTGGCTAAACCTTTAGTTGAAGGTTGGTATTCTGTACACTTCAAGCCCAAGCAAGCACTACTAACTTCATCTGTCAATCTGTATCTTTTGTTGGTTTTGATATTATTTAAAGCTTAGAATAAGGTCTCACAAAAGTACATAGAGGGAAAAATTGTGAGTAAAGCCATTGCTCTATTTTTCAGGGTGCTGGCAGTGTCTGGTAACCAGTTCCAGACACTCCAAATTTCCTGTTCATGGTGGCACTCCTCCTGATTCTCCAAGCGGCACCTTTCCAGATTCTCAAGCTTTGACCTCAAGTCCACAAATACCTGAGCCCAGATGCTGTCTTGAAATTCTGCAACTGGCATCTTCAAATCATCAATTTGCATCCATCAGAAACCATTTAATTCCAAACTGCTGTAGACTACTACATCAGGATACTTCATTATTTTTATGGTCTGTTCTAGGCTTCTAAATTGATTAAATCTATCACTGAACTGGTCAAGTAATGAGTCTAAAACATGCTGGTACTTTATATACAAGGGTTCCATTTCATTTTGTACAGCTGCACTGGCCTTCTCTAAATACTTTGTTACTCAAGGAAAATACTTATAAGTTTTAGTTTTTACATCTCACTTAAAAATGCTAAGTTTACTTTCAAAAGCTTTTATGAGTCCAAACATAACGTCAATACTTTTGCCAAAACCTTGTAACTTTAAGTTCAGTTCATTAATATGAACAGAGAGATCTGTAAAACATATCAGGGTGTTGACCCACTTATCATCATTGAGCTGAGAAAAGTTTCCCAGATCCTTATCCTCAAGAAATACCTTAATTTCTTCAAAGCACTCCACAGAGCGCTCAAGAACTTTGCTTCAGCTCAGCCATCTTACATTATTGTACATCAGTAGTCCACTGTAGGTGGAATCAACCTCCAGTAAAAGTGCAGAAAATTCTTGCATGTGAAGGGGGTGAGCAGCTATTAAATTAACTATTTTTGTAACAACTGACATTAAGTCATTAAGTCAGTGAATCCTACCTTGGCACATAAAGCTTTCTGATGGATAATACAATGAAAGGGCACAATCAAATGTCCAACAGCTTTCGTAAACAATTTGACAAATCCAACATTTTTCCCCACCATGTTTGGTGCCTCATCTGTTGTCACTGACACAACTTTAGAGATATCAATGATTAGGTTATGGAATGTTTGTATAACAACCTTACATATTTCACTTCCTGGTGTACTTGTTGGCACTGACACTAACTTTATTAACTCTTCTCTCATTGTGAGACCATCAAAATATCAACCAACAATGGCCAAATGAGCATGTGATATGTCATCAGTAGTTTCATCAAGAGAGATTGAAAAATATTTACAAGTACTTATGTCTCTCTTTAAGTGATGTTGTACTTTTGTTTCAGTCTCATTATTTGGTCTTTTATGATATTTCCTCTGAATGATAACTCAGATATTCTCTTAATAATTGCATCTTTATTCTGCATATTGTGAAATAGAACTGGTGCACATCTTAGGAGAGTTTCTTTAATAAATTTCCCCTCACTGAGTGCTTTTCTATGCTGAGCTATAGAGTGAGCAATCCTCAAACTTGCAGATGTTAAATTTGTAGAGCCTTTTATAAATTTAAGGATGGAATGAGATTGGCTCTTATAAAGGTGTAGCTGCCTGGAAATGTATTTCTTCTTCCATCCTCACTTTTTTTCAAGAGCTGGGAATGACTAGTTTCAAAATGTCTATTTATATTCCACATTCTGCTTACTACCATTTCAGTACATAGAACACAAAATGATCTGCCATTTTTTTCTATAATGCCATACAACTACCCTACCCTGCAGGCTTGGTCCTGCCTAACTTCCTCTCCTGCCAGCCTGGTCACCCCCAACTGCCTTCTCCTGCTGTCCCAGTCACCCCTAAATGCCCTCTCTTGCTGGCCTGTCTCCCCTAACTGCCCTCCCCTGCTGGCCTGGTTGGCTTCAACTGCCCTCCCTTGCAGGCTCAGTCACCCATTACTCTCCCCTGCCAGCCATCTTGTGGTGGCCATCTTTGACCACATGGGGATGGTCATCTTGTGTGAGGGCATGAGGGTCAATTTGCATATTAACTCTTCATTATATAGGATGATCCTGTTTTATTAATTCCAGATTTGTCTTTCTATTTAATGCCATTTTTTTCCACGAGAAAGAGGAAAGATATTTTGAGTCTACCACTCTTTATTTTAGTGATTGTTATGTTGTTGTTGTTGTTGTTGTTGTTTTTTTTCCAGTAAAAGCCCACTTCCATTATTTATTTACTTATTATTTAAAAAGATAGCCTTAGCCCAGCTGGCATGGTTCTGCAGTTGAGGACTGACCTACGAACCATCACGGTTCAATACCTAGTCAATGCATACGCCAGAGTTGTAGGCTCAATTCCCAGTGTGGGGCATGCAAAAGGCAACCAATCCATGATTCTCTATCATCATTGGTGTTTCTATCTCTCTCTCTTTTCCTTCCTCTCTGAAATCAATTATATTTATACTAGAGGCCCAGTGCATGAAATTCATGCATGAGGGTGGGGCTCCTCAGCCCTTCCTGCACATTTGCCAATCTGGGACCCCTCAGGAGATGTCTGACTGCCAGCAGTTGGACATCCCTCTCACAATCCAGGACTGTTGGCTCCTAACTGCTTGCCTGCCTACCTGCCTGATTGCCCCTAACCACTTCTACCTGCCAGCCTGATCACTCCTTAATTGCTTCCCTGCCAACCTGATCACCCCCAACTGCCCTCCTCTGTTGGCCTGATCACCCACAACTACTCTGCCCTGCCATGACCCACCTCCTCCACCAGGACCTGTCTCTTCCATGCAAGGCACCAGAGATGTTGGGACCCCCAGGGCTCACTATGCACCCTGTCTCCTCTGTGCACATATCCATTTTGTGGCACCAACTTGTGCGAGGGCACGAGGACCACCTAGGATTTTATTAGTATAGATATGGACCTAGCTTGTTTGGCTCAGTGGATACAGTGTTGGCCTGGAGACTGTAGAGTATCAGGTTCTATTTCAGTCAAGGGAACATGCCTAGGTTGCAGGCTCAACCCCCAATAGAAGGTGTGCAGTGGCAGCTGATCAATGATTCTCTCTCATGATTGTTTCTATCTCTCTCTCCCTCTCCCTTTCTCTCTGAAATCAATCCTATCTAATAAGCATAATATGCAAATTTGACCATACCTTTGCCACACCCACAAGCCACACCCACAGCCTCGCCCATTAGCCAATCAGGAGCAAATTATGCAAATAAGCCCCAACCAAGATGGCTGCCACCACTAACAGCAGGTTGGGTTTCCCCGGCAACAGAGGAAGCCAAGCTTTCTGCCTCCCTAGGCCTCCACTCAATGTTACAAAGTTTCAATTATAAAAAATACAGAAATGGTGGTAGCCACTGAGCTGGAGAGAACAGAGGATTGTGTTTCCTGGCAACGGAGGAAGCCAAGCTTTCAGTATGTCATTGCTGGCCTAGGCCTCCACTCTAGGCTACAATGTTTCCAACAGAAATGGCTGCCGTCCCAGAGTGAGCAGAAGTCTTGGCTCGGCTCCAGGCTACAAAGTTTCAATTGTAGACATAAATTAATCCCAGATCCCAGGGCCTCTTCTTGGGTTGCTGGGGGGCGTGGCCAGCCTGCAAACCACCATAGACCCCTGGCCCAGGCTGCCCCACACCCCAAGGGAACCCCCACCCTGATCTGGACACCCTTCAGGGCCAACCAGCTGGCCCCCACCCATGCACCAGGCCTCTATCTTATCTAATAAAAGAGTAATTTGCAGATTGACCACCACTCCAACACATAAGAGGGCTGTCTCCATGTGGTCAAAGATCCTGCTCCCATGTGGACACAAGATGGCCATCACAAAATGGCCAGCAGGGGAGGGCAGTTGGGAGGAACCAGGCCTCTAAGAGAGGGCAGTTGGGGGCAATCAAGCCTGCAGGAGAGGGCAATTAGGGATGACCAGGCCGGCAGAGAAGGGAAGTTGGGGGCAAATAGGCTGGCAGGGGAGCACTTAAAAATCAATTAGGCTGGCAGGGTAGTGGTTAGCAGGTGATCAGGCTGGCAGGCAGAAGCGGTTAGGGGCAATCAGGGAGGCAGGCAGGTGAGCAGTTTGGAGCCTGCAGTCCTGGATTGTGAGAAGAATGTCCGATTGCCCATTTAGGCCTGATCCTACCAGGATTGGGCCTAGACGGGCAGTCAGACATACCTCCAGGGGTCCCAAGTTGGAGAGGGTACAGGCTGGGCTAAGGGACATCCTCCACCCCCCGTGCATGGATTTTGTGTACTGATCCTCTAGTGAAAATAATAATAAAGCAAGATGTTATAATTAGAATGTAGAAAACTTTACCATGATAAGCATCTATATGAAAGAAATCTAATCTTGTCTCTTCTTCTACAGTATGTCAATTTTAATTTACCTTCCAAGAGGGACTCAAATACATTTTGATTCTTAAAGTAATAATATTAAAAGACAGTTTCCAATTGCCTTGGAATCCTATATAACAAAGAGCTAATATGCAAGTGGTCATCATGTCCTCATGCCATCATGCTGTAATGGATCAGGCACTCAACACTGGGGAGAGAGGAATGGGGACCAGCCAAGCACAAATGAGCTCATCAGAGAGGAATGGGGACCAGGCAGGCTGTGGCCTAGGAGAGGGACAAACTGCCCTATTCATGGTCCCAGACACCAGCAGCTGGGGCTGTGCCTGTGACCCAGAGAGGGATAAGCTACCTGCCTCACCATCCTGGGTACCTGCAGCTAAGGCCCAGGTGAAGATACTTGTCCATGGTCCCTCATAGCTGCAACCTGCCCAGGCAAAGCTGGTCCAGGTCATGGGTATCTACAGCAAGCTTGAGGAGGCAATCTTAGGTACTGGGTGTGGTATGAGACAGAGGCAGTTAGGGACGATCAGGCCATCAGGGGAGCAGTTAGGGGCAATCAGGCAGGCAAGCAGAGGTGGTTAGGGGTGATCAGGCAGGCAGGGAGGCACAGGAGCAGTTAGGAGCTAGAGGTCCCAGATTGTGAGAGGCACTTGGACATCCCCCCCCAAGGGTTCTTGGATTGGAGAGGGTGCAGGCCAGGCTGAGGGACCCTGCACCCCCCCATGTACAAATTTTTTGCATCAGCCCTCTAGTATTTTTATAAAGCTGATGGGGAGGAAGATGTGTTATTTAGATGAACTGGTTGTTTAACAGCTATTATTATTCACGATTCTGCTTCAGTTGCCTAATATTTTTTCAGAAGCTAAGGGAAATATTATTGTTTCATTTCTGTGGTCAGTGGAAAAGCCCAGTGTGAAACTGGAGACTAGGAATAAATGAATCTTTTTAAAATAGAAGGTTTTCATTGGAATAAAATCCCACAGTATACTAAGAATTTCATTGAACTTATCTAACCCCTCTCTCAGGGGGCTGTCAGAGCTTCCTGCCAGGTTACAGATATCAAGGGATGGACTTTCTGGGGATATTTCAATGCTCCACTCTGACTCTAACAATAAGAAAAGGTAAAGAGTTGTGCAAAACAAAGTTTTGTAATCAGATTCCTTTGACAGAGGCTGGCCTGGAGTTTAGGTTTATTTAGCACTTAAATTTATAGAACAGAATTTTAATCCTTGGCAAAAAATATATTTATATAAACTCACTGAAAGGAAAATAGTTGTTCATCATTTTAAGAGTACTCATTAACTATTTCTTTAACCACCTTTAATGTGGTGAGCATATTGTGTATCAGCCGCAATATTTTATTGCAAAGACCCAACTGGTCAAGTACATTCAGCTGTCAATCATAAAGTTACCTTCTGTCCTCAAACTCTTTAGTTTAAAACAGTTTACTAGGAGAGTTCAAAGGACATATTAAAAAACTTTATTGAATAATAATGCAAAAGAACCACACACTGTATTTCTTCTCATTTCTTGGGCTTGTGATATACACAAACTTGATGCCTGAAAATTGGGCGTTGGTACTAAATTTTTCTTATGTGACATATATCTAACTTTGCTTCCACAAGATGTAATAAGTAAAATTGATAAAGTCCTCATGCTCCTATCAGCTGACAGCACTGAGTGCTGAGCTGAAACTGTAGCAGTAGAGGGTGATATGAAAAAAATTAAATTTCTGACAGGCTACAAAGTCACAGTTTCCATTCCCATATATGCCACACCCCTCATCCCAACACTCAGATGCTGACCCACTATCTCTAGGGGCAAACAGAATGCTTTGTCTAATCTTTAAAAAAAAACAAACCTCAAAATATGGTTATTTCACCTAGTTTCTGGTGTGTGGCTCATGGCAACTTCTCTTACCTAAGAAAGTGTTGGATTTGACCATGACCTGAGGACCTAAAAATTCAGGGCCATGGCATGGAAGGCCTGTGAGAGCACCAAGCAATTCCATGTTATGGATGAATTTCGGCTGCCCAGTAACAGCTGGCCAAAGCCATAAATCCCTCAAAGTCTACCCAATTTAAGATTCTATTCAAGATTTTCCTCCTTAAATGTCTCAAAACTCAGTAATGTTCTGAGGCATCAAAACACAGCACCAACTTATTACATTCTCAACCTGTAGAAGCAGAATATTTAATAGATATTATGCTTATTAGATATCTAATAAGCATAATATGTGAATTAGACTGGATGTGCTTCCAGATGACCTTCGGGACCAAGCCGTGGCAAAGGCCCAGGCACGCCGCCAGAGCTGCAAAGGCCAAACCCCTTGTATAAATTTCATGCATCAGGCCTCTAGTTATTTTATAAAGTCTGAGAGAGAAAGAGAGAGAGAGAGAGGAAAAAGAGAAGAGAACCTTATATTTAACCTAAATATCTGACCAGCTCCCTCCATCACTGTTAGTTTTTTGTACTGGCCAGGGAGCTCTGTTCCAGTTGGCTCTACGCTGTTTTACAGTCAATTGGTCTAATCCTTCACTTTGGGTTATTTTTCTTACTCTATTGTACTTCAAAAATATTTCACCCTAGCCTAATTTTGAATATTAATTTTCTTTCTAGTTTAAACTCACTTAGGTCTGGCTATACCAATTCTTAAAACGATCCATCTGCACTTTCAAATTATTTCAGTTTCTTTTTCAAATAACGGAAACCATCTCTGGGTAGCTCAAGCAAGAGAAGGAATTCATTGATAGGAAATGGGATGTGTCATAGACTTCTAGGAAGAGTTGAGTAAATAAAATTTCAAATGGAAGGAAGGGGTAGCTCTAGTGACTTCAGTGATAAAACAACATAAACTTTCTTTTAAATATATATATTTTATTGATTTTTTTTAAAGAAAGGAAGGGAGAGGGAGAGAGAATCAGAAACATTGATGAGAGAGAAACATCAATCAACTTCCTCCTGCACATCCCCTACTGGGGATGTGCCTGCAGCCAAGGTATATGCCCTTGATCAGAATCGAACTTGGGATCCTTGAGTCCTCAGGCTGGCACTCTCTCCACTAAGTCAAACTGGTTAGAGCAACATAAACTTTCTTACTAGAGTATCTCCACCAATGAGAGACTTGATTGAAAATTCAGTTTCCCAGAGAAGAATTTGTTTGACCCAGTTGAGCTTTGGTCACTTAACTGCCTAATCCTGCACAGAGTTCTTATAGCCAAGAGGACAGAGCATATCAGAGATTTGTCTGCTTTCTCTGCAGAAAGTTCTAGGCATCAGACTCTTTTGTCTGAGAAAGAAGAATTGTTGTGAGCTGAGAAGATACCCTAACATCATGAGTTCTTTATACAGCCAGATCACATTCTTGTTGTATTTTTTGTAGTATACATTTTAATAATACATGTTTCTCTGCTGGGCTAGAATGTTAAGCTTGTCCTACTTAACCGGGGAGCTTTCAGCAGAAGCTGACTAGCCAAGCCAGCTAGCATAGTGCCAGCTCTTGGTAAGATTACCTGATATTCCTTCCCTAAACCTAATACTTAACAAACACAAAGATACATGTGAAGCATTGGATATTTAACGATAAGTTCTAAAGATATAATCTCATAGATTTTATATATAATTAATATTTCGGTGGGATTTTAATAAACAAATACTTTAAACAAATCATTATCAGACACATTTTGGGGGTTGTCAGAAACTGGGCAGTTTCTACTTGGGTGATCATATGGATTTCACTTCAGGTAAGCATTCAGGAAATCACATAAAGTAAGGTTCTGATTGACTATCTTTCCCCACTTTCACCTTTAAAATTGTGTTTTTGATTATCATCCGGCAAACTGACATTTTAAGCAAAAATATACAAAAAAAATGTTTTTCACTAATGATCCAAGAGAACATTGAGAGAACATGTATATTTCTCCTCTTTTCTATCCATGTGTTCTCATTTTGTTTATAGCTGCTATCTTATTGTGGCTATGCTACTCTGGCACTATGGATATGTATGCTTTTCTATGATTCAGGGTTCTTACTTGAGTTTACATTACAACTGTGAGTAGATTCTGGAGTAAGCTAGACTTAGATTTAAAGTCTGGCTTCATTGCTTACTAGCTTTATGACTTTGGACGTGGTACTCTTGGAGCCTTAGTTTTTTCATCTGCAAAATGAGACAATGATATCTCCTTCACACAGTTGTGTGTGAAAAAGCCTGACAAAGAGCAGAAATCTGTATAGGTTTTCTTGCCTCCTGCAAGGTATATCAATGAACCTTCTCTCTTTGGCCTACCTCCTTTTACAGCTGTTCTCTCCTGTGTCCTGACCAAGGCGGGTGGGAAGTAGGTTCCCATTGCTTCCAAGACACCTCAGCTTGATGCTTTCTAGTAACTCCTGAGGGTGTGTGGCCATAGGTAGTCAAATTCTGAGTACTGTGAATGTAAACTATAGACTAATGTCCCTGCATCTTCTAACATAGCTTTGTCTATTCTCCAGAGCCTTACCATATATTTTGTTTCAGCATGTAGATTTAAGATGCTTAATGAAAGGAACTGCCACAGGTCAATAAATCAATGGCCTTCTAGTGGTTTTTATTCCTTTAAACAAGTGGATGATGAATGAACAAACTTGGCCTTGGAAACCATTTAGCTTAAAGTTGGTGGCAATTGTAAATGGCTTTAATAAATGAAAGGGATATTTTGGCATAGCCCATTGAGGCAAATGAAAACTAATGCCAGCATCATAGAATGCATTATTCTACTTTAAATGCCTTTTTATGAATGGAAGGCAAAGAGGAAATAGAATTTTATTTGTATATCTAAGCTTGCATATTGAAGGAAAAGGTCTTGGTGAAATCATGGATTTAAAAAAATATATTTATAGGGCATCACTGAAATTGGCATAAAAGTTATGTCCCATGGCTGACATTGCTGCTGTTTGATGCTTGCTGTCAAATTTTAGAAAAGCAAAAAAACAAACCAAAACAAAACAAAACCCAAATCCCTGAGTGATTTCCTATGTGTGCATTTGCCAACAAGTGAGGCTCAGTTGAGCAGGAGCCATGTGGTATTGCAGAAACATAACCAGTCCGTGCTCTGTCTCCCATGGTGAGTTCTAGGGCTGGTGGTAGCTTGGTAGCTTTAACTGCTTTCACATCTCTTGCTTGTTAACTGGACACAGACTACATAGTCTGTAGACATATCAACATATTCTATGTTAAGCCTTAGGGGCTTCCACTGTAAATTAAAAAGAAAGGTATAGAATAAAATTGGCATTTTGTTTTCACAAAATCAGGGAAAAGCATAAAGAACAGGTCTGGATGCAGGCTGGGTGACTTTTTCACTTCAGCTCTGCTATCATCGTCTATTGTACTTAGTTTGCTGCCACATCCTTACATGTATTCTTTGATGATTCTTTTTATTTTGACTTTGGATGCCCATGACTTATACTAAGGTTGCCTTTAGGGCCATCATGCCTTCTGAATCACAACTGTGATGCAGTCACATCTTTGCCTATGCTGACATACCAATAATTCTCAGTCCATCTTGGTTATTCAAAGATAAGGAGCTTAATATGTATATCAAGCAATCTAATCTTCCATCTTCATTACCAATTCCACAAAATGAGTTCATTTCTCCCAATATATAGATTATATATATATATATATATATATACACACACACATATATATGTATATATATATCTGACATATCATATATCTGAGAAATCTCTCTCTCTCACACACACACACGCGCGCACGCACACACACACACACACACACACACACACACAGCTTATAAGAAGCCACATGGTACAATGAAAAAAAGCATTAGATAAAAAAACAAAGCAAAAGATGTGGGACTTTGCCTCTAACTAATCATATAATCTTGAGTAAATGAATAATGTATCCTCTCTGAACCTCTCTAGTCACTGAAATTAATTAACAAGATATAGGAATAAAATGAAATATTAAAAGTACTTAAAAACTATTAAGACCTATATAAATGAAAGGCAATGTTTTATTACTTAACTTGAGCACATTGATGGCCACTGTGAAAGATGAAGAAATGAAAATGACTTTCATGACTAATTATCTTATACTAGGGAATTTCGTGCACTGGGATTGGGTGTTCCCTCAACCCAACCTGCCCCCTCTCACATACTGGCAGCCCTCAGGGGATCTCCAATTGATGGCTCACCCCTAGCCTGCCCAAGACCTAAAGCTTTAGGCCTTGGGCACCCAGCCATCGCTCTGCTCAGCTCAGCCCTGGCTGCCTGCGACCACCCGGTCCCGGGGGCTGAGCGCTCGCTGCCACTTCACACACAGCACTCCATTTGAACTGATCAGTATTGGCCATTAATAAACATCACTTGTTTCAGAACAATATCCAGGTTAAAAGAATTGATTATCCAATCAGACCTATCCACTGCCACCAGGGCTGCTGCTGCTGCCACAGCTTCCCCTCACAGTGCCTGGGGGCTGGGCGCTCGCTGCCACCACTGTTTCATCTCCACCCTCGGGGCCAGCACTGGGGCCACTTGGCCCTGCCCCCACTCCTGATTGGCTGGTAGCATAGCCAATCAGGAGTGAAGGTACAGTCAAATTTGCAAGTTTCTCTTTTATTATATAGGATGTGTATATTTACCTATATGTGTGTATACATATCTTATATGTATCTATGCACATGGTAGATAATTAGTCATGCAAGTCATTATAAGCTGATTCATATAATGTAGGCAGATGGCATAAATCATGATAATAGTTCAAAACTATTGAAACCTTGTAAACTTGAGAAGACTACACCAGCATAAGATATTATTAGCAATAAATATTATCATCATATTTATCAATTCCCAATTATATAGATTATTTAGGGATTATCTCTCTTCTTTATGTTTTAGTTTAGATTTAAGATAAGTCTACATATACAGAGGGTTGCCAAAAGTAGGTTTACAATCGTATGAGAGAAACAGTATATGAGGATATTAGTGCTCATAACCTGCGTGTCTTTTTCCATACAAACAACTGTAAATCTACTTTTCCCACCCCTGTGTGTCCTTCATTTATTTAGTGCCTTTATATGTCTTGGTTACCACTATATCCCAATACCTAAAACAATGTCTTAATGAATATCATTGAATGATTGGATGGATCAACTAATAAATCCATGAGAAAAGAAGCAGCTGTTTATTTAATTCTATACATGTATTTTGTAATTCAGGAGAAAAAAATAAAAACAATGAGAGAAGGACTGGCATCCTCACAGATATGTGCATCCAAGCATGTACACACACACACACACACACACACACACACACACCAACACACACACACTCACTCACACTAGCATGATCATATGGAGACATATCAGAGTTGAAGAGGGCAGGTATGGGGACTGGCAAGCAAATTTTGAAAAGCTACCCAGGTTCTCTGTTACTCTCTCACATCTTTGGGAACCACTAGTGTCTCCCTTTCAACATGCTGTTACAACAAAATGGGAGTCATTCCTAGACAGCCTCCTGATTTTTCCTAATTTTTTTTCAGCTGCCTAGAAACCTCATGCTATTATTAGACTTACTTAAGGTTAGTGTGAAAATTTAGGTCTGATTGGATAATCAATTCTTTTAACCTGGATATTGTTCTGAAACAAGTGATGTTTATTAATGGCCAGTACTGATCAGTTCAAATGGAGCTGTTTTTCATGAAGATAAACTGCTCTAATCAGTTCACTGTAAGAGTTAATGCCTCAGGACAGAGCATGTGGTTGTCTTTGTGCAGCTGCGCCAATAGAATAGTTCAGGCCTTTTGAATGTTTGTCCCATTCTAACATAATTGCTGACCACTCATTATCTGTAAAGAATAATCATTTTTTCTTCTTCTTATTTTCTAAGGAACAAAAGATGCTCTCTCTTCTTTACTGCAGTTTGAGAAAAAAGCAAAAAGTGAAGAATAAGAGGGTCTTCACATTGTCTTATTTCTACCCCAGAACTTTAGTTACAGCTGTCCACCCTTGCCATTTTCAAATAAGATTTCTGCAGAAAAGGCATTACAAAGTGTTGCACATGAATCCCAAAGCAATAACAATTTTCAAGCAAAAGGCATACCAAATGGCTTACATCCTAAAATGAGAACAGATATGTTGAAAATTAAAGCAATCTTTTTATTTTAAATAAAAATACTAGCAGATGTCACAAGAAACATATGGAATTAGCTACAAATAGAGGGCACTATTTGTGTTTGGAGTCAGAGCAGAGGGAATGTTCACCTCAGAATGCTGAGGAGAACAATGAGTTAGCATGGGTCAGGATTTCCCCAAGAACTTGCTGAGTTCAGAACCTTTCTCTAAGGAGACAGTACTAACAATCTTGACTCAGTAATTTAAATTTTATTGTTAGGAAGTTTCTGCAAGGTATCCATAATTCTATGTATTTCATAATAAATTGATCCCAGATATCTTTTTAAATGTGTTCACCATTGAATTTGGGTATTGTTATACTTGTGAACTTGTCAAAACTCAGAGAGAGATAAAATATACAGGCAGAAAAATGGAGTATGACATGTTCTCCACAAAGCATTTCATACCCCACAGGTGTTCCAAACCTGTGATAGCTTATTAATTCATTGTTATCAATTGTCTGTCAAACAAGGAAGACATTATTTCACAGTCTATATATTTTTCTAAAGCAATATTTCATATATTTCCCTGACTTCCAAAAAATATGATCAATGTTATTCCAGTAGAAGCGTTTTCCCCTTGAAAATGGCAGTAATATAGCAAATGTTATCTTGCCCATACGCTACATGAAATAATGTTATTACAAGATATAGAAAAGGTAATCTCAAGTTATCTTTTCTTAACTAATATTTATCCTTGCCAAATAGTTCACTGGGGGGCTGTGACAGGAATAAAATGCCTCCAATATACAAAAGTATTATTTCTAAGAATGAAAAAGCCCTGAAACCCTGACTGACATTCAAATTTGAGGTACTGTCAACATGTGGGAAAAAATAGGATTTTACACAGTGACAACACCAGTAAGAGTCCTGAAAAGCGTGCTTGTAATGAAAGAGTTCATTTGGAACAGCCCAGATTGTGGCTCAAATGGACTCCATGTGGCAGAGTATATTTGTGAATGAAGTGTCTTTCAATGAGGAGAAATCAATTTTAACAGCTCATTTATTGATGAAACCAAGTCTAGTCTCAGCAGTTAAGAGTGCTTTCTTGGATAAAAGGTTGTTTATCCACGAAAGGATTCATCTGTCTCATCTTAGCAGATGACAGGAAAGCTTCTCATAAAAAATGTTTATGGCTGGCTCCTCTGTTACTAGAGCTTGGATGAACTAATATTTGGTGATTAGTTAACAGGGGATTTAGAGAACTTAGGGTGCTTACAAAAATTTCCCATGCCTGCTGGATTCAGTGGAGTTAAGATTGTTTAAATATGCCTAAAATGAATGCTGTAATGGCTGAATCGTGGCTTCATTTAACATCGTGACTCCACTAAACTTCCTTAACTCTACATCTTTCTTTGGTTACACTGTTTTATTTGCCATCCCAAAATTGTGCATGATATTTTCCCATCTCCACCCCCTGGTAGTATTCAATGCACAACTGGACACAGTGCCCATGCATGAATCATTCTTTTTGGTGCCAGTTACCTTCTCCCATTCCTTGAATTGAAGTCCTGCTCTTTTTCCTGATTCCAGCCTGTTGGTGAAGGCCCTCCTAACACATCTAGCATGAACTCCTCTCTTGTACCTGTGATTACCTCAGCCACTACTTTGGCACAGACCACATTCTGTTGTGCACTTGTGTCTATTGAGTGTCACAACTTGATCAGAAGCACCAAGACAGAGTCAGAATACCCCTTTCACTTCCTAGTAATGTACAAACTTTCTCTGCCCGAGTTTCTGGCACCAAGCCAAGTATCCTGACATAATTCTTTTTTAAATTGAATTTGTTGGAGTGACATCTGATCATATATATTTCAGATATTGGTTTCTATGTTAAAAGATCTGTATATTGCACCACCCACAGTAAAAACTTCTTCGATTACAATATATTAGGAGCCCCTTTGTCCCTTACCCTCTTCTGTCTGGCAACCATGACCCTGCTGTTTGTGTTCACAAGTTTCAGTTTTATATCCCACGTATGAGTGAAATCATATGGTTCTTAACTTTTTCTGACTGCCTTATTTCATTTAGCATAATATTCTCAAGGTCTATCAATGTTGTTGCAAATGGCGCTATTTCATCCTTTCTTATGGCCGAGTAGTATTCCATTCTGTATATATACCATATCTTTACCCAGTCCTGTATTGCAGGACTGTTTGGTTGTTTCCATATCTTGGCCACCATGAATGATGCTGCAATGAACTTAGGGCTGTATATATCTTTGTGAATACATGATTTTGAGGTTTTTGGGTATATACCCAAGAGAGGTATGACTGGGTTGTATGGTATCTCTATTCTTAATTTTTTGAGGAATCAATAGATGGTTTTCCATAATGGTTGTACCAGTCTGCATTTCCACCAGCAGTGAATGAGGACTCCATTTTTTTCCGCAATCTCTCCAACACTTGTTATTGGTAGTCCTGCCGATAATGGCCACTTGAATAGTGTGAGGTGGTATCTCATTGATTTGTATTTCCCTAATTGCTAGTGAGGTTGAACATCTTTTCATATATCTATTTGCTGTTCATATTTTTTCTTGTGAGAGGTGTATTTTCAGGTCCTTGCCCACTTTTTGATTGGGTTGTTTGTTCGTTTGGTGTTTAGTTTTCTGAGTTCTTTATATATTTTGAAAATTAAACTTTTGTTGGAGCTACTGTTTGCAAATGTCATCTCCCATCCGGTTGGCTGCCTCTTTGTTTTTTCATCAGTTTGTTGTTATTGTTGTTTTGCTGTGCAGAAGCCTTTTAGTTTGATATAGTCTCATTCATTTATTTTTGTCTGTGCTTCCCTTGCCTTAGTGGTTAACTTCATAAAATGTTCTCTATGACCTATCCTTTTTTTCTGTGTAACTTTTTGTTTTGGGTCTTATATTTAGGTCCTTGTCCCCATGTACAAAAATTGATTTAAAATGGATGAAGACATCATTTTTGTTCTTTCTTTATCACCTGCATATGTCCATAGAGTGAATCCAGCTCTGTGAGTGTAATACATGTTTAGTCTTTCTAAGGGTGTGAAAGTGCTCACAAAATGAGGATCACAGGCAATTGAATAGATGGCAAAACTTGTTGATTGGATAAAGGAAAAGCAATTAGCAGGGGGATAGCATTTTGGAGGCAGTGATATATGAAAAATTCATTTAAGGCTAGTAGGGAGTGGTTTGATAAATTTAAGAAAAGAAGTGTTTTTTGTAGATTAAGCAGTATATTAGACAAGTATTGCATATAAGAAAGGTTAAAACAGGGAATCATTTGGGAGCCTGGAATAGATTAATTCAATTTACATTATTTCTAATAGAAAAATGATTTGGTTTTTGAACAAATTGCTTCTCAAACAGTCTTCCAGAATAAATTAAGTTTGAGATCTGAGGTTACAACTGTACTGGAAAAAAAACAAAACAACAACAACAACAAAAAATTATTGATCTCTGGTCAACACAGGCTGAGGGACAAGCAGTTTAATTATTTAGTCCTCGGGTTCAGCAAAATTTTGGCATTTAAAGTGTTTTGGAAAAGGAATACCACATGAAACACTGATTATACCAAACACTGATTAAATCACTAGAATTTAAGAACAAAATAATCATGTCTTTTTATACAAATATTTATTTTTCTTTAGGAAAAATAAAGGGGTGCTTTTGTTATACTAGGCTTTGGTATAAATTGAATGCCTGATCATGGACACTAAATGACCATGTGATCCGCATTGCCCATCAAGGAGTGTTATCAGGTCCGATTTCCATGAAATCAAGTATGCTAGTATATCATTGTCATATAAAAATAGAAATTATGAGACAGGGACCAAGCAGGTGGTAGGATTGCAGGACAATTACATAAGCATGTGGCTTACATTCCTAGTGTAATGACTCCCACCTCACCGTTTCTCCCTCTTTAGTCTGCTCATGACCTCATAGGAGGAACCTATGAAAAGACGGCTACCGAGGAGTAATTTTAATCTTGATTTACAGAAGGCTCTAGGTGTGAGTGTGGTGGAAATGAACTGTAGTGTTATTAAAGCAGAATTTATCACAAGTGGTTCCTGCAGGAAGTGGAAAAGGAACATCTTTCAGCACAAATAATGGAGTAGAATGGAGAAAGAGCCTGAAAGACAACTCTTACCTACTTATGCTCAGTGGTTACTAGTTAGATACATGGAAGGAATACTATCAGAAGACTAATGACAACGTGGTTTGGAGAGCAGCATGAGGGTATTCGGTTCTCATACAAATGCTTACCAAAAGGATTATGAGAGAAATATGTCTCAATTATTAGTTTGTCCAGATGAGCATCCTTGTGGGCATCATTGCCCAACTATATTAGACTCTTCCATGTGATTATGAGAAAAGTGACATGGTATGAGGGATGGGGCAGCACTTAACTTCAATAACAGAAACTTTTTTTTAATAGTTAAGTTTATTTGGATACTGCCATCCCTAAGAATTTAACTAGCATCAGTGAACAGTCTTAAAACCCTATTATATATTATACCAAAGCCCCAGTGCACAGAATTCATGCATGGGGTGGGAGGGTGTCCCTTAGCCCAACCTACACCCTCGCCAATCTGGGACCCTTTCAGGGATTTCTGAATTCCCGTTTAGGCCCGAACCTACAAGGCCTGTAGGGGAGGGCAGTTAGGGTTGACCAGGATTGGGCCTAAAAAGGCAGTTTGATATCCCTCTTACAATCTAGGACTGCTGGCTCCCAACTGCTCACCTGCCTGCCTACCTGATTGCCCCTAACTGCTTCTGCCTGCCAGCTGATCACCCTTAATCATTTCCCATCCTGATTGATGCCTAACTGTTCTCCTGTCACCCTGTTTGACCCTAACTCTCCTCCCAAGCAGGCTTGGTCACCCTTAACTGCCTACCCCTGCAGGCCTGGGTCCCCCCAACTGCCCTCCTCTGCTGGCCATCTTGTGGTGGCCATCTTGTGTCCACACGGGGGCAGCCATCTTGTGTTTTGGAGTGATGGTTAATTTGCATATTGTTCTTTTGTTATATAGGATAGAGGCCTGGTGTATGGGTGGGGGCCAGCTGGTTTGCCCTGAAGGTTGTCCCAGATCAGGGTGGGGGTTTCCTTGGGGCATGGGGCAACCTGGGTGAGGGTTCTGCGGTGGTTTGCAGGCCAGCCATGTCCCCCAGCAACCCAAGCAGAGGCGCTGGTATCTAGGATTTATTTATCTTCTATAATTGAAACTTTGTATCCTTGAGTGGAGGCCTAGGCCCACCATGGTGTGTGGAAAGTTTGGCTTCCTCCATCACTAGGGGAACTGAAGCCTCCTGCTCTCTCTAGCTCTGTGGCTGCTGCCAGTTTTGTTGGGATTTATTTATCTTCTATAATTGAAACTTTGTAGCCTTGCGTGGAGACCTAGGCCTGCCAAAGTATGCAAAAAGCTTGGCTTCCTCCATTGCTGGGAAAACCCAAGCCTCCTGCTGGCTCTGTGGCCGCAGGCATCTTGTTTGGGTTTATTTGCATACTTGTTACTGATTGGCTAGTGGGCATGGCTTGTGGGTGTAACAGAGTGATGGTTAATTTGCATATTACTCTTTTATTAGCTAGGATATCTCTCCAGACAGTAGTAATCTGGTGGCAGGCTTTATATCTTGGGGGGAAAAATTGTCATCACAGTCTAATGCACAGCATTGCTTCTGACCCAAAAACCCATTTATAGACAAAAAATATGTTTCTTGGCATTTTGAGTTCTATCATGTACCCCTATTACCCACAAGTACCTGGTTTTACAGAATGATGTAATGACATATCAGCTCAAATGTTGTCTCTATAAAGAAGCTTTCTTGGACCACCCAAGTAATGATCCCATTGCCCTGTTTTATCTTTCTTCTTGCCATGCATTTCTTTCTAATTTTGGTTCTTTCTATTAGTTTAAAAAAAAATCACTTTCCCATTAGAATGAAAACAAACCAGTCCAATCTTACCCATCACCATATCTGTAACACTTAAAACATTTTTTGGGGAAAGAAAATGTTTAATAAATATTTTAAATTAGTAAATGAATAAATTACTAATAAAAATAGTTATGAGCCAATATATATTTGATTAACCATTGGAAACTTAAGGCATGGATCACTTAACACACTAGTAAGGGTACAATTCCCATTTTTTATAGGTTGATGTAATCACTGGCCAGGAAACTTACATCCCCAGAGGTTTGTAATACTTGGAAACAAATCCTAATATATAAAAAGCTATGGGCAGTCATGACCAAAACAATGGGACAAACAACTGAACTCAGGCTGCGTAGGGTGACCAGGCTGGCAGGGGGGTTAGTGAGGGATGACCAAATGACTGAACTTCAGGCTGTGTGGGGTAGCAAGACAGTCAGGGGGGATAGTTGGAAGCAACAAGGCTGGTGGAGGGGGGTCAGTTGAGGGCAACTAGGCTGGTGGGGGAGGCAGTTGGGGGTTATCAGGTCAGCAGGCAGAGGGAACTAGGCGTGATCACGCTAGCAGGGAGGGGGGAAGTTACAGGTGATCAGGCAGGCAGGCAGGTGAACAGTTAGGAGCCAGTGGTCCTGGATTGTGAGAGGGGTTCCAGATTGGAGAAGGTGCAGGCTGGGCTGTATGAATTTTGTGCACCGGGCCTCCATTTAAGAATTAAATAATATATGCATCCATTCTATTACAGCCCTTTACTTGCAGAACATATATTGATGGCATATTGATAGTAGGAAATATTCTGATGAATGCAAAATAACTCTGTACCCAAGGAACTTTTAATTGAGCAGAGAAAACACACAGAAAATAGTAAATGACAGACAGAAATAAGGCACTCAAAACACTGAATGGACACAAAGAGAAAGTAGTGTGGAGATAATAAAATCACAAAGGTATTTTAAAAAATGTATTTTTTTATTGATTTCAGAGAGGAAGGTGAGGAAGAGAGAGATAGAAACATCAATGATGTTGATTGAGCCACAACTCAGGCATGTGCCCTGACTGGCAATCCAACTGTGATCTCCTGGTTCATAAGTTGATGCTCAACCACTGAGCTATGCTGGCTGGGCAGAGAAAGAAATATCAATGTGAGAGACATCAATTGGCGGCAGCCCACATGTGCCCTTGACCATGTTGACCATAACTGAACCCAGGACCCTTCAGTCCAAGGGCCAACATTCTATCCACTGAGCCAAATAGGCTAGGGCAGTGGTCAGCCAACTGTGACTCACAAGCCACATGCGGCTCTTTGGCCCCTTGAGTGTGGCTCTTCCACAAAACACCACAGCGTGGGCAAGTCTATTTTGAAGAAGTAGCATTAGAAGAAGTTTAAGTTTTAAAATTTTGGCTCTCAAAAGAAATTTCAATCGCTATACTGTTGATATTTAGTTCTGTTGAATAATGAGTTTGCTGGCCGCTGGGGCCAGGGCACAAAGGTTTTGTGGAAGAGATAATATGTGAGCTCAGGCTTGAAAAATAAGTAGAATTTCAATAGGCAAACCTGGAGAAAAAGATGTAGTCAGAACCAAGATATTGAATAGTGCATCTGGAAAATGGGTATTTTAGAAAGCAGAGAGATTGGTTGGAGATTTTGGCCAGATAACTCAAGACTCTATATATCACACTCAAGTGGCTGACTCCGTTGTATAGACAATGAGAAAAGAACAGCAATGATTTGTGAGAAAGTGCATAAGACTCATCTTAAGCTGCACAGTGGGGGAATAGAATCAAGACAAGGAAACAAATTAGGAAATTAACCTGGTAATCCAGGGGTGAAATGAAGTCAGTGGACTTTGCATAGACCCATGACAGAGAGGACGACATGAAGGAGCTGGATGGACAGATATTAAGAGAAGTTTTGTCATTGGATTTGACAATGTATTGTTTGCTGATGGATTGAGAAAAAGCATAGTCTTAATTAACTTTTGTAGTGCCAGTCTGGATGATTTGAGGATGAATGTTAAGTGATTAGAAGAATACAGAAGAAAATCAGGGTCTTGTGGAAGATAAACTCAATCTAGTTAAATTGAGTTTGAAGATTAATAGTATATGTGTCTTCTTATGTCAAGAAGGCAAGTGAAAATTTGGGCAGGATAAAATTCCAGTCTGGGGGTAAAATTATGAAGTGATATTTAAATACTATACTATAATGAAGTTAAAGAGAGGAGAATGTCAATACTTGACAATAAATAAGAAATGACAAAGTAGATAAAGACAACAAGCAGGTTTGCCATAAAAATTGCAAAGTGGAAATATGTCATTGATCCTCCCAACCCTACTGTTTTTTTGTACTATGGTTCTTCTTTCTTTTATCTTATCAAACTTTTCTTATCTTTCTTATGAGGAGAAAAGAAACTCAACTTGAACTCACAATTTTTATTAATGTAGTTTCCTACTAAGAATTAATGGTTTATGAGTTTATACACTAATGTCTGGACATTCTATGTAGCATTCAGATTTTTCCCCAATATGTCCACTGTTTAATCTTACATCCAAGGACATTACTTCT
The DNA here is from genome assembly GCA_027563665.1 of Antrozous pallidus. Lineage (NCBI taxonomy): Eukaryota > Metazoa > Chordata > Mammalia > Chiroptera > Vespertilionidae > Antrozous > Antrozous pallidus. The sequence goes on from CM050515.1 coordinate 7,749,224, forward strand.
TTTTTACTTCATACCTCTGTGCTCTAGTGGCTCCCTGTGCCTGCTATTACCTTTCTTTCCTTGTCTATCTATTGGAGCTTGCACACACTTCAAGATTTGGAAACATTCCCAGCTTTTTCCCATTCAAAAATTCCTCGACTGATCCTATTAATCTTTTCTATATTTCTATCACAGAATTTGCCTGTGTTCTTTGCTATCTATATACCTTTGCCTCTCAACAGAGTATAGTTTTAGAGGACTAAAACTTATTCCCCTTTGTGCTTTATATTAGCTTTCTGGAGACTGAGCACAGCATGATTAGATGGGTGTTTCTGAATGAGAGAAAAATAATTGCAGTATGGAACATTCTGGCTCTGGGTTTTCCCTTTCTAAGCTTCTGATAAGATGATAGGATACATCATCAAACTCCCATAAACAGGTGGTAAGGTCTCTACTGTTGCTTCATTCTCTTGGGCCGATTACTTTCACAAAAGAGAGAAAGAGACTCACATGGTGTATTAGCCCTAGGACTGGAGGGAATTTCATTATTTTTAATGTCTCAGTAAAAGGTTTTTGTTCTCTCTCTACATTTACCAGACTAATCCAAATAATGTCTTTTAAACAATTAATTCTAGTTTCAAAAGCATTCTACTCTGCAGTTTGTCCAAAATTAAGTGACCATTAGAAGACATTATCTTAGAAATCAGTGCCCTAATTACTTCAGGAAGTTATCAATAAAAGAAGAAAAGGTCCAAATTTCAGAGACATCAGCATCCTTATAGTTCTCAGTGCTTTTTGTATACCTTTCTTTCTTCCCACCATGAAAAATCTGGGTCAGAGGAAAGATCTTGGGTGTTTAGATACCTGCTAATTTAATTTTGTATTAGGGAAAAGTTACTTAATCTTGCTCTAGCTCTGGAAAGTAAAGCACATGAAAAATCATAAAAATGTGGACAATTGACTCTAGACCAGCGCTACAAAATGCCATGAAAATTTATTGTGTACATGGGCTACAAACAGTGCATGTCTCATTGCAAAACCATTGAGTTTAGTTACTACTTACAAAGAGTGTTGTAGGCAGTGGTGCGCTGTAGTGCACATGCTTGTTCCAGCAGTAATGTCATGTCAATGTGCTTATCACAATTTAGACTACACAACTGTTGGTGGAGACCTGGCAGATGTGCTGTTCTTAAGTCTCGGTAGATATAGTAGAAGGCCCAGTCCCTAACACATTCTCTTACCAAAATTGAGGCCATTTTTGTTATTAACCTTGCTCAGGGAGGAGTTTCTGGGCTGTACTTGTATGGCTGATGAAGCAGTTTCCTCTCAGTAGAATAGTTTCATGCATCTTATGTGTGTACAGATGTTAGACGAAAGTGTTGGCAGGGCTCACAGCCTTAATGGCTACTGTATGGGCAATTACTTACAACTTCCATGTCCGCCCATGGAAACACAGGTGCTCTTGAAAATGGTTTTTGCACTGTGGGGATGCAAGCTTTCTACATTTGCTGCTTCCCCCTCCCTTCTTGAGTGTAAGACTGATTGTTGTAACCCTAGGGGAATAGTATAGGGATTATGAATGCTTTAGAGAGGTAGGGCAGGGCTTGGGCTCATTTATACTATTTTTCAAAAATTTAGAGGTTCAGGAACAGAGAAGTGAATGTCATTTTTACCACTAGCATTTGAAAATTGAATATTTAAATATCTTTCACATACAATATTATATTAGTTTCAAGTGTACTATGTTGTACATATATTCCCTTAGCTTTTGCTCTAAATTATAGCAGCTGCCATTTCTCAGATTAACATAGCTTTTCCATCTCTTTGCTGAGGGGCCTTTGAGGACATTGACTTGAATGAACTTATTGGCCAGTGCGTTCTGGGATTTTTTCCTCTACTAAGTAGATAGTAGAAAGCTGAAAAGGGGTGGGAACAGTCTAGCTGAGTAGAGCTCTATAATTCCATACTCTTGCCTGGGGTCCTCAGTTGTGCTCCTTCCTTGCTTTGGGGCATTCAATACCTTCCTTGTCTATAAAACTCATGTCATAGTCTTAGTGTGATGATTAAATGCAATAATGTGTCTGAAAGATCTAGCTCAGTGCTGAGCACATACATAGTCAACAAGTTGGCCATTAGCAGCAATAGTGGCAACAACAAAGAAAATTTTGTTTTCCAGTATCGGAAGCTTCACAAAAGAGAGAGGTATCCAAAGGACAAAACAGAGAAACAGCATTGCTGTCTCCACATTGCTATTTTGTTAGGAGTCAGAACTTTAATCAAATGAAAGCATATTAACTTCAGAACACCACTGAACTCAGACGCACGGCACTGTACCTGCTGGCCTTATGAAGCCTTTGATGTGGTCTGCCCAGGTTGCATAGGTGCCCTACCTTTAATCATGATAGTAACTCACCATATTTCCTTTCATCTGAAAGTATTCTTATAGCATTATTTTAAAAGTAAATACCTAGGCATATTGTTTCTTGTCTTTATACCAAATTAGAAGCAAGTGGCTTTTACTATGAGAAGATGAACTTTCCAAAGAAAATAAACATGTATTATTCTCAAAATTTTATTTAGTTATCTGAGCTCCAGTTGGTTTTAAATGAGCTCAGGTATAGGAAACTTAAAAGTTTTGGAAACTATAGGCATCATTAGACCCTGGAAACTGATTTCCACTCCTTCAAGAAAAGTTGTCAAATGTGAGAGTTTTATGAGTTCATCATTCATCATATGTTTTCATATAGCCCTGCTAGAGAATTTTCTGTTCCTCACCTTATCTATCCATCATTGAAAAAAAGCTCACAAGACCTACCTTATTCCATTTATTTTATGGTTATAAAAAATCAAATACAATTTGCAACACTGTGGTTTGCAATGCATTTAGATTGACTTAGAACATGATGGAAAAGAACAAGGTTGGTTTGAACTTGAGGTTTGCTAAGGACTAGAATTCCCCAGTTAGTTCTTCCTCATTATACAGGGCACAGCCATGTAGCAGGAACCTCTCCAGAAGCCCAGGGGAAGGCCTCCTCTCATTAGGCACGTCCCAGTAAGCACCAGTGATGGGAGTGTGGGATGCACTGCAGATCTGCAGGCTGGGAGAATAATAACCAAGATTTCAAAAATGAAAATCTTTTGAGACATCTTGGCTAGAGTTTTTATATATATATATATCTCCAAATCCTCTGTTGCAAAAAAGAAATAGACGGTGATAATTCAAGACTGAAGATTGTTGCTGTGAATTGGCAGTGACAACAATATGGTCAAGGACTGTTTTTCACAGTTGGGCTCACACTTATTTCATGGCTGGGGAAAATGTGTTCTTGAAATAAATCTGAACTCATTTAGAGATTCGTGAGTAGGCAATGTTAATGGGATTTTTTTCTTTTTTTCCTTTTGATACTAGAAGCTCCATTCAGGATCCAGCTTTCCTGCCCTGACTAAGATCCTCTAGGAAACTTGAGAAGATTCTTATTCTCTCTTGCTTTCCCCAAAGCCAACTTCCAAACATTCTCCCACCTGTCTTGTTGGCTGGTATACTAAAGTCTAATTAAGTCATTGCGTATTCAGGTTGTTTCCCTTAATGACAGAGCCCTGCCTAAGGAGATTGCTGAGCTCATGACACAGTTACATTCCATAGGCCCCATCCCTGACACCCTGGCTACTCTGCTCTTGGTACTCAGCTGTAATGAGACTGTGTGCTTCAGATGGTGTTTACAGAAACAGGTGATTGATCCAAGGAAATTGTTGCCCTCCTTAAAACGTTAGTAAAGTTCAAAGGTGTCCATATACCATGGACTCTATCAAGGCTGAAAATCTCAGCTTCTATCTCATTGGTATAGGAAATACTAACTACCCTGGTGTATTCAAGAGGCCAAGATTACAAGAGTATCCTGACTTAGCTGACCTTATTCAATGGGGTGAGAGCCCTTGGATTATGGATAATTTATTTGTTTACAATTCTAAAATTAGCTGATTCCCTTAGCACATTGTGCCTTATTTAGACACTGCAAGGTGGCCTGTCCTAGAAGCTGTGGGGCCAGTAAATTCTATCTCAAATTTATCTCTATCATTATCTGCCAGATTGATTCTATCTATGCTGGAGAGATAATTCCCACTCACCTCCAGAAATTTCTCCTCTCATCCTGTTCCCTAGTCTGTGCTCTGAGATCTAGCATTATGAGCATGACCAGAATGCCCCATGCCTCACACTTTGTGGAGACAAATAAGTAAATATAAATATTTAAATATTCTTGCTCCTGCCCATGTGAAGTCAATCTCCATCCCACCTTCCTCTCTTGCTGCTTATCCCCACAAGTCTGGGGTGTTCACATGTGCAAGGAAATAGTTACCACTCCACACCTGTCCTATTTAGCTTCTCTTTAAATGTGGTCTGGTTCTGAACCCACTTGAAAGAGCCTCTGTGCTGAGAAGTTGCCCATGTCAGGAGTGCTTATGTTCAATAATGCCTACATTTCTGGCTATGAAGTATCAAGAGTGATGGGCTCTGAGCCCTCTTTTAGTTCATGTCTTTAACCCTTCCCAGCATAAAATTCAAAACCAACCATGACATTTAGCTTGGGGCCAATATAATTCTCCCCTGTTTTCACGTAGTCCTCTACAAATCAAATAAAACAGCAACCATAACAACAACAACAAAAAATCTACTCTTTCCATCAAAAAAGCATGGCATCCTCCTGCATATTAACTCATGTAAATAATACCTGAAATGGTCACCAGTGGCCCAGTTCCAGTTCCAGCCAAAATCGAATCCAACCATGGGTTGGTTACCACACTGTGTTACAGAAAACTACCCGTTATAGAGGACAGAAATCATCCGATTCTTGATCTCAGAAAGCCAGCTCCTCTCTCTGGGCACTTGTTATAAAGTAAGAGGGTTTCCCCTAAAATTCATAGGTTGAATCTCTAACTAATATGACAGTGGTTGGAGATGGGACCCTTAAGGAGGTAATTAAAATTAAATGAGGTCATAAGGGGGCTCTCATATGATAGATCTGGTGTCCTTGTAAGAAGAGGAAATGACACCAGAGATCTCTATCTCTCTCCCCACAATGCCACGACCCTTTAATACAGTTCCTCATGTTGTGATGACCCCCAACAATAAAATTATTTTCATTGCCACTTCATAACTGTAATTTGTTAGTGTTATGAATCGTGATACAAATATCTGTGTTTTCTGATGGTCTTAGGCTTTACAGCAGCAGTTTCTCAACCTGTGCGTTACACACAGGCTGAGAACCACTAGCAGGGTCACCGAAGACCGTTGGAAAACACAGATATTTACATTAAAATTCATAACAGTAGCAAAATTACAGTTATGAAGTAGCAATGAAAATAATCTTATGGTTGGGCATCACCACAACATGAGAAACTGTGTTAAAGGGATCACAGCATTAGAAAGGTTGAGAACCACTGATTTAGAGAAAAGCCATATGAGCACACACTGAGAAGTCATCCATCTACAAGTCAGTATGTGAGGCCTCACCAGGCACCAATTCTACCTGCACCTATATCTTAAATTTCCAGCCCCCAGAACTGTCAGAAAATACATTTCTGTTGTTTAAGCCACCCAGTCTGTGGTATCTTATGACGGTAGCCCAAGTAGACAGTGCATTCCTTAGCTGTTCATGTGTGGTAGCAGGTAGGCAGCCAGGGCAAGGCTCAGGCCCTTCCTGCAAGAATGTGGACTTTCTTGTGCCAGAGTGGTAGTAACAGAAGTAAAGGGATGATAAGTAACTCCTTGCCCTTGCACAGGAACTTGTCCCCTTCAAATGGCTTCATGCAGGAATTTTCACTTGATTCTTGTAATACCTTTATGACCCTTTGCAGGAATCAGGGAACTTTATTGGCATCTAACAGATGATGAAAAGGACAGGTAATATATACAATGTCAGAAATCTTCCTGATAGTTTCTACTCTATGGATATCGAATCCTAATTCAGTATTATTTTCACTAAGCAAGAGAACTCTAAGTGGATTAAGCCAAAGGACCTGTGTTGTTCTGGCCAAAATTGCAGTTATTTTCTGTGTGTTTTTTTAGCATCTGTATAATGGCTGATTTACCCCAACTTATTTTGCCTGAATAGCTGAAGAGAAGCTATGAAAAGGCTCAGCATGGTCGTTTATGATAGAAAGACACGATGATAACTGCAGGAAATAACTACAATGAGGCCAAAAATGTAAGCCTGGGACAAACGGACAGATCAGGAAAGGTGAGCCTCTGGTGGGAGCTGCTGGGACATCCTTAGGATGCACTTGGGCTGGCAGACCGTTCTGGAAGGTCTCTCCATTGCAGCTCTCTGGTAGGACTTTTATTTTTTATTGAATTTATTGAGGTGACATTAGTTAATACAACCACACAGGTTTCAAGTGCACAACTCTATAACACATCATCTGCACACTGTGATTCTCCATCAGAGAAGATCTGAAGGTCTATTTAAAAGTGTCATTTTTTCCCTCCTCACTGCAGATTCACAGCTGGCCCCAAGTGCCTCCCCCAGGCACTGCTCAGGACCTCCTATTGCTCTCTGCTTAGACTCATTAAATATCATTCTATCTAATAAAAGAGCAATATGAAAATTGTCTGTACCTTTGCTATGCCCAATAAGTCATGCCCACAAGCCATAGACATCAGCCAATCAGGAGTGATATGCAAATTAACACCCAACCAAGATGGCTGCTGCCCTTGGCAGGCCGGGGCTGGGGGCAGAGCCAGCCAGTGATGGTGGGCCCCAATCACAGGGTGATGGCTGGGTGTCCAGGGCTGGAAAAGGCCTCTCGGTGAGAGGCCTTTTCCAGTCCTGGGAAGGCTGGGCTGGGCTAGGGGCAGAACCAGCCAGCGATGGCTGGCCCTGATCACAGGGAAATGGCTGGGTGCCCAGGGCCAGTAAATTTGCATATGCAGGCTGGGCAGGCAGGCCCCAAAGTAGCCTGCATGGCCCAGGCCACCATGGACCCAGCAGACCTGATGGCAATGCCTGATGCCCCAGGAGAGTCAAGGCAGCAAAAGGGACTGGGCAGGCTTGGCAGGCAGCACCTGACGCTGCCTGTGGGGTCCAGGCAGCGATCAGGACCAGGCAGGTCTGGGAGGAAGCACCTGACACTGTCCATGATGATTGGGACCTGGCAATTGGCACGGGCAATGCCTGATGCTGCCTGCTATGTCCAGGTGGTGCTCAGGACTGTGCAGCTTGACCTCCTGATGTCACCCACAGGATCCAGGCAGTGATTGGTATGGGGCGGGCAGCTTGGATAGTGCCTGACGTTTCCCGTGGGGTCCAGGACAATGATCGGGGCAGGACAGTTGTCATGAAATGTGCCTGATGTCACCTGCAGGGTCCATGCAGCATTGGGACTGGGCAGGTCCGGTGGACAGTGCTTGATGTTGTCTGCAGAGTCCAGACATCGACCGGGACTGAGCAAGTGGCATAAACAGTGTCTGATGCTACCCTTGGTCTTCAGGTGGTGATCAGACTGGGCAGGTCCAGCAAGCAGCTCCTGATGTTGCCTGCAGGGTCCAGACAGCTATTGGGGACCCAGGCCAATGGCATGGACAGTTCCTGATGCTTCCGGCAGAGTCCAGGCGGCAATTGGGACTGGGCAGTTCCAGCAGACAGCTCGTATCTAATAAAATAGTAATATGCAAATTGACCATACTTCCAATCAATCCATGCCCACAAGCCATGCCCACCAGCCAATCAGGAACAAGTAAACCCCAACCAAGGTGGCTATGGCCACTGAGAGCAGGAGGGAGGCTTAGGTTTCCCCAGCAACAGAGGAAGCCAAGCTTTCTGCCTGCCGTTGCCAGCCTAGGCCTATACTCAATGCTACAAAGTGTCAATTAAAGAAGATATATCCCAACAGAAATGGCGGCAGTGGAGCTGGGGAGAGCAGAGGCTAGGGTTGGCTGGGCGATGGAGGAAGCCAAGCTTCTGCAGATCTGACCAGCTTTGGCCTCCACTCCAGGCTACAATGTTTCAATTATAGAAGGTAAATGTCCCAACAGAAATGGCTGCCACCAGGGAGCGAGCAGAAGGCTTGGCTCTGCTCCAGGCTACAAAGTTTCAACTATAGAACATAAAATAAATCCCAGGTTCCAGGGCCTCCGCTTGGGTTGCTGGGGGTGTGGCTAGCCTGCAAACCACCACAGGTTTCTTGCTCAGGCTGTCCCATGCCCCAAGGGAACCCCAACCCTGATCCGGGACACCCTTTAGGGAAAAGCAGCTGGCCCCCACCCATGCACCAGGCCTCTATCCTATCTAATAAAAGAGTAACTTGCAGATTGACCATCACTCCAACACACAAGATGTCTGCCCCCATGTGGTCAAAGATCCTGTCACCATGTGGACACAAGATGGCCATCACAAGATGGCCAGCAGGGGAGGGCAGTTGTGAGAGACCAGACCTGCAAGAGAGGACAGTTGTGGGCAATCAAGCCTGCAGGGGAGGGCAGTTAGAGATGACTAGGCCAGCAGAAGAGGGAAGTTGGGGTCAAACAGGCTGACAGGGGAGCAGTTAGACATCAATCAGGCTGGCAGGGGAGTAATTAGGGGGTGATCAGGCTGGCAGGCAGAAGCAGTTAGGGGCAATCAGGAAGGCAGGCAGGTGAGCAGTTGGGAGCCAGCAGTCCTGGATTGTGAGAAGGATGTCTGACTGCCCATACAGGGGTCCCAGATTGGAGAGGGTACAGGCTGGGTTGAGGGACAACATCCCTCTCAACCCCATGCACAAATTTTGTGCACTGGGCCTCTAGTTTTACATAACAATATGTCTTTCTTCCCTCCCCACAGATCCCTACAGCAATGGGACCCCTCTGAGAGCCCAGGTCTGCTTTATTTTCCCTCTAACCATCCTGCTCTTTCAGGACTTGTTTCCATCTTTCCTAATATAGTGGTTGAAATCAGACACTCAGGAACTCAGCTCTGACACTTACTGGCTTGTGTGATGCTGAGCAAGTGACTTAATCTCCCTACTTCTGAATTGTTTTCTCTTGTAAAGTGAGGATAAAACTAACACTACTAGGGTTGATGTAAAATGCTTAGAACATTGCCTGGTATATGCTTAGAACATTGCCTGGTATATAGTGTTATGTAAAGGTTTGCTGTTAATGTTGCCATGACTAATGTTTATCCACTAGTTTCCATGACTCAAATCTTGCTTGATGTATGTAGAACATTTTCTTATATAAGTAATTTTCTTACCTGCATTAGTCAATAATATGCAGTAAAATTATATTATTATAAGCTTATACTTTTACTCTTGATTCTTCCTTTTTTTATTTTGTTACCTTCCTTTTAGTTACTCATCAATTTATATACTTTGAAAAATATTCCCTTTACATTTCTTTCTTTCTAAATTATTTTAAAAATATAAAGTTAGCAAGATTCATTCCAGTGACAACCCTACTATCTCTAGTCCTCTTCTGAACTCCCATTGCACTCGTATCCATCACACACACATCATCACACCACCTCACTGATGTCCTCAGGGCCAAGGTCCATGTGTTATAGCTTTCCTGAGTCCTGCACAATGCTTTGCATGTAATAGGTATTTAGAAATTAAGTGGGAAATGATTTTTTCTGTCCTATTTGCCCTTTACATTTTCATGTCTAAAATAGTTATCTCTAACAATTGTTAAGTCAATTCTATTGATACTTTGTATAGTTAATATACACCCTATGATACTAAAACCTGCCCACAGAGAGATATATGCATCATATTACTTTACTTTGTAAGGATGATTGCCACTATAGCTAAGCTCCTCTCTCCCTCTAAGTTGGCCACCAGCATTTCCATTCTCAACTACTAGTAAAAGGCAAGCTTCTTGAAAGCCAGAATCTTGTGGATCTTGCATACTGATTTGTCTCTGATAATCAGGATAGTGGAGTGGTAGACATTGTTAGTTGCCTTTATACCAGCCACTCTCCCTGTTTCCTCATCAACACAGCCATCATTTTTGTCTAGTATTTAATACCATATGCTTCAGAAAATCCGAGGCTTTCATCTTGACCCAGAGTGATAAATGTAATCATAAACGCCAAGCCTAAGTTTTTCTGTTCTTGTTGCTAGTGGTTGATTTAGAAATGGGGATACTCTATGCTTTTGCAGCAGTTCTCCTTGCTCCTAAAGAAGAGCAAGGTGATGCCTGGATCTGTGGCAGCCATCTTGACATCACGAGGGAGCCAGCCCAAGACCACTCCAATAACATCAGAATGGGAAGGAGACACTGTGGGGACTTCTTGAACTACTACTGATAAACCAACCTTGGATCTACTTCATCTACAGATTTCTTATGTGAAATAATACATTTCCATAGTTGTTTAAGCCATTCTTTTAGTGTTAGCATTTTGAACTTGGAGGCATGCCATAAATACTTAACTTATTGACTGATGAAACATGTCTTAATTCATCTCATATTGGTGAACTAAAGATTTGAATTTTAAATAGAAGAGATAGCAAATTCTGGTGGAAAAAAACAACAACAACATCACTTAAAGAATCAAGAAAACTGAATTTTTTTTACTAGTATGTTGTTTTAGATCTTGACTTTGGTGGATGAGGATTTTCTGGATATTGAAAAATATTAGGAGAAAATTTCCAATAACTTTGTATTGTCGTTTTTTAGTTGAATTATAGATTTAAATTGGCCAGTGCTCAAAATACTGCACTTGCTAAGGTGGCCCTGGAGGGTGAGATTCTGTTCTGGCCAGTGCTCTGGCAGGATCTGGAGCTGTCTGCCTGAACTGCTAATGCATCAGTCTCTGAGGGAGGGCTGCTGAGACACACTGTCATGTCTGGTCACTTCTTGGGCTGTCAACAATGGAACTGTGTGGCAGGTATTATTAATGGGGGTTGTATTCTATCACTTGTCTTTGTGAACATTTGTAGCCTAAATTAGATAAATTCTATTCTCCTTCCATATTACCGGTATTCTTTACCTGCCTGCATAACCTGTGCAAGTCTGGCCATCTACAACACGGTCCCATGGAGAAAGCAGAATCTGACATATGACAGAGCACTTCCTTCCCTCTGTACTTGTCTAGTCAACAGAAGGACCTTTGATGACTGATCCATTTGAAGCTTTGCTTTTTCACCTGGACTACTGTAGTAACCTTATGTCTACTTGACTGTCTCATTCTGTCATTTTAGCTCATACACTTCATTGTACACATTATACACACTACAGCGTCACTTCTTTGCTTACAATCCTTTATGGTTCCTCATCATCTGTGGAAACATGTAAGCTCCTTAGTCTGTCCTGGGAGGCCTGGCTCCAGCTGGACTCTGCCTCTCTCTGGTCTCTTTTCAATTTCTCACTCCACAAAGACAAAATCAACCCACATCTAATTACCTATATCTTCCAGAACATGACATGTTCCTAAGACCTCCCCAGTGCTTTTCCCACTGCTCTCTCCTCTGGAATGCACATCCCTTCCCCGCTTCCCCTCCATGCACACTTCACCGCCTTTTCTAAGACATGTATCTGATGTGTTCAGGGAAGCTTTCCCTGATCATCTTGCAGAATTAGAGTCCACCTTTTCTCTGCTCTTCTTTACCTAATCACTATTATCACACTAATTGCCTTGCATGATGATTTCTTTGTTTCTTGCTCTACTGTGTTCTGAGAATCTTATAGTCAGGAGTTGGTACTGTCCATCTTTGTTACATCTGTGCCCAGAACAGATTTTAGCAAGCACTAGGTATATACCAATTGTTTTTTGGTTTGAATTGAAGTCAATCAAATTGAGGAGAGAAAAAAAAGAGTGTGCATGAGACACTTGCATCCATTTATGATGCAAACAGGATTACTGTAGGCTTCTCCTTTGTCAGGATCCTGAAGACCCAGAAATAAACCATTTATTAACTTTCTTGCAGGTTAGTGCCTAGGAGTAAATATTTAGCAAATAAAGATAATTTTGGAAATTGAGACAACAGATATATAGTACTATTGACTAGTCCCCAAATAATCATAAGCCCTAGCACTCATTTTTTCTGTCCTACTATTCAGACCATCAAAATATTTCTCAAACTAATAATTACTTGTTAGAGCTTAAATAGGTTAATTATTTTTCTTTGGTTATCTTTTTTACTTTAGAGTTTAGAGACAGGTATGGGGCAATGAAATCACACAACCTCCTAAGAATTATAATTCCATGAGACCAGAACACTAATTCTTTTGCCTGGATTCCATCCATACCCATTTGGGAAAGTACCGTGTGTTTCTGGTATCTCTCCCCAACTTTCTTTGAGATTTAAAAGGCAAAGTTTTAACTCAATAATTTTAGTATCACCTTCTTCTATTGGTAAGTAAATATCTTTCTGCTTTCTTTCCGAAACTCCCGGTTTCTTTGGTCACCTATCATTCAACACATGCTCTTGTCTTTCAGGAACTTTCTTAAAAACAACAGCTGTCATACATATACACAATTGAATAATATGCAGTAAAAAAGGAAGGATCTCTTACCCCTTGAGACAGCATGGAGGGACCTGGAGACTATTATGCTAAGTGAAATAAGCCAAGTAGAGAAAGACAAATATCATAAGATCTCATTTATTGTTGGACTCTAATAAACAAAATAGAGACATAGAAGCATGGAATAGCCAGATGAATCTCAAAGGGAAGTAAGGGGTGAGAAGAGATTAACCAAAGAGCTTATACGCATATAGAGGCCCTGTGCATGGATTCGTGCACCAATGGGGTCCCTTGGTGTGGCCTGCCGCAATTGGGCCAAAACTGGCAGTCCACACCACCTGCCACTCCTACCTGCCGCTCCTGCTCATCCAGGCCCTGCTGCATCTGCTGCGGGCTCATACCCAGTCAGTCCCAATCGGGAGAGGCTCCTGCTGCCACAGTGGTGCTTGCCCGCTGTGAGCCCTGCATCTGGTGTATCTGAGTCAGCTAAGCAGCACTCCTACTGTGGGAACACACTGACCACCAGGGGGAAACTCCTGCATTGATTGTCTGTTCCCTGGTGGTCAGTGTGCATCATAGTGACCGATTGTTGGGTCGTTCGGTCATTTGGTCGCTTAAGCTTCTATATATATAGATATGCATAACCCATGGACACAGATAATAGTGCAGAGAAGACCTAGGGAGGGGACTAGAGCCAGGTGGAGGAGGTTAATAGGGGAAAAAAGGAAACATCTGTAATATTTTAAAAAATAAAGATAAATTTACAAAAGAGATTTAAAAAATAAATATCATTTGGGTTTATCTTGGAAAAATGATGACCTTGGATTCTGAAAAGGTGGTTTCCCAAGTACTTTCCCAGTATTTCTTTTAGTGGATAACAGGATCTTTCTTACTCCTCAATTGCCACTGTTTGTGAGAAAGGGAAAACACTCAGTTACTGAGAAATTTGAACAAGATTCATTCTTTTGTATTTCTCTCTTCATGGTGACCAATCATGTTCACTTTGCAGCTGGATAAGTCAAGGTTCCTTTGAGTAACTTTGTTTTCCTAATCTATATTTTTCAAAAAAAACATACATTTCCTTTTGCCTGGTTACCATGCCTGAACTCAGAAAACATAATGATAACTTTATAAAGAACCATTTGGACTAGCATTTAATAAAAGCTTTGCTACAGCTAATAGAAGAATAGAGGGGTAACAGGTGAATGATATTTTTGCCTTAGCTGCATGGGATGGCCGTCTGTCTCTGAAAGGAAGGTGCACATATAGAGCTTGGCTGGTGTGGATACAATTAAAAAGTCCTATGGAATGCCCAGAAACCCTCCCACAACTGGATATCTCCAGGAAAGCTACACCACATACTTCAGTTTCTTTAATATTTGCAAGAGGTTTACCAGTTTACTTTGGTAAATTTGTTTCCAGGTAGTTAGAAAGAAAGAAAGAAAGAAAGAAAGAGAGAGAGAGAGAGAGAGAGAGAGAAGAGAGAGAGAGAGAGAGAGAGAAAGAGAGAGAGAGAGAGAGAGAAAGAAAGAAAGAAAGAAAGAAAGAAAGAAAGAAAGAAAGAAAGAAAGAAAGGAAGGAAGAAAGGAAGGAAGAGAGAAAGAAAGAAGAAAGAAATGGAATGAGAAACAGTTGCCAAGTGCTTTAGCTTCTGAGCATGAAATTGGGACTCAGGCCAGAGAAGTGAATTTTCTTTGGGTCTAGGTCAGTGAAATCAAACCCCAAGAATCCAGTCTTTAGATATGCCATTATCTAACAAGCTAAAGAAAATGGATGACATGATGCCTAGTAAAGAGTTGAATTTTGGTCTATAAGTTATGTGAACATCAACTCACAGTGAAAATACCTATGAATCGGCACCAAATTGCCCCGTCACGTGGACAGTGTGAACAGAGACACGTTACACACAGATCCTATGCAGTAATAAGGAGCTTGGTCTAGATACCCTGGCAATGGTAATTAATTCTGCTATGTTTGATTTAGCGTCTGTGTTAATGTATTCTTTATAGTATGTCTGAGAATATGAAAGTAACACCTGGTGTGCTCTGTGCAAATGCCTCTCTGCTTCGGGAGGAAAGCCAAAAGGGACGCACTCCGCTGAACCTGAAGCATCATTAGAAACAGGCTCTGTGGAATAAACTCCTCAGATTTCTGAGAATAAAACAAAGTCAGAGAAAATAATACAAATATATTAGTCTTTCTTGTATGCAAAACATACTTTTAAGAAAATATTATGCTCAGGAGTTTATTTTGGGGCAATTTATGGACAAAATCAGATTTTAATTGCATAGCTTTGCTTGTGAATGCTGCCTAACCCACACACACAATCTGCAACACAATTTGCAAGCAGAGCTAGTTAGGCCAATTTAAAAATGCTCATGTTAAGAAGCTTACTGTTTTTGTTTGTTTGTTTGCTTGTTTGTTGCAAATATGTGAATACTATCAGAAGGTGAGTACTCCTTCTAGAATAGGTGCCCACAAAAGCTGGGTGCACGAAACACTGTGCCCTCGTGAATGTGTGAAGGCGAAGTTGTCGACTTCATATTTTTTGAAGCAATTGCTCCAGCTCCCAGGCCTCTGAGATTGGCATTCTCTTCTTTTTGTGTAATTCAGAGCTGGAGACCCACAGAGTTAGCTTATGACATAAAGCGTCTCTAAGGAAAAACAGGCAAGCCAAGAAGCAGCCCTTTCCTTAGAGACCTAGAAACACAAAATCGTCATGATAAGGAAAGCTGCTGAATTACTTTACATTCATGGTATTTCCTAGATTTGCATCAAATCTAATAAAGAAAGATATATTGACTCTTTGGATTTTCTTGCACAAGAATATCCAAAATTCATGTCATCCTTTTATTTCATGTTTACATGAAAAAATATTAGCAGCTCAGTATCATTCAAGTCTAACTTGCCTCTACCACCTGTTAGACTTTCTCACTAGTGAGAAGATAACTAATCATACTGTACCACTTTCTTCGCTGTACTCATTTTAAAAATGTATTGACATTTCTAATATGTAATATGAGTAAGAAACAATTCACTATTTCCCCCCTGATGTCTTGAGGAGCAAAATAGTTCCCTCACATTCCCAGGGCTAGAAAGTCTTGCTATCCATCTCCCCCTTCACCTGGAAATGAGAGGTGATAATCTGCAATCCATTGATTTAATATATATATATTGGAAATACATTCATTGTGCAACAAGAGTGCTCAGTATTCAACTGGAGTTCTCAGGTGCAGAAGGAAAATGCTATGGTCTGTTGAACTCACATTCTGGCTGATTAATACACTGCTAAATGCTCTTTGGAGCTTTGCCAGGAAAAGTATAAACAGCAAAAGAACTTACACTATAAGTATCTGTCTTTCTGCCAAATCATACAAGGAAAATATACTTAAGGAAGAAAAAAAGATGGGAAGATGTGTTTTTATTATATGTATGCTCATCATATTCCAGATCTGTAAAACTCATTAAAAACAACACCAAGTATTTAAAATCAGCAGCAATCACCTTGCTTGGTTACTGATTTACAAGATTAAAAACATTATGAATTGAAGATGGACGTGTATTAATAAACACAGATTCCTGAAAGAATCCTTGGTGATTACTTGTTGTTGCATTCAGTAAGAGGGCTCAATATCTCATGTAAGCATGTAAGTGAGGAGAAGGAGAAGGCATCAATTCAACAGTGTCCCTAGGAACTTGAGAAGTTTGTTTAATGGTCCTTGTGCAGAGCCCTAAAAACTATCAGTACTTATTTTAAGTTCCTGGCACATCTCGCTCCAGTGGCAGGACAAGTTTTAAAGATAAATATGCATGTGAGGATTGCCTAGTGTTAAGGAAAACTTTCTCATTATTCCATGCCTGGTTGGTTTGTGTAACATAGAGTTCCTGAGCACAGGAGAGACCCAACGCCAATGTGGAGTGGAGCTTCTGTCATCACCCCTACAGCCAGTACTTACTCTGTGTCATGCTCCATTCTTTACATATCTGAATGCCTTTAACCTTCCCAACATCTTCATCAGTAGATACTCTCATTATCTCCCTTGTACAGAGACAGAAGCTGAGGCTTTGAGAGGCTTTGAGAACTTCTATAATAGTAACTATTATAGAAGTTCTCACAGCCAGTCCATGATGGGGTTCACTCCCAGCTGGTCGGCCTCCTGAGAGTCAGCTTCAGGCACTGGTGCTGTTTTAACATATCTAGCTCTCATCCTCGGGGTACTCAATTTGAAATAATCTTCTGTTGTTTGTTTTCTTCCACAATGTATAATTTTGGAGGGAAAAAAATCTCAAACCCATAGGACCTTTGTAGAGCAGTATTATAAATGAAATTACTTGGTGGCTACTTAATAAATATAATAAAAATGAAAAGAGGAAAATGAAAGAGAGCAGGTTGGGTTCAGTTTTCAAGAATGGATGCATAAGTACACATGCGTTTTTGTGTGTGAAGCTCAGCAGGGCCTCAGAGTCAAGAGAGGTCCAAATGTGCCATTGAAGGCATTCCATTTGGTGCATGGAGGGTAGCTACAGGTCCAGGAAACATAAAGTCAGGAATGTAACCGAGAAAAACTGGACTGCATCTTCATTCATTTCTATGCCATAAAGCTCCTACAGGATAAGACCCTACTTCCTCACCGAGTGCCTTTTGGACTCAGTGATATTCCACTGTGGTGCATAGTGGTGGGAATTTCTATTTGATAAAACTTTCAGAGGCCTGTATGTCTCTTGCTACTGAAGAATCCCTGGATTGTTAAGGGATACAAACTATATTAACTCTTTATTACCTTGAGGCCACTGAACTTCAATAGGGCCTGCACTGATCCAAGGGGAGGAGAACACAGAATTTTCAGTGAGAATGAGCTGGAGCGGCCAAGCTGAAGGGGCCAACCTCAGGAGTGCTGTTCCAGTATTCAGCTACATATTGCTTTTATGCACTAGATGCCACCTGAACATGTGCAGACCAATTCCTTTGTGTTTTCATTTTATTTTAGTTTTGCTTTCTAAGTAGTTCCAAGGCTAGCTGAGAGAAAGGCAAATTTCCAAGCAAAGAAAAACTCATTTATGAAGTGAGGCCCTTTGTCTGTGAGGCAGCTCGGTATCTGAGGTGCCTCGTGGAGAGCACTCCAGAAAACTGACTTGTTACTGTGCTCCTCTGGCTTAGGTGGTCCCTCCAGATGTCACCACCTGTCCCCATTATGATACCTCTAACTCACACTTTGGGTCTGCATAGTGTCTTGTAGCTTCACAACTAGACCTGCCTGTAACAGCCACTTCTAACTCATGCCTCTTCTGGATGGATGCTGTGTCCTGGATGCTGTCTCTGACTCAATCTCAGTACCCCCCTTCCAAAGCTATTCTACCTACTGAGCCCAGGCCTTGAAAATTAGAAAAATGCATGTCGAGGTCAGGTTTCATTTTCTTTACATGGACCAAGACACCAGCATTTATCAACAGAAAAAAGTTGCTAAAATCCTCTATAAAAGTCCAGGGTATTTCTATACAGCTCTATAGTAGCTTGCAGTGTGGCCTCTGCCCTTCACTCACTGCACACCCCTCATTGTTGAGTGGTTCCTTTATTTTCTCCTTCTTCTAGTACTAGTTACACACATTTAGCCTGAATTCAAGCTTTTCTCCCTACACATACCAGCAATAACCGAGACAACAAAATGTCCCACAGTGGTCCTCCCCAAACCTCAAACCAATGCTATGTTCAACCTAATGGTAAGAACTTTTCTAGAATTGAGGAGTCAATAAAAATATTCTGTTACATAAACTCATTAAATTGAAAATTTTGGTTTCATATAAGTTCAGGCAAACATGTATAAAGATATTCTGGAGCATGAGAACCCGTTCAGGCATAGATGCTGTGAAGTCAGCCCCAGGTGCTCCACTGCGGGAAGTTTGGATGGCTTAGTGATGGAGCACATGCACGGTGTCTGTGGGTGATGTCAGTGACCACACTTATGCCTGGTGAAAACTCAGACATTTTTAACTGACAAGTCTAGGGAAGTGACCATGTGATCCAATGAAAACCTAGTTCAGGAAATTTGGAACTGAATCTATACCCCACTTCAGAGACTCGTGTTAATGCAAAGAGCACAGTGACAAGGCTGAGCTTTAAGCCAAGGACAGCTGGGTGCCACCTCCTTTAATCCTGGTGCCAACCCAGGAGTGGAAATAGTTGTCAGCTCCATTTGTGGAGAAGGAAGCTGGGACCAGCAAAATGAAATTACTTTCTTATGGTGACTGTTTTCTCTTGCTTGAAAGCCCAGGTTCTCCCACTGAGGTAAGAAATCTACTTAATCTAACTTTGCATGCTACAGAATTAGAAGTTCTCATCTGAGTTTAGAGATAAAAGAAGGTTCCCTTGACCATGTACCTCAAGGGGGAAACCTTGAACCTAGTGCTTCCCCATTAGGAAGTTAACTGGATGGTTATTTTGATTAATAACATTATGGTTTGTTTGGCTTTTCAGTACCCAAACACCCTGCTTATTCAGGGGAGTTCTCCATAGTGTGCACATTTGGTGGGATAAGGTGTGCTGCCTCCTGCTACAGAAAGCAGAGAGAAGGTAGGAGGACTTCCCTTTGCCTGAGGGCCTAGACTTAAGCATGTGTGTGGGCTTGGTCTGGTCAATTAGAATTTCCTGCCTGGGATCCTATATAATAGAAGGCTAGGCAGTGTTGCATGACACCTTCATGTGATGTTGTTACAAGATGGCTGCCGCAAGATGGCCGCCACAATCAGGTGGCAGGGGAGGGCAGTTGGGGGTGAGATCAGGCCATCAGGGGACTGCAGTTCCGGGTGATCAGGCTGACAGGGGAAGGCAGTTGGGGAGATCGGGCTAGCAGGGGAGCACTTAGGGGGCAATCAGACTGGCAGGCAGAAATAGTTAGGAGCCAGAAGTCCCAGATGAGAGGGATGTCTGACTACTGGTTTCCTCCTGGCAGTCTTCTTAAGAACCACTTTTTCTGTTGCTGAACCAAGAGCCAGTCATTTTCTCAACTTCCTAATGAGGCAGCACTAGGTTCAAAGTTCCCCCCACCACTCTCTCTCACCCCGGGCCAGCAGGGGAGGGCAGTTGGGGATGATCAGGCCATCATGAGACCAGTTAGGCATTGATCAGGCTGGCAGGAGATTGGTCAGAGGGCAATTAGGCAGGCAGGCAGGTGAGTGGTTGGGAACCAGCAGTACAGGATTGTGGGATCGGGCCTAAACCAGCAGTTAGATATCTCCCAAAGGGTCCCAGATTGGAGAGGGTGCAGGGTGGGCTAAGGGATACCCCCCTAGTGCATGAATTTTATGCACTAGGATTCTAATTTGAATAAATAATCAGGGGGTCATATGACAAGGTTTGGTGAACCCAATCCTCTTTTGCCTGAATTTCAATATTCTGGCACTGTCTTATGTTTCTTTTTACCCTCAGATAGAAATTTAAAGAAATTACTTTTTACTATCTTTTAAGTTAACTCCTATCAAGAATAATGTGATTTGATAGATTATTTTTCTATCAAACAATCAGCTCTTTCCTCATAGTTTGAAAGAACCTGTCACAATCCCCAAAATATTAAGGCAAAACCAGCCATGAAGGAAAGCCCATGCCCAGGGCTAGAACAAACAAGCTGGCCTAAGAAGAACCAAGTAAAAGGTTAAAAAGGAAACAGGCACTTATATGCATGAACAAACATATAGATATACACACATGTGTACATGTATGTGCTTATATAATAGACATATGTAAAATGTTTTTATGCTTTTTGATGAGTTTGAATGGAACATAAGTTGGAAGCAAGCTGATAGAATTTCTGCATTAAGCAAATAAAATGTCTTAAGTGTTTAGAACCTGATGATAAAACTCTTGCTCCTTAATTTTTAAGGAGCAGCTCTTTTCTTCTGGAAGTTACAGGTCTGGAAACTAAGAAGCTGAGTCCCTTAGCATGTTACCTGAAACATTTAATTCAACGGCTGGGTAGACCTGAGCTTGTTTTCTCTCTCACGTGGGAGATGAAGAATTGGGATCTTTCATGAGCTTTCTAGCTATAAAAATTCTGAGTCTATAATTTATGAAAATACCCTGGGTATGAATTCTCCTGCTGTTGCACCTAAGTAGTTCTTTTTCAGTTGGTGGAGAAGCCTTGCACAGTTAGTAGCCTTTTCCTGCTTTCGCATTGCTGCCTCTTACTTCCTAAGCAGCTGCTGCATGAAGGATACTGGAAGGTAGGACTGTGAGTTGGGCTTCTGAATGGTGTTTGAGTCATCAAAGTCTGAGGCAGAGAACTCAGAATCCATGTGTCCCATGCCAATGAATTATTTCTGTTGCGAGGTCATTCTCTCACCACTTAAAATGTTAACATTCCATACATCTACATGGAAAAATCACAAACACTGAAAACTAAAACAAAGTACATCATTCAGGATACCAACAAGGAACAGATGGCGCACTCAAATTAGGAAATGTCAAAGAAAGTTTACTTACAAAAGGACTCTATGAAAATGTGGGGAAGCACAAGGAATATTGCATTGACCTGGGGTTAATAACAGTGAAATAGCTACCATGACTAAGGAGACAAGGGGAGAGAGTGGTGTCTCCAATTCTTAAGATTCTTGTAGTGGAAACTTTCTGGAAAGGAACAGTGGCATTTGCTTATACCACAGTAACAGCCTAAAGCAATACCTCTGAAAGTGAGCCATGGGGAATACTAGTAACCTGAGCACATTCTTCTCCCTTTTTCTAATCTTCTGTTAAGGCTCTTCCCTGGCTAACCTCAACTGCAAGCCAAGTGTAGAAAAGTCTATTAATTGAATGCATGTTCATCAACCTTCTGAGGAAGGAACAAGGGTAGAGAATGACAGGTAATAATGAGTCTGGAGGATGAAAGAGAAGATATACAGCACACAAAGAAAATAAACAAATACAACATAGGGACAAAATGGTTTCAAGCTCTTTCATTAGGTTAACTATAACCTTAATCACTAATTATTTAAAAACAACATCATATTTGTTTAGCTTTTTGTTATATGTACTTGGAGAGTAGTCCATATAATATGACTTGGGGGGGGGAGATTACCCAATAATATCAAACCATGATATAAACATCTAATGGATGAGAGTGAAGATAAGTGAAAAGGGACCAAATGACTTCCTGATCAGCAGGACCAGGAAAATACCAATGAGCATTTATATATATACTAGAGGCCCGGTGCACAAAATTCGTGCACAGGGAGCAGAGGATGTCCCTTAGCCCAGCCTGCACCCTCTCCAATCTGGGACCCCTTGGGGGCAGTTGGACATCCTTCTTACAATCCAGGACTCCTGGCTCCAAACTGCTCACCTGCCTGCCTCCCTGATTGCCCCTAACCACTTCTGCCTGCCAGCCTGATCACCCTCTAGTTACTCCTCTGCCAGCCTAATTGATGTCTAACTGCTCCCCTGCCAGCCTGTTTGCCCCCAACTTCTCTCCTCTGCCGGCCTAACTGCCCTTCCCTGCAGGCTTGATCGCCCCCAACTGCCCTTCCCTGTAGGCTTGATTGCCCCCAACTGTCCTCCCTTGCAGGCCTGGAACCTCCCAAAGGCTCTCCCCTGCTGGCCATCTTGTGGTAGCCATCTTGTGTCCACATGGGGGCAGGATCTTTGACCACATGGGGGCAGCCCTCTTGTGTGTTGGAGTGATGGTCAAACTGCATATTACTCTTTTATTAGATAGGATAGAGACCTGGTGCATGGGTGGGGGCCAGCTGGTTTGCCCTGAAGAGTGTCCCAGATCAGGGTGGGGCTACCTTGGGGCTAGGGTCCTGTGGAGTTTTGCAGGCTGGCCATCCCCCCCAGTGATCCAAGCAAAGGCCCTAGTATCTGGGATTAATCTATGTCTGCAATTGAAACTTTGTAGCCTGGAGCGGAGCCAAGCCTTCTGCTCGCTCTGTGACGGCAGCCATTTCTGTTTGAAACTTTGTAGCCTAGAATGGAGGCGTAGGTCCAGCAATGGCAGGCGGAAAGCTTGGCTTCTTCCATTGCCAGGGAAACCCAAACCTCTATTTTCTCCAGCTCAGTGGCTGCTGCCATTTCTGTATCTTTTATAATTGAAACTTTGTAGCATTGAGTGGAAGCCTAGGCCAGCAATGGCAGACAGAAAGCTTGGCTTCCTCTGTTGCCGGGGAAACCCAAGCCTTCCTCCTGCTCTCAGTGGCGGTAGCCATTTTGGTTGGGATTTATTTGCTTAATCTGCTCCCAATTGGCTGGTGGGCATGACTGTGGGAGTGGCTTGTGGGTGTAGCAAAGGTACCGTCAAATTTGCATATTGCTCTTTTATTAGATAGGATATATTTCTGTGGAAGCAATATGTTGGTCAGAGATTAATAGGAGACTCTACAAATATAGAAATGGAGGCCTTGGAGGCAAGATTTTAGTGTTATTTTTTCAGCACTGACAAGGAGAGAGAATGCCCTGGCCTGAAGAAGGAATGAATGCTTGGCTTCCTGTTGCAAAGAGGAACACACCTGAGTTTCCTCCTGCTCTATCAAAATCCCTTTGTCTTGACTACATAATTTTTGAGCAGCTCTTTTTGATCTGGCCTTTCTGTAGTGTGGATATGAAGTGAGAATGTTCTGAGATGACCTCTTTTGTCTGAGATGGTGGATATGCTTTCCACAACAAAGAGCACATTAGTATTATGCTTGTACTAGTGGCCTGGTGCACAAAAGTTGTGCAGATTAAAAGGGGATTAATTCGAGGCAATATTTTAATATTGCTATTTGCCCTTTATAATAGAAATGTCAGAGATGAAAGAAAATTAGTGAAATGTATATGAAAATCTTTCTCCTATCAGAGTCTGGGGCACGCTGTGAGAACCAGAGTCAAGTCCCCACCCACTCGCAGCACCTCAAAATAATGCGAGATCCAGAGCAGCCAGTCCCATCTTGTCAGAACCCACCAGGTCGGGGTGCAGACTCAGGTCCTCTATCAAGCCCCACCAGGTAGGGGACATAGCTTGAGATCCCCCCAAGCCCAGTGGGGTTTGGGGGCACAGCCTCAAGGCCCCCATCAATCCCTGCTGGGCAGGAGGTGCAGCCTCAGGTCCCCTGATCTGGTGCTGGGTGAGGGGTCATAGCCTCAGGGCCCCCAGTTCAGGCAGGGGGGAGCAGCCAGAGGTTCCTTGGCCCAACCCCAGGGCGGGGGTTGCACCTTGATGTCTCCTGTCAAGCCCCACTAGATGGGGGAGTGCAGCCTCAGGGTCCCCTGTCAAGCCCCTCCTGGTGGGAGGTGAAGCCTCAGGTCCCCTGGCCCAGGACAGGGGGAGCAGCCTGAGATTCCCTGGCCCAGCACCAGGGCAGGGCATGCACCTTGAGGTCTCTTGTCAAGCCCCACTGGGTGGGGGGCATGGCCTCAGGTCCTCTGTCAAACCCTGCCGGGCAGGGAGCATGGCCTGAGGTACCTCGTCAAGCCCTGCTGGATGGGGGGTGCAGCCTGAAGTCCTCCAGCCTGGCGCTGGGGCTGAGGGTCCCCTGACAAGCCCTACTGGATGGATGGTCCTGCACCATACAGCCTCAGGTCCCTGCTGATTGCTTGTTAAGGCTCATTATGGGAACTTGCCTCTACTGCAGGTACAGCCATCCTGTGTTATGGCAACCCCACCTCTGCTGTGGTCACTGCCATCTTTGAGATGGTGTGACAGTCAATTTGCATATTCCATCTTTATTAGATAGGATTATTCAGACCTGTGAGTGGACTGCAGTCAGCCTGCCCCTCTGCAACGGGTCTACTCTCAGATGCTGACCACTCAGATTGCTGAGTCTGCAAAGCTGAGGACCTTGACAATTCTGAGTTTCTTGATGAGTCAAGCTGCCATTTCCCAGAGGGTGTTAGGAGCATTAGCCCTTTTCCTTTGGGAATTTCCAGCTACTTGCTGTCTAATGTCACTTTTATAAGTGCTTTTCATTCTACTTTTGTAACAATTCTCTGAGAATAATAATTGTATTCTCATTTTTCAATGGCAACAAACTAAAGGTCAGAAAAGAGAAGTCAATAGACCAAGGTTACATAACTAGGTTGCATAGGAAGGTCTTGAAGTCAGGCCTTCTGTCTAAAGTAGTGTCACTAGTAGCAATAGCTTAAATGGCTATATACCAGATATTTTTCCTAAGAGTTTTATAATCATTAACTCATATAATGTCTCAAACAACTGTATAATGAGATTATTATTATCCTCATTTTTGCATGTGAAGAAAATGCATCCAGAGAACTAAGTGGCTTGCTCAAGGTGATGCATTACTGGTGTAGTGAGTTTGCAACTCTACAGTACCTTAGCATCCAGTCTAAAGACAGAGGGAGGGGCGGAAGGAGGTATGGGGACGGGGATGGAGTAATGCAAACAAGTCAATTCAGATGAAGGCAGCTGGTGGGGGCTTGATGAGCTCAGATGTTAATTGCAGACCTTAACTAATCATTTACTTCCTAGCTCTCTGAATTTCAAACTGCTTACCTTTCAGATTATCTGAGAATTTAAATTCAGCCCTTGATATTAATTTGAATAAATGCTATGGGAGGTACAAGAGGTTAAGTTACTAAAAATGGAAACTTGGTGTTTGCTCTGTTTGGTTTCTGTGATTCCAAATGTTTATGGTATTTATGGAACCAGGAAGTGCTAACATAACAGGAATGTGATGGCCAGAGTAAATTGATACTAAATAAATCAGGAAGTCCTGGAAACTGTTGAAAAACGATGGCTGTTGGAACATCAGCCCTGCCCTCCCCCCATTCATAGTCCAATTAAAGTGTTGGTTTTTTTAGAAATTGACTTTTACCTGTGCCAGATAGTAGAGACTCTAGCTAATGTTGAAGTGACAAACTGTATTTCACTGCCCCTTCTTTCTGATACAATCCATAAAAGAACACTTCTTTTTCTCATTTCAGTACTGTGAGCTTACGTATTTTTACATGAGTGACCTTACAATATTTTAATAATAGAATATGTCAACATCCTTGTGTTGTGCTGTCCAACATGTTTTCCACTAGTGATATGTGATATTTAAACTTAAGTAAAATAAAATAAAATTCATTACTTGCACTAGCCACATTTGAAGTGCTCAGTAGCTTCCTATGGCTGGCATTGGCTAGTGACCGCTGTATTGGACAAGGCAGAGACAGTACATTCCCAGTGTCACAGAAAGCTCTATTGGAAAGCCGTATGTAGAGCTCAATCTCAATTGGGAAGAAAAGGCAAACATTAAAAGAGAGTAGGTTTCTGGCCAGTGGGGCTCACTTGCTTGGAGGATTGTTCCATGCACCATAGGCCACAGGTTCAATTCCCAGTCAGGCACAAACATAGGTTTCAGGTTCCATTATTGGTCAGGAAGGATATGGGAGGTAGTGTATCGATGTTGCTCTCCCATATCTATGTTTTTCTCTTTCTCTCTCTCTTTTCCACACTCTCTAAAATCAGTAAAAACATATCCTTGGGTGAGGATTAAAAATAAATAAACAAACAAATACATAAAAATGGGTAGATGTGATACATATACATGAAATGGAACACTACTCAGTCACAAACAAAGAAGGAAGTCTTGCCATTTGCGACAACATTGATGGGCCTAGAGGGTATTTAAATCAGACAGAGAAAAACTAATATTGTATAATTTCACTTATATGTGGAACCTAAACAATAAAACAAACCAACACATCAAAATAAAACTCATAGATATAGAGAATAGATTGGTGGCTGCTAGATGGGAAGGGTGTTGGTTGTGAGTGAAATGGATAAAGGGGATCAATTGTATGGTGATGGATGCTAACTAGACTTGTGGTGTGTACGAAGATAAAATTACTATGTTGTGTACTTGAAATTGATATAATATTACATACCAATTTTACCTCAATTAAAAGCAAAAGTAAGTGGTTGCAAAGGAAGGTCTTGAAGTCAGGCCACCTGACTAAATAGTGTCAATAGTAGCAATAGCTTAAATGTCTATCTACCAAGTATTTTTTCTAAGATTTTTATAATCATTGACTCATATCTCTCTCAAACACCTGTATGAATGAGATTATTATTATCTCCATTTTAGCATGTGAAGAAAATACATCTGGAGAACTAAGTAGCTTGTCCAGGGTCATGCATTACTGATGTGGTGAGTTTATCGAGGTTTCCCCATAAAAGGCCTTTTTTCTGAACTCATGAGTAGAGATATCTGTAAACTCAGGTAGTATGCCTGGTAGACTAGGGATCTTGTACAGTGGAAACAAGGATATCTATTCCATGTACACTTGGTGCTTCTATTTTTTTATTCCCTGTAATATTACCAATGCATATTAGTAAGTTAGAGGCTTTATCAGCCATACAAATAGGAACCAAGGAAAAGGACTCTGGGCCACAACTAAATTTGAGCATTTAGTAGTGATAATAGCAGCAATAGTAATAGGGATAGTGAGATCTCAGTTGCCTGCCCTTATTGGTTGCCTCTAACTTCCTTCCTATTGTACACTGTGTTCCAAAGACTATACTACGTACTCTGTTCCACGAGTGTGGAGAGGTTGTGCCTTTGATAATGAAGCTGTGTACCCACTAAGCATTTGGGGATAAGAAGACCTTTTCTCTTTCAATGCTCTTCAGTGCCCAGAGCAGTGAGTGGCTCCTTGGGCACAGTAAGTGCTTCCTGTTGCTGGCTGGATGAGCTACCTTCCAGACAGAATGAACAGTCTTGCTACAGTCATTTACATGCAGTGATTCTCTGAGACAGCCAACCACCACCTCTCTGCCACCTCTGCTCCTGTGACTAGAAGAGTCTGAGTGATTGTGTGGCATACAAAAAAAAAAAAAAAGCTTGGATACAGGACTCAGGAGGCTGCGTCTCAGTTGAACTTCACCCTGATGCATGCTGAAGCTCCCAGAATGCAGCCTTCCTTCATAAGACTGGCACAAGGACTAGGTACAGCTGAGGCTAGCAGTTAAAGCAGCAGAATGCAAAGCTACTTTAGGATGACCAGAGAGATGGGGATCCTCCTTTATCTACTGCTAACTAGCTATATGACATTGGTTACAAATAAATCATTGAATATCAGTTTTCTTATCTTTAAAGTAAGCTGATTGGATCATGTGATTCAAATATCCTTTCCAAATCCAAAACTATATGAAAGGATGTTTTCTTTAGATAACTATCCTTGTTATTACTCAACTAATGGCCTCATGCACAAAATTAGTGCACATTAAAAGGGAATTAATTATAGGAAATATTTTAATATTGCTATTTGCCCTTTCTCTATAATGGAAGTGTCAGAGATGAAAGAAAATTAGTAAAATGTATATGAAAATCTCCCTCCTGTCAGAGTCTTGGGCATGCCATGGGACCCAGAGTCAAGTTCCCACGAAGACCTGGCTGGCCTCACCACTGTCAAGCCCCACAGGGAGGGAGGGTGCAACCTTAGGTCCCCCATCAAGCCTCACTGGATGGGGGATGTGGCCTTAGGTCCCCCAGCCCCAATGCTGGGGTTGGGGTGTGTGGCCTCAGGTCTCCTGGCCCCAGTGTGAGAGCACGTGGGCACAAGAGCATGAGGGCATGAGGGCATGATGACTATTTGCATATTAGCTCTTTATTATATAGGATAGCAGGTTACTTTCAAGGTATTTGACAATAGATTTTTTTTATTATTTTTCCTGTCATTGCCTCCTAACTTCCTATGTAGAGAAGTTTTCCATTAGTTATTCTTTTTTTTTTTCATTTAGAAAAAGAAGTGAAGTTGTTCTATTGGTTAAATAGTTTGCCTTTCAAAAAAAATCTTTAAAATGATAGCTAATGTATCTGAAATTACCCTGGACAGGTTCTCAAGTGTGTATAGTTGTTCACTTATCAGAGCCTGAAGTGGACATTAACAATTTCTATTTTTTGCCTTACTTTTCTTTCTTCTATCACAGGATTCCCTTGCTATAGACTAACAGAATACACTGGCATTTGGTGTCATATGCCAGCAATTTCCCCCACTCTGTAATACAGAGTTTCTCAAAGTATGGTCTCCTATCCACCAGCATCAGTATTAACTGTGAACTTGTAGGAAATGAAGATTTTCAGCAATCCTAGACTACAGAATAATGAGTCTGTCTTAATAAGCATTAAAATGATTCTGATGCATGCTAAATTTGAGAATCTTTTCTAATAAAATACAACATTTTTGTCTTATCCTTCTTTTTCTTAATATATTTTTATATTTCCTTATACAATACATTAAAATACTTTTTAAATGTTTTAAAATTTTTCTACATTGCCTTTCTTATTCTGGCCCTAAAAGACCTGCTAAATTCTCTTCTTTGTTGAATGGCTTAATTTTCTTTTTCGCTGTCTTTCTCACAGAAGAAGCTTATCACCGGGCATGAATTAAATGAAATATAAATCAACAGGTGGCTGAATAATCTATATTTTAACTAGGGTAATATTAATGGCAGGAGCAGATAAAATCTCAAGTCTCAACGTCTCATAAAAAAAATCATTCCTATTTATGTGAGGTTCTAAAAGGGAATTTCTAAATAATGAGGGTGCTATTTCAGGCTATTTCAGTAACCCAATTTTTGTATTTTTTTTTTTTGTAGTTTTGGCGTATTCTATATTTGGCTTTTAGGACCAGCCTGCATCTGCATCGCACCAATGAAAGGAAGAAAGTGAATGGAGGATGACTGAGGGGAACTTCTTAATGGGTCAGGCCTAGAACTGACATATTACTTTTTGTCAGATTTCATTAGCTGGAATTTAAGGAAGGCTGGAAATGTGATTTGATGAAGGTCAACTGATCTTCATCAAATGACCTGCCTGAGTTCATCTTGCTAACTTCAGTTTCCTCATCTGTGAAATGGAAATAATTATACCTGCAGTTCCAGAAGGTTAAAGCTGAAAGCAAAGGCAACAGAAACAACTTTTTCCTTCTGTTTTGAGAAGAAGCAGAACGCAACCAGGCCTCATGATTGAAGCAGATAATGTAAAGTCAACAGCTGTCATAGAGAACAGAGACTCCAGCCAAATTTAGCTTCCCAATTCTTCTTCAAGAAGTGGGAAGAATAGGAAGCTAGTTAGGCAAAGGGATTACCTATCTTCTAAGATGGGTCCAGACACCTAAGCTTAGGTAGATTACATCCCAATATCCCAGTAAAAATGTACTGACTGAGGTTCAGGAGACTGGACACACAAACACGCTGATTTCAAAACAGCAGGGAAAGGGAGATAGTAATCGCAACCCCAGTTTGGGAAGCTTAAAAGAGACACAGAGCAATCCCCAAAATAGGTGTCACATGAAGGCTGATGAGTACTTTGAGAAGAAATGGGATGCCTGAGGAGCAGCATGGTTCCACTCCTCAAAGCCAGCTCATTTCCTCTTACATGTACCAGTTTTAACAGAAGTTGGTCTTGGTCAAGATATTAACAGAACATAGCACAGAAAACTGTTCAATTAATGTATGGCTAATATCCTTAAGAAGAAAATAAGCAATCATTTGCTAATAAAGTTAGTTGGAATTATGCAGTTTGAGCATGTCTATATGTCTATATGGAGGACGATCTTTACCAGTCTATCTGTCTTGACTCTGTATAGACCTGGATTGGGCCTTGGAGTTGCCATGGAACAAAGACATAGAAGATAAACATGTCAAATCCAGGAAGGATGTGCCCAATTTCAGGAAGTAGTAGCTTGCACAATTCACTGAGGAGGATAACTTGGCTACAGTACATATCACAGCCTGAAAACACAGAAGAACAGCATCAGCAAACTTGGAAGTGCTCAAATAGGAAATGGAGAGGACAAGAACATGAAAATCAGGCCATATAAGAATTGCTAACAGGGATGAGCAAAAGTGTTGGTGTGTTTGTGCAGAGCCTTTGTGTATTGTTGGTGAGATTGCAAATTGGTGTAGCCACTATTCAAAACAATATGGAGGTTCCTCAAAAATTAAAAATAGAACCACCATATGACCCAGTGATTCTGAAGAAAGAAAAAATAATAGTTCAAAAAGATACATGCATCTTTATGCTTATTGAGACATTATTTATAATAGCTACAATATGGAAGCAACCTAGGTGTCCATCGATAGATGAACAGATGAAGAAGTGATGTATGCATATTGCTCCTCCATAAAAAAGAATGAAAATTTGCCATTTGCAACACCATGAATGGATATGGAGAGTATTATGCTAAATGAAATAAGTCAGACAGAGAAAGACAGATACTATATGTTTTAATGAAACAACACAAAAGAACAAACAGAAACAAACTCATAGATATGGAAAACAAACTAATGGTTTCCTGAGAGGAAGGGATTGAGGGAAAGAGAAAAAAAAGCAGTGAAAGTAAATAAGAGGTACAAATTTTCAGTTATAAAATAAGACACAAGGATATAATGTGAACTGTAGGGAATACAGTCAATAATATAGTAACCTTGTATGATAACAGATGGTTACTAGACTTAGGATGGTGATCACTTTGTTAGGCATATTAATGTTGAATAACGATGTAGTACACATGAAACTAATACAACACTAGATATTAACTACTTTTCAATTAAAAAATTTCAAAGAGAAGAGGTTGTTTAGAATGGATGGAGAAGGAAGGGGAGTGGATATTAGTAACTTCTCATATGTTCTAAAGACTAGGGAGTGCAAGGCTATGACTGACACATGAGCTACTACAGGGATTTCAATCTTCTTTGCAATACTACTGGCCTGGTGCATGAAATTTGTGCACATTAAAAGGCAATTAATTGGAGGAAATATTTTAATATTCCTATTTTCCCTTTCTCTATAATAGAAGTGTCAAAGATGAAAGAACATTAGTAAAATGTTTATGAAAATCCCATCTGTCAGAGTCTGGGCCGTGTCATGGGACCCAGAGTCAAGTTCCCAACCACCCGCACGTGCTTTGAAATCACAGGAGACCCAGACCCAGCCAGGTCCATCCCTGTCAAGCCCCTCTAGGCAGGGGGTGCAGCCTCAGTTCCCCCAGCCCAGTGCCTGAGTTCCCCTGTCAAACCCTGCCAGGTGGAGGGGGTGGCCTGAGGTGCCCTGTCAAGCCTTGCTGAGTGGGGGGCATGGCCTGAAGTCCCCTGTCCTGGCCAGGTGCCATGCAGCCTCAGGTCCCTGCTGTTTGGTCATTATGTGACAGTGTCCTGGATAATTTGCATATTCCTCCATTATTAGTATAGATACAGAGGACTTGTTAATAAAAAGACTGAGAAGTCTCCCAAAGTAGTGCTCTCCTCTGATCTAAATGGCCACATTTTGGCAATGTTTAATAGACTCTTCCAGCTGTGGTGAGAAATGGAATTAAATAACCCTAAAATTTCTCAAACCCAAAGCCAAGATGATCTTAGATTACTCTCTGTCACTCTTCATCTTCCTTTATGATAAAAGGAAAGCCAAGGCTGCCTACTTGCACCGCTGACCACCTTGCTGCTGTGCTATAAGGAACAACACAGGTGTGCCGTTCCCATAACACCTGCTACCTCCAGGGGAGAGACACTTGACAGCTGGACAATGTAGAGCCCTGATGTCTACGTCAAAGCACCAATAGTCTGCACTTGTGAGCAAGGGGAATGAGGTTTCATTGCAGCAATAAGAGAGCAGACAATATGTTTGAAACTAATGCCAAAACCGGATTGGCTCAGTGGATAAGAGTGTCAGCCTGCGGACTGAAAGGTCCCAAGTTCGATTCCGGTCAAGGGCACAAGGGCATATACCTTGGCTGCGGGCACATCTCCAGTAGGGGGTGTGTAAGAGGCAGCTGATCGATGTTTCTGACTTTCTATCCCTCTCCCTTCCTCACTGTAAAAAAAAAAATCAATAAAATATATATTTTTAAAAAGAAACTAAGGTATAGTTTATATGATCCTAAGAGTTCTCCTAGGCAAGCCAATATCATTATCATGAAGGTTATTGTCACAATTAATGGCACATTATTAGTGTATTGGCAAATACCATAATCTTTATGTTTGGTTTGAACACTCTGGGGCTGCCCTCCTTTTCTGTTCATTTTTCCTTAACCTCAATAAATAACCTTCCAATTCATTACTACCTCTAATTGCTAAGCTCTCTTTTTCTAAGGATCAAAATCTGAGAATTGGGCAACTCTAAGTGAGTGTTTATAAAACAAAATATCAACATGGATTTCTTATATTTATCAAATCGAACCCAAACACCGATCTTGAAGCTGAGGCAAATAAGGTAGTGATGTGAGGTTTGTAGATTGACCGAGAATCAGTGTCTATCTCAGCTTATCATTGAAATGCGGCGGTGAAAAATTTCAGTATCAGTGCACTGTACCCTGCATGTGATTTAAAACAGCTTGATTCTCATTCTTTGAAAGTTTTCCTTTTCTACTTTTAACTCCAATATCTGCTTCTAGCTATTTACTAGTTCATGATATTCTGGAGGGTAGGATTGAACTTTTAGTCTTTCTTCTATCCCTTATATGTTCTGGTGCAGTACCTAGTCCCTGGGCACTTAATAATTACTTGTGGAATAAATGAACAAATGAGTGAATAAATGACATTTTACTCAAGAAAAGTGAGCGATAAGTTATCACCAATAGAATTTGAGAACCTTAATACTTAAATGACTATTAAAGTTATTTGGTTTTTAATCCCTTCTACACCATCTCTGCCACATACTTTTTACTTTGAGATATTCACTACCACTCTTGGCACTTAGCTCTAGTTTGGGATGACTTCAACTATATAAAGTTTTTGTGTTGATACAATAAAGCTCTTTGGAGTTTCCACTCATAGTGTTCTGGCCCTATCCTTGAAGCTGTACAGGATTCTTATCCTCTGCCACTTTACTTACCTCCATAAAATTGATGATAGATATTATGAAACCCATGTACCTTCTCTTTCCCCCATAGTACCCAAGATTCTGCATCCTTTTCTCAATAAACTTGTTTTCACACATACCTTCACTGTGCTATGGCACATACTCCAAGTGGGCTGGCCATTTTATTGGCCAGAATGAAAAAGAATTTCCCGAACTCCAGACAGCAGAAAAGAACTATATGGAGTCCCATCCAACTTCCTATGCTGGCAACTCCCTTTATTTTTCAATGTAACCTCCTTGAGCTATTGGCTCATATAAAGCTTATTATAAATATACAAATACTTTATATTTTGCCTGTACTAAGTCATGTCTTCCCTATATCACATTGTTCAGTTATTTTTAACACAGATGGAAGACTTTACATTTACCCCTCTTATATTTTGTCTTGTGGTATTTAGTCCATCATGTCAGCCTGCCATGAACTTATTAACCTGATTCTGTGACCCTGTCTTCCTATTCTTCTAGACCTTGTCTGAGCTGCAGAGCAAATAAAGCCACTTTCTCTCTATGTCTTCACCTGTGTGACAAAGTGTACTGTCCAGGATATGATAATGGAGTTTGAGTCTCTGTACTCCTTTAAAATAATTTGGAATGTATTGAACCATCCTATTGTTTGTTGCTTCTTTTTTGTTGCCTCTTATGTTCAGTTTATCTGTAAACACAGTTAGTGACCTAAGGCAACAATCATTTCGTCAGTGCTTACTGATGATGGCTGAGGAATGTGGACAGGGCACAGCAGGGTGGCTTGTCTCTGCTCTGCCTTGTCTGGGCCTCAGCTAGGAAGATGTGAATGGCTGCCAGGAACTCAAAACACTGGGAACTGAAATCACTTGGAGGCTTCCTTACCCACAGGGGCCGAACATGGGTATGTGGCCTTTCTACATGGCTCTAGCCTCTCACACAGCCCAGGGCTGGGTTCCAGAAGAAGCATCCAGAGAGAGAGGCTCCAAGAAAACCGGGGAGGGAGGTGCTGCACGGCCTTTTCTGACCTCAGAAGTCTCAAAGCATCATTTTACTCTATTGGTTTAAGCAATTACTAGTATAAGACTGATCACATTCAGAGAAAGAGGACCTATACCCACTGAAATTTTATTTAAAATAAATAAAACACACATCTAACTGGCTTCTGATTTACAACTTTCTAAATCTATTGAATCTTATAAGGCTACCGGGGTCCAGTGCATGAATTCCAACACCTTGGAAGGAAATGTAGGCTGCGAGACTGCAGTGGGCATAGGGGCAGGTCTGGGCCCATCCTCCACGCCCTTGCCCAGCCCCTCCTGCTGCGGCCCCGGTCCCCTATCTGCTGGCAGCCCCGCTCCCACCACAGGCTCCCATTACCTGACTTCACAGGCCCCCCCACCCCCCCCCCCCGCCTGCGTTACACTCCTCAACAGAGCAGAGTTATCAGGCCCTGCACCCACAGCGGGTGCAAGCAGGGCCAGCACCCTCAGCGATGTGAGCAGCAGCAGATGCCCCGTTACCCCTCAGGAGCAGGGGAAGGTGGAGAAGCCCTGAGGGGTGATTGGGGCTGCAGCTGCTACTCGAACCTGCTGATGGCCCAAAGCGATGGGGACTGCGCCAGGAGCAGGGGCCAGCAGTGGCTCCAGCACCGGCTGCAAGCATGGCCAGGGCTGGCAGAGTGTGTGAGTGGGGCCACTGCCAGCAGTGGATGGGAGAGGCACTGCTGGCCCTGGTCACCCCTCAGGAGGAGGGTGAGTAGAGAAGCCAGTAGAGGATGCGAGTAGGGCCACTGCCAACAGCAGGTGCGAGCACCAGGTGGGATGGCAGAGCATGGGAGCAAAGAATTTTCAGTACCCACCAAAGGCTCACCCTGAAGACAGCAACCAGTGCCCCGCTTGGTCTGGCAGCCCTACTCACCTCTTCCACCATCTTGCTGCAGCCCACACCTACCATGTTCTGTGTAGCCCCCTGATAGTCAACATACATTATAGTGACCTTTGTTCAGTTATTCGGTTGTCCTATGGATCAGTCTATTTGCATATTAGCCTTTTATACCATAGGATATTTTTGTTAAGCTTTTCTTCAAAGAAGGAAACCAAGAATAAGCACACAGAGTGATGCACTTGTGATTCTCAACCCCATATGGAGGTTTTTGTTTGTTTGCTGTAGCATCCCAGTTTTGGAGACATATTTAAAGACCGGTAGAATATTAGAAAGCCCTGTATTGACTAGTTGAGTATATTATAGTGGCATGGTGTATGCAAGGCCCTAGTGAACCATGGCTATGATTTCTGTGCATCATTAGTGACTTCTTCATAAGTGATTTGATTCTTAACTCTGAACACCAGCCTTCATGTTGCTGTTGAGAGCAGAAGTTCCAGCTGAGGGGAGTGCTGTGGGTGAGGGAATGTGGTGCTCTCTCCCAGCAGAGTGCTGAGCCCTCTGCCCCAAACCTCTCTGAACACTCAAAACCTCTCTGGATTAATTCCATGGGAAGGAAGGAATCATGAGCAACAGGTGGCTTTTCCACTTCACTGTAACTCATGATGAGTCAACTAGAAAAATAATATACAGGGGGAAAGACTGAGGATTACGGGAAAGATTTTCATATGTTATGCAAAGGGAACAGCTTTGTTAAAGTAACATGATGTAATAAAGACATTTCAAAAATCTTAAAACTAAAATTGATCTTCAAAGTCTTCATCAGATTTCATATTTTTATCATCACATGATATTACTGTTCAAGACCCTTGGCCTCAAAGGAGACTGTGAATGCCCCATGTCCAATAACAGCATGGGTGACATGTGACAGTTTTAGAAGATAAGCTCTAAGAGGCCATGGCAGCTGTCCGTTGGTATAGTGAGCAGACAGTATCATCTCAGACTAACTTCTTCTTTGAGATCAAATAGGAATGATAACAGATTGTGTGGGTGGCCAGCTCTGACTGGCCTAATCTCAGAAATTTGCCTGATTAATTGCCTGTATGTAAAAATCATTGTCATCTTTCGGTCAGAGTTTGTTATGTTTTAATCCTCAGTGCAGTGTAGTAGCTTTTGATAAACATTTTCCTCAGAATATATGCTTGAGGGGGGAGGTGTATGTTTCTGGGGAGTTCTATGATGGAAACACAGATTAGGATCCCAAGCACTGCCTTTAAGGGATTTGAGCTTCAGCAGACCATTTTAATTAGAGTTCTCTAGACAGGAGGCAGAAAAACAAGATTGACTAAAATGAATTTAGCCTGCATGAAGCAGTGAATAAAAACCATGTTGGGATGTTAAACTACACATTTTTGGGAAACAAAATCAATGTGTAGTCCACCAACAAAGCATGAGCTGCTTAAAGATAGAAGTTAAAAATATCACATCGAGTAGCTTGAGGCATAGGTTTATTTGAAAAAAAAAAAAAAACATCTTTATTGCCTTACAAATTCACTCTAACAAGAGATTTGTTTTTCCACTGAAGGACATGCTGATGACTTTCCTGTGGTTTTCAATTAGTAAGTTTGCAGTTAACTGTCTTAAAGTACACTGAATCATGTAAATTTCCATATCACAGCAGCTAATTTATTTGTTTATTGTGGTATAGCAGGCACCATATGAATCTGGTTTTGAAATCAATTCCACGCAAAGCAGATGACTTTTGCAGGGCAGAAAAATAAAGATCCTTGAACCTCTCCCCATGCTGTTGCATCTTGAGAAGTTTCATGCTGCCCCAGGAAGCTGAAAGAGTAAAGCACCCATGTTAATGCCCACACTGACACATTGTGAGAATTGTGCCCTGTTTCTGAATGCCAGTGATTCACTACTCTTTTATTTATGATTACAAATTTTTTTCTTTGAGAGCTCTTAATGTATTCAGACACACAAACACAAGGATCATTAAGTTACAGGCTGGGTTTATTTACCATTTGCAGCCAGCTCAGATGGTATGGTGCTACTGAATAGCATTTGAATTTTAAGATTAAATAACTGTGCTTCTTCTCTGCCTGCACTCTTTCCCAGACCCAGGCCTGCACAGGAAATTTTTCTCTGACTGCAGCATGCTGATTCTTCATAGAATTTATTAGAATTAAGGAGTGATCCTTTTTAAAGACCAGATGTTGAAAATTTTCTATTAGCAGTAATAAGAAATAGTCTTGCAGAAGAGTAGGGAGATAAAGGGAATGAAGGGTTATGAGGAGAAGAGACAGAGAGTGAAGGATATGTGGAGAGAGGAGACAGATAGGAATATCAGCAAGTTCTGACACTATCCTTTCAAAAAAGAAAATTCACACTGATGATATGCTCCTTTGAAATAAACAAATTAATTAATATGAGCATTTCAATTAGTAAAATGTAGAGATCTCAAAGAAAAAGTGATACAAGGCATTGAGAGATAGAATTTAATAAAATGCCTCTGGCTATTCTGAAAATTTCAATGCTCTCTCAAAATTGCTAGCAACCAAAAGGAACCTGACAGACATGTACACTGGAATTTGCTTTTCCTGTGTATTAATGGAAATTGTATAATTTCATATTTGAATGTATATGCTAGTACTTATATTGGCCTTGAATGTACTGTTCTTGAACACTTTTCTTACTCAACATATTAAAATTTTTCACAGTGCAATATGACTACCACAGTGTTTTAGTATTAAAGAAGCTTGATTTCTTCACATTTAGTGTTCCACAAATGTAATGAGGAAAGCCCATTTTGTCCTTCCCCAGAGCTGTCATTTAAAGTGGTCCCCATCTTCCACATGTTCGCCCCATCTGTCTGCCTTCAAGTGTGTCTTTGTTCTGCAGAGGAAAAAATGGGCAAAGTGAAGATGAAAAACACAAAAACCACCATAGATTGAAAAATATTTGAATAATGCCCTTAAAAGTGGTTTAACTTTGTATTCTTGAAAAAATAAAATTCAGATGTAAATAAGCTAAACATGACTGGATTTTGTTTCAAGACAGGAACTAGTTTTTCCAGAAAGCTGAATACTCTTTGTGTTGCTCTCAAACCCTCAGGTTCTGTGAGTTAATGAGTCTTAGAAAATTAGGCCTGGGTAGTTGACCATCCTTCTTTACTCAGGTCACAGGGCTATAAGACACAAAGTTAGCTCTTGCAATTTGCATATTGGTGTACTTCATCAGGCTTTCTAAGCAGAGAATATATAATCTGCAATCAGAGTTCTCCTTCCTTCAGTTAAAATACACCAGAATCAGCATGAAATAAGTGATAGGATTCTTCACCTCTATTCCAAGGTCAATCAGTCTGGAAGAAAAAGGACTGAATTCTGAAAAGAACATTTTGGTTTAATAGACTAATATTGACAAGGAATTTGGGTATACAAGGAATACCTATTAGATTTTATAAATGTACTGCTCAAAAAATGAAAGTGATAGCATGGGTTACGGCCATTCTTGATTCACTCAGCACAGGTGAAATGCTGACAGATGAAGCGTGGCACAACAGCTTCTTTTGTACTGACTTGCAAGGGAAGGCACTTAGCTTGTCCTCACGTAGATTTCCTCTTTGCTTTCCACCTTGAGAATGTCCACAATGGTACCAACTTTGAAGGTGGGAAGCTGCTCATGCCACCTGCCAATTAGTTATTTTGCACATGTTACCTACTCATATTACATAAACCAAGACCAAGCTGCCTAAGGGCAAAATGATTGTAGATAAAAGTCACATTAAACTTACAATTGAGAACTGCCAATGAGCTTTACAGATCTAAGCAAACTTGTGATGAGAAATTTAAATTATATTTTCTTATGTTACTTAATAGACTATTTTAAAAATTGGAAGAGGTTCTGAATCTAGACTTTGAGTATTTTCATGGTCTCATTTTTTTAATTCATCATTTGCTCTTTGTTGAGGGGTTAGTTTATATATATATAATCTTTAAGTAGAGATTGAGTATAATATACACTTCCCAGAAACTCATAGTGTTGTCCAGTTGAGAAAGGAGTACATAAGGCTTTTTAAAATTTCAAAACAATCTAGGGGAATCACTAGCTTTTGGGTAACTTTAGAATAAAGAAGTAGTTTCTGGTATGTACTCAAAGCGATTAATGAAAATAAATTAATTTTACATTTTTGCATGGACAAAAAGGACTCTGAGAATCTTGTGGGCTTTAGGATACAGGATTGAGTGTCGTTTTGTATGAAGATTATGGAAGACACTGCAAGAGTTAACAAGTCCAAGATATAACTCATAGGCATGTTTAAGGCTAGAAAAAGTGGAAACCAGATAGGCCTATTCTTAGATAACATATACAGCCAAGTTCATGACTGAGTCTAGCCTGGATCATCCATAAATAGCTCTTCATTCTGATTACAAAATAGTAAACAGAATAGGGATAAACATACCTAATGAAAATAATTGTGGGAAAGGGCTATGAATGTTAAATTTAACAATAAATGTGAAGTACTTGATACAGTGCCTGGCACATATTACATGTGAGTTATTGCTATTACTAGAGACATTATTAATAATTATCCACTATTATTAATTACTAGAGTCCCGGTGCATGAAATTTGTGTGTGGGAGGGTGTTGGTATCCCTTAGCCCAATCTTTGCAATCTGGGACCCCTCAAGGAATGTCCAACTGCCCATTTAGACCTGATCCCACTAGGATTGAGCCTAAACAGGCAGTCAGACATCCCTCTCACAATCCATGACTGCTGGCTCCCAACCACTCATCTACCTGACTGCCAGATTGCCCCTAAATACTTCTGCCTGCCAAAGTGATCACCTCCTAACCACTCCTCTGCCAGCGTGATTAACAGCTAACTGCTCCCCTGCTAGCTTGATTGCCCTTAAATGCCCTCCCCTGCCAACCTGGTCACCCCTAATTGCCCTCCCCTGTAGGCCTGGTCCCCAAACTGCCCTCTTTTTAAGGCCTGATCCTCCCCAATGTTCTCCCCTGCAGGCCTGGTTGCCCCAACTGTCCTCCCCTGCAGGCCTGTTCACCCCCAAACACCCTCCCTTGAAGGCCCAGTCACTCCTAACTGCCCTTTCCTGCTGGCCTGGTCATCCCTAACTGCCCTCCTTTGCAAGCCTGATCCCTCCCAACTGTCTTCCCTTTCAGGCCTGGTCGCCCACAACTGTCCTCCCCTGCTGGCCATCCTGTGGCAGCCATATTGTGTCCACACAGGGGCAGCCATCTTTGACTACACCAAGGCAGCCATCTTGTGCATTGTAGTGATGATCAATTTGCCTATTACCTCTTTATTATATAGGATTACAATAATCTTTTTAAATTTCTTTATTGATTAAGGTATTACATATGTGTCCTTATCCCTCTATTCACACCCTCAACCCTCCCCCACTCATGCCCTCACTCCCCTGGTGTTCATGCCCATTGGTTAGGCTTATAGTTATGCATACAAGTCCTTTGGTTGATCTCTCCTCCTTCTCCACTCCCTCTCCTACCTTCCCCCCTGAATGCTAGATGCTTCTCTGCCTCTGGATCTGTCCCTGTTCATCAGTTTATGTTGTTCGTTTGCA
Organism: Antrozous pallidus; assembly: GCA_027563665.1. NCBI lineage: Eukaryota > Metazoa > Chordata > Mammalia > Chiroptera > Vespertilionidae > Antrozous > Antrozous pallidus. The sequence goes on from CM050515.1 coordinate 7,789,919, forward strand.
ATAGGTTTGGAAGTCCTGGAAACACTTCTGATAAGTGATGGCCTTAAAAATTATAACAAGAAAGTCTTTTTTCTGAGTTCCTCTCTAGCTACAAGTGCTAAGCTAGTCCTTATTGTTTTACATTAGGGTGAGATTTTACTCTTAGGAATTTCAAGTGGAATAGAGAAAATGGCCAAAGAAGGCTTTTGGATGTGTAGTCTTGGAATCAGGGAACCGGACTCATGCAATCTATGGCAAAATGCCTGGGCTATGGACATTTCAATGTGCTTAGAGGCTCCAGTGTGAGAAAGGGGTCATCTCCCCTTCTCACAGTATATAAATTTTTGTTCTTTTCCCAGCTGTGTATAAGGTTACAGCCGCTGGAATACCTGCCAGACATTTCAGCTGGCTGCATCGTCCTCTCCTATGTTTTCACAAAAGGGTAGTGTGAAGAATATAGGTAGCCCCTGTGGCTACACTCAGTATATAATCTGAGTAGGGATTCTCACTCTTCAAAAAGATATCCTTCCTAAATGTCAGGTCATTTAGGGCAATTAGTGCTGAGATAAGAGAGACTACATTAAATAATTTTTTCCATATAATTTCACTAAAGTTTGTTAAATTTCCATGATGTGAATTCACAGTGGAACCTATGGAGTTGAGAATGAGTTTGACATTGAAGGTTGATGATAGGAGAGGGCTGTGTTATAGGGAGATACAAATAATTAATAGTCATGATTACTGTCCCCAATATATTTTCTTTCTTAAAAATATTTTATCTATATCTATCTATATCTATATCTATATCTATATCTATATCTATATCTATATCTATATCTATATATCTATATATCTATATCTATATCTATCTATACTAGAGGCATGGTGCATGAAATTCGTGCACAAGGTGGGGAGGGTGTCCCTTAGCCCAGCCTTCACCCTCTTCACACTTGGACCCCTGAAGGAATGTCCCCACCAGAATCAGGCCTAAACGGGCAGGCAGACATCCCTTTCACAATCCAGGACTGCTGGCTCCCAACTGCTCACCTGCCTGCCTTCCTGATTACCCCTAACTGCTTCTGCCTGCCAGCCTGATCACCCCCTAACAACTCCCCTGCCAGCCTGTTTGCCCCCAACAGCCCTCCCTTGCAGACCTGGTCACCCCTAACTGCCTTTCCCTGCAGGCCTGGTTCCCCCAAACTGCTCTCCCCTGCAGGCCTGGGTCCCCCCCCAATACCCTTTCCTGAAGGCCTGGTCACCCCCAACTTCCCTCCTCTGCAGGCTTGATAAAACCCATCTGCCTTCCCTTGCTGGCCAACTTGTGTCCACATGGGGGTAGGATCTTTGACCACATGAGAACAACCATCCTGTGTGTTGGTGTTATGGTCAATCTGCATATTACTCTTTTATTAGATAGGATAGAGTCCTGGTGTGTGGTGGGGGCCAGCTGGTTTGCCCTGAAGGATATCCTGGATCAAGGTGGGGGTTCCCTTGAGGGGCATGAGGCAGCCTGGGTGAGGAGCCTGTGGTGGTTTGTAGGCAAGCCACCTCCCCTCAGTGATCCAAGCAGAGGCCTAGTATCTGGAATTTGTTTATATTCTACAATTGAAACTTTGTAGCCTGGAGCAGAGTCAAGCCTTCTGCTCACTCAGTGGTGGCAGCCATTTCTTTTGGAATTCATTTACCTTCTATAATTGAAACTTTGTAGCCTTGAGCGGAGGCCTAGGACAGCCAGGGTTGCAGAAGCTTGGCTTCCTCCATCGCTGGGGGCAACCCTAGCCTCTGTACTCTCCAGCTCCGTGACTACCACCATTTCTATTGAGATTTATGTATCTTCTATAATTGAAACTGTATAGCATTGAGTGGGGGCCTAGTCAGGCAAGGGTAGGAAAAAAGCTTGGCTTCTTGCATTGCCAGGGAAACACAAGACTCCCTCCTGCTCTCAGGAGCACAGCCATCTTGGTTGGGGTTTATTTGCATATTCACTCTTGATTGGCTGGTGGGTGTGGCTTTGAGTGTGGTTGAGGTATGGTCAATTTGCATACTACTCTTTTATGAGATAAGACTTTTACATTACCCCCATTACCCACTATCTTTCAATTATGCCACACACACCCTGTTGTCTGTGTCTATTGATTAGGCTCATATACATGCACACAAGTCCCTTGGTTTATCTCTCCCCGTTACTCCCACTGACCCCATCTTTCCTGAGGTTTGACGTTCTGATTGAAGTTTCTTAGTCTCTGGATCTCTTCTTGTTCATCAGTCTATGCCTTTCATTATATTCCACAAATGAGTGAGATCATGTGATATTTATCTTTCTCTGCTTGGCATATTTCACTTAGCGTAATGCTCTTCATCTCATCCATGTTTTTGCAAATGGTAGGAAATCCTTCTTTTTTTTTACCACAGCATAGTATTCCATTGTGTAGATGTACCACAGTTTTTAATCCACTTATCTGCTAACGGGCACTTAGGCTTTTTTCAAATCTTAGCTATAGTTAATTATGCTGCTATGAAGATAGGGGTGCATATAACCTTTCTGATTCATATTTCTAGTTTCTTGGGATATATTCCTAGATGTAGGATCACGAGGTCAAATGGAAGTTTCATTTTTAGTTTTTTGAGGAAGCTCCATACTGTTCTCCACAGTGGCTGCACTAGTCTGAATTCCCACCAGCAGTGCGAAAGAGTGCCCTTTTCTCAAAATCCTCACCAACACTTGTTTTTTGTTGATTTGTTGATGATAGATATTCTGACAGATGTGAGATGGTACTACATTGTTGTTTTGATTTGCATCTCTCTGATAATTAGTGACTTTGAGTAGGTTTTCATATGTCTCTTGGCCTTCCTTCTGTCTTCTTTCAAAAAGTATCTATTTAGATTCATTGTCCATTTTTTGATTGCATTGTTTATCTCTTTTTTGTTGTTGTTGTTAAGTTGTATGAGTTCTCTATAAATGTTAAAGATTAAGCACTTATCGTTGATATCATTGGCAAATATGTTCTCCCATGCAGTTGGCTTTCTTGTTATTTTATTGATGGTTTCCTTTGCTGTGCAAAAGCTTTATATTTTGATGTAGTCTCATCTATTTATTTTCTCTTTTGTTTCCATTGCCCTAGTAGCAGTATCAGTGAAGAAGTTCCTTCAGCATATATTTGAGATTTTGCTGCTACTGGATTCCTGTAGTATTTTTATAGTTTCCTGTCTTATGTTTAAGTCCTTTATCCATTTTGAGGTGTTTTTTTTTTGTATATGGTATAAGTTGGTAGTCTAGATTCATTTTTTTGCATGTCTTTGTCCAATTTTCCCAACACCATTTGTTAAAGAGACTGTCTTCATGCCATTGTATGTTCATTCCTCCTTTGTCAAATATTTATTGGGCATAGTGGTTTGGGTGGAATTCTGGGTTCTCTGTTCTATTCCATTGATCTATATGTCTGTTGTTATGCCAGTACCAGGCTGTTTTAAGAACAATGACTTTATAATAGAGCTTGATATTGGATATTGACATCCTACATATTTTGTTATTCTTTCTCAGGATAGCTGCAGCTATTTTGGGTCTTTTTTATTTCAGATGAATTTTTGGAAAGTTCATTTTAGGTCTATGAAATATGCCATTGGTATTTTATGGGAAGTGCATTAAATTTATAGATTACTTTGGGTGTATGGACATTTTGATGATGTTGATTCTATCAATCCATAAATATGGTATGTTCTTTCATCTGTTTATGTATTCCTCTATCTTTTTTTTTTCAGTGTCCTGTAGGTTTTCATGTGTAGGTCTTTTACCTCCTTAGTTATATTTATTCCTAAGTATCTCAATTTTGTTGGTATGATGGTAAATGGGATTGATTTTTAGTCTTTCTTTCTGTAACTTCATTATTGGTGTATATAAATGCCAAATATTTCCTGGCATTAATTTTGTATCCAGCTACATTGCCAAATTTATTATTGTCTACTAATTTTTTGATGGAGTCTTTAAGGTTTTATATGTACAGTAGTATCATGTCATCTGCAAATGAGGACAGTTGTACTTCTTCTTTTGCAATTTGGGTGCCTTTTCTTTCTTCTTCTTATCTGATCACAATGGGTAGTATTTCCAGTACTATGTTGAACAGGAATGGTAAGAGTGAGCATCCCTGTCTTGTTCCTATTCTTGGGGAAAATGATTTTAGTTTTTGCCCATTGAGTATGGTGTTGGCTGTGGGTTTGTCATATATGGCTTTTATTATGTTGAGGTATGATCCTTCTATTCCCACCTTGCTGAGAGTTGAGTTTTTTTTTTAATCAAGAAAAGGTGTTGGATTTTGTCAAATGCTTTTTCTGCATCAATTAATATGACTATGTGATTTTTATCTCTCAATTTGTTTATGTGTCGTATCACGTATATTGATTTGTGAATATTGTACCATTCTTGCATCCTTGGGATAAATCCTACTTGGTCATGGTGTATGATCTTTCTGATGTACTGCTGGATCTGATTTCCTAGAATTTTGTTGAGGATTTTGGCCTCTATGTTGATGAGGAATATTGGCTTATAATTTTCTTTCATTGTGTTGTCTTTATCTGGTTTTCGTATTATGGTAATGCTGGCTTCATAGAAGGAGCTTGAAAGTATTCCTTCCTCTTGAATTTTCAGGAATAGTCTGAGTAAGATAAGCTTAATTCTTCCTTGAATGTTTGGTAAACCTCCCCGTGTGAAGACATCTGGCCCAGGGCTTTTGTTTGCTGAAAGCTTCTTGATGCCTGCTTCAATTTATTCCACAGTTATCAGCCTATTGAGATTTTTAGAATCTTCTTGAGTGAGTTGTGGGAGGTTGTATTTTTCTAAGAATGTGTCTATTTCCTCCAGGTTGTCCAGTTCATTAGAATAGAGTTGTTCATAGTATTTTTTTTAACAATCTTTTGTATTTCTGTGGGGTCTGTTGTTATTTCACCTCTTTCATTTCTGATTTTGTTTATTTGGATCTTCTCTCTGTGCTTCTTGGTGAGCCTGTCTAGAGGCTCATCAATCTTGTTTATCCTTTCAAGGAACCAGATCTTGGATTTTTTATCTTTTATATATTTCTTGTTTTTTTAGGTAGGCCTGTAGAGCTATTAACTTCCCTCTCTGGACTGCTTTCATTGTGCCCCATAACATTTGCACTGTTGTGTTTTTATTGCCATTGGTCTCCAGGATGTTTTCAATTTACTCTTGATCTCATTGATAACCCAATCATTGTTTAATAACATGTTATTCAACTTCCATGTGTTTTGGATTGTTTTTATTATACTTTATTTCTAATATTGTGCCATTATGGTCTGAGAAAATGCTTGATATGATTTAAATCTTTTTGAATTTGGAGAGACTTTGCTTGTGGACCAATATGTGGTCCATTTTTTAAAATGTCCCATTGGCTCTTGAGAAGAACATATATTCTGTGGCTTTGGGATGAAATGTTCTGAAGATGTCAATTAGGTCCATCTGATCTATTGAGTCATTTAGAATTGCTGTTTCTTTGCTCATTTTTTGTCTAGAGAATTTATCCAGTGATATCAGTAGTGTATTAAAGTCCCCTACTATGATTGTATTATTCTCGAACTCTCCCTTAATATCTTTCAAGAGTTATTTTATATATTTGGGTGCTCATGCATTGGGTGCATATATGTTTACCAGAGTTATATCTTCTTGTTGAATTGCTCCCTTCACTATTAGTAGTGGCTTTCCTTATCTCTTTTTATGGCCTTTACTTTGAGGTCTATTTTATCAGATTTAAGTATCACAACCCCAGCTTTTTTCTCATTTCCATCTGCCTGAAAAATGTTTTTTCATCCCTTCATTCTCAGTCTGTGAATCCTTTGCACTGAGGTGGGTCTCTTGTAGATAGCAAATATATAGGTCATTTTTTCTTATCCATTCAGCTACCCTATGTCTTTTGATTGGTGTATTTAATCCATTTACATTTAATATTATTGACGAGTATATGTTTGTTGTCATATTTTTCCTTAGTGTTTGTGTTTCTTCTTGCCTTTTTCTTTATTCTTTTTACAGAAGCCCCTTTAGCATTTCTTGCATTCCTGGCTTGGTAGTGATAAACTCTCTTAGTCCTTTTTTGTCTGTGCAGCTCCTGATTCCACCTTCAATTTCGAATGATAGCCTTGCTGAGTATAGTATTCTTGGATTCAGTCTTTTGATTTGCATCACTTATACATTTCATTCCATTAACTTCTGGTCTGATGTGTTTCTGTTGAGAAATAAGTTGATATTCTAATGGGAAATCCCTTGTAGGTAACTTTCTGTCTCTCTCTGGCAACCTTTAAGGTTCTTGTCGTTAGTGTTCGCCAATTTGATCATTATGTGTCTTGGTGTCAGTTTTTTGGGGTTCAACTTGTTTGGGACTCTATGTACTTCTTGGACTTGCATAGTTTTTTTTCTTGCCCATATCAGGGAAGTTTTCTGTCATTATTTCTTCAAACAGGTGTTCTATTCCTTGCTTCTCTTCCTCTCCTCTGGTATCCCTATTATGCAAATGTTGTTTTGTTTTGTGTTGTTCCAAAGCTCCCTTAGGCTCTCCTCTTGCTTTTTAGGTCTTCTTTCAAGTTTCTGCTGTGTTTGTGGGTTTTGTCCTACCTTGTCTTCTTCTTTTTTAAAAATATATTTTTATTGATTTTTTTTGCAGCATAACTTATAATTAATAGTAGTACATGTTTTCCTTTCCCCCTCCCCCTTCTGCCTTGTCTTCTAATTCGCTGATGCGGTCCTCAGCCTCCTTTAGTCTACTGTCTTCTTTATTGCAGCTATGTTCTTCATCTCTTCTTGGTTTCTTTTCATGTTGGTGACATTCTCATTCAGCTCCTTACAGTTCCCATTTAGTTGTGTGTATTTTTCATTGAGTTGTGTGTATTTGTGATCCAGCCATTTAAAAATTCATACAACCATTGCTCTGAATTATTTCTCTGATAAGTTGCTAGCCTCAATTTCATTTAACTCCTTTTCTGGTGATTCTTTTTCTTTTTGGGGGGGATTGCTTTTTTGTCTTCCCATGTTTTCTTGTAATGTTTTAGTTGTAGATCCAATTGCTTTGCTAAGGTTCTTTTGATGATGGTGCTACTGGTGTAATCACTCAGTTCTCCTGGGCTTATTAATTTAGTGTAGCTCCCTACTTGAGCTATTTGAGTTCTCTTGATGTAGGCCTGTGAGCTTAAGAGGCACAACTGTGGTGTCTAGAAGTCAGCAGCTGTGGAAGGGAATGTCTCAATTTTTTGCTGTCTTGCACCCTTAATTGAAATCACATGTGCCCAATGGGGACTTACAGTGGCACCAAGGAACCATCTGTCAGGGTGATGTGACTCAGGGGGCCTGCACTCTGGAAAGGCATGACTGTGGTACCCAGAGTTCTATAGTTATGTGGTGGTCAGACTCAGCTTTTGCTGCTGCACCTGTGGGGGATAAGCACTCCCAATGGCAGCTCACAGGAGCACCTAAGGTTAATTTGCCAGTGGAGAACACTGAAGCACTCTGAAGAGCCCTGGCAGTGTAGCTGCATAATTGACGTGGCTGTGGGCAGGTATCCAGGATGAATGAATTCAAAATTTCTACTCTGGGGGGAGGGTGTGTGCACCCCTGTTTTGTTCAAGATTTCACCCAGGGGGAGCTCACAGTGGCTCCCATGAGTGCCCTGTGTGTAGATGGGCTCAGAGTGCCTGTCTGTTGGAACTTCACATCTATGGATGTGTGTTTGTCAGGTTCAGGGCTCTGACACACTCTGAGGGGTCCTGGCACTGAGGTTGGTCAGCTGGGGTGAAGGATATGATAATTTTAAAAGAAAACGTTCCTTTATGCCATTTTAAAACATTGAATGAACTTATTATTAAAGGGTAAAGTAGATTATGAATCAGTAATTGAATAAAGAATGATCCCCAATGTATTTTCAATCTATGTGATCTACATATCTGTAGTGTGCCCTGAAAAAAATTTTACGCACACACACACACACACACACACACACACACACACACTGAGTGGCCAGATTATTATTTTGTTAAATATATTTTATTGATTTTTCACAGAGAGGAATGGAGACGGATACAGAGTTAGAAACATTGATGAGAGAGTAACATCAAACAGCTGCATCCTGCACATCCCCTACCAGGGATGTGCCCACAACCAAGGTATATGTCCTTGACCAGATTTGAGCTTGGGACCCTTCAATTCAAAGGTTGATGCTCTATCCACTGAGCCAAACCAATTAGGGCCAGATTATTATGATCTCTGAATTCACAATAATCTGGCCACTCAGTGTATATCCTATATAATAAAAGGCTAATATGCAAATTGTCTTCTCAACCAGGAGTTTGACCAGCAGGCAGGCCAGCCAACTGCCCATGTCCCCTCCCCCTTGTCAGGCTGGCTGGATCCCACACATGCACGAATTCATGCACTGGGCCTCTAATATATATATGTACATATATATTCAGAGATCATAATCTGACCACTCAGTATATATATGTATTCTAAAGTAATCCTACAATTTTAGGTACTAAATTGGTATCTTCTTTTGGATCTATTTGAAATTGAAAGTTCCCATGTTCAAATTTAAATACAACTTATGCTCTAATCAGTTACTTCCCTAAAATGAAATCACCTGTCTTTTCATCAGTAGGCTGGAAACCTCAAAAATCTTTGATTCCTTTTTTTTGTTCCCCTAAAGGCATACTGATAGACACACCCTCCCCCCAACTGGTGGGTGGAGTTATGATGTAACTGGCATCTGCCACAGAGACATTGAACCACCAATCAAGCACCTGCCAAGTGCTCTGTGTCCCACCCTTCCTGTTCTTCCCTGGGCCCAACCCCTGCCTGTTCCTGCCCTGAAAAGGTGTCTCAGTGTGCCACGTGGCACCTTTTCTCCCGGACTATTGTCCCAAGCAGTCCGGGAGGCGGTCCGGCTGGGTCTTTTCTTCTCCTCCTCCCCTGGTTTCTCTGCCTTCATCCTGAATGTGAGCTCTTTCTCCCTTGGGAAGCGTCTTCTCCTCAATAAAGTCTGTATCCTGGTACCCTGGTCTCTCTCTCTCTCTGGCACATCTGTTTAATCTTTCATATTGGTGCTGAAACTGAGTGAGTGTAGATGATCCTCAAACGTAGCCCCGAGCTTCTGACTCCTGTTCTGGCTCTGCTCGTTGGCATAGTTGTGAGTTGATTGGCCCTCTCAGAACACTTCTCAAACCCTGCCATACCAGGACACATGGCAATCTCGTCACTTCCTCCTAACCGGTAGGCCTCAGGGACCTTCCCTTCCCCTCCCCCTGGTTCCCTTGACCTGGAAGGGCTCAGAGTTTCCCGTCTACTCGGCTACACATTTTATGTTCTATGTTCTATGAAAGCCCAGGTACCTGGCCAGAAAAACTCTGCTCTACTCCATGGGAAAGGCCTCAGGGTGACGACCCAGAGGTCTTTTCTCGTCTCTTACTGCAGGTTGGCTGATGGAAAAGAAGGACGTTTCTTATTCCTCGCCAACGTCCTGGTGGCCCTTTTTCCTCTGGTCATGGGAACTAGCCAAAGTAAACTCCTTATGCATCTTTAGGGTGCATTTTCGCTAATATCCTCCCAGATCTAGATGATTTCTGCCTCTGGATGGTAAAAGCTTCCAGAAATTCCCTATATGCAGCCTATTTTTCCTCCAATCCCACTCCTCCCTCTGTTCCTTCCACATCCCATGTTTTCCTAGCCCACAGGAAACCCCCTCAAACTGCCCCTCTCTCTGTCGCTTTCTGACTCTTCCGACTCAGCCATTCTCTCTTTTATGCCTCTCCTACTTCTCCTTCTCCCTCCTCCTTCACCGCGGCTCTCCCTTTCCCACCCCTTCTCATGGTTACTGCAGGGAACCAGAGACCAGAGCCTGCCACTCCAAACAACGCTTCGCAGCTACTGTTACTCTACCGACTGTCCCTCCCCCGCCCTTTCTTGTTGCTGCGGCTGCCGCCAGGCCTCCATGGGAACCAACTTACTATAGCCAATAGAACCAACTCCATGAGACCAGAGGCTGCCATGAAGCCTGAGAACTCCTGCCACTCCAAACAGCTAAGGGGAATTTCTGTTTTACCTTGCTCTTTTGTCCCTGACCACGTGGCCCCTCCATTCCAATGGGGGCTGCCCTCTTGACATGGCAAGTCCCACCTCCTCAGGATCCCACTTGGTGTGGCCACCCACACTGTGCTCCTCCGCCCTTGGCCTGCCGCCTGTTCCACCCTGCCTTCTCCTCCCCTCTCCTTATGCCACAAACCCAGGTCTGAGATCCGAATAAAGCAATTTACTCTTTAATTCCTCTTAGGAAGCAGGCAGAGTAAGCCCGCCTTATAAGGTGATCCTATAAACCCAAGCCTTTCGAAGCAGAACTCAGGCCCACGGACTGTGTGTGGTGGGGTTGCAACGAGAGGACAAATGCCACTTGGAGAATGCTTCATGTGTGGAAACAAGGCCACTGGACAAAGCCGTGCCTCTGGCCCTGGCCTCCAACCAAGGCTTGCGGTCAAAACAGCCACTGGAAAGTGACTGTCACTGGGAAAGTGACGGGCCTTCTGCGTCTTAGCGTGGAGGAGCCATCCTTCCAGGTCCTGACCAGTTGATGGCCATGCTGGAACTGGCTGAAGACTGTAGATGCCCAGACTCGACAACCTCCATCACCCACGCAGAGCTTAGGGTAATGCTCCAGGTAGCGGATAAACAGGTCTTCTTTCTGGTCGACACGGGTGCTACCTTCTCTGTCCTGCCTTCCTTTGCTGGGCCACTTTTCCTTCGTGATCTCGGTCATGGGTACTGACAGCAAATCACCCTTCAGCTCTGAAAACTGCTCTGGCTTCAGCGCTTCCTCAACCTGCTCTTTCCCCTGCTCCACCCTTCCTAGGGAACAACCTTCTTGCTGGCACAAGCTTATCAAATATTTAATGAAAGGGACAAGATTTGTAAAAGGACTTTACCAGGCTACTAAAGAAACACCAGTAGGCCTCTTCTCACCCTCCCTCGTTCACCAGGCTTTTACTAACTCCAGGATACCCTTCTGGCATCTCTCTCTCCCCCTCTTTCCCAGATATCTCTAAGCCTTTCCAACTATTTTAATAATGGTAAGCAGGGAATATCTATGGGGTCCTCACCAGCCACTAGGGCCAGCCTTCACCCCCGTAGCCCATCTGTCCAGACAGCTTGACCCCACAGTTCAAGGATGACAACCCTGCCTCCGGACTCTGACTGCAGCCACTGTTCTCACCAAGGAGGCCCAGAAGCTCCCTTACAGGTCTTCCCACCCATAGACTAAAGGACCTTCTGTGCCAACGATCTTTAACTCTCCCTGCCACCTTTATATGTAGGAGGTCCATCTCCTGTTCCTCGAGAATCCTGACATCTCCCTAACTCAGTCCACAGCCCTGAACCCATACACTCCTCCACCCAACCTGTGGCAACGTACTCCTGCCCCGACCTGCCCCAAGGTCATTAGAGGCCCTCATTCTGGTACCCAGGTCTTCCTCTCTCTAATCCTGACTTAACTAAACTGCACATACCCTCCTGCCCACAATAATCAGGTAAAATCAAAAGGATCAACGCCTTCCTTAAAGACCATCTAACTAAACTCTCTATAGAAACCCACAGCTCCTGGCAGGACCTCCTGCCCATGGCCCTGACCAGAATCTTGGCTACCAAGGAGCCTCACCTCCTGCAAGCCCTTTTCAGGAGCCTCACCTTCTTAAGCCTTTTTCAGACAACTGCTCCGGGAACATGCTGACAGGTTTCTGCCCAGGCCAGGACCAGCTGACCATGACTCTCGAGGACCAGCCCTCCAGCCAGGAGGACTCTTACCCTCCCTCAAATTGTATTTCAGCTCCAGGCCCAGAAAATCAACAAAACCAGACAAGTGATGCTGTGGTAGCCTTAGGACCAGCTTTTACCTCCAAGTGACTTAACAGGATCGCTCTTGAGACTTCACCAACCAGTCCCTTGGGGAAACCATGGTGCTGCGCCCTCGTTAAGCATGGAAAACACCCCCTGTTTTTCACTCACTTACTCCATGGCTCCTCTCATTAGGCACATTGGTATCTTCCTTTAATATTGCTCTTTGGCCCATGTCTCATGCATTGTTTCACTAGTTTCTTGAGGAACAGAATGCAGACATTCGCCAACCAGAAGGTAGATCTGGCACTGAATTAAGGACCTAACACCAGAATCCTTGAGACTCTGGGTAGACGCCCCTAACAACGCCCCCTCTCAGCTGGAAATAGCTACGGAAGATGGACCTTCACCCCCTGACCTTGCCCAGACTCTCAAATTTTAAAAAATATTACAGAAAGCCTGGAATGATAGACACTCCCCGCCCAAACTGGTGGGCAGAGTTATGATGTAACTGGTATCTGCCACAGAGACATTGAGCCACCAATCAAGCACATGCCAAGTGCCCTGTTTCCCACCCCTTGGCATTCCACCCTGGGCCCAACCTCTGCCTGTTCCTGTCCTTAAAAGGTGTCTCAGTGCACCACGTGGCACCTTTTCTCCAAGACTGCTCTCCCAGGCAGTTTGGAAGGCAGTCCAGCTGGGTCCCTTCTTCTCCCCCTCCCCTGGTTTCTCTGCCTTCTTCACTGGGCCCCATCCCTCCCCTCTTTCCCCCTTGGAAAGGGTCTTCTCCTCAATAAAGTCTGTATCCTGGTACCCTGGTCTCTCTCTCTCTCTCTCTCTGGCCCTTCTGTTTCATCTTGCACATACATTGGCCAAATTAAGTCCATGGTTGATCTGCAGGGTCTGTCTAGTACAAATACCTCTTTCTATTTTCATTTATGCTTATTACTTTTACTCCAAACTGTTCTCCTCATCTTCCATTTTTATTTGTTCCAATCCCACACACTCTGAGTGTTAATATTAATCTTCCTAAGGAATTGATGTAAGTATGCCCAGAAAGGAGAAGTTACTCTGCTAAAACTCAGCGGTCAGTATACTGGTAAGAAAAACAAGCTTTTATAAATTTGGCTCGCCAGTGCATTGTCACTGTTGGATGAAAGCATGTAGCTGAGTTTCCGAATCCGCTGTATTTGAAATTTATGATGACGTCACTGAGATACAGAGTCTCAGCCAGGACGGCAGTCTCCTGATATTGTAACGCTAAAGGAATAGGCATTTGGAGCATAATACTAAAAGCAATTTACATTTTTTTCAACACCCATTAAATAGGCATAAATACTTGATATTGTGGAGTACCTAGCACATAGTGGCTGCTTTAATAATAATTATTCTTATAAATATTGTTATTGTTGGGGTCCTTTTGCTATCTGTATCTTAATCCTGAAACTATACTATCAATTGGACTTCTCCCAAAATGTTATCCCTTTTTATGTCAAGCCCAAATGTCAATTTTCCTTTTTGCTTATAATCCAAAAACAAGTGAAATTGTAAAAAATATCCAATTCAAAGTTGAGGAGAAAGGAGCTGTTGGTCACTGACCTTGGAGTCACCTTTGGCATTTTCTTTTCACTGGCACAAGTAAAAGAAAATACTGAGCCAGGTTACAGCAGGATAAGTTTGGACTTGCTCCTGTAGCACCTCCTTATTCCTACTAATAATTGTCCTTTTTCCTCTAGAGAAACAATTTTCTCTAAATGCTTGAAAATGCATTTTAAAAAATCTTTGCTTCTCTTGAACAAAAGGCCTCAGCTCCTAGCTAGAAACCTACGTCAGCACACAAGCAACATGAGAGACATTAATTTCTTCAAGGAACAATGTGTGAAGCCATCTTGCATTCCAGTAGTTCTCATGATGAGCTTCACTATATGTAGTCAATATTCAGGAAGGAGAAGGGGAGCAGGAGGAAGGACACAGGAGAGCTTTCTGCATAAGTTTCCAGGTTAGTAGTGAGTGGAGGTCCTGAGCTAGAGGCACTGGTCCCTGAAATATATGCTGGACAAGCCCTGAACCTGGGGGCTGTGCCTCAGCAGCCAGGGGCATGCCTTAGTCAGGAAGGACATCAGTATTGTCCTTAGCCTCTTCTGAGAGATTGGGACATGTCCTTGATTTGGCTTGCTTTCAGTCTGCTGATGTCAAATTCCTTGTCTTCTGTCCAAATTCAGTTCCCATTTGCCATCCACTGACTCACTATAATTTAAAAGTATGTGGGGGTGGAGAGAGTAACAGTTTGGAATAAAAGTAATAAGCCAGGGAAGAAGAGGCCAGCACTCTGGTTTCTGTGCCACTGCTGACCTTCCATGAAACATCGGATGAATGGATTAGCTTTGAAACATCCTTGTTTCTTTGTCTGCTGTGATGGAGGCGATAGCAAGTAACTCAGCTAAGAAGGGGGACCTCTGTGAAAACCTGATGGGCTAATGCCAGTGAATACGTGGAGTGCTGTGCCAACAGAGGCATTTTACAAGGTCCTTTCACTTAAACTGGTAGTTTTCTTTTTTTTCTCAGATGGGACTAATAATACAAACACACTTCAGGGAGTGTGCTTGGACAAATAAACATGTGACTTGACCCTTAATAGATAGAATGGGAATTGTGTGGAGCAATAGTATCAAAACCAGCACAGCTCCTCCTCCGGCAACCATTTAGAAAATAGCAACTTGAATCTAGACACTGTGTTACATTTACACAATGGAATATACTCAGCTCTTTAATAAATGTTTTCTTAATTGTCTGAGCAATTGCAAACGGTAGGCAGGAGAAGAAAGCCGTGTATCAATGTTTGAGTGAGAGAGGATGGTCAGAAAGTTGGGTTTCTGAAGGCACATTTATATGCAACTTCTTTTTTCATGGCCAAATTACAGATACCAGAACTCATACTAAGAAGTCTCAGAGCTAATATTGGAGACTTAACTTCATTGTGTAAGTGCCTGCTGCCAATAGGAAGGAAGAATGAGCCAGGAGCCAGAGAATAATATCCTTTTGGCTTGAACTTGAGCAGTTTCTCCGAAAAGCAGGAGAGGAGTTGGACAAGCCCAGAGAAATTTGGAGGTCATTTTAGGGAAGGAGCTTTTTCACACAGAGAACATCTGCTTTTAAGTGTTTGTACTTCCTTTTAAATCTTCTTTTGAAAATTCTCTTTTGCATTTCTAATCTGATAGTGTTATTCTGAAGAAAACGAATGGTTCAAAGTCAAGCAAGGAGAAATAAGGGGCTATGATCACAAGATGGTGTGATGTGGCATCTTCTATAAAAGAGATAACATGGAGGGTGGCAAGCTCGTATGAGACCTAAGTCTGTGAAACAACTTTTGGAGCAAGGGAGTCAAAACAGTAACAACTATATCTTCTCCTAAACGCAGGTCTTTACAAGCCCCTCCTCTGGTTTTACACTGGAATGCTGTTACACTCGAGCAAAGCCAGACAACTGCAGGAGCCTGACAAGCATTCCCAGGGGAGCCCTGCTTTGCTTTGCTTTCACCAAGAAGCCCCGCCCATTTTTAGTTTTTGAGGTAACTCCATATTTCTTTCTACAGTGGCTGTACCAATCTGCATTTTCACCAACAGTACACAAAGGTTCCCCTTTCTCCACATCCTTGATACCAGGTTGTCTGTTGAATTGTTGGTGATAGCTATTGTGACAGGTGCGAGGTAATATCTCATTGGGGTTTTAATTTGCATTTCTCTGATGATTAGTGATGTTGAGCATCTTTTCATATGTCTGTTAGCCATCTGTATGTCCTCATTGGAGAAGTGTCTGTTCATGTCTTTTGTCCGTTTTTAGTTGAATTGTTTGTTCTTTTTGTGTTGAATTTTATAAGTTCTTTATAAATTTTGGACTTTAATTCCTTATCAGATGCATTATTGACAAATATGTTATCTTTTTCAGTACATTGTCTTTCTAATTTGTTGCTGATAGTTTCCTTTGCTGAGCAAAAGCTTTTTAGTTTGTAGTCTTATTTGTTTATTTTTCTTTTGATTCTCTTGACTGAGGTGGTACAGAAATGCTTGAACTTTTACTGCCTAAGTTTCTTCTAGAATTTTTATGGTTTTGAGTCTAACATTTAAGCTTATTAACCCCATTTTGAGTCTATTCGTGTGTATGGTATAAATTGCTGGTATTATTTCATTTTTTTGGCATATATTTGTCCCAATTTTCCTAACATAATTTATTGTATAGACTATCTTAACCTCAATGTATATTTTTGTCTTCTTTGTCAAATATCAATTGACTATAAATACATGAATTTATTTTCTGGGTTCTCTTTTTGTTCCATTGATCTATATGTCTGTTTTTATGCTCGTGTGATTATTATGATCTTGTAGTATAGTTTGATATCAGGTAGCATGATTCCTGCAATTTGTTCTTTTTAAAAGTTTGTGTGGCTATTCAGGATCTTTTGTGATTCCATATATTTTTTTGGAATATTTGTTCTAATTCTATGAAATATGCCATTGGTATCTTAATAGAAATTGTGATTGGAATACACAATGGAATATACCCAGCTGTAAAAAAAAAAAGGTAAACCTTACCTCTTTTGACAGCATGGGTGAACTTGGAGAGTATTATATTAAGTGAAATAAACCAGAAAATACAACTACCATATTATTTTCACTTATATATGGAATCTAATGAACAAAATAAACTAACAAATAAAATAAAAATAGACTGATAGATACAGAAAATAAATAGACTGGAAGCTGTCAGATAGAAGGGGGCTTAAGGGACTGGGCAAAAATGTGAAGGGATTAAGCAAAGAGAAAAGAACTCATAGACACAGACAACCATATGTTGATTACCAGAAGGAAAAGAGGGTGAGGGGATGTAGAAGAGAATAAAAGGAGGATAAAGGCTAATGAAAGGAAACTTGATTGGGCTGGTGAACACACAATACAATATACAGATGATGTATTATGGAATCCTATACCTGAAACATATACAATATTATTAAGGAATATCATCCCAATAAATTCAATAAAAAAAGAAACCCAAGCCCAAGAGAGAATGTGGTGGTAGATTTTGAAAAGTACTGGGATATTTTATACTAGCTACTCTCAAAGCTACTCTTGAAGCTAATTCTACTATAGAGCAAGTCTGAAGCTCCTAGGAATTTTTCAGACATGTATCTGACAAAGGAAAAGTAATCCTATCTAATAAAAGAGTAATATGCAAATTTGACTACCTCTGCTACCCTACCAGCCAATCAGGAGCAAGGGTCGGGGCTGAGCGCGACACACAGGAGGCTGAAAGAGCAATCAGCAAGGACCTGAGGCTATACCCTCCCCCTGCCCAGCAGGGCTTGGCAGGGGACCACAGGCCACGCCCCCCACCCAGCAGGGTTTGACAGGGAAACTCAAGGTGTGCTTCCCGCCCTGGTGCTGGGATAGGATACCTCAGGCTGCTCCCCCTGCCCCAGGTCCAGGCTGCGTGGCCTCAGGCCATGCCTCCCACATGGTGTGGCTTGACAGGGAACTGCAGGCCACACTCCCAAACCAGCAGGGCTTGGCAGGGGACCTCAAGGTGCACTTCGTATCCTGGTGCTGGGTTAGGGGACATCAGACTGTTCTCTCCACCTGACAGGTCTTGACAGGGGACCTCAAGCTGCACGCCCACCCCAGGCTGGGGGACCTCAGACCATACTCTCTGCCCCAGTACCAGGTCAGGATACCTGAGGCTGTGCCCCTCCTACCTGGCTGGGCTTGACAGGGGACCTCAGGCTGTGCCTCCAACCTAGCAGGACTTCACAGGGGACCTGAGCCTGCACCCCTGTGCCAGGGGGGATTTACAGGGGACCTGAGGCTGCACCTCCCTCCCAGTGCTGGGCCAGGGGACCTGAGGCTGGTGGGGCTTGATGGGGGACCTCAGGCAAAGCCCCCTACCCAGTGGGGCTTGACAGGGGATCTCAGGTCATGTCTCCCTCCTGATAGGACTTGATGGGGGACCTCAGGTCATGCCCCCCATCCTGGTGCTGGGCCAGGGGACCAGAGGATGCCCCCTGCCCTGCAGGGCTTGACAAGGGTGGGACTGGCTGGGTCTGGATCTACCCCAATGCGGGGGGGGGGGCAGCTATGTCTGGGTCTCATGTGATTTTGAGGCACATATGAATGAGTGAGGACTTGACTCTGGGTCCCATGGTGTGCCCTAGACTCTGACAGGAGAAAGGTTTTCATATACATTTTACTAATTTTCTATAGTCTCTAATACTTCTATTATAAAGAGCAAATAGCAATAAATCCATAAAATATATTTTTAAAAAACATGACCCATATATCTTCTGTCTACAAGAAACTCACCACAGAAAAAAAGATGCACACAGACTGAGGGTGAAGGGATGGAAATAGGTTTTTCAGGTGAATGGAAATGAAAAAAAAAAAAAAAGCTAGGGTAGCAATATTTATACCTGACAAATTAGATCTCAAAGTGAAGAACATAATAAGAGATAAGGAAGGCCACTTCATAATACTAAAGTGAATAATCCAACAAGAAGAAATAACTCTGGTAAACATATACGCACCCAGTACAGGAGCACCCAAATACATTAAAAAAACCCTCCTGGAGGATATCAAGGGAGAGATTGACAGCAATGCAATCATAGTAAGAAACATTAATACCCCACTATCATCACCATTGGACAAATCCTCTAAACAAAAAATCAGCAAAGAAACATAAATCCTAAATGACTCACTAGACCAGATGGAATTAATTGACATCTTCAGAACATTTCACTCCAAAGCCACAGAATATACATTCTTATCAAGTGCACATGGGTCATTTTCAAAGATAGACCATATGTTGGGTCATAGGCAAAGTCTCTTCAAATTCAAGAAGATATTAATCATATCAAGAATCTTCCCAGATCATAGTGGCATAAAACTGGAAATCAACTACAATAAATACAACCCAAAAAAATCAAACACATGGAGACTAAACAGCATGCTTTCAAACAATGACTGGGTTATGAGACAGATCAAAGAAGAAATAAAAAACATCATGGCAACAAATGACAATGAAAACACAACAATAAAAAATCTATGGGACACATCAAAAGCAGTCTTAAAAGGGAAATTCATAGCTCTACAAGCCTACTGCAAAAACAATTAACAATGGTAATAAATTAACTAACTCTAAAACTCCAAGAGTTAGAAAGAGAGCAACAAAAAAAGCCCAGTGTAAGCAGAAGAAAGGAAATAATAAAAATCAGAGCAGAGAAAAATGACATTGAGACAAAAAAGAAGAAGAAGAAGAAGAAGAAGAAGAAGAAGAAGAAGAAGAAGAAGAAGAAGAAGAAAAGAAAAAGAAAAAAAAAAGAAAATAAGATCAACAAAACCAAGAGCTGGTTCTTTGAAACATGGTAGATGAACCTCTAGCCAGGCTCACCACAAACCAAAGAGAGAGAACCCAAATAAACAAAATCAGAAATGAAATCAGAAATAACAACAGACCCCACTGAAATACAAAGGATTATTATAAAATACTATGAACAACTCTATTCCAACCAACTAGACAACCTGGAGGAAATGGACATATTCCTAGAAAACTACAACATTCCTAATCTCAATCAGGAAGAATCTAAACATCTCAATAGACAAATAACTATGGAAGAACTTCAAGCAGTTATCAAAAAGCTTCCAGCAAACAAAAGCCTGGGGCAGAGGGGTTCACAGGGCGAGTTTTACCAAACATTCAAGGGAGAACTAAAACTTATCTTCTCAGACTATTATAAAAAATTCAAGAGTAAGGAACACTTCCAAACTCCTTCTATGAAGCCAGCATCACCCTAATACCAAAACCAGATGAAGACAACACAATGAATGAGAATTACAGGCCAATATCCCTCACGAACATAGATGCCCACTGCCTGGGAGAACATATTGGCCAATTATATCAACGATAAGGGTTTAATCTCCAACATTTACAGGGAATTCATGCAGGTTAACAAAAAGAAGATAAACAACCCAATCAAAAAATGGGCAAGGTATCTAAATAGACACTTTTTGTAAGAAGACAGAAGGAAGGCCAAGAGACATGAAAACCTGCTCAAAGTCACTAATCATCAGAGAGATGCAAATCAAAACAACATTGCAGTACCATCTCACACTTGTCAGAATGGCTATCATCAACAAATCAACAAATGACAAGTGCTGGAGAAGATGCGTAGAAAAAGGAACTCTTATGCACTGCTGGTGGGAATGCAAACTGGTACAGCCACTGTGAAGAACAGTACGGAGTTTCCTCAAAAAACTAAAACTGAAACTTCCATTTGACCCAGTGATCCCATTTCTAGGAATGTATCCCAAGAAACTAGAAACATGAATCAGGAAGGATATATGCACCCCTATGTTCATAGCAACACAATTCACCATAGCCAAGATTTGGAAACAGCCTAGGTGCCCATCGGCAGACGAGTGGATTAAAAACCGTGGTACATCTACACAATGGAATACTACATTGCAGTAAAGAAGAAGTTCTTACCATATGCAACAACATAGATGTTGTTGGAGAGCATTATGTTAAGTGAAATAAGCCAGGCAGAGAAAGATAAATATCACTCATTTGTGGACTATAATAAACAACATAAATTGATGAACAAAAATTGATCCAGAGACAGAGAAACATCAATCAGAACATCACACCTCAGGGAAGGGAGCAGGGTAAGGGGAAGAGATCAACCAAAAGACTTATATGCATGCATATAAGCCTAAGCAATGGACACAGACAACAGGGGTGGGGGCATGAATGGGAGGTGAGTGGTTATGGGGGTATAAGGTCATGTATGTAATACCTTAATCAATAAATAAAGAAAAAAAGAAAGATATCTAAAACATTCTCCAAATATTTGGAAATTAAACAGCAAACATCTAAATTACTCATGAGCCAAAGAAAAAGTTATAAAGTAATATAGAACATTTTAATTAAATTAAAATAATAACAATATAAAAATTTTAAGACAGAAACATCTGTCTTAAATAGTTTATAATAACTAAATCAGTATTTAGAGGAAGATTTAAAAGTTTAAATGCATTTATTAAAATAAGGAGATAGCAAAATCAATGATTAAAATTTCCATCATAATATGCTAGAAAAAGAAGAGCATATTAAATTTAGAGCAAATAGAAGAAATAATAAAGAGTAGGTACCATTGAAATAAAAAAATAGGGAAAATCAATTAGAGTCAATAATAGTTCTTTTTAAAAAATTAATAAAATTAATTAAAAACAATGCATTTGACTAATGGATATAAAGAATAATTACTAATATCATGACTAATGGTGGGTATTACTACAGATATTACAAGCATTAAAAATAATGAGGTAAAATTATAAATAACTCTTGCTGAAATTGATCTGGTTTGACTAACTGTGCCAATAGCCCAAACAGGACCTGCCACCTATTTTAGTAACAGCCATAAACCTTTGTTTATGGATGGTCTGTGTTGTTTCATGCTATGGTGACAGAGTTGAATTATTACAGCAGGCCCCAAAGCCTAAAATATTTAATATTGGTTCTTTCCCTGACATAGAGTTAATGGAACAATTTTTTAAAAAAAATAGAAATAACTAGACTGATAAAAATAAATAAAGGAATAATAATGCATTTATATTTATTAAGTAAATGAACATCATAATTATAAGATTTTTACAAAATAACCATACTCAAATGTATTTACTGAGGAAATCTATGAACCATTTAAAGGAGAAGTAATTCCAACCCTACTCAAAATTATTCAAAAAATATAGGAGCGCCGAAACCGGTTTGGCTCAGTGGATAGTGCGTCGGCCTGCGGACTGAAAGGTACCAGGTTCGATTCCCTTCAAGGGCATGTACCATGGCTGCAGGCACATCCCCAGTGGGGGGTGTACAAGAGGCAGCTGATCAATGTTTCTCTCACCGATGTTTCTGACTTTCTATCTCTCTCCCTTCCTTTCTGTGAAAAATCAATAAAATATATTTTTAAAAATATATAGGAGGAGGAAATCTTTTAAAACTGATACAATAAACTTAGAATTAACCTAATACCAAAAATAGATAGCAACATTACAGAAAAGGAAAACTACAGACAAATATCCTTTATGAATATAGATATAAATATTCTTAAGAAAAATTACTAAGTCAAATATAGCAATATAGGAAAAGGGTTTTTCTCAGGAATTCAAGACTGATTTAATATTTGAAATAAATTGATGTAATTTACCAGATTAAAAATTTTAACCATGTATTATCATATCAATAAACCTGAAAGATTTACTTAACAAAGCAACAATTCATGATTAAAAGACTTAAATCTTTCAGCAAACTAAAAATAGAATACACTTTTAAACCTGATCACAGGAATTTATAAAAAATATCTAGAGTTAACTTAATATTTTAGGGATGAAAGAAACCAAAATGCTTTCTGCTAAAATTAGGAACAAGACAAGAAGGCCCACTCTCACAGCTTCTACTCAACACTATGATGAAAATCCCAACCAGTAGGCAAAAAATAAAAATTGACAAGATGGAAAGCAGTATGCTATTTTAATGGATATTAAGTATGACTGTGTGTCCTATCTAATAAAAGAGTAATATGCAAATTGACCATACCTCTGCTAAACCCACAAGCCATGTCCACCAGCCAATCAGGAGCGAGTTTGCAAATTAACCCAACAAAGATGGTGGTTAATTAGTATATCCAGGTGTCGATCGAAGACTGAAGACAGCGTAAAAGGAAGCCAAGCGCTGCAGAAGGGAACAAAGCTTCAGAGAAGCAAGCAAGCGGGGCAGGGGAGAAGGAAGGGAAGCAGGTGAGACAGGGGAGAAGGGGGGAAAGAGGCAGGGCAGGGGAGACGGGAGGGAGCCAGGCATAGCAGACAGGAAGGAACGAGACAGAGGAGACGGCAGAGAACAAGGCAGAAGAGAGTGGACGGAGCGAGGCAACAGAGACAGAAGGGAGTGAGGTAGCAGATTGAGAGGGAGCAATGCAACAGAGTTGGGAGAGAGTGAGGCAGAGGATATGGGAGCAGAGAGGCAGCAAAGATGGGTGGGGTGAGGCAGAGGTGATGGGAGGGAGCAAGGCAGCAGAAAAGGGAGGGAGCTTTGCTCAAGGTGCAGGAAGACCTATTGTTGCAGGAAATGTCCTAGAGCATCTACTAAAAAAAGCTACTAGAATTAAAAGGTAAATTTAAGTCTATCATAAAATACAAGTTCAGTACAAAAAATGTGTATTTTTATATAATAGCAATTGAATTAAACAACTGAAATTGAAGTGAAAACTATCTCTCTATATAAAACCCTAATATGCAAATAGACTGAATGTTGGAACAACCTAATAACTGAACCACTAAAGAACTGGTGGCTATGATGTGCACTGACCACCAGGGGGCACGCACGGAACATGGCAGGCATCAGCAGCAGGTGGCAGAGCATGGAGCATGATGGGCATCAGCTACAGCAGGGTGATGGAGCAGGTGAGCGAGGGCACCAGATCAAGGCAGAGTGGCAGTTGTCATTGGGACAAGCCCCTGGTAGTTAATGAAAATTCTTTGCTCCTGCATACCACGGTCCTACCTGATGCTTGCACCTGCTGCCCCTGCAGGTCCTGCCCACACCTACTGCTGGTGCTGGAGCCGCCACTCATGCCTGGTGCCAGCCTCGATCGCTTGGTGCTGTCAGTGGGTGCAAGTGGCGGCTGCCATCCCGAATCACCCCTCAGGGCTTCTCCAACTCCCCCTGCTCCTGAGGGATGATTGAGACTGGCAGCCACCTCTTGCACCCGCTGCCAGCGCTGGCCCTGCTTATACCCACTGCCAGTGTTGGCCCTGCTGGCATCTGAAACCAGCACTGGAGCCACTGCTCACACTCGCTGCTAGGGCCCAGTGCCGGTCCCAATTGCTCAGCACTGTCAGTAGGTGCAAACAGCAGCTTCTGGCCCCAATGGCCCTGAGGGCTTCTCCACCTCCATCTACTTCTGAGGGGTGTTTGGGGCAGCAGCTGCCACTCGCACCTGCTGAAGGGGCCAGCCCCACTCACACCCACTGCTGGTGCCACCCCCAATCACTCCATACTGTCAGTGTGAGTGGGGCTGGTGCTGTCAGCACATGGAATTGGCAGTGGGAATGGGGTTGCTTGCAGACAGATGACCGGGGGCCATGGAGGAAGGGGCTTGGCAGGGGCACAGAGGATGGGCTGAGAACTTCCCCTGTGCCCACTGCAACCTTGCAACCCAAAGTTCCTTTCAAAGGTGCAGGAATTTATGCAGTGGACCCCTAGTTTATATTATAAAAGCAAAGGACCTATGAAAGCTAAGACACTTTTGGAGAGAAAGAGAGAATGAGAACAAACTTGAAAAACATGCACTGCAAGATTTCAGGAATTACTGAAAAGCTACAGTAATAAAATAAAATTAAAAAGTGCAATACTGGCCTAAACATAGGCATGTATATCATGAGTCAATAAACCAGAATAGAAAGCCCAAAAATATATCCACCTTTGTATGGTTAATGAATTTTGAAAGAGATACGAAGTCATTCAAAGAAGAAAGCATAGTCTTTAAATTGTATTTTTAAACTTCATTTATTATTTAGCTTTATTAAGATATAATTGACAATCAATTGTATATATTTAAAATGTACAATATTATAACTTGACATATGCATATTTTGTGAAATTATTGCCAAAATTAAGCTAAAAAACACAATTATTACTTTACATGTTATCATTTTGTGTGTGTGTGCATGTGTCTCTGTGTGTGTGTGTATGATGAAAATATTTAGTCTATACTCTAGCTACTTTAAAATACACAATACAGTATGAACTATAGTCATCATGCTATATATTAGATTCTCAGAGATTATTCATTCTATAACAGAAGACTGGTACCCTTTGACAACACCCTTTTCATACCACAAGCACCTGGTAAGGTAACCATCATGTCACTGTTTCTTTGAGTTTTGCTTTAAAAAAATAGATTTCATATATAAGTAATATCATTTAGTATTTATCTTTCTCTATCTGCCTAATTTCACTTAGCATATGTCATCTAGTTTCATTTATGTTGTTGCATATGGTAGAATATACTAGTAATTCTCAATAATATTCATGTATATATATCCTATCTAATAAAAGAGTAATATGCAAATTGACTGCACCTCTGCTACACCCACAAGCCATGCCTACCAGCCAATCAGGAGCAAATATTCAAATAAACCCCAACCAAGATGGCTGTGGCCACTGAGAGAAGGAAGGAGGCTTGGGTTTCCCCGGTGATGGAGGAAGCCAAGCTTCTGCAGCCCTGGCTGGCCTAGGCCTCCATTCAATGCTGCAAAGTTTCAATTATATAAGGTAAATAAACCCAAACAGAAATGGCTGTCACCACAGAGCGAGCAGAAGGCTTAGCTCCACTTCAGGATACAAAGTTTCAGTTGTAGAACATAAATAAATTCCAGATCCCAGGGCCTCCACTTGGGTCACTGGGGGGTGTGTGGCTGGCCTGAAAACCACAGGGCTCTCGCCCAGGCCATCTCATGTCCAAAGGGAACCCCCATCCTGATACGGGACACCCTTCAGGGCAAACCAGCTGGCCCTCATCTGTGCACCAGGCTTCTATTCTATCTAATAAAAAAGTAATAT
Source organism: Antrozous pallidus (assembly GCA_027563665.1). Lineage (NCBI taxonomy): Eukaryota > Metazoa > Chordata > Mammalia > Chiroptera > Vespertilionidae > Antrozous > Antrozous pallidus. The sequence goes on from CM050515.1 coordinate 7,815,423, forward strand.
GCAGATTTACCATCACTCCAACACACAAGACGGCTGCCCCAATGTGGTCAAAGATCCTACCCCCATGTGGACACAAAATGGCCACCACAAGATGGCCAGCAGGAGAGGACCGTAGGGAGGTTCCAGGCCATGCAAGGAAGGGCAGTTGTGGGCCATCAGGTCAGCAGGGGAGGGAAGATGGGAGGGACCAAGCCTGCAATTTAGGCTGACAGGGGAGTGGTTAGGGAATGATCAGGCTGGCAGGCAGAAGTGGATAGGGGCAATCAGAAAGGCAGGCAGGTGAGCAGTTGGGAGCCAGCAATCCTGGATTGTGAGAGGGATGTCTGACTGCCCATTTAGGCCCACAGATTGAATCTAAATAGGCAGTGGACATCCCTCAAGGGGTCCCAGATTGGAGAAGGTGCAATGGCTGGGCTGAGGGTCACTCGTCACCCCCCGTGCATGAATTTTGTGCACTGGGCCTCTAGTATAATCATATCTTTATTAATTCACCTATTAAAAAACAAGTTGTTTTGATATTTTGGTTATTGTGACTAATGTTACAATGAAGGTGGGAATGCTGATATCTTTTGAGATGCTGATTTTACTTTCTTTGGATATATACTACTCAGAAGTAGAATTGGAAGAGTAATGTTAATAACATTTTAAATTTCTTGTGGAATCTCCATTTTCGTTTTCTACTTTCTCCACATCCTCACCAACACATATATCTTTTCTTTTTGATAAATCCATCCTAATAGTTGTGACATGATATCTTAATATGGTTTTGATTTGCATTTTCTTTATGACTAATAAGGTTATTTACTTTTTTATGTTCCTATTATAGTCCAGTGCATGACATTTGTGCACTGGGGAGGGGTCCTTCAGCCCAGCCTGCATCCTGTCAAGGATGTCCACCTGTTGGCTTAAGCCTGCTCCCCACAGGAGCTCCCTGTGAGAGCGCCACTCAGCCAGAAGCCTGGTTCTCTGCTTTTTAGTGGCAGGGAGAGGCTCCTGCCACTGCTGGGGCTCTCGGGAGCCACAAGCCTGGCTCCCACAGGGGGAGCACAATGACCAACAGGGGATAGTTCCTGCATTGAATGTCTGCCCCTTGCTGGTCAGTGTGCATCATAGCGACTGGTTGTTCTGTTGTTTGGTCTATTTGTATATTAGCCTTTTATTATATCCTAGAGGCCTGGTGCACAAAATTCATGCACGGCGGGAGGGAGTAGGGGATGTCCCTTAGCCCAGCCTGCACCCTCTCCAATCTGGGACCCCTCAAGGAATGTCTGACCGCTTGTCTAGGTTGGGCAATCAGACATCCTTCTCACTTCTCACAATCCAGGACTTCTGGCTCCAAACTGCTCACCTGCCTGCCTCCCTGATTGCCCCTAACCGCTTCTGCCTGCCAGCCTGATCATCTGCTAGCCACAACCCTGCCAGCCTGATTGATGTCTAACTGCTCCCCTGCCAGCCTGTTTGTCTCCAACTTCCCTCCTCTGCTGGCCTGATCACCCCTAACTGCTCTCCCCTGCAGGCTTGATCCCCCCAACTGCCCTCCCTTGCAGGCCTGGTCCCTCCCAACTGCCCTCCCTTCCAGAGCCTGGAACCTCCAACAGCCTTCTCTTGCTGGCCACCTTGTGGTGGCCATCTTGTGTCCACATGGGGGCAGGATCTTTGACCACATGGAAGCAGCCCTCTTGTGTGTTGGAGTGATGGTCAATCTGCACATTACTCTTTTATTAGATAGGATAGAGGCCTGGTGCATGGGTGGGGGCCAGCTGATTTGCCCTGAAGAGTGTCCCAGATCAGGGGGGAGGTTCCCTTGGGGTGAGAGGCGGCCTGGGCAAGGGACCTGTGGAGGTTTGTAGGCCAGCCACACCTCCCGATGACCCAAGCAGAGGCCCTGGGATCTGGGATTAATTTATGTCTACAATTGAAACTTTGTAGCCTGGAGCAGAGCCAAGCCTTCTGCTCTCTCTGGGGCAGTAGCCATTTCTGTTTGAAACATTGTAGCCTAGAGTGGAGGCCTAGGCCAGCAATGACAGGCTGAAAGTTCGGCTTCCTCCATTGCCAGGGAAACCCAAGCCTCTGTTCTCTCCAGCTCAGTGGCTGCCGCCATTTCTGTATCTTTTATAACTGAAACTTTGTAATATTGAATGGAGGCCTAGGCAGGTGGAAAGCTTGGCTTCCTCTGTTGCCGGGGAAACTCAAGCCTTCCTCCTGCTCTCAGTGGTGGCAGCCATCTTGGTTGGGGTTTATTTGCATAATCTGCTCCTGATTGGCTGGTGGGCGTGGTTGTGGGCATGGCAAAGGTGTGGTCAAATTTGCATATCACTCTTTTATTAGATAGGAGGATTGGCCATTTGTATGTCTTCTTTGAAAAACTGTCTATTCAGGTCCTTTAACTCACACTTTAAAATTGTTTTGTTTATTTTTTATATTGAGTTTTTTACATTTTCAATATGTTTTGGATATCACCCCTTGTCAGATAGATGGATTGCAAATATTTTATTCTATTTTGTAGGTTGTCTTTTCATTTTGTTGATTGTTTCCTCTGCTGATGAGATTTTCAGTTTGATGTAGATACATGTTTTTTGTTTGTTTGTTTTTTTGCTTTTGCTTCATGTGCTTTTGATGTCCAAAAAATCATTATCACAACCAATGTCAAGAATACTTTTCTTCTAGTTGTTTTATGGTTCCAAGTCTTACATTAAAGTCTTTAATCCATTTCAAGTTAATTTGGGTTAGCAGTATTAAGTTAGGAGTCCAGTTTCTTTCTCTTTTTTTTTTTGCACATGGTATTCTAGTCTTCCCAGCATTTTTTGTTGTTGTTGAAGAGATTATTTTTCCTCATTTTGTGTTCTTGCCACTTTTGTCAAAGAATATTTGAATTTATAAATGTGGGTTTATATCTGGAATGTCTATTCTGATCCATTGGTTTATGTGTTTTTAACCCAGGACCATACTGTTTCAATTATTACAGCTTTGTAATATAGTTTAAAATCAGAAAGTATAATACTGCCAGTTTTGTTCTCATTTTCAAGATTGCTTTTCCTACTTGGGATTTTTCATGGTTACACACAAAATTTAAAATTGTTTTTTCTTCTTCTAGTTTTTGTGAAAATGCTAATGGAGTTTTAATAGAGATTGCATTTAATCTGCAGATGATTTGGGGTAATATAAACATTTTAACATAATTAATTATTTATGTCTATAAACATTTATATCTTTCCATTTATTTTTGTCTTTCTTAGGGCTTTTATTAGTGTTTTATAGTTTTCAGTGTATAGATCTTTCACCTCCTTGGTTATATTTATTTCTAACAATTTTATTGTTTTTGATGTTATTTTAAATAGAACTTTTAAAAATTTATCTTTCTGATAGAATGTATAAAAATACAACTGATTTTTGTACATTGATTCTTTATCCTGCAACTTTATAGTTCATCCATTAGTTTTAACACTTTATTAGTTTAGCATCTATTAGTTTTATGATTTTCTTTATATAAGATTATGTCATTTGCAAACAGGAACTATTTTACTTATTTATTTTTTATTTAAATACTTATAATTTCTTTTTCTTGATTAATTGTTCTGGCTGGGACTTCTGTTACTTTGGTGAATAAAAGTGGTAAAAGTAGGAACCCAACTCTTATTCCTGATCTTAGAGGAAAAACATTCAGCTTTTTATCACTGAGTATTATGTTAGCTGCTTGTTTAACATATACAGCCTTTATTTTGTTGTGGTACATTCTTTCTATACTTAACTTGTTGAAATTTTTTAATTATAAAACAATGTTGATTTTTTCAAATGCTTTTTCTGCATCAATTGAAATATCATGTGATTTTAATTCTTTATTTTGTTAATGTTTTATATCACATTTATTGATTTGTATATGTGGAACCATCCTTGTATCATAGGGACAAGTCCAATTTGATCATGGTATATGATACTTTTAATGGAAAGATAGTTTTTTAAACAAATGCTGCTGTTATTTGTGGATAAACATGTTAAAATGTAAAAATGTGTATCACAATTCTTGCTCCAAAATTAATTGGAAGTGGACCATAGACCTAAATGTAAAGGTTAAATCTATAAAGTTTCTAAACTGATTGGTGTACTGTATTCCAATAGCCAAATCTGGCCATGTCCATTTACTTATGTATTGTCAGTGGATGCTTTTGTGCTACAATAGCAAAATGAGTAGTGGTCTGGCCTTAAAAGCCAAAAATATAACTTATATTGCCTTTTACAGAAAAAAATTTGCCGATCACTGCTAAAAGAACACATAAATGCCCTAACTGGTTTGATTCATTGATTAGAGTGTTGGCTATTAAATTGGGTTTAATTCCAGTCAAGGTCACATACCTCAGTTGCAGCCTCAATCCCTGACCCTAGTCAGGGTGCATGTGGGAGGCAACCAATCGATGTGTCTCTCTTACATGGATGTTTCTCCCTCTCTCTGTCTCTACCCGTCCCTTCCACTCTCTCTGAAAATCAATGGGAAAATATCCTCAGGTGAGGATTAACAAAAATAAAATAAAATAAAATGACACATAAATGAATATCTTAATGACTTTGGTTTATTAGAATACAAAAAGCATCTCTCTATATAAAAGCCTAACATGCAAATTGTCCCCACAGGATTTTGACCTGGAGACCGATCACTCACTATGATATGCACTTGATACCAGGGGGTGGTGTGGAATGAAGGAAGGCCCCAGCCAGCAGCTGGCAGGCTGGGACAGGAAGCCCCAGCCAGCAGCCAGAAAGAAGGCCCTAGCCAGCATCCAGTTGGCCCCGATTATCCCTGATTGCCAACCAGGCTTAGGGACCCTAACAGTGCATGAATTTTGTGCACTGGGTCTCTAGTTAATAATAAAATAAAAAGAAATAATTAGATTTTATTAAAATAAAAAATTGTTATTCTTCTAAAGGCACCATTATGAAAATAGAGAGATAGAGAAAAAGAGACAGAGAGAGGAAAGAGACTGGGAAAACTAGTAATTGCATTACCTATCTCTGATGAAAAACTTGCATTCAGATAATGAAATACTTGCAGAAGGCAATAATAAATAAAATGATCAAAAAACAGTGGGAAAACATAATTAAGACAACTGACAATACCAAATGTGGGCGAAGATGTGGAGCAAATGGAATTCTCATCTAAAATAAAAGCATAATATGCTAATTAGATCAGATAGCCGAACGACTTTCCGGACATCATTCTGGATGTCGTTCTGGACAAAGCTGGGAAGGTGGGGGCTGAGGCAGAGGCAGTTAGGGGCAATCAGGCAGATAGGTGAGTGGTTAGGGGCAATGAGACAGGAAGGTGAGTGGTTAGGGGCAATGAGGCAGGCAGACAGAGTAGTTAGTGGCAATCAGGCAGGCAGGCCAGTGGTTAGGAATCAGCAGTCTTGGAATGCCAGAGGAATGTCCCAGATTGCGAGAAGGTGCAGGCTGGGCTGAGGAACTCATGCAAGAAATTTCGTGCACTGGGTCTATTGTGTATTGATAATGGGCATAGATTTAAAATTGTCTCAGCATTTGGAAAAAAAAATTTGTTTCTCACAAAGTCACACCATACCTTCAAAGCACCCAACAATTGTATTGCAAGAGAAATGAAACAAAGACTTGAACTAAAATTTTATGACAGTTTTATTCCTAGTAGACAAAAAATAAACCACTCAAGATTTTTATCAATTGTACACAGAAAAACAAAATGTGGTATATTCATACGATAGTATATTACTCAGCTATAAAAAGGGGGAAAAAAACCCTGATATATACCAAAATATGAATGAATATCAGAAACATTGTGCTGAGTGAAAGAAGCCTTGTACAAAAAAATATTCTATATGAATCAATTCATATAAAATTCTTAAGAAAAATCAGATTAATCTGTAGTGACAGAAAGTGCATCAATTTTGGAGTTGGAAGTAGGGGTTGGGTTGGAATTGACTGTAAAAAAATAACAGGGAGCTCTTAAAAGTTTATAAAATGTTTAATTGAGGTGTTGGGCACACAGATGTATATCTTTGTCCAAACATATTGAACTTTCTTTAAAGAGGTACATTTTATTATATCCATTTTATTGTAAATCAACCTCAGGGAGCAGCCTCCCATACATCTGAGAAACTGAGTTAAACACACCATTCACTCTCACCCAGGGAAGGAAGGAGGCCTGCTTGCCCCATCCCCAGCTGCAGAAGTCTTTTGCATAGATTCTGAACCTAACTGAAGGAATCTCCCCTCTTTGAATTTATGCCAAACTTCCTTTGTTTAGTCCTCTGTAGACATTAAAAGTGGCTCCCTTTTCTCAAAATAAAAGCTTGCAGGCTTGAGGAAAATAATTAAATCATTTATCTGAGGTCAAGCCAAACAGTATTTACTAAGTTTTGTATCCGGCGTTCCGGGCACATTGTCTGTGAGCATGTGAAGATGATCCTCCGCAGGAGACAAAATCCTCAACCAACAGCAACCAGATATTGGTACTTAAGAAGAAAAGCTGAAAATCAAAAAATATAACATGTTCTAAGGGTTTTAAGAATTCAGAAAACTGAAAAAGCATCCTCAGTTGGATAGTCAGATAAATTTTTATGAAGATGAAATTTAAGTAAGATTGGAGCAACCTAAATGCCTTTAAATATTCTTCCTGGGAACATTAGTCTATCCCTTGGGTCATTTCAAATTCTCTTCTCCGGAACCCACAGGAAAATTTGGGTATAAAGCTGGTGCTAGGGTATGCCTGAGAGAGTTTACTGAAAAACTATGCAAAATGGGCTTCTTTCTAGATCACAGCTGGGAGAGTTTTGTGGGGATCCAGAGAATAGTTTCCTACTTTGAGTTTGTTTTTACCTCCTTATTTTCCATTTTCTCGCTCTGCAGTTCAGTATGCTGTGGGAATATCAAGATCCTGAGAGCTACAAAAGTAAGCTCTTCCTACCAGATATTTTCTTGCTGTATCTGGTATGAAGAAAATGTCACACGTACCAGAAAAAAAAATGGCAAGATTTATAAGTAGGTATCATTAGTAGAGAATATGCTAGGAACATAGACTGTTATGTCAGTCTTCTGATCCTCAGCTTTATTAGGCTTTGGTTATAATTAAGATGAAGCTGCTCCAAAAGTGAAACTGAGAAAAGTACTCTGCCTACAAATGTTTACTTCATAGGAGTATCAAAGTTCCTAAAGGGCCAATATTTCTCTTCCCACTGATCATTGTTACATCTGACATTGGTTGATCTATATTGAAACAGGCATTTATAGCCAAGTGACTATATGTTTTATTAACTTATAGGAATAAACACACCTCAACTTCACTTAGTTGTGCAGGACCTAGGGTAGTTGAAAATAATTATTGTTGTTCTTGGCAAGATTCACCATGGGCTATATGATAATTTTAAATTTCTAAAAAATATAGGCTGTTATAGATGCTATCACATCGTCCTAATGAGCTACTCTTGCATTCTTATAAAACTCCCAAATTTCATTTGTAAATTAAGGAGGTACTTATAGAAACCTAAAATTAGCTCTAAATGTACTATATAGAAGAGATTAACATATTCTCTTTTGAATTCATCAGAGTACCTAATTTTGCCTGATGGAGAAAAATGGCCTGAAAGAAAAGGTGCTTACTCTGCCTTTTATACCAACACTAGAGGCCAGGTTCACAAAATTTGTGCACTCGTAGAGGTCCCTCATCCCAGCCTATGTCCTCTCATAGTCCACAAGCCCTCAGGGGATGTCCTACTGCCAGCTTAGGTCCCCTCTCCCCCCAGGGCTTCTGGCTGAGTGGCACTCTCCCTGTCTGAGTGCACTGACTGCCAGGGGGAAGCTCCTGCATTGAGTGTCTGGCCTCTGGTGATCAGTGTGCATCATAGTGACTGGTTGTTTCAACATTTGGTTGATTTGCATATTAGCCTTTTATTACATAGGATGGGAGGGACTGACAGAGGTCAGAGGGGAGGGGGATGGACATAGACAAAAGTGTGGTGATGACCAGAGGTTGGGGGGAGGGGGGTCTGGGTAGAGGAGGAAAAAGGGGGGAAATGGGAGACATCTATAATAGTGTCAACAATAGAAAAAAACAACAATGATATAGCACTATACTACACATCTATTAGGAGAAAAAAAAAGATACATTATGAACTATGTATTTATTGCTTTGATAAAATTAAAACATTTAAAAAGAATTTTTCCAGAAAGGAGTGTTGTTGAATTGTATTATTATTATTATTATTATTATTATTATTATTATTATTAAGCTAAGGCAGCTGCAGAGTGCCTGTGAAGGCTGGATTTATTTTGGGGCAGAGAGCAAGCAAGTTGCAACCAGCAGCATTTTGGATAACCTACCTGAAATGATTTAAAAGAAAAAGGGACAGCTTCCCCAAGCCTACAGTTATTTGTAATTTATTTTCTTATTCTAAATAAAGTCATTTTTAAACTTATTTTAACCCCCCCTTCCCAATTAGTTCTTTAGGTTCAGTAAACTTTAGACCTCACAAAACCTGCTAGTTACTGGGGATTGGGGTCCCCAAAGGAGTTTGGATCCATTCATTAAATTTATTTGCTCCTTTTAATTCTTGTTGTAGAGGGAGTGTTCTTTACTCAGTAATTTTTATAATAATAATTGTATTGAACCTTGCTCCTTCAGTGGTTGTTTATGGATTTACCTTACTGGGAACTCACAGAGACTTAAACCCTTTGAATTTAGGGACAAAGCTGTATTGTGTTTCTATAATACAGGCACAAAGTTAATACAACTTTTATAAATATTTGTCAAAGAAACAGATAAATTTCAGTGCTATGAGGCATTACCTTTCCTTCTGCTCCATCTCTTCACTGAGACTTTTATGCAAAGCATAAGGCTGAGGTGATGAGCAGGTAGAGGAGAGTAAAGTTGCATTTTCCAAACCCTAGATCCCATACTTTGATTTTACATAGTAGATGCATTTCTGAATGCCATTTTGAATTGGCTTTATTAGATTTTGCTAATATCAACTCCCTTTACTCATAGAGATTACTTTTAATTATGTTTAAATGTTTTGTACTATGAGGTGCAAAATATTTTGCTTATTTTAAGAAGCTTTGTGAATTCTTTCTGTAGTAAAGTGAATAATCAACATGGTAAGTCTGTTTGGGGGGTCTGCTTAAAAGGGGGCACACCAGTACTAAATTTGACTCCAATAATGACTAATTCTCGCACCGCGTGTGGAGTTAGATGACTGTTGGACATAACCATTTCTTTTGGGTCCCTTTGCTACCATAGCACCTGCTTCAACCAGAGGCAGTGTCTTGACCCTCCATGACCTCTTTGTCATGGTGTCCATGGGGCATCTATTGCCTGAGGCCTTGGCAGTCAGCCAGATGGTGGCAGCCCAGACAAATGCATGTCAGGGGCAGGGTCCCATCAGCAGAGGTGGGGCAGGAAGGTACAGAAGGAGGGGAGCTTTCGGGCAGGCCAGCTGAACTCAGTGGACTCACACCAGCAGCTTCCCTCCTCCTCTCCTCTCCTACTTGGCCAGCATCCAGAAGGCTGAGGGGAGTGGCAGCCCCTGGCAAAGCCAGATGCATGCTCCAGAGGGTGGAGAGCCTAAGACACTGGTCCTGGCTGGGTGGACAGGCACTTCTTCCCCAGCTTTCAGGAGGTGTGGAGGTGGGGATGCATCCCAGCCTTTGTGCTGGGACAGGGCCTAGAAAGGAGAAAGGCTGCCCCTCCCCCACGTCTGGGTGGAATGTTGCAGGGGAGGGGCTGTGGATCCCCAGCCCAGATCTACCCTCCCAGGGGCAGGTAGTGAACTCAGCTGCTGCCAAGGCCACTGGACCTTCAGGGGAAGGAAGGAGCATCTGGGCCCACCCCACAGCGGGCCCCTGGAGTGGGTGTCTGAGTGGCTGGCGGGCAACAGGTGATGAGAGTAGGTGAACAAACTGGCCCCAGGTGTGATCCGTGCGAAAAACTTCTGCCCAGGCAGTGCCGGGGTGCAGAGTTGTGGCAGATAATAAAACGCTGACCTCTGTGGCCTTGACACTGGTGCACAGGGTCTGAGAACCCGGCGGGGTGCAGGACACACCTCTCCTGCTTCCACCTAGCATAAGCCCTGCCATGCCATGAGAACCACTGCGCCCCACCCTGTCTCCACATGCCACTGCTCAGGGCTGCAGGAGGGACTGAGAGGTGATCAATGCACCTCATAGTGACCGGTTGTTTAGGTGTCATGGTTGTCACAGTCATCAAAGACACTGGCTATATATATATATATATATATATATATATATATATATATATATATTTGTATATATATTTGTATATATATTTGTATATATATATATATATATATATATATATGCCCAGTGCATGAAATTCGTGCATGTGGGGGGTGTCCTTTAGCCCAGCCTGCACCCTCTCCAATCTGGGATCCCTTGAGGGATGTCCAACTGTCCTTTTAGACCCGATCCTACTGGGATCGGGCCTAAATGGGTAATCGGACATTCTTTCCACAATCCAGGACTGCTGGCTCCAAACTGCTCATCTGCTTGCCTCCCTGATTACCCCAAACTGCTTCGGCCTGCCAGCCTGATCACCCCCTAACCACTACCCTGCCAGCCTAATTGATGTCTAACTGCTCCCCTGCCAGTCTGTTTGCCCTCAACTTCCCTCCTCTGCCAGCCTGGTCACCCCTAACTGCCCTCCCCTGCAGACTTGATCACCTCCAACGGCCCTCCCCTGTTGGCCAACTTGTGATGGCCATCTTGTGTTCATATAGGGTCAGTATCTTTGACTACATGGGGGCAGCCCTCTTGTGTGTTAGAGTGATTGTCAATCTGTATATTTCTCTTTTATTAGATAGGATAGAGGCCTGGTGCATGGGTTGGGGACAGCTGGTTTGCTCTGAATGGTGTCCCAGATCAGGGTGGGGGTTTCCTTGGGGAGAGGAGCAGCCTTAGTTAGAGGCCTGTGGAGGTTTGCAGGCTGACCACACACCCCCAACAACCCAAGTGGAGGCCCTGGGATCTGGGATTAATCTATGTCTACAATTGAAACTTTGTAGCCTGGAGCTGAACCAAGCCTTCTGCTCTCTTCAGGGCGGCAGCCATTTCTATTTGAAACTTTGTAGCCTAGAGCGGAGGCCTAGGCCAGCAATAGCAGGCAGAAAGCTTGGCTTCCTCCATTGCCAGGGAAACCGAAGCCTTTGTTCTACCCAGCTCAGTGGCCATTTCTGTATCTTTTATTACTGAAACTTTGTAACATTGAGTGGAGGCCTAGGCAGGCAATGGCAGGTGGCTTGGCTTCCTCTGTTGCCAGGGAAACCCAAGCCTTCTTCCTGCTCTCAGTGGTGGCAGCCATCTTGGTTGGGGTTTATTTGCATAATCCACTCCTGATTGGCTGGTGGGTGTGGTGTGTGGGTGTGGCGAAGGTCAAAATTGCATATTACTCTTTTATTAGATAGGGTATAGGACTGGTGCATGGATGGGAGCCAGCTGGTTCGCACTGAATGGTATCCAGGATCAGAGTGGGGGTTTCTTTGGGGCATGGGGCACCCTGAGTGAGAGGCCTGTGGTGGTTTGCAGGCTGGCCCTGCCCCCCATCGACCCAAGTGGAGGCCCTGGTATGTATCTTCTACAATTAGAAACTTTGTAGCCTGGAGCAGAGCCAAGCCTTCTGCTCGCTCCATGGCTTCTGCCATTTCTGTTGGGATTCTATAACTGAAACTTTGTAACCTTAAGTGGAAGCCTGAGCTGGCAAGGGCAGGCAGAATGCTTGGCTTTCTCCATTGCCAGGGAAACCCAAGCCTCACTCCTACTCTCTGTGGCTGCAGCCATCTTAGTTGGGTTTATTTGCATATTCACAGGGCATGGCTTGTGGGCATGGCTTGTGGGTGTAGCAGAGGTGCAGTCAATTGGCATATTACTCTTTTATTAGATAGAATATAGATTACCCATCCATGGACCAGATTATAAGGGGTCAGAGCATTTGAGCTTCATGTGCTTTACTCCAATTAGAGAAAATTATTTAGGTCCGTATTTGGTGAGGGTGATGATGTTGTTCTTCGCTTGTTTCTTCTTTCCTCTCTCCTCTCTCTTCTCCTCCTCCTTTTTCATCTTCTTTTCATTGCTCTTTGTTAATTCCTGTTCTGCTAGTTTTTTTACTCTTTGGCTCTGGTTCTCATTCCCATACACAATTTTTATCCCTCGGAATTTTATCCATGTATGATTTCTTTCTAAAGGGAAAATATATTCACTTCTGACTGCCTATCTTGACTGTTTGATACCTTAATTTTATGCTATTTTAGCTCTAGTTCAAAGACTACTCTTTCGAGGTTGAAGAGTGAGGGACTGAAAACACAGGAAAGATAAGGTTAGAAGTTTAGAGCGCACTGGAGAGATCAAGGCAGAAATATCCCAGTGGAAGCAAGAGCCCCGGGCCCAAGAGAGGGATGTGAGGCTGACTTGATCTGGTATAGGGGACTGATTAGGTACCTAGGCTTTATCACTAGAAAAAGAAAGAATTGATCCCTTACCTTTCAAGTTTACCCAATTGGGCAACAGTAGACTTCAGGAGTGAAAATATAATCAGAAAGATATAACAAGTGAAATTATAAAAATAAAATTTCTGCCGAGACCGGTTTGGCTCAGTGGCTAGAGCGTTGGACTGGGGACTGAAGGGTCCAGGGTTCGATTCCGGCAAGGGCATGTACCTTGGCTGCGGGCACATCCCCAGTAGGGGGTGTGCAAGAGGCAGCTGATCGATGTCTCTCTCTCATCGATGTTTCTGACTTTCTATCCCTCTCCCTTCCTCTCTGTAAAAAATCAATAAAATATATTAAAATATATATATATAAATAAATAAATAAAATAAAATTTCTGTTTGCAAACAGAAAAGTATTTCTTAGATATAGGGGATTATCATGATAAGCCCTACCTACTCTCAGTTTCCTCATATGTGAATTGAATATCACAACTTATTTTGTAGGATAATAGATAATCTCATGAGATAATAGGCATAAATGTGCTTCATAATATACCTGAAAAATAAGTTGTTGGAAAAAGCAGACTTCTTCTTGTAGACTTCTCCTTCTCAATCAAATTGAATAAAACAAATATATGTATATGCATTATTTTAACTGCAAAGAAGATTTTTTTAAAAAACAACAACAAAGGTAGCCAGAAACTATGAAAAATTCTAAAAGACTACAGAGGGAACATCAGCCAGGGAGAGAGGCTGGAAGGCAAAACAAGCATCGGAGAAAGCTGTAACATACAAGTAGGAGAAACACTGAGCAAGCTCCCTGCCTAGAGATGGTAGAACCTGGAAGTACATTGCTACAAAAAACCACAGTGAAGAGTGATGAGTTGTGCTGCCTCGGGAGGAAGCGTGGGAATGGGCCCACACATAGCTCTCCATAACCCACAAGAAATAGTAGTAGTCACATATATATATGACTCATAAAAGAGAAGTGACTGTGAGATCTTAGGAAAGATAATTATAGAGCCTTGGCTTGCTTGCAACTCCCAGAAAGTACAGTGTGGCACCATATGGCAAGTGAAATGGTGAGGTGCCCTGTGCGACAGCATGCCTAACTGCTCCCCAAAGTGCCCAGGAAGCTCAAGTCAAGCAACAACACAACAGAGGCAACTAACAGAATTACTAGGAATTTCAACTACAGAAAAAGGCACTCAAATGCAAACTCTCAATATATAACATCATGAAAGAGAAACAATAAATGTCAACAAATGGAAGAATTTGCACAAAATCCACAGAATCAATAGAACAATGAGAAGAAGACTTACAGAAAAAAGACCAACATAAGATTTTTCAAATGATAAATAAATAAAACATTTGGGGCAATTTCTTATATAGAAAGAAAATAATTGTGAATCTGCTTGGCAAACAGAAAGCTATTTGGGTAGTGGTCTCTAGAAATCTATTGTTTTCCTAATAAAATTGGACATGTTGTCCTTCTCCTTATCCTATCCCCTTCTTCCTTAATATATGTGGAACATATACTTAATGAATACATATATGTAAACCATTTGCAACAATGAAAACTAATACCGCATGGTAAGGGTTGCAGACTAGTAATGTAGAAGGAGTTTTTAATCACTTCTTTGAATAACTGTCCCAGCCTAAGACCTCTCATCTCCAGCTTCATACTATATTGAAAAGAATCTCTATTTTGTCAGACCTCACATACTAGGCTCATTCACCAATTGTTACTCAGGAAGCCAAACACAACTCCTAACCCATAAAAGATAGAATTCTATATTTAGCCAAACTCTCATTTAAGAGGTAGAATAAAATAAACATATTTTCAAGCAAAATGTAGGAAGTTAAACATTCATAGACCTCTGAAAAAATTACAAGGAAATATGCTCCACAAGAGAGAAAGGAAATGCAAGAAGCAATAGAATGATACAGTATTATTGCAAAAGTTAAAAATGTTATAACAAAATAAAAATATGCTAAATGTAAAGTAATTCATACTTTAATTTGTCAATATTAGTCACTAAAATGATCAATGATTTTTCAATTATATATAAGATGAGAGTCAACATTTATCATTTAAAAATATGATTTCATGTAATTATATATTGATTCAAAATATTCAGTACACTCTACCTTCCCAGAAAATAATCTAAATTAGGGAGATAGAGATAGAGATGAGAGAGAGAGAACACTGACAATCTGGATCTAAAAAACTCTGAGCTATTCCCCAAACTCCTTCTACGTACCCATCAAAGTAGAGATATTTTAAATACTATAATAGTATTCAACATTAATTTATGCATTTATTCTTGAAAACTAGGATTGGAACTTAAATGTCATTCAACAGGTTGAAGACAGTGAGGGCAAGAGGAAGAGGAGAACAGAGCAGTAAACATTTACTGAGTGCTTAGTTCATGCTAGCCCTGTGCTCGGCGCTTTGCATGCATTATTTCCTTTTTTAAAATATAGCCTCTCTCTGTGCTCTGCAGGTGAAGATTTGGGTAGTTCATAGGTCAGTGGGGTGGCAGGTGAATTCAGCAGCTCAGCAACAGGGTCAAGAAGGAGTGAGGACCTCTTCAACTATTCTCTGATTGGGGAAAGCTGCAGGACATGCAGACCCACAGCTGCTGAGGTCATGCATTTGAGCTCTTTCCTCCTCCACTTTCCATTTGCTTTTATGGAGCATGATAAATGGACCTCTTTAAAACCCTGCCTCACATAGATCTTTAACAGATTTTGTTTACTTTGGCTGGCTGGGGAAAAACAAGAGGGAAGATGTACGATAGAAGAAAAGCAAGTAAAATTGACTTCCAACATCTAGTTAGAGGAATCTTTCTCTCTGATTTTATTCTCAAAAAAAGCACCTACCACATTAGCTTGCTATATATCCCATTTTTGTATAGGACCCAAATGAAGAAAGGCATGAGGATACAGTAGAGAGAGGGTAAAGACAGAGTATGGGAGGCAAGAAAACATCTGTTTACTCTTTTTTGCTGTTTCTATAGTGTGATGCTGATTTGCCCTTTCTCATGGACTATTATTTATAACTTTATCAGAACTTTTCTCCCCCTTCATTCATCCACATTGTTATCACATATTTTAGGGGCAGATTTGGGGACTTCCTTGTGCCATTTTCTCTCATTTTACTTCTATGTCACTAGTCATCAGCAAAATGCACATTTTCATGTCTAAAGGTTAAGAATTCCTTGCCCCCCTGGTGTTGCTCAGTGGTTGAGCATTGACCTATGAACCAGGAAGTTATGGTTTGATTAAGATTAGGTCACATGCCCAGGTAGTTGGCTCTGTCCCCATTGTGGGGGGTGCAGGAAGCAGCCAGTCAATAGTTCTCTCTCATCATTGATATTTCTATTTCTCTCCCTCTCTTTCCTCTCTGCAATAAAAAATATATATATATATGTATTTAAAAACAAATTCCTTGACTAACAGGTGAGCAATCTAGCAGGTTACTCAGAGAGGACTGCAATTTAAGGTATGTAACAGAGTTTTAAACAGCCATTTCCAGTGTAAAATTTTAAGTTGGAATTAGAGATTTCATAGATTGAATAATTTTTTTCTAAGGTTTTCAAGTCCTATTCCATATTAGCTTCTTCAATTCTTTAAGTTGGTCTTATCTCCTGGTTGCCTTCATTTTTATATCTCTCTCCAGCAAGGCCCCTTTTTCTCTATCCTTCTGGAATTAGGCCTGGCTTTTTAGCTGCCTGTCCAGAGCAGATAACATGACTTTTTGAGCAATGATTGAGGATTTGAACCTGAGATACTCCTCTGTCCACAGAAAGCTCCCCCTGGACTTTTATTCCCTCTTTATTCATGCGATTAATACGGTGAAAGTAGGGAAAACTAGGTTTTGAGGGCACCAAGTTGAAAACATGCACTAGCTGTATGAGTTTTGAAAAGTCACTGTACCAATCTGTGCATATCATTTCTCTGATAAATGATGGAGTTGGCCTGGCTGCATCTGTAGCAACTGAGGATAAATGTGACTAGCCTTTAACTTGCATTGTTTAAGTAGCTTCCACATAAAGGTTATAGAATTTGAGAAATGATGCATCTTAAAGTCTATTTTGGCTTGAGCAGGGCACGTATAAATAGATATATGAATATATAGATAATTCAGATGTCTTTCTTGAAAAAAATGAAAGTTCAATTTCTTTATAATTTGGCATGTTGTTAAAAGTATGAAAAAACAAGGAGAAATGATGCCTCTCTCCTCCACATTGCACAGCTCAGTCTAGATGAAACATTGTATAATGTGGCCTATGACATGGGCATTATTTCTGCCCCAACACCTCTGCACCTTGGATTCTGCTCCATCCTTTGTCCCCTGGTCTGCCCACAACATGTATTTTATTAGTGCTTGTATGTTGAAAGCAGAAAGAATGGGACCTTTGTAAGGCCTGATAGTGACAATAGTGTTGGCCAATTGATGGTCTGCCTGAAAGTCCCAGGGTCCCCATCTGATGGATGGACCCACTGTGTGAGCCATGCACTCCACAGCTGATGCTTAGACAGAGGTTCTTCTGGGGTCACAGGCAGTCATTCAGCTTGAGAGAACTTTGCCCTGGCTAAGGGATCACTGCTGAGCCTGTCTCCACTAGAAATTTTGCTCTCACGGTTTTTATTGGTCTGGTAACTAGTGTTGACACTGTGTTATTTTTCAGGAGGTTTTTTCCTCTGGACAGTATCTTTGTGACAGTGGGCACTGCAGTTGTGACAGTAACACGCATGTAATTAAAGTAACAGCAAGCTCTTCAAGCCTAATGATGTAGATATTGCTGTGGTCACAAGATCTGGAGGAGTTGGCCAGACAACTTGTCAGTGGCTATAACTCTCCCCTCCCCTGCCCCCCAGCGCCAGCATTCCCCTTTCCTTTCTGTCTTAGAGCTTTGTTTCAGACAAGTTGCCTGTGGCAGTGGGTTGGGAATATGACTCTGAAGGGGCTTCAGCCCACACAGGGACGTGTGTGACAAATTATTCTGACAAGGCTGCCACTACAATATTAGCAGCTCATTAGAAGAGATGGGTGAAACTCATCTCAGCTTTGATCTATTTTCTGCTGGCATTTCAAGGCTTTAAGGATCCCGTCTTCCCTACCCCCTCCCTACCCACGCCTAATTTCCCCTAATTTTTTGTTGTTTAGACCACATTTGGCAGGACTTCCCAAGGACTCAGGGAATCTGGCAACAGACTTAACAAGTCTTACAATAGTTTATGCCCAATTTTAGGGGAAAAAAAGCAAGTGAACCTGAATTTTTACATTTGTACTTGAAGAAATAAAGAAACAAAGAGCATGGATGATACAATCTCTAAGGTTTGAGCCAACTCTCATTCAATGATTCTATCAGGGGAAGTGGAAGACAGGGCAGGGAGAATGAAATCCTCTGCTCACTCTTTTCTCTCCTGGGGAATCTTAGAGCTAGAAAGACCCACAGAGACTAGCCAGTCCAACTATGTGGCTGATGAAATCCCTGAAAAGAAAAGATAGATTCAACAAAGATCAGGACTTTCTGATTTCCAGTCAGGTGTCCCTCTCACTTGACTGCCTCACCACAAGAGAAAAAATAATAAAAATGAATGTATTAGTTTTCTCCAGAGAAACAGAAGCAGTAAATGTGTGTGTGTCTATTTGTGTGTATGTGTGTGTTGTGTGCGTGTGGGGTGTGTGTGTGTGTGTGTGTGTGTGTGTGTCTGAGTGTGTCTGTGTGTGTTTGAGTGTCTGTGTGTGTTTGAGTGTGTGTTCATACAAAGATTTCTCTTAAGAAATTGACTCATGTGATTGTGGAGACTGGCAATTCTCAAATCCTAAGTCAAGCTAACAGGCTGAAAGCTCAAACAGGAGTTGATTCTGTAGTCTTGAAGCAGAATTTCTTCTCCAGAAAACATAGATATTTGCCCTTATGACTTTCAACCATTTGGATGTGGTCCACCCACATTGAGAATAATCTCCTTTTGTATATTTTTTTAAAGTCATAGAGCAAGCATGTCAAACTTGTGACCCATGGACCGCATGCAGCCACAACAAATATTTTTGCGGCCCAGCCAACATAATGGTATGTAAGAAACATTTGAATAAAAAATTCCTAACTTAATTTTTACAATATCCTGTCATATATAATTATTAATAACAAACTATAATGTTTGCTAATGATTGATTACTATAAGTGTGTTTCATTCATTTCCCTTATGTGCCTTACATGCAGGCACATCATTTCTCTCCACTAATACTAGCAGAGAATATTTTAGCAGCTGATTGGCATTAGTCTTGGACTGTCTTGTTTAGTGAGTACAACAGGAAATATTTTGCTTCTGTAGAACAAGAAAATTAGGTTTATTTGCATTATGCTTATTAATTTGTGCAGGTCTTCAATTCCTGGTAAGTTAATTTTCAAGAAAAAATATTAACTTTTATTGAAATGTTCTATTATTTTATGTTAATGATTATTACTAATTTATTTTAGCCCTTTATATTCATCATGTCTCTATCAAAATAAGCCTAAGTTTCTATGAAAATTGAAGCTTTTGCTTTTTTTGCAGCCCACATAAACTTAAACTTTGTTTATTTGACCTGTGTTACCCTTTGAGTTTGACATGCTTGTCATAGAGGTTATCTTCCTATTAAAATGTTTTCCATTACATTTGACATTAAATATAGTATTAGTTTCAGCTACACAGCATAGTGGATAAACATTTATATAATGTACAAGGTGATTCCCTCAATAAACCTTGCAGCCAGCTGACATCATGTATAGTTATTACATATTATTGACCATATTCCCTATGCTATACTTACATGCACATGATTATTTTGTAACTGCCAATTTGTACTTCTTAATCCCTTTACCTTTCATCCAGTGTCCCAATCCTTCTCCCATCTGGGAACCATCAGTTTGTTCTCTACATATATGAGTTTGCTTCTATCTTGCTTATTCATTTATTTTGTTTATAAGTTTCCATATATAAGTGGAGTCATACGGTGTTTGTCTTTCTCTGTCTGAGTTATTTCACTTAGCACAATATCTTCTAGGTCCATCCATGTTGTAACAAATGGAAAGACTTCATTCTTGTTTATGGCCAAATATTTCATTATTATATATGTACCACTTCTTCTTTAGCCATTTGCCTCTTGACTGGAGTATTTAATCATTTACATTTAAAGTAATTATTGATAGGTATATAGTTATTGCCCTTTTACTAATTCTTTACTGATTGTTTTTATAGTTTTTCCCTGTTATTTTCTTATTCTATTGCTTTCTTCTCTTGTCTGTTGTTGACTCAGTAGTGCTGTGTTTGGATTCCTTTCTCTTTATTTCTTATATATCTCGTTAGAATTTTTGTTTGTGATTAGCATGTGCTTCATTTATACCAAGCTATTTTTATAGCAGTCTATTTTAAGTTGAATGTCATTTAGGTTCCAACACATTCTATAATCACTATCCTTTTTACTAACCCCCTTTATATTTATGTTATTGGCATTACTTTTTACATTTTTTATATATGTGTTTATGTGTATCCCTTAATTTGGTGTTGTAATCACACAATATTTTCTTATTTATACCTCTTAATCTTTGAATTAGATTTAGTGGTCCACTGCTTTTATTATGTTTGCCTTTTTCAACAAGAATTATTTTCTTTGTGATATATTCTTACTCATATTTTTATTTTTTATTGGTCTTAAATAAGTCCCTTTAACATTTCTTATAATACTCATTTGGTGGTGATTAATTTACTTAGCTTTTTCCAATCTGAAAAGCTCTTTATCTCTCCTTCAATTTATTGCCTCATTGGGTACAGTAAATTATTTTCTTGGGTAGATAATCATGAATGGAGGTCATTGTTTTCTATCACTTTCAATATTTTGTGCCAATCTTTTGTGACCTGCAAAATATCCACTGAGAAGTCCCTTGTAAGTAACTACTGCTTTTCTCTTGCTGCTCTGATAATTTTCAGTTTGTCTTAAATCTTTGGCATTTTTGTTATGATGTGTTTTGGTGTGGGCCTCTTTGGGCTCATCTTGTTTGGTATTCCTTGTGATTCCTGGGCTTTTATGTCCACTTTCTTCATTAGGCAATCTTTCAGCCATTAATTCTCCAAATAAAAATTCTTGCTCTCTCTCTTATCCTTTGAGTACCATGATGATGCTTCTATTGTTATGCTTGATATTGTCCAACAGGTTCATTAAATCATCTTCATTTAAATTTTTTTTCCTATTTTTGTTATTTTGATTAGATGTTTTTCACTACCTTGTCTTCCAAATCACTGATGCAATCCTCTACTTCCTGTAATCTGCTATTGATTCCATTTAATGCATTCTTCATTTAAATTGCTATATTCTTTATTTCATTTCTTACTGGTTCTTTTTTATGTTTCTTTTGTCTTTGTTGAGGTTCTCCCTATCTTCATCTATTTTTCTCCTAAGTTCATTGAACATCCTTATAAATCATGTTTTGAACTCTGAATCTGATAGATTGCTTGTCTTCATTTTTGTTAGTTCTTTTTCTGGAGTCTGTACAATTCTTTCATGTCTATTTCCTCATTTTGGCAGTTGTCCCTACTCTCCCCCCACCCATATTTGTTTCTATGTATTAAATAGATTGGCACAGTGACTTTAAGTGTTGAGCAATTGATAAAAATATGATCATAATTCACCAGGAACTAATGCTATGTTTCTTCTAGGAGTAATGGCTGAATATTTGCTAATTCAGAGTTCCTGGCAACTGCAAAGAACATAAATACCACAGATAACAAAAAATAAACTTTGTATTATTGTGTTTAATCCTAGAATAATATTGTGATTCCCATATTTCAAGTGAAAATTCTGAAACACAAGAAGTAAAATAGGTGCTAGAACTGTTATTCAAAATTAGGTAGTTCAGTTCCAGTGTCCTGTGCCCCAGCCATAACACTGCACTGTATCTCTGTAATGTCTCTTATAATAATAAATTTATATTTATGCCTTTCATCTTTTGATGTACCTTTATATGCTATGCTTTGTCGTGCTTTCCTGAATGTCAATGTCCTGTGCACCTTTATTTTTTCCTTTGGTATTATACTGCACTTAAAAACGGAAATGTGCAGACAAACAAAAAGGGAGATAAATGCTAACTGAGGTGGGCAAGTTGAGCAGAAGCAAGAGAAGACAGATTAAATTTTGTTTGTGTCAGTTTCCACAAAGCATTTTTAATTGTATGTTACTTACAATGTAATGTTTAATCCTTCTTTCTCTTCATTGGTTGTATTTCTGGATAATGTAAACTGTGCAAAATGCAGCAAAATAGCATGCTTTCCAAAGACTTTTATTTATCTGTGCTGTGAAGCATAGTACAGAGTGCCTGACTGTGAGAATTTTATTGTGTTTGAGGAAGTAGAATAAAAGCAATAATTATAATGCAATGGTGGAGGTATTTCGGTCAGAGGAAACCTTGTGCACAAAGAATGACTTGTTTCAGGAAAGGAAAGTATGTAATTCAATGTGATTAGTATAGAAAGTTGTGAAGGTCAAGGCCATTGCTCTGCATAATCCCAAAACACATCATGTCATTGTCTCCCAGATAAATACAATTTTCTAAAGTTGTCCAGGGCACAACTTCAGAGGCTGAACAGGGAGATCCTGGGTAAGTTTGGAAAGAGGGATCCATACTATTTTTCTCAATTAATGTTAGTAGGAAAATATTTAAAGGGGGAAACAACATCAGATTGGCCCATTATTAAAGGGACAAAAACTATATATTTTCCTGGATCAGCAAATTGTCAACTAGAGATATGTTTGTAACTAATTTCCACGGTACCCGCTTGAAATGTAGCTATTGGCAATAAAGGGAAAATTGGTAGTCATAGAGTCTCCTCATAAGTGAAGGTGCTCTGACTTAAGGTCAAGAACTAGGTCACATAAGTAGCCTTTCGAAATATTTAAGCATTTTCAGAATAAAATACATAGGCCCTTGGAATATGCTCTGTGAAATCTGGAAGGAATGCTCTGCTACATATGAAGCAAAAATATCTTCAAATACAACCTTAGACAGCAAAAGAATAAGAACTGGAACTCAGGTCTCTGGCTTATAATATGGCTTTGTTTGTTCCCACTGACCTGACACTAAAATAAATAACAGTAACAAACTATACCCTTTTAGTAGGGATCACACTCTTTTAGCAGGATCATCCCCCCCCCCCACCCCCCCCCCCCAAGCTGAACATTTTCTTTTACTGCTTTCCATTGCCTTAGGTTTGAACTGGAACTGAGTCCAAACAGATTTCTGCAGCCTATCTGTCCAGAGACAGGAAATACTAGAAACCATGAGAGAGCCTATTCTGACAAGAATTCCAGCAGAGCTTGGTTTGACTCAAGCAAGTTAAAAAAAAAAAAAAAAGGAAAAAAGAAATGAAGGAAGGAAGGAAGGAAGGAAGAGAGGGAAAAGAAAAATCTTTACATGATCTGCCAACATTTTTAGGGTAATGCTCCAAAAATAAAAATAGAAATTTACATATTTAGAGCGTCCCCTATATCTGGAGCCCTTTCACTCTTCAAGTTCCTCGGGCCCTCGGCATTAGAAGAGGACCCATGATGGGAAGGCAGAGTTGAGTGAAGCTTTTGTGAGGCTGCAGCTTGTCATGACCCTCATGGGTGACTCTGATCATAAGCTCTTTCCAAAGGCTTTAACATTGAAAATGAGTAAGTTTCATTGTTCTTGTGTTGGGTAATATGCCAATGCTAATTGACATGATGCTGTCATTCTCTCACCTAGTAAAATAAAATTACTACAAACTCATGGGTTAATTTTTGTTCAGAGGAGATATAATAAAATCTGTAACTCCAGAAAAAGAGAGGTGAGCATAGTTAATCACCCAGTCAATGCAGAAAGAATACTTTCTGCTTCACAGTTCACTGAGACCTAAGACAAATTCGAAGAGGTCCAACTCACATCTATGCTCCAGAGTCCATATTGTTATGCATGGTGGAATATACAAAATATTTCCCAAAAAGTGAACACATGTAGGAAAGAGAAGAGTGTGAGGATATGTCGCAATAGGACAGGTTAGCCAAATGTTAGTGCTGACTTCCATTCACTGGAATCTGATTGACATTGGTATTGAGTTTCCTCAGCTGCTTAAAAGAGTTACATGGGAAATCCACCGTTTCCCTAGACTAAAGGGAGCCACCTTGAAAAATATCTACTTCATTGCCATTCAGATTTAAATTTTGTGTATTTCTGGGATATTGAATCCCTATTTTTCAATGTACAGAAATGTTATCAAAAGGATTACAAATTTATCAGCAAATAGATTTTTTAAAAAGAGGTTTGTATAATTTCCACCATGATATGTCAGCAGGACCTTACTGAATCCATATTTGATATTCAGCTTCAGCCTAATCTGAACTGCAGATGGCATATACTGAAGCCAACAAATAACAATACACACATGTGCATGTGTGTTTATGAAAGTGGATGCATATTGCAAACAAGTCACTGCAAATGGAAACCATATACAAAACTGTGCGCTGGAACCAATGGAAAAATCACTGATTGCAATCATTTCTGAAAACTATTGTTTCAGAAAAGTGGTAGCTCCAGCATGCCTGTAGATTTTTTAATTTATGTAATTATTTATGTAGATTTTTATCACTGCAGCCTTGGCTAAATTAACATCATGAAGCAAGGACAACAAAATTGTATATTTTAAACGTGCCTTAAAACTAAACATTAGTCATAAGAAACCAATATTAGTCATAAGAAAACACAGATAACTCAGGATTCAAAACTAGCAACTCCAATAAAAATCACAGAAATCTGGACCTCATGTATAGATTAGTTAGCTAATTTTAATTTTAATTTATCTACTAAATAAAAGGTTTGGGAGTAAATTGCAAATGCAAATTAAATTTCAGGCTGAGGTTTAAAAAGAACGAACTGATTTCAAACAGATCCTTAAGCATTTCAGAAGCAACTATTTAAATATAAGCAATTATTGCCAGCATTACAAATCGTTCTTGTCTGTTCATTAAAACAAGCTCCCCAGGACCTCTATTAGACTTCTTAAAATCTAGATCTATAAATTGTATACATTTGAAAGTAGAAACACATTCCACTATTCACCCTTCACTAATTCAGATTGTCCTTTTAACGATTGAAGTGAGAAAGGTTTCTGCTTACTCTTGGCACAAAAGTAGCTCTTAGTGAGAACACTGACATTGCTATCTGATGTCTTGGAAATTTAGAAATGAAGGAGACATTTGTACATGGACAGGAGAGCCTCTTATGTGATATAATTAAAGGGGTTCATTTTGCCTCCAGTTGTGTCTCCAGCATTAAACATTTTTATAATTGGACTCATTTGGATAAAGGCCAATAGCTTTTTCCAGAGGTCCTTATTTAAATGAACTTATCTTCTCAGAGGATGGCAGTCCATGAGCATAGATGCATCACTGACCCCAAAGCAGCAAGCTCAGAGTAGAGGTGAATAGGAAAGCAATATGGTTATGGAGGGAAGGAAGGCCTAGACCTTGGGCCTTTATTTCCCGTGCTAAGAAAAGTGCAGTTGTAAATCTACATAGAATAATGGCTTCAGGTGGAGAGGGAAGATGGTAAGTACAAGTTCTATCTACTTCATAATTGAGCTGAAGGCCAGTGTGGGTTCCATTAGGCTAGGTCAGCTTTATGGTCCCCAAGGAGTTGGCTCTGGAGATCAATTCTACCCTCTTAGCCTTTCCTCTTTCAGGGATATGGATTCTTTTAGCTCATGGAAAGCCCTTTAAAATCCTGAGAACTTGTCTTTAAAGCTCCGTATGCTGTTTCAGGGGCTATTTTATAATCCCTGATGAAACAGGGCTCTGTCTTCTACACAAATCTCATGACTTCTGTAAGAAAATTTTCCAAAGTTAAAATTCAAGTCCAAGCAAAGTATTTCTGGGACACTATGAAATATTGTCAGAAATTGTGACATTTCCCATGCTGAGAATTAAAATACATAAGTTCAGGTATTTATATGCCCCACTGAACAGTTATATGTTAATTTCTAGCATAATTGTCTAAGGATTTAAATGTTATTTTAGCCTAGGGTAATATATCTCCTGGAAACCATATAAAAATATATCCAAGTAGATGCTTTAAAAGGTAATTACCTGTTGACCCATCATCTTTTCTACTTAAAAGAAAAAAGTTAGAATATTTCTTAAAGAAAGTTCTAGTTTCCCTTAGAGAAGGTAAGTGAGACTTTTACTTCCACTGCAGGTACTTTTGTTCAATCTTAGAAGATCCTGCTGTCCTCACAGGCTGTTGGGTGACAGGTAAATGACAGGTGATTCAATTTGCTGTCTTTCTTAATGGGCCATTTCTATGACCAATCTTTACAAATTGTTCACTATTTGTACAACTACTGCTTTTCATTCCATTCCTTTTCTTTAAAAAAGCAGCTGTTGACTTTTATTTCTGGGAGATTTCTACTCAGCCCCTTGAAATCTGCAATCTTTATAAGTATGTGGGTTGGGGGAGGCAACCTGTCTTCAAGAAGTCTGGCATATTGGCAGATTTTCTATGCACATACTCCCGATCTCCACATCCATCTCCTAGAAAGAGTGAAAGAAATATTAAGACTACTAATAAAGCCCACAAGACATTCAGTTAAGATTGCCGGGGCCAGCCGGCATTAGTCGAGCAGTCCCTGAAAGGGGGGTGAGGCTTACGGAAAGATAGAGATAGAAAGATGGATAGAAATAAAGAAGAAACAAAAGATATGGGATCAGGAGGTCCGCAAAGCCCTCTTTAGGACTGGGGCCCTGAGTTTATTTCACTCCACTCTTTTAAACAGTTCTGGTTACGTATTACACAATTCCTTGTTCCCCAAATAACAAAGCTACATTCTATTGTAAACATGTTTCCCCATTAAACCCCTTATCTTAACTAACTTCCTTAGGCTATATGTCCATCCAAGATGCCACCTAAATCTTTTCCCATTATCCCATAGACCTTTTGGCTATTTACAATGTTACGTGCTGGAAGGCAGTATTGTTTGCTAAACTACAATTGAAGGTAATTCTCCTGGGGGGCAGAGAGCAGATGGGCCTTACAAGGCCCACCGAGGGCGCTCTCCACATAAGATTCTTAAGATGAGCCCTAATTGGTTTGGCTCAGTGGATAGAGTGTTGGCCTGTGGACTGAAGGGTCCCAGGTTTGATTCCGGTCAAGGGCATGTACTTTGGTTGCGGGCATATCCCCAGTAGTGAATGTGCAGGAGGCAGCTGATTGATGTTTCTCTTTAATCAATGTTTCTAACTCTCTCTCACTCTCCCTTCCTCTCTGTAAAAAAATCAATAAAATATATTTAGAAAAAAACATTATTAAAATGAACAAAGAAATAAGCACAACATGGTTCAACTACATGGGGGTGAAAGGAGTAGATTATATTGTTGTTAGAGATCCAAGAATGTACCAATAGGTAGAGAGATTTGAAGTGCATGCATCCCTTTGCAGGATATAGGTGTATGGTTAGAGGGAAGATTTTTGAGTGTGAGTCAGCAGGACCTCAGTCTTTCCTTCCTCAGAACAAATGCTGAGTGGCTGAAGCACCTGCTGGGAGGAGTAGTGACCTGGCAGGCACTACTGAGAGGTCAAAGTAGCTGGGCCCATGGTCCTTGCAGTAGAGGGAAATGGGATTTATTAACAAAACAGGGTTGAGTTTCAATACCACACACTATTGTGATTGTCCCCCAAGCCCTGAATGATCCTCAGGCTGAAAGAGTCTGAGAAACCAGGAGTTAGTATGACCTCTAACTCCAAAAACACATGTGTAGATTAAACTACACATTATGGCAGATCTCATCACTTATTATTCTTGATCCCCTAAATAAAGCAGATCTAGTGAGGTGAGAGAGAGAAAAAAATATCTGTTGTTCCCAAGCAGAGCTCTGCTTTTTACTGTCACTTGGAAATTCAAAGTGGCTTAATGGTTTATTACCTAACTCACCCACCACTCTCAGTACTAATAAATAGCTAATCCAGATTGTTTCTTCAAGGCAAGGTGCTGAAGATGGGAATGTCAAGTACAAATCAGCTGGTTGGTATAAAATATGTCTTCATGAGTACACATAACTTTATTGCTAAATTTATTTTTCTCTTTGGCACTTAGAACACTGAAATGCAATCTGAACTGATTATGGCCTTAAGCAATAACCAAGCACACTCTCCTCTCATGTCACCTCCTTTCCCTGGCTCCCCCTGTGGATAGTGCCTGACTCTTGTACTTTGAGCAGATCCAATTGCTGATGATGTGATGATGCCCAGTCATTAGAACAATTGTCCCATGGACTTTAGAAATGAAATTTAACATTAAGATTGAAAGCTTCTTTTATTTTCTCAAAGTTGACATATTTTTCAACCCACCACCACAATATCCACCAAAAAGAAGAGAGTGGAATGGAGGGGGAGAGACACATAGAGAGAAACACTGATGTGAGAGAGACACATTGATTGCTTGCCTCTGGAATGTTACCTGACCAGGGTCAGGGATAGAGGCTGCAACTGAGGTACGAGTCCTTGACTGGAATTGAACCTAGGACCTTTCACTCTGCAGGCCAGTGCACTATCCTCATAGCCAAACCAGCTAGGGCAAAGTAATTCTTAGCAAACTTCTTTTCTTTCTCTTTTTCTTTTTCCCTATAAATTGCTGGTCTGTTTTTAGGTTATGCCACTTTCCTTATGATAAAGTTTTGGACTAGAAATTAAACTATGTTTAGTTAGAAAAATGTCTTTGTCTTTGTCTGAATGTGGAAATTTCTAGCATAATCATGAAGAAAATATCTTGACTTTAAAACATTTCTTCAAGTTTTCTCAGAAATTTTGCAACTTAGTGATTAAGGCAACCTGATCAAAAGTAAAATAATCCATGGCTCACTAAAGTGGGTGCTGCAAGAGATTATACATAGTTGGGGTTGGATATGGGGGTCACTTTGGAAAGAAAATAAGCATTGCATGGTGTCAGCATCTTACCAGGAACCAGATTTGGCCTGTGTGATGCTATGCACTAATTTTTAAAACCAATGTCTTCAGGCCAAAGCTTTGGCCTTTGTTGTCAACAGAGCAATATATGAAAGAGCAAGACCCAAGGCTTAGGTCCTGTCTTGTGAGGTGTTAGAGGCTATGCTAACCTCCAAGGAGAGAAAACCCTTTAGCTGGGGTGTAAAACAGTATATTTATCTGTCAGTGTGGTCATGTTTTTATTGAGGAAATAGATAATCCCAAGAAATGCATACTATTTATAGTTCTATCAGATGGAAGAGTTGTTTTAGGTCACATAACTTCTTTATCCAGGTCCAGCTTTGAGTCCTGAAGGTCATGAAGCCTCTGTTCTCAACCCCTTCATTCATTCATTAGCCATTGACTGAGAACCAGTGAAGCCTCAACATGTCTTAAATCTGACTACACAAACGGAGAACAAAGCATAGTCCTTACACATGACCTAGCAGAGGATACAAGCACAGAAACAGATATTTTGAACTATATGAAATTGATTTTTTTTTGTCAAAAGTGATTGATACTGGCAATTTCATATGATGCAACCTTTATAACACAATAAACTCTGTGATAGAAGTCTGCATAGTTTTTGTTGTTGGTTGTTTGTGTTTAGCATAAGAAAATGACACAAACTGGAGAGTGTCAATTGGAAAGTAGGGGAAAAGGTTGTTGGGTAAGCTTGCTGGAGGATCCTTGTCACAAAAGAAGAAGAAGAAGAAGAAGAAGAAGAAGAAGAAGAAGAAGAAGAAGAAGAAGAAGAAGGAGGAGGAGGAGGAGGAGGAGGAGGAGGAGGAGGAGGAGGAGGAGGAGGAGGAGGAGGAGGAGGAGGAGAAGGAGAAGGAGAAGGAGAAGGAGAAGAAGAAGAAGAAGAAGAAGAAGAAGAAGAAGAAGAAGAAGGAGGAGGAGGAGGAGGAGGAGGAGGAGGAGGAGGAGGAGGAGAAGGAGACTACTATGGATGTGACAAGAACCTTCTAGAATAGATTCTTTTAGAAAATTATCCTAAAGAGGCCCTTAGTTGTTTAATCAGCAAAGATACTCAAAAGAAGAACACGGAAGCCAAAGTACTAATGATTTAGGGGCTGACACAGAAGACTGAAGTGTCTCACTGAGCCCTTACTTTCTTTGCTTTCACTGGCCCAGGGTCTTCCACTGCCTTTATCTGAATACTACCCACCTTGGTCCCTGGAACCTACTCACCCACTAGCAACCTCTATGATAAGAAGTAAGAACCCTGAGCATTCTCTAGATTCACAGTTGTCTGGCTTTCTGAGGCTGGTATCATCCCACAGTGGATTCTGACTCCTGCCGTGAGAAATGCTTCTTACGCCTAGTGTCTGCATTACGGAGTCTAAGTCCTGTTTTGTTGATTCAAGTTTGATGACTCCAGGCCTGTAAGCACTGACGTGGCTGGATTTATTATTGGCCTCACCCTTGCAAAATCTTTCAGTTTTCATTTCCTGACTTTCAAAATCTTCCCTCCTCATCCAGCTGTTTCCTGCCATGTATAAATTGGGCCCCATTCTCTGGTTCTGCTTTCTGTTTTGAGTGAGCAGTCTCAAGTCCTGGAAAAAAAAAAGCAATTTTGAAGATATACAGTAACTCAAAGCAATAAACCCTTGCAGCAACTCGGGTTCTCTTAAAGTTCACTGACAGTGTGTTACCAGATCACTGTTGGGAGAAGCCCTTGGTGGTTCAGGTTGCCAATGGTTTCACTTAATACTTTGTGACTTACCACTCAGAGAGTGTTATGGGGAGAAGAACAAGCTCTCAACCTAATTATTTATTAGAGGCTCATGAAGATAAAAAGTTGTATACACACACATGTTTGTGCATATTCATTGCCACTGAATTATGAGAAAGGAAACATGATACTTAAGATAAAGTGAATCTTTAACATACTATAAAACAAGCATGTCAAACTCAAAGGTTAACACGGGCCAAATAGACACGGTTTAAGTTTATGTGGGGCACAAAACAGAATAAAAAACCTAATTTTCATAGAAATTTAGGTTTATTTTGATAGAGACATGCTGAATACAAAGAGCTGAAAAAATGAGTAATTGTTAACATAAAATAATAGAACATTTTAATAAAAGTTAATATTTTTTCTTGAACATTAACTTACTAGACACTGAATAACTGCACAAATTAATAAGCATAACGCAAATAAACATATTTTTCTTACTCTCTTAAAGGGAAATATTTCCTGTTGGGCACACCAAACAAGCCAGTCCAAGACTAATGACATGGCAATCAGCTGCTAAAATATCCGCTGCTAGTGTTAGTGGAGAGAAACGGTGCACCTGTGCATAATGCGTGTAAGGCTTGTAAGGGAAATGAATGCAACACAATTATAGAAATGATTCATTAGCGAACGTGGTAGTTCGTTATTAATAACTATGTATAACAGAGTATTGTAAATATTTTGTCACAAAATTTTTATTAAAACATTTCTTATATACCATTATTTTAGCTGGGCTGCAAAAATATTCATTGTGGCTGCATATGGACCGTGGGCTGCAAGTTTGGCATGATTGCTATAGAAGGTTCCTCACATTAGAGAGAGGTTAGGCTTATTGGATTTAATATCTCTTAATTTTGCATCTAATTCTATGATTCTGGGACTTGTAAAAGCTTTGTTTTTTCTTTTCCAAATGAGAAGTAGGACTTTTGTTACCTAATATCATGAGGTCATATAACAAATGGGCACTATTACTGGTTGTCCTGTGAAATGTGTGCGGCATTGGGGACATTTTTACTGATGATCGACTCCAACCTTTTCATCACTGCAGGAAAGGCCTGTGACTGATGGACAAGAGTTGCAGAGTGTTTGTAGAAGGTGGACAGAACCCTGGTTGATGATGTGTTTTGAGACACATCATTGGAGGTGCCATTTGGAGCCACCCTACTTGTATTCTTTTCCTGCTGTCAAAGAGGAACCGTTTTCTGGTGGGAAATCACATTTTGATGCCTCATTCTTACCTTTTTACTAAAGTCTACCAGGAATTTATTTTCTATGATGACAAGATATATCCCAAATTACTCTAAAGATGATATTGATTTTTCTGCAAATAATAAGTCCAGCTGCAGGAGAACCATAAAACGTCAAGTTGTTGTTTCATTGAGTGTTACTGTGTAATGTCAGTGGCTTTGGTTTTTATTTAATTTTGTGATTAAAGCTTCTATTGATTTCCCTGCAGGATAAAATATATCAATATTTTTGGTTTCAAAGAAGCATTCAACAACAAGGAAACATAAAAAAACTCAACTGTAGAAAAATGGAGCTTTATTTTAAAATTTTAGAAAATGTTATTGTGAATCTTTAAGGTATATCTTTGGAACTAATTTTGGATGGAACTACTTTGCCTTATTTGTGGGGCTATTCCTCAGGTAGCAGTGGGTTCAAAGTCCCTCAAAGTTTAGTTGAGAAATGCTTACCTATTAGTTATTAGAGCTAATACTGTTTTGCCAGGAGTTGATGCATCAGCGAGTGAATCACCTTCCATATTATCATAAATTTTGTGTGCTCCTTTCTCTCTACCTGCAAAGAAGTAGCTGGATGATGCCCAACCTATTCTGGCCCTGCAGGCAGCTTACTGTGTAAAAGAGATCATTCTTTTCATAGGTATTATCATATTTTTCTGTGTAGAAGATACCCCCCACCTTTCCAACCCCAAATTAGGAAGTCAATATTTTAAACATTTTTCTGGTTTTCCTCCTAAGGTCTTCTTCTTTTTTGGCATCTTAAGGAGTTGTTCTTCCTGTTTTCTCCACTGCATACACTCAGTGGGAGGAGATCCAAATTGTCTCTCTTCAGCTCTGTTTCCATGCTCTTTTGCATAGATGATAACATTCAGTTTGAATTTTTCAGAGTAACACAATCACTTATCAACATTTATCTTTATGGGTTCAGAATGCTCCTGACCCTGTTCCATCTGCACACTCTACACCTCCACATCCACTTCCAATTATGGCATCAACTGATGTCAGTAACAAGAAGATTTGTGACTGGAGGAAAACTGTTTGACAAGGTATGGGCAGCTAAGCACCCTTGTGGTCCTTCTCAGCTGACTTCCGTGTATAAGACACCCCTCACTCGTCAGACTAACAATTTTAGGAAAACATAGAGTCTTATACACAGAAAAATACAGTACATCACTGAAAAAATGCCGTCAATACTGAGACCAAATTTCTGACTCTGGATGGACCCACAATGATTCTAGAGCATCTACAATATAAAAAATATGTGATTTCTGAGGGAAGTCCACGTAACTCTCAAAGTCACCCAAATTTGAGTGCTGTCTTCTCCTCCCTTCAGTCTTAGGAGTCCAACAGGGTGCCTTTCTTTTGTGAGGTCGATGTGGGGGACATTATCTTCAGACTAAACTACTTTCTATTACCCAGATCAACTGGTTATAAATATTTATTTAACACTTACATTAAGATTTCTGTTCACAGGAACCTTTCACCTACTCCTCCTAATAGCTACAATGGATAAGAATTTTCCTGACCTTAATCCACTGACCAGAAAACTAAAACTTAGATGAACGCTACAAATGTATTTCGTAACCTATAGTTAGTAAGTGGCAGAGCTAAAAATTGGACCTGGATCTCTTGAATACTGACCTTGCAGCCCATTCTTTCACACTGAGTTTACATTAATCCACTAGACTGCTTCACTTATTAGCACTGGCAGATTAGTTTGACTGGTTTTTGTGTTGAAGTTAACAGGGTTTTTTTTGGTGTGGTAGGACCCTGGGGTCAGGTCACCCACCAGCCTGCGGTCTGCACATTTGTTCACATTCAGCCTTCTGTCTTTCCAGTGACCAGGAACTCTGTTCCTCAGAGCAGAACCTATTCTAGCAGAGAGGAGTGGCACCCTTCAGCATTGGAGAAATGAAAATGAGGACAAAGACACAAGGCAGGGAGAGTTCACCAGCTCACCAAATGGTCATTGGTCTGCAATCAGAAAGACAAGGCAATTTTGACTCCAATTTCCTTCCTCCTTAAAAACACAGTCCCTTTTGTTTGAAACCCCAACTAATATCTAAAAGAAGAAGGAAGAATCATCTCTGTGCACATGATCCTGAAAATATACTTGAGTCCACTATAGTCATAAAGGAGAGCCTGAAAATGGACATAAATAGCTGTTTATCAATAAAAACAATATTAAAATGAAGGCCTTGTCTTCTGGCCCCATAATACTACCTCACCTTTGCTGCTGCTTCATCCCAGTTTGAGAAAAACAAAGGGAAAGGAAAACTTTAATTTAAGTCAAACAATAGGAAGGTAAGTCATGTTTGATTCTCACTACTAGAAAGTAAATCCATATTCAGGTTCTCATTTGACCTCTCAGACTGTTCATGTGAACATGTGTGTGACCAGAAGGTCCACGGTGATTGTTATGGGCCACCCGCGAGTGACCACCACCAAGGAGCCAGATCAAAATTTTAAGAAGCCTTTAATAACGAACTCGAGCCCGGGCCCACGTCTCCACTGTCACAGCAGTGAGCAACGCGAGCCCCGAACCTCAGTAGCGAGCACTTTTTATCTCCAACGCAGGGAGATTTGGCAATTTGTGATTGGCCGGTTTCACACAAAGAAAGGTAGCATAAGGTCAGTTACAGTACAGGGAAGCGGGAAATTTCAAATTTTCTTCCCAGGCTGGTGACTCCTGTTGACCTGGTATCTGGCCTTGTGGTGTTCTGGCAGCAGGATGTCCTCAGGCAAGGGAGGGCTGAGTAAACGTCACAAACAGCTAGAGGGGGTTTCGGTGGTGGTGTCTGGTCTGAGCATGACGAACCACGTCCTTCTCTTCTATCCTCCTCCCCTCCTCTAGTCTGGCTATCACATTCCCTACTGGTCTTATTGGGGAATCAAGTCCTTGATTCCTGCTGTCCCCCCTCATCGTCTGAGTTTATAGGTTGGTCTTTGTGATTTTAAGATGGCAGCCCCCAGGTAAGTTTCACGCGGCCAACATGGTGGCTGCCGAGTCACACAGTCCAAAATGGTCTTTGCAGTCCTGTCCTGCTTTTACAGTGATCAGAGCAGCCCTGAATATTGTTGTAGCTTCAGTTCCAATGACACACTCTGCCAGGTGCAGCTAGGTAAGATCAACTCCACGGGAAAGCATTCCTAGTGGTCTAGAGTCATATGAGAGAGGGGAAAAGAAAAACCAAACTGAGATGAGAGGTGACTATGGGGTTTAAAATTCCTGTAGTAACGACTTCTTTGGATTAAGATATTGTAGCTACCACAGTAAAAGTTAAATGGGGTTACTATTGCCATCAATTCTGATTTTTTATTGAATCAGCTAATCATATTATTTATTTTTTCCAGAAAGACTCCAAGGAACTGACAGGTAGGGAAGGTGAAGAAGAAATGGTCTGTAATCATTACTTGCAATTCTTTACTGTCTGAAGTAAGGGACTAATGGGAGGGAAGGTGACAGAAAAATAGCAAGGAGAGAGATCAGAAGAACACTAAGGCAAACACTCACAACTGAGCTCCCAGTGAATTTCCAGTGAGTAACTTGGATTTTCCTAATTGGGCCACGCTGGTTCTGTTTCTTGTAGCTGTTGTGAAAATCAGCACTATAGGATCTCTTAATCTTTTATTTTTAATACCCTAAGAATAGGCCAAAGGAAAGGACGGAGACGGTATTGCTGGGACAACTGCCAAGGCAAAGAAACTTAGATTTCTGGGGATGAGAGACCTTGTGAAAGGAATTCTCTCTCTCTGTCTCTCTGTCTCTCTCCTCTCTGTCTCTCTCTGTCTCTCTCTCACACGCACATACACACACACACACACACACACACACACACACAGACACACACATGAGCTCAAATGCAACAGAGGGTGGATGTGTGCGTGTGGCTGGCAGAAGTTTGATTAATGAGCTAGCAGCATCAGCTTTAAATTAAAACAATTTCCAATAGATAAGGAGAAAACATGGAAAGGGACACAATCTTCACATATGCACATGAACAGTAAATGGGGAATTAGAAGCAGAGCCATTTCGAAAAGTGAATCCAGACCATCTGGAGCTAAGGACTGATTGAGTCAATGAAGCTACAAGCCTCTGGGGTTGAGAATTTCCTCCTGTGAATAGGGGCATGGAGGGGTGTGGTGGGAGGCAGGAGCAAGGCCTGGGAGCACCAAAAGGTCTGGCTGCAGGGCCAGATGGCCTCCAACCCCCAGGGTGGGTTCTCAAGACAGTGGTGAGGGCTGGGAAGGGAGCAGAGCAGTTTCATGGTCTTCCCAAATACAATGAGAAGAAGCAGACCTTGGGGCTGCTGGCTCCTGGGCCTGCTGCTGGCCTGTAGATCGATGCCAAGGCTCCCCAGACAGGAAATGAGTGAGACTCCACAGAGAATAGTTCAGGATTGCAAAGGAAACCATCAACCCTGGCAACAATAGGAAGAAGCAAGGGCGGGGTAGAGGGAAGAGTTTGTTTGCTAAATGTTGATCTATTAAAGGTCAGTAATAAATGTTTGCAAAAATCCTCGGCTACACGCAGAACTTCAGAGGACCAAAAGGATCACGTTCCGTGCTCAGTCCAGGTGATCTAGGATATTTAGAACTGAAAGAATCACTATGCTCACTATGGCTCAGGTACCTCCTTGCCCCTTCCCTTGCCCAGACAGCCTCCCACCAAGTAAGACAAAATGCTGTCACAGTTTATTATTTCTTAGCTCACGTCAGACGGCCAGAACTTGATTCCTAATTCTTCACAAAGCCTATCAGGCCATGCCTTGGGCAAGTTACCTCCGTGTTCACTTCTGCTAATTGAAAATAACAAGTTCATAGTTTTCATTTGTTTGTTTTTGTTGTTAATCCTTGTCTAAGAATATTTTTTCCATTGATTTTTAAAGTGAGTGAAAGGGAAGGAAGGAGGGGTGGGGGGAGATATAAGCGAGACAAATGGATTGGTTGCCTCCTGCATACACCCTCACTGGGGCAAGGGAAGGAACCTGAAGCCCAGGTACGTGCCCATGACCAGGAGTCGAACCTGTAACCCTTTGGTACACTGAGTCCCTGGCCAGGGCAGAATATTTAAAACAACTTAGCATCTTATCCAACACTTAACAACTGCTCACTAATGTGATAGCCAGACTCAGAGCGGGGAGGAGGATAGAAGAGAAGGACGTGGTTCGTCATGCTCAGACCGGACACCACCACCAAAACCCCCTCTAGCTGTTTATGACATTTACTCAGCCCTCCCTTGCCGGAGGACATCCTGCTGCCATAACACCAGCAAGGCCAGATACCGGGTCCACAGGGCTGACCAGCCTGGGAAGAAGATTTAAAATTTCCCGCTTCCCTGTACTGTAACTGACCTCATGCTTCTCTTCTTTGTGTGAAACCGGCCAATCACAAATTGCCAAATCTCCCTGCGTTGGAGATAAAAAGTGCTCGCTACCGAGGTTCAGGGCTCAGGTTGCTCACTGCTGTGACAGTGGAGACATGGGCCCGGCTCGAGTTCGTTGTTAAAAGGCTTCTTAAAATTTTGATCTGGCTCCTTGGTGGTTGTCACTCTCGGCTGGTCCATAACAACTAAGTGGTAGCCATTTTATATCGCTTTAATATTACTATTTATTCCAATCATTTCCTGTTACAAATACACTCCAATAAATATCTTCATAGATAAAATTTTTGTCCATATCTCTGATTATTTCTCTAGTGTAAGATCTGAAAGTGGTAAGCTGAATCTAAGGATATAAACTTTTTAGAGGTGTTTGCTAACATTGCAAGGTAATTTTCCATTGTAATTGTCTGGATGTCTCTTCCCACTGTCCTTGAAGGAGAATGCAGGTAGAATAGCCTCAGATTACACCATTTAAATTCATTCCATCAGCACCTCTTTATTGTGTGCTAGGTTCTGTTCTGGGAACTTGAGATATGGCCACAAAAACAACCACAAAAAAGAATTTCCTGTCCTTAAGGCACTCAGATCCCGAGGAAAGATGCACAAAAACAATAAAATAAACACAGTGTGCAGTGGTAAGTCCTATGAAGAGGTAAGGGGCAGGAGGGTGGTGCTGTTTCAGATGGGGTGCTGTGCTATCACATTTAGGTAGGAAAAGACACTTGAGACCAGCACAGAATAAAATGAAACTTGGTGAAGATTCAAGGAAACAGCATCCAGACCACCAGAGGCGCAGGTCCAAGAGCCCTGAAGTTGGCACTAATTTATGTGCACGGAGGGAGCCACATGCTGACCTGACAAGCTCGGGGAGGCCTGCATGGCGGTCTTGCAAACTCAGAGACCTAAAGTAACCACAAAAGATGGTTTGAAAATTAAATATAACTGCAGGTGGATTATGGTGGGTAGTCATGTCCTAGGCCTGTATTTTCACTGACAAGGATCAACTTAGATCTTTACTGAGCCATTTGTCTTTTTGCCTCTAAAATAACATACAGGTGAGATGTCTGGGTAACTTGTAACTTCCCTTTTTCTGGAGCCCCTGGGGCACAACCAAATGTGGTGGGAGCCAGGACAGATACCACAAATTCCTTTATTATCATGTTAATTGTTCCTGCATTCACCTAAGTATGTGTCCATCATTTTACATTTTATCCAATCCCAGGTGGGATTGCTTTATCCCACCTCCTTAATCCATCACCAGTGAATTTCATGTAACCCACCTATGCCCTCCTTTGATTGTGATGTATAAATACAAATGTAACCCTCCATTCTGCAGAGCATTATCTCAGTTCATTGAGATTCTGCTTCCTGGCATATGTCCACAGGTTGGCTCAAATAAACTCACTAACGTTCTTTACAGGTTTCAATGTTTTTTTCTTTAACATTTATAATTTCAGGGTCTGGAAAGGAGACTAGTGTGAGCAGAGCAGTGAAGGGAAGAAGGGGAGGATAGGGGGATGTGTGTGGAGTGGCAGCCAGTGGGCAGTCTGTGATGAGGGTTGTTACGAGGGGGAAGCAAGCCCTTCAAAGGCTCCAATGAGGGGAGGATCCCCCTGTGTCTTAAGTTATATCAGGATCACTCAGGCTTCTGTGTGCATCTACATGAGACCATAGGACACCAAGTGTGGAAGCAAAACCAGTTAAGGTGCCATCCACTTGTTGGTAATTTGATGGACCAGCCAATATTTTTCCTTTTAATCTGGATTGGTGATTACTTGTGAAGTTGCATTTTCCAAGTACTTCTTGGACATTTGCATTGAGTTTCTGTGAGCAGTGGCCTGAATTCAGTCCTCTAACAGGAGCACTCCAACTCTGCTATTAGTGGAGTAGAGACTTTTCAGCTCCCATTCTTGGGAGGGACTTCAAAGGTAGGACCAGGAAAGTTCTCTCCACTCTCTAGTTTATGTAGTCTCAGAGGCATTTGGGTGAGTTTTGTGGTTCTGTTCTTGGTTTCTCTCACTGCCTTTTAACAGTCTACATTTAAAATATGTCCTTTATTAAGCTGTGATTGTGCAAATTGGGGGATGGGGTGAGTTTGAATGTATTAAGTTAAAAATTTAGGCTGTATAAATATTACATTGAGATTTACCTTTTTATTATGTTTTTAATCATTCTGTGAATGCTTTTTCAAGAACTGTGGGCATCTGAGGAATGGAGAATCATTCAATATCATGCTCTTAAAATGCAAAAAGTGACCAGGTAAACTGAATCTTTAAAATAACTAAATGAATGTTTGCATTTGTTATGCAACATCACACAGTTGTTCCATTGACACACCTTCCTAATGGCTTCTTTATGCAAATGTTATTGCCTTTGTGCCACTTTCTACTTCCTGTTTCCAGTACATTTATTTCAATGAAGACTGCTGACAACCTGCACAGGAATTGAAGATACTGGCCTTTCCCCTCCTGCTTCAGGATGGATATTTACATGAAAACTTGCTTAAACTACCACCAATGAAATCAGAAAGGGGAGGACTCCCTGATTAAAGTATGCAATTTATATGCCCACAGAAATGCCAAGCATATGCAATCCATTTTGGTATTTAAAATTCTATGGAGATACTTAATTAAATGCATAGAACCAGAGCTTAAATTGAATCTGATGTTGAAAAGAGCTTCACTTTAGGCTCCATTGATACATTAAGTAAATGTGTAGGGGATAAGAACACTCTGCTGGCTCATTTGCACAGTGGGGGATGGACAGCTTCCTAATCTCTGCTTTGTGTCCTTTGTGATGGAGAGCTACTGAAGGTGCATCATCTTTTTGCCATGTATCATTGTTTGGAGTTCATTTGGTGCCACCAATAAAGTCTTATATGTCACAGACCTTTAAGCCTCTTTATTTATTTCAATATTTTCACTAATGTCTGACACAGGAAAGGACAATTGCTTTGAGAAGTTGAGTATTGTGCTTTTGCAGTTATAAAGTGTATTTTTTTTTACAACCTACCTTAAGATATTGAAACAGGAATTTTAAGGGTAAAATAGGACAGGTTTCAGGAAATTTTAGAAATTAAGAGGACCATGGAGGAAGAAGCACAGGACTGCAGAGCAGCAGAAGGTATATTTTCATATAATAGGAGAGCTGAAAAGCTGCAACAGGTACATTTCCATAGAGTGAGGGAGCTGGGAACAGCAAATGGTCTATATTTATCAAATAAAGAGAAGGAAGCCCTTCATCCAGAAGGAGAAGAAAGTCCAAAGGGAATAGAAAAACAATACAGAATGAGGAGGGGAGAACCTCACATATCCCATGTGAGGTTCAACCTTTGAGCCCAGGAGTTACTATAGTAACCAGTCCAAGGGAATAGTGACCAATCAGAGGAGATATCAAGGCACCAGGATCTGCAGCCTTTATAAGCCATAGGGAAAAGAAACTCAGTGGGACCCTT
This sequence comes from Antrozous pallidus, assembly GCA_027563665.1. Taxonomy (NCBI): domain Eukaryota; kingdom Metazoa; phylum Chordata; class Mammalia; order Chiroptera; family Vespertilionidae; genus Antrozous; species Antrozous pallidus. Next base: position 7,855,736 of record CM050515.1, read on the forward strand.
TCTCCCTTCCCACATGGGAGTCCATTCTGTAGGACTCTTTCCCTCTCCTCAAGTGGGAGTTTGTACTTGTTCTTTAATAAATCTCTACCTTTGCTATACTATCCTCTGTTCATGGATTCATTCTTCGACTCCAGCGGGCAAAGAATCAGGTTCCACTTCAAAAATTCCATGTCAGTATGGTCACTAGCAATGCATGGTGTGAAAAGAGAGGTCATTAGACCTGACTGTGCTCTAAGCTTGAAACTCGAACACATATAAAGGCAACCCATTGACACTGACCCACAGGAGCTAATTGCTTTAGTGTAGAGGTTCTAAAATTTTTTTCAGACATTTACCTGAGCAACATATTCCCATTAAAAACATCTCTCACATCTGAGAGGTAGTATAACAGGGGTTAGCAGTCAGGTTTCTGTCAACCATAGGATGAAATGAAAGAACTGTTGAGATCCTTCAATCTCTATTCAAGTGCACCTTGACCTAAAGCATCATCTACACAGATAGCTAAGAGACATATATAAAGAGATATATTCTTACATATTCATATACCTTCAGATATTTTATTAAAATATTATATATAATGTTAATTAATTTTATAAATGTTAGGAATATACATATAATATCTTTAGGATATATAAAGCTGTATAATATTTATATAACAATCAGCCTTATTCATATTTACTTATAATTTAACATTTATAATATTTGTTAACAGTATGTGTTTCTTTGTGACAGTTGCTTAGATAAAGTGATATAGTAGATAGTTAGACAAACATGAGCAGAATAGAAAGGATAAGTAAGGTACAGGAGGTTAGCAGGTGCAAATCCTGATGTGTCTAGCAAGTGTAAGATGGGACCTCACCCATAGGGTGATTCTTTACTCCCCTAGCATATCACTGGTCATTTGGTTTAGACCCTCTGACCTTTCTACTGTTGGTCCTGAGATTTGGACACTCCCCTGACTTTTCCTCTCCATGCATGTCACTAGTTATATAGTAGAGCCCCTTGAAGGAGGAACAAAGAGGTCAGAGTGTGAAGTCATGGCTCCTGTGGCCTGGGGTTCAAAGACTTGGAAAAAGGGCTGACATGCAAATTAATACACAAGACAAGAAATATAAATTTGGAAATTATGGGGGAAGCCAGTTGTGAGCTTGGTACAAGCGACCAAATTCCACTGAGTTTCCATTGCCATCTGTTTTTATTTACTAAAATACACAATTACCTTTTAAGAATGCAAGCAGACATATCAAAGGTGATATTTAGTAAACAGTAAGATTATCAGGTTGGGGCAATTTGCTTTAGGCAGTTGAGTCATCAGCAGTATCTAATAAAATGTAGATATACAGCCCTGTGAATATCAAAAAACCCTTTTTAGCCTTCTGACCAGATTTCTCTCATATATATTAATTACTGTTGATCTTGACTCCCAGTACCAGACAATTGACTCCCCTGATCCCCATACAAGCCCTTGCTTGACCACTCCCTTAAGCATTAAGCCCTCTCTCTGGGCAATGAGGTTCTGATCAGCATAAAATAATCTTAGGAACAGTCCTATTGACCAAAGAGGTATCATTTTGGTCAAACTAAAAATAACATTTAGGCCTTCGTTGTATTTTAACTCCAGGCCCAGAAAAGCAACAAAACCATGTCATGGATGACATCAAGACCAGCTGTAAAGACTAACAACCTTCTTCCCTGGCACCAACCATTCAGTAGAGACCACTACCCTGAAAGAACACACATGGAAAAACTGATAAATATTCCATGGAGTTCCTCCCCTAAAATACACACCTTTGGTAACAGACAAAATCCCCTAAGACCAAGGACCAGCATGCTCGTTACTCTCTAGCAGTGGTTCTCAACCTTTCTAATACCGCGACCCTGTAATACAGTTCCTCATGTTGTGGTGACCCCCAACCATAAAATTACTTTTGTTGCTACTTCATAACTGTAATTTTGCTAATGTTAATTTGCCACTGCTGTAGAGCCTAAGACCACTGGAAAACATAGATATTTACATTACGATTCATTAACAGTAGCAAAATTATAGTTATGAAGTAGCAACAAAAATAATTTTATGGTTGGGGGTCACCACAACATGAGGAACTGTATTGAAGGGTCGCGGTATTAGAAAGGTTGAGAGCCACTGCTCTGGAGCCATGCCCATCCTTTTCCCCATCTCCTTCAGCCAGGCAACTTTTCTTTGCCTTTGCTTCTCCTAAAGTCCAAAGGCCCTTCTTTTCCCTCTTTTGTTTCCTGAGTCCATGCAGCCCAGCTGGCTCACTTCTTTCATGGCTTACTTCTTATACCTCTGTGATTTTTGAAATAAACTTTCACTTGTATTTGAATTCCTTGTCTCAGTCCTTGAGTTTAGCTGAACTCAAGGACTGAGGTCTAACATCTGGTGCCATTTGCCATTAACAAAATCATATACCTTTGTCAGAGAATGAAAATCATATAACTTTTCCTATAAAAGATAAGGCTTCTCATATACTAAAATTCTTTCAATTGATTAAAAATTTAATGGAGATACACCATCCTACTCAAGCAATACATTGATTTTGGAAGTAGAATGTAAACACATTTTATTTCTGAAGTCAGTATGAATTTCTTGCTGGGCCACAATGGACTTTCCTTTCTTTTCTTTGGGCTTGGAATAATGATTTTGAGTAAGCATGTGTGAATGAAAAAACAGCTGCATACTAAATCTGACAAACTCAGGGGAAGGCCAACATTGTCAGCCTTACAAACTTATAGACCAAAGCAACCACACAGGATGTTCTGAATGTATAAATTCCTAATTAAAATGAGGAATTTATGGATCATGATGGGTAGTAACATCTTAGGCCTACAGCTTCCTTGACAAACCTTTAACTTTGAAATGTTCTCTGGTCTTTGTGGATCTGACATACCTTTACAATGTCAGAGTTATCTTCTTTCCCAGACACAAGTGCCAGCACCATAGCAGACGACCTCAGAACCCCTCATTGTTAATTGTTATCTTATTGCCCAAATACTATCTTTATGTACTGTAAATGTTAACTATTAACTATTCTGTACCCACCACTGTAAAAGAAGTATATTTCTCTGTTTTGCTTTTTGTCTAACCCCAGAGATTTCCCTGCTTTGCTTTTTTCCACCCCTTAAATCTACCACCAATGGATTTCATGAAACCCTCCTTATGTTTTTTTTCCCTCTTCTTTGATTTTAATGCATTAAGTAAGCTGCAAAACTACCCTTCTCCTGAGCATCTTCTCAATCCATTGAGAATTTGCTTCCTGGCAATTATCATTAGTTTGGCTCAAATAAACCCATAAAAATTCTCTACTGATTTGGCCATTTCTTACTTGACACATGGAAGGTGTTTATAGGAATATTCCCTGCTAATAATGAAAATTGTAACTTCTTAAAATTTAAAAATGCAGATGGGTTGGCAAACCATGTCCCAGGCCAAATTATATCATCTGTTTTTGTAAATAAAGTTTTATTGGAGCACAGTCATGCCCTTCATTTACATAACAATACAACCATCAAAGGCTAAAATATTTACTAACAGGTTCTTTAGGAAAAACATTTGCTGACACCTGAAGTAAACTTCCCTGGGTAAAATACAAACCAAGGTTAACAACAAAAAGAAGTGAATAAATAACATTTTTAGACTTGGCATGGAAAGGAGTTGAAAACCTTTACCCATTAGTTGCTACACAGCTTCTCCCTCTCATAATCACACACTTCATGGATTTAAAGTATGTGCCTCCCTGGGCCAGCCCCAAGGGCTCTGTTTCATTTCCTATAGGATGCAGTGGAGAGAGTTGTGCAGCCTGGTGAGTGCGCACTGCCCATTGGACCCCAGTGTGGAGGAAACATTTCACCAGGAACCAAAAAACATGGAGCAAGCACTGGGGGTTCTTTGATGATGCTGGAAGCATTCTTCTTTCTAAGCCCAAAATCTACATTATCTTTTAACATAGCACCTCATGTGCTAGAACTTTGCAGCCTAAAAAATAAGTAAGTAAATAACTGGAAGAACGCTTTTAAAGTATTCTTTAGCCAATGGAGCAAGCAATTCTGTGTGTCACATGCTCCCATGGTAACAGTCTCTCTTTATTAAAATCCACTTTGGTGGAGGAGAGAAGCCTGGCATTATAATAAGTAGTGGAGTTAAGACACTGGGACCAAAGGCAGGCAATATAGGTCCTCATCTCACCTCCGTTGCTGGTTAGCTGTGTGATTCTTCTGTTTGCTTATCTATTACTTTTTATCATCTGGAATAGCAATGTCTTTCCTATCAACTTCACTTAAATGTTTGTGAGAATAAAAAGAGATGGCAATCACACATTTTGGTATAATAACTGAAACTAGCCTGGTATTTGGGTCATGGACCAGCCATATTTGATTTGAGGAATCATATGGAGAAGGCTTGTTATTAATTTAGGCAGATTTCAGGTACTGGGCATGTCATGACATTCACAATCTATGTGGATCTATACAGTGGGATAGACAGTACAAGGGACTTGAGAGTTAGCCAAGATGTTGGGCCCATAAGGAAACCAGGTCATCTCATTCTGAGTGAATGCTGCTCTTCCCAGTGAATTAGTACCAGGGTGCGGAATGAAGAGTCCTCTCACAAGAGGGGACTAGTTGGCAGCAGGAGGTAGAAAGTAGAGATCTCTGCCTTCTGAGAGAGGATGTGACTGAATATAAGATCAACGTGAAGCAAAGAATTCTAAGACTCCAAACTTCAGGCAATTGAAGAAGGCCAGAGCAACATGGTGGAACAGGGCTAAGAGGGAAAGCTATAATTTGTGAGTCACCAGCAAAGCCAATTGGAAATCCCATCTCCCGGTGAATGGAAGCAGGTGAATGGTAGCAGCTGGCATGTTCCTGCTTTGATTGGAAATGCTGAAGTTATCTTGTCTGACAGGTCTGAGCAGTAAGGCCCTCACCTGAAGTGTAAGTCCCCTCACTGACTGATCCTTGTGTAAATATTTTAACATTTTCAATCCTTTTTTTGTTTTCTGGTCAGGAATAGTTGACCATTTCTGAGAGTTCTAAAATAATAAATAATAAATAAATAAATAGTAAATTAGCTGGGAGATAGCCCATTAGACTATTAATAGCCATTCTTGCTTTAAAGTGAATTTACTAAGGAAACATATGTACTACTATTTATAATACTTTAAACAATAAAATAAATAAATAATGAACTGAATTTACTTTGTTGAATTATCTCTTTCTATACCCCTTTAAACTTGAAGAAATAAAATAGAGAAAAGGGAGATTATAAAACACTGATGACCTATTTGCATTTTGCAATTATCTGTGGGAAAGGTCTCCAGGCACAGGTGTGTGAGCTGTGCCCTACACAAGCTATTGGTAGGTGGGTATCTGCTGCCTACTAGAGGTGCAGAAAAGGGGGGCTTCCCAGAGGGGCAGCCAATTGCACTTGCACTGCCTAAAGGAGATGTATTTTGCTAAGCCTTACAAAGGCATCCTAGGGTTTAAAATATCGTGGAAGTAAAATTGCCATAGGCTCTATTGAATGGATCAGGCCCATGGATTTCCAGACTGCAAGGTCAGAAGAATGCAGAGGAATTCTGGTTGTTATGGATCTGGGGTTCCTCTGAAGAGAGCTGGGAGGTAATGGAGACAGTTTCTCTTTTGCTATTGGGGGTTTATGAGGAAAAGGAGGTCATATCAGTGAGGAAGTGACTGGCCATTTGCAAAGACCTTCTTATTTTCAGTGTAAGTTTCCAAGTGATAATAACATTTCTCAGTATTAAGACTTGGAGAATGAATTTGCAGCTCCCCAGGGATGGCTAACACCATCAGAAAGTGTGACAGTCCCCTGCATATCCAGCTCAGTCAGAGGAAAATGAATCATACTCATGAAGAAGAAAAAGTACAAAGTATGCAGACCAGAATTATTGCCATCATAAGCCAGGAAAATCATCCACCAAATTTCTATCAGCTACCAACAATACACTAGGCTAATTTTCTGCTGAAACACAGTGTGCCTGTGCTAAACTTGCTTCACTAACTCAATTAGAAAAAAATGATTTTGCAATTTACATGGGGCTCAAGAATATAATTAACACAATTCATAAAAGGCCAATGCCACTTTGCAGACATTAGCCCCACTGGGATTGTGTAGTAGTTTGCTTTGGAGAGAGTTCCTGTTCCTGCAATGCCAATAGCCAACATTGCCTGCCCTTACCATGGGCCATTCTCATTTTTATCATCAGAAAAACCAGACTTGCATTGCCTTTCTCTTCCAGATTTCCTCACCAGTCCCCTCATCCCAGTCATTCTGCCTCCAGGGATAGATATTCTCATTTGAATGAAAGTCAAAGGTTTGCTTTAGGATTAGAGCTCAGGAATGGAGTCAGGAAGAAGTGATGTCACCATGTACCTCACTTTTCAACCAGTTTTCTTCCTGTGTGTGTTCATGTCTTAAGAGGTTAGTTGAGTGTGGAAGGCCTGGGTTTCCCTTACCAACAGAGAACAGTTAACAGGGTTGGCATTTAAAAAATTTAGGTCCATCCAGGGACTATCTGAAATTTAAGAAGGAGGGAAGAGTTTGAATTTTGTCTGCTGGTTATGTGAGGGACCTGAAAATATTTGAAAGAGTGGAGATGTGTGAGATGCTTTGAGTGAGGCCAGAAATGGCAAGCATAGCAGTAATTCTATGGGGCCCTCCTTCCAAAACCAAGGAAGAACTAGGAGGGACCATTGACTCCAGGGGAAAAGGAAAGGGACTGCTTTCACACCTTGAGTGACCTGTGCTGTTATACCTGTGCTGTTTTTGCATAATGGTCTTCGGGAAGGTGCACTCCTGTGGGAAGTTCTTTGGGAGTAGCATCAAATTGGACTAGCTCAAGTCCAGCCCTTTAAGAATCAAGACCTTTCCTTGCTCTGACTGCTTGTTTGGGAGGGATCATGTGGTAGGTCAGAATTTTCCTGAGCTTCTCCTCTGGGAGAATCTGTTGGAAGAATAGACACTTGGATTGTCTTGAGAGTAGGGATGAATGTTGACCATGCAGACAATCAATTTGGGGGTCTGCTAAAGTTAAGAATTTAGCGCGGCTTGTACTTCTGGAGAGATTTAGCTGCTTTTTTTCATTTAGGTATCAGAGGTAAATAAGGTTAACAAGTCTGATAAAACAACAAATAATTAAACTAGAATTAAACAGAAGGTGCAATGACTGGCCCATTAGAGCAGTACTGATGTGATATGCTGAAAATACTCCCACCCCTAGCATATTCACATCAAATCTCTGGAACCAGTGAGTGCTACCTTATAAGAAGAGGGAGTCTTTGCAGATGTAGTTCAGTTAAGCATCTTGAGATAAGAAGATAATCCTATATTATCTAAATGATCCCTAAATGCCATCACAAGTATCCTTATAAGAGAGGAGAAGACAGGCACACAGAGAAGGCAATGTGAAGATGGTACAAAAAAATGCAGCCACAAGCCATGGAATGTTGCTGACATCAGACACTGAAAGCAACAAGGAAACAGGTCCTCTCACAGAGCCTCTGGAGAAAGTACAGCATTGCCAACACTTTCATTTGGACTTTTGACCTCCAGAACTAACCTATATAATAAAAGCCTAATATACTAAGTGTCTGGTTGTCTGGTCATTCTGTTGGCTGGTCATCCAGTCATCAACTTAACCAATCAAAGAGTAATATACTAATGACATGCTTAGGCCACTCAACTACTTGCTATGACATGGCACTGACTACCAGGAGGCAGATGCCCTGACTGGCAGGTTAGCTTGCTGCTGAGGTCTGGCCGATCAGGACTGAGCGAGATGGGGCAGACATGCCCTGGAATCCTCCTGCATCCCTCTCTGGCCCCAGTCATGCACCAGTGGAGTCTTGTGCCTTCTCACCATCCAGGACTCCTCAGGGGAAGTTGAAGAGCTGGTGTCAGCCCAATCCCACAGGCTAAGCTGAGGGACCTCACTGGTACACAAATCTGTGCACTGGTCTTCTAGTGAAAGGATAAACTTCAATCATTTAGAGACGCCCAGTTTGTAGTAATTTGTTACAGCAGCCACAGTAGTCTAACACAACAAGGTAATGGGAATGTGCAATGGTGGCACCTTGCATATCTAAGTGGGTGAGGGTCAGGAAATACTCCAAAAGCAGTGATGTTCATACTGAGATTTTAGGATAAGTTTTGAGGAGAAGAGGGAAAAAAAGAAATATTCTCTTCAGGATAAAGAGTATTATGAAAACCTGGAGCCAACAGAGAGCATCTAGTCTCCAAGTGAGAAGAACCTGGAGTGTCATGTGAAAAAGAATGTCAACTTCAAGGCAATAGCACACTTTTGAGGGATTATAAGCAGACAGTGTTTGAATCAGGCAAATGTAACCTGAAAGTCTCTCTGGAACTCTAAATTGGAGTAGTTGAAAGAACTATGTACAATAGGGCAGGATGATTAGGCAAGAGAGTGATAGGATTTGGATGGGAAAAGAATAAGGAAGGGAAAGAGTGGAATGATTGTCCAGTTTCTGGATTCAGAACTGGATTGGTGATTATAGTTGTTACTGAGAAAAAGAATAAAGGAGGAGCAGAGACCGGTTTGGCTCAGTGGATAGAGTGACGGACTGCGGACTGAAGGGTCCCAGGTTCGATTCCAGCAAGGGCATGTACCTTGGCTGCGGGCACATCCCCAGTAGGGGGAGTGCAAGAGGCAGCTGATCGATGTCTCTCTCTCATCGATGTTTCTGACTTTCTATCCCTCTCCCTTCCACTCTGTAAATAATCAATAAAATATATTTAAAAAAAAAGAATAAAGGAGGAAAACAAGGTTCCCACTAAAAGAGGCATTTGGGAGCAAAATTATTAGCCGAAGCAAGGCATTTGACATGGATGGGCAGTCAAAGCAAAGCCTCTCATGACCTTTAGAATCTTCTTCTCTGGCCCTCCCACAGTTCCAGTAAGATCAGTCATGTTTATTATTAGAAATTACAACATCAAAATGAATGTTAAATATAAATGCTATTTTGGAAGGAGACCTGGTTTGCCATGACTAGGCTCAAAGGCTTCAAGATAAATCAGGTTTTCAGTTTGGCTTTTGAACATAAGGAGTCCTTGGAGATAGAAGGAAGACAGATAATATTTCCTGAGTGGGGATCAGAATTATGTACTATCTCTTATTGCTAAGGCAGGTGGGGACACTTTGGGATGTTCAGGGGATATGATGGATACATGGTTGAGGAGCCCTAAAAAGATAGAGATTGGGTGAGTTTGAAGGAAAACACCCTACAAATAGTTAATATTTTATTGCATTTTTACTCTAAGCATGTGCAAAATGATAGGATGCGAACTCAACAATATCAGTACAGAGATTAGAAAAATGGCCTCAACCAAAACTTCAAGTGTCCTCTGGTAAAATTGCCTGAATGTGTGTTAATGCATGGAAAGTAGGCTTTACTTGTAAGGGGAATAAGAATATGCCACTCCAAAATTTGCCCCTTTGGTGTAAGAGTTGTTTTGAGCTGACAGCAATTGAGAAGCAGCAAACCCTAAAGGAGCTCTCTACCCTACCCCATCTGTCTGAAAGTAGGGCATAGATTTTCCTTCACAAATGTCTTCTCACTCCTCTCTCTCACACCAGGAGGAAGAAAAACAATCATTATCTCTAGAGATATAAAGTCAGCACTGGGACCAGTTTATACAAACAGATTCTACCAAAATAATCCTTATCTTCTGTTCATTTCCCTATATATTTACTTTCTAATAATTTACTGCACAAAGAAGCCAGACACTTTTCCTTTCTCTTGTTATTTTTCTACAAATTTATTATCTTTGAATCTCACTTCTTTTTTTTTAAATGAAGATTACTGTATATATAAAATTAAAACCTTAACATCAAATAATATTTTATGCCTCTTCTCCTGTCAATTTGTCTTTTGTAAGTTTAATACACAGATGCCAACTACTAAATCTAAGAGACTAGAAGGAAAGTTTTGCTCTCTCCTACACTTCTAAGATTTGCAAGTTTTTGTTTAGTGCTAATTTGCTTTTCAACAGGGGAAATGATCACCCCTTTTCTTAATGTTTCTATACTTAGCTTTATATTTTAAGACCTTTTTTGTATCAAATATAATAGTTGCTATAAGTTGAAAGAAAAATAAGTAACTCTCAGACACTAATACTTTGTTACTAATATTATGATATATCTAGGATTAGATGGCCTTCCCTGCTGGCCATCTTGTGGTGGCCACCTTGTGTCCACATGGGGGCAGGATCTTTGATCACATGGAGGCAGCCTTCTTGTGTGTTGGAGTGATGGTCAATCTGTAAATTACTCTTTTATTAGATAGGATAGAGGCCTGGTACATGGGTGGGGGCCAGCTGGTTTGCCCTGAAGAGTGTCCCAGATCAGGGTGGGGTTTCTCTTCGGGTGAGGGGTGGCCTGGGCGAGGGGCCTGTGGAGGTTTTTAGGCCAGCCACGCCCCCAGCAACCCAAGTGAAGGCCCTGGGATCTGGGATTAACCTATGTCTACAATTGAAATTTTGTAGCTTCGAGTGGAGCCAAGCCTTCTGCTCTCTCTGGGGTGGCAGCCATTTCTGTTTGAAACTTTGTAGCCTAGAGTGGAGGCCTAAGCTGGCAATGGCAGGCTGAAAGCTTGGCTTCCTCCATTGCCAGGGAAACCCAAGCCTCTGTTCTCTCCAGCTCAGTGGCTGCTGCCATTTCTGTATCTTTTATAACTGAAACTTTGTAACATTGAGTGGCGGCCTAGGCAAGCAAAGGCTGGCAGAAAGCTTAGCTTCCTCTGTTGCCAGAGAAACCCATGCCTTCTTCCTGCTCTCAGTGGCGGCAGCCATCTTGTTTGGGGTTTATTTGCATAACGCTCCTGATTGGATGGCGGGCGTGGCTGTGGGCGTGGCTGTGGGCATGGCTTGTGGGTGTGGCAAAGATACGGTCAAATTTGCATATTATTCTTTTATTAGATAAGATGGTACTGAAAACAATTGTTTTAGTTTCTTTATTAAGGTATTATATATGTGTCCTTATCCCCCAAATGCCCTCCATTCCCCACCTCCTGCACTCACCCCTCTAGTGTCTGTGTCCTTTGTTTATGCTTATATGCATGCATACAAACCCTTACTCCTAACCTCCCCTGTCTTCCCTCTGAGGTTTGACAGTCTGAACAATGCTTCTCTGCCTGTGGATCTGTTTTGTCCATCAGTTTACGTTGTTCATTGTATTCCACAAATGAGTGAGATAATGTGATATTTATCTTTCTCCAACTGACTTATTTCTCTTAGCATAATGCTCTTCAAGTCCATCCATCCATTGCAAATGGTAGGAGTTTCTTCCTTTTTACAGCAGTGTAGTATTCCATTGTGTAGATGCACCACAGTTTTTTAATCCACTTACCTGCTGTTGGGCACTTAGACTGATTTGAAATCTTAGCTATTTTAAATTGTGTTGCTATGACTATAGGGGTGCATATATCCTTTCTGATTGGTGTTTCTAGTTTCTTGGGATATCTTCCTAGAAGAGAGACTGGGTCAAATGGGAGACATTTTTTTAAAGCAAACATTACAATCAAAAGGTTAAGTTATATAATTGGTAAATTTGAAATAATGTACCAACATATAATTTCTGTTAACATCAAGATATTCAAACCTATAAAAAATTTTTTTTGAGTTTATTTGAGCCAAACTGTCCACAATTGCCATAAAGCAAAATATTAAGGGAATGGGATAATGGTCTGGAGAATGGCGGTTTTTCACCTATTTTTTATGCATTGCATCAAAGCGGGAGACATAAGTGGGTTACATGAAATCCATTGGTGATAGATTAGGGAGGGAGGAGAAAACAGAGTGGGGAAACCTCTGAGATTAGATAAAAAGTGATACATTACTTAGGTGAGTACAGAATAGTTAAGTCAACAATGAACATGGTAACAATAACAATGAAGAAATTTATTGTCTCTGTCCTGGTGCTCAGGGCATTTGGTTGTGGAGGGGTGGGAGGAGGGAAGTTATAAGTTATGTTACCTTAGATGCAAAAAGACACTAGGCTCAGTTAAGTAAAAATTGACCTTATTAGGGAAAATACCAGCCTAGGACATGACTACTCATCATAACTGATTTTAGTTAAAGTTTTAATTTCAGACCACCCTTTGTGGTTAACTTTAGGACTTTAAGTTTGCAAGACTGGCATGCAGGCCTTCCCTGAGCTTGTCAGGTTAGCATATGCCTTTTTAAAAAAAAATCCATATCTCCATGCATTTTTTTATCCACATCTCCATGCATCCCACAGACTCATCCACAAAATAAAAAGTAAGGTAAATGAGTATTATTTTGCATTTTAAAAATTAAATTGTAAAAATTATATTCATTACCAATATTCTATATTATAGGCACATGCAGAAAATTACATGAAATGTAAATGTATATCTTACTCAATTATTACAGAATTAATGTCCTTATAACCATCATCCAATTCAAAAGGAGACCACTGACAATGAGAGGAACAAGTTTGGCACCCACCCCAATGTATGCCTTTTAGGGTATTGATTTTAAGCTGGTTATTTTTAAGAACTGAAAGACTCAGAAATAATATTTGACCCTCCTCCTTTACCTGCCTAAAGAAATTCAGATAAAAAATCTTGCTTCAGGAAGGGAACTTTAGCATATTCAGCTTATTACGTGTGAATTAAGTGTGATAGATAGGGAGAAATCCAGCAAAGTCAGGTCCCATTGTTTCTGTTTGCAAGAATTTGCTTACCACATGTTTGCTTTTCCTCATCCATATGTGAATTGCCTCCATTCCCTTTGAAATCCCAGAGCTGCGCCTCCCTTTCTTTAGTCCAGAATGGCATGTAAACCTCAACTGTCCAATGTGTCCTTGGGTCTCACATTCTCATGGAACCCCAAATATACATATACATATACATATACATATACATATACATATACATATACATATACATTTATCATTTTCTTCTATTACTGTGTCTCATGTATACTTGATTAGGCAGCCAGAACTTAGAAAGGTGGAAGGAATATCATTTTCCAGTCCCAGATGAGAACCCTGGAAGCCCTCTAGTTCTACCCCCCAGGCACAGGCCTCTTCTGCCTCTGGACTGACTCTGGTGGTAATTAGTTTCTTGATTTTCTGTTTACTGTTTGAATGTTTTTAAACTTTATATACATGGAATCATACAATATTACTTTCCGTCTGCCTCTTACAACCAACACAATGCTTGTGAGATTTCCTGTTTTTTATGTGTACTCATAAACATTGTTCATTTTAATTTGGGTACAATATTCTATTGAATGAATTAACCACAATTTACTTATCAATTCTTCTGTTTCTAGGCATTTGACTTTTCCCAAGTATTTAGTTATTATGCTTTCACTCACCTCCCACTCTCAGTCTCTGCCTCAGCTATAGGCTTCCCTCTTCACATCTATCCCCTGGGTTGAATATATGCAAGTCATATATTTCTGTGGTCCAGCTGACATGCCTCAGTGGTTGAGCATCAACCTGTGAGCCAGGAGGTGACAATTTGATTCTCTGTGATGATGCATACCAAACTGAAACACAAAATAGAATATAATTGGACACATGCTTTCTCCCAGGAGAAAGTCTTGGGTTGCAGGCACAGTCTCCAGTGTGTCTCTGTGTGTGTCTGTGTGTGTGTGTGTGTGTGTGGGGGGGGGTGGTTTCAGGCTCGATCTCCAGTGTGTGTGTGTGTGTGTGTGTGTGTGTGTGTGTGTGTGTGTGTGTGTGTGTGTGTTGGGCAGCTGATATTGATTATCTCTCATCATTGATGTTTTTATCTATCATCATTGATGTTTTTATTTCTCTCTTTCACTGTTGGAAGCCACCCATTGTCCTCACTGGCAGAGAGGTGTGGACAAGGAACCCGGAAGGCTGGTCAACCTTGAAGCTCTGAAAGGTCAGAGCCAACCACCCATTGTCTAGTCAAGACAATGATAGCTAAAGAAACCTCCACCTTTTAATCTTACATAAATCCTTGCTGATTGGCTATTACTGAAATCGCCTGCTTAGAGCTATGGGTGGATCCCATAGTTTTAATTAAAGGGATCTCTAGGCTGGAGCAAAACAGAGTCCTTCCCCTTGAGTTGTGCTCCCGCCTGGCCCCCAATATTCCCAAATTGATACTTTATTGTCTATTCTCTTTCTTTCATGTTCAGCCTCCTCCAGAGCCCTAACCCTGATCCTGAACCCTGAACCATGCGGGATGTGCAAGGGGCTCACTAAAAACTGGAGCCCAAACGTGGGTCACTACATTTCCCTTCTCTGAAATCGATAAAAATATATTAAACAAGAAAAGAATGTTCCTGTGAATGTTCTTGTATATGTAGTCTGGAGGACAAAGACACTGGTTTCTCTATGCCATTCTTTAGAGTAGAATTGCTTGGTCATAAGGAGTATCATTGACTTTAGTAAAAATTACACAGTATTTTCCAAAATAGTTTTATACTCCCACCAGCAGTATGAGAGTTCTCCATTACCTCACATTCTTTACAACATTTGCTATATTCAGACTTCTGAATTATAGCAATTTAGGGGTAGGGGTGTTACATCATTATAATTTTAACTTGAATTTCACTGGTGAGGTCAAAGTGCCTTCTATGATTTTTTTTCACCATTTGGGTATCCTCATTTATGAAATACTCTTGAAGTATCTTAACTATTTTTACTAGGATTTTTGCCTTTTTATTTTGAGTTTTTCAAAAAAATATATTCTAATATATGACATATGTGTTGCTGTGTATATGTATTACTTTTATAGTAGTATCAGAAATTATGTTAATCACAAAAACATAATACAGGATTGAGAAAAATTAAAGAAAGTCTAAATAAATAGAAATATATTCATGTATTGCAATATATATTATAAGTATATATTGCAAAGGTTTAAATTCTCCCCCAAATTGTTCTGTAGATGAAATAAAATTCCAGTAAAAATATCAATAGTTTTTTACTTTTTTTGTAAAATTTGGCAAATGTATACAATTAATATAAGAAAGCAAAAGCAAAGATAGCCAAAATATTCTTGAAGAAGAACAAAAAGAAGGGGGTTGAAGGAGGGTAGGGAGGGAGAAAGGCAGACTTATTCTACTGGATATCAAGGCTAACTAGAACTACAGCAGATAAAACAGTGTGTTATTGGTGCAAGGATAAGCAGATAGATCAGTGTGGCACAGAATAGAAAATCCAGGTACAGCTAGAACCTTACTATACAGCAAAAGTGATCCTGAAGAGTTTGTGGGAAAAGAACTCTATTCTCAATAAAAAGCTCTGGGACAAATGAATGTACATATTGGAAAAATCAGTTCCCAGTGAATTCTTGACCTAAGTGTCAAAATCAAAAAAGAATAGAGCTTTCAGAAGATAATCCTATATAATAAAGAGTGATGCAAAATGACCATCACTCCAACACACAAGATAGCTGCCCCCATGTGGTCAAAGATGGCCTCCCCCATGTGGACACAGATGGTCACCACAAGATGGCTGGCAGGAGAGGACAGCTGTGGGCTATCAGGACAGCAGGGGAGGGAAGTTGTGGGTGATCAGGCCATCAGGTGAGGGCAGTTGTGGGTGATCAGGCCAGCAGGGGAGGGCAGTTGGGAGAGACCAGGCCTGCAGGGAAGGGCAGTTAGGAGCTAGCAGTCCTGGATTGTGAGAGCAATGTCTGACTGCCTGTTTAGCTCCAATGGTGGGATCAGGCTTAATGGGTAGTCGGATATCTTTCAAGGGGTCCCAGATTGGAGAGGTGCAGGCTGGGTGGAGGAACAAACGCCTTCCCCCTCCCATACATGAATTTAATGCACCGGGCCTCTAGTATAAGCATATTTTCATAACTTTAAAATATGGAACTACTTTTTATACAAAATGGAAAAGCACTAACCAAACAGAAAAAGATTAACATATTACTCATCAAAGAACACCTTTAAAGAGTGAAAGGCAGCTCATAAAATAAGAGAAAGAATTGTAACTATTTTTGTTGTAAGTCTTTCTAAAAATCATGACCCTTTTTCTTGTGTTTTTAAAATTAAATGCCCTTAATAAAATATTTTAGCCATTTATGAAAGTGGGGCTCATTAGATATTTCATCTACTTTTCAAATGTATAAATATATTCCTAACTGTTTTTTAGAGGTGTTTTCCTCCTTGAGAGACTCTAGAATATGCAAGTCTTACTTTAATTTGTTTTTTATTCCTGTTTTGGATTCCTCTTTTTCATCCTTTTTTACTGAGTAAAACTTGTGAAAACTTTCAGCTCATGCAGCAGTGGTGCGTAAAACTCCTCAGAGAAGCACTGACATGTGCACAGCCTTTGGATTTTAACAAAGAACCTGCCAGATTTTTCTTGCTATCCCTCCTTAAAGAGTTTGCAAGGTCTGGGGTTGGTTAGCCAGAAGACGGGAAATTTACTGACTATTCCTTTGAAGATGTGATTTTTTATGAAAGCTAGTACACCTGATAGCTCATCAGATGTCTAGGTCCCTGTGTTCACAAACTGGTGATTGGCCTTCATTGTAATTTTGTTTTCATAAAACCAGGCTACAGAACTGCCATCTTTTGTTTCTGCACATCTGCACATGATAAATTATTCTACTCCCTTTAATCCATTTTTTATTATTTTTCAAAAATATTTCATGGTTTTTATTCTTGGTGTTGCTGAAAAAAATCCTGGCCAAGAGTTTGCTCTATTGTCAGGAGGCCAGCATCACGCAGGATGGTCATTTCCTAGAGTTAATGAATTAGTAAATTAACAAGTGGTGAGTTAAAATTAGATAATTGCCTTAACTTAAAAATCATGTATACATGAGCTCATTAACTGCAAGAAGAATTTATTGTCACTGGCATCTTCACAACCTTGGTGTTTCTGGGCTTTAGTGCTGACCTCTTCAAGGGAAAGGGGGAGGGTTTTGAGTGGTTTTCTGCTGTGCCAGCCATGAGTATATCACCAAAAGGCCTATTTAAGCTCTTAGATAACCTTCTAACCTGGAGGTAATTAATATATTATTTCATTTACATGCAAAGACTGCAATGATTCCCTGCTCTCCCGTAGCCAGCTTTTTATTATTGAATACCTTGAGGAATTAAATGGATGTTTCTAATTTTCCCCAATATGGACAATATTCTTAAATTGGATTACAAATAAAAAATAATATTAAATACTGATACAACACACTTCTCTAGGCACTCTCCAAACATTAGTTAATTGAAACTCACAAGCATCGCGTCAGCTTGGTACATTTACCACTCCATTTCAGAACATCAAGTCTGGTAACTGGTAATTACTAAAAACTTGAGGAAAGATCATTTTGATGGAAACAAATTAACTATGCGGTATATTTCCGAAATGGCCAGGGAAGTGGAAATACTCAGTTATGTGATGTAAGAGATTGAATTGTGACTCTCTGGGAGGACTGAGTGGCTCTCTGAGGACCATTGTTCACATGGTGTAAGACTCCTGATTAGGCAGAGAGGTTGGCCAGTCCATGCATTTGTGACATAAGAGGCACAGTAAGGCCATCCAGATTTTCAGTGAGGTAGATGAACAGTTGCTTCTGCAGGCAGGGACACTACTTTCTCCAGAAAATGGTTCTATCTAGAACAACATTCTCTGGAAGCTATGAAGTAGTTGCATTCAAACTTTAGGTGCAAATAAATCTCTTGGAAAACTTTTCAGAAATCTAGATTATAGGACTTCACCTCCTGTATTCTATTTGGGGCTGTCTAGGTTTGAGCCTAAGTGTGTGTGTGTTTGTTTTTTTACAAGATCCAAGATAGTCTAATAAAAATGACCTCAGAGATGTTGCTGAAACTAAACAAATATGATAGTAGCTTGAGAAGTTTTGAAACAGACGTCTCTTATCTTCTGCATTCTGATGAAGAACTAGAGAGTTAATCATCTGGGATATCTGATTTTGATAATCTCTGTCTGCCAACAGGTATGCTCAAATAAATTAACCACAAAGTGTTCTCTCAGGTCACCTAACCAACTTGATCTGTTAGATGACATTATTGAGTTGTTTGTAAAACGTCTGCTATAAACAATTTCAGTTGAGCTGAAATATTAGGTTATCTACTTTCTATCCCCCAGGAGAACTTGGGATCTGCATCCAGATAGACCCCCTCCTTCTTTCTTCTTACTTCACTGAAAGAGGTGTCATCCTGACTCCTTCAACTTCCCAACAACCTTCTCCATGGTCTGGATTCCAATGAATTCTCTCATTTCTCCCTCAATTACCCTTATTTGCTTTATTTCTCCCTCCTGAACAGCTGCTGTTCTTAAAACAGTCTCTGTGTCATTTCCCATTACCTTCAGCTCATGGCCTTCAGGCTTCTCTAGAACTCCATGTCTCCACTGGCAAATGTTTTCATCAAAATCATCAGAAGTATTTGAGTTGTTAAATCCAGTAGTACATTTTTGTTCCTTATTTTACTTAAACTTTCTGAGTCTCTGCTGAATATCCTCTGTGTGCTCCTTTAAATCATCTGTCTTGCTTATGCATCCACCTCTATACTCTGGGAAGGTGAACTGTACCAGTTGTTTCAATAACCTTCTTTGTCATCTGGCTGCAGGTGGGTTTGGCCAACAGAAACCCCAGCATTAGACATCAAGACTAAGATCATCTACATCCTCATATTCCCAATTGCTATGACTGCTGTGAAAGTTGGCAGTAAAAATAGGATAAAATGGGTTCATTTGAAATATGGTCTTGGATGGAACTCTACTGATACCTGGACTGCTAGAACGATGAACAAGTGGGTCATAGGGCAAAGTAAGCCTAAAACATCACTGGAGGCAAAAAATATAAAACTAAAGTTGTCTTTAGAAGGAAGAGTTATTTGGAAAAGACAATAATGCTGGGAAAAATAGAAGGGAACAGGAAATTAGAAAAACCAAACATGAGATGGACTCACTCCATAAAAGAAGCCACAGGTATGGATCTATAGGAGTTGAGTATGACTTCTGAGGACAAGACATTATGGACAATACTCATTTATAGGGACCCCAGCAGTTGGAGCTACTCAACGGCATGTAACACACACAAGCCCCAGCAAACAATATGAGAGAGGGTGAAGAGTCAGGGCTGGTTATATATATCCAGCTGCCTCCCAGTAGACTGTCCTTGATAGAAGTAACAGATTCTCTCTCTCTCTCTCTCTCTCTCTCTCTCTCTCTCTCTCTCTCTCTCTCTCTCTCTCCCTCTCTCTCTCTCTCTCTCTCTGAATTGTAGTAGCTAATCTCTTTGATGTAACCTGCCACTGGATATTATAGTATTACTTTTGAGTCCCTACACCTGCCCACAACTTTGTAAATAATCCCTTTACTGAATACTGAACTCTCTTTTAATTTCCCATTTTTAGGGGTGTCATGTCTTTTCCACCAGGAACAGCACTGTATAAGGTCATTTAACATTGCCAACCACCCCATTCCTCTTCAGTCTTATAAGGTGTCTCTTGTTTTCCCCTTCACATGCTCACTCTGCCTATTTGCTCCCTTTGGACATTAGCTGAGTGTGAAGCTTAAGGAAATGGGCAACAGAGCCAGACTAATAGTAAGGCAGTGCCACAGATTAGCTGTGTAGCCTCGGAAAACTTTCCAAAGCTCTCAACACTTCAGTCTTCTCATCTATAAGTGGTGGGTGCTTCCTGCCTCAGAGTGTTGTCAAGATAAAATGGCTCAAAGCATGTGGAACACTTAGAATAGTACCTGATGCACACAAAAATGCACACATATAATTACTGATTGTTGTGTCTTATTACTGGTAATTGTCTTCTTTCTTCTACCTGCCTTCTAATTGTTGGTGTTACCCAGGGCCCCATCTGTAGCTACCTTTCTGTTTGCTATTTTGAAATATCACTGGGATGATCTAAAACTGTTATAACAAACTAGAGGCCCAGTCCACAAAATTTGTGCATGGCGGGGAGGGTGTCCCTCAGCCCAGCCTGCACCCTCTCTAATCTGGGACCCCTCGAGGGATGTCTGACTGCCCGTTTAGGCTCAATCTTACCAATGGGCTTTTTGGACATCCCTCTCACAATCCAGGACTGCTAGCTCCCAGCCATTCACCTGACTGTCAGCCTAATAACCCCCTAACCACTCCTCTGTCAGCCTGATCAATGCCTAACTGCTCCCTTCCCAGCCCGGTTGCCCCTAACTGCCCTCCCCTGCTAGCCTGGTAACTCCTAACTATCCTCCCCTGCCAGCCTGATCACCCCAAAATGTCCTCCCCTATTGACCCAATAACCTCTAATTGCCCTCCCTTGCCAGCCTGGTCACCCCTAACTGTCCTCCCCTGCTGGCCCAGTCACCCCCAACTGCTCTCTCATGCTGGCCTGGTTCCCCCAACTGCCATCCCCTGCTGTCCTAATCACTGCCTGGTTCCCCCCAACTGCTCTCCTCTGCTGTCCTAATCACCCACAACTGCCCTTCCCTGCCTACCATCTTGTGTCCACATGGGGGCATCCATCTTTGATCACATGGGGGCAGCCACCTTGTGTGTTGGAGTAATGGTCAATTTGCATACTACTCTTTTATTAGATAGGATAGCCAATATGTACTGCAACTTTTCTGTGTAGGTGGCACTGTATTATTTGCCATTAAAATTATGCACACCATCATATAGTATCTGTGTAACTCAGTAGCCTCCCTGAGCCTCAAGTTCCTCCTCTGGAATAATACTAGAACCTAGTCGATAAAAACTTTTTATATAAATTTGATGACCTAATAATAAAAAGCCCTTATTAGATACATACTAGAATCAACCCCTGATTATAGGAGAAGTAATGAGTCACAGGAAAGTAAAGTTATTTCCCAAGAATGGGACAATGTTGACATTTGAATTCAGCCAGTCTGACTCCAGGTTGATATGGGTAGCAAGGAATAACTTGGGTAGAGTCTAGTTCCCATAGGCAGGAAAAAACTGAAGAAGTGGTAAATATATAAGCTTTTGAAACCAGCCCCATAATTTTCTAAAATGCTAATAAAGATATTTTCATTGACCTTATTGATGAGTGCCTAGGCAACACCCAGGCATGTCTGCTGTGTTCACACGGAGGAGAAATCACACTGGAAAGGGCTTGACAGATGATAAGATTGTTCCATTCTTCTCCAAACACAGTGAAATGAGAAAAAGAAACAAAAAAGCTAGATGTTTCTCCAGTATATATATATCCCCGTTGGGCATATGGTTCACACTAACTTCAAAGAAAGAAACTACTCAGCTGGAGTTAAGGGAAACTGAACCCAGAAGAGCTGAGCTTAAAAAATATTGATAATGACAAGAAGCAGTCTGGGAAATTAGCTTGAATAATCTGCTGTGTGCTTTTT
Organism: Antrozous pallidus; assembly: GCA_027563665.1. NCBI lineage: Eukaryota > Metazoa > Chordata > Mammalia > Chiroptera > Vespertilionidae > Antrozous > Antrozous pallidus. The sequence continues at coordinate 7,877,092 of CM050515.1, forward strand.
AGCAATATACATGATTAAGTTTTCCATGCGAAGTGTGATTTTCTTTTATCTCACAAGTGTCTCCTTAAACAATGTTTTTAATTAGAGTCCTCATTTTCTTTTATTTCTTTATTAGGAAGCTTTACAATTAGCCTGACATTAGAATGTTCCTAGAAATAAACAGTTTCCATAAAAGCAAAATTTCTCCATAAGATCATTACTATTATATTGTGTGGGAAATGGAATAGTCCCATTGGGAACTGAACACTGTCAAGAGTCTATCTCAGTAATATATGATGCTCTCCAGCACCATCAGCGCTGTCTCCATTTGCTGCTACTTTGAAGGAAATGAGAAGGAAGACTCAAACCCTTGCCACTGATTAAAATCAAAGGCATTTTCTTGCAACAATAAGTAAATTATTTTCTTAAAATGAAGATTTTTCTTGTTTTAAACATTAGAATTCCCTGGTGCTTCTTGGTTAAACCCTGTGGTAACAATTTGCTGTTCTGACAGAGTGAGAAAAATCACTGCAACACAAAACTGTTCCCCTCTTTCAGATATGATTCCAGCTTTTCTTTCTCTTTTTATTTCATTTGAGGATTTGGGAGGATGAAGAGAAAACCTGTCAAGATGAGCTGTCCTTTTCACTACACAGAATTGCAAATCTTTATGGTGTGATGTAGAATTTCTTAGTTCACAGCATTTTTTGAAAACTGACCCTCAGAAAAGCCCATTGGTCTCAGCCCATCCTGGGCCCCTGGCAGACCCCTCTCCACTCCCGAGAATGACTCATGTGTAATATAACTGAGAGTAAATGTAAGTATTTTAATATGACAAAAATTGATTTTTGCAACCGACATGGGATTCTAATGATTGGAAACAATATATTGATTTTTTAAATTAAAGCCATCTTCCCACTCATAATGGAAGGTCTCGCCCTTTGTGAAATTTATATCCAGAGTCCATGGGTGATGTCTGCAATTACAACTCCCAATGGCTAGCACCACATTTGGGAAGGAAAAAGGGCTAAGGGAGAGAAATTATTTTCATTCTTCTCTTGGTTACAGGCTTTTAGTGTTGGTCAAAGGTGCCTGATGGAAGGCTGGATGAATGTTGAAGTGTCTTGGCCCCACTGCACAGACCCATATAAACAAATTCCCCAGGGCTTCAAGGCTGCTTTTAATTTGTGGTATCAGAATTCCCTTTATCTTTGTACTGCTCCTTGAAATATCTGGAAGAGGCCAATAAAGACACTTTACTTCGAGAAAATGATTTAAATTCAGTCCCTTTTGGTCAAAGTGTTCCTTCCCATCACCGGCATCATTCAAATAATGTCACTGAAATCTCATCCCTACATTCCACAGGCCAGAGTCTAATACCCCCCGCCCCCCCCCACTCTCAAGGCTGTTTGAGGGCAAACTATAAAATAGGAAACTGGTAAAGATTTATTGGAGCTCATGTTAACCCTCTGCCACTCTCAGTGCCCACTCCGACTCCTCAACATTATATATGCACATGAATCAAGTTTATATCTGTTTGAGACCTCTTAGGCTATTAGGATGGTCTGAGTCAAGTCCTCTGTTTTGTATCTGAAGACAATGAGGCTAGGAAGTTTAAGTCACATGCCCAGGCTTGTCAACATGCAGAGCCAGGTCAACACATGTTCTTTTATCCCGAGTCCTCTTTCCTAGACCACATTCCTTCCAGTCACAAATAGGACAGAAAGTTTCCCCCACATTCCCTTGTTGACTTACATTTAGTCTATGGTAGGCTGTCATTTGGTTCCTAAGATTGACCATTACTCCTTCCCTCATCTCTGGTTTACCTTTCCTTCCCCCTCCCCTCTTTCCAACTACCTGCAGATTCAGCATCCTGTATTCCTTTTTCCCACCCCACCACTTCCTCAGTGTTGTCTTATCTGGTCTTTCATCCTCCCCCTTCCCCCAAGTCCCTCTTCTCCTTCTCTTTCTTCCCACGTTTATCACTTAGCTATATATAACATAGGTAGGGAGGGAATATTGAGTAAGGAGCCCCAGATGCTCATCCTAGCTGCCACATACTGACTTTATTACTCTTTTGAGTATCAGATTCTCATTAACAAGGAGAAATCATATCTACTTATCTCTTGGGTAAAGATCAGTAAAATAGTGTTTATGAAAATGTATGTAAACTAAGAAATACCCCCAAACATTAATAACTATAAATATCCAAACCTTTCCCCCATACCAACTTATTTAAGAATCAGCCAACCACGAATAGATAATAGCTGTGAATAGATCAGAATCCAGAGTAACGTATTTGCCCATTTGCAGTATCTTCTGAAGGCAAAGTAACTGGCTAGTGGGTTTCTGCGCTGGGGGTATGGCAAGCATCAGTGCAAAACATAGAAGAGATTGTTTTCCTTGCTCTAGAACCCTCCTCCCCTGCCATGAGCACCATGCTCAAGGCAAGCATTTGTCTTAAGGGAAAAGGAAGAAACACAATATCCTGAAGATTCACATCCAGCAGAAAAGGGAGAGGGGGCTTTTTTAAAGTAAAAGTGTGACCACTATAAAGGACAAGGGTAGAGCCATACTTGGTTACATGACCCCTCAGGTATCTTCTTCACCTCCAGCCTGAGCAATTACAGGTGACTTAAGACATGCTGCTCAACTGGTTGTCTCAACCACATATTCCAAATTAACCAAGAATATGACTAGTGTACTAAGAGGCCCTTATGATATCAGAAATACATCTGAGAATTAAATTACTTGACAAGTATTTATTCCTTGGTGTGGCTGGGTTTATTTCACTGCTTTACTCAGTTTGATATGAGAGGTGTGTTGAGAGAGTGCTATGTCTTTTGGTTCAAAAACTCAAGATTACCCATGTTCTGAGAACTTCTAGTGTGAGGTAAGCCTCTGCATGAAGGAAAAATGAGGAAGCGTAATGAGCTAGATAGCAGAATGCTTCCTCTGGCTCTTCAGTAACTCAGGCCAACTCTGAAAGTTTCCTAGAGTTTGCTCTTCCACACTGAAGGTGTCCAGCAGGTTAATAAGTGTCTTCAGATATTTGGTTTATTTATGGTGCCTTCAGGGGCTACTAGGTAAGTGACTGGTCAAGCCATTCTCACATGTAGATGCAGTAAGTCCTCACTGTCCACTTATAATTCTCCCTATAATTGCACTTTGTGCACTCTGTACAAATCCCCTACCAAGCTCCACTCCAGTTCCTCTTTGCAAAATATCAAAACTCTATGGTTTCTTCCTCTGGATGTCTTGATGAGTGAGACTTTTTCTTGTTACTGTTTTTTCCCTAACAAAAATAGGGTCACATAATTTTACTTAGTCAATAATTTATATTTATCCTTACAAAAAGAAATGTAGGATCACACACTGAAGCTCTTCTAAGGCCAAGTTTCCATTCATGTTACTTTATCCAGTAGTATTTCCTTTCTTTGGAAATTTTTTCTTCAGATCCATAGTACCCATTTTATCCTCATTTATCATATGACCCTTACACATTTCTCATCTCCTTATGAGAAGGCTCACTTCTCATAAGTGAGTTGTCATTTCTCATTGTGTTTTCACTGCCCTCCTCCCCCTCATCACATACGCCACATCACATAATCACATATGTCCAATTCACTCCCCTCCCCCGCCCGCATGCTACACTGTCTCTGGCTAAACTCACATTATCTAACTGAGCTCTTAAAATGCAAAGAAATCATCTCTGGACTACTGGGCACGCTACAGTTTGAGGTATCTGCTCACAATGGCCAGCAGGACATTTTAACATCACATGAAATGTGTGCGTTACCTATATTACCTACCAGCTGCAGGTAATCTTGGGAGCAATGGGGGCCTAGGGAAAAAGACTGCTGCCAACCTGGCAGGAACCTCACAAAGGGGAAGAAACTACTCTCATCCCTTGCTCTTCTGCAATCATTAAAAGACCCAGTAAAGATCTGGTGGGTGAGCCACGTGATTAGTAGCTTTGTTTTTAAATGCAAGTTGATCTACCTCAGAATGTAGTGACTTAGATTTGTTTTTAAAAGACAGTCTTTATATTATTCTGGGATTTAAATTGATAGACAAATTCCCACAAGTGTGCACTTGAAGCTCCTGGAACTGTTGCCAAATCAAACGCAAGATAAAGGGTGGTAATGGACTTACTGGAAATGGTGGCTAATGTTTCCTACAGTTGTTAAAAAGACAACACACATTATTACCCTCTTTCAATGCACTGTGCTGCTGACCTATACATGACCCACATTTTGATGTTAATTATAGCAAATGTGGGGAAACTGGTGATTCATTCCAGAATTGGGAGTGACATTTTTACTTGTTCACCATCATAAAAATTGTGGATGAAAAATTTGGGTTAATTTTATATCCTCATAAAAAATATGCTCATGCACAGAAGCAATTATATGTAGATTTCAAGTGTGACTTGAGTACCATAGGAGCTCAGTGGAAGGAGAAGGTCAGCAATCCTGTGCAAGGGGGACTGTTTTTGTACCTTCTGATTATGATGACCTGTACAGAAAGTTATTCACTTCTGAAGAGTAACAAAGGCCATCTGTTAGTGTCTACTGCTTCTCTGCTAAAGGCATACAGGGACTAGGTGATCTTTTGATGTTTAATTCAAGCCTCTAGCAGCATGTATTCTCTGCTGATCTGAAAATTATATATGGTCATGGTTTAAAAAAGCTAGACAGGTGGGCGACTTCACTCATGCCGTGATAGCTGTGGCAGGCTAAAGGAAAGCAACTTGGAGCAGAGTACTTTGAAAGGGAAATCCTTTTGATTAGGTTTTCAAATTACTGAGGTATTGTCTTCATTAAATTGCCTTCCTTATTACTAGAATCCTGAGCTTACGAATTGAAAATTAAGCTACTAGGAGTCAGGTTTTGATAGTCTGCTACTGTGAGAACTTGTTTCTGTATGAATGGTCTATAAGAGGTCTATAAAAAGTGGAAGTTTAGGGAGGGACATGGCTCTGTCTTGGGATCATGTTTTCTGAGACTTTCAGAACAGGTGGGAGCACATCAAATAATTTCTTCCAGAAATTTTTCCTTAGGCAGAACCTAGTATTAGGAGTAGAGTTCAAAGAATAACACATTGATGTTCTAAAGACATGGATTATAACCTTTGCATTACATATTAGGATTTCAGTTACCTGACAAACCTGAGCTAGATTATTACATTTGCAATGGGCAGATTTTTCTGTCAGTAGTTAGAATGTATGAGTGATGCTTTCGAACTTGCTAGATCTTCCGAAACGCACACATTTACAATGCTGCAATGAAAAGCATTCTGAGTAGTAAATAACTATTTGTTTAAAAATAATGAAGGAAGTTAGCTGCTGTGCCATTCTTTTGGCTAAAGGACAAGCCTTGATTGAGAATGATTCTGATAAAAAAGTAACAAATAATGTGAGGTTTTATGTCATTGTGTATGGTAGTTATTCTAAAATAAGGTTTCTCCAAAGAGGTGGTTTTCCACAAAAGACATCTAATTTGAATGTAAAGATGACACTGGATAACAATTTAGTGATCAGAATTTGGGAGTGGTTTCTTTTCTGATAGACACTCCTTCCCCCCAACTGGTGGGCAGAGTTATGATGTAATGGCATCTGCCACAGAGACATTGAGCCACCAATCAAGCACATGCCAAGTGCCCTGTGTCCTACCCCTTCCCGTTCCTCCCTGGGCCCAACCCCTGCCTGTTCCTGCTCTTAAAAGGTGTCTCGGTGCACCACGTGGCACCTTTTCTCCCAGACTGTTCTCCCAGGCAGTCCAGGAGGCGGTCTGGCTGGGTCCCTTCTTCTCCCCCTCCCCTGGTTTCTCTGCCTTCACTCCACATGTGAGCTCTTTCTCCCTTGTGAAGGATCTTCTCCTCAATAAAGTCTGTATCCTGGTACCCTGCTCTCTCTGCCCCCATCTGTTTCATCTTTCATTTTTAGCTTCTCTTGAGCTGATGTTCAAGTGAGAGCCACCCTCATCTGCTGTGCTGAGTAGCAGGAAACAGGCAAGAAACTAAAAAAAAAACACACACAAACACACACATACACACACACACACACACACACACACACACACACACACACAAAACATCTCCCCAACATAGACACAGATCCACTTTGATCTCACCTAGTCTCTGTATCCCTAGAGAAAATAACTTCAAGGTCTCAGAAAGATGAATAGCATCCCTCACATGTATGCACCATTTCAACTGGCATCTCTTCTGCAAAGAGATTCCAAAAATCTTTGAAAGCAATAGACTTGAAAATTCTATTTTTTCTTTTCATTTCAGTGCAATGAGAAAATCCAAATATGTCAAATGAAACATGTTTAGAGGACCACAGTACGAATTCCACCTGTACAGTGCAGGCTACTGATGTTTTCAACTTAAAAGCAGACACATTCTTTCCAGAAGAACTTCAATCTAAACTGACAAAAGGTGGAGACATTTTAGAAAATAGTCTTCAGTGCAATTTTAGAAAGCTTCCATTTAAACCTGGATTAATGAATTAGATCTGAAATTAATTAGTAATACTTTTTTCTAGCACTTGAGCTGGTATTAAAGTTATATGCCAGCCTCACTTTTATTAATTTTGCAATTCTTATATGCACTTGAATTTTTGTTTTCCAAATTTCTGACCATTTATGTTAACTCCCAGTCTTTATTCCAGGCTTAACTACAACATTTTGAGGAAAATTACTATCTTACTCTTCTCTTAGTCCAGCATGCAAGACAGTACTAGCAAATACTCTCAGCACAGGCTTAAGGAGACCGTGCCTTACCCTATTACATGGATTCCTAGATTTTAGTCACATGACTAGAAACATTCTAATTGAATTTTCTATTATTCAATTATTGAATTATCTTTAGTGAAATGAGAAAAATGATGGCAATGGAGATAAGTTTTCATAAAATTGAATTTATTCTAGCTAAAGGTCTAGTATATTTAAAATTATGTCTTGTTTCTACTTTGGTATTAAAGTGTCCTTTCTTTTACCAAAATAATGATGATAGCACATGGTATTTACCTGTTCCTTATTTAATATCCTTAGTCAACAAAATAAAAATCTCAGCAGTTCTGTGTTTTACTCCCATTTCCCCTTAAATGTTATTAGTTTAATAATGCAAAAGTCCCTGATCTTTAAATGGCAGGATTCTTTTTAAAAAAATATATATATTTTTATTGATTTTTTTGCAGTATAATAGAAGTACATGTTTTCCTTTCCCCCTCCCCCTTTTCCTCCCCCCAGCCTCCCCTATCCCCCAGCACATATCCCCACCTTTCCCCACTGTCCCCCATCTCTGGACCATCCTCGTGACTGGAACAGATCCATCAGTTTCTCACAGTCGCAGGAACCCACATGCTCTTGGAGTTGTTCTCTGAAAACACACAAACACATTCTCGACCAAAAGTCAACAAAGGGATCCTCTATGCAAAATCAACTTGGGATTCTTTTTAATTTTTGCCTAAATGATTTTCCTTTGGCTTATTTTGACACCATGTGTGTTTTTTCATGGGTGTCCTGCAATTGGTTTTACAAATGGAATTTACTTTACTGGAGTAAGAATTTTCTAGATGTACTTTACTTACTCGATATTTTTTTCCTTACATGCTATTACCCCGCTGTCCCCTCCCCTTTTTTGATTAATGGGGACTTTTGGAAATTTTATATTGCAATCTTGGTAATTTTAAATTTTAATTTTTGCACACAAATAGGACTGCTTTAGGTTCTTTGGATGTTAGGCAAATTTACAGTGAGATGAACTACTAATAGATTTTTTAGTTAATGTTTTAGGAAAAGCTTTTTGTCCAGTACACTATAATTTTCTTGAGTATTCACTTATTTCACTTGGCCAATTTAAATTAATCTGAAAACTTGATTACTATTTTCCTGTCAATTTTAATACTCAAGCAGAAATCTTAGTTTACCCTGTGAATACTAGTGGAAAGGAATATTTGCAATTTTGAGTAGGTCCTGAGCATTCCTGGTAATGGACTGAATTTAGATATAGAGCAGCTATTGCTGGCCGAGTCTCTGTCTGCCACCTGGGTCCCGGTATGAGTTGTGTGTGGGAGGCGAAGCAGCCGTGGGGGTAGGAGACCTCCCTCAGGAGGGGTGAGAATTCAAACCCCTGCAAGGTTTGTGGATGAGGGTCTGTGCCACACCTCTGTTGATCTTTTACTTCTCTCCTGTTGGCCCCTCTGCAACTGTGCCTGTCTTAGGTTTAAAGGGCAGGATTCTTAATTTTTGTTTGTTTAACCATGGTATATATCATATGTAGCTTGGCTTGATTTTCCCGGTAGTGATCCCCATCGCTGCCCTCATTCTGAGCACCATCTGAGTTTGATAAGTAGAAATTCAGAAGTGTCCACACCTTTGGGGAGACTTCTGTGACAACGAATGAGGCTGGGCTTGTGTGATTTGCTTGAGCCACAAACTTTACACAGAAGACACTTGAAGAGTGCTTGCAGATTAAGCTTGCAGTTTAACTACTATTAGAACCCTGCCATTGCCACCTAGAAGCCTAGCCTAGCCGGATGAAGGGTGAGAAGCACTTGGCCCAGCTATTCCTGCTGTTCCGGTCAACATCCAGTCAAGTACCAACCATGTGAATGAGGCTGTTGGGACCAGCTGGCCTCCTTCCAGCTTACCATGTGAGCACAGACACCAGTGAGCCCAGCAGAGACTTTCAGAGCTTAGCACAATAATGAGCTGAATTTGTGGTGGTTAGTTAAGGCAATATAATCATTAATGATCATTTGCAAACTTCCCACCACAGAACAAAATACCAGGAAAAACTGGCTGGATACCAGGAGTCAGACCATACAAGGAATGGGAACTGTCCTGAAGGCACCTGATCACACAATTGTATTCCATCTACATTCCAAGCCCAGCAGCTTAGCCCCCAAATCCATTTATGACCTTTTCCCACCAGTGACTACCTATAAGAATAAAACTCCAGCTCCTGGGAGCTGCCATCATTGACTCAATGTCCCCTTGGCTTGGAGCTGCACAGCCCTTCCCTTTGGATATTCCATTCCCCATTCCCTTTCCCTAAATAAATTCAATTTTCTTTAATCACTGTCTGATTATCTGACCTGCATGTGCCACTATCCACCATGTTCACCTTTCATTTAGGTGACCCATATGGGGCTATCCAGAATGGAAGCTCTTTTCCTTTCCTTCCACAAACCCCACCCCAAACCCCTAGAAATTCTTAGTCTAGGGTTCCAACACTGACCAAGTCTTCTGGACTCCCAAGCAGCTGCAGGAGTGCCAGAACATCAGACCTTCTGACTTCTACTAATAGGTGAGGCATTTCATTTTGGGGAAGAGGGTACTAGGGACCCTCAGCTCCTCACTGGGACACTACCTGCAGGCACGGGTCATCCACTTAAAAGCCACGAGGGCGGCTCCTGCTGGATGACTCCTGTGATAGGATAAACTGGGCTTGGAATGGGCAGGGTTGCATTAGGCAGCCTATCTATTAAAGCAAACATCCAAGCAATGGAAGCCTATGAGAAAGCACACACTCACCCAAACTCTGGCCAAAACCACCGTGTAGGATTTTATTTTGGGGGCTATGAGTCTTGGCATGTGAGTCTCAGAATTGCCACGTTTGGCCCTTTCAAGGGGGAGAGAGACAACTTGTCTGGTAGTGTCACATTAGGTACAAGGTGCACAAGGAATCCCAGAGCTGGGTCCACCCAGTCTGCACTAGAAAATAAGTAGTGAGGAAGCTCCTGCTTATCCCTAACCACCCAGAGGACCAAGACCTCTATACTGAACCTCTCTAGCCACTAACACCTCTTAGAATAGGACTCAGCACTCTGAAGGGAACGGCAACCAGGATGGGACTTTGGCCCTCAGTTTCTCCCTCTCAGTAAGTTCGCAACTCTCCCTTCTGCTAATGCCTTGGGCAGCTCAATCTCAACTCCTCCCAAAGATTCAACTCTGGCCTGCCTTTTAAAGAATCTTAAGACCCTCGATGAACAAGATTAAATTAGACAAAAATGCCCCCCTTTTTTATTGCAATACAGCATGGCCACAATATAAATTACACAATAAAAGAGATCTGGTCCCAGAATGGCACCCTTATTTATAACACCATTCTCCAGTTGGATTTCGACTGCCACAACCTAAGCAAATGGTCTGAGAGTCACTATTCAGGCCTTCTTTGAGTTCTACAGCCATCCTCAACTCTGTTCCTTTTGTTACATTGAAACCAAAGTGCTATGATCAGGTCTGAGTTCATTGTCTCACAAAATCAAAGAATGGTTTCACGGACAAAGAAGGTAAGTGGAAGTACAGTTAATTGAGAGATATATAGATTCCCTGCAGCAGGGAGCAACAGGGAGGGACCCAAAGCCAGTTTCCAGTGAAGCTTCTTTGTTTCAGGTTCCAAAGTCCCATGCCCCTTAAACCAGTCCTGGAAAAGGTGCAGCTGGAGTTCCAGGAAGGTCAAAAGCAGACTAGTGTCCAGAGCTTTTGTTCCATGTTGCAGTCAGGTGTAGTTCAGTATCCAAGGTAATTAAAGTCCGTTAGTCTATGTGTGGAGTCCCACATGACCATAAGCTATGTGGGCACAGGGAAGCAAATCCCCTCCACAGGAGAGCCAGGAATCCAGTGGGCCAGAGAGGGAAGAGAGTGTGCTTCTTTGTCTAGGGTAGATATATGCTTTGCTAGCTCCTGATTAGTCATTTTAAAGAATTCTGCCTCAGCAATATCCATACATTTTAAAGGTCACGCCTCTCATGTGTGCTTTCTTCATGCCCAGCTGGGTTACTTTAGTAACTCTCACCTACCTGGGTTCAGCCCGAGGCTACTTTGTTTCTCTATGGGGTTTCTCTTGGAACATGGCACAATCAGCAAGCTGCATTCTGTCTACTTTTGCAAAATCCTTTTATTCTTGGACTTTCTGGTTCTACTTTCCTTTCCTGTGTTCCTGTCCCTGATTACTTAGCCCTCTTCTAACTCCTCAGTATTGTTTATGCCTCCTCCTCCAGGCCCAGGATTTAGCCTTCTCACCACCATCCCCCTTTCCCAAAGAACAACTTTCTTTACAAAACTGCAAACAACTGTCTGGCTACTATCAGAAGCAGAACTCATTATCATGCAACCCTCAGCATTTTATAACTAAGAAAAAATATAGCAGTTTTAAATCCAAGAGGCTGGAAAGTAGTCCTTGGAATAGGCTTAAGGGCCTGCTCTTCCTCCCTCACCTTTTCTCCAGCCTCACAATGCTTTTACATAACTAGAGGCCCAGTGCATGAAAATTCATGCACTGGAAGGGGTTCCCTCAGCCTGGCCTGCCCCCTCTCACAGTCCAAGAGCTCTCAGGGGTGGGAGGCAACCTGGTGATCATGGAAAGGGACCCCCCCATAACACCTCTGCTGCTGCCACTGCCAGCAGCACAAGCCTCAGCTGGCCCTTGTTACCTGAGCCTTGACCAGCCCTGGGTGGCTGGGCAGCTGACATTCAAGGCTTGCCTGCACCCCTGGCCTGCCCTGGGTGGCTGGGGGGCTGAGGTCGGGTCTGGCTATACTGCTTGGCTGCCACCTGCCTGGTGGGGCTAAAAGGACTTGGGGACTCCAGTGGGGCTGAGAGGACTGGCTGCCAACATCTTGTGGCTATGGGTGCCACCATCTTTATGATGGTGTGATGGTCAATTTGCATATTCCCTCTTTATTAGTTAAGATGTGTTTTCTACCTCTGGATGGTACCACTAGGGTATAATGTTTTATGGCCTATACAAATTAAGTATAATCCTATGGTTCAGACAAAATATTTAATATTAAAACCAGTTTAACTTTAAAATTATTACCATAAAGCTATACATTTGTTTTACCAAGACTTACAAAAGGTTTATAGTATAATCTTTTGGTTAAGTATATACATATGTGAAAACCTTCCCAAAGTTTAAAATTTTAAAATACTTTTTAAACAAAGAAATGACTTGGAGCTATTCTACAGGCCCTGGAATACCTCAAAGATTAATTGTCTCTCCTACATTTTAAAACTAATTAGGCCTATTTAATATGCTTAAAAAATTACATGGGAAGCTTTGCCAAATAAAAATATACATATATCTTTATTAACATTAATATTCTAGAAATTTCAGTCCACTCTAAGAAGGAACTTGCAAAGATTCAGAACTGAGTTCAAATAGGAAATTCTCAGGAGTAATAGGTATCTTGTCAGTCACAAGCCTATAGTAATAATTCCCTATGGAAGGCATCTGACAGTAGTACTTCAGATGTTCATATCCACACATTGGGGTGTTTATGAATTGTTTCCAGTGTTCAATACACACTTCAAATGAGTCATGCGGAGCATTCTAAAATTTCGCATATTGTTTTTTTCTGTATATAGACAGGCTGTCCTCAGGCTGCATCAGAGATCCATTCCTACCATGCAACGTAACTCGCTTTTCACTGCAAGTCGGAGCCCCCCTACATAAGCACTTACGTCACTCATATGGAGCACTTACACAGCAGTAATGAAGTGGAACAGTAAAAAATAAAATAAAATTAAAAGAAAGATAATTCCTGACCTTACTTGTAGTAAATAAATAATAAAAAACATAAAGCACATGTGTACATTCGTCGAAATGACGGAACGTTTTTTTATAAATGGGAGATGGCGACGTAACCACAAAATGATGTAAGTTGAGTCCAACGTAACCTGAGGACTGTCTGTATTTTAAAACTCTACATTTAATCAAAGGATATCAACTTTATGTTGTTCTTTTATGTCATTTCATAATAATTATTTTTTACCCAAATTGTTATCTTGAAACGCCTTATCTTACAGAAAATCAAGGTTCTTTGTCAATTGTTTTATGGTCAAGTCTATAACCATGTCATTTAAATTTTTCATTTTTAGACTATCATTATTTTGCTCTGATGCATTCACAAATATATTGGAAAGATTCGCCTGGGGAAGAGGTCAATAGGGGGAAAGAAGACATATATAATACTTTAAACAAAACAAAATAAAGATTTCAAAACAAGAACTCTGACTTACTCTAAATTACAAGTTTCTAAGCAGGTCATCTCTTTAAAATATAAGAAAGCTTGTTCTTATTTTTCTAGAACAATTTGATAAGTTATTTATAATAATCAAAGTGTAATATGCTAATTAGACTGACCATCCTTCTGGATGACTTTCAGATGAAGCTGGGGCTGCGAGGAAAGCCAGGGTCCTGCCTGCCTGCCAGCAGCAGGAGGGAAGCCTGGGTCGTGGGTGCCAGAGGGAAGCTGGTGATGGCAGCTGGGGAAGGAAGGCCTACTCTTGCACGAATTTTGTGCATCAGGCCTCTAGTAACTTCATAAGCAAAATGGAAGCTTTTATATTTTTCTGCTTATCTTATCCCTGAAGAATTTGGCAATTCTTTTTTTAATATTTTAATCTTTATTGTTCAGTTTATTAATTACATTGTTCCCTCTTTTTTCTCTCTATAGCTTCCCTCCAACTGGTACCCATCCCACCCTCTGTCCTCACCTCCTCGCCAGTGTCCTCTCCCATATGTACATGATTTTGGTCCAGTCTCCTGTTGCATCTCCCACACCCCTTTTCTCCCCAAGAATTGTCAATCCATTCCCTATCTATGCCCATGATTCTGTTATATTCACCAGTTTATCTTATTCATCAGATTTTTAATTCACTTGATTTTTAGATTCATTTGTTGATAGATGTGTATTTGTTGTTCATAATTTTTATTTTTAACTTTTTCTTCTTCTTCTTCTTAAAGAATATCTTTCAGCATTTCATAAAATATTGGTTTGGCAGTGATGAACTCCTTTAACTTTTTCTTATATGTGAAGCACTTTATCTGACCTTCAATTCTGAATGATAGCTTTGCTGGGTAGAGTTATCTTGGTTATAGATTCTTACTATTCATCACTTTGAATATTTCTTGCCACTCCTGTCTGGCCTGCATAGTTTCTGTTCAGAAATCCACTGACAATTGTATAGGTGCTCCCTTATAGGTAACTAACTGTTTTTCTCTTCCTGCTTTTAATATTTTCTCTTAGTCTTTTGCTCTCGGCATTTTAATTATAATGTGTCTTGGTGTGGTCCTCTTTGGATTCCTATATTTTGGGGTTCTGTGAGCTTCTTGGTCATTTAAGCCAATTTCTTTCAATAGGTTGGGGAAGTTTTTGGTCACTATTTCTTCAAATAGGTTTTCATTATCCTGCTCTTCCTCTTTTTCTGGCACCCTTATAATTTGGATGTTGGTATGGTTGAGGTTGTCCCAGAGACCCCTTACACTATCTTCAATTTTTTGGATTCTTTTGGCTTCTTGCTTTTCCAGCTGAGTGGATTTTGCCTTTATGTATTTCAAATCTTTGACTTGGTTCTTGCGGTCCTCTAGACTGCTGTTAGGTCTTTGTATAATATTTTTTATTTCAGTCAGTGTATGCTTAATTTTTAGTTGGTCCTTTTTCACATCCTCAAGGGTCTCCTTCATAACCTTATAGGTCTTGTTCATTTCCTGGTAGGTCTTGTTCTCTAGGAGGTTGATGAACTTAATGAGACCTTCAAGGAAGGTCTTCTCTTGAAAAACCTTATAACCATGGTTTTGAACTCTATGTCCAGTTGTCTTTTTTCCTTCATTCATTTCACATCTAATTTCTTTCCATGTCTCTGCATTGTGGCTGCTTTCCTGAGTTGGTCAATTAGCTTTGTGTGGTAGATGTCCTCTAAAGTACAGGGGCTCAGCCTTCCCAGTTACGTGAGGTGGATACTCCTGCTGCAGCCCTTTATGGGTTTCACAGTCTTGTTGAAGTTAAGCCTAGATTATTGTTGTTAGCACTAGGAGGGTTTGACTTCCAGGCCAATTGGGTGTGAAGATCAGCTGTGCTCAGGTTAGATGGGCAGAGTCTCTGGGCTGAGCAGGCAGCCTTGATTTCCATCAGCTTTGCCCTATGCGGCACCTGAGTCTCTGTGCCTGGTGGTAATGGCTGCATGTACCTCTGAGAGAAACCTGCCGCTGAGCTCTACCCACTGCTGGACAATTCAGCCTTTCCCCAAATGACTATGCACACCCAAAGTCTTGCTCAGGGTTGTGAAACAATGTAGTCAGATGGTTTCCTGAATTTGAGAGCAAGTCACGAGTCCTCTCTGCACGCTCACATACTTCTGCTATTCTCAAGTTTATGCACCCTCTCTACAAGCTTGCAGACCTCTTCAGCACCCGAGTTTCAGCATACTTCCTTACTGTCCCTTTTCACCCCGTATGAGTGTGGGTTCCCTAGACCTTACCTGGAACTGGGGAATCAATGCAATGGGACACCATTGTCTCCCTCCTCTTTGGAGAAAACCAACTGGGTTTCTAGCCACCTACCCTATCCACTCTCAAGTGTGCTCAGCTCCAAACCTCTGACTCTGTGCATATCTTCAATGCTGCCTTCCACCACTCCTCTGAGTCACAGTGTCCTATCTTTACTTTTATTTGTGGAATTTTCACTCAGCCAGCTTTCTGGTGATTCTGGATGATGTTTGTTCTGTCATAAAGTTGTAATTTTGAAATTGTTTTGTGGAGCAGCAAGATAAGTGTTTACCTATGTTGCCATCTTGGTTCCTCCCTGCAACTTTCTTTCGGCAATTCTTAATGTACAAATCATGAAGTATATTTCTTTGTATGAATTCAATAAGATTAAGTTCTAATTATGGTTTTAGTAACCAAGACTTTGACTGGAATATCATGTCTGAGAAAAACATGCCAAGAATCTGCTCATCACCAGAAAGCTTTCTCAAAACTGATAGAAGGCAATCAAAAGCCCCTTGAAAGAACTGGCCTGGGACCTTTTGTTCATGTGGTTCATGGCATTCTTTCCAGGTAAGGAACGAAGATTGTTTTCCTGGGAGCTGGCAGAAAGAACCTCCAGACATTGAGGACCTTAAGAACTTGAGGAATCACCCAAGTCTATAGGTACTGATGGCAGTTGGGGGTTCAGCTTCTTTGCCCAGAGGAGCTAATTAAAGCTATTCATGAGATTCCAGCAAAGCAGATTTTTAAGAATGCCTATTTGACAATTTCTATTCTTATTGTATTCATGGAAACAATCAGACCAAATTGAAACTAAACTTAATACAGTCAATACATTGGTCTTAATTTGGATCTTTAATGAAAATGAAGGTGATTTTAGGGGGCCAATTGTGTCCCCATAGACTCTATAATACACAGTTTTGAAAATTTCACGCAAAGCTTTACTTTTCACTTATGATTTGAACTAGATCCCAAATTTATCTTAAATAGTGGGCTACAGCTCTTCAAACTGATGTCTCTCTCCTTCTTTCACCAGACAATGTCATCATTCTTGTTGTTCTAGCTTTTGTTCCAATAATACTAAGATTTATAAAACAGTTTGTCTCCACCAGGTTACAAGTACTACTTGTACTCAGGAAATACCACCCATAGCCACCATCACAGCCTCCTTTGTGTCCCTGACAAACAGCAAGGATATTTGTCACTTCCTTTCAACAAGAAGCAGCTATAGAAGAGACCCTATACCCCTTTTTCCCTGAAACAATTCAGTCCCAAAAATCCTTGTGGAGGGTACTTTAGATCCCCATAGTAAGGACAATGGGCCAGGTACAGAAACTCACCAGGGCAGAAAGCTCCAGATGCCTAGTAAGGAGCAAAACTGTAAAAACAGGAACCTGGCCCCCATGGTAACATATCCTCCACTTCATATCACTAGTCAGGCAGTTTAGAACCCCCTGATCTTTTCCTCCCTAAAGATAACATCTAGGCCTCAGTTGTATTTCAACTCCAGGCCCAGAGAACCAGACTAGTGACACAGTAGCTGCCTAAGAACCAGCATTTACTTCCCACCTCACTCAACAGATTTCCTCAGCCTTGGTTATCACATACAAACTCCACACAGCATCTTAATCAAACACTACTATAACTAATGATTTGGCATGTGCTAGGGATTTTTTTTCTATATCCATTCTTAGCAGGAGATCAACATGAATAGGATCCTGAGATGTGCTTCTGACCATTCCAACTGCTCTGAAGCTGGCAGGGGTAAATCCCTAAATCCACCATACTAGAGTGAAGAGGGTGCTGGAAGGAGAAGAATGGGTGACTAAACCCAAGGAACACCTTAAGGAGGAACCTATATAGAACAGATCTTTACATCTTGCCTAGTAGCAGTTGGAATACCTATTGCTACTATGCAGAATTAAACTCATTCTATTAATTTTGGGAAGAAAAGTCACATCCATGGACCTTTATGCATTGGGACCCCCTGTCCTAGAAAAGGATGCAGGGATGGTTTCTCTAAAGGTTCCTATAGTAGTTCCCTGTGGTGAATGTCTGATTTTTACTGGATGTTCCAGTTATTATATTTCAGTATCTAATAATTACAATATGAATTGTTTTGATAATTTTATGTCCCTTATAGTAATGGACATACTAAGCTGGTTGGTTTCTGATATGTGGGGTAACTATTTATTCATATATTCCTGCCAACAGCATAAGGGGTCCTTGTTCCTCAGGACAATTGATAGAAGATAGAAGCCTTTGCCCCAATCTATAATAATAGAAATACAATATGCTCATTAGACTGGACAGCCAAATGACTTTCTGGATGTCATTCCAGACTGTCTTCCAGACAAAGCCGCTGTAGTGGGGCTGAGACAGAAACCGCTATGGGCAATCAGGCAGGCAGGAGAGCAGTTAGAGGTGATCAGGCAGGAAGGCAAGCAGTTAGGGTCAATCAGACAGGCAGGCAGAGTGCTTAGGAGTGATCAGGTAGGCAGGCAGAGTGGTTAGGGGCAATCAGGCAGGCAGACAGGTGAGCAATTAGGAGCCAGAGCAGGTGAGCAATTGTGAGAGGATGTCTGACTGCCAGTTTAGGTCCAATCCCATAGGGATCCATCCCTGCAGGATCAGACCTAAACTGACAGTTGGACATCTCCAAAGGGGTCCTGAATTGCAAGAGGCTGCAGGTCTCCCTCCCCTGGGCATGAATTTTGTGTACCAGGCCTCCAGTTAAGAATAATTATTGACAAATAGAAAGAGGAAAGAAATGTAGGGAGGGCAATACAATCCTTAATGGCATTTGCAAGCATCCTGTCACAGGAGAACAAAAGACCAGGAAACATAAACTTGCTGGACACTGTTAGGTTTGATCAAATAATTGAATCGATACCCTTCTCCTAGGAACTGACCTTAAGGCCACTTCACAATGGGCATTCCCTTTTGCTTAGACCATGTTCCACTCGCTAAAACTATTATCTCTCCCTTCTGGATCTTCCTGGGATCTAGATCTACACAAATAATTCTCTACCCAGAAAAAGCCCACCAAAAGTCCTTAAAAACCTTTGACTCCCATCTTTGGATGCTGATGACATTTTGGGGCTCAGCCCATCTGGTTTTCGAATGATCTAATCCTATCTAATAAAAGAATAATATGCAAGTTAATCATCACTCTGTGACAAAATGGCGGCCCCCATAGCCACAAGATGGCAGGGCACAGTCCCCTCAGTGCCCAGTCCCCTGCTGCTGGAGTGTCTGACCCTGTACACCAGAGCACCCCTGGAGGGGGTGAGTCCAGTCTCCCAGCTCCAGTGTTGCTGCAGTGTCTGGGCCTGTCAGCCCCACCAGGGTTTGCAGGAACCAAGCAGTGAGGCAGGATCCACCCCCAGACATGGCAGACAGAGCCCGGACAGCAGGGCTTGGGAACTTCCTTAAAAGGTGGTGGCAGGAACACCCCCAGGCCACATATACAGAGCCCAGACAACAGGGCATGGGGGCTTCCTTAGTGTGTCGGTGTTGGCAAAGCCCCCAGGCCTAGCAGACAGAGCACACTGTAAGGCATTGGGGCTTCCTTCGCACGGTGCATGGTGCATGGTGGCAGGCAGGCAGAGAGCTGACAGCAGGGCATGGGGGGCTTCATCTCCATGATTGCAGCAAAAACCCCAGACTCTGCAGAGAGCAGAGAACCACGGGAGTGGGCCTAAGCCATTAGTAAGACACCCCTTGAGAGCTCCTGGATTGTAGAGGGTGCAGGTTAGGCTGAGGGACCCCCATGCATGAATTTCATGCACTGGGCCTCTAGTAAATTCATAATCCTTCACCACTTTGGCCTCATGTGTTCCTTTTCCAGTCACCCTAACAGACAGTAGGAGTCAGACCATTCAAGGAATGGAAATTGTCCTGAAGGTACCACATTGCACACCTACATTCCAAGCTTACCACCTCAGGGACCAAACTCACTGAAGACAAGTTTCCCGCCAGTGAATGCATGTAAGGATGTAACTCCAGCTCCTAAGGCTGCCATCATTGACCCAATGTCCTCTTGGATTGGTGCTGTGCAGTCTTTGTTTTTGTATATCCCACCTTCCATCTCCTTTCTCTAAATAAATTAAATTTCTTTAATCACCATCTGAGATGGCTATTTAGCCTGCCCACATGAACCACCATGCCAACCATCCACCATATTCAACTTTTCAGTTGCTTTAAGCCATGACTTTTGTAGTGGTTTGTTATGTGCCAATGTAACTGATTGCCAAGTCTTCAAAATATTTTTAAGAATAGCTGATACAAAAATATCTTAGATGCATAAGAACACATAGGATATGACAGAATCCATTGACTAAAAGTGCGTTTGGCTCTCAGGTCTGCTCTTCAAGACTCACTTATCTCTCTCCAGCTCTGGAGCCTAGTGCAATAGGAGTCACTTGTCTGTATCTTTTGTATAAATCTAATTTCTGCGATAATGCATGACCCAGTGACAGGAATGACCCACTGAATGAGATTTGAAGGTTGTAAGAAAGGCCTCCCCTCTCCACATGTCTTCTTGATTAATACTTGAAATTTCAGCATCAGCAATTTGTTCTCTGTGCTGAAATTGTGCTCCCCATGGGGCCTTTAAAAAATGCAAACATTACTGGGTTGTTTAGTATACGGTCACCTTCTTACTGTGAATGACCTATCAGATATCTGGGTCACTCAGGGGTCAAAATTGGGGTGAGAATAAACAGCAAAAAAGAGAAGTAAGTAATGCTGAAAAGGTAGTGACAAGGCCCTTTGACCAATCAGGGTGCCCCTGTGGCTGAATCTGCTCTTCTCTCCAAGGAGAACTGCCCACTCCAATGAGAGAAAAACAAATTGTCCTGGCTTAGACTCCTGTCTTGAGGGAGTGAATACTGGATATGAGGAAAAGACTCATCACATCCCAGTATTAGCATTTTCCTTGGAAGGCCTCAACTGTTTCTTTGTACCCTTAAAGCAACATTTTTCTAGTACTTTATAAGGTGCACATCAGCCCTCTATTCTTGGTTGCAATTTCCATCTTCACACCCTGGACATCTCTCTTGACTTTTTGTTAGACTTTTTGGAAGTGAATTGGTTTTGCCAGAATTATGCTGATGAAAGCCAGAGAGGAGGCAGCTAGGGGGATGCATGGCTTGCTGCTGACAGACAGATTCTTTTTGAGCATTCTGAGTTTAATGAGCTGAAACTCAAAAGTATAATTAGTATGAGGCTTAAGATACTATTCTTTGTACACAATTGATTTAATTTAATCTTGAACAATTTACATGTTCAACCAAATGTTTGTCTTTTGTTGGTTTTAAAAGTCTCCATTCATATTTATATAGAAAACATTAGCAAGGCCAAGGATCATTTGTAAAGATTTAGGATATTAGGGCCTCTCTTTTAGGTAATTTCCAATTTAAGCAAAGTCTGTAGTCTTTCTGATGTGAAACATTTACCAGTTTTCTAAATATATAGCCTTAAGCCTTCCTTGAAAGAATGCTGTTTGGGTGTTTAATTCAACAACCCAAAGACTCCTGGGGTGAAACGTACTTAGCATAATTAAACTGCTGACTATGTTTGAAGAGGAAAGGTGAATTTTGTTTTAAGATTACAAGTAGCATCCAAGTGACTTTGAGTTGGGCCATCATGATAGTATAGGGTATCTTGCATTCTGCCATGCTCAAATTGCAGGCATAGCAAAGTAAAAGTGCTTGTAAGAGACAATGTAATTACCTACACTGGATCCCTAGGGTACCCACAGACATGGGTGAGAATATCTCTTCCTTCCCGCCCCACCCCTTCTTTATTAAGCTAAAGCAGAGCATGAACAAGACAATGTTTGCAAAGCTGAGCTCTTCCTTCCCAGGCAATCGGAGCGAAGATTCTAAAGACCTGTGATCTCATTCTCCAGCCTCACAGGCAAACCTAGAGTGACTGCAAGCATTGGCCCTGTGCATTTACTATCATCTGTCTTCAACTAAGACTTCTGTGCCATTTGGCTTTCTTTATATCACTGCTTCTCAGAATAGAATAATGTATAGTTTGAACCTCTTACCAGAAAAATATCTGTAGTTTCCAGTGTTGAATTATATTACTTAAATTTGTACAAATCTTAAAATACTTATAGTTTCAAAAAATGAAACAAATCTGCAAATAAAATAGAAACAAACCTGTGAAACCATTGACATCCAAATTAACAATTAATTTAAACAGATGCCAAATCTTCTTGTGTAGCAACTGTTAGGTCTTTAGGGCAATACAATCTTTAATGGCTATTTGTAATCTACCAGAGGACAAAAACTAGGAATAACTTCCTGGATACCAGGACTCAGACCATACAAGGAATGGAAACTGTCCTGAAGGCACCTGATAGCACAACTACACTCCATCTACATTCCAAGCCCACCAGTTCAGTCCTCAAAACCACTTACAAGTTTCCTGCCAATGACTGCATCTATATATATAAAAGGCTAAGCAACCGGCTGGTAGGTATGATGTGCATTGACCACCAGGGGGCAGATGCTCAATGCAGAAGTTGCTGAGAGACAGCAACTTTGCAGAGTGCCCTCTTGCACGCTGGGACCTCTTGCGGGATGTTGGACTGCTGTTTTCAGCCTGATCCTCACAGTCCAGGCCGACAGACCCCACTTGCCAGAGGGACCCCCACTCACTCCACAGATACCCTTCAAGCCCCAGTGCCACCCCAGGTGCAGCCAGCCAGGGAAGGACTGTGGGAGGTTAGCTCCAGGGTGTGCCCTACCTGTCTTGCCCAGGCCCACCCTACTGGCTACTTTCTAATTAACTTATTCTCAATGTGCATGAATGTGTGCACTGGGCCCTCTAGTATAAGGATAAAACTCAAGCTCCTGGGGCTGCCATCATTGACCCAATGTCCCCTTGGCTCAGTATTGTGCAGCCTTTGCCTTTGGATATATCATTACTCATTCCTTTTCCCTAAATAAATTCAATTTCCTTTAATCACTGTCTGAGATGGCTATTTAGCCTGCCTGTGTACAGCATCCACCATGCTCACTTTCATTTTGGTTCACTTAGCCTGACTCCTCTCAACATCAACCTAACAGAAACTATGTCATCTGCATCTGAATCTGTAGGGCCCATTGCTGTCATATTCTGCTGTCACAATTTGCTGTCTAGTCTACCAGGGGGATCACATAATAGCTCAGTCATTGCCTCACTTTTCCATGTCAGTAATTATTTCTATAGCACACTGAGCCATTGGTCTTCCATGCCAGGAGTATCCATTTATATATAAGGTCTGCCTCTATTCTTCCTGCACTATACTAGTCCATGACAATTAATGTCATGATGCTTTAGAAAAAAGTGAGAACAATAGATGGGAGGAGCTTTTGGTAGCTCAGGCAAGGGGTCTACTCCTTGGAAGGAAGCCCTGCCTGTGTGGACAAGTTCCAGGCTCCAGTGCCTGGAGACTCCTTACAATCTGCAGAGGGGTAAGTGGTTTAAGGAGTGATGCCAGACATAGTTTCTTTTGCTCAAGTGAGCTCTCTCAAGGACACATTTGAAAACAACTATTGGCACTGCACTGATTAGAGTAATACACTTAAAAATCAGGTTCTTGAGAGGAACCAAAATGACAGTATAGGTAAACACCTGTCTTGCTGCCCCACACAACAATTTCAAAACTACAACTTTATGACAGAACAAACATCATCCAGAATCACCGGAAAGCTGGCTGAGTGAAAATTCCACAAATAAAAGTAAAGATAGGACACTGTGACTCAGAGGAGCGGCGGAGGGCAGCGTTGAAGATATGCATGAAGTCAGAGGTTTGGAGCTGAGCACACATGTGAGCAGATAGGGCTGCGCCTGGATACCCGGCTGGTTTTCTCGAACGGGGAGGGAGACAAAGGCATCCCACTGCACTGATTCCCCAGTTCCGGGCAAGGTCCGGGGAACCCACACTCATACGGGGTGAAACTGGATAGTAAGGAAGTATGCTGAAACTCGGGTGCTGCAGAGGTCTGCAAGCTTGTGGAGAGGGCACATAAACTTGGGAACAGCAGAAGTGTGTGAGCGTGCAGAGAGGACTCGTGACTTACTCTCTCCTTCAGGAAAGCACCAGACTGCATTGTTTTACAACCCTGGGCAAGACTTTGGGTGTGTAGACTCATTTGGGGAGAGGCTGAATTGTCCAGCAGTGGGTAGAGCTCGGCGGCAGGTTTCTCTCAGAGGTGCATGCAGCCATTACCACCAGGCACAGAGACCCAGGTGTCGCATAGGGTGGAGCTGATGGAAATCAAGGCTGCCCGCTCAGCCCGGAGACTCTGCCCATCCAACCTGAGCACAGCTGATCCTCACAGCCAATTGGCCTGGAGGTCAAACCCTCCTAGTGCTAACAACAATAATCTAGGCTTAACTTCAACAAGACTGTGAAACTCATTAAGGGCTGCAGCAAGAGTATCCACCTCAGGTAACTGAGGAGGCTGAGCCACTGTCCCATAGAGGACATCTACCACACAAAGCTAATTGACCAACTCAGGAAAGCAGCCACAATGCAGAGACATGGAAAGAAATCAGATGTGAAAGGAATAGAGGAAAAAAGATGACTGAACATAAAGTTCAAAACCAAAGTTATAAGGCTTTTTAGGAGGCTCCTAGAGAAGGCTGATGAACTTAATGAGACCTTCAAAGAAATGAACAAGACCTACCCTATGAGGATATGAAAAAGGACCAACTAAAATTAAGCATACACTGACTGAAATAAAAAAATATTATACAAAGACTCAAAAGCAGTCTAGAGGATTGCAAGAACCAAGTCAAAGATTTGAAATACATAGAGGCAAAATCCACTCAGCCAGAAAAGCAAGAATCCAAAAGAATCCAAAAAATTGAAGATAGTTTAAGGGGCCTCTGGGACAACCTCAACCATACCAACATCCAAATTATAAGGGTGCCATAAAAAGAGAGAGAGCAAGGTAATGAAAACCTATTTGAAGAAATAGTGACCGAAAACTTCCCCCACCTGGTGAAAGAAATTTACTTAGGAGTTCAAGAAGTGCACCGAACCCCAAAATATAGGAATCCAAAGAGGACCACACCAAGACACATTATAATTAAAATGCCAAGAGCAAAAGACAAAGAGAGAAGATTAAAAGCAGCAAGAGAAAAACATTTAGTTACCTATAAGGGAGCACCCATGTGATTGTCAGCAGATTTCTAAACAGAAACTATGCACATCAGATGGGAATGGCAAGAAATATTCAAAGTGATGAATAGTAAGAATCTACAACCAAGATTACTCTACCCAGGAAAGCTATCATTCAGAATTGAAGGTCAGATAAAGTACTTCGCAGATAAGAACAAGCTAAAGTTCATCACCACCAAACCAATATTATATGAAATGCTGAAAGATATTTTTTCAATAAGATGAAGAAGAAAAAGGTAAAAATAAAAATTATGAACTACAAATACACATCTATCAACAAATGAATCTAAAAATCAAGTGAATTAAAAATCTGATGAATAGAATAAACTGGTGAGTATAACAGAATCATGGGCATAGAGAGGGAATGGAGTGATATTTCTTGGGGAGAAAAGGGGTGTGGGAGGTGCAGCAAGAGACTGGATAAAAATTATGCACCTATGGGAGAGTACTGTGGGGGTGTGTGGCCAGAGGGTGGGATGGGTACCAGGTGGAGGGGAACTATAGGGGGAAAAAGGGGTATAATGTAATTAATAAACTGAACAATAAAGATTAAAATATTTTTTTAAAAAGGGAAGGGGAGGGGAGGGAGAGAGTTAAGAATGGTGAGGGGTCGGGGGGAGGAGAAGGAAGCAGGTGTGCTACTGGAGAGATAGCACACTGGATCCTCTGTCCTGAGGGTTTTAAGGGTGAATATTTTAGGGGAGGTCCCAGAGGAGGATCTCAGTAAAAAAAACAAAAGAACAATATCAGGTTCTTGGTCTTCTCAATGCCTCTAGTTCTATCAGTATTTTTATTACTTAATTTGTGCTGCTAGTTTAGCTACTGACCTTGAAGCTCTTAGACTTCCTAAGCACCAATGGCTTTTCACCATTCCTTTAATTTTAGCTATCTACTTGGGCAACTGCTGTGTTCGTTCACCTTGTCACTCAGAACTCTTCCACCTCTGAAAACTTAGTTTTCCATATTTTACTTTCTGGTTATAAACTTCTAACTTTACCATGACCTGATTTTTGACCTCATCAAACATCTGTGATTATCTTAATTTATTCCATTATACCACTTTATCTTAAGTGTACATCCATCTAGCCTATACTTCTTGGACCATTGCATCAATCACTCATTTGCCAAAATTCTCCATTCCTTTGATCTATTGTTCTTCTGTTACACATGCCATATTAAACTCCAAATCCAAATCCAAATCAACGTAACTGTTTGACTTCTATGTTTTCTAATATTATAAACCTCTAAGATTGATGGTACTCATTTATAGCATCAATTAGATTCAAAGCTTCCAAATATTCTTTATCTTTTTCTCCTTTCAATTCCCCACAAAATTAGGACTCTTCTCTTTTTTAAAAAAATATGTTTTTATTGATTTCAGAGAAGAAGAGTGAGCGAGAGAGAGAGAGAAACACCAGTGATGAGAGGGAATCATTGATCAGCTGTCTCCTGCACACTCCCTACTGGGGATTGAGCATGCAACCAGGACATGTGCTCTTGGCTGGAATTAAACTGGGGACCCTTCAGTCTGCAGGTTGACATTTTATCCACTGAGCCAAACCAGCTAGGGCAAAACTTCATCTCTTAAATCTTTAATCTATGCCTGCCTTCTCATTCTTTTAGGAGAGAACTAAGCTCCTATTTCATGAAGAAAATAAAATTCATTCTATCAAAATCACCTCCATTTTCTGTCACCCTACTAAAAATTTAATTACATGAGCATATATTCTTTACTTCTTGCTTTTTGATTAGTAGAATAACTTACCTACCTCCTCCTCATTTTCACCATATTAATTTCCCTACCTCTACTCTAGATTAAATCTTTCATTGCCTCTTAAGACACTGTTATTCATCAGTTACCCCTTTTGTCTCCCCTACATTCAGTCACTTTCTTTCTACTGACATCTTTCTCTTAGGACTCCACATTATTCTTATATTTAAATTAAAAGTTTATCCTATATTTAAACAAATTCACACATTCTCCTGCTCCCTTTCACCTATCATTTTTTCCCAACTAGATTCGTTGAAATAGTTGTCCACTCACATTGTCTTCACTTAATTAATCCTTTCCTCTTCACTCTTTAATCCATGACCTTCTTGTACCAAACAGCTCTTGCTCCTTGCTTCCCTGTCTCTAAATTCAAATTAGGCTTTTATTCATTATCTAACTGTCCTGTCTGTAACACTGTTGACCACTGTGAACCAGTCCCACCTATACAATACTCAGGCTTAGGTTCTGTGACATTAACTCTCCTGCATTTCTTTCTACCTCTAGCTTCTATTTCTTGATTTAATATTAATCTTTGTGTCACTAACTTTGGATGTTCTCGAGATTCTCTCTAGGGCTCTCTTCTTTCCTTACTTAATATATTCTTACTGGGCCGTCTTAATAACTATCGTGGTTTCAAATTGTTGAAGAGTTAGAGAAGCAGCAAAGATGAATTTGAATTTCAGACAGGAGGATGCCATTCAGAGCTCAGTGATGATGTCCAGTAGTTTCATCCCTGGAAAAATGTTCAGACTCCGGGTCCAGACTGTGGGTGATGCCTGGAGCGCATATTCAAAAGCACTCTCCTCAAGTAAAGAGAAAGTAGTGAGGCTTATGTTACTTCTAAAAGGCTGAAATTATATATTAAAAACTTAGAAAACTCATAAGAGTGGCTTGTTTTTCTCACAAGACATTTACTTAGTTCTAGAAATGGCATACAAGTGATTAATTAAAGATGGTCACAATTTATTATCTATTGCTCCAATTAAGAATTGGGATCTATGTCCTTACCCTTGAATCTGAGCAAGCTAAGTGACTGCTTTGGAAAATAAAATCTACAGTATTAATTCTAAACAAATTTAAGCCCAGGCTTTAAGAGATTTGCAACTTCTATTTCATACCTCTTAGAACCCAGACTTCATGCTGCAGAAATATCCAAACAGCTCCTTGGAGAAGCCCATGTGTAGAGAAAGAACAATAGATCAAAGGAACTGAGCCAATAGCCCCAATTAATCTCTCAGCCAATAGATAGTGCCAACTTGCCAGACATGTTAGTAAACCTTCATGGAACCTGATCCTTCCAAACTCAGTTGAGGCAGTCCTGCTGATGCCTCCTGGAACAAAGATGAAGCATTCCTATCAAGCCTTACCGGAAATGTAGATTTATTATAAAAATAAATGTTGCTGTTTTAAATAGCTAACTTTTGGGGTTACTTGTTAGGAAGCAATGGATAACTGGATTAGCATAGAAAGCTTGGAACCAGTGCCAGATGCTTTTCAAAGACTCAGTAAAACCTTTCATAATTTCAGGAGGCATAGGAGACAAAGTTCCTCTAGAGGGAGGTGGTCTGACCCAAATACACAAGGTATCTTCTCCTCAAGTAATTTACTGGTACAGCACATTTTAGAGCTCCTGGGGAAAGCTGGAGGGGAATTAAAACATCAGAGAGTGAAGCAAGAGAAAAAAGAGCTAAGTCCAAAACTTCTGAAATGCAGAATTGAATTTCCTGCAGTCTTTCAGGGCTGAGGAGACAGAAACCTGTCAGGCTTTAAAAAACAAAACAAACAAACAAAACGCGCGCGCACACACACCGGGACACATACACACACACACACACACACACACACACACACACAAAATATAAGGCCCATGTACCTCTCCCTCCTCAAAAGAATATTTGGATAAAAGATTAAGTTAGTCATACTAAAACTAGTAACCATCCTTGTGTGAGTTCACTGTATAATAGGATCAAGTTGATTATCCCTTCACTTTATCTACCTAACAGAACAACTGCAGGAAACACTTACTAGAGAAAGATCTCATCTGGATAGTTTTTGACTTTTTTATAGATACTGCCCAGTATATAAGCAAACTTACCAAACTACTGAGGATATAAAAATAGGTGACCTATACTCAAGAGAAAATAAGAAGCAATAAGAGACCCATAGAAAACCAGGCATGGGCATAGAGATAGAGCTTTAAATAATTATGATTAATATGTTAAAAAAATATAGTGAAGCATAGGCACTCCATCTTGCTCCCTAACCTCTATGTTGTAAAAACTGCTGTTTGGTATTTTCCAATAAGCATAGATTGTTCTTCGTTCTGTAAATTAAATCTGCTATTCTTGGCTTCTGTAAACATGCTTATGTGAATAATAGTGAAAATAAACTCAATTATCTGGCCTTGCAAACCACTCTTCTGACATAAGGGTCAGTCGGTCCATCCCTGGCTACTCACATGCCAGGTGTCTTTTAGTTAACTGAATTGTGTAAGCTCAAGGTTAATTGTGCACATAAAGCTATTTGAAAAGCCTGCAAAAGGTGCGGCGGAAACCCCATATTTAGGAGACAAAAGGACTGGGGGGGGGGGGCGGAGGTGGGCAGGTAATAAATGGACAGCTTCCTCCGTATTATTTGCTCAGAATTTGAGAAGCAACTCCTGTGAGAATGCTGGCATAATAAAAACTCCAAATTTGGCTTACTAAGGCATCTTCTGTTCAGCTGCTGATTTCCAATATAACATTTGGAGGCCCCAGCAAGATTGTGCCTACTGGCACTTGGTCTCAGAACCCAAGAATGAACGGCCTCCCCCAGCCTGGCTACCAAGCCCTGAAAATCAGTAGGGGAGGTACCACCTGAAGATGTTCCAAGGAGGGCCCCGGAAATGTTTTTCAGTGGTCTTGACAGTTGAACGGGAGATAGCTAACATGCCCCTGCATCCTTTCGGAGTCACCAGAGACACCTCTGGAGGTAAGTGAATTCAAATAAGTGAGTTCAAATTCACTTTCTTGATTGCTTGTCTGTGACAGGTCATTTGACTATTGAGAAAAAGACTGGATGCAGTCGTAATTTCTCAGGAGCATGGTGGGAGTGCCCTCACATCTGTTAGGGGAGTTAGGCAGGAATTCAGTTAAATGTTTAATGTCTGAGTGAATGCCGGCATAAAGAATAATCCCGATTCAGGCCTTCGTTTAGAGGCAAAAGAAGTAGGTGATCCTTAGACAAATTATTTGCCTCAGTTCACTCGGACTGACTGATGTGTGAAAACTTGCATGAAGCAAAAGCTACCTTGTGTTATCCTGTGTCTTTATTAACTGGGATTATTGCACAGTCTGGCTGCAAACATGGGAACTTGTTCCCTTAAACCTGCTGTGTTATAATGTGTGCTAAATGAAATTAGAAGGACGCAAACTGCTGCTTGCAATGCAGATGTCTCTCCTGAAACCAATGGCCAAGCTTATGGCCAAGGGTGGGAAACATGAGAGGATTTGTTCATGTTTTGTCTCTTTATTGTTTAATTTGTTTAAAGATAGGGCAAGTCCTGCTATAGGGGAAGCCCAGTTATGTATAGTGGGGCTGAACCATAAAAGAAATTGCAGGATGTCATCCCAGCAGTTGCCAAGAAATCTTATTCTTGGGGATCATCCTCACTGTTTCTTTTAGAGTATTAGCTTGCCAGAATCTCTTAACACGGGAGATTTCTTTCTGTAAAGTAGGGACTTTAATTTACTCTTCTCTGATTTATAATTTTCTGTACTGGGTTAAAAATGTTGAGATTATAAAGTTATAACCCAGAGAAGTTTAAAACAAAGGCCGGCTAGTTCCAAGACTGCTTGTGGAAAAAAGCAAAAGAAAAAAGGGATCATTTTACTCTTAAGTGAAGAAGCTGGAGGTTTCTGGCTCTGAGCCTGGCAGGGCAGGGTCACTGGGTACTTCTTGGGCTACATTGAAATGTTCAGCAAAGGAATTTTAGGCTATAGTATTTTATTGGCCAGATTAAAAAGGGTTAATTCTATGGGCAGAAAAGAAAAGTCCAGTACAACCTACTAAAGATATAGCAGAAAGAAAGAATATTAGAGTAGAAATTCTTAATAGAAGTTCTGAGGAATGGTTATGCATTTTGAAGGATATAGAAATAAGGTTGAAAGGCTAATTTGAAAGTGTGAAATTTATAAAGGTTATGTATGTAATAAGAAGGAAAAGATAAATATTGAAAATAAGTTTATTAAATAGTACAAACCAGTGGGCTGGAACAGGCAGAGCAGGGAAACTGAGATATTTGGACAGCTATTTACAACCATCTGAAGGACATAACCTAGTTCTTTCCCTCTTTGCTCACCCCTGATGTCATTTGGGCCTAGATTACTAAGCTTTTCCATCTAGGACTTTAGTCAACTGGAAATTTCCCTGCACACCTTTGTCCTTCTCTGCCTTCTTTTTCTGTTCAACTATAGTCATTTTTCTCCACAGGTCACTCCCCAGCCTCTGAGAGGGAGGATTTCTACTGCCTTTGATTTTCTCTAAAGATCCCATTTTTTCTCTCCTCTCAATTGGAATTATTTCCCTCTGCTTCACAATGAGGAGGCAGGGCGGGGTTGGGGGACGGGGATCCAGCAAGGCTAAGATGCCCTTAGGATGTATGTTGAGGCATTTCAAGTAAGGTTTCTCAGATTATGTATATGGCATAAAGTTCTCAAAGGGAGGTTAAGAAATTTATGTGAGTTAAAAGATCCTGTGTCGAGGGAGAACCACGATGGTGGCACAGGTAAACACCTACTGTTCTGCCCCGCGCAACAATTCAAAAACTACAACATAACAACAAAACAAACATCACCCAGAATCATCAGAAAGCTGGCTGAGTGAAAACTCCACAAATAAAAGTAAAGGTGGGACACTGAGACTCAGAAGAGCGGCAGAGCGCAGCCTTGAAGATGGAAACAGATTAGGAGCGATCCTGGTCGCGCACGGGCTGTAGGGCTGGAGCAGCAACCCCGGCTGGATTTCGCCAACGGGGAGGGTGGAGACGTCCCACTACACGGATTCCCCAGTGCCAGGCGAGGTCCGAGATCCGGGGTACGTGGAGACATCCCACTGCACTGATTCGGGGGGGCCGGGCGAAACACCCTGGAAGCCGGGTGCGGCAGAGGTCTGAGGAGAAACCGGGTGCTTGAAAAAGAAGTTAGTGTGCAGGGGACACACCCTGGAAGCCAGGCGCGGCAGAGGTCTCCTAGTCTGAGGAGAAACCGGGTAGCTGGGAAAAGAAGTTTGCGCGAAAGTAAACTGTGCGACAGCACAGACGTGGGACTTGCTCCCTGGAAACTTGTCTCCTGGTCCTGTAAACCACCTGATTTACAACCCTGGGTGAGACTTTGGGTGTGCAGACACATTTGGGGAGAGGAAGAGTTGTGTGGCAAGGGGAAGAGACTAGCGGCTTTCTCTTGGAGGTGCCTACAGCCATCCCCATCCAACAGAGACCCACGTGCGCAAGCACCGCATAGGACATAGCTGACACTGAGGTTGCCTGCGCAGCTCAGAGACTCCGCCCATCCAACCTGAACACAGTCTCCCTTCACAGCCAATTGGCCTGGAGGTCAAACCCTCTTAGGGCTAACAACAACAAGCTGGGCTTAAATTCAAAAATACTGTACAACCTATAAAGGATTTCAGTAAGAGTACCCACCTCAGGTAACTGGGGAGGCTGTGCCACTGACCCTTAGAGGACATCTACCACACAAAACAGCCACCATGCAGAGATATGGAAAGAAATCAGGTGTGAAAGAAATGGAGGAAAAAATACGACTAGACATAGAGTTCAAAACCACAGTTATAAGGCTTTTCAAGAGGCTCCTAGAAAAGGCTGATGAACTTAATGAGAACTACAAGGAAATAAAGAAGACCAACCAGGAAATGAATGAGACCCTCAAGGAAATGAATGGGACCTACAAGGAAATGAACAAGACCTCTGAGGATATGAATGAGACCCTCATGGATATGAAAAAGGACCAACTAGAAATCAAGCATACACAGACTGAAATAAAAAAATATTACACAAAGTCCTAAAAGCAGTCCAGAGGGCCACAAGAACTAAGTCAAAGACTCGAAATACAAAGAAGCAAAATCCACTCGGCTGGAAAAGCAAGAAAAAAAAAGAATTCAGATAATTGAAGATAGTGTAAGGGTCCTCTGGGACAACCTCAAGCATGCCAACATCCGAATTATTGGGGTGCCAGAAAAAGAGAGAGAGCAAGGTAATGAAAACCTACTTGAAAGAATAGTGACTGAAAACTTCCCCCACCTGGTGAAAGAAACTGACTTAAAAGCCAAAGAAATACACAGAACCCCAAAATATAGGAATCTAAAGAGGACCACACCAAGACATATCATAATTAAAATACCAAGAGCAAAAGATAAAGAGAGAATATTAAAAGCAGCAAGAGAAAAACTGATGGTTACATACAGGGGAGCACCCATATGATTGTCAGTGGATTTCTCAACAGAAACGATGCAGGCCAGACGCGAGTGGCAAGAAATATTCAAAATAATGAATAGCAAGAATCTATAACCAAGATTACTCTATCCAATAAAGCTATCATTCAGAATTGAAGATCAGATAAAGTGCTTCGCAGATAAGAAAAAGCTAAAGGAGTTCATCACCACCAAACCAATATTATATGAAATGCTGAAAGATATTCTTTAAGAAGAGGAAGAAGAAAAAGGTAAAGATGTAAATTATGAACAACAAATACACATCTATCAACAAATGAACATAAAAATCAAGTGAATTGATAGGCTGATGAACAGGATAAACTGGTGAATATAACAGAAACATGGACATAGAGAGGGAATGGGCTGACAATTCTTGGGGAGAAAAGGGTTGTGGGAAGTACAGCAAGAGACTGGACAAAAATCTTGCAATAATGGGAGAGGACAGTGGGGAGGGGGAGGTGTGGGTGGAGGGTGGGATGGGTACAGGGTGGAGGGGAGATATAGGAGGATAAAAAAGGGGGAACAATGTAATTAATAAACTGAACAATAAAGGTTAAAAAAAAAGATCCTGTGTCTATTCAGGTGGGCTGGCTGGACACAGGATCTTTTGACCCATTTATCACCAAAGCCATCTAGAACGTGGTTGTAGGGGATCCAGGACACCCAGATCAATTTCCCTACATAGATTGATGGTTGGACTTAGTTCAAACTCCCTCCACTATCCTATCTAATACAAGAGTAATATGCAAATTGACCATACCTCTGATCAAGCCATGCCCACCAGGCAATCATGCAAATTATGCAAATTAACACCCAACCAAGATAGCTGCTGCCCGAGGCCAGAAAAAGCCTTGCCAAGAGGCTGGAGCCAGCCAGCCAGCAAGATCAGCCCCATGGCAGCATGTCAGGGTGATCTCGCTGGGTTCCCAAGGCTGGAAAGAGCTCTTGGGTAGGCCAACGCCAGGCAGAGCCAGCCAATGATTGGCACCAAGGAAATCACTGGCTGGGATCCCCTGGCCAAGGTCCCCTGCCCAAGGACAAAAGCCTTGGCCAGAGGCTTTCAGCCTTCAGCTAGGGGTGAGCCATCAGTAGGACACCCCATGAGGGCTCCCAGTATGTGAGAGGGGGCAGGTTGGACTGAGGGACTACCCACCTCCAGTGCACAAATTTTGTTCACTGGGCCCCTAGTAGTTAAATAATTGTGATCTGTAGATTGGGGTCCGAGTATAAGTAGCTGGCCCCAAGGGGAGTGTGGAAAGTATAGCCAGGCCTCAGGGGAACTCTGAAAAGAGAAGTGCCAGAGGGGGGCCACAGTCCAAGCCCCTAGTTTTCCTCCAACTTCAGAGGAGGCAGACCTTCCTTCATCTTATAATCCCAGGGTTCTGCCACCTCCACCTTCATCCACAACTTTCTTGGTCACAGAGGGAGGGGAATCCCCAGGCTCCAGCAGAGGGGGAGTGGTCTCTTTAATTGTCACCTCCCACCACTCAGAGCCCCACTCAGGCAAGGGAGGGCAGCACCAGAGACCCTCCACCCAAGGGATCTCTCCTACTCTGAAGGGAGGCACCCCCTAAGAAAGGGAATTTAAGAGGGCAACCCTTCTTAGTTTATGTCCCCTTTCTCCATGAGAGACCTCTATAATTGGAAGACCCAAACCCCACCCCCCTTTGGCCAACCTTGGATAACTGCCAGCAGCTCTTCATCACTCTTCACTTCGGAAGAGAGAGACAGAATTTGGCCAGGGGGAGGTTCACTAGTGGAGAATCAGGATTGGGTAGAGAAAATTTTCCCATCCCTCACCCCACTGGGATCCCAACTAGGTGGGAGGGAGGGTTCCCTTGGACACTTTTCATCGAGTTCTCCGTTTAGGCATAAAGGCAGCTTGCCAGAAGCCCACAAATCTATCAAAAGTTACCGAGGTCACACAAGGACCCCAGGAATCACCCATGGCTTTTCTGGAGCACCTCTGTGAAGCTTACAGAGTTTACATCCCCATTGACCCAGACTCTCCAGAAAACCAAAGGGCACTAACTTTAGCCCTTGTAACCCAGTCTGCTTCAGACATAAGGAAGAAGCTTCAAAAACTAGAGGGATTACAGGGCATGATTCGGTATCAATTAATTGAAGTAGCTCAAAAAGTATTCAACAACAGAGACTCCCCAGGGGAAAAACAGGATAAGAGACTGACAAGGGCAGTTGTATCAACTCTGAAATAAACAAACCCCCAAAGGAAAAAGAGTTCACAAAGAGACCAACAGCAGGAAAGTAGACCCCCTTAATGAAAAACCAGTGTGCCTATTGTAAAAAGAAGGACAATGTAAGAATGACTGACCTGACCAACCTGATGGGAACAAGAAAAGGCAGTCTCAGTCCCTGAAGGTCCTGAATCTAGAGGAGGATTGACAAGGCCAGGGCTTCATTCCACTCAGCCCCCAGGAGCACAAGATAACATTACAGATAGGGGGAAAGCTTGTTAGCTTCCTAATAGATACTGGTGCTACTTATTCTGTCCTGTCTGAGCCTGTGGATCAATAACCACCAAGAAAATTTCCATTCAAGGGGCCACGGGAAAGTCAACGCTCTGCCCACGGACTTCAAAAAACAGATATCTTGGGGAAAACACCATAACCCATTTGTTCCTAGTCATCTTGTAGTGTCCCTACCCCCTCTTAGGACGAGGCCTCCGACAGAAGATACAAGCCACCATTTCGTTCGAGGTTCCTTTCCTACTAGAATCCTACTCACCTGCCCTCTGTCAGAGGACTATCTTTTAAATGAAGAACTGCCTCCAGAAGCTTCACCCACCAGTGAGCCCTCTGTATATCTGAAAAGATTCAGTGTCTTTTCTCCACAGTATGAGTGGAGAGCAACCCTCCAGGATTGAAAAGTCACCAAATCCTGATCATAGTCCAATTAATGGCCACCACAATGCCGGCTTGATTCCAAGCTCTTCTACTCAATCAGCCTCGCATCAGGCACCACAAGATTGTTGCCATCAACCCTGCCAGCCCTCCTAGACAATGACCCTAAAGAACCTCTACATGACAGTTTAGGGGTTGACTTAGTACAGACAGCCTGCACAGACCTCACTGATACCCAACTGGCATTGCAGGATGAGTTACTATTCACAGAAGTAGTTTTGTCTAAGAAAGAATCAAGTTATGTGGGGGCGATGGTGGTTACTTTAGACCAAACCATCTGGTCTCAGGTACTTACTTGTGGAACATTGGCCCAAAAGGCCAAGATAATTGTCCTTATAAGGCTCTCCAGTGGGCAAGAGAAAAATCAGTAACGATTTATACTGATAGTAGGTTCATGTTTGTAACAGCTCATGTACACAGTACTATTTACAAGGAAAGGGGACTTTTAACTTTAGCCGGGAAGAACATAAAAAATAAGGAAGAGATTCTGTCTCTGCTAGAAGCCATCTATCTACCCAAGCAAGTGACATTGGTTCACTGTAAGGTGCACCAGAAAGGGGATTCCCTATAAGCAAGAGGGAACCAGGCTGCAGACAAAGTGGCCCAGGAGGCTGCCCTAAAACCAGTGGGTCCCCTACAGAGTATAGTGACTCTTCCAGACCCTGACCTACCCACTTCACCAACCTACACAGAAAAGGAGGAAAAACTAGCCACACAGAGTCAGGCCTCCAGAAACCCAGAAGGATGGTGAACCTTACTGCATGGCCGAATTTTGGTTCCAAAGGCTCTAGGTTGGACAATAGTTAACCAGTTACACCAGTCCATCCACCTAGGTCATACCAAGTTTACATAACTCCTAAGGGCTAGATACTATATACCCAACCTCGATAGTATAATAGACAGCATTATTTCTCAATGCATCATTTGCACTTAAGTGAATTCCAAACAGGGTAAAAGACCCCTGACAGGAATACAGGCTCGGGAAATTCCATGGGGGAAGACATGAAAATAGAAGTCAGGCCTGCAGCAGTAGGGTATAAATATCTCTTAGTTTTCATAGACACCTTCTCAGGATGGGTTGCAGCTTATTCAACTAGAACAGAAACTGCCACCATTGTAGCTAAAAAGTTATTCCAAGAAGTATTCCCTAGATTTGGCTTACCTATAACTTTAGAATCAGAGAATGGACCTGTTTTTATAGCCAAAATTTCACAGCACATAGCAAAGAATATTAATTGGAAAATACCTTGTGCCTATGGGCCCCAGAGCTCTAGGCAGGTGGGACGCATGAATAGGCCCTTAAAAGAGATCCTCACCAAATTTACCTCAGAAACCAGTGAAAATTGGGCCATCTCAAGGCAAGGTGCACCCCATGACAAGTGGGGTTCTCCCCGTATGAAATTATGTTTGGGAGATTCCCTCCAAAAGTCCCAAAATTTTTAGAAGAAATAAAAGCTGAAATCCATAACCAATCTTTACTCAGCTTCTTAGAGGCTTTACAGTCCACCAAGAAAGCAGTACAGCAGCATATCCTAGACACTCTGCCTGTACCAACTTCTGGTCCATCCCTTCCAACCTGGTAACTCTGTTGGGATAAAGACATTTACAACCCAAGGACTGACTCAGACCTGAAAAGGTTCACACACCATCCATCATCTTGACCATCCCTATGGCAGTCAAGGTCGGTGGGATCCTGACGTGGCTTCATCACACCCGTCTTAAGGGGGCACAGGCAGAATAGAGATTCCAGGACTTTTCAGACCCTCCAAAGATAAAACTCTCACATGTATCATGATTTTAATTCTCTTTATAGGACTAGCAGAAGAAAATTTCCTAGCTGAATGGGTTAACAATCCCCATAGACTACCTCAGAAATAGATTTAGGAACTTAAAAATAGTATTACTAAAGAAATTCTTACCAATGTAACTGAACTGGACTGTGGGGTAGGGGCAGGGGGAGGTTATATTCCATAAGAGTCAGCAATTTGGCTCATGCACATGAAACCAATGGGGAATGAAGCATAGGCACTCCATCTTGTTCCCTAACCTCTATGTTGTAAAAACTGCTCTTTAATACTTCCACTAAGCATAGATGGTCCTTTGTTCTGTAAATTAATTCTGGTATTCTTGGCTTCTATAAACATGCTTGGTCGAATAACAGGGAAAATAAGCTTCATTATCTGGCCTAGCAAACTACTCTGCTGACCTAAGAATTAGTCTGGTCCATCCCTGGTTACTCCATGCCAGATGTATTTTAGTTATCTTAATTGTGCAAGCTCAAGGCTACAAGCTTCCTACAAGATATTTTCTAAGCATATATAGGGCTCTTTGAAAAGCTTGCAAAAGGTGCGGAAACCTCATATTTAGGAGACAAAGAGACTGGGGGGTTTCCTCCATATTGCTTTTTTCAGACTTTGAGAGGCAACTCTGAGACTGCTGGTGTAATCAAGACTCCAAATTTGGCTTACTAAAGCATCTTCTGTTCAGTTCACTGATTTCCAACATAACAATAGGAAAAGATGTACAAAACAGATAAAAATAAATAATTTCAACAGAAAATGGTAATCCTCAAATGGATGGTCTAGGATTGTAAAATAACAGTATTCAAAATTAAGATCCCTTTAGGTAGGTATTAAATAAGGCCATAAATAGCAAAAGATAAGATTAATGAGCTCAGAGTTGGATCAATAAGAAATAAAGTGAAGCACAGAGTCTGGGATATGGAGGAAGAATGGATAGAACATAAAATTCATAAGAGAAATGTGGGTCTCATCAAAGGTCTACCATATGTGAATGGAATTTCAGGAGAATATAATAAAACAGATTCAAATAAATATTTGAAATGATAATTACTAAGGTTTTCAAAATGACTGAAGACACAAACCAATAGATTCACAAAACTCAGTGGGCCCTAAATAAAATAAATAGAAAAATTACTCTTATCTACTTCACAATCAAACTTCTAAAACCTCTGCAAAAAATAATTATTTATTATAGCCTGAGTAAAAAGATATTACATCCAAATGAAGAGTAATAAAATTGATGGCTGACATTTCAATGAATCATAGAAGCCACAAGACAATGGAATGACACCTTTAAAGAACTAAAGTTGAAATTCTATAAGAAAATGGAAGTAAAACGGTGATTAAAAATGAAGGCAAAAACAAAGACGTTTTCAGACAAGCAAAAGTTGATAAAAATATTCTTTAGACAAATGGACTATAAGAAATATTTTTAAAAGTTACATAAGCTGAAGGAAAATGATGACAGCATCATAGAGGAAGGATAAAGAACACTAAAATATCTAAATATAGGAATAAATATAAATTAATCTTGGTATCTTAGCAAAATTAAGAATAATATCTGTGGACTAATGAGATATGTAGAAGTAAATAGACATAAACTGTTGTGCAGTTCTAGCATTGATTCAGAAATTATGAAAGTACCAATTTAAGAACTAGAATAAATTAAGTTTGAAGATTATACAACAATGTAAAAGTAATCAGTCAAAAAGAAGAAAACATTAAATATATTTTATATTAATCCAAAAGAATGAAAGAAAAGAACAATAATGGAAAAAAAACACAGAAAGTACAAAACGCAAAGAAATAGAATTGAGTCACCTTCAGAAAATTCACACTTAAACTATTTAATCAAACTATTTAAGTCAGTCATCAAACACCTGTCAGAGAAATGTGAAAACACAGTTGATCATCTGAATTTACAGGGCAGGGACCAACAAATGCAACATGCATTTTTTTCTGTTGCACCTCAGTTAGTTGTGTGCATATCACCCAGCCATACCAATTTAGACTTCCCAGACTGTAATAGGCTGCCTGAAATAAGATGTGCCCTAGCATAATTCAAAAATCCCATTCTGCAGCTCTTGCCCTATATATATTTGCTCCGAAGGCTGGTGCTCGCTCTCTTTTCTCCTCGGAAAGTCTTCACAGATTGCTTTTACTGATGGGCCTAATTCTTACCCAAGGACTGTTCCTTGCTTTACATATATCTGATTGAATAACAAATATCGAAATTGCTGTGATTACTGTTCTGTGTATGGTAACTGAAAAGGGGGTGGGAGAGAATGCTCAGGAAGCAGTCAGAGTGGCATCATAACACAAATAAAAAGAAATAAACAGCCCTAATTGATTTGGCTCAGTGGATAGAGCATTGGCCTGCAGACTCAATAGTCCTAGGTTCGATTCTGGTCAAGGGCATGTACCTTGGTTACAGGGACATAACCAGTGGGGAGTGTACAGGAGGCAGCTGATCAATGTCTCTTTCTCATTGATGTTTCTAACTATCCTTCTCCCTTCCTCTCCGTAAAAATAAATAAATGAAAAAATTTAAAAAATAAATAGCATAGTAGGCTTAAATCCAGTTATATCAGTAACTAGTGGTATGTTGTACAAAATTCGTGTACAGGGCGCGTGTGTCCCTCAGTCCAGCCAACACCCTCTCCCTTGGGATTTCTCAAGGGATGTCTGACTGCTTGTTTAGGCCTGATCCTACTGATGGACATCCCTCTCACAGTCCAGGACTGCTGCCTACCAACTGGCCACCTGCCTGCCTTCCAGATTGCCCCTAACTGCTTCTGACTGCCAGCCTGATCATCCCCTAAACACTCTCCTGCCAGCTTGTTTGTCCCTAACTGCCCTCCCCTGCAGGCCTGGTTCCCCTCCACCTGCTCTCCATTGCAGAAGGAATGGAATTCCACCCCCCCAATACCCTTCCCTGCAGGCTTGATCACACCCAACTGCCCTCCCCTGCTGGCCTGATCACCCACAACTGTCCTCCCTTGCAGGTCTGGTCCTTCTCAACCACCCTCCCATGCTGGCTATCTTTTGGTGGCCATCTTGTGTCCACATGGGGGCAGGATCTTTGACCACATAGGGGCAGCCATTTTGTGTGTTGGAGTGACAATTTGCATATTACTCTTTTATTAGATAAGATAGAGGCCTGGTGCATGGCTGGGGGCCAGCTGGTTTGCCCTGCAGGGTGACCCAGATCAGAGTGGGGATACCCTTGGGGCGTGGGGCGGCCTGGGTTAGGGGCCTTTGGTGGTTTGCAGGCTGGCCATGCCCCCCAGTGACCC
The DNA here is from genome assembly GCA_027563665.1 of Antrozous pallidus. Lineage (NCBI taxonomy): Eukaryota > Metazoa > Chordata > Mammalia > Chiroptera > Vespertilionidae > Antrozous > Antrozous pallidus. Next base: position 7,917,816 of record CM050515.1, read on the forward strand.
AAGTGGAGGCCCTGGTATCTGAGATTTATTTATCTTCTATAATTGAAACTTTGTATCCTGAAGTGGAGCCAAGCCTCCTGCTTGCTCCATGGCCACAGCCATTTTTGTTGGGATTTTTTTACATTCTATAATTGAAACTTTATAGCCTTAAGCAGAGGCCTAGGCCCACCAGGGTGTGAGGAAAGCTTAGCTTCCTCCATTGCTGGGGGCAACTCAAGCCTCCTGCTCTCTCCAGCTTCATGGCTGCTGCCATTTTCATTGGGATTTATTTTTCTTTTATAATTGAAACTTTGTAGTCTTGACTGGAAGCCTGGGTCCCCCAGGGTGTGCGGAAAGCTTGGCTTCCTCTATTGCTTGGGAAAGTCTCTTGCTGGCTCTGTGGCCACAGCCATCTTGGTTGGGATTAATTTGTATATTTGCTCCTGATTGGCTGGTGGGCGTGGCTTGTGGGTATAGTGAAGTGATGGTTAATTTGCATGTTACTATTTTATTAGATAGAATTACACTAAAGTGAAGATTATCAGACAGAATTATAAAAACAATTACAAGCTCTTAATACAACAACCCTAATATATGAAAACCCAGGGTCCATAATGACCAACTGAAGGCTCTATGGAACACCAGAAGTCAGTCCTGCAGTCAGTACTGGGTTGCTATGGCGAACCTGCACTGATTGCCATTGGTGTGGGTGCAATGACCCAGCACTGACTGCTGAGGAGGCTGTGGATCAGGCCCAAAGATAGGCCCAGAGAGAGAGGCAGGCTCTAATCCGCAGTTTCCATGGCAGCTGTTGATCAGCCATTGCCTCTTTCTTTCTCTATGGGTTTTACCAGCAGCCGCACCTCTGTTTCTCTCTGGGCCTTCATGGGATCTGCTGATCAGCCTTGTCTCTCTTATCAGGCCCAGAGATAGGCCTGGAGATGCTGACTGGCATATAAACTGACCAATCAGAACCAAATCTGAGTGAACTCTGAAGAGCCAAAGGCTGCCTAGATGGCAGAGCTTTTGATGCTGACTGGCATAGAAACTGACCAATCAGAACCAAATCTGGGTAAACTATGAGAAGCCAATGGATGCCTCTGAGATGGAGCTTTTGATGCTGACTAGCATAGAAACCTACCAATCAGAACCAAATTGGCCAGCAGGAGGGCAGATGGGGACGAGATCAGGCCTGCAGGGGAGGTCAGTTGGGGTTGAGATCAGTTAGGCAGAGGCAGTTAGGGGCAGTCAGGCCAGCAGGGTAGAGCAGTTGGAGGACAAGATCAGGTTGACAGGGAAGGGCAGTTGGGGGTGATATCAGGTTGGCAAGGGAGGGCAGTTGGGGTGAGATCAGGCTGGCAGGAAAGCGCACTTAGGGGTGATCAGGAAGGAAGGCAGAAGCAGTTAGGGGCAATCAGGCAGTCAGGCAGAGAGATTAAAGTTGATCAGGCAAGAAAGCAGAGGAGTTAGGGGAAATCAGGCAGGCAGAGGCAGTTAACACATTGCATACTGCATAGAAATCTCTAAGACATATGCCAGGGACCGCACTTTTTGGGCAAATTGCACATTATTTAAATCATCATAACTACAGATTATAATGCACTTTAGGTGTTGTTTTTCGATAATTAAAACATTTTTATTTACAAAAACAATTAAATAATTAAAGTTCTTAGTGGGTTTTTTTTTTTTTAACGTATGGTACTGTGTTAAACATTTTCCTCTAGAAGAGGGACCAAATAGAATTTACGTAAATATTTAGATTTGCTCCTTTTTCCTTTTCCTTTTTTCAAACTCTGCAGGGTCTCCTAGGAAATTTTTTTCATTCCACTCACTGAAATACACATAGGTTCAGGCTGCTTCATATCACCTGACAACCTTTTGGGTGGATTTTTATGAGGTGCTCTCCTTGCACCCAGAGGGGAAGGGCTGGACAGATTTGTCTCTGGTTCCGGAGAGCCTTCATTATTGTCATCCATTATACAGTCTCTTGCCACCAATAGCAGAATCTGTTTATACTTCATTTTTGCTTGTGGACTGAGGATGTTGTACACTCCAAATGAATTGAAAAGTCCACAGTTTATAAGGTACAGCACTACTTTTTTCCCCATTTCATCGTTTCCTTAGAATGGAACAACATGAAAGGAATTGATCTGCACAATCAATGCCTTTCATGTGGGCATTGTATTCCTTGATGCAGGTTGGTTTTACAATATTCTCTCCTGTTTTTCTATTTTTTCCCCTGTTGTCATGGATTGTCGATATCATTCGGACAGCCTACTTGTCTTTCCATGCTAGGAGAAGAATATCGTCTTTTCTGGAAAATATTTTGTCACCTTTCTTCAATCTTGATGTTTTCATTTTCAAATTTGGTGGTAAACCGCTACTCTTCCTAATAGTCCCACAGACTCTAGTTTTGTTCTGCAGCAGCAATTCAGCAGTAGATGTAGCACTGTAATAATTACCCTGGTAAATATGGTGCTATATGCCAAGATAGGGTCCAAGGCCTGAAAAAACAGTTTCTTGCAATTCCTTTCCTTCAGCAGTGTGTATCTCCATATTGCAGACATAGCCAGTGTCACTCTCGCACACCATCCGAACAAGTAAACCATATTTTGTTATTTTCGCTGGATTGTACGTGCGAAATTTTAAACATCCTCTCCGTGGAATCATTTCCTTGTCCAAAGACAACTGTTGCTTTGGTTTGTATATTGTTCGAAATTTAAGCAGGAAATAATCCAGCACAGATTGGATCTTGAAAAGTCTCCCCGAGTGACTGTCCATTTTGGCTTTATCATTGAAATGCCAGAATGTCCATATTTGCTCAAATCTATGGCGACTCATTGTCTGTGGAAATACAGGGGTGCATATCAAAGGGTCTGTTGACCAATAGTCTTTCAAGCTATCTTTTCTTGTTTGGACGTCAGAATAATTGGGGCAAGGAATTTCTCGATGTCCTTCTCTGTAACCAAGACCGCTTTAGTGTTTTAGATGATGATTTGGTTTCATAGTGGTTTGATTGTGATAGTTGGACAGCTCTTTGCACAATTTCTCAAACAATTCATCAACAAAAAGAGATTGGTCACAGAGGGTACAGAGTCACACTGAGACGGAAATGTAGTGACCTCAGCATGACCTTAAAACGTTTGTAAGCATGGTCGTGTGTCAAGCTACATGCAATTGTATAGTTTTTCATAGATTGACCTGCATAGTTTCCACCAATGAGATTGCTTCATTCTATGTGGATAAGACAGTGTGTTGACATCTAAGGTCCTTGACAGATGGCACTCTAAACACGAGAAAACTCTTCAGCGGTCCTTAACAGATGACATGAAACACAAAACTCGTGAGCAGTACACAATGTGTTAAGGGTGATCAGGCAGGCAAGCAGGAGGGTTAGGGGCAATCAGGAAGGCAGGCAGAGGCAGTTAGGGGTGATCAGGCAGGCAGGCAGGTGAGCAGTTAGGAACCAGCAGTGCCAGATTGTGAGAGGTATGTCCAACTGCTGCTTTAGGCCCAATCTCTGTGGGATTGGCAGTCGGACATCCCTCAAAGAGTCTGCATTTGGAGAGGGTGCAGGCTGGACTGAGGGAACTCCTACTAGTCCTATCTAATAAAAGAGTAATATGAAAATTGACCATACCTCCACTACACCCACAAGCCATGCCCACCAGCCAATCAGGAATGAATGTGCAAATAAAGCCCAACCAAGATGGCTGCAGCCACAGAGAGCAAGAAGGAGGCTTGGGTTTCCTCGGCAATGGAGGAAGCCAAGCTTTCTGTCTGCCGTTGCTGCTGTCCTTTGTAGCACCAGGCTACAAAGTTTCAATTATAGAAGATACGTAAATCTCAACAGAAATGGCTACTGCTATGGAGCGAGCAGAAGGCTTGGCTACGCTCCAGGCTACAAAGTTTCAATTGTAGAAGATAAATAAATCCCAAATACCAGAGCCTCCGCTTGGGTCACTGGGGGGCATGATTGGCCTGCAAACCACCCCAGGCCTTTCACCCAGGCCACTCCATACCCCAAGGGAACCCCCACCTTGATCCAGAACACCCTTCAGGGAAAACCAGCTAGCCCCCTCCCATGCATCAGGCCTTTGTGCTATCTAATAAAAGAGTATTATGCAGATTAACAATCACTGCAACACACAAGATGGCTGCCCCAATGTGGTCAAAGATCCTGCTCCCATGTGGACACAAGATGGCTACCACAAGATGGCCAGCAGGGGAGGGCAATTGGGAGGGACCAGGCCTGCAAGGGAGGGCAGTTGGTGGTGATCAAGCCAGCAGGAGAGGGCAGTTAGGGGTGACCAGGCTGGCAGAGGAGGGAAGTTGGGGGTGACTGGGCCTTAAGGTAAGGGCAGTTGGGGGGTACCTAGGCCTGCAAGAGAGGGCAGTAAATGGTGACCAGGCCTATAGGGGAGGGCAGTTAGGGGCAAAAAGGCTGGCAGGGTAGTGGTTAGGGGGTGATCAGGCTGGCAGGCAGAAGAGATTAGGGGCAATCAGGAAGGCAGGCAGGCGAGCAGTTGGATTGTGAGAGCGATGTCTGACTGCCCATTTAGGCCTCATTCTGGTGGGATAGGGCCTATATAGGCAGTCAGACATCCCTCGAGGGGTCCAAGATTGGAGAGCGTGCAGACTGGGTTAAGGGATACCCCCCTCCCAGTGCACAAATTTCATTCACTGGGCCTCTAGTTTAAATATAAGGGTATAGAAAGTTTTAAGTTGAAAAGTATAGAAAAAATATGTATCATATAGATACCAACCAAAAGAAAATTAATGTATACGAATTGATATCATATAAAGAAGGAATATGACAAGATATTTTATAAGAAGTGATTATTATGTAGTCAGTTCAGAAAGAATACATAACAGTTGGGAAAATTTTTGTTTGCTCCAATTACAAAACTCAAAACATATAAAGCAACTATTGATAGAATTAAGAAAATTATACATGTTCTCAATCATAATTGAAGTGTTTTAGCACTCTTCTTTCTGTAACTGATAGGAAGTAAACACAAATATCACTGAGGATAATAACATCTGAACAACGTGACTAATTCAGATATATAAAACAAATAAAGATCATGTGCAAAAACTGCAAAATCACATTATTTTCAAGTTTGCATGAAACACTGACCAGAGCAGACTGTATGCTGGCCATAAAATTTTTCAAAAAATAAAATAATTAAAATATATAGAATATAGTTTGGACCACATAGAAATTGATTTAAAAGAAATAACAGAAGGATAATTAGAAAATCACCAAGTGTTTAGAAATTAAGTAATGCATTTCTAAATAACTCATGGGCAATGAAGAACTCAGATTGAAAGTTAAAAATATTTTGAACTGAATGATAATAAAAAACATAAAAACTTGTAGGATGCAATTCACCCAAATTTGGTTATGATTGGGCAGTTTTTATTCCAGTCAGAATCTCCGAGCCTATCTCTTGGCCTGATCATAGAAGCAGGGCTGATCAGCTTCTGCTCAGGCTGCTGGTGAGTGCTAAACGACTGACCTCTGAGAGAGAGAAAGAGAGGAATTGGCTGCTGGCAAGGCCAGGAGAGAGAAGCAGGGTCTAACCACCCTGCTTCTCTATTTGGGCCTTGCCAGCATATGCTGCTGATTAGCCTTGCTTCCCTCTTTCTCTGAGAAGTCAACACTTTAGCCTGCTTGCCTGTTGCACACAGCCTAGCAATCAGTTGAGCCTTCAGTCCTTGTGAATGTTATGATCCTGGCTCTTTGTATGTTTGTGTGTGTGTGTGTGCGTGCGTGTGTGTGTGTGTGTGTATTTCACACAAGAGCTGTAGAATATACATTCTTTGCAAGTGCACATGGATCATTCATAAAGGTAGAACACATGTTAGGACACAAAAGTTTGTACAAGTTCAAGAAGATTGAAATCATATCAAGCATTTTATCAGATCACTGTGGAATGAAATTAAGAAATCAACTTCTGTAAAAACATCCCTAAATATTCAAATGCTTGGAGTCTAAATAGCATGTTATTAAACAACTAAGCTCCAATTCATGAATTTGTGCACCTTGAAATGAACTGTGGGCTGCAAGACTTTGCTAGGCACAGGGGTGAGTCTTGGTCCATTCTCTGCATCCCTGCCCATATCCTCCCACCATGGGCCTGTCTCCTGTCTGCCTGCAGCCCCACTCCTGCTGCTATTATACCCACGTGCTGCTGACACTGGCCCTGGGGCTGGTGCCAGCAGTGGGTGTGAGTGGCAGTTGCTGCCCCCATCATCCCTCAGGATCTTGGGGAGGTGGAGAAGCCCTCAGGCTCCTGCCCCAATGTGGACACGTTGCTGCTGCTCTCACTCACTGATGGTGCCAAGCAATCAGGAACAGTGCTGGGCACTGGCTGCAGGTATGAGCAGAATTGGTGCTGACAAGGCATGCAACCAATGGCCCTGGCACTGGCAGTGGGTTCTGGAGGTGGCTATGGGCTCTGATTTTCCCTCAGGAGCAGATGGAGGTGGAGAAGCCGTTAGGGTGATTGGGGCCAGTAATCACCACTCACACCACCTACAAATGGAACCAAGCAATTAGGGCCTGTGCCAGACACCACCAGCAGGACTGCAGCACACAGGAACAAAGAATTTTCAGTAACCACTAGAAGCTTTCCCCAATGACAGAGACTGGCACCTGATCTTGGTCTGGCACCCCTGTTCACCTGTTCCACCATCCTGCCATGGCCGATGCCTGCTATGTTCCACACACACCCCCTGTTGATCAGTGCACATCATAGAGACCAACTGTTCAGTTGTTTCAGTTGTTCTGCATGTTGATCTATTTGCATATTAGCCTTTTATTATAGGATGAATTGGTTACCAATGAGAGCAAGTAATAAATGAAAAAAACTTACTGAAAAAAATTAAATTGAATATACAACCACAAATCTCTGTGCTGCAGCAAAAGGAACTCCGAGAGGGAAAGTCAGAACTACAAGCTTAACCCAAAAACAAGAAAAATCAACAATAAACCCTAAAACTTAAAGAACTAGAAAAAGAACAACAAGAAAAATCCAGAGTAAGCAGAAAGAAGGAAACATTAATGCAGAAATAAATAACATACAGATTAAAAATCAACGAAACAAAGAGCTAGTTCTTTGAAAGGATAAAATAAATTGATGAACAGTTAGCCAAACTCATGAAAAAAAAAGTGAGAGGAACCAAATAAATAAAAAGAGAAAAAAGCAAATATGTAACCATTGATACCACAGAAATACAAAGGATTTTATTTTTTCTTTTTTAAAAATATATTTTATTGATTTTTCACAGAGAGGAAGAAAGAGGGATAGAAAGTCAGAAACATCGATGAGAGAGAAACATCAATTAGCTGCCTCTTGCACACCACCCGCTGGGGATGTGCTCGCAGCCATGGCACATGCCCTTGACTGGAATTGAACCCGCTTCAGTCCACAGGCCGATGCTCTATCCACTGAGCCAAACTGGCTTTGGCAGAAATACAAAGGATTTTAAAGAAATAGTCTGAACAACTATATGCCAATAAGCTGGACAATGTGGATGAAATGGACATATTTCTAGAAAAATATGATCTCCCAAAACTGGATCAGGAAGAATCAGAAAACCTGAATAGGCCAATAACAACTAATGAAATACAAACAGTGATCAAAATACTCCCAGCAAACAAAATCCCAGGCTTCATAGGGGAGTTTTACCAAACATTCAAAGAAGAACTAAAACCTCTCCAAGTCAAAATATTAAAAAAAAAAAAAAAAAAAAAAAAAAAACAACTCCAAGAGTAAGGAACACTTCCAAGGACTTTCTATGAGGCAAGCATTACCCTAATTCCAGAACCAGATAAAGACAAAACAAATAAAGAAAATTACAGGCCAATATACCTTTGAACAAAAAAAATGCTAAAATCTTCAACAAGATATAAGCAAGTTGGATCTAGCAATATATTTAAAAGATCATACAACATGACCAAGCTGGATTTATTCTAGGAATACAAGGCTGGTACAATATTTGTAAATCAATAAATACGATACATCATATAACCAATTGAAAGACAAAAATCACATGATCCTATCAAGAGATAGAGAAAAAATATTCAACAAAATCCAACCTCCATTTTTTATAAAAACTCTCAGCAAAGTGGAAATAGAGGGAGCATCTATCAATATGATAAAGGCCATATATAACAAAACTACAATGCACACCATACTTAATGGGCAAAATCTACAACCATTTCCCCTAAGAAAAGGAACAATACAGGGATGCCCACTTTCACCACTGTTATTCAACATAGTACTAGAAATACTATCCACAACTATGAGGCAAGAAGAAGAATTAAAAGGCATCCAAATTAGAAATGAGGAAGTAAAACTGTAATTATAAGCTGATGACATAATATTGTACATAGAAAACCCTAAAGACTACACCAAAAAACCAACAGATTTAATAAATGTATCTGGTAATGTAGCAGGATACAAAATCAACACAAAAATATCAATGGAGGAGTGGGTAATGGGAGAATAAGGACACATATGTAACACCTTAATCAATAATTTTTTTAAAAAAAATCTATGGCTTTTTTATATACCAATAATAAATTCTCAGAAAGAGAAACTCAACAGGCAATCCCTTTTATTATGTAACAAACAATTGAAATACTTAGGAATAAACTTAGCCAAGGAGGCAAAAAAAAAATCTGTACTTAGAACAATACAGAATGGTGAAAAAAGAGATAGAAAAAGATATAAACAAGTGGAAGAATATAATGTGTTAATGGATTGACAGAATCAACATCATTAAAAGGTCCATGCTACCCAAGGCAATCTACAGATTCAATCCAATCCCTATTAAAATGCCAATAGCGTATTTCACAGATCTAGAACAAATACTCCAAAAATTAGAGTACAAAAAAGACCCTGAATAGCCACAATAATCTTGAAAAGAAAGAACAAAGTTGGAGGAATCACAATACCAGATTTCAAGTTATACTACAAATCCACCATAATCAGAACAGTCTGCTACTGGCACAAGAAGAGTCATATAGATCAATGGAACACAACAGATACCCCAGAAATCAACCCAAGCCACTATACTCAAATAATATTTGATAAAGGAAGCAAGAGCATACAATGAGGTCAAGACAGTCTCTTCAATAAACAGTATTGGGAAAATTGGACAGACATATTTAAAAAAGTTAAACTAGACCACTAACTTATACCATACACAAGAATAAACTCAAAATGAAGAAAATACTTATATGTAAGTCAGGAAACCGTAAAAATCTTAGAAGAAACCATAGGTAACAAAATCTTAGTTATCTCATGTAGCAGTATGTTTATGGATATATCTCCTAGGGCAAAGGAAACTAAGGAGTAAATAAACAAATTTGACTACATGAAAATAAAAAGCTCCTGCACACCAAAGGAAACTATCAACAAAATGAAAAGGGAGTCCACTGTATGGGAGAACATATGTAGCAGTGATACATCTGATAAAGGATTAACTTCCAAAATATATAAGAAACTCATACAATTTAACAAAAGGAAGACAAACAATCCAATTAAAAAATGGGCAAAGGACCTAAATAGACACTTCTCCAAAGAGGACATACAGATGGCAAAGAGAAAATGCTCAGTCACTGATCATCAGAGAGATGCAAAGTAAAGCAACAATGAGGTATCACCTCACACCATTTTTTTATTACTAATTTGTCATTTTTATAGTTTTCAAAGACCTATGCTTATGACTCAGTTCTGTTCCTGAGATCCTATGAGGTTGGTCCTCAGAATGCTCAAGTAAACTGGGACCAGAACTATATACTCTTAAACCCAATGTCTAGACTAGAGGATGTATTCACAGAAAGATGGTTTTAAAGGAATTGCTCACTTAAATTTGCACCTGATACTTGTACCCTAGAAAGAGTCTAGGCACACTTTTCTGGTACTCGTAGGCTGGCTATACCTGCTCTCATCTCCAGCTCACCTCAAGGACCCCTCACTGGGATCCATCCCTTACCTCATGTTTGGTACTACTACCAGGCCCTACCACTTGCATGGACACACTTCAACTTATGTCGGCCTCATTGCTTGCCTGATGTGTGGACTGTAGACTGTGAGTTGTTCTGGCCCAGTTTCTCCTCTCAGGTCCCTGGCTGCTGTTTGCCTGAAGTCCAGACTGGCTCACACTTTTGTTCCCAACTGACCCGCCTCTCACCTCCACCCTGGCTTGCCTCTGGCCTCAGGACCAGATCCACCTTTTATGCATTACTTTAGGCATTAGAAGTCCATTGAAATGAAAACAGCCAGGAAGCAGGTATAGTTGTGGACATAAAGTTTAAAGCAGAAATTAACATGTAGACTTAAAAAAAAAGACTAAGAATGTAACAAACAAGTACTATCAATAATAATCTTAAATGTAAATGGATTAAATGTTCCAGTCAAAAGACAGAGGGTTGCTGAATAAATAATAAAACATTATATATATACTGTCTAAGAGAGACCCACCTCAGTACAAATGACTCACACAGACTGAAAATGAAGGAATGGAAAAAAATTCTTTAGGAAAATGGAAATGAAAAAAAAAAAAAGCTGAGCTAGCAATATTTATCTCTGACAAAATAGACCTCAAAATGAAGGCTATAATAAGAGATAATAAAGGCCACTTCATAATACTAAAGGAGTCAATATAACAACAGGATATAACTCTGGTAATCATATATGCACACAATATAGGAATGTCCCAAAACATAAAAACACTTCTGGAAGATATCAAGGGAGAAATCACCAGCAATACAATCATAGTAGGGGACTTTAATATCCCACTGACATCACTGCATAAATCTCTTAGGCAAAAAGTCAACAAGGAAATAGAAATCCTAAATGACTCACTAGATCAGAGGGAACTAATTGACATTTTCAGAACATTTCACTCCAAAGCTACAGAATATACATTCTTCTTAAGTGCACATGGAACATTATTAAAGACAGACGACATGCTAGGACACAAGCTAAGTCTCTAAAAATTCAATAAGAGTGAAATTATATCAGACATCTTCTCAGATCAAAATGCCACAAAATTAGAAATCAACTACAATAAAAACACTCAAAAAACAATCAAACACATGGAGGCTAAATATAATGCTATAAATCAATGAATGGGTTACCAAAAATATCAAAGAAGAAATAAAAACATCCTAGAAATAAATGACAATGAAAACACAGCAATCCATCATCTATGGAATCCCATGAATAAAGTCTGACAGGGAAGTATATAGCACTATAGGACTATTACAAAAAAATAAATAAATAAGGAAAACTTTTAATAAGTTATCTAACCATAAAACTTAAAGAATTAGAAATTGAGCAATAAAAAAGCCCAGACTAAATATCAGAAAGGAAATAATAAAGATCAGAGAGGAAATAAATGATATAGAGACAAAAAATAACAACAAACCAAAAAACAACAACAAAAACACAATACAAAAGATCAATAAATCCAAGAACTGATTCTTTGAAAGGTTAAATAAGAGTGAAGGACCTCTAGCCAGACTCACAATGAAGCAGAAAGTGAGGACTCAAATAAACAAAATCAGAAACAAAAAAGGTGAAGAAACAATTGACCCCATAGAAATGCAAAGGATTGTAACAACAACAAAAACATACTATATACAACTTTATTCCAACAAACTGGACAACCTTGAAGAAATGGACATATTTCTAGAAAAATACAGTCTTCCAAAACTCAATCAGGAAGAATCAGAAAACGTGAATAGGCCAATAAATACTGATGAAATTGAAGCAATAATAAAAACAAACAAACAAAAAAAACCTTCCAGTACACAAAAGCCTTTATTCAGGGGAGTTTTACCAAACATTCCAAGAAGAACTAACACTCATCCCCAAACTATTCCAAAAAATTCAAGAGGAAGAAACACTTCCAAACTCTTTTTATGAGGCAAGCATTACCCTAATCTCCAAATTAGATAAAGATACTACAAAGAAAGAGAATTACAGACCAATATCCCCAATGAATATAGATGCTAAAATTCTCAAAACAATTTTAGCAAATCGGATCTAAAAATTTAGAAAGTTCATACATTGTCACTAAGTAGGATTTATTCCAAGGATGCAAGGCTGGTACAATATTGACAAATCAATGAATATAATACAGCACATTAACAGACTGTAAAACAAAAGCCACATGATCATATCAATAACTACAGAACAATAATTTGACAAAATCCAACACCCTTTATTGATAAAAATTCTCAGCAAAGTGGGAATAGAGGGAGCATACCTCACATAATAAAAACCTTAAATGACAAATCTACCACCAACACCATACTAATGAGCAAAACTCCAACCATTTCTCCTAAAAACAGGAATAAGACAGGGATGCCCACTCTCACCACTTCTGTTCTGCTTATTACTGGAAGTACTAGCCATAGCAATCAAACAACAAGAAGAAATATAAGGCATACAAATTGGAAAGAAGGAAGTAAAACTGTCATTATTCTCAGATGATATGATATTGTACATGGAAAACCCTAAAGACTCCATTAAAAAAAAAAGCCAATAGATTTAATAAATGAATTCAGCAACAAAGCAAGATACAAAATTAACACCCAGAAATTGATGACATTTTTATACACCAATAATGAATTCTCAGAAAGAGAATCGAAACAAACAATCCCATTTACCATTACAACAAAAAAATTAATATACTTAGATATAAGCTTAAACAAAAAGGTAAAAGACCTATACTTGGAAAACTATAGGAGGTTGAAAGAAAAGATAGAGGAAGATATAAGCAAGTGAGAGAATATTCGGTGTTCATGATTGGTAGAATCAATATAATTAAAATGTTCATACTCCCTATGTAATCTATAGATTCAATGCAATCCTTATCAAAATACCAAAAGAATATTTCACATACCTAGAAAAAATACTACAAAAATGTATATGGAATAAAAATTTAAAAAGGATGCTGAATAACTGCAGCAATCTTGAGAAAGAACAAAGTTAGAGAAATCATAATACCAGCTATCAAGTGATGATATAAAGGCACTGTACTTAAAACAGCCTGGTACTGGCACAAGAATAGGCATATAGACCAATGGAACAGAACAGAGAAACCAGAAATCAGCCCAAGCCATTATGCTCAATGAATATTTGACAAAAAAGGCAAGAACATAAAATGGAGTCAAGACAGTCTCTTTAATAAGTGGTGTTGGGAAAATTGGACAGAGGCATGCAAAAAATGAAACTAGACTCCCAGCTCACACCATATAGAAAAATAAATTCAAAATGGATAAAAGACTTAAATGTAAGATCTGAAACCATAACAATCTTAGAAGAAACCATAGACAACAAAATCTCAGACATCTCTCATAGCAATATGTTTACGGATACATCTCCTAGGACAATGGAAATTAATGAGAAAATAAACAAACGGGACTACATCAAAATAAAGAGCTTCTTAACAGCAAAAGATGCCATCAATAAAATAACAAGAGACACTACTCCATGGGAGAATATATTTGCCAATGATACATCTTATAAGGGACTAATCTCTAAAATGTACAGAGAACTTACACAACTAAAAAAAAGTAAGATAAACAATCCAATTAAAAATAGGCAAAGGGCCTAAATAGATACTTCTCCAAAATGAATGTATGGAAGGCCAAAAGGTATATGAAAAACCCTCAAAGTTACTAATCATCTGAGATGTGCAAATGAAAACAACATTGAGATACCACTTCCCAACTGTCAGAATGGCTATCATCAACAAATGGACAAATGAGAAGTGCTGGTGATGATTTGGAGGAAAAGGAACCCTGGTACACTGCTGGTGGGAATGCAAACTAGTGCAGAATCTGTGGAAAAACAGTTTGGAGTTTCCTCAAAAAAATAAAAATGAAACTGCCATTTGACCAAGTGTTCCCACTTCTAGCAATATACCATAAGAAATCAGAAACACCAATCAAAAAGGATATATGCACTCATATGTTCATAGCAGCATAATTTACAATTGCTAAGATTTGGAAACAGCCTAAGTACCTACCTATCAGCAGGTGAGTGGATTAAAAAAACTGTGGTACATATACACAATGGAATACTACACTGCTGTGAAAAAGGAACTCTTACCTTTTGCAACAGCATGAATGGTCTTGGAGAGCATTATGCTAAACAAAATAAGTCAACCAGAGAAAGATAAATACCATGTTCTCACTCATTTGTGGAATATAATGAGCAATATAAACCGTTGAACAAAAATAGATCCAGAGACATAGAAGCATCGAACAGACTGTTAAACCTCAGAGGGAAGTCAGAGTATGGTGGTTGGGTGGGGAGAGATCAACCAATGAACCTGTACGCATATATGCATAACCCATGGACATAGATAATAGGATGGTGAAGGCCTGGTGTGAAAGGTGGGGGAGTGCTGGGAGAAGTTAATGGGGGGTGGGGGGAATGGAGATATATGTTATATTTTCAACAATAAAAATTAAAAGAACAGTATTATGTAAAATAGTACTTACAAACTCTATCAACAATCTAGGAATAAATTTTACAAAGAAAGTACATTAGCTCTAACCAGTTTGGCTCAGTGGATAGAGTGTCAGCCTGTGAAAAGAAAGGTTCCAGGTTTGATTCCAGTCAAGGGCATGTACCTTGTTTGCTGGCACATACCCAATAGGAGATGTGCTGGAGGCAGCTGATCAATGTTTCTCTCTCATCAATGTTTCTAACTCTCTATTCTTCTCCCTTCCTCTCTGTAAAAAATCAATAAAATATACTAAAAAAAGAAAGTACATTACTTTCACACATTTCAGTTTTTACTGTAAAACATTGCTAAGAGAGGTTAAAGATTACTTAAATAAATTGAGTGGTTTACTATTTTAATAAAATTGAAGACTCAGTATTTTTAAGATATCATTTCTCCCCAGTCTCATCTGAAGATTCATTGATTTACAAGTTAGGAATTTTATTTTTAGCAATTGGAAATTTTTTCTAAACTTTATCTCAGATGCATAGGGTCTGGAACAACCACAATAATCTTCTGCAGAAGAAAAACAGAGTTGGAAGATTTACACAGTGAAGTATGTGAATTACTGAATGCTACAGTCATTAAGACCTGGTATGGCATAAGGACCTATACATACACCAATGGAATAGAAGAGCCCAGAGACATATCCATTCTTATGTGGTCACATGATTTATGGTCAATGCACTACTACAGTTCTGTGATGCAAAGAACAATTTTTTTTAATAAGTAGGTCAATTGAATGTCTATATAGAATAAAATTAATTTTTTTATTAATTGAATATTAAACTTTGACACCTACCCCATAGCATACACATACTGGATTAGAAGTGAATTAGGGACTTATTAGTACATATGAAAGATTAAATAATGAATCTTCTGAAAGAAAGCATAAGAAAATACCTTCTCAACATTCAAGTTGATAAAGATTTCTTAAATGAGAAACAATTTAATAAAGGAAATTTCTAAGTTAAACTTTCTTAAAAATAACAACTTCTATTCATCAAATGATAACATTAAGTAGAAAAGCAAACCATTAAGTAGAATGAGCTATCCACCAAAAGACATGTTTCTACAGTGCACATATAATCCCTATTAAATGATAAGATAAAAAGTGGCAATGAAATTGGAAAGAACACTCTGAATAGTCACTGCACAAAAGAGAGTATCAAATGAGAAATAAGCATACGTAATGGTGTTTATAATCAGTTCTAATTAGGAAAATACAAATTAAAACCAAAATATGCCCTGGCTGGTATGTCTCAGTTGATTGAATTATCATCACATACACCAAAAGGGGATGGGTTTGATCGATGTTTCTATCTCACATAGATGTCTCTCTCTCTCACTTTCAAAAAATAAATTGAGAAAGCACAATCACAATAATATATAACTACACTAATGTCAGAATGGCTTAACATTTAAAATTGTCCTAGCTGGGTTGCTCACTGGTTAGAGCATCAGGCCTCGAACTGAAGGGTGGTAGGTTCAATTCTGGTCAAGGGCATGTACTTCGGTTGCAGGCTCAACCCCTGGCCCTGGTCAGGGCACATGAGGGATGCAACCATTCAATGTGTCTCTCTCACATTGATGTTTCTCTCTCTGTGTCTCTCCCCCTTTCTTCCAATCTTTCTAAAAATCAATAGAAAAATATCCTTGGATCCCCGCAACAACAACATAAATTCAAAAACAGGCCATCTCAAGTGTTGGAGAGAATGTGGAGTAACTGAAACTTTCATTCATTTAGCTGATAGAAGTATAAATTGGTGCAATTACTTTAGAGAAAGTGTTTGACAGCCCCTGGTAAGAAATGTAAGTATATGTGTATATGCATATTGATATGAATATACATATGCATAAGTATATGTATATGTATGTATCTGTGTATGTGTGTGTGTGTGTGTGTGTGTGTGTGTGTGTGTGTATACACACACACACACACACACATTAAGATCTATGCCTAAATCAGGTTGGCTCAGTGGATAGAGTGTCAGCCTGTGGACTGAAAGGTCCCAGGTTTGATTCCAGTCAAGGACATGTACCTTGGCTGCGGGCATATCCCCAGTAGGGGGTGTGCAAGAGGCAGCTGATCAATGTTTCTCTCTCATTGATGTTTCTGACTTTCTATCCCTCTCCCTTCCTCTCTGTAAAAAATCAATAAAAAAATATATTTTTTTAAAAAACCTATTATCCATCATCTATCCATATATCTATCCCTTCTTTTGTCTGATAATCTAGTAACTCAATTACACTGACATACACTAAGTGGCCAGATTATTATGGTCTCTGAACGCATAATAATCTGGCCACTCAGTGTGTGTATATATATTAGAGGATTAGAGGCCCAGTGCCTGAATTTATGCATGGGTGGGATTTGGCCAGCCTGGTCAGTGAGGTGGGGGGGAGGGGAACATGGGCAGTTGGCCAGCCTGCCTCTGGTCGAACTCCTGGTTGAGGGGAGAATTTGCATATTAGCCTTTTATTATATAGGATATACACTGAGTGGCCAGATTATTTGTGTTCAGAGATCATAATAATCTAGCCATTCACTGTATATCCAATAGCAATATGTCCATCCAAAGACATGTCCTGGAATCTTTATAATATTTTTTTGGATTTTTAAAAATGTATTTTTATTTATTTCAGAGTGGAAGGGAGAGATAGATAGATAGATAGAAACATTAATAATGAGAGATAATCACTGATCGGCTGCCTCCTGCACTCCCCCTATTGGGGATCAGGCCCACAATCCAGGCATGAGCCCTTGAGCAGAATCGAACCTGGATCCTTAGGTCTGCAGGCCGACGTTCTATCCAATGAGCCAAACCAGCTAGGGCAAAATGATGTTTTTAATAGCTAAAAGCTAGAAGGAAAACATCCATCATAGTAGAATGAATAGAGAAATTGTGAGATACAAAGTACAGTGGAATACCATGAAAGATCTAAAAAAAAATTACTTCTACAAGAAACAAAATGGATCACTGATACTAAAGGCCCAGTGCATAAAATTTGTGCATGGGCAGGGTCCCTACGCCTGGCCAGTGATCAGGGCCAATCTGTGGGGCGACCGATGAGGCAATTGGGGGGACTCCTGCTGGCATCCGCCTTGGCTGACCTGGGGCCTGTGGTCTGGGGGCAGCTCCTGCAATGACCATCTGCCCCCTGGTGGTCAGTGCACATCATAATGACTGGTCGTTTCACTGGTCATTCCGCCCTTTGGTCAGTTTACATATTATGCTCTTATTATATAGGATAATGTAGAGTAAAAGAATACAGACACAAAAAATTTGAGACTTTAGGATTGCAACTGTTTAAAGTTCCAAAACTAGATTTAGCTAATCTGTGGTGATTGGGATAAGAACATCAATGGTGTCTGGATGTGGAATATCAGCTGCATGCTGGCAATGATCTATGTCAGCCATACAGAATGAGTACAGGTGTGCACATATGTGAAAAATCATCAAACCATCCTCCAAAGATTTGTGCATTTTACTATAAATTGAGTTATACATCAGAAACAATAATACCATCAATGGGCTTATACCTTCTAAATCTATTTACCTTTATCTGTTTTTTGTTTTGTCCAAAGCCAAGCCATCACTTATTAAAGCAGCAAAGATTCTGTGAAATACTTTTAGATGGAGACACTTTGCTGCAGAGAACATAACAGTAACCAAAGATGTTAAGCTTCCCATAATCCTCATCCAACTCACCAAAGAGGGTGACACTGAAACAAAAGGCTCAGATGACAACAATGGGCTCCAATGCAAGGACCCAAATCCAGACTACAGATAAGTGTGTTTATTTTCTAGAACTCCTTTCTGGGGTGTGAGACAGGACGTCTCCTACTAATTATAACCTTGGAGGTGACGAGAAACTATCTCATAACAACCTCCTGGGGAAGATAGGGAAGTGAATGGGGAATGAGAATGGAATATGGACTCAGAGCAGATCCCCACAGGAGTATAAGGCTTCCTGCCATGAATCAGATTACTTGGATTTTGCTTTTGTGTTTTGCGTGTGTAGCTTATGTGGATTTGTGCAAGACTGGCAGGATGCCACGGTGAAGCCATTTCTCTACAGGTTTCAGAACTGTGAATCCTGCTCTCTATCTGATAACTCCACAGGAGATTCTATGGGCTCTCAAATTCCGTTATCAGAACTGTGTTATTCTCCAAACTTCCAAGGCCAAACCTTCTCCAGTATGCCTTACCTTAACTGCCAAATTCTGAAAATGAGTTCAGGATTGTGAAGTTCGGCATCTACCTCTTTATTCAACCCACTCTCCTTTCAGTGTTTATCATCTGAATGAATGGCACTAGTATTTCCCCAGTCATCTTTTTCACTTTTGCATTCAACTCAAATTACCATGTTCTTTGGAGTTTTACCTCTTGAATGTCTCTTATATGCAACCATTTCCCTTCTTCTCCATTCTTACCACACTGGCTTCCTGTCTACCATATTCCTTCCTTTCAGGACTTTGCACATTTGTTTCTTCTAACTGGAATAACCTTCCTTAGACATGACTCTTTTATATTCTTAGCCCAAATCACTTCTGCAAAGAAGCCTTTCTGTGATCTTCCAGAGGAGGCATTTTTTTTTTCAATTACACATTCATATATATTTTTAATTATGCACTTTCATACACCTGTGCTTCTTTTGTAGTTCTTACCTCACATACAATTTTACATTCCCTTGTGTTACATTCGATTAGATTATAAGTTTCATGAAGGCACAGAATGTTTTTTTTGTTACCTATTGCATTCTCATCAAGGAGCATAGTAGGTGCCTAATATGTAATTATTGAATGAGTAAATGAGTAGTAATTACACTCTTATGTAATTAGCTGGTAAAGTTTGCCTCTGCTCCATAAGGGTGTAGAGCAGAGTGCTAAGCAAACAGGTCTCAATGTATATATGCTGAGTGAAAGAATAAAAGTGAATGACCTTTTCTTGTTTGGTGATTCCACATGTTCTCACAAATGTCTGTATTGTTCTCACAATACTCACTGTATTGCTTGCCTGTGCTCAAATACATTTAAATGTCATGGCCAGAATGGTTTCAAGATGATGCCCATACCTTAAAGTGAGGTTTTGATTATGTTTATTACTCTAAAAAGTATTATATTATCATTCAAAAATGGTACTGCTTTTGTTAAAGCCTACAATGTTATTAAAATATTTTCCATTACTATCTTCTTATAGAGCAGAAATAAATAGATGAGGAAAAAAAAGAAAAGTAAATGGTGAGTACCTGGAGACTGTGGGAAAGGTAAAAGGAAAATCGGGCAGTAGATTTAGGCTGAGATGTGGCTTTGGCACTTGCCAATCAAAGGTCTGGCTTTCCTGGCAGGCATCTACTCACTCAGGTTCCACTTACAATTTAATGAGGCATTTAGTACATACTTCAAGATAAAGCAGAGTAAATTCATCATCAAAGGGTCATGGTAGAGCAAAGAGAGGTACATCTGGAAATGACAGAAATCTTCCATTTTGCCTTCCAATCACCTTTCAGGCAATCACTTTCCCCACCCAACAATAAGGTTAGTAAAGATTGGAGGAGGACAGTAGCAGATGACAGTACCCCTTATTACACACTTGGAACAGGTTCAGGTGAACACAGAAACTAACCTGGAAGGAAAAATTAGAGGCAGAAGAGTTAAGAAAAAGTAAAGCAAACATTGATCAGATAGGTCAGTTCTGGGGGATGGGGAAAAAGGCAGCCAGCCCCATCTACTATGTCTGATTAATGTTGGAGAATATGCTTTTAGATCTAATTGTATGTGGACTTGTTTATTTTTTAATTTGTTTGTATTTTTGTTATTACGTGCTATTTTGTTTTGTTATTAGCGGAAGAACCATTTCCTTGTCCCAGATGTAAGGAAGCGAAGCTAATCCTTTGGGGATAAAACAGTATTTGCAAGGTTTTTGCTATTGTTTTTTAAATACACATATCCAATTTGGGTAACTACAACCTCTCCCATTTCCTGCCCAATTCTGATAGATTTTTCTAGAATATTGTTTCCAGGAGTTGCTATTTTACATGTTTTGTGTACTGAGGTGTTTTTAGGATTCTTGAATAATATTCTTATATTACAGATATTATTTCCCCCCTTAGTATAGGTTTTTTTCTGCTTTATAATGGAAAGCCAAAAGAAAGGTTTTGTGCTTGTGCTTGAGGCCCTATGCTACATAATGTGATAAGAGAAAGAACACATACTCGCAGGGGAAGGTGAAATTTCAGGGGACAGTCAGGAATACTTAACAAGACACTAGCCCACCCCTCCCCACCTAGTGATTCTCCCTCTAAGTTTCTATGTGTCAATGTTTTTAGGAGTGACATGCATTATGAATAGAAGCTCAGATTTAAAATTTAAAGTCTCAGGAGAAACATTGAAAAAAATGACACAAAAAATAACAAATGAGACCAGCCAGAGCTTTCACATTTGATAGGGCCTTCATAGTCCCTGGCTCCCTTTGGCTCTCTGCCTTCATTTTGAAGATGGGCCATCCTGAGTCTGTCCCTACTTCCAATAGAAAGGAAAGAGTCAGACGGAGAAACCAAGATGGAGGCATAGGTAAACACCAGGCTGCTGCCCTCACAACAATTTCAAGAATACAATTAGAAGATAAAACAGACATCATCCACAACCACAGGAGAGCTGGATGACTGGAAATTCTAAAACTAGAAGGAAACAGAAATGCACATGGATAATCAGAGCTGCTGTTAAGCCTAAGGTACTGTGACTCTCACATGCAGGTGCACGCAGAGCCAGAGAGGATGGGGCGCCTGGGCGCCTGGCAGGGGTGCTCAAGCAAAAAGGACATGGGAGCTCCAGGCTATGCTAATCCCATTCCGGATTGCACTCGAAACCTGGGGGACCCAGGCCCTTGCAGGGTGACTCTGGACTGTAAGGTGGAATCCAGGGGGAGCAGCCCAGCACAGAGCTCTGGAGGCGAGCCTGCAGGTGTGCACAGAAAGCCACGGGCAGCACTGTGAGGCGGAATCTCAGTGGAGTAGCCAAGGGCTGAGCTCCAGAGGGTCCCTCGCAAGTGCACTTAGTAAGGGCAAACTGTTGGCTGTGCCGCTGGCTTGGTCTGGTGGAAGGGAGAAAGGAGTTCCAATAGCATGGAGCCCTGGTACCGGGGAAAGGTCTGGGATTCTGGATTCCTTGGGGGAGAGACTGGATGGTCTGGTGGCAGGCGAGGCTTGAGGGTGCCTTTCTCTCAGAGGTGCCTACAGCAATTGCCTGCAGACACTAAGACCCAGTGACCTCGTGGTGTGGGGCTAACTGGAAGCCACTGCTGTCGGCTCCACCCAGAAACTCCACCCCACCCGGAAACTCTGACCCATCCAAGCTGAGCTCAGAGGCTGTGGCAAATTTGCAAGTCTTATCCCATAAGGTTGTCTCCCAGCGTAGATACAGCTGATCCTCACAGTCAGGTGGCCTGGAGGTCTAATTCTTCCCAGTGATACCAACAACAATCAAGACATATCTGCAACAAGGCTATTCACACAGTCCACAAAGGGGTGGCACCAAGAGTGTCCACCTCAAGTAACAGGGGAGGCTAAGATACCTAGCACACAAAGCTACCCTACCACGTCAGGGAAGCAGTGAAAATATGAAGAGAAAAAAACAGATCACAAACAAAATAAGTGGAGGGAAACATACGACTGAATATAGAGTTCAAAACCACGATTATAAGGTTTTTCAAGAGGCTCCTAGAAAAGACCAATAAGTTTACCAAGACTCTAGAGGATATGAGCTAGACTCTTGAGGATATGAAAAAGGACCAACTAGAAATTAAACATACAATGACTGAAAAAAAAAATCTTACAGAAACCCAACAGCAGACTGGAGGAATACAAGAATCAAGTCAAAGATTTGAAATACCAAGAGGCCAAAAACACTCAACTGCAAAAGAAAAAAGAATCCAAAATTTGAGGATAGTGTAAGAAGCTTCTGGGACAATTTCAAGCATACCAACATCAGAATTATGTAGGTGCCAGAAGAGAGAGAGCAAGATATGGAAAACATATTTGAAGAAATAATGACTGAAAACTTCCCCCATGTGTTGAAAGAAATAGCAGTACAAGTCCAGGAAGCACACAGAACCCCATACAAAAGGAATCCAAAGAGGACCACACCAACACACATCAAAATGCCAAGAGCAAAGGACAAAGAGAGAATATTAAAAGCAGCAAGAGAAAAACACTTAATTACCTACAAGGACGCACCCATACTACTGTCAGCTGATTTCTCAACAGAAACTATGAAGGCACAGATGGGAGTGATAAGAAATTTTCAAAGTGATGAATAGGAAGAACCTACAACCAAGATTACTCTACCCAGCAAAGCTATCAATCGGAATTGAAGGTCAGACAAAGAGCTTCACAGATAAGAAGAAGCTAAAAAGTTCATCAACACCAAACCAGTATTATATGAAATGCTGAAAGGTATTCTTTAAGAAGAAGAAGAAGAAGAAGAAGAAGAAGAAGAAGAAGAAGAAGAAGAAGGAGGAGGAAATGGTGGCTGCTTCAAACTAGAGCATGGATGGAACTGGAGAGCATTATGCTAAGTGAAATAAGCCAAGAAAGATAAGTATCATATGATCTCACTCATTTATGGAATATAATGAACAACATAAACTGATGAACAAAAACAGATTCAGAGACAGAGAAGCACTGATTGTCAAACCACAGAGGAATGGTAGGGGAGGGTGGGGGTAAGGGGAAAAGATCATCCAAAGGACTTGTATGCATGCATATAAGCCTAATCAATGGACACAGACACCAGGGGCATGAGGGCATAAGTGGTGACAAAGGGGGGAAGGATTGGAAGGGGTATCGGGTAATGAGGACACATATGTAATACCTTAATCAATAAAAAAAAATTAAAAATAAAAATAAAATTGCTAAACAAAAAATAAAAAAAGGAAAGAATCATGCCTTTCTCTGTGGCTGTCAGGGTGCCTTTGGGAAGTTGTCCATTTTGTGCTCTGGGACTTGATCAATAAACACAGATAGCCTCTTTGGAGATTTCCTCACCCTAATTTGGGTATTATCATCCATTAACACCTCCCCTTCAATGAGTTTATCAAATTCATTTTGGTCACCTAATGGGCTGAAATTCAGATTTGTTCAGCTTTTATAGAAGAAGACTAAGAAGAATAAGAATGAGAAGGGATGACATAAGGTGTCAAACCATCAAAAGTCCATAGTACTGGTGCCTGATGATTTTGGGGTGGTTCCATGTGAAAAAATAAATACTGAAGCTAGTCTTTGTAATTCTCTTTCAACCTTTTAAATTGATCAAGGATAAATTCAACATTTTTTATTTTTTCATATTTGTTATTCTTGTTAGTACATATTAATGATCAGTGTTACCAATTTTTGACTTATTACCCAAAGTACATTATCTAAGTATTTGAATTTTCCCCCTGAAAGTCTCAGTAAAGCACTGTGGGATTTTCAAACGAGAGATAATGTGACTAGATATCCTTTTAGAAAGATGACTCTAGCTGCTATATTTGAACTTTTCATTTTAAAAAATCCCAATTTTATCAGAGTGTTTTGAAATTTGGTAAGATCCAAAACAAAATTCTCTTTTCTTAACCCTTCTCCCACTCTCTGATAAAGCACCTTCTCTATCTTCTGCTTTCTTCTCTTAAAGTGTGTGCCAAGAAAGTACAATCTTAATGCAAAATCATAGTTGCTAGAATGTGACTTCAGGTTACCTCAGCTTTACGTACCCTTCACCCTGTGCAGAGCCCACTCAGATTCTGTCTTCTTGGCTGGCTGGCATAACCTTCTAAGATTCCTGGGGCAGTTCCAACTTTTCTTTTCCTCTAAATGAAGAAACCGACTGCCCCAAAGTGGTAGAGCCTGAGCTCAATTTGGTTGCTCCTTCCAGTATATGACAGAATCATTAAAGATATAGCAACTGTTGCCCACTCGAGCCTTTGAGCTTTGTGGCTTCTTTCTTCACAGTGGGATTTCCAGTGTCACATGACTGGGGTCTTACAGTCTGTGTGGCTTCCTTGACTGGCTTTCCTTAAGGACTGCACTTTGCCCTTCTACTCCTCATCCCCATTAAAGAACAATAGTTAAAAGACAACCTTCATTTTATGTTTATACTTCCAGTGATTTTTCCAACCCCTTTTCAATAGGGTTAAATCGTAATGTCAAACTTGTTTTAATGGCTCTACCTTCATCAGGGAGCCCTTTCCTCTCAGCATCTCTGCATGTCATTAGAGAGTTGGCATTTTAGGGTTCATATTCTTGGCTATTCTCTCCCCTTTCTCCTCCTAGAAGCAGATTATTACTATACTAAATGCCTTGAGAAATACTTAATTTATGCCACAGATTAGCATTTGCAAAACAATCAATGATGAGGAGAGCTGTTTAAATGAAATCAGAGCTGAAGCTTACATAGTTAAAAAAAATAAGAAGACAAAAAAAATGGGCTTATATCTCTCTTTCAGTATGATGGATTAAGATGATTTTAATTATTTGTATTTGTTATTTCACTTATTATTGCTCTCTATTGTTTCCTTTATAGAGCTAATATGATAGCATAAGGTCTGGTGTTATTGTCTGGATTTTTCCCTTTAAGAGAGTTGAAGAGCCCCAGGTTAAAAAATAAAAACCACAGTTCAAAATGTTCATAAGTGTGTGATGTCAAGAGCAGTCATGTTCATATGCCAATAATAATAATAAAATCAGGACTGAACATCTCACTTTTTTTTAGTAAACTAAATGGGTTTCTAATGTGATCTGGATGTGAAAAGATGGACTTATTGAGGGACCTGTGCATTGTCATGGGATATAATCTCAGATCCACCCTGCAGACCAGGCCAGCCACACGAACAAAATGGCCTGTTTTAGGACATGGCAGTTTCTTTGGTTGATTAAATATATACATGCACCAGCACAGAGAGATAATTTCTGCCTCTTGGCCTTTATACTAAGACTAGCAGACCAGTGCACTAAATTCGTGCATGGAGGGGGGTTCCCTCAGCCCAGCCTGCACCCTCTCCAATCAGGGACCCCTTCAGGGATGTTGGCAGTCAGAGATGTCTGACTGTTGGCAGTCAAACATCCCTCTCACAATCTAAGAACACTGGCTCCAAACTGGTCACTGGCCTGCCTGTGTGATCACCCCTGACCCCTCTCACTGCCTGTGTGATTGCCCCTAACCATCTCTGCCTGCTTGCTTGATTGCCCCTAAATGATCCCCTGCTGGCCTGATTGCTCCTAACTGCTTCTGCCTGGGGAGTGGATGCCGCGCTGGCGGTCCCGGCTGGCCCACGGTGTCTGTTCTGTCCCTTTGTGGGGCCCTACAGAGCGGTGGCAGCAGCCCTGCATCTCGCATCGCCACTGTCGCCTCTCCACAGGGCCCTGGCCTGGGGAGCAGATGCTGCACTGGCTGTCCCAGTTGGCCGCGGCACGCATTCCATCCCTCCACGGGGCCCCGTGAAGTGGCAGTGGCAATGTGAGGGGCACCACTCAGCCCCCGCCCCCCACTCCTGATTGGCTGGCAGTGTAGTGAAGGTACAGTCAAATTTGCATATTACTCTTTTATTAGATAGGATTATGGCTGCTATCAGTTCAATTATTTGATGTTTTATTTTCTCAGGAAATGTTAATGAAAGAGAGAGGGCCTCATCTTCCCCAGTTGCTTGTGTAGAGTGGATTTCTTGTGATATTCTGAGAAAATTAATTTTCTGAGACTTGCATGGAAAATATAGCAGAAAGTTTTATTTGCATGGAATTACACCCCTGGATTTCTAAAGTCCTATTTCCCTTTTTCCTGCCCTAGAAGAGGCATATCTGGGGCTTTAAAAGAGCTAAAATTAGAGCCAGTGTCCTCAGTTTTTTTTTCCATGTTGGAGCAGTGTCCAGTCTGGCATAAGCCTAGTTTAATATGTCTTTTCCCACTGCATTCTATTAGTCCATTTCATGTGGGCCATATGGGTGAATGCAAGGAAACAGGAGCAAGAGAGTTCCTGAGCCAAGAGTCACAAGCCAAGATCAACAAGGGAGTAGACTTTCTTATTTAGGATATTTCGTATTCCCAAATTTCCCTGTGTTTGTAATGGCCAACCCATGGTTCCCTGGACTTGACTGATAGGCAAGTATCTTCCCTAGTCACGCTAACTTCATTGGGCATGTGTCTATATTCTCTTTGGTGGATCCCTTCCCCCAATATTTTGCAGGGAATAGGTTGGTGGTTCCCTGGGGAGTGCAAAGTTGCAGCTTCCTGGTGAAGATGCTCACATGACATACCTATAATGTCTGGCTTTCCCTCTTTGCTCCTTTTCTATTATTAATAACTGGCTAATTACAACAGTGTAAAAACTATTAGATATGACTGGTATCAGGGAAGAGCTTTTTAATAAGTCTTCATTTCTCTCAGTTGCTGAATACCTGAAAATTCTCCTGTGGTAAAGACCCATGCCTTAAGCATCGACTATATTAAGGGAAAACTTGAGGAAGAAGAGAATGCATAACGTATTACAAAGGAGAGCCAATCCAGAAAACTGTAAATCATTATTTGAAACCCTGGGGGCAGAGGCATAAAGTAACACAAAAGAAATTGAGACACCTTGCATTTGCCTTGGGGCTGAGTCTGACAGGCAAGGACAACAGCCCTTCCTTGACATTCGGGGAAAGAGAACAAGACCAGCATGAAGCCATGCAAACCATCCGGAGACAGGAAGTCCAGAGTGACCTGGCCCTGCTACTGCTTCCTCAGTCAGTCTGCTAGATGGGATTCTCTAAGCTGCTGCTTTTATTCAAAATCTTTGAGCACAGAAAGAAAAGGTAGTGGCAGAAAGTGAAAAATGTACCAGCCTCTGATAAGTGTGGACTAGGGTGGTAGTGATGGGGTCTCACCCTGGTCCTGACTCCAGAGATCTAAGAGCAGCCAGAAAATGGGACAGCTTCCTTGAGGGTCAAGTCAAGAGCAGCCAGAAAACGGGACAGCTTCCTTGAGGGTCAAGTCATGTAACTAGTGGCTGAGACACATTTCCAAAGGTCTGGGCATGAAGAGTGTCCTCGTTGACAAATGACTGTAGTTGAAAATAGGACACCCCCTTTCCAGCTCTCCTAGGGCTCCCCACATAGTCAGGGAGCACTCAGAGGGATGTAGAAATCTCTCCTTTTGGAAACATCAAAGGAAAATAAAATACATTATTTTCAATCTGATCTTGATACGTGAACGTCCCTCTGAGCAGGATAAGCGAGGGACAAACACATTTGTGCCTATATAAAATGACTTTTGAAAAAGTAAGATCTGATCCACTAAGCCAAGTGATCTTTATAGGCTATAATCAGTAAAACCAAATTTCACAGCAAATGGGACACTTGCTATCCTTTCCCAGCTCAGGGGAGCTGTGTGTGGACATGGTATGGAAGGAAGAAGAAAATTCGACCCTGAAAAAATGTTCACCTCTTTCTTTGTAGCCTCACAGACAGTTTGATTTTGTTTTCTCAGGCATTGTTTGTATGCTGTCCTACTACTCAGGATGAGCCAACTGAGCTAGCTCATGGAACCTGGATAACTTTTCACTTCCAGCTAAAGTCAGGACTGTGCAGATTTTGCCAGCTGCTGTAAGCTTGTCTAGGTGCATCCCTATTATCTAGGTGAACAAAGGTATACACTGTGCATCAATAAAATGGAGATCATGGGAGTGGTCATGATCAGATTAGCCTCCAGAGATAATTTACAGTAAATTCAATAATATTAAATCCAAATGGTGAACATTTAAAAAACTGCATGGTCTCTGTCCAGAAGAAAAAAAATCAAGGTTGTTTAGCAAGCTATTGAAAACAAAAAGAAACCGGTGTTTATAAGAAGCTACACAATTTAAGGACTCTCAATATGGTCTTTTTAAAGACATAGCATTATTTATCTCTAAATCTTCTATAAATTACAAACATTTTCAACTGGAGTGAGAAAACATTCTATTTTTCAGTAGAATCCCCTTGCCTTGGATTTCTGAGTGTTGGCATCAGACTATCCATAGTATACTGCCAGCACTGCGACCTTACTACTCCTGGGTGTGTAGGCATAGACACTTGATTCTTACTCTGGCTGGAGCTGTAATGAGGAAGCAAACCTGAGTTAACATCTTGGATAATAGCATGTCCCACCTCTGAAGGTGCCTCTCAGGAAAAAAGCTCCCACTACTATATACAGGGGCCATCAGCCCACCTTGACAGCTGTACACGTAGAAAATTTTTCTTTCTACTAAACCCTCATTGGTTTTACTACACCTCCCATCTCTTCACAAAGGAGTCATGAATTTTAAAATGTCTTTGCCCTGGAGCAGAAAGGACTCAGATATAAATACTTTATTTGCCAAATTCATATAAAAGGTTGATGTGTATTCTTGAGCAACAATAAGAACAGTGTATCGCATATATGCATACTCATATGAACATAGCTTGAATCATTCCCAGCATATGAAATTGCTAATTTTGTATGTCACAAATTATTGAAAATTGGCAATTTTACATAATTTAACCTATAACATAATGGTTAAGAATGTGGACTTTGGAGTTTGTTCAGCCACTTACTAGCGATGATCCTTGGCAAGTTACTGACTACCTTGCTTTTCCTTCATCATCTAAATAGTATTTATCTCATAATTATAATCTAATTTTCACAGCATTTGCGAAAAAATGAATGAGTTTGTACATGCAACGCATTTAGCATTTAGAATAATTCTTGGAATATAGAGATCATTATTTATTACCTTTTCATATTATTTTGCAAGGCCCTATTATATGTGTTGTCCTAAAGGACATAGTCTATGTGGGGTGGGGTAGACAGCTATAAGAGAGGCATTTGTCAAGGGCTTCATGTTCAAAAATTGCTTCAATGTAACTTTTGGACTATAACTCCAAATGAAAGTAGACAAGTAGTCACATAGACACACTGACAAGATTTATAAATTACTAATGATTCATAAGTTATCAATTATTAACATATAAATTTATCACAACCTTTATTTTTAAATATACTTACAACCTCACAAAAACATTAATTTATGAGTCTGCAGAGAAGGTAACAGTTAAAAAACACTAACTCCTTCATATTTCTTATGGGGAAATACAAAAGAAGAATATTGTTTAAAGGATAAAGCTAACAGAGTCCTCTCTTGTTAGAACCCTTGATTTCCACAAACAGATTATCTTTAGTTCCAACTTAATGATATGTTTAAGTGTTGGATCAGGGGAAGCTAGTCATTGACACCTCTGAGTAGCTTGTATCATTGCCTGTGCCAAGAAATGCAACCTTGAACTTATTGCCAATGTTTGTTAAATGCCTCATTGAGAGAAGTTACCTTTAGAGAGAGAGAGAAAGAAAGGTCCTACAGTACTCTCTGTCCTCTGATATTCTAAAGTCTCAAGACAGCTAAAAAAATCCCTGTTAATTTACATGATGTTTTAATGACTGTTCCTAAAATTGGTTCACTGAATTGCCTATAAATTGGGTCAATATGAGAAACAGTGCAATGGATGTCTTGATAGTCATGATAGTTGAGTTTACTATAATGTTGTTCTGCTGGCAAATTGTTTCTATCCTATGCACAGAGGAAAATTTTTATTTGGTCTTATAATCAAGAATAGTAAATTTTTTAAATGAGTACATTTTCATTTTCAAGATGGCAATTACAAACCTTAGAACCAAATGCATGGTGCATTAAAGGAGTCCATTATTCTTAATGTTATTCCAGATTATACTTTATGTCCTTACCATTATTTTATTTTCTCTAAATTTTAAAAACAGCCTTGTTCAGAGTAAAATTCAGTGAGTTTTGACAAATGTGTAGAACGTGTAACCACCACCGCCCAGATGCTGTACAGAACGTTTCCATCGCTCAGAAAAGTCCCCTAGTGTTCATTTTCTATCAGTCTCTGTTCTCCATTTTCAGGTCTTAATGACCACTGACCTGCTACTACAGTTTTGCATTTTCTAGGATTTCATATCAATAGAATAATGCAATCTTTTTTTTTTATCTTGCCTCTTTCACTTAGCAAATCATTTTGAGAATTATCTATGTTGTTGGGCATATAACAGTGCATGACTTTCTATTACTAAATAGTAATTCCATTGTGTGAACATACAGCTATGTTAAAGTATAGATTGACCCCAATCTGAGGTTATTTTAAATAAAGTTACTATGGACATTAATTTACAAGTCTTTGTGTGAATATATATTTTCCATTATCTTTGGGTAAATATGTATGAGTGGGATTATTGGCTCACATGTTAAGTGCATGTCTAACTGTATCGAAACTGCCAAATTGTTTTCCAATTTATTCAAGTTGGTTGTACCACTTTGCATTTCATCAGCAATATGTGAGCATTCTGGTGGTTTCATGTTTTTGGCAATAAATGCTATTGTCAGTCTTTTTTGATTTAGATATTCTAGTGCTTATGTAGTAGCATATTATTATGGTTTTAATTTTTTAATTTCCAATGGTTATAATGTTAAGCATATTTTCATGTTAGTTGTCATTCCTATTTCTTGGTGATGTGTCTGACCAAAACTTTCTCTCTGCTCATTTTTAAAATTAATCTGTTTGTCTTTTTCTTATTAAATTGTATGAATTGCTTATATGTTCTGCATATGTTCTGGATATATTCTTTGCAAATATTTTATCTTAGTTTGTTTCTTACCTTTTCATATTCTTAACAATATAGTTTTAAAAGTAAAAGTTTTTAATTTTGGTAAAGTCTAATTTATAAAATTATTTTATAGTTCACAATATTTATATGTTGTGACATACTTGCCTAACCCATTCTAAAGATTGTTGCATATTCTCTTCTCGATATTTTACAGTTTTTGATTTTACATTTAGGTGGTGATCCATTTTGAGTTAATTTTGGTATGTGGTATGAAGAAAGGATCTAAGTTTATTTCTTGCACATGAATATCCAATTGTTCCAGCATCATTATTGAAAGAAATGTCCTTTCCCCATTATCTTTTAATCTTTAATAAAAAAAACCCACAATAGACCATAAATGTGTGCATTTATTTCTGGGCTCTATGCTATTTCTGGACTCTGGGCTATTTAGTATATGCTGTAGACATATACTAAATATTAAAATTAGATTGTGTAGTTTTCAACTTTTTCTCCAAATTATTTTAGGTTTTCTAAGTCCGTTACATTTTTATGCACATTTTAGAATCAGCTTATCAATTTGTACCAACAAAACAACACAGAACTCTTAATCCTGATGAGATTTTGATTGAAATCACATTGCCTCTCTATGGCATACATGAAAATATGCCTTCTTAACCTACTGTTATAGAAAGGTTAGTTTACCCAGAGGCCCAGATGCTGTTCTTGGAAATCTTTTGCTTCATTAGGGCCAAGACTATGCCTCCCATAGGCTCCTCTTCAGTCAAGGACTGAGTATAGCGGAAAATACTAAAGGAGACTCATGTGGGGGAGACATGAAAATTCTCTTTGGGTCAACTTAAACTCAAAGAATACTTTCCATCTTTGTTGAAGATTTTTTATACTGTATGAAACACTAGGACCATTCATTCAATGTTCTCACTCTCTCCTTCGTTTGGGTTCGCATGTGCCTCATAGTTTGGCATCACTCCCAGAATTTTTCATTCTTTTCCTAATCTTTTTCTGGAAGACTTTTCCTTAATAAAATTCTTGAATATTTAACCCTGTCTTCATGTCTGCTTCTCAGATGGTCTGGAATAACACATAGTACCACAAGTGGTATGAGAAGACAGGCATTAAGATGGGCACGAGGAATTAGCTCATCTATATCTTGGCAGGTAGAAAACACATGTTTGGTCCTTGAAATAACACATAATTCAGTTGCTAAATATTCCCTAGTGGTGACCCTTGAAAATGTTTCTGTGTAGGCAAATTCTGTTGTGGGTATAATGATATTACTAGCACTTAAAAAAATACAAGGAAAATAGTGCCTACTAAGACAGCCTGATTAGCCAGCCAACACTAGGTGTATTGACTCTCTGATGAGAACATTGAGAGATTAATAGCTGTTAACATGTGATTAGTGGCCAAGTATGAGAATCATAGAGCCTTCCATGGTAATTGGTGGTAGCAGATAAAGAAGTCCTTATCAAATGTGGCTGAAGGGCAGAAATAATCTAAAGGCAAGTTTAGACCTAATGGTGAGAATGGCAGTTTCAAAGATATTAAAAAACAAAAAACAACAAATAAAAACAAACAAAAAAACTTCAAGGCAGAGAAACCTGGATAGATGTTCTTGATGACTTTGACTCTAGAACACTCTCACCCTTACTTTCTGGGCATGCACATGGGGCCCACCTGTCTCTAGCAGGGGCTTATACTTTCACCAGGCTGAAAGATGTACAGAATCCTTCTTGCCAAAAGTCTAGATAATTAGAACTAGCTCCATCTTCACATCAGCTGCCAGACAGATAATTAGGGTTTAATCCCAGGATAATGCATCTGTGGTCAGGGTAAGGCTTGGCAAGACAAGAAAAATACTATACACCTAAAAATTAAAACAATAACTTCCAATGGGATGAGAACCAGGGAGGTATTCCTGAGGTTAGATTCTGAGGATAGTCAATGAAGGATGCCAAAATTTAAAGCTGGATAAGCAAGAATTCATTGATTTTGAGACAATTTCTTATGATGTAAAATTATCACTCTAGCAAAGACCTAGGAGATGGGAAAAACTCATGCTGGTGTGGTATTTAAAAACCTGGAAGAAATAGTGGCCAACCCTTAACTTTCTTAACAGGTACTAAGGGAAAAATTAAAAGCCTAAATGTGATTGTGTTTCAATACAACTTTATTTATAAAAACAGGCATTAGACCAGAAGTGGATTTGCTCTAGTTTTCAGATCATTGCCCTAGACAGCAGCCAACCAAGGTGCTGCTTAATATCTATAATTTCAAAAAAAAAAAGTAAGAACGAAGAAATAAAAATCTGAAAGCAGTTACAACAATTTAAAAAATTACCATTCAACATTCAATTCCCACACCTGAGCCAATTTTTCAATTACAGTGCCCTTTGACTTAAGAAGTCCTTTAAGATTCATAACATCATGACAAGTCCATTCTGTGACAGTTTCCTCATTTTCCCCCAAACTGACCAATAGCCACTTATTTAGTTGACTGTGGAAAGAAGAAAAAACAGAAATTTTGAGAACTTTGTCTGTTTACCTTGATATCCAGAGACTAAAGTCATGATGATGATGATGATGATGATGATGATGAAGGAACCAGGCAATAATAAAAGGAATCTTGGCTTTAAGACCAGCTAACAGTGTGGCTCCTGGATCCATGGACTTATTTCATGTCACTTTCCAGTATCTAGTGCTTAGTTGAAATAGATACACTCAGCAGTGAAGGAACACAACATTTATATCAATAGTTTAGAGAGTAAATATATTTTTTATTATGAGGAAGGCCAAAAGGAATTTTCTTTTTAAAAATATATATATTTTATTGATTTTTTTTTTACAGAGAGGAAGGGAGAAGGATAGAGACTTAGAAACATTGATGAGAGAGAAACATTGATCAGCTGCCTTCTGCACACCCCCTACTGGGGATGTTCCCACAACCAGGGTACATGCCCTTGACCAGAATTGAACCTAGGACACTTCAGTCTACAGGCCGATGCTCTATCCACTGAGCCAAACTGGTTAGGAGCCAAAATGAATTTTATGATACTGTGTGGGGATGATACTGTGTGGAGATTTTCAACCTAAAAGATACAGGGTGATGTTCACTATCATATCTCAATTTAATTCACCAGTTTGGCCCCTGAAGAAACCAGATAGATCCTGGAGAATGACTGATAGTACCAAAGACCAAGCAGCAGCCTCATTGCAGCTGTTATGGACATTTTGGTGTTACTATTGGCTCTCTAAATCTGTATGTTCCACAGTCATGGATTCAACCAATTGATGATCGAAAATTAAAATTAAAATAAGATAAAAATGAAAAGTAACAAATGTTACATTGTTGCTTACATATTCAAGAGACCATCTCAATGTTACACAAACCACTCTATCATATCACCATCATGGTGCTGGGGCAAGATGAGTAAGAGGCGCAGTATACCAGAGGCGTGGGTACATCATATGTGCTCCAGAAGGTGGGAGAGAAGATTCAATGGACAATTTAGTGAAATTTTTAAAGGTCTGTTGGTAAGGGCATGCTGGGATACCTCTTTCAAACAAATGCAAATTACAATATCTTGAATCTTTCACAAAGAAGAAACATGGTTTCTAGCAGGTCTCTTTGGGTTCTGGCTGCCACAGTTAACAAAGAAGGCTGCCCACTTTGAACAGTGCCCTAAGCAGGAAAGAGCACTGCATTTGGTCTAGGCCATGGTGTCCTCAGCTCTGCCACTAGGAGCATCTGATCAATTGGCAATTCCAAATTCCTGGGTTTGGGGAATTGCCAGTGAGACAAAGATGATGCAGTATGGAACTCATGACAAGCTCCAGTAGGAGAATCATAACATAGGTCTCTATGATTCTGGAGTTGAGCTAGGCCATTGTTAACAGAGAATGACATGCCTTGGGAAAATGGGTCCTGCTAGAGATGGAACACTTAATAGGGGATGTACTTTAAGTAACCATGAATCCAGAGCTCACATTATAAGCTTGGTTCTCTCACACCTTTCAAGCCCTAAATCAGTAGAAAATATTTTTATTTTTTTTTAATCTTTATTGTTCAGCTTATTAATTACATGGTTCCCTTTTTAGCCCCAATTGCTCCCCTCCACAAGGTACCCATCCCACCCTCCGCCCTCACCCCTCTACTGTCCTCTCCCATAGTTGCATGATTTTTGTTCAGTCTCTTGCTGCACTTCCCACACCCCTTTTCTCCCCAAGAATTGTCAGTCTATTCCCTTTCCATGTCCGTGATTCTGCTACATTCACCAGTTTATCCTGTTCATCAGATTATTAATTCACTTGAATTTTAGATTCATTTGTTGATAGATGTGTATTTGTCATTCATAATTTACACTTTTATCTTTTTCTTCTTCCTCTTCTTAAAGAATATCTTTCAGCATTTCATATAATATTGGTTTGGTGGTGATGAACTCCTTTAGCTTTCTCTTATCAGCGAAGCACTTTATCTGACCTTCAATTCTGAATGATAGCTTTGCTGGGTAGAGTAATCTTGGTTGCAGATTTTTGCTATTCATCACTTTGAATATTTCTTGCCACTCCCATCTGGCCTGCATCGTTTCTGTTGAGAAATCCGCTGACAATTGTATCGGTGCTCCCTTATAGGTAACCATCTGTTTTTCTCCTGCTGCTTTTAATATTCTCTCTTTGTCTTTTGCTCTTGGCATTTTAATTATGATGTGCCTTGGTGTGGTCCTCTTAGGGTTCCTATATATTGGCGTTCGGTGTGCTTCTTAGGCTCCTAAGTCAATTTCTTTCACCAGGTGTGAGAAGTTTTCGGTCACTATTTCTTCAAATAGGTTTTTATTGTCTTGCTCTCTCTCTTTTTCTGGCACCCCTATAATTCAGATGTTGGTATGCTTGAGGTTGTCCCAGAGGGCCCTTACACTATCTTCAAGTTTTTGGATTCTTTTGGTTTCTTGCTTTTCCAGCTGAGTGGATTTTACCTCTTTGTATTTCAAATCTTTAACTTGGTTCTTGGGGTACTCTACAGTACTTTTAGGTCTTTGTATAATATTTTTATTTCAGTCAGTGTGTGCTTAATTTCTGGTTGGTCCTTTTTCATATCCTTGAGGGTCTCCTTCATATCCTTGAGGGTCTCCTTCATTTTCTTGTAGGTCTCATTCATTTCCTTGTAGGTCTTGCTTATTTCCTTGTAGGTCTCAGCCTTTTCTAGGAGCCTCTTGAGAAGCCCTATAACCGTGGTTTTGAATTCCATGTCCAGTCTTTTTTTTCCTCCATTTCTTTCACATCTGATTTCTTTCTATGTCTCTGCATGGTGGCTGCTTCCCTGAGTTGGTCAATTAGCTTTTTGTGGTAGATGTCTTACAAGGGACAGTGGCTCAGCCTCCCCAGTTACCTGAGGTGGATATGGGTTGCACAGTTTTGTTGAAGTTAAGCCCAGGTTAATTGTTGTTAGCACTAGGAGGGGTTGATCTCCAGGCCAATTGTCTGTGACGTTCAGCTGTGCTCAGGTTGGATGGGCGGAGTCTCTGGACCAAGCAAGCAGCATCAGCCTGCTTTGTGTCGGTGGCAATGGCCGCCAGCACCTCTCAGAGAGAGCCGCTGCTGAGCTCCACCAGCTGTTGGAGAATTCAGACTCTCCCCAAATGAGTCTGCACCCAACGTCTCACCCAGGGTCGCAAAACAATGCAGTCTGATGGTTTCTCAAATGAGAGAGCTAGTCACAAGTGCTCTCTGTGAGGTCACGCAGCTGTGCTGTTCCCAAGCTCACACACACTCCGCACAAGCTCACCTTCTCCACAAGCTGGCAGGCCCCTGCAGCACCCAAGCTTCAGCGTGCCTTCCCATTGTCCAGTTTTTACACCGTATGACTGTGGGTTCCCTGGACTTCTCTTGGAGCTGGGGGATCAGTGCAGTGGGACGTCTTTGTCTCCTCTGTTTGAGAAAACCAGCCAGGTTTTCAGCCTCCCACCCTATCTGCTGGTGCGTGCTCCAAACCTCTCTGGGCGCATATTTTCAATGCTATTCTCTGCCGCTCCTCCGAGTCATAGTGTCCTATCTTCTCTTTTATTTGTGGAACTTTTACTCAGCCAGCTTTCCGGTGATTCTGGATGGTGTTTGTTCTTTCGTTAAGTTGTAGTTTTGAAATTGCTGTGTGGGGCAGCAAGATACGTATTTACCTATGCTGCCATCTTGTTTCTCTCTAGTAGAAAATATTTTTAAACTAGAGATCTGGTGAATAAAATTCATGCCTGGGTGGCTGGGTGGCTGTGTCCCTTAGCCCAGCCTGTGCTCTCTCTAATCCAGAATTGCTGGGCCTCAACCACTCACCTGCCTGCCTGCCTGATTGACCCAACTGCTTCTGCCTTGCAGCCTGATCACCCCCAAAACACTCCCCTGCCAGCCTGATTGACACCTAACTGTTCCCCTGATGGCCCGATTGTCCGTAACTGCCCTCCCTTACCAGCCTGGTCACCCCTAACTGTCCTCCCCTGCAGGTCTGGTCACCCCAAACTGCCCTCTCTGTTGGCCTGGTCATCCTTAACTGCCCTCCCCTGCCAGCCTGGTCACCCCCACTTCCTTTCCCTTAAGGCCTGGTCCCCCACAACTTCCCTCCTCTGAAGGCCTGGGTTCCCCCCAAACTGTCCTCTACAGCTGGCCTGATCACCCACAACTTCCCTTTCCTGCTGGCCATCTTGTGCTGGCCATCTTGTGTTCACATGGGGATGACCACCTTTGACCCCATGGGGTGGCCATCTTGTGTATTGGAGTGATGGTCAATTTGCATATTACCTCTTTATGATATAAGATCCCTCCATTGAATGGCATGGCCTATCACATTGAATTCTTACTTCCAAAGCCTACCTCACTGCTGCTGGTTTTAAATGACCAACTTGTTAGCAACAGATCCCAATGTCAAGCCTCTGACATGACACAGAGAGACCAACAGGTCCTGTGGTGACAAGTGAACCTTTCCCATCTTGGCAGGGCTAGAATTTTATCCTCATAGGTGTAGATACTTACCTGCTGTAGGTATGGATGCTGCCTACAGAGTCTCAGCTATTTAAGCACCTATTAAAGGCTCATGCTGGCTGCTGTATGGATAATGGACTATACTCAGCAAGGTTGAAAGCTAGGAGACTATTTAGAGGGACGTGGCAGTAGCTCAGAAAAGAGTTGATAAGAAATGATGATTGTTTGGCAGTGGAGATAGAGTTGACAGGATTCAATTTAAATAAATCATTAAGAGATAAACAGTACGTACACTAATAAAAGGGAAACATGCAAATTAACCATCACTCCACTACTCCCACCAGCTAATCAGAGCAATTATGCAAATTAACCCATCAAAGATGGTGGGCAAATTAGCATACACAGGTGGGCAGGCAGTGCCATGGCCTGCCCCTGGGGGTCTGGGTCAATCGGGGTCTGAGGGAGGCTGGGCAGGCAGCTTCAGATGCCACCTGTGGGGTCCAGGTCCATTGCAGGTAGGGGAGGGGAAGCAGGCCCACCTAGGCATGCCTGCGGGGCTCTGAGAACATTGCAGGCATGGGGTTGCTAAGACCCAGACTGGGCCCCTGGCCACAGCTTCATAGCTTCATTGAGACCTACTCTACCAGGCCACCTGGAGACCATGTGGCTGGACCACAGGGTGCCTGCTCAAGATGTGATACAGAGAGGAGGTGTGGAAGGAAATCCAGAGAATGGGATGTGGAGGTTCAAGATTCACTTCCTTTGGGCTTTGTCCTTCTTGGTCTTGGTTCTTTTCTTTTGGGCCTGGAGCCCAAGCACTGCAGGAGAGAGGGGTGGATGAAGGCTGAATGTGGAAGAAGAGGCGTGAGTTCCGACTGCGGGGCTGCCTGAGGGGCAGCTCCAGGGCAGGTGCCATGGCTTTGGCAAAGTGGCTGGCCTAGGAGGCAGGTGTTCCAAGGGGCCCCAAGCAGCGCCTCACCTTCCCTCTGTGAGGACACCCACCCAGGTGCTGCCTTCGCCAGCAGGCTCTGAGCAACATCTGCAAATGCTACTGCAACCTCTAACATTCTGGGCAAAGAACTGACCCTGTGCCCCTCTGGGTACCAGGCTTGCTAGTAGTGTGCTGTCCCCAATGCCATAGATCAAAGGAAAAACCTGGCCAGATGGGGTGCGCCAGAGGGGTCTCGAGCTAGGGCAGGGCACTGGCGGGCAGGGATCTGCCTTGCCTGCAGAGAGGTTCTGCAGTGGCCCAAAGCCATGGGTAGGCCCAGCCAGGGATTAAGGGGTATGGAAGGGCACCCACAGGTGGAGAAGTGTGAACCCGCAGCCCTGAGGGGGGTGGTTTGAGGAGCAGTGCCACCTCAGTGGAGGAGTGCTGCACTGCAGGGTACCAGACTGACTGATGTAATTCAGAGAAGCTCCCAGTGCTAACAGGCCTTGCCCAGGCGGCCCTTGTACTTCAGAGGCGGTGACT
This sequence comes from Antrozous pallidus, assembly GCA_027563665.1. NCBI lineage: Eukaryota > Metazoa > Chordata > Mammalia > Chiroptera > Vespertilionidae > Antrozous > Antrozous pallidus. The sequence goes on from CM050515.1 coordinate 7,957,432, forward strand.
CCTGCTCCTGCCTTGACCCAAAAGCAAGCCTGCCCCACCCTGTCCCAAGGCAGAGCATGTCTAGGCGTGAGTGCGAAGTCTTTAACCGGCTCTGGAGATGGGGAGGCAGTAAAGAATGAGGGCAGGGGATGGGGTAGAGAAAAGAATGTGGAGCATCCACAATGAAGAGGTGCTTGAGAGAGAGTCTCAGAAGTCTGACAGGAAGGTTTGTTCTGTTTGCCCAGCAGCTGCTCCTTAGGAAGAGCAGAGAGCATGGCTCTGAGGACTCCCTGCACACTGAGTCCACTTCCTCAGCCAGTTGGAATTGGCCTCAGTTTCTTGGTCTGTAAAATGGATTAAGCTTACTCAGTGCCTTCACTGAGATTTGATGGCCAATTGTGATACTATATAAGGAAAATGAGGGAAGAAGTGAGAAATAAAAAAGAAGGTGAACAACACAAAAGAAAGACTGGAAGGAACATGTAAACCCATTGTCACTTAAATAGAGACTATAATCAACAGTGCCGTGATGATGGTATTATGCCAGGTGGGTACTGGAAATATTGGGGAACACTTTGTGAAGTATATGATTGTCTAACCACTATTCTGTAACTAATATAAAACCTGAAACCAATACAAAATAATACTGAATGTAAAGAAATGAAAATTGGAGTAACATTTTTATAAATTTCAAAGTTTAAGTAAAGGCTGTAAAGAAAGGAAGGGGGAGAATAAAAATAGTGTTTTTCATTTTATCACTTCTTGTCTTTTCAGTACATGAAAAAGACAGTTGTCTTTATATGGTGCCTTTATACTTTTCTAAGTCATTATTTCATTTTAATTTCAGGGGAACTTAAATACAAGATAATTATTCCCTCCACTATTCAAAGAAAGCAACTCCTGGTGTCTGGTCCCAGTGATTCAATCATCAAGCCCTTATTGTAAAGCAGGGTTAGTAAAATTTTCTGTGAAGGGTTATATCCAATCTAATAAAAGAGTAAAATGAAAATTGTCACTCCAATACACAAAATGGCTGCCTCCATATGGTCAAAGATAGGTGCCCTCATGTGGACACAAGATGGCCACCACAAGATGGCTAGCAGGGGAGGGCAGTTGTGAGGGACCAGGCCTACAAGGAGGACAGTTGGGGGCAATCAAGCCTACAAGGGAGGGCAGTTAGGGGTGACCAGGCCTGCAGGAGAAGGCAGTTAGAGGCAATCAGCCTGGAAGGGAATGGTTAAGGGGTGATCAGACTAGCAGGCGGAAGTGGTTAGGGGCAATCAGGAATCAGGAAGCAGGCAGGCGAGCAGTTGGGAGCCAGCAGACCTGGTTGTGAGAGGGATGTCTGACTGGCCATTTAGGCCTGATCCCAGTAGGATCAGGCCTAAATGGGCAGTTGGACCCTTGAGGGGTCCCAGATTGGAGAGGGTGCAGGATGGACTGAGGAATATCTCTCCCAAACCCCCGTGCATGAATTTTGTTCACCGGGCCACTAGTCTATAATAATAAAAGCCTTCAGGGTGATCAGGCCAGCAGAGGAGGGTAGTTGGGGACAATCAGGCCAGCAGGAGAGTGCTTAGGAGCCAGTGGTCCTGGATTGTTAGAGGGATCCCTGTGGAATCAGACCTAAATCTGCAGTCGGACATTCCCCTAGGAGTCCCAGATTGGAGAAGGTGCAGGCTGGGCTGAGGGATACCCTCCCCAGTGCACACATTTTGTGCACTGGGCCTCTAGTATTAAGATAAAAGGTAACTTTCTTCTATGTCAGGCCTATGTTTCTATGTTTTAATAGATAATATGTTCTTTTTAATTATTCTCTGACTCAATGAATCCTTTGATAAAACTGCAAGCAATGTTTCAAGGTTCAATAGTTACAATGAAGTGAACAGTATAGTGAACAGGCAAATATCTAGTGACTATATGCCCAAAAGGGTGTTGCTTTTGGCAAATTGAACTAGAATAATTTCCAAAGTAGTATTTATTCTTTTTAAAATTATGCACAAGAACAACTGTCTGGGTGAACTAACTTCTCTAACCCATGCACTAATGTGTAGGTAGGCTTATAGTTTAGAGCACTCACTCAGGATATCTTGAAATTATTATTTTTTCAGAAGTGTTGACTCATCCCCTCACACTTTCTGAATATATCAATTTAACACACCAATTAGTAACTCTAAATTGCCTTCTAAATTCTGCAGGTGATTTTTCTAATGAAATAGCTTTTATTTTCTGATGAAATTCTATTTTGCCAATTCTAGTGATGTCCTTTAGAATTTGATTTTGTACTGAAAATAGATTTTATTTTGTTTTTAACAAAAATAGTAACTATTAGAAAGGTTCATCCAAGTGAGTGTTTCCTAGATATACCACTGTGACTCCAACACAGTCTACTACTCTGTGAGATTTCCATTCACATATGGCATTCATGCACATACACCTTTTTCATTTGTAGAAAGCAAATTCTTGACACAGGTTAGTTTACGAAACAACAAGAACAACAAAACACCCCTTGCTTTTAATCATCAATACACAATTTTCTAGAAACATGCATAAAATGTACTATAAAATATACAAGGCATACAACATAGCATGTATGTATTTATTAAACCATTTAGTATTTTCCCAAGACATATGTATTTTATGTCGTGATTGCTTAATACTTAATGTCTAACATTAATTCTAATTTAAAACTAATGATTTCAAACCTTGGATAAAAGATGACACTTCTTACTAAGAGCCATTTATATGATAATTTTTAAGTAATTTATTATGTTGGATGAATGTAGAAAGCTTTCATTCTGTAGGAATTTTCTACTAACATGAGAATAAAGAGAATAAAGATAAAGATAACAATTTAACTTCTCGTTTGTGTATTACCATGGATTGGGGGCTAAGGATAAACATTTATGATGGGAAACGAGGCAAAAGTTTGGGAAAGGGATAGTTATAATGTAGGTGGAAGGCATTTTAATCTATTTTATTTTTTAAAATCTTTATTGTTTATAGTATTAGATTTGACCTCCTTTTATCCCCGTTGACCTCTTCTAGCCTGGCTCCACCCCCCATTCCTGGCTTTCACCACTCTTTTGTCTGTGTCCCTGAGTTATGCAGATACAGCATATGCATATAAGTTCTTTGGTTTATCTCATCCCATTTACACAACCTCTCCACCTTCCTTTTGAGGTTCTAAAGTCAGTTAAATGCTAATATGTCTTTGGATAAATTTTGTTCAACAATTTATTTTGTGCATTATTACCACCAAGCCTGCACTGCAAGAAATGCTAAATGAACTCTTATAAGAATTAACTGAGAGAGATAAAAAAATACAGGTATAAAGAATGAAAATGGCAATAAATAAGTAAATATCAATAATAACCTTAAATGTAAATTAAGTGTTCTAATCAAAATACATATGGTAGCTGACTAATGAGCACATTTTTCTATGTTTATTGACAATTTAGATTTTTTTGGTAAAGCCCTTGTTCAAGTCTTTGTCAACTCCTCTCTTGTCTTTTCATTTTGATTTGTAAGAGTGTGGTAGCCAGCTTCTAAAATTGCCTCGAATGATCCTCACCTTGTGTATTCATCCCTTGTGTACTTCTCCCTTGAGTATGAGTGTGGATGGAACATACTAGTAGTGACTCACTTCTAATTAATAGACTATGGCTAATGTTATGAAATGTCACCTCTGACATTAGGTTGATAAAAAGACAGTGACTTCTGTCTTGTTGGTCTCTCTCTCCTCTCTTCTCCCGTCTCTCAGATAGCTGTCATGTTGTGAGCTGCCCTATGGAGAAGCCCACTGATATGTTCAGGCTACAGCCTATAAGCACCTGATGCTTGCAATGGTCATGTGAGTGATTTTGGAAACAGAGTTTTCCCTACCCAGGCCTTGAGATGACTCTAAGCCCAGCTGATAGTTCAACTGCAATCTTAGGAAAGACCTTGAGTCAGAGACACTCAGCTAAGCCATGCTTAATTCCTGACTCCCAGAAACTGAGATAACAAATGTTTATTTTAAGCCCCCAAGTTTTGAGGTAATTTGCTTCACAGCAATAGATAAATAATAAAAGGGGTTCTTTATATATCCTGAACATGAGTCCTTTGCCATTTATAAATATTGTAAATATTTTCTCCCACTCTTGAATTTTTTTCTCATTATTGGTTCTTTTGGTATGCGGATGCAAGATTTTTTTAAAGAAAAGAAATGGGGGGGGGGGGCAGGAAGATAGATACAGAGGCAGGGAAGCATTGAACAGACTGTCAAACTACAGTGGGAAGACAGGGAAAGGTGTGGGGGGGTGGGGGCTGTAAGAGATCAACTGAAGGACTTGTATACATGCATATAAGCATAACCAATGGATACAAGACACTGAGGCCGGGGGGCAGGTGAGGGCATGTGCTGGGGGGTAGGGGAAGCTGGGGAGAGGGCATGTGGGCGGGGAGAGGAAACATATGTACTACTAATTGTAATAATTTAAAGAATAAAAAAATTAAAAATAAAAACCAAAAAAAGGAAATTTTAAGAAATCTTCACTCTCCTAAAATCATAACTTTAATTACTGCATTTTCAATAGAAAAAATTGTTTATACAAGGAGAATATGATTCCAATAATCAATATATATAAAAGCCTAAGTGACCATCACACCGAACAGATGACTAAACAGGCTGCATGAGGTGACCAGGTTGGCAGGGGGATTAGTGAGGGGCAACTAACTAAATGTGCAACAGGCTGTGTGGGGTGGTGATGCCCACAGGAGGGGCAGTTGGGGTTACCAGGCCAGCAGGGGGGCAGTTGGAGATGACCAGGCTGGCAGGGGGGGGGGCAGTAAGTGGCAACCAGGCCAGTGGGGGGGCAGTAAGGGGTGACCAGGCCGGCAGCGGGGGCGGGGGAAAGTTATTGGTGATCAGGCAGGCAGGCAGGTGAGTAGTTAGGAGCAAGTGGTCCCAGACTGTGAGAGGGATGTCCGACTGCTGGTTTAGGGATTGGGCCTAAACCAGCAGTCAGACATCCTCCGAGGGGTCCTGGATTGGAGAGGGTGCAGGCTGGACTGAGGGGACAAATTTCATGCACTGGGCCTCTAACATTTATTGGAAAATTATTAAGTGAAAAGCAGCATACTAGATGCTTTTTTTACATGATATAATTCAAACTCACCAGGTACTATATAACAGAGTGTGAGACATGTATGAGCCTTTCAAAATCCATCAGTTGTTATTTATTTACTGACTACTTTCTGACACAAACTTGTCATTTTCGGTTTGTCTAAAGGATTTTCTGTCTTATGAGGCATGGGAGAGGTGGCCAGACTGCTTTAAATTAATAAATTTTGCTCTCAAACATGTTAATATTTTGTTCTGTTCCTTTTTGTTTCTGTGTAATAATTTTGAAGTCATTTCAGAATTATAAGTAATAGGAGGTGCACTGTCAGATGTTCTGTCCTCTTGTCCAGGGGTGAGCATTTTGTAGTTATGTGAACTTGGGCAACTCATTTAATCTCTTTGAGTGTGTTTTGGTATCTGTGAAGTGAAAATTTTTCCTTTCTTGAGCACCCAACATTTTGCTTTTTTTTTTATAGTGCTCTGGTTTTCCCTGAGTTGTGACCTTATTGACATTAGGTGCAGCACTGGAAACAGAGATCAGAAGTACTGCCATCCTACTAGGCAGACAGATGCATCCCTGTAGACTTAGTCTCCCAGCTCTTCTCCCCACCACAGCATAGCCAAGAAATAGACACATACCCTACACTTTGCTAATCAGAAACTCATTCTGATGATACAATGGGGTGAAGCAAATTGGAACTTAAGTTGTTTTGGTGTATTCATTCCAGTACAGTTGACTGACATTTAAGTACTTATGTCCTGTTTCAACCTGTGCTATGTAGTCACTTAGGATGACTGAATTACATTAGGTCGCTAAAGCAAGTAACACAGTGCCTTTCCCTTAGTAATCTATACTAGTAAAAGAGAAACATGCAAATTGACCATACATCTGCTACATTCACTAGCCAATCAGCAGTGAGTATGCAAATTAACCCAACCAAGATGGCCATCAGTCACCACGGAGCTGGAGCAAGCAGGAGGCTTGGGTTGCCTATGGAGATGGAGGAAGCCAAGCTTCCTGCCTGCCCTGGCTGGCCTTGGCCTCCATTGAAGTTTACAAAGTTTCAATTATAGAGGACAAATAAATCCTAGATACTTGCTTCCAGCTCACCCTGGCCTCCGCTCAAGGAGGCACTGGAAAAAAAAAAGAAAAAGAAAAAAAGAGGGGTCACCGGGGAGTGATCAGGCCAGGATAGGGCAGCAGGGGCCGTTGTGGGTAAGCAGATCAGCAGGGAAGCCAGTTGGGGGTGAGTAGACCATCAGTTGGGGTCATTTGGAGGTAATCAGGATAGTGGGGGGCCAGTTTGGAGTGAGCAGGCCAGTTGGGAGGGGAACTGGGGGTGAGCAGGCCAGCACAGGGGGCAGTTGGGGTTGAGCAGGCTGGCACAGAGGGTATTTGGGGGTGATCAGGCTGGCAGAGGGGGCATTTGGGGTGAGCAGGCCAGTGGCAGGATCAGTTGAGGGTGAGCAAGATGGCAGGCAGAGTGGTTAGGGGCAATCAAGAAGGCAGACAGGCAGGCGAGTGGTTGGAGTCAGCAGTCCTGGATTGTGAGAGGGATGTCTGACTGCTGGTTTAGTCCCAATCCCTGTAAACCAGCAGTACGATACGCTTCGAGGAGTCCGGATTGGAGAGGGTGCAGGCTGGGCCAAGGAACACCTGCCCTCTGGTGCACAAATTTCATGCACCAGGCCACTAGTTGTTCAATAAATGCTATGCATGATATTGTGGTTATTAGGAAACACATATTCTAGTCTGGTTAATGAGTTTTTCTTTTGAAAATATAATAAAACAAATTGTGCAGTTCAATTTTTGTCTTCAAAATGTTTATATTTGGCAAACTAGATCAGTTCCTTTGGTGTCTGATTCATGCTTTAATTCAACCTCTTTATTATAACTGAAGGTCTTGTCTCTCTAAGTAACTGAATGTATAGAATGAAAAACTTAGCCTAACCTGAAAGAGCTGTCGAGAAACTGATTTCCAGGGCACTTGTGTGCATCTGTGCTTTGTTTCTCCTTATAGACTATGGCATCTAGTGTCTTTTAACAATTGGACAGATACATGTTTAATTATTGAATCTTCTCATTCTGAAGATCTTGTTGAATGTAGGTGTTTACTTCTTTGATTTTATGTTCTTTGAATGGAGCAAAATTTGAGCTATCAAGTTGTTTATATGTATGCTTGAGCATAACATTTTTGGGCTCAAAAGTATCTCAGAACAATTGTCTTTATCCTCACCTTTCTTTTCTAAAAGTGTTTGGGGTGGGGTTGGGGAGAAGAGGACAGTCAGTGAAGAAGATTGAGGGCTCTGGAGGGAGCATGAAGAGGGAAAGTGGGGCTAAGACAAAAAGAAAGCCCCTGATCCTCATAACTAACAGGGCCTGTGACAGCCCACAATCTCCTGTCTGTGTCCTGTCTCCTCCTGCGACTCCTGCTAATCCAGGGCTTCCAGGACAGTGCACCAAATCACCTGGGCCCGCAGGTCCATCAGCGCTGGCAGACCCTAGGGAGGAGATGGAGGGACAACCTGCAGACAGGATAGAGGAAGAGCTGGAGCTATAGCAGGTGACCTGGGAGGGAACTTGGGAAGTCCAGGTGCCCTCTGAGCTCCTGCTATAAAGAGACTGCTTATGAATTAAGGCTGTCTCTAAATATTTTTGGAATAAAACACCAAGAAGAACACAACAAAATGCAATCTTTTGCTGGAGCAATAACTCTGCTACTTACTCTTCTGTATGAAGCATGATGAAATCACAACCAGTACCTCATATCTCTACAAAAAAAACCTCATCATCTCCAAGCTTGTTTTGAAACACAAGGCTTGGCTTTGGCCCAGCAGAAGGAAATCCCAAGTCCCAAATTTTTCTTGGAGCAAGGCAGCTCAGCAATGGCCACTCAGAGCTCTTGTGTGCATACCTCAGGCCAGAAGGGGAGCAGCAATCCAAGCTGGCTCAGTACCTTCCTGATTCCCTTTGGGACTGTGGCTCCCTGAGACCTAATATTTGATACTCTCTCCATAGGTATTTCTATCTTGATGTAGACATGTATCTTTCCTTTCTAGAAGCAGAAGTTCATAAAATTCGTTAGAAGGAAATAATAAAGTTGGAAATTTGCTTTAGGAAAATGGTGAATACTCTAAAGTGCATTAAAAAAAGCTTCTCCAAAGAGGAACCGCTAATGTGTAGAAATCAATGTTCTGTGTCTCAGGTTCATTACAATTCGATGGCACATTGGCTTGGCAGGAATAGTAGCCAACCCCTCCCGCCAAGCCCTCCCACTTCTCCAGCTTGAAAGCTGAACTCAGATATCTGAAGGCCAAGCCTCATGTGGATGAAATTGCTCTTCTGGACTTTCATTTCCTCCTAGAAGCTTCTTCCTATTCTTCTTTCAGAAACCCCTCTGGTTATATCTCTATTTTCTTACTTGGCAATGTATTTATGTTGCAACTACCCTGGTCACTATGAGTTCAGCTCTGATTCTTGGCTCAGGAACTGAGTCCAGGAAATTCCTTTTCTTCATTTTAAACCATTTGCATGGATCTTGAAGGGATCTATGGATCATGGGTTTTGAAGGTTCTAAACTGCTATAATCTCTACTATTGGCTTACCTAATTCTTACTGTCCTAGTTAATTAGTCTAAAGGAATCCGCCCAACAGCTTCAACTTTTCTTGTGAATGTGCTGAGAAGGCAGACCCTGGGCCTACCCACATTTACTCTATCAGGGGCTAGGCCAGAGCAAGGAATGTGTACACACAGACCACAAGGAGCAGTCTGCTGGATAGAACCTACTTACCCAAAATGCATAGGAACAACCTGAAGATCTTTGGATAAACAACCTGGGATCCCTCTCTGGATGAACAGAATCAGAATTTAAATTTTAACAAGGATTCCAAAGGCGTTGGAAGGCTAAAAGTATGTCCTTTGCTTGGTCCTTATTAAATGGAGGCACTTATGCCAGCAGTGTGCCAAGGATGAACAAACAGCAATTGAAAACATTATTTTTATATGAACATGAACACAGGTGTATTATGGGTTGACATGAACAGTTCACACAGCTTTTTAAAATGAGAACAAAAAACTGAAGAAACTTTTGCCTTATAGCAGGTAATTTCTTATTTATGTATTTATTTATGTATTTATGTATGTATGTATGTATGTATTTATTTATTTATTTATTTATTTATTGTTTAAGGTATTACATATAGTAGTACATATCTCTCCTTTTCCCCCCCATTGGCCTCCCCCTGGCCTCCCTACCATGCCCTCATCTGCCCCCCACCAAGTGTATTGTATCCATTGGTTATACTTTTATGCATGCATACAAGTCCTTTGGTTGATATCATGCAGCCCTCCCCCATAACCTTCCCTGCCTTCCTGATGTATATTGACATTCTGTTCAATGCTTCTTTGCCTCTGTATCTATTTTTCCCCTCATTTTTTTTCTTTAAAAAATCTTGCTTCTGCAGACAAGAAGTAAACATATGAGAACAAGAAATGTTTGAGTCCCAGTTTCAATGTCAAACAGTTCCTTATGTGTACATGTCAGCAATGATATCTGGATGGTGGACAAATGTTGGCAATACAGGTCCGACCCTATCTGGTTTGGTCCTAGGCAATCTGCAGTGACGCACAGCTGCTGACTGCTAGCATGGCAAGGCATCATCAGCATCTTCCATGTCTGGACTGTTTCTCCTCTTGTCTTCGTGGTTGGAGCAGACCTGTCAACTTCTCTCTGTTGCAGAAATCCACAGGTCTTGGAGTTGTTTTCTGAAAATATATAAACGTATTCCCAAGCAAAAGTTAAAAAAGGAATCTTTTCTATAAATTTGACTTGGGATCCTTTTTATTTTTGCCCAAAGGATTTTCCTTTGGCTTGTTTTGACACCAGGTGTGTTTTGCATGGGTTTCTTGCTATTAGCATTACAAATGAAAGTTAATTTTCTAAAGTAAAAAATTTTCAGATATAATTTACTTACAGGATATTTTTCCTTACATGATATTACCCTACTCTCCCCTCCTTTTCTTTTTTTTTTGATTAATGGAGGCTTTTGAAAGTTTTATAATGCAATCTTGATAACTTTAAATTTTAAATTTTTTGTAGCACATAATTTCAATCTTTATACCCAAGGATCTTGGGCATGTGTGATTATTGCCATCCTCTTTATAAATAATTATATCAGAAAGCTTGAGAAGCTAGAATTCTTTACCTGTTTCTGAAAGTTAGCGTTTGAGCCTGGTTCTATTAATCATTATATGGCTTTAAAAATAATGTGACTTTAACAGTGACAGTATCTTCATGAAATAACATTTGGTAACCTCAGTGTACCACTCCCTGACCCCTGTGTCAGGCACAAGTTCCCAATTATTGCACCTTCTGTACCATAAGTACTGATGAGTTGTTCCCCTCTTCTCTTTTCCCTACTCCTCCCACCACTAGAGAATTCACTTTTTTCAAAATCCTGTTTTACTCAGAATTAGTATATCAATCACTTCTTTGCATGCAGTCATAATAATAGACAACACTAGAGAAAGACTGTCCTCTGTTCTCTCGCAATAACTCTGACATGTTTCCCTGGAGAATTGGGTGGATGCTGCTCTGCTGAAGATCTAAGAAAATGCAGTACCTAGAAAGCAGCCTTGGAGATAAAACTAGAAGTCATAGGCTTATCTATTCTTTAGAAGATAATAAAAAGATGCAGAGCAAAAATTGTGGAGTTTTATATTTGAGAAAAAGGTAAGTGCATGGAAACATGTGAAAAGTCATATTTGAACTCTGATGGTGAAATCATAACGACTAAAATTCCTTGCTAGTAAACTGTTGCTTTTGAACTTCTGACTCCATAAGATGGAAGAGAGCAGAAATACTTAGCAGTGAATTTAAAATTTCAGTACTCAGAAAACAGCCTTAAAATAAAAAAGAAATCATTCTTATTATTTCTCTTATAGATTAAAAATACTATTTAGAACTTCTTTCTGGAGATAGGTGATGTTAGTGATGAAATAAGGGTCACAGAATGAAAAATCACAGGGAACTATCGCCAAAAACTGTACTTTTCATTTAATTTGGGCTTGATACAAAATTGTTCAAGTGGTAAAATCTCTTCTCAGCCACCAAGGAATTGTAGCTGTGAATTTGAGAAGGAAATGTTTTGTAAAGAATGAATTTCATAGGATATTCAGGATTATGGCCATTTGGGGGCTCACTTAAGAATCTGGGCTCCACAGGAGGTACTTAAATGCAAATCTAAACTACACTGCATGGAAAAGGCTAGAATATCAGCATTCCTTTCTCTTGTTCTTAAAGCTGCCCTTTCTCTGCCTACATCATTCCCCCTAAAAAAATCCAACCCTTTTATTCTGATGTATATGAATTAAATTGGAATTTCCTCTACTCTACAGCTAAGGGAATGGCATTGTCCAGAAAAGGAGAATGGTTTTCCACATTTGAGTTTTCACCATGAAAGCAACATTGACAGATTTCAGAACTCAAAAAATGCTCAGACAATGTGATACTTATTTTGCAGCAAATAGTTTTGTCACAACCTTTCATTTTGCATCTTTGCTATGTGCTTTTGAACTGCATTACTGGTACCCCTCCCAAAAGCAAGAAGTAATTACATGAGAAGAATCATGTCCAAAACTAATAATAGATGCATAAAACCTGATTGTTTGGGGGGAAATTTTTTCACATGATTGTCAAAAGGCAAAGTAGAGAAGATGATGGAAGTTTAGTGGTTATGAATTTTGGCTCTAACTTCAATGTGTCATTAATAAATCAAATGTGATAACTACATTATATTTTGTGCTCATTATTTAGTAACAAAGAAACAGAGAAAAGCTCTTAGAAGGAAAACTTTTCATTTTGGATAATAAGCTAGAGCTGAAAAAAAGCAACATTGCTTTGTCTCTGCCCACTCATGCTCTTGAAGCAACCAAGAGACCTGCAGGGCATGAAACTGCTAAATGTTCCTTGGGTACAGATGCCTCCTGAGGGCCTGGGTGCTCGGGAACATAGCAGGGAGATTTCAGTAAATGCTGTCAGAGAGCATTTGGAGAGCATTTGTCCCCATATTTCTCTCCGCAAGTGAGAGGGCATACCCAGGGTGTCCGAAGAAAATGGGCTGCACTCTGCCTTGCTTCAGAGGTTGTTGCTATGTGTTTCCTCTCAGGAAATCTTGTATCAAAAATGCGGAGCACAAACAAAAGTATGGCTTAGCTTCCTGGCCCCTTTTGGTTCTGTGTCTTTACTTTCTTCAACACAGAGATGGGGGATTCTGTGAGTAAGCTTAGGTGAAAGATCCTGACAGATTCCTTTTCAAATTCTCAGGAAATAATCTGTGCTATTAAGAGTTTCTTTGATATCATAAAAAATAAAATAAAATAAAACAACAAAGTTATGTTAAGTTACCTAAAACCAGGCAGAATGTATCCTAAAGACACTAACAACAATAGTATTTGAGTGAGCAAATAGATGAAAAAGAATATTTCTTGTGAAACCCAGACCACACTCAACCCTTTTGATGTAATTAAAAACCTTTCAGTCTGCGTTGTGGGTTTGGCCTTCCATGCTTTCTGTCGAGATTTTCCACCAGAACGCTGGAGTTCTGGGAAGCTGGCAGCATGTCAGATGTGCTGAGTGATACGGAGCTGGCTAATGTGGTTCCTGGAAGAAGCAATGACTTTTCTCCACGTGCTGCATCTATTCTGACACACCTCAGACCACTCAGCATACCTTATAGATCTTGGTGAAAAGCCATTTCCCAGCCCCTGGAGTGCAGTTATCATTCTTGTGACTGGTTATTTTTGAAGTTTTATGAGATGATGCATGACCGCATTATATTTGGTAGAGTATATAACCTTAGACTTCATTTGGTAATACTTTTTCATTAAAAATAAGATGTAACAAAGTTTAAAATATTAAAAATACCTTAATTGTCATCTTTGCACAGTTGCTACCATTTTTGTTTATTATATATGTTCATGTTTTACATAATGGCAATCAGTATCTTTTTAATTGTGCTTTTTTTAAACAACACTTCATCACATTTTCCACCTCGTTGCACATTTTTCTGATCTTTTTCTCTCAGTGACTGCATGTTAGTTAATTGTGTAATGTGCTCACATTTGTGTTATTGTTGAACATTCAGATTGTCACTTTTCCCCAATAATGCCCATAATGTTATAGTGAGTATTCTATCTTCATAAAGACTTTGCTTCTACAGAATTATGTTCTTAGAATGAAATCTTAGTGATAAAATTACTAAGCCAAATTTATGACCATCTTTGTTGTTCTGACTATGCTATGTTATATTGCTTTCCCAAAAAAAGTTTAGAGCAATTTATAATGGCAACAATAATACAGCAATAGATGTATACATTTTTTAGCAAATTCCTCACATAATGTTTTGCTAATTCAGATGAAAACAGTTCTTCAAGTTTGCTTTACTAGTAGTATGCACTTCTTTGGTTATACTTGTGAAAATATCAATTACTTCTATGTGTTTATCTTTCCTCTTACATCAATTATCAGTGACATATTCTATAATTTCTGCTCTTCAATGAGTCCATCACTTTCATAATGGGGTCTAGAGAATCCACACAGCTGATTAGATCTCCATAATCTACCTGCTTCTCCCGTTACCTTGAGGAATCCTACCTAATAAAAGAGTAATATGCAAATTGACTGTACCTTCAATCAAGTCACACCCAGCCAATCAGGAGCAAATAAACCCCAAACCAAAATGGCTGTGGCCACTGAGAGAAGGGGCCGGTGCAGCATCTGCACCCCCGGCCTGGTTGGGCGGAGGGAGGGAATAGGTGGCATGGGCCAGCTGGGGGTTAGGGGGGCAAGTGCAGCATCCATGCCCCCAGTCCGGCTGCGAGCCAGGCAGAGGGAGGGAATGGGCTGTGCTGGGGGGGAAGAGGGCAAGTGCAGCATCCATGCCTTCCATCTGGCTTGGCAGAGGGAGGAAATGGGCGGTGCGGGCTGGTGGGGGCAGGGGAGAGGGGGTCGAGCACAGCATCTGAGGGTGGGAAAGGGCAGCGCCGGCTGGCTGGGCAGAGGAAGGGAATGGGTGGCTGAGGCCAGCCGGGTGGAGGGACACCACCCCCCTCTGCACCCCCCACCCCTGTGCACAAATTTTGTGCACTGGGCCTCTAGTGGTTTTATAATGATACTAGAAGCCCAGTGTATGAAATTCATGCACGGGTGGAGGGGTTCTCCTCAGCTCAACCTGCATCCTCTCCAATCCAGGACCCCTCAGGATGTCTGACTATCAGTTTAATGGGATTGGGCCTAAACTGGCAGTTGGACATCCCTCTCACAATCTGGGACTGCTGGTTCCTAACTACTCACCTGTCTGCCTGCCTAATTGCCTCTAACCTCCCCTACCAGCCTGATTACCCCTAACTGCCTCTACCTGCCAGCCTGATTGTTCCTAACTCCCCCCAACCCACGACTGGTCTGATTGCCCCCAACTGCCCCCCTGGAAGCCTGATTGCCCTTTAGTAACCCCACTGCTGACCTGGTTGCTCCCAACTGCCCTCCCTGCTGGCCTGGTTGCCTGGTTGCCCCCCGCCCCCCCAGCCAGCCTGGTCACCTCTCACTGCCTCCCTGCCATCCTGGTTATCCCATGCAGTCTGCTGGTCAGTTGTTTGATCATCCCTCATGAACCACCCTGCTGGCCTGGTCACCCCATGCAGCCTGCTGGTGAATTGTTTGGTCATCCCTGGTTAAGCCCCCTGCCAGCTTTGTTGCCCCAGACAGCCTGTTGTTTGGCTGTTACTGCGAGGGCATCATGGCCAGTTTGCATATTACAATTTAATTAGTATAGATTTTATTTATTTATTTATTTATTTATTTATTTATTTATTTATTTATTTTAATTTCTTTATTGATTAGTATGGATTTTTGACTCATAGACAGTACTAAACAAATATTTGGGCCAATTGTTTGTCATGTTTATTCTACTATGAAGAAAGTTGCCAGCAGAAATAGCTTCAAGCCACTTTTTCCAAGTGGAATATTTAGGTGCATATCTTAGCAGCAGAGCTGATCTTTCTCAGCACAGGCTGTAAACTTAGTTCAAGACTTCCCTATTCTCATGGGAGTTTAGGCAGCCAGTGTTCCCCTAACCAAAAAATCTGCCACCTCTCCTAACTTTAATCAGTGCCTAGCCTATAAATACTGCTGAGTGCCTAGCCTACAGACACTGCTGAGTGTCTGGCACATATTCCATCTATCTCCTGGTGTAGCCTGCCTGTCTCCTAACCCTCTTAGCAGACCAGTAGCTCTCAACCTAGAAAGAAGCCAACAGCCTGGAGCATCTCTCCCAACCTTGATGCCTCCTCTTTTCCCCTAGGCCCAGGCTAACTCATGCTGAAGAAATACACAGAAAAGCAAAGGAAAAAAGCTACCTAATATATTCCAAAATAGTCCCTCAATTACATGAAAGAATGAAAAGAGAAGATCACAAAGAAGTGTATTCCATGATCTTTAACATGAAAATATTTATGGAGGTAGTTTAGAGGAATGTCATGAATTTTTTGAAATCATCACTGGATATGTTTATTGGGGAGAGAGAGAGAGAGAGAGAGAGAGAGAGAGAGAGAGAGAGAGAGAGAGAGAGAGAGAGAGAGGTAATAGAGAAACATTGATCAGTTGCTTCCCATATGTGCCCCAACTGGGGATCCAACCCACAACCTAGGCATGTGCCCTGTCTGGGAACCTGAAACATTGAGTGTCATAGATTTTTAATCCGGTTCCCCATGCAGCCTCCAAAACTCAGATTTAAAGATTCTTACTTTGTTCCCGAGAATTTACTGCTCTCTCTAGAAGAATGAGTGAAGGGGTAAAAGTAGAGGCCCAGAGTCTAGTGCTAATGAAATCCTTCTCTAGGGAAGGCTCAGGAATGATCAGGGCAGGGTGCTGTTGTCCTTTTCACAGGGAATTCCTGGGCATAGCTTGTCTCACACAGGCCTGGACAAAGGCACCAGGAAGAAAGGAGCTGGCAGAGCCTTTGCCTTTGCTAGGACTGGACCCACTCTCTTTTGCTTTTTTCTCACTGATTTTCTTTTCTAACTTTAGTCCAACCTCTCACCCAAAGAAACCAGAAAGCTATCCAACCCCTTTCCACTCTGTCTACCCTGCAACAGCTTAGAACACACCGTAGTCTACACAGGATTTTAATAAAATGGACTACCTTAAATATGAGGATAGATTTACTTTCATAAGATGTATGACTTCAAAATGCTATTGTATAATATTGATTTGTATTGTTATTTAAGAAAAAAAATATGTTTGGCCTGGTTAGTGTGGTTCAGTGATTGTGTATCAACCCATGAACCAGAAGGTCATGGTTCAATTCCTGGTCACGGTATATGCCTAGGTGTAAGCTTGATCCCCAGTAGGAGGTGTGCAGGAGGCAGCCAATCAATGGTTCTCTCTCATCGATGTTTCTATCCCTATCTCCCTCTCCCTTCCTCACTCTGAAATCAATAAAAAACTTCTGGTAATTGTCTTTTGAAAGTAGGCTGCTAAGAACATTTGTCTGAGTTTCCTGAATTTGTGCCAGCAGGGCAGTGAAAGTGTTGGCAGTGAACCAGGAGATGGGAGAACAAGAAACCCAGGAGCCCTATTCTCCCTTTCCCAGTTTCCCTACCTTGAGTATTTGGTACTATGTCAACCACTGACTACCCAAACTATTCATGGATATTTCTTCTGGGGGTAAATCCTCCCACAGAGGGTCAGGTGTTGAATGTTTCTCTGGGAGCCATTAAAGAAGACAACCAAATGCTGTTGAGTCCCAGAAAACACATACCTTTTGGACCTTAGAAACAGCCTCCGGCTTGAGAATGAAACTAAGGCTCAGGAAAATGCTTCTGAATAAATGTCTACCAAGTGAAATGGGATCTATTAGGGAGCACTATATAGTTTACAATGGGGTAAATATCAACCAAGGGTGACCTAGCTCACTCAAGGAAGAGATAATAGTGCCCCTGGCATACTCAGGAAAATATAAAAACACTCCTGGAGTTCAAGATGGGAGGGTGCAGGGCACAGATACTGCCCCATTCACTTTTGTGAGCAATACTTCTCCATATTACATAATTTCCCTCAGAGCCCACACAGTAGGCAAAAATGTGTGCCAAAGAGGCTTTCCTTCACACATCTAATTTTCTGCACACCATGACCAGCAGAGCCTCCTACACACCAAGAGTCTATGATTGACCTTGATGACTCAGTAGTGGAAGATCAGGGGTGGGATTCCTATCACATCCTCTTCCTACTCCCATTAAGCAGTAATCACCATGATTCTCAAATTTAAAATTCACTGCAGGCTGATTTGGCCTGCTTGCCACTTATTCATATTCAACCAACTTAGCAACAAGGCACTCTTAGGACCCAATTTCTAGTTTGAATGGTGTTATCCACATCTTAGAATAAATGAAGACTGGTGGGAATATGGGCTTATTGTAGAGCTGGGTAAATCTCAGGTGAAGGATGGATTGGGTGGTGGCAGATATGGACATTGGAATATGGTGAATCCATACCTTTCTTCATCTGCCTCCCTCTAAGTGACCACTAGCCCTTTTATGTAAACACTGAGTAATGCCAGGACAAGCAGGGGGAAGAGAGCTGTAGAACGCCATGGCAGGCATTCCTGCTTTGCAGAAGAGAGAAGCTGGGACCCAGGGAGTTCATTGTCCTTTGCAGACTTAGTAGGGCAGTGGCTCAATGCCCACTGCTGTTCTCATGCACAAAGCCATATAATCTGCATTCTTCTGGGGTATGTGTGGTAGGCACAAGATTGCCCTTCCAAGTAGCCCTACCCTGGGGCCTTGAGAGGGTTTTCTCCAGGTCCTCTTATTTCCCATTTAATTTTTATCTCCCATTTTATATTCTTCTCCCTTTTCCAGTTTCCCTACCTTGAGTATTTGGTACTATGTTAACCACTGACTACCCAAACTATTCATGGATACTTCCTAAAAGTATCTTAGCTATCAAGAGAATTATTACTTTTTTTCCCCTGGCAAACTCTGTTCCTCTAATATTTACTTGCCACAACCCCAAGTACCCTATTGGATCATCTGCCTTGATTCTTTCATAGATTATTCTTATTATACCACATATCCAATCCTTTCACTCTAACCATCTGGTTCAATGCAACAAAAGTAAGATATGTATAGATAATAAAAAGTAGCAGATAACTGTTTTAATTGGTAATATGATACCTTAATCCAAGGAAATGACTCCAATGCCAGGAATTTCAGGCTCTCAGGCAGGATAGTGGGTGGATGAGGCTGAACATATCAATTTTTCGGAGCTTCAACTCCTCTTTGCTACCCCAGTTCCATGTGCTCTGATTATACTTGGGGTAACTTAATCATCAGTCATGCACACTCTTGTCCCAAACCTATATGTAGGTCAACTCCTTAGAGTGGCCATATTTTCCAACCATAAATCTGGAAAAAGGGGGCTTTAGGTTGTAAATTTATAGATAGAACAAAGAGAAATCTATGAAAACACATTATTTAAATATAGGATAAAATAATTCTTATTAAGGAGCAAATATATATATTGGAAGAAACTTCCATACCTGGAAGTTTCTCAGGTATGGAAGCTAGATGATTGGCTGCTACATCAAGCTGTAACACTACAGTGCTATAGTAATAATAAAAAAAGATCCTTGGGTCCAGACACCTGCATGTTAATAGAGCAGTGACAACCATGACTTAGAATAAGTTTTTTTTTAATACCTTTAAACAAGAGAAAAAATGTCGTGTAAGATATGGTGTTGTGTTTGGCATCAAGCAGACCTCAGTCTTGATCCTGATTCTGCCTGATTAAGTAGGTAACTTATCTCATCGTTTAGCTGAAGTTTCCTCATATGTAAGATAGAGATAATAATAGTACTTATCTCATTGGTTTATACATATTATGACTGATACATAATAAGTGTTCAGTAAAGAGTAGCTACATTTGCAAAACTAATAAAACACTGTGATTAGATGAACTAAATTTGCAGTTCTTTTCTATCTCATTTATTAAGAGAGAAAGTAGAGGAAAGAAGAAATATTTATAGGTTATGACCACAAACTTATTTTTTTCCTCCATTTTTTCTCCAGGGATCTAGAAGCAACCTAATTCAACTTCGGATTAAATGACTCAGCCAGTCTCCTTCCTTCCTCAGCCAATCAAGAACATTTCTGGGGAAGAGGTAAGCGGTACATTTTAAGTACAGTTCTTCGGTTTCATTTCCCAGATGGGCTCTGTCAGAATTTAGAACCTACTTCTCTAATAATGGCCTTCTCCAGTGAAAAAGACTCAATCTATAGTTGGCCACATGTGAAATTGCGCTTGTGGAAATCACCCCCCCCCAAAAAAAAAAAAAATACCAGCTAAATCATCATCCTTCAACTTTGTGGCATACAGGAAGCTTTTAACTTCAGAACACTTAAGAATTTGGGTTTTAGAAGCCATAACCCAAAGGCAATATATGAATTGTTTGCATAAAACTTCCTGCCATGCTCTTTTTCTGTGGTTCTCTTCTAACCCACCTAAACCTCATGAAAGTAAAAATAATGATCAATCACACAAAGTTGGACTTGTCTAAAATAACTGAAATGTGATAGAAAATAAGTGCTTAGGAACACACAGCAGCAGACACTTGTTATCGAGCCAGAAGATTACTAATTAATAGTTGGCTCTGGTTGATAGAGTATCATTCCTGAGCCTCTGCACTGTGTCCTGTCAGTCTAGGGTCCTCTTATGCCCTTCAGCAGTCACATCAACTCTAGTGGCCTGGCCATCAGTGTGAGCCTGTAGCACCTGTCAGCAAAGGCAGCATACCCCGGTTCCGTGTTTGTGGGCCCACAGCAATCAGGAGCATGAGCATCATAAAAAGTTAGCTCATTTTTTGGTGATCATTTTAATCCTTTTCATTAAATAAGAATCTTATAAAAGATTAATGTGAAAATAATATGAAAAACTATATGCCAACAAGCTGGACAATGTGGATGTAATGGGAAAAATCCTAGAAAAAATACAATCTCCAAAAACTGAATCAGGGAGAATCAGAAAACCTAAATAGGGCAATAACAACTGATAAAATAGAAGCAGTATTAAAAAAAAAAAAGAATCCCAACAAACAAAAGCCCTGGTCCAAATGGATTAACAGGGAAGTTTTACCAAACACTCAAAGAACTAATATCTATACCCTTCAAACTATTCCAAAAATTCCAAGAGGAAGGAATATGTCCAAGGTCTTTTTAGAAGGTCAACATTGTCCTAATTTTAAAACAAGATACGGACACTACGAGTAAAGAGAATTACAGGCCAATATCCCTGCTAAAATCATCTACAAAATATTAGAAAATCAGATCCAGCAATACACTGAAAAGATCACACAGCATAACCAAGTGGGATTTATTCTAGGGATGCATGGCTGGTACAATATTCACAGATCAATAAACATGATGTATCACATAAACAAATTGAAAGACAAACATCACTTGATCATATTAATAGATGCAGAAAAAGCATTTAACAAAATCCAAAACCCATTTTGATAAAAAACAAACAAACAGAAAAAAAAACCTCTCAGCAGAATGAGAAGAGAGGGTCATAGCTCAACTAAGTAAGGGCCATATATGACAAACCTTCAGTAAACATCATATTTAATAGGCAAAACTAAAACCATTTCTCTTAAGAATAGGAGCAAGACAGGAATGCCTGATTTCACCACTCTTAATCAACATAGTAGTGGAAGTACTAGCCACAGTGATCAGACAAGAAGAAAAAAATGAAAGGCATCCAAATTGGAAAGGAGGGAGTAATATGCTCATTATTAACAGAAGACATGATCTTGTACAGAGAAAACCCTAAAGACTCCACCAAAAAAAAAATAAAAAAATAAATGGAATTTTTATACACCGATAATGAAATCTCAGAAAGAGAAACTAAACAAACAATCTCCTTTACCATTTCAACAACAACAACAACAACAAAATTAGAATACTTAAGAACAAACTTAATCAAGGAGGTAAAAGACTTATACTCAGAAGACAACAGAACATTGAAAAAAGAGATAGAAGAAGATATAAGAAGTGGAAGAATATAATGTGTTCATGGGTTGGTAGAATTAATATCACTAAAATGTCCATACTACCCAAAAACAAAATACAGATTCAATGCAATTTCTTTTTTTTAATAATTTCTTTATTGATTAAGGTATTACATATGTGTTTTCATCACCCATTACCTCTTCCAATTTCCCCCCTGCCCCATCACCACTTATGCCCTCACCCCCCTGGTGTCCATGTCCATTGATTAGACTGATATGCATGCATACAAGTCCTTTGGTTGATCTCTTCTCCTTACCCCCAACACTGCTACCAACCTTCTGAGGTTTGACAGTCAATGCTTCTCTGTCTCTGGATCTTTTTTGTTCATCAGTTTATGTTGTTCATTATATTCCATAAATGAATGAGATCATGTGATACTTATCTTTCTTTGATTGGCTTATTTTCACTTAGCATAATGCTCTCCAGTTCCATTCATGCTCTAGTTTGAAGCAGCCACCTTTTCCTCCATTTTCTTTTTCTTCCTCTTCTTAAAGAATACCTTTCAACATTTCATGTACTACTGGTTTAGTGTTGATGAACTCCTTTAGCTTCTTCTTATCTGTGAAGCTCTTTATCTGACCTTCAATTCTGAATGCTAGCTTCGCTGGGTAGAGTAATCTTGCTTGTAGGTTCTTGCTATTCATCACTTTAAAAATTTCTTGCCACTCCCATTTGGCCTGCATAGTTTCTGTTGAGTAATTACCTGACAATCATATGGGTGATCCCTAGTAGGTAATTGTTTTCCTCTTGCTGCTTTTAATATTCTCTTTGTCTTTTGCTCTTGGCATTTAATTATGATGTGTCTTGGTGTGGTCCTCTTTGGATTCCTTTTGTTTGGGGTTCTGTGCGCTTCCTGGACTCGTATGGCTATTTCTTTCACCAGGTGGGGGAAGTTTTCAGTCATTATTTCTTCAAGTATGTTTTCAGTGTCTTGCTCTCTCTCTTCTTCTGGCACCCCCATAATTCTGATGTTGGTACGCTTGAAGTTGTCCCAGAGACTTCTTACACTATCTTCAAATTTTTGGATTCTTTTTTCTTTTGTGGTTGTGTGTTTTTGGCCTCTTGGTATTTCAAATCTTTAACTTGATTCTTACGTTCCTCTCAGTCTACTGTTGGGTTTCTGTAAGATATTTTTTATTTCAGTCAGTGTATATTTAATTTCTAGTTGGTCCTTTTTCATATCCACGTGGGTCTCACTCAAATCCTCAAGGGTGTCGCAAAACTTATTGGCCTTTTCTAGGAACCTCTTGAAAAACCTTATTACCATGGTTTTGAACTCTATACCCAGTCATTTGTTTTTTTCCATTTCTTTCTTTTATGATCTGTTTCTTTCTCTCTGTATTTTCACTGCTACCCTGAGTTGGTAGGATAGCTTTGTGTGCTAGGTATCTCAGCCTCCACTGTTACCTGAGGTGGACACTCTCAGTGCATCCCTTTGTGTATTGTGTGTACAGCCTTGTTGCAGATAAGTCTTAATTGCTGTTGTTATCATTGGGAGGAATTGACCTCCAGGCCAACTGGCTGTGAGGATCAGCTGTGTCTATGCTGGGAGATAATCTTATGTGACAAGACTTGCAAATTTGCCAAAGCCTCTATGCTCACCTTGAATCGGGCAGAGTTTCAGGGTGTGGCTGACAGCCTTACCTTCCAGTCAACCCCGTTCCACAAGAGCACTGGGTCTTAGCATCCATGGGCAATTTCTGGAAGGACCTCTGTGAGAAAGGTGCCCTCAAGTTTTGCCTGCTGCCAGACCATCTAGTCTCTACCCCCAATGAATCCAAGAATCCCAGATTTTCGCCTGGGTTCTGTGCAGTCAGAACTCCTTTATCTCTTTCGCCAGAACACACCATCTCCCCTGGAGCTCTGCCTTTGGTTATTCCCCCAAGACTTCACCTCACAGTGCCACCCATGGCTGCTTTCTCTCCTGCCAGATATCACCAGCTGCACAGTCCTTCTCTGTGTGCACTTGCATGCATGCATGCCTCCGGAGCTCTGCCCTTAGCTGTTTCCCCGAGATTCTGCCTCACAGTCCGGATTCTCCCCCATAAGGGCCTGGATCCCCCGGGTTTTGAGTGCAATCTGAACTGGGCTCAGCACAGCCTGGAGTTTTTGTCTTCTTTCTGCTACAGCACCTCTTCCAGGTGTTTACATGCCCCGTCTTCTCCGGCTCTGTGTGTGTGCGAGTCTCCATATCTTAAGCTTTGCAAAGGTTCTGATTATCTCTGTGTATTTCTGTTTCCTTCTGGTTTTAGAATTTCCAGTCAGCCTCCTGTGGTTCTGGATGATGTCTGCCTTGTTTTTTAGTTGTATTCTTGGAATTGTTGTGCAGGGCAGAAGCCTAGGTGTTTACCTATGCTGCCATCTTGGTTTCTCCCCATTTTTAGTTTTTTGAAGAAACTTCATAATTGTTCTCCACAGTGACTGTACCAGTCTGCATTCCCACCAGTAGTGCATCCTTGCCAGCACTTGTCATTTGTTGATGATAGCCAGGACACATATGTAATACCTTAATCATTAAGAAAAAATATTTACCTTCTTTCAGTGCCAGCACATATTAGGTTCTTAAATAATCCTTGAATCAAAGTGTAAATTATATGCCAGGCACTTGCAGTTACCTTCATATAGATTGTGATTTAATCTTTATGACAATTCTATGATTATAAACATAATTTTTGTTTGCTTCTTATGTTTCTTTTTTTTTTCATGAAGGATGAAGCTTAAGCTTATGGGATGTAACTGGTAGAAACCCACAGGTCTAATTAGCAGTAGTGACAGGACTCAACTGTCACATCCTCTCCCTGTTGGCTCTCTAATTTGAGAGCATCACGATCACTAAGAGGTCTTCCTAAAGCAGAATGATAGGTCACATCCTTACAGCTTCTGACTCAAGAGGCCTGGGGTGGGGCCAGATAATTAGTATTTTTAACAAGTTACCAGCTGATGCTGACGCTGTTGATCCTGGGACCACACTTTGAAGACTCTTGCCTGGCATCATCCGTGCATCCTAATCTGTGAGCATATGCACTCTCAGTGGACAGTGGATGTTTGAAACTTTGTAAGCAGGCTAAGAGCTGATTTGTGTATCAAATATGTGAGTAAAGTGAATAGTCCTAACTTTCTATCTGTTTGTCTGTCTATCTATCTAGTTTTAAATACAAATAGTTGTTCTGGTCAATAATTAACAAATTCAGTGAAGATATCACTGAATTTGTTATCATTATATATTCTCTCCTTCATGGATATTGGAAATACAATACCTGTTGTGCTGAAGAGAAACAACAGGTTTAACATTATAAAGGGAGATTGTAATAAGCTTCCAATAATTGTGTAAATTATGGCTCAACTGTATGATGGATAACCACACAGTCAATGAAAAGATGTTAGTCAAATATATTTTTATGATCATGAAAAGATCATACAGATCAGATGCTGTGTGAACATGATATATTTTTGAGATCTATGAATATTTTTATAGAACCTGAATTAAAAATAGAATAAATAAAATATAAATGGTACATCTATGCCATGGAATACTGTTAAGAAGTAAAAAAAGAAGGATCTCTTGTCCTTTGAGACTGCATGGAGGGACATGGATAGTATCATGTTAAGTGAATAAATCAATCAGAGAAGAACATGTATCATATTATCTCACTCATATGTGGAATCTAATGAGCAAAATGAAATGATGAACAAAATAGATCCAGAGACTTAAAAATACAAAACAGACTGATGAATGGGAAGGAGGGGGTGAGTGGTTGGATGGGAGGAGACCAACAAATGAACTCATATGCATATATGCACAACCCTTAGACACACACATTAGGGTGGTGAAGGCCTGGGGTAGGGAGAAGGTGAAGGCTAGAGGTAATCCAAGGGGGAAAAAGAGGAAGAAATGTAATACTTTAAACAATAAAGATTTAATTAAAAATAATAAAATAAATAATATCACATGTACCCTCCAAAAACCCTTTTAAAATAGTCTGAGAGATGATGCTTTTGTAATGTAAAGATGGGATGAAGAAGGAAAAGCTTTGTTGGTCAAAGATTAATTTTAACCACTTTGATTCAGACCATTACAGTCTTCTCAATGGGCAATGATGAATCCCAGCATTGATACAAGCCAGAATTGTGCTCATCTCTGTTTTTACTGCTCTCTAGGTTGCTTTAATTAGTTCACTAAACTTACTGATTTATTCTAAAAAGATTTATTAACTATGTGCTAGGTGTCTAAAAAAAAAATGTGAAGAAATAATAATCCTTGCCTCCAAAAAACTCACCGTCTCCTGGGGAAGATAAAGAATAAGTGATTGTACTACTGCAGTAAGGTAACCCATGGTATGTGGAGATACCACAAAGGTTCCTGGAAGAAGTCATATCTGAGACCAAAGAAAAGAGTGACTGCAGGCGGAAGGGGATTGGCATTCATGAAGGAGTAAAATTCTAGATTGGAAATTTAATCTAAAACACAAATGACAGTTTTAATAATCCATTTACTTTCAGAAATGTAGTGTCTTACTTGTACTTAGAGATGAAACAAAGGTTGTGCTGAGTGACTAATGCTGAGTTCTAGTTGCAATGCCAATCCTCTCAGGAAGAAGATATTGCATTACAGTTAGCTTTCTAGACTGATGTGGGAAGTTTCTATTCTGTCATGGGTCACAGACACACTTGACAAATAAGTCCTTGCTGTGGAAGGCAGTGAACAAGACAGGCAGGCCAAACTGGAGTAGGAAGAATAAAGCTGGATACTGTCACAGCCTCGCTAGGGGACAGACAATACAGATAGGGCTTTTTCTAGGGATTATGGCAGTAAGTAAATGAGTCTTTGTCTCAATCCTTTTTCATCCAATCCCAATACAGCTCCTTGGTTCACCCAAATGCTCTGGGAAGCTAAAATGTTGAGACTACGGTTCCCTTGGAGTAGACTGAGAGAATTCAGGCTACTGACAAGAGATTCCAGCCACTCTGGTTTCCACTCTCCTACTGAAAGATGCACACATGGACGATTGTCATCATTCCTTACAGTTACATCATCAATAACATGCTATACTGTGTGATCCTCTCAACTCACATCGACTTACCGATTCACTGGGTCGTTGACAAGAATAAGTGAAAGCTCTTCCTTTGCAAACTATAAAGTACTGTATCAACACAAATTACTTGTGTTTCTTTATTATCATCAATCCTGTGAGGCACATATTATTAATTTAAATTTTTGCTCGGAAGGGACATAAAGGACAGGAATGAAAATCTGTGGACTAAGGAAAGAAAGCCAGGGATGGTTACCTTTATAGGAGAAAGACATTCAGATGGTAGCTTTTCCAAATTCTTTCTAATTCAACAATTTCAAGTTCTACATAATATTATTTTATTTTTTTCTAAGTTTCTAAGGATTTTTCTGAGAGAATAGTCAGGTTTTTTTCCCCTTTATTTTTCACCCTATAAACAGTAAATTTGGTATGTTATCATCAAAAACAAAGTAGAACTAAACCAAACTACAGATTTTTTTTCTAGTGAAGATCAACTTAAAAAAAATAAATAAATGAGGAGTGTGTGTTTGAGAGGGGCAGGTAGGCAGGTATAACTTTTATGAGCAAACTGGTCTTTTCACCATTCCCTGTCAGACACAGCAGTTTCAGTACGCATAGCAGCCTTGTTCCTGTCTGTTCTATAGTGGCTCTGTTCTAACCTGAACTGGACCTCCTCTGTGACCTGTTTTTGTCATTTGTAGCTAATTGCTGTAGTGGCAGCAGGGTGGGGGAGCAGGGCTGGTATGTTGGGGTGGCCAGGAATGTGACTATGGCTAGAACTGTCTGTTGCAGAAGGTCTTATCTGATTAGAGGAGCCAAGCCAGACACAATGAATTTTTTTTCCCTTTGCATTAGATACAGGACATTGTAGCATTTAGTGCCTGCTGGCCTGTAAACTAGCTAAAATCACCCAGCTTCCTTAGGTGGGGTTCAGGGGAAAAGAATGTAGAGTGAATGGATTTTCATTGGGCCCATCTGAGCCATGAGAGAGAAGGCGATGCTGAAAACAACCTTATTTGAAAAGGGGACACTTCCAAAAGCTTCAGGCAAGACCTATGCTGAAGAAGTAGGACATGACTTTAGTGGGGGCAGCCTAAGTCTGGAACTCACCTAGTTCATGTCTTTGTTCTAGTGTCCGTAGGAATAATGCTCCCTCTCACCCTCCAAAGTTGGACTCTAATTTTAGGTATGACACTTTATCTAAGATGTTCCAATGTCCTGACACAGATTGTGCAGTAATAGAATCCTGGCTGACATTTACTGAATATCCATTATGTACCAGGCATAACTACAAATCCTCTAAAAGTACTTTAATCTTTAAACTAACTCTACCTTGCAGATATCTTTCTTCCTATAATATATGAGGACACTGAGGTTTAGAGTGACAAAATGTGAGTTTTCAATAATATCAGAGAATTATCAAAAATAATAACTCATGGGGTTAAAAATGGTGACAAATGGATGCTACATAGATACACTTCCAGGATGACACTGGAATTACAACTAAAACACACAAAAACCCATCCTGAATAATCAACTGTAGACTAGCTAGAAAGAACCCTTATAAGCAAGGACAGACAGTAGAGACTGCATTCAGACTGGTAGGAAGGGCAGAGATGTCAAAGGGTTGCTGCCTAGGTCCCCACAGACAGCAGCTAAAGTTCTGGAGAGAAATCTCAGCTGTGGGGAGTTGCCACTGAAAACCCTGGGGCAGAAGAGAGTATCAGAACTGAAAAAGGTGCCCACATAATAGCTGGGTATGAAAAGCAGCAGTATGATTGTTTGTCACAGAGAGAAGGCTGGTAATGAAGACATCCTCTTAAAGGGCCAATGCAAAAAATTTAGTGTGCAGCCATACACCTTGTGCTTCAATAGAAGGAGGGCAGAGTGGATGGAAGCTGTGTGAGCAGAATTCAAGGTTGGGGGATATGGGATTAGAACACTGAAGGCAGACACCCCTGTTTCCTATGCTGAGTCATTCCCTCATGCTGTGGAGGTCATCTTTCTCAGGAAAATATTTGCTATCCTGCTGTTTTCGCTTGAGGGAAAGACAATTGAGCTACACTTTTGGAAAATCTCTTGCCCCACCCGGTGGAGTTTGTCAGGCCCGTTAAGAGACTGAGAATAACAATTTACCTCCAGGCAAAAGAAATTGCCCCATCCTGTTGGAAAACCTCTCACTTTATCTGTGGATGATTGCTTGAGGGCTATTCAAGACTAAATCCAATCAGTTTTTAGGCAAAGGTGGGGCTCTGGAGGCTTTGAGTCTTTGCGATCTAATTAGTCAAAAACAGCAGTTGAGGTCCCTGCCACAGACACCATCCCAGACTGCTCAGTGAGGCAAAAGCCAGCAGGATCCCAAGCACCTGCACCTGAAACCTGCAGGACCAGCTCCATGGGGGAAGGAAGTACAACTGAGAACAAGGTCCATCAAGGTGTGAGACTCAAGGCAGACTGAGCCTCTAGGATAAGGAATTCTCCACTACTGAATAGCTGGAAACATTGAGGTTGAACCTAATTGGCAGCGAGTTAGAGGGGAGATCCCTTACACACATGGGACATCAACAATCAAGTTTCCAATTACAACAGGAGAAACAAACAATGCACACAAGGGCAATTCTTAGAGCATCTAGCTCAGGTGAACAAAGAGACTACATCATAGAGCCCCTCAAAACATTTTCTACAGAAGGTCATCTCATAAAGACTGGAAGGCATAGCAGTTCTATGTAATACATAGAAGCAAATACAGAGGCAGCTAAAATGGGGAGATTAAAAAAAAATCCTCAAATGAGAGAGAAGGAAATGCCCAGACAAAGAACTAAATGAAATGGAGGCAAGCAACCTATCAGATATTGAGTTCTGAGCAATGGTTATAAAGATGCTTATGGAACTTAAAGATGCAAATTATAATGGTATGAGAAGGGAAATAGAGGCCATGAACAAGAACCAGACAGAAATGCAGAATGACATATCTGACATCAAGAACACACTGGAAGGTATTAAAAGTACCTTGTATGAAGGAGATGATCAAATCAGCTATTTGGAAGACAAGGTAGAAACAATTACCCAATTAGAGCAACAAATAGAAAAAAAAATAAAAAGCAGGAAGATAGCTTAAGGGAACTCAGGGACAACATGAAACATAATAACATCTGCATTTTAGGAATACCATAAGGGGAAGAGGATGAGTGAGGAACAGAGAATATGTTTAAAGAAATAATGACAGAAAACTTGCCCAACTTGGTGAAGGAAAATGTTACACAACTTCAGGACTCACAGAGAGTTCCAATCAAGATGAACCCAAAGAAACCCACAACTAGACACATCATAATTAAAATGACAAATGTTAAAAAACAAAGAAAGACTCTTAATGGCAGTAAGAGAGAGAAACAGAAAATTTCCTACAGAGTTCCCATTTGAATGTCAACTGACTTCTCAATAGAAACACTTCAAGCCAGAAAGAAGTTGCATGAAGCACAAAAAGTAATGAAAGCAAGGGCCTAAATCCAAGATTGCTATATACATCAAGGCTATCATTTAAAATTGATGGTCAAATAAAAAACTTTCCAGACTAAACAAAATTAAAATAGTATATTACCAGCAAGCCAGCAATGCAAGAAATGTTAAAGGGATTGTTTTAAGAAAAAGAAAAGGAAAGAGAGAGGATCATAGGATTAAAGAAAATAAAAATGGCAATAAATAAATACCTATCAATAATAACCTTAATTGTAAATGGATTAAATTCTCCAGTGAAAAAATATAGAGTGACTGAATGGATAAGAAAACATCTCTCTCTCTCTCTCTCTCTCTCTCTCTCTCTCTCTCTCTCTCTCTCACACACACACACACACACACACACACACACGCTGTATACAAGAGACCCAGTTCAGAACAAAAGCTACTCTCATACAGAGTGAAAGGATAGAAAATTATATTCCATGATAATGGAAAGGAAAAAAAAACAAACAAACAGGAGTAGCGATACTCATAATATTCAAAATAGACTTCAAAACAAAGGTCATAACAAGAGACAAATAAGGCCACTTTCTAATAGTAAAGGAAATGATACAACAAGAAAATATAACCCTTGTAAACATATATGCATCCATTATAGGAGCACCCAAGTACATTAAAAAACTCTTGATAGACTTTAAGAGATTGGAAAAAAAAACAGTAATAGTGGAGAACTTTAACTCCTCACTGACATTACTGGATATATCTTCCAGACAAAAAATTAACAAGGAAACAGCAGCTTTATATGTCACACTAGATCAGATGGATCTCACCAATATGTACAGAGCATTTCAACCCAAAGCAACAAAATATACATTCTTCTCAATTGTACATGGAACATTTTTAAAGATAGACCACATATTAAGGCATAAAACAAGTCTGTACAAATTCAAGAAGATTAAAATAACAGCAAGCATTTTCTCAGATCAAACTTCATGAAGTTAGAAATAAAGTATAATAAAAAAAGCTCAAAAACAGTCAAATACTGTTTGGAGATTAAATAGCATATTATTAAACAATGAATGGACTTCCTATGAAATCAAGCTGGGAATTAAAAACATCCTGGAATCAGGAGAGAGGGAAAAAAAATTTTTTTTTGGCATAATAGACAGACATGTCCTGAGCCTTGTCCCAGAGCAGATAGAAAGAACAACTGAGGGTTGCATGGAGAGAGTTTGTTGTTGAGTTCAGGGACAGCTATACTCCAGAATATGGCGGGGGACTGTTGGGTGGGGCTCCCCTAACCTGGCAGCCCCCACTGCTGCTGGATTCCCTCCCTGAACCCCTGGCTCAGATGCAGAAACTGCAACATCTTGAAGGGGAAAGTGGATGTTTTCAGAAGCCTGAAAATCTACAACTATGTCACCCGCCCCCGCAAACAGCTGCAAACCTCAGAACACAGGTCTCTAATTGGCCCAAACATGTGGATTCACAGGAGCTCTACACTCCACCATGGAAAGGTCAGATTTTGCCTGAGGTATCTGGTCCCAGGAGGAGAGAAACACGTGCACTGTGGGAGCTGGAGGACCTGGGGAAGTCTGTGACTAGAAAAATCCATGGCTGTTGGAGTGGCATGATCCATGAATGTGGAAGGGGGTCCTTAGAGCTGCTAACAGAAGGGATCTCTAACATGCAACCCATTTTGATCTGACGCAAACAGACAGCTGAAAATTTTTTAAAGTGTGCCGGATGCTTAAACCCAAGGGGGAAAAGTAGACTGTACAGACATGCATGCAGCCCCAGATTTTGCACACTTATGCTGGCTCTTTTTCTTCTTTTTTTCTCCTCTTTAAATCCTTGCTTTTTATTACTAAGCCCAATATATGGAATCACCCAATTGGGAACACCCTAAGAGACTATAGGGGAAAGTTGTTTTTCTGGAACCTGGGGATCAGAGTGGGGAACAATCATCAGAGAACCAGCTATGGGGCAATCCACTTCCACAAACTAGTATTGAGTGCTACTAGGAAAGCAGGATTTAAGCATGGGCTAGAGAGGACCTATAGACATGGAGGTCAATCCAGAAATACTGCCACCAGGGATTGAATTACAAATTGACAGTTGAGTAATCACAAATAAAGGAATACAAGATAATAAGATACACTGCCTGCTTAAAAATCAGGACTGGCTTACAATACTGAGGAGCAGTGGAACACAGGGAACTGCAATACTTTCCTGACTAGGAAACAGGCATGCCAAACAGAACAGTAGAAGAAGTTAGTGACCTTACAAATGCACATTTTTATTTTTTTCATCTTTTACTTAAGAAACTATTTTTTTTATTTTTTTTTACTTAATTTTACCTTATAATTATTGAATTTTTATTTTCAACCAGTATTATTGTGAATACTATTTTACCTTTTTTAAGTGTCATTTTATTTTCCCTTTATTTTACTTTGGGATTAGTGTTCTACATTCTATTTTCTTCTTTTCTTTAGCATCATTTTACTCTATCTCAACTTTACCTTTATGTCATCACTCTCTTCCTAACTTTTCCCTTTTAGTTGTCCTGTTTCTCTTACCCTTTTCCTGCTTTAGATTTTCCCTATTCTATCTTTTTACCCCCTGTTAAAATTTCATCCTATTTATATATTGAATTTCTAACCCCCTGCTCCAAGTCCTTACATACCTCTCTCTTCTCTGTCTTCACTATCCAAAAAATTGTGATTCTCTCTGTCCTTTTGCTGTTGTTTACTTGAATGTTGATTATATTGATTTTTATGCTTGTATGTGAGAATGTTTTGCTTATTCATTTTGTTTGCTTGTTTTTTTTGTTTGTTTTTTGCTTCTGTTTTCCCTTGCCTTCCTTGATATTAGTTGTTGTTTCTAGTTTGTATTTATCTCCAGGTACTTTTGCTTGCAATTGTTTTGGTTAGAGGCTGTTCTATTGGAGTTCTCTCTCTCTCTCTCTCTCTCTCTCTCTCTCTCTCTCTCTCTCTCTCTCTTATATATATATATATATATATATATATATATATATATATATATATATATATATAGTTAGTTAGTTAGTTAATTAGTTAGTTCCCCTCTTCTTTCTTATTCTCTTTCTTTTTTCTCTTACTTTTTTTTTCTTTCTTTTCCCAATTTCATTTTTTTCAATAATTTCCTTTTTCCCTCCTCTTCTTCTTTCTCTACTCTCCTCTAATTTGCCTTTCTTTGATGGTCACCTTTATTTGGGGATCCCGATAATGTGAATACATTTCTGCTCAGTGCTTCATGCATTGTATCTGGTTGTGCTGTATTTTGTGCCTTTAAATCAATGCAGGAGAGTGAGAACAATATAACCAGACACCAAGAGAAGAGAGACCATGGGGAAACAAAGAAACAGCCCACATATGAAATAAAAGCAGGCATTACCAGAAAAGGAAGTAAACAAAATGGAAGCAAGCAACCTGTCAGAGAAATAATTCAGAGAAATGGTCATAAGGTGGCTGAGAAGAATGGAAGACAAATTCAACAATATATGTAAGAATCAAGCGGAAATGAAGAAGCACCAAGAAGTATTGTAAAATGATATCACTGTTGTAATGAACTCAATAGAAAGCTTCAAGAGTAGACTAGAAGAAGCAGAGGATGCATTAGTGAGCTAGAAGACAAGGTAGGAAAAAATATCCAAGAAAAGGAGCTTCTAGAAAAAACAATTTAAAAGTAAGAGAAGAGCCTAAGGGAAATTTGGGGCAACATGCAACAAAACAACATCCGTATTATAAGGGGGCCAGAAAGAGAGGAAACTGAGCAAGGACCAGAAAACCTGTTTGAAGAAATAATGATAGAAAACTTCTCTGATATAGGGTAACAAAAACCCACACAAATCCAAGCAAAATGAACCCAAAAACACCAACATCAAGACACTTTATAATTGAATTGACAAACACCAATGAAAAAGAAAGAATTTTAAAATTTGTCAGAGACAGAAAGCTACCTACAAAAGAATCCCCATCAAACTAGTGACTGATTTCTCAACAGAAACTCATCAGGCCAGAAGGGAATGGAATGAAATATACAAAGTCATGCAAAACAAGGGTCTGAATCCAAGAATACTGTATCCAGCAAGGCTATCAATCAAAATTGAAGATCAAATCAGGAGCTTCACAAACAAAAAAGGACTAAGGGAATTTATTACCACCAAACCAGCAATGCAAGAAATGCTAAAGGGTCTGCTGGAAAGAAAGAAAGAAAGAAAGAAAGAAAGAAAGAAAGAAAGAAAGAAAGAAAGAAAGAAAGAAAGAAAGAAAGGGAGAAAGAAAGAAAGGAAGGAAGAAAGGAAGGAAGGAAGGAAGGAGAAGCTAAGAAGGAATAAAGGGGTAAAAAATAAAAATGGCAACTAATAAGTACCTATCAATAATAATTTTAAATGTAAATAGATTAAATGGTCCAATCAAAAGACATAGGGTAATAGAGTGAATAAGAAAACATGATCCTATGTATCTACTGTCTAAAAGAAACCCACCTCAGAAAAAAAGATGCACACAGGCTGAGGGTGAAAGGATGGAAAAGGGTTTTTCAGGCAAATGGAAATGAAAAGAAAAGTTGGGGTAGCATTAGTTACATCTGACAAATTATATCTCAAAGTGAAGGACATAACAAGAGACAAGGAAGGCTACTTCATAATACAAAAGGGAGCAATCTGACAAGAAGAAATGTCTCTGGTAAACATATATGCACCCACATAGGAGCACCCAAATAATTGAAAATAAACTCCTGGAGGCTATCAAGGGAGATATTGACAGCAATACAATCATATTAGGAGAGTTTAGTACCTCACTATCACATTGGACAAATCCTCTAAACAAAAAATCAGCAAAGAAACATCAATCCTTAATGACTCATTAGACCAGATGGAATTAATTGACATCTTCAGAACATTTCACCCCAAAGCCACAGAATACACATTCTTCTCAAGTGCACATTGGTTATTTTCAAATATAGAGCACATATTGTGCCATAAGCAAAGTCTTCAAATTCAAGAAGATAGAAATCATATCAAGCATGTCTTCAGATTACAGTGACATAAGACAGGAAATCAACTATAATAAAAACGCCAAAAAATCAAACACTTGGAGACTAAACAGCATGCTTTTAAACAATGACTGGATTACCAGAGAGATCAAAGAAGAAATAAAAAACATCATGGCAACAAATGACAATGAAAACACAACAATCCAAAATTTATGGGACACACTGATAGCAGTCTTGAGAAGGAATCATACCTCTACAGCCTACTGCAAAAAACAAGAAACAATAGTATTAAATTACCTAACCCTACAACTAAAAGAATTTTTAAGAGAGCAACAAGAAAAGCCCAGTTTAAGCAGGAGAAAGGAAATAATAAATCTCAGAACAGAGATAAATGACATAGAGACCAAAAAACAATACAAAAGATCAACAAAACCAAGAGAAGAGCAGTTTTTCTTGAAAGGATAAATAAGATTGATGAACCTCTGGCCAAGATCACCAAGAAGCAAAGAAAGAGGACCCAAATAAGCGAAATCAGAAATGAAACAGGAGAAATAACAACAGACCCTACAGAAATAGAAAGGATTGTTAAAAAATACTATGAAAAACTCTGTTCTAACAAACTACACAACGTGGAGGAAAAGTACACATTCCTAGAAAAACACAAATGTCCAAAACTCAATGAGAAAGAATATAAACATCTCAAGAGGCCAATAACTATGGAAGAAATTGTAGCAGTCATCAAAAAGCTTCCAGCAAACAAAAGCTCAGGGCCTGATGCCTTCACAGTGGAGTTTTACCAAACATTCAAGGAAGAACTAACACCTATCCTCCCCACACTATTCCAAAAAAATTCAAGAGGAAGGAACACTACCAAACTCATTCTATGAAGCCAGCATGACCCTAATATCAAAATCAGATAAAGGCAACACAATAAAAGTGAACTACAGGCAGGCATCCCTCATGAACATAAATACCAAAATCCTCAACAAAATTCTAGCAAATCAAATCCAGCATTACATCAGAAAGATGTACTACTTCCCATAAGAGAGTAGGATTTATCCCAGGAATGCAAGGATGGTACAATATCCACAAACCAATAAATGTGATACATCACATAAACAAATTGAGGTGAAAATCACATAGTCACATCAATTGATGCAAAAAAAAAAAGAATTTGACAAAATGCAACACCCTTTCTTGATTAAAAATTTTCTACAAGGTGGCAATAGAAGGATCATACCTCAACATAATAAAAGCCATATATCACAAACCCACAGCCAACATTATACTCAGTGGGTGAAAACTAAAACCATTTCTCCTAAGAACAGGAAAAAGACAGGGATGTCCACTCTCACCACTCCTGTTTGAAATTGTACTGGAAGTATTAGCCATTGAAATTAGACACGAAGAAGAAATAAAAGCTGTCCTTATTTGCAGATTACATGATATTGTACATAAAAAACCCTAAAGACTTCATCAAAAACTGGTATACTTAATAAATGAATTTGACAATGCATCAGGATACAAAATTAACGTCAAGAAATCTATGGCATTTCTATACACCGATAGTGAACTTACAGAAAGAGAGACTAAAAAAGCAATCCCATTTACCATCACACTAAAAAAATTAAGATACCTAGGAATAAACTTAACTAAGGAGATAAAAGACTTATATGTGAAAAACTAGAGGACACTGAAAAAAGATATAAAGGAAGACATAAATAGATGGAAGAACATACCATGTTCATGGATTGGTAGAACCAACATCATTAAAATGTCCATACTACCCAAAGCAATCAATAAATTTAATTCACTCCCCATTAGAATACCAGCAGCATATTTCATAGACATAGAAAGAACTCTCTAAAAATTCATCTGAATAGAAAAAGTCCCCAAATAGCCACAAAGTATGAGAAAGAAGAACAAAGTATGTGGGGTCTCAATATCAGATTTCAAGCTATATTACAAAGCTACTGTTTTCAAAACAGCCTGCTACTGGCACAAGAACAGACATATAGACTAATAGAATAGAATAGGGAACCCAGATATAGACCCAAACCACTATACTCAATTAATATTTGACAAAGGAGGCATGAACATACAATAAAGTCAGGACAGTCTCTGTAATAAATAGTGTTGGGAAAATTGAACAGATACATGCAAAAAAATGAAACTAGAGCACCAACATATACAAAAATAAACTCAAAATGGATCAAGGACTTAAACATAAAATCAGAAACCATAAAAATATTAGAGAAATTTATAAGCAGAAGTCTCAGACAAATGCCAAAGCAGTTTATTCACCAATACTGCGCGTAGGGCACTGGAAACTAAAGAGAAAATAAACAAATGTGACTACATCAGAATAAAAAGCTTTTGTACAGCAAAAGAAACCATCAACAAAACCACAAGAAAGCTCACTGTATGGGAGAACATATTTACAAATATTATCACTGATAAATGTTTAATCTCCAACATCTACAGGGAATTTATACAACTTAATAAAAGGAAGATAAATGACACAATAAAAAGGTGGGAAACAGACCTAAATAGAATCTTTTCAAAAGAAGACAATAAGAAGGCCAAGAGACATATGAAAACATGATTAAGGTCACTAATTATCTGAGAGATGCAAATTAAAAGGACAATGGAGTACCATCTCACACCTGTCAGAATGGCAATCATCAAATTAACAAAGGACAGGTGCTGGAGAGGATGCAGAGAAAAAGGAACCCTAGTGCATTGCTGGTGGGAATACAGAGTGGTGCATCACTGTGGAGAACAGTATGGAGTTTCCTCAAGAAACTAAAAATGGAACTCCCATTTGGCCCAATAATCCCACTTTTAGGAAGATATCTCAAGAAACTAGAAACACCAATCTGAAAGTATTTATACACACCCCTATGTTCATAGTAGTACAATATGCAATATCAGAATGTCAAACCTCAGGGAAAGTGGCAGGTGGTGAGAGTAAGTGGAAAAGTCAATATACTTGAACTCTTGAACTGAGGTAAGTGATTTGTGTTTTTACATCCCTGACAAAGTTTATATAAAATTATTTAAAAATGGCAGCTAGTCTGACATTGAATTGACATGGCCTAGAGCTTGTCATATCCTATGGAGACCAGTCCTTAGGCTAGGCCTTCCTTAACCTCCCATGACACCATAATACCCTTACATGATATTATTCTACAATGTCATTATAATATTTGATATTTGACAACAGCATATTATACAATTATCCCAAAATAAACTTACAAACTAATTCTTTGAATGTTGGGCAGCAACTTAAAAAAGGATAGGAAATAAATTAATCCCTTTCAGAAGGAATTAAGGCACTGGGAAGGGATCCGAGCATTCTATATTGGCCCTTCTTGCCCTTTCTGCCAAGAGGGACCTTCTTGTTACTATCCAAATACACACAGCTGATGCCAGAGTTTTCAGTTCCAGCTGTGGCTGAAGCCTTTGGGCAGCTGGCACCATGGATCTGTATCTCGACCAATGGTGTGAGCTGGGCCCTCTCTGGAGAAGAAACCTGGGTCCCCCGAGATATGTGATCAGTACCGGGACCCTGCCAGCAGGTGAGGGGACCCCAAGGCAGGTACTGGACGTGGAGGCCACAGGGGGGCATAGACTACAAAGGAGACAGAATTGAACCTCACATCACCCTGTTTGGCCCCGGAGGATGGCTGGTTAGCCAGAGACGGGTAAGATTCCTCAGGGAAGGAACAACCTAAGACAGGCACAGTCGCAGAGGGGCCAACAGGAGAGAACTAAAAGGTCAACAGAGGTGGGGCACAGACCCTCATCCACAAACCTTGCAGGGGTTTGAATTCTCAACCCTCCTAAGGGAGGTCTCCTACCCCCATGGCTGCTTCGCCTCCCACACACAACTCATACAGGGACCCAGGTGGCAGACAGAGACCCGGCCAGCAATAGCTGCTCTATATCTAAATTCAGTCTATTACCAGGAATGCTCGGGACCTACTCAAAATTGCAAATATTCCTTTCCACTAGTATTCACAGGGTAAACTAAGATTTCTGCTTGAGTATTAAAATTGACAGGAAAATAGTAATCAAGTTTTCAGATTAATTTAAATTGGCCAAGTGAAATATGAGAATACTCAAGAAAATTATAGTGTACTGGACAAAAAGCTTTTCCTAAAACATTAACTAAAAAAATCTATTAGTAGTTCATCTCACTGTAAAATTGCCTAACAACCAAAGAACCTAAAGCAGTCACTTTGTGTGAAAAAATTAAAATTTAAAATTATCAAGACTGCAATATAAAATTTCCAAAAGTCCCCATTAATCAAAAAAGGGGAGGGGACAGCGGGGTAATATCATGTAAGGGAAAAAAAAATATCGAGTAAGTAAAATACATCTAGAAAATTCTTACTCCAGTAAAGTAAATTCCATTTGTAAAAACAATTGCAGGACACCCATGAAAAAACACACATGGTGTCAAAATAAGCCAAAGAAAAATCATTTAGGCAAAAATTAAAAAGAATCCCAAGTCTATTTTGCATAGAGGATCCCTTTGTTAACTTTTGGTCGAGAATGTGTTTGTGTGTTTACAGAGAACAACTCCAAGACCATGTGGGTTCCTGCGACGGTGAGGAACTGATGGATCTGTTCCAGTCACGAGGACGGTCCAGAGATGGGGGACACTGACGACACCTTGCCATGCTAGCAGTCAGCAGCTGTGCATGTCTGCAGGCAGCCCAGGACCAAACCAGAGAGGATGGATCTTGCATTGACACGATATGTCCACCATCTGGATACCATTGCTGACTTATACACATAATGAATTATTTGACACTGAAACTGGGACTCAGGAGAACTAAGATGGCGGCAAAGGCAAAACACCTATCTTGCCGTCATAATCAGCAATTTTAATACTACAACTTAACGAAAGAACAAACACCTTCCAGAATCACCAGAACGCTCGCCGAGTGAAAATTCCACAAATAAAAGTAAAGATAAGACACTGTGACCCGGAGGAGCGGCGGCGGACAGCGTTGAAAGATTCGCCCTGAGAGAGGTTTGGAGCGCACGCCGCGGAGAGGGCGGGCGGCTGAAAACCGGCCAGTTTTCTCGAACGGGGAGACAAAGGTGTCCCACTGACTGATTCTCCAGCTCTGGGCGAAGTCCAGAGAACCCACTATCACACGGGGTGAAAACTGG
Source organism: Antrozous pallidus (assembly GCA_027563665.1). NCBI lineage: Eukaryota > Metazoa > Chordata > Mammalia > Chiroptera > Vespertilionidae > Antrozous > Antrozous pallidus. Next base: position 7,997,331 of record CM050515.1, read on the forward strand.
ACAGTGGGAGGGCACGCCGAAGCTCGGGTGCTGCCGGGTCTCCTGGCTTGTGGAAAGGCAGCTCGCGCGAACAGCTCGGCTGCGTGACGGCGCAGAGAGCGCACCGCGACTTGCCTCTCATTCAGAAAACCGTCAGACTGCTTTGTTTTACGATCCTGGGTGAGACATTGCGCATGCAGACCCATTTTGGGAAAGTCTGAATTCCCCGGCAACCGGCAGCCAGTGGAGCTCTGTAGCGGCTTTCTCTCAGAGGTGCTGGCGGCCATTGCCCCCAGCACAGAGTCCCTGGGGCCGCATAGGGCGGAGCTAACGCTGTCTGCTTGGCCCGGAGACTCCGCCCACCCAACCTGAGCACAGCTGAGCTTCACAGACAATTGGCCTGGAGGTCAACCCCTCCAAGTGCTAACAACGATTAACCTGGGCTTAACTTCAACAAGACTGTGCAACCCATATCCACCTCAGGTAACTGGGGAGGCTGAGCCACTGTCCCTTGTAGCACGTCTACCACACAAAGCTAATTGACCAACTCAGGGAAGCAGCCACCATGCAGCAACATGGAAAGAAATCAGATGTGAAAGAAATGGAGGAAAAAAAACGACTAGACATGGAATTCAGAACCACGGTTATAGGGTTTTTTAAGAGGTTCCAACAAAAGATCGAGGCCTATAAGGAAATAAGCAAGACCACAAAGGAAATGAGTGAGTCCTACAAGAAAATGAACAACACCCTCCAGGATATAAACGAGAGCTGCAAAGAAATGATCAAGACCAACGTGGAAATGATCAAGATCAACGTGGAAATGAATGAGTCCTACAAGGAAATGAAAGAAACCCTCAAGGATATAAAGCAGACTCTCAAGGATATGAAAAAGGACCAAACAGAAATTAAGCATACACTGACTGAAACAAAAAATATTATACAAAGACCTGAAAGTGCCCTGGAGCACCCCAAGAACCAAGTTAAAGATTTGAAATGCAAAGAGGTAAAATCCACTCAGCTGAAAAAGCAAGAAACCAAAAGAATCCAAAAAATTGAAGATAGTGTAAGGGGCCTCTGGGACAACCTCAAGCATACCAACATCCGAATTATAGGGGTGCCAGAAAAAGCGAGAGGCCAAGACGATGAAAACCTATTTGAAGAAATAGTGACCGAAAACTTCCCACACCTGGTGAAAGAAATTGACTTAGGATTTCAAGAAGTGCACCGAACCCCAATATATAGGAACCCTAAGAGGACCACACCAAGGCACATCATAATTAAAATGCCAAGAGCAAAAGACAAAGAGAGAATATTAAAAGCAGCAAGAGAGAAACAGTTGGTTACCTATAAGGGAGCACCCATACGACTGTCAGCGGATTTCTCAACAGAAACGATGCAGGCCAGACGGGAGTGGCAAGAAATATTCAAAGTGATGAACAGCAAGAATCTACAACCAAGATTACTCTATCCAGCAAAGCTATCATTCAGAATTGAAGGTCAGATGAAGTGCTTCGCAGATAAGAAAAAGCTAAAGGAGTTCATCACCACCAAACCAACATTATATGAAATGCTGAAAGATATTCTTTAAGAAGAGGAAGAAGAAAAAGGTAAAAGTGCAAACTAGCAACAACAAATACACATCTATCAACAAATGAACATAAAAATCAAGTGAATTGATAGGCTGTTGAACAGGATAGACTGGTGAATATAACAGAGACATGGACATAGAGAGGGAATGGACTGACAATTCTTGGGGAGAAAAGGGTTGTGGGAAGTGCAGCAAGAGACTGGACAAAAATCTAGCAACAATGGGAGAGGACAGTGGGGAGGGGGAGGTGAGGGTGGAGGGTGGGATAGGTACAGGGTGGAGGGAAGCTATAGGGGGATAAAAAGGGGAAATAATGTAATTAATAAACTGAACAATAAAGATAAAAAATAAAAATAAAAAATAAAAAATTAAAAAAAAAAAAAAAAAAAAAAAAAAAAGAAACTGGGACTCAGAAAAGTTGGACATTGAAACCGAGACTGAAACACTTTTTGTTCTTATACATTTATTTCTAGTATGCAGAGGCAAGATATTTTTGAAGAAAAGAAACAGGGGAGAGTGATTGATATAGAGGCAGGATGGCCTTGAACAGGCTGTCAAGCTACAGGGGGAGGCTTGGGTGGATGGGAGGCAGATGCGGGGGGAGATCAACCGAAGGACTTGTATGCATGCATATGAACATAACCAATGAATGAAAGACACTGGGGCGGGGAGGGGGGGAAGCTGGGAATATGTGCTGGGGGGTGGGGGAGGCTGGGGGGAGGATAAGGGGGAGGGGGAAAGGAAAACATGTACTACTATTATACTGCAAAAAATCAATAAAAAATAATTAAGAAAAAAAGAAACTAGAAACACCAATCTGAAAGTATTTATACACACCCCTATGTTCATAGTAGTACAATATGCAATAGCTAAGATTTGGAAACAACACAAATGCCGTCAGCACATGAGTGGATTTGAAAATCATGGTACATCTGCACAATGGAATGCTACGCTACTATAAAAAAGAAGGAATTTTTACCATTTGCAGTAGCATGGATGGACCTGGAGAGCATTATATTAAGTGAAATAATCCAGGCATTGAAAAAAATACCACAGTGTCTCACACATTTATGGAAAATAAAGAACATTATAACCTGATAAACAAAACATAGATATAGAGTCAGTAAGGCATCAAACAGACTATCAAATTACAGTGGGAAAGCAGGGGCGTGTTGGGGATGGGGGTAAAGAGATCAATCAAAGGACTTCTATGCATGCATATTAGCACAACAAATGGACACAAGACACTGGGGGAATGGGTTGAGGGCATCAAACAAGGGGTAGGGGAGGTTAGGGGATTGTAATTGGGGAAAAAAAGGACATATATGTACTAATATATGTAATACTTTAAACAATAAAATATATATATGTCTGCCTAAAGGTGGAGTCTTATGAATATGCAAAAATAAATACATAAAAACATGTTGGAATCAAATGAAAATGAACACAACCACTGAAACCTATGGTGTACATTGAAAGCATCCCGGGAGGGAAGTTCATGGTACTACAGACCCACCTCGAGAAACAAGAAAAAAATTACTGATAAACTATCCAAACCCACAATTAGAAAAGGAACAGCAAGAAAAGCCAATAAAACAATAAAGATCAGAGTGAAAATAAATGGCGTAGAGACTAAATAAACAGTACAAAATATCAATAATTCCAAAATATTGTTCTTTGAAAAGATAAACAAGGTTGATGAACCCCTAGCCAGACTCATCAAGAAACATAGAGGACCCAAATAAATAAAATCAGAAATGAAAGAGGCGATATAACAATGGACACTAAAGAGATACAAAGGATTATAGGCTGTGGGGAAGCATGGTGCTTGGTTGGAGGAATCTCCAAAGCCACAGAATGTACATTCTTCTCCAGTGCACACAGGACATTTTCAAAAATAGACCACATATTAGGACACAGGCAAAGTATCTTCAAATTCAAGACTATAGAAATCATAACAAGCATCTTCTTAGATAACAATGGCATAAAACTAGAAATCAATTACAATGAAAAAAATCAAACACTTTGGGGACAAATAGCATGCTATTAAACAATAATTGGGTTACCATAGAGATCAAAGAAGAAATAAAAAGCACCCTAGAAACAAATGACAATGAAAAGACAATAATCCGAAATCTGTGGAAAACAATAAAAGCAGTCCTGAGAGGGGAGTTCATAGCTCTACAGGCATACCTCATAAAACAACAACAAATGTGGTAATAAATTATCTAACCTTGCAACTTAAGGAATTAGAAAGAGAGAGCAATAAGAAAAGCCCATAGTATTCAAAAGGAAGGAGATAATAAAGATCAGAGAAGAAATAAACAACATAGAGACCAAAAAGATAACCAAAAGATTAATTAAACCAAGAGCTGATTCTTTGAAAGGATAAACAAGATTGATGAACCTCTAGCCAGGTTCACCAAGAAACAAAGAGAAATGTCCCAAATAAATGAAAACAGAAATGAAAGAGGTGAAATAACAATTGCTCCCACTGATATACAAAGGATTGTAAAAGAATATTATGAACAACTCTACTCCAACAAACTGGAAAACCTCAATGAAATAAACACATTCCTAGAAAGATACAAGCTCCCAAAACTCAATCAGGAAGAATAAAAAAACCTCAATAGGCTTATAATTACTGATGAAATTGAAACAGTAATCAAAAAGCTTCTAGCAAACAAAAGCCCTGGATCAGATGGCTTCACAGGGGAGTTTTACCGAACACTCAAAGAAGAACTAAAACCAATCCTTCTCAGACTATTCAAAAAAATTCAAGAGGAAGGCACATTTCCAAGCTCTTGCTATGAAGCCAGCATTACCCTAATCCCAAAATCAAATAAAGACACCACTAAGAAAAAGAATTACAGGTCAATATCCCTGACGAATGTTAGATGCTAAAATCCTCAACAAAATTCTAGCTAACTGGATCCAGCATTACATTAGAAAGATCATACACCATGACCAAGTGTGATTTATTCCAGGGATGCAAGGATGGTACAATATTTGCAAGTCAATAAACGTGATACATCACATAAACAAATTGAGAGACAAAAATCACATAATCAGATCAATTGATGCAGAAAAGGCATTTGACATAGTCCAATGCCCTTTTTTCATAAAAACGCTCAGCAAAGTGGTAATAGAAAGATCATAGTCAACGTAATAAAAGCCTTATATGACAAACCTACAGCCAACATCATACTCAATGGGCAAAAAATAAAACCATTTACCTTAAGAATAGTAACAAGACACTTCTGTCCAATATAGAACTGAAAGTGCTAGCCAAAACAAGACACTTCTGTCCAATATAGAACTGAAAGTGCTAGCCAAAACAATCAGACAAGAAGAAGAAATAAAAGGAATCCAAATTGGAAAAGAATAATTTTTCTTATTCACATATGACATGATACTGTACATAGAAAACCCTAAGGATTCCATAAAAAATTATTAGACTTAGTAAATGAATTTGGCAATGTAGCATGATACAAAATTAATGCCAAGAAATCTATAGCATTTTTATACACCAATAGTGAACTTACAGAAAGAGAGATTTAAAAAGCAATACCATTTACCATTGCACAAAGAGAATTGAGATACCTAGGAAAAAACTTAACTAAAAAGGTAAAAGACCTCTACTCAAAAAACTACAGGACTTGAAAAAAGAGATAGAAGGAGACATAAAGAGGTAGAAGAACATACCGTGTTCATGAACTGGTAGAATCAAAATAATTAAAATGTCCATACTACACAAAGTAATCTATATATTCAATGCAATTCCCATTAAAATACCAACGGCATATTTCACAGACCTAGGAAAAACTCTAAAAACCCATCTGAAATAAAAAAGACCCTAAATAGCTTCAGTGATCCTAAGAAAAAAGAGCAAAGTAGAAGGGATCTCAATACCAGATATCAAGATACATTACAAAGCCACTGTACTAAAAACTGCCTGGTACTGGCACAAGAACAGACATATGGATCAATTGACTAGAACAGAGAACCCAGAAATTGACCCCAACCACTATGCTCAATTAATATTTGACAAAGGAGGCAAGAACATGCAATTGAGTCAAGACAGTGTCTTCAATAAATGGTGTTGAGAAAATTGGACAGATCCATGCAAAAAAAAATGAAACTAGACCATCAACTTACATCATACACAAAAATAAATTCAAAATGGATCAAGGACTTAAATATATGATGGAAAACCATAAAAATACTAGAGGAATCCATAGGCAGAACAATATCTGACATATGCCAAAGGAATTTCTTCACTGATACTGCTCCTGGGGCAATGGAAACTAAAGAGAAAATAAACAAATGGAACTACATCAAAATAAAAAGCTTTTGCACAGCAAAATAAACCATCAACAAAACAACAAGAAATCTCACTGCATGGGAGGACATATTTGCCAGTGTTATCACTGATAAGGGTTTAATCTCCAACATTTACAGGGAACTCATACAACTTAACAAAAGGTAGACAAATAACCCAATTAAAAAAATGGGCAATGGACCAAAATAGATACTTTTCAAAGGAAAACACAAGGAAGTCCAAGAGACATATGAAAACATGCTCAAAGTCACTAATCATCTGAGAGATGCAAATCAAAATGAAAATGAGGTACCATCTCACACCTGTCAGAATGGCGATCATCAACAAACCAACAAATGACAAGTGCTGGAGAGGATGTGGAGGAAAAAGAACACTCCTGAAATGCTGTTGGGAGTGCAGACTGCTGCAGCCACTGTGGAGAACAGTATGGAGTTTCCTCAAAAAACTAAAAATGGAACTATCATTTGACCCAGTGATCTCACTTCTAGAAATGTATCCCCAGAAACTAGAAACACCAATCAGAAAGGATATATGCATTCCCATGTTCATAGAAGCACAATTTATAATAGCAAAGATTTGTAATCAGCCTAAGTGCCCACCAGCAGATGAGTGGATAAAGAACCTTGATACTTCTACACAATGGAATACTATGCTGCTGTAAAAAGGAAGGAACTCCTACCATTTGCAACAGCATGGATGGACCTGGAGAGCATTATACTAAGCAAAATAAGTCAGTCAGAGAAAAACAAATATTGCATGATCTCACTCATTTGTGCATTATAATATACAACATAAACCGTTGAACAAAAACCTGATTCGGAGACAAAGAAGCATTGATCAGATGCTCAAAAGAAGTTTTTCCTGCATGTGCCTAGGAAGCAAAAGTCTTATATATATTCCTTCATAGGGAAGGTAGGGGATGGTGGAGGTAGAGGGATAGTTCAACTAAAGGACTTATATGCATGCATATAAGCCTAACCAGTGGACACAGACACCAGTGGGTGAGGGTGAGGGCAGGATTGGGGTGTGTATGGGGGCAGGAATCGGGGGATAAGTACACATTTGTAATACCTTAATCAATAAAGAAAAAAAAAGCCTACAGAACATCAAAAGGACTTATCACCACCCACTCCTCCTGAAGTAGAGCCTCTAGACCCTGTAGTATCTGAGGCCCCACAGTCAGAGAATCCTTTCCAGATCTTCCAGAGAACCCAGGTGTAGAAAAGCTCATCAACTAGATTCTCAGTTATGGGATCATGTGTCAGGCAAGTTATGTTAGAAGGAGATCTTCTGGCTTGCCCACTTATGCAAATCAGCAAGGTAATCAGATACATGAACCACTCTCTAATACTTTTAAGGAAATATGAAAAAGTGTTAGAGAAAATGAGGCTAACAGTCCATTTACAAAAGGACTCCTTAATATCTTGTCTGAAAATTACCATATGATGCTTTGGGACTGGCAGATTTTGTCCAAAACAACTCTGTTGCCAATAAACATTTATTATGGGAAGCAGAATATGATGAGACCTATGAACAACCGGCTGTTTATGGGTGTTCACTGGCCATCCCACCTGTGAGCCCTCTGAGCCACATTTTGGCTGTAAGTCCTGGGTACTCTAAGACATCTTCTAAAAGATCCATGGGAAGGACTCTGATTTATTAAATCTTGTGTTTGGGTTGCGCATGCCTGTAAATATTGTACATAGAGTGTCTCTGTTGATTGTTGTTTTGTGTCTTTATGTGGTTTAATTTGTTTAAAGATGGGTCATATTTCACTCTACTAGGGGCCCCAGCTAATTGTAGCAGGCTGGACATGTGGCAGGGATTACAGTAACTTCGCAGCAGCTGCCAAGAATTCTTAATCTTAGGGACTCTCCTTGCACTAGCCACTGGAAACAGCTAGTGGAAGCTCTTGTCTGTCTTTAATGTAACTTGATAACTGATTGAAGTTCTTTGCCTTCTTATCTTTGGGGGGCCTTAGTTTGCATTTTGCCATTTTATGAACATAGGGGATCCTCTGTCTTTGCAGTTTAGACTTTGTGCCACTCAGAACTCATTTGCTATACTGGGTTAGTGTGAAATAAAATTCTAAGGCTAATGTCCCAGTCCACCTTTTTGAGTAATCATTCATTTACTGTAGGGTGTTTTTTGTTTATTTTTTGTTTGTTTTGTTTCTATTCTTAAGATCTCTTCTATATGCAAGATTTCATATTGTTAGTCTACTCAGAAAAAGAAAAGTATGGGACATAATTATTTATCCTAGAGTGCTGGAGCTACAGAAGTACCCTTGAATAGGTTGCAGAAGTGGCAGCAGCGGGGAGGGGGAGAAGGAAGGCACTCTCCTTGTAAAGAAAAAAAATAGTACTTTTACATTAAAGTCATTAGAAGCCTAGGAATTACTACAGTCCTGGGAATAAATCCCAGAACCTGCTCTCTCCCCACATACACACCCACCCTTTCTCCAGCCTCCTGAGCATTGTCAAAATCATGTTTCCTCTGTTATGCTTCTTAAGAATATGAGTATATTTTCTATAGAAAAAATAAGCCTATTTCTGAAAGTAGGGGAGACAAGAAAGTTTTTCCTGTATGTGCCTAGGAAGCAAAGGTTTTATATATAAATACTAGAGGCTCAATGCATGAAATTCGTGCAAGGGGCTTGGCCCTCACAGCCCCGGTTGACTCTGCTGGCCCTCAAAGCCCCTCACAGCCTTGGCCAGCCCTTGCAGAAAGGACAAAATTCCATATTATTTGAATTACTCTATAAAGTATCTGGATTTATAGAAGTACTGGCAGAAAAAATCAGGAGAAACAAACATTTTATTATAGGACTGAATAAAGGGAAAATAATTATCTAGTTTTTTAAAACTTTTGTTGAAAGTATTGTTGATTCTTAAACTTCTTGTTTTTCAGATATAAGAAAGTAATTTGGTAAATTATATGTTTCTCTCCCTACCTGTCACTCCCAATACCTCTTTTCATTCCAATTTATTAACCTTATGTGTTACCTCTTCCAATTCCTCTCTGTACTGTATGAGAGCTCATAATCAGATTTAGTTACATATAATTCCTAAACATGATCAGATTAAAAATTCAGTCAGCTTTTCTCCCCACAGGCAGATTGGATTACAGCAATCTAACTAATGCTACTGTGCCCCCTATCCCTCCATGTAACCAAAATAAGGGGTGGGACCCCTCTGCTGAGGCATTCCATTGGACATTTTGTTGAGGAAATCATGCCCATTTGATGGTCCTAGAGGACCAACAGGTTATAGATTGAAGACCACATGTTCATTTGCAAGCCAAACACACTAATATTCTGGAACACCGTGCATCTAATGCTAGTTAAATCAGTTATGCAGTCATGCCTATAGTTTGGACTGAGGGAGGGATGAATCTCCCATGACCTCGAGTACTAGGCTTCCCAGGAAATTTTATGGAGATTAGGCAATACTTTCAGCCCTTTGAAATTGTGGCACAGTGACCACCAGAACTCCTTCTGTCCACTATACTATAACTTTTATCGATAATCATACTGACAATAGCCTAATTTACACCACTCACCCCTATGTCTTTATTATGGGCCCATTCTACTAATAAGCCATAGTTAATCTTTTCTAATACAGGTTGGAGAAGGAGCTTATTTTGCATCCTATATTATCACCCAGAGTATTACCCCATTGAACATCAGCACTATTATAGTGCTTAGGAGACGAGAAGAAAACCTAAAATCTATTACTCTCACCAGGAAATGGCAAAGCTCATCAACTATTGAAATATTAGAAAAAGCATTGAACCACTTATAACCCAAAATATTTTTGGGAATGCTCATTGCAGCCATCATCTCAGCTGTTGTTATTTTTACTACCTCCAGTGTCACTGTGGCAGCCCTTTCTAAGTCTGTACAGGCTGCCACATTTGTAGATAACATGACCTATAACGTAACTAGGAAATTCACTATGCAATAGAACATAGATAAAAAATATTAGCTAGACTACAGGCAATAAAGGCAGCCACTGAATATTTGGGGGAAGATAGGATGTTATAGCATACCGGCAAGTACTCAATTGAGATTGAGAGCATAAGCACATATGTGTTTCCCCCTTAAAATGGAAGAGTAGTCACCATCAGTGGATTGATGCTAAAAAGCATCTATGGGGAGTCTTTCATGATAACCTTACTGAAGAAGTAAACACGTTGCAAAAGCAAATTAAAGTGTCTTTACTTGCTATCAGTGAACATGAACAATAGACTATGACTTGGAATGTGTTAAAGGAGCATTTGGAGTGGACAGACCCCACCATATGGTTTCCTAGAATCAATTAGTACCTAAGCAGACTAACCATTGCTGTTATTGTAATTCTTTTTGTTTTTCTTATAGTCTACAATATCAGAACTGGAGCAGTGAATGTGCTTCTTGGGTGCTGACATTCCAAAACAGACAGTTCACTGGGACTTGTTTGGAAAGTTTGTAAGGAGGAATCTCTGAAAGTTCGGGGCCTCCAGGAGGAGCTGGCTGAAGGCAGTAGCCCCGGTCTTGACTTTTCCAAACGAGTCTGAGACCCTCGGTGTTTTACTGGAATCTTTATCTTTAGTCTATAGATGTCCTTGCTTAAAAGACACTGTAGATGCATGTGTCACCTGCTGATAGTCTCTAGACGTTAATTTTAGTTCAAGCTATTACTTTAATAAAAGCCTAAGGAGGCAGGCAAATGGGACTGTTTGGTTTCTGCAGCCCAGCAGTCTTTTATCCCTCTATTTCACAGAAATGTGTGTGAGGGTAATCATACATCCATCACTAAGGGTCTGCAAATACTACGAACAACTAAATGCCAACAAACTGGACAACCTGAATGAAATGGGGAAATTCCTAGAAACATACAATCTTTCAAAACTTAAACAAGAAGTATCACAAAACCTGAGTAGGCCAATAACAATTGCTGAAATACAAGCAGCTATTTAAAATATTCCAGCAAACAAAAGTTCTGTATTGGATGGATTTACAGGTAAATTTTACCAAACATTCAAAAAAGAAATAACACCTATTCTCCTCAAAATATTCTAAAAACTTCAGGAGTAAGGAACACTTTCAATCTCTTTTTACAAAGCCAGCATTATCCTAATTCCAAAACCAGATAAAGACACTACAAAAAAAGAAAATTACAATATCCCTGATGAACACAGATACTAAAATCCTCAACAAAATATTAGCAAATTAGATCCAACACTGTATTAAAGAGATATATTTCATGATCAAGTGGGGTTTATTCCAGATAAACAAGTCTGGTACAATATTCACAAATCAATAAACATGATATATCACATAAACAAATTGAAAGATAAAAACCACATGATCATATCAATAGATGCTGAAAAAAATCTTTAACAAAATCCAGCTCCATTTTTAAATAAAAACTCTCAGTGAATTGGGGATCAAGGGATCATACCTCAACATAATTTAGGTCATATATGACAAATCTGCAGCCAACATAATACTTTATGGGCAAAAACTAAAAGCATTTCCTTTAAAAACATTAATAAGACAAGGATTCTCGCTTTTACCACTCTTATTTAACATTACACTAGAAGTGCTACCTGCAGTCATCAGACAGCAAGAAGAGTTGCATGGCAACAAAATTAGAAAGGAGGAATTAAAACTGTCATTACTTGCAGAAAACCCTAAAGACTTCACCAGGAAACTACTAGACTTAATAAATGAATTCAGTAAAGTAGCAGGATACAAAATCAGCACTTACAAATCAATGTCATTTTAATCCACCAATAATGAACTCTCACAAAGAGAAAATTAAAAAGAAATCCCTATTACCATTGCAATAAAAAATAAGATACCTAGGAATAAAATTAACCAAGGAGGTAAAAGACCTATACTTGAAAATCTATGGAACATTGTAAAAAGAAGCCAAGAAAGATATAAACAAATGTAAGTGTATACCATGTTCATGGATTGAAAGAATTACATTGTTAAATGTCTATACTACCCAAAGCAATATACAGACTCACTGCAATCCCTATTAAAATACCAATAGCATATTTCACAGACATAGAACAATTTTATATGGAACCATAAAAGACCCCAAATAGCTGCACCAATCTTAAGAAGGAATAATGAAGTAGGAGGGATCACAATACTGGATATCAAACTGTACCCAAACAGTCTGATACTGGCATAAGAACAGGCTTATAGACCAATAGATCAGAATAGAGACCCCAGAAATTGACCCAAATCTTTATGCTCAATTAATATTTAACAAAAGAGGCAAGGACTTACAATGGCACCAAGACAGTCTCTTCAACAAATGGTGCTTGGAAAACTGGACAGACATATGCAAAAAGATGAAACTAGAGAACTAACTTTTACCATACACAAGAATAAACTCAAGGTGAATAAAAGAAGGCAAACCATAAGAGAAATCCACAGGCAACAAAATCTCAAGACATATGGCAAAGCAATATCTTTATCAATATAGCTCATAGGGCAATGGAAACTAAAGAGAAAATAAACAAATAGGACTATATCAAAATAAAAAGTTTCTGCACAGCAAAAGAAACTGTCAACAAAACAACAATAAAGCCCACTGCATAGGAGAACATATTTGCCAATGATATTTCAGATAAGAGTTTATTCTCCAACATTTACAGTGAACTCATACACCCTAACAAGATGAAGACAAACAGTCCAATAAAAAAATGGACAATAGACCTAAATAGATACTTTTCAAAAGAAAACATAAGGAAGGCCAAGAGACATATGAAAACATGCTCAAAGTCACTAATCATCTGAGAGATGCAAATCAAAACAAAAATGAGGTACCATCTCATACCTGTCTGAATGGCTGTCGTCAACAAATCAACAAATGACAAGTGCTGGCGAGGATGCAGAGAAAAAGGAACCTTTGTGCACTGCTGGTGGGAATGCAGACTGGTGCAGCCATTGTGGAGAAGAATATGGAGTTTCCTCAGAAAACTAAAAATTGAACTCCTATTTGACCCAGCGATCTCACTTTTAGGAAAATATCCCAAGAAACTAGAAATACCAACCTGAAAGGATATATGCATTCCTATGTTCATAGAAGCACAATTTACAATAGCTAAGTTTTGCAATCAGCTTAAGTACCCATCAGCAGATGATTGGATTAACAAACTTTGGTACATCTACACAATGGAAAACTATGCTGCTGTAAAAAGGAAGGAATTCCTACCATTTGCAACACATGGAGGGAACTGGAGAGTATTTGCTAAGAAAAATAAGTCAGTAAGAGAAAGGTAAGTATTACACAATCTCATTTATTTGTGGACTGTAATAAATAACATAAACTGACGAAGAAAAACAGATTCAGAGACACAGAGGGATTGATCAGACTGTCAAACCTCAGAAGAAAGATAAGGGAGGGTGGTGGTAAGGGAAAGAGATCAACCAAAGGACTTGTATGCATGCATATAAGCCTAGTTAATGGATACAGATACCATGGTGGTGAGGGCATGAGTGGGGGGGAGATAAGGACACATATGTAATACCTTAATCAATAAAGAAAAAAACTTAATTGTAAGGAATAAAATCTTAAATGTCTTAGATAACATAGATAGTGAAATCTCATTTATCTCACTTAGCAATATGTTTACAAATACACTAGAGGCCTAGTACATGGTTTTGTACACCAGTAGCATTCCTCGGTGTGGCCTGCAGGGATCTGGCCAAAACCAGCAGTCCAATGCTGCATGCTGCTCCTGCCTGGAGATCCTGCTCATACTGGCCCCATTTCTGCTGCTGCAGCTCAGTAGGCTCGCTGCTGCTCCAATGTGGCCTCTGAGATGCAGCGGCCAGCCTTGGGCCTGTGTCTGGTGCCCCTTGGTCAGCTGAGTGGCACTCCTGCTGTGCGAGCACTCTGACCACCAGGGGAAGTTCCTGCATTGAGCATCTGCCTCCTGGTGGTCAGTGAGCATCATAGTTACCAGCTGACCAGTCACTTAGTCTTTTTTATATATAGATCTCCTAGGGCAAAGGAAACTAAGGAAAAAATAAACAAATGGGACAACATCAAAATAAAAAAAAAACTTCTGCATTACAAATGAAACCACTACATCAAGCTGAAAAGGGAACCCACTGAATGAGAGAACATATTTGCTAAAGATACCTCGGATAAAGGGTTAATATCCAAAATATATAAAGCACTCATACAACTCAACAAAAGGAAGATAAACAATCCAGTTAGAAAATGGGCAGAAGTCCCAAATAGACATATTTCCAGAAAGGACATACAAGTGGCCAAGAGTCACATGAAAAAATGTTCAAAGTCACTAATCATCAGATTAATGCAAATTAAAGCCACAATGAGATATCACCTCACACCTGTTGGAATGTCAATCATAAAAAAAATTAACAGGTGTTGATGAGGATGTGGTACAAAGGGAATACTAGTTCACTGCTGGGGGGAATGCAGCCACTATGGAAAACTTCCATTTGACTCATCAATCCCACTTGTGAGAGTATTTCCTAAAAACCCCAAAATACCAATCAGAAAGAGTATATGCACTCCTATGTTCACAGCAGCATTATTTATAATAGCTAAAATTTGGGCACACCCCATTATCCCATTAGTAGATGAATAGATAAAAGAACTGTGGACAATTTACACTATGGAATACTATGCAGTTGTAAAAAAGAGAGATATCTTTCCATTTGGGATAACATAGATGGACCTGGAAATTATTTAGCTAAGTGAAATAAATCAAACAGAGAAGGACAAATATCACATGATCTCACTTATTTGTGGAATCTGATGAACAAAATGAGACTCTAAGCAGGGAGACATGGAATAGACTGACATACCTAGATATGGGGTTGGTTGGGCAAGAAGAGATAAACCGAAGAACTTATATACTTACTAGATGCCTGTTGCATGAAGATTCATGCAATAGGCTTTCCTTCCACTGGCTGCCAGGACCAGTTTTCCTCTGGAACCTGGGACCCAGGCCTTCCCTCTGGCTGTTGTCTTCCGTTTTTGCTTTGGCAGGCCAGAGGCTTCACTCCAGCCAGAGCCTTCAGTCTTCTCTGCTCTGGCTGGAGTGCCAAGCTGCTGCCGCTTTGTCTCTGCCCCCGGGGGGCAGGCACTTGCTGCTGCCACCACTTCGTCTCCTCCCTCCACGCCTGATTGGCTGGTAGTGTAGCAAAGGTACAGTCAAATTTGCATATTTCTCTTTTATTATATAGGATTTGCATAGCCAATAAACATAGGCAATAGGGTAGTGAAGACCCTGGGGGAGGGAGAGGAATTGGGAGGAGGGATCAAAAGAAGGTGGAAAATTATAACTCCTTGTGTGGCCGATATTTTGTGAATTTTAAGCAACTAAGATTAATGTAAGTATGTCTTTACACCAGAGAATTGGACTAAGAGAAGATAGCCTTGGTGTAAGGAATTTATTGTTGTCCTTTGAATTTGACCTCAATAAAAATATTTTTTGCTATTAGATATTGGCTTGGGGACACTTGCACTCACACAGAAAGATCCTTGCTTATAGGAACTCCATTTAGGCCCTCTTCATTCTCTGTGTGGGCTTGGCTCTTTGACTTTGGGTTTTCTTTAATGTTTTAATTGATTTCTCAGAGGAAGGGAGGGGAAGAGAGAGAGATAGAAACATCAATGAGAGACAATCATTGATCAGTTGCTTCCCATACTAAGCCTACAACCCAGGCATGTGTCCCAACCAGGAACCAAACTGCAACCTCCTGGTTCCTAGGTTGATGCTCAACCACTGAGCCATGCTGGCCAGGCACTGACTTTTATGGTTTTTTTTTAAACAAATCTTTATTGTTCAGATTATTACAATTGTTCCTCTTTTCCCCCAAAAAAACCCAACTCTCCTCCACCCGGTTCCCACCTCACCCTCTGCCCTTAGCACACCACCCCCTCTGTCCTCATCCATAGGTGTATGATTTTTGTCCAGTCTCTTCCTGAACCCCCCATACACCTTTCCTCCAGAAAATTGTCAGTCCACTCCCTTTCTATGGCCATGATTCTATTATATTCACCAGTTTATTCTGTTCATCACATTTTTTATTCACTTGGTTTTTAGACTCACTTGTTGATAGATATGTATTTGTTGTTCATAGTTTTTATCTTTATCTTTTTCCTCTTCTTAAAGAATACCTTTCAGCAATTCAGATAATACTGGTTTGGTGGTGATTAACTCCTTTAGTTTTTTCTTATCTGTGAAGCACTTTATCTGACTTTCATTTCTGAATGATAGCTTTGCTGGGTAGAGTAATCTTAGTTGTAGGTTCTTGCTGTTAATCAGTTTGAATATTTCTTGCTACTCCCATCTAGCCTGCATAGTTTCTGTTGAGAAAATGAGTGCTCCCTTGTAGGTAACTAACTGTTTTTCTCTTGCTGCTTTTAATATTCTTTCTTTGTGTTTTGCTCTTAGCATTTTAATTATGATGTGTCTTGGTGTGGTCCTTTTGGATTCCTTTTGGTTGGGGTTCTGTGTGTTTCCTGGACTTGTAAATCTATTTCTTTCACCAGGTGGGGAAAGTTTTTGGTCACTATTTCTTCAAATAGGTTTTCAGTATCTTGTTCTCTCTCTTTTTCTGGCACCCCCATAATTCAGATGTTGGTATGCTTGAGGTTGTCCCAGAGGCTCCTTACACTATCTTCAATTTTTTTGGATTATTTTTCTTTTCTGGCTGAGTATTTTTTTGTTTCTTTTTATTTTAAATCTTTGACTTGATTCTTGTGGTCCTCTAGTCTGCTTTTAGGTCTCTGTATAATATTTTTTATTTCAGTCAGTGTACGTTTAATTTCTACTTGATCCTTTTTTATATCCCCGAGGGTCTTGCTAAATTTATTGGCCTTTTCTAGGAACCTCTGGGAAAACCTTATAACTGTGGTTTTGAACTCTATATCTAGTCATTTGCTTTCCTCTATTTCTTTCATTTGTGACCTGCCTCTTTGTCTCTTCATTTTAGCTGCTTCCCTGAGGTGATAGAGTGGCTTTGTGTATGAGGTGTCTTTTGTGTCTAGTGGCTCAGCCTCACCAGTTACCTGAGGTGGGTAATCTTGGTACACCCCTTTATGGGCTGTGTGTACAGTCTCGTTGTAGTTAAGTCTAGATTGTTGTTGGTATCATTGGGTGGAGTTTCCCTCCAGGCCAATTAGTTATGAGGCTCAGCTGTCCAGTTCTCCCTGAATGAGTATGATTATCCAAAGTCTTGCTGGAACTGGAGTAAGGTGAAGTCCAGAGGTTTTGTTTCCCTCTGGAATGAGAAAACCACCTTCCACTAGCTGTCCAAGTCCTCTCCATGAGTGTGCCTCCTCACCTGTCTTTCACAGTCCCTGTGGGTCTCAGTGCCCTGCAGCATTGGCTGCACGCTCCTTTGAGAGAAAGCTGCTTTCATGTTTTGCCCACTGCTAGATGGTCCAGTTTCTCCCTGTATGAGTCTGGGTTCCCTGAGTCTCAGCTGGAGCTGGATTTCAGCACAGTAGGGAGCCTTTGTTTCCCTCAGGTTCAAGGAAGCCAGCCCAGCCTTTCTTCTCACACACGCACATTTCCGTGTCTCAGCACCTCTGTCCTCTGCGCCTCCTGAGTCTCAGTGTCCTCTTTCTTTCTTTCTTTCTTTCTTTCTTTCTTTCTTTCTTTCTTTCTAGTTGTAGGATTTCCACTCAGCCAGCTTTCCAGTGGTTCTGGATGATATCCATTTCGTCTTTTAGTTGTAGTTTTGAAATTGTGCGAGGCAGCAATATAGGTGTTTACCTATTCCACCATCTTGGTTTCTTTGACTTTTGGTTTTTAACTTGTGTCCGCACCTGCCTCAAAAGGGATCCTGCTACTATGAAGCTGAACATTTGTCTGTCAGAGATGTTAGTTATTTCAATGGTAAACTCAGAGAAGACATGCTATCAACTAATCCCTTTTGCCACTTCAAATCATTCTGAAAAGCTACCCAATTTAACTACAGTGAGAGGGCTCATCTTTTCTGAGGTCTCCACTATGGAGTCAGGTTTCCCTCAGAGCTCACAGTAGAGTCAAAGCCAAAATGGTGAGGAATTTCTTAGAGAAAACTACTGTGGCCTCCAAAACGGTGGCAAGAAGCCTTGGAGCACTCGGAGGCTTCTGCTCTCTCATCTGGGGAGCTTGATTGGTGTGGGAGTGGGACAGAAGAGCAAGAATGGGAGCTCAGTGAGAACAGAAGGTCACACTTCATATTTTTTATTACTACTGTTTAGGAATGATGATTATTGACATAAATGCTTTTATTTCAGTTGAGGTTATTTAATAAAAAAGTTTTTATACAATTGGTTTAAGAATGCATTTATGAACATAATTAAAACACCATTTTAACTGTGGAAATGATTCAATTTATAATTTTGTCTAAAAAAGAAAACAAATTCTTTCTCTTGGCATTAAGATGGTGGATTAACTTACCTGTTAAAACTAAAAATCTATCCCAACTCTATATCATAGGCCTGATCTTTTAACTCTATTCCAATTTCCCAAAAGGGTAGGCATTTTTCTTTAATATTTTATTATTTCATCCACCATCAATTATATAGATGCCATTCAAAGTTTCCTAAGGTGTCTATAAAATTTTGTTTATATTTCTCAAGTTGAATTTTTGTTTCTCCCCCAAGTCTCTGGAAGTAGGATCTGTACTGTGTGGTCCTCACATATTTTGTATTTCTGATGCAAGCCAGATCTTTTGGAATCCTTGATTGTGGTACTTTTAGATTCAATACAAGAAATCAATGAAATGCACATTCATTCCCTCTCCTATGGCTTATCAAGAAGGTACTTTGGACTGCAATTCTTTATCCAATGTCTGCTTCTCTATGCCAAGATTACTAAATTCAAAGGACTGTCATAAACAACAAAAACCCCTATCTACATTAGCAATTAACATTTACTTCCTTTTACATTAATTCCATTTTCCCTCCTGCTGTTTTAGAAAAATCTGAATTAAAAAGCCTGGTGCTGCTCAAGGGCAGTTAATAGCACTGAGATGACAAAAGATCTTAGAGCTGACAAAGGGAACTGGGCCCTGGTTCAAAGTCACGGCAGGAAGAATGTGCCCTGTGCAGCTAGTGCTTTCTGCATGAAGAATGAAAAGATTTCCATCACTCAGAATAATGCAATTAAAAAGTACACCACTGGAATCCACCCCATGCCACCTTGTTCAAAATTGGGCCTCAAACCTAGGGGCCTAACTGAACTTTGAAACTTACACATCTTGATCTGCAGGGAAGGAGAGGGGGCATATGGTCTACTTCCTTGTGTAGACAGGTGCCTGTTATCAGAACGGAGGGACATATGTTCATTGCCTATGGTAAAAAATTATTAGAGTACTCAGGATGGGTGGATACAGAGACACATACTAATGTCAGAGGAGAAGCTAATTAAAAGCAGGATCTCAGGTCTCTTCCTTTTTTTCTACTCAGTCTTTCTGCTCTATACTGTGCACACACAATTTAACATGCACAGAGAAAGGAATGCTACCATCTCTAATTGCCCCAAAGTGACATAGTGTTTGTTGTGGAGAGGGCTGCTTTGTTCAGGTGGAAATGGCTTTCCTGATTAGTGTGCTCACACAGACTCTGGGGTCTGGTGTACAGCTCGGATTTTTTTCCCTAATCTTATTGAGGAGAGTACAATTCAGGGTGCTGATTCCTGAAACAAGGAAGAAATATTTTAGGCAATTGCTGTGACATTGGATTGGCAAGAGCACCAAGAAGGGAAGGCTTCTCTCACTAACCAGAGCCCTATGTGATGAAACTGTATAGGAGTAAGCATGGCTACGCTCTGTCACATGGTTGTATGTGCCTCACCAGCAATCTTTAAACTCAACTGCTTTGATGCAGGATGCTCACTGCAAAATTTACACTTATTATGACTCCTGATATGTTTCCAGCACACACATTCCATTAGGAAGTCGGGCTGAATGAGCCAGCTTATATCAGTGGGCACTGTGCTGCAGTTGGCAGGGAAAGATTCACAGTACTTCTTCCCATGAAGGCTTCAATGCAAAGGGACAATTTTACAGCATGCTTCCGTCCAATCACACATTTTCTCTATATAAAATATGCTTTTGGAAAGAGTAGAGGGACATGAAGCAGCTGGAGAAAATATATTCACACACACACACATACACACACACAATTAAGGCAATCAAAGAGGTTTGGTTACCATATAATGACAGTTAAAATGTACTGAGGGCTGCCTCTGTTTCAGGTACTGTGCTAAGCTTTCATACGCCTGCTTTTTTTTTTTTTCAACATTCACAATAAGCTTATAAGATAGGTCCTTTTATGGTGCCCGTTTTATAGATAAGAAAGCTGAAGCTGCCCTAGCTGGTTTGGCTCAGTGAATAGAGTGTTGGCCTGTGGACTGAAGGGTCCCGGGTTTGATTCCAGTCAAGGACACATGCCAGGGTTGCAGCTTGATCCCCAGTAGGAGGTGTACAGGAGGCAGCCGATCAATGATTCTCTCTCATCATTAATGTTTCTATCTCTCTCTCCCTCTACCTTCCTCCCTGAAATCAATAAAAATATATTTAAAAAGAACAAAAGCTGAGGCTTAGAGAAATGAAAGAAATATAGCTAGAAAGTGGCAGGGCCAGAACTCAAACTGGTCAATCTGTCTTTAACCAAGGCCTTAACCAAGATCCCCAAGCTGAGTGTTCAATCTGCACAGAGATAAATACAGATTCTTAATGATAGCCCAGTTAGCAAAGCTAGACAAAAAATAAAAAGGCTACTTCTACAATTTGTTATAAATATGTTTTCTATGTAAATCCTAACCAGTTACCATTTATGTCTTTGCTTCTCTTTGTCTTACCTTATGCAGAGTAGCAGCTATGGGGTCTCTCAGTTGACAATGGCTCTTATTTTCCTGGAAAAGGCACAGAGTTAAGGTTGAAACTTAAGAGCATAGGGAGGCAATGGTTTTAGTATATATAACTAAAAATGTACTTAGGAGGGAGGGCAAAGTGTGTAGAAGAAGGAGGGTGGAGAGAAGTGTTTTTTAAAAGGTGCAACTCCTTTGGGGAGAGTTTGTGCATCATAATGAATGGTAAGGGTGGAAAAATGGGCTACTCTAAAAGCTAATATTCTCATCTACACTCTATTGGCAATTAATGATACACCACTACATAACATCTTTTTACTACTGTCGAGCCTTACTATCTTTAACTGTTATTGTTTAACTAGAAGCCTGGTGCATGAAATTTGTGCAAGTGGGGGGAGGTGTCCCTCAGCCCAGCCTGCACTCTTTCAATCTGGGACATTCCTCTCACAATCCAGGACTGCAGGCTCCCAATTGCTAGCCTGCCTGCCTTCCTGATTGCCCCCAACTGATTCTGCCTGCCAGCCTGATCACACCCTAACCACTCCTCTGCCAGCCTGATTGATGCCTAACTGCTTCCCTGCTATCCTGTTTGCCCCTAACTGCACTCCCCTGAGGCCTGATACCCACCACAACTGCCCTTCCCTGCAGACCTGGTCACCCACAACTTCCCTCCTCTGCTGGCCTGCTCACCCCTAATTGCCCTCTCCTGCAAGCTTGATCATCCCCAACTGCCCTCCCTTGCAGGTTTGGTCCCTCCAAACTGCCCTCCCCTGCTGGCCATCTTGTGGTGACCATCTTGTGTCCACATGGGGGCAGAATCTTTGACCACATGGGTGTTGGAGTGATGGTCAGTCTGCATATTACTCATTTCTTAGATGGGATAGAGGCCTGGTACACAGGGGGCCAGCTGGTTTGCCCTGAAGAGTGTCCTGGATAAAGGTAGGGGTTCCCTTGGGGCCTTGGGTAGCCTGGGTAAGGGGCCTGTGGTCGTTTGCAGGCTGGCCATGCCCTCCAATGACCCAAGCAGAGGCCCTGATATCTGGGATTTATTTATCTTATATAATTTAAACTTTGTAGCCTGGAGAGGAGTCAAGTCTCCTGCTTGCTCTGTGGTCACAGTCATTTCTGTTGTGATTTATTTATCTTCTATAATTGAAACTTTATAGCCTTAAGTGGAGGCCAAGGCAGTCCAGGGCTGCGGAAAGCTTGGTTTCCTCTATCTCCGGGGACAACCCTAGCCTCCTGCTCTCTCTAGCACTCTCTCTGTGGGTGCTACCATTTTGTTGGGATTTATTTATCTTCTATAATTGAAATTTTGTAGCATTAAGTGGAGGTCTGGCCTGATCAGGGTGTGCAGAAAGCTTGGCTTCCTCCATCGCTGGGGAAACCCAAGCCTTCCTCCTGCTCTCTCTGTGGCACAGCCATCTTGGTTGGGTTTATTTGCATACTCACTCCTGATTGGCGGGTGGGCATGGCTTGTGGGTGTAGCAGAAGTACAGTCAATTCTCATATTACTCTTTTATTTATTAGATAGGACTCTTCATGTATTATTGACCTATCTGTCTAACTATATGGAAAGCTCTTTGAGGGGAAAATTAAGTTTTTAAATCACTTTTAACCCCTGTAGACCTAATAAAAAACCTGGCTCATATATATCATTTGATAAATATGTTTATGTTCATTTTTTTCTAATAGCTTGAAGTAACAAAAGGATTTTGATCTAAGACATACCAGAGGAGAAATCCTGCTTCTCCCATCTTTTGGCATTCAAGGCATTCCCATGAATCTAATCTAATCTCTCACCCTGAGTCTCTGACTCTATAAAGGATGTAAAGTTAAATGAAGAATTTAGAAGTCATTCATGGCAGTGGCATACCATGGCACCAAGCAATGGCAGTAGAACTATCTGGTTCCCTGTCCTTGTATACTGTTCCTTCCATCTTGCCTTCAGAGCCCCCTATGTTCTCATTTCCCAAACCTCCCAGGGATTCTGTGAACTGAATATCATCTTCCAAAAAGCTCCCACTATCTGTCTAAGATCAGCAGAACTAATTCCAGTTGCTTGCAATCCAGAACATTGACTGGAGAACAGAGATAAAGAGATGGGTTAACTTATGGACATCAGAAGTTTTGAAGGATTCTATCCAAGATGTAACAAAAATGAATTTGAATTTTACCATTGTTAAGAGTCCATTATAGTTTTTAAGTTATGTCCATAGGACTCATTTGTTTTTTACAGCAACCAGTACCAAAATTAGAATGCAATTGGGAGACTTCAAGTCATTGTTTTCCAATGAGAAATAGCTAATTGCTGCTTATGTCTATGCCTCCCTAGTCTGAGCTTACTTTTTGTGCACTGCTCCTTCTTTCACTCCATATGGTGAGTGCAAAACCTGGTATATGGGAAGTGAGAGAGCAGATTTCAGGGCTACTGTCAGAAGTAGCAAGTTGTTTCAGTTTTACACATACACTCACCTTCAGAAATTCTTATAAACTCTGTTTTCATACACACCACCCTTTATTCAGGGAATATATCCACATGTGAAAAAAGATAGAATTCCCAGAACACAGTAAGTCTGAAAATTCTTCTAAAAGCCCAAAGCTGCAGTTAGGAATTTACAGGTTCACACAATTATTTAACTACAGAGATATGCACTCTCATTCGGGAAAAGTTTGAAGTTTGGAATCATTAGATACCATACAACAACAAAAAGAGGTATATTAGTAAAAGGATTGAGCATGGTAATATATAGCCTTTTGGGAAGTAGAAAAAATTGACAATTAAATCATAAGCTATGACCTGAGATCTGGAGACAGTACTTACTTTGTAGGATTATTATCAGGATTAAATCCAGTAGTCTATGGAAAGCTCTTAGCACAAGACCCAATATAGAACATATACTCTATAGTGTTCATTCTCTTATTTTGTCTCCAGAGACATTAGGGGGCAAGCAGGGACTTGTTTCCTAGATTGACAGTGGTCAGAGATCTTAGCATAGAGATCCATGGTTCTAATTCAAGTCTGTCAGGCAAAGGCTATTGAGAGAGGCTGGAGGAATAGCCAGAGAGGCAGGGAAAAGGCAACAGTCATCTCTTCCCTACTTCTAAAAGCCAATCATGCTGCCAGGATTTTCTTTGTAATAATTTACCTGGAACTTATATGACTTATTTAACCGTCAGTGGTGTTAGAAGAAATAAACTGGTGTGTCACTTAAAATAAAACACAGAAGTTATTTCATTTTTCATTTTAATATTTTTCTAAAAATCAATCAAAAATTTTTCAAGAAAAGACACAAATTACTTTAAAAAATAGAGTATTTTTTCTATGAAACAAAATATTTTTCTAAAAGCAAATTTTATTTTCCCAAATATTTGACATGAACAAGTTATAAAATTCTGAAGGAGTTTAGTCAGCTGTGCAGATTGACTTTTGAAGTGTAAAATAAACCTTTACTTAACAGATGTCAGAACTGTGACTTTGAGAGATAATGACAGTTTTTATAGTAGGTTGGTGACAGAATTTCTAAGGAGAATGAATAAAGTTTTTGGTGCCAAGTCTGGGGAAAAATGACAACATGATTATTAACAATTGCCTGAATTGAGGAAAGCAAAAATAAGTGTTTTAATTTGTTTGATTAGACAGCATAAATTGTTCCATAAATATCAGTAAAGTACATTTAACAAAAGGACAGGCTGCACCTACAGGTAAGAATTAGAGCAACTCAGAGACCCTTCATTCCTCCAAAATTTCCATGAATAAAGTTGATTTATAATCATTTCAAAGACTTTAGACAAGGAATTAGACAGGGAAGACTTTAAATAATGATATTCAAACCTACCCCCCACGCAGCAAATAGAAAAGAGTATTCAATGCTGACACACTCGTTATGTCATATATGGTTAGCAGCCACTGCAATATTTAGTAAAATTGAAATTTTAAGAAAAATCAAGTACCGTATTTCAGCATTTCACAATTTCCCTTCAATCCAGGTTGCCTTCAACCAAGCAACTTCTGATGCAACTCAGTCCTGCATTTCTGCAAAGCCTCTTAGACTCCTCTGTTCTCCAGGCAGCTCTCTCCATGAATCCACAGAACCCTGGTATAGTCTACGCTGCAGCATTGAGCACTGGTCTGCCATAGTCTCCTTGAGATAGCATCCCTATATCTTGAGTCCCACTCTAGGCAACTTAAACTGCACTCTGTGGTGTCTCTCAGGAAATGATACACAGGGGATGATAGTTTCACACAGGGATCCTGCTCATTGCAGGAGAGGTGAGTTTTGGGAATAAAACTTGATCTTTTCGACCTTACAACCATGGTTCCAAAGGAATGAAAAGGGATCCATTAAAAGAGAATATTTTGATGAGTCCCATGAAAAGACAAAGTTTTGATTACTTGATTCCTTTCACAAATATTTATCCCCCGGATTAAGCAGGCCAGAGCCCCTCCTTGGACTCCAGCTGGAAAAGCAATGTATATATGTTGGTTTTGTGTCATAAGTTGGTCTTTCAGAGAAGATACACAACCTAATACTCCCTTTCTCACTAAGTTATGAAAACATGGGAAGTTTTATCTACATCAGACAGTTTTGGGAACAAAGTAGACTGACAAATGGCAATAAATAATGTGTAATATATAAAAATTTGATAAAACATAAATTCTTGAAAAGTTTTTGTAGATTGTTGAGACATAACTTGCTATGTAATCACTAAAATGAAGTTATCAGAGGACTGGGTAATAAATATTATAAAGTCTTAAAATCCTAGTATTAACCATTGTCCTTAAAAAACTTCAAAAGTGTTTATGTCTTGATTATAAACAACATTCCTGCTAACCACGCTGATAATGTCATAGTAACACCAAACTTAAAATTTTCCTATCATTATTATTTATTTTTAGAGTTTAAAGGGGAGATCATTGTATCCTAAGGACCTAAACATATTATTTGGAAAAGACCAATGTGGCCAAGTCCAAAAAGACTGGCACTTCAAATTTGGTTGCAAACAAAATTACAAATTGGTTTCCCTCTTTAGGTTTAATTAAGCAATCATAATTCATTTCATCTTCTCTATTGAATAATTTAACTTCTTTAAAATCATTAGGTAGCATAAATTGTTAGTGGTTATCTCAGAATTTACAACATATATTTCTAAATAATGTATGTCTAATTTTAAATAAATTATATTGCTTCATATATAAGAAAAGTACCTTATAATGATATACTTCCAATTCCTCCCTCCCTCCTGTCCTTTTCAGTATTATAATAAATTTTACTTTTACATGTGCTGAAAACATGAAATACATTACTATTTTTCTAAAACAGTTATTTTTAAAGAAATTCATGAGAAGGAAAAGTAAGTTATATTTTCTCTTATTTCTTTGTGTAGATTCAAATTTTGAATCTACCATATTCCTTCTTCCTGAAGATGTTTCTTTACATTTTGTGTAGTAGGTCTGCCACCAAGGCATTCATTCCTCAGTTTTTGTCAGTCTAAGAAAGTCTCACTTACTGTTCTTTATTCTTGTTTCTCCCTCATTTCTGAAGGTTATTTTGACTGAATATAGAAATCTGCGTTGAGAGTTATCTTCAGCATGTTAAAAACATCATACCATTTCTCCTTGCTTGTATGTTTTCTGATGAGAAGACTGTAATTTTTAACCTTGTTCTTCTGTAGGCAATGTGCCTTTTCTTTGTGGCTGCCTTTAAGATTTTTCTTGTTGTCTTTAGTCTTTAGAATCCTGAATATGATATACCTTTATGGTTTTGTGTGTTTACTTTTCTATGTACCCTATTTGATATTCTCTGAGATTCGTTAATGTGTGGTTTGATATTTGTTATTAGTTTTGAAAAATCCTCCGCTATTACTTCTTAAAATATTTCTTCAGCCCAATTTTCTTTCTCCCTTTCTGGGATTTTAATTATGCATATATTAGGTCACTTAATATTGTGTGAAACTCTTAGGTGCTATATTCTGATTTTCACCTGCCCCCAATTTTTGCTTTGTACTTCCATTTGGGGAATTTTAATTGATCTATATTAAAGTTCACTTATTCATTCAATTTCTATATCAAGCCTACTGATAAGCTCACCAAAGATAATCTTTATCTATATTGTGTTTTTGTTTTCTAACACTTCCACTTGATTCTTTCTTGTAGTTTTCATCATTCTGTTGATATTAACTATATTATCTTTTTAAAAATTCTTCATTATTTAAAGTATTATATGAATCTCCTTTTTTCCTCCATTGACCTCTCCACCATCACCCCATCCCAAGCACAATATCTCACCCCCGATTACTGGCTGTGTCTATTGGTTTTGCTCATATGCATGCGTACAAGTCCTTTGATTGATCTCGTACCTCCTCTCCCCTGTGGTTCCCCCTTCTCCTCTCTGCCTTCCCTCTGAAATTTGATGGTCTGTTCAATGCTTCTATGTCTCTGGTTCTATTTTTGTTCATCAGTTTATGTTGTTCATTATATTCCACAAATGAGTGAAATTATGTGATATTTATCTTTCTCTGACTGGCTTATTTTGCTTAGCATAATGCTCTCTAGTTCCATCCATGCTGTTGCAAATTATAAAAATTCCTTCTTTTTTATAGCAGCACAGAATTCCAAAGTAGTGTACCAAAGTTTTCTAACCCATTCATCTGCTAATGGGCACTTAGGCTGTTTCCAAATCTTAGCTATTGTAAATTGTGCTGCTATGAACATAGGGGTGCATATATACTTTCTGATTGGTGTTTCTTGGGATATATTCCTAGAAGTGGGATTACTGGGTCAAATGGAAGTTCCACTTTTAATTTTTTGAGGAAATGCCATACTCTTCTCCACAGTGGCTGCACCAGTCTGCATTTCTGCCAGCAGTGTAAAAGGGTTCCTTTTCCTCTGCATCCTCTCCAGCACTTGTTGTTTGTTGATTTGCTGATAATAGCCATTCTGACAGGTGTGAAATGGTACCACATTGTCATTTTAATTTGCATCTCTTGGATGATTAGTGACTTTGAGCATGTTTTCACATGACTTTTGGCCTTCTGTAAGTTCTCTTTCAAAAAGTGTCTATTTAGGTCTTTGACCATTTTTTGATTGGATTGTTTGTCTTCCTTTTGTGGTACATATCTGTCCAATTTTCCCAACATAATTTATTGAATGGACTGTCTTGACTCCATTGTATGTTCTTTCCTCCTTTGTCAAATATTAATTGACTATAAGGACTTGGGTTGATTTCTGGGTTCTCTGTTCTGTTCCATTGGTCTATATGCCTGCTCTTGTGACAGAACCACGATGTTTGGTAGTGTACCATGAAATCTGGTATTGTGATTCTGCCAACATTTTTTTTTTTCTTTCTCAAGATAGCTGTGGCTATTCAGGGTCTTTTTTGATTTTATATAAATTTTTGGAGTATTTGTTCTCACACTGTGAAATATGCTGTTGGTATTTTAAAAGAGATTGCATTGAATATGTGGATTATCTTGGGTAGTATGGCTATATTAATGACTACAGGCCTGGTGCACTAAATTCATGCATGGGGTGAGGGGTTTGTGTCACTCAGCCCAGCCTGCACCCTCTCCAATCTGGAACCCCTGGAAGGATGTCCTACTGCCTGTTTAGTCCTGATCACAAAGGGGCAGCCAGATATCCCTCTCTAATACAGGAATGCAGGCTCCAAACTGGACGCCTGCCTGCCTACCAGATTGCCTCTAACTACTTCTGCCTGCCAGCCTGATCACACCCTAAATACTCCCCTCCCCCCTGATCAATGCCTAATTGCTCCTCTGCTGGCCTGATTGCCCATACCTGTCCTCCCCTGCTGGCCCAGTAACCCATAAATGCCCTCTCTTGCCAGACAGTTCACCCTTAACTGCCTTCCCTTGGATCCTAGGTGCAGGGCAAGGCAGAGGTAATTAGGGGCGATTAGGCCAGTAGAAGAGCAGTTAGGGGTGATCACGCAGGCATAGGTAGTTAGGGCCCATCAGGCAGGCAGGTGAGCGGTTAGGAGCCAGTGGTCCCAGATTGGGAGAGGCAGTTGGACATCCCCCAAGGGGTCCTGGATTGGAGACGGTGCAGGCCTGGCTGAGGGACCCACACTCCCCCATGCAGAATTTTGTGCACTGGCCTCTAGTTAAGAAATAATAATACAAGAATAAACTCTTTTTCATGTACTCACAACTATAAGACTACTTTTTCCCACATCTGTATACACATTGATTAAAATATGAAGATAAGGATTAACTCAGATTTGATTGTTCTAAGTAAACTATTTCTTTGTCAGGTATTTCTTTTTTACCATCTTAAATGTGGAAATATATCTGAAAGAATGTATTTATTGTCTTAAATAGATGGTTATTCCCACAGCTAGAATATAAAATGTGGGCTTATATGAGAGAAAGGAGAGTCAAAATAAAATAAAATAAATAATAATAAGAGCAACATAGAAAGTATTAGACTTTATACATATAAAAAAGATACCAGGTTGATGCCTACTAAGTAAACAGTAGAATTATATTACTCTCTTGTCATTTTTGGATTAACAGCAACAACATAAAAGGTTTCTGGGATGCTAATTTTGTAAAAAGAGAGGTTAAATTTTATCAAAATAAACTAAATGACAATATTTTCAAGAAGTTCCATACACTAGTTCTGGTACTCTACCTTATAAAGACATGTTAAATTAGCAATGTTTGTCATTGCTTCTCACATTGCAAATTATTGAAATCTCATTACAGTAAAACTGTGCAGCAGGACCAACAGGTTCAGCAGCCTGAGGGACTGTGCAGCCACTGCTTGTGGCCTCTGATTTTCCTAGCATTTTCACCTCCGCAAATTATCACCACAGTTTTCTAGCCCTCACTACATCTGTCATACAAGCTTCAGATCAGAGCATAGAATAGGGGCAAATGCCACCCACTCAAGTTCACTTGATGCTCTACCAACTGTTAGCAATTGCATAGCCTGACTTTTACTTTCTCAGTCTCTCCATTCACACATTTCTAAAGGTAGATGTCTGGTAAAGAACATTATTTTCCTGCCAAAATCCCCCTTCCCACAGTGCAAGAAGCTATTTACTGTTATCTAGAGATAAACAGAGAACATAAAGAAAATATGAAAATAGGAAAATGGGAATCATAGCACCAGAGGCCTGAAAATAAAGGAGGGAGGCCATCTCATCTATTCAGATATGATATCATTTATTCACTCATTTATTCATTCAATAGGTATTTATTGAGTAGACTGACTGTGCATACAACTGATATTTAAATAGACAAGTATCAATAAAAATAGTTAATATTAAGTTTCAGTTGAAGAGACAATAAGTGACTAGTTCCATTATATTACATTATAGTGATCCAGTGCATGAAATTTGTGCACATTAGAAGAGAATTACTTAGAGGAAATATTGTAATATTGCTATTTTCTCTTTCTCTGTAATAGAAGTGTCAGAAATGAAAGAAAATTAGTAAAATATATATGAAAATCTTCCTCTTGTCAGAGTCTGGGGTGTGCCTTGGGAACCAGAGCCAAGTTTCTGCCCACCCACATGCACCTTGAAATCACTTGAGACTCAGTCCCAGCCAGCACCACCCACATTGGGCTAAATCCAGACTCAGCCAGGCCCACTCCCATCAAGGCCCACCTGGGGTGAGGTGTGGCTTCAGGTCACCAGGCCTGGTGCCAGGGCCAGGGGGCATGGCCTGATGTCCCCTGTCCCAGACCAGTGGGTGTGGTCTGAGGTCCCCAATCAAGCCCTGCCAGGCAGGGGACACAACCTCAGGTCCTCTGGCATGGGTTGAGGTGCATAGCCTGATGTTCCCTGGTCTGGACCGGGGCAGGGGGCAGTCCTTGAGGTCCTGGTCAAGGTGGGGGGCAATTCATCAGGTCCCCTGGCCCAGCACCAGGGTGGGGGGCATGGTCTCAGATCTCCTGACCTGAGCCAGAGTGAGGGGTGCACCTGAGGTTTCCTGTCAAGCCTCGCAGGCGGGGATTGTGGCCTGAGGTCCCCCAGCCTGGAGCCAGGGTAGGGGCACAGCATGAGCCCCCTATAAAACCCTACCAGGTAAGGGGCACAGTCTCAGGTCCCTGCTGATTGTTCATTAAGGCTCCTTATGGTAACTAGGCCTTCGCTGTGGGTGCAGCCATCTTGACCATTATGACATGATGGTCAATTTGCATCTCTTTATTAGATAAAATTATATTAGATGACCTCAATTATATGTGTTATTTTTACAGATTTGATATTCTTGTATTCCTCCTGTGATAAGTTTTTCAGCATGAATATGAAAAAAAATATCTCTGAGGATAGATAAAAAAGTCAACTTTCTTAGACCATAAATACAAAGGCAGGGTTAAACACAGGTGCACCTGGCTGAGATTAGGGGGAAATCATAGGCAGAGGGGGAACAGCCTTGGAGAAAGTAGATCAACCCCCACCCTTATTCAGGGTCATCACAAAAACTCTCTTGGGGATATATCAAGATCTAAGTAAGACCCTGGGGAGGCTATAGTGACTTCCTACCCCCTATCTGGATGGTGATCACCTGTGTTTCAGGATCCCTGGCTATTATGCACACAAATGAGTTGATTTTTCTGAGTAGATAACTGACACCTGGCAGATATGAAATCTGCTTATTTTAATATGAGTCCCAGGGAAATGAGTTCCAAGGTTTGCCCAGGGACACACAGTAGATGAGGGACAGTAGATATTTAGAGTGTAGATTTCCTGAAGGCCAGCCTTTTCTAAAGGGCTCCTTTTCAGGGATCTTCTGAAAAACGTGACTTAGCACCCTCTGCCAATTCAAGTGTGTTGTCTAAAAATAATTCTCCTGGAATTCCAACTATAGATAAGCCATTCTCTTCCTTATTCCTTAAGTCACATCTAGCAGTACTGGAGTTGTTTCAGCTTGACAGCTGATTGTTGAATTCCAGCTTTTCCATCTGTGCAACTAGATGACATCATATTGGTTGCTTGATATTGGTTGGCCATGAAGGGAGGTTCTGCATTATAAAAACCAAAGATCATTGTCAAACATTTACCAGCACACCACTGATTACATCAGTTGCTAAATTTATAATTGGATGAAATATTCAGTGCATCAATTTTGAACATTCATTCATTGGACCAATTCTTTCCAGCAGAAGCATGGTCTGAATATAATGACAACATTTATGAAATATTAACAATAACTATTCTTTTCTCTTCCTGAGTCACCTCAAACATCCTGTGAATGGACCACTTGAATAAGAATAAGAATACAAGTTAAAGTCAGCATTATCTTGAGATCTTGGTCTTTAAGAGCTTAAGAATCTACTAAATATCCAAATGCTCTAAACAACTAGAATTTGAATGTTTGGGATCATAACTGTTCAACTCAATGCCAGTTCTTTGCCTTCTCACAAATTTGAACCTGCAGCCCATTCCATATTTGAAAAATGTACCTTAGTTGAGGAAAATACCACATGCTACCTCCCTCACCTGCCTCAGTGCAATGACATGAACCACTCCAGAGAAAGAAGCTCAAACCTGTTTACATATAAGTTTTCTAGTTTTACCTACTTTCTTAAAACAATTTAATGTAATTTTCATTTATCATTTTATGTGCTAGGTTATCTTGAATCACTACATCTGCTAAATCAGATGATCTGCTCATTTTCTTTTGTATAGAAAAAATAACAGTTTGAATTTACCGTGAAATAGAAGTCTTGCAGTCAAATAGTAAGTGGTGGTGGGCGGCTTTTTAAGTCTGAATGTTTTTCCCATTTGATTTACTTAATTGAGCTAATGGTTTGGTTCTATGATCAGTTGAACAATCTGGTAGCTAAAGTCATCATTAGATATTTTTTTTAGCGACCCCAATAATGACCCTTACATTTTTTTCCTTTTATTTCCAATTACCTTTGAAAACATGTGGGATGTCAGAAGCCCTAATAGGAAACATGTAGGAAATAATATTTATGGGAAAATTTTTTTATACTAGTAGGTTTCTTAAAGTTCTTTCAAGTGTGGAGAGAAAATAGTGAAACAAATTGCAAAACAAAACAAACATAGTGCAGGATCTAAGAAGAGGATTTTGTCTTAGAAAATACCAGAATCAAAAGATACTAGAATGATTTAGAAATTCTTTACCTCAATCATTCCATGTTATGGTTGAGAAAAACAATGCTGGGGATGATAATTAACTTATAAAGATAACACAGCTAATAGAATCCATTTATTTTCCATTGAAGCATATACTTTTATACAAATCTATTTTAAAAATGCTACACTTAGGCACTTATACTTTATATTCCGAATGGCTTAAGCCTTTTCTCCCACTTCCTATCCTCTCCTGGTCTCCCTCCTCCAACCTTCCTTCTCATAAACATACTATCTAATAAAAGAATAATATGCAAATTGACCATACCTCCACCACACCCACCAGCCACAGTCACCATCCAATCAGGAGAAAGTATACAAATTAACCCAAACATGGCTACAGCCACGAAGTAAGCAGAGGGCCAAGCTTTTCACACACTCTGGTGAACCCAGGCCTCCATTTAAGGCTACAAAACTTCAATGATAGAAGATAAATAAATCCCAACAAAAATGGCAGCAGCCACAGAGCTGGAGAGAGCATGAGGCTTGTGTTGCCCCTGATGATAGAGGAAGCCAAGTTCCCACACACCCGGGCCTGCCTAAAAAGTTTAAATTGTAGACAATAAATAAATCCCAGATACCAGAGCCTCTGCTTGGGTCATAGCGGGGGGTGGGGGGGAGCGTGGCCAGCCTGCAAACCACCAAAGACCCTTCGCCCAGGCTGCCCTATGTCCCAAGGGAATCCCCACCCTAATCCAAGACATCCTTCAGGGTAAACCAGCTGGCCCCCACCTGTGCACCAGGCCTCTATCCTATCTAATAAAAGAGTAATATGCAAATTGAGCATCACTCCAACACATAAGATGGCTGCCCCCATGTGGACACAAGATGACCAGCAGGGGAGGGCAGTTGGGGGTGATCAAGCCTACAGGGGAGGCCAGTTAGGAGTGACCAACCAGCTTAGTTAAACAGTTGGGGGTGACCAGGCCTGCAGGGAAGGGCAGTTTGCAGGGGCCCAAGCCTGCAGGGGAGAGCAGTTGGGGAGACAAGGCCTGCAGGGGAGGGCAGTTAGGTGTGAACAGGCTTGCAGGGGAGGGCAGTTAAGGGAAAACAGGCTGGCAGGAGAGCAGTTAGGCATCAATCAGGCTGGCAGGGAAGTGATTAGTTGTGGTCAGGTTTGCAGGCATAAGTGGTTAGGGGCAATCAGGAAGGCAGGCAGGCAAGCAGTTGGGAGCCAGCAGTCCTGGATTGTGAGAGGGGTGTCCGGTAGGATTGGGCCTAAATGGGCAGTCAGACATCCCTTCTGGGGTCCCAGATTATAGAGGGTGCGGGCTGGGCTGAGGTACACACACCCCCATGCATGAATTTCATGCACTGGGCCTCTAATAAATTATAATTCCTTTGCAATATCACTTTGAAAGTACTGAACTAGCTACTGAGGATGAGAGTAACCATATCACTACTGACATTTCCTGACCTCAGTGTGCAGCTTGGTGAGGATGGTGTGTTGTATCACAGATGATATAAGTGGTATACAAGGAGAGAGAGAGAAGCATTGCTGAACGTGGGTTTGAATATGAAAGCAACCGCATTTTGGGCTCTAGGATGGGCTATTAGTATTATTATAAAGGCTGGAAACTCACAAGTGGGCAATTAATTCCCCATTGGGATAATCCGTTCAGGGTATAATCCTCGGTTTCATAGTTTTTTTTTCCTGTGTAGTAAAATTTAGGAATGATGATTTTTGTTAAATTCACAAGAGAATGACTGGCTGCACCTAACTGCATCTTGTTAAATTGCAACATGGAAATTCATTGCCATAGGGACTGGAATACCTGTCAACTGGCTATCATATTCTCTACCCTGCAGGAAATGCTCTCTGCTGCTCAAATATGCATTATTTATCTTGTATGTCTAGCACTTGGTGTAATGTTTGTTACAGCGAAGGTGCTGGAGAAATGTATAGTAAATAAATGGATAAATGAAAGGAGTACCCAATGGCTGCTTGTTGAGGGAGTTGGACAGTTCTAAGAAAGTGTGTTAGCTCACAATCATAAGGGTACAAAGAGGCTATGAAGGATCTTCACTGTATTCTGCATTCAGTCAAGTCAGAAGCAGTGACAAGGACAAATATCTGGCCTTCCAAGGATGAGGCTCATACTGTGTATAATGTTGAAATCATTAAGACAGTACCTTCTTATGAACAAGTGAAAACTTGGCAGCTGGTCCTCCTTGGCAATTTCCTACCCTCATCTCCTATCTCCATTTGAAACATCTCCAGTCTCTGTTATCTGAGGAAGTCATCTCTTTTGTAGGAATTAATTCCAAAGTCAGCAGAACACCCATGTGAACTGAACTGAGCAGAATAGCTTCCTTCTTCTCAAGTTCCTGGGATAATTGCAGCAGGCTGCTGGGGTGTGGTGGCAGTTGCTGAATTCCAAAATGACTGAATTCCAAAATGACTGAATTCTTGCTGGTGGATGTTTTCCTCCAATCTACCCAAAGCATTAGGACGACAAAATGAATTGCAGGTCATACTGGCTCATCCTCTGCAAAATGGTTCTTTTCAATTTTCTCTTTCCATTTAGAAGGCAAATTGACTAAGCAACTTACAGTTGAGTTTTTTTCTATTAATTTTAAAATTATGTATAATAATAGTGACTTTTTTAGTCCAATTCTATGAATTTAAACATGTGAATAGAATCATGTAATCTCAACTACAATCAAGAAAGAGTTTAGTTACATAAGTTTCCCTAAACTCCCTCACACTTTCATTTTGTAGTCAGACACCCTGCCCACCCCCAACCTTTGGCAATTGCTGATTTAGTCTCTGTCACTAGAATTTGTCTTTTTAAGAATGCTACATAAATTGAATCATAGTCTTGAGACTGGCTTCTTTCACTCAGACATAGTACCTTCAATATTCATCTAAGTTGTTGCATGCATCAACAGTTCATGTTGAGTAATATTCTATTGTATGAATGTCAGGTGTCTTCCAGAGGGGCTGGACCATCTTCCTACCAGCAGTGTATGAGAATTCCCGAAGCACAGTATCCTTGCCAGCCCTTTGTATTGTTTGACATTGTAATAGGAATGTAATGCTCACTTGCTGTGGTTTTGTATTTTCTTAATGATTAATGATGTGGAGTATCTTTTTCATGTGCATATTTGCCTTGACTATAACCTCTTTGGTAAAGTTTCCATGTGAGTATTTTGGGTTTTTTTGCTTTATTATAGTTGAATTTTATGCATAAAACAAATATTTTTAATTTTCACAATGTCCAGCTATCACATTTTTATTCATTGCTATCATGTGTTGGCCTAACTCGAGTTCTTGAAATGTTCTGCCTATGTTTTCTTCTAAAATTTTTCTAGTTTTACATTTTACTTTTATATCTATAATCCATTTGAGTTATATGTTTTTAACCCAAGAATGAAGTCAAAGTTTACTTTTATTTTTTGCAAGTGAATGTCTAATTGTTTCAAACACATTTATTAAAAAAAATTGTCCTTTCCCCCATTGAATTGCCTTTGCTTCTTTGTCAAAGGTCAACAGGACACAATTGTGTATGTCTATTTCTAGACTCTCAATTCTGTCCCATTAATCAATATATATTCTTTATCAATAACATATTGTATTGATTACTATGGCTTTATAAAGTCAGTTTTAAAATCATATTGTTTAATTGCTTCAACTTTTATTTTTAAATAACAATTTGACTATTTTTGTTCTTTTTATTACCATATAATTTTTAGATTCAACTTGTCCATGTATACATAATTCCCTGCTGGAATTTTTAGAGTAATTGTATTAAATTTATTAATTAATTTAACTTTACTATGTTGACCCTTCTAATCCATGATCACAATATGTCTCTCTACTTATTTAGGTCTTTGATTTCTTTTCCTGCTGTTTTATGTTTTCTGCATGCACATTCTGCACACATTTTACTAGATTTATACCTAATCCCTCCATTTTTATGAGTTATTACAAATTATATATTTTATTTATTTATTTCAGTTTTGAATAATCTATTGTTTTTATGTAGAAACACAATTATTTTTTTAATATTCATTTGTTGAAAGTGTTACAGATGTCCCCTATTTTTCCTCCATTCACCCATTTTACCCTGCTCCCACCCCTTCCCCAGGCATTCACTGCACTATTGTCTGTGTCCATGGATTATGCATATATGCATGTAAATTCCATGGTTAATCTCTCCCCATACCCCGGTCTCCTTCCCTATGAAATACATCACTCTGTTCCATGCTTCAAATGTCTCTGGCTCTATTTGGTTCATCAATTTATTTTGTTCATTAGATTCCACATATAAATAAAATCATGTCTTTTTCTGATTGACTTATTTCACTTATCATAGTACTCTCCAGATCCCTCCATACCATCTCAAAAGAGGAAGAGATCCTTCTTTTTTTTTTTTTTTTTAAGCTACATAGTATTCCATTGTGTAAAAGCACCACAGCTTTTTATCCACTCATCTATTGATGGGTATTTGGAATGTTTCCAGATCTTAACTATTGTATAAAATGCTATTATGAACACAGCGATGCATATATTATTTCTGATTGGTGTTTTAAGATTCTTAAGATATATTCCTACAAGTAGGATCACTGGATCAAATGGCATTTACCATTTTGAATTTTTTGAGGAAACTTTACACTGTTTTCCAGAGTAGTTGTACCAGTCTGCATTCCCATGAACAATATAAAAGGGTTTCTTTTTTCTCTATATCCTCACAAATATTTGTTGTTTGTTGATTTATTGATAGCCATTCTGTAAAGTGTGAGTTGGTGCCTCATTGTCATTTTAATTCGCATCTCTCTGTTGATTAGTGATGTTGAGTCTTTTTTTCACATATCTTGGTCATTTATATGTCCTCTTGAAGAAATGTGGAGAGGAAAATGGTGAAGGGAGTCAATGGGGAAAAAATGGGGGACATCTGTAATACTTTCAACAATAAATATAAATTTAAAAATTAATTCTGCATGCACATTTTGCATATGCTTTGTTATATTTATAACAATAAATTAAAAAGTAAATTGGCTACTTTGTTGAATTGTATGAGTATTTTATATATTTTAGATATTAACCCTTTATCAGATGTATCATTGGCAAAAATGTTTTCCCATACAGTGGGTTCCCTTCTCATTTTGTTGATGGTTTCTTTTGCTGTAAAGAAGCTTTTTAGTTTGGTGGAGTTCCATTTGTTTATTTTTCCTTTGTTTTTCTTGCCCTAGGTTCATAGTTGGCAAACTGTGGCTTGTGAGCCACATGCGGCTCTTTGGCCCCTTGAGTGTGGCTCTTCCACAAAATACCATGGCCTGGGTGGGTCTATTTTGAAGAAGTGGTATTAGAAGAAGTTTAAGTTTAAAAAATTGGGCTCTTAAAAGAAATTTCAATTGTTGTGCTGTTGATATTTGGCTCTGTTGACTGATGAGTTTGTTGACCACAGCCCTAGGTGAAAATGTGAGATGGCTGATATTTTGCTGCCTATGTTTTCTTCTAGGATTTTATGGTTTCATGATTTTCATTTAAACCTTTTATCCATTTTGAATTTATTCTTGTGTATAGTGTAAGTTGGTGATCTAGTTTCATATTTTTGCATGTATCTATCCTTTTTTCCTGGCACTATTTATTGAAGAGATTGTTTTTATTCTATTGTATGCTCTTGCCTTCAATGTCAAATATAAATTGAGCAAGATGGTTTGGGTAGATTTCCAAATTTGTGGAAACACAATTAATTTAGGGATATTGACCTTATATCTTGAAATCTAGTCAAACTTATTTATTAGTACTAAAAGTATTTTTGTGAATTTCTTGGGATTGTCTATAAATTCCTTGATATTTCTGATAAAAAAATCTATAGTTATTTACATTTTTGTTCCCATATAAATAATTTACTGTTTTCCCTGGTTGTTTTCCTGTTCTTCATTTAGTTCTCAGAAGTTCAACTATGATGTATTTGTATGAATTTTTTTGTTTTATCTAATTTGGGGGGTCACTGAGTTTCTTGTCCTTCACCAAATTATGAAAGTTTTAGCCATTATTTCTGCAAAATATTTTTTTTCTGAATCTTACTTTTCTCCTTCTGGAATTCTGATGATATGCATATTAGAACATTTGGCATTGTTTCATGTCCCCCAACCCTCTTCATCATTTTTAACTATTTTTCTCTCTGTTGTTCAGATCAGATAATGTCTATCCTTCTGTCATCAAGTGCACTAATTTTTTTAGTCTGAGCATAGATAGTTTTTTTTTTTTCATGTTGGCTATTATATTTAACTAGAGGCCCAGCACATGAAATCATGAGTAGGTAGGGTCTCTAGGCCTAGCCTGCGATCAGGCCATCTTCTACCTGCTCACCAGTCCCCAGTCCCACCCCGCTGCTACCCACCTTGGTTCCCCATGGTTCCCAGTTCAACATCTAGCGATCGGAGCCTGTGGGCCGAGGGGAGAGCGGGGGAGGGACCGAGAGGTGGTCAGTACAGCTCATAGCAAATGATTGTTACACCATTATGGTCATTGGGTTTTTATTATATAGGATAATTTTAAAATTTTCATTTAACAGTTCTGAAGTTTTCATGTTTTTTTTATATCTTCTCTTTCTTTGATGATATTTTCTATTTTAACTTTGTTTCAAGAATGTGGTTACTGTTCAACCATTTTTATAGTAGCTGCTTTAAAGTCTTTGTTAGAGAATCCAACATCTATATAATCTCATTTTGTATCCATTGTTTTTTTCCCATATAAATTGATATTTTCCAGATTCTTTTTGTCACATAATTTTGAGTTTTATTCTGAATATGCTGAGTAAT
This sequence comes from Antrozous pallidus, assembly GCA_027563665.1. Taxonomy (NCBI): domain Eukaryota; kingdom Metazoa; phylum Chordata; class Mammalia; order Chiroptera; family Vespertilionidae; genus Antrozous; species Antrozous pallidus. The sequence goes on from CM050515.1 coordinate 8,036,998, forward strand.
ATATCATAAAGCTTTGTATCTTGATTAAATTCTATGAAAAGATTTGACTTTTTTGTTTGTTTCTGCAGACAAACATCTGATTTGGTTTGGTTATAACCACCCTCATCTGAATTTTCATTGCAACAGGAGTGCTACTAATTGGTTTTCAAAACCTCTGCAGTGCTCTTCAGACCTGTCACACATGTGTACTACTTAAAGGACAGTATGGGACATTGATGGTAGTTGATCCTTTAGCTGAACTCTCATCTCTCAAGGTCTATCTGCCTATGCCATTTAGTTATAGATCCAGACATGATCAGCTGGTTGGCAGGGTGGGGCAGAGCAGGGGTTCACAAACAACTTTAAAAGTTTGCTTCCCTAAGCTTTTTCTTATCTGTAACCACAATAGTACTTTCCATTTCCCTGGGCTCTCCTTTTCACTCCTCCAGCAAGGAAGTGGGGGCTTAAGTTACCTCACTCTACTATGCACTTCTTGTGACTATGCCTGTATCAGCCCATATACTGGCATAAAAAATGAAATTAGCTATTGTAAAAAAAAAACAAAAAACCATTAAAAAAGCAATTAGGATTCCCCTCCCTTCTTTGGATCATAGTTCCTTCCCTTGGAGTTTTAGGTTCTTGTACAACCCTGTTTCCCAAATCACCACTGCAAACAGTAGGATGGCTTTGTGGCTAAGGTATGAGGAAATAGAGAAAACATAAAAGCAAAGAAGATAAAAAGAATAACAGAATTTCCCCAACTCTCTCTTAAAGTTAAAATTTCCCCTCATGCTATCAGAGCCAGAAAGCGAGGTCTTTTTCTGGGGCTCTCTGGGCCAGCCTCCAGAGATCCACTTCCAGTTTCAGGCTGCACTGAGTTCAGGCCAGCTACACCAAAGAAGAAGTAAAATGTCAAACTTGCCACCACTTCAGTGGCACCTGGAGTTCAGACACGGTCCCCAATTTGTCAGCTCCTATTTACTTTGCAGAGTTCTCAAATAGCTGCCAAATTATGCAATAGGGTGGAAAGTACTTCCTCTATCTCAAGGAGCTTGAACCTTGCTGGTGGATTTTTAAGTCTTATTCTCAAAGGAAAGGCTGATGGCTGACTGTGGCCCTTAATCCAATAGATTCAATATTGAGGACATTTGTTTGAACCCTTCTATCATAATACATAAAAACCCTGTGTCCATCACATCCACAATGACTGGAGGCTCCACCGACCACAAGTCAGTCCTGCAGTCAGCTTGGGTTGCCATGGCAACCCAGCACTGACTGCTACAGCTATAGGCACGGTGACCCAAGCACTGATGGCTGAGGGGGCTGTGAATCAGGCTGGGAGAGAGGCCTGAAGAGAGAAGAAGGGTCTGATCCATAGCCTCTCTGTCAGCTGTTGATCAGCACTTGCCTGTCTCTCTTTCTCTCTGGGCCTGGCCAGTAGCTACACCTGCATTTCTCTCTAGGCCTCCAACAGCCCCACCTTTCTGGTCAGGCCTCATTGATAGGCACAGAGATGCTGACTAGCATAGAAACCGACCAATCAGAACCAAATCTGTGTGAACTATGAGGAAGCAATGGCTGACTAAGAGGCAGAGCTTTTGACAATGACTGGCAAAGAAACAGACCAATCAGAACCAAATTGGCAGGCAGAAGAGGGAAGTTGGGAGCAAGATCAGGCCTGCAGGGGAGGGCAATTGGGGGAGAGATTAGGCTGGCAGAGGAGGGCAGTTAAGGGTGATCAAGCAGGCAGAGGCAGTTGGGGCAATCAGGCTGGCAGGAAAGGGCAGTTTGGGATAAGATCAGGCCAGCATGGGAGGGCAGTTGGGGGCAACCAGACCAGCAGAGGAAGGGTTAGGGGCAATCAGGCAGGTCAGCAGGCAAACTATTGGGAGCCAGCAGTCCCAGATTGTGAGAGGTATGTCTGACTGCTGATTTATACTGACAGTCAGATATCCCCCACGGCATCCCAGATTAGAGAGGGTGCAGGGACACCCCCCTGCCAGTGCACAAATTTCATGCACTGGGTCTCTAATTTTTTATATATTTTCAAACTTTAAGAAAAAAATTGCAAGAATATTAAGAATAGTACAAAAAAACTCATAATCTTTACTCAGACTTAATAAATGTTTTACATTTTGTCCCATCTGTCATATTATTTTCCCTTTTCCTTATCTTCTTCTTCCTCTTCCTTTTCTTCCTCCTCTTCTTCTTCTTCTTCTTCTTCTTCTCTCTCTCTCTCTCTCTCTCTCTCTCTCTCTCTCTCTCTCTCTATATATATATATATATATATATATATATATGCACACACCGTTAATTTTCCTGCCTGGGTCATTGAAGACTAAGTTGGAGACATTATGTATTTCCTAAGAACAGAGAACATACTCTGACCTAACAATAGTACACTTTCAAATTAAGGAATTTAAAATTGACATAATGCCATTGTTTAACCCACAGTCCATATTTAAATTTCAAGATCATGCATTTCATTTAGTTTTTGTTTCTTTAGTATCCTTAACCAGAAATAGTTTTTTAGTCTTTTTTCACTTTTCTTGAGCTTGACTTTTTAAAGAATACCAGTTAATATTTTGCAGACATCTTCAATTTGAGTTTACTGATATTTTCTCATGCTTAGTTTCCGTCTATGAATTTTTTGGTAGGAATACCACGATAGTGATGTTGTGTCCTTCTCAATGACTCATAGCAGGAGTCTCTTGCTGTCAATTTGTTCAAATATTTGTTTTATAACTTAAGGTAGCATTGACCAGGATTATGCATCAAAAACTAATAGTGTTTCTTTCCCAGAACAAGTTTAGGGAAATGGTGGAGGCTTGCTCTTGTGAAACTTCTTTCTCTTGCTTTGTTTAGGTTAGTGGTTGTTTTGACCTAACATCTAGGGAACACATTAGTTGCAATCTGCCTGGAATAAAAATAAGCCCTGGATATATTCTTTTGCTGTGTGCTTGCTATTCCCAGCTGAGAGTTGTGCCGATGCCTGGGGAGCAGTGGGTCTCTTCCCACCACCATCTGGGCAGCCACCCATGATTCTGCATTCCTGTGGTGCCCAAATGAATGGGGAATGACCAGCTCTGTGAGTGGAAAGGAAAAGAACTGCAGTATGACCTGGCCCCAATTTTCATGGGAAAAAGTCTATCTTAAATCTTACTTCTGGTTCTCAAAATAGCCCACTGAAAAAAATGTGTGTGTGTGCTTTTTTAAAATCAATTTTGGCTACAGAACCATTCAAGAGAGTTCACTTCCTGAAAGTACTCACAATCCCACCCCGCAACCTCTGCTGTTATGTAGTGTCTGATCTTGCACAAGCTGTAGATGAGTTGAGACAAGTAATCAATATTTCACTTATATATTTATAACTCCACTGTAATGCAAGTCTGACAAAGTAAATGCCCATCAAGGGAAAAGAAAAAGGAAAAAAAAGAAATTTGCACCAGGGCATTTCACATGGCTTCCTGCATGCATTTGCACTAACGAATTGAGGCCATGCCCTCAAAGAGTTCATTATATACAGGTCTGTCCTGATTGAATGTGGTTCCATCTCTACTGTGCACATCAGCTATTAGTATCCAACTTCCAAAGTTACAGAAGGAAGATGAGGAAAAAAATACAGCACTGAGCTCATGCCAGGTGAAGACTATTGTCGTAAGTTTCATTTCCCCAGCAGTTTAAAACATTTAAAGGATACATTATGGATTAGATCTTTGCTCTGGTTTACTAGTCATAATAGTTTTTTAAAATATATTTTATTGATTTTTCACAGAGAGGAAAGGAGAGGGATAGAGAGTTAGAAACATTGATGAGAGAGAAATATTGATCAGCTGCCTACTTCACACCCCCTACTGGAGATGTGCCTGCAACCAAGGTACATGCCCTTGACCCTTCAGTCCACAGGCTGACGTATCACACACTGAGTCAAACAGGTTTTGCTAGTCATAATATTTTGATATACTCCTTTCAGATACTTGAGGACTTCATCTCAGCACAGTAATAGCAAGTAGCTTGCATCCCTAGATTTTTCTAGATTTTTCTCTTTGTGGAATCCAGACATATTACACAGAAATAAATATTTGACTTGTGGTAAGTAGAGGGGAGAATGACTCAGGGCTATGGAGTACTTTCTCCAGTACTTGCTGCTTGAGGGGCCAGAAGCTCCTTAGTACACTTTCGCAAAGTCTATGCAGACACACAAACTCATTTTCTCTCAGTTTAAGAAAAGTGATGTGCCCTGGGAAAGACCATAGTGAGGATTTCCCTATCCAAAATGGAGTATTTTTTTCACCTTTCATAGCATTCTACTGCTTTAACTCTGGCTCTCACTTGTAATGCTATCCACTTTCACCATGAACAAATTTGCGATTTTTGGTATGTTTATTAAAGTTTATAACCATAATCTGTTCTGTTATTTCACCTTTTGTCTGGTATTCCTGTGATGCTTTCTTTTCTACACTCCTCTTTGCCTTACATGTTCAGATTCACACTTCACTCTCCATTTCTCACCTTTCTTCCTTCAAAATGTCTCTTATTAGAATTTCTTATTCTTTCCAGTCATCTGCTGGAGAGATGAAATACATTATAAACGAGGCCCCCCTGACCTTGTGCTATATCTGTTTTGGAAAGACCACTCAGTGCCAAACAGTTTGGGAGTTTGGCAGCAGACATGGGCAGGAAAAGGGTGCCTCCTGAGGTGTCCTGAGAAGTTGACCTACCACAATTTGGGGTTAATCTTCATATTTGATGGGGGCGGTCACATAAATAGAATCTAATTCCAAATTAGTTCTGAGGGCCTGGACTTCTCAGACCCTAGTTAGGGAAAGGATTTGCACTAGTTAATGCAAATGCATGCAGGAAGGTGACAAGAAAGAGAGTATGAGTCGGTGTTATTTCATCAGAATTTTCTCATCAACGTTATCTTTCAGAGCTCCAAGGAACTCTCCAGCTTCTCGGTCTTCTGTTTGTTTTTATTTTCTGTTTATTTATAATCTTAGACTCACGGCACTTTGAAGTTAAAATGTACCTCAAAGCTAATCTAGTCTAGGCCCCTGTTTTAGTAGTTGAAAATGTATCTAAAGAGGACACAGGACCATGGAAAAGAACAATGGAAAGAATATGGGTTTTTAAGTCAGAGGAACTGGAGTTCATTTTGGCTCTATTTATTTAATTTCTCTGAGCCTGAGTAGTGACTCATCTGTAAAACGATATTGGTCACAGCAGTTTTAGAGGAATGGATGAGATAACATGCTGAGCACCTGGGACAGTGGCTGGGATGTATTAGTCTCTGAACAACTAGACACCTCCTTTCTTTTTTCTCCAAATGTTTTTATTTCCTCCTTATTCTCCCCCCTTATTCCCTTAAATGACTCTTTCAAGAAACTACCTTTCTTATTATCTTGCTTTCCAGCTAGTTCTGCCTTTATCCCTATTTCTGTTCATAGTGAATTCACAATTTTTCTTATAGCTCTTCTCTGTCTTTCATGTTTATCCATTCACCAGAGGTTTTTGTTTGTTTGCTTGTTTTTGGTTTATTTTTTAATAGATTTTTAAATTGATTTTAGAGAGGAAAGGAGATGGAGCAAGAGAGAAACATCAATGATGAGAGAGAATTATTGAGCAGCTGCCTCTTGGTGCCCCACACTGGGGATTGAGCCAACAATCTGGGCATGTGCCCTAAGAATTGAATTTTAAACTTCCGGGTTTATAGTCCAATACTCAACCATTGAGTGACACTGTTCAGGTACCAGAGTTTTTTTTTTTTAAGGCTGGCTCTCACTTGTGATGCTATCCATTTTCACCATGAACAAATTTTGCAATTTTTGGTATGTTTATTAAAGTTTATAATCATAATCTGTTCTGTTATTTCACCTTTTGTCTGGTATTCCTGTGATGCTTTCTTTTCTACACTCCTCTTTGCCTTACATGTTCAGATTCACACTTCACTCTCCATTTCTCACCTTTCTTCCTTCAAAATGTCTCTTATTAGAATTTCTTATTCTTTCCAGTCATCTGCTGGAGAGATGAAATACATTATAAACAAGGTCCCCCTGACCTTGTGCTATATCTGTTTTGGAAAGACCATTCAGTGCCAAACAGTTTGGGAATTTGGCAGCAGACATGGGCAGGAAAAGGGTGCCTCCTGAGGTGTCCTGAGAAGTTGACCTACCATAATTTGGGGTTAATCTTCATATTTGATAGAAGAATTTCTTTATTCCTACAACCCTCATGCTCTTTCTCTCCCTCTGAGTTCCCGTCTTACTTCCTGTTCCCATTACTCACATCATCTTTCCATCTTGGTATCACTGATTCTCCTTGTGTGCATGTGTTGTGCCTATTGAAGCTAGACTTGAAATTTTAAGAGAGCTAGAACCACCCTATATGTAATTTAGTTATTATTTCTTATTTCTTATTATTTCTTATCTCATGATTTTTTCCCTCACATGGTAGATACACAATTAATATTCATTAATGGATTAATGTATTCCTGTTACCCTTTTCAAAGACACCTTCTTCTGTAGCTTCTTCACCAAGGGGACACATAAACATAGAGTGAATATTTGGTTGCAACTTTACAGCTAATTAAATGTCTGAGTAAAACCACACTAAGTAAAGGGTGCAGTCCTTGACTTTGGTGTCCAGCAAACTCACACTGTCGTGGTGAATGATTATGGAGAGACCAATGCTTCTGCACATTGGCTTCCTATGTTTACATCAGGGAAGCACAAAAGCTTGTGTCTCTAGTGATGAACTCTGGATTTCCTTCTTGGAACAAAACTATTTCATATTTATCTCTGAGCCATCTCAGAGCATCATTCATTAGCAATGTAAAGACTTTATTAAGTCATCCAGGCTGTCCCTGGTTCCCCTCTGTGCCTTTACAGGCAGCTTCATCACTTTCATTTGAAGTCCTTGAGATTGAATTTAGAAATAGACTTTATTTTTATTTATTTTTTCTTTTAATCTTTATTGTTCAGTTTATTAATTATATTGTTCCCCCTTTTTTTCTCCTATAGATCCACTCCACCCGGTATCCATCCCACTCTCTGCCCTTACCTCCCCCCCACCCCCGCACTGTCCTCTCCCATAGTTGTATGATTTTCGTCCAGTGTCTTGCTGAACCTCCCACACCCCTTTTCTCCCCAAGAATTGTCAGTCCATTCCCTCTCTATGCCCATGATTCTGTTATAGTCACCAGTTTATCCTGTTCATCAGATTTTTAATTCACTTCATTTTTAGATTCATTTGTTGATAGATGTGTATTTGTTGTTCATAATTTTTATTTTTACCTTTTTCTTCTTCCTCTTCTTAAAGAATACCTTTCAGCATTTCATATAATATTGGTTTGGTGGTGATGAACTCCTTTAGCTTTTTTTCTTATCCGAGAGGCACTTTATCTGACCTTCACTTCTGAATGATAACTTTGTTGGGTAGAGTAATCTTGGTTGTAGAATCTTGCTATTCATCTTTTGAATATTTAATGCCACTCCTGTCTGGCCTTCATGGTTTCTGTTGAGAAATCTGCTGACAATCATATGGGAGCTTCCTTATAGGTAACTAACTGTTTTTCTCTTGCTGCTTTTAATATTCTCTCTTTGTCTTTTGCTCTTGGCATTTTAATTATGATGTGTCTTGGTGTGGTCCTCTTTAGATTCCTATAGTTTGGGGTTCTGTGTGCTTCTTTTAAGTCAATTTCTTTCACCAAGTGGGGGACGTTTTGGGTCACTATTTCTTCAAATAGGTTTTCATTATCTTCTCTGTCTTTTTCTAGCACCCTATAATTCAGATGTTGGTATGCTTCAGGTTATCCTAGACGCCCCTTACACTATCTTCAATTTTTTTGGATTCTTTTGGCTTCTTGCTTTTCCAGCTGAGTAAATTTTGCTTCTTTGTATTTCTTTTTTTAGAAACTGTTTATTTTCCATCAACCTTATTTCCGTCCTGTTAAGAATTTGTGCAACAGCTCAGGACCACTCGGTGGTTGTTGCTACCCATTCGGTAGCCTGAGCAGTAGAGGCTGCAGACCAGTCTTCAGTGGCAGGCTGAGCACTTCAGGCTTCAGTAGGAAACTGCTGAATGGGTACAGAGGGCACCTGCATGCCTTCAGACCAGTCTGCAACCTCTGGCTGAGTGGCAGTGAACTCAGGAGCAGGAGCAGTCCATTCACCCTGAAATTCCTCCTTGGTCACAGCCTTCTCAGCAGCGGCCTGCTCTTCCTTTTCAATCTCTTCAGGGTCTCTGTAGAAGTACAGATCAGGCATGACTTCCCACGGGTGTTCACGGGAGATGGTGCCCCGCATGCGCAGTACTTCCCGGGCCAGCATCCACCACATCAGACCCACTGAGTGAGCCCCCTTGTTGTTGCAAAGGATGGCAATGTCTATGTAGCGCAGAGGAGAGTCCGTGTTACACAGAGCGATGGTGGGCAGGTTAACGTAGGACGCCTCTGTGAGAGGCTGGTGGTCAGCCCGGGGGTCAGTAACCACCAGAAGTCTTGGCTCCCGGAAGGCTGCCTGGATCTGGTTGGTGAAGGTTCCAGGAGTGAAGCGGCTGGCAGTAGCAGTGGCTCCAGTGGCAGCAGCAAACTTCAGCACAGCTCGCTGGCCAGTATTTCTGGATGATATGATACTGACGTCAGCTGGGTTTTCGATGGCCACAATGGCACGCGCTGCCAGCAGCAGCTTCTCCCAGGTTCTCTTCAGATTGATGATGTAGATGCCATCACTTTTCCTCTTGTAGATGTACTGTTCCATTTGGAAGTCAAGGTTGGTGCCACCTAAGTGGGTTCCTGCTGCAAGGAATTGAGGACATCCTCCTCCTTCATCTGCAGGACATCAAGGGCTCCCTCCGGGCATTGTGAAAAGTCTCCCTTTAAGTTACATGAGAACCGAGAACAACGCCGTATGGAGCCCTCCCTGGGTAGCGCGGAAAGGTGCTTCTTTGTATTTCAAATCTTTGACTTGATTCTTGCTGTCCTCAAGACTGCTTTTAAGACTTCGTATAATATATATTTTTTTATTTCAGTCAGTGTATGCTTAATTTCTAGTTGGTCTTTTCTCATAACCTCGAGGGTCTCATTCATATCCTCGAAGGTCTCATTATGTTCATCAGCCTTTTCTAGGAGCCTCTTGAAAAACCTTATAATTGTGGTTTTGAACTCTATGTCTAGTCGTTTTTGTTTTTTTCCCCACAATTTCTTTCACATCTGATTTCTTCCCATGTCTCTGCATTTTGGCTGCTTCCCTGCGTTGGCCAATTAGTTTTGTGTGGTAGATGTCCTCTAAGGGTTAGTGGCTCAGCCTCCCCCAGTTACCTGAAGTGCATACTCTTGATACATCCCTTTGTGGGTTGCACAGTCTTGTTGAAGTTAAGCCTAGATTATTGTTGTTAGCAGTAGCAGGGTTTGACCTTCAGGCCAATTAGCTGTGAGGATCAGCTGGGCTCAGGTTGGGTGGGTGGAGTCTCCAGGCTGAGCAGGCAGCCTTGATTTCCTGTCAGCTCTTCCCTATGCAGCAACTGGGTCTCTGTGCCTGGTGGTAATGGCTGCATGCACCTCTGAGAGAAAGCTGCCACTGAGCTCTACCTGACAATTCATCTTCTCCCCAAATGAGTCTGCACACCCAAAGTCTCACCCAAGGTTGCAAAACAATGCAGTCTGGTGGTTTTTCTTCTTTCTTTTTTTTCCTCCCAAATGAGAGAGCAAATCATGAGTCCTTTCTGTGTGCTCACATGGTTTTGCAGTTCCCAAGTTTACGTGCCCTCTCCACAAGCTCGCAGACCTCTGCAGCGCCCGAGTTTCAGCGTCCTCCCTTCTTACTGTCCAGTGTCACCCTGTATGAATGTGGGTTTCCCAGACCTCGCCCAGAACTGGGGAATCAGTGCAATGGGATGCCCTTGTCTCCCTTCTCATTTGAGAAAACCAGCAGGGTATCCAGCCGCCTGCCCTATCTGCTTGCTTGTGCATGACTCAGAACCTCTGACTTCATTCATATCCTCAACTCTGCCCTCCGCCACTCTTCTTTGTCACAGTGTCCTATCTTTACCCAGCTTTCTGGTGATTCTGGATGATGTTAGTTCTGTCGTAAAGTTGTAGTTTTGAAATTGTTGTGTGGGACAGCAAGATAGGTATTTACCTATGCTACCATCTTGGTTCCTCCCCCTACAAATAGACTTTAAATGGGATCACCTTAAGTTGAATTCCTGTGCTCACTGATATGTTAGCAATGTATTATTTAGATTGTGTAAAATGGAAGTTTTTTGAGTTTAACTTCTCCCTCTTCCCTGCTTTTGGCTCTTTATTGAAGAAAGTATGCAGACCTAGAACTTATCATTCATCCTTGTTTCTGTTTCTTTACAATCTAAGCTCATAAATCACTGTTTGTGATGACATAATCGGTTCTTAGGGGCATATGGTGGTACTGCCAGCTGAGAATTACAGCTCCAGACTCCAAGCAAACTTAGAGACTCATTTAAAGAGTTATACTCCATCCTTTGCTTCTTTTACTTGAGGAAGTATCAAGAGCTAATATACCCAAGCACATTCACAAGTGAGAGTAGCCACAACATATCAAACTAAGAGAACTTGAGGCTTATTTGGAAACACAGACTCCATGAATTTTATGACGAAAACAAAAAATGAACATGCCCCACAAGGAAACAGAATTTGTCTATTAGAAAGTGCAAAATTTAAAAATATTAAATTAACAACATTCTCAAATTAACACTGTTCTCTTTAGAGCTCACTTAGCTTTGAAATACAGTCAAGAGTAATCTAATTTTTTATTTCTGCTTCCTTCCTGTATTTATACTGTTTGTGAATTTGTATCTCTGATATATGTATACATTATGCATCTGAAAAAAAAAATTAAATAAAGAAAGTGAGAACTGTGGCACACTAGAATTCTAAGAACATTTAGAAGACTAAGTCCAATCCCTAATTTTAGAGATGAAGACACTGAGGTCCAAAAACATGTCTGAGAGCTGGATACTGAGAGCAGGGGCAGTGTCACAGAAGCCAGGCTCTCGGGCCAAGCCTAGTGTTTCACATGCCATGCTACCGAGATACACATTAGCTAAACATCAGATGGACAGACAGTTACATTCATGTTGGCACATTTCCTTCAGGGGGTTTGAGAATTTTAGTATTGGTAAAAGCTTGTGTAAGTATTCTTATTTCAAACTCAGGAAATTGAAACAAAATTGAAAAGTATTTAAGTTCTCTAAATAGAACATTGAAATGATTCTAATGTTACTGTTCTCATTTTTAAAATGAGAGGGTTGACAGGCCCTCCACCTATGAAACAGGAGGTCGCGGTTTGTTCCCTGGTCAGGACACATGCCTGGGTTGCAGGCTCGACCTCCAGTGTGGGGCATGCAGGAGGCAACCATTTAATGATTCTTTCTCATCACTAATGTTTTTATTTTTCTCTCCCTCTCACTTCCTCTCTGAAATCAATGAAAATATTAAAATGAGAGGGTTAACCATCTAATTCTTGAGTCCTCTCCAGCTTGAATACTCAAGAAATCTATTGCTCCTTAACAACCCTGAAACTTCACTATTTTCATTTTTTGGATTCTTTTGGTTTTTGGCTTTTTCAGCTGAGTGGATTTTACCTCTTTGTATTTCAAATCTTTAACTTGGTTCTTGGGGTCCTCTAGAGTACTTTTAGGTCTTTGTATAATATTTTTTATTTCAGTCAATGTATGCTTAATTTCTGGTTGGTCCTTTTTCATATCCTTGAGAGTCTCCTTCATATCCTTGAGTGTCTTGTTCATTTCCACGTTGGTCTTGTTCATTTCCTTGCAGGTCTCGTTCATTTCCTTGAAGGTCTCATTCATTTCCTTGTAGGTTTGGCTTATTTCCTTATAGGTCTCGACCTTTTCTAGGAGCCTCTTGAAAAGCCTTATAACCGTGGTTTTAGACTCTATGTCTAGTCGTCTTTTTTCCTCCATTTCTTTCACATCTGATTTCTTCCCATGTCTCTGCATGGTGGCTGCTTTATGTGGTAGATATCCTCTAAGGGACAGTGGTTCAGCCTCCCCAGTTACCTGAGGTGGGTACTCTTACTGCAATCCTTTATGGGTTGTACAGTATTTTTTGAATTTAAGCCCAGCTTGTTGTTGTTAGCCCTAAGAGGGTTTGACCTCCAGGCCAATTGGCTGTGAAGGGAGACTGTGTTCAGGTTGGATGGGCGGAGTCTCTGAGCTGAGCAGGCAGCCTCAGCATCAGCTACGTCCTATGTGGTGTGCACGCGTCAGTCTCTGTTGGGTGGTAATTGTTGCAGACACCTCCAAGAGAAAGCGGCTAGTCTCTACCCCTTGCCAGACAACTCTGCCTCTCCCCAGATGAGTCTGCACACCCAAAGTCTCACCCAGGGTTGTAAAACAAAGCATTCCGGTGGTTTCCGTGACCAGAGGGCAAGTCGCCAGGGAGCAAGTCACGCGTCTGCGCTGTCGCACACTTTATGCGGCTAAGTGCTGTTCCAAGCAACCCGGTTTCTCCTCAGACTAGGAGACCTCTGCCGCGCCCGGCTTCCAGGGTGCATACCCCGGACCTCGGACCTCGCCTGGCACTGGGGAATCCGTGTAGTGGGGCATCTCCAACCTCCCTGTTGGTGAAATCCAGCCGGGGTTGTTGCTGACAGCCCTACAGCCCGCGCGTGGCCACGGCTCCTAACCTCTGTTTCCACATGTCTCTTCAAGGCTGCGCTCTGCCACTCTTCTGAGTCTCAGTGTCCCACCTTTACTTTTATTTGTGGAGTTTTCACTCAGCCAGCTGTCCAGTGATTCTGGGTGATGTTTGTTTTGTTGTTTTGTTGTAGTTTTTGAATTGTTGCACGGGGCAGAACAATAGGTGTTTACCTATGCCGCCATCTTGGTTGCTCCTGTTACTTGTCAACAACCCTGAACCTTCAATTATCACAATTATAAAACAGAGTTAACTGTATTTAAGAAGACAATGGTGATAGTTAATAAGAGGATTCATAGAAAGTACATTTAATTCCTTCAATAAAAAACAATATAAGAATAAACAGTAAACCACTTATAATAACTCAAAATTAACGGGAACTATAGAACATAATCAACTCTAGATTAAATTGTATAGGTTATTATATCTTAGAGGGTTATTTCTAACAAATTTTCAATTTCAGGTTGATTCCCTGCCATTCAGCATGCATCAGGATAGTCAGATGAACTAAAAAAACACTAGCCACTTTGATATTTTACAAAACTAGCTATTATTTAAAAAGTAATTTGTTTTATTTTGAAAATATAAATGCCAGAACTATGATTTAATAGCATTTTGCTGGATGTTTGGAGTATTTACCTAACAGTGTCCTCCATTAGCAAAGATAAGGAAGGGCAATTATAATATACTAGAGGCCTGGTGCATGAAATTCGTACATGGGGTGGGGGGTGTCCATCAGCCCAGCCTGCACCCACTCCAATCTGGGACCCCATTATGAGCAGTCGAACATCCCTCTCACAATCCAGAATTGCTGGCTCCCAACCACTCACCTGCCTGCCATTCTGCTCACCCCTAACCACTACCCTGCCAAACTAATCAATAGCTAACTTCTCCCTTGCAGGCCTAATTGCCCCAAACTACCCTCCCCTGATGACCTGGTCACCCCTAACTGTCTTCCCCTGCAGGCTTGGTCACCCTCCCATAACTGCCCTCCCCTGCTGACCAGGTCACACCCTAACTGCCCTCCCTTTCAGGCCTGGTTCATCCCAACTGACCTCCCCTGAAGGCCTGGGTCCCCCCCCCAACTGCCCTCCCCCGCAGGCCTGATTGTCCCCTAATTGCTTGCTCCCCTGCACTGACCTGATTGCACCCCTAACTGCTTGCTCCCTTGTAGGCCTGTTCACTCCTAACCACCTCTAAGAACCATAAAGATAGGAAGATTTGGTGAACTGTGACCCTTACCCTGTCCCATGATGAAGGTGTTTAGGCCCAGTGAGGCTGAACACAGGTCAGGGAGGCCAACAACGGTAGATGGTTAGATCAGAAAACCTCTCTCATGGGTACTCCAAGCTCAGAGATGGTATGATTTTAACAGAGTGACTTTGGCTAAATTATTGCTTACGTCTCTGTTTTCTCATCTATAAAGTGAAACATTTAGGCTAGTTCAGCAATTGTGACCTCCCCCCCCCCACCACCACCACCACCCCCGTGGCTTTGTCTGGAAGGAAGTCAGACATCCAAAGGATGTCTGGTAAACCTGGTCTAATTAGCATATTACCCTTTTATTAGTATATATTACATTCAATTCTGCTCTTCTTTTTAAAGGGGATATAAAGAAATGGACACCTTTTTGAAGTGGAGCAACCAGATCTGACAGAAACCATGTTGTCTGAGGAACAGTTAAGGGAGAGATGATAGACTCAGTGCGAATATGTCAAGAGTCTTCAAATATCTGAAGCATTGTCATGTGGAAGAATGACTCTCATTGTGTTACTTGGCTTAAGTAAAATAGAAGGACACATTTTAGCTTATTATAAAAAAACTAGAGGCCTGGTGCATGAAATTTTTACACTGAAACGTGCACAGGGGCAGGAGAATCTCTCAGCCCAGCCCGTGCCCTCTTGAGGTCTGGAATCCCACCAGAGGATTGGGCCTAAGTTGGTAGTCAGATATTCTTCTTGCAGTCTGGGGTTCTCACTCTTTGAGACCCCTTGCTCCTTACCACCCACCTGCAGTGGAGGAGGGAGAGGCTCTTTCCACCACCACTGCACTTGCTAGCCATGAGCCTGGCTATGGCTACTCCTTAGTGCTTCCTTGGATGTGTTTCTGGCTCAGTGGCACTCCCTCTGTGGCAGTGCACTGACCACCAGGGGCAGCTCCTGCATTGAGAATCTGCCCCCTGGTGGTCAGCACACGTCATAGTGACCAGTTGTTCTGCCGGTAGTTCCACCATTTGGTCAATTTGCATATTAGGGTTTTATTATATAATATATTTTCTAAGAACCGTAAAGATAGGAAGATTTGGTGAACTGTGACCCTTACCCTGTCCCATGATGAAGGTGTTTAGGCCCAGTGAGGCTGAACACAGGTCATGGAGGCCAACAATGGTAGATGGTTAGATCAGATAACCTCTCTCATGGGTACTCCAAGCTCAGAGATGGTATGATTTTAACAGAGTGACTTTGGCTAAATTATTGCTTACGTCTCTGTTTTCTCATCTATAAAGTGAAACATTTAGACTAGTTCAGCAATTGTGACCAGTTTTTTTCAGATGGTAAACTTGTTGTTTCCTGTAAAAGGAATCTTCAGTAGAAGTCCCACATATGATGAGTTGAGAAAAGCTTCCATCTCCAGAGGGAGAGTTGAAATCCCTGACCTCTGGCCCCAGGGCCTGCCCGCATCCAGTCCACCTGTTCCTACCTTGGGCAGCCTTTGAGTACCTGGGAGAAATCCAAGAACTACAGGTTAAAAATCACAATATTTTCTAATATTCCTAGCAGAACTACAATTTTATGATTGTCATGTAATTCTACAACTATTAATTTAACCAAATTAATAAACATAAACTATTTTCAACCTGTTTCTGGCTGGAGGCTTACAGAAGGGAAACTATGTGGCACAGTGGTAAGAATATGAATTTCACAACTAGGAAATCTTGGGTTCAAGTCTCAGTTCTATGTTTTATTAGTTTACTAACACTGGATAATTTTCTTAGCCTCTCTAAGCATTAGAACAAAATACTCACCTCATGGCATTTTGGGAAGGATAAACTAGATCACTTATTGAAAAGCTTACATTGTGTTTGAAATATGAAATACTCAACTATGTAGCTGCTTTATTAATACAAGACCAAATGAAATGGAAAAAAAGCAGTTTCTTCCTATAGCAATAATTTCTTATCACTGGTAGTAACAATTTGAAGCCAAAAACCTTAATGCTACCATGTAAAGCTTTCAGTAACAGGTCCAACTAGAGAATGAAAGCTTATGCCATTGATATCAACCACCAGCATCCCCACAGAACTTTCTGTGTGACCTTAACTAAAGTCCGTGGTCTCTTGGTGACTTTTCCCCATTAATAGAATGAAACTGCAACATAAAGAAGTATCTCTAAGAAGGATTGGGGTTTGGTTTATCAAAGAGACCCTCACTTTTGGCACAATTTTTCCAAAAGCCAAAAGCTTTCTTGGTAAAATCCCCAAGCTATCTCTTATAACCCCTTCCAAATATTCTCGTTAATTCTTTTAATCTAAGCATTGCCTACTCTTTTTGCCTAAAGTGAATGTATATTTGTTCAGCAAACATTTCCTTCACACTTACTTTGCACAAGAGTTTTAGAGGAAAACAAAGTTACTTATATATTTGCAGAGCTTACAGATTAGTCCAGACACTTGGAACCACAACCACACATGAGAGGTTCTTCAAAGATGATTTGCAGTACTTTTTATGCCCCTGCCACTCATGTTGCTGGCCTACTTATTATTTTTTTCTTGCATTTGAAGATTCTGAAGTTCTCTTGCTGCTGTCCATCTAAAGCACCATTCTATATCAGCTTATATGGCACATCTTCTGGACTCCCTGCTCCAAAACTAACTCTCCAGTTTTCTTTCATATCCCTCCCACTGTACAGAATCTTAATGTTTGAGGAAAAAATCTAAATAGTGAGTAAGGTCAATAGGCTTACTTCTTCTCTTTTATACTTCTCACTTAGGGATAATTTATGTTTTAAATAATGTTAGTAAATTTGAATTAATTAGAAACAATGTTCCATGGATGGGATGTATGAGGACACTTCCCTGCTGCATTCTATTCTGAAGTTCTACTGACCTTTTTATGAAACCACAGAGGAATATGACTGATTTAACAGCCACATAGAGGAACATATCTATAAGGAAAAGTAATACTTAATAAAAACCACCTTATGACATTTGAGAGCAATCAAAATACAGAAAGATAAATTGAGGACAAGGGTATATTGGGAAAGACCCCTGCACACAGGTACATCTTTATTCTGGTCTTGAAGGAGATAATAGGCATATGAAAACTTGATTTATTTTTCTTCTCTTTTTGGAATTGTGAAAGAAGGATGACAGTACATATCCTATATAATAAAAGAGAAACATGCAAATTTCACCGTACGTTCACTCCTGATTGGCTATGCTACCAGCCAATCAGGAGCAGGGGCAGGGCCAAGTGGCATGAGAGCCAGGCACTGGGGGTGGAGATGAAATGGCAGTGGTGGCGAGCACCCAGCCTCCAGGGCTGGGTGGTCACAGGCAGCCAGGGCTGAGCTGAGCAGGGCGATGGCTGGGTGCCCAAGGCCTAAAGCCTCACTAGGCTGGGGGTGAGCTATCAGTTGGACATCCCCTGAGGGCTCCCAGTATGTGAGAGGGGGCAGGTTGGGTTGAGGGACCACCCCCCAGTGCACAAATTTCATGCACTGGGCCCCTAGTATAGATTAGGATGGTCTGTCTGAGGATAATACTAAACATAAGTGTGATTTGGGGCTTAAATTATTTGCTGGAAGCTATTTACAAGGAGGCAGCATGACTAATTGCTTAAATACCTTCTGTGCCAACTTCCAGTCATTTATTACCTGGCACATTGGATCAAGACTGATAGAAATATGGTGTGCTCTATTCTAGTAAGAAGAGACTCAACTATGGAAATAAAATGATCCCTGAAGATGAGGTCTGCTAAGAAAGCATTCCTATGTATCCTGTAGACATGAATAGTCCAGGGATTTAATAGTGGTGGAAAGATATATACTATATAAAATATCAGCAATATATTTTTTAAAAAATCACACATCAAAACATTGAAACCAATATGGATAATAAATACTATATAAATACCATATCTTCCCTATAGGTCTCCCACCTCACTTTCTGATAAATATATTTACACTGGAGGCCTGGTGCACGAATTCATGCACCAGTGGGGTCTCTTGGTCTGGCCTGTGGTATTGGGCCAAAACCAGCTCTCTGACATACCCTACAGGGTCCCATATTGTGAGAGGGCATAGGCCAGGCCAAGGGACCCCACCAGTGCATGATCAGGGCTGGGGAGGGGTGTAGGAGTTTGGCTACCCAGGAGAGATCACAGAAGGCCTCCAAGGGCATGTCCGAGTTGTCCTGTTCAATCTGATCAGTCAGACCCCAGCAGTAAGCTAACCTACCAAACAGAACATCTGACTCCTGGTAGTCAGTGTACAATATAGCAAGTGGTTGAGTGGCATTAGCATATCATTAACATATTATGCTTTGATTGGTTGAACAGACAACTGGACACTTAGCATATTAGGCTTTTATTATATAAGATTGTGATCCAGTGTTCCTAATTTTTCTGAAGTGAGATACTGAAATATTCCTTTAATAATTTTTCTAAAAATCCAAATAAATGGGATAAGCATGAATTCCAAACACTCAGATCTTCCAAGATAGCTCATAAACTAAAATATAAATTATAAGGTATATTAGGAAGTACTGGGGGCACAAATTGACATATAGTAAAAAGTCAAATCATGGGCATCAGCTGTGATATACAATTAGATAATATAAGCTTCACTTGATAGGAGAAGTAAATACTATTAAATATCAAAAGAATGAGAAATTATGTACTCGTGGGTATGTTTATGTGTGAGCATAATAGCAAGAGCAAGCAGGGGGCAGTCGTCACTAATGCAAAGTGCAGTGAAGGAAGATTTGGTAAGAGCATATTGTGTATTATTTTATCTATACCTATTCAAATCAACATCAAGATAGGTAAAAACTTTTGCTAGTCATTTGTAGGAGAGGAGAAAGCAATGTCAACATTTTAAAAATATATATTTTTTATTGATTTTTTTAAAGAGAGAGAGGGAGAGAGAGAGAATTATCAATGATGAGAGAGGATTACTCATGGGCTGCCTCCTATATAACCCCTCTGGGGATCAAGCCAGCAATCTAGGCATATGTCCTTGACCTTAATCAAACCTGTGACCTTTCAGACTGTAAGCCAATGCTCTGTCCACTAAGCCAAACAAGGCAGGCAAAAGTCAACATTTTAAGACCATTGAGAAGAGTGGGGACCCAGGAAGATGTGCTTGGTACTTACATTCTGAGGAGAAGAAAAGAAGGAAGGTAGCAGGAAAGGAGGAGACTGCTTTCCCTCAGAGCAACTCCAATTCTGCTATTCCAGGAGAGTGAGAACCTGCTCCCTGTTCTTGGCAACAACCTGAGGCTGAGGCAAGACCTCGGAGGAGCTGGGCACATGATGCCTGAGGAAGTGCCTCAACACCCTTGGCGCCATGCTTGGCACAGAAGCCACAGGGCAGAGATCATCACCTGACCTGAAGCTATGTTCTTCTTGGCAGCCACCAGACAACAGAGGAATGGAGGCTTACCTAGTGTCTTGATCTGCGGATCAAACCTCCAAACTCTACTCCAACCTGCTGAAGGTGATAATGTGTAAGCTCTCAGGTGCCCATCTTATAAGCCCAGGGTAACAAAGGACCAGCCCACCTGTTTCTAGATATTTCTTATGTCTTCAGTCAAAATCTACTTAAATAAATACTACTCCTCAAGGTGTGAAGCCCACCCAGGTCAGGCACCTTGTAGGATACAAAGGTGTTTTTTCTTTTCTAAGGGTCATGCTCTTACCAGTCAGATGATTACCCAACCAGGTATCTTTCATAAAAGCCAAGTTATGTAATGTGAACCTTGAGAATGATTGAGCTAGTGTTTCCTTCAACCAAGAAGGAAAAGGCTCAGAAATGATACTAAGCTGATTTATGGAGAGTAAACCATCTGAGTTTATAGACAAAGATTTATACTTGCTACAAAAGTATAAATCTTTTATCCTGTGTATCTTGGAGAGCACAAAATCCTGAGATAGATTCCTGGTTCTGACCCCAACTCCACCATTAACCAGCCACGTGTGACCTTAGCAAGTCTCTTAACCTCACTAACCCCAGCTTCTTTTTCTATAAAACTGGTGTTAATATCAGTACCACTTTCAAATCATCTGTATCTTTGGCATAGAACAAAAGCTCAATAATTATCAGCTATTATTATTATTAATTATTATTATTTAGTTCTTTCTTATAACTATCCCAATTGTTACCTAGCTGCGAGGTAGATATCTATGTCTAAAAATATATTTTAATTCACAGCCCTTGCTATTCATGAATATGTTTTCACCATAGGCTTAAGAAGTAAAAAATTTTTATTTAAAAATCTACTTTTTGTGCCCCCAGGAGACTACTAAATTGCATGTGAAACAAAACACCATTAAGAAGATGTTCCTGGGGTGGGGGAGGATTTTTTTCCCTAGATCTTAAGTAGTTAATTGCTTGAATCCTGATAGGGGCAGTGTCTACCCACTGCCAGGTAAGAATGCCAATTATAAATTTAGGAAGTCCAACCTGATCTGTATTCTCCCAACAAATGGAAGTTAGCCAAATTTCTGATCTCCAAGGATCAAATGGGCTCATCAGGGTCTTGGAACACATGACAGATAGTGGAAGGGAGAAGGAGAATTCTTTCTTATAAATTTCAAGCTGGAGTGCTCTGAAATTAGCCAACTTTAATTATGTGGAAATTCAGTGTTCGGTTTAGGGCAGGAGTCTATGAACTTTTATCCCTAAGTTATACTGGGAGAACTATTTATATTACTGTATCCTTAAATTGTTATGAAAATAGGGAATGGTTGTGAATGAAATAAACTGTGAATGAAATAAACTGTGTAAAGAATTGTCTGAGCTAAAGGGAGGGACTGCAGACTGTCCTCAGTATACCACAGTCCTAATTTCTAAATAAGTGGGAACCTAATGGCCTCTGTGCCTGGTGACTGACTTTCCTGAGTAGATGTGATGCATGTAGACAGAGTTGGGGAGTGCGCACACCCCGTCCATGTTACGGGTCATGCCAGATGTTCATTGATGTATCTTAATTTATGGCTTTTTTTTAACCTTATTTCTGCTCCAAACACTCAAACTATGAGTCCACCAACTCTGCTTGCACAAGTGGGACCCTCTTAATGTATTCCCCACCTTCTACGTTTTTGCCTCTGCGTGGGTATTGACTCTCAGGTTCTCCCACCTGGTGCCTGTTGAAAGTATCAGGGTTTGATGTCTCAGAGTTTTGACCTACTGGGCTGTGTAAGCTCTCAGGTGCCCATTTTATAAGCCCAGGGTAACAAAGGACCAGCCTACCTGCTTCTAGATATTTCTTATGTCTTCAGTCAAAATCTACTTAAATAAATACTACCCCTCAAGGTGTGAAGCCCACCCAGGTCAGGCACCTTGCACCTTGTACAAAGGTGTTTTTTCTTTTCTAAGGGTCATGCCCTTACCAGTCAGATGATTACCCAACCAGGTATCTTTCATAAAAGCCAAGTTATGTAATGTGAACCTTCAAATAGCATTTTTTGTGAGACTGTATTTGTGAGATGTTGAATCTGTGTCTTAGGTTCCCTCAGGGAAATATAGCAAGGAGACAGCAACTGAGTGGTACTCAGGGATTTTAATCTTTGGAATTATGTGAAAATAAAATATTATATATGGATAAATCCATAATATAACCTTGAAATATGCTCATGGAAGGGGCATGACATTTGTTTCCTGTAGCTGCCATAACAAATTACCACAAAATGGGAGGCTTAAAACAACACAAATTTATTCTTTTTTAATTACTGAGGGCAAAAATCTAAAAGAAGTGTTGTTGGATACACAAAGTATCAGTGGAGCTGTGCTCCATCCCAGGGTTCTAGGAGCAAATTGGTTCCTTGCCTATTCAAATATCTAGGGACTACCAACATTCCTTGGCTTGTGGGTGCTTTACTCTAACCTCTGCCTTGGAGTCACCTGGCTTTCTTCTCTGGTGTCTGTGTGTAGAATCTCCCTCTGCCTATCTCAGCTAAAAAAATATGTGAATACACTTAGGGCCCACCTGGACAATCCAGGATAAACTCTCCATTTCAAGAACCCAACTTAGTCATATCTACAAAGTCTCTATTTTGTTATATAAGGTAGCAGTCCCAGGTCCCAGGAAGAAAGATGTGTCTTTTAAAAGGTTATTTTCAAGCCTACCTCAGGGCTTATCTATATTAAGATTATCTTGAATTTCTCCGCAGTTACTTAATAGGGTGTTATTGACCCAAAGGGGTTCTGGCCTTCCCTAATGCCTCTGTCCCATTTAGACTTTGTGCCTAACTCTAGAAACCAATACTGACCTTCCCACCCCTCCCCCCTCGGCCCCCACCAAATTAGTCACCTGTCTGGCAAAGTCCTCTTCTCAAAAAAAAATATTTTCAGTTCTTACCAACTAACTTTATTTTAAAATTTAGAGAAATTGGTCAGAGCTTTTTGCATACTGTCTGTGGTTGTGCATGAGAAACCAGCACAGAGCTTCGTAAAGGGATAACCATTTGGAAACGCTTTCAGAAACCCAAATACAAATTCTCAGGATTGTTTGACATGAATTTCACCCATCACCAATGTCCACTTATGTCTTTGTTCCTTATTTTCCTCATTTTAATGTATCCATTTTACAATATTAATAAGATGCCCAAGCTGTGAATTTCAGGATCATTATTATACTTCTTCGGAAGTTAAAGCCCTCCTTTTTGACCTATGCTTTCTAATACCACGTAAGATATGCCATAATTGCCCACAAAGGCACAGTATGTTAGGTCTTATTGCCCAAATGAAACTCACTTCCACAGTAGGACAAGAAGCAAGGGGTAGATCTCCTGCTATTTACATCAGCACTTTTCCTCAGGAAATGCTGAATCTTGGCACTAAAAGAAAGTGTAAAAATGATAAATTTATTCCTCAGTGTGGACCAGTGAACTCACAAGACTGCAATTCCTATATTAATGGATATTAGGATATAACATCTTTTAATTTGGAGCCTCATTGCATAGTATAAATAAAAAAGCCCCAGCTATATCAACTTTAATTGCCTTTAGACAGAATGCTGATTACCTACTGAGGTCTTGCCATGTTTTTCCAGGGAGCTAGCATTTTGTTCCCTGCTTTGAAAGCAAAATTGGAAAATATTATATTATTATTATTAGAGAGGGTGGAACTGTATATCTGCAGTCCTTCCTGCTAATATCACAATTGAACAAAATGTGTGTACAAAGACATGAAGGGATTGTCAAGATGATGACTTCATGTGTGTGTGTGGAATTTAGAGAGTCATATACATTCACCTTCCTAAATGTAAGGAGTCTTCTAGCCACTTCTACTTAGTGTTCTTGTTAGCAAGAGTTTCAAAACAGCCCACAGTTTTCATTCTCAGCCTGGCAGAGATCCAGAAAGAGAGGCTCATATTCAAAGTAATGATTGCTGAGTCTTATAGTATCCCTTGGTACAACTGATTAAAGCAAGTAATCAATACCAAACTTTGAGAAAAAACTAGTGTGGGCATGTTACAGATGACATCCCATGAATAAATAACTCTGATAATGGCATTTATCTTACAATCAAGCTCATCTATAATTTAGCAAATATAATATCCATTAAAAGAACACCTAGGATGATCACTGCTAAAATAAAGAGTTAATTCTGGGAAGTGGCTCAAATAAGATAGGGAAAGTAAAGTGGTTAATCACTATAAAAATAAATGTACAGCAGCTTCCACATTACATTCTTCCCTGCTGTGAGACTGTCCTTCGATAGCATTTCAAATTGTACTTATTTGATTCAACTTCAGCCCAAAGAAGCTTTCAAAAAAGGAATTTTTTCTTTTTCTTGTAGGAATCAAACCTGTATAATAGGAAAATATAATTCACTGTGTTAAATAAGCTGATTCACTGATGACCAAGTATAAAAGAGTATAAATAACATCTTCTTGGGACTGAAATACTTTTGTAATATAAATTAAGCACAAAGTACTCTCCATTCTTCCTGATATATCATTGTGCCTGGCATCTCATGTGTAATAGTATCTCATTCTCATGGTTCCAAATGGGCAAGAGAAATGAGAACCTATCCCAGGATGAGAATAATGACAAGTGTACACTGGAAAGGCAGGCAGAGTGATCAAGGTCCAAACTATCCACCGAAGCTGGTGTTCCTGCTTTACCACTAAAGAAGTTAGGCACAAGGGTATCAAAGAGATTTGAGCAAGTCATGCTGTGGGTCCAGTTTACTTTGAGGTGCCTTGGACATTTCTAATTGTTGATGAGGTAAAGCAAGTCATAGGCCGTGCATTTGAGTGTGGGAAGCTTGATTATTACAGGGTTTTAAAAAATGACATCCTTGTCAGAGTATCGACTGCAGCAGGTTTTGCCTCACTCATTGATCTGTCAGTAGATTTCTTTGGTCACTTTTGCGTCACTTGGATAAGGTTAGAGCATGTGAAAATCAGCGTTGAACATTATCATCTCCAAAAACTTATTTGAGGGAAAATAATGTCTTTCAAATAATGCCCATGGTTATACTGAGTCAGTAATCCTATATAATAATCATATTTAATAAAAGGCTATTGAAGGGCAGAACAACCAGTTGCTGTTACACACACTGACCACTAGGGAGCAGGTGCTCAACACAGGAGCTGCCCCCTGGTAGTCAGTGCGCTCCCACAGGGGGAGGCCACTCACCAGAACCGGGCTCACAGGTGATAGAGCGCAGTGGTGGTGGCAGGAACCGCTCCTGCCTCAGGCAGCAGTGGTAAGGATGTCCGACAGGGAGCAGACCTAAGCTGTCAGTCAGACATCTCCCACAGCTCCCCAACTGTGAGAGGGCATAGGCAGGGCTGAGGGACACCCTCCCCAAGTGTAAGAATTTTGTGCACTGGGCCTCTAGTTGTTGTATAAAATAAAACTGAGTATGTTTCTAATGTTTTCTAGAGATACTGTAAGTACTATTTGCTAGTATTTATAGTCTGCAATCAAACAGCAGTTAAGGCCATAAGTCATTACCCTGAATATACTATGTTTGTTTCATGAAAGTCTGAGCTTTCAACCCCAAATCAACAAATCAATCCACTTCTTATTGAGCCTGTCACAATCCTATCCTTGAGTATGACCACATTTATTACCATTGTCAACTGCCTCATGTGAAAGAACAGAAAAGAAGGATAGGGAATGTAAATATAAATTATAAAGCAGAGATTTGGGGGGACAGCCAGGCTGAGGGGAGAGGGAACACAACATGGGGACTTTCACCTCAGGGTCACATATTTGATGGCCTGTGTACTGATGTAGTAATTGAGTTTTTATGTCACCAAGAATCCAGCCATTAACTGTCACCAGAGCCAAGAGGCTTGACACAAGGGCAAAGTGCTCAGAGGAGTTGGAGGCTGAACTTTCAGCCTTTGGACTGATCCCTAAAACACTTGGGCCTTTCTTAGGACAAGCCTGCTTCTCTAGGAGCCCATATCTTCTAAGGGATGCTGGCAATACTGTAGATGGGGAGCTACTAGCTTGCTTATGGAAGAAGGCCTGTAGCACTTTTTACCTGACAGACTTGAGGAAACCCTATAAATGCTTCCAAAATAAGAAACCACTGTCTGGCCAATGATGCACAGTGGTTGGGCATCAAACCTTGCACCAAGAGGTCACTGGTTCAGTTTCTGATCAGGACACATGGCTTGGTTTCAGGCTCATTCCCCCTGTATCAGTCCTGTGGGAAGCAGCTCCCTCTTTCTTCCTCTATCCCTAAAACCAATAAAAATATTTAAAATATATACTAAAAATAACATAAGAAACCACTGCTTTCACTGTCCCAGGAAAAGCGCCACCTTCCAGGAGTGATGCCACCAGAAAACAGGGAAAGGAAATTTCTAAATGCAGGAGCTAACAACTGTAACTGAGATAACAACCTGGAGAGTAGTAAGCAATATTTATAAAGACTCATTGCTAGAAACTCTTCAAAATTTGGAGCTTTTCTTGGATGTTTAAAAGAAATAATCATTTTAGGGATATCTTCTTCATATTTAAGATATTTAAAAGACCATGAAAAAGTAAGTCAAGGCCTCTAATGAGACCTTTGCTGTAGATGCAAAAACATAACTTTTATTTTCATCATCTTTATTTAAAAACAAACTCTAATATGAACATAGGGTTTGACGAGGTAAACTAGAGGTCCAGTGCATGAAATTTGTGCATGGGGGGTGTCCCTCAGCCCAGCCTGAAACCTTCTCCATCAGAAACCCCCGAGGGATGTCCAACTGCCCATCTAAGCATGATTCTACTGGGATCGGGCTTAAGTGGGTAGTCAGACATCCCTCTCACAATCCAGGACTGCTGGCACCCAATTGCTTGCCTGCCTACCTTCCTAATTGCCCCTAAGTGCTTCTGTCTGCCAGTCTGATCAACCCCTAACCACTCCCTTGCCAGCCTGATTGATGCCTAACTGCTCCCCTGGCAGCCTGTTTGCCCCTAAATGCCCTACTCTGCAGGCCTGGCCACCCCTAACAGCCCTTCCCTGCTGGCCTCATCCCCCCCAACTGCCCTCCCCTGCAGGCCTAGTCTTCCCCAACTGCTCTCCCCTGCAGGCATGGATCCCCCCAACTATCCTTCCCTGCAGGCCTGATCACCCCCAACTTCCCTCCTCTGCTAGCCTGCTCATCCCTAACTGCCCTCCCCTGCAGGCTTGATTACTCTCAATTGCCCTCCCTTCCAGGCCTGGTCGCTCCCAACTGCCCTCTCCTGCTGGCCTGATCACTCACAACTGCCCTCCCTTGCAGACATGGTCCGTCCTAACTGCCCTCCCCTCCTGGCCATCTTGTGGCAGCCATCTTGTGTCCACATGGGGGCAGCCATCTTGTGTGTTGGAGTGATGGTCAATTTGCATATTACTATTTTATTTGATAGGATTACCCCATAAGAGGACATCAAGCACCAAAATGGACAATACTGGAACACAACAGATAGACAGAATATGTCATTAAGGAATTGCATTCAGACAGGTGCTTCCAGAATCCTCTATCTTACTCACTTTTTATTCTTTTTTCATCCTTAATAGTCCCAAATTTAACATGGCTAAGGAATTTACTATTTTATGTTTTAAGTTGTTTTGATAATATTGGTTTAAAAATCTCAAATGAATTAGAAAAAATATACTCAGCAAGAACTTGAACTGAGTAGTTTTGTTTGGAAAATTTCATCTGTACTTACTTTTGCATCAATGTGATTCTAATCATTACACTTATAGCACTCTGTCCAAGGCTAATTACCCTTTGCTATATAAAAATTCAAACATTGTTTATGTACTTATAAAGAAAAAAAAACCCAACATCTCAAGTATTTTACTCTTACAAAAAGCACCTTGCTGTAATTTCCTCAAGAGAACAAATGGAGAGAGAGTTTTGGTATTTAATGAAAATTATATTGGAGAGAGAAAGCTAAGTTGCTGCTGGGTTTGTAGGATGTTAGCACTGGGCATTTGTTTTCTCTGTGCCTCAGCTTCTCCATTAGTCACTGAGGATTCACTGCTTTACCAGAACATGTGGGGACTAGTGGACAGGTACATAGCCTGAAAGATACACAGGCTAATCTCTCTGTAACTCAGCTTCAGACAGGCTATTATTAGGGAACTGTGTTTTTCTTGGAGCTAATTTAAAATGAACTATAAAGATTTATACATGATTCAGAATGAACAGAGAATATGATTCAATGCATCAAAAGTGAGCTTTATGAAAAGACCAAAGAAACTGGAGGTATTTGGGTGCTGGAAAGAAGATTAAGTAAACTGAGCTAAGCCTGGGAGTGAGTAGCATCCACAAACAATGTGCATAATGTTACACACAAAAATTCAAAATGCATAAACACTCATTTTAAAAGTCACCTTAAGAACATGCATAAACACTCACTTTAAAATTACCTTAAGTACCTGATCGCAATTGAACAGAGACTTTGAGCCATTTGAATAGCTTATCCATATTCACAATGTTAATTAAATGGCACAGCTAAGATACTGATGCAAGTTCTATCTGACCCCAAAAACCATGGTCTTTCACCAGGTAGCAAGGATTAATGGAGGTAAAACACATAAAGCACCTATGTGTTATGGGATCTGGCACCTAGTTAATGGTTCAGTTGTTGTGACTATGTTTTGGAGTGCTACCATTTGTTAACTCCTTTAGTTTGAGCCAGCACTTTTCAACTGGTGTGCTGCGAAAGTTTTTAAAACATGCACTACCAGGGGCACTGACATCTTTTCCCTTAAATTATCAAGTAAATAAATGACAACAGCCAACACAATAATAGCCATCCGATTTGAATTAATCAAAATTATACCTATTTTGTTTTGATCAATCAGCAAAAAAGATAACATAATATATCTTATGTAATAAAGAGATAATATGAAAATTGACCATCACTCCAACATACAAGATGGCTGCCTATATGTGGTCAAAGATGGCTGCCCCCATGTGGATACAAGATGGCCTCCACAAGATGGCCAGCAGGGGAGAGCAGTTTTGGTTGATCAGGCCAGCAGGGGAGGGCATTTGGGAGGGACCAGGCCTGCAAGGGAGGGCAGTTGGGATGACCAGACCTGCAGGAGAGGGCAACTGGGAGGGAACCTAAACCGGCAGGGGAAGGCAGTTGGGATGACCAGGCATGCAGGGGAGGGCAGTTAGGGGACTCAGTCCTACAGGGAAGGGCAGTTGGTAGTGACCAGGATTTCAGGGGAGGGCAGTTGGGGGCAACCAGGCTGGCAGGGGAGGGCAGTTGGGGAGTCCAGGCCTGCAGGGTGGAACAGTTGGGAGCAACCAAGCCTGCAAGGGAGGGCAGTTGGGGGTGACCAGGCCAGCAGGGGACTACAATTAGGGGCAATTGGGCCAGCAGGAGAGCAGTTAGGTGTCAATTAGGCTGGCAGGGGAATAGATGGGGGGTTATCAGGCTGGCAGGCAGAAATAGTTAGGAGCAATCAGGTAGGCAGGCAAGAAAGCATTTGGGAGCCAGCAGTCCTGGATTGTGAGAGGGATTTCTGACTGCCCTCAAGGGATCCCAGATTGGACAGGGTGCAGGCTGGGCTGAGGGACACATTTGCCCCCCTCTCCCTGACAAATTTCATGCACTGGGCCTCTAGTATATATGTAGAGGCCCACTGCATGAAATTCATGCATGGGGTGGTGACATGTCCTCTCAGCCCAGCCTGCTGCACTCTCTCCAATCTGGGAACCCTTGGGAGATGTCCATCTTAGACCTGATCCCCAGAATCGGACCAAAATTGGCAGCCGGACATCCCTCTCACAATCCTGGACAGCTGGCTCCTAATTGCTCAACTTCTTGCCTGCCTGGTTTCCCCTAACTGCCCCCAACCCCTGCTGGCATGATCATCTCTCATTGCCTCTGCATACTAGCCTGATAACCCTTAACTGCCCCCCTGCTGGCCTGGTTACCCATAACTGCCCCACTGCCAGCCTTGTCACCCCTAACTGTGTCCTCCCTGCTGGTCTGGTTACTCCTAACTGTCCCCCACATCAGCCTGGTCACCCATTACTGCCCTCACTTCTGGCCTCATCACCTCTAACTGCCTCTTTCTGCCAGCCTAATAGCCCGCAACTGCACCCCCTTGCCGGCCTGGTCACCCCTAACTGCACCCCCCCTGCTGGCCTGATCACCCCTCACAGCCCCACTGCCAGGTCCCTAACTAACCCTCCTGCCAGCCTGGTCTCCCCAGAAAGCCTGCTTGTTCAGTCATTTGATTGTCCCTCATTAACACCCCTGCAGGCCTGCCAGCCATCTTGTGAGGGCATGATGGTCAATTTGCATATTGCCTCTTTATTATGTAGGGTATTATATATATATAATTGGACCTAAATCAGCAGTGGGACATCCTTCTCACAATCCTGGACAGCTGGCTCCTAATTGCTCAACTTCTTGCCTGTCTGGTTGCCCCTAACTGCCACCACCCCCCTGTGTGCATACACACACACATACATACACACACACACACACACACAAACACACAAATACTGAGTGGCCAGATTATTAAAACCACCTGACTTTTGTAAGCAAATTAGCCATACACTGTATCATATGGGATGTGGAAGCCAAAGGCCTGTTCAAACACCTTTGGTGTCTGCAGTTTCCAAGATAAAACATCTCCAATTCACAAAGGAACACAAGGATTGGACAGTTGAGGATTGGAAAAAAAGTCATGTGGTCCAATGAATCATGTTTCCAGTTGCATCATGCACATGGTAGAGTGAGAATTTCATGGAAACAACATGAAAGCATGCACTCCACATGCATGAGTATAAACCTTCAAGTTGGTAGGGGCAGTATTATGGGTTGGGGCATGTTTTCCTGGCATGACTTGGGCCTTTTAATTCGTGTGGAACAATATCTGAATAGCACAACATATCTAAGTATCTTTGCTGATCAAGTTCATCCTATCCTGTTGATGGCATATCCCAATGGAGATGGCTTCTTCCCACAAGACAATGCGCCATGCCACAGTGCTCATATTGTGCAGAAGTGGTTTCAAGAACACGAGGGAGACTTTACCTTGCCTAGTTGACCCCCACAATCACCAGATCTTAATCCAATTGAGCATTTGTGGGACGAAGTTAAAAGAGCCATCAGGCAGCTGGTTCCACAACCCTCAAATCTCACAGAACTGGACAGTGCTATTCATCAGGCATGGTGTCAGATTCTTCACATCACCCTTCAACGTCTTTTGGGGTCAATGCCAAGAAGAATCGCCACAGTATTGAAGGCAAAAGATGTCCCAACAAAGTAGTGATGGGGTGGTATTAATAATCGGTCACTCAGTGTGTGCATGTGTGCGTGCGTGCGTGAGTGTGTGTGTGTCTGTGTGTCTGTGTGAGAGAGAGAGAGTGTGTGTGTGTGTGTGTGTGTGAGTGTGTGTGTGTGTCTGTGTGTCTGTGTGTGAGAGTATGTGTGTGTGTGTGTGTGTTTGTGTGTGTGTGTACACACACATACACACACACACACAATTAGGAAGGGACCAGGCCTACAAAAGAGGGCAGTTGTGGGCAATCAGGTCAGCAGGGGAGGGCAGTTGGGAGAGGCTATATAGTATATATTGTGGCGCAGAATTTTAGTAATTATTTTATGTGTGCCATGAGATTAGAAAGATTGAAAATTGTTGGTTTCAGCCATTATTTTTGCTAGTTATCTGCTCACTTCACCAGCCTTCCTGAACTTAAATGAAGCTAGTAGTTAAAAAATTCAGCAAATTAGAACAATCACTGTGGATTATTGTGAAACAGTTTGCAGCAAGACTTTTCAAACAGATTGCTCTAATGACTTAAACTGTTGTTGTCACAGTCCCTTCCTCCTGTCCTGTTTCCATTACATCTGTCACTATGCGTTTAGCTATTGTGTCAAATACAATCATTTTCTGAGTATTTTAATAGTATACTATGAATATCATTGCATTATAAAGAATTTGCACTTTTATTTTTTATAGGTAACTTTTTAAAGGTTGCTGTATGTATGTATATATGTTTATGACTCTGTGTATAGGCATACCTCATGTTGTTGCATTTTGCTTTATTGTGCTTTACAGATATTGATTTTTTTACATATTGAAGGAGCCTTAAGATGTGACTAAAATGCTTCAATTTAATGTTAAAACTTTAACAGATGAGGACTTGCTTCTCATGGATGAGCAAAGAAATTAGTATCTTGAGATGGAATCTACTCTTGATGAAGAGGCGGTGAGGACTGTTAAAATGACAACAAATAATGTATATCTTATCTAATAAAAGAGTAATATGAAAATTTGACTGTACCTTCACCACATCCACAAGCCACATCCACAGTCACACCCACAGCCAATCAGGAGCAAATTATGCAAATAAATCCCAACCAAGATGGCTGCTGCCACTGAGAGCAGGAGGAAGGCTTGAGTTTCCCTGGAAATAGAGGAAGCCAAGCTTTCTGCCTCCCTAGGCCTCCACTCAATGTTACAAAGTTTCAATTATAAAAGATACAGAAATGGTGGCATCCACTGAGATGGAGAGAGCAGAGGCTTGGGTTTCCCTGACAATGGAGGAAGCCAAGCTTTCAGTCTGCTGATGCTGGCTTAGGGTTATACTCTAGGCTACAAAGTTTTAAACAGAAATGGCTGCCACCCCAGAGCGAGCAGAAGGCTTGGCTCCACTCCAGGCTACAAAGTTACAATTTAGACATAGTTTAATCCCAGATCCTAGGGCCTTTGCTTGGGTCGCTGTGGGATGTGGCTGGCCTGCAAACCTCTACAGGCCCCTCGCCCAGGCTGCCCCTCACCCCAAGGGAACCCTCAACCTGATCTGGGACACTCTTTAGGGCAAACCAGCTGGTCCATACCCACTCACCAGGCCTCTAACCTATCTAATAAAAGAGAAATACAGAGATTGACCATCACTAACACACAAGAGGGCTGCCTCCATGTAGTCAAAGATCCTGCTCCCATGTGGACACAAGATGGCCACCACAAGATGGCCAGCAGGGGAGGGCCTTTGTTGGTTCCATGCTCTGCAAGGGAGGGCAGTTGGGGGAGATCAAGCCTGCAAGGGAGAACAGTTAGGGGTGACTAGGCCAGCAGAGGAGGGAAGTTGGGGGCAAATAGGCTGGCAGGGGAGCAGTTAAAAATGAATTAGACTGGCAGAGTAGTGGTTAGTGGGTGAAGCGGTTAGGGGCAATCAGGAAGCCAGGCAGGTGAGCAGTCTGGAGCCAGCAGTCCTGGATTGTGAGAAGGATGTCTGATTGCCTGTTTAGGCCTGATCCTACCAGGAAAGGGCCTAGATGGGCATTGGGACATACCTCAAGGGGTCCCAAATTAGAGAGGGTGTGGGCTGGGCTAAGGAACATCCCCAGGCCCCCGTGCACAAGTTTTGTGCACCGGGCCTCTAGTTATTATATAAACTTAGTGGATAAAGCAGGGATTTAGAAGGTTGGCTCCAATTTTGAAAGAACTTTTATTGTAGGTAAATTGCTATCAAACATAATCACATGCTATATAGAGAGAAATTATTATGCAATGATAAATCCACTGCAACAAACTTCATTGTTGTCTTATTTTAAGAAATTGTCACAGCTACCGCAATTTTCATTAACCACCATCCTGATCAGTCAGCACCATCAACACTGAAGCAAGACTCTCCCTTAGCAAAAGGATCATGACTTACTGAAGGCTCAGCTATTGGTTAGCATTTTTTTCAACAATAAAGTCTTTTAAATTAAGGTACATTGTCTTTTTAGATATAATGCTGATTACACACTTAATAGACTACAAGACAGCAAAAACATAACTTTTATGTGCACTGGGAAACAAAAATTCCTGTGTGTTGTTTTACTGTAATACTAGAGGCCTGGTGCATGAAATTTGCACACAGGAGTGTGTGTCCCTCAGTGCAGCCCACACCCTTTCCAATTTGGGACCCCTTGAGGGATGTCTGACTGCCTGTTTAAGCCTGATCCTACCAGGATTGGGCCTAAACGGGCAGTTGGACATCTCTTTCACAATCCAGGATGGCTGGCTCCCAACTGCTCACCTGCCCACTTTCCTGATTGCCCCTAACCACTTCTGCCTGTCAGCCTTATCACCCCCCTTATGACTCCCTGCCAGCCTGATTGATGCCTAACTGCTCCCCTACCAACCTGTTTGCCCCTAACTGCCCCCCTCTGCAGGCCTGGTTCCTCCCCAACTGCCCTTCTGTGAAGGCCCAGTTGCCTCCAACTTCCCTCCTCTGCCAGCCTTGTCACCCCTAATTGCCCTCTTCTGCATTCTTGATCTCTCCCAACTTTCCTCTCCTGCAGGCCTGGGTCTCCTCTCAACTCCCCTCCTCTGCTGGCCATCTTGAGGCAGCCATATTTTATCCACATGTGGGCAGCCATATTGTGTGTTGGAGTGATGCTCAATTTGCATATTACTCTTTTATTAGATAGGATAAAGGCCTGGTGCACAGCTGGGGGCCAGCTGGTTTGCCCTGATGAGTGTCCCGGATCAGGGTGGGGGTTCCCTTGGGGAGTGAGGCCATCTGGGAGAGGGGCCTGTGGTGGTTTGAGGGCTGAACCCGCCCTCCCACAACCCAAATGGAGGCCCTGGTATATGGGATTTATTTCTCTTCTATAATTAAAACTTTATAGTCTTGAGTAGAGACAAGCCTCCTGCTTGCTCCGTGGCCCCAACCATTTTTGTTGGGATTTATTTATCTTCTATAACTGAAACTTTGTATTGGAGGCCAAGATAGGACAGGGCTGTGAGAGCTTGGCTTTCTCCATCACTGGGGCATCTCAAGCTTCCTGCTCTCTCCAACCCATGGCTGCTGCCATTTTTGTTTGGATTTATTCATCTTCTATAGTTGAGTGGAGGCCTTGGCAGGCCAGGGTATGCAGGAAACTTGGCTTCCTCTTTTACTGGGGAAACCCACGCCTCCTGCTTGCTCTGTAGCTGTATCCACCTTGGTCTGGTTAATTTGCATACTCACTTCTGCTTGGCTGGTGGGCATGGCTTGTGGGTGTAGTGGAGTGATGGTTAATTTGCATATTAATCTTTTATTAGATAGGATTTATTTTATGTGATGGTCTGAAACCAAACCCATAATATTTCCAAAGTGTGCTTTTATAGGAATACATACATATATTTTATTTTTGCTGGAATATTCTACAGGAAACATGTAAACCAGAGTACTCTAATTATAAATTACAAAAAAAAAAGCCTGTGTGAACCATATACAAGATCTTCAAATGTCCAGAGACCTTTTGTCTTCTCCATTTTCTGTCACTATACCCATGTTTAGCATTGGATGAGATTTCAGTGATTCAGCAGATAAAATCAGACAGCAAGAGTAATTGTTTTCAAAGTTAAGACCTCTTAGGAAGTAAAGATAAGACAGTTTCTTCTTTGACCATGATAGTCAAATTGTAATATTCAGTAAGCAGGAGAGCCAGAAAGAAGATGCTGAAAGATCATGAGACAGTTTGTTATCCTAGGTGCCAGCAGTAAAGAAATGAAGTCAAAGAAGTTAAGGAACTTGTCACTGAAAGCTGAAAATGTTCTTCTAAATTCAGCACTTCTACAGCTCTGTTTTAAGTCTACTTTGGTGAATTTCATTCTGTTGAAAACTGCCAATATCCAAAAATATACCAACAACAAATATACATAATTAGGAAGAGAATAACACAACACTCAACTATTTTAGGCATTCTCCTTTTTCATGTCACATCTTCCTCACACCTAACTCCCCACTTCCACATCTATGCAGTGGCTAAGTCTATAAGGTTACAACACAGGACAATTTGTTTAATCAATTAGGTCAATCAACTTGTAAGCTCCCTGAGAACTAACACATTGATTGAATTCACTTGTAAATCAAGTCAAAATGTTCAAATACGTATGCCTTCTTATAGGCTCTGAGTCTTTGTAGACTAATGTCAAGACTGTATTCCAATTTTAGTGCTTCTAAATGAAGGTTGGTGCTCTTTGAACATTAAGTGATAATTATTGAGATTGTTGTAATTATGATTTGCACAGCTTAAAAGTTATGAGAAGATCATTTGATTAGCTAAATAGTGTTTCTCTTCTATATGCTTACATTTACCAAGCAAAAATAGAGAGCTTTGAAAGTACCTATTATTTTTTGGGATTCCAGGAACATGAAGTGCTGTGTGTCACAAGACATTCTTGGCAAAAGTAGTATGAAAACCAAAAAAGTAAAAAATAAAAAGATCCATATGGTACACAACTTCTCTCAAATGAAAAATAAGGCTTCCCAAGGAAAAATCCTTGGGGGATTCTAAAGTCAAATTTCAAGGCACAAATGTGCTATTTTAATTTTGGCCTTAAAACTTCCTTTCCTGGAATGGTCTCAATATTGCAATCTCTGCTCAACAGTACACGCTAAACTAAAAATTCTCTTTGTGTTCTGGTTTGTTTTACTTCAGAAAAAGTCATCAGAGCTTTGGATGAGATTTGCAACCCTTCCTACACCAACTATAGAAGCCCATGAAGATGCTATACAGGCAGAATTCTCCATGAGATAAGACTGTTTCTTTTCTTTACTTCTTTCTTTCTTTCCTTCTTTCTTTCTTTCTTTCTTTCTTTCTTTCTTTCTTTCTTTCTTTCTTTCTTTCTTCTTCCTTCCTTCCTTCCTTCCTTCCTTCCTTCCTTCCTTCCTTTCTTTCCTTTCTTTCTTTCTTTCTTTCTTTCTTTCTTTCTTTCTTTCTTTCTTTCTTTCTTTTCTCTCTCTCTCTCTCTCTCTCTCTCTCTCTCTCTCTCTCTCTCTCTCTCTCTCTCTCGCTCTCTTTCTTCCCCTACCTCATTTGATTTAGGTTTAGAGGCATTTCCTGGCTTCCCACCTCTCACAAAGGCCCCTCCCTCACCCTGCTTCCCATCGCTGAGGAACCTGCCTCCACCATGGAGGAGCCCTTGTCCAGCAGCTCAGAGTGGACTTTTGCAGACTTCCCTGCTCCAGGGAAATGTGTGTCTTCTTCCTGATACTTAGTGTGATTGAGACCACGAGGGAGCGTATGGAAAGTGTACATTCAGCTGAGCAATTTGTCAGTCTTCATTACAGCAAGCTGTGTGGCAGCACCACTGGAGAAGAGGGTCAGTGGGGCTTCCAATTAAAACTCCCTATTGAAGATAGATTTATGTTTGGTCCATTTCAAACCACATTGGACTGCAACTTACCATCTAGGTTGTCAAGCTGGAAGCACTTCCCTTTTTGAGTGCAAAGAGTTTAAAAGCCATTAAGTCATTTTTGTTTAAGATGTAAAGGCACAAAAATTAGTGTATGCTTTTTTTGTTTGTTTATTGTTTTTAAAGGAGGGGAGAAAAATCTTTGATCCTGATGTTTTCTGGATACATTTAAACATTTAGAATGTGAGTCAGATTTGCAGGTGTTTTGTCCTATGTATTGGGCATTTCTGCTTTTAATGTGATTTTTATGGAAAATTTGTGGTAAAAGGAAAGAATAGTCCCTCCTAGATGATCCTCAAAATCATACTCGAGGAATTTCTAACAGAGCCCAAGTCTTTTAGGGATGGGTTTTTTTTCTCTGAAAGAGAAATATACTTTCCTGTTTTGTTGTTTTTTTAGTATAAGAAATACATATTTTAATCATCTTGGACATGAAGTCAAATTAATGTTCTGACATTTTGATGATGTAAAAATGATTACTGTTAGGAACAAAAACTCTATTACACTGTGGTTTAAAAAATTAAAGAGAAGGGAAAATAGAAAGGAGGAAAATGTTTAGGGGAGTATCTTGGCAAAACATTTGGGTCTGGAGATAATCTCTGTTTACAATAAATGAGAACTGAAAAAAGGAAACAAAAGCAAAATGGGAGCAATCCCTTGCCAAGAAAGACCCAAATGTTTAAATACAATACAATACAGTACAACACAAATGTTTTAGCTCATTTATCTTTGGTATGATCTGTCTTTAACTTTCCTCTAATCTTAATTCCTTGTTTTTTAGAGGGGGTTCTAGTTGAGATCCTGCTTAGTGAACAATGAAAATTTAAATTTCTTGTCTCTTTTTTATAGCCTTAAGTTTAGTCATCTCTGGGAATCCATTCTTGGCACTTTCTACCCTTTCCCACATGTAACTTGGACAAAATCAATGAAGCTCACTCACTTCATCTATTTAGTTATGTCCATTAACTGTGAAACATAGTGTCCAGACATTCACAATCCCCATCAGGCAACCTCATGATGGGATAGGACACAGTTAATGTCAGGTCAAAAGAGCCTGAACTGTAAGCGATAGCTGGAGATGGGGAGAGCCTGCACCTGCTCCCTGAGCTCAACTCAAGATTCTTGACACTGTCCTTGGTAGGTCCTGGTATACTGCGGAACCCCAGTTTTTACCTTCTAACTACTCTGAAGTAGAAAAAAAACTGGGAGAGCTTCCCACAACCTCAGAGAAACAACCTTAAATGTCATCATGAGAGTTGAGGAATTTCCTTTTTAGAATACGATTTAATCCTGGCAATGCCACTGAGTTTTTCAGCATCCTGTCAAAGTTAAAAATATAATAATAGGAAAATGATAACAGCTAATATTTATTAAACCATCCTTTCCACTTGCCACATACAAGGTTCTGAGCTCTTGACAGACTTGATCTCACTGAATTCCATAGCAGGGACTACATTATAATTATTTTTTAAATGACACAACTAAGGTTTTGAGAGGTCAACTTATTGGCCCCCAGACATAAAATAGCAAAGCTGCGATTTTAACTCTGGAGTCTGATTCCTGAATATTTAGTCTTAACCACACTAAACTAAGTGTAACAGATAGAATGCCTGATTATTCCAAATGTGTCTAATTAAGCCACCATACTGGCATTCTCTGGTTATAGTTTCCTGTTCCCACGGGATGTGTAGTCCATTCTGACTCAAAGAAAAATGACTTTTCAAGCCTTAAAGGAAAAGAGAACATTACATGTAGGCAACTGGAATGCAAGTTTGCAGGGTAGTCAGTCCATTTAGATAGGAGAAAAATTCATTAAAAGAGGAACTTGGGCTCAAGTTTGTCACCATTAAACCTATAAATATAAGAATTCTTGGTCAGAGTAGTGTTAGTGGCTAAGGGCTCCATGTGTGCCAGGGTAACCACTGAGACCTTCCAGTACTGAGTTTTCTGGTGACTCAGAGACAACATAGCTCTAAGATGAGGTACAGGATTGGATTGGTTCAATTTCTTTCTGTAGAATTCTGTTCAGCTTTTCCATCATTTTTGTCTGATGTGTGAGTATTAACCAGAAAGGGTGTTAGGAAACGCTGATTGAAATTAGGTTTGAATATTCTCTGTCACTGATAAAACTCTGTAGACTTTCATCTGACCAGGAACATGGGGAGATCTTGGGGGAGCATGTTTGTATTTGTTTTTAGTCTCAAGTTATCTTTTCCCTTTTTCACATAGAGGGCATTGAATTAGTCAAATCATGGAATGAAACTTAATCAGCAGTGAAAGTGCTTCATCTGAAATGTTTTTTGGGTTTGTCACTAAAGCTTCTCAGAATCTGGAGGATTGCCTGATTCATGGATTAGGAATGGTAAGTGCTTCCTCCAAATAGCCCTTGCTTCTCTCTGGATAGAGGAAGTGAGTCAGACTATCAGAGGTGCCGAAATGAAGTGTGTTGTCCAAGTCACCCTGCAGTATGCAAGGACCCAGGAGAGCAATCGTGTTTATGCCTTATCAGCGCCAGAATCGCTCATCAATCCAGGCTTTCTCACGAATCCAGTGGAGAAACTGCAAGGTTAGCACTGAAACAAAGCAAGAACTCTGAGCTAACAACACTTTCCTCAGTCTTGCCCCTCCTTCCATCCTGGCTGTGGGAGTCAGGAAAGCCAGCATTTTAAAAATGAGGCAGTCTCAGAGGGCTATATAATGAAGCTTTTTAGGGGGGGGGGGCAAGTTAGGTTCACGTTAGCATCTTTCCATGATTCAGAACCTACTTGCGTTTGTTGTCACCTGGGGCTTTTCTTCATAAGGTAAACAAGCGCTTTCCCCACTGCAGTGTGAATTTTAATGTCTTCAAGTGGCCCATGAGAACTGCTGGGGTTTTCTATCTAAGGCATTAAAATTTCTAACTGTGGTCTGTGTTTCTACCACACAAAAAAAAACCTGCTGAGAGAGTTTAAACTGCTGAGGTGCAGCCTCTGACTGCTGGAGATTTAATCAAATGGCAAAGTTCCTCAACATCTAGATCCTTTGGCCAAGCTTCTCGGATCCAGAAATTGAGCTGGAACCTTTTGCAGAATTCTGTGGGAAGACTGTCTGAAGAGTTTTAAATCATTATTTATTTTAAACAGGCTAAAAATACTCAAACACCACCTCTCAGTGCCCTGCCATTGGTCTCTGTCTCCTTTGTTAGCACAACGTATCAACAGTGAGGAAGAATTAATAACCCTCTAAATATGTGGCCTCTCACATATATATCATGGTGTGGGCTTGGCTTGGCTCCAGTATGAGAGAAAGATCCCGATTAATGATTTAGTAACTTTGATACAAACCAGATTTTTCTAGTTGGAATTTGATTTTCTAAGATTTATACTTACCAGAGAGAATCTAGTGATATTGGAGGAACACAGTCCAAGAGATCACAAAGCGGTTATCAAATATAAGGATGTGATCTCCACATAGTGTTGAATGTTGGAGCACTAACGAATGTTTTTTACTTGTTGACTACTCTACTACTTAGGTTTCTAAACTAAAAGGGAAGCCCCTTTCCCTTCAACTTTGCAGTCCAACAAATCTATACATAATAAAGTAAGCAAGGTGCTAATGAATACAAACTCATATTTGAAATCAGTGGGTAATTATTTCAAGGATTTTTTTAAAAAATAGGGTAGTTATTCCCAAGCCTAGATGCACATGAGAAGTAGCTGGGGATTTTTTTTTTAATTTTTTATTGATTTTTTTGCAGTATAATAGTAGTACATGTTTTCCTTTCCCCCTCCCCCTTATCCTCCCCCCCCGCCTCCCCTACCCCCCAGCACATATCAGCTGGGGATTTTTAAAGTGTTGACATATTTACTCTCCAGTAAATTCTGATATAATTGGTCTGTTATGAGGTGCTAATGTAGTGAAACAAAAAGTGGCTAGGGAGTTAGACAGAGCTGGGTTCAAATCCCAGATCTAACCCTTATTAACATATGATCTTGGTCAAGGTACTTAACTCTTTAAGCACCAGTTTCCTAGCCTGTAAAATAACCTTACTTTAAAAGATTGCTTTGGAAATATACATGCAAAGATCTTAGAAGAATGCCAGGAACATCCACCAAGTACTCAATAAATATTTCTCAATGAATAGACAGAAAACCTCAAAAACTCTGACTACACTTTGCAGCATTTAGTTACAGAACAGATCCCTCTTAAGTATCATTTCAGAGCTTGTCCTCAACTCTCTCTTGTTTCAGTCATCAGTGGAACACCATTCTTTTCTGCAGAGTTTTTGGCTATCTTGCACGATATATCTGTCACTCCCTCACTTCCATGGAGTGTTCCTCTCACTTGTTGTCCAAGAGTGTCCTTGTTGATCAAGAGAGACCATGTCCAGAGGCCATGAATGTGCAACTGAAAGAGAGGGGGAATTAATGCACCTAAGAGATGGAGATAGTATATAAATTTCTCCCCCAGAGAAACATGTCCACATACAGTCTAGTTTCTTGAAGGATGGACCCATCAAACAGTCACAGTCACAATCAGTAGAGACTCACTGTATAATGTATCTTATGTTCACTGTCTTTCTCTGTTTCTCTCCCCTTTTCTTCTCCATCCTCACTTGAGGATTTTTCCATTGATCATTGATTTTTAGGGAGAGTAAAAGGAAGAGGGAAGGAGAGAGAGAGAAAGAGAGAGAGAGACAGAGAGAGACAGAGAGAGACAGAGAGAGACAGAGAGAGAGATGAGAATGACACATCAAACCTGGGACCAGGGATCAAACCTACAACTCATGTATGTATCCTTAACCCAGAACACTTCAGTCCACAGGCTGACAGTCTAACCACTGAGCAAAACAAGCTAGGACTGTTTCTCTGTTCTCGCCTCTCTGTAACTTGGAA
The DNA here is from genome assembly GCA_027563665.1 of Antrozous pallidus. Lineage (NCBI taxonomy): Eukaryota > Metazoa > Chordata > Mammalia > Chiroptera > Vespertilionidae > Antrozous > Antrozous pallidus. The sequence goes on from CM050515.1 coordinate 8,078,416, forward strand.
TTGTACCTCCTAATGAAGAAACCAGGCTCTTATTTTTGAGGCACTTAAGCTAAACAGTTGTCCTCTTGACAAAATTGCACACTTTGGTGCATGGGACTGAACATTGTAAGATGTTTATCTTTCTTTCCCAATGTCCATTTTTTTCCTGCTTGAAATTAGGTTTATTTATAAATATCAGATGTCAGAACTGACAGTTACTGTTATGGATGAACGTTTGTGCCCCCACCAAAAAAATTCAAAAGTTTAGAGTCTATGCCCAATGTCATAGTACTAGGAGATAGGGCCTTTGGGTGGTAACTAGGGTTACATGAGGTGCTGCATATGGGGCCTTCATGAATAGGATCAGTGTTCTTACAGGAGTCAGGAGGAGCTCGCTTCCCCTCTCTGTTTTCTCCCATGTAAGTATGTAATGAGAAGTTGGCAGTCTGCAACCCAGAATCAGACTCTCATCAGAATTTGACTGTGTCGGCACCCTGATCTCAGAATTCTAGCCTCCAGAACAATGAGAAATAAATGCGTGTTGTTCGTTAGCCACCTAAGTCTCTGATACTTTGTTATAGCAGCCCATGATGACCAATAGTTACCTTAGAGATATCCTTATCCAGTGAGTCTCCTCAGGTCTCTTATTCTTGACTAAACTTTAAGATTGTTTTTTCCCAGAAGTGTCTCTTTGGTGTTTTGGATTTCTAACTGCATATTAATTCATGGCATCTCATCTCTCCTGCAGCTGTCACTTTTATCTAGATATAGATGACTTCCATAGCAGCATCACAAGCCCAGGCCAATGTTTTGAGCTTGGCTATCAGAATATCTATATTCTATAGGGACAACTGTGTGTCAAACCCAAATGTCCAACATTTTTTTCTATTCTAACTATTTGTGCCTTCATGTAAGTTTATCCTTGAACTCTCACTTATATTGATAACTAGAGGCCCAGTGCACAAAATTCATGCACAGGAGGCGGGGGGGGGGGTGTCCCTCAGCCCAGTCTGTACCCTCTCCAATCTGGGACCCCTCAAGGGATTTCCGACTGCCCAATGGATCGGGCCTAAATGGGCAGTTGGACATCCTTCTCACAATCCAGGATTGCTAGCTCCAAACAGCTCACCTGCCTGCCTCCCTGATTGCCCCTAACCACTTCTGCCTGCAAGCCTGATCACCCCCTACCACTACCCTGCCAGCCTAATTGATTTTTAACTGCTCCCCTGCCAGTCTGTTTGCCCCAGTTTCCCTCCTCTTGCTATCCTGGTCACCCCTAACTGTTCTCCCCTGCAGGCTTGATCACCCCCAACTACCCTTCCTTGCAGGCCTGGTCCCTCCCAACTGCCCTCCCCTGCTAGCCTGATGGCCCACACTGCCCTCCCTTGCAGGCCTGGCACCTCCCACTGTCCTCCCCTGCTGGCCATCTTGTGGTGGCCATCTTGTGTCCACATGGGGGCAGGATCTTTAACCACATGGGGGCAGCCCTCTTTTGTGTTGGAGTGATGGTCAATCTGCTTATTACTCTTTTATTAGATAGGATAGAAGCCTGGTGCATGGGTGGAGGCCAGCTGGTTTGCCCTGGAAGGTGTCCTGAATCAGAGTGGGGGTTGCCTTGGGGTGTAGGGCAGCCTGGGCAAGGAGCAGGCTGGCCACACTCCCCAGCAACCCAAGTGTAGGCCCTGGGATCTGGGATTAATTTATGTTCTACAATTGAAGCTTTGTACCCTGGAGTAGAGCCAAGCCTTCTGCTCACTCCGTGGTGACAGCCATTTCTGTTTGAAACTTTGTAGCCTAGAGTGGAGGCCTAGGCTAAAGCTGCAGAAGTTTGGCTTCCTCCTTCGCCCTGGCAATCCTAGCCTCTGTTCTCTCTCCAGCTTTATGTCTGCTTCCATTCCTGTTGGGATTATGTATCTTCTATAGTTGAAACTTTATAGCATTGAGTGGAAGCCTAGGCCAGCAATGTCAGGCGGAAAGCTTGGCTTCCTCCATTGCTGGGGAAACCCAAACCTCCCTCCTGCTCTCAGTGGCAGCAGCTATTGTGGTTGGGGTTTATTTGCATAATTTGCTCCTGATTGGCTCGTGGGTGTGGCTGTGGGCATGGCTTGATTGAAGGTACAGTCAATTTGCATATTACTCTTTTATTAGATAGGATATCATTTCTTGACTAGTCCTTCTTTACCCAGTCTTGCTATCCTTTGAGCCATCTATACTGTTGTCAGGGTGAGTGTTTGGAAACTAATAACTGGTCATTTTAGTCCCTAAATTCATGTTCTCCATACTTCTCATTGCCTATCGTTCAAAATCCAACTTCATGTGTCATGCAATTCTTTCCTTGATCTGGTCCTTGCCTACATCTGTAGCCTAGACTTAACTGCTTCCTACTCACATGCAATAATCCAACCACCATGCACCAGGTACAGTTAAAAGAATGTGTATGCTTTTCTTTAAGCTTACTCTACATCTTTTATTAAGCATTCAATAAACACTTCAAACTTAACATAACTAAAACAGAACTTTCCATTGTCTCCTTGCAATGTGTTCTACTCTGAGCCTCTCTCATCTCAATGAAAGGCACTACCATATTTTTGTGCCAGAAAGTTATAAGTCATCTTCCCCCCCCCATCTTTTACTCATTCCCTACATCCATGTAAATATAGCTGACTTAATGAAAAACAATGTTTCAAATAACCTTAAAATTTCTCACCATCTCCACAAGTGACATTCTAGTTAAAGTCATATTTCACTATTGTGAAAACATTGTCCTAATTGGTTCCATTGTAACCCTCACCTCCTAGCATCTAATCTGCCTTCTGTCTTCTATGCCATCCCCTATTTATTTATGAGTAATCTTTTAAGAATATTAATCATTTCCTTTTATTCATCTGCTCAAACTCTTCATAGGCTGCTCTACACTTAAAATAAAACTAAAATTCCATAGTATGTTTACTAGACTCTAAAAAGATGTGGCCCTGATTAATGTTGACTTCACCTCTACCAATCATCCCCTAGCTCGACATTCTCCTGCTATGACCATATTAGGCTCTGTCCTCATGGTCTTGTCTTAACTAATCCTCCTTCATCCAGTCTTACTATCCTTTGAGCCATTTATACTGTTGTCAGGGTGAATGTTTGGAAACAGATAATATTAGTCCTTACATGTGCTGGTCTCCCTCTCACTAGAATTACTTCACATATTTTCATGACTGTCTCCTCCTTGTCGCTAGATGTTTACTCAACTGTTACATTCTCATAAAGGTCGTCTGTGGTACCCAATCTAAAATAGTTGCCATCTTTTATCTTCATTATAAATTATATTACCCTGCTTTACTTCTCTCATAGCACTTACCATTTTAAACTTTATTATTTATAATATTATTTTATAATTATTGTGCTTTTTTCATTATTCTATTATCTATCTCTGGCTCTAGAGTTTATACTCTGAGGACAAAGAAATTATCTCTCTTGTTTATTGCTTTATTATAGTGTCTAAAACAGTGTTAAATAATAATAATAATCTATAATAATAACAGGATAATATGCTAATTAGACTGGATGTCTTCCAGACATCCTTCCTGATGAAGCCGTGACTGAGGGGAATCCAGCTGGGGTCCCAAGTGCCTGTGTGTGGCCGAGGGAAGCCTCCCTGGGCCCTTGGTACCTGTGGGTGGCCAGAGGAGGAAAGCCTGGGTCCCGGGTGCTGGAGGGAAGCTGGTGCTGGCAGTCTGGTGAAGGAAGGCCATCTCTTGCATGAATTTTTGTGCATTGGGCCTCTAGTTAATCTTATCTAATAAAAGAGTAATCTTGATTATACTTCCTGCTACACCCACAAGCCACGCCCACCAGCCAATCAGGAGCAAAATGCAAATAAGCCCAACAAAGATGGTGGTTAATTTGCATAAGCAGGTGCCAAACAGCAGGTCCCAGGAACATACTTGGGACCCAGGCCACTCCTAGCCTGTAGGCCCATAGGCCTGCACTTAAGCCCTGGGGTCCCAGAACACCGCCAGCCACTGCAGGACTATGGGTCCAGCAGCCAAGCAGCTGGAGGTGGGATGGGAACATCCTATCATGACACAGGGTTGTTCCTGCCCTGCCCTCAGCCGCTTGAGCGTGTTCTGGCACCAAGCGGTGGTTCTGGTCCATGCCCCCACCCCAATGTCCACAATGTGGGGGTGGCTGGCCAGTCTCTGGGGTGTGCAGAGACCCCCGTGGCCACCACCAGATGGTAGGGACACCCCCTTAGCCCAGTGGATACAATGCAGGGGCTGCATGAGCTGCAGAGGAAACACCATTTTTAAAATATATATATTTTATTGATTTTTTTACAGAGAAGAGGGGAGAGGGATAGACAGTTGGAAACATCAATGAGAAAGTAACATTGATTAGCTGCCTCCTGTACACTCCCCACGGGGATATGCCTCCAACCAAGGTACATGCCCTTAACAGAAATTTAACCTGGGACCCTTCAGTCTACAGGCCCATGGTCTCTCCACTGAGCTAAATCAGTTCTGGCATAAACACCTTTTCTGACCGCTCATTGGCTAAGCTCCTGTATGCCACCACTTATAGTGTTCTTGGTAACTTGGGTTATAAGAATCCAAGAAGGTGATCTAGGGTTTTTTCACCACACTCAGCCATCAGTAAGACATCTCCTGAGGGTTTCCAGTCTGTCAGAGGGGGCAGGCTGGGCTGAGGGAAACTCCAGCTGTGCACAAATTTTGTGCACCAGGTCACTAGTGTATAACAAGTGAATAAGAACTAGTAATATATTCTAACTAAATACTTATTGAAAGAATGAATTAATTCTTGAGGGCCCTTATAAATGCTATTTCCTCTGCTCTCGGCCAGAAATATACTAGTCATCATTTCCATTTGTCTTATGAATTTGTATTCACTGGTCAAGACCCAGCCCCAATGTTTTGGAAGCTACTCTGTTCCCTCACCCAGGCACAGATGGACTCTCTGTCTTCTTTGTCACCCCCTTACTTGTTTATACTTTATTGTAATTCCCACAGCCTATGGGACAATTATGTTCTTCCTACTAAACTGATTAATAAACCATCTTGGCCTTAAGGGCTAGAAACTGAGTTAGCCAAATTGAGAGACTTTCTCAAAAGTTAAAAGACTTGTTTTCTCAATGTAAAGATAGAATTCAAAAATATTTTTTCTCACTGAATCCTTTTCGTATCTGGTTAAAAATGCAAAGCCTCACCCTGTATTATACTGCTCAGTGGTTAGAACATCAGTCTCACGTTTGCCTACCAGTGAAAGGCTCATACCTGGGTTGCAGTTTTGATCTAGTCATAGCGTGTGGCTCTTGAGGGAGGTAATCAATCGATTTGTCTCTCTCACATTATGTTTCTCTCTCTCTCTCTGTCTTCCCCCTCTTTCTTTCTCTCCTCTCCCCTCCCTCCTCCCATTCTTTCACTTTCTTTAAAATCAATGGAAAAATATCCTCTAGTGAGGATTTACAAAAACAAACCGAAACAAGAAGCAATTTCTTATACAGTGAAAACACTCAATAACAGTTTGAGTAGGTACACACATCTTTTCTTGTCTATTTAGATGTCTTCTCATATATGGTTAAAAATGTAAGTCTTTCTCTATCATTACCTACTTCTTTCTTTGAGCTTCAACTTTCAACTTACCTCCTTCCTCACCTAGTTCCTCTCTTAGTCAAGAGGAGATGTTGCGATACTCCTTACTGCCAGGGGAAGCTCTAGAGAGGGATGGATAGCCTTTTCTTTTTTCAGTTAAAGATACTGGAAATATTCAACAACAGAACTTAATATGTTGATATGACGTTGTGTTTAAGATTAGATATGTCTATATCTAAAGTTACCAGAGGGCCTTAAAGATCCCTGAAAGCTGGAGGCCCTGTAGTAATGTGTTATAGACATTAATAATATATGGTTAAATTGTATGGTTAAATTTAATGGTTAAATTGTATGACCTAAATAAATATAATTTTTATTTGTCACTTATACTTCAATAAAGCTAGTGAAAAATTAATGAACAACAGAAAAGGTCTATATTAGGTAATGGAGACCATGAAAAATGAATTTATCCAGTAGAGTCATTTTAATATTCCACTATATCCCCAGCATCAGTAGCCTTTCTTTTTAGGCCTTGTAGTGGATAACAATGAGAAAAACTTCTGCCTCAGCCTTGTCCCACATGCCTTATGGATGGAGTTCTAGACATTAGCAGGTTTCCACCATCTGTCTTATTTTGACCTTGGAATCTGAGTATTTGGGCTCTTTCTTGAAATTGTTCCTGCTTGCTGAATGTCTGTTGTATTGTACCATGATACTCGTGCATTTTGACTCCTGACTTCTGACTCCTTACCTGTTAAGAGTCCACAGCTTTCTAAAGGCCTGGCTTCTGTATTTCAGGCTCTGATATCTCACCTGGTGTGGAAGGCATACCATTATCCAAGGGCTTTCACAATAATAAAAAAGAGAACTACACTAAATGCCCTGGGAGCCAGAGAGTTTCCCCCTATTGCAGACTTCACTGGGAAGGAATAAATGGGTACTTTTGAAAGAGTTAAAATTGTCTTTTCTATTATTTTTCACATGTTCTTTGCTTTCTCTAGGAGGATTACTTTCCTGCATTTCTCAGCTGAGACTTAGTAAATGCTTTCTTTTATCCACTTCCTAAGTTAGCCAGACTTTGAATAAATGAGGATCATAAAAAAAGAGACAGTCTTTTCAGAAAATGCAACAGCTTTCTCAATGGGTTACCAAGAGTGTCAACAATGGATTGTAACTTGGGAGATTCTTGAAACCTTAACAAATTTATTTTGTACCTTGTGTAAAAATACCAAGGATATTAATAAAAAAAGAGCAGGCATTGGATGGTAAGTCTTAGAACAGAAGATAAGCTTTGTTTCCTAAAGAAAGGGGTGCAATAAGCTCCTGGAAACTAGAGGGGTAGCAAGTCATAGTGGAGACTACTGGTAAGCCTGTCCACATACATCTTTACACTGACCCTTGAGAATTCCCACCATCAGTGGTAAAACTCATTAAAGGAAACAATAAGTGCTATGAGAAACAAAGTATTGGTATTTACTAGCAGAGTCTGATTGAGACAAGCAGAAATCTTGAAGTAAAGATAAATTAATAAGCAAATAAGAGTTGCCATGGTCAAAATAAGTTATGTTATCTATTTTTTCTTCTAGTGACAACAGTGATTGCATTGATACCTTGATTGTACTTCCATAAGAATTTTTTTTGTGATCACTCCATGCTCTATGACTCTCATCTAATCTTAGGAAAAAAAATCTGTCTTCCTTAAAGAAAAATACGATATTGAAGGTTTCCTGGGTAGAGACAAGAGAACAGTACCACAAATAAATACACAAAAACAAGCTGGTCCTTGGAATAGTAGCAGTTGCTGAGAAGTAGGCATTGTAGTTCCTTCTTTGGCTTCAATGCCTGCACCAGTGAATCCTTTCTAAAGCTATCTGATACTCATGAATTTAAACTCAGATTATCTAAATCACTTTGCATTATACTGCATGCTTTATGGTATAATGCTAGAATGCTCTATATTGACATGGTTGGACCTGTCAAGTGTCCAGGATACAATTACTGCTCTTTTACATGAGTCACGTACAACTGTATCCAGGAGGATATATTAGGGAGCAGCGTCTTTCAAATCCTAGTTTTTTGTTTGTTTGTTTGTTTGTTTGCTTTTTCTCGTTTTTTAAAAAATTATTATTATTGTTTTACCTTCACACTGAAACTTCAAAAGCCATGGCACAGACCAGCCCTCTGCTTGTGCTGATACAATCTTCTTTGAGAAGTGCTCTGTGTTAATTACCCTGACGGCTGATAGAACAGTTGCATGCCTCTTTTTAATGAAAATATATGGGCCGCTGTATTCCCTGATTCCATGGTGTTGCCTGATAGTCTGAGTGACACAGCTGCTCCTGACACTAGCCAAAGGGTGTTACCACCTCTGAGTGCATAGGTTGGAACTGAAAGTGGACATTATTTCCACCCCCTCCAAATCTTGCAGCACTAAACTTCAGTAAACATGTCTAGAAAACCATTTTATAATGCAGGGTCTTGGGCTAGCATGCAGCAGCAGCTAATTCTCATTCAAATTAAACAATGAGACTGAGTCTTTTGGCAGCTCTGTTAGAAGTTGAATCACTCAGGCATGGCATTAAGCTTGAGTCCAAAATGAGCTGTCTCAAACAGTGGCTCACTTTAGCACAGTAAACAATGACCACCTGCTATTCTCTCTAACACAACCAGAGGATAAGGAGCAGTTTATTATTTTAATTAGTATGCAGCCCTGGAGGTAGTCCTAGTAGACATCAATCACTAAATTTACAGCTTATAATGACATCTAGGAGTATATAAGAATGCATTATCTTTAAAAGTCTCTTTCATAAAATATGAAGTTAAATTGAACTTTAATCTTTAGTGCAAAGAAAATATATCCTTTTCTTGGAGAATAAAAAAAATTGAGAGCAAATTGGGAGGGACTTTTAAAGTATGCAATAAGGCTGCCAGCCTTATTCATGGGAAAAATAATTGGCACTTTATGTCAGTATTTTCCTTGAATTATTTGAAAAACAGATAAAACATGTCATTTATATGGAACTATGTCCCACTGTTCTTCAAAGCTTCTCTCTACTGAATAAGTAATCACCTTTCACTGGTGATTGCCACATGTGTATAACTCCTTAGTGGGTAAAATATGTCACAAAAGCCAGAGTTTTATAAGATAAAATACATCCAGAGTTCTGAAAGGGATAAAAAAGAATTGGAAAAGCAGAAGAAGATGCTTAACTCTGTCAACCTAGGATTACAAGTGGAGGTGTCTATTCTTCCTCTAGACACTGAATTCTGGAGACTGGGAGAGAGTTCTATGCAGATAAAAGCCTCATGACGCCAGAGTCACAGACCATGATTTTTGTCTTTGGAATTTTAACTTTTTAGTTCCAGTATAGTGAAACTCTTCTCTGAAATTTACCTTTAAATTAGATGGAAAACAGTCTGAAGACAAGGTAATTTATTGGAGAATGGTGTGTGTTCCGGTTGTTTCTCATCTTTTAAATGAGAAAAGCTGAAAAACTAAGTAAAAAGATTTCATCCACTATTGAAGAGAAGGGGGATTGCCTAAAGCTTGACAATGCAGTGTGCTGAAGATTGTGTATGAGAGAGAGGTTAACTCTCTTGGAGACAGTATTTTATTAATTCTTTGAGAAGCCTTAGGATTGAGCTTTTGAAGTTAAAATCCTGAGTCCTGCTTTTAAATGTTTCCATGTTCATTTTCTAGGAGCTATTTCACATGAAAATCTTCAGCAAATTAAGCAAATGATTAGAAGATGTACCACACTGAGGTAAAGAGAGCTTGATGCATCAATCCTTCTCTGTGTGAAAAGTATCACAGGCTAGTATATATGACCCTATCTTGAAATTATTTTATGAGATCTTTCTCAAGAAATTTTTATATGCCCTATGACTACTTATATCAAAAGTGTGAATTAACTTAGAAGGGACAGACCAATACTGTTAGTTGATTATCAGAAAACAAAATTTCAACCCGTCTCTCTTTATTTTGGCTCAGGCACTATGCATTACTGGAGCTGAGTAGTTTTCTCCTCTCATGAATTACTCACACTGTGAGGAAGGGTTAAGAGAGATACCACCACTGAGCAAGAGGCACTCAGATGTCCCCTCCACACAAATATCGTTCAGAGAAAGTGGGGAATTCTAATGATCCCTGTCATGCTCTCCCAGCAGAGGCCACATCCTCAGAGCTCCAGGAAATCCTTCAAGTTCCACTAGAGCTTATACTCAGAAAGCAATCCTGAACCCGTAGGAGGACCATGAAGGCCTGACTTAGTAGCTCATAGAACTGACTATCCTTCTTTCCCCAGACATTGAGCTTTATACTAAGAATTGGGTTTCCCTCTTATTAAATCCCTGTTTATTTCCTTTTCTATTAAAGTTGTTTAATTTTTTCCATTAGCATTTATATTCTTTATGCCCTTTTCTACCTCCATCCCAACCCATAGGGACAACATTGTTGTCCATGACCATGAGTTTCTCTCTCTCTCTCTCTCTCTTTTTTTTTTTGCTCACTCCCTCCACCCCACCCCCAGCACCTCCCATCACCAGAGCTGTCTACCTGCTCTCTATTAGTCTGTTTCTCTTTTTCTTGGTACTTCATTTTGTTCATTAAGTTCCACGTATGAGTGAAATAATATTGTCCTGGTCTTTCTCTGACTGGCTTATTTCACTTAGCATAATGTTTTCCAAGTTCATCCAAAGGAAACCATCAATAAAATAAAAAGACAATCCACTGAATCTACTGAATGGGAGAGCATATTCACCAATAATACATCTGATAAGGGGTTAATACCAAAAATATATAAAGAACCTATAAAACTCAAAACCAAAGGAAAAACAAAACAACCCAATTAAAAAATGGGCAAAAGACCTCCAAAGAGGTCATACAGATGACCAATAGACATATGAAAAGATGATCAACATCACTAATCATCAGATAAACCCAACTTAAAACCACAAATAGCTATCACCTCACACCTGTCAGAAAGCCTAACCTATATAATAAAAGCCTAGCAACTGTTATGGTGTAATGACCAATAACCAGACCACTAGCCAGTAGCTATGATAAGCACTGACCCAGACCTTGTTGTCAGTATCCTGACAGCTCATAATCCTATTCACCCACACCTGGGACTCGAACAGCAGGGAGGAGGGAATATGTCTAAATACCAACTATTGGCACAACATACATCTGCAGCTGAAAGAAGCTGGTTTTATCAACAGAATATATCCCAAGAAGTCAACAACAAGTACTATCAATACTGATAGGAATTGCCTTCACAGTGAAATGGAGTAAATGAAAATATAATTATTGAACATAGCAGTGGTGGAATGACTGTTACATGTCAATTTTGTTTATCACTAAATTTCTCTGGTGAAAAACCATCTGATGGTTTACTCAATGTTGTAGCAAAGGTAAAGTTTGTCCAAATGATGTACATTTTCCAGAATACCCAGAATATTTAGAAAAATTAATGATAAACGAAGATTTTGACAGTAAAAATTTCATGGAAAATACTCATTCAATAAATAGTTCTTTTACTTTTGCTTCAATGGGTTCAAATATTACATCACCATCAGGATATTAGCCATACTGTTTTAGAATACGTGGACAAGTTTATCACTGTACCAGAACTTTACATCCTTCAGATGGTATTTCTCAGAAGTTTGCTCAACTCTATATTTTAGATATGGCTGAAGCAACAAGTAAAAGATTAGCAATGCCAGAAAACCAAGGTTGCTCAGAAAGAGTCATGATCAACATCAATACTCCATACATGAAATAAATGAATTAACAAAATCGTACAAGATGCTCCGTGACATACAAAAGGAAACCCAACCTGAAGCAGCAGTGAAAGATATTGCTCCCACAGAATTAACAATGGCAATTAAATACGATCGTAATAGTGACCCAGGTAGATATGATTATCCCCATGTAATCAAAGGTGCCATCATATTCAGAAACAAAGATGGAAAACCTCTTTTTGAAAGGGACTTGATCATTCATTGTAAATCAGATCCTAATAACCTAAATGCCACTAAAATGAAACAAATCAGTATCCTGTTTCTTACATTAGTTGCAGTGATGTATCCTATTCTTTTTCACATGATGAAAAAGGCTGGGGAACAGATATTGCATTAAGACTCTGAGACGACAGTGTAATCGACAATAATACTAGATGAAATGTAAGGTCACGAGTCACACAAATGTAGTATTATGGGTTTCATCAGTATGTCCGGGACATATTTACTCTCATTTTAAATGCAGCAAAATTAACTCAACAGTATATTGTCGATTCATATTAAAAATGGAAGCCAATCAGATAAATTTAATTAAAGCAAACTTATCTAAGTTGAGAGTTGAAAATATAGTGGTTTGGTGGATTATCTCACATCTAGATCTGAAAATGACAATGTGCCGATTGGTAAAATGATAATACTTCCATCATCTTTTGAGGGTAGTCCCAGAAATATACAGCAGTAGTATCAGGATGCAATGGCAATTACAACAAAGTATGACAAGCCCAATTTATTCATAACCATGACGTGCAACCCAAAATGTGCAGATATTACCAACAATTTATTATGCTGGCAAAAAGTTAAAAACAGACCTGACTTGGTATCCAGGGTTTTTAATATTAAGTTGAATGCTCTTTTAAATAATATATGTAAATTCCATTTATTTGGCAAAGTTACAGTTAAAATTCATGTCATTAAATTTCAGAAATCTGGACTGCATTATGCTCACATATTATTGAGATTAGATAGTGAATCCAAATTATGAATGGAAGATGACATTGACCAAATAGTTAAGGCAGAAATTCTGGATGAAGACCAGTGTCCTCAACTTTTTCAAATCATAAAATCAAATATAGTACATGGGTCATGTGGAATACAAAACCTAAATAATGCATGTATGAAAAATGGAAAATGGTCAAAGGGATACTGAAAGAATTTCAAAATGTGACCATTGGATACATTGACGGATATCCCAAACACAAGTGAAGATCCGGTAACACAATGTCTGTTGAAAATAAAGTTGTTGATAACACTTGGATTGTCTCTTATAACCTGTATTTGTGCCTTTAATATAACTGTCATATAAACGTTGAAGTTTGCATATCGATGAAGGATATCAAATATTTATTTAAATACATCTATAAAGGGCATGATTGTGCAAATATTCAAATTAAAAAATATTATCAATCATGACAAAGTACAGGACTGTTCCTGAGACTGTTTGGAGACTTTTTGCAATACAAATGCATGACCAATCTCATGCAATCACAAGATTAGCTATTCATTTGGCAAATGATCAGAATTTGTATTTTCATATCAATGATTTTGCTTAAGTTTAAATGGGGCTAATCGCATAACTCGACTTTGATGTCTTGGTTTTTATTGAATAGAGAAAATTCTAACATGCATAATTATTATTATTGGGAGATTCCACAGCATTATGTGTTTAATAATCCTTTGTGGAGAATATGCCAAAAGAACCAGAATAAAGTATTAGGTAGACTGTTCACTGTGAGCTTGAAAGAACCAGAACGATATTACCAAGACTTTTGCTTTTGCATGTAAAAGGTGCGATAAGTTTTGCCATCTGTGAACTGTAGGAGATATAATTTATAATACATTTGGTGAAGCTGCTAAACATAGAGGATTATTAATCTATGATACTATCTGGAAAGATATTATTGATGATGCAATCATCCTTAATATGCCCAAACAATTACAACAACTTTTTGCATACATATGTGTGTTTCGATGTCCTTCTAATGCAGACAAATTATGGGATGAGAAATTATTGAAATTTTTTGTTGGCAATTACAACAAAGAGAAGGTTCCTGTGTGAACTGTTAAATGCATGCTCTTAACAAAATTCAAGAAATATTTACGTTGCATGGAATGAAAGGTCGCATTTCAAACTTCCAGACTATCCTTCATTAACGAATACAACAACAAGTGATGAATCGTACAAGCGACAACAGGCAGATGTCTTGGTAAATCTCTGAACGATGAACAGTTGGCACCCTTTCAGACTATAACTTCCACCATCAAAGATCAAACTATACACCCTAAATGCTTTTTCTTGGATGATCCAGCCGGTAGTGGAAAAACATATCTTTATAAAGTTTTAATACATTATATTAGAGGTCGTGGTGGTACTGTTTTACCCACAGTGTCTACAGGTATTATTGTAAATTTACTTCTTGGTGGAAGAGCCTTTCATTCCCAATATAAATTACCAATTCCATGATATGAAACTTTAATTTCTAGACTAAATATAAAGAGTGAAGTTGCTAAAACCATTAAAAAGGACCAACTTCTCATTATTGATGAATGCACCATGGCATCCAATAATTGTATAAACGCGATAGATTACTAAGAAAAAATGTGAATTTGAATGTTGCATTTGGTGGGAAAATTCTTCTCAGAGGGGATTTTCAACAATGTCTCAGTATTGTGCCAGATGTGACCTGTATATGTGATTAGCCATAGTATAAACGAGTTTCAAGTACTATAGTGTTTGAGGATGTTTCAGAAAGTTGTCTCTTAAAACAAATATGATATCAGATGATTCCGGTTATTGCAAATGGTTAGTAAAACTTGGAGATGGCAAACTTGATAGCAGTTTTCATTTAGGAATGGATATTATTGAAATCCCTAGTGAAATGATTTGTAACGGATCTATTATTGAAGCTATCTTTGGAAATAGTATATCTATAGATAATATTAAAAATATATTTAAATGTGCAATTCTTTGTCCTAAAAATGAGCACATTCATAAATTAAATAAAGAAATTTTGAATATACTCGATTGAGATTTTCACATCTATTTGAGTGATGATTCCATAGATTTAGCAGATGATGCCAAAAGGAAAAATTTTCCCATCAATTTTAAAAATATATATTTTATTGATTTTTTACAGAGGGAAAGAGAGGGATGGAGAGTTAGAAACATCAATGAAAGAGAAACATAGATCAGCTGCCTCCTGCCAACCCCCTACTAGGATGTGCCTGCAACCAAGGTACATGCCCTTAACCAGAACCAAACCTGGGACCCTTCAGTCCACAGGCCAACACTCTATCCACTGAGCCAAACTGATTAGGTCCCATCAAATTTCTTAATAGTATTACACCTTTGGGAATGCTGTGTCATAAACGAATATTGAAAGTGGGTGCAATCATCATGCTACTGAGAAATCTTGATAGTAAATGGGGTTTTTGTAATGGTACTAGATTTATTATCAAAAGATAGCAACCTAATATAATCAAAGCTAAAGTATTAACAGGAACTGCAGAAGGAGAGGTTGTTCTGATTCCAAGAATTAATTTGTTCCCGTCTGACACTGGCTTCCCATTTAAATTAATTCAAAGACAGTTTCCCGTGATTCAAGCATTTGTGATGACAATTAATGAATCTCAAAGACAAACTTTAGACAGTAGGAATATTCCTACCTGAATCCATTTTCGGACATGGTCAGTTATATGTTGCTTTCTCTTGAGTTTGAAGAGCATGTGATGTTAAAATTAAAGTTGTAAATACTTCATCAAAAGAGAAATTAGTTAAGCTCTCTAAAAGTGTTTTTACTCTTAATGTGGTACAAAGGGAGGTATTACAATAAGTTTAATCAATTTATCAGCCATTGTTTGTATCAATGTTGTTTTTATATCACATTTCTGTTATTTTTATATCATGTTGTTATTGTTTATTTATTAATAAATTTATATATTATTTTCATATACATTTTACTACTTTTATTTAATCTCTGACACTTCCATTATAGAGAAAGGGTTAATAGCAATAGTAATATTTATTTTAATTAATTCCCTTTCAATATGCATGAATTTGTGCACCAGGCCACTGTCATCAATAAAGTAACAAACAAGTATTGGTGAAGATCTGGAGAAAAGGACAGTATTGGTGTGAATGCAGATTGGTGCAGCCACTGTGGAAAACAGTATGGAGTTTCCTCAAAAAATAAAAAATAAAACTGCCTTTTGACCGATAAATCCCTGTTTACTTCAAAATCACTTTCATCATTTCCAGTTATTTCAAGACTGTAAGCTCAATGCACAAAATTCATGCACGGGGCGTTGGGTGTCCCTCAACCCAGCCTCCACCCTCGAGAAATGTCCAACTGCCTGCTTAGGCCCAATCCTACTGGGAGATCCTACCTGATCCTACCAATAGGATCAGGCCTAACCTGGCAGTTGGACATCCCTCTCATAATCCAGGACTGCTGGCTCCCAACTTCTTGCCTGCCTGCCTTCCTGATTCCTCCTAACCACTTCTGCCTGCCAGCCTGATTACCCCCTAACCACTCCCCTGTCAGCCTGATTGATGCCTAACTGCTCCCCTGCCAGCCTGATTGCCTCTAACTGCCCTCCCCTCCAGGCCTGGTTCCTCCCAACTGCCCTCCCCTGCTGGCCTGATTGCCCACAAATGCCTCTCTTGCAGACCTGGGCCTTCTCAACAGCCCTCCCCTGCTGACCATCTTGTGGTGGCCATCTTATGTCCACATGGGGGAAGCTATATTGTGTGTTCAAGTGATGGTCAATTTGCATATTACTCTTTTATTAGGTAGGATAGGGCCGTGCTTTGCTCTGGCTCACAGAACATGGAGGTTTGACTCTGAACCTCAGCTAGAAGTGAGGGCCCAGGAGCTTGCAAGGTTCCTGTTGCTGTTTGTCATATTTCTCATGGTGCCTGCTCTGTGTTGCTATTGCCATGTTGTCTGGGTCTTAGAGACAGCCCCTTATCCCCTAATGGACTTCTTAGATGGCAAGCATCAGTGCCTTTGCTGATCTCTGGCAAAGAGATCTCAGAATTATGCTCAGATGCTCAGCCTGTGTGATTGTATTTTCTGTAACTCAGTTGGATTCCAAATCCTTGCCCCATTCCAGTATGTCTGTATTTACTTACAGCATAATATTTCTGTGGTTTTCAAACTGCTAGATGACCTAGCCAACTCTTCTCTAGGAACTGACACTCAATTCATAGTTAGCTGTGCTTTCACTATATAACCCTGCCCTCCTGTATTTCCTACACCATCAGAGTTGATAGGCCCTAACCAAACTAAACCAATCATATATTTTCTCATAGAATTTGGAAGTGTTTATGTGTGTGTGTAAAGTGGGAGATATACAGAGAGAGATAGCAATATCCAATGACCATATAACCCAGTTTTAGTCCCTTTCTCTAATTAAGATGCATTACTTCTCTGGGTCTATGAGATAATCATTATCACCATCATTATTACTTTGCTTGATCTCATTCTTACTCAGATGGATTTCTTTATTTTGCAACCAAAGCAGTCTTAGCTCATGCAGTTTTCCAGAGAGCTAACTGTCTGATAACTTCCCATAGGAAAGCTGCAGAGGGGTAGGATGTGGAGCTTACTGGGTAAGAGTTCTTCTCCACCCTCTTTGCCCTCAACCTAAGAATCTCTATTTTATGTTTTATACATAGGGAATTCACATATTATTTTAACTAAAACATGTTCTGTTTACTTTATGTTGCTAAAAAGTAGAACTATACCCTGTGAACCTGGGGGCCTCCCAAGGTCATAACATTTCTTATGGTTGGGCAACCTGATTTCTCACCTTCCAGCCTCATCTCATCTCTGACTGGGAGAACTTGTCAGGGTTTGACAACCACTGAAGTCCTTTCAAATTCTAAAATGCTATCAATTAGCCAAAATCCAAATGTTCTCATTTTTAGTCTTTTTCTCTTGACTCAGATGGGTAGTAAACCATTTGTATTTCAGAGTCTGAAACCAAGTATTAGGTATGGGTAGATAAGAATAGTGATAAAATGCAACAGACATATAACCACACATACAGACATTTTCATGTAATGGAAGTTGTTAATAAAAATTAATGGCCAGATAATAAATAGCCTCAGCATAGACTGATGAACAAGAATAGATCCAGAGACTGAGAAACGTCAATCAGAACATCATACCTCAGGGAAGGTAGGGGACGGGGGTAAGGTAGAGAGATCAACCAAGGGACTTGTGTGTATGCATATGAGCCTAATCAATAGACACAGACAACAGGGGGGTGGGACATGAGTGAAGGGTTGAGTATTATGGGGAAATAAGGACACATATATAAAAATGATTTTAAAAATTATAAGAAAAAAATATTAAATCTAATCCATACTAGTGGTCACCATAACTTTAAGAGAAATTGTTTCATGTGACAAAGATTTGTAAATGAAACTCTGTAGCCTGAAAATTATTTTGGAAGGAAACAAAGAGAAGTTTCCTTCAAAAGTCATAAGAATTATAATTGAAAGTCAATATATTTGGCCTCTTGAGCTAAAGTAAGTAATTTGTGTTTTTGCTTCCCTGACAAAGTTCATATAAAGTTACAAAAAGAAATTGACAGCCAGTTGGAAATTGAATTGCCATAGCCTAGAGCAAAGAATATCCTTACATGATATTATTCTGCAATGTCATTATATTTTTTTGATATTTTACAACAGCCTATTGTACATTTATCCCAAACAAATTTACAAACTAATTCTTTGAATTTTTGGCAGCAATTTAAAAAAGGACACTAAAGGATTTAATCCCTTTCAGAAGGAATTAAGGCACTGGGAAGGCACTTTAATATTCTATATTGGCCCCTCTTGCTCTTTTTTGCCAAGAGGGACCCTTTCTCACAATCCAATTCCCCTCAGATAGTGCCTGAGCTTTCTGTTAATGTTGAGATTGAAGCCTCATGGTGGCTGGTACCATGGATCTGTCCCTGGCCCAATGGTGTGAGCTGGGCCCTCCCTGGAGAAGAAACCTGTGTTCCCAGAGATATGTGATCAGTGCTGGGGCCACACCATCAGGCGAGGGGATCCCAAGGGCGGTGTTGGGTGTGGAGGCCACAGGGGCATAGGCTACCAAGGAGACAGAAGTGAACCTCACATCACCCTGCTTGGCCCCAGAGGATGACTGGTTAGCCAGAGATGGGTAAGATTTATCAGGGAAGTAACAACCTAAGATAGGCACGGTCACAGAGCGGTCACCAGCAGAGAACATGGGGATCAACAGAGGTGGGCATAAACCCTTACCCTCCCAACCTTGTAGGGGCCTGAACCCTCATCCCTTCTGAGGGAGGTCTCCTGCCCCCATGGCTGCTTCACTTCCCATGGCCATCTCAGATTGGGACCCAGGTAACAAACAGAGACTTGGCCCAGCCCAAATTGGGACCCAGGTAACAGACAGAGACTTGCCCAACAGCAGCTGCCCTATATCTAAGTCCAGCCTGGCACCAAGAATGCTCAGGGCCTGCATGAGAATGTGAATAATCATTTCCACTAATATTTACAGGGTAAATTAAGATTGTTAGTAGAATATTAAATTTGATAGTAAAATAGTAATCAAGTTTTCAGATTAATTTAAATTGACTAATTTAAATAAGTGAATATTCAAGAAAATTTAATTGTACTGAACAAAAAGCTGTTCCTAAAGCATTAACTAAAATTTCCATTGGTGGTTCATCTCATGGTAAAATTTCATCACATGCAATGAACCTAAAGCAGTCATGTTTTTGTGCAGCAGATTGGAATTTAAAGTTGTCAAGACTGCATTGTAAAATTTACAAAAGCTTCCATTAATCAAAAAAGGGGGTATAGTAAGGTAATATCATGTAAGGAAAAATATCCTCTAAGTAAATTACATCTAGAAATGTTTTATTTTACAAAATTAATTAAGACATCCATGAAAAACACACATGGTGTCAAAATAAGCCAAAGGAAAATCATTTCAGCAAAAATAGAAAGGATCCCAAGTCAATTTTATAGAAAAGATTCCTTTATTAACTTTTGGTCGAGAATATGTTTGTATATTTTCAGAAAACAACTCCAACACCATGTGGAGTCCTGCAACAGAGAGGAATTGACAAGTCTGCTCCAACCATGAAGACAAGAGGAGAAACAGTCCAGAGATGGAAGACGCTGAGGATGCCTTGCCATGCTAGCAGTCAGCAGCTGTGCATCACTGCACGTTGTCTAGGACCAAACCAGAGAGAGTCAGACCTACATTCTCACCATGTGTCTACCATCCAGATATCATTGTTGACATGTACACATAAGGAACAGTTTGACTTTGAAACTGGGACTCAGACTGCTGAACATTGAAATTGGGACTCAAACATCTTTTATTATATGTATATTTCTAGCCTGCAGAATAACGATTCTTTAAAGAAAAGAAATGGGAAAAAAATAGATACGGAGGCAAAGAAGCACTGAACAGACTGTCAATCTACAGCAGGAAGGCAGAGGAGCTTGGCGGGAGGGGTGGGGAGCAGGCTATAAGAGATCAACCAAAGGACTTCTATGCATGCATATAAGCCTAACCAGTGGATACAAGACACTGTGGGGGGTGGTAGGGGAGGCATGTACTGAGGGGTAGGGGACGCCTGGGAGAGGTCAATGGGGGGAAAAAGGAGACATATGTGCTACTATTTGTAATACTTTAAACAATAAAAAATTAATTATAAAATAAAAATAAAAATACATATAATGATAATAAAAAAGAAATAGCCTCAAATAATTTGGGAGACCAGAAAGTTCCCTGATTTTGTTTACCTGATGTTAATCTTGCAAAAGTCTAGGACTAAATTGACATTCACAGAATGTTGCCCAAATCCAGCACTCATTTACAATGCTTGGAGCTTACCTATTAGTCTTAGAATTTGGAAAAGTTCATTATAATTGGGGTTGGAGGGTTAGTTCATGCACTTCATTAACTTCTGTGCCCAAAATCTCTTCACAGTAATGATATATCCACCCAACTTACTGCATTTTTTTTTTCTGAAGCTTATGGGGCAATAAATGTTTGAACATAACTCACGTGAGACAATAATGGAATTAATGTAAGTGGGGATCTAATAGCCTCTTTGATTAATGGATTCTTAGACAACACAGCCAGCTGAGAACGTAATACCTTTTAATTAGAAGTGAGAACAATTTTCTCTTTCAAATATTGGTACTGCTTACATGGTTTATACCTGACCACAGGTGAGAATTATTAATAGTCTAAATGAAAGTACTTATCTGGCAAATGGGAAGCTGGGTTTTGATCCAATCCCCTTATTCATGGCATAATTTATTTGCTGTATCTTGTGTCATGTAAGCAAAAGCTTCCGCACCCCACTTTTCTTTTCCCAAGTCCTTGGCTTTCTGTACTGAACAGAACAAACTTCATCACTGACTTTTTAGATGCCTCACACCCACCTCCTTTAATTTTGTTTTCCCAGTTTTGTCATCACCAGTACCACATAAGATAAGATAGTCTTACCTTGATATGTTAAGTTTTTACAGAAACTCTTTTTGGAATCTGGCTGATTTTATACTCACTAGTTCCTTTTCTCAACTGAAAAAAAAAACATACACAGATATTTGTAAGTGCTTTCATATTTTTTCTTTTTCTTATTTTCTTTTTCTTATTTCTTATTGAAGAAAACTGCCATTTTGATCTTCGTTTTATAGTGTGGAACCAGAAATCCCTATCCAAGGAAAATAGACTCAATTGTAAAATATTAATTAAAGCTATCATGTTCTTTCTTTCATCATTCACAATGAATTTGTTTAATGACCTGGTGTCTGTCATTGGCCATACGACATCTTGCCATGCTAGCAGTCAGCAGCTGTGCGTCAAACCAGAGAGTGTGGGACCTGCGTTGCCACCATTTGTCCACCCTCCAGATATCATTGCTAACATGTATACATAAGGAACTATTTGATATTGAAACTGGGACTCAAACATTTTTTGTTCTTACATATTTATTTATAGTATGCAGGTGCAAGATTTTTTAAGGAAAAGAAATGGGGGGAAATAGATACAGTGGCAAAGAAGCATTGAGCAGACTCTCAAACTACAGTGGGAAGGCAGGGGAGGGTAGGGGCGGGGCTGTAAGAGATCAACCTAAGGACTTGTATGCATGCATATAAGCATAACCAATGGATACAAGGCACTGGGGTGGGATGGGCAGGTGAGGGCATTTGCTGGTGGGTAGGGGAGGCCGAGGGGAGGGTATTGGTGCGGGGAAGGAAACATATGTACTACTATTTGTAATACTTTAAACAATAAAAAATATTTATACAAAAAAAGAGGACAGGAGTATTCTCACTGTCATGCAATAAGACAAAGTGTTTTGGGAGATAAGAAGGCAGTATTGTGTGGCAATAGTTTGGGAGTGGTCAGTGCTGGAGACTGTTCAAGTTTCCCTGAATAAGATTTGTTTTGGGGAAAGGGGGCCGGTGAAGCTTAAAATCTAACTACTCAGTACAATTAATTGAACCCTGCAGTAGAAGCACACAGAACCCTGGGGTGTGAACACATTAGCTGATGCACACACAAATGGTAGGGGTCATTTTATTTCATTCTTCTGGTTCTAGCATAGATTTTGTATGATCACTCCAACACGCTCAACAAACTGATGCCTCTGCCATAGGAAGAGGGACTGGAAAACCTGTCCTACTGTACCAAAAGCATCCAGTAAGCACCTAGCAGGATAGTCCAATGTACAGTGCCTTTGTCATAGGCTACCTGAAATTAAAATTCTGTAGCTCTTACAAATGGTAGTGGTAATAGTCACTGCAGATTCTCTGCTGCTATAGCCTTTGATAATATGGCTGATGGCAGTGCAGCATATCAGGGAAGGTACCCACACAAGCAGGTGGCTCCTTGGCATTTAGACATTTCCAAGGCCTTGGACTCTCCTACCTTTTAGGTAAATTAGGAAAATAAAGCACTAAAATCAATGCCAATTGAAATTTTAAAAATCCATGCCTGCTGAGTATCCAACTTAAGTCACCAACGTAAATAAACTAGAACATTAGTGCTCAGCTTCATTCTGCTCTTCATTTTTCTCTGAACCAGATCATCTCTTCCTAATTATGACCAAAAAAACTACTCAAGCATAGAATTATCATAGCATTAAAAAATATTTGTTGTTCAAGAAATATGTGTTCAGCTGCTGCCATTGTCTTATGAAAATCTACATGTAGAATTGAGCTCTAAGCCAAGGATATTTGACCTCTGCTGTACTAAGTCCTCCTCAGAAGCCCAGTGGCTGTAACTTATTTGCATGAATATTTACATAAATCTACATATGCATAATTAACAGGTTTGGACATGAAATTTGATTATGTTTTATTTGCTTGGAAAGTTTAGAATTTATAATAAGAGTGAAGGTGATAGCTATCCTATAGAAAATATATTTGTTGTTGAATAAATATAGCTGGTTTTGTTATCAGGGTAATACTGGTATCATGGAATAACTTTGGATGTGTAACTTCTCCATTATTTTTAATAGTTTGAGAAGGATAAGTATCAGTTCTTTAAATGTTTGGTTGAATTCCCCTATAAAGCACCTGGCCCTGGATGTGTTCCCTCAAGCAAGGGAAACAAAGCAAAAATAAATAAATGGGACTACATCAAACTGTACATTTATTTCCAGTATGCAGATGCAAGATCTTTTTAAAGAAAAGAAACAGGGGGAAAAGATTGATATAGAGGCAGAGAAGCATTGAACAGAATGTCAAACTACGGGGGGAAGGCTGGGGAGGGTGGGGGGCCGGGGCAGTAAGAGATCAACCAAAGGACTTGTATGCATGCATGTGAGCATAACCAATGGATACAAGACACTGGGGCGGTGGGGGTTGGGGGGCAGGTGAGGGCATGTGCTGGGGAGTAGGAGAGGCTGGGGGGGGAGAAAAACATATGTACTACTATTTGTAATACTTTAAAGAACAAAAAATAATTTTAAAAAGCTTCTGCACAGCAAAATAAATCACCAACAAAATGAAAAGACAACCTACTGAAATAAAAAATATATTTTCAAATGTTATCTCTGGTAAGGGATTAATGTCCAAAATATATAAGGGACTCATACAACTCAATAATAAAAACAACAACAAAAATAAACAATCCAAACAAAAAAAATGAGCAGAGGACATAAATAGACATTACTGCAAGACAGCACATAGACGTCCAGCAGACATAAGAAAGGATGCTCACAATCAATAATCATCAGGGCAATGCAAATCAAAATAATAATGAGATATCTCTTCTCACTTGTCAGAATGGCTGCCATCAATAAATTAACAAACAACAAGTGTTGGCTAGGATGTGGGAAAAAGGGAACCCTCATGCACTGTTGATTGCAATGTAAATAATTCAGCCACTATGAAAAACAATATGAAGCTTCCTCAATAAACTAAAAAAATAGAACTTACCATATGACTCAGAAATTCTACTTTTCAATATTTATGCTAAGAAAATGAGAATAATTCAAAAAGATATATGCAACTCTATTTTCATTGCAACATTTGCAAGTCAAGCTATAGAAGCAACATAGGTATCCATTTATAGAAAAATGGATAAAGAAGATATGGTACATATATACAATGGAATATTACTTGGCCATGAAAAGAATGAACTCTTGCCATTTGCAACAACATGGATGGATATAAAGGGTATTATGCTAAGTGAAATAAATTAGATAGAGAAAGATACATGATTTCATCTATATGTTGAATTTAGAAAGTACACACACAAACACACACACACAAAAAACAGAAACAGAGATCAAACGAATGGTTGCCAGAGTGGAGGAATTTGGGGGATGGGTAAAAAGAAGGAACTATAGTAAAAAATAGTGATTGATGGTTACTAGCCTTAGTGTGATGATCACCTTGTAAGGTACATAAATGTCAAATCACTATGTTGTATACCTGAAGCTTCTATTACTTGCCAACCATATATATATATTTTAAGAGTATTATCCTGAGTATATTTTTACAAATGAGGATATGACTAAAACACAAATTCACCGGGAACTGAAAAGCCCTTTAAAAGTAATTGTGGTCAGTGTAGCTTGTGTGGCTCAGTGGTTGAACATTGACCTATGAACCAGGAGGTCATGCTTCAATTCTCATTCAGGGCACATGCCTGGGTTGCAGGTATGATCCACAGCATGGGGTGTGCAAGAAACAGCTGATCAATGGTTCTCTCTCATTTTGATGTTTCTATCTTTCTTCCCTCTCCCTTCCTCTCTCTGAAATCAATAAAAACATTTTTTTAAAAGTAATTGTGGTCAATCCTCTGCCCTCCATTTCCACAGGGTCATAATGAAACCTCATCTTAGAGGAATAAGGATTTATCAATTAGATGTTAAGTATTCTTAAATAAATAGTATTAGTATAGATTAAGTTATCATCCTGAAAGTTAGGATTTATAACTAGATGCATGCCATGTGTTGAATGTGTAGAGAAAAAAATAAAAGAAGCCTTTGGTTCCTAGGCCATCTCTGTTACTGGGAAATCCAAGATTGGTCCATTCTAACTGAGGTCTCCCCTCAGGATTCTTTGGTTCTAACTCCACCAGTCTTTCAACCCACTCCACCCTGCCCTCAGATGGCCATTTACAAAACCCCTTTAATGAGGGAGATTCACATGGGCTCTCTTCTTTAATACAAGAGCACTCCTATGGCTTTGTACTTTTGTGTAGAAGACATACAGATATAAGAATAGGAGCTCTGAAATCACACAGGCTTGAATTCTGACTGTCAGCTATGCCCTGTGTGATTCCTGTTAAGGTGCTAAAACTCTGCCTCAGTTTCCCACTCTGTAAAATAACTTAATGATACTTACCCCAAGTAGTAGTTATAAGTATTTGATGAGATAATGTACATAGTGTTGACCCATAAAGAGAATTAATCAATGATGAGTATTATCATTATTGCGCTTATTATTGTTACTTTTGCAGAATTGGTCAGTTTTCTCCCAGTTCTTAAAATACTATCTTTCGCTATTCATCATATCTCTTGAAGCTTCTATCTTACCAATAATTGCAGTTTGCATGGCCTCTGAATAGTAACTGGTATTACTTTAATATGTTAAATATCATTTTTTAAAATATTGCAGATAAAGTTTCATACTAGTAAAGGTAGACCACAGACATTTTTATTGCATGATCCCACTTTTCTTGCCATTTTGCATGACTTCAAGAGGAAGCCATTTCCATTGACTCTCCTTGGGATCAGAGTTCAAATTTTTTCTTGTATTATAGTATATAAGCTTGCTCAAAGTACCTTCTTCATACTATACTTTTGATAGAATTATTGGGCCCACTATTTTATGTTGACCCTAAACTTTCCAATCCAACAGTTTTCCTAGTTATTTTTATTGTTTTATTGTGTATTGTTTAAAGTATTACATATATTTGTACATATATCTCCTTTTTTCTCCATTAACCTTCCTCCAGCCTCCCCTATCCCCTGGGGCATGCCTTTATGCTACCCCACTCCAATGTCTTGTGTCCATTGGTGTGCTTATATGCATGCATAAAAGTCCTTTGGTTGATCTATTTCCCTCCCTCCCCAACACTCCCTAGGCTTCCCACTGTAACTTGACAGTCTGTTCAGTGCTTTACTGTCTCTGTATCTATCTTTTCATTCATCAGTTTATAATGTTATTTATTTTCCATAAATGAGTGAGCTCATATAGTATTTTTATTTCATTGACTTGCTTATTTTACTTAACACAATGCTCTCCAGGTCCATCTACGGTGCTGCAAATGGTAATAATTCCTTCTCTTTTATAGAAGCACAGTATTCCATTGTGTAGATGTACCATAGTTTTCTAATCCACTCTAAAGCTGATGGGCATTTGGGCTGTTTCCACATCTTAGCTATGGTGAATTGTGCGGCTATGAACATTGGAGTGTGTATATTTTTTCTTTTCTTATTTAATAAATCTTTATTGTTCAGATTGTTACAATTGTTATTCTTTTTTCCCACCATAGCACCCTTCCACCGGGTTCCCACCCCACTCTCTGCGCTTACTTTCCCCGCACTGTCCTCATCCATAAGTGTATGCTTTCTGTCTCTTCCTGCACACCCACACCTCTTTCCCCCCAAGAATTGTCAGTCCGCTCCCTTTCTATGGCCCTGATTGTATTACATTCATAAGTTTATTCTGTTCATCAGATTTTTTGTTCACTTGATTTTTAGATTCATTTGATAGACATGCATTTTTTTGTTCATAATTTTTAACTTTACGTTTTTCTTTTTCTTCCTTTTCTTAAAGAATACATATCAGCATTTCATATAATACTGTTTTGGCAGTCATGAACTACTTTAGATTTTTCGTGTCTGTGAAGCTCTTTATCTGACCTTCAATTCTGAATGATAGCTTTGCTGGGTAGAGTAATCTTGGTTGTGGATTCTTGCTATTCATCACTTTGAATATTTCTTGTGACTCCTGTCTGGCCTGCATAGTTTCTGTTGAGAAATTCGCTGACAATCGTATGGTGCTCCCTTTCAGGTAATTAAATGTTTTTCTTCTGCTTCTTTTAATATTTCCTCCTTGTCTTTTTCTCTTGGCATTTTAGTTATGATGTGTCTTGGTTTGGTTTCTTTGGATTCCTTTTGTTTGGGTTCTTGTGCGTTTCCTGGACTTGTAAGTCTATTTCTTTCACCAGGTGGGGGAAGTTTTCTATCACTATTTATTCCAATAGGCTTTCAGTATCTTGCTCTCTCACCTTTTCTGGCACCCCCATAATTTGGATATTGGTATGCTTAAGGTTGTCCCAGAGGCTCCTTACAATATCTTCAAACTTTTGGATGATTCTTCTTCTTCTTCTTCTTCTTCTTCTTCTTCTTCTTCTTCTTCTTCTTCTTCTTCTTCTTTTTTGCTTTTCCAATTGAGTGTTTTTTGCTTCTTTGTATTTCAAATATTTGACTTGATTCGTGCAGTCCTCTAGTCTGCTGTTAGGTCTCTGTACAATATTTTTTATTTCAGTTAGTGTATGCTCAATTTCTAGTTGGTCTTTTTTCATATTCTTGAGGGTCTCACTAAAATTATCAGCCGTTTCTAGGAAATTCTTGAAAAATCTAATAACCATGGTTTGAACTCTATCCAGGCATTTGCTTTCCTTCATTTTTTTCATTTGTGATCTGTTTCTTTGTCTCTGCATTTTCACTGCTTCCCTGAGTTGGTAGAGTAGATTTGTGTGGCAGATGTCCTATAGGGCTCAATGGCTCAGCCTCCCCAGTTACATGAGGTGGACACTTTTGGTGCACTCCTTTCTGGACTGTGTGCATAGCCTTGTAGTTAAGTCTTGATTGTTGTTGGTATCACTGGGAGAAATTGACCTTCAGGCCAATTGGCTGTGAGGATCAGCTGTGTCTACGATGGGAGAACTTCCATGCTGGAGACAGCCTTATGACACAAGACTTGCAAAACTGCAAAAGCCTCTGTGCTCAGGTTTGATGGGGAGGAGTTTCAGGGCAGAGTAGACAGTCTTGGCTTCCTGTCAGCCTGCCCTATGAGGCCCCTGGGTTTCAGTGTCCCTTGATAATCACTGTAAGCACCTCTGAGAGAAAGCTGCTCTTGAGTTTCACCCTCTGCCAGACCGTCTAGTTTCTCCTCAAATGAGTCTGGGTTGCCAGAAACTCACCTGGAACTGGAGTTCAGCACAATAAGGAGCTTCCATCTCCCTTCTGCTTTAGAAATCCAGTTGTGCACTCAGCTGCCAGTACACTCAGCCTCTCGTCTTCTCCATGTGAGTGTCTCCATACCTCACCTTTTACAACTCCTCTGAGCCTCAATATGCTTTCCTCTTTCCTTCTAGTTGTAGAATTTCCATTCAACCAGCCTTCCTGTGCTTATGGATGGTGTCAGTTGTGTCTTTTAGTCATAGTTTTGATGTTGTGTGAGGCAGCAGTTTAGGTGTTTACCTATGCTGCCATCTTGGTTTCTCCTCACATATATTCTGTCTTTCTTTTTTTTTTCCCCTTTTTTTAATTTTTATTTTATTTTTAATTTTTTTATTGTTCCGTTTATTAATTATATTGTTTCCCCTTTTTTATCCCCTATATCTTCCCTCCACCCTGTACCTATCCCACCCTCCGCCCTCACCTCTCCCTCCCCAATGTCCTCTCCCATTGTTGCAAGATTTTTGTCCAATCTCTTGCTGTACTTCCAACAACACTTTTCTCCCCAAGAATTGTCAGTCCATTCCCTCTCTATGTCCATGTTTCTGTTATAGTCACCAGTTTATCTTGTTCATCAACCTATCAGTTCACTTGATTTTTATGTTCATTTGTTGATAGATGTGTATTTGTTGTTCATAATTTATATTTTTACCTTTTTCTTCTTCCTCTTCTTAAAGAATATCTTTCAGCATTTCATATAATACTTGTTTGGTGGTGATGAACTCCTTTAGCTTTTTCTTATCTGAGAAGCACTTTATATGTTCCTCAATTCTGAATGATAGCTTTGCTGGATAGAGTAATCTTGGTTGTAGATTCTTGCTCTTCATTATTTTGAATATTTCTTGCCACTCGTGTCTCGCCTGCATCGTTTCTGTTGAGAAATCCGCTGACAATCGTATGGGTGCTCCCCTGTAGGTAACCAACTGTTTTTCTCTTGCTGCTTTTAATATTCTCTCTTTATCTTTTGCTCTTGGCATTTTAATTATGATATGTCTTGGTGTGGTCCTCTTTAGATTCCTATATTTTGGGGTTCTGTGTACTTCTTGGGCTTTTAAGTCAGTTTCTTTCACCAGGTGGGGAAAGTTTTCAGTCACTATTTCTTCAAGTAGGTTTTCATTAACATGCTTTCTCTCTTTTTCTGGCACCCCAATAATTCCGATGTTGGCATGCTTGAGGTTGTCCCAGAGGCCCCTTACGCTATCTTCAATTATCTGAATTCTTTTTGTTTCTTGCTTTTCCAGCTGAGTGGATTTTGGTTCTTTGTATTTCAAATCTTTGACTTGGTTCTTGTGGCCCTCTGGACTGCTTTTAGGACTTTGTGTAATATTTTTTATTTCAGTCTGTGTATGCTTGATTTCTAGTTGGTCCTTTTTTTTATCTGTGAGGGCCTGGTTCGTATCCTCAGAGGTCTTGTTCATTTCCCTGAGGGTCTCATTCATTTCCTTGTAAGTATCATTCATCTCCTTGTAATTCTCATTCATTTGCTGATTGGTCTTGTTTATTTCCTGGTAATTCTCATTAAGTTGATCAGCCTTTTGTAGGAGCCTCTTGAAAAGCATTATAACCGTGGTTTTGAACTCTATGTCTTGTCGTCTTTTCTCCTCCATTTCTTTCACACCTGATTTCTTTCCATGTCTCTGCATGGTGGCTGCTTTATGTGGTGGCTATCCTCAAAGGGACAGTGGCTCAGTCTCCCCAGTTACCTGAGGTGGGTACTCTTACTGCAATTCTTTATGGGTTGTATTCAGTGTTTTTGAATTTAAACCCAGCTTTTTGTTGTTAGCCCTAGGAGGATTTGACCTCCAGGCCAATTGTCTGTGAAGCTCAGCTGTGCTCAGGTTGGGTGGGCGGAGTCTCCAGGCCAAACAGACAGCGTTAGCTCCTCCCTATGCGGCCCCAGGGGTTCTGTGGGGGGCGGGGGGGGGGCAATGGCTGCCAGCACCTTTGAGAGAGAGCCGCTGTGGAGCTCCACTGGCTGCCGGGAAATTCAAACTGTCCCCAAATGACTTTGCATGCGCAATGTCTCACCCAGGGTCATAAAACAAAGCAGACTGACGGTTTTTCGAATGAAAGACAAGTCGCAGAGAGCTCCCTGCGCCGTCACGCAGCTGAGCTGTTCGCACAAGCTGCCTTCTCCACAAGCCAGCAGACCCGGCAGCACCCGAGCTTCGGCGTGCCCTCCCACTGTCCAGTTTTCACCCCATGTGATAGTGGGTTCCCTGGACTTCGCCCAGAGCAGGAGAATCTGTCCAGTGGGACGCCCCTGTCTCCCCGTTCGAGAAAACTGGCCGGTTTCCAGCCGCCCGCCCTCTCTGCGGCGCGCACTCCAAACCTCTCTCCGTGCGAATCTTTCAACGCTGTCCACCGCCGCTCCTCCGGGTCACAGTGTCTTATCTTCACTTTTATTTGTGGAATTTTCACTCGGCGAGCGTTCTGGTGATTCTGGAAGGTGTTTGTTCTTTCGTTAAGTTGTAGTATTAAAATTGCTGATTATGACGGCAAGATAGGTGTTTTACCTTTGCCTCACATATATTCTTTCTGATTGGTATTTCTAGTTTCTTAGGAAATATTCTTAGAAGTGGGATCACTGGGTCAAATGGGAGTTCCATTTTTAGTTTTTTGAGGAAACTGCATACTGTTCTCCACAGTGGCTGCACCAGTCTGCATTCACACCAGCAGTGCATGAGGGATCCTTTTTCTCCACATCCTCACCAGCACTTGTTGTTGGTTGATTTGTTGATGATTGCCATTCTAACAAGTTTGGAATGGTACCACATTGTCATTTTGATTTGCATCTCTTGGATAATTAGCAACCTTGAGCATATTTTCATGTGTCTCTTGGGGTTCCTTCTGTCTTCTTTCTAAAAGATTCTATTTAGGTCCATTGCCCATTTATTTTTTATTGGATCATTTATCTTCCTGCTATTAAGTTGTATAAGTTCCCTATAGATGTTGGAGATTAAACATTTATCAGTGATAGCATTTGCAGATATGTTCTCCTATATAGTGGGCTTTCTTGTTGTTTTGTTTATGGTTTCTTTTGCTGTGAAAAAGCTTTTTATTTTGAGTAGTCCCATTTTTTAAATTTTCTCTTTAGCTTCCATTGCCCTAGGAGTGGTATTGGTAAAGAAATTGCTTCAGCTTATGTCTGAGGTCTCTCTGCCTCTGGATTCCTCTAGTATTTTTATGGTTTCCCATCTTATGTTTAAGTATCCATTTTGAGTTTATTTCTGTGTATTGTGTAAGTTGGTGGTGTAGTTTCAATTTTTTGCATGATCTGTTCAATTTTCCCAACACCATTTATTAAAGAGACTGGCTTGACTCCATTATATGGTCACACTTCCTTTGTCAAATATTAATTGAGCATAGTGGTTTGGGTCAATATCTGGATTCTCTATTCTATTCCATTGGTCTATATGTCTATTCTTGTGCCAGTACCAGGCTGTTTTGAGAACAGTGGCTTTGTAATACAGCTTAAAATCAGGTATTGAGATCCCCCTTACTTTGTTCTTCTTTCTCAGGATTGCTGTGGCTATTCTGGGACCTTTGTTTTTTTTATTACAGGTGAATTTTTGGAGAGTTCTATCTAGGTCTGTGAAATATGCTATTGGTAATTTAATGGGGAGTGCATTCACTTTATGGATTGCTTTGGGTAATATGGACATTTTGATGATGCTGATTCTACCAATCCTTGCACATGGTATGTTCTTCCATCTATTTTTGTCTTCCTCTATCTCTTTTTTCAGTGTTCTGTAGTTTTCCACATGTAAGTCTTTTACCTCTTTAGTTATGTTTATTCCTAAGTATCTTAATTTTTTATTGTGATGATAAATAAGAGTACTTTATAAGTCTCTCTTTCTGTTAGTTCACTATTGGTGTATAGAAATGCCATAGATTTCTTGGCATTTATTTTGTATCCTGCTACATTGCCGAATTCATTTATTAAGTCTATTAGTTTTTTGTGTAGTCTTTCGGGTTCTTTATGTACAATATCATGTCATCTTCAAATAAAGACAACTTTACTTTTTCTTTTTCCAATTTGGATCCCTTTTATGTCTTCTTCTTGTCTAATTGCAATGGCTAATACTTTCACTACTATGTTGAACAGGAGTGGTGAGAGTGGGCACCCCTGTCTTGTTCCTATTCTTAAGGGAAATGGTTTTAGTTTTACCCATTGAGTATGATGTTGGTTGTGGGTTTATCATACATAGCTCTTATTATTTTGAGGTGTGATCCTTCTATTTCACCTTTGTTGAGAGTTTTTATCAAGATATGGTGTTGGATTTTGTCAAATGCTTTTTCTGCATCAATTGGTATGACTATGTGATTTTTATTTCTCAGTATGTAATGTGTCATGTTTATTGATTGGTGGATATTGTATCATCTTTCTATTTCTGGAATAATTCCAACTTGGTCATGGTGTTTTATCTTTCTGATGTACTTCTGTTTCTGATTTGCTAGAATTTTGTTGAGGATTTGGGCATCTATGTTCATGAAGGATATTGACCTGTCTATTTTAATAGACATCAGATCACATCAGTCCTTGTTAAAGTTTTCCATGTCTTGCTATTATACTTAGAATAAAATTCAAGCTTCAACTTGGGTCATTGGACCCTGCTCTTCTCTACTCCCCTTCTTTTTGAGAATTGCAGCCCTCACTTCCACATAGGGTTTTCCATTTTGACATTTCTCTTCATGTCACTCAGGTCTCCATGGGGATGTTGCCCTTTGGACAAACGCTTACCCTTACCCTCTGCTTTACCATGCTTTAGTTTTTCTTCATAGCATCACCTGAAATTGCATTAAACAATTAGTTTGTAAATAAACTGTCTCTCTTGTTATTGCAGAGAACTTTGTTGGAATCATTTACTATTCTATTCCCAGAAACTAGAACCATGCCTGCTATGTAATAAGTGCTTTATAAACATTTGTCAGAAAAATTAATAAATTCTTACACACACACTACATAGGTTTCTTTTGGCTCGTTGTTATTCTTCAGAGGGGAAAATAAATGTCACTCTTATTTTTATGAATAAACTCTTTTGGGAAGATAAAAATAATTTTGTCATCTATTTATATGAAAGCTCTTGATTCATTTCATTGAAAGAGCTTCTATGTGTGTGTTTTTCTTTTTTAGTGTTCCTAATAATGTTGAAGATTTTCAGGATTAAAAATGAAAGAGTAATGTTCAGCCACTTACCAGGCAACTCTCCTCTGTACATAGGAACAAGAAGGGAGAAGAACAAAGGCAGTGGTAGCATAAAATGGTTTCCTTCATCCTGCTCTGTCTGGCTCTAGAAGAAATGACAGGATGCTGGCAAAATTCATAGTAATTGAACCCAGGATTACCAAAGTTATGACTGGATTTAGATGAGGGGTAGAAGTGGTAGCTTTCCCTTGATCCCATGTTACTTTTTGCAAAGTAAATTTGGCTACAATAATATCTTTCATTTTAGAAGAACTTATTGAAAGACATTGAGAGAAAAAATATCTAACCTTGAACTTCCTTAGAAATGACTCTGGGGGAGAGCGGTTCTCTGTGGCCAAAATAAACTACTTTAGGAAAAAATGCTGTTCTCATTTTTAGTGAACCTAACAGAACATTTTCTCTAGACATTGTTTATAGGCATGTGATGAAAATTTACTTACCAGAAATTCAAAAAAGTTCAGATATGCCAGTACCAGTTTGAATTGGCAGAGTAGATATTCTTAGATTTTCTATGGAATTTATAATTGACAATTATCCAGTAGGATTATGCTACACAGTCTCTGAATGGAACTGACTAACCAAAGCATACAGAATTATACAAAGCATCACAATGAATTACTAAGGTATTTGCAAGCTCTATATATTCATGCATTGTTAGTGTCTCCAAATTCTTTATTCTTTCATTAATTCACTAATTTAATAACCTTATTTAATAAACAGTTTATAAGCATCTACCAGTATCAAGGATCACACCAGGTTAGGGATACAAAGACATTTCCCTTTGCTCATGTAGTTTAGAGTAGAATTTTTTCTGAGTTTTCCTATCCTGTGATAGAAAGTCTATTTGAATAAAAACAGTAATTTTCCTCAAGGAGAGAAAACAATACATTTAGAACTCTTAGTGAAAATCAAGAAAAAAACAGCATTTAAGATACAGAAAATAAGATTTCTTAGATTTAATTTTGATCTTAGTGCAATATGAATTTAGCAAGGCAAAATTATGAATCCAAACTTCAAGTGAATCAGTTAGTTGTGGTTTTTTTTTTTTAATCTCTGAATTCAGACTAGCATTTTCCAAAGGCTTATGTACTTAGGACACAGGGAATGTAATAGTAGAAATAGTTGTACCCAAATATTTACATCATTAGAAAATACATAACAAAAGCACTGAAAAGACTTCTTTTTAATTTGATAAAGTGTTAATTCCATAATATTGTAACTGTTGGATACATTTATTGGACTTCTTGAGTTCTGGCCCTTCCCCAAGTTGCAAAATTACATATGCTTCCTCTTACTACAAAGGAAAATGGCAGAGTCCTGTAGTCAGAGTGCACTAGGTCTGGGATTGCCACAGCCAGTAGCCCAGGCATCCAGAGGAGTATCATTTCTGACTTGTAACTCCTGGGGGTAATTATGACTCTCCCAGAGGTGACCAGTGTGTATGGGTTTTGTCATGCTATAGAACAGAGTTGAGGAGCAATTGCAATCCACATAGCTTGGGCCTTTTATACAACTATACGATTTATTAATGTGTATGCATTCTTTACTCACTTAGTGTGCAGAGGAAGAATTATCTTTGTCCGTGAGAGATGTGTGTTGCATTTTGAAACACATGCACTCAAAGTTGAGTTTTTCATTAATGCAGATATTTCATTTTGTCCACTTCTACAAACTAGAATATTTGAATTGGAAAGGTCTTTTAAAATACTATTTAACCTAATCCTTTTAAATGCCCAAGGCCACATAGTGAATTAGCAGCTGGGCTGATATTGAAACACAGAGCAAGCACTTGAATTTCAAACCTTTGGATACAGACTGAATTGGGAGCCTCTTTAAATACCCATTGAACAGCCCAAAGTCATGGACCTCAGGAATTCACATCCCTCTTTAGTTTCTCTTGCTCATTTAAGGCTTTGGGAGGTTTTCATTACTTTGAATTTGGGTGGATCTAATACTTTAATTTGTTTAAGCCCCATGAAGTTCAAAGGTGACAAGTGTAAGAGGGTTGAAGGGTTAGATAGGGCTCTTTCCCCAATCTTTTTACATAGATAAGTTTATATAGAGAAGACACACAGTAATCTTCAATGGCACCAGGCTGCCACTCCCACTCTGACACATTGTTAGGATTCTGTGTGTTCAGAATGAACTAAAGGAAATGTTCAGAAGTGGGAATGAAGATATTCTTTCAAAGTGAGATAAAATTTTTACATTTGAAATAGATTAAATAGCAGGGTCTCTTTCTCTAACCTTCCAATACAAAATAATGTTCTCTAAGGAAAAAAAAAAGAATATTTTACACTTGAAATTTTCCATGACAAGATGGAGGACCTGTGTCCCTCATAGGTATCCATAAAATCAGCAAAATGGTATTCTGTTACTTGGAAATGTGGGATATATTTTATCACTCTAAAAACATTTAATAAATCTTTATTGTTCAGATTATTACAATGTTGCTCTTTATTCCCTCGCATAGCTCCCTTCTCTCCCATATCCATCCTATCCTCTGCCCTCACCTCCCCCCATTGTCCTCATCCAGTAAGCTTTTTGTCCAGTCCCTTCCTGCACCCCCCACACACCCCTTTCCCCCGAGAATTGTCAGTCCACTCCCTTTCTATGACCCTGATTCTATTATATTCACCAGTTTATTCTGTTCATCAGATTTTTAATTCACTTGAATTTTAGATTCACTTGTTGATAAATGTGTATTTGTTGTTCATAATTTTTATCTTTACCTTTTTTCTTCTTTCTTTTCTTAAAGAACATCTTTCAGCATTTCATATAATACTGGTTTGGTGTTGATGAACTCCTTTATCTTTTTCTTATCTGTGAAGCACTTTATCTGACCTTTAAATCTGAATGATAGCTTTGCTTCATAGAGTAATCTTGGTTGTAGGTTCTTGTTATTCATCCCTTTGAATATTTCTTGCCACTTTCATCTGGCCTGCATAGTTTCTGTTGAGAAATCAGCTGACAATCATATGGGTGCTCCGTTGTAGGTAACTGTTTTTCTCTTGCTGCTTTTAATATTCTCTCTTTATCTTTTGCTCTTGGCATTTTATTTATATTGTGTCTTGGTGTGGTCCTCTTTGGATTCCTTTTGTTTGGGGTTCCGTGAGCTTCCTGGACTTTTAAGTCTATTTCTTTCACCACGTGGCAGAGTTTTTGGTCACTATTTCTTCAAATAGGTTTTCAGTATCTTGCTCTCTCTCTTTTTCTGGCACCCCCATAATTCGGATGTTGGTATGCTTGAAGTTGTTCCAGAAGCCCTTTACACTATCTTCAATTTTTTGGATTCTTTTTGCTTCTTGCTTTTCAGACTGAGTGATTTTTGCTTCTGTGTCTTTCAAATCCTTGACTTGATTCTTGCAGTCCTCTAGTCTGCTTTTGGGTCTCTGTATAATATTTTTTATTTCAGTCAGTGTATGCTTAATTTCTAGTTGGTCCTTTTTTATATCCTCCATAACTCGTTCATATCCTTGAGGGACTCACTCATATCCTTGAGGGTCTCGCTCATATCCTCAAGGGTCTCGTTAAATTTATCGGCCTTTTCCAGGAGCCTCTTGAAAAACCTTATAACTGTGGTTTTGAACTCTATGGCCACTCGTTTTTTCCCTCCATTTCTTTCACATATAATTTGTTACCTTGTCTTTGCATTTTGGCTGCTTCCCTATGTTGGTCGAGTAGGTTTGTGTGGTAGGTGTCCTCCAGGGGACAGTGACTCAGTCTTCCCAGTTACCTGAGGTGGATAGTCTTGGTGCATCCCTTTATGGGTTGCACAGTCTTGTTTTAGTTAAGCCTAGATTGTTGCTGGTATCACTGGGAGGGGTTGACCCCCAGGTCAATTGGCTGTAAGGATGAGCTGTGTTTACCCTGTGAGCGCCTCTGTGCTCAGCCTGGATGGGGCAGAGTCTATGGGCTGAGCAGGCAGCCTTGGTTTCCCATCAGCCCTGCCCTTAACGGTTCCTGGGTGTCCGTGCCCTATGGCAACAGCTGCACACACCTCTGAGAGAAAGCTTCCAGCAGCTCTGCCCACTGCTGGACAGTATAGTTTCTCCCCAAATGAGTCTGCACACCCAAAGACTCACAGAAATGGGAAAACAAAGCAGTCTGGTGTTTGTTTTTTGTTGTTGTTGTTGTTGTTTTTCCCTCCTGAACATTAGAGCCAGCCACGAGCCCTCTCTGATAGCGCGTGCCCTTGCAGTGCCTGAGTTTCAGCATGTTTCCTACTTACAGTCCAGTTTCACCCCATATTAGTCTGGGTTCCCCAAGACTGGCCCAGAACCAGGGCTCAGTGCAGTGGGATGTCCTTGTCTTTCTCCCAGTTCAAGAAAACCAGCTGGGTTTGCATCTGCCCACCCTTTCTGTTTGTGCGCAGCTCCGAACCTCTGACTCCACATGTATCTGCAACTCTGTCCTCCACAGCTCCCCTGAGTCTCAGTGTCCTTTTATTTTTCCTTCTATTTGTGGGATGTCCATTCAGCCAACCCTCCGGTGGTTCTGAATGATGTCCATTCTGTCCTCCAGTCACAGTTTTGAATTTGTTGTACAGGGCAGCAGTATGGGTGTTTACCTATGCTGCTATCTTGGTTCCTCTTTCTATAACTGTGTTTGTTTGTTTGTTTGTTTGTTGTTGTTTTTTAAAAAAAGACTATAGCCATGGCCAACTGTGCTCAATGTTTAGAGCATCAGCCCTTGGACCAAAGGATTAGAGGGTCAACTCACGATTCCTGGTCAAGGACTCTTACCTGGATTGTAGGTTCCCCAGCCCAGTAGCAGCATGGCATGTGCTGGAGGCAACCAATTGATGTGTCTCTCTTTCTCCCCCTCCTCCCTTCCTTCCACTCTCTCTCTAGAAATCCAATGGGAGAAAATATCCTTAGGTGAGGATTAAAAAGAGGAAAGGGGCTATAATTAGGGGTCCTTGGGTTTCTAAAAGATATCTTGGTTACTGATATTTGATCTGATAAGGTAGCTTGATAGTTCATGGAGAGGACTCAAGAGTCCATTAAAGTTAGGGCTCACACTGAGTAATAAAGGCAGGTCAAATTCAAACATGTATCAGGGAGAAAGCAAACATTAAAAATTGTTGCTCTTCATATGAGGTTTAAATAAGTCTGGGAGCCTTTCTCCTCTCCATATTTCTGACCTACTCTCCTTATCCAGCGTGAGGCATTCCTGGAAGCCGTATAAGGTCTGTGAATCATTTGGTCTAGCCCTGCCAAAGCATTAGGGGTGAGTTAATTAAATGTTTGACCAAATATAGCAGGCTAATTTTTAAGTTGATAATTTTGTATGGTCCGAAAATAATGTTATAAATCCCCAAATGGCCTTTGGCAGAAAAAAGGCTCCTACCCTTATGCCTTTTCCATTTTGAGAGGTATGGTGCCCCTCCCCCCTGCTTTTTTTCCTCTCAAGGTCAACTCACTCCCTTGGCAATCTTGATTTGATCCTTTCTATAAAACCCAGTTCTCTCAATTTAACCTCTTCTAAGATCACCATTTTCCAATCTCATTAATCCCTTCTTTCTGCCTATATTCTTTTTAAATCCTGATTTCAAAGGTAATGTAATTCAAGAGTCATGTAGACCTGGAGCTGAATTCTTTCTGTCATCTGCAACTGTGTGTCCTTGAAGGAATCATCAACCTCTCTAAGTCTTAGAGTCCTCATTGTAAAGTGAAAACAATAGAATCAATGTTTTAAGTGTTTTTATAGTGTCCATCACACAGTAGGGATCTAATAAATAGAAGTAATTATTTTATGCTATTATTATTATGTATGTAATATAATAATCCATGATAATTACTAATATATTGTTATATCTCATGTCTTGCTAGACAAAAATTTTCTTTAGCATAAGGGAGCATTTCTTCTTCATTACTGAATAGTAACTGTCACAGTATTGCTATTTGTTATATGACAAATCTTCACTAGATGTTTATTGTGTAAATGTGGCCAATGATTTGCTACAATGATTTAAGTGGGAAGGGTTAGTTTGAATATTTAAGGCTTTGGCCATTTGTCTTTTTTGTGCTTTTCAAAATTGTTTTAGTAATTAAGTATGTTTTAACGTAATAGTGGTAATTTGTTTCTTCTTCAGATGTCTTAGTGACTTAAAATATTATGGTCTATGGTGTATGCATAAAATTTATTTATTTTGGTGTTCATGGAAATGAAAAAAGGGGGGCTGGAAAGATATTATTAGGAAAAATAAAAAGAATTTAATACATGCATAGGATTTCAATTTTTGTTATCAAAAGGAGATAGCTTTTCATTTTCTTGCCTTGAATCACATAGACAACAAAATGTGGGATCTTGAGCACATCTTATAGATCATTTAGCTGGAATTTCTCAAAGCTTGTTCCAAGTATGTTAATTGTTATACAAAGAAAATGAGAAAGAGATCTATGTTCAGGTAGCTTTAGGAAATTTTGATGTAAACAAAGAAAAGCAAGTTCCATTATTGGAGGATTCAATATAAATATACTATAAAGATAAACTGGCTAGTGATTTCCAAATGTATTTGATCAAGGAACTGTTTTGTAGAGAATATCAGGAGTGACTCACTTCTAGCCTCTTTATTTTATAGCTGTGGAAATCAAGTTCCAGAAAATTAAAGCAATTTTCCAAAGATTGCTTAGTGGTAGAGTGAAAAAAAACCTACATGTCCTTCCTCATATCTGAAATTAATCTGTTTATTTTTGCTTTCTTGGAGAGATAATAAAACTCACATAATAATTATATCATTCTGCCTATATTTTCCTAATAAGCTTACACTAAAAATACTGCAACTAGCTTTTAAAAATTAAACACATTAATAATAATGAAATGATTTCTCCATAAAATTGGGAATACAATTACCTCCAGAGCTCTATTAGGGAAATTAGTAACTGTTTTGTTTTTTTTTAAAACTAGAATTCCCTCCCCCCCCAAATTTTTAAATATTTTACTCATGATTTTTAAAATGAAATAAAATGATTCATACTTTATTTATAACTTAACAGGGCCTTTTGGTTATTTCCAAATAAGATTAGTACTTCTGCATATTATAGACTAGAGGCCCAGTGCACAGAATTCGTACACAGGGCGGGGGTGGGGCAGGGATGTCCCTCAGCCCAGCCTGCACCCTCTCCAATCTGGGACCTCTCGAGGAATGTCTGACAGCTCATTTAGGATCAGGCCTAAACGGGCCGTAGGACATCCTTCTCACAATCCAGGACTGCTCTCTCCCAACTGCTCACATGCCTGCCTCCCTGTTACCCCTAACCACTTCTATCTGCAAGCCTGATCACCCCTTAACCACTACCCTGCCAGCCTAATTGATGTCTAACTGCTCCCCTATAAGCCTGTTTACCCCCCA
Organism: Antrozous pallidus; assembly: GCA_027563665.1. Lineage (NCBI taxonomy): Eukaryota > Metazoa > Chordata > Mammalia > Chiroptera > Vespertilionidae > Antrozous > Antrozous pallidus. The sequence continues at coordinate 8,119,070 of CM050515.1, forward strand.
CTTCCCTTCTCTGCTGGCCTGGTCACCCCTAACTAACCTCCCTTGCAGGCTTGATCACTCCCAACTGTCCTGCCTTGCAGGCCTGGTCCTTCCCAACTGCCCTCCCCTGCTGGCCTGATTGCCCACAACTGCCGTCCCTTCCAGGCCTGGAACCTCCCAAAAGCCCTCCCCTGCTGGCCATATTATGGTGGCCATCTTGTGTCCACATGGGGACAGGATTTTCGACCACAAGGGGGAAGCCCTCTTGTGTGTTGGAGTGATGGTCAATCTGCAAATTACTCTTTTATTAGATAGGATAGAGGCCTGGTGCATGGGTGGGGGCCAGCTGGTTTGCCCTGTAGAGTGTCCCGGATCAGGGTGGGGGTTCCCTTGGGATGTGGGGTAGCCTGGGCAAGGGGCCTATTGTGGTTTGCAATCCAGCCATGCCCCCCAATGACCCAAGTGGAGGCCCTGGGATCTTGGATTAATTTATCTTCTACAATTGAAACTTTGTAACCTGGAGCGAAGGCCTAGGTGCTAGGGCTGCATAAGCTTGGTTTCCTCCATTGCCCGGGCAACCCTAGCCTCTGCTCTCTCCAGCCCCGTGGCTGCTGCCATTTCTGTTGGGATATATCTTCTATAATTGAAACTTTGTAGCATTGAGTGGAGGTCTAGGCTAGCAAGTGCAAGTGGAAAGCTTGGCTTCCTCCATTGCCTGGGAAACCCAAGCCTCCTTCTTGCTCTTAGTGGTCACAGCCATCTTGGTTGGGGTTTATTTGCATAATGTGCTCCTGATTGGCTGATGGGCATGGCTGTGGGTGTGGCCTTATCACAGGTACAATCAATTTGCAGATTACTCTTTTATTAGATAGGATAAGCAGCCAATCATATCTTACCTAAAGTTCTTAAAAATAATTAGTTTTACAATATGATATTTAGAACTTCTCAAATTATCTGATAGAAATAAATAATAAAAATCATAAGAAATTTAAAGACCCGCTTTCAGTGTGATGAAACCAAAGGAATGTAAAAATAAAGTTACATTATCTCAGCCACTGAAAGACGATTTCTCTAGCTACAAGGTTTTCATGACTTTCAACTAAGAGAAGCTAATGTCTACTACTTTTTCTCTAGGTCTGAAAAAGTAAATATAGTTTAGAATCTGAACCCAAGATTATATTTTAAATAAAAATAATTGTCTGTTGTTACTGTTTTTCTAAATGCATCAACCACAGACCACTGGAGCCTGTGATGAGTAATTTTACATGTTGGTTCTTCTCCACACAAAACAGCTAATGATTAGAAAACCAACCATAAATGGCATAGTCAAGTGATAAAGAGTACTTGTGCTTTGGTTACTACAGTAGGAAGTGACTTTTTATTACCTTTTCCCATTTTAATTATAGGAGAAAATCCTCATCCAAATAGCTGTAAGTGTGTGGGTCACCTTTTCAAGCATCCTGATGTTAATGACTACATCCCTGAGGAGCAAGGGTGACACTCTGCAGTCACTATGAAAGCTCGGTTACTTTATTCTCCCCTAGGAAGTAGGATCATTACTGGTAAGTGAGGAATAACCATCTCCACCTAACTTAGCTAAGGAATTTCTTTAAAGATTTAAAACAAATATTTAACAATATCTGTGCTGCCTGCTAGAAAAATCACATGGATGTTTTTAGATTTCCAAGATAGATTAGAATCTTTTTGGAGTAAAAGTCCCAGGAAATGTGTCTCTAAAAACAGAACTCAAGATTTGAGATGTGAGAAGGTTGTGAACCTTGTCATTCAATATACTGCCCACTGATCAATAATTTACTTCATTTGGCTTTAAGTCACATTCCAAATGTGCAAATTAATGGGCCATGTGGATTATTTTTATGTAATTACCCTGTTTGAGTTGTTATTATTCTTCCAAATGAATAAAGGCAGATACCCAACATAGGTCTCATACTTCTCACCATATGTAGTTACATGGTATCAGGTATATTTTACATTGTCAATAATACCAATTCATCAGTTGGTTAATAATCTTCTGACTTTACCTATTTAGTCTCAAGAGTTCTCTTTTTCTGAGGGCTCTCTGTATACTATAAATTCTTCATATTTAGCATTCATCTGGTGTTCCTTTAAGCCATTCTGTTATTTCAGATATTGCCTTAGCAGAATTTATAAGTGCCAAAATTAAAAAAAAAAAAAGCTTAGAAGGGAAGTTGAGAATCATAAGTACACTGCCAGCCTTGGAAAGTTTGCCTAGTGACCTAATTTTATGGGAATTTGCCAGGCTTGCTCTGTGGAAGAAATCCAGTCCTATTCCTTCAGTCCCTGTGGGTTATTCAGCTGACACTGTACCCAGCCAGCCTCCTCACATTGTTGTGACCTTCAAGAGACTCTCCCCTTAATATTGCTCTATTTTAACTTTGCTCCATAAAATTACTTCGGGGAAATAAAGACGTCATCATTTATGTGGCTTAGACAAATTTATTCAATACGAATATCATAACTCAAATGGTATTTCTTACACTGAATTATAACATGTACTTGTTTCTCATTACTTTAAACTTCTGTCATATGAATTTTGAAAAATTCCAGAAATTTATTAATGTAAGTTATCCAGTGTATTATCAAGACCTGTTCTCTAAGAGATAAGCTATTTATTGTTAAATGGGCTTTCATGTAACTTCTTTTCTCCCCCTCTCCCCCGAAAATTCCTTCTCAAGCCATATCTCAGATCTCAAGTTATTTTAAACAACAGTCAACTTGACATGGCAATGTATTGATCTGACGTTCTCTTCAGAAAACCAGTGCCAAAGTATTGTGTGGTGGTGCACTCAGAATTGTACTCTAATTCAGTTCCGTGTAGCAGACTGTAACCTTTTCAGAGAAACACTCTGTACCTGTGTTATCCTCATCTGGCAGTACTGCAATGGCCTCTGGCCAAAAGCAGTGAAGTTGTGGTTTTCTAACTTCTATATAGTCTGCCCAGGGACATTAATGAGAGAAAAGTAAACCCACTCTATTATTCAAAATGGTTTTTCAAATAATTAGGACATTTTAATAATAGTATCTGTGGATGTGCTCAGGTTTCCCACAGGCACAACAACATTTCCAGAGTAAGAGAGCACAAGTGCTTCAGGACAGGTGACCTCATTATCACTGTGAGTGACCTTCCATTCATGTGATGCTGAAACCGCGCAGAGACATCCCATTATTGAAATGGACTGCTTGGCAAAGGTGTTCGTAGTTTGGGAATTTGACACCATTCTGTGAAGATAACTTTAAGAATAGAAATGATTCAGAATTTTTAAAAGGCAGACATTTTTAGAAGTTGGATTTTGGCATTTTGGTTTTTTCCCCAGCTGGCTCAAAATTCATTGAATCATCTCTGACTTCTTTTCTATATAGAATATAACAAAAACACAGGGTGGGGTGAAAGTAGGTTTACAGTTTTTCGTGTGGAAATAAATAAAGTAATAAATAATAATACAAGAATAAACATTTTCATGTACTCACAACTGTAGTCCTACTTTTGCCCCACCTTGTATATGCCAAGGAGTGAAGGGATGATGTTAAAATGATTTCAAAGTGAATATGCATCAATATTTTTAAAAATTACAAACTCTTACAACTAGCAACTTTACTACTGAAAGTTTATTTTCATTGATTATAATAAAATAATGAACACACATATTTCAATACAAGGATAATTAATCACACCATTATTTGCAATATTGAAATTTGAAAACAAATAACCAGAAATGGGGAAATAGTTAAACAATGTAATACACTGCAGCGATAGAACATTTTTTCTGTAAAAGTATGTTTATTGGCTTTCCCAATATTTGGCTAGAAATAAAAAGCAGATTTATAAAACAGATTCTATGAACTTTTTTTTTAAAGCAATGAAACATGGTTGGCATGTCAATGGTGGTATTTAAAATTTTTTATCTGCATTTTCTAATTATCTTATGGGAAATATACATTCCATTCTATACTAAAGTTAATGTTTTTTTTTCTTTATTTTGAAGAGGACTTTAAAGGGGAGAGGAATACGTTGTTCCAAAGGTGGATAAGAATTCCCTGATCAGCTACCTGTGCCCTAACATGAGGCAATGGGGAAAGAGATACTGACTTGAGGAGGAAAAGGAAGAAAGTATGCAGTCTTTTAGCATCACACAGGGAGGAGGAGCACTTCTGTGTGTCTGTTCTTGCCCATCCACACAGAGTGGACTGTGACTAGATGGAAGGAGAATGGGAAAGAGCCAACAATTTCCAGATAGCATTAGAACTTCAAGAATACATGTATACACACACACACACACACACACACACACACATAGATACACACACACATATGACAACATTTTAATTCCTACTTCAGAGAGTAAATAGAAACAATGAGATGGGAATTTTATCATTATGCTTTTTCACCTGTTATTTTGTCCCTTTCTTCTATAAAAAGGGAGGAAAGTATTTACCTTTTGAAAACCAGTCCCTTCACTTCTGCTCCTTACCCTGTTCCCTCCTACTACCTCAAGGACCTGTTCTCCAGATCATTTTGGCTGTTAAGTAATATAGGTAAACCACCTGATATATGTGGACTATTCCAGTACCTACAGAGATAATTGGGTCCAGAAAGGAAATTATTGAATTCAAATTATAAATACTAAAAATCAAATATAATAAGTGATAGCATTATATGAAATGTAATATTATATCAGCATTGTAAAGTTAGCATTCATAAACATTTCATTGTATTTGAAAACAATTTATAAGTTGGGTAGTCTCCATTTTCTAAAATTCTTCAGTTTGCACACTGAATTTTGATAAGCAATACTGAATTATAAAGTGAGTTTTTCATAGCCAACTAATTTTGAAAGCAAAATTATAAAAATCCTAATTTTTATTGTATAAAGTGTACTTAAGTTGAACTGGAATTATATTTTAACTAGGGGCCCAGTGCATGAAATTCCTGCACTGGGGTGGGTGGTCCCTCAACCCAACCTCCCCCCTCTCACATACTGGGAGCCCTCAGGGGATGTCCAAATGATGGCTCACTCCCAACCTCTAGTGAGGCTTTAGGCCTTGGGCACCCACCCAGCTATCGCCCTGCTCAGCTCAGCCCTGGCTGCCTGCGACCACCCGGCCCCTGGGGGCCAGGCGCTCACCGCCACTTTCGCTCACAGAGCCCAGGGTCTGGGCGCTCCCTGCCGCCACCACCATCACTGCTGTACCACTGCTTCCCCTCACAGTGCCTGGGGGCTGGGCACTCGCTGCCACCACCATTTCATCTCCACCCCTGGGGCCCAGCGCTCATACCACTTGGCCCCACCCCCGCTCCTGATTGGCTGGTAGCATAGCCAATCAGGAGCAAAGGTACAGTCAAATTTGCATGTTTTTCTTTTATTATATAGGATATGTTTGATCTGAGGTCAGACAGGAACTCTAAGATTAAGAAGGCTGATCCCTCAAATCCTGATTGCTCTATAAACTACATGCTCTCCACCCTGTATCTTTTTCACTTTCTTATCTTCTTTCTCTAAGCTAATTATGCTTAATTTTGTCACATTAAAAAAATATTGTATGTCCATCCTCCTCACCTTTCAATTACTATCCTATTTCTCTTCTAATCTTCCATACTTCTCAAGTGCGGTTTTCAAATAGTGCCTATACTTTCTCACTTCGTAGTCACTCTTATCTCACATAAATATGGTTTCTATTATAATAATTCCACTGGAATGGAATGTCTTGAAAAAATACACCAACTTTGTTCCTAAGTCAAATTTATACATTTCAGTTCCTTACTTATCCACTTTTCTCTCCTTCACCCTTGAAGCACAGCTGCTTTGGCTTCTGTGAGATTTTTCCTTGCTTTTTTTATCTTATTATTTCTCTGGACACTTCATGTTCTTTAAAATTTCTCCATTTTCCTTGCATGATAGGTTTCTTTTGGGGGTACAATGCTCTCTTTTTCTTCCTCTACATACTTTCCCTGTGCAACACCTCTGGAGTCATCTACCATCTACATGGTAATAATTCTCAAACCTATATCACTATTATATGTCTCTTTGCTAGAGTTCATATCAATATGGCCAGCTGCCTATTTGTTATCTCCAATAGAATAAACCATGCTACCAAATGAAATTTCCATTTCTCTTCTTAACCCTCCACTTCCATCTACTATTCCCTGTGCTTCTAATTAACAACAAATAATACCAACATCAGCCCAACTGGAAGCTGGTTTTGACTCCTCAGCTTCCTTTACCTGCCATCTTCAAGAATCAGAAAATCCTAATTCTTTTGTCATTTATAACTTCATCCCCTTTTCTTCATCATTAGGAAAACTGCTTCTCTAATCTAGGTCACCATTATTACATGTCTGGATTACTATAGCACTGTTCTACAGTGATATTATTTTAAACACTAAACTATTTATAATAAGCCTCTCATTAAATCCTTCCCCAGTACACTCAGGAAAAAGTCCCAAAGTCCTCAACATGGTTTGCAAAATGAGCAAAGCCTAGTTCAAGTATGTCCATAGCCTCATCTATTTCTCTTCCTACCTCTGCAATCACTCCACATTCTTGCTTGCTGCATGCTTCATGTACACTAGCCTTTACCTGCCTTGAAGATCTGTTTTCATCCCATGCTTTCCCTGATGCCACAAATAAAAAAAAATAGGTAAATCTCTAAAGTGTCACAAGTGCATTCTTTATTCTAATGGAGTTTTATATTGTTTATAATTGTTTAATTACATAGCCATCTCACATTTTCACTAAGTTGTAAAGTTTAGGAGGGCAGGGATTAGATATGTACTTTTTAACATAATAAATACCTGATAAATATTTGTTAAATATTTAAATGAAAAAGCACCAGTAACAAATCTAACTGGCTGCTAATTATTCTGACTTCAGCGGGGAATTTGTTGAGTTAGATTTCCCATCTAACAACTTTGTTATTAACCATTGTTCTGATGTTTTAAAAAACCATTGAGATGAAGAGCCAAAACAGTGTCAGTATAGTTTGAAGTTACACTCATCTCCTCTCAGGAACAAACTGGAGCTACCACTGAAACATAGAGCAATCAACCTGAATAACCAACAGAAGGTTAGCTGAAGAGAAGTCTTATAACCAAGGATTTACTGCAAAAGACACACTGATACAAGTGGGAAGATTAAAGACATGAAAAGGGCTAGCCTAGCCCCATTTTTCATAGGTGATGGCTAAGATTCTGGAGGGATAGCTCAGTTGAAAATGTCCCCCGTGAGGAATATGGGGTCTCAATTCCATGCCAGGCTCCCCAGCCCAGAGCTTAGAAGAGGCACCCACATAACATACTAGTATATGGCTGTGAAAATCAGTGGGGATTCTATAACAGGAGTCTGCTAGAAACCTAGTTGCCCTTTTAAAGGGCCAACACAAATTCTCATGTCTAACCACTCATGCTAGGCTCCAGAGGAGGGAGAGCAGAGTGGACTAGAGTTCTGTGAGGATAAACTCTGGTTTGCAGCTGTGGGAAGAAAGCTAAAGAGAAAGCCACCGGAGTCCCTGTGCTGAATGTCTCACACACACCCCAGATGCCACTCCTCTCTTTACAATGTTGGCCTGGGAGAATGTAATAGGCTATCCCTCGGTCGCACCGTCCTTCAGAGATCATGCACAACTGAGGAGTCAGTTTCTGAACCCAAGGTGTAGAAATCCAGGCAAGCTCAGGGAGTGTCAGTGACTGAGTTGTGTGGCTCTGGGGTGGGAGCCATTACCCCACCATGTCATTAACCTTCATCTCACAACATATGCACTAAGCCCACCCTCAAAATTACTGGTGGTCCCGCCCTGCCAAGCTTATGATATCGAGGAGGTCCAGGCAGAATCCAAGTCATAAAAGCCGCAGGTAAAGAGGATCACTCCTGCCGAGACCGGTTTGGCTCAGTGGATAGAGCGTGGGACTGCAGACTGAATGGTCCCAGGTTCGATTCCGGCAAGGGCATGTACCTTGGCTGCGGGCACATCCCCAGTAGGGGCGTGCAAGAGGCGGCTGATCGATGTCTCTCTCTCATCGATGTTTCTGACTTTCTATCCCTCTCCCTTCCGCTCTGTAAAAAAAATCAATAAAATATATTTAAAAAAAAAAAAAGAGGATCACTCCTCCCACCCTCCTGTGAACCTGACTGGTGTCTTCTCCTTAGAGGAGGTCCAAAAGCCCCACCCTCCCAACTTCTGGCAACCCTGCCCTGCTGAGCTCAGTCTCTTCAGGAGATCCCAGACTGGGACAGACTGTGTTGTGTGGCTCTGGATTAAGGGTCCTTTTTTCCCCTTGCATGCCTGACAGGTGCAGAGCCTTTGCTTCACACAACCAATTGTTGGTCTGTCTGGGCCTGATGAACTCTGATGGCTTGACCCTGATGACTCCCTGAGATCTTGCCCCACCACAAAGGTCTGCAAGTGTCACCCACCACTGGGGAGGTACCATCTAGACTTGGTATGCACTGGGACTTTTTCTCGGTGGCCTAAGTCACAGCACTGAAACTCAGTTTGAACTTATATAATTCTGGTGGACAGCGTTAAGCCACTATCTGGTACCTCACTGAGAATCTCTACCTCATGCAGTTTGTGTACCGCCAGAGACTTTTTCAGTGACAACCTAACAGGCAGCTGGAAGGAAAAAGCAGGCAGAGGTAGATTTTGGGGTGCCTTGGGATCTATGCTGACCTGCCTTGAGTTGGGATGTTTGATGCTGGTGGAAGTTGGCTTTGGTGTACAGTTTGGTCCTTCCCACACATACCCATACCTAGCAGAGGCAGCTACAAACTATGGATCACTTTGTAGCTCCAAAATAGATTATCTAGGGCCAATCACAGGCAGAATCTGACATTGACCTGCAACAGAGTACCTCCTTAATGGCCCCAGAAACAACACACCCTGTGACCAACTTCAAATAACAGCAGAGTAGGATCAAATTAGCTTCAAAGCAACATATCCAAAGGGTGTTCCTAGCAGACACAAGACACTGCTAAGGCAAATTCTGTGCTATTTGGTCAGTGCCTGCACAGCAGCTCTTCCACTGTGGTTACGGTCTAACCCTACAGTCACCCAGCTTAACAGTCAACTCCATGTGTAAATCGATTAATAACAATAAGATTTCATTACAACCGGGGGCTCACATAACCCACACAGAGAAATTCCTGGAGCACCCAGCTTAGGTTATCAAGGAGGCTGTACCCTGGATTCCACAGGATACTTATTACATAAAGCCAGCCTACCAACAGTGGGAGACATAACAGATCTACCTAGTAATAGAAATAAACATGAAGAGGCAACCAAAGTGGAGAGACAAAGAAACAGACCACAAATACAAAATGAAAGGAGAAATCTCCAGAAAAAAAAAAGAGATAAATGAAATGGAGTGGAATGAATTTAACAAACACAGAATTTAAAAAAAAAATGGTTGTAAGGATGCTCAAGGAACTTAGAGAGAACTTCAAAAAAGTTACTGAGAACTTCAACAACATGAAAAAAGGACATTAAAACCATGAAAAAGAACCAGTCACAAATGAAAAATATAATATCTCAAATGAAGAATATACCAGAAGGAATAAACAGATTAGGTGAAGCAGTGTATCCAATTAGTGATTTGGAAAACATGGTAGCAGAAAACACCCAGTCCGAGAAGATTTTTTTTTTAATGACCTTAAAAAATGATGATAGTTTAAAGGATCTTTGGGTCCTAGCTGATTTGGGTCAGCCTCCAGACTGAAGGGTCCCAAGTTTGATTCCTGTCAAGGGCACATTGCCTCAGCTGTGGACTTGATCCCCAGGAGGGAGCATGTAGGAAGCAGCCAATCAATGATTCTCTCTTATAATTGATGTTTCTATCCCTCTTTTCCCTCTCCTTCCTCTCTGAAATAAATAAACATTTATTTCTAAAAAGTAAAACAAACAAACAAACAAAAAACAATAAAGTATGTTTAGCACAACATGAAGCATAATAAGGCTCATATCATAGCAGTACCAGGAGAAGAAGAGCGAAAGGGAGGAATCAAGAGCCTATTTGAGAGAGCAAGCCTGAAACTTTAGTTCAGAGATTTCCAAACAGGATGATAATAAAGAGACCCACACCAAAATACATTATAATTGAAATGGCACAGGTTAAAGAGAAAGAACTATTCAAAAATATTTATGAGGAGGGAACACTTTCAAACTCATTTTATAAGGCCAGCATTATTCTTATTCCAAAATCAGAAAAAGACACTACAAAAAAGAAAATTACAGGCCAATATCCCTGATAAACATTGATGCTAAAATTCTCAACAAAATATTAGCAAACTGGATTCAGCAATACATTTGAAAAAATAATATACCATGATCTAGTAGGACTTATTTCTGAGAAGAAAAATTTGTACTGTGTTGGCAAATGAATAAATTTGATACACAACATAAATAAAATGAAGGATAAAAATCACATGATCACATCAATAAATGGGGAAAATGCATTTGATAAAATCCAGCACTTTTTTATGATTAAAAACCCCTACAAAGTGAGAATAGAGAAAACATACTTCAATGTAATAAAGGTCATATATGACAAACTCACAGCAAACATCATACTCAATTTGCAAAAACTAAGCGTTTCCATAATCAAGAACAAGACAGGGATGTTTGCTTTCACCATTGTTAATCAAATTAGAAAGAAGGCATTCAAACTCTCATTATTCATAAATGACATAATATTGTACATAGAAAACCCAAAGTACTCCACCAAAAAATCTATTAGATGTAATAAATGAATTTGGTAAAGTAGCAGGATAAAATAAATATCCATAAGTCAGTATCATTTCTATACACCATTAATGAATTATTAGGAAGGAAAACTAAAAAAAATAATCCTATTTATAATTTTATCAAATAAAATAAATTATTTGGAAATAAATTTGACTCAGGATGTAAAACACCTATACTCAGAAAATTATTATACCCTTAAAAAGACACTGAAGAAGATATAGTAAGATGAAGTATATACCATGTTCATGGATAGTAAGTGTTACATCATTAAAATGTCCATACAACCCAAAGCGATATATACATTCAATTCATTTCCTATCAGGTTCCAGTGGCACATTTCCCAGAATAGAACAAATATTCTAACAATTTATATGGAACCATGAACAACATGAATAGCCACATCCATCTTCCATATATATATTCCTTCCAACTTGGAGGAATCACGCTACCTGCAAAGCCATAGAAATCGCAACAGCATAATACTGGTATAAAAAATGAAATATAGATCAATGGAACAGAATAGAAGTACCAGGAATAAACCTATGCCTTTATGGTCAGTTAATATTTGACAAAGGTGGTAAAAATATACAATGGAATAAATTTAGTCTATTCAATACATGGTGCTGGGAAATTTGGATACATACATGAAAAACAATGAAACTAGACCACCTTCTTACACCATACATAGGAGTAAATCCAAAAGGGATTGACTAAAATCATAAATTCTTATTAAAAAATCACATGCAATAAAATCACATGCAATAAAATCTCAGACATTTCTTGTAGCAATATTTTTATTGAATATCTTCTCAGGCTAAGGAAACAAAAGTGAAAATAGACAATGGGATTTCATCAAACTAAAATGGAAACCACAGCAAAAGAAACCATCAACAAAATGAAAAGACAACCCGACAAACATGAGAACATATTTATTAGTGATACATCTGATAAGGGATTAGTAGCCAAAATCTATATAAATCTATATAACTTATATAAATCAACACAAAAACACCACACAAACAATTCAACCAAGAAATTAGCAAAGGGCCTGAATAGACTCTTTGCCAAATAGGACATACAGATGGCTGATAGACACATGAAAAGATTCTTAACATTGCTAATCATGAGAGAAATGCAAATTAATATCACTAAGATATTACACCTGTCAGAATGGCTATCATCAATAAAGCAACAGACAAAAGGTATTGATGAGAATGTGGAGAAAAGGGAATCACCATGCATTGTTGATGTGAATTCAGATTAGTGCAGTCACTATGGCAAAAACAGTGTGGTGATTCCTAAAAAAACATAAAAATGGAACTGCCTCAAGACCCAGTGATTCATTTCTGTTTATATAGCCAAAGAAACCTAAAACACTAGTAGGAAAGAATATGTGTGCTCCTATGTTCATTGCAGCATTATTTACAACTAGAGGCCCAGTACATGAAATTCATGCACTGGAGCCCAGCCTGAGCCCTCTCTAAGTCCAGTACCCCTTGGGGGATGTCCAACTGCTGGCTTTTGATTGGATGGCCTTCTGCTGCTACACGGCCTATTTCTTGAGCTTCAGCAGCTGCTGCATGTCCATGAGCTGGGCTACCATGGTTTGTCCTGCAAACACCATTGAGTGGGTGAATCAAGCACAGAAGCAGGCTCACCTTGATTTCCCTGTGCTTCCCTGGGTTACTGAGTTGTTCAGACTGACTTCCTTCTACAGAAAATGGCACTTGGATTAGGCCTAAGCTGACAGTTGGACATCCCTCTCACAGTCTGGAACTGCTCAGGGGATGTAGCAGTGCTGAGCAGCACTCCCCCTATGGGAGCGTACTGACCACCAGGGGGCAGCTTCTGTGTTGAGCATCTGCTCCCTGATGATCAGTGCACATCATAGTTACTGGTCGTTCTGCCATAATGGTCACTTAAGCTTTTATATATATAGATAGCCAAGATTTTCATCCCATCAGTGGATGAATGAGTAATGAAGCTGTGATATATTTACACAATGGAGTGCTACTTGGCCATGAAAAAGAAGGAAATTTTACCATTTGTAACAGTATGGGTAGACCTTGAGAGTATTATGCTAAGTGAAGTAAGCAAGTTAGAGAAAGGCAGGTATCATATGACTTCACTTATATGTGGAATCTAGTGAACAAAGTAAACAACCAAACTAGAAATAGACTCATAATATGGAGAACCAACTGTGAACTGGGGGACTGATTGGAAAAGGTAAAGGAATTAATCAAAAGAAAATAGAACAAAAACCTCAAATGTACAGATAACAGTATGGTGATTATGAGAGGGAAAGGGGGAGTAGTGGGAAGTAGAAGAAGGTAAAGGGAGAATAAATAGTGATGGAAAGAGGCTTGACTTTGGGTGATAAACACATAGTACAATATACAGATGATGTATTTTAGAATTGTATACTTGAAACCTATATAATTGTATTAAACAATATCACCCCAATAAATTCAATAATTATAAAACAATATAAAAATAAAACTATTGAGAAAGTTTTCTACTGTTAACAAAGCATTTAAAATAGTGAGGTAAATGCTTCCTCTCAAGGTGGTGTCTTACTTTTTAAAATCCTCACTCAAGAATATGCTTTATTAATTTTTAGAGAGAGAGAAAGGGGAGATAAAGAGAGAAACATTGATCCATTGCCTCCTGCATGTGCCCAGACCATGAAACAATCTCAAAACTTTTGGATATATGGAACAACACTCCAACCAACTGAGCCACCTGGCCAGGACAGATGGTGGCCTATTTTGAGTAAGACCTGGGTCTGGCTGCACAGCACAAAGGGGCTGAGTTTTCTGCATCGATGTCATTGAAAATCATTAAGTACATTCTATATAATATATACATATGAAATAAAGCATACCCAAATCCTCAAAAAAAAGTCATATATTGCAAGCATTGTAATTTACTGCGAGTGGCGAAGGAAGCTATCAAGTACATTGAAAGCTAGGTTCATGCAAATGTTTGCTGCTATTTGCTTGATTCAGTGAATGTCTGTGTTCCACATGCTTTATTTTCATTAATTTGAGGCACAATTTTTGCCACATCTGGTAAAGTAAGCCAATTAATGCATGAGTTTATCAGATTTGCTTTCTAGTTATAACATATGTTCATGATTGAACTGGTTAGCAAATACTCTGTCGATAATGAAGCAGTATTATTTGTGAAATTCTATACAAGGCCAGTAGTAATGTAAGCTTTTCACTTGTAATTGCCAGGTTAATTCATTAAAAGGACAGCAAAAGTGAAATATATTCCAGATTATTATGGTGAGTTAATTTGAATGGAAGGGGATATTAAATTTAGGCTTAACAAAAGGGACCTTCCACAGCAGTTGATCAAACACTCAGATAGGTGTAATTTTTTATTGTGTGAATGGTCTAAGTCCAAAGGGACAAGAATGGCCTGCAGCAAGACATTTGTAAGCATCATTATTTTTACCTACTTCTTTTCACTGACTTCAGTGTGGCCTGTGCATACATATTCTTGTTTTGGCATACGCACCAGAAGAAGCCCCTTTAAAAGGTTAATACCACCTAAGAGTGAATCAAGATTTGGAGGTTATTTCTTTAGAGGGAATAGTCAGGGCATAAATCTCACTCATTTATGGAATATAATGAACATTATAAACTGATGAACAGAAATAGATACAGAGACAAAGAAGCACCCAACAGACTGTCAAACTATAGCAGGAAGGCAGGGGAGGGTTGAAAGGGGGTGAAGAGATCAACCAAAGGACTTGTATGCATGCATATAAGCATAACCAATGAACACAAGACACTGGGAGGGGAGGAGAGAGGGCATGTGCCTGAGGGGTAGGGGAGGCCAGAGGGAAGTCAATGGGGGGGGGGAAGGAGGAGACATATGTACTACTATTTGTAATACTTTAAACAATAAATAAATAAATTAATAAATAAATAAATAAATTAATTAATTGATGAGAAATCCTACCACTTTAAGCCACTGCACTTTTAACTCACATTCCTTGTGAAAGGAAATAATTTACATTCATGATTTCTGTGAAGTCCTCTGGTGGAGGTATATTGCCCTGGCCACCTCAGCCCTGTCCCCATGGCCCTGGCCCCCTCAGCCCAGTCCCTCCTGGCCCTGGCCTTCACCCAGTCCCCACCCCCTGGTCCTGGCAGCCTCAGCCCCACTCCCCTATGGCCTTGGCTGCCTCGGCCCCACCCCCAACCCTTATCCCTTGCTGCCTCGGCCCAGCCCCTCCCAGCCCTGGCCCCCTCAACCCCGACCCCCGGACCCTTGCCCCCTTGGCCCCAAGCCCCCAGCCTAGGCCACGCGCTCGCTCATCTCCAGCTCCTGATTGAATGGTGTGTGTGGAGTGTGGGTGTGGCTTTATCAGAGGTATGGTCAATTTGCATATTACTCTTTTATTAGATAGGACTAGGGGCCTGGTGCACGAAGTTTGTGCACTGGGGGTAGGTGGTCCCTCAGCCCAACCTGCCCCCTCTCACATACTGGGAGCCCTCAGGGATGTCCTATTGATGGCTTACAGAGGCTTGTGGCCTTGGGGCACGGGACCTCAGCCAGGGGACCCCAGTGCTCTGCGATGGACTGCAGACTCTGTCTTTGCCCCGGCCTGCCCCAGCCTGCCCAGGATGAAAGCCTCAGCCCTCTTAGATCACTGGCTCCGCCCCTTCCCCCTCAGCTCTGCTGGCTTACATCACAGTGACCCAGATGCCAGGATATTCCTGGGACACAGGCGCTGGGTGTCTATGTATGCAAATTAACTGCCATCTTTGTTGGGTTAATTTGCACGCTCATTCTGATTGGCTATGGGCACAACGGAGGTACAGTCACTTTACATGTTTGTCTATTATTAGGGAAGACTAAAGGCCCGGTGCATGAAATTAGTGCACAGGGATTGTGTCCCTCAGCCCAGGCTGTACCCTCTCTCAATTGCTTGCCTTCCTGCCTTCCTGATTGCCCCTAATTGCTTCTGCCTGCCAGCCTGATCACTCCCTAACCATTTCCCTGCTAGCCTGATTGATGCCTAACTGCTCCCTTGCCAGCCTGATTGACCCTAACTGCCCTCCACTGCAGGCATGGTCACCCCCCAAATGCCCTTCCCTGCAGGCCCAGTTGCCCCCAACTTCCCTCCTCTGCTGGCCTGATTACTCACAACTGCCTTCACTTGCCGGCCTTATGCCTCCCAACTGCCCTCCACTGCTGGCTATCTTGTGGCAGCCATCTTGTGTTCACAAGGGGGCAGCCATCTTGTGTGTTGGAGTGATAGTCAATTTGCATATCATTCTTTTATTAAATAGGATAGAGGCCTGATGCACAGATTGGGGCCAAATGGTTTGCTCTGAAGGGTGTCCTGGATCTGGGTGGAGGTTCCCTTGGCGAATGGGGTGGCCTAGGCAATGGGCCTGTGGTGGTTTGCAGGCCAGCCACACCCTCTGGTGATCCAAGTGGAGGCCCTGGTATTTGGAATTTATGTATCTTTTATCATTGAAACTTTATAGCCTTCAGTGGAGGCTAAGGCAGGGCAGGACATGGCTTCCTCCATCGCTGGGAAAACCAAGCCTCTTGCTTGCTCCATGGCCACAGACAATTTTGTTGGAATTTATTTATCTTCTATAATTAAAACTTTGTAGCTTTGAATGGAGTCCAGGGCCAACCAGAGTGTGCGGGAAAGCTTAGCTTCCTCCATTGTCAGGGAAAGCCAAGCCTCCTGTTCATTCTGTGTCGGCAGCTGTCTTGGTTGGGTTAATTTGCATACTCTCTCCTGATTGTTCGGTGTGCATGCGGGTGTAGCAGAGTTATGGTAAATTTGCATATTATACTTTTATTAGATTGGATATACTTTTTAAGATTCTATTGCCTACCTTCTCGTCATTTCAGGTGGATTCCCCCCCAGCTCCCCATAGTTTTCTTCCATGCATAATCTGGTCAATATTCAGATACTGGACAGGACTCTGCACACCTCCAAAGTCTCTGTCCCTCTCTCCCTTCCTTCTCCCCTCCCTTCCTCCCTTCTAACAGTATGGTGTCCTGTGATTTCTAGCTGCCTTAGTCTCCCTTAACTCTTAACTTAATCTCCTTAACTATGTGATACTATCAGACTTTGCCTGGAGACTTCTTCCCTATACAGTGATTTGTAAGTAAGCTGGGACAATAGCTGAGGCAATCACAGGACTCACCTTATTTGTCTATCATCTTTCAGGGTTCATTGTCCTTTGTTGTCTGATGTCCAGTGTCTTGAAATCTTGTTTCATATGTTTTTGTCTATTTTTGTGTGTGTGTGTCAGGGGAAGGTTTGGTTGTTTCAAGCAGGAGGCCAATGTCTTGAAATCTTGTTTCATATGTTTTTGTCTATTTTTTTGTGTGTGTGTCAGGGGAAGGTTTGGTTGTTTCAAGCAGGAGGCTAAATCTGTTTCTTCTACTCTATCATAGCCAGAAGTGAGTCTGAGTAGAAGGTGATATTATTGACAGTCATCAGTTATTCTCATACAAATTCAACATATTTTAAAACATGAGTATGAAAGTTTTCTGGAACTTTTCATGAAATGTCCAAAAATACATACGAAGGCTGGTTGGAATTTTTTTCTTATGTTAATTAGCTTCAAAATTTATAGTGGCATTAAAATGTAACTCAGAAACCAATACCTAATTCTTGTTTCAGTTTAACAATCTCTGCAAACATTAATGTAATCTCTTTCCCAAAGATTTGGCTAAAAAGAATTCCTGTTAATATTTATTTCATTTTTAGACAAAAGAGACATAGTTATGGTTTACCAACTACCCAATTCCATTTTGATTTAATCTTAATCTATAAATACAGGTCTATGTTTTGAAAACTATTATACTGAAGGAAACAAACTTATTTTGGCATTGGTGGCTTCCACTGTCTGGAAATTGAAAACACAAACCTAAATTACCATCATAGACTAGGATCCAAACACATGTCTTCCATGTACAATACTAAAAATATTACCTTAGTGACCTGAAATTAATGGTTTTTAAATGAAAGATGAAAAAAGTCATGTAACTATTTTTTACATTTTCCATATGTAATTTTTAAGGACAGTTTTTTATTGTATTTCTCTCTGATTCTATATTTATTATACATCAGTTATTTTCTCTTACTCTCTTTCCCAAACCTTTCAGTTCTCAAGAACATCTTATATTAACAATGCCAGTGCCATAGATTTTTATGTTTATAGCAATGTCTGAACATTGTCTGGAGCAAATTATTAGTGACTATCCAGCTTGCTGTTTCTGGACAGTAAGTCCGTGCTTTATAATTATTTCATTTTTTAATAAATTCTTCAAATATAACATGTATATAGTATAGATATATATACATATATTTACATTCAAATATATTATGTATGTACAAATATATATTACATATATTAGATTTGAAAAATATATGTGTGTGTTGTGTACAATTTTTTTGCCTGGCATTAATTTTCTTAATTTATAAAAAAATGCAAAAAGAGAAAAAATAATATCCTTATATCTGAAGAACAAAGAACTCTCTTTACTTCCTTGGAAGGAGGGAAAGACACAGATTTGTCAGATGTTAAATTCTTTCATTTGTTTGGAGCCAAGGAGGCACTCTGGGAGTGATGATGATGATGAGATCTTTATAAGCCAGTGATTCTCTTCACCTTCTTCTTTCTGCAGAACTGAACAGAATATAGTCCACTAATTTTTATGTTTAAATTTAAAAAAACCTAAAATAACCTCAGGAATCTTACAATGTCTCTCTGGTTCTGGAACATTCTCAAGTTTGTCTGCCCCCAGTTCCTGACCTGGATGCTATTGAGCTTCATATCCTTCATAGGACCTGCACTTGGCTTGACTTGTGGCAGCTTCTGAAAACTGACATTAGCTGTTGCCTTGATTTTCACTTTGACCTTCCATTGTGTGTTGACACTGAGAGGGGTAAATCACCCATGACAATTTGTCCCTCCGTTTCCTGAATTCCTTCACATAATTAATTTTCAGTTTCCCAGTTTCTACTCATATGTGTGTCACTGGTACACCAAATATGCCCATTTTTTCTTCTGCAAATCATCACCCTATAATTTGAAAGATATTCACCTGAATAAATGTAATTAAATCGCTAAGGAGGTGGGAAAAACTGAAGGAAGGTAAAATTAAGTACACACATATAGAAGCTGCCTGCTCACTAAGCGGCTTTACCTTTACCTTTTACTATTAAATGGGATAAGGGAGGAGTGTGAGCATAGAGAAAATGGTGTGAAAATTGAATTTGGGGAGCAATTATGAGAAGCAAAATAATATATTCTAAATATTTTTCAGAGAAATTGTAGAAAATTGAGTCAATTGAAGTGGAGGAGACTGGTAAATTGGTGAGGAATGAAAAAAATATATAAAGGACCTAGGGAGCTAGATGTAACAGAATATTTTTACATTAAAAGATTATGTTTTACTGGGAGCAGATTTTGTCCATGTCAGGGATATTTCAGCACTTCTGTGAAATGCCTGGTGGTACTTTTTTTTTCAATTCCCATTCTAATGTTTCCATATACATGTAGGTTTGCTACAAACTGCTTTCACCAGGCAAAGGATTTTTCTCCAAAACTTTCTAAGGTACCACATTACAAAACTCTATATATGAAAATATGGTAAACATGAGGATATTGCTGTAAGCAATTTTAGCTAGAAAGAGAAAAGAAAGCTGAGACAGGTGATAGAAGTTAAGCATAGATGTTATACACATTTTATGTAAGGCAGAGTCTAGGTGTAACAAATTTCGCAGTGTTGCATGCCAGTGAAAGGAAGATTCATATACTGAACATTGTAAGAAATCACACATATCAAGCTTGATCTTACAGTCCGAATATATGCAAACCACGAGTCAAAATTATGGGAGTTTGGTTTTGAAGGCATGGCAATCTTATACCCAAATGATATTTACCTCCATCACTTCCTCATAAATAGGACACATTATAAAATCAGACATGGCTTCCTGCAGTATCTAACTTCTTAGTTTAAATGTTCTCCTGCTGTATCCTCTGTTTTGCCAGCTCATTTATAAAAAAAAAAAAAATGGATCAGAGAGAACCAAGATGGTGGTGTAGGTAAATGCCTGTATTCGCTGTTTCTCACAACCACATCAAAATTACGACTAAAGCCGAGACTGGTTTGGCTCAGTGGATAGAGCGTCGGACTGCGGACTGAAGGGTCCCGGGTTCGATTCCGGCAAGGGCATGTACCTTGGCTGCGGGCACATCCCCAGTGGGAGGCGTGCAGGGGGCAGCTGATCGATGTCTCTCTCTCATCGATGTTTCTGACTTTCTATCCCTCTCCCTTCTGCTCTGTAAAAAATCAATAAAATATATTTTTTTAAAAATTACGACTAAAATACAGAACAGCCATCATTCAGAACCACCTGAAAACTGGTTGATTGAATGGAAGTCCTACAACTATAGAGGCAAATAAGCAAGCACATTGAGACTAGTGGGAGGGGACAGAGGCATGGAACAGGCTGGACCAGCACCCACATGTGCCATTTATTTATTTATTTATTTATTTATTTATTTATTTATTTATTTTTACTGGGAAGGAGATTGTCTCTGCAGAGGCCATCTGTGAGAAGTAAGTGGTCCCAGCCCTACATCAGCCAGCACCCCAACTCAGGGTCTAAGAGCTGGAAAGAGAAGTCCCCTAACTATAGGCTGTAAAAACCAGGAGGGATTGTGGTTGAGTAACACAGAGGCTGCTGCAGACCCAGATGTTCCCTTTAAAGGGCCAGTGGCCAAACATACAAGGTCTTGCTTCCTCTGAGCTCGAGCATTGAGCAGCACCTCCGGGAAATAGAAAACATATACAGCGAGGAACTAGATTGTCTGAAATCAGAGCAGGAACTCAGAAGTGGCTTTCTCACAGACAGAGGTGCTCCCAGGGGTCATTGTCCCTGTGCTGGGATCTCCCTTGACACAGGACTGACTGGCAGCCATATATGAGTTGCCATCATTGTGGCCCATACTTTTTGCTCTACCCAGGTGAATTCCTGAGACCCCACTCCATCCAATTTGCATCCTCACCCAACCTGTTTGCAGCAGCTTTTTCATATGAATGGAAAAGCCTGTTCTTGCTCAGGCTTCAGACTTTGCTAAAATCTCTCACACAAGTAGCAGTTAGCCTCATCATGCCCCAAACCTATCATTAAAGCCCAATACCCTGTATTAACATCAGTCTGTCTTGCTTCACAGCTGGGCCTTACCTGAGTTCCTCAAAGCCCAATACAGAGAGCTCCTGCTGGTTGGTTCCAGGCAGTGGCTGACTTTGCAACTCCCCGGAGGCCCTAGAGACAGTGAACCCTGGGACAGCTTCAGACCATAGCAGATTACAACTCTACACATTCACAAGTGATACACTCAAGAGGCAGACTCAGTGAGCAACAAAGTTCTGCTCCATAGAGGTGTTTTCTGTACAGCAGCTCTCCCACTGTAGCTGTAGTGGGTCCTTACAGCTGACTGGCCTGGAGGTCAATTCCCTCAGAGATGCCAATAGTAATCAAGGTTCAACTATAAGGCTGTGCATATGGCCCACACAGGGTAGCACCTACAAGGGTCAGCTCAAGTGACTGGGGAGGCTGAGCTGCTGGGCCCTATAAGTCACTTACTACACAAGGCCACTCTACTAATTCCAGCTCTACCTAATACTTAGAAACAAACACAGGAAAGCAGCCAAATTGTATAGTCAAACAAAGATGTCACAAGTGAAATAAATAGAAGCAAGCAAATCACTGGGTACAGAGTTAAAAACAATGGTTATAAGGTTACTCCAGGATGTTCATGAAAACCTCAAGTGAGAATTTTCAGGATCTTCTTGAGAATGTCAAAGATATGAAAAAGGACCAGTCATAAATTAAACATGTACTAACTGAAATAAAGAATAATTTACGGAGTAAATTATAGTAAAGAATTCTGAGATTCAAATCAACAATTTGGAATATGAGGAGGCAAAAAACACCCAATCAAAAGAACAAAAAGAAGAAAGAATCCAAAATTGTAAAGATAGTATAAGGAGTCTTTGGGAAAACTTCAAATGAACCAATATTTGCGTTATAGGGGTTCCAAAAGGAGAAGAGAGAGAGCAAGATAATAAAAAGCTATTTGAAAAAAAAGTAATGATAGAAAACTCCCCCTACCTAGTGAAAGAAATAGACTTGCAAGTCTAGAAAGTGCAGAGAGTACCAAACAAGAGGAACCCAAAGAATCCTACATCAAGACACATCATGATTACAATTCTGAGGGTTAAAGACAAAGAGAGGATCATAAAATTAGAAAGAGCGCCCATAAGACTGTCAACTGATTTCCCAAGAGAAACTTTGCAGGCCAGAGGGAGTAGCAATAAATATTCTAAGTGACGAATAGCAAGGACCTATAACAAAGATTACACCACCTAGTAAAGCTCTCATTTACAAATGAAGGTCAGATAAAGAGCTTGAGAGCCAAGAAAAAGCTAAAGGAGTTCATCAACAACCAACCAATATTACATGATATGTTGAAGGATACTCTTTTTCAAAAATATATTTTTATTGTTGATAGAATTACAGATATATCACCCATTTCCCCCACTTTCGCCCCATCCTCCCAGTCCCTACCCACCCACCCACCCAGTCCTCACTACCTCATTCCCATGTCCATGGACTATGTGTATAAGTATATAGGTTCCTTGGTTCTTCTCTTGCCCCCATCCTCACATCCAGGTATGTCAGTCTATTCCATGCCTCCTTGTTTCGGGTTTTATTTTGTTGGTCAATTCATTTTGTTCATTAGAGTCCACAAATAAGTGCAATCATGTGATATTTGTCCTTCTTAGTTTGGCTTATTTCACTTAGCATAAAATTTTCCAGGTCCATCCATGCTGTCCCAAAGAGTAAGAGACCTTTCTCTTTTATAGTTGTATAGTATTCCATAGTGTAAATGTCCCACAGGTTTTTTATTCATTCATGTAGTGGTGGGAATGTGCGTTGTTTCCAAATCATAGCTATTATAAATAACTAGAGGCCAAGTGCACAAAATTTGTGCATGGGGAAGGGAGGTGTCCCTCAGACCAGCCTGTACTCTCTCCAATCTGAGACCCTTTGATGGATGTCCAACCGCCTGTTTAGGCCTGATCCCACTAGGATCAAGCCTAAACAGGCGGTTGGACATCCCTCTCATAATCCAGGACTTCTGGCTCCTAACCATTCACCTGCCTCTGCCAGATTGCCCCTAACCGCTTCTGCCTGCCAGCATGGTCACCCCTAACAACCCCCCTGCCAGCCTGTTGATGCCTAACAGCTCCCTGGCCAGGCTGATTGCCCCTAACTGCCCTTCCCTGCAGGCCTGGCCTCCTCCTAACTGCCCTCTCCTGCAGGGCTGGTCCCTCCTAACTGCCCTCCTATGTAGGCCTAGTCCCCCCCAAATGCTCTCCCCTACTGGCCTGGTACCCCCCAACTATCCTCCCTTGCAGGCCTGGTCTCCCCCCACCCCATGAAATGCCCTCCCCTGCAGGCCCAAGCCACCCCCCCCCAAACTGTCATTCCCTGCAAGTCTGGTGCCCCTCCCAACTGCTTTCTCCTGCAGGCCTGGGTCCACTCCAACTGCCCTCCCCTGCTGGACTGGTCTCCCCAAACTGCCAACTCTGCTAGCCTGATTGCCCACAACTGCCCTCCCCTGCAGACTTGGTCCCAACCAACTGCCCTCTCTTTCAAGCCTGGGCCCCCCTAAATGCCCTTCCCTTCAGCCATGGTCCCCCCCTCCAACTGCCCTCTCCTGCAGAGCTGGTCACCCCCAACTGCCTTCCTCTACTGGTCTGGTCACCCCTAACTGCCCACAATGGCCATCCACTGCAGGTCATCTTGTGGTGGCCATTTTGTGTCCAAATGGGGGCAGCCATCTTTGGCCACATGGGAGTGGCCATCTTGTGTCTTGGAGTACCAGTCAATTTACATATTACTCTTTTATTAGATAGGATGCTGCTATAAACATAGGGGTGCAATATTCTTTCTGATTGGGATTTTGGGGTTTTTAAGATATATTCCCAGAAGTGGGATCACTATGTCAATTGGAAGTTCCATTTTTAATTTTTTGAGAAAATTTCATACTCTTTTCCATGGTGGTTGTACCAATCTGCATCCCATCAGCAAAGAACTAGACAGATATGTGGTGATATCTCATTGTGGTTTTAATTTGTATTAATCTGATGATTAGTGATTTTGAGCACTTTTTCATGTCTCTTGGCCATTTGTATGTCCTCTTTGAAGAAATGTCTTTTAAGTTCTTTTGCCCATTTTAAACTGGATGAGTTGTAGGAGTGCTTTACACAACCGGGCCTAAACGGGCAGTAGGACATCGCTCTCACAATCCAGGACTGCTGGCTTCCAACTGCTCGCCTGCCTGCCTTCCTGATAGCCCCTAAGTGCTTCTGCCTGCCAGCCTGATCACCCCCTAACCACTGCCCTGCCAGCCTGATTGATGCCTAACTGCTCCCCTGACAGCCTAGCTTATTTGCCCCTAACTGCCCTCCCCTGCAGGCCTGGTCATCCCTAACTGCCCTCTCCTATAGGTCTGGTCCCTCCCAACTGCTTTCCCCTGCAGGCCTGGGTCCTCCCCATCTGCCCTTCCCTGCTTGTCTGGTTGCATCCAACTTCCCTCCTGTCCTGGCCTGGTCATCCCTAACTGCCCTCCCCTGCTGGCCTGATCACCTACAACTGCCCTACCTTGCAGACCTGGTCTCTCTCAACTGCCCTCCCCTGTTGGCCATTTTGTGGTAGCCATCTTGTGTTCACATGGGGGCAGCGATCTTGTGTGTTGCAGTGATGGTCAATTTGGATATTGCTCTTATTAGATAGGATAGAGGCCTGGTGCACGGGTGGGGCCCAACTGGATTTGCCTGAAGTGTGTCCCAGATCAGAGTTGGGGTTACCTTTGGGTGTGGGCCACCAGGGTGATGGGCCTGTGGTGGTTTACTGGCCAGCCACACCGCCCTGGCAATCCAAGTGGAGGTCCTGGTATCTGGGATTTATTTATATTCTATAATTGAAACTTTATAGTTTTGAGTGGAGGCCTGGGCCTGCCAGGGTGTGTGGAAAGCTTGGCTTCCTTCAATGCTGGGGAAACCCATGCCTCCTGCTCCCTCAATGGCTGCAGCTATCTTGATTGGGTTAATTTGCATACTCGCTCCTGATTGGCTGGTGGGTGTGACTTGTGGGTATAGTAGAGTGGTGGTTAATTTGCATATTACTTTTGCATTAGATCGTATATAGATTTTTGGAGTATTTGTTCTAATTCTGTGAAGTATGCAGTTGTTATCTTAATAAGGATTGCATTGAATCTGTAGATTGCTTTGGATAGTATAGACATTTTAATGATGTTAATTCTTCCAGTCCATGAACCTGGTATATACTTCCATTTATTTAAATATTTATCTATTTCTTAGTTCAATATCCTATAATTTTCCAAGTACAGGTATTTTACCTCCTTGATTAAGTTTATTCCTGGGTATCTTATTTTTTGTTGTTATTGCAATGATAAATGGGGTTGTTTTTTGGTTTCTCTTACTAAGAGTTTTGTGCTGGGGGGTAATGGAGGCTGGTGGGAGGATAATGTGGGGGGAAAAAGGAAAACATATGTACTATTATTAATTATAAGTTATACTGCAAAAAATAATAAAAATTAATTAAAAAATAAATAAAAATAACATTAATTTGTGTATGTTGTTTATATATCCTTCTACCTTTTCAAATTCATTTATTAAGCCTAATAATTTCCTGGTGGAGTCTTTAGGATTTTCTGTATATAATAAGCATACCATCTTCATACATGACAGGTTTCCTTCCTCCTTTACAATTTAGATGTATTTTATATTTTCTTCTTGTCTGATTACTATTGCTAGCACTTCCAGTACTATGTTAAATAAGGGTGGTGAAAGCAGACATACCTGTCTTTTGACTATTCTTATGGGAAACACTTTTAATTTTTGCCTATTTAGTATTGTGTTGGCTGTAGTTTTGTTAAAAATGGTCTTTATTATGTTGAGGTATGATCCCTCTATTCTCACTTTAAAATAAAATAAAAAACATGCTGCATCTATCGATAGGATCAGGTGGTTTTTATCTTTCAATTTATTTATGTGATGTATCACATTTATTGTTTTGTGAATATTGTACCAGACTTGATTCCTTGGAATAAATTCCACTTGATCATGGAGCTCGATAATTTTCATATATTACTGGATCCATTTTGATAATATTTTATTCATGATTTTAGCATCTGTGTTCATCAGGGATATTGGCCTGTAATTTTCCTTTTTTTGTAGTGTCTTTATCTGGTTTTGGAATTAGGATAGTGCTGGCTTCATAGAACCAGCTTGGAAGTGTTCTTTTCTCTTGAATTTTTTGGAATACTTTGAGGAGAATGGTTGTTAGTTCTTCTTTGAATGCTTGGTAAAATTCACCTGTAAATCCATATGGTCCAGGAATTTTGTTTGCTGGAAGTTTTTAAATTACTGCTTCAGTTTCATCCCTTGTTACTGCCCCACTCATGTTTTCTGATTCTCCCTGATTGAGTTTTGGAAGATTGTATGTTTTTAGGAATTTGTCCACTTCACCCACATTGTTCCGTTGGTTGCATATAGTTGTTCATAGTATTTGCTTATAATTCTTTGCATTTGTGTGGTGTCTGCTGTCATATTGCATCTTTCATTTCTGATTTTTAATATATATTTTTTATTGTTTAAAGTATTACAAATAGTAGTACATATGTCTCCTTTTCCCCCCATTGACCTCCCACCAGCCTCCTGTACACCCCCAGCACAAGCCCTCACCTGACCCCCTCCCCAGTGTCTTGTATCCATTGATTATGCTTATATGCATGCATACAAGTCCTTCAGTGATCTCTTACAGCCCCCACCCCCCACGCTCCCTGCCTTCCCACTATAGTTTGAGAATTTGTTCAAGGCTTCTTTGCCTCTGTATCTATTTATCCCCCGTTTCTTTATTCTTAAACTGATTATCATTTCTGATTTTATTTATTTGGATTTTTTTTTTTTGTTTTTTGATGAGTCTAGGTAAGGGTTCATTAATCTAGTTTATCTTTTCAAAGAATCAGCTCTTATTTTTATTGATCTTTTGTACTGTTTTTTAAGTCTCTATATCATTTATTTTCACTTTGATCTCTTCATTCCTTCTACTTTCTCAGGGATTTTCTTGCTGTTCTCTTTTCTAATTCATTTAGTTGAAGGGTTAGATATTTTATTAGTTCCTTTTCTTGTTTCTTAAAGTAGGGCTGTAGTGCTATGAACTTCCCTCTCAGAACTTCTTTCATCGTGCTCCATTAGTTTTGTGTTCATTTTTATTTGTTTCCAAAGATGTTTTTAATATCTTGCCTGATCACATTGGTAAGCCATTCATTGATTAATAACATGTTATTTAGCCTCTATGTATTTGACTGTTTTTGAGTATTTTTTTTATTGTAGCTGATTTCTAACTTCATACCATTGTGACCCAAGAAGATGCTTGGTATTATATCAATCTTCTTGAATTTATAGACTTCTTTTGTGCCCTAACATATGGTCTATATTTGAGAATGTTACATGTGCACTTGAGAAGAATGTTTATTCTGTTGCTTTGGGGTGAAATGTTCTGTATATATCTGTTAGAACCATTTGATCTAGCGTGTCATTTAAGGCATCTCTTTCCTTGTTAAATTTTTGTCTGGAACATCTATTCAGTAATGTCAGTGAGGTTTTAAAGTCCCCACTATGATGCATTGTTGTCAATCTCTGCCTTAAAGTCCATCAAGAGTTTTTTGTAATGTACTTGGGTGTTCCTATATTTGTACATATATGCTTACAAGGATTATATTTTCTTGCTGAATCATTCCCTTTACTATTATGAAATGACCTTCTTTGTCTCTTGTTATGGCCTTTGTTTTAAAGTCTATTTTGCTTAATATGAGTATTGCTACTCCAGCTTTTTTCACCACTTTTCATTTGGATGGCATATATTGTGATATCCCTTTACTCTCATCCTGTGTGTATCTTTTGGTCTGAAGTGGGTCTATAATGTTTTTCTTATCCATTTTGTCTCCTATGATTTTGACTGGAACATTTAATTTGTTTACATTTACTGTTATTTTTGATACATATTTATTTATTACCATTTTTATTTTCTTTATGTCTATGATCCTCTCTCTATCCTTTCTCCTTCTTAAAGCAGTCACTTTTACATTTCTTGCATTTCTGGTTTGGTGGTAATGTACTGCTTTAATCTTGTTTTGTCTGTAAAGCTTTTAATTTCACCTTCCAGTTTAAGTGATACCTTTGCTAGAT
Organism: Antrozous pallidus; assembly: GCA_027563665.1. NCBI lineage: Eukaryota > Metazoa > Chordata > Mammalia > Chiroptera > Vespertilionidae > Antrozous > Antrozous pallidus. The sequence goes on from CM050515.1 coordinate 8,147,171, forward strand.
ACTGTAGTCATGGACTTAGGCCCTTGTTTTTCATTAATTTGAGTACTTCATCCCACTCTCTTCTGGCCTGAAGTGTTTCTATTAAGAAGTCAATTGACATTCTAACCAGAACTCATTATAGGTAATTTTCTCTCTCTTGCTGCCTTTAAGATTCTTTCTTTTTCTTTAATGTTTGCCATTCTAATCATGATGTGTTTAAGTGTGGTTCTCTTTGGGTTCATCTTGATTGAACATCACTGTGCATCTTGAAGTTTTGTGACATTTTCCTTGACCTGTTTATTTCTTTAAACAGGTTCTCTGTTCCTTGCTCATCCTCTTTCCCTTCTGGTATTCCTATAATGCAGATGTTACATTTCATGATGTTCCAGAGCTCTTTTAAGCCATCTTCTTGCATTTTTTCCCCTTCTATTTCTTGTTCTAATTGGGTATTTGTTTCTACCTTCTCTTCCAAATCACTGATTTGGTCCTCTGCTTTATCACTTCCATTGTGTTCTTGATGTCAGATATATCATTCTTTCTTTCGATCTGGTTCTTGCTCATGGCCTCTATTTCCTTTTTCATGCTGTTGTAGTATGTGCTATGTTGCTTAAGCATCTTTATAGCCATTGCTTTGAATTCTATGTCTGATATGTTGCTTGCCTCTATCTCATTTAGTTCTTTGTCTGGCGACTTCTTATTTTCTCTCATTTGGGGGTTGTTCCTTTGTCTCCCCATTTAGTAGTCTCTTTGTATTTACTTCTATATGGTAGGTAGAACTCCTATGTCTCCTAGCTTTGTGGGATGGCCTTATGTAGAACGTCTCTTGATGGGTCCTGTGATGTAGTCTCCTTTTCACCTGATATGGATGCTCTAGGAATGCCCTTTGTGTGGATTGTTTGGGCTCTCCTGTTGTAATTGGACCTCTGTTGTTGATGTCCTGTTTCCCGGGAGCATCTCTCTTCTAACTTGCTACCAGTATAGTTCAACCTCAATGCCGTTGTGGTCACAGATTTCTTTGCCAAGAGGCTGGGTCTTCCTTGAGAATCACACCTTGATTGACCCTACTCTGAGATATATTTTCTTTCCCTGTAGAACTGGTCCTGCAGATGTCTACTGCAGATGATTGAGGTCCTAATGTCTTTTGCCTCCCTGAACAGTCCAGGATAGTGTTTGTGGTGGGGACCCAAACTGCTGTGTCTTGAGTAATTCTTTAATAATAGGAAAAAGAAGATGAAGATGAAGATAAAGAAGAAGAAAGATAAAAATATGAAGAATAAAGTGGCAATAAATACATATCTGTCAACAGTTGAATCTAAAAATCAAAATAAATGAACAAAAAATCTAATAAACAAATCTGGTGAATAAAATAGCATCAGAGGCATGGAAACATGGAACAGACTGAAGAATCTCAGAGGGAAGATGGTAAGGGAAGTAATTAACCAAAGATTTTTATCTATGGATATAAACAGTAGTATGGTGAAAGCCTGGGGCAAGTGGGAATTGGGTAGAGAGGGCAATGGGTTAAAAGAGAGGATCACCTATAACACTCTCAACAATAAAGATTAAAGAGAAAATGGTGAGCTATGCTTATGTCACTAATAGTTCACTTGCTATTTATTTATGGCCTTTATTTAGGAATCAGTCAGCTACATTACCATAGTATTTAAGAGTTCATGCCATCTATCAATATTAATTTCTATTTCTCTTGTAAGAAAAAAAAGATCTTCTATCTATCTGGAGGTACTTAGCATTTTTTTTCTTAAAAATCAATGAACTAGGTCTCTTCTGTCAGAATGAGAATTGGCCATTTGTAAGGTCATACATCAGTTAGTTAAATCCCAAAGAAAGTTACATGAGCCTGTGATTGTCTATTTCTATGTTATAGATACAATAGGGGAAAAGTTAAATATAATCAGTGCTAACTGTACCATTAACCATCTTAAATATTTATCTTCATTATTGTAACCCGCACATCATTGACTCAGAGCTTACATCAAATGTGGAGACAACAAAGCTCAGAAACAAGATTATTAGATGGGTTGGAGAATCAGAGAAAACATCCATGTCTTTTAAGTTTTAAAAGACCAGATCTGAGGACTTAGGAATATACATCCTGTTAGCTATAGTAATTGATTGCAATTTTTGAGCATAATTTCAGTGAAGTTCTCTTGAACATTCTCTGTCTGTATATGCACACAACACACATAAACACAAACATACATTTTACAAGTACTTAAAAAAAGGATGAAGACTTTTTGTACCTTTTATAGGATGTCCAAAAACTGTTCAGGAACAGTATTTGAAAATTTTTTCTAAAGTTGGCCCAATTAATTGGCTATATAGACAGTCTCAATTTCACAGTGTAGCTAAAATTTCATAGATACTCCTTTATTGTCCTGTATGTACACATGCACAGACACACACATTTTCCATTGACAAAATAGTGAAATGAAATAACATTTTAATAAAGATAACAAAATATGAACTAAAGACATGACTTTGACAACAGCGTGTGGCCTGGGCCAGTCGCTTAGCTTCTCTAACTCTGGGTATCCTAGACTGTGCAATGGTGGTAGAGACAGTTAAGGGCCTTCCTTTAAAGATTCCTTCTGGAAATTTTTCTTATTTTTAATATTTTAATCTTTATTGTTCAGTTTATTAATTACATTGTTCCCCCTTTCCCCCCTATAGTTCCCCACCACCCAGTACCCATCCCACTATCCACCCTCACCCCCCTCCCCACTGCCCTCTCCCATAGGTGCATGATTTTTGTCCAGTCTCTTGCTGCACCTCCCACACCCTTTTTCTCCCCAAGAATTGTCAGTCCATTCCCTCTCTATGCCCATGATTCTGTTATATTCACCAGTTTGTCCTGTTCATCAGATTTTTAATTCATTTGATTTTTAGATTCATTTGTTGATAGATGTGTATTTGTTGTTCAAATTTTTATTTTTACCTTTTTCTTCTTTCTCTTCTTAAAGAATACCTTTCAGTGTTTCATATAATATTGGTTTGGCGGTGATGAATTCCTTTAGCTTTTTCTTATCCGAGAGGCACTTTATCTGACCTTCAATTTTGAATGATAGCTTTGCTGGGTAGAGTAATCTTGGTTGTAGATTCTTGCTATTCATCACTTTGAATATTTCTTGCCACTCCAGTCTGGCCTGCATCATTTCTGTTGAGAAATCCGCTGACAATTGTATGGGTGCTCCTTTATAGGTAACTAAATGTTCTCCTCTTGCTGCTTTTAATATTATCTCTTTGTCTTTTGCTCGTAGCATTTTAATTATGATGTGCCTTGGTCCTCTTAGGGTTCCTATATATTGGGATTCGGTGTGCTTCGTGGACTTCTAAGTCAATTTCTTTCACCAGGTGTGGGAAGTTTTCTGTCACTATTTCTTCAAATAGGTTTTCATTGTCTTGCTCTCTCTCTTTTTCTGGCACCCCTATAATTCAGATGTTGGTATGCTTGAGGTTGTCCCAGAGGGCCCTTACACTATCTTCAAGTTTTTGGATTCTTTTGGTTTCTTGCTTTTCCAGCTGAGTGGATTTTACCTCTTTGTATTTCAAATCTTTAACTAGGTTCTTGGGGTGCTCTAGAGTACTTTTAGGTCTTTGTATAATATTTTTTATTTCAGTCAGTGTATGCTTAATTTCTGGTTGGTCCCTTTTCATATCCTTGAGGGTCTTGTTCATATCCTCGTAGGTCTCCTTCATTTCCTTGTAGGTCTCATTCATTTCCTTGTAGGTCTTGTTCATTTCCTCATATGTCTTATTCATTTCCTTGTAGAAGCCTCTTGAAAAGCCTTATAACCGTGGTTTTGAATTCTATGTCCAGTCGTTTTTGTTTTTTTCCTCCATTTCTTTCACATCTGATTTCTTTCCATGTCTCTGCATGGTGGCTGCTTTCCTGAGTTGGTCAATTAGCTTTGTGTGGTAGATGTCCTCTAAGGGACCGTAGCTCAGCCTCCACAGTTACCTAAGGTGGATATGGGTTGCACAGTCTTGTTGAAGTTAAGCCTAGATTATCGTTGTTAGCACTAGGAGGGTTTGACCTCCAGGCCAATTGTCTATGATGTTTAGCCATGCTCAGGTTGGATGGGAGGAGTCTCCGGGCCAAGCAGGCAGCATCAGCTCTGCCCTATGTGGCCCCAGGGACTCTTTGTTGAGTGGCAATGGCTGCCAGTACCTCTAAGAGAAAGCTGCTGCTGAACACCACCCTCTGCCGGACAATTCAGCCTCTCCCCAAATAAGTCTGCACACCCAATGTCTCACCCAGGGTGAGATGCAGCCTGGCGGTTTCCCAAAGGAGAGGGAAAGTCACGAGTCCTCTCTGTGAGGTCACGCAGCTGTGCTGTTCCCAAGTTCACTACGCTCAAGCTCGCTCTCTCCACAAGCTTGCAGACCCTTGCAGCACCGGAGTTTCGGCGTGCCTCCCCACTGTCCAGTTTTTACCCGGTATGATTGTGGGTTCCCTGGACTTCGCCCGGAGCTGGGGAATCAGTGCAGTGGGACGTCTTTGCCTCCCCCATTCAAAAAAACCGGCCAGGTTTACAGCTGCCCGCCCTATCCACTGGCACGCTCATGGCTCCAAACCTCTCTCCACGCGTATCTTCAACGTTGTCCGCCGCCGCTCCTCTGAGTCACAGTGTCCTATCTTCACTTTTATTTGTGGAATTTTCACTCAGCCAGCTTTCCGGTGATTCTGGATGGTTTTTGTTCTTTCGTTAAGTTGTTGTTTTGAAATTGCTGTGTATGGCAGCAAGATAGGTATTTACCTATGCCGCCATCTTGGTTCCCTCAATCCCTCCTGGTGTCATTTTTGGAAATTTTTCTTATAAGTCATTCCTAAGCACCTCTTGTTCCACAAGCATTTCAGGAGAGGAGGGGCTGCCTTTAGGAGAATTATTTTATTTTCATTTGTACTTGTAGTTCCATGAAATTTTTGTCCAGGTCCCAAACATAGCTTTTCTCTAATCAGTCTTAAGATAATGAATAACTGATTACAGTATATACCTCCTAAAAAAATGAGAACCTGCACAGCCAGCCTGGCTCAGTGGTTGAGCATCAACCTATGAACCAGGAGGTTACAGTTCAATTCCCAGCCAGGTCACATTCCCAGGTTGCAAGCTCAATCCCTAGTGTGGGGTGTGCAGGAAGCAGCCAATTAATGATTCTCTCATCATTCATGTTTCTATCTTCCTCTTTCCCTCTCCCTTCCTATATGACATCAATAAAAATATTTTTAATAAAAAGAACCTATAGAAAAATTGTTTTGAATTTCATAAAACATTATTTTCTGAGACATTTATCTCTCAAAGAGAGAAAAATATCAGTATTTGAAGACTGATGGGAATAATTCAAGTATTTTTAGTTGTGTGTGTGAGTGTGTGTGTGTGTGTTCATTTTGTGTGTCTTGAGTTTAAATGCAAATTAGTCAACAAATTCAGAATATCAACATGACTACACATTTTTTAAAATCCATATCTAAACAACATTGACTCTTACCTGTGTTGTTGTTCATATATTGTCTCTTATTTTTCTCTTTCTATGGTAGTAATGTCTTGAGTGGAGTCTCTATTTATATCTGTATGAAGCTGGATTTCACTTTACTTTCTCTTTATGGTTTGATCACATCATTTACAAACACTTTATCTCTGTTACAAAAAATAAGTAAGAGTCCAGGCTTCTGGTGAAATGTCAGATTGGAATGGATGGTCCAAAAATCTATATTTAGATGACAGACTCCTGTCTGAGGAAGACATACACATGTTTCATGCATATGAACTTGAAAATGATGGATTTAATAATCATACCCTAACTGGGGAATGTTATTTTAGAATAATTAAATGTTCCATCATTTGCAAATCTAAATAGTCCATTGTTAGTTCCTCTTTTTGCCTGTCAACAGATCCTTCCATTTTGTAAAGGAAATTTATCATTAAAACAATTGAACTGATAGCAACATCCCACCAGAGTGTGTTAGCACTAGAACATTTCATGGGACTTTAATTCATAGCTACAGTTTAGGAAAACTTAACTTATATATGAGCTTGCTTCACAAATGACAAGCATGACAAGCATTGTTTAAAGGCTGATAGATATTAATCTTCAGGGATTTAATAGATTCTTTGCTTGAAGAAGTGGCTAAGACTTTTGTCAAATGAAAAAAATCTCATGGAATAAAAAAAATTATTCAGAAGTAATTTTATAATTATATGATAATAATTTCACAATTTTCTCATTGATCTCTATATTTTAGGAGTTGTTACACTCTAAATTCTTTTTTAAAATCTTAATTATTGTCAAGCATTTCAAATTAATTTATCTACTTATCTAATTATATATATGCATAAATATTTTAATAAAATTGTAATATTTCAGTCTTATAGCTCTTAGCTTTTATGCTGCAAAATGGTGATGGAGAGAAGGTGTTGGACTGGGGGTATATTATTTGAAATATATCAATATATTTATATTTATTTATTTTTAAGTTTTCAACAGTTCATTAGAAAATATGTAGACATTTAAAATACCCCCACTGTTATGAACAAAAATTGAGGGTTTTCAGCCCTACTACAAGCTGAATCAAAAAAAGAAATACCCATGGACATAAACAATAGGGTGGTGAAGGCTTAGGGTGGGAGGCTGAGGAAGGCTAGAAGAGGTCAACAGGGGGGGAAAAAAGGACCTATGTAATACTTTCAAGAATAAAGATTAAAATTAAATAAATAAAATAAAATATAAAAGAAATTATAAGTCCAATAATGTATTAACATTTTTTTCACTCATTTGCCATACTGACAGTACAAATACAAATTTAGTCTAAATGTACAGACTCTCAAGCAGCAATGAACAAACAGCCTTTCTTCATCTTCCAGGCTAAGTGAAATAAAAGTTTAAGGCTTAAATGATACCATATATAAGGCTTCAAAAATCATCTAAATTAGGGCATTCACTTAGATATATTTGAAACACTGACAAGTGGTCACTTATGTACAATAATATGAAATAAACACTTCAATGGAATAATCCTGAAGAATACACCAGAAGAACAATAAATAACCAATTTAAGGTGTCAACCAATGTGTTTCAGCCAACTTGAATTCATATTCTAAAATCTGAAACTTAATTATCTTTCTGTAATCTAGGAATGTCCTGTCACGTTAGTACCTATGTTATGAAGTAAAGGAGACTACAGTGGGAAGTTTTTATTTATCACAACTGCTGTATCAATTGCTTAGGTCAGAGTGGTCAGCTAACTCATTAGTCAACAGAGCCAAATATCAACAGTATAACATTTAAAATTTCTTTTGAAAACCAAAATTTTTAAACTTAAATTTCTTCTAATGTCACTTCTTCAAAATAGACTCGGCCAGGCTGTGGTATTTTATGGAAGAGCCAAAGAGCCACATGTGGCTCGCGAGCCGCAATTTGCTGACCACTGGCCTAGGACTTCAAAGCATCAACGTTTGGGAAATATTCATGCATAAGGTTATTGCCTTTGCTGACTTATTGCTCCATACAATGGTACATATGAAGCCTTAAAAAAAAAAACAGGTTGAAAAATGCATTAAAGGAGGCAAATGCAGCATCTACCTTTAAAGCTATCAATTCAGAAATTTTTTTCAATTATGTAATTTTGTAGAGAAGTTATTTTATTTCTCAAAATCCGGTGAAGATAAGATTCCTTACTTCAGATCTGGCATTTTTTCATCATCACTGTCTTGTGAATCATCATCTTCTCCATCTACTCTGGTAAATCTACATCTTCATCACTACCTATCATTTCAGAGAAACAATCAAACTGAATATATTTTCATCTGAATCCTCCCAGTCTCTCCAACTACTAAATTCCACACTAAGCCAATTAAGCTTTGCACTTTCTTTTGTTAACTTGGGCCATCACTGGCCAGATTCTTTTATGCTTAGGATTATTTGGATTAATGCAGTTAAAAAGATCAATTTCATTTAAATGTCTAAAAAATTGAGGGGTATTTTTATTTATTTATCTATTTATTAATCTTTATTATTGAAAGCATTACATAGGTTCTCCTTTTCCCCCCATTAACTTCTTCCAGCCCACTCCTATCCTCCCCTTGCCTCCTTCCAAGGCCCCTACCACCCCATTGTCTTTGTCCATAAGTTATACATATAAGCATATAAGTTCATCAGTTGTTTAAAATTATCACTTCCTCCAAGACAACTGGTTAGATTTTTCAAAAAATGACATTATGATTTTTACTGTCTTCAACACAAAATTCAATGAAGACATAGTCCCTTTGATCATACCACTTTGCAGACACAAGCTGCTTCCTGTGGAGCAGTAGATGGATGAATGGGACTCTCTGTTGGCAGCTGCTGGACAGTGGATTCCTCTTTAGTGCTTTGGGGCTTGATCTGGAACTCCAGAATGCACCAGGTGGAGAGCACTGCTCCTCCATGGAAAAAGGAAAGTGCAAGAAAGAGAGTACAAGAACAGAGAATAAACATGTGTGTGTGTGAGCAATAGTTGTATATTCCTATATACTAAAGAGGTAATATGCAAATGACCATCATGCCCTCACACCATCACACTGTAATGGTTCAGACACTCAACACTGGGGAGAGAGGACTGGAGATGGGTGTGGGGTGAGGCAGAGGCAGTTAGAGGCAATCAGGCAAACAGGGGAGCAGTTAGGGGCAATCAGGCAGGCAGGTTGGCGAGTGGTTAGGAGTCAGGGGTCACAGATTGCAAGAAGCAGTTGGACATCCCCTGAAGGGTCCCAGATTGGAGAGGGCACAGGTAAGGCTGAGGGACCTCCCCCATGCATGAATTTCATGCACTGAGTCTCTAGTATATTTATATCAGAATAGCATAACTTCTCATGAAACACTTATTTTCAAGAAAAATTTCCCTAAACTCTATTAAAATATTTGACCTCATGTTTCATATCTTTATATACCTTTCTCTCTCCCCCTCTTTAGATAGGTAGGTAGATAGACAAGAAGATGGTAGATAGATGATAGATTAAAATATTATATATAGATATAATGATCTTAAATGGGAATGGCATAGTCAATGCATTAGAAATATATATAAATGAAAAATCACTTAACTGGGTAAAGACTCCACACTCTTATTACTGGCACAGTGATGTCTGTATGAATTATTTCCAAAAAGCTCTGTTATATGAATATTTAGAGAAAGTAATAAAAGCTTCACTATTTCTGTGCCTGGGTCCTAGATATTAAAACAACTAGAAAATCATCAGGAAAGATTGGTCACAAAACCAAATTGGATCATTGAATTATTAATTTAAATGCTACCCAATCCTATATAATAAAAGCCTAATATGCAAATTGTCCTCTCCACTGGGAGTTCAACCGGGAGTAGGACCAGTGGGTGGGGCTGGCAGCAGTGGCAGCTGCTAGGGACCTCACTGGGCACAAATTTCTTGCCCTGAGCCTCTAGTTAATTATAAAGATGGCTTATTCTTTTTTCTTTTTGTTTTTATGGTTGGGTGTTTTTTGTCTCCTCATATTTCAGATCTTTGGTTTGATTCTTGTGGTCCCCTTTGATCTATCATTGAATTTCTGTATATTTTTTATTTCAGACAGTGCATGCTTAATTTCTGACTAGTCCTTTGCTATTATCTTGGCATTCGCATTAAGGTCCTTGAAGGTCTCATCAAGTTTTTCAGTGGTTTTTATAAGATTCTTGAGTAATCTTATAAATGTGGTCCTGAGCTCTATGTCCAGTAGTCTGCTTTCCTCCATTTCTTTCATTCATAACATGTTTCTTTGTCTCCGCATTTTGATGTATCCATGTGTGGATGGAGTGGAAGAACTGCTGTCCTGGAGACCCGCCTATGGTGCAGAACTTGCTTCAGTGGGGCTTTGGTTCTCACTGAGTCTGCCTCTTGAATGTGTCACTATGGATGTGAGTAGCTGAATTCTGGAGTCATTTCACACTGACCTTTAGATACGCAGACTTCTGGATCTCCAATGGGGTGCAGGTCAGCTACTGTCTGAGGCGACCCAGCAGGAGCTACAGTGAGAACTACAATTTTATTCTCTTTGCTTGGCGTTTGGAGGTTTTGAAGCTGTCTGACCAAAGATGCAGTTTGTTAGATTAAGCTGAGCTAGGGCAGGCCATTTATATGCAATTGTTGCTGTGCACTGCTTGGGTGGGTTTGCAGAATGTGCAGGGCAGGGTCTCAGGGAGTCACTAGGCTAGGGCATGGCAAACATCAAAGGCTGCCAGTCAGCCCTCTCTGTGTCTCCATGTTTCCATTTCTCTGCATCCTGTGCCCCCACACAGTTAACAATGATTGCTGTGCGTATTTCTACAAGGGAGCCACTTTCACTTTCTGACCTGTTGTCAGACAATCTAGCTTCTCCCCATAGGAGTCTGGGTTGCCAGTGTCTCTCCAGAAACTGGAGTTCAGAGTAATCAGGAGCTTGTTTCCCTTTGGGTTGAAAAAAGCAGAGCCCAAAGTCGCCCACTGCCAGCCCAGTTCACGTGCCTCTATACCTCAGCTTTTCAGTGCTTGTTCACATCTCAATTCTCTTTTCTCTTTCCTTCTAGTTGCAGAACTTCCACTAGGCCAGCTTTCCTGTGGTTCTTGGTGATAGATGTTTTGTCTGTTAGTTGCAGTTTTGAAATTGTTGTGCTAGGCAGCAGTTTAGTTGTTTACCTATGCTGCCATCTTGGCTTCCTTCCTTTAGCTTTTTCTGAATCCAAAATGAAGATAGTGTAAGGAGCCTGTGGGACAACTTAAAGCATACCAACATCCAAATCATTGGGGTGGCAGAAGAAGAGAGAGAGCAAAATATTGAAAACCTATTAGAAGAAATAATCACAGAAAACTTTCCCTACCTGTTGAAATAAATAGAGTTACAAGTGCAGGACGCACACAGAACCCCAAACAAGAGGAATCCTAAGAGGACCACACCAAGACACATCATAATTATAGTGCCAAAGGCAAAAGACAAAGAGAGAATCTTGAAAGCATCAAGAGAAAAGCAGTTGGTTACCTACAAGGGAGTACCCATATGATTGTCAGTTGATTTCTCAACAGAAACTATGCAGACCAGATGGGACTGGCAAGAAATACTCAAAGTGATGAACAGCAAAATTATTCTACCCAGCAAGGCTATCATGCAGAATTGAAGGTCAGATAAAGAGCTTCACAGATAAGAAAAAGCTAAAGGAGTTCATCACCACCAAGCTAGGATTATATGAAATATTGAAGGGTATTCTTTAAGAAGAGGAAGAAGAAGAAAAAGGTAAAGATAAAAACTATTAACAACAAAATGACAACAAATACATACCTACCAACAAGTGAATCTAAAAATCAATAAAGATGGCTGAAAACAATAGACAAATCATTCCATGGCTGATTTCAATTGTCTTGCATGTGTTGCATGGTCCATATTGGGAAGCCCACACATTTATAGATAGGTAGGACTGGCTGGCATGGCCACAAAGGCTTTGTCTAAGTTATGAAAATCATGGCAGGCCATTTAAAACTTTCTTCGTATCAATGCAGTGTCAGAGACTTGCTGGCCAAGAAATGGCTGACTTGTTTCTGACTTGATTCAAGCAGCAGCATTCATGGAACAAGTAATTCTTTTAAGATCTGCCTGTAAAAGGTTTTCAAACTCATCTTGAACGGGATTTCTTAAAATCCTTGTTGATTATTTTACTTAATTCAAGTATAATGAGCTGTCTTATAGATTTTGAATGGCCTAAAGCAAGGACGTTTGAAGATGAGTTAAGATTCTGCATATAAGCTATTGATAAACACTATGATCAAAGCTCATTAAATCTGACCTAGTCAATTTGGTATTTTTCAGATTCTTTAATGATCAAATATAATTCAATCCTCAAAACTATTCTCAGAAATTTTAAACCCAATTTATCTGTGATTTCTATCTTAAAGACATACTGAAGCTAAATAACTGCCATTTAGAAGATTTCATGATAGAAGCATCAGTGATTCAGCGGCTTGCCCTTGAAAAGGTAAGCTCTTAAAGTAAAAATAAGCTTATATCAGTGGACATAATGGATTTTTATGTTTCAATAAATATTTTGAAAATTAGTTTAAAAAGAGAAAAGAAAGTACTTAATCATTGAAGGTCATAAAGATAAAGCAATGTGTAAATTCTGAAAAAATGCTTATTTATAATAGCTATATTTTAAGTATTTAAAAATACTTTATTAATCAAAGTGGTACTATAAAAATTAAAACATTGGAGCAAGTATGAATATCAATACTATGCCATGACTCAAAATATTGTAAAGAAAAAGTCAATTCAATATTATGACTCACATGGATTTATTGTAGTACTTTTTTGATTAACCAGAAGTTAGTTATTAAAGAAGAAATAAAAGTGAAATGTACCTTCAAATTTTTGATTTAGTGAATCAGTCTAGACATGGCTTTATCAGAGATTAATTGTACTTTAATCATAATCATAACAGTAAATGAACATTAAACCATAATTCAAAATGATGAGAACCTCATAGATTGTTTATTTAAGAACTAGAAAGACATGGATGCCTTCATGCAACCATGCTGTTTAGATTGCAGGAAGTCCTATACCAGTTAATGTAAGCTTTTAGAGGACAGAAAACATGTCTTACTAGAGGCCCAGTGTATGAATTCTTACACAGTGAGTTCCCTAGGTCTGGCCAGCAATCAGGGCCAATCAGGGGGTCCTGCTGGCTGGAAAAAAGGACAGGGGGAGGGACCTTGGCTGGTCGGGGCCTGCCAGCTGGGGGGAGACATGGGGCGCAGGAGGTTGGCCACTGGCCCTAAGGAGGGAGCAGGCCCTCAGTCCCCCTAGGAAAAGGGCTGTGTCCAATGCCACCCACCCCAGTTCTCTGTCCCAGTCTGGGGCCCAAAGACCCTGGTAGGGTTGGGAGAGGAGGCAACAGTCACTGTTCAGACATGGAAGGAATGGATGGCAGACTCCAACACCACTAGCTGGCCATGGAAAGTTGGCTGTGGGAGCACATTGACCACCCAGGGCAGCTCCTGCATTGAGCATCTGTCCCCTGGTGGTCAGTGCAAGTCATAGCGACAGGTCAAACAGTAGATCTGGTTGTTCCAGTTGTTAAGTCATAATGGTTGTTTAGGGTTTTATAGATATAGATTCCTTGTTTCATTCTCTCCAGTACCTTCCTCATTACCTACTTATAGAATTAAAAACTCTTATGAGTTATTTAATGAATTGAAACATTTCATGGAAAAACAGAAAAGAAAAGACAGAAAAAGCAACCAATTGTTTTAAAAATAATGTATTTTATTGCTGGCTCTATCTTTTTTTATTTTTTGTTATGGTTGTTAAGTCACTTACCCTCTTGCTACTGTGTAAAATGAGAACTAGAAATTCTATGTCTACTTCTCATGATTGTTGAGGTGATCAGACAAAAGATGTATATGAAAGTGCTTTCAATATGGCAAGATAAAGAAACTAAAGAATGATTTGAAGATTTCATTAGTTGTATTTATAACTCAAATTGGACAAGTTTGATTGGATAGCGAAAGATATAAAAGTGGGTTAAATTCTGACATTGGCTGTCCGAGGAGCCTGTGTCACCATTCCAGATGTCTTTAAGTAAAATAGTGATTTCAAGATGGTATAGACAAGGGAGAAAATATATGACAAAGGTTTTAAGTTTTCTGTCAATAGTATTAGATTCAAGAGACTTACTCCTATTTTCAATATAGAGTAGATTTTTTAAAAAAAATTAAGCTAGTATTTGTGAGTGTTATATATAAAAACAAAACAAATAAATACAACTTTTATAAAATGTTGGGGGTTGCTATGGATTAAATTTTGTTCCCTGAAAATTTATGTGTTGAAACCCTAACTCCTAATTTGACTTTATATAATTTTTATAGCTGTAGCTAAGGTTCAATTAAGCCCTGATCTGGTAGAATTTATGTCCTTAAAAGAAGAGACATCAAGGCTCTCACTCTCCCCTTATGCATGATGTGAGTAAAGGCCTCTGAGCATGCAGAGAGGGCAGCCATCTGTAGGCCAAGAAGAGGGATCTCACCGAAAGCAGCCATGCTGGCAGCCTGTTCCCAGACTGCCAGCCTCCAGAATGAGAGAAAATAAGTTGATATTAGTAAAGTTCCCCAGTCAATGGTATTTTGTTTGGTAGCCCTAGCAGACTTATATAAGGTTATAAAAAACAAAATTTGGAAATTTTATTTTGAAATAAATTAAACAGTACCTGTAAAGATCATATTAGAGATGCACATTTTCAGCCATTGTGATACTTTGAAATTAAGTACTCTTTATGGCTTATACTTGCCTTTTGTTTTGTTTTGTTCCTCTCCTTTCCCAAAGTTAAAGGATAAAGAAGATGGTATAATTTCTCTTCCTCCCCACCCCTTCTGTCCATTAGTAGATGGGCAAATTTTTTCCAAGGACCCTTTAGAGTTGAAAGAGACAGAAGACTCTCCACTTGGAAGTCTAGGAAATAATCTTTATAATCACTTCTAATTTCCATTAAGCATCTACCAAGTGAAAAGCATGGTCCTAAAACTGACATATAATATATCACTTTCACTTACAAGACAAAATAAACTAAAAATTTTATCCTCTTTCCCTCCTTTTAATTTACTGTAGTTTTTAGAATATAGACAGTATTTGTTTTTGTAGACGTGGAACATGATTACTTTAAAATTGGAGAAATTATAAATAGGAAACAAGAGAGATAAAAGTTATCCCCAATCTACTGCCCAGAACCAACTTCATTAATGCCAGCAAGATAAGTGAGGAGGATGGGAATAAGAGGGAGAGATCAAGGACTTGTATGCATGCATATAAGTATAACCAATGGATGTAGATACCAGATGGGTAAGGACATGAACAGGAGTGGGGTGGGGGAGGGGTGGCAATGGGGAATAAGGACACATATGTAATATCTGAATCAATAAAGAAAAAAAAAGATAAGTGTGTATAGAAATAGATGATAGATATATACACATGTACACATCCTATATAATAAAGAAGTAATATGTAAATTGATCATCATGCACTCACAAAATGGCTGCCTACGCCCAGGCCAGCAGAGGGGTTAGTGAGGGACAACCAAATAACTGAACAAGCAGGCTGTTGGTGCAACCAGTCTGGCGGGGAGGGCCATGAGGGGCAACCAGGCCAGCATGGGGGGCAGTTGGGGGTGACCAGGCTGGCAGAGGGGGCAGTAAGTGGTGACTAGGCCATTGGGGGCATAGTTAGGGGCAACCAGGTGACCAGGGGGTACAATTGGGGACAACTAGGCCAGCAGAAGGGGAGCAGTGAGGGGTGACCTGGCTGGGGGGGGCAGTTGGGAGTGACCAGGCAGCCAGGGGGGCAGTTAAGGGTGATCAGGCTGGCCAGCAGAGGCAGTGAGGGGCAATCAGGTCAGTGGGGGGAGGGGCAGTTAGAGGCGACAAGGCAAGCAGGCAGGTTAGCAATTAGGAGCCAGCGGTCCAGGATTGTGAGATGCATGTCTGGCAGTCAGGTATCAGTTATAAACCGGCAGTCAGACATCCCCCAAGGGTTCCTGGATTGAAGAGGGTGCATGCTGTGCTGAGGTGACTCCCCACCCCCCACCATGCACTAATTTCATGCACTAGGCCTCTAGTGTATACGCATTTTTATAATACAAACAGAAAAGGGATAATTGTATATACAAATAACATCAAGGTGACTAAAATTTAAGAGGAAAAACAAATTGAAATAAAACTGGAGAAATTGGTGAACAACAGATAACATTCTTTTTAACAAAGGAAATATTAGTTCTTAGATGTTATACATAATTTTACATTAAAATAAAAATGTTTTAAAAGCGATCCATAACTTGAAACCCCATTTATTATCATTGATTTTCTACTTTATAAATGAGCACACTTCTTCCCTCCTTTCTCTCCTTTGTGTGAGGTACTATTATGATATTTGTATTCTGGCCTACATTCACAATTCCCATAGTTACTCAGATATAGTTCTGTATTTAAATGAACCTAATACTAACACTTAAAATGCTTTGGCATTTTTTTTTGGTTTTGGTTTGTTTGTTTTTAATGCAGTTTTTTTTTTACCCCTGAATCAAGCTTTTGGAGGAGAAATGGATCATTCCCTCTCCATGCACTGATCACTGCCATGAACATCGCAATGGAGATTCAAACATCCCTTGGGCTGCTGGACTACATGTTCACTAAAGCCCTACTTAAATGAGGACTTCTAATGTTCTGTGGCATTTTATAAATGGGTTGGATACTTATAGTACATGGCATATGTATTAGTTTCCTATTGCTGCCATAAGAAGTTGCCATAGACTCAGTGACCTAAAATAACAGTTCTTTTCTCTTACAATTCTGGAAATTAGAGCCCACTTTCATTAGGCCAAAATCAAGGTGTAGGTAGGGCGGGCAAGTTCGTAAGGCTAAAAGCGGAGAGAACCTCTTTCCTTGCCATTTTTCACTTCTGGTGGCTGTTTGCATGCCTTGGCTTATGTACTGGTCTTCCATCTTCAAACTCATCACTTCAGTCTGTTTCCATCATCACATCACCTTTACCTCTTCTGTAGCCAAATCTCATTCTACTTTTCTCTTATAAGGATGTTTGTGATTAATTGGGCCAACTCTGATAATGCAAGATAATCTCCTCATCTCAAAACACTTTATCATATCTGCAAAGTCTCTTTTGTCACATAAGGTAATATTCACAGATTCTGAGAATGAGGATCTGAACATCTTTGGGAGCTGTTATTCAATAGCCTACCATAGCATGCAAAGACAAAAGCCTTGATACAGCAAAGATGGTGACATCTTCTCAAATTTAGAAAAATTAAGTGAAGGATGAATTCCAATATGCATGTGTCCTTTAGACAATCAGAACATATCTCATTCAAACTTTTCTCTGGTGCGTTAATTATTAATAAAACAAAGAATAGTTCTCCAAGGAGAACACACACACACACACACACACACACACACACACACACACACACACACAAACATAACTCTTTTCTCACAAAAGATGATAATATTTTAAAATTCAGATAAATAAAATATGTCCAACATCAAAGTTGAGAAAGGCAAAAGAAATGCTAATGCTAAAAAATAACAAAAACAAACATCTAATCACAAATAAGACAAACATGAAGCCTTACCATTGTTTTGCATTAGGCTGCCACACCATCAGGCCTGGGGGACCCAAGGAAGGGGACACTTAGAGATGGGGAATTTAATTTTAACACTAGAAATGGGCTTGTCATGCAGCTATTTCAATTGGCAAGAAATAGTGCATCTCAAAGTCCAACACCTAATAATAAACTGTCACCCTGATGCCAGGGTTTTCCCAAGCCCATTTGAGGCTGTCCTCTTCAGGGAGCTATTTCAGTTCTCAAATTCCCTATATAATTGTCTCTGAAAATGGCACTGATACAACCAGGATTTGTTGAGCACCTACTGGTAAGTCAGTATGCATTACCATATTAGACACTAAGGGAGATATAAAAATAAATAGAATACAAAACACTGGCCATGAAGGACTTGTGGTTCATAATATCATCTTGGTCTCTGTGTCCTAAGATTTAACTGCTGCCTTTAGTTTATAGCTATCCACAAATAATAGGCATAAGGATGCTGCACAACCTTTACTATAGATAAGATTGAAGAAAATAAAAATGAATTGATTGAGCACTGGAGCAAAACAAACAAACAAAACATTTATTTAGCTTTTCTGTGGGCCAAACCCTGTGCTTGGTCTACACAGATACATGGATCTGGGTCCCTGACTTCAATGCCCTGCAGAACATTCTCTACCATCGAGGAGTTTATCATCCCATCTAAAAGTAAAATTAGAAGCTAAGCTATGGGTACTGAATGATCATTTTATGAGTAGACATTGATGCTTTGAACATGAAGATTTATCAAATGTATTTTCTCCAGATTCTATAGTTCAATAAATTATAATTAAAAATAAAGCATTCTTATTTGAAAATTAAAACTATATTAATACAGTGCTGGCTGGTTGACTCAGTAGTTGGAGTGTCATTCTGTACACCAAAATGTTGAGTGTTCTATTCTTAGTCAAGGCACACACCTAGTTTTTGATCCACATCGAGGTGCATACAGGAGGCAACCAATTGGTGATTATCTCTTATCTCTCTCTCTCTCTCTCTCTCTCTCTTCCCCTCTCTTTCCTTTCCTCTCTCTCTAAACATCAACAGAAGCATATTCTTGGATGAGCATTAAAAAAAACTATATAAGAATAGAACTAAAAACTATATGACATTATTAAAATTAATCTTACAACTAAAACAGAATATTGCATTATGTGTATAGAAATGTAATAGCAATACTTATGAACTTATCTATATGCAAAAGAAGGAAAATTTTTGGTCACGTTTTGGCGGTAACTAAGTGATACATAAAGCACAATAAAATCATTATTAGGGCTCATTTAGTTTTACTAGCTATTTTAGAAATGTTTCAATGAAGTCACAAGTTGCTGTAAACTGTAGATATTTTAAATAGTTGATAGAATGACTAAGCAATGAATGTTAAATTTCCATTTGTTGGGGGTCCACAGTTCTTGGAAAATTCAAAGGAGAACCAAATAATTGAGGGTTTGATCATTTGGTGAAGCCTTTGCCAAGGAGGACAGAGTTGGGCTAATGCTTAAAAGACTAAAGGCAAAAAGAGGACTTTCCAATATAGGATACAGTATGGGAAAAGGCACTTAGTTTCCTAACTGAACCACAAACCTTATTTTTGCAGGTAGTTGGAAGTAAAGTTGGACTGTGGTCAAGCTAGTATACGTAGGTAAAGCTTTAACACTTTTCTCATCTGTTTCAAACACAAATAACTTAATATTAAAAGAGGAAATTACAATAGGTAAGCTAAGTACTATTAAACACATCCATAGACATAAATAAAACAAAAATAAAAAGTGGTAAGCAGGATAAAAACTATGGGTGGGATGGAGTCCAAGCTCACCAGCAGGCAATGATAGCTGGGAGTTAAGTTCCTACAGATAAAAGACAAAATAATTACATGAGAAAGAGAACAGAGCCAGGCTCTGAGGTGGGTCCTCTCCATGCTTTCAAAAGAATGTTATAAATAATTATCATCAATTGCTTCCTGGGGGCTACAGATTTTAGCAGTTATAAACCCAGGGAGGTAAAGAATAGAGTCACAGTCTCAAGAGTAAAAAGTGGACCATCTACTCACCAGTTGTGTTACTCCATCTGTGAAATTCTCTTCCCCAAGGTCCCCAGGTTCAAAATGACCATTATAATGGCTGGTTCTGTACTTATATATTACCCTGAGACTAATTTTGCAGCTGCAAAATTGTTGAATCAGAAAGGGTAAGGATGTGAGGAAAAACAAGAGAGAAAAGAGGGGAGGAAATCAATGAAACAAAATGAACTAGCAAAACAAAATTGAAATCACATTGAGAAAATTAATGCTGAGAAAGGAAGTAGATAGAAAAGCAATCAGGAAAAAAATGAGCATAGACAAATCCCTCTATTTAGGGTACTTAAGGAAATAAATGAAGGCATACGACATAAAATAAAATTTACGAAACAAAAAAAAAAGGTAGAAATAAAAGTACAATATATGGGTATGGAAAAGAACCAATTCTAAAAGTTTAGAGTTGAGGGGAGATTAATAATGGCAATGGAGTAAGTGGGTGCTGCACAGGCATGCTCCCAGGACCAAACTGGAATTACAATTAAAACACAGGGAAAAAATCCTGAAAAATACAAGAAAGGCTCACTGGGGAGAACCCTGGTAAGCAAGGGCAGAAAAGGAAGATGACACAGAGACTGGAAGAAGGAGCAGAGGCAGAAATGGTTGGCCTAACTCCTACATACAGCAGTTGAATTTCTATAACTCAATTGTGGGGAATTGCCACTAAAAATTCTGTGATCTAATCCCTAGGCAAGGCCTCCTATTAGAGAGCACCAGAACTGAGACAGGTACCCACATACCATCTGACTGTAAAAAGCAACAGGGTTTCTGTTGGTCAGGGAGACAGCTGGAAATTCAGACACCCTCTTAAAGGGGCAATGAACAAAATTCTGTGTGGAGCCACTTGGCTTGTGCTCTGGCAGAGGCAGGGCAGAGTAGAATGGAGATGTGTGAGCAGAAGCCAGTATCAAGGACTCTGGGATTAAAGCTCAGAAGGCAAACATCCCGGTTTCCTTTGTTGAGCCATGCCTTCATGATGTGGAGATCATGTTTCTCAGGCAAACATTTGCTATACAGGCAGCTTTGACTGGGGGGAAACAGTTGACCCACCACATTAGAAAAAACCTTGTCCCTCAGTGTGGAGTTTCTGAGGCCTATTAAGACACTGAGAATAACAATTAGAAATTTAGCAGTGAATGATGGTTGCTGATGGGAAGGCAGACTTAAAGGTAGAGTGTGAGTAGAGAACTAAAGGAGAGTGTATGATTGCGCAGGGATTGTATATTTGTGGGTGAGGGACAGCTATATTCCAAGGGAATGTTGGGGATTGCCAGGCTGGGTTCCCCTGACCGCGCAGCCTTCACTGCTGCTGAAATCTCTCCCAGAGCAACTGTCTCTAACGTGGAAACCATGCCATCTTAAAGGGGAGAGTGGTTGTTATCAGAAGCCTACACATTTAGGGAATCTACAACAACATCCAAGGAACAGCTGTGAACCCAGGATCACAGGACTTTAAGCAGTGCAAATACATGGACTTAGGGGAGCTCTGAACCTTCTCATGGAAAGGACATATTTTACCTAGGAGAAGAGAGAGAGAACTACATAACCAGATAACCAGAGAAGAGAGAACATGGGGAGACAAAAAAAAATAGCCCAAATATGAAAGAAAATGGCATCACCAGAAAAGAAAGTAAATGAAACGGAGAAAAACAATATGTCAGAGAAAAATTCAAAGAAATGGTCATAAGGACACTGAAAAGAATGGAAGACAAATTCAACAATGTGTGTAAGAACCAAGAGGAAATGAAGAAGAACCAAAAAGAAATGAAAAATGACATCTCTGCAATAAAGAACTCAATAGAAAGCATCAACAGTAAGGTAGAAGGAGCACAGGACCACATCTGTGAACTAGAAGACAAAGTAGAAAAAAAAATACCCAAGCAGAGCAACATCTAGAAAAAAATCTTAAAACCTGGAGGAGAGCCTAAGGGAACTTTGGATCAACACAAAATGAAACAATAGGAATGCCAGAAGAATAAGAAATTAAACAAGGAATAGAAAATCTGTTGGAAGAAATGATGACAGAAAACTCCCCTGATATAGAGAAGGAAAAACCCACATAAATCCAAGAAGCTCACAGAGTCCCAAACAAAATGAACCCCAAAAGACTGATACTAAGCCACATTATAATTAAATTGGCAAATACCAAGGCAAAGTAAGAATATTAAAATCAGCCAGAGAGAGACAGAAAGTTATCTACAAAGGATACCCCACCAGACTAGCAACTGATTTCTCAACAGAAACACATTAGGTCAGAAGGGAAAGGAATGAAAAATACAAAGTCATGCAAAGGAAGGGTCTGAATCCAAGACTACTGTACCCAGCAAGGCTGTCAATCAAAACTGAAGGTGAAATCAGGAGCTTCATAGACAAAAAAGAACTAAAGGAATTTATTACCACCAAACCAGCAATGCAAGAAATGCTAAGGGTCTGATGTATAAAAAAAAATAAAAAAGTAAGCGAAGAAGAAACACGGGTGTAAAAAATAAAAATGGCCACAAACAAGTACCTATAAGTAATAAATTTAAATATAAGTGGATTAAATGCCCCAATTAAAAAAACATAGGGTAGCTGAGTGGATAAGAAAACATAAACCATATATCTGCTGTGTACAGGAAATCTATGTCAGGAAAAAATACTCACACAGACTTATGGTGAAGGGATGGAAAAAGATTTTTTTCAAGCGAAAGGAAATTAAAAAAAGCTAGGGTGGCAATACTTCTACCTGACAAATTAGATCTAAAAGTGAAGGACATAGCAAGAGATTAGGAAGGCCACTTCATAATACTAAAGGGAGAAATCCAACAAGAATAAATAACACACCCAATACAGGAGCATCCAAATACATTAAAAAAAAACTTCTGGAGGATATAAAGGGGGGATTGACAGCAATACAATCATAGTAGGGGACTTTAATACCCCACTAACACCACTGGACAAATCCTGTAAACAAAAAATCAACAAAGAAACAGAAATCCCGAATGGCTCACTAGATCAGATGGAATTGACATCATCAGAACATTTCACCCCAAAGCCAGAGAATATACATTCTTTTCAAGTGCACATGAATCATTTTCAAAGATAGACCATATATTGGTTCAAAGGCAAAGTCTCTTCAAATTCAAGAAGATAGAAATCATATCAACATTTACTTAGATCACAATGGCATAGAACTAGAAATCAACTACAATAAAAACAATTTAAAAAATCAAACACCTGAAGACTAAATAACATGCTATTAAACAATAACTGGATTACCAGAGAGATCAAGGAAGAAATAAAAAGCATCATGGCAACAAACAACAATGAAAACACAACAATCCACAATTTATGGGACACATGAAAGCAGTCTTGAGAGGGAAGTTCATAGCTCTACAAGCCTACAGCAAAAAACAACAACAACAACAACAACAAAATGGTAATAAATTACCTAATTCTACAACTCAAAGAGTTAGAAAGAGAACAACAAGAAAAGCCCAGCATAAGCAGAAGGAAGAAAATAATAAAAATCGGAGGGGAGAGAAATGAAATAGAGATAAAGAAAACAACAATACATAAGAAAAACAAAACCAAGAGCTGGTTCATTGAAAGGATAAACAAGATTAGTGAACCTCTAACCAGGCTTATCGAGAAACAAAGAGAGGCGACCCAAATAAAAAAATCAGAAAGGAAGAGGTGAAGTAACAACCAATCCCACAGAAATACAAAGGAGTATGAAAAAATACTATGAAAAACTATATTCCAACAAACTAGACAACCTAGATGAAATAGACATATTCCTAGAGAAATACAAGCTCCCAAACTCAAACAAGAAGAATAAAAAAACCTGAATAGGTAGAAAATTACTGAAAAATTGAGACAGCAATAAAAAATCTTCCAGCAAACAAAAGCCATGATCTGGAAGGCTTTACAGGGGAGTTCTACCTAGCAGTCAAAGAAGAACTAACACTTATCCTCCTCGCACTGTTTCAAAAAATTCAAGAGTATGACACACTTCCAATCTCTTTCTTTGAAGCCAGAATCACCCTAATACCAAAACCAGATAAAGACACGGTGAAAAAGGAGAACTACAGGCCAATATCCATGATGAACATAGATGCTAAAATCTTCACCAAAATTCTAGCATATCAGATTCAGCAATACTTTAGAAAGATCATACACAATGACCAAGTGGGATTTATACTGGGGATGTAAAGATGGTACAATATCCGCAAATCAATAAATGTGATACATCACATAAACAAACTGAGAGACAAAAATCACATAATCATATCAATTGATACAGAAAAAGCATTTGACAAAATCCAACACCCTTTCTTGATAAAAACTCTCAGGCAAGTGGGAATAGAGGGATCAAACCTCAACATAATAAAAGCCCTATATGACAAACCTACAGCCAACATCATACTCAATGGGCAAAAACTAAAGTCATGTCCCCTAAGAACATTAACAAAACAAAGATGCTCACTTTCACCACTCCTTCCTGTTATACATATTATTGGAAGTACTAGCCATAGTGATCAGCAAGAGGAAGTGATCAGACAAAAGGAAGAAATAAAAGGCATCCAAATTGGAAAAGAAAAAGTAAAACTGTCCTTATTCACAGATGATATGATATTATACATATAAAACCCCAAAGACTCCATAAAAAAACTACTAAACCTAATAAATGAATTTGGCAATGTAGCAGGATACTAAATTAATGCCCAGAAATCTATGGTCTTTTTATACATCAATAATGAAATCAGATAAAAATGAAAAAAAAAACACAATCACATTTACCATTGCACCAAAAAAATTAAGATACCTAGGAATAAACCTAACCACAGAAACTATAGGACACTGAAAAAACAGATAGAGGAAGACTTAAACAAATGGAAGAACATACTATGTTCATGGATTGGTAGAATCAATATCATTAAAATGTCCATACTACCTAAAGCAATCTATAGATTCAATGTAATACTTATTAAAATACCAATAGCATATTTTAAAGGTCTAAAAAAAACTCTCCAAAAATTCATCTGGAATAAGAAAAGACACCAAATAGCTGCAGCAATCATGAGAAAGAAGAACAAAGTTGGAGGGATCACAATACCAGACATCAAACTGCCTGGTACTGGCACAAGATTAGACATATAGATAAATGGACCCAGAAATGGACCCAAGTCATTATATTCAATTAGTTTTTGACAAAGAAGGAAAGAGCATACAATTGAGTCAAAACAGCCTCTTTAATAAATGGTGCTGGAAAATATGGTCAAATACATGCAAAAAATGAAACTACATCACCAATTTACACCATACACAAAAACAAACTCGAAATGGCTAAAGAACTCGAATATAAGATTGGAAACCATAAATATCCTATGAGACTCCATAGGCAGTAAAGTTGTACACATATGTCATAGCAATAGCTTTACAGACACAGATCCTAGAGAAAGAGAGACTAAAGAGGACTACAAATGGGACTACATCAAAATAAAAAGCGTCTGCACAGCAAGAGAAATCATCAGTAAAACAACAAGAAATCCCACTGCATGGGAGAACATATTTGCCAATGTTATCTCTGATAAGGGTTTAATCTCCAAAATTTACAGGGAACGCACACAACTTAACAAAAGAAAGATAAACAACCCAATCAAAAAATGGGCAAAGGACCTAAATAGACACTTTTCAAAAAAGGCCATTCAGAAAGCCAAGAGGCACATGAAAACATGCTCAAAGTCACTAATCATTGGGGAGATGCAACTCAAAACAACAATGCGGTACCACCTCACACCTGTCAGAATGGCAATTATCAACAAATCAACAAATGACAAGTGTTGGCGAGGATGCAGAGAAAAAGGAACCCTTCTTCACTGCTGGTGGGAATGCAGACTGGTGCAGCCACTGTGGAAAACAGTATGGCATTTCCTCAAAAAATTAAAAATGGAACTGCCATTTGATGCAGTAATACCACTGCTAAGAATATATCCCAAGAAAACAGAAACACCAATCAGAAAAAATATATGCACCCCCATATTCATAGCAGTACAATTTACACTAGCTAAGATTTGGAAACAGCCTAAATGCCCATCAACAGATGAGTGGATTAGAACTATTGTACATCTACACAATGGAATATTATGCTGCTATAAAAAGGAAGGAATTCTTCCCATTTGCAGCAACATGGATGGAACTGGAGAGCATTATACTAAGAGAAATAAGCCAAGCAGTGAAAGAAAAATACCATATGATCTCACTCATATATGGATAATAAAGAACAATATAACCTGATGAACTCAAAGATAAATACAGAGGCAAAGAAGCATTGAACAGACTGTCAAATTACAGTGGGAAGGCTGGGGAATATTGGAGGAGGGGGTAAGAGTTCAACAGAAGGTTTTGTATTTTGCATATAAGTATAACAAATGGACACAAGACACTGGGGATGGAGTGAGGACAAGTTCCAGGGAGTAGGAGAGACTGGGGGAAGGTCAATGGGGAAAAAAAGGAGACATATGTACTACTATTTGTAACACTTTAAACAATAAAAAACTACAAAAACAAAACAAAACATTGGCCCCCAGACAGATATAATTGCCCCACCCTGTTGATAAAAAAAACTCTTGCCACATCGTTGGATGTCTGCCTGAAGGTAGTTCAAGACAGAATCCTATCAGTTTGTAGGCAGAGGCATTCTCTGGAGTCTTTGAGTCTTTGCCTGATCTAATTATTCAGAAATACCATTCAACACAATTCTACACTAGAGATTGAAAGACATAGCAGATCTACTTAATGCATAGTCACAAACCCAAATAGACAGATGAAATAAGGAGACAAAGAAACAATCCCCAAATCAAATAACTAGAGATTTCTCCGGAAGAAGAGATAAATAAAACGGAGATAATAAATTTATCTGATATAGAGTTCAGAATAATGATAATAAAAATGTTCAGCAACATTAGAAAATAGTAAAGGAATTGATCCAACAACAAGAAGTAACCCTGGTAAACATACACTGAGTGGCCAGATTATTATGATCTCTGAATACATAGTAATCTGGCCACTCAGTGTATATCCTATATAATAAAAGGCTAATATGTAAATCATCCTAAAGACCAGGAATTTGATCATCAGGCAGGCTAGCCAACTGCCAATTTCCCCTACCCCTGGCCAGGCTGGCCAGAGCCAACCCATGCACAAATTCATGCACTGGGCCTCTAATATATTCTATCTAATAAAGGAGTAATATGGAAATTAACAATCACTCTGCTACACCCACAAGTCAAGCCCACCAGCCAATCAGGAGTGAGTATGCAAATTAACCTAACCAAGATGACTGTGCCACAATCGAGCAGAAGGCTTGGGTTTCCCCAGTAATGGAGGAAGCCAAGCTTTCTGCACACCCTGGCCAGTGTAGGCCTCCATACAAGGCTATAAAGTTTCAATTATAGAGGGTAAATAAATCCCAACAAAAATGGCTATGGCCACGGAGCAAGCAGGAGGCTTGGCTCCACTCAAGGCTACAAAGTTTTAATTATAGAAGAGAAATAAATCCCAGATACCAGAGCCTCCACATGGGTCCCCGAGGGGTATGGTCTGCCTGCAAACCACCACAGACCCTTTGGCCAAGCCACCCCATTTCCCAAGGGAACCCCCACCGTGATCTGGGACACCCTTCAGGGCAAACCAACTGCCCCCCACCTGTGCACCAGGCCTCTATCCTATCTAATAAAAGAGTAATATGCAAATTGATCATCACTCCAGCACACAAGATGGCTGCCCCCATGTGGACACAAGATGGCCAGCAGAGGAGGGCAATTGGGAGGGACCAGGCCTGCAAGAGAGGGCAGTTGGGGGTGACCAGCCAATAGAGGAGGGAATTTGGGGTCCACTGGGCCTACAGGGAAGGAGTTTGGGGAGGGACCCAGGCCTGCAGGGGAGGGCTGTTAGCAGCAAACAGGCTGGCAGAGGAGCAGTTAGGCATCAATCAGGCTGGCAGGGGAGTGCTTAGGGTTGATCAGGTGGCAGGCAGAAGCGGTTAGGAGCAATGAGGAAGACAGGGAGGAGAGCAGTTGGGAGTCAGCAGTCCTGGATTGTGAAATGGATGTCTGACTTCCCAGTAGTATCAGGCCTAAATGAGCAGTCAAACATCCCTAGAGGGGTCCCAGATTGGAGAGGGTGCAGGCTGAGCAAAGGGACACCCCCCATGCATAAATTTCATGCCCCAGACCTCTAGAATATATGTATGTGTGTGTCTGTATTCATATACAGTATATGTTGCTTACAAGATTAAAAATGAAGAGAAGTGAAAAGATATGTCATTCAAATATGAAAAAATATTTAGTTTGGTAAGAAGGTGGACTAAATCTTTGTTCTAAACTCATTTTCTGGGAAGGCAGGGGAAAATATCTACAAGTAGATTGCATAGCCACATGCCAAAACTGTGTGTATTCAGAGAATATTTTATTATTAATAATTTGCTTAGATCAACATATTCCCAGTGTGAGCCCCAGGCCCAATGGCATTCGTAGGGAACTGGTGTTTTATGACCTCATGTGGCAAGGAAATCTGTGTTTACTTCTGTTGACCAGAGTCAGAAAAGAACAGCATTTGAGAGAGGAGATAGAGGAGGAACAACTAAAATGGATCTCTCTGAGACATAACCTCACTTTCTTAGGATTGACAAATTCTAAAAAGTGTCCATCATTCATCAAATATTGTAAAAACGTATTAACATATATGAATGATTGCTGGAAGCCAAAGCATAACAAACATTTGCATGGAAGTTCAAGAGACATTGGAAGGTCAATGGATTTTGATATTCAGCACCAAGGAATATCAGCACAAGTTTGCCCCTGCTGTGATTATGATGGCTCCAGGTGATTTCCTGACTTGATAATCTTTACATTGTATACCAAACTTTACCATTGATCTACATGCATGCATTGATAAAGGTCAAATGTGTATTTAAAGTAAATAAAAGCAGACAGGACCAGTCTCAGTGTTCCTCTTCAAGAAAGAGGATTCCACCTGGCCCTCCAATGCCTTCAAAATTCATATTTCTTGTATAGTGTATTCATTGTCTTCAGCCCTCCTGCAAGTCATCCTGAATCGACCATGAAGGTTGTGGCAAATTATTTATATACTAGAAGCCTGGTTCATGAAATTTGTGCTAGGGGGTAGGAGGGATGTTCCCTCAGTCCTGCCTGCACCCTCTGCAATTCGGGACCCCTACACCTTTTTCTTATCTACCTAACCTCTTCACATTAAAAAAATTAACTGAAATATCACTTATTCTAGGAAATCCTCTTTGAACAAATGTCTTTACAATCTGTATTAAATATTGTCATAGTACACCATTCTTTTTCTTTAACAGCTACTTATAGTGGGTGCAATGTGGTTTTCATTCTTGCATCTGAATTTTTTCTTCTTGCTCTTGTAATAGCAAAGCTTATCCAATTTACATTTGCCCTTCAAGGGCTTATATTTAGTTCAGTTTCTAGTTGGCTCGCTGTTTTTTTTTAAGCAATAAATTTGGGTTGTGATAGTAAGCCTCACATGAAATCAAGCCTGCAGGTCTCTCTATCTAAATATTTCTACAATACCTATCACTTTTGCATACCAAAGATTGTGTTCATTTATAGAAAATAACAATAAATGTCACCTGATCATTTGATCTAGTAATTTTTATAGCAAGATATATTATTCTAGTAATTTAACTGTTATAAAACTGAGGTGTACAGAAAAAATTACATTGAACCATAAAGAATGACTCAAATATCAAAGCATAGTATACTTAGGGCCTCTCTTGTCCTATGTCTCAGATATTATAGCATAGTACTCAATTCACGTGGAACTCAGCTTCCTTTAAAATGGGAAGGGATGCCATACTCATGAAGGAGCTACTTCCACACATATGTTTTTATTTAATTAATAACAAATATTCTTTGTACTGATTATTGGAAAATCATCCTAGCAATTGGCTCTGTTCCTCTCTGTATTGTTGCCTTACATTCTGATGTTATTACTGCACTTTTATCATCCACTCGCTCTAATAAGATTTTAAGGGCAGAGATCATCACTTGAGCTTGTGATTCTGTTACAGTGCCTGGATAAATACTCAAAGGCCATCCAGTCCAAATGACTTGTGATGAGAGAGGCCCACCATTGCTGGAGACCTCTGATTTCTTTTTAAGGGCCTCACTTGTTCTGTGCCTTTACAGAGGGGTGAGTAGGGGTTGAGGGAATTTGAGGAAACCCAAAAAGAATTCTCTTCCTAAAAGATTTTGCTAAGCTGACCACGGGGACCACAGGGCATCTGTCCAATTAAAATCCAGACACAGAGGAATAAAAAAAGGCACTGGTCTCCTACTGCTAATGCATGGAATCAAACCCCAGCCTGCAGGAATTCACCCCTGCAGTCAGGACCAGGCCATTGTGTAGACCTGGGCTGCTGTTCCTAACTCCAGGGAGAGGGAGACTTCCCATGAGTGCAGCCTAGAGGCCCTGGACTCCTTACCATGCACCCCAAAATGTTCCTAGCACAGGTTGGTCAGCAGAGTGGCTTCTTCACCCGAAATTGCAGGGCTGCCCACAGGTCTGGGCTCTGCCTGTCCAGTTGGCTCCATTATCATGATGGAAGTCTCTGCTCTGCCTGTCCAGTTCGCCCCGTAATTGCAATCGTGGGTCTGGGCTCTGCCTGTCCTGTTTGCCCTGTGATCATGATGGTGGGTCTGGGCTCTGCCTGTCCAGTTCCCATGATTGTGATGGCCAAGGCTGGTCTCGGCTCTTCCTATCCAGTTGGCCCCATGATCACAATGGCGGGTCTGGGCTTTACCTCTCCAGTTCCCCTGTGATTGCCATCACTCGTCTGGGCTCTGCCTGTTCAGTTCCCTGTGATTGTGATCATGATGGGGGTCTCTGCTGGGCCTGGCCTCTTTCCCGGGGTGATGGGTATCTTAGACCCTGCCAGAGGCTTAGGGCACTGCCAACTGCCACCAGCTCATGTCTCTTTGGATCCCCTCAGAGGCATAGAGTGCTGCCCCCCCCCTGCATATGCAAATATACCCACCATGTTTGCTGGGTTAATTTGCATATCACTCCTGATTGCCTGTGGGCATAACAAAGGTATGGTCAATTAGCATATTACTCTTTTATTAGGTAGGATATCAAAACTATACCCGGGGAAATTTTAAATCATGTCCTATACATTTTGTCAAAAATGTATTTTAGTTACTTAGAATATGATAGATAGTAGACCAGAGGTCCTAGTTCCTACGGAATCATGTGGCCTTTGACAATCCACCTGTGCTTTCAGAAAAACAAAACAAACAAAAAAAACCTGTAAATGCAAGTGCCAGGAGCTAATGCTGATTCCCATAGCAAAAGCAACTTGCATCTGGGTGATCCAACAGCATCCAAGAGCAGCTGGTGAACAACACCTGGAACAGCCTTCCAATCACCATTCCCAGGAAAGTGGCGAGAGAACTGGCATCCATATCTTTATTGAAGCCTCAAACATTCAATCATATTTGCATTGGGAGAACAGAACAGCCTACAGGAGTTACGCAGAGCTGGGGATGGGCCTGGAGATATGTGTGGAGGATGGAGCATCAGTGAACCATATAGCAGCAAGAACTTGGCTGGGAATAAAATAAAAAGAATGCATAATATGGAATATGGAAGAATGATGTAAAATTTGAAACTTTCTCATTAAGCATTTCAGTGTTCACATTAAAAAGGGTTTTGAAAATAGGGAAATACTGGAAATATCCCTGGATCAGGAATGACTAAAAAATCTAGTCCCAACATTGTATTTCAAAAACCAAACGCTCATTAATCAACATAAGATAGAGACAAAACCTTGAGTATCTGCAATGATGATCTGTAAAAGGAAGATAAAAGCATATCTCGATGTCCTGTAATGAATAGGAAGTGTTGATTTTAGGGACAGGTATAGCCCTGGATATTACTTGGCACCTGATATAGGAAGCAATACAGGATGGATTTCTATGTACAACAAATTGATACCAAGATATAGGCATAAGAGAGGAGGAAGCCAATATTATGGGAAAAAAGAAGAAAATACCAGCATAAATGTCAACCACATAGCCTGCACATTGAAGGCAATATTGGGGGGTGAAAGAAATGTGCTCTTTCTGTGCATGTCTGTTTATTTTGTATTTTATTGGTAATATAATTTGTTTAGCATTGTTATTTAAAGTCACAAACCTTGAAAATCTGTTCCTGCCCCCTCCCCCAATAAAAAAGCATTGCTATTACAGGATAAAATAAGAAATGTCTTTATATACCTTTCTGTGCTAAAGCTTTTATTTAATTTCGAGTAACCATAAAGGGTGACCCATACAACTGGGCCAATTTTCTTTAAGCTCAAAGGCAGATGAAGAATGAGAACAATGTAAAAGTCTGAAATAAAACAAAGGCAATAAAGAATATGAGCAGCAGAAAGCAATTTAGGGAGTAGGAGTGGCAGCTTCCAGAATGACACACGGGAGATTCCAAATCGTACAATAAAGAAAGGCTAGCAGATGGCTTTGTCAGCTCAGCAGTAACCGTAGGACACAAATGAGATCTTGAGTAAGTATTTTTGATAATTTGAAAATATCTTTTGTCCACATGGAGGTTCCTGAGCTTATGATAGCCATTTCAAAATGGACATATGCTGGCTAGCAAGAAGCATTTAGTCTAACATAAGTGCATAGAGACCCAGGTTATGAGTGCAGAGCCAGAAATGGCTTATTTATTTATTGATCAAAAGAAGGCATGTGATAGGAAAAGCCACCTCCTTCTCAACCTTGTAAGCCATATAAGTACCCAGGCTGCCATTGAAGTTTGTACATATAGATATACATGTACAGTTTGAACAAAACAGATGGGTAGGTAGACAGATAGATAAGTAGATAGTGAAAGATAGATATGGATGGCTGGCTGAATGAATGGACAGATAGATATCTACATGTACATGATATGTAATAAATTTTTAAAGTCATTAACATTCTAATAACAAATTGAATGGGAAATCTGCAGTGCAATATGGATCTGAATATGGATCTTAATAGTTTGCATTCATCAGCTAATTGGCAAAGATCCCTTAGGGAAAGAAACCAGGAACACATTTAAGGTCAGTATAAGATAGAGTCATTAAAGGAGTGGGGAAATATATCAACTCCATGCACCTCTTTATAAATGAATAAGAGAATTGTCAAAAAAGGCAGAGGTTCTCAAAAATAGACATAGATGTATAACTATTGGTGTCTAAAGTCAATTAAAAAAATCCATGATGCACAAGGTTGAAAATGAAGAAAATAAAAATAAAGAGACAATACTGTAGAAGAGGGTCCTGTTGGAATACTAGGGATGTGAGTTCAAAATTGGGAAAAGATATTCATTGTCCAAAGCATGTAGATAACTGAAGTAGACCTGGCATTTACATAGCATTGGGTCTAGATAGCATCCAAAAAATAAAAGCCCGTGCTCCCAGACCTATTGGGTGAAAATACCCCCACTCTCTAGAGAGTGCTCTCCAGGCCCTGCACTGCACTTCTGTGTTAGTGCTGTAGAGAACAACTCAGTCCACAATCAACCTTGATATATTCACTTATACCACGTGGATAAATGAAATGTATTTCTAGTTGGCTTCCTAATAACTACTATTAGTTCAGATCTTTATGATTCGTAAAGTGATAAAGAGTGAGTTTGCCTTCTTCCATCAAAGTGCTAAAGCTGTAGCTAGCAGAGTGTCATGCCTGTTCCCTCTTATCTTTTGGAAGAAATTAAAATTACCTCAATGGAAAATCTCATTTATATTTTGCTAATACATATTAAAATCTAAGAGGTGAAACAATGTGAGCAATAGTTACAGAATCCCCAGGAGCGATTTGAGGGGCCAACTTGGGGCAACATTAGGATAATAAATTACTCTTCCAGCAAGTAACATTTAAGTTGAATACAGATTAAGTCATGACAGTTGTACAGCATCTGCCATTTTAAGAATTTTTTTTTGTACTGAAAAACTCCAATAGTGATATTTAAGAGTTGAAAACAAAAGGGGAATGTTAATGTACCATATTGAATATTATGGATGAACTAGAGGCTTGGTGCATAAACTTCATGCATGGCATGTGTGCCTCAGCCCAGCCTGCACCTCTCCAATCTGGGACCCATCGAGGGATGTCCAACTGCCCTTTTAGGCCCGATCTTACCAGACATCCCTCTCACAATCCAGGACGGCTGGCTCCCAACTGCTTGCCTGCCTGCCTTCCTAAATGCTCCTAACTGCTTCTGCCTGCCAGCCTGATCACTCTCTAACCACTCCCCTGCCAGCCTGATTGGTGCCTAACTGCTTCCCTGCCAGTCTGATTGCCCCTAACTGCCTTCCCCTGCAGGCTTGGTCACCACTAACTGCCCTCTCCTTCAAGCCTGGTCCCCCCAACTACTCTCCCTTGCAGGCCTGGTACCCCCAACTGCTCTCCCGGGCAGGTCTGGGTCCCCTCCAGCTGCCCTTTCCTACAAGCTTGGTCTCCCCCGACTTCCCTCCTCTGCTAGCCTGGTCTCCCCTAAGTGACCTTCCCCTTCAGGGTTGATTGCCCACAACTGCCCTCTCTTGCAGGCCTTGTCCCTCCCAAATGCCCTCGCCCTGCTGGCCTGATTGCCACAGCTACTCTCCCTTGCAGGTCTGGTCCCTCTCAACTGCTGTCCCCTGCTGGCCATCTTGTGTCCACATGGTGGCAGCCATCTTTGACCACATGGCAACAGCCATGTTGTGTGTTGTAGTGATGGTCCATTTGCATATTACTCTTTTATTAGATAGGATGGGTTTAAGTTAGACTGGAGGAGATAAGGGCTAAAGAATTACTGCAAACCTCACAGAGGAGGCATCTAGGACCAAGGGAAAGATTTCAGAGAACAGAATGCTGGGTCCACTGTCCTTGTGCTTATGTTAAGCACCTATCTAACCCTACCAAAGTCAAACAAATAGATCTCTAGGTCTCAAGTAACTTCTCCAAAGTGAGCCATGGGGATACTCTCACAGTTTTCAGTGCATGAAAACTCCCTTGGAAGCAGCTAAAACGGTCTTTCTCTTGCTTCTGCTTTTACCTGGGTCTTAGGAAATGTCTCCTGTTATCCTCACAGCAGTTTCTACAAGGCAACATTTCCTCAAGGCTATTCCAGGATTGTCCTACTTCTCATTTCCTGTGCAAGGTCATTAAGTGTTCTTAAAGAAATAGTAACAGTAATGCAATGTGCATGCTTGTTGGGTTTCAAATCAAGAAGTGTATAGAAATCATTTGTGATCTGATAACAAAAGATAATACATCCTTGTGTAACCAGACTGTTCTGGAAGGGAATACAGTACATGGTCTATGAATAACACAGTGCTCAGGCCCTAAGTCCACTGTGCTAAATGAAATAAACCTGAAAGGCAAAGGAGGCTATAATTGGGTGTCTATAAAAGCCAGTAGCTAATGGCAGGGCAGGAATGAAAGTTAGTGAGTGGCAGAAGATGAAAGAAAAAAATAGGGTCAAGCAAATGGCATGAAATACTTTTATAGTAAAAATGAAATATCAGCTTGGAAATCTAAGAGAAAAAACACAGATGAATGAAGTGCATCTGAAGGGTTAGGGACTATGGGGGAGAAGCTGAGAAAATAAAATATTTGGTAGTAAAATGTTAGATTCTTAGGGAATGAGAAGAGATAAGCAGGGGCCTTAGGAGGGTAGGAAATCAGGGTTGTATGCAGGTTGAGCAGGAAATTATTTCAGCCTAAACTAAAGTCAGAGTGGAAGTGAGAAAGAAAGCACTCTGTAAGATTTCTGTTCAGGAAGCGGAGCAAAGGTCCCATGGGAATGAATGTAGCTCAAGGAGGAAATGGAGAAATAATAGATGAAAACAAGCCCCTGGTTTTGGGAAGCTGGGGGGTGTTATTAACAATCAAGAAGGGAAAGAAGGTGTCTTAAAAAGGAAACAAACAGGGTTCATTTTTAGGATGGTCATTTAACGTCTGAGGAGAAACATTTAAAAGCTGAGACTTGAGGGAGCATGTGTTTAGGAAATAGAGGGCAGAGGCGATGGCTACACCCTAGGGATGACTCCAATTACTCCACAAATGAAGAAGAAACCTATATTATGGGCTGAATTTACCAAGAGGAGAAAGCATGAAGGACATGAGTATGATTGCCTCAGAGTTTGTGAGATGGCTTTGATGTTGTTTTGTAGATTTTCTTGTTTTCTGTGCATCTACATCTGTGTACCTTTCAGTGCATTTGTCTGAGTCGCAAACTTTGCAGAATCTGCTTTTTGTAGATTGAAAGAATAAATCTGATGATTTTGGTACAGTGAGGATGGGAATATATGGGGAAAGGTTTTGGCTAAGTAAGAATTTTTGTGTGTCAAAGTGAATGAAACTATAAATAACTAGGAGGAAGACAGAATAGGAAGCAGTTAAGATTTTGATAAGACAAACAACACACTGATTTTGAAAGTACAAAGGAAATGGCAAAAACAGTGTGACAGAGGACAGGATGTGAAGAAATGGAAGGAGAGTGTGGTAAGAGACAGCAGAAAAGG
Organism: Antrozous pallidus; assembly: GCA_027563665.1. NCBI lineage: Eukaryota > Metazoa > Chordata > Mammalia > Chiroptera > Vespertilionidae > Antrozous > Antrozous pallidus. Next base: position 8,182,976 of record CM050515.1, read on the forward strand.
ACAAGTGTTTGTGAAGAAATTGGGGGGAAATGTCTAGGGAATCAGAGGCAAATGTTTTATACAAATGACCCAGCCGATCAGGACCACCTCTCAAACAAAGTTAATATCAAACCCCACTCTTCTCAACAATTAAAGGAAGAATCAGCATGTGAAGATTGCACAAGAAGAGAAGTTTCTAAAAGTTAGAGGTTAAGATGAGCAGGATATTAATGAATAAAGTGATCAATAACCTAGAATTGATGAAGAAAGTTGTTGCTGAGGCTGCATCCAAAATTTTTCAGATTGAAGAAAAGAACCATATGGGACTCATGGTTTGGATCTGGAGTATAAGTAAATGGTATGAATACTAATCAAGAGACAGAGAAGCAAGTTTTGCTTAGCTGGTGTGACTCAGTGATTGAGCATTGACCCAGGCACCAAGAGGTCATCAGTTTCATTCCCATTCAGGGCACATGCCTGGGTTTGAAGCCCGATCCCCAGCAGGAGCATGCAGGAGGCAGCCAATCAATGTTGATGTTTCTCTTCCATTGATTTTCTATTTTTCTCCCCCTCTCCTTTCTCTCTCTAAAATCAATAAAACCATTTTTTACAATGCTTTTAGTTTTTTTAAAAAGAGACAGAAGCAAGTTATCAAGAACACCAAAACACACAGGCATACATATAGACACATACAATAGAAACACACACATAAAAGAAAAAAGGCTGGAAGGTAGTTTACCTGTGGGTGGTGATTTTTTTTAGTATTATTCACTTTCTACTTTGGGGCTTTTGTATTATGTTAAATTTGAATCACTTTGTCATTTTGTGCTTTGTCTTTCTATAAAATGTTGCATGTAATTTGCATAATGCATACAGAAATATATTTTTACTATTTGATTTTTGCACTCAGTATTATGCTTTTTGAAATATATTCTTGTTGACACATTAACTGCTTTTTGTTCATTTTAATCTTATTTTATTTATTCATTCATTTATTTATTGTTTTTATAAATGGCAAGTCTTCTCTGAGCCTTTTTAATTTTTTTGGTAATACTGTCATTGAAATGTATCATTGGTTTAATTTATGTTTTAACTGTATTTTTATTGTTGACATTATTACAGATGTCCTCATTTCCTTCTCTTTCTCAACCTCCACCAAGCCTTTTCCCCGTCTCCCTCGGGCCATCACCATCAAGCCTCCACACCCCTTAACCCCTTCCCTCTGAGATTCATCAGTCATGTATTTATTGCCATTTTCTTGTTCATAGTTTTATCTTTTTTCCCCCTTCTTCTTCTTCTTCCACTTCTTAAAGGATACCCTTCATCATTTTGTGTAATACTGGTTTGGCGGTGATAAACTCCTTTAGCTTTTTCTTATCTGTGAATCTCTTTATCTGACCTTTAATACTAAATGATATCTTTGCTGGATAGAACAATTTTGATTGTAGGTCTTTACTCTCCATCACTTAGAATATTTCTTGCCACTCCCTTCTGGCCTGCAAAGTTTCTCTTGACAAATCAGCTGAGCATTGTATGGGCACTCCCTTGTAGGTAACTAACTGATTTTGCTGCTTTTAAGATTCTCTTTGTCTTTAACCCTTGGAATTTTAATTATGATGTGTCTTGGTGTGGGCTTCTTTGGGCTCCTCTTGTTTGGGACTCTCTGCACTTTCTGGACTTGTCAGTCTGTTTCATTCACCAGGTAGAGGGAGTTTTCTGTCATTATTTCTTCAAATAGGTTTTCACTATCTTGTTCTCTCTCTTCTTCTGGCACCCCCATAATGTGAATGTTGGTGCACTTGAAGTTGTCTCAGAGGCTCCTTACACTATCTTCATATTTTTCGGATTCTCTTTTCTTTTAGCTCTTCTGATTGGGTGTTTTCTGCTTCCTCATATTTTAAAAATTTAATTTGATTCTTGGAATCCTCTATTCTACTGTTGAATCCCTATAAATTATTCATTTCAGTTAGTATATGCTTAATTTCTGACTGGTCCTTGAAATTCTCACTAAAGTTCTTATAAATCTCACTAAGTCCCTTGAAGCTCTCATTGTGATCCTTGAGCTATCTTATAATCATTGTTTTGAACTCTGTATCCAGTAGTTTGCTTGCTTCCATTATTTTATTTGTGACCTGTTTTTGTTTTGTTTGTTTTGATCTTAATTTATATTTAAGTCTTTAATCCATTTTGAGTTTATTTTGGTATATGGTGTAAGTTGATGATCTAACTTCATTTTTTTTTGCATATACCAGTTCAGTTTTCTCAGAGCCACTTATAAAAGAGAATGAAATTTGAGTTACTTTGTAAGCAGAAAAAAAATTCATTTCTTATTGTCACTAAGGAAGCCACCTAACTTTAAAAATCTAGTCAAAATGGAGGATTTATCCATCCCAATGCTCAAATATGAAAACAGTTAATCCTTTAAAAAATTTTTTTTCATGTAATTCAATAAGAGGTGTGGTATTTTTGTCAATAGGTCAGAACTTTATGGCAATGTGATTTCACAATACTAAGAACAATTATCATCTATTTTTAAATACTCGATACTTATTACATAGAGTAATTGTGAAGAATTGCATGCTGAAGATACATACTCTACAGAGAAGTAGATCTGGTCTCTATTACTAGAAAATTCCATGCAAGTTATTACTTTTTTTTCAGAGTCAACGGTTCCTTGAAGCCAGTCTCTGTGACAAACTCCCATACAGGAAGGGCAATCTCTGTGTGTGACCTCTTTGAACAAACATAGCTCCTGGTTTTTCAAGTCAGACTAATTTTCAAACATATTATCAAGTCATCCTGCAAACTATGAAATGTCCCAGTAATTCCAGCATGTCTAATTTCTGTACTATATATGACTTAGCTTCTCAGAGACTTGGGAAGTAACACCATTCTGTGGATGGTGTATTTGAAGATGTGGTTGGAGAATATGCCAGGTGAAGTTAAGCATGAGTATTAGTCCACCTTTGTCTCCTGACTCCTTCACCTGCTTTCTCCAGACTCAGAACATGGTTAGACCGAATGCTTATAGTTTGTCCTGGTGCTTTGTGCAGAGGTCATAACACTCCTTCCTTGGGCAGACAGTGTGGAGAAGCACTCCCTGGCTGGTGACATGTATGCCTGGGCCAGAAGCAAACAGCCTTGAGAGGGTGAAGAACTCAGAGGCTTGGCTCAAAAAGGCAGGATCCTCTATTTACTCATGTGAATCCAATTTGAAAACTGAGCTCCTCACATGTCTTTGACCTTTTGTGTGACTGACCAGTTCCTTCCTGCTTAAGAGATTGCATGAATGCTGTCCCCAGGTAGATGTTCTTATATCTTTATGTTTCTTTTTCTTATGTGTGTGTGTGCAAGTGTGTGTGTGTTTCTGCTCATTTGCCTAAATAAAATGTTCTTTCTCAGCTGTGTAGCTGAATCCCCTAATGAATTCCTACCATAGCCTCCCTATAATGGTGTTTCTTCTTTTGCTTAAAACAGCAGGCATCTGTTTTCTGAGTTGTTAATGGGCAATGGAGGGAAGTAGCCAAGTCTCTGTGGGCTCTCCAAGAACCCCATAACCCTCTTACAAACAGCTGACATTTTTAGCTGATTTCTTTTGACTTTGTTTATGTCTCATCAAAGTAGAATATTTCATACTAGAGGCCTGGTGCATGGAGTTCGTGCACTGGAGGGGGGTGTCGCTCAGTCAAGCCTGCACCCTCTCCAATCTGGGACCCCTCAGGGGATGTCTGACTGCTCCAGTGATTGAGCCTAAATCAGCAGTCGGACATCCCTCTCACAATCTGGAACTGCTGGCTCCTAATCACTCGCCTGCCTGCCTGCCTAACCAATTCTGCCTGCCAGCCCAATCACCCTCAACCACCCTCCCCTGCTGGCCTGATTGCCCACAAGTGCCTTCCCCAGCCAGTAACCTTGCCGTGGCCATCTTGTGATGGCCATCTTCTGGTTGCCATCTTGTGACAATGTGGGGTGGCCATCTTTTGATGATGTGGGGGTGGTTATCTTGTGATGACCATCTTGTGGTGGCCATCTTGTGACGATATGGGGTGGCCATCTTGTGATAACGTGAGGGTGTCGCATGAGGGTGCGTGGGTCACCTAGGTTTTTATTAGCACAGATGCCTTTTAGAATTTCATAAAACAGCGCACACTGGTTTGGATTTTAAGTTGTACCCTCCAGGGAATTCAGGAGCATCCAGTTATCACTCCCACAGTCAGAGGCTGGTTGGCTTTCTGTCATCATCAGAAGAACAAAGTGTTAGATCCGCTTTCATTTTCCACAAGGTGGTTATCCCAACCTTGCTGCTAGATTTGTTATTTGCTGGTGCTCCTCTAATGCTTTACATAATAAATTGCATCTACTTGTGTATCTAGATTATTTTTAAAGCAAGGCCTTCTGACATATACAAAAAGGATGATCAGGCAGCAAATCTGCAGGTAGTATTTTAATAGCCACTAATGTGAATTAATAATTCTAATAACCTCATTTCAAATATGTTATTGAGACACTGCAGAGGGTTGCCATGGCTGCTGTATTTTATTGCTTACAGCTGTGCAAACTCATTTGGGACCACAAAATTCTCCTGTCTAACCTCTTCTTTCATTGATTTGAGAAATTTCAGGCAGTGTGGGTTAAAAAAATAAAAGCTAAAGGAAAAGTTGTGCTCTTAAGACTAAGTAAATGTCATTTATAACTGACAATAAAGATCCTCGCACTTTCAAAAAGATTTATACAGTTACATATTCATGAAATTAAATCTTCTTTGATACATTTATCAATATCAATGTCCAACATATAATTGGTCATTAATTCCAAAGCACCTTTTTAAAATATAATAAAAGCCTAATATGTTAAGTGACAGTTGTTCAGTCATCTGTTCAAAAATCAAAACATAATATGCTAATGATATGCTAAGGCTGCTCAACCACTCCCTATTACATGCACTGACCACCATGGGGCAGACAGTCGACCAGTTGACTAGTTGCTATTATGTGCACTGACCACCATGGCGGGGAGACTGGAGGTTAGCTTGCTGCTGGGGTCCTGCAGATTGTTACTGAACAAGACAGGGCAGGACACACCCTGGAGTCTTCCCATGGTCTCAGCCCAGCTGGCCAACCTCCCATGTTCCCCCCAGGCCCTGATTGTGCACTGGTGAGTTCCCTCAGGCTGGCCTGTGCTCTCTTGCAATCTAGATGGGGGATGTCAGAGAGTTGGGTTCAGCCCAATCCTGCAAACCAAAATGAGGGAACCCATTGGTGCACAAATTCATGCATTGGGCCTCTCGTGAAAAATATTCCTTGCTAAACTATCTTAGGTATTATTATCTTCTATGAGTTTCCAGAAAAAGTCCACTAATTAAATCATAATCTTAGGCCTGTAACAAACAACAAACCAGTAAATGCATAGCTGAGTACAAGCAGCCCAGGGCTCAGCATGTGTCCAGGGTAATCCTGTATAAATTCCACCTTACCGTGTCTTGTGAGAGCTCACAGCTGAAAAGGTCAGATGTGTACCTTAATAATTACCATAGTATTCTAAATAGTACTCTAATTATTAAGCAACTGTTAATTTCCTGGTTGTTTGATAGTGTTTTGTGTATATCTTCTCATTTAATCTTCACAGTATTCCAGTAAGGTTGTTGTCATATTGGTGGTTTTGAAACATGGCCACACATCCTTTTATACTGTATTTGAGAAGAGGATCTATACCTTTTCCATTTGAATCTGGGTAGTCTTGGGACTGCTTTGATGAGTATAGTATAACCATCACTTACCCTTGTGACTTTGAAGGTGTCTTTAAAAGGCTATGTATCTTCTGTCTTGGTCACTGGGACATTTGCTCTTCTAGCGCAGAAATGCCATGTGAGAAGTTGGTCACCTGAGGCTGCTGCACTATGAGGAAGCCAAGGGCTTGTCTAGGTACTCCAGGTGACAGTGATAGCTAAGCCAGCTTTTGATTCATTCCAACCCAGGTGCCAGATATGTGAGCAGTAAAACTTCCAAGTGATTCTTACAACCATAATTCTATCTTTCTAGCTGAGGCTCAGATATTGTGAAGGAGAGACAATTCATTTCCATACCATCTATAGAATCCATGAACATCCTATTTAATAAAAGAGTAATATGCAAATTGGCCATACCTCCTATCAAGCCACACCCACAGCCATGCCCATCAGCCAATCAGGAGCAAGTTATGCAAATAAACCCCAACCACGATGGCTATGGCCACTGAGAGCAGGAGGGAGGCTTGGGTTTCCCCAGCAATGGAGGAAGCCAAGCTTTCGGCCTGTCCTTGCCAGCCTAAGCCTCCACTCAATGCAACAAAGTTTCAATTATAAAAAGATACATAATCATAACAGAAATGGCAGCAGCCACAGAGCTGGAGAGAGCAGAGGCTAGGGTTGCCACGGTGATGGAGGAAGCCAAGCTTCTGCAGCCCTGGTGGGCTTAGGCTTCCACTTAAGGCTACAGAGTTTCAAATAGCCCAAGAGAAGTGGCTGCAGCCACAGAGGGAGCAAAAGGCTTGGCTCTGCTCCAGGCTGCAAATTTCAATTATAGAACATAAATTAATCCCAGATACCAGGGCCTCCATTTGGGTAACTGGGGGGAATGGCCAGCCTGCAAACAACCACAGGCGTCTCACCCAGGCTGCCCCACACCCCAAGGGAATCCCCACCCTGATCTGGGACACTCCTCAGGGCAGACCAGCTGGCCCCAACCCATGCACTAGGACTCTATCCTATCTAATAAAAGAGTAATACACAGATTGACCATCACTCCAACACAGAAGAGGGCTGCCCCCATGTGGTCAAAGATCCTGCCCCCATGTGGACACAAGATGGCCACCACACGATGGCCAGCAGGGTAGGGCATTTGGGGCAATCAAACCTGCAGGGGAGGGCAGTTAGGGGTGACCAGTCTGGCAAAGGAGGGAAGTTTGGGGGAAACAGGTTGGCAAGGAGCAGTTAGACATCAACCAGGCCTGCAAGGCAGTGGTTAGGGGATGATCAGGCTGGCAGGCAGAAGTGATTAGGGGCAATCATGAAGACAGTCAGGCAACTACTTGTGAGCCAGGAGTCCTAGATTGTGAATGGGCAGTTGGACATCGCTCGAGGGATCCCAGATTGGAGAGGGTGCAAGCTGGGCTGAGGGACAATCCCGAACCCCATGCACGAATTTCGTGCACCAGGCCTTTAGTAGTAAATAATGTTGTCTTATCCCTAAGTTTGGGGGTGGTTTGCTATGCCTTGGTAGAATCCATAACACTAGAGAAACACCACGGTTACAACAATTTGACCAACATTACACAGTAAGGCACAGGCCTGGGATGCAAACCTGGGTTCGTTTGGTGCCACATCTCAAGATCTTTTACTGTGAAATTATAAGCACTGTCAGAAAAGTATGTAAACACTGCTATAAAAACATGAAACTCAAGTATTTTTCCTTCTGTCCATGGTCATTGGTATGGACCCATCTTGGGCTTGCCAATTCTAAACATAGGAAAGCGTGAGAAACATGTTGTGATCTTTAATTAAACTGTAGTTTTAAACCCACCCCCGTGTTCTCACCACATTTTCAAGTATCTGATTTGAAAACTAGCCAACTCATTGACGTTAACTTTCATCTGAATCCATATGGCAATCTGGAACTCAACATGAAACCCCAAGTTCTGTTCTGCTCTGGTTCCTCCACTGGAAGTCAATTGTGAAAGAGGCTTAACAGCTTCCCTTCTTTGTTCCCATTTAAATGTTGTTGTCTTGGTTCATCAAAAAAGTTCTAAACATTTACCAACTTCAGTTGCTTAGATCTCAGGACAGCAGAAGAAATGCAGTCTGAATTCCGTTGTAGCGTCCTGTCAGGGACCAATGTCTGCACAGTGTGGTCCATTCAGAAGGCTGTGACTCTTAAACCATTAACCACTTTCCCAACCCCTCTTCATTCGCTGCCCCACATTGGCCTGTGAATAAGGCAAGGCTAAAATTATGTTTACTTAGAGGTTTGCAAGACTTAGGAAAAATTCTCATTGGGAAAAATTTAATAAAAACATCAAACTTCTTTGAAGCTGGACTCTAGGCAACATGTATCTGCACTTGGAAAACTCTTACAAGAAGGATTGAAATTTTACATCAACTCCATTTTCCTGTAAAAGGTTGAATAACTTAACTCAAGGTACTCCTATCATGGGGATAATACTTTGAAGTTTTCATCTGATAGAAGTATCCAGATATTTTAAGTAAACAGGAGTAGGATTTATATCTAATTTCCTTTTTTGCATTCTCCATAGTGGTTAGTACAAAGCCTTGCACATAGGAGGTACTCAATGAATATTTGAATTAACTTGAACTATCATATTTACTGATGTGATGTGTGATTGGTACTATTTTATTATAATAGCAGATAAATACATGCAAAAAGTCATATGATGGCCTGGTAATTTTATTGTTTTGCTGAGTAAATCACAGTAAATAGTTATCTACCTGATTAATCACATCATGGGTAGGGTTTTTGCAGATATACAATCATTCTGATTTTGCACTTGGTGATACCTGCTATCTATAGGCATTGCGATGCCAAAACCCATTATTAGATACTGAGCCTTCTTTATCTCTAGTCCTCAAAGGGTATATTTCCTAACCCCATTTTTCCAGTCTGCAAGAAAGAGCTTTTCAGCTAACACATACACACACACACACACACACACACACACACACACACACACACCCCAAAAGTTTCTCAAGTCTTCCCATTTTTTATTTTAAGTCTTAATTCAAGTGCTTCAACACATGATAAAGGTTCATTGAAGGAGAAAAGGCATATTTTACTTTCCAATTTTTTTATTTGGTATTCTTACATCATGTTTACTTGGGGAAAAAAAATCAAGTTTTCCAAAATAAATTGCAGCAAAGAAACATCTCCCCTCTCTTTGGCTTTTTCTCAAGGTTCAAGTCTCAGAAGTTCTGCGATTTCTCAACATTATTAAGATGGCTTTTGTTGACAAGGAATCTATATTTCAAGTATAGTCAAAGATACTGGCAACCAGAGAGATTGAATAACAATGGTCCCAATGTGGGCAAAGTGAGAGTTAATAGCCTTAAAATTGTTTTTCAGATAATTGCTACTCATCCATGAATAAAAGTAAGTTTTTCAATAGAAGTAAACATTCTTTCTTATCCTAATGAAAGTCTTGATGTATTAATAGTTTTGCAACCCCTCCCTCTTTCCTAAAGTTTAGAATTACTCTGCACATGTCACTAAAAGAACCAAAACCAAAGTAAAACCTAAATTACTTAAGTTTTGTATTATACACTTTCCCCAAAATGGTATCCTAAATATCATTTAAGTGTTTATAATGTCACTTATGAAAAAAATTAAATTCCAAAGCTCCTTGGCTTCCTTTTTTTTATTCTTTCCATCTTATTGTACCCTTTGTATTTAATTCAGTTTTCTCTTTTTTCTTCCTCCTCCTATCCAAGGAACCTGGGTTTCCCCCTGTAACCTCCTTTCTTTCTCCTTCTGAAAAATAATTGAAACCATCTTTGCTTGCTTCTCAGAGAATATTCATTCACTTAACATGAAATTGCCTAAGAATTTTCCAAATAAAGAACATAAAACTCTTCTTAAGATGTCAATGTACTGATTCCTACTGATGACAAGAAGTAGTAGCCAGTTCTTGACTAGAGCCCAAACTCATGCAGATGGTTACTAAGAGATCTGCGTCCTGTGTGTCTCCTGTCCAGTACATTTTCTTCTTGCTAAGATATTTCTACGGGTCCGTTCACTCTTGTCTATTCCCTTATTTACTTGAATAATCACTAGCAGTAGAGGAAGCCTAATTACTACATCATCATCTCCATGTTCCAATCACAGGTAAGAGGGTTGCAATTCCTTCCTCATGAATGGATGACCGACTTTATGATAACTGATACAAACAGTGTCTTATGAATAAAACTTCTGAGCAAAGGCTGGAAGCTTATGAAGTTAGCCTTGGTCTCATCTCAGTGGCAAGTATCACCTGCCCTTCTGCATTTTCCTTCAAGCTGCCAATAAGGCAAAGACTGTATTCCTTAAAATGTTTCTTTGGGATGTTCACACCATATGGCAGCACTGAAAATATCACCCTATGCTCTAGGGTATTTGCCCATAACTTACACAAATTGTAAATTATTATTATCTATAAAATAATGGTAAAAAGAGACAAGGGCAGCAAAAGGATCTGCTGTAAACCTTCCATTAGCAAATGAGATTGGCTTTTCTATTCATGTGAAAAGTTCAAGGAGGTAATCTTGTTAAACAGCTGTTTTGCATAAAGATATAATATGCCATAATGGATCTTTTCAAATAACCTTGATGTTTTCCAGAACAATTTATACTGTGCTTTGGAGGCAGAGGGGATGAAGTATCACTGGAGGATAAAATCAGAACCCATTGGTCAGTTGGTCATGGCTCTGCAGGTTTCATAGTTCTCTGAAACAATTTCAGTCCTCTGCTAGAAGTGCCTGCCCACGTTGTTTCTCCCCACTGCACCCCCCACTTTATCTTGGCATTGTTTATGTGAGATAAACACACAGTCCTGATGTTCAATTCTCTATAACTGATGGCCCAGGCAATAGTAATGTAACAGTGAGCTGACTTCTACCTCTTTTCTGTCCCCTCCCTCAATACCCATGGTCCTTCTTAAGAATAAAAACATGGGAGAAGAAGAGAAGTTAGAGTGGTGAGTATATGTTCCATGTTTATAAGAGTTAAGTAAATAATTTGCCTATTTCAAGTAAGTTTAACCAAAAAAAAACCCTTAAGTTGGCTTCTTGGCTGGATTTGTACCTGCCTCTACACCTGTGTGCTGGGCTCATCCAAGTCATTGCTTACCAAAGTTCTTTATGAAATTTGCACAAAAGTGCCTGCTGCACACTGTGCCACTCAGTCTAGGTAGCTTACATGAAATAAATTGCTTCTCGAATGCTTTCAGTTTCTCTGTGTTTTGAGTACACTCATAGAAGTGATTCTTTGTCATTATATTAATAATACCTTATTTACACAAGTACATTCTGCAGAGAATTAATTTTATAAATTGTTAAAGAAATCTCTTCTAAACAAATTGTGAAACCCTGAAAAAATAAGAGTTAAACAGTTTTATTTACATGGAAATTTGATGCAGTTGATCCTTAAACAATGTATGGGTTGAAAACACCCTCCCCCACAGTTGAAAAATCTATGATAACTTTTGACTCTACAGTCTGCCCTTTGTATAAACAGATTCAATCAACCATGGATGAAAACAGTATTTTCCCTGCCAGAGTTAGGAAAGCAGTCAGGAGTGAGAAAATACAGTTTTTGATCTGTGGTTGGTTAAATCCTTTGGTATAAAATCCATAGATACTGCACTTTTTAAAGATTCTGTATAACTAGACCCATGCAGTTTTAAACCCAACCCTGCTTAAAAGTCAAATATATATATTATAGAACTTTTAATAATTTTATTTGTTTAGTGAATCTTCTCAAGTGTTATTTTATTTTGTTTCATTTCTCAAACTTACTTGACTTTTGTCAGGAGACATTCTTTGTGCCTTGTGGTACACCATGAGGAATTACAGATGAAAAAGACTGATTTTTTTTCCGGTCTTAAATAGCTTATGTAATCTAAGGCAACTTGAGAATCAATAAATAGGATGGGAAGAGGCTGGCAAAAGCTCTAGATTCCAGAGATTCTTCCTCTCACCAACTTTGCTGAAGCAAACTGCCATATTGCAAAGGCTCCTGTAGCAAAACACTGAGAGCAGTTTCTCTCCATAGCCAGCAAGGAACCACAAGCCAACAGCAACAGCCACATGGGGGATCCTTCCCCAGTGGGTGCTCCAGATCAAGCTGCAGACTCTGCACTGACACCTTGATTGCAGCCTATGAGATCAAGCAGAAGACCAGAGAGGCCACACCCCAATTTCTGATCCACAGAAACTGTGAGGCTTTTTTAAACAGTAAATGTTAAGCCACTAAGTTTTGGGAGTAATTTATTAGGCAGCAATGGGTAACTCATACAGATTTGTGCCTAGAGCCTGGAATAATGTGAACAAATGTCTTAGAGAAATTAGTTTTTAAAATTGCCACTGAGGATATAAGTTCTATGCATAGTTTTAAAGGAGAAAAACAGATTACTTTTCTTAGGATAAGGGAGCTTATCTAAATTACAAAGAAAATACTGTACAGGAGCCTATAGAATCAATTATTGCAGAAAATATTCCCCGAGAAATATTATTTATTCCATGCATAGCACTATAAGGAGTAGGAGAATGAATAATTTCTCTTATTCTCAAAGAACTTTCTCTCTAGAGGAGTAAGCAAATATATAATTGAGCATGTATGTCCAAAAGGAGAGTTAAAATAAAGGTACACATTGCTAGAGAAGCTATACTTCCACATGTGCATATGGGAAAAATTAGTTCCAACAGAGTGGAAGGAGAGAACCAAGGAAGTTTACTTGGAGGAAATGCCAATTGAATTGGCCTTACGGAATAGGGAGTAAAATAGTAGTATTTTAACAGATGGGAAGGGTGAATAAAGGCATTCCTGAGGGAGAGGAGAACAGAAGTAAAGGTTTATACTATAAGTTAGTACGGAGTAAATTCAGAGTGTGTTCAGCAATTATGTGTGAGACATCAAATCTTCAAGAAGGGAAACAGAAATGGGATATTCAAATGATTTTTTTTTTCTACTGGATGAATTTTTTTCAACAAATTATATCAATGGAATGACAATATGAAGGAAAATGTTGAGTCTCAATTTCTATCCTGTTGTTCCAGTTCTAAGTCTGACACAGGGGGAATACACATCTTTCACGTAAGTTTGATTACCATTTTTATAAATGACCTCAAAAAGTCCAGGAGTTTAAGGCCATGACTTGAGATAACATTAGATTGAAACCATCCAAGCAAAAGAACCTCATATCCTATAGATAAGATTCCATATGTCCCTTGGAAAATGGCTTCTATTGCCTAGCAACTTTAACAGCCAGACTACTCTTCTTGATTTTGTGTTTTCTAATGGTTAATTACCCACTCTTAAATTGTGAAGATACTAAGTCTTCTATGAAAAGTTCTGAGTTTCTTTGACCTTTCTTCATAGGTCCTTTACCTGAGTCATTAATAATTATCATATTCTCCTCAGAATTTAGTTAAAATTTTCTATGTATATTTAATAGCATAGACCCCATCATTTTTATATTTAAATTGTTTATAGTTTTATTTTTTATTGTTTAAGGTATTACATATAGTAGTACATATGTCTCCTCTCCCCCCCCCCCCCCCACCGCATTGACCTTCCAGTGTCTTGTATCCACTGGTTATACTTTTATGCATGCATACAAGTCCTTTGGTTAATCTCTTGCAGCCTTCTTCTGCAACCTCCCCTGCCTTCCCGGTGTAGATTGACAGTCTGTTCAATGCTTCTTTGCCTCTGTATTTATTTTCCCCTGTTTATTTTCTTTAAAAAAATCTTGCCTCTGCAGACAAGAAATAAACATATGAGAACAAGAAATGTTTGAGTCCCAATTTCAATGTCCAAGAGTTCTGAGTCCCAGTTTTAATGTCAAACAGTTCCTTTTGCATACATGTCAGCCATGATATCTGGATGGAGGACAAATGTAGGTAATGCAGGTCCAACCCCCTCTGGTTTGGTCCTGGGAAACCTGTAGAGATACACAGCTGCTGACTGCTAGCATAGACCCCATCTTGACAGAGCACATTAATAAAGGGCCTGACAGGTGATAGGTAGGTTAAAGAGGAACACATTTCCTATTCCATGCACATGCCATCACATGATGTTTACTTCCTAATGTTAGAACTATGTCATGGGCCCACATTTGTTCTGCCCATCATGACTTCCAAAGCTAAGAGAAGTTTGGCTCTATGAATAGATAATTAAACTTTTCTTCAAGGCCATGGAATTTAGGAGTTAGTACCCTTCAAAGGGTAACAAATATATATTGTAACAATTATCTGATTAGAATTGTAATGTTTGAACACTGAAAATGAGGTAGTTTTAGAACTGTCTTCTATTGGTAATGTTTTATGAACTTACATAAGAAACTTCATAGGTATTGTCTTAGAGGGTCTTACGAGCATTCTGCCTGAGATTTTGGGAAGTTCATAATTTTATCATTTTTTTGGCATTGAGCAAACTAATCTTTAGCTATGGTAATCTCTTTACAGAAGTAAATTATAAATGGTGGACTCCTTAAAATATAATCTAAACTAAATAAACACATATGCAACCTGCCTCTTCCAATAAGTGTTTTGCCTCCAGATCCTTCTGGAGCATATAAAACCTAAACATTAATTAAATGAAATTTAGTTCTAGTATAGTAGCTAAACTTTAGGCCCAACTGCCTCTATTGGATATTAGGCTGTGACTGAGAGGGTGGGTGAATTGTTTTGTGCACGTGCAGTACAGCCACTGCCAAAAGGGCCTCCACAATACTCAGGCAGCACCATAAAAGAAGGTACCTGGAAAAATTACCATCTTTTCTCTGACCAGACAAAGCTACCACCTCCCTTATAGATGGTGGAGTTCTGTTCCTTTAATGCAGGGATGGGGAACCTTTTTCTTGTCAAGGGTCATTTGGCTATTTATAACATCATTCACTTACTATAATTCACTTAATAAAAATGTATGTATGAAAAAAAACTCCTAGATTTCTAGAATTTTCAGTCCCCCCTGTGGTTGACTTGGCAGGGCCAAACCAAATGATTTTGAGGCCTTGGAAGGCCCTCAGGCCAGACCTTCCTCACCCCTGCCTTAATGCATAACAGTATGCATCACTATAAGTATTGAGTAAAGAGATGTGTAAGCCTACTTTCCCTTGAAGTAGGGGGACTTCATTTTTCCTAACTGGGCAAGCATTTGGCAGTAAATACCAATACACCTTAACCATAACCAATCGATCTATCTGTCTGCCTACCCATTTCTCTGTCTGTATTCTTGGTGGAAAGGTCCTACTTTAAAAAAGAAAAAAAAGAAGAAGAAAAAGAAACCTGTTTTTATGTACATCTTACAAAATAAAATATTTGTTTTTAACCAAACTAAAAAAAAAAAAGATTGTACATCTAATTAATAGCTAAAGAAAACTTAAAAGAACATGTCTTAATTCCAGTCTTCTTTATGTTAAACCACACAATTGATAATGAAAATTAGCTGGGAACTCTGGTGCTGGGAAGTCACTTTACTATATGATTGTAATATTTTGCCATTATACAATTATGGATGTCATTGAATGGTAAAAATCAGGAATTGCGCAAAACCAGTTAGCATATTATATTCTAAGTATTCCCTTTGGAATCAATTAAAGAACATCTTTAACAAATTAGTCCTTTTGTTTCATCATTAGAGAGGCATATATAAACAGAATATTTAGACAAGGAAATATGTTTTGCTCATATTAATTATAGTAAATTGGCTCAAGAATCTATAATAAATTGTAAAGTTTAATACCTTAAGTACTTATTAAAGTAAAAACGTTCCTCATAGCATTTAAATTATTCATTTTAAAAGCGTAAAATTATAATCTAGTAGTTTTATTGCCATATGATAATTTTTTTGTTAGTCCTCATCTGAGGATATTTTTTCATTGATTAGTTGAGAGAGAGAGAGAGAGAGAGAGAGAGAGAGAGAGAGAGAGAAAGAGAAAGAGAGAGAGATACTGGTTGCCTCCCGCATGTGCCCTGACCGGGGCTGGGATCAAACCTGCAATCTAGTTCTGTGCCCTTGACAGGAAATTAAACCCATGACCTTCAGTTCATGTTCTAACCACTGAGATGTGCTGGTCAGGGTAGCATAGATAATTTTAAAATTTCAAGGATATAATCATCTCACTAGTTCTTTATACATATACTAGTGGCCTGGTGCATGGTGGGGGGGGGAGGTGATTCCCTCAGCCCAGCCTGCACCCTCTCCAGTTGGGGGCCCCTTGGGGAATGTCTGATTGCCAGTTTAGGCCCAATCCTTCTCACAATCTGGGACCACTGGCTCCTAACCACTCACTTGCCTGCCTGCCTGATCACCCCTAACTGTTCTCCTCTGCCAGCCTGATTACCCCTAACTGCCTCTGCCTTCTGGATTGTCCCTAACTTCCCTCCCCTGCCAACCTGATCTCACCCCCAACTGCTCTCCCCTGCAGGCCTGGTTGCCCCCACTGCCCTCCCTTGCCGGCCTGATTGCCCCTAGCTTCCTCGGCCTCGGCTCCCACCACCATGGCTTAGTCTGGAAGGAAGTCAGACATCCAGAAGATGGCCAGTTGACCCAGTCTAATTAGCATATTATCCTTTTATTTGTATAGATAACTAAAAATTATCTAAGTATTTTAATATCAATATAAATTAATGACCAAATTCTCAAATATGACTGGTTACATAGTTTTTCAGCTCTTTTGGAAAAAAGATAAAAAACTCTTTCCCCAAGAAACCACTACTTTACATCTAAAAAATTCTAAGAAACTATTTTATTACTTTTTTTTTACTTCCATTTGATTTTGTAAAATTTCACTTTGTTGATTTTCTTTTCTTTTCCCCTTTCTTTCACTTGAGCCAACCTCTTGATTTCTTCGGTGACAAACAAAGGAAACAGAGTGCATTCCACATTTCAAATTCTTCAACTCCTCTTCACAGCATTATTTTTAAAAGGATTTTTTATAATGGATTTCTACTTCTCTCCTCATTTCAACACTCAACCCTCTTCAGTCAGGCTCCTATTCCCATCATCCTTTGAAATTACTCTTTTCAGTTGCCAATGATCATTTCTTTTTCTTAGCTAACTTTTTATTATTTTTAAAAACACTCAAACATTATCTACTTTGTAAAATAGCTTCCACTCTTGATTTCCTAAACACCAGGCTCTTTCACCGATTTCGACAGATGCTATTTCTCTTAGTTTCCTTCACTATTTCCTCTTCCTCTGTCCAATATCTCTATCATAATCCCAGGCTCCTTCTCTTCTATATATTTGCTTCTCCCCTAGGTAATCTTATTGTTATAATTATCATCTATATGCTAATGAATACCCAAATCTATTACCTCTCTCTTGAATTTTTTGTTATTTGACTTCTATATTTAAATGATTCATATGCTCTTAACTTGGTGTTCAAAACAAATTTTTTAAAAAAATAATTTTTATTGATTTGAAGAGGAAGGGAGAGGGATAGAGAGAGGGAAACAGCAATGTTGAGAGAAAATAATTGATTAGCTACCTCCTGCATGTCCCCCACTGGGCATAGAGCATGCAACCCAGCCATTGGCCCTAACCAGGAATCGAACTATGACCTCCTGGTTCATAGGTTGATACCCAACCACTGTGCCATGTTGGCGGGGCCAAAACAAAATTTCTAATTTCTTCCCACAAATTTATTTTCTCTCTGGCCATCTCCAACAAATCATTTTATCATCTATCAGTTGCTCAAGCCAAGAATCTAGTGTCATCCTAGACTTGCTTTATTCCCCACTCCCTATTCTCAATCCATCACAACACTACTTCTAGAACATATACCAAAACCACGTAATCCTGTTTATCTCCCACTACCACACTTGTCTCTAAATTATCATTTCTCACCCAAAATGCTGTTGGAGCTCCTTTAGTGGTCTCCCTGAGTCTACTCCTATTCCCCTTCAATATCTTATCTACACAGAAGACAGAATAACCATCTCACTCCTCTTTTAAAAATTTTCCATAGGATTTCCTCACACTGGAAATAAAATCCAAAATCTATACCTTGGCTTATCATGGTCACCGGATCTAACCCCTGTCTTTCTTTCTAAACAAATGCTGTATCCCTTTTCTCTACTCTGCAATCAGAGGTGCTGAGGGCTTCATCAACCCATGTGCATGAGTGAGAATACTCTTACGAAGTTTATACTCTGATGATGGCTAACATAAGCAAACAATTTAATAAATGATAACATATTTTTGTATAATGAAAATGAGCAGGGTATGTTCCAGCCACTCTTTAAACTCAACTTGCGAATTACAAAATCACGTTACCATGGGCAGCTATCTTAGACAGAAGCATATGACAGCCCCATGATAAGAAAGAAGGCCACAGAATATATACAAAACAGCTACAAAGTTCAAGTTTCTTGAAATAAAGATGATGAATGAAATTAATTAATAAAGTCTAGCAATTGAAAAGGTAACCATGGGTAAAAATTCTCAAATTTAAAGAAAAACATCAGAACTTAATAAGACCTTATAGAGTACTACGTAAGACAAATGAGAAAAAAATTATATACCTAAAACACATGCAGAATAATTTAAGAATACTCAACTCAAACAGGACACCTAATTTTTCAAAATAAAAATAATATTACCTAGAAATGAGCAAGAATCATGACATCAGACTTTTCAAAAGCCACAATGAAAAAAAGAACATAAGCAAAGCAAAATAAAATGGGAAAAAAATGAAAAGTCAAATGGCATATAACACACTTAATCTTGCCATAAAGTTGAGAAATATAAATTCAAGCAATAGTGAATTCTGTCTAATAACCATCAGATTGATAATAATTTAAAAGCTGGATAATAACAAGTGTTAATCCTATCTAATAAAAGAGTAATATTCAAATTAACTGTCACTCTACTACTTCCACAAGCCATGCTCACCAGCCAATCAGGAACAAGTGTGCAAATCAACCCCAACCAAAATGTCTGCAAGCCGGAGGGAGGCTTGGGTTTCCCTGATAATGGAGGAAGCCAAGCATTCCATACTCCTGGCAGACCCTGGCCTCCACTCAAGGCTACAAAGTTTCAATTATAGAAGATAAATAAGAGGAAGGCAAGCTTCTGCAGCCCTGGCCGGTCTTGGCCTCTGCTTATGGCTACAAAGTTTCAATTATAGAAGATAAATTCTAACAGAAATAACTGTGGCCACAGAGCAAGCAGGAGGCATAGCTCCACTCCAGGCTACAAAGTTTCAATTGTAGAAGATAAATAAATCCCAGATACCAGGGCCTCCAATTAGGTCACCGAGGGGCATGGCTGACCAGCAAACAACCACAGGCCCCTTGCCCAGGCCACCCCATACCTCAAGGGAACCTCCGCCCTGATCCAGAACACCCTTCAGGGCAAACCAGATGGCCCCCACCCATGCACTAGGACTCTATCCTTTCTAATAAAAGAATAATATGCAGATTGACCATCACTCCAAAACACAAGATGGCTGCCCCCAAGTGGTCAAAGATCCTGCCCCCATGTGGACACAAGATGGCCACCATGAGATGTCTAGCAGGGGAGAGCAGTTGGAAGGAACCAGGCCTGCAAAGGAGGGCAGTTGGGGGCAATAAAGCCTGCAGGGGAGGGCAGTTAGGGGTGACCAGGCTGATAGAGGAGGAAGTTGGAGATGACCAGGCCTGCAGGGGAAGGCAGTTAGGGGCAAACAGGCTGGCAGGGGAGCAGTTAGGCATCAATCAGGCTGGCAAGGGAGTGGTTAGGGGGTAATCAGGCTGGCAGGGAGAAGCAATTAGGGTCAATCAGGAAAGCAGGCAGGAGAGCAGTTGGGAGCCAGCAGTTCTGGATTGTGAGAGGGATGTCCAACTGCCTGTTTAGGCCCAATCCTGGTGGGGTCGGGCCTAAACTGGCAGTCGGACATCGCTCAATAGGTCCCAGATTGGAGAGGGTGCCCCCATGAACGAATTTCATGCACAGGGCCTCTAGTAGAGGATAATGGGAATTAAGACAAAGATGAATCTTGGTCCACTTGTTGGTTGCAACACAAACTGGTGAAGCATTTTGGAGAGCAATTTCAAAGTGTTTTATCAACTGGAATGTGTACACACTACCTATTCAGTGATTTCATCCCTAATATAGATTTCCATAAAACCCTCACAGAGATTCAAGAGCCATACAGGGGAGGGAAAAAGTAATAATAATAAGAATTCAATAATAAATAAATAATAAACTCTATGTTTCACATACTCATAACTGTAAATCTACTTTTGTTCACCTGTTTGCATGTGTGTGTGTGTGTGTGTGTGTGTGTGTGTGTATGAAATACAATGCAGTAGCCTCCCTGATTTTACTTCCTTGGACACCAATCAAATGGTTTCAGCATATAGCAAAACCTTTTCCCTAGTACTGCATTCTCATTTTCATTGTACTACACTAAACCCTTCAATAAACTGTCTTAACTTGGCTCTTGCCTATCTTGGCAGCCCTCACTCTCCCTCCCCACCCTACCCCACCTCCTTATATACATCCCCTATACTCCTGCCATCGCAAACCAACAGCATTGAGCAAAATGCTACTTGCACTCTCCCATTCTTCCACCTGCCTGGTATAATCTTCTCCTGTTTCTTATGTCTGCTGAGTAAATTTTTATTTCACTTTCAAGACTCCTCTCAGTATTCACCTCATTCAGGACCTCTTTTTTTTTTTTACCTGTTCCACCTCATCATCGCTATAGGCACAAATCAGAGTTCCTCTGTATATGAGAAATATTATGTACTTGTTGCCATCATAATATTTAATTTATGATCATTTGTCTCTCTCCCACATGAGGTTTTCAATATTTTGAGAACAGATATATATTTTTTTACTTCATATATTGCAGATACTTACCACAGAGGCAGGCTATGGAAGAAGCTCAGTGAATACCACTGAATACAAAGGTAAATGCTCCTGAGTTCTCTGGCACTATATGTATGCCTTTATCCAAGCTCTCTCATTCTCATTATCCATCATTATGCCACCAACAGGGCTGGCCACACATCCATCCACATGGCATGTTACACTACCAACCTGCTCCAGATGTCTGGGTCTCTTCCCGGACAGTTTCTCCATTGATCAAATGCTCAAACAGAACTTTCAAAAATAGAAATGATTTACCTAAAAAAAAAACCAACCTGGAATAGTCCTTTGAGTTCTCAGAACCAGTGGGCACTTCATAAGCTGGAATCAGGTCTTTGACTGATATTGGGTGCTTGAATTATTTAATCCTGTTTCCCCATTTATTGCTTTGATTCCCTTCTTCAAGCACTCTCTAGGCTAGTCTATATTTCAGTGTATGTTAGCTCTCTTCAATCATTTCTTTTTGACACAAGCTTATTTTAGATATGATATTTATTGTAAGCTACTCAACATATTGTTCTGTGTTTTTCTGATGGCATTTAAAATATGTTTATTTGTCCATAAAATTGTTACTATTTTTTCAATGAATATTTGTGCATTATTTATGTTTTAAATATTAAATTGCAAGGCTTATATAACTTGGGATTATATCCTATGCTGAGGAGAAATTCTGTACAAAAGGATACCACTGTAAGTTTGTGTGGAGAGAGTAGGAAAAATTTTCTTTTATACTTTCTATAACAGAGTCTTCAGTAATTCCCCCTACTCTCCTAAGTTAACTAATTGCTAAGGATTGATCTTATTTTGGTTTAGCAGTTTGTATAAATATAGAGTCATCAGTTATGACTTATTAAAAAGAGTTATGTCTATTTCTTAAACTCATTGGGTAAAAATCACAAATAGCAAATCTAAGACACTTTTCACAGGAAACACCAAAAAGAGGTGAGGCGCATCAGATGCTGAAAGCTGATCTCTTCTGATTAAGAAGTCATTGCCAGTGTCCAATCAAACATAGAAAACTGTACAACTATATTCTGCTTCCTGACAGCCACAGCACCTACGTGCTTGGCCAGCAGTCTTTTTTAGAGATGCACAAATAGTAAGCTTTAGTCAGACCTACAATCACACTTTTTTTCTTTCGCACAAGTTCTATAGTGCCAGTCTAGCCAATTAGTTGCTCTTCAGCACCTGTGCATATCACCAGAGACTAGGAAACAACCAATGCCTTTGAGAAAACACTAGTGTGCAAGACCAGTCTCATTTGTTTCTACGACAAAATGACTTATTAGTGTGCATAGTACAAATAAGCCACCTAAATTTAATGGTTAAAGTTTAATAAAACTTTTACTATAGTCCACGAAAAAATATTTTTAGTAAAAACATAGATAAGATTTAGACTATTTTATGATTAGGTGAATGTACAAGAGGTTGTGAATAAATAAAACCTAGAACATAACAATCAAATTATAGCACAGGCAAAAGACATAAACAGACTGAAGACGCTGTTTATACAGATGACAAATGAGCACATGGAAAGATATGCTCCAACAGTAGACATTAGGGAAATGAAAATTAAAACCACAATGCAGTATCACTATATATGTATTAAAATCTATAAAATTAAATGTACCAAGTGCTTGTAAGATGCTGAGAAACTGGATCCCTCATGCATTGCTGGTGGGAATATAAAATGATACAGTCACTCTGGTAAAGAGTATATCTGTTTCTTATAAAAATAAGCATATGCTTACCATAAGACCCAGAAATTGTACCATTAGATGTTTATTCTAGAGAAATCTAAACTTACATTCATACACAAATTTTGTACATATATGTTTGTGGAAGTTTTATTTCTCATAGCCAAAACCTGAAAACTAAATGTTCTTCAACAGGTGAATGGTTAAACAAACTGGTACATCTATACTATGGAATACTACTCAAAAATAAAAATGAACTTTGAGCTATTGGCACATGTAACAATTTGTATAGATCACAAGGGCATTATACAAAAATTTAAAAACTAATATGAAAATATATACTGTATAATTTCATTTATATAACATTTTTTTAAATAATCAAATCATAGAGATGAGGAACATATTATTAGTTGCTAGGGGCTAGGGAATAGGAAAGCGATGTAGGTAGCTATGGCATAAAGGATAGACCAAGGTATCCTACTAATACCATTGTTCTGTATCTTGACTATGATGACGGACACAGAAATCTGTGGGAGAAATTGCATAGAACTAAGTACATACACATAAATAAATGTATATAAAACTAACAAAATATAGATACAACTGCTAGAGTGGGTCAATGCTGGTTTCTTGGTTGTAATATCCTATATAATAAAGACCTAATATGCCAATTAGACCAGATGGTGGAACAACCTTCTTGAACAACCAGTGGACAAGGCTAAGGGGTCTCAGGGCTGTGAGGGCCAAGCCCCTTGCACGAATTTCATGCATCAGGCCTCTAGTTATAGTATATGCCATAAAAGGAAAACTGGATGAAAAATACACAGCCTGTGTTATTTCTTAATTATTTTAAAACTACCCAAGTTCATGTAAGAGTAGGCCTTCCTTCCCCAGGCTGCCAGCCCTGGCTTCCTTCTTGCACTTGGGACCCGGGCTTCCCAGAAGGACATCTTGAAGGATGTCCGGTCTAATTAGCATATTATGCTTTTGTTATTATAGATAAAAAGTTTTTTTCAAGTTTTTAATGTTATTTCAATACTTTTGGGCTATTGATAAATACAAGTATGTCAAACTTGTGGCCCATGGGCCACATGTCACCTATAACAAATATTTTTGCAGCCCAACCAATATAATGGTATGTAAGAAATGTTTTAATAAAAATTTCATAACTCAACTTTTACAATATCCTGTTAAACATAATCCTATATGAAAAAAGTCTAATATGCTAAGTGTCCAGTCATCCAGTTGGCCGTTCAACCAATCAAAGCATAATATGCTAATGATATGCTAAGGCTGCCCAACTGCTCACTATGACATGCACTGACCACCAGAGAGCAGATGCTCAATGCAGGAGCTGTACCCTGCTAGTCAATGCACTCCCACAGGAGGAGTGCCACTCAACCAGAAACCTGGCTCACAGCTGGCAAGCGCAGCGGTGATGGAGGGAGCCTCTCCTGCCTCTGTGGCTGCACTAAGGATGTCTGACTGCCTGCTTAGGCCCACTCCCCATGGGAGCCATCAGTCAGACAGCCCCCAAGGGCTCCCAGATTGAAAGAGGGCACAGGCCAGGCTGAGGGACCCCGCACCACAAGTGCACAATTTTGTGAATGTGCTTCTAGTTATTAATAATGAACTTGAATATTTGATAATGACTGATTACTATAATCATGATGCATTCATTTTCCTTATAAGCTTAACATGCAGGTGCACCATTTCTCTCCACTAATACTAGCAGTGAATATTTTAACAGCCAATTACCACATCATTAGTCTTGGAGTAACTTGTTTGGTGTGTGCAACAGGAAATATTTTGCTCTTGGACAACAAGAAAAACAGTTTTATTTTCATTACACCTATTAATCTGTGCAGTTGTTCAGTGTCTGGAAAGTTAATGTTCAAGAAAAAATATTAATTTTTACTAAAATATTCTATTATTTCATGTTAATGATTACTCATTTCAGCTCTTTGAATTCAGTATGTCTCAATAGAAATAAATCTATTAATTTTTCTATGAAAACTAAAGCTTTTGGGGGTTTTTTTGTGGCCCACATAAACTTAAACCTTGTTTATTTGGCCCTCGTTAGCCTTTGAGTTTGGTAAGCTTGGATTAATAAGATTGAGGTTTTAGGTTGATAAATGTGTTCTTTTGAAAAATGGCTGGAGTATTATGACAATGGATAACAGATCTATACATCATCTTTATTTTTCCATTTTTCCATCCTCTTCCAGTCTAACTCATCACATCCTATTTCCTGTATGTTCCCTAAGTCTTATAACCTCCTTTGTTGCCACCACCATTGTCTGGCACCAGTAACCATCATTATTTAGATGAACAATTCCAATAGCTTCTTGACCAGCACATGTGTTTTTGTTCTCTTCTTTCTTTACAGTCCACTATCAAAAGTGCAGTATGCTAGTCATCTCTCTTAAAAGAAAATTTGCCATTCATCTACTTCACTGACTTCCAGGACAATAAATAAGTCATAAGCATTAGAGAGAAACCCCTGCATGGTTCACACCATTGCCTCATGATGTACCTCCATTTCCTACATTTTGCTTTCTCCCTCCCAGAACTTGACACTTTAAGGACTCTGAATTCCTATTCATACCACAAGTACTTATCCTTCCATACCTTTGTCCACATTGTCATCTCTCCTCTAAATGTTCACTCCACTCTCTTATCTTTTAGGCAACCTCCTTTTGTCCCACAAAGACCCACATTAGATATCATCGGCTCTGTGACACCCCCTTGAAACCTCCAGTAGAATTTACCACTTCATTTTCTGTCTTGAAAATACTGTTGAATTTGTAACATTGGCTTGCGTTTGTTGGTTTACATCTCTAGTTCCCTTTTTAGACCATGAACTCCATGAGGACAGGTTCCATCTGTCTTTTTTTGGCTTATCTCCTCAGGACCACATACAGTGTATATCAAACAATAGGCACTTAATAAACATTTGCTGAACTAAGTTGAGAAAAACTATGGAACCCTGGAAATCTGATTGAATTGACTATGTTATTTAGTATCAGTAATAAGAGCTGAGATTGATTGCACTAATGACCCAATTAATGACCTCCCATTAGAGTTGCACTTTGCAGCTCCTCCCAACAAAAGCAGAGTCTATTTGCCTACCCCTTGATCCTGGATTGGTTTTGTAATTGCTTTTGCAAATAGAACATAACAGAAGTGTCAGTGCACCATTTCTGAGTCTAGGACTTGAGATAACTCATGTGGTTCTTCTTCTCTTGAAAACCACCATGTAATTGAGCCAGGCTGGCCTGCTGGAGAACAAGAGACCATAAAGAAAAGCCTCATTGCCATAGCCAGGGCATGCCAGAGAAGCCTAGAATGAGTCAGCCCCAAAACAGGCAACAAGACTTTCTATATTACCTCAGTTGACACCTTATACATAAATGCACCAGTAAAGACCAGAGTGACCTATAGATACATGAATAAAACTAAATTGTTATTATTACATACCACTGACATTTTTTATTATTTCAGATACACTATTATTTTATCAATAATTAATGATGTGGAAATGGAATGCTGATGCAAACAAAATCTGAAATATGTAACATTAATTGTAGAACCAATGAATGAGTAAGGGATGTTAGCAAAGGCTAGAGAAATTGTAAGAAAATTGTTTTCAGAGCCTAAAATGAATGATACGTGTTATGTAGTAGCAAAACTGCTTGTAAAATTGTTACTCCGACACATTATGTTAAGTGAAAAAAGCCAGTCACAAAAGTCACATATTATTTTGTAATTCCATTTATATGAAATGGCCAGAACCAGTCAATTAGTCAAAATAAAAATTAGATTAATGTTTGCCTGGGGCTGGGAAAAGGGAGTATTGGGGTGTTGGAATGGCAAAAATGTTCTAAAAATAGATTTATGCTAATGGTGACACAACCACTGAATTGTACCATTTAAAAGAGTTAATTTTAGAATACACGAATCATTTCTCAATAATTCTGTCTGTAAAAAAACTGTTACCTACAGCAAAATATAAATTAAGAATATATATTTATATATTAAGAATCTAAACTATTCAAATATTTAATATGTTTATTAAAAATACATATATATTTTTAACAAATGCTTGGATTTGGCTAAGTGGATTCCTAAAGCAGAATATTGAAAACATTAGCTGGTTGTCTCTAGCTGCATATGGCAAGGTACATCAAAAAAGAGATGAGGTAGAGAAAGAAATGGCCAATTTATAAAGCAGAATGACTTGCTGGATGAAAAACAAACCAGTTACCCGTTTTCAGCCTCTTTGGACTGCAAATGATGCGCAAGGTAAAATACTGCCTTAAGTCACAGATGAAATGAAGGATGTGGCTGTAATTAAGCTAGACCATCTTGTCTAGACTAAAGGACTTCTAGAAAATTAATAATCTCACAAAAACTAAACCCAAAGTAGCGTAAGTAAATCTACCCATAACTATAAAACAATTGTGGGTATTGGATTTGTCCAATGAGGTGAATAAAATATGATGGCCACTGCATTTTTAAGGATGCTGTATAGCTCAAATGTTGCCATCCTGGACTAAAGGGAATTGAGATTGTTCAGACTATACAAAAGGCCCTGGGTGTCCTGTTTTCTTTAGGCAATAAGAGGTTAAGAAAACCAGTCATCTGCCACATGAGCTATTTCCTCAGATGTAGCCGAGAAGGCTGATGGGACAAAAAAAAAAAAAAAAAAAAAACATCTCAGAGGAAAAAATTAGGAGCCCAGAGATAGAGCAAAAAAAAAAAAAAAAAGTTTTAGAAAATTGGATCAAGGAAAAACCAAGATGGCAGCATAGGTAAATACCTAGGCTTTTGCCTCACACAACAATTATGAGAATAGAACTGAAGGACAGAACGGACACTGTCCAGAACGACGGGAAGGCTGGCTGACTGAAAGATCTGAAACTGGAGGGACAGAGAAGTGCACACGGATAATCAGAGCCTCTGCAAATCCCAAGTAAGGTAGAAACTCATGCACTCGAGAGGACAGGGTTTCTGAGCCTGGCAGGGGTGATCTGGAGGAAAGGAGACAGAGGCTCCAGGCTGCGCTGAATCCAGTTCAGTTTGCACTCAAAACCCGGGGGAACCAAGCCCTTACAGGGAGACCCTGGATTGTGGGCGGAATCCCAGGGAAAGAGCCAGAGGCGGACCTCTGTAGGCCTGCACTTGAGTGTGCACAGAGGGGACAAATGGGTCCCTGGCTGCTTCTGTTAGGAGAGGGGAGTTCCAGCCAGAGGCGGAACTCCAGGGGTGCGCATGGGTGCTCACAGTGAGGGCGTTCTGTTGACTGTGTAGCTGGTGTCTGGCGGAAGGAAAAAGGTGTTCCGATTGCACTGAACTCAGGTGCCAGGTGAAAAGCTGAGATTCCAGATCCACTGGGGACTGGACATTCTGGTGGCAGGCAGAGCGTGAGAGCACCTTTCTCACAGAGGTGCCTGCAGCAATTGCCTGCAGACACTAGGACCCAGCGACCTTGTGGGCCAGGGCTGATTAGAAGCCAAGGCTGTCAGCTCCACCCTGAAACTCCAGCCCACCCAGAAACTCTGCCCCATCCAAACCAAGCACAGAGACTTTGGCAAGTTTGCAAATCCAGATGCTGAAGGCTGTCTCCTAGAGTACACACAGCTGATCCTCACAGTCAATTGGCCTGGAGGTCAATTCCTCCCAATGATACCAACAACAAACAAGATTTATCTGCAACAAGGCTCTATACACAGTCCACAAAGGGATGCACCAAGAGTGTACACCTCAGGTAACATAGGAGGTCGAGACACCTAGCACACAAAGCTACCCAACCAACTCAGCGAAGCAGTGAAAATGGGGAGAGAAAGAAAAAGATGGCAAACAAAAGAAATGGAGGAAAACAAACGACTGGATATAGAGTTCAACACCACAGTGATAAGGTATTTCAAGAGGCTCCTAGAAAAAGCCGATAAGCTCAGCGAGAACCTCAAGGATATGAACAAGACCCTCGAGGTGATGAGCGAGACCCTCATGAATATGAAAAAGGACCAACTAGAAATTAAGCATACACTGACTGAAATAAAAAAATACTTTACAAAAGCCCAACAGCAGACTAGAGGAACACAAGAATCAAGGCAAAGATTTGAAATACCAAGAGGCCAAAAACACTCAACTGAAAAAGAATCCAAAAATTTGAGGGTAGTGTAAGAAGCCTCTGGGACAACTTAAAACATACCAACATCAGGATTATGGAGGTGCCAGAAGAAGAGAGAGGGCAAGATATGGAAAACATATTTGAAGAAATAATGACTAAAAACTTCCCCAACCCGGTGAAAGAAATAGACTTATAAGTCCAGGAAACGCACAGAACCCCAAGCAAAAGGAATCCAAAGAAGACCACACCAAGACACATCATAATTAAAATGCCAAGAGCAAAGGACAAAGAGAGAATATTAAAAGCAGCAAGAGAAAAACACTTAATTACCTACAATGGATCACCCATACGCTTGTCAGCTGACTTCTCAACAGAAACTACGCAGGCCAGACAGGAGTGGCAAGAAATTTTCAAAGTAATGAACAACAAGAACCTACAACCAAGATTACTCTACCCAGCAAAGCTATCATTCAGAATTGAAGGTCAGATAGATAGCTTCATAGATAAGAAGAAGCTAAAGGATTTCATCAACAACAAACCAGTATTGTATGAAATGCTGAAAGGTATTCTTTAAGAAGAAGAAAAAGGTGTCTGCTTCAAACTAGAGCATGGATGGAACTGGAGAACATTATGCTCAGTGAAATAAGCCAGTCAACGAAAGATAAGTATCACATGAACTCATTCATTTATGGAATACAATGAACGTCATAAACTGATGAACAAAAACAGATTCAGAGACAGAAAAGCATTGACTGTCAAACCTCAGAGGGATGGTAGGGGAGGGTGGGGATAAGGGGAAGAGATCAACCAATGGACTTTTATGCATGCATATAAGCCTAATCAATGGACACAGATACCAGAGGGGTGAGGGCATCAGTGGTGATGGGGGGAGGAGGAGATTGGAAGGGGTAAAGGGTGATGAGGACACATATGTAATACCTTAATCAATAAAGAAATTTAAAAATAAAAAAAGAAAATTGGATCAAGGAACCATTCATAAGGACAAGAACCAAGGTCTAATCAAGGAGGATTCTCCACTCCCAGAGCTGGGGGACCTAAAACATATACCTAGTTAGATTTTGGAATTGCTATAGATTAGTTGCTGCTAGTGTCTTTAATATTTTCTCGTTTTCAATAGAAGTATTATTGCAGTGGTCCTACCCTAGTGTCATTATATGTTGGTCTCTGAAGACAAGTAACTTGTCTCTATATTTTATAGACCTCCAGATGAGAGGAATCACACCCAAAGAGCCACATGCAGAACTAATATTGAGTTTGATGCATGCTGGTCTGAGATTTTATAGGTCTTTGAAGGGTATGACTATATTTTGCATGTAGGAGGGATATAAAAAAATTGGGACAGGAGGACAGTAAATAAATTTATTGCACGGATGGCCCCAATAAATGACAACTCTGTATCTACACTCTGAAAGATAAGTTTGCTGCTTCTTCCATCAAGAAATTTGTTAGGCATCCCCTGGATCTGTATGAACTTGCTATTTGCTTTGACCAGTAGATTATAATGAGAGTAATACTATGGGTCTAGATCTTGAAATATTTCATACTTCCATTTTGTCTTAGAATCCTGCTTCTGTCATGAAAATAAGCTTGATGAGCCTACTCAATTGCTCAATGACTGTAGATATTAACCAACCTGGCCAATCTGCAACTGACTGCAGATACATAAGGGAGCATACCCCAAAACAGATGAACCACATAGCTAAGCCAAATCTAAATTTCCAGCCTGAAGAACTGTGAGCTAAATATAGTCATCCCTTGGTATACACAAGGGACTGGATACCAAATTGGTGACTGACTCCTGTGATGCTTGAGCCCCTTAATTGGTCCTCCATATCCATTAGTTCCACATCAAAAATATGTATTTTCTATCTGTAGTTGGCTGAAATTTTGCATGTGTAACTCATGGATATTGAGTGCCTAATGTAATTGTTTACTCTGTTAAACTGCCAAGTTTGGGGTGGTTTATTAAGTAGCAATAGTTAACTGAAACAATAGCTAATGTAAAGTGAGCACTTACTCAAAGTTAGGCATTGTTCATGCACTTTGCGGATAATAGCTCATTTATTCCTTCCAACAGTCCTGAATTAGACTCTATTACTATCTGTGTTTTATAGGAAATGAAACTCAGTTTAAAAAGAGTGAAATAATTTGCCAAAGTCACCAACTAGTAAGTAGTAAAACCAGGATTCAAATTCAGGCAGTATAGAATTAGAATTCAAGCTTTTAAACAGTAAGCTATACAGTATAATGACTGCATTGAGCAAGCTACTTGAGAACAAATACATTGACTTATTAGTCTTGTTTTTCCAATATTCAGCATCAAGTAGAGACTCAGTAAATATTAAAATTTACATTTGTATCAAAATACATAAGAATATTCTTGATTTCTACATGTTACTAGGTATAAGGAGCCACTACCTGGAGATTAAGTATTAAATCCTTTAACATCTACCTACATGTAGCTTATAATGTAAATTCTTCTACCCATCCTCCCATGTATACAAGTCTCCATAAGTAGTGTACTTTGATCATAGTATTCATGGATTCAGCAAACATTGATTGAGTATATATGATATGTTAGCTACTGGCTTTGGTGCTTTGTTATGCATTAGTGAGGGCTCAATTCTCACAGTTTCATAAATGACTAGAGGCCTGGTGCACAAAATTTGTGCATGGGGTTTGGGGTTGTGTCCCTCAGACCAGCCTGCACCCTCTCCAATCTGGTACCCGTTGAGGGATGTCCAACTTCCCAAGATCAGGCCTAATCGGGCAGTTGGACATCCCTCTCACAATCCAGACTTTCAACTGCTTGCCTGCCTGCCAGCCTGATCACCCACTAACAACTCCCCTGCCAGGCTTATCAATGCCTAACTGCTCCCCTGCCACCTGGATAGTCTCCAACTGCCCTACCCTGAAGGCCTGATCGCCCCCAATAGCCCTCCCCTGCTGGCCTGGTCCCTCCAAAGTGTCCCCTGGAGGCCTGGTTGCTCCCAACTGCCCTCCCTTGCAGGCCTGGTCACCTCTAACTGCCCTCCCCTGCCAGCCCAGTCACCCCTAACTGCCCTCTCCTATAGGCCTGGTCGCCCCTAACTGTCATACCCTGCAGACCTGATCACCACTAACTGCCCTCTCCTACAGACCTGGTTGCCCCTGACAGTCCTCCACTGCTGGTCTAGTCACCCCTAACTGCCCTCCCCTGCCGGCCTGGTTGCCCCACACAGCCTACTTGTTCAGTTATTTGGTCATCCCTCACTAACCCCCTTGCCGGCCTGGTCATAGGCAGCCATTTTGTGAGGGCACAACAGTCAATTTGCATATTATCTCTTTATCATATGTCACCTACTAATTTTATAAAATTTTAAAAATAATAACAACATTTCTTTCTTGCTTCACAGTCCAAATATATTTATGAAAGATTGAAACCCATACAAGATAACAAACCTGGGCAATTAGTGTATTTTTTACAACATTATCCTCAACCCACAACTTGTGACATATGCCCTAAGATAGGTGCATCAGTTCTAGCCATCACATCTGGATTTCCAACATCAAGAAGGGGGGAAAATGAAGGGCAAACAAAGAAAGCATATTTCTTCCTTTTAAGGACACCACCTGTAGTTCTAACTAGCTCATAGTCTTTTTTTTTTCATGTCCATAGGCCAGGACTTTGTCACATGCCCACATCTATCAATAAGGGAAGCTAGGAATTGTAATCTTTAGCAGAACAGCCATGTACCTAGTTTTAAAATGTTTTTGTGTGTGTGTGTGTGTGTGTGTGTGTGTGTGTGTGTGTGTGTGTGTGTGTGTGGTGTGAGAATTAAAGAATAAGTATTGGGGACTTCAGTTTGTGTCACATCCAGATCAAAGAGCTACAGAGTGATGGAGTCAGATTTTACTGAATGATGGCCTGCCTCTAAGACCATGCTGGATCTGCTGTGCTACAGTGCTATTCTCTATCTTGTGTCCTTACCAAGTTGCTTATGCTTCTCCTGAAGCACTTACACTGTCTCGTGTTATAGTCATTTATGTGTGTACTTGTCTCAACCACTAGACTTTAGGGCTCCCTGAGATCATTGAGTTATTTCAGTCATCATTCTCACTGCTAAGCTTTCAATACAATTCTGATAATAATAATATGCCAGCCAGTGTGCTAGGACTCTTCATTCATTCATCTCACATATAGAACTTCATATCGTTACACTCATTTCAGAAACGAGGAAGCTGACACTTGGAGAGATTAGCCAACTTGTCTAAGAGCAAGCAACTAGAAAGTGTTCGAATTGAGATTTGAACCTGGGCTGTTCGCCTCCATCCAAGACTAGCTCAGCCACAGAAAGTGTTATTGGCAGACAGCCTCCCATGCAGTCAGCAAGCCACTCAGTTATACCACTGAAACTAGGCTGCTGGGAATTATAAATAAGAACTTTTTTATCTTGTTCTCCAATATTTTCTTGATTGACACCATTGGACTTCTGAAAATTAACCCTCTCTTAGCCCTCTGCTGTAGTTTCCTCTGCTGATTCTACTCTGTCCTTGGGAGACTCTCTCTCTCCTTTAAAGATGGGTTGCCCACAAGAACATTCTCTGACAATTGCTTGCACCATCTAGTCCTCTCTCTCAAAGACCTCAAGGAAAATTTTCCTTTGGGAGCTCCCCTCTAGGCCCATTCTTCAGAGTTTTCATCTCATCTCTCACTTCCTTTCAAGTTCTCCTGGTATCTGCCTATAGACACATCCTGCTATGGCTCTGTTGTCAGCCTAAACTTGTCATGTGCAAAATGAAAAAAATAATGTCTTATCTTTGCCCTTCTTCCAAGCCTACCTCAAAATATAAATTTAAATTTAACTGGCTTCTGCTCAGTTTCCTTTTTATATCAGGGTGTCATTATTTTTGGTATCACCTAAACTCTAAAATCAGTAGTCTCTTGATTATTTTTCTCTTTAGTCCACAGTCCCTTCTATTCCCTTTCACGGTTTCTTTCTTTCTCAATTGTTATCCACTTGTCAGACCTCTGATACCTGTCCCAAGGCACTGACCTCTCCTAGGCCTCTGTCTCCAGGTCTTGCCTCACAGTGTGCAACCAGTGTGTCCTGGGACTTGGGCCTTATTTTCCTGCAGCTTTTTGTCTCCCTCATGGGTTCCAAGCCCTGCTCCCTGGCTCCATGGGTCCTACTTGGTCTCCTTCCCCTGACTTTTGTCCAGCAATTGCTGTAACCTCCACTCCCAGCAGGGACTGTGCCCAGGCTCAGGGAAGGTTAGCTTGAGCATATGTGCCCTGCCTGGCATCCATGGATCACTGCATTTTCCCTGAGAGTATGCTATGCCCAGAGAAACATGATAGAAAGCAGCAAACAACCCATGACAGGTGGAGAGCGAGGGAGACCATGGGAAAACATGAAGAGATGCAAATATTCTTTCAAATCAATGGGAACTGCCTTTTGACACAGAAATTCCACTTCTGGGAATTCACTAGAGTGATATTCATTAATAAAATTATATAGGTTTAAGGTATATAATTATATAATACAGCATCTATATATTGTATTGTGTGTGTACCACCCAAAATCAAGTATCCTTCCATCACCATTTATACTCCCTTTTAGCCTCTTCTATTTCTCTCCAACCCTGGCAATCATCAAGCTGTTGTATGTGTCCATGAGTCTTTATTTATTTACTAGAGGTCCAGTGCACAAAATTCATGAAAGGGGGAAGGGTGTCACTCACACCAGCCTGCACCCTCTCCAATATGGGACCAGTGGGATCGGGCCTAAACAGGCAGTCAGACATCCCTCTCACAATCCAGGACAGCTGGCTTTCAACCGCTCAACTGCCTGCCAGCCTGATCACCCCTAACCACTCCCCAGCCTACGTGATTGACACCTAACTGCTCCCCTGCTAACCTGATTGCCCCTAATTGCCCTCCCCTGCCTGCCTGGTCACCCCCAACTGCCCTCCTCTGCAATCCTGGTTCCCCCCAACTGCCCTCACTGTAAGCCTTGTCCTCCTCAACTATTTTCCCCTGCAGTCTTGCTCCCCCCCCGCAACTACCCTCCCCTGCTGGCTATCTTGTGGTGGCCATTTTTGACCACATGAGGGTGGCCATCTTGTATGTTGGAGTGATGGTCAATTTGCATATTACCTCTTTATTATATAGGGTTTTTTTCTTTTTTTATAATGAGTTTTAGGATTATTTTCTTAATTGCTTCATCCTTCTTACCCATTCCCCAAACAACTGTTAATCTGTTCTATGTACACATAGAACAGATTTAATTTAATTTTGTTCATTAGATTCCACATATAAGTGAAATCATATGGTGCTTGTATTTTCTGACTGGCTTTTCCCCCCCTTTATTGATTAAGATATTACAAATGTGTCCTTAACCACCCATTGTCCTCCTGCCCCCGCAATTCTGCCCTCACCCTCACCCCCTGCTGTCTGTGTCCATTACTTATGCTTATATAAATGCATACAAGTCCTTTGGTTGATCTCTCCCCCTTACCTCCACCCTTCCCTACCTTCCCTCTGAGGTTTGAGCAACTGATCGAAGCTTCTCTATTTTTGGATCTATTTTTGTTCATCAGTTTATGTTGTTCATTATGTTCCACAAATGAGTGAGATTATGTGATAGTTATCTTTTCTCTGACTGACTTATTTCACTTATTATGCTGTTGCAAATGGTAGGAATTCCTCCATTTGACAGCAGCATAGCATTCCATTGTGTAGATGTACTACGCATCTGCTGATGTGAACTTAGGCTGATTTCAAATCTTAGCTATTGTAAATTGTGCTGCTATGAACATAGGGGTGCATATATCTTTCTAATAGGTGTTTCTAGTTTCTTGGGATATATTCCTAGAAGTGGGATTACTGGGTCATCGGAGTTTCATTTTAAGTTTTTTGAGGAAACCCCATATTGTTCTCCACTGTGGCTGCACCAGTCTGCATTCCCACCAGCAGTTCATGAGGGTTCCTTTTTCTCCACATCCTCACCAGCACTTATTGTTGGTTGATTTGTTGATGATAGCCTTTCTGACAGGTGTGAGATGATACCTCATTCTCATTTTGATTTGCATCTCTCTGATGATTAGTGACTTTGAGCATGTTTTCATATGTCTCTTGGCCTTCCTTCTGTCTTCTTTTGAAAAGTATCTATTTAGGTCCATTGCCCGTTTTTTTATTGGGTTGTTTATCTTCCTTTTGTTAAGTTGTATGGGTTCCCTGTAAATGTTGGAGATTAAACCCTCATTTAAGATATTATTGGCAAATATGTTCTACCATATAGTAGGTTTTGTTGATGTTTCCTTTTGCTGTGCAGAAGCTTTTTATTTTGATGTAGTCCCATTTATTTATTTTTTCTTTATTTTCATTGCCCTAGTAGCTTTATCAGTGAAGATACTGCTTTTGGCATCTATCGGAGATTTTGTTGCCTGTGGATTCCTGTAATATTTTTATGGTTTCCTATCTTATGTTTAAGTCATTGATCCATTTTGAGGTTATTTTTGTGTAAGGTGTAAGTCTATGTCTAGTTTCATTTTTTTGCATGTGTCTGACAAAGTTTCCCAGGATCATTTATTGAAGAGATTATCTTGAGTCCATTGCATGTTCTTGCCTCCTTTGTCATATATTCATTGAGCATAGTGGTTTGGGTTGATTACTGGGTTCTCTATTCTATTCCATTGTTCTATATCTGACTAACTTATTTTACTTAGCATAAAATATTCCAGGTCCCTCCATGTTATTGCAAAAGGTAAGATTTTCTTCTTTTTTATGGCTTAGTAGTTTTCCATTGTGAAAATATACCACAGCCTTTTTATCCACTCATCTACTGATAGACACTTACCTCACACCTGTCAGAATGGTTGTCATCAGTAAATCAACAAAACAACAAGTGCTGGTAAAGATGTGGATAAAAGGAAACCTTTGTGCAATGTTGGTGAGAAGGCAGTCACTGTAGAAAGCAGTATAGAGTTATCTCAAAAAATTAAAAATTGAACTGCCTTTTGACCCCAAATTCCACCTTTGGGAATATATCTGAATGAATCTGAAACATTGATTCAGAAGAATATTGCAGCCTTATGTTTATTACAGTGATATTTATAATATCTAAGATTTGAAAGCAGCTCTACTGCCTTAAGTTTTTAGTTATTTGTTATACATTTGTTTAGATTTTGGTGGGTTGTTTTGTTTGTTTTTTGTTTTTTTCATTCTGGGGAGATTTTCAACCCATTGAGGGAGTATCTGCTTGTTAAAGATCTTTGAATTCCATAAATTCCCAGTTGAGAACTTGCACACAGACAGCAGCACACACTGAAATCCCAGGCCTCTTGCAAAGGCACCAGAAACAAGCAATACAGGGGGGCAAGCAGCATATGCAAATGCCTGTCAATGGGATGAGTATAAGGGAGAGAAGGAGGCAGCAGGGCAGGAGGTGGCTTTTTGATAAGAGGGTTCTAGTGAAGCAGTGGTGGCATTTTTAAAAACTCACATTTCACGGGGTCTAACAACCATTTCAGAACAGTTCCAAATCTTCAGCACATGTCTGCATTCCCACTCCAGTGGCCCCAGGTGCTGTTTTCATTCATTGATCTCCCTAATTGTGTCTCACTGCTCATATGAGATGTGATTTGCCAATCCAGCCCAAGGTATCAAAGTCTGGGTCCTGGTAACTACCTGTTCTGACTCACAAGACTGAAAGAGAAACTGGCTTTCCCCACTCCTTCCTGCCCATGTTTGCCCACCACAAGTCCTGTCTCTTGGAAAGGGCCTTTCTGTCACTAATTTACAATGATATTTGTGGTCAAATATTTAGTTTCTTCTTGGTGATTCCGGTCAGACAGAGATGATCTGAGCAAGAAAGGGCAGAGGATCAACAATTTCCTTAAAATTGTTCTTGGTCACAGCTCCATTCTTTAAAATTTCTTTATTGATTAAGGTATTACATATGTGTCCTTAATACCCCATTACATTACATTCATGCCCCCACCCCCTTGTTGTCTGTATCCATTGATTAGGCTGATCTCTCTTCCTTACACCCATCCTCCCCTACCTTCCCTGAGGTATGACGTTCTGATTGTTGTTTCTCTGTCTCTGTATCTGTTTTTATTCATCAGTTTATGTTGTTCATTATATTCCACAAATCAGTGAGACCATGTGATATTTATCTTTCTCTGCCTGGCTTATTTCACTTAGCATAATGCTCTCCATCTCCATCCATGCTGTTGCAAATGGCAATAAGTCCTTCTTTTTTACCGCAGCATAGTATTCCATTGTGTAGATGTACCAGAGTTTCTTAACCCACTCATCGACTGATGGGCAATTAGGCTGTTTCCAAATCCTACCTATGGCGAATTGTGCTGCTATGAAAATACGTGTGCATATATTCTTTCTAATTCGTGTTTCTACTTTTTTGGGATATATTCCTAGAAATGAGATCACTGGGTCAAATGGGAGTTTCATTTTTAGTTTTTTGAGGGAACTCCATACTGTTCTCCACAGTGGCTGCACCAATCTGCATTCCCACAAGCAGTGCACAAGGGGTTCCTTTATCTCTGAGGCATCTTCTCCAGCAATTGTTATCTGTTGGTTTCTTGATGATAGCCATTCTGACAGGTGTGAGATGGTACCACATTGTTGCTTTGATTTGCATCTCTCTGATGACTAGTGACTTTGATCAGGTTTTCAGATGTCTCTTGGTCTTCTGTCTTCTTTAGAAAAGTATCTATTTAGATCAGTTTCCCATTTTTTGATTGGGTTGTTTATCTTCTTTTTGTTAAGTCATATGAGTTCCCTATAAATGTTGAAGATTAAATCCTTATGGTTGATAACATTGGCAAATATGTTCTAGTATGCAGTGGGCTTTCTTGGTTTTACTGATGATTTCCTTTGCTGTGCAAAAGTTTTTTATTTTGATGTAGTCTCATTTGTTTATTTTCTCTTTAGTTTCCATTGCCATAAGAGCAGTATCAGGGAAGAAATTGCTTCAGCATATGTCTGACATTTTGTTGCCTGTGGATTCCTCTAGTATTTTTATGGTTTCCCATCTTATGTTTAAGTCCTTTATCCATTTTGAGGTTACTTTTGTGTATGGTGTAAGTAGGTGGTCTAGTTTCATTTTTTTGGCATATATCTGTTCAATTTTCCCAACACCATTTATTGAAGAGACTATCTTGACTCCATTGTATTTTCATACTCCCTCTGTCATCAATTAATTGAGCATAGTAATTTGGGTCGATTTCTGGGTTGTCTATTCTATTCCATTGATCTATATGCCTGTTCTTGTGCGAGTACCAGGCTGTTTTGAGAACAGTGGCTTTGTAATACAGCTTGATATCTGGTATTGAGATCCCACCTACTTTGTTCTTCTTTCTCAGGATTGCTGTAGTTATTCAGAGTCCTCTTTATTCCAGATGAATTTTTGCAAAGTTCATTCTAGTTCTGTGAAATATGTCATTTGTATTTTAATGGGAAGTGCATGAATTTATATATTTCTTTGGGTATTATGGACATTTTGATGATGTTGATTTTACCAATCCATGAAGATGATATGTTCTTCCATCTGTTTATGTCTTCCTCTATCTCTTTTTTCAGTGTCATGTAGTTTTTTGTGTATAGGTCTTTTACCTCCTTAGTTAAATTTATTCCTAGGTATCTAAATTTTTTGGTGTGATGGTAAATGGGATTGCTTTTTTAGTCTTTCTTTCTGTAAGTTCATTATTGGTGTATAGAAATGCCATAGATTTCTTGGCATTAATTTTGTATCCTGCTACATTGCCGAATTCATTTATTAAGTCTAATAATTTTTAATGGAGTCTTTAGGGTTTTCTATGTACAGTATCATGTCATCTGCAAATAAGGGCAATTTTACTTCTTCTTTTCCAATTTTGATGCCTTTCATTTCTTCTTCTTGTGTATTCACAATGGCTAATACTTCCACCACTATGTTGAACAGGAGTGGTAACAATGGACATCCCTGTCTTGTTCCTGTTCTTAGTTTTTTCCCATTGAGTATGATATTGGCTGTGGATTTGTCATATGTTGTTCTTATTATGTTGAGGTCTGATCCTTCTATTTCTACCTTACTGAGAGTTTTTGTCAAGAAAGGGTGTTAGATTTTGTCAAATGCTTTTTCTGCATTAATTGATATGACTGTGATTTTTATCTCTCAATTTGTTTATGTGATGGTACATACTTACTGATTTGCTAATTTGTATCATCCTTGCATCCCTAGGATAAATACTACTTGATCATGGTGTATTATCTTTCTGACATACTGCTGGATTTAATTTTGTTGAGGATTTTGTCATCTATGTTCATGAGGGATATTGGACTCTAATTCTGTTTCATTGTGTTATCTTTATCTGGTTTTGGTGTTAGAGTGATGCTGGGTTTATATAAGGAGCTTGGAAGTGTTTCTTCCTCTTCAATTTTCTGTTGTTATTTCTCTTCTTTCATTTCTGATTTTGTTTATTTGGGTTCTCTCTCTTTGCTTCTTGGTGAGCCTGGCTAGAGATTCATCAATCTTGTTTATCTTTTCAACAAACTAGCTCTTGGTTTTGTTGATCTTTTGCATTTTTTTATTTTTATGTCATTGATTTCTGCTCTGATCTTTATTATTTTCTTCCTTCTTCTCACTGTGGGCTTATCTTAGTGCTCTCTTTCTAATTCTTTGAGTTGTTGAGTTGGATTATTTCTTACCATTTTTTTTTTGAGGTAGGTCACAGAGCTATAAATGTCCCTCTCAAGACTGCTTTCATGGTGTCACATAACATTTACATTTTTGTGTGTCTTATTGTCATTAGTCTCCAGGATGTTTTTAGTTTCTTCTTTGACCTCATTGATAGCCCAATCATTATTTAATAGCATGTTATTCAGCTTTCAAATGTTTGAATTTTTTGGAATGTTTTATTGTAGTTTATTTCTAATATTATGCCATTGTGGCCTGAGAAAAAGCTTGATATGATTTCAATCTTTTTGAATTTGGGGATACTTTGCTTGTGACCCAATATGTGGTCTATTTTTTAAAATGTTTCATGTGCACTTGAGAAAAAGATATATTCTGTGGCTTTGGGTGAAATGCTCTGAAAATGTCAATTAGGTCCATCTGATCTAGTGAGTCATTTAAAATTGCTGTTTATTTGTTGATTTGTGTGTGTGTGTGTGTGTGTGTGTGTGTGTGTGTATAGAGGATTTATACAGTGATGTCAGTGGTATATTAAAGTCCCCTACTATGATTGTATTGTTGTCAATCTCTTGCAGGAGTTTGTTGTTGTTGTTTTGTTTTGTTTTGTTTTGTTTTGTATTTGGGTGCTCCTGCATTGGGTGCATATATTTTTATCAGAGTTATATCCACTTGTTGTATCGATCTCTTTATTATTATTAAGAGGCCTTCCTTATTTCTTGTTATGGCCTTCACTTTGATGTCTACTTTGTCAGATATAAGTACTGCTATCCCAGCTTTTTTTTTTTTTTTCATTTGCCTGAAAGATGTTTTTCCATCCCTTTACTTTCTGTTTGTATGAGTCCCTTTTTCTGAGATGGGGCTCTTGTAGACAGCATATATATGGATAGTGTTTTTTTATTCATTCAGCCACTGGATGTTTTTTGATTGGGGCATTTAGTCCATTTATGTTTAAAGTTATTATTGAAAGGTACTTGTTTATAGCCATTTTTATTTTTTTATTTCTTCCTTTTACATCAGTCCCTTTAGCATTTCTTGCATTGCTGGCTTGGTAGTAATAAACTCCCTTAGCGTTTTTTTTGTTTGTTTGTTTGTTTTTGTTTTGTTTTGTTTTGTTTTGTCTGTGAAGCTCCTTATTTCCCCTTAAATTTTGCTGGATAGAGTATTCTTGGATTCAGTGCCTTGGTTTGCATTATTTTGTAAATTTCCTTCCATTCTTTTCTGGTCTGATGTCTTTCTGTTGAGAAATAATTTGATATGAGTTTCTGTCTCTCTCTCTCTTGTAGCCTTTAAGATTCTCTCTTTTTCCTAAATATTTGCTATCATAATTATGATGTTTCTTGGTGTGAGTCTTTTCGGGTTCATCCTCTTTGAACTCTCTGTGCTTTTGTGCCTTTTTTCTTGACCACATCAGGGAAGTTTTCTGACATTATTTCTTCAAATAGGTCTTCTAACCCTTGTTCCTCTTCCTGTTGTTCTAGCACACCTATTATTCATATGTTGCTTCATTTCATGTTGTCCAATAGCTCCCTTAGGCTCTCCTCCTGTTTTTTTAATATTTTTCTCCAGTTGCAGTTCAGTTTGCCTTTGTTTTGCTTCCCTGTCTTCTAATTCGCTAATTTGGTCTTCTGCTTCTCCTAGTCTACTGTTGAAACTTTCCATGGTATTTTTTATTGCAGCTATGTATTTTACATTTCGTGATTCTTACATAAGTTGTTGATTTTTTTTCATCCATTTCTTCTTGATTCTTACATAAGGTATTGATTTTTTTCTTCCATCTGGTTTATGAACTCTATGACCCTAGTCTGAATTCTTTTTCTGACATATTGCATGCCTCTGTTTCACTTATCTGCTTTTCTTGAGATTCCTCCTTTACTTTGGGGGTAATTTTGTCTACCATTTTTAGCCTCACTAACTGATTTAGATGTCAAGCCATGCAGGGGCTGCTCCTTGGGTGGCAGAGGCTTCTCGGGCTGTGGTTGTTCCTTGGGCAGTCACAGTAGCAGCTGGTTCTTATTTGGCAGTGGCTCCTCTGGTGGGTGCTATTCGCAGCAGTGTTGTGTCCTTTGGCTGTTTGGGGTGGTGGCTTGTACAGCTGCTTTTCCTTGGATGATGGTAGGCTGATTATGAGGTTGCTGCTCCTTGGATGGGCATGGATTCATCATGTCCACTGCTCCTTGGATGGGGGCCGGCTGCTGATGTCGCTGCTGCTCCTTAGACAGGGGAAGACTGCTCACATGGCTGCTGTTCTTTAGATGGTTGCGTGCTGTTGCTGTTCCTCAGATGGGACAGGCTGCTCATCATGCTGCTACTCCTTGGACAGGGGCGGGTTTCTTGCTGCACGACTGCTCCTTATACAGGTGTGGGTTGCTCATGCAGCTGCTGCTCCTCATGTGGGAGTAAGCTGCTTGCGCTATTGACACTCCTTGGACAGGGACGGGCCACTCACCTGGCTCCTTCTCGTTGGACAGGTGCAGCCTGCATTTGGGTGGGTGTCGCTCCTCAGACCAGTGTGTACTGCACAGTGCTGCTGATCCGTGGATGTGGGCAGTCTGCTGATGTGGCTGCTGCTCCTCAGATGAGGAGAGGCTATCTGTGTGGCTGCTGCTCCTCAGAAGGGGGTGGGTTGCTCACACAGCTGCTACTCCTCAGATGTGGGTGGGCTGCTCACACAGGTGCTGCTCCTGGGATGGGGGCAGGCTGCTTGCACAGCTGATGCTCCTTGGAAGGGGGCTGGCTGCTCATGTGCACAGCTGCTGCTCTTTGGACAGGTGAGGGTGCAGGCTGTGTGTAGCTGCTGCTCCTCAGATGGGGGCCAGCTGTGTGGGGCTGCCACTTCTCAGATGGGGCAAGCTGCTCGCGTAGTTGCTGCTCCTCAGATGGGGGAACTGACCACTCACACAGATGCTGCTCCTTGGATGGGGCAGGCCACATGAAACTGCTGCTCTTAGGCCTATCGCTGGTTGCTCATAGGGCTTCTGCTCCTTGGACAGGAGTGGGCTGCTGTATCTGCTGTTCACGTGGTTGCAGTGACCTCCGCTAAAGTGTTGAGCTGATCAGAGGGGAGCATGCTTCAGAACTCACAGGAGCCTATGCCCAGGGTGGCTGGAACCTTGTTGACCATGGCATTGCAGCCTAGGTAGCATGTCCCTGGCATGGATGGCTCTGGTGTCCCAGGTGTTATCTGAGGGTGGAGTTGAGGCTGGAAACCTAATTATAGCAGTTCTCCCCTTCAAAAAGGCTAGGCCCCTGAAGATCCTGTGGGAACCAACTGTGCCTCATTCACACACATACACACACACACACACACACACACACACGCGCGCACACACACTCCTCTTTTACTCCTTCACTCATTCATGCTCTTTCCCTCATTGCCGCATTCTTCCTGCCTCTATAGTTGGGTCTGGGGTGTTATTGACCTGTTTGTGGATGGAGTTTCCTCTCCAGGGGTCTGGTTATGTGGCTTTCTCTCAAGCCCCGTGGCCAGACAGGATAAAATTCACCTCAACAAGACACAACACAAAGGAAACTAAGCACAAATGTACTCACGACACCAATAACCCCAATATAAGTGACCATGTGAGAAAAGAGAGTTAGGGCCAAAAAAGAGAGCACAAATGCTATCAAAGAGAGAAAACGATAAGAAATAAGATACAAAGAAATATAAATTATATATATATAATCACACCACAGAACCAATAGATAAACCAAAAGAAAAAAAAATACAAACACCACACACCCAGCAAAGAGGGTTGGGGCAGAATCTATAGAGGCTGAGCTTATATATTGAAAATACAATTAAGAATTGAATGAATGCGGAGAGGACCTCAGTTTAGTATTGAGGAAATAGAAAGGGAACAAGTGGATGAGAAAAAAGAGAATAATAAGAAAATAATAATAATAAATTTACCAAAAAAATGATTTCAAAAAAGGTATAAAAAATTTAAAATAGCAAATAAAAAAATAGTGATGGAAAAATAATGTGAAAAGAAATAGAAAATAAAGCAAGAAACAAAAACAGGAAAACACAGAAGAAAAAAAGGGATAATAAAAAATAAAAGTTTAAAAAGTGAAGTATAGTTCCTTTGGCTGACTTATGGTCCCATTGTCTGTACCGCACGGTTTCTCAGTCTTCAGGTTGCAGGGGCTAAAGATTTATCTTTAGGCCAGTTTCTATGACCGGAGGGAGTATTCTGATTCCTTTGTATTATTCAGGGTGGGATCTGGGTGTGGCTGTATTGGTTGCCTGGAGATTGGAGGGAAGGGCTATCTGTCAGGAGAAAATAGCTACCAGGGCTCAGGTCTGACTCAGCACCAGCTACCACCTCTTCTGGACTGCCGCCCACTCTCCCCAGATCCCACAATTCCACACCTTATCCCGCACCTCAGCCATCGTTAAGTGTCTATATATGAAAGGTCCTACAAACTAGGTTCAATGAAGAAAGGTACAGGCCCCAGAGTGAGGAGGGACTGCGTCCCAGCAAGCTCCTCTCTTGCTGGCTCTCTTCGGTCCAGCCAGCCCTTCAGGGCTGCCCCTGAGCTCAGAGCCAAAATTCAGACTCCAAGGTCAAAAATCCCCTACCTCCCGCAGTCCTGTGGACCCTTTTTTCACAGTCAGATGCTTTGCCTGTCCTCAGGGATGCGACTTGGCACCCTGTGGTTTCTTCCTGACCCTCTAGGCACAGAGGTCTGGCAGACTCTCCTGCCTAGATCCTTGATTTTATCTTTATTCAGG
This sequence comes from Antrozous pallidus, assembly GCA_027563665.1. Lineage (NCBI taxonomy): Eukaryota > Metazoa > Chordata > Mammalia > Chiroptera > Vespertilionidae > Antrozous > Antrozous pallidus. The sequence goes on from CM050515.1 coordinate 8,227,825, forward strand.
GGTCCTCTGCCCTTCCCGGCTGCAAACTGTCTCACCAGCTGCGTCTCCTTTGTCAATTCGGGCTGAATTCCACTTGTTTCAGCCGCACAGTCTGTTTGCTCTGGGACAAGACTCAGGACACCTCAGTCTATTCCGACACCATTTTGTCTCCCTTGGTCACACCTCTTGTCTCATTTGTATGATGCATGGGTCGACAAAATTATGAAACACCATAATGGCCTACAAAGCTTATTTATGGAAATTACAAACATGCATGGATTGGATTCTTTTTAATATTATAAAATGGTTGAATGGTTTGAACTTTTGTTGGCTTTTTAGTCTCCTAGGGATGAAAAAGGACAGAAACTTCCTCATGTTCCTGTACATGAATCTTGCTAAACTTTTGGTGTTTTGTGAATCCAAAGGCGGCAAAGCCTTTGAAAATGCCTCTGAATTTTGTTCCACATTGCATTTCAAAGTTTCTTTTTGATTATTTTATTTTTGTGAGAACTTCAGAATACTGTTAGTAAGTTGGCTATTTTGTTCACCTTGCTAGATATTTCACTAACATCGCAACAGACACTACTTTCAAGCATAAGTACCCCAGACTCTTACATCAATGGAATCCTTAATGAGAGGACATGAAAATCAGCCTTCAGCTTCACTTAAATCACAGAAATGGATTTATACTGCAGAAAAAGTAATATCCCAAAAAAAAAGATATGTACACTGCCAAATCCAAGGTTACCTTTACAGTGAAGCAAATAACTTCTGATTTACTTAGGTTTGTTGATAAATAGCATTTTTTCTAGGTATAGTATAACTACTAAGGATTTGTATGCTGGGAAATAAGGATGGTGCAAGGTTTATCTCCACTTAATATGTAAGTAATTGCTCTTTGAAATAATATTTAAATAGGTCCTAGGCAATGTCTTTATCCCAAGAAAGTAGTAGGCATCAGTTTTTGTCTAAATGAAGGTAACTAAGTAATCAAAATACAATTTTTGCCTCTTTAATTAATTCTTTTTTTAATTCTGGAGACAATAAAACCAAAACAAAACTTTCTTCAAGTCATCTATTATTCTCTCATGTTCTTCTTAAAACTTCAATTGATATCTTTTCTGAGATCTTCCTGGAATTGAGATGTGAAATACCTTAACTTGTATTCATTCATTCACACACTGACATTTTCTCTAAGAATTCTCATTTCTTCATTCCATTTATTCCTGCCATTTATTCCCAGTACTGATTCTTGCCTCCCAGATTAATCCTCAAATAATTATATCCAAACACCCAAAAAGCACAAATGTAGCCCCCTAGCAATTTAATCCAAATTCTAAACCACCAGCTATTTATATTAATTGTTATAATGAATTTTTAAAACATATATTATAATTATTTAACATGCAAGAAATGAAGTTTTGTGCTTTATTTTTCTCACTAAATTTCAAAAATAGCTGGAGTTAAAAATCACAACAAACCCTTTCAGTTGACCTGTGGGTGTGAGAGAGCATTTCTTATCCATCTTCATGCCTTTTCACCTCCTTTCTTCTGCAATGGTCTCTTATGTACAAAGTAAATAGTAAGAGGATCAAATTAACTATATCTTTTTCATTCTTTCCATATCTTATCCACTTGCTTAGGTTAATTGGTAACATAAACATGACTATCATTTTATGAGAGGAGAGCTTGTGAGACCGTGGGTATTCTTCAGGTCTTCTTTACACACACACACACACACACACACGGACACACACACACACACACACACACACACACACACAAACACATAGGCACTGTTTCTGCTTCTTGGTCTCATTTTCTCATGAAATACAGATAATCCCCAGTTTATGGTGAGGAAACTGGGGATTATCTGTAGATTTTGTCTATACCAAGTCAGCTTGTTCAGACAGTGAAAGACTGGAAGTTAATCTTTCTATTTGGTTTTATGTTTCTCCCAAAAGAATGCAAATGCCAGCTCTGTCACCAGGATCTACTAGTATACCCTCCCTACTCTTGCCCTGTTTCATCCAGGTCATAGTCAAACCAAGCCACCAGAATGCAGTAGAAGAGCCCAAAGCATTGGGGCCTGGTCTCAGAACAGTGATGGAGGGATAGTTGCAGATGACTCAAGCCATGATTCCAAATATGCCCTAACAGGACTTTCCCTTTCTCTCTCTTCTTTCCTACCAGAGTCCCCATATACTTCTGATTTTCTTTAACCTCCCTTAAGTCTTTATTTTCCTGCCATATATTAGCCCTATCTATTGTTTCAGGAATCTCTCTCAATTCCTTCCCTGAAGAAAGCTTGAAAAATGCTATCGGTGTCCACTCTGCATATACACCCAAATTCCACAGGATGGTAACTATACTTGTGACTCTGGAAAGAGACACTTTTTAAGTGTGTCAGCAGTTTTTAGTTGTAGACAATAATAGTAGAAGGCTATTTGGTGCATGGTTGTTTGCAAGGATCATGCAGAGATAGTGCTTTTTATCTCAGTTTTCTGGTCATATGAATGTCCCCTTCTGTCTGACTCTAGCCCAACATTTGAAGTAAGTCAAAGGATAGTCTTTCTAATACCAATTCTTCCATTAAAGGCTACCTGGATTAGCACGCAAACAAGTAGGCATTGGCCACATATCAGGCTTTTCTTTTTACTTCAGTTGTCTTCTAAAATGTATTTCCTAAGCTGAATAATATATATAACATTTCTGCTCATTCAAAATTACTTGCCCTTCCTGTCTATCTGCCTGCCTGACCACATATGACTCCATGGGAAGTTCTCTTCATCAATGTCAGAAGGTCTTCTGGATGTTTCCAATAGCATTCCAAAGAGCATTCCTTTAATACTGCACTGGAGTCTAGACTGAGTATTCAACAGCACAAAGATTTCCCTTTCTTTCTTGCCAACTTGCGGCATCTCTATAGCGGCAAGGGACAGGAATATTGGTAACTGCCAAAGTTAAATGATTCACTCCCCAAAACCATAGTAAAATTTTGTAGAAAATAAGAGGCCAAAAACACCCAGTAGAAACCAGTGGTCACTTTAAGTGTAAATTTCATGGTTTTCTGTTATAAAAGAAACAAACAAATTAGTAGAGATCTTAGCCCCAAAGAAATTAGTTTAGAATTTAGAAAGTGTGACAAACAAATTTAAAAATTTCAACAAAAACTGACATTTTTATCCAAATAATAAGTCTTGTATTTCATCAAACTTCTTAGAAGATCATAAAATGTTCCATTATGAATATAGTGGAAACTTAATGAACTATTATTTTTTGTTTTATTTGCAAGAAAGGTGCCTTTTCTTGGCTGTTATCTAGATTGTTATCATTAGCTATGATATTACATGAACCTATATTATCACTTATTTTTTGCAAACTAATGAGCATAAAATTTTTTTCTCTTTTCCACTTAGTGAGTTACTGTATTTTGTCTCTCCCTTGGTCTGATCTCAAAGGAAACGGAGTTGAGAAACTCATAGGAGACTAGGGCAAGGGACTATGGTTGGCAGATAGAGGCATGAAAAGTCCCGATAAGTCTATGAAAAGTTGGTTAGATATCTTAAACATCATTATTATTCAAAATCTGCCCCAATATGATACCAGTAAAAGAATTCGAAAATGTTGAATAGTTTATTAGACAACCTCTGGTCCCAGCACTGTAGGACAGCTACACTTAGGAAAATGCACTATTGTGTCTGACTAATGAGTGATGACTGAACTGTTCATATGGAGAGGGAGGTTTGGGCCAAAGTTGCTAAACTGGTTCTCATTAAGACAGCAGTGTAGATTATGAGACACACTCTTTAGTGTCCTAATATTCACCTTGGATTCCTAAGACCAGCCACTCTAAAGTCATACATCACTGCTACTGCTTAGGGACTTGCATTCACAGAACAAGGTCAGAGCTGGTGATGGCAATGATAAGATAAAATTATTGTTAAAAACATTTCAAGAGCTTCAATCCCTTGTAAGATTTGAACACAAAGCAAGCAAAAGGACAAATATTATATATCAGATGAAGACATCCTGATTGAGAAGAAAACAGTGAAAGCTTAACACCAAGTTTAGGCAAAAAACAAAGCAAAACAAAACATAAGAAAGAAGAAAAAACACACACCAGGTCTATTGATGGCACTGATCAAGGAAGGGAGGGGGTGCAAGAGTAGGGGATGAGGATAGGAGGTGATGTGGGCAAACATTGCCAGCATTGGTAGAATAACTAGAGTGCTCCAGGACCTTCCAAGTCTAAGAGCAGTGCTCCTCCCATCCCCCCTTTTTTCTGTTTGTTGGGATCCACTTTCTTTAAAAAAGTTCATTTAGTTAAAACTTGTAAAAATAGACAATGAAACTGAGATACCAATAGTGAAAGAGATCCACTTACAACTAGACCCTTTCAAAGTCTTGGGGGATGCCAATGAGTGATGGGTAGGAGCATAGAAACTGATACTAGTGCTAAGTGGGATGAAGTTGAAATATACCCTGGAGTAGGGGTGGGAGTATCACAGAAATACTGCAGTTGATTAATCTTATAAATAAGAAGGGAAATATATTTGTTCAAGATCATATAATTACTGGTAGAACTGAAGTCTTCTGAGTTCTTCCATTATGAGGAGCTACTTCTTCACACTCAAATATCTGAGAAATAAAGCTAATGGAATTAGATAACCCATAACCCAATTTAATTTCTCAGTAAGATCAAAAAGGGCAATATGAAGTCATTGTTTATGTGACAGCAAATAGGGCAGTTCATTGGATACCAAGGGTGAACGTGAGTTTGTACAGATAAGTATCAGGGAGGCAACTTCTGCCAGGGTTTGGGAAGTCTTCAGGGTTATGCAGACATGGCTGAGAATCACAGGTAGTTGTGCAGGGGATGACCACAACTGTCAACAAAGAGGATGAGGCTAACCTGTTCAGAAATATTGTTGAGAAATGGATTATTCACTTATCTCGGGTTGCAGGCTCTTCGTCTCCCCAATTTTATGGGATTTCTGATGGGTAGAAACACAACAGACTTCTCCAGAGAGAAGCATTGCTTCATAGGCCTTGATAAATATTGGTCATGGTAAATACTGGATATTGTCTTCTATCACAAAGAATTTGAAGAATCTAATAGACTTCATTTGAATAATCAATTAAACTAGTTTTAATTCTTGAGAAGAATGTATGTATGTATAGCTGGGCTTTTGGATACAAATAACAAAACTAATTAGAGTTACTTTTCATCCAAAATATGGTGAAGGGAGATTTTTACTATCAGTATACACACTACCCTACCAAACTCAAGGTCAGGAAAGTGATAATCTTCTGCTAGAAACTGGGAATTGCCAGAATTCTATACTTGCCACATCTCAGCTCTGAAGATGGCTTCATTCTTCTCTCTCTGCATTCTGACTACTGTCTAACTATCTACTCTGGGCAGGAAGCAGCCAACCTAAAGTTCCCAAACTCACAGATCACCACACAGCCAAAACATATTCTCAGGTTCTCAGGCTTAATGCCAAGTACCTAAACAAAGGAGAAAGTGCTCATTCCAGCTAGACTCCAGAGTTCAGAGTTATATATAAGGGGCTGTATCCAGAGGAAGTGATGTTGCAGTGTGAGATGGAGATGGAGCCTGAGTAAATGCTTCCCAGGAAAAGAGGTGGTGGTAGGACCCTGGGGTGTCTAACATATTCATTTATGGAATTTAAGATTTGGGATCTTAGAGAACTTTCAAGCCAAGTCATCCATTTTATAAATAAAGAATCTGAAGCTCTAACAAGTGAAATGCTTGCCCAAATTTGCACTTAAAAATTGCAGAGCCAGAATTAATCTGAAGTCTGTCTTCTCATTCATTTATTGAGCTCATGTTGACCTACAGCCTGTCAGCTTACAGTATGGCAGGCCCTTGGCCAAGGACTGATAATCAGACTGTGTTGCAAATCAGACAGGATCGTCACCTTCCTGAAGTGTACAAACATGTAAGGGAAAGATTACACAAATAAATAAAATGATAACCTTGCTCAATGCTAAGTGAGACAGTGCCAATTTCCATTTTATTGTTTGGTATCATTTGCTAGGACAAAAGAGTAGATTCCAGTATTGGCACTCATAAGAGGAGTTGCATCTAAAATAAACATTGACAGGCCCTGGCCAGGAGGCTCAGGTGGTTGGAATGTTGACCAAAAGGCAAAAGGTTGCAGGTTTGATTCCTGGTCAGGGCGAATACACAAGTTGCAGTTTGATTCCCAGTTGTTGGTACATGCAGGAGGCAACTGATTGACGTTACTCTCTCATATCAATGTTTCTCCCTCTCCCTCTCCCTTCTTCTTTCTCTAATATAAAAAATAAAATGCTCAAGTCATAATTAAAAAATAAAACAAAGAAATGTTTACAGGAGTGACATCACCAAGATGATGACATGGGAGGCTCTTGATTTTCCCTCCTCCCACAGATACACCAAATGCACAGCTGTCCATGGGAAAATTCCCTCAGAGAAATCCAGAAGTAGTTAAGTGACTTCTACACATTAAAATGGGTAGGAAATATTGAGACACATTCCTGCCATAAACCCCCCTGGGCAAAGTGACATACAATTGAGAGGAACTTCCAGATTGTCCCTGTGGTGCTGCATGTGTGGTATGGAAGGGTTTTAACTGTATACTTTTCCAGCTGCTGCTGGAGAGACCAGCTTTTAATCAGCCTGTATCTAAATGCTAACTGGCATCCTACCAGGAGCCCAAAACACCTGGTGTACACTTCCCCTGCATCTACCTCTGGCTTTCTCCAACAGTAAAACCAAAGTTTCCATGTTATCCCTAGATATAGCTTGTCCACACATCTACTACTCAAAATTTATGGCTTCCATCCAAAGAGATGAGCCCTCAGATTATTTAGCTTTTGTAGCCAATGGGCCTCAGCATTTACATGACCACATTAAAGAAAAATGCAGTTTTCAAAAGGGTGCATGAACACTTCCTACAGCTATACTCCCTGTGTGCTCAAGCAAATGCCAAACAAAAATAAAGAAATCAGTCCCATTTGTTATTGCATCAAAATAATAAAATAGCTAGGAATAAGTTTAACAATGAATTTTAAAGATTTGTACACTGAAAACTATAAAACATTATTGAAAGAAACTGAGGAAGATAAAAATAGATTGTCCATCAGAAAAGTGAATATCATTCAATGTCCATACTATTAAAAATAATCTACAAATTCAAAGAAATCCCTATTAAAATTTCAATATCATTTTCATAGAAATAGAAAAAATCCTAAAATTTGTATAGAACCACAAAAGACCCAAAATAGCCAAAGCAATCTTGAGAAAGAACAAAGCTGGAGGTAGCACACCTCCTCATCTCAAACTGTTACCAGAGAAAAACATGTTTCATCTTCTCCTGTTGCTATTGGGAGTGGGATCCTTGTGATATCCCAAGAAAAACAATTTCCTGAGGCTCACACTGGAGAATCTGATATAGTAGAAAGCTTTACATCCTTAGGTTTCCAAAGATCCCTTTCCCTTATACCAGTCGTAGGAAAATTGTAGCTGGGATTTCAGTAGGGCTATAATCAGAGGCATAGTAGAGAGTTTCCATTCCATGTTGCAGCAGGGTTCAATACAGCATTAGGCTAGCTATAGTCCATGAATCCATTATATGTGGGGGTCCCTGAAGACCTCGCCACATGGGCAAATGCCAGGAATCCAAGTATAAGCCATGAACCAAGCATGCCAAAAATAATCAAGAGCGTGAACTTCTTTGTTCAGGGGATTATATATCCCAAATTTCCTGGAGCTTGCAGTGGCCATGCCCATTCTGGCTAATCATCTCTGTCTCCCAGTGTGACTGACAGGCAAGTATCTTCCCTGTGTCATCTCAACTGTACTGGGCATCTTTCTATCTTCCCTATGCAGTTCCTTCCCTCAGTGTTTTGCAGGGAACATGCCCATAATATCTAGCCTTCACTTTGCACCTTTCCTATTGTTAACAACTAGAGGCCCAATGCACGAAATTCTTGCTAGGAGCTCAGCCCTCGCAGCCACAGCAGTTGGCCTTGCTCTCCCGGCCCCATCTTCATCCGGGAGGTTTTCCAGGAGGATTTCCAGAAGGTCTTTTGGCTGCCCAGTCTAATTAGCATATTATGCTTTTATTATTATAGACTAGCTGATTACAATGGTATCAAAACTATACAAAGCTATATTAATCAAAACGGAATGTTATGACAAAAAAAAAGACATAGATCAATGGAATGGTATACAGAATTTAGAAATAGACCAATGAAAATGTAGTCATTTAATTTTTTGACAAGGACATCAAGAATACCAAATGTGCAAAAGATAATCTCTTTTAAGAAGGATGTTGAGAAATTGAATATCAACATACAAAAGAGTGAAACTGGACTCCTATGTTATATCATTGAAAAAAATTAACTCAAAATGGATTAAAGCCCTGAACATAAGACCTGCAACTATAAAACCCTTAGAAGAAAAATGGCAGATACACTCCTTAACACTGGTCTTAGTGATGATGAAAAGCAAAAATTAAAAATAGGACTACATCAAAGAAAAACTTTACACAGAAAAGAAATCAAAAACAAAATGAAAAGGCAACCTATGGAATGGGTAACAATATTTGCAAATCACATATTTAATGAAATAATATTCAAAATATATAACAAACTCATGAAACTCAACATTTAACAAACAAATAATCCAATTTTAAAATGGGGGAAAAATACTGAATGGGCATTTTTCCAAAGAAGGCATGCAAATGGTCAACAGATATAAGAAAAGGTGCTTAATATCACTAATCATCAAGGAAATGCAAATCAAAACCACAATGAGGTAGCACCTCACATCTGTTAGAATGACTATCATGAAAAAGACAAGAAATATCAAATGTTGATGAAGATGTGAAGAAAAGGAAGCCCTAGTGCACTGCTGGTGGGAAAGTAAAATGGTGCAGCCTCCATGAAAAACGGTATAAAGTTTCCTTAAGAAATTAAAACTAGAACTACCATAAGATCTGGCAATTCTACTTCTGGGTATATATCCAAAGGAGATGAAATTGTTATCTTGAAAAAATAACTGTGCTCCCATATTCACTGCAGCATTATTCACAGTAGCCATAGTTGAGAAACAACCTAAGTGTCTGTCAATGGCTGGATGGATAAAGAAGATGTGGTATGTATACAATGAAATATCATTAAGCCTTTAGATGAATCTGGAGAACATTATGCTGAGTGAAAAAAACGTCAGACAGGAGAAGACAAATATTGTATGGTATCATTTATTTCGGGAATCTAAGAAAACAGCCTTATTCAAAGAAACAGAAAGTAGAATAATGGTTGCCAGGGGCTAACAGTCAGGAATAAGGGAGAAGTTAGTTAAAGGACACAAACTTCAGGTTTTAAAAAGATAAGGTATGAGGATTTAATGTACAACATGGTAACAATAGTTGACAACATTGCATAGTGTAATTGAAATTTGCTAAGAAATTAAAATTTAAGGGTTCTCACCCTCCCCCAAAAAGTAAATATGTGAGATGATGAATATTTTAACTCAATTGTTTGAATCCTTTTACAATGTATACACATATCAAATCATCACATAGTAATATTTTATTTTTAAATTTTATTTTATTGTTTAAAGTATTACAAATATTAGTACATATGTCTCCTTTTTTTCCCCATTGACCATCCCCCAGCCTTCCCTAGCCCCTGTTGCACGCCCTCATTTCACACACCCCCCCCCCAGTGTCTTGTGTCCATTGGTTGTGCTTACATGCATGCATACAAGTCCTGTGGTTGATCACTTTTCCCATCCCTAAACACTCCCCAGCCTTCCTGCTGTAATTTGCCAGTCTGATAGATGCTTCTCTGCCTCTATAGCTATCTTTTTGTTCATCAGGTTATAATGTTTTTTATTTTCCATAAATGAGTGAGATTATGTGGTATTTTTTATTCATTGCCTGGCTTATTTCACTTAATATATTTATCTCCAGTTCCATTCATGCTGGTACAAATGGTAAGAATTCCTACTTTTTTTATAGCAGTTTATTATTCCATTGTGTAGATATACCATGGTTTTCTAATCCACTCATTTGCTAATGGGCATTAAGGCTGTTTCCAAATCTTATCTATGGTGACTTGTGCTGCTATGAACATAGGGGTGCATATATGCTTTACGGTTGGTGTTTCTAGTTTCTTGGGATATATTCCTAGAAGTGAGATTACTGGGTCAAATGGGAGTTTCATTTTTAGTTTTTTGAGGAAACTCCATACTGTTCTCTACAATAGCTGCACCAGTCTACATTCCCACCACCAGTGCATGAGGGTTCCTTTTTCTCCCCCACCTATCCAGCACTTGTCATTTGTTGATTTGTTGAAGATAACCATTCTGACAGATATGAAATGGTACTACATTGTCATTTTGATTTGCATATCTCAGATAATTAGTGACTTTGAGCATGTTTTCATATGTCTCTTGGCCTTCCTTCTGTCTTCTTTTGAAAAGTATCTATTTAGGTCCATTGCCCATTTTTTTGTTGTTGTTGGATCATTTATCTTCCTTTTATTAAGTTGTATGAGTTCCCTGCAAATGTTGAAGATTAAAGCTTTATCGGTGATAACATTGGCAAATATGTTCTACCTTTACAGTGGGCTTTCTTCTTGTTTTGTTTGTGGTTTCTTTTGGTGTGCAAAAGCTTTTAATTTTGATATATTTCCATTTGTTTATTTTCTCTTTAGTTTCCATTGCCATAGGAGCTGTATAAGTGAAGAAATTGCTTTAGCATATGTCTGAGATTTTGCTGCCTGTGGATTCCTCTAGTATTTTTATGGTTTCCTGTATTATGTTTAAGTCCCTTATCCATTTTGAGGTTATTTTTGTGTATGGTGTAAGTTGGTGGTCTAGTTTCATTTTTTTGCATGTATCTGTTCAATTTTCCCAACACCATTTATTGAAGAGACTATCTTGACACCATTGTGTGTTCATCACTCCTTTATCAAATATTAATTGAGCATAGTGGTTTGGGTCAATTTCAGGGTTCTCTATTTTATTCCTTTGGTCTATATGTCTGTTCTTGTGTGAGTACCAGGCGATTTTGAGAACACTGGCTTTATAATACAGCTTGCAATCTGGTATGAAGATCCCACCTACTTTGTTCTTCTTCTTCAGGATTGCTGTAGCTATTCGGAGTCTTTTTTTAAATTCAGATGAATTTTTGGAGAGTTCTTTCCAGGTCTGTGAAATATGTCATTGGTATTTTAATGGGAAGTGCATTGAATGTATAGATTGCTTTGGGTAGTATGGATATTTTAATAATGTTGATTTTACAAATCCATGAACATAATATGTTTTTCCATCTATTTATGTCTTCCTTTATATCTTTTTTCAGTGTCCTGTAGTTTTCTGTATTTAGGTCTTATACCTCCTTAGTTAAGTTTATTCCTAGGTATCTTAATTTTTTGGTGTGATGATAAGTGGGATTCCTTTTTTAGTCTCTCTTTCTGTAAGTTCACTATTGATATATAGAAATACCATAGATTTCTTGGCATTAATTTTGTATCCTGCTACATTCCCAAATTCATTTACTAAGTCTAATAATTTTTTATGGAGTCTTTAGGGTTTTTTTATATAAAACATGTCATCTGTGAATAAGGACAGCTTTACTTCCTTTTTTCCAATTTGGATGCCTTTTATTTCTTCTTTTTGTCTAATTTCAATGGCTAATACTTCCAGTACTATGTTGAACAGGAGTGGTGAGAGTGGGCATCTCTGTCTAGTATCTATTCATAGGGGAAATGGTTTTAATTTTGGCCCATTGAGTATGATGCTGGCTGTGGGTTTGTAATACATGGCTTTTATTATGTTGAGGTATGGTCTTTCTATTCCCATCTTGCTAATAGCTTTTGTCAAGAAAGTGTGTTGGATTTTGTCAAATGGTTGTCAGCATCAATTGATTTTGGATTGTTATGTTTTCATTTTTGGTTGTTGCCATGAAGTTTTTTATTTCTTTCTTGATCTCTCTGGCAACCTAGACATTATTTAATAGCATCCTATTTAGACTTTAGGTGTTTAATTTTTTTGTATTGTTTTCATTGTAGTTGATTTGTACTTTTATGCCTCTGTGATCTTAGAAGATGTTTGATATGATTTCTATCTTCTTGAATTTGAAGAGACTTTGCCTATGACCCAATATATGGTCTATCTTTGAAAATGACCCATGTCCACTTAATAAAAATGTATATTCTGTGGCTTTGGAGTGAAGTGTTCTGAAGATGTCAATTAATTCCATCTGATCCAGTGAGTCATTTAGGTTTGATGCTTCTTTGCTGATTTTTTGTTTAGAGGATTTGTCCAGTGGTGTTAGTGGGGTATTAAAGTCCCCTAAATGATTGTATTGCTGTCATTCTCTCCCTTGATATCCTCCATATGTTTCTTTCTTTCATATATTAAAGGGCTCCCGAATTGGGTTCGTATATTTTTTCCAGAGTTATTTATTCTTGTTGGATTGCCCCCTTTAGTATTATGAAGTGGCTTTCCTTATCTCTTTTTTATGTCCTTCACTTTGAGACCAAATTTGTCAGATATAAGTATTGCTACCCCAGATTTTTTTTCATTTCAATTCACTTGAAAAACCTTTTTCCATCCCTTCACCATCTGTCTGTGTGGATCCTTTTTTTCTGAGGTGGGTTTCCTGTACACAGCAGATATATGGGTCATGTTTTCTCATCTACTCAGTTACCCTATATCTTTTGATTGGGGCACTTAATACATTTACATTTAAAGTTATTATTTATAGGTGCTTGTTTGGCAACATTTTCATTCTTTACCCCTGTGTTTCTTCTTTGCTTTCTATTTCTTCTTTTTACAGCAGACCCTTTAGCATTTCTTGCATTGCTGATTGGTGATAAAAAACTTCCTTAGACTTTTTTTCTCCAAGAACCTCTTAATATTCCCCTCAATTTTGATTGATAGCCTTGCTGGGTACAGTATTCTTAGGTTCAGAACCTTCCTTTGCATGACTTTGTATATTTCATTCCAGTCCCTTCTGGCCTGATGTGTTTCTGTTGCAAAATCAGTCGCTAATCTGATGGAGGATCCTTTGTATGTAACTTTCTGTCTCTTTCTGGTCTGCTTTTAAGATTCTTACTTTGTCATTGGCATTTGCCAATTTAATTATAATGTGCCTTGGCATGGGTCTTTTAGGATTCATTTTGTTTGGGACTTTGTGACCTTCTTGGATTTGTGTGAGTTTTTTCTTCCCTATATCAGGGAAGTTTTCTGTCATTATTTCTTCAAGCAGGTTTTCTATTCCTTGTTTAGTTTCCTCTCCTTCTGGCTTCCTTATTATGTGAATGTTGTTTCATTTCATGTTGTCCCAAAGTTTCCTTAGGCTCTCCTCCTGCTTTTTAATTTTTTTTCTAGAAGCTGATTTGCTTAAGTATTTTTCCTACATTGTCTTCTAGCTCACTGATGAATTCCCTTGCTTCTTCTAGTGTACTAATGATGCTTTCTATTTAGTATTTTTACAGAAGTGATGTCATTTTTCATTTCCTCTTGGTTCTTACACATATTGTTGAATTTGTTTTCCATTCTTTTCAGCCACCTTATGACCTTTAATCTGAATTCTTTCTCTGACAGTTTGCTTGCCTCCATCTCATTTACTTCCTTTTCTGGCGATGCCTGGTTTTCTTTCATATGTGGGCTTTTGCTTTGACTCACCATGATATCTTTTATTTGGTTGTCTGGTAATGTAGTTCTCTCTCTCCTGCACTGATTTAAAGACACAAAGTAAAACACAACAAGGCACAACACACAAGACACTGAACACAATTGTATTTATGACACTAATAATCCCAAATAATCATGAGCATCAGAGAAAAGGAATTAGTGGATTAGAAAGAAAGAAAAAAGAAAGGAAGGAAGAAAAGAAGAAGGAAGAAGAAAAAATGAAGAAGAAGAAGAAGAAGAAGAAGAAGAAGAAGAAGAGGAGGAGGAGGAGGAGGAAAGGAGTGCAAAGTGAAATTGGCAAAAGAAAAAAAGTAAGAGAGAAAAGAAAGAGAATAAAAGAGAAGAAAGGAAAAAACTATTTATATGGGGAGAAAACTCCAATAGAACAGTGACTAATCCCAACAAATGCAAGCAACAAATCCCTAGAGTTATATGCAAGCTACAAACAAAAACTAATATTAAGCAAAGCAAAGGAAAACAAAAGCAAAAAACAAAAAGAATAAGCAAAGCAGTCTCACAAACAAGCACAAATATATATATATATATATATATATATATATATATATATATATAATCAACAATCAAGCAAACAACAACAAAAAAGACAGAGAGAAAAAATGGATAATAGTGAAGAAAGAGAAGAGAGAGGTGTGCATGGTGTTAGAGCAGGGTATTGGAAATGAGATATATAAGTAGGTTAAAATTTTAACAGGTGGTATAAAGAAGGAATAGGGAAAATCTAAAGCCAGAATAGGGTAAGAGAACAGGACAACAAAAAGGAAAAAGTGAAGAAGAGAGTGTTGGTATAAAGGTGAAGTTGAGATGGAGTAAAATGATGCTAAAGCAAAGATGAAAATAGAATGTAGAGGAACCAAGATGGCGGCAAAGGTAAACACCTATCTTGCTGACCCACACAACAATATCAAAACTACAACTTAACGACAGAACGAGCATCATCCAGAATCACCAGAAAGCTGGCTGAGTAGAAATTCCACAAATAAAAGTAAAGATAGGACACTGTGACTCAGTGGAGTGGCAGAAGGCAAAGATGAGGATACGCACGGAGTCAGTGGTTGGGAGCCATGCATGTGCGAGTGGATAGGGTGAGAGCCTGGATACCTGGCTGGTTTTCTCGAACGGGAAGGGAGACATAGGCATCCCACGGCACTGATTCCCCAGTTCCGGGCAAGGTCCGGGGAACCCACACTCATATGGGGTGAAACTGTATAGTAGGAGAAAGAACCCTTGAACTCGGGCACTGCTGAGGTCTGCAAGCCTGCAGAGAGGGCGCGTAACCTTGGGAACTGCACGCAAGCGCACAGAGAAAACTCGTGATTTGCTCTCTCTCATTTTGGAGAAAAAAAAGAAAAAAGGGAAACCACCAGACTGCATTTTTTTAGAACCCTGGGTGAGACTTTGGGTGTGCTGACTCATTTGGGGAGAGGCTGAATTGTCCAGCAGCAGGTAGTACTTGGCGGCAGCTTTCTCTCAGAGGTGCGTGCAGCCATTACCACCAGGCACAGAGACCCAGGTGCTGCATAGGGCAGAGCTGATGGGAAATCAAGGCTGCCTTCTCAGCTGGGAGATTCCGCCCATCCAACCTGAGCACAGCTGATCCTCACAGCCAATTGGCCTGGAGGTCAAACCTTGCTAGTGCTAACAACAATAATCTAGGCTTAACTTCAACAAGACTGTGCAACCCACAAAGGGATGTCCCAAGAGTATCCACTTCATGTAACTGGGGAGGCTGAGCCACTATCCCTTAGAGGACATCTACCACACAAAACTAATTGGCCAACTCAGGGAAGCAGCCAAAATGCAGAGACATGGAAAGAAATCAGATGTGAAAGAAATGAAGGAAAATAAACGACTGGACATAGAGTTCAAAACCACGGTTATATGGTTTTTCAAGAGGCTCCTAGAAAAGGCTGATGAACATAATGAGACCTTCGAGGATATGAACAAGACCTTCAAGGATATGAACAAGACCCTGAAGGATATGAAAAAGGACCAACTAGAAATTAAACATACACTCACTGAAATAAAAAATATTATACAAAGACCTAAAAGCAGTCTAGAGGACTACAAGAATCAAGTCAAAGATTTGAAATACAAAGAAGCAAAATCCACTCAGCTGGAAAATAAAGAAGCAAAAAGAATCCAAAAAATTGAAGATAGTGTAAGGAGCCTCTGGGACAACCTTAAGCATACCAACATCCGAATTATAAGAGTGCCAGAAAAAGAGAGAGAGCAAAATAATGAAAATCTATTGAAGAAATAGTGACCAAAAACTTCCCCCACCTGGTGAAAGAAATTGACTTAAAAGTCCAAGAAGCTCACAGAACCCCAAACAAAAGGAATCCAAAGAGGACCACACCAAGACACATAATAATTAAAATGCCAATAGCAAAAGACAAAAAGAGAATATTAAAAGCAGCAAGAGAAAAACAGTTACCCTATAATCTTATGGGAGCACCCATATGATTGTCAGCAAATTTCTGAACAGAAACGATTCAGGCCAGATGGGAGTGGCAAGAAATATTCAAAGTGATGAATAGCAAGAATCTACAACCAAGATTACTCTACCCAGCAAAGCTATCATTCAGAATTGAAGGTCAGATAAAATACTTCACAGATAAGAAAAAGCTAAAGGAGTTCATAACCGCCAAACCAATATTATATGAAATTCTGAAAGAAGAGGAAGAAGAAAAAGGTAAAAATAAAAATTATGAACAATAAATACACATCTATCAACAAATGAATCTAAAAGTCAAGTGAATTAAAAATTTGTTGAACAGGATAAACTGGTGAATATAATAGAATCATGGGCATAGAGAGGGAATGGACTGACAATTCTTGGGGAGAAAAGGGGTGTGGGAGGTGCAGCGAGAGACTGGACAAAAATCAAACACCTATGGAAGAGGACAGTGGGGGGGGGGATAACGGCAGAGGGTAAGATGAGTACCAGGTGGAGGGGATCTATAGGGGGAAAAAGGGGGAACAATGTAATTAATAAACTGAACAATAAAGATTAAAATAAAAAAGAAAAGAAAAGGTAGAACACTAATCCTACAATAAAATAAAAAGAAAAGAAAAGTACACATTTTTTAGAAATGGTAAAATAGTAGTAGTAATAATGATCTTTAAAAAATAAAAAGGTAATAATTAAAAAGGTAAAATGAAGTGAGGAAAAAAGAAAAAAAATGTTTTCTTAAGTAAAAAAATGGGGGAAAAAATGTGCAGTAGTGATGGTCATTATTTCCTCTACTGTTTTTTTTGTTTGTTTTTTTTTTTTTTGGCATTCCTGTTTCCCAGTCAGGACAGTATTGAAGTTCCCTGTGTTCCACTGCTCCTCAGTGTTGTAAGTCACAGTCATGATTTTCAAGCAGGCAGTGCTTCTTTGTTTCTTATACTCCTTTATTTGTGTTCACCCCAGAGTCAATTTGTAATTCATCCCCTGGCTGGCAGTATTTCTTGATTGACCTCCAGGTCTATAGGTCCTCTCTAGCTAGTGTTTAAATTTTGTTTTTTTCTGTTGCACTTAATACCAGTTTAAGGGAATGGGCTTCCCAGAGCTGGTTCTCTGATAGTTATTTTCGACTCTGATACCCAGGTTCCACAAAAACAATTTTCCCCTGCAGTCTCTTAGAGTGTTCCCAATTGGGTGATCCTATGTACTGGGCTTACTAATCAAAAGCAAGGATTTAAAGAGAAGAGGAGAGAAGAGAGGAGAAGAGAGGAGAAGAGAGAAGAAAAGAGAAGAGAAGAGAAGAGAAGAGAAGAGAAGAGAAGAGAAGAGGAGAGGAGAGGAGAGGAGAGGAGAGGAGAGGAGAGGAGAGGAGAGGAGAGGAGAGGAGAAGAGAGGAGAAGAGAGGAGAGGAGAGGAGAGGAGGGAAGAGAAGGGAAAGGAAGGGAAGGGAGGGGAAGGGGGAGGGGAAGGGGAAGAGGGAGGGGAAGGGGGAGGGGGAGGGGGAGGGGAAGGGGAAGGGGAAGGGGAAGGGGAAGGGGAAGGGGAAGGGGAAGGGGAAGGGGAAGGGAAAAGCCAGAGTAATTGTGCAAACTTTGGTGCTGTGCACAAGTCTGGGCAGTCTTTTTTCCCCCTGGTTCTAAACAGCTGCCACACTGTTAAAATATTTAGGTTATCCTTTTATGCCCTGTTCAGCTATGGGTTGCTTAGTAAAGTTCCCTTCTGTTAGTAGCCCTGGAGATCCCTTCCACATCCAAGGATCGCTCTAGACCCAGTGGCTGTGGATTTTTTTGGGCACAGACTAGCTCCCATTGTTTGCCTTTCTCTCTTCTGTCTGGATCACAGACTTCACCTTATCCTAGGTGTAATCTCTTCCGTTCTGTGAGTAGGTGCAGAGCTCTGCCAAATCCGAGTGTTCGAACTGCTTGGGTACGGGCGTTCCCGGGTTCATAACTATTCGCTGGGGGTGTTGTTGTAGATCCCCAGGATGTTTAGGCTGCAGATAATATCCACTCTTCCTTTCAAGATGGCACTGTCTCTGCATCAGAGCCAATTGCTCCAGGAGTAATTTTTCAGCAGCAGTGGAGGCTGCCTGACAACCCCAACAGTCCCTTGGAGTAGAGCTGTCCCTCAACTCACACACTCTCCTTTCCTCTGTCACTCATACGCTATTTTGCAGTCTGCCTTCCTGTCGGCAGCCATCTTCCACTCCACACTGTAATATTTTAAATGTATTATAATTTACTAGAGGCCTGGTGCAGGTGTCCCTCAGCCCAGCCTCTGGGACCATGTCTGACTGGCAGTTAAACATCCTCTTACAATCCAGGACTTCTGGCTTCCAACTGCTTGCCTGCCTCCAGCCTAATCACCTCTTAATCACTCTTTTCCCAGCCTGATCAATGCCTAATTGCTCCCCTGATAGCCTGATTGCACCCAATTGCCCTCCCCTGCCAGCCTGGTTGCCCCTAACTGTACTCTTCTGCCAGCATGGTCACCCCTAACTGCTTTCCCCTGCAGACCTGGTCTCCCCCAATTGCCCTCCCCTGCAGGCCTGGTCCCCTGCAACTTCCTTCCCCTATTGACCTAGTTTCCCCCAATTGCCATCGTCTACCAGACATCTTGTGAAGGCCATCTTTGACCACATGGGGAAGCCATCTTGTGCAAGGGCATGAGGGTCAATTTGTATATTACATCTTTGCTATATAGGATTTGTCAATTATCCTATCTAATAAAAGAGTAATATGAAAATTTCCATACCTTCACTACATCCACAAGCCATGCCCACAAGCAAATTAACCCAACCAAGATGGTGGTTAATTTGCATAACCATGCACAGAAGATGGTGTAGAAGGAAGCCAAGCACTGCAGAAGGGAGCAAAGCTGTGAATAAGTAAGCAAGCGGGGTGGGGGAGAAGGGAGGGAGCGAGGTAGTAGAGAAGGGAGCAAGGCAGTGGAGAAGGGAAGGACGTTTGCTCAGGCTGCAGGAAGCCCTATTCTTGCAGGAATCTTCCTGCAGCAGGTCTCTAGTACCTCAATAAAGCTCAATAAATAAATAAATAAACAAATAAAATAAAATAAAAAATCTTTGGCACTTATTCACAATCAATCAATATTGCTTATGTGGATAACACACAACACTTTAGAATCGTGGGGTATAGTTTAAAAACAACCATAAATGTGGCCCAGTGGCCACACATGTGATTGTTCACCCAACCACAAATAGCATTTTCTCAATAGACCTTTATTCTTTTTTTAAAATTATCTTTATTGTTCAGTTTATTAATTACATTGCTCCCTTTTTCCCCCCATATAGTTCCCCTCCACCTGGAACCCATCCCACACTCCACCATCACTCCCCTCCACTGTCCTCTCCTATAGTTGCATGATTTTTGTCCAGTCTCTTGCTGCAATTCCTACACCCCTTATCTCCCCAAGAATTATCAGACCATTCCCTCTCTATGTCCGTGATTCTGTTACATTCACCAGTTTATCCTGTTCATCAGCTTACTAATTCACTTGCTTTTTAGATTCATTTGTTGATAGATGTGTATTTGTTGTTCCTAATTTACACTATTATCTTTTTCTTCTTCCTCTTCTTAAAGAATATCTTTAAGCATTTCATATAATATTGGTTTGGCAGTGATGAACTCCTTTAGCTTTTTCTTATCTGCGAAGCACTTTATCTGACCTTCAACTCTGCATGATAGCTTTGCTGGATAGAGTAATCTTGGTTGTAGATTCTTGCTATTCATCACTTTGAATATTTCTTGCCACTCCCGTCTGGCCTGCATCATTTCTGTTGAGAAATCAGCTGACAATCATATGGGTGCTCCCTTATAGGTAACTAAATGTTTTTCTCTTGCTGCTTTTAATATTATCTCTTTGTCTTTTGCTCTTGGCATTTTAATTATGAAGTGCCTTGGTGTGGTCCTCTTAGGGGTCCTATATATTGGGGTTCAGTGTGCTTCTTGGACTCCTAAGTCTATTTCTTTCACCAGGTATGGGAAGTTTTCGGTCACTATTTCTTCAAATAGGGTTTCATTGTTTTGCTCTCTCTCTTTTTCTGGCAACCCTATAATTCGGAAGTTGGTATGCTTGAGGTTGCCCCAGAGGCCCCTTACACTATCTTCAATTTTTTGGATGCTTTTGGTTTCTTGCTTTTTCAGCTGAGTGGATTTTACCTCTTTGTATTTCAAATCTTTAACTTGGTTCTTGGGGTGCTCTAGAGTACTTTTAGGTCTTTGTATAATATTTTTTGTTTCAGTCAGTGTATGCTTAATTTCTGGTTGGTCCTTTTTCATATTCTTGAGAGTCTCCTTCATATCCTTGAGTGTCTCATTCATTTCCTTGTAGGACTCATTCATTTCCACATTGGTCTTGATCATTTCCTTGCAGGTCTTGTTCATATCCTTGAGGGTCTTGTTCATTTCCTTGCCGGTCTTGCTTATTTCCTTATACGTCTCGACCTTTTCTAGGAGTCTCTTGATAAGCCCTATAACCGTGGTTTTGAATTCCATGTCCAGTCGTTTTTTTTCATCCATTTATTTCACATCTGATTTCTTTCCATGTCTCTGCATGGTGGCTGCTTCCCTGAGTTGGTCAATTAGCTTTGTGTGGTAGACTTCCTACAAGGGACAGTGGGACAGCCTCCCCAGTTACCTGAGGTGGATATGGGTTGCACAGTCTTGCTGAAGTTAAGCTCAGGTTAATCGTTGTTAGCACTTGGAGGGGTTGACCTCCAGGCCAATTGTCTGTGAAGTTCAGCTGTGCTCAGGTTGGATGGGCGGAGTCTCTGGGCCAAGCAGACAGTCTTAGCTCCTCCCTATGCAGCCCCAGGGACTCTGTGCCAGGGGCAATGGCCGCCAGCACCTCTGAGAGAGAGCCGCTGCCGAGCTCCACTGGCTGCCGGAGAATTCAGACTCTCCCCAAATGAGTCTGCACACCCCAGATCTCACCCAAGGTCGTAAAAGAAAGCAGTCTGACGGTTTCCCAAATGAGAGAGCGAGTCGCGAGCACTCTCTACGCCGTCAGGGTCAGGCAGCTGCGCTGTTCCCAAACTCATGCAGATTTCACACAAGCTTGCCTTCTCCACAAGCCAGCAGACCCCTGCAGCACCCGAGTTTCAGTTTGCCCTACCACTGTCCAGTTTTTACCCCGTATGATAGTGGTTTCCCTGGACTTCACCCAGAGCTGGAGAATCAGTCCAGTGGGATGTCTTTGTCTCCCCATTCGAGAAAACTGGCCAGTTTTCAGCCGCCTGTCCTATCCGCTGGCACACACGCTCCTCCAAACCTCTCTCTGTGCGTATCTTCAACTATGTCCTCAGCCGCTCCTCTGACTCACTGTGTCTTATCTTCACTTTTATTTGTGGAATTTTCACTCAGCCAGCTTTCTGGTGATTCTGGAAGGTGTTTGTTCTTTTGTTAAGTTGTAGTTTTAAAATTGCTGTGTATGACAGCAAGATAGGTGTTTTACCTATGCCGCCATCTTGGTTCTCTGCTAGACCTTTATTCTTTTTAACTGATGTTGACTGAACATTTGAAAACAATAGGAATATTTTATCAACTCAAAATACTGTCTTTTTCAAAGAATTTTTTAGTACAGCTATCTTAAGTATTTCTTTTTCAAGCATCTGTGACTCTTCTACTAAGATGTTGTCATAAAAAATGTAAAAGCCTATGAAAAATTTAGTCACTTGGTTTAACTAAGGCCCTCAGCTGGAATAATGTCATCACGTCTTCACTTCACTTGTATGTATGGAATTGTCCTTCGAATATTTTTATTTTTATAAAACCATGTCAATTTCTATGGCCTAGAGCAAAGGATATTCTTACATGATATTATTCTACAATATTATTATAATTTTTGATATTTGACAATAGCATATCATACAATTATATCAAAGAAACTACAAACTAATTATTTGAATGTTTGGCAGCAATTTATAAAAAGGAAGTGAAAGGAGTTAATCCTTTTCAGAAGGAATTAAGGAACTGGGAAGGTACTTGAGCATTCTACATTGGCCCCTCTTGACCTTTTTGCCAAGAGGGACCCTCTTCCCACAATCCAAGTACACACAACTATTGCCTGAGCTTTCACTTCAGGCTGAGGTTGAAGCCTCTGGGTGGCTGGCACCATGAATCTGTCTCTCACCCAATGGTGTGAGTTGGGACATCTCTGGAGAAGAAACCTGAGTTCCCTGAGATATGTGATCAGAACCGGGACCCCGCCAGCAGGTGAGGGGATTTCCAGGTAGGTGTTGGGCATGGAGGCCACAGGGGCATAGACTACTGAGGAGACAGAACTGAACCTCATATCACCCTACTTGGCCCCCGAGAATGGCTGGTTAGCCAGAGATGGGTAAGATTCCTCAGGGAAGAAACAACCTAAGACAGGCAAAGTCACAGAGGGGCCAGCAGGAGAGAACTTGAAGGTCAACAGAAGAGGGGCATAGACCCTCACCTTTCAGGGGCCCAAACTCTCACCCCTTCTGAGGGAGATCTCCTATCCCCATGGCTGCTTTGCCTCCCATGCCAAGCTCAGATTGGGACCCAGGTTGGAGACAGAGACTTGGCTGACAACAGCTGCCATATATCTAAACCCAGTCTAGCACCAGGAATGCTCAGGGCCTACTCAAGAATGCAAATAATCCTTTCCACTAATATTTACAGGGTAAATTAAGATTATTGTTTGAGTATTAATTTTGACAGTAAAATAGTAATCAAGTTTTCAGATTAATTTAAATTGGCCAATTGAAATAAGGGAATGGCCAAGAAAATTTAAGCGTACAGGACAAAAAAAGCCATTCCTAAAATATTAACTAAAATTTCTATGAGTAGTTCATCTCATTTGTAAAATTGCCTAACATGCAAAGAACCTAAAGCAGTCATATTTTTGTGAAATTAAAATGTAAAGTTACTAAGACTGCAATATAAAATTTCCAAAAGCCTTCATTAATAAAAAAAAAAGTGGGGGAGGATAGTGGGGTAGTATCATGTAAGGAAAAATATTCTGCAAGTAAAATACATCTAGAAAATTCTTACTTTCGAAAATTTCCATTTGTAATGATAACAGCAGGACACCCATGAAAAAGACACATGGTGTCAAAATAAGCCAAAGGAAAATCATTTGGGCAAAAATTAAAATAATTCCATGTTTAATTTACAGAAAAGATTCCTTTATGAACTTTGGTCGAGAATATGTTTGTATATTTTCAGAAAACAACTCCAAGACCATATGGATTCCTGCAACAGAGGGGAACTGACAGGTCTATTTCAACCACGCAGACAGTCCAGAGATGGAAGACGCTTATGACACCTTGCCATGCTAGCAGTCAGCAGGTATGCGTCGCTGCAGGTTGCCCAGGACCAAACCAAAGAGTGTGGGACCTGCATTGCCACCATTTGTCCACCCTCCAGATATCATTGCTGACATGTACACATAAGGAACTATTTGACATTGAAACTGGGACTCAGAACTTTGGACATTGAAACTGAAACTCAAACATTTTTTTGTTCTTATATGTTTATCTCTAGTATGCAGATGCAATATTTTTAAAGAAAAAAAAATGGGGGGAAAGAATGGATACAGAGGCAAAAAAAGAAAGCATTGAAGAAACTCTCAGACTACAGTGGGAAGGCAGGGGAGAGTGGGGGGAGGAGGCTGTAAGAGATTGACCGAAGGACCTGTGTGCAGGCATGTAAGCATAACCAATGGACACAAAACACGGGGGAGGGGGAGGGGAACAGGTGAGGGCATGTGCTGGGGGGTGAGGGAGCCGGGGGAGAGGTCAATGGGGGAAAAAAGGAAACATATGTACTACTATTTGTAATATTTTAAACAATAAAAATATTTTTTAAATAAAAATAAATAAATAATTAAACTATGTCCTTTACTGCATATTCTACATAAAATAAAGTTCAGATGGGTCAAAAAAAAGTCAATTTCAAAGTATCTAGCTACTTTTCTTTTTAAGGAATTGCTCTTGATTTCCATACATTGTTTTCTTTTTTCTTTTTAGCCTGACTTCTTCTCTATACAACTAGCATTCCTAATCTCTTCTTCCCTTCCATGAAACAAAAACTGAATTGGAAAAATAACCCAAACTCCAAAATTGCATCATTCTATCTTTACAGTTTTATGTGATTATAGCATGCTAGAAATGTCATTATAATTGTAGCAATAAATTATTTCAACAGTCCGCACAAGTGATGCTATTTATAGATGATCAGAAACGCATGGAGAGAATGATTCCAGTTGCAGAAAACCTGCAGCTGGCAATGCTTGTCCTCAGGCTGCAACCACCTGGCATCAGGTGATTAGATATGTCCTGTGAAAACAACAAGTTCCTGGAATCTTCAATCGAACACAGAACATAAGAAACTGAGTAAGTAAAAGAGGACATTTAAATGATTACAGCTTGGCATTTTCTCCACATTCCTTATGTGTTAGGCACTATTTAAAAAATTGCAATCATTGTTTAACTCTCTTTCAAGATTTAAAACTGTTCTATTAGAGAGACCTCAGGTTCAGAAAAGGTGAATGTCAAGAGAGAAATATTTAGGTTAGGAAAAAAAGGAAACCCATATATCCCTTCTCTGTTATCCTTTTCAAAATGTTAAAGTTAGCAAATGGTTATTATGTGTCATGCTTACTTTCATGGTTTCATTTTGAGCAAGAAAATAGTTGGCTGGAACAACTTGTTTGTTATTAGTTCCCCTTTTTATTTTTAGTCTCTTTCATTTTATGGCTTTTATATACTTTTGCTTAACAAAGTTGTAAATTCAGGAATGAAATAAATTTCACAGTGGCTCTTTAACTTCTACTATTAACATGCATTTGAAGAAACGTCAAGTTATATCAGAGAGCTGGTTTGAGATGGAGTTTAGAGAAGAGGAAAAATCATCGTAATCAAAAGGAATTCCTCAATGAATCACAATTTACTACAAATTATGTGTGCTTTTGCATGTTGGTTAATGCAACTCTCGTGGTCAATGAGTAGAGCTGACAGTGTTGTCATTCTGAGCGTGATGGTGAGTATTTTCCAATCGCTGCCCCCAAATTTAACCATACTTCACTGGGACACTGCCCCGGGAAGTTAGAGTACCATTGCAGCTGAATGGCAACCTTATGTCTGACTTCTCTTAGTTAACAAAAAAGATGTCCCTAATTTTTCTAACTGCATTGTGTCATTAAATGCTCATCTACCATATTATATATTTAATCAATGACTGATTTTCCCCATCTGTATTTCTCTGTTGTGCATTATTGACTCGACTGTGAGGTAAATTTGCCATAGTTGGCTATCATTATGCTGTGGAAACATACATACAGGATGAAGCTTAATTCCAGGCACAAAGCTGAACTTTCATGACTATTGCATGTGGCCAGAAAGTGACCTGGGTACATACCTGTGTGCAAGTGATAAGTACAGAAATGTATTTCCAAGGCAGAGGACAAAGATTTCCAGAGCTAACTATTAGTTGCTTCTTCTGATCCATGTGAAGTATCAAACCAGGGAGGAAAAATAACAACAACAAAAACCCCCAAACCCAATAATATGTGTGCAGCAGGGGCTGCAGCCACAGCTCCATTTGGAATGAATAAACATGTGTTAATCATTAGAGTTTGAAACTGATCCCAGAGTATGTTGCATTATAGCTTTAGATTGGGAAAAATAAATCTTTGCACAGATAATAGCTATGAATGCTTAGATGGTGACAAGACCTCCTCTCATAGTATGAAGATCAGAATGGGGTAAGGGGTGTATGTCATGTGATGTCATGGGTCACATTTAAGGAGGAAGGAGATGAATTTTCTTCAGAAGCAGCAGGATGTTCTCTGGCATACAACCTACTGGCTGTGTGAGAGAGCTCCAGATGGATGCTGAGCATAGCAACACCGGGCTAGTTGGACAGCTACCTGACAGTGCTGGAAGAAGCCTGCAGAAAGGGTCCCTTCATTAAGCTAATAATACACCAGTTTATGCGATTAACTGAAGCCACAGGCTGGGATAATTTTACAAAAAAGGGGGAAAATTAGCTGCCATGGTAACCTGGACAAAGACAGATCTTCTGGATGTGACAAGATTCCAGTCTGAATTATAGGAACTCACCATAAGCCCAGAAAGCAAAGTGGATTTAATTAATTGGTTAAGTCTGCAGAACAGGGAGAATGGCTAGATTTATCCTTCATTCTCTTTCCAACAGCGTGTCACTGGTATGAGTGTTCCTAGAAAAGGAGCATTTTAGCTGAGTACAAGATTGCAAACACTGCTTCACACAGGAAATCCCCAAATTTAAATTCCCTTAAAACTTCAGATCCAAGTTAGCCTTGACTTCTTGAAGGATGCACAGAGATCAGTCTTCATTATAGACCATTCCTAAACGTGGCAGCTTCAGTGTCCCTCCCACAGCCACGGCTGCCAAGATCACTGTTCTCACATTTTAGGACTATTAGAATAACTTTAACACAGAAACCTTATTCATATTATTAATGAAAAACAATAAGTACATTGTATTGAGTATCAAATAAAGCAACTTTCAACAGAATAGGTTCCATGAATTCAGATTTTACTATCCAAAATAACATTTGTGTTAAGCCAGATATGTGGGAGGATATTAAGAGCACTGGAAATTTGTCTGAAGTGGGAGGATTTATTGGGCCATTGCACTTGTAGTTTGCTTTTCTCTAATCCTCATTTATATGTCTTAGCTGTTTTCTATAGTATTACCATTATACTATTAATTTTTATCACTACTATTATTAGTAATTACTTCTACTGTTACTATTTTATGTTCCTTTAAATTTTTTCTCCAATGATTTCCATTATACTCACCTTGGACTATTCTTAGTCACATTCATGACCCTCTTCACTGAATACTTCCTTTCTAGAGGGCCAGTGCATGAAATTAGTGCACAGGGGTCAGGGGATGTCCCTCAGCCCAGCCTGCACCCTCTCCAATCTGGGACCCCTCAAGAGATGTCCAATTGCCCACTTAGGCCTGATCTCAGTAGGATCAGTTCTAAATGGGTAGTCGGACATTATTCTCACAATTCAAGACTGCTGGCTCCCAACTGCTTGCCTGACTGCCTCCGTGATTGCCCCTAAGCTGCTTCTGACTTCCAGCATGATCACCCCCTAACCGCTACCCTGCCAGCCTAATTGATGTCTAACTGCTCCCCTGCCAGCCTGTTTGCCCCCAACTTCCCACCTCTTCCAGCCTGGTCACCCCTAACTACCCTCCCTGCAGGCTTGTTCGCCCCAACTGCACTCCCTTGCAGGCAAGGTCCCTCCCAGCTGCCCTCTCCTGCTGGCCTGATGGCCCACAACTGCCCTCCCTTGAAGGCCTGGAACCTCCAACTATCCTCCCTTGCTGGACATCTTGTAGTGGCCATCTTGTGTCCACATGGGGGCAGGATCTTTGACCACATGGGGGCAGCCCTCTTGTGTGTTGGAGTGATGGTCAATCTGCAAATTACTCTTTTATTAGCTAGGATAGAGGCCTGGTGCATGGATGGGGGCCAGCTGGTTTGCCCTGAAGTGTGTCCCAGATCAGGGTGGGGGTTCCCTTGGGGTGTGGGGTGGTCTGGGCGAGGGGCTTGTGGTGGTTTTCAGGCTGGCCACACACCCCAGCGACCCAAGCAGAGGCCCTGGTATCTGGGACTAATTTATGTTCTATAATTGAATCTTTGTAGCCTGGAGTGGAGCCAAGCCTTCTGCTCGCTCCATGGTGACAGGCATTTCTGTTTGGGTTTATTTAAATTCTATAATTGAAACTTGTTGCCTAGAGTGGAGGCCTAGGCGCTAGGGCTGCAGAAGCTTGGCTTCCTCCATCACCTGGGCAACCCTAGCCTCTGCTCTCTCCAGCTCCATGGCTGCTGCCATTTTTGTTGGGATATATATTCTACATTTGACACTTTGTAGCATTAAGTGGAGGCCTAGGCCAGCAAGGGCAGGCAGAAAGCTTGGCTTCCTCTGCTGCCCGAGAAAACCCAAGCCTCCCTCCTGCTCTCAGTGGCTGTGGCCATCTTGGTTGGGGTTTATTTGCTCCTGATTGGCTGGTGGACGTGGCTTGTAGTCATGGCTTGTGGATGTATTGGAGGTATGGCCAATTTGCATATTACTCTTTTATTAGATAGAATAGGCCCCTCAGCTATATATATATATATATATATATATATATATATATTTAATATTTATATTTATATATGCTTTAATATTTATATATATGCTTATATATATGTTAAATATATATATATACATATATACATATACTTCCCACAGTCTTCTCACATATCTAAAATTGAATTATTCTTTATTTTCTTAGCTTAATATCAGTGTTATCACCATTCTTCCAGGGACTTCCAAGCTTGGAAATTCAGAACTTGTTATCTTTAGGTCCCACATCCAATTAATCATCAAGCCCTGTTGGATCTTCCCTCAGATTTTCCCTCAAACCTACTCCCGTATTTTATATGTGGCAATAGCAAACAAACAATAGCTCTGTAACAGAGCGCAGTCTCTCTGGTCTGCATGCCTTGAAGTATGTGCTTTTTTTCATTAGGTAATTAGCAATAGAAACTCAAAATATTTCTCAATAAAGGGATATGGGTTGAAAAGATTTAGAGCAACTTCATAGGATTCCAGGGAGGAAGCAAAATCCAGGCCACAGACTCGAGCTGAGGACAGAAAAGGTCTCAAAACTGAAGCAGCATTTCTTTTTACCCAAGAGGTGCTTCATTCCCTTGCTTTGCTTAAAGATCAAACCTCTCTTTGTTTATTCATCAACACGCAAATGACCAAATGACCACCAGGCATCATGACCTACAAGTTACACTTTCTTTCACCACTTGTAGCCTCTTCATTCAAATTTCAAGGAGTAGCTTAACAAGACAACACATATGTTTGGTTGCTGGATCACTGGTAGGAGGCTGTTGAATCTGGTCTCAGGTGCCCATCCTTAGACAATCAGCACGCTCTGGGTGTGGGAAGGGTAAATACGGCTATTGTTCTGAGAGACTGAGTATTGCAGGTTTTTAGAAGGGACCAAGGGGAAGACAGACAATGAAACAATTCTTGTCAAAAGTGTTGTTTCCTAGAATACCCTTTCCCCTCCCATCCACTCAGAACACTCCTCCTACTTATTCTTTGAAACACAGAAAGGATCACTCTTTTGTTCCACATTTTGCTCATTTTGCTCGAGAGTCTTGAACATAAACAATTACAGCCTGATTTGTGCTGTTAATCTTTCTTTAGTTCTTATCTATAACTCCCCATAAGTCACTAAACTATAATTATTTATTTGCCATATTGGGTCCCTGATCTCTTAAGGATAAGTTTTGGATTTTATTCATCTCAGTATTCCCAACATTGAACACAATGTCTGGTAGTAAGTATCCAACGAATGTTATGTTTACTGAATTGCTTTTAATATGCTAATTGATTAGTTAATATTTATGAATGTTGCTCCCAAGTCTGCCTTTTAGAGAATTATATTAATGTAATTAAAAGGGAAGAAGTTCCAGTTATAATCAATGATTTAGAAGCATCCATGGAAATATGGATGAATCTTTAAAATACAGTCTTTAATGAAAAAAATAAGAAAGAGAAGATATATAATTTAGATGAATTAAAAATATGTGCATACAAAATAATACTCATTCTAAAGAATACATTAAAAAAAACACTGAACACACATCAAACACTGAAATATTTGACTGTGGAGAAAGCGTTATGGAAACAGGAGATAGGTATTTTGAAAAGGATAAAAATAAGTAAATAAAATTAAGAAAGAGGCCTTGTACAGATCAAAGGATGATAATGTGCCTTGATCTGAGGAGAATGGTTAACTGAACCATTTGATTTTACTTCAAAATAAAGATAAGAAATGGGGTGAGCTTTAACATTATAAAGGTTCGAGTTTCTATTTGTTGTTGGATTGATACTGAGAAAGTTACTTAAATGTCTTTGCACCTGTTTCCCTATTTATAAAATTGGAATATTATTATCAACTACATAAAATTAAATTAGAAAATGTATATATAACACATATCACATAGTAACTTAAGAAATATTCATCGAAATGGATTTTTACACATTATCCCTGCCTGCAGATTGTCAATGGGTTCCTCCAGTTTAAACTTGCCCACTACCAAATTTATCTTTCAAGACATTATGCTCCTGTCCAAACTTTTCTATTATTTCCTGCTTTCTATATAATTTATTTTCTAATTTATTTAAAACTTGGTGCATAGTGGTGGCAAGGGAGAGTTGTTAGATATGCTGTCTTAAATCTTAATCTCTGAGTTTTATAGAGTGTGGGAAGAGTTGGATGAGGGAGATGGAATGATAGGACAGGGAATTAAGGACTGTTCTTATACCAGAATTAGATCAGAGAGTAGGCTACTAGAACATCTATCCCTCTTCTATAATACTAGAGGCCCGGTGCCCAAAATTCGTGCACAAGGGGAGGGGGTGTCCTTCAGCCCATCTTGCACCCTCTGCAATCTGGGACCCCCTCAAGGGATGTCCAACTGCCCATTTATGCCCGATCCTGATAAGATCGGGCATAAATGAGTAGTCAGACATTCTTCTCACAATCCAGGACTGCTATCTCCAAACTGCTCACCTGCCTGCCTCCCTGATTGCCCCTAACCACTACCCTGCCAGCCTAATTGATGTCTAACTGCTCCCCTGCCAGCCTGTTTGTCCTCAACTTCCCTCCTCTGCTGGCCCGGTCACCCTTAACTGCCCTCCCCTGCAGGCTCAATCGCCCCCAACTGCACTCCCTTGCAGGCCAGGTCCCTCCCAACTGCCCTCCCCTGCTGTCCTGATGGCCCACAAATTCCCTCCCCTGCAGGCATGGAACCTCGCACTGTCCTCCCTTGCTGGCCATCTTGTGTCCCCATGGCGGCAGGATCTTTGACCACATGGGGGAAGCCCTCTTGTGTGTTGGAGTGATGGTCAATCTGCAAATTACTCTTTTATTAGATAGGATATAGGCCTGGTGCATGGGTGGGGGCCAGCTGGTTTGCCCTGAAGAGTGTCCTCGGTCAGGGTGGGGGTTCCCTTGGGGTGTGGGGTGGCCTGGGCGAGTGGGGCCTATAGTGGTTTGCAGGCTGGCCATACACACACACCCCTGCAACCCAAGCAGAGGCCCTGGTATCTGGGATTAATTTATGTTCTACAATTGAAACTTTGTAGCCTGGACCAGAGCCAAGCCTTCTGCTTGCTCCATGGTGACAGCCATTTCTGTTTGAAACTTTGTAGCCTAGAGTGGAGACCTAGGCTAGGGCTGCTGAAGTTTGGCTTCCTCCATCTCCCTGGCAACCCTAGCCTCTTCTCTCTCCCGCTCTGTGGCTGCCGCCATTTCTGTTGGGATTATCTATCTTCTATAATTGACACTTTGTAGCATTCAATGGATGCCTAGGCCAGCAACAGTAGGCAGAAAGCTTGGCTTCCTCCATTGCTCTCAGTGGCTGCATCCATCTTTGCATAATTTGCTCATGATTGGCTGGTGGGCATGGCTTGATTGGAGGTATGGTCAATTTACACATTACTCTTTTATTAGATAGGATAAGAAGTGTCCTCAGCTGTCATCATGTGATCCACTAGTCAATGCTTACCAACTCAAGACTATTCTTATCAACTTCCTGTCATAAACCTTTAGCTCCAGTCAAACTGATTTTGCTATCATCCCCCCTACAGGAGCTTTGATATTTCCAAGATGTATGACTTTACTAAAGATATTCCACACTGTGAATGTACTGTCTTTTTTCCTCCGTTTCAATGTTATCCATTCATCATGGGCCAATTGAAACTCAACTTCTATTAAAAACAAAACAATAAACAATTTCCCTAGATAACTTACATTTTTTAGTATTTTCTCCTTTTGAATCGCTCAAACTTATTTGGCATTATAAAACTACTTTCTCATAAGTTTAGGCCATCTATACAATGTGAAATACTCAGTATATGGACTTATATTTTTATGGTATCTGTGATTGTGCCTAGACAATGACTTGTACATAGTAAACTTTCAAAAATATTGTTTAATAAAGAAACTGCTTCAGTAGTTTGAAATAATGAATGATTTTTTTTTAATTTTGAGTTTCTCTCTCTGTCTTTTTTTAAATCCACAGAGCTTTGTGGGCTATTAATAAAATGAAAGTGTTTGGTTAGAAACTTTCTTCAATTGAAATCTTATGACCCAATCAGTAAAACAGAAAAAATGCATGATGGAAGTTGTGGAGGACTAGAATGCCCATCTTCTTGTCTTTTCTGCATTTACTGGTCTCTTAGAAGCTGACTTTGAAAACCTCAGGATGAAATCATCCCAAAGGCTCTCAGACATTTATAGTTGCAGTCTTCATGAATGTAGGAAACTGAACTTCTTGTTTCTTTCATACCACCTTTCTATCAGGCTGGCTTTCACCGTGTTACAGGCTGTTCAAAGAAGTAGAATCTTTTCAATGCTCTATGACAAGGAAGTAATATAGGTCAAAGTGTTTGTCAATAATAAATCTTTGCCATAAAGTAATAGTGATATTATTCATGTTTAGATGAATATTATTATTTTTTCTATTTTTACTACTACTTTGTAGCACTTTTTAGTGATAGTTACAATAGTTTTACTTAAAGATGAGGAAATAGGAGCTTAGAAAAGTAAGTACCTCAACTCAGCAAACCATAAATAGCAGAAAAATTATTCTAATTGGAGGATTTTCTTACTCAAAAATCCATGATATTTTAATCCTGTCTCAAGCTGAACTTGAAAGGCTACCTAAAAAAAACTGACTTTTGAAATATCTTTAAAATAAGACAACTGAGAATGCCCTCCATGACAGCCCTGACTAATATCTCAGAAGAGCTAGGAGTCAATCTGGTTTGATCTTGGGAATCATCCTGAGACACAGGCAGTGCTGGGAGCTGCAGGGTAAAAGCCTCTCGTGAGTTTGGACTGCTTGTGAAATGTCAGAGGGGTCCAAAAACCAAACAGTGGAATTCACCAATAGCCAAGTACAACTGCTTTTGGCATGAATAGACTCTATAGTCATTTTCTTGGTTTGTGTTCATTCTTTTCCACTCTTGGTGATAAACTGACACATTTCTATGTTTGGTTTCTAGGCACTCTCAAACTTATCCTAATAAACTTGGTCTGTGCTTTCCAAAGAGTTCAGACTAATATCTCTTATAGTATATATAAGACCCCATAACATTCACATGCTTATTCACTGACTTCAGTGTCAAACTTGTGTATCTGCTTTTTATTCTAAATTCATCAGTCATGACAGGGTGGTGGTAACTGATGCTACCTACATTCCTGAGACGAAGTGACTTGCCCAAGATCATTCAGTCAGTGACAAATTCAGTGTCCTGACCCCAAATCCACCTGTCTACCACCCTAATTTTGGATGAAGCATTAAAAACCGGCCTATGTATTGATGTATTGTCATCTGATCACATTACTGACACATGGGCTGTGTGAAAATATAGTGTTTTCCTCCTCAGGAAGCTATTCGATTCTCATATGATCAAACACTGAAAATGTCATTTCTTGTCCTCATAATCAATATGTATAGTGATATGAGGTGTGAAAGAAAGCAGACATTGACATATGTTGATTTGCCTCTTCGTTTCTTTTCTTTTGCAAGTTCTTTTTAAAATAATTAATCAGGCTCAATGAAGGAGCTTTCAGTTCTCTTTCTTTCTCTCTTTTCTTTCCATAGTTTCCTATGGGATCTCAGAGACATCTATTCAGAGAAGAGAATCTTATAGACATAGGGGCAAGGCTTTGGGGAAGATTTCACTGCCCTCTCCCAGGGACCATGTGGTTCAGTGACTTCACTTCCAGGAAGGCTGGCACAGAGAGCTCAGAATTTCTACTAACTAGTACAACACTGCTCCACTACAGCCAGAAAATCCGAATCTTCTATCTAAGGTTCCCTTCTTGATCTCAATCTTTCAAAGCAGGATGATTTTTCAATATAATTCACAACAGCCAGGTACATTTGATAAATTATTAATAAAAGCTAAATAACTAAGCTTCTGTTCAACAAAACTTCAACCTGATATTTTTGGATTATTTTTATTTAGAATTTTCAGTAATTACTCTGATAGTCTAAAATTAGTACAAAATATCTTTAAAATTCACAAAACTGTTAATCTTGCATTTCAATTTAGGAGGAGAAACAGGAAATAAAGAAATATAGTTATTACAGTTCTAAATCTCAAGAAATATTCAACTCTAGTTTAGGGGTGGTGATTATTTCATTCAAATTGGTGCAGGCAGTGAACATAAATTTTCAAATGTAGACAGAAGGTCTGTGAAGCATAAATTATAGTTGTTTTCTCAACTGATCTGTATAAAGGATTAGCATAAATCATAAAATCTTAATTCACTAAAACTCTATTCTTCTGAAAAATAAAAAACTAACTTGGATTAAAGAATACTATTCATTCACTTAAAGAATTTATACTGGGTGCCTTGGATATGTCAAGCATTGTAATTAGCAACATGGAAGACATGGAAATATATGTATATTAATCACAGTCTTTGACATGAATAGGTTTACAATCTAGAAGTTTGGTTGGAGTTATTTCAGGAAAAAGACAGAAAGACATAATTATTATACCAGAAACATCAGAAATCCAGTTTCTTTTTTAAAACATAATATATGTTGAATTTTCTTTGATCTTCTTTGGTGGTATATATTTTATTTCAAAGAGATATTTGCTCAGTGTTTAAGCACTAGTAAAGTCACAATGATAAATAATCTATAATCCCTGTCCTCAAGAAGTTTACAATGTTGTAATCATTTCATTTACTAAGTTTTAAATAAAAAAGGAGATATCTCTGTCCTCCCACAGCAAAAGATAAATAAGTCTAAATGGAGGAATTAGAGAGAAAAAGAACCAGGCAATATCTGGGTTGGATTGTGAAGAAAAAGAAAGATGTTAAAAAGATTGACATTTGTAGAGACAAGTTAAACATAGAAGAAAACAGAATACAGGGAACCAATTGTGATTTCTGGGCCAAGATTAACTGTGGCTTGGACAGATGAGCCAAACTGAGAAGAATCTGTGGAAATTATCTCTTTATCTGGACAAAACTAGATCCGGGTTTGTGCTCATTGTTGGGTTTTTATCAATAAGGAACTGGTACTGCTGTCTGACATTAATAATTGATAACTCCTGCCCCCAAAAAGAGGTTCAAAGATGGGAGATTTAATCTCAGACGCAAAAATTACAGGACACACAACTATTTTGCCTTCCCATCTCTGCAGCTCACCTTGAGCAGAGCTCAGCAGTGCTAGTCTCCCCTCTCATCATAGAAAGAGGAAAGCTAGGCCACTGAAAGAACCATGTCGTCACCATCAACAGTAACCCAACAACCAATTTAGACCTTTAAGGACTGTCATCTTGCACTGTCTTCCTATGCAAAATATAAACAAAATAAGCAAGTACATCAGAGATGAGATAAGTGAGAAATTGAAATCCTAAAATTGGACTTTAAGACTATATCCTAGTGTAACATGTAAACTTTAGCACTAAGTATTGTCTATCTATTCAAATTATAAAAATACAACGCAAGTAAATCTTTAAAACATGTAGATAAAAACTTTTTCCATGAGTTGGAAAATTTGAATAGAATCTATGACAAAACACACTCCTAAAAACCCATGAGGCACTTAGAAAAGAATCTCATAGAACCATAGAAACTCAGGGTATGATATTACCTTAGGACAGTGGTCGGCAAACTTTGGCTCGCGAGTCACATGCGGCTCTTTGGCCCCTTGAGTGTGGCTCTTCCAAAAAATACCACAGCCTGGGCAAGTCTATTTTGAAGAAGTGGCATTAGAAGAAGTTTAAGTTTAAAAAATTTGGCTCTCAAAAGAAATTTCAATCGTTGTACTGTTGATATTTGGCTCTGTTGACTAATGAGTTTGTCGACCACTGCCTTAGGATATAAAGCATTATAAAGCACTTCAAACCTGCCATATAGTAAATATGTAATAAACAACACTGTCATAGATTTCTGCCCTCAATGATTTCTGGGTGATAAGGAGAGAGGCCTGCTTCATTGAGGGGATTTCTCTATCATAAGCCTCCTCCATCCTTGGACGCAGCCCCTTTTACCTTGGCTCTTTGCTCTAAGACCCTTAGCTTCCTCTACTTCCCTGAAGACTGAACTTTGAATATCCATTAAATAAAAAATACCAGCTGGGCACTCGATAAAGACAGAGGCAAATAAAATCGATACAAAAACTTCTTCAGCAGACTGCATAGAAATTAGTTTAATTTATATCAAATATAAAGAAAGAATGATTTCAAGCTTCAAAAAGAAACCTAAAAAGCTAAAAATATGAAGAACAACTAAATTGTGTTGAAGGCTCATTAGGCTCTGCTCAAACCTTCCATTAATCTCAGTTCATTGCAGAAGAGTGAAATCACTTCAAACAAGCTATGGTCCCTAAGGCTATTTATTCAAAGCATCAACTCTTCCTCTGAACCCTACTGGTAGAGCCCACTGGCCTAATTTTATTTTGTCCATTGAATGTGATCCTCCATACACTAAAACAAAAAGGAATAAGAGTGAAAGTATTCAAATATCTTATTCAAAATTTCTATACCAGTTGACATCTATTACTAAATTAATCTCAACTGTAGGAAAATAAGAGTGTTTTATAAGCAGCTATCATCTTTATGTATTTCCTTTTCAAAATAATAGCATATTTTTATAATCTTTCTTTCAGATTAATCTTCTATGAACACAGAATAGATTCACACCACCTTTGGATTCTCAACCAGAATAGCAACAGGGGGAAAGAACGTTTTAAAGAAATCTTAATACAATGCAGAAGTGATCTAAGGAAACCCAAGATGTCACTATGACGTCATGAGATCTTTGCTCTAGGACACTTGGGAGCAGAGCATGAGGGTGGGGGCGGGGTGGGGGTGCAGGGAGACAAATAAGCCAGGGTTTTAATACAAAATCTGCTGCAATTTTCTGCATAATCTTTTAGAAAAGAAATTCATTTTCTCCTTATTCTCACCAGCATTTGTTGTTTGTTGATGGCAGCCATTCTGACAGGTGTGAGGTGATACATTATAGTTCTTTTAATTTGCCTCTTCTGATGATAATGACTTTAAGCATTTTTTCATATGTGTATTGGCCATTTGTATGTCCTATTTGGGGAGCTGTGTAATATTCTTTTTGTGGAGTTGTATGAGTTCTTTATATATTTTGGAAACTAGCCCTTTATCAGATTTATCATTGGCAAATTGGTCTGCCTTTGCACTTTGAGGATGGTTTGTTTGTTGTGCAGAAGCTCTTTAGTTTGATGTGGTCCCATTTATTTATTTTTTCTTTGTTTCTTTTGCTCTAGTTGTATCTGTGAAAATCCTGCTACATGAGATGTATAAAATTTCACTGCCTATGTTTTCTTCTAAGATTTTTATGATTTAACTAGAGGCCCAGTGCATGAAATTTGTGCATGGGGGGGTCCCTCAACCTATCCTGCACCCTCTCCACTCCAGGTCCCCTCAGGGAACGTCTGACTGCCAGTACAAGCCCTATCCCTGTGCATCTCCCTTGCAATTTTGGACCGGTGGCTCCTGTCCGCTCGCCTGCTTGCCTGATCACCCCTAACCTGCTTCTGCCTTGGCCCCAGCCACTGTGGCTTCGTCCAGAAGGACATCGGAGGATGTCCAGTCTAATTAGCATATTACCCTTTTATTGGTATAAATGGCTTCAAGTAAGTATTTTATCCATTTTGAGTTTATTCTTGTTTATGGTCTAGTTTTATCTTATTTATTTTTTGCATGTAGCTGTCTAATTTTCCCAACACCATTTATTGAAGAGACTGTCTTGACTCCATTGCATGTTCCTACTTTCTTTGTCACATATTAATTGACCTTAATGGCTTGAGTCGATTTCTGGATTATCTATTCTGTTCCATTGTTCTATATGCTTGTGCTTGTGCCAATACTAGGCTGTTTTGAGTATAGTGCTTTGTAGTATAACTTGATATCTGATATTGGGATCCCTATAACTTTGTTCTTTCTCAAGATTTCTGAGGCTATTCAGGGTCCTTTTAAGTTCCATATAAATTTTTGGGTTATTTGTTCTAGATCTGTGAAACATAGGTATCCCCCCAAAATGAATACAAATGTGCATACATTTTCTTGGGACACCAATGTTGTTGGTATTTTAATTTTTAAAATATATTTTTATTGATTTTTAGAAAGAGAGAAAGGGAAGGAGATAGAGAGATAAAAACATCAATGAAAGATGAACATCATCAATTGGCTGCTTCCTGCACGCACCCCTAGTGGGGATAGAGCCCACAATCTGGGCATGTGACCTGACCAGGAATTAAAACAGTAACCTCTTGGTTCCTGGGTCGATGCTCAACCACTGAGCCACACTGGTTGGGCATATCACTGATATTTTAATAGGAATTGTGTTGGATCTATAGATTGCTTTGGATAGTATAGACATTTTAATAATATTAATTCTTCCAATCCATGAGCTGGTGAGGATGTGAGGAAAAGGGAACCCTTGTATAAGTGCTAGTAGGCATGCAGACTATAGAAAACAGTATGAAGTTTCCACACACACACAAAAATCAACCTGTCATTTGACCCAATGATTCCACTTCGAAGAATGCACTGAGTGTTCAGATTATTATGATCTCTGAATGCATAATAATCTGGCCACTCAGTGTATATCCTATATAATAAAAGGCTAATATGCAAATTGTCCTCTCCACCAGGAGTTTGACCAGCAGGCAAACTGGCCAACCACCCATGTCCCTTCCCCTGGCCAGGATGGCCGGACCCCACCCATGTACAAATTCATGCATAAGGCCACATCTAATATATATATATATACATATATATATATATATATCCTATTTAATAAAAGAGTAATATGCAAATTGACCACACCTCCACTACACCCACAAGTCACAACCATAAGCCACACCCACCAGCAAATCAGGAGCAAATATGCAAATATGCAAATAAATGCCAACCAAGATGGATGCAGCCACTGAGAGCAGGAGGGAGGCTTGGGTTTACCCCACAATGGAGGAAGCCAAGTTTTCTGCCTGCCGTTGTCAGCCTAGGCCTCCACTCAATGCTACAAAGTTTCAATTATAGAAATGGCTGCAGCCATGGAGCTGGGAGGCTAAGGTTGACCCTGACAATGGAGGAAGCCAAGCTTTCCACCTTCCCTGGCTGGCCTAGGCCTAGGCCTCCATTCCAGGCTACAAAGTTTTATTCCCAACAGAAATGGCTGTCACCACAGAGCAAGCAGAAGGCTTGGCTCTGCTCCAGGCTACAAAGCTTCGATTTTAGAAGATAAGTAAACCCCAGATATCAGGGCTTCTGCTTGGGTTGCTGGGGGGGAAGGGGGGACATGGACAGTCTCCAAAGCACCACAAGCCTTTCACCCCACCCCCCAAGGGAATGCCCACCCTGATTTGGGACAGCCTTCAGGGAAAACCAGGTGGTCCCCACCCACGCACCAGGCCTCTATCCTATCTAATAAAAGAGTAATATGCAGATTGACCATCACTCCAACACACAAGACTGCTGCCTCCATGTAGTCAAAGGTCCTGCCAACATGTGGACACAATATGGCCACCACAAGATGGCCAGCAGGGGAGGGCCGTTGGAAGGGACCGGGCCTGTAAGGAATGGCAGTTGGGGGCAATCAAGCCTGCAGGGGAGGGAAGTTAGGGGTGACCAGTCTAAGAGAGGAGGTAAGTTGGGTAACCTGGCCTGCAGGGAAGAGCAGTTGGGGGGAGGGGGGACACAGGCCTGTAGGGGAGGGTAGTTAGGAGTGACCAGGCCTGTAGGGGAGGGCAGTTGGGAGGTGCCAGGCCCACAGAGCAGGGCAGTTGAGAGGGATCAGGTTTGCAAGGGAAGGCAGTTGGGAGTGATCAAGCCTGCAGGGGAAGGCAGTTAATGGTAACCAGGCCAGCAGAGGAGGGAAGTTGGGGGCAAACAGGCTGCCAGGGCAGCAGTTAGACATCAATCATACTGGCAAGGGAGTGGTTAGGGGGTGATCAGTCTGGCAGGCAAAAGCAGCAGGGGCAATCAGGAAGGCAGGAAAGTGAGCAGTTGGGATCCAGTAGTCCTGGATTATGAGAGGTATGTCCAATTGCTCCTGTGTAGGCCTGATTCCCTCGAAGGGCCCCCCTGTGCAAGAATTTCGTGATCCTTCAGCCAAGTCTGCAACCTCTCTAATCTGGGATCCCTCAAGGGACGTCCTACTGCCCATTTAGGCCTGATTCCACCTGTTTGCCCTGAAGGGATCAGGGTGGTGGTTCCCTTGGGGCATGGGGGAAGCCTGTGCGAGGGCCCATGGTGGTTTGCAGGGCAGCCACACAGCCCATTGACCCAAGCAGAGGCCCTGGTATCTGGGATTAATTTATGTTCTACAATTGAAACTTTTTAGCCTGGAGTGGAGCCAAGCCTTCTGCTCACTCTGTGGTGACAGCCATTTCTGTTTGAGTTTATTTACCTTCTATAATTGAAACTTTGTAGCATAGAGTAGAGGCCTAGGCTGGCCAAAGCTGCAGAAGCTTGGTTTCCTCCATCATCAGGGCAACCTTAACCTCTGCTCTCTCCAGCTCCATGGCTGCCACCATTTCTATTGGGATTTATGTATCTTCTATAATTGAAACTTTGTAGCATTGAGTGGAGGCCTAGGCCGGCAAGAGCAGGTGGAAAACTTGTTTCCTCCATTTCCGGGAAAACCCAAGCCTTTCTCCTGTTCTCATTGTTTGCAGCCATCTTGGTGGGGGTTTATTTGCATGTTTGCTCCTGATTGGATGGTGGGCATGGCTGGTGGGCATGGCTTGTGGGTGTAGTGGAGTTATGGTCAATTTGCATATTACTCTTTTATTAAATAGGATACACACACACACACACACACACACACACACACACACACACACACTAAGTGGCCAGATTATTATGTGTTCAGAGATCATAATAATCTGGCCACTTAGTGTATATCTTAAGAATTTCAAAACATAAATCATAAAGAATGTATGCATCAGTTACATTCATAGCAGCACTATTTACAAGATCTGGAAACAGCTCAAGTGCCCATCAGTAGATAAATGGTAAAAAAAAAAAAAACACAAAAAAACTTGTGGTATATCTAATACTATGCAGCTATAAAAAAGAAGTATA
The DNA here is from genome assembly GCA_027563665.1 of Antrozous pallidus. Classification (NCBI taxonomy): domain Eukaryota; kingdom Metazoa; phylum Chordata; class Mammalia; order Chiroptera; family Vespertilionidae; genus Antrozous; species Antrozous pallidus. The sequence continues at coordinate 8,269,210 of CM050515.1, forward strand.
TCTTACCCTTTGAGGCAGCATGAAGAAACCTGAAGAGTATAATGCTAAGCAAAATGAGCTATTCAAAGAAAGGTAAGTAACACATGATCTCACTTATATGTCGAATATGATGATCAAAATGGGACCAGAGGCATAGAAGCATGGCACAGACTGAGGAATATCAAAGGGAAGGGGGCAAACAGTGAAGACAGAGATTAACCACATAACTTATATACATATATGCATAATCTATAGACACAGATAATAGTATAGTGAAGGTTTGGGATGGGTGGGAAACAGGTGGAGTGGGCAATGAGGGAATAAATGGGGGACATCTATAATATCCTCAGCAAAGAAGATAACTAAAAAATAAAATAATATAAATTAATAATTAAAATTTTAAATCAATTAATTAATTAAAATAAATTCCTTAATTTTTTCCTAATCTATAAATTGATAGGGTTATATTACCTGTCTCTAAATTCAGCTTTAGGATTTTATGAGCCTGAATATGGTTGACTTCTTTTTCTACATATCTTGCCTGATCTAGCGTTCTACCCCAATCCAACTAATGTTATCTGCCACTCACACCAATGGTCATATTAATAATCTGGAGGACATCTTCTATGACTTTCTTTCTCTACAACCCACATTCAATCCACCTGAAGTGCCCTGAGCCCTGAATTCTAAACATATGATGAGTTTGATCCTTCTCACTCTTATAATTGTACTAGAGGCCCAGTGCACAAAATTCTGTACTCAGGGGTTCCCTCAGCCCAACCTGCTCCCTCTCACAGTCCAGAAGCCCTTGGGGGATGTCCAACTGATGGCTTAGACCCTTCCAGAACATAACCATTCACAGGTTCTCTTTTAATCTTGGAATATGTTGTGAAATCTACCATGATCTGCAAAGGCCTATGTGGTACAGTCCTGGCTATCTCATCAATCATGACCACACTCTACCTTTGCTATGCCCTCCAGACACACTAAGCAATTTTTTGTTTCCACTCAAGGTCTTTGCACATGCTGCTCCTCTGCTTGGAGCACTCTCTGCACACCGCATAGTCCCCTACCCTACTGCACAGGTCTCTTTTCCAATGTAACCTCCCCCAAAAGACTTGCCCTGATTTCTTTTCTGAAATAAATGCCCTGGCACTCTCTAGCAATCCTCTCCCACGTGCTTTATTATTTTTTTTACCTCTTATTACCAATATGTTAGATTGTTTTTAAAATGGTGCCCAATGAATTACAGCTCTTTGTACCTATACCCATATATTGTTCCCTCACATGTCGGCTCTGAGTCCATGAGACATGTGCAGATATGATGTATGGAATAAACACTTGCTCTTTGTGCATGTTCCCATAACAACGTAAGACCTTCTGTAGTCAAAATACCCCATGATTAAAGGGGACCAGCCAGCCCATCTCTACCCACTGACTTTCTGAGTCAAAGCAGCCAGACCAGTGAGCTCAAGTGAGGCCAGCAGGAGAACTAGCAGCTCACCCACATAATTGCGGGAAATAATAAACCATTGTTGTTTGAAGCCCTTAATTTGGGGATGTGCTTTTTATTTATACTAGAGGCCTAGTACACAAAATTCATGCATGAGGGGTTCGGGCCTAAATGGGCAGTTGTATATCCCTCTCACAATCCAGGACTGCTGACTCCTACCCACTCACCTTTCTGCCTGCCTGATTGTCCCCTAACCACTCCTCTCCCAGCTTGATTGATGCCTAACTACTCCTCTGCCAGTCCAATTGCCCCTAACTGCCCTTCCTTGCCAGCCTGGTTGCTCCTAACTACCTTTCCCTGTAGGCCTGGTTACTGCAACTGTTCTCCCCTGCAGCCCTGGTTGCCCCCAACTGCCCTTCCCTGCAGACCTGGCTCCCCCCAACTACCCTCCCCTGCCAGCCATCTTGTGGCAGCCATCTTTGACCACATGGGGGTGGCAGTCTTGTGTGTTGAAGTGCCGATCAATTTGCATATTACCTCTTTATTATATAGGATTTTTATTGATTGCAGAGAGTAAAGAAGAGGGAGAGAGAGAGGGAAATATCATTGATAAGATTCACTGATTGCTTCCTACACACTCCCTACTGGGAATCAAGCTCATAACCCAGACATGTGTACTGACCGGGGATCAAACCATGACCTCCTGGTTCATAGGTTAATATTCAACCACTAAACCACATTGGCGAGGCTGTGGTGTTTTTGTTTTTGTTTGTTTGGTTGTTTGTTTGTTTTATATTCCAGCATATAACCAGTAAAGCTCTTATGACCTATTATTTTCCCTATTTTATCTTCCCATTGGACTGTACAATCCATGGGAACTTGTTTTTTTTCACTGCTGTGATCCCACTTTTTAGAGCAATGTGTTGAGTATATACTCAATGGCATGGAGTATATTCTAAGGAAATATTTTTCAAATGAATGAATATATGTAGGAATGAACACCCTCATCGTTCACAGACAAATACGCTGCTTAGCCCAAGCAAACATTCTCTGGACCATTGTGTGTTTTTAAATACTGTCATAAAAAAGGCATAAAGGTGACATTTCAGTTTTTCACTCATAATTTACCCTGTTTTGAAAATGGATTTTTTTCTTCTTGGAATCATGTGGAACTTGGTATTCAACTATCCCAATTTCATTCCTGACTCTTGCATTATACTCTTCTGCCTTAGTGCTTCCTGCAGTGTGTTTATAACTTCAAAATATTTGACTATAAATATCTGGTTAACACACACTACAACAAACTCTGCTAAAAAACCCCATATGCCCTTTAATAAGTGATGGAGTGAGCTATGGTGGAGAAATGCCAGTGAGGAAATGAAAGGAGTCTAAGCATGTGAGCTGGGCCAGAATGAGTGTTGGGCCATCAGAAATGTCTTTCAGAGGTTCAGTTCATTCACACAGTTGATGCCTATTGCCAAAACCAGCACTGTGCCCATTCTTTCTTAGCCTTAAACTAGGGTCCCCTCAATCTCGTGCTGTGTGAGCTGCATTGTTGATTTCTAAACATAATCATCTCTGAGTTTTTAGACCTATGTTCAAAAGGAAAACACACATTAAGTGACAGTTATTTTCTATAGGACATAATGATAATTATAAGCCTGCTGATTCTCCTGTCTCCTTCAGGCTTTAGCAGCTCCAGCCCTGATGAGGGAGGAAGGCTGTGTCCATGTGAGAGCTCAGTCAGGTGAGTGATGTGGGAGGAATGAACACTGAGAAGTCACACTCACTCACCAAATTGTCTCCTGCCCAGTGAGAGACTATGACTGGGATAACCCACCAGAAAAACACCATGAAAGAAGAGAAATGGTGGACTAATAGGCAGACCTTATCCCAGACTCAGACTGCAAATAGAACTAAATTAGAGAACATTCACCTGGAATTACCAACAGAGGGCCAGTTGAGGAGGTAATTTATAGCAAGGAAGAACAGAAAACGCCTGGAGACAGGTAGGAAGGGTGAGGTCACAAGAGGAAGGAAGCTGAGAGAGAGGAGGGAACACTGCATAACCAGAAGGATATATTTCCTCAAAAAATAGAAGCTCAGAGCCCAGGCTGGCTCCACAGCACCTAACATCAGAGCCACAATCCAAGATATGACCCTCAGCACAACCAGCAGCACACATAACATCCAACAAGCTGCAGAAGGTGGCAGGGCTGTTGATAGTAGCCAAGTCTAGAGCCAGCAGACCAAAACCAGTAGGAGACAGAACTGCAGTTTTGTTGCTTCCTCCCTCCCCAAACCCAAATTTCATTTGCAACTACTCACCCAAGGCTTTGGTATGGTAAGGGTGGCATGGACTGAGGTGCCTAAGGAGAAGTGAGAGTGGGAAAGCAGGGCAAGAAGATGTGAAAAAAAAACATTAGCCAGGAGTCCTGCATTGGGTCGTTCATACACTTTCAAACCAAAACAGCCATCTTTCCTGAAAGGAGCTAGCTGTTCCAAACACCCAGAGGGGAGATAAAACAAACAAACAAACAAACAAAAAACCCACAGTAGGTAATACAGCCTGCCACACCCTGTTTTTGAGCTTTATAGCGGAAACAAAGTCAGAATCCAAGCTTATGGGTCTGAACAGTCTCAAGGAGCCCTCAGTGACTGATTGGAGAGGGACCATCCACCTATTCTAGGAACCAGACTGATAAAAAAATCCATGGTCCCAGGTGACCCCACTGGTCTCCACACAAGGATTTCTGTCCAACCAAGGGCAGAATAATATTTTGGGCTATTCATAGAGAAGTAGCTTTGGGACAAAAACAAAACAAAACAAAAAAAAACCACCCATGATAGCCCTGAAAGCTAAAGAGTAACTCCCCCACCTAAATCCCTGTTAGAAACAGACTTTAGAATGATTCAGATTGACAGCTGGCTGGCAGGCAAAGGCAGGCAGAGGGGGAACCCCAAGAATCAGGGAAAATGTGCTGAACCAGTTCTGAGCACCATGTGATTAACAAACCTACTCTAAAGGGCAGATAAGCCCTTCCTTCAGACAAGGGCTGTGGATACAGACAGAAGCAATGAGTCCGTGGATTTTTAAAATAAATCTTTATTATTCGGATTATTACATATGTTTCTCTTTTTCCCCCCATAGCTCTCCTCCACTCCACCCCATGCCCTACCCCCCGCCACTGTCTTTATCCATAGGAGTAAGATTTTTGTCCAATCTCTTCCCGCACCCCTCACACCCCATTTTCCCTGAGAATTATCAGTCACTTCCTTTCTATGACCCTGATTCTATTATATTCATAAGTTTATTCTGTTCATCAGATTTGTTATTCACTTGATTTTTACATTCACTTGTTGATAGGTATGAATATGTTGTAATTCTGTTGTTCATGATTTTTATCTTTACCTTTTTCTTCTCCCTTTTCTTAAAGAATACCCTTCAGAATTTCATATAATCCTGGTTTGGTGGTGCTGAACTCCTTTAACATTTTCTTGTCTGTGAAGATCTTTTCTGACCTTCAATCCTAAATGATAGCTATGCTGGGTAGAGTAATGTTGGTTGTAGGTTCTTGCTATTCAGAATTTTGAATATTTCTTGCCACTCCCCTCTGGCCTGCATCGTTTCTGTTAAGAAATCAGCTGACAGTCATATGAGTACTCCCTTGTAGGTAACTAACTGTTTTTCTCTTGCTGCTTTCAATATTCTCTCTTTGTCTTTTGCCCTTGGCATTTTTATTATGATGTGTCTTGGTGTAGTCCCCTTTGGATTCCTCTTGTTTTGGGTTCTCTGTTCTTTCTGGAATTGTAACTCTATTTCTTTCACCAAATAAGAAACGTTTTCTGTCACTATTTCTTTTAATAGGTTTTCAATATTTTGCTGTCTCTCTTCTTCTGACACCCCAATAATTGGGATGTTGGTACACTTAAAGTTGTCCCAAAGACTCCTTACACTATCTTCATATTTTTTTTTACTCTTTTTTCTTTTAGTTTTTCTGATTGGGTTTTTTTTTGTTTGTTTGTTTCCTCTTATTTCAAATATTTGGTTTGATTCTTGGGGTCCTTTGATCTACTGTTGAATTTCTGTATATTCTTTATTCAGGCAGTGTATGGTATGCTTAATTTCTGACTGCTCCTTTTTTTTTTTTTTGCATTCTCATTAAGATCTTTATAGGTCTCACTAAGTTCCTCAGAGGTTTTTAGCAGATTCTCAAGTAACCTTATAAATGTGGTTTTGAACTCTATGTCCAGTAGTTTGCTTTCCTCCATTTCTTTCATTCATGTTTATTTGTCTCCACATTCTGCCTATTTCCCTGTGTTCATGAAGTGGCTTTGTGCAGTAGGTGACCTTTATGGGCCTAGTAGTTCAGCCTCCCCAATCACCTAAGGGGGATACTTTTGATACACCCCTTTGTAGGCTGAGTGCACAGTCTTGTTGTAGTTAAGCCTTGATTTCTGTTGGTGTCACTGGGAGGAATTTACCGCCAGGCCAATTGTCTGTGAGGATCTGCTGTGTCTATAATGGAAGAACTGATGGGCTGGATACCCTAATGGGGCAGGACTTGTTTCAGTGGGGATTTGGTGCTCACTGGGTCTGTCTCTTGAATATATCACTTATGGATGTGAGGAGTTGAAATATGGTGTCATCTCACACTGACCACTAGGTACACTAGCTTCTGGATCTCTGATGGTGTGCAGGTCAGCTACTGTCTCAGGCCATCCAGCTGGAGCTACACTGAGGTCTGAAGATTTTTCCTCTTTGCTTGGGGTTTGGAAGATTTGGAGCTGTCTGACCAGAGATGCAGTTTGTTAGATTAAGCTGAGAAAGGGTAAGCCATTCATATGCAAAAGCCACTGGGCAGAGCTTGGGTGGGTTTGTCAATTGCGTGGAGTGGGGCTCTCAGGAATCACTAGGCTATGGCAGCAATGGTTCCAGTCAGCCATCTCTGAATCTCTGCATTTCCAAGTCCCCAAGTCCCATGCCCCAGCTCAGTAAACAATGATTCCTATGCACCACCCTCACTTTCTGACCCAAAGGCAGACAGTCCAGCTTCTCCCGTAGGGTTCTGGGTCCCCAGAGTCTCACCGGAACCTAGATTTTAGAGTAATGGGGCTGTGTCTCCCTTAAGGTTGAAAGAAACAGCATGCCGAATTGCCAACCACCAATCCGATTTGCGCTCCTGTGTACCTCAGCTTTTCTGTGCTTGTGCGCGTCTCAGTGCTCTTTTCTCTTTCCTTTTAGTTGTAGAACTTCTACTCAGCCAGCTTTCCCACGGTTCTGGTTTTAGTTGTGGTTTGGGTGTGGCTGTGAGAGGCACCATGTACTGGTGTATATCTTATGCTGCCATCTTTATTTCTCATCAGTGGATTTTTTGAAGTTTCAAACAGGGTGCTAAAAGTCAATAGTGCCTGAAAGCGAATAGCACCTAAGTACATAATAGAAAGCCCAGAACTGGCATACGGAACAAAAGAATAGGGTCCTAAGCCAGGTCCCTTGAGGCATTAAAATTTGTCTGAAAAGGAAGACACTTCACCTTTTTGTTTTCCACCTTTTTCTTCATCTCTTATCTTTTTCCCTCCTCTTTTTCTTCTCCTTTCTCCATTTTAGTTTTTCTCTTTCCTTTATTTTTTACCTTATTAAATTTATCTTCTTTATCTGTCTGCTTTATTGATACGTTATATTCTAATTTCTGTTATATCTAATTTCCTCTCAATGGCTCCTACTCAATTTCCTTTCCACTTTTTCCTACTCATTTTTCTCTCTTTTTTCTTCTCCAAATTTCTTATCATTTCACTTCCTTAATTTAGGTCTACCTGCTTTTTCCTCTGTTCTCATTTTCAAATTTTTTTCCTTCTCATTTCATTTTTTCTTCCTTTATTGTAAACTGTTTTCCTATCTCTTTTTCTCTAATTTTTATTCTTATTTTCTATATTTAAACTCTGCATTTACAGCTTCTGCCACCCCATTTTCTTGGTGTTTTTTATTTGTGCTTTTTTTATCTTTATTGTTCAGTTTATTAATTACATTGTTTCCCCTTTTTATCCCCCTATAGATCCCCTCCACCTTGTACCTATCCCACCGTCAACCCTCACCTCCCCCTCCCCACTGTCCTCTCCCATTGTTGCTAGATTTTTGTCCAGTCTCTTGCTGAACTTCCCACAACCCTTTTCTCCCCAAGAATTGTCAGTCCATTCCCTCTCTATGTCCATGTCTCTGTTATATTCACCAGTCTATCCTGTTCAACAGCCTATCAATTCACTTGATTTTTATGTTCATTTGTTGATAGATGTGTATTTGTTGTTCATAATTTTCATCTTTACCTTTTTCTTCTTCCTCTTATTAAAGAATATCTTTCAGCATTTCATATAATGTTGGTTTGGTGGTGATGAACTCCTTTAGCTTTTTCTTATCTGCGAAGCACTTCATCTGACCTTCAATTCTGAATGATATCTTTGCTGGATAGAGTAATCTTGGTTGTAGATTCTTGCTGTTCATCACTTTGAATATTTCTTGCCACTCCCGTCTGTCCTGCATCTTTTCTGTTGAGAAATCCGCTGACAGTAGTATGGGTGCTCCCTTATAGGTAACCAACTGTTTCTCTCTTGCTGCTTTTAATATTCTCTCTTTGTCTTTTGCTCTTGGCATTTTAATTATGATGTGCCTCAGTGTGGTCCTCTTAGGGTTCCTATATATTGGGGTTCGGTGCACTTCTTGGACTCCTAAGTCAATTTCTTTCACCAGGTGTGGGAAGTTTTCAGTCACTATTTCTTCAAATAGGTTTTCATTGTCTTGGCCTCTTGCTTTTTCTGGCACCCCTATAATTTGGATGTTGGTATGCTTGAGGTTGTCCCAGAGGCCCCTTACACTATCTTCAATTTTTTGGATTCTTTTGGTCTCTTGCTTTTTCAGCTGAGTGGATTTTCCCTCTTTGTATTTCAAATCTTTAACTTGGTTCTTGGGGTGCTCCAGGGCACTTTTAGGTCTTTGTATAATATTTTTTGTTTCAGTCAGTGTATGCTTAATTTCTGGTTGGTCCTTTCTCATATCCTTGAGAGTCTGCTTTATATCCTTGAGGGTTTCTTTCATTTCCTTGTAGGACTCATTCATTTCCACGTTGGTCTTGATCATTTCCACGTTGGCCTTGATCATTTCTTTGCAGCTCTCGTTTATATCCTTGAGGGTCTTGTTCATTTTCTTGTAGGACTCATTCATTTCCTTTGTGGTCTTGCTTATTTCCTTATAGGCCTTGATCTTTTGTTGGAGCCTCTTAAAAAACCCTATAACCGTGGTTCTGAATTCCATGTCCAGTCGTTTTTTTCCTCCATTTCTTTCACATCTGATTTCTTTCCATGTTGCTGCATGGTGGCTGCTTCCCTGAGTTGGTCAATTAGCTTTGTGTGGTATACTTCCTACTAGGGATAGTGGCTCAGCCTCCCCGGTTACCTGAGGTGGATATGGGCTGCACAGTCTTGCTGAAGTTAAGCTCAGTTAATCGTTGTTAGCACTTGGAGGGTTGACCTCCAGGCCAATTGTCTGTGAAGCTCAGCTGTGCTCAGGTTGGGTGGGCGGAGTCTCCGGGCCAAGCAGACAGCGTTAGCTCCTCCCTATGCGGCCCCAGGGACTCTGTGCCGGGGGCAATGGCCGCCAGCACCTCTGAGAGAATGCCGCTGCGGAGCTCCACCAGCTGCCGGTTGCCGGGGAATTCAGACTTTCTCAAAATGAGTCTGCATGGGCAATGTCTCACCCAGGGTCGTAAAACAAAGCAGTCTGATGGTTTTCCGAATGAGAGACAAGTCGCGGTGCGCTCTCTGCGCCGTCACGCAGCCGAGCTGTTCACACAGGCTGCCTTCTCCACAAGCCGGGAGACCCGGCAGCACCCGAGCTTCGGCGTGCCCTCCCACTGTCCAGTTTTCACCCCGTGTGATAGTGGGTTCTCTGGACTTCGCCCAGAGCTGGAGAATCAGTCCAGTGGGGCGCCTTTGTCTCCCTGTTCGAGAAAACTGGCCGGTTTTCAGCCGCCCGCCCTCTCCGCGGCACACACTCCAAACCTCTCTCTGCGTGCGAATCTTTCAATGCTGTTCGCCGCTACTCCTCCGAGTCACAATGTCTTATCTTCACTTTTATTTGTGGAGTTTTCACTCGGCGAGCTTTCTGATGATTCTGGAAGGTGTTTGTTCTTTCTTTAAGTTGTAGTATTAAAATTGCTGATTATGACGACAAGATAGCTGTTTTAGCTTTGCCGCCATCTTAGTTCCTCCCTATTTGTGCTTTTTTGTTTATTTGTATGTTTGTTCTGTTATGTTTTATCCACATATTTATTTTATTTTATTTTTTTTATCATTCTTGCTGTCTTTTCTCTTTCCTAATTACCTCTTTTCTGGTAGTCACTTTTGTTGGGACTTAGTGGTCTTGTGTATGTTCTTGTTTTGTTTCTTCTGTGTTGTGTTTTGTCTTGTTGTATTATGTTCTGTTCAGTCAGCACCTCCACAATAGCTTGCATGAATGGGACAATAACATTTAAGACCCAACTACAACAGGTGAACCCAAATAACTCAAGTGGAGGGCCTTCCCAAACCACATTGCCCAGGAGATCTGAGAAACCACTAAGTCCCACAGAAAACCTATTACATAAAAGCAACCCAAAAGATCTGGGTGACATACCAGTTTTATCCAATATATAAAAACAAATACAAAAAGACAACAAAAATGGGGAGCTAAAGAAGTGACCCCCAAATGAAAGAAATAGAGAAATAGCAAGAAAAAGAATTAAAGAAAACGGAGGCAAGTAATTTGTTAGATAAAGAATTCAAAGTAGTTTTTAAGAGGATGCTCAAACATCTGATTGAGAATTAAAAGCAACTCAATGAGAACTATAAAGAACTGAAAGAGAAATACACAAATATTAATGAGAATCAAGAGGAAATGAAGAATGACATAGTTGCAATAAAGAAGACCCTGGTAGATTTCAACAGTAGACTAGAAGCTAAGGACTAAACTTATGAGCTAGAAAATAATGTAGAAAAAAACACCCTAGCTGAGCAGCAACTGGGGTGGGGGGGGGGGGGCGGGTAGCTGGAGAGTTTAAGGGAGCTTTGAGATAACATGAAATGAAACAATATCTAAATAATAGGGGTACCAAAAGGGGAAAAAATCTGAGGAAGGAATAGAAAACCTGTTTGACAAAATAATGCCAGAAAACTACCCTACCTGACCAGAGGAAGAAAGAAGTCACACAAATACAGGAAGCACAGAGAGTTCCAATCAAGATGAACCTTAAAAGACTCATACCAAGACACATCATAATTAAAATGGAAGACATAAAAGACCAAAAAAAAAAAGAATCTTAAAGGCTGCAAGAAAGAGACAGAAAGATACCTACAGGGATCTCCCTTTAGACTATCAACTGTTTTCTCAATAGAAACACATCAGGCCATAAGAGAGTGGCATGAGATATACAAAGTGATGCAAATCAAGGGACTGAAACAAAGAATACTCTATCCAACAAGGCTATCATTCAAAATTAAAGTTGAAATCAGGAGCTTCCCAGACCAAAAAAAAAAGACTTAAGGAGTTTATTACCAGCAAACCAGCAATGCAAGAAATGCTAAAAGGACTATTGTAAAAAGAAAGAAAGAAAGAAAGAAAGAAAGAAAGAAAGAAAGAAAGAAAGAAAGAAAGAAAGAAAAAAGAAAAGAAAAGAAAAGAAAAGAAAAGAAAAGAAAAGAAAAGAAAAGAAAAGAAAAGAAAAAAATAAGGGGTAGAAAGGGAGGGAGGAACACAAGTATAAAGGTTAAAAATGGCAACAAACTAGTACTTATTAATAATAACCTTAAATGTAAATGGATTGAATGCTCCAATCTAAAGATATAGGGTAGCGGATTGGATAAGAAAACATGACCCATATATATGCTATTTACAAGAGACCTACCTTCAAACAAAGGACTCACACAAACTGAAAGTGAAGGGATGAAAAATTTTTTTCAGGCTAATGGGAAGGAAAAAATTTGGGGGTAGCAATATTTAGATCTAATAAAATAGACCTCAAATTGAAGTCCATAATGACAAATAATGAAGATCTCTTCTTAGTACTACAGGGATTGATATAACCATGAGATATAATTCTGGTAAACATATATGCACTCAATACAGGGGCATCTAAACATATAAAGAAACTTCAGGAGGATATCAAGGAAGAGATTGACAGCAATACAATTATTGTAGGAGACTTTAATACCCCATTGACATCACTGGATAAATCTTCTAGATAAAAAATCAACAAGAATACCTTGACCATTTTGGCTCAGTGGATATAACATCAGCCTGCTGACTGAAGGGTTCCAGGTTCAATTCCAGTCAAGGGCATGTACCTTGACTGTAGGCACATCTGCATTAAGGGGTGTGCAGGAAGCAACTGACCAATGTTTCTCTCTATCGCTCTCCTCTCTGTAAAAAAATCAATAAAATAAAAAAATCAATAAAATATATACTTTTTACAAAATCAACAAGGAAACAGCAATCCTAAATGTCACACTAATAGACATCTTCAGAACATTTCATCCCAAAGCTATGGAATATACATTCTTCTCAAGTGCAAATGGAACATTTTCAAAGATAGACCACATGTTAGGACACAAGCTAAGTCTCTACAAATTCACGAAAATTGAAATCACATCAAGGATCTTCTCAGCTCACAACAGCATACAATTAGAAATCAGTTACAATAAAAACACCCCAAAACAATCACAGAGAGGCTAAATAGCATGTTATTAAACAATGAATAGGTTATCAAAGAGTTCAAAATAGAAAAAAAGACATCCATAAACAAATGAAAATGAACACACAGCAATCCAAAATTTATGGTACACAGTGAAAGCAGTTCTGAAAAAAATTCAGAGCTCTACTGGCCTACACAAAAAAACAAGAAAAACTTGTTACTTATCTAACCTTACAACTTAAAGAATTAGAAAGAGAACCACAAGATAAACCCAGACTAAATGGAAATAAGGAAATAATACAGATCAGATGGAAATGAATGACATAGATACAAAAATCAAATGAACAAACAAACAAAAACAAAACAATAAAACACATCAATAAACCAAGAGGTGGATCTTTGAAAGAATAATCAAGATTGATGAACTTCTAGCCAGACTCACCGGGAAACAGAGAGGACCCAAATAAACAAATCAGAGATGAAAAAGATTAAGTAACAACTCACTCCACAGAAACATAAAGCATCATAAAAGATATTATGAATTACTTTATTTCAACAAACTGGACAATCTGGTAGAAATAGACACATTCTTACAAAAACAAACAAACAAACAAACAAAAAACCTTCCAAAATGAAATCAGGAAGAATAAGAAAACCTGAACAGGTCAATAACTACTGATGAAATTGAAGGACTAATAAAAAAAAAGTTACAGCAAACAAAAACTCTGGTTCAGATGGCTTCACAGGGGAGTTTTACCAAATATTCAAAGAACTAACACCTATACTTCTCAAATACTCCAAAAATGCCAAGAGGAAGTAACACTTTCCAAGCGCTTCTTATGAGGCCAGCATTACCCTAATTTTTTTTTTTTTAAATGGATAAAAACACTAAAAGAAAGAGAATTACAGGTCAATATTTTGAATGAATATAGATGTCAAAATCCTCAACAAAAATTAGCAAATTAGACTCAAAAATACATTACAAAGATCATACACCATGACAAAGTGTGATTTATTCCAGTGATGCAATGCTGATATAATATTCTTATATCAATAAATGTGACACAGCACGTAAACAGATTGCAAGACAAAAATCACATGATCATCTCAATTGATGCAGAAAAAGCACTCAATGAAGTCCAACACCCTTTTTTAAAATAAAAACTCTCAGAAAAGTGGGAACAGATTGATCATATCTCAACATAATAAAAGCCTTAAATGACAAAACTACAGGGAACATCATACTTAATGGGCAAAACTAAAACCATTTTTCCTTAGAAGAGGAACAAGACAGGGATGCCCTTTTTCAACACTCATGTTCCACACAGTACTAGAAGTTCTAGCCATAGCAATCAGACAAGAAAAAGAAACAAAAAGCATTAAAATTGGTAATAAGGAAATAAGACTCTCATTCCTAGGTGACATGATATTGTACATAGAAAACCCTAAAGATTCCATTAAAAAAAAATGAGCTACTAGATTTAATAAACAAATTTGGCAATGTAACAAGATACAAAATTAACACCCAGTAATGGATGCTGTTTTTATACATCAACTTGAGGGCTGGTACACAAAATTCAGGCATGGGAGGGGGTCCCTCAGCCCAGCCTGCACCTTCCCCAATCAGGGACCCCTTGGGGGATGTCTGACTGCCAGTTTAGGTCTGATCCCGCAGGGGAGTCGGATATCCTTCTCACAATCTAGGACTGCTAGCTCCTACTGCTCACCTGACTGCCACCTGATCACCCCTAGCCACTCTGCCTGCCTGATCACCCCTAACTGCTTCCCTGCTAATCTTATCTGGCCCCCCAACTGTCTTTCCCTGCCAGCCTCATCTCGCTCCAAACTGCCCTCCCCTGCTGACCTGATCTTGCTCCCAACTGCCCTCCCTTGGCAACCTGATGACCCACCCTTAATTGCCTCTGACTTGGCCCCCACCACCATGGCTTTGTCCAGAAGGAAGTCAGATGTCCGGAAGATGGCCAGTTGACCCGGTCTAATTAGCATATTATCCTTTTATTAGTATAAATAGATTATATAGGATAGGATTGCTTAAATTGGGAGGGGGGACCCTTTTTCAGCAGGAGGAGATGCTCTTGGCAGACAAAAATAAATAATCCCTATATATGGACTAATAGCCAGCCATATGCACTATACTGCCAAACCAGTTATTCAAAAAAATTGAACCACTTTCTTATACCTTATGCCAAAAGCTGTTGTCCTTAAAACCCCTCCTCAGCCCTTACCATAGGTTCTGCCTTCGCAGTTCACCCAGATTAGGTTCTGATTGGTCAGTTTCTGTACCAGTCAGTATCAAAAGCTCTGCCTCCTAGGCCACCATTGGCTCCTCACAGTTCACCCAGATTTGGTTCTGATCTGTCCGTTTATATGCCAGTCAGCGTTTTGGGGCCTATCTCTGGTTTTATCTCTGGGCCTGATCCACAGCCTCCGTGGCAGCTGCTGATTAGGCTCTCTCTCTCTCTCTCTCTCTCTCTCTCTCTCTCTCTCTCTCTCTCTCTCTCTCTCTCTCTCTCTCTCTCTCTTTCTCTCTCTCCAGGCATTGCCAGCAGCAGCCATGGTCATTGCTAATCAGGCCCTGCCACAGTAGCAGCAAGGACCTGATCTGCGGCTGCCATAGCAACAGGAAGGTCATTAGGTTTCCAGCCTGGCCTGAGGCCTGGGGCTAACAACCTCACCGTTCTCACCTCGCCCGCCTGCTCTCCCACTGCCCCACCTGCTAGCTGGCCACCAGCCTTGTTGTGATAAGAGCCTGTGGGCCATGAGGGAGAAGCCTAAATGAACTTTCTCATGACTGGTTGCCCATGTGGTTATTTATGGCCCCTGACCTTTTATAATGTAGATAATACACTCTCAGAAAGAGAAATTTTAAAAAAATCCCATTAACCATTGCAACAAAAAAATTAAGATACCTAGGAATAATCTTAACCAAGGGAGTAAAACACCCATACTCAGAAAACTACAGGTTGTTGAAAAAAGAGAAAGAGGAATATATAAACAAGTGGAAAAATATACTATGTTAGTGGATTGGTAGTATCAACATCATTATAATGTCCATACTACCCAAAGCAATCTACAGATTCAATGCAATCCTTATTAAAATACCAACAGCATATTTCACAGCCCTAGAACAAACACTCCAAAAATTTATATGAAACCAAAAAAAGACCCCACATAGCCACAGCAGTCTTTAGAAAGAAGAACAAAGTTGGAGGAATCATAATACCAGACATCAACTTATACTACAAAGCCACTGTACTAAAAAAATGCCTGGTATTGGCACAAGAACCAGGCATATAGAACAATGGAACAGAAGAGAGAACCCAGAAATTGACCCAAGACATTATGCTCAATTTGATATTTGACAAAGGAGGCAAGAGGATACAATGGAGTCAAAACAGTTTCTTCAATAAGTGGTGTTAGGAAAATTGGACAGATACATGCAAAAAAATGAAACTAGACCACCAAATTAAACCACACACAAAAATAAACTCAAAATGGATAAAGGACTTAAATGTAAGATGGGAAACCATAAAAATCTTAGAAGATCCATAGGCCGCAAAATATTAGACATATGTTGTAGCAATATCTTTTTTGATATAGCTCCTAGGGCAATGGAAACTAATGAGAAAATAAACAAATGGGACTACATCAAAATAAAAAGCTTCTGCACAGCAAAGGAAACCATCAACAAAATAATAAGAGAACCCACTGCATGGGAGAATATAATTGACAATGATACATCCCATAAGGGCCTAATCTTTAAAATGTATAGGGAACACATACAACTTAACAAAAGGAAGACAAACAATCCAATTTAAAAGGGGCATTAAATAGACATTTCTCCTAAGCAGACATACAGAAAGCCAAGAGCCATATTTAAAAATCCTCAAAATCACTAGTCATCTGAGAAATTCAAGTCACAATGACAATGAGGTATCACTTCACAGTACTCAAAATGGCTATCATCAACAAATCAACAAAGGACAATTATTGGCAAGGGTGTGGAGAAACGGGAACCCTCGTACATTGCTGGTGGGAATGCACATTCGTGTAGCCATTATGGAAAACAGTATGGAGTTTCCTCAAAAACTTAAGTACGGAACTGTCATCAAAGCCCAAGTGATCCCTCTTCTAGGAAACCAGAAACACTAATCAGGAAGAACATATGCACCCCTACGTTCATTGCAGTGTGATTTACAATAGCTAATATTTGGAAACAGCCTAAGTGCCTTCCCATCAGCAATGAGTGGACAAAAAACTGTAGAACATCTACACAATGGAATACTATGTGGCTGTGAAAAGGAAAGAATTCTTACCATTTGGACCTGAGGGTATTATGCTAAATGAAATAAGCCAGTCAGAGAAAGTAGCACATGAACTGATGGCAAAAAATGACCCAGAGATATAGAATCATGGAACAAACTGTCAAACCTCAGAGGGAAGGCATGGGAGGATGGGTCTGAAGAGTTGAACCAATGAACTTATATGCATATATGCATAACTCATGGATACAGACAATAGGGAGTTAAGGGGTTACGGTGGGCCTTAGGATCAGGCTGGAAGAGGTCAAGGGGGAGAAATAGGGAATTATGTAATACTTTCAACAATGAAGATTAAAAAATTAATAATACAGCCCTGACTAGTTTGGCTTGGTGGATGGAGTGTCAGCCTGTGCACTGGAGGGTCCTGGGTTTGATTCTGGTCAAGGGCATGTACCTTGGTTGCAGGCATATCCCCAGTGGAGGGAGGTGCAGGAGGCAGCTGATCAGTGTTTCTCTCTCATTGATATTTTTGACTCTCTATCCTTCACCCTTCCTCTCCGTAAAAAATCAATAAAAATATATTTTAAAAAATTAATACAATCAATCAATCAATCAATAAAGCGAGCCTGAATTTTAGCTCAAGATTATGTTGAATCTGCACATATGGTAGACAGCAGATATCACTTGATTTCTGTGTTTTCTGTCCTTAAAGAAAGCATGGTATCAGAAAAGGCAGACCTATGACATGGGGATTGACCTGCCTGGAAGTTGCCTTACGGCCTATTCCACTGGCTGAATGGCCTGGATCAAGTTCATTCTGTTGTTTTAATTGCAGGGTTTTTCCCACAAGATAAGGAAATTGTACTAAGTTCTAAGGCCCTTTCAAGCTTAAAACTTATGGGTTTAAATCAGTAATACCAGGAATATGCCATTTGACTGCATCTTAAGAGGTAAAGTCTGAAATCACTATTTTTTTTTACTAATTATTAAGCACAAATTAATAGTCTTATGAAACAAGCAGATTTTTATGAAATTGCCTCTTAAATGTTGCTGTTTGTTTCTAAAACAAACGTTATTCATTGATTCATGCTGCATGTATGTACTGCATGCAGAAAATTGCAGAACTGGAGCAGGGTGGGCATAGTAGACAGCTCCCTTCAGAAGGCTACTACCATTATTAAAGGATCTTGATGTCTTGAAGGCTTTGAAGTCTGGAGTTACTGATCAGTGTGGTACAGAGGAAGACCATTCTAGTGTCAGGGCTACTGAAGGGGGAAGAAGCAAGTGACAAGGAGGCCAGCAAGAAGGCTACCACAGCAGTGTGAGTTACCAATGAGGACACCTATCTTCATCTGCTCATAGATTCACTGTTGCACAAGAGACCCAAAAGTGCCACAGTCCATAGGAGGCATTGCTCCAGATAACAGATCAGACAGGATTAGTCCCTCCACGCAGTTCTTCAGAGGCCCAGGCTCTGCCATCTATGGCTCTACCCCCACGTCACTCCTGTCCAGGCCATTCAACTGCAGAAAATAAAGGAGCATGTAAAATCATGAGCAGCAGGTTCTTAGTGACAAGTTGGCAGGGCACATGACATTTCTGCTCTCTTTCCAAGGGCAAAGCCAGACATGAAGCCAGGGAAAACCATCAACTCCTGGAAGTACCCAAGAAGACAGAATAGATTTTGGAGAACTATTGGAAGTTTCTACTATAAGGCATGAGTTGAGAAAGCATCAAAGAGGATAAAGATGGGGGAATGGGATTAGGGCACATTTCTGAGCTATAATCACAGAAGGTGGAGACAGTTTGGAAGGAGGCTAGGAAATGAAGGAAGAAATGTGGTGATGACCCTGAGGTTTCCAGCTCAGAAAACTGGAATTAAAAATACAAGTCCTCAAAAATGTCATTTAGTTCAATGCCCTTTTGCTGTAATCTTGATGAGATGTCATGGGAAGTTAATTCTTGTTTATATAAATTAGCTTATGGTAAAATTGGTTTTGTTATAAGTTGTCTCACTTAAAGTTGCAAATCTACTCTATTGGAAATAAGATATAACCTTTTAGGAGAGCAACTAGATGTTATCTATCAAAATTTAAAGTGGAGCCAAAAATGGGTTGGCTCAGGAGACAGAGCATCTGCCTGTGGAGGGAAAGGTCCCAGGTTTGATTCCAGTCAAGGGCATGTACCTTGGTTGCGGGCACATCCCCAGTAGGGGGTGTGTAAGAGGCAGCTGATTGATGTTTCTCTCTCATCAATGTTTCTAACTTTCTGTACCTCTGCCTTCCTCTCTGAAAAAATCAATAAAATATATTAAAAAATATTTAAGGTGGAGCTTACTTCTTTCACAAATATTCTTCTCTAAAAATTAACACTATAGAAAAATGGATACTATAGATACTGTACACACACACACACACACACACACACACACACACACACACAAAGACATTAGCCTTGCTTGTATTCGTGGAAAAAAAGGGAATCTATTCAAATCTTCAAAAGGATTTATTATGATAAAGTATAATATTGCCATGTAAATGACAACAATTAAAACTTGCAAGATTAATATGTGTGTATTGACATGAAAAGATTTCTAAATTTTGCTTCCACACTCAAGAAGCAAGTTGAGGAATAATATATAAAATGTGTTTTGGAATAAAATTATATGTATTTGTAATCATTGAAGAAAACTCTGAAAGAATATACCAAAAACTATGAGGTGGCTATTTTAAGTTACCTATTATTTAAATTTTTACATAGTGTCTATCTTCACTTGGATAATCAAGAACATCTATGATTTGGGGATGTGGGATCTATCTATTTATCATTTCTTAGATTCTGTAAGGCCGAGCTCAGGTGAAGGGAGAATGTATGCATGGATGGATATGTGTGTTATTTTTGTTGTTTCTCCAAAACGCTTTTCAAAATAGGCAGTTTTCCCATTTTAGCAAAGAGAAAACAGAGGCTCATGTGCTTCCCCAATATCTCAAACAACTGAAGGAGTTTTGTGCAGGCTCCTGGGGCAATACTATATGGAAGTGTTCCTCTGTCATTCTTCTATTCTGCACAAACCTCTACAAGAAGACGGTGGTGGCCTGGTGGCACAGGTGGGTGGGCAGAGTGGCAGCAAGGGAAAAGGAAAACAAACAGGCTGAGTCTTTTTTTCCAAAGAGCATGTGGAATGTCAGCTAAAATAGCACCTCGATTTTCATTTTTCCCAGTTTCTCCGATTTCCCTTTCCTCTTCTTGCTTCTTCCTTTTCTTGATTCTCCCACTATGTTTTTTCTTACTCTGTCTCCCAACAAATGAAATGAGAAGATGAAGAGAGATGAAAAAATTACCAAACCTTTCAGTTGTTTTCTATGTTTTGCAAAGGTGGCCATAAGATCTTCTTGTTTGATTCGCTTTTGTTTTTATTTTGTTTCTAATCATAAGTCCTTGAAAGTCTTGGGCAATGCAATTTTAAGTATTTGATAGTCTGCCTCCTTTAGGAACATTGTCATGTCCATGAAACTCTATTACTAAGCTTTTGGTCACAGATACCATTTTAGAAATAAATGGCAATTGTTGAATTTTCTAATTACATATTGAGTTACCCATTAATTTGTTTTATTATTGCCATCTTTCTCAAAAGTGTTAAGGGAAATAAATAACAAGAGTGTACATTTTCATTTAAATTATCGACTTGTTTTTGATGAATCATAAAAAGGATCTTTACTCACAAATACAAAGGAGTCCCGGCCAGTGTGGCTCGGTTGGCTGAAGAGCTGTCCCATATAGCAAAAGGAGGTGGGTTTGACTCTCTGTCAAGGCAGATGCGCAGGTTGCAGACTGGATCCCCAGTAGAAGGTGTGCAGGAGGCAGCTGATCGATGGTTCTAGCTCATCAATGTTTCCCTTCATCCCTCTCCTTCTAAAGTAAATAATATACAGTACACACACACACACGCACACACACACACACACACACACACACACACACACACACACACACAAACACACACACAACTAGAGGCCCAGTGCACAAAATTTGTACATGGAGCCAAAGGGTTCCCTCAACCCAGCCTGTACCCTCTCTAATCCAGAATCCCTCGAGGGATATTTGATTGCCAGACATCACTCTTGCGATCCTGGACCACTGTCTCCTAATTGCTCACCTGCCTGTCTCCCTGATCACACCTCACTCCCTGCTGGCCGGGTCACCCCTAACTCTCCCTCTCTGCCCCTCTGGTCACCCCCAATTGCCTCCCCCCAGCCCTAACCCCGCCACTGGTCTAGTCATCCCTCACTGCTCCCCTGCAAGCCTAACTGCCCCCAATTGCATCCCCTGATGGCCTAGTCAGACCCAACTGCCCCTCTGCTGGCCTGGTTGCCCACAACTGCCCCCCTGGCCTTGTCGCCCCTCATGGCCCCCCACCGGCCTGGTCGCCGCATGCAGACTACTGTTCAGTCATTTGATTATCCCTCACTAACCCTGCTACTGGCCTGGTCAGAAGTAGCCATCCTGTGAGGGCATTGGGTTAATTTGCATATTACCTCTTTATTATATAAGATATACAATATATATTTATGCATAATATATTTTATAAAAAGTAAAACTAAGACATAAAATATCACATATATTTGTATAAACTCACAAAAGCCAGTTATCTCCATGTAATAAGAAATTTCTTAAGTGACACATGAAATTTTATTTCTTAGCTTTATAGTCATTAGAGAAAGAAAGAATGAGATAGGAAGATTTAGCTGAGCAAATATTACTAATGGCCACTTTTATTACAACTTCATTCTTATTGCTATGCTTACAATATATATTTAAGTGTATATTTGAATAAGAGGATGCTTTTTTATTTAATGTAACAATAAGTCTGTTATAAATGTAATCACTATAATGCAGTTGGTGACACACTTTTTATAAATAAAGTTAGCAATAATTACTAAAAAATGTTCTTTTCTAATAAGTGAAACCTGGCTGGTGTGGCTCAATGGCTGAGCACTGACCAATGAACCAGGAGGTCACGGTTTGATTACCTATCAGGGTAATCAAGCCTGAGTGTCTGGCTTGATCCCCAGTAGGGGTCCCATAGGAGGCAGTCAATCAATAGTTCTCGTTGATGTTTCTATCTCTCTCTCTCTCCCTTCTTCTCTGAAATCAATAAAAACATATTAAAAAGGAAAAAATTCTAAGCCTCAGTGTGTGTAACATGTGTCTGTGTTATACAAATTTACCAGGTGGCATAAAAAAGCATACAACTTCAAAGATAGTATAATGTATTCGGATGAGAAGGAAGAATTCAGAAGAAAAGAAATAATATTTATAATAAACATTTATTAATATGCTTTTCCAAAAATATAATTATGAAAAATATTATTGTGTGTGAATACATTAAAAGGCTATAATTTCCAGGAATCTTCTTCAGCTTTCTCTGTCTCAATAAAATTAAATAAATTAGATTAGATCAAGCATCAGTTGGCTGCCAAGACTTATTTTTGTAAAAATCATTCTGGAGTTGTAGATATTCATAAAAAGACTAATTGCAAAGTGGTTTAAATTATTATTATGGAGATTTAATTGTTCAAAACAATTTTCCCTTAGGAGCATTTTTTTCAAGTCATTTATTTTATTTTACCAATGATATCCTTTATTTTTTACTGTTTAAAGTAATATATATATATATATATATATATATATATATATATATATATATCCTTTTTCCCCATTGACCTCTTCCCAGCCAACTCCACCCCTCAGTATATGCCCTCACCCCTCTAGTGTCTGTGTCTATGGGTTATGCTTATATGCATGCATATAACTTATTTCTTTGATCTCCTACCCTATACCCCAAACTCCCCTGTCTTCACTCTGAAATTCCATGGTTCTATGTCTCTGGCTCTATTTTTGTTCATTAGTTTATGTTGTTAATTATATTCCACAAATAAGTGAGATCATTTGATATTTATCTTTCTCTGGCTAGCTTATTTCGCTCAGCATAATGCTGTCCAAGTCCATC
The DNA here is from genome assembly GCA_027563665.1 of Antrozous pallidus. Taxonomy (NCBI): domain Eukaryota; kingdom Metazoa; phylum Chordata; class Mammalia; order Chiroptera; family Vespertilionidae; genus Antrozous; species Antrozous pallidus. Next base: position 8,291,653 of record CM050515.1, read on the forward strand.
CATGCTGTTGCAAATGGTACAAGTTCTCTCTTTTTTAACTAGCTTAGTATTTCAATGTGTAGATGTACTACCATTTTTTAATCCACTAACCTGCTGATGGGCACTTAGGCTGTTTACAATTCTTACTAGCAGCTGTTGTAAATTTTGCTGCTATGAACATAGGGGTGCATATGTCTTTTCTGATTGGTATTTCTGATTTCTTGGGATATATTCCTGGAAGTGAGATTACTGGGTCAAATAGAAGTTCCATTTTTAATTTTTTGAAGCAACTCCATCTATTTTCCACAGAGGCTGCACCAATACTGCAGGAGGGTTCCTTTTTCTCCACATCCTCACCAGCATTTATCATTTGTAGATTTGTTGATGATAGCCATTCTGACAGGTGTGAGATAATATCTCATTGTTGTTTTGATTTGCATCTCTGGGATGATTAGTGACTTTGAGCATGTTTTCATATGTCTCTGGGCCTTCTGTATGTCCACTTTTCAAAAGTGTATATTTAAGTCCTTTGCTCATTATTTGATTCATTTGTTTATCTTCCTTTTGTTAAGAAATATTAGTTTTCTATAAGTTTTGGAGATTAGGCCCTTATCAAATATAATATTGACAAATATGTTCTCCCATGCAGTGGGTTTTCTTGTTTTGTTGATGGTTTCTTTTGCTATGCAGAAGATTTTTGTTTTTGTCCCATTTGTTTATTTTCTCATTGGTTTCCATTGCTCTCGGAGTTGTATCAGTAAAGATATTGCTACAACATATGTCTGATATTTCGCTGCCTGTGGATTCTTCTAGGATTTTTATGGTTTCCCATCTTACATTTAAGTCTTTTATCTATTTTGAGTTTATTTTTTGTGTGTGGTTTAATTTGGTGGTCTAGTTTCGTTTTTTTTTTTTTTTTGCATGTATCTGTCCAATTTTCCTAACACCACTTATTGAAGAAACTGTCTTGACTCCATTGTATGATATTTGTCAAATATCAAATTGAGCATAATGGCTTGGGTCGATTTCTGGGCTCTCTGTTCTGTTCCATTGGTCTAGATGTCTGTTCTTGTGCCAGTAGCAGACAGTTTTGAGAACAGTGGTTATGTAATATAGCTTGATGTCTGGTATTGTTATCCCTCTGACTTTGTTCTTTTTTCACAGGATTGCTGTGGATAGTCGGGGTCTTTTTTTATTCCAGATGAATTTTTGGAGAGTTCACTCTAGATCGGTGAAATATGCTATTGGTATTTTAATGGATATTGCATTAAATCTATAGATTGCTTTGGGTAATATGGACATTTTAATTATATTGATTCTACCAATTTATGTCTTCCTCTATATGTTTTTTCAATGTCCTGTTGTATTTTGAGTACAAGTCTTTTACCTACTTAGTTAATTTTATTACTAAGTATCTTCATGTTTTTGTTGCAACGGTAAACGGGATTTTTTGTTTGTTTGTTTTAGTTTCTCTTTCTGTGAGCTTATTGTTGGTATATTAAAAAGCCATAGATTTACGTGTGTTAATTTTGTATCATGCCACATTGCCAAATTCATTTATTAAACCTGGTAATTTTTAATGGAGTCTTTAGGGGTTTCTATGTACAATATCATGTCATCTGTGAATAAGGACAGTTTTACTTCTTTTCCAATTTAGATGCCTTTTATTTCTTCTTCTTGTGTGATAGCTATGGCTAGCACTTCAGTACTCTGTTGAACAGGAGTGATGAGATTGGGCATCCCTGTCTTATTCCTGTTCTTATGAGAAAAGGTTTTAATTTTTGCCCATTGAGTATGATACTGATTGTAGGTCTGTCATATAAGGCTTTTATTATGTTGAAATATAATCCCTCTATTCCCACTTTGCTGAGAGTTTTTATCAAAAAAGGGTGTTGGACTTTGTCAAATGTCTTTTCTGGATCAATTGATATTATAATGTGATTTTTATCTCTCAATTAGTTTATGTGATATATCACATTTATTGATTTGCTGATATTGTACCATCCTTGCATCCCCAGAATAAATCCCACCTTTACCAATGACCTTGTAATAAGTTCTATAATCAGCCTACTTTGTCAAGTTAAAGTAGGAAATATAGAGATGTACTGGCACTGTTGGCTGCTTTCTGTCTCTCTTCCCTTTCTCTCTCTTTCCTCCCATTCTCTCTTCTGTTTTCCTTTATGAAACTATGCACCTTATTATTAAAATAATTCAAAAAATTGATACTTATTAAGTTAAAAACAAAAGTTCTACCTTAGTTTCATCAGGCTAGTTTGTCTTTATATGAAAATTTTATAAAGATATTTAAATAGTATACTGAGTATTTAAAATGAAAAAAATAATATGAATTGATTTAAATATATTACATATATATTGTTACTATCTAACCTAAAATATAAAGTATAATACATACATACATGCACAAATGTTTCTTTTGCAAAAATCTTAATTTTCAATGAAGTGTAGCATTTTACATTTAAAATCTCCCTTATCAAGAATCTTTGAAAGCTTTGAAAAAGGTTCCTTCTCTTGTACAAATGAATAATGTTTATTTTCTGTACACAACTGATACAGAAGTGTTTGAATAATGGTAATGCATATAGAAAAATAAATTAGTCCAATAAATCTATATTTGCCAAATGTCAAGAGCTATGTTATTTGGGACCCAAGTCCCCAGGACAAAAATAAGGATTGGAGACTAATAATCTAACTTGCCCCCTTCCCTTTCTTTTATACACTGAGCAACAGGTTCACCTTCGTATCAATATGCAGATGTGGACAATCTGATCTTGCAATTCTATAAAGAACATGAGAAAAGTATTAATCTGACCTTCCAATTCTATAAAGAACCTGAGAAAAGTAATAATCTGACCTTCCAATTCTATAAAGAACCTGAGAAAAGTAATAATCTGACCTTCCAATTCTATAAAGAACCTGAGAAAAGTAACAAAGGTGGGGAATAGAATTGATTTCATCTAGAAGATATCAAATTCAACTTCTTTAGTGACTAAAAACAGGGTATATATAAAATATAATTACTCTCAAGAATAGCTTAAGAGTTTAATCTATATAATATAAATCAAGTAGAACACAGATTTATCACAATTCTCTCTGAAACAAGTCTTATCTTCATCCACGGTCTTCACACGGTATAAGGAGAAGGTGGCAACTGGCGTCGCATGTGTACAAAACGTCTCCTACCAAAAAATAGTAACAAAACCATACATAGTAAGCTGTAACAACTCTTTAAGAATATAGGTTTACAGTTGTTTTTAAGTAGGTTTACAGTTGTTTGTAAGGAAACTAATACAATAATTAATTAGTAATATGATAAGAATAAACTCTGTATTTTGCTTATTCACCTCGATAAATCTACTCTTGCCTCACTCTGAATGTAGCCATGTCAGGATTATGGAAGAAAAACAGAAGGTGAAAATATGTACAAATGAAAGGATTTTGTTATGGACTGAATTTGGAAGAAAAACAGAAGGTGAAAATATGTACAAATGAAAGGATTTTGTTATGGACTGAATTCTATTTTCCCAAAATTTGTCTGTTGAGGGCCCAAACTTCCAACGTGACTATATTTGGAGATAGGACCTGTAGGGAGGTAATTAAGATTAGTTAAATAAGATCCTAAGAGTGGAGCCCTATTCCAATAGTGATGATATTCTAGTGATGTTGAAGAGGAAAACACCAGAGATCTCACTGCTAGTACTCAGAAGGCTATAGTCCACAAGTCAGGAAGAGAGGTTTGACCAGAAAACAATCCAAACACCACCTTGATCTTGGACTTCTAGCCTCCAGAACTGTGAGAAAATAAATTCCTATTGCTTAAGCCACACAACCTGTGGTATTTTGTTTTGATAGCCAAGTGGACCAACACAGGTTTAAACCATGTTTCCCTATGCTAATGAAAAGTGAATCAAAAGGAAAAGATGGCTGTCTCAGAGAGGTGTAGTAACTAACTGAACAAGGTCCCAGAGGACACTGAAGGTGATGGAATCCAGAGCACAGATCACAGAACACAGATGACAGACTAATGGTTCCAGAATCATTAGATAGGGAGGAAAAAAATGGCGTCGAAACAGAATGATGCGTTCTGAATCTTGGTCCCAGGGCAGACGGAGGGAGCAGCTGAGGGTTGTGCAGGGAGTGTTTGTTGGCAAGTTGGGGGACTGCTGGACTCTGGGTTAAGGAGGGGGACTGCTGGATTTGCCTGCCCTGACAGAGCAGACCCCGGTGTGACTGGGTTCTCTCACGGAGCACTGGCTTGGAGGTGGACTGTGCCATCTTGAAGGGGAAGGGTCTGAAAGTATACAGCTGCAGTACCCCCTGGGTGGCTGAGATCCCCAGAACACCGGTTCCTAGTTGGCACAGAAGTGGATTCAGAGGAGCTCTGCGCTCCTCCATGAAAAGGTCAGATTTTCCCTGGGGGTAGGGGGAGCTGGCAAAACAGGGAGCTCTGTGTCTGAAAAAAAGTCCATGGCTGTTGGAGCTGCTAAACATGGAAGAGGGCCCTCAGAGGTGGTGGCAGAGGGGATTCCTAGAGATCAACCCATTTGGACCAGACAGAGAAGGGCAGCCCAACAATTTTGGGAGGATGCTGGCTGCTAAATCCAAGGGGGAAAGGGGTTTTGCACAAACATACAAGCGGAACTTGAATTTGTGCACTTGCATTTTTCCCTCTCCTAATCTGAGTTTCTGAGTGCTAAACAAGGAACCTGGGATCACCTGTTGGGGTATACCCTGGAAAACTGCAGGATAGTGCTGTTTTTCTGGATCCTGGGGAGCAGAACAAGCGGTCACCATTAGAGAAGCAGCTCTGGGGCAGCCCATTCCCACAAATCAGTATTGAATACCACAGGATTAGTGGGATTTTAGTTCAGGCTAGAGAGGACTAATAGACCTGGAGGTCAATCCAGAAACACCGCCACCCAGGGGCTGAATCACAAATTGACTCTTGCTTAACACAAATTAAGGAATCAATTTTATTTCTACTACTATTTCACCTTTTTTTTAATGCCATTTTTATTTCCTCTTTATTCTACTTTGGGATTAGTGATATACAGTATATTTTCATCTACCCTTTAGTATCTTTTTATGCTACCTCAACTTCTCCTTTATGCCACCACTCTCTTGCTAACCTTTCCCTATTTAGTGTTTTCTTCCCCTTACATTTTTCCTGCTTTAGATTTTCCTTATTCTTTCTTTTAACCCCCTGTTAAAATTTCACCGCACTTATATATCTAATCTCCAACCACCTGCTCCAAGTCCATACACACCTCTCACTTCTCTCACTTCACTATCCTAAATTGTTTTTCTCTCTATCATGTTGTTGTTGTTTACTTGACTGTTGATTATATCAATATTTTATGCATCTTTGTGAGATTGGTTTGCTTATTCTTTCTTTTGGTTTGTTTTGTGGGGGGGGGTTGCATTGTTTTTTTTGTTTTGTTGTTGTAGTTTGCATTGGTTTTTGGATAGATTTATGCTTCTGTGTTCCCTCATCTTCCTTGATATTAGTTGTTGTATGTAGTATGTATCAATCTCCAGGCATTTGTTGCTGGCTTTTGTTGGGATTAGTGGCTGTCCTATAGGAGTTTTCAACCCATATTTACAGTTTATTCCCCTTTTCTTTCTCTTTACTTCTTCCCCTTTTCCCAATTTCATTTTGGCATTCCTTACTTTCTCTCTGTCTCTCTCTTCTTTCTTTCTTTCTTTCTTTTTTTTTTTTGTGTGTGTGTGTTTTCTCTTACTCTCTTCTTTCTCACCTGTCACCTAATTTGCTTTTCTCTGGCAATCACCTTTAATTTGGAGTTACCAATACTGTGAATACATTCCTTTTCAGTGCCTGGTGCATTGCACCTGGTTGTGTTGTATTTTGAACCTTTAAATCAATGCAGGAGAGTGAGAACTACATAACCAGACACATGGAGAAGAGAGACCAGGGAGATACAAAGAAACAGCCCACCAATGAAAGAAAACCAAGCATCACCGGAAACAGAGGTAAATGAAATGGAAGCAAACAACTGTCAGAGAAAGAATTCAGAGAAATGGTCATAAGGTGGCTGAAAAGAATGGGAGACAAATTTGACAATATGAGTAAGAACCAAGAGGAATTGAAGAAGAACCAAGAGGAAATGAATAAGACCCAAGAAGAAATGTACAAGTGCCAAGAAAAAAATGAAGAAGAGCAAAGAAGAAATAAAGTAGAGCCAAGAAGAAATGAAAAGTGACATTGCTGAGGTAAAGAACTCCATAGAAAGTATCAAGAGTAGACTAGAAGCAGAGGACTACATCAGTGAGATAGAAGACAAGGTAGGAAAAAATACCCAAGTAGAGCAGCTTCTAGAAAAAAATTTAAAAAGCAGGAGGAGAGACTAAGGAAACTTTGGGACAACATGAAACAAAACAACATCTGCATAATAGGGCTTCCAGAGGGACAGGAAATTGAGCAAAGAATAGAACACCTGTTGGGAGAAATAATGACAGAAAACTTCCCTGATATAGGAAAGAAAAAACCCATACAAATCCAAGAAGCTCACAGAGTCCCCAACAAAATAAACCCCGAAAGACCCACACCAAGGCACATTATAATTAAACTGGCAAACACCAAAGACAAAGTAAGAATTTTAAAAGCAGTCAGAGAGAGAACAAAAGTAACCTAAAAATGAACCCCCATCAGACTAGTGACTCATTTCTCAACAGAAACTCATCAGGCCTGAAGGGAATGGAATGAAATATACAGTCATGCAAAACAAGGGTCTGAATCCAAAAATACCATACCCATCAAGGCTATCAATCAAAATTGAAGGTCAAATCAGGAGCTTCACAGACAAAAAAGGACTAAGGGAATTCATTAACACCAAACCAGCAATGCAAGAAACGCTAAAGTGTCTGCTGTAAAAAGAAATAGGAAGCAAAGAAGGAACACAGGGGGAAATAACAAAAATGATGACAAATAAGTACCTATCAATAATAATTCTAAATGTAAACAATTTAAATGCTCTAATTGAAAGACATAGGGTAATAGACTCTGTAAGAAAACACGACCCATGTATATGCTGTCTACAAGAAACCCACCTCCGAAAAAAAGATGCACACAGAAAAAGGGTGAAATGATGGGAAAAGGTTCTTCAGGCAAATGGAAATGGAAAAAAAGTTGGGATAGCAATACTTATATCCGACAAATTAGATCTCAAAGTGAAGGACATAACAAGAGATAAAGAAGGCCCCTTCATAATATTAACGGGAGTAATCCAACAAGAAGAAATAACTCTGATAAACATATATGCACCTAATACAGGAGCACCCAAATACATAAAACAAAAAAAACTCCCGGAGGATATCAAGAGAGAGATTGACAGCAATACAATTATAGTAAGAAACATTAATACCCCACTATCACCATTGGACAAATCCTCTAAATAAAAAATCACTAAAGAAACATCAATCATCAATGACTCACTAGACCAGATGGAATTAATTGACATATTCAGATCATTTCACCCCAAAGCCATAGAATATACATTCTTTTCAAGTGCCCATGGGTCATTCTCAAAGATAGACCATATGCTGGGTCATAGGCAAAGTCTCTCCAAATTCAAGAATATAGAAATCATATCAAGCATATTCTCAGATCACAGTGGCATAAAGCTGGAAATCAACTACAATTAAACCATTCAAAGAAATCAAACACATGGGGACTAAACAGCATGCTATTAAACAGTGACTGGGTTACCAGAGAGATCAAGGAAGAAATAAAAAACATCATGGCAACAAATGACAACAATAGCACAACAATCCAAAATCTGTGGGACACAACAAAAGCATTTCTGAGAGGAAAGTTCATAGCTCTACAATCCTACTGCAAAAAACAAGAAACAGATGCAATAAATTATCTAACCCAATGACTCAAAGAGTTAGAAAGAGAGCAACAAGAAAAGCCTAGTGTAATCAGAAGGAAGGAAATAGTAAAGATCAGAGCAGAGATAAACAACATAGAGACCAAAGAAACAATACAAAAGATCAACAAAACCAAGAGCTGGTTCTTTGCAAGGATAAACAAGATTGATGAACCTCTAACCAGGCTCACCAAGAAGCAAAGAGAAAGGACCCTAACAAATAAAATCAGAAATGAAAGCGGTGAAATAACAACAGACCCCACTGAAAAACAAAGATTGTTAAAAAATACTATGAACAACTCTACTCCAACAAACTGGACAACCTGGAGGAAATGGATATATTCCTAGAAAAATATAAACTCCTAAAATCCAATCAGGACCAATAGAACCATAACTATGGAAGAAATTGAAGCAGTCATCCAAAAGCTTCCAGCAAACAAAAGCCCAGTGCCAGACAGCTTCAGAGGGGAGTTTTACCAAACATTCAAGGAAGAACTAAAACTTATCCTTCTCAGACTATTACAGAAAATTCAAGATGATGGATCACTTCCAAACTCCTTCTATGAAGCCAGCATCACCCTAATGCCAAAACCAGATAAAGACAACACAATGAAAGAGAATTACAGGCCAATATCCCTCATGAATCTAGATACCAAAATCCTCAACAAAATTCTAGCAAATCGGATCTAGCAGTACATCAGAAAGATCATACACAATGACTAAGTAAGATTTATCCCAGGAATGCAAAGATGGTACAATATCCACAAATCAATAAATGTAGTACATCATATAAACAAATTGAGAGATAAAAATCACATAGTCATATAAATTGATGCAGAAAAAGCATTCTCAACAAGGAGAGAATAGAAGGATCCTACCTCAACATAATAAAAGCCATATATAATAAACCCACAGCAAACATCATACTCAATGGGCAAAAACTACAACCATTTCCCCTAAGAACAGGAACAAGACAGGGTTACCCACTCTCACCAGTTTTGTTTGACATAGTACTGGAAGTATTAGCCATTGCAATTAGACAAGAAGAAGAAATACAAGGCATCCAATTTGGAAAAGAAGAAGTAAAGCTATCCTTATTTGCAGATGACATGATATTGTACATAAAAAAGCCTGAAAGACTCTGTTAAAAAAAACTAATAGACTTAATAGATGAGTTCATCAACGTAGCAGGATACAAAATTAATGCCAAGAAATCTAAGGCATTTCTATACACCCATAGGAAACTTACAGAAAGAGAGACTAAAAATACAATCCTATTTACTATCACATCAAAAAATCAAGATACCTAGGAATAAACTTAACTAAAGAGGTAAAAGACCTATTCACAGAAAATTACAGGCCACTGAGAAAGGAGATAGAGGAAGATGTACACAGGTGGAGGAACATGCTATGTTCATGGATTGGGAGAATCAACATCATTAAAATGTCCATACTACCCAAAGCAATCTATAAATTTAATGCACTCCCCATTAAAATACCAACGACATATTTCACAGACCCAGAAGGAACTCTCCAAAAATTTTTCTGGAATAAAGAAAGATCCCAAATAGCCATAGCAATCTTGAGAAAGAAGCACAAAGTCGGTGGGATTTCAATATCAGATTTCAAGCTGTATTACAAAGCTACTGTTCTCAAAACAGCATGGTACTGGCACAAGAACAAACATATAGACCAATGGAATAGAATAGAGAATCCAGATATCAACCCAAAACATTAAGCTCAATTAATATTTGACAAAGGAGGCATGAACGTAAAATGGAGTCAAGATAGTCCAATAAATGGTGTTGGGAAAATTGCATAGATACATGCAAAAAAATGAAACTAGACCACCAACTTACACCGTACACAAAAATAAACTCAAAATGGATATAGGACTTAAGCATAAGATGGGAAACCATAAAAATACTAGAGGAATTCACAGGCAGAGAAATCTCAGACATATGCTGGAAGAACTTTTTCACTGATACTTCTCCTAGGGCAATGGAAGCTAAAGAGAAAATAAACAAATGGGACTATATCAAAATAAAAAGCTTTTGCACAGCTAAAGAAACCAGGAACAAAACAACAAGAAAACCCCTGTATGGGAGAATATATTTGCAAATATTATCAGTGATAAAGGTTTAATCTCAAGCATCTACAGGCAACTCACACAACTCAATAAAAGGAGGACAAATGATCCAATAAAAAAAAAATAATGGGCAACGGACCTAAATAGAATCTTTTCAAAAGAAGACAAAAGGAAGCCCCAGAGACATATGAAAACCTTCTCTAAGTCACTAATTATCCGAGAGATGCCAATCAAAATGACAATGTGGTACCATCTCACACTGGTCAGAATGGCTTTCATCAACAAATCAACAAAGGAGAAAGTGCTGGAGAGGATGGGGAGAAAAAGGAACTCTCATGCACTGCTGGATTGTAGACTGGTATAAACACTGTGGAGAACAGTATGGAGTTTTCTCAAAAAACTAAAAATGGAACTCCCATTTGACCCAGTGATCCCACTTCTAGGAATATATCCCAAGAAACTAGAAGCATGAATCAGAAAGGATATATGCACCCCTATGTTCATAGCAACACAATTTACCATAGCTAAGATTTGAAAACAGCCTAAGTGCCCATCAGTAGATGAGTGATTAAAAAAACTGTGGTACATCTACACAATGGAATACTATGCTGCAGAATCATTAGATAAGACTTTTAATAATTTAATGAGCATTTTGACCTTCAAAAGGCACAATATTTTCTTAAATGTACCCTTTTCCCCTTTATCTCAGAAGAATAAATTATCTATATTCTAAAACTAAGCCTTCTAATTGTGCTTAGAATTTGAAAAGCCCCCACAACCTGAAGAGCTCTTAGATTTGTAGACTTCATTACCTCCTGGCCTTGCCTCTCCCTCCACCAACACCCAGACAATCCACCTACCCTGTGTCCTCCTTCCAAATTCCCCAGCCTCTTATGAGTCAGAAACTCTTATCACAATCTTACAAATCATCTCTCTTAATTATTTTCCTGGTATAAAAAATTTAATTTTAAGTTATATTTCTTTTAGATCCATTTTTATTAAGTCATACTATAAATTTTATTTATTTAATATAGCCTTTTATAATATTAATACTATGTGTACAAATTTTTAACTCTTTTCTATTTGTAGTGTGACACATACTCTTTGTTTTACTTTAATTATGTAAGAAAAAGGGATGAGTTAGTTACATTTTAAAGTGGTACTATATGGGCTGAGCCAGTGTTGCTCAATGGTTGAGTGTTGACCTGGGAACCAGGACGTCATGGTTTGATCCCCAATGTCTGAGTTGCAGGTTCGATCCCCAGTGTGGGGTGTGCAGGAAGCAGCTACTTAATAATTCTCATCATTGATGTTTCTCTCTCTCTCCCTCTCCATTCCTCTCTGAAATTAATTTAAATTTTTAAGTAAAATAAAATGGCACTGTATGTGGTTTGGAGACTGGTGTGGATTAAAATGTAAATTAAAGTTCAATTACTTGCTACACCATCAAGAATTGACTTTCGCAGCTGTTTAGAATTCCTGCATTTCATAATTTAAAAATGAACTGGTTCATTACATAAATGTTAAGTTGTAATGATTATCTTAAAGGAGTCTTTAGACTATTATTTGCAAGCACTTTCCAAATGACACATTTTTATTAGATAAAAATCAAACTAGATATGATAATTAGATCTGTCTTTCTCTTTTTTGTTTATTTATTATGTATTTCAGACATTTTAATCCTTTACAAGGATTTTTATATATGACTTATTGATCTAGTAAAGATAATCTTGAGGCAAATTTAAATAAATATATGTTCTTCTTAATAAATTATACTCTAACATCAACATTTCTTACTTTATTTCTTAAGCTAAAGTCCCTTTTTTCATCTCCAAAATGTGGTTTAAAATATTTTTTAAATGATATGATGGTTGAAACCAGTGATATTTGAACAAGTTACATCTATGCATTAACCTACATACTAGCTGCAACACTTGCCTATTAGGTTATGTATGGGGGCTTTACATTATGCTGTTATTGTTACAACTTACACCTTTGCAAACTCTGAGTGTTCACATGTTACCAGTTAGAACCATTGGTTTATACCCATTGGTCTTAAATTTTGAGGTTCTCAAACTTCAGTGAATGTCAGAATCAAATGGAAGAATTGTTAAAATACAGATTGTTGGTTCCCACCCCCAGAATTCTCTGACTCAGTAAATGTGGAGAGGTCCAACAATTTGTGTTTCAACAAATTCTTAGATGATGTTGATAGTGCTGGTTCCAGGACCACTGAAGAACCACAGCTCCACATCCAGACTATTGCATTCTGCATTCCCTTTCTCAGGTCCATGCCTTTGTTTTTCTTCTGTGATGGCCCTCACCTCCTGCCACTCCCCACTCTCTCCTCTAAGCTATACTTATTAAAACTCTACTTGTCCTTCAAGGCAAATTTCCTGCTAATTTCTCTGAGAAACCTCTGTTTTCCCCATGTTGAGACTCCTTGGGACAGCAAGGTGGGTGCTTGCTCAGGGTGCAAACACTGAGTGCAGCCTGTGAGCTAGTCTCTAAGAAAACTGCCCAGAACATAAAGCTGTGTCAGCAGCAGCCCTTTCCTTGGAGGACACCTCGTTTTTGTGTCTCATTCTTATGGACTGAGTTTAAAACTCCTTGGTTGTAAAAACTCCTTGACTGTTAACCTCTATATCCCCAAAATTGCCTAGAACATATTTACACATTCAATAAGGTTACTTCTGATCTTAATTGACTCATGAAAAATATTTACTTATTTGATAAATACTCATTGGATGTGCCATGATGAATGATGCAAACCTACCCTCATAATAATAATGGCAATCATGATGATTTATTGAGTGCTTTACATTTGTTAACTCTTTTAAACCTCAAACAAGTTTATATGGGAGTACTGTAATTACCTTAATTTTAGTTCAAGAAAGTCTAACTAATCTTCTGCAGGTCACAAAACTAGAAAAAAGATAAACCCGAATTTAGAGCCCTGGCAAGGTAGCCCCAGAGCTCATGCCATTTGCCATACTTTTATAGGTGATGAAACATATTCTAGAAAAAGAGATGGACGGCAAAGAGGAATGAATTACATACAATCTCACCTGTACTACAAATGAGAAGTGTAGGATGCTCTGATACTATATGACAGGAGGAGCAAATCTAGTTTTTGGAGGATGCTCAGGGAAGGATTTTTTGTTAAAAAGATTTCTAAGCTGAGACTTGAAGGATGAGCAGGAATTACAAAAGCAAATGGAGAGGGTAAAGTGTATAAGTCAAAGAAAAGACATGCACTTAGTTGGAAGTGGGTGTGAGATATTTAAAGAACTGAAAGAATGCTTATGTAGAAAAGGTGCAGCTGAAGAGAAATTATGGGTCAATATCAAAGATCTTGGGAGATCCTAGGGAGAATTCTGAAATCCACCCTAAGAGCAACAGGAAGCCACTGAAGTTGTCTATGTAAGGCAACTGTGTGATGGGTATACAGATTAGAAGGAAAGAAGTACAAATGTGTTTGGTGACTCATAGGCTACTGCGATAGTCCAGACAAGAGAGAAATGTGGCTTATATTAGGATGTTGGCAGTGGAAAGAGAACAAAATGAATTGACTTTAGTAAGATTAAGAAATAAAATAAAAATCAGCTTTAGCTATTTTGGCTCAGGGGTTAGTGTGTCAGCCTCCAGACTGAAGGGTCCCAGGTTCAATTCCAGTCAAGGACACATGCCCAGGTTTCAGGCTCGATGCCCATTAGGGTGTGTACAGGAGGCAACCAATCGATGATCTCTCTCATCATTGATGTTTCTATCTCTCCCTCTTCTTTCCCCTCTTAAATCAATAAAAATACATAATAAAATAAAAATCATTGGTTAGCTGAGTCAATGAGGGTTAAGGGAGAAGTTCCAGCAAGGACTCCAATTTCTGTCATGCAGAGAGATGTTACAGAGTGATAGGAGGGTGACTTTTAAATTGAGAGCTGAGTGATAAGAAAAATAACCAGAAAGGTAGAGATAATGGAGGGAAGCTCGCAGGCAGCAGTAAGAGCAAGTGATGTGGGGGAAAGCTTGATGTGTGTGCAGAAGAGGGAGAAAGCAGCACAGCTCAGATCAGTGAGAGAGGCAGACTGTGGAGAAAGGCGGGAAAGGGGTCTGGGACACAAGGCCCTCCCAAGACATCACAGCCTTGTGGGCCAAGGCTAAGAATTCAGAATTATTCTGAGTGAAATGGAGAGTTTGAGACAGGACAGATATATGCAGGTATATGTTTAGAAATTGTTTTAGCTACTATGTAGACAATTGATTATAAAGAAGTGAGAGTACACTAGGAAGACATACAAAGGTTACTATAAAAGTTTAGGTGTGATATATTGAAGTTTAAAGTAGGAAAATGGAGAGGAGAGAATGGAATCGAGATACATTTTAGGTGTAAATATGATAGGACTTGTGAATGGATTGTATTTAGCAGTTAAGAAAATGAGGGATTTAGATTGGTACCAGATGAATAGTACCAATGCTGCGGTGGGGGGAAGATACTGGAGAATTACTTCTCAGGTGGGAAGGATTCTGTGACTGAGTGGTTTTTAAGGTGCCCAATAGACTTCCCAGTGGAGAGTTATACTGACATTTACATATGTGGATCAAAGCAAGGCTCAGAACCAGGGCTACTTGGGACGTCAAGTTTGGGGCCTTAGGTAAAGCTGTCAGAGACACCACGAGCACTGCTCTGAGTTGTATTGAGTCCATATATTCTTCTCAGTTCTCCCATTTGACTACACCAAGCACAAGGCAGGTTCCTTCTCCTACCCTCCCTACTGTACTCACTATTAGACCTGAGCCCCTCTGCCTGGGGCTGGGCCTCCTGGGACATCAGGTCTTAGACGGAGAAGCCGTGAGAAGTTGTTGGTATATAAGAACAAGTCTTTATTGCAGAAATCAGTGACCATAAGCCGTTAGACAAAACAGTTCTTTACAGTAAAGTCTTTTACAAGTAGCCACACACCTGCTAATAAATAGATACACATCAGCAATATTAGCTCCTCTGCCTACAGAGGCTTCTGAGCAGCCACAAGCTGCCTCTAGACCCACTGCCTCACATCATAGCAGTATCCGAGCACTCTACCTTAGCAGCTTCTCCCAGCCTCCCTGGCCTCTCCCCTCTCTCCAGCACACTGGCTGGTCTCTATAGCTTTAAACCTCTGAGTAGCACACTCCAGCACACTAGCTGGTTAGCATGATAGCTATATCTGAGCTCTCTATGAGCTCTTAGACTCATAGTGTAGTAGTACCAGTTCTCGGCTTCATCGGAGCTCTCTAGAATTTTTACTATATTTTTAATATTACTTACAGAAAAGAGGCTAGTTGCCAACAGTGACATCAATTATTTGGGTTGTAGAATTGCACAGCATACCATGAGATCACTGTGGCCTTACAACTGCTTAGCATCTTAACTTTGAACACTTGATTAAGATTCCCATGTTCAGAGTGGCCTTGGCTGTCCAGCATACTACCAACAAGGCCTCCACACTCTAATTAACCTTGACTATCTGGGAACACTGGCATGGTTCCCACAGAAGCCATGGGAGTGTATAAGATCATTAAGTAAAATAAGAAAGAGAAAGGAGCACTATACTGAGTTCTGAGACACTTCAACTTATATAGGTTGGGCAGGCATCAAAGGATATGGAAGAAATTACCAAAAATTTTTTTAAAAAAGAAAAATTAGAAGATTGTGTTGTTAGTAGAAGCTGAAAGAAGATAGCAGTTCTAAAAAAGAAAGGCAAAATGTGGGACAAATAAAAGATTAGGGTAAGGCTAGAGAAGTAATCACTGCATATTGCCACCCACAGGTCATTGCGACTTTGACAAGAGTGATGTCAACATTATGGTGGCAGGGATAGCTATGTGGAATTGCGGTGAGGGGAGAAAGCAGAGGGATGATGTCAATGACTTCTGTCTTAAATCGTCTTGTGATTAAAACCAGAGAAATGGCATGGAGGGGATATAGGAAATACTATGGCTTATTTGAGTACAAGTAAGAAAAAGTCAGTGAATAAATTGATAATGCAGGGAAAGGAGGGAGCAAGAGAGCAGGACCAAAGTCCTTGAGAAAGTCAGAGAAGTAGATGGAGGAGATGGCTTTAGATGAAAACAGGGATAGTTCTATTAAAGTAGGAATATAACTTAGGTATGGGTTAGGGTGATTAGGTTAGGTTAGGTTAGGTTAGGTTATGCTATGTTAGACAGGTACAGATAGTATTTAGGTTGGCAGATTGGTGGAGGAAAGATCAAACAATTTTTGTTTTCTGCTTATACTTTTCAATGAAATATGAGTTAAAGTAATCAGCTGACTGGCATGGATAAAAGATGTAAACATTTTATCAGGAGATAAGAAGGTATGACATAGTCTTATATACAAGCATACAAGAAAAATTACCAAGAAAATAAAGCAAACATGTTCAACAGTGTCTGGTAGAGATTGTGGTTATCAGCTTAAGTTTGACCACTCAGTACTATCATGTAATTTTCCCCCAATGTCCAGTCATTTTGGTAAAGGACAGAGTAGATGGGCATTTGGTTGAAACAAGAATGAAGATATGCCTCACAAGTTCAATTAAGGGAATGAGGGGCAGAAAAAAGGAAGGAAGTGATTGTAATGATGGGCTATGGATATTAGGCTGTATGAGGAAGGAAGGAAGGGAGATTCATAGATTTGAGATATTGCTAACATTTAAGAAACACTGGTGTGAGACCCAAGAGCCTGTAAATTAGAGGGATCATTGTGTTGTCTCAAAAGAGGAATTTTAAAAACCAAGATAATTTTTATTTTATTATAGGTTATTTGGTTTTATTCAAAGTTCTGATAGCCAAATATATTCACTATTCAGAATTTTTCAAATTGTAGAAAACATGACATACATGTCATATCCCAAGGGGATACAGGTGGCATCCTTTAATCAAAAACATTATTTCTGTAGCAAAACTATTATCCTTCATATGAAGTGGGATAAATAAGGACCATTAATAGCCTAAAAACAAATCAGATTAGGTTATCTTGCCAAGTCAGTTCAGATCTGGTCAGACTTTGCCTCAAATGAGTAGTGAATACATTTTTTAAAAGGTTTCAGAGCTTTTTGAGTTTGGCATTCAGATAACAGATTATGACTACAATAATACTCTGAGCCTAAAGTCATTTGATTTTTCATTCTCTTTTCTCTTTTTCTCCAAGAGATTTATATACCCTGAGGAAGACAGTCATGATGCTCAAACAGGCATAATTTAAAGTGCTGTTTCTCTGATATCACACATTTACCATTTCTTAACTAGAAAAACAGTTTTACATACAACCCATGAGTAACTTAACTTATACAAAATGTAGCCTGGCTAATGTGGCTCAGTTGGTTGAACATCATTCCATGCACCGAGAGGGTGCAAGTTTGATTCCAGGTCAGGGCACATGGCCTGGGTTGCAGAGCTCAATCCCCAGTAGGAGGCATGCAAGATGCAGCCCATCAATTTTTCTCTCTCTCCTCTCCCTTCCTCTCTTTCTCCAAAATCAACAAAAACATATTTAAAAAAAATTTATATGAACAAAAGTAGATGTACTTCTGGGGACAAGGAAGAGTGGGGGAATGATCCCAGAGTGTGCCAGCTCTGGAGTGGCTCTGAGGTCAGTTCCCATCCTCCCGATTACATTTGTAAGAAGGACTCACTCAACAGCTGTGCTTCAATCATCCTTAGAAATGCTCTGTGTTACCCCCTATTCTGTTAGTGAATTGTAACAGAAAATAAAACCGAGTTGAATGTACTGGGAAATATATATTAAGCTCTATTGTGTAACTGTGTAATTACTGTACTATATATGCTGGACCAGAGATGGACTAAAAATGGAGAATTGTACAGAGTTTGTGGCTAACCCTGAACCAAATCCAGCAGACAGTTGAATGGGACAATCCTGATATTTTGCAAGGCTAGGGCTATAGATAACTGACCTGGGATGAAGTGAAAAAATAGTAATGAAAATTTATATGAATAAGTTTATAAGTATGTCAAGTTTATTCAGAATGATCTCTTAAGATAGGTTGTTTAAAAAACTTTATATATACTTAAATTTTTATAATCTCTCTATGTTTCAAAAAATGTTTCTATTCCAACATTTAGCAATATTTTGTCATGCTGATGAAAGTATCAACCTTCTTTTTTCCCTTTAATGTGTTTTTCTTCAGGATAATTTTTCTAGCCTGACATTCCTGAACCACCACAGTTTGCAAGGAGAAGGAATCATTAATAATTTTATTTTTCCAAAAGTTTAAAGAAATCATATATTTATAATAAGACCAAGGAACATAATTAATGTTCAAGTATATTCCCAACAAATCCCATTCCAGGTTGGAGAAAGACTGAGCAAAGGTAGAAAGGTAGAAAGATGCATATGTCCAATATGCTTATTCCAGTAGGACAGAGTGTTTATGTGGAATTAATGAAAGTGAAGAGCAGAAATAAATGTCACAATCTAGTTTTGAGGTTCTTAAATGCTAGCCTGAATAACTGGAATTTAATTTGTTTGCAAAAACAATGCAATTGAAAGGTTTTGAATAATAAAATAGCATTATCATATTTATGTAGCTTTTTTCCATAGAACTCAAACCACTTTATATTCTTCTGAGTCATTTAGTATGTCTATGGATTTGGAGTAACATTTGAGTCCTTGTCCTAGTTTTCACTGGGTTCCAATACCTGGAATTTACAAATTAGAGTCTGACAGTGACACAAGCTCTGCAGTTCATTTTGCTTATATGTAACTGGGATATTAACACCAATTTTAACAAGTCCCTGTGAAGATCAGATGAAAGAACATATAAACCACATTATGTAGTATATGCACCAAATAGATGCTCATTATAAGTCAGTTCTCCTAAGCCTTTCATGTCTTGTAATGATTAGAATGATAACATCAGAAAGAAAACATCCTCCATATAAACCTTTTCCTTTTACAGTTTTATAGAATTTTATATGGTAGCTTCTTAGGCCTTAAGACACAAAAATGAATAGAGTAAACCTCCTCTTCTCAAGGATTCTGTAACTTATTAAAGGAGATAGAAGCCACATTAGTAACCAGAACACCAAGTAAGAAGAGCTAACAAACTAACAGGGGCACAAGGTGGGAACTAATCCTAGTTAGTGACCTGGGAAAATTATCAAGAGAGCTTGTATTATAATTAAGCTTTGAAGAATGAGGAGCTAAATGTGTGAGAAAATTGCAGAGGCATACGAGTGGGAGTTCCAAAAGCAAGATGGTGAATAGGGTGGAGTATGAGACCAGTTAAAGAACACATCTATCCTACTGTGAGTGTGAATTTTATCTATACACGAGGAGGAACCACAAAAACTGTTCAAGCAGATGTAACATTTTAAACAGTGGTACAATAAGTTGGATTGGAGAACCAGAGCAGGGCTCCAAGATCCACAGAGAGCTCCTAGTTCCCAGCTTCGATATCTCCATGGAAACTATAACCAAGAGGAGGAGTCCAAAAGTAGAAACATTTGGAGAAGTGGATTGAGGTGTGAGATAAAATTATTTGGGACCCCTTGGATTTGAATTGGCAGTGGGCTGAGCAGATGAAAATATAGGTTTAAGTTCAGTAGAGAAATCATGATGGATTCAAGGAATCATAGATTATAGGTGAGGGCTAAAGCCAGAGACATTACTGACTTGAACCAGAAATATTAGAAGTGTGAAGAAGAGAGGTAGGTCTAAGAGTGGAATTACAGAGATCACAATGTGAAATGTAGTAAGAAAAAAAAAGAAATGAGTGATATCAATAGTACAGATGGAAAAGAACAAAGGGAAAAAGAATGTCTAGAAAGTCAATGGAGAAAGCCAGAAAAGCTCAGCTGTGCAATTTTACTTGAAGCAGAAACCTCAAAAAATAGGCATTAAAGTATACATTTTTCCATAAATACTTTTTTCTTCCTTAAGACGTATATGTATAATTTAGTATATATTTCCCATATGCATATCTATACATCTTAAAAGCCATTTAGAAAACAAGGTAAAGTGCTTATCCGTGTTTTTCCCCTCCATGTCTTATTATGTAATGGCTTCAAATAGAAAAATTTTGTGAGGAGAATATTAGTTTTCCTTATTCTTAGATGATCTCCATGATGCCATTTAGTCTTCTTGTGTCCACTCTTTGTGTAATATAATCAATCCTGTCTAATGACACCGATACATTTTCCGTAGACTCTACTAAACATGCTACTTTCTATTCAATGAACCTTGAATTATTCTTAATTGCTTTCAGGATAAAGTATAAAATCCTTTTCTTTGGCATTAGCAATCCTTCAGATGCAAGCTACAACCTCATGTTCTCTTACTTTATTATATAAACCTTCTCTCTCATTTACTCACTGTCATCAAACAAATCTTACACATTTATGCCTTTAACAGTTTTCCTATAGTTATCTAATTCTCTCTATCCTACACTTAGACTTGAACAAAAACTGGTATGTTATTCCTCTACATCCTTTAAGGATCAGCTCAAGTCCCTTTCCTACTAAAGTTCATTTTGCCTTTCTACACTTTCTATAGTTTTTATTTAATATTTATCAGATAAGAGACCCGTAGAACTGAACTGGGCCCCTAAATTACTGTGTGACCTACGGAAACACCTCTGGTTTCAGTTTTCTCATTTGCAAAATGAGGAAATTTTTAAGCTCTCAAGCCCTAAAATCATTTGGTCCTAAATACTGCAGTAAATATACAGCTAAAAAGATAGCAGTGTCTAAAACAGAGCAGACAAAAACAAAACCATAACACTGGGCATGCACACAAATATAAACACGTGTATAATATTCCAGCAAGGAATGAAACTGGATATCTTCCAAAGAAATTAATGTGTTAACACTAGGTCTTCACCATTGAACTTGGTTTGGGAAAGAATATATACATAGGATTGGAACAATGGTAACTTGGTCACAGACCAATTCAAGCATTTCACAAAAAATGGAAGCTAAAGTCCAGAACAAACTTAAGCTTTAAAAAACACTGTGAATAAAATTAATTTAAGGCCCCTGTTATCTAACTTCAGTGACGTCTTGACACTCATCTCGTGTTACTCTCACATGTCCCTTGCCTCATCCTGAGGTGCAATATCTTCCCAAGTCTCTCTGAGCATACTAGTCATAGTTTCCGGTTGTCTTTTCCCCCCTGAAATATCTCTTTCCTTTGGGGTTGATTTTCTTTTCTGGTGTTTCACTTTCAAGCTGCAGGCTTTCCTCAAATGCTTGGTGATCATGGTTGGCCCTTCACATTAAAAAATGAGGAAATAAGTCCTAGATGGTTTTTCTCAGTGGTTAGAGCATCAGCCCTCAGTCTGAAAGGTCTCAGATTCTATTCTGGTCAAGGGCATGTGTCTTACTCTCAGGCTTGATCCCAAGGCCCCATTGGGACACATACAAGAGGCAACTAATCAATGTGTCTCTCTTACATCCAAGTTTATCTCCCTGTGTCTCTCTCCCTCCCTTCCATTCTCTCTAAAAATCAATGGAAAAATATACTTTGGTGAGAAAAAACAACAAAAAAGAATGAGGAAACAAGCAAGTTGTTTCTTTGCCTGCCATTCTTACTAGACATTAACATATTAAAATCCTTAAGGAAAGAAATTTTGTTTTGTTTACCATTTTTTGCTAAAACACTTTTGCAAACATAGCATGAAATATTAGAGTATTTTATTTATAACATCATAATTGACTTACTCTTTCTTTTTTTAAAATATATTTTATTAATTTTTCACAGAGAGGAAGGGAGAGGGATAGAAAGTCAGAAACATCGATGGGAGAGAGACATCGATCAGCTGCCTCTTGCACATCTCCAACTGTGGATATGTCTGCAGCCAAGGTACATGCCCTTGACCAGAATCAAGTCTGGGACCTTTCGGTCCACAGGCAGACTGAGTCAAACTGGTTCGGCTACTCTTTCTATTTATACCATATTTGGAGTAAAAGTGGCATTAATAACCAATCTGGAGTACTCATTCAGTTATGAATTTGTATTCTATGACCAACAATTGAATAAAGTTATATCATTAATCATACAAATAGAGAGGTTTCACTTAAGGTATAGTCAAATATTTAAATGACTGTTATGCAAACACCATTTGATATGATGGGCGGCTCTTACCTTATATCAGGCACTATTCTGAAAATTAAACATGCAACTCTCCTAATCCTATGAACTAGTGTTTATTTTTTCCTGTTTTGTAAATGTGCTACCAAAAGGAAAAACATAAAGTAATTTTTCCAAGGTCACACTGTTAATAATTAATAAAGCCAAATGTATATCCAGGCTATTTTTAGAATAGTCATTTAATCTCAATAGACTTAATTATCATATGTTAAAGCTCTTAAAATATAGAAATGGGTAAAATTTATTAGCAATTGGAATTCCCCAGTGATGAACTGGCAGGATCAAAGGCAGGGGTTTCAAGAGGATATATTTGCAATGACCAAGAAGCTGTATCTACTCCAAATCCAGGAGATTCTGAAGACTGTTTAATGTACACATATGTATCTATCCCCTCTAAACAAAATGCAAAATTCTTGGGATGTATTATATTAGTTGTTATTTGTCTCCATACTGTTCTATATACATAGTAAGTGCAAATATTTGCTGTTTAATTTTGAAATACTTTCTGGTGACTAGCCTTTTAGAGCAGAGTTGATTATCTCTTCTCTATGATGTTTAAAATGAAGGGAACAGAACAGATTGATGACTTCTAAAGCTCCCTTCCAGGACTAGGATTTGGTAGGAGACAAAAATAGACAGAAAAAAAAGCACCAACATACTTCTGTCCTTCTGTGACACAGTTGGAGAGTGCTATGCCATGGTTTCTGATTTTAAAGGTTGTTTTTATAAAAATAAAATAAAATGGAGTTCTGAGCAATTCTCAAAATGACTTACTGATCATGTATCTCAGGTCTTCTAAACTCCACCTTAGAAATAATAAAAGATAGAAAACTGGTGTTAGGGAGAGGAACTAGCCTTTCTCTCGACCTAAAGGATATATTAGACATCAAAATAAACTGTCTAAATATTTCTAGACTATAACATTCAAGACAAAAGGAGTAATCATAAAGATTTTACAGAACTATTGTCAGCAAAAGAACATATCTGAAAAATTATAACAAGACGGGGTAATATTTCTTAAATGTCTTTCTGGATTATTGGAATTAATTTGAAATGATCATTTGGCCCCCAGCAATAGCAATTGGTGTTATAAATAGCACAATATCCTATATAACAAAAGAGAAACATGCAAATTTGACAGTACCTTCACTCCTGATTGGCTATGGTACCAGCCAGTCAGGAGCTGGGGTGGGGCCAAGTGGAACGATCGCCGGCCCCAGGGGTGGAGATGAAACTGCGGTGGCAGCGAGCGCCCAGCCCCGTGGCGCTGTGAGGGGAAGTGGTGGCGGCAGCAGCGGTGGTGATGGCAGCAACAGGGAGTGCTCGGCTGAGCTGAGCAGGGTGATGGCTGGGTACCCAAGGCCTAAAGCCTCACCAGAGGCTTTAGGTCTTGGGCAGGCTGAGGGTGAGCCATCAGTTGGACATCCCCTGAGGGCTCCCAGTATGTGAGAGGAGACAGGTTGGGTTGAGGGGCCACCCACCCCCAGTGCACGAATTTCGTGCACCGGGCCCCTAGTAGTAATATAAAGCAAATCTACTGGGGTCATTTGGCAATTAACTTTATACTTAGATACATTATTCTACTTTTAAAAGGCTAAATAAAACTGCAAAAACTATCACTGAGTCATGAAAGGAAGAGTGTAGGATAATGATAATAATCCTCCAAATCCACTATTGAAAATTTAGAAAGAGTAGATTGTACATAACCATTTTCATCCAATAGCAAAAACATAAAGACATCATTTATGGAAAGAGAACTAAATGTCTTTGGATTTAGAGAAAAGTAATCACAGTCTTTGAAAAGTGACCTCAAATCTTTGAAAGTATAAAATGATCCTATAATCATGAAATATGGCTAGTTTTAAAATTATAATTGTAGGAGAAACCAAGATGGTGGCATAGGTAAACACCTATACTGCTGCCTTGCACAACAATTTCAAAAATACAACTAAAAGAAAAAACGGACATCATCCAGAACCACAGGAAAGCTGGCTGATGGGAAATTCTACAACTAGAAGGAAAGAGAAATGTACATGGAGAATCAGAGTAGCTGCAAAGCCCGAGGTATAGACACATGCATGCAGAGGATGGGCCGGAGAAGAGAGGGCATTTGAGTGCCTGGCTGGTGTGCTCTAGCAGGAAGGAGACAAAAGCTCTAGATTGCGATGAACCCCAGTTCCAACTGCACTGAACCCCACTTCTGGGTGAGACCCGGGGGATCCAGGCTCATATGGGGAGGAATCTGGACTGTAAGGTGGAATCTCAGGGGAACAGTGAAAGGCAGAGGTCCAGAGGCACATGCACCAGTGCGTGCAGAGAGGGTGGACTGTTGACTGTGCCTCTGGCTTGACCTGGCAGGAGAAAGACAGGAGCTCTGGATGGTGCTGAAACCCATTTCCAACTGCACTGAACCCCAGTGCTGGGCAAAAATCTGGGAGTCCGGATTCATTGGGGGAGAGACTGGACTGTTTGGCAGCAGGCAAAACTAGAGGGTGCCTTTCTCCAGAGGTACTTGCAGTGATTGCCTGCGGACACTGAGACCAAGGAATCTCATTGGGCAGGGCTGACTGGAAGCCAAGGCTGTTGGTTCCACCCTGAAACTCCGCCCCATCCAAGCTGAGCACAGAGGCTTTTGCAATTTTGAAAGTCTTGTCACATAAGGCTATCTCCCAGCATAGACACAACTGATCCTCACAGTCAATTAGCCTGGTGTCAATTCCTCCCAGTGATACCAACAATAATCAAGACTTAACTGCAACAAGGCTGTACACACAGCCTACAAAGGGGTGCACAAAGAGTGTCCACCTCAGGTAACTGGGACGGCCGAGACACCTAGCACACAAAGCTACCCTACCAACTCAGGGAAGCAGCGAAAATGCGGAGACAAAGAAACAGATCACAAATGCAAGAAATGGAGGAAACAAATGACTGGATATAGAGTTCAAAACCACAGTTATAAGGTTTTACAAGAGGTTCCTAGAAAAGGCCAATAAATTCAGCGAGACCCTGAGGATATGAAAAAGGACCAACTAGAAATTAAACATACACTGACTGAAATAAAAATATTTTACAGAGACCCAACAGCAGACTAGAGGAACACAAGAATCAAGGCAAAGATTTAAAATACCAAGAGGCCAAAAACACCCAACTGGAAAAGCAAAAAGAATCCAAAAATTTGAGGGTAGTGTAAGAAGCCTCTGGGACAACTTCAAGCATACCAACATCAGAATTAAGAGGGTGCCAGAAGAAGAGAGAGAGCAAGACAATGAAAACCTATTTGAAGAAATAATGACTGAAAACTTCCCCCACCTAGTGAAAGAAATAGACTTACAAGTCCAGGAAGTGCAGAGAACTCCAAACAAAAGGAACCCAAAGAGGACCACACCAAGATACATCATAATTAAAATGCCAAGAGCAAAAGACAGAGAATATTAAAAGCAGCAAGAGGAAAATACTTAATTACCTACAAGGGAGCACCCATACGATTGTCAGCTGATTTCTCAACAGAAACGATGCAGGCCAGACGGGAGCGGCAAGAAATTTTCAAAGTGATGAATAGCAAGAACCTACAACCATGATTACTCTATCCAGCAAAGCTATCATTCAGAATTGAAGGTCAGATAAAGAGCATCACAGATAAGAAGAAGCTAAAGGAGTTCATCACCACCAAACCAGTATTGCATGAAATGCTGAAAGGTATTCTTTAAGAAGAGGAAGAAGAAGTAAAAGGAGGAAAAGGTGGCTGCTTCAAACTAGAGCATGAATGTAACTGGAGAGCATTATGCTAAGTGAAATAAGCCAGTCAAAGAAAGATAAGTATCACATGATCTCACTCATTTATGGAAAATAATGAACAACATAAACTGATGAACAAAAACAGATCCAGAGACAGAGAGGCATTGACTGTCAAACCTCAGAGGGAAGGTAGGGGAGAGTGGGGGTAAGAGGAAGAGATCAGCCAAAGGACTTGTATGCACGCATATAAGCCTAATCAATGGACACAGACACCATGGGGGTGAGGGCATGAGTGGGGAGGGAGGGTTGGAAGGGGTAATGGGGGATGAGACCACATATGTAATACCTTAATTAATAACGAAATT
Organism: Antrozous pallidus; assembly: GCA_027563665.1. Lineage (NCBI taxonomy): Eukaryota > Metazoa > Chordata > Mammalia > Chiroptera > Vespertilionidae > Antrozous > Antrozous pallidus. Next base: position 8,317,873 of record CM050515.1, read on the forward strand.
TTAAAAAATTATAATTGTACCTACATTGACTATGCTCCTAACTTCCAAATAAGTCATCTATACCAACAAAAGATTAATATGCTAATTAGACCAGACATCTTCCAAATGTCATTCTGGACATCCTTCCTGACAAAGCTGAGGGCATGTCTGGCCTGCAAATCACACACGAACCCTCGCCCAGGCCAGCCCCACCTTCCAATGGGAACCCCCATCAGATTGGGGATGTAACTAGCCCGCAATCCCCCGGTGGCCCCAAGCCCATGCCAGCCCCACCCTGATCTGGGGCCACCTTCAGGGCAGGCCAGCTGGCCCCCTCCTTAGCATCAGGCTTCTATCTTATATAATAAAAGGGTAATATACAAATTGACCCTAATGGCAGAATGACCAGAACGACCGCTGGACCAGTCACCATGAGGTTCACTGACCAATGCTTGGTCCCTTTCCCCAGCCTACAGGCTGTGATCGCCTGATGGTCCCCCACATTGAGGGCAGGGCTAGTGAGCAGGCAGGAATAGCCAACCTCTTAATCTCTTCCCTTGGCCATCAGGCATTGATCACCCAATGGTGAACGGGGAACCAGGGGTAGGTGGCAGTGGGGATGGGGGGCTAGCTGCAGGCAGCTGGGGAAGATGGCTCTGATTACAGGCCAAGCCTAGAAACCATACCCATGCATGAATGTTCAGTGAGGCTTGCAACAGGCCTCTAGTTCACAAATAAAATGCAATTTCTGCTTACCTGCTGCTACCCTCTAGACCACAAAGACATCTCTGGCCTCACTGATGGTATCTGTTCCCTCTGACTCTCTTCTTCACATTGATGTTCTCAGTTGTTAGAGCTCTTACTTCCAGAAATGTAAGTACTGTTAGGATCCCAACCAAGCCGTTGCTTTAGGAAATGCCCCCTTGCAATTTAAGGATAGAAACCCAGCTGCCAAAGACTGACTCTTGTGAGCCTTCTTCATTTGTACGCTGTTGACTTAGTATCCTTACCCCTTTTAAAAATAACCAGGTCTAGTGTCATAATGATCTTACAGCTCAGGGTATCAATAATAAAATTTCAGCAATGTGTGCATTTAAAATGTTTTGGTGACCTGGCCTATGGCCTATCTTTTATGACATTGTTTCTGTGGGGAACCATGTAGGATTTTAAGCAACTAATTTTGAAATGGATATTTAGAATATAATCCATTCCTAGACTAGGGACCACACATAATAATAATCATCCAAAAAACACAGCAGGCGCTGAAATTATACAATTGAAAATATTCCACTAGGGAAAGAAGAGGAACTAAGATATTGGGAATTTATATTTAATAGTTGTAGCTATAGAAACAAACAGTAAATTGGCACACACACTCACACAAAAAAAGGCAGCAAATTAAGAAGGCTTTTTTAGGTGAAACTACTAGCTAATAAAACTGTCATGGGAGCCCCTATAAAATGCTTCCACTACAGTCTAATAGACCCCAGAAACCTCCACCAGTTCAGGAAATCAAGTTACTGAAATCACAGTATCTTTGGCATTTAGAATGTTCTTTCTGTTTTAGACGAAGAGTGTGTTAACATCAAAGACATTAAAAATAACCAAAAAGAAAAGAAAGCAGATGAATAAACCAAAAAAAATCACTCTGTTATTCTTTTAAAATAATAACACTAGGGTTCTGGCCAGTCTGGCTCAGTTGGTTGGGTGATATACCATGCACAAAAGGTTCCTGGTCCAATCCCAGTCAGGGCACATGCCCGGGTTTCTGGATCCATCCTTGGTAGGGGGCGAACAGGAGGCAGCTGACCAATGTTTTGCTCACATTGATCTCTCTCTCTCTCTCTCTCTCTCTCCCCTCCCCCCCGTCTTCCTTCTTCTCTAAAACTCAATTTAAAAAATATTCAATATAATAAAGAAACATAAATTAAAAGACTGGGGGGAAAATAACAAGGACCTGGTAGGGACAAACTAAAGGTCACCATTGTGTAGAGTGCGTGTGCTCAACACCAAGAGATTTGAGAACTTGGACTTAATACTGTAAAAGTGTTTGTGCTTAATAATGGAAACCTGTGGGGACTCTTCCTTTTTCCCTTTAAGTGTGGGGAGTCATTCATAATGGAAATTACCTGATTGTGAGACTAAGAAAGACAATGTGCTTGATGTCAAGCAGGGCCAACATGGTTCTGACCAATCACAGTGAAGCCACTCTTGTAGTGCAGCAGGATGCCACTCTGAGGGATTTTTCCATCAGCCAAAATACACATACCTGGGTCTTTGTAGATATGACCTTAAATTAAAGCAATGATTTCCTCATTACCCATTTTATTCAGGCTTATTTTATAGAGAAACGTACAGGTAGCATGAAATGGGAAAACTCAGGAGGAGCAAGAAAATGGATTTTAAAATCAGGAGACATTATAGCCTTAGGAGAAAAGATGAAATGTTTTGGAAATCTTTGTAAAACTTTATTTTATTTGTGTTATTTTCTAAGGACAGTTTTTACTAAGCAATGTGATTGTCAAAATCACAGCAAAGATATGCTCTGTTTGTTGGATTAAGAAGCTCCTCTGACCCTCCCATGCTTTGGGCCAGCGTAACACTGAGGGATATTTTTATGTTAGCAACAAAACCTACTTCCCAGACTCCATAATATGGAGAATATATGCTGCACTCAGCCATAGCCGAATCAGTATAAATTGACTATTTCTAAGTAGGATCAAAAATTGCTTCAGAAAACTGATCTGTCCAAAGCATGGTTCCCAACAGAGCGCTCAGCCTCATGAGCACGTCTGCACTTCAGCGTGATTCAACTAGAAAATTCTTCAAAATACAATACACCCTGGCATAGAAGCTCGAGGCAATGTAAAGCTAGAGCCACAACCTAATTGGTTTTTATTTGTCTTCAACTTGACCTCACGCCAATAATGCTCCATTATTGCGCCCCTGATTGGAAACGGGATAGAGGAGCAGAAACCCAGCTTACATTCTACTTCCATTGATGAGTTTATCTGGAAAGGCAGACCATTAACAGGAGCACAAGAGCACATGATCAGAGAACCATAAAGAAGAACAGACATGCTTTAACCCATTATTTTCCTCAAGAAATCCTTTCCTTAAAGTTTTGATTTATTTAACTCACAGTTCTTTATAAAATAAGTACTTTTGTTCCCAGCTGAACAGAACTACTGACTCTATACGCAAGAGAAATCAGGCAAAGAGGAAATTTGGTGAGAGGTATCTGTCCTGAGTTTTGTGGTTTCTCTGTTTGGCTTTCTCCTGTGGCTTTGGTCATTCTCTGGCATTGCTCTGAGAGTCCATTAGGGGTCTTTATGTCCACTTCAGAGCTTGCTAGTCCATGATAGGAACACAACCAGAAAGAAAGCATACTGAGAAAGTTCCAAATATCCGAAGTCCAAAGGCGTCAGTCAGAATGAGACTTGTGACTACTGAGTACAGCGCTCCATACACTCAAAGCCTCACGTAATATTGGATGGTGACACACCCACTCTAAAACTGTTCACAAGCCCTGGCCTGCGTGGCTCAGCTGGTGCTCAGACCCAGGGCATGGTCTGAGCACCAAAGGGTTGTAGGTTACATGCCAGGTTCCAGAGCATGCTGGGTTGCAGTTCAACTCCAGGTGGGGGGCTTACAGGGGACCGCACATTGATGTTTCACTTTGAGGTTTCCTTTCCTCTCTAAAAATCTATTTAAAAATCTTAAAAAAATGAAACAAGCATTTATTAAAAACAAACAAAAGACTATTCACAAAACAGTACAGTCATTAAATTATGCAACTGATAAGGTCCTAAAAGATGACTCAATTCAATACCTGTCTTTTACAGATGAAAACTCTGGCAGCCTCTCAGGATGAAGCTTTGTATTCTGAATTGCAGAGCTGTGTTAGAGGAACTTGACTCTCAGCACAGTACTCAGAATCTCAGTTGTGCTTTCTGTTATACACTTTCATAAGTCACACTCTTCCTGACATTGTTTCATCTCTATTTAAGCATTTACTTTAAATGTTTTAAAGGGTAACATTGTGTAAAAATAAACTGGCACTACAGATCAGATGTATGGGTCTATTTAAAAAACATCTCAATATAGTCAAGTAATTCTTATGTTCCATGAGGTTTAGCATACATCAGGAAAATATACCTTACAAGATTTGCAGGAAAACATACTGTTCTCAGCTCCTTTTATGATGTGATGCTGTTCATACATGGAGTCCACCAATCATGTCACCTCAAACCCTTTGCATTTTTGTTGAAAATAATGGATTATTTCATAAGTGACTCTTAGGCTGTGTCTTCATGGCAATCTTCCAGATTAAATATGTTTTTATTCCTTTTTCAAAGGCAGTTCAAAATGTCTACAACCTAGTGGTGTATTCTGATACCAGTGTGCATGGGTACCTTATTCAGTATTTTATAAGGAAATACTGAAGGTTCCTTGCCTCTAAAACCTTCCTCACTTGGATAACATGGCCCTGAAATCTCACCTTTTAGGAGTTAAGTATGATGCTATTATATAAAGTGAAATATTTCTTTAAAGGTTTTTGTGAAGGTGCACAGAGAACAGAATAAAACACTGGACATAGCCCAGCTGATGTGCCTCAGTGGTTGAGCGTCAACCTATGAACCTGGACCTGGTCAGGGCCAAGCCTGGGTTTCGGGATCCATCGGCTATGGAGAAAGGGGTGTGCAGGAGGAAGCCAATTAATGATTCTCTCTCATCACTGATGTTTACATTTCTCTCTCCATCTCAACCTCCTTTATGAAATCAACAACAACAACAAATATATGCATATACATATATATATATATATATATATATATATATATATATATATGTTAAAATGCAGGGTTTCCCTGAAAATGAGATGGAGTTAAACTTATTCACCTGCTTTATAGTTTTATGACAGCAAATCCTTAATGAAATACTAGCCTCAGAGTATGAAATATAAAAACTATGGATTCATGCTATCTGACACAGGTGTATATTTAGATAAAAATCTAAAAGCAAAGCAAACACAACACCTCTACAGTAGTGCAAAATGAAGAACTGAAAGTTTCATCACTTGAAACCAACAGACAATAATAGAGAGGGGTCTGCTGAATAGTGGACACATGTAGCTTCTGATAACCTGGCATTCCTTTTACTTTCTTCATAGAATACAGAGGGCCTCCTTTTCTCTTGGAAATTGCCTCTCTGCCTTCTGGCCATCATGTGCCCTCATGCCTACAGTGAGGATGGGCAAGTGTCTCAGGCTGGCTAACAGGAGTCACCCATTGCAGGAGCAGGCAAATAATCCAAATGGAGCCAATCTGGATTTTATTAAAGATAATTAGCTACCCTGAGGAGAAAAGCACCCTACCTTTGAAGCTTTTCTTTGTGATCACAACCTAGAAGGAAGGACCAGCTAGTTGGGTGGAGTGAGTGGAGAAGTCCGCTAGAAAGAGCAGCTGAACAAAGCAAAGCTAGAGAGAGCTCAGAGAAGCAGAAGGGATAGGCACAGAGAATGTAGCTCCTATGTGTGTAGGAGAAAGGGGAGCTCACATGAAGCTGAGAACTGATACTGCTACAATATAATGCTCAGAGCTCAGGGAAAGCTCAGATATAAATATCATGTTAACCAGCCAGATCAGCTGGGTAGGGAATGCAGGAGAAGCTACTGATCCAGAGAGCTTAGGTACCATTATGATATGAGGTGTTAAGCCAAAGGGGAAGTATGCAGCTGCTCAGACGATACTGTGGGTACAGAGACTGATGCTGCTATATAGAAAAGACTAGAGGTCCAGTGCATGAAATTTGTGTACAGGGGGTGTGTTCCTAAGCCCAGCCTGCACCCTCTCCAATTGGGCTTAAACGGGCAGTCAGATATCCCTCTCAAAATCCAGGACTGCTGCCAAAACTGGTTTGGCTTGGTGGATAGAGGGTCGGCCTGCGAACTGAGGGGTCCTGGATTCGATTCCAGCCAAGCATATACCTTTGTTGCAGGCACATCCTCATTGGGGAGTGTACAGGAGGTAGCTGGTTGATGTCTCTCTCTCATTGATGTTTCTGACTCTCTATCCCTCTCCCTTCCTCTCTGTAAAATCAATAAAATATATATATATTTAAAAATCCAGGACTGTTGTTTCCCAAATGCTTGCCTGCCTGCCTTCTTGATTGCCCCTAACCGATTCTGCCTGCCAGTCTGATCACCCCCTAACCACTTCCCTGCCAGCCTGATTGATGCCTAACTGCTCCCCCACCTGCCTTATTTCCTCTAACTTCCCTCCCCTGCAGGCCTGGTCTCCCCCAGCTGCCTTCCCTGTGGGCCCAGTCACCCTCAACTTCCCTCCTCTGCCAGCCTGGTCACCCCTAACTGCCCTCCCCTGCAGGCTTTATTGCCCCCAACTGCCCTCCATTGAAGGCTTAGTCCCTCCCAACTGTCCTCCCCTGCTGGCCTGATTGCCCACAACTGCCTTCCCTTGCAGGCCTGGTCCCTCCCAACTGCTCTCCCCTGCTGGCCATCAAGTGGTGGCCATCTTGTGTTTATATTGGGATAGCCATCTTGTGTTTGAGTGACAGTCAATTTGCATATTAATTTTTTATTTGATAGGATAGAGGCCTGGTGTTTTGGTGAGGGCCAGCTGGTTTGCCCTGAAGGGTGTCTTGGATCAGGGTGGGGTTTCTTTTGGGGCGTGGGGTGGCCTGGGCAAGGGTCCTGTGGTGGTTTGTAGGCCAGTCATGCCCCTCCAGTGACCTAAGCAGAGGCCCTGGTATCTAGGATTTATTTATCTCCTATACTTGAAACTTTGTAGCTTTTAGCGGAGGCCAGGGTGGGTCAGGTTGGGCAGAAGCTTGGCTTCCTCCATCGCCAGGGCAACCCAAGCCTCCTACTCTCTCCAGCTCTGTGGCTGCCACCATATTTGTTTAGTTAATTTGCATACTCACTCCTAATTGGCTGGTGGCCATGGCTTTTGGGCATAGCAGAGGTATGGTCAATTTGCATGTTTCTCTTTTATTAGACAGAATATGTATTCATCAGCTGGTGTCCAGCTGCCTGTCCGTATGGACTTTGCTATGAGCACAGTTCTTGTCTAATGGCTATGTGGTCACTGGCTTCTGCAATAAAGACTCATTTTTATAAGTCCATAACCGCTCATGGCTTCTCTGTCTGCCCCACTGTCAAGAACTGACCTGCTGTCTATGAGCAGAGGATAAAGGAGGAACTTGGACTAAATTCCCAACAGTTATTACAGTGGGAAGGATTTGAGAAGGAACTTGCCCTGTGCTTGCCATAGTCGAATGGGAGAACTTAGAAGAATATATGAACTCAGAACACCTTGGAGCAGCAGCACTGACCAGTGCTCCCACTTGCTCTGACATAGTGCACCCCAATATATTTGACTGAACTATTGAAACAGAAAATTGTATAACAACTAAGAGCAAGCAAAAAAAAAATCACATAAATATCTGTAAAAAATATGTGTAATATTGTGGTTGGTCTTGACTTTACAAAACTAAAGGAACATGTTGATTGTGTTTTACATAAATTATTCAAATTAGCAAGTCTGTTGACATCTGGTACAGGTGTATATAAACATCTAAAATTCCTTTTTGGCCATTTCTAGGAGAATAAAGGACAAAGAGGAAAATAGTTACGGTAAAGACATTATTGCAAAGAGTCATTTAGAGTAATTCTTTCCTGTACATCAACAGAAATAATCATTAGTTTGTTGTAAAAAAAAAAAATGATTAGAAAAAAATCACCCTTTTTAAATTAATTGAGCGCCTACTTGGAGTCACTAAAACTGAAATAATATCATTAAAGTTCTATTATTACTTCAGTAGCAGTTAAGCAGATTTTTGTGACTCTTAGGAAAGACTTGCCAATTTTTCTAGGAAAATGTGCTCCCAGGCCAAATGTTCAACCTATGAAATTATCAAAACAACAGAAACAACCACAGCAGCTTCTGTGATCTACTGCCTGGTCTTCACTCAAATTGCACTTCTCCCCTATACTTTTAGTTCCTCTCCCTCTCTGACAGGAGAAAGTAGGAGCAGAGGGAAACCGCCCCCTACCAAAATGACAGACTTACCTGCAATTACCTCCATCAGCTCCTCTTTTCCTACACAGCTGTAACAATCTAGGGTAAGTCTGTCCTTCTGGGATCTGGATTGTATCCTCTTTTGTCTCCTTAGGCAATGTGCACTCTGATGATCTTTTCTGTGTTTGTTTGCTTGTATTTTAACATCTCTAATATGTTATTAGATTCTAACCGTCAGTGAATGGTTAAGAATGTTCAAGAATACCCAATATAGAAAAATAAAAAAATAAAAAAGGGTACCCCATCTGAAAAACAAACAAAAAAGGGAAAAAAGGAACCTCCCTCCATATCTTTTCCTCCACAGCCATTGTTTATCCTTCTTCAGTAATCCTCTCAAGGTTTACCTTTGCTCACTGTCACTACTTCCTTTACCTTCCATTCATTCTGTAGAATTTTCCCTTTAGAAATCTTCCTTCTATTTGACTTTTATGACAACACAGTCTCCCTGGTTTCCTCCTCTCCCTCCAGCTGCTCATTCTCTAGGTCTTTTGTTGTCTTATGCTGACAATCCAGCTTTAAAATGTTCCTCAGTGTTCTGTCTTGGCCTCATTTTCCAATCACAGCAACTTTCCAAATTCCCAGGAATTTTATCCATTCCTTTCACCTCAATTACAACATTACTAAAGCCCCAGGGCACAAAATTCCTGCGTGGGGGCAGGGGATGTCCCTTAGCCCAGCCTGCACCCTCTCCAATCTGGGACCCCTCAAGGGATGTCCGACTGCCCATTTAGGCCTGATCCTGGTAAACAAGCAGTCGGACATCCTCCTCACAGTCCAGGACTGCTGGCTCCAAATTGCTCACCTACCTGCCTCCCTGATTGCTCCTAACCACTTCTGCCTGCCAGCCTGATCACCCCCTAAACACTACCCTGCCAGCCTAATTGATGTCTAACTGCTCCCCTGCCAGCCTGTTTGCCCCCAACTTCCCTCCTCTGCCAGCCTGGTCACCCCCACCTGCTCTCCCCTGCAGGCTTGATTGCCCCCAACTGCCCTCCCTTGCAGGCTGGTCCCTCCCAACTGCCCTCTCCTGCTGGCATGATTGCCCACAACTGCCCTCCTTTGCAGGGCCTGGAACCTCCCAACGGCCCTCCTCTGCTGGCCATCTTGTGGTAGCCACCTTGTGTCCACATGAGGACATCATCTTTGATCACATGGGGGAAGCCCTCTTGTGTGTTGGAGTGATGGTCAATCTGCAAATTACTCTTTTATTAGATAGGATAGAGGCCTGGTGCATGGGTGGGGGCCAGCTGGTTTGCCCTGAAGAGTGTCCCGGATCAGGGAGGGGGTGCCCTTGGGGTGAGTGATAGCCTGGGTGAGGGGCCTGTGGAGGTTTGCAGGCTGGTCACATCCCCCAGCAACTCAAGTGGAGGCCCTGGGATCTGGGATTAATCTATGTCTACAATTGAAACTGTAGACTGGAGCCAGAACCAAGCCTTCTGCCTGCTCAGTGGCGGCAGCCATTTCTGTTCGAAACTTTGTAGCCTAGCGTGGAGGCCTAGGCCGACAACACAGGCTGAAAGCTTGGCTTCCTCCATTGCCATGCAAACCCAAGCCTCTGTTCTCTCCAGCTCAGTGCTTGCTGCAGTTTCTGTATCTTTTATAACTGAAACTTTGTAACACTGAGTGGAGGTCTAGGCAGGCAATGGCCGGCGGAAAGCTTGGCTTCCTCTGTTGCCGGGGAAACCCAAGCCTTCCTCCTGATCTCAGTGGCAGCAGCCATCTTGGTTGGGGTTTATTTGCATAATCTGCTCCTGATGGGCTAGTGGGTATGGCTGTTGGTGTGGCAGAGGTAGAGTCAAATTTGCATATTACTATTTTATTAGATAGGATTATACCTGCTATATTACTATATCACTACACACATTTATATCTCTAACCCAAAACCACTCCTCTGTATTCCTAACTCATTTGATGTCTCAAAGAGACAAAAAATTAAACCTACACCAGATCATACTCATAGTCTTCCTTCCACACTAGTCTTCTAGTCTTCCTTGACTTGCTGTCACACCAACCATACAGTTATGGAAACTAGAATTTTAAGGGTCATCCTTGACAACACCTTCTTCACTGGCATATTTCTACATTTCTCCTGTTAGTTATATCTTTTAAATGCAGGTGGGATGCATTTTTCCCCCAATGTCTACTGCTGTGATGCTTTTCACACTCTTATTTAGATTTTCCTGCAGTTACTTTATAACTAGTCTTTTCACTTCTTCCCTTGCACATATAACCCATTCTCCATGTAGCAAAGTCATCAAATGAAAATACAAAATAAAATTAAATTCTCTTAGGATATATTTGACAATTCTTAACTGTGTTTTTTATCTTTTTTAAATTTTAAAATTACTTTTACTAATTTTCTTCAAATTTTTTTTAAATTTTAGTTCTATACATAAAAATGGATTAAATTTTAAAAGAGAGCCACTTTACTTTTTGATTGCTAAAATTATTTTTTATATATTATACTACATTAAAATAGTCCTTTTGAAATTTTGACTATGTTCTCTCAAACGATGTTTTTATTTTTTGATAAATATTTCTATTGGTTAATTTTATTTAATGTTTAATTAAAAAGTAACTCAGTGAATGCATAATAACCTAAAATCATTCTTTTGGGCAAATAATATATGGTTTTCAAATTCTAGTCCTAACCTCTAACAACAAAAATGTTCTTAATCTAATAACATGACTCAAATTTTAATATTGTCTTTCTGCAACTTATTACACATACTGTGTAAACTTAGTATTTTAACTTTGTCTTAAAATTTATATGGTAATCTTTTCTCCAATATTTGAAAAATGTTTAAGGTAACTTTGAAAAGGCCCAAAATGAAAGATCAGAGAGTAAAGTTTTATATGCTCATTTTCTTTGTTTCTCTACCAATCCAAATTAAGAAGATAACCTTAAATGAGGTCCAAAAAATACCACTTGAATAATCAATCATTTGATGGAAGTGCCATTTTTAATAATTTTATTTTAAATAATAGTAAATTAATTTAAATTTCAATTTTTTTGTTTCACTTCTTTCATCCATACATTTCAAATATAAATTAGCTCCTAATAAAAATGTTTTATTGCTTTTCTGAAATATGTGGTTCTGGTGCTTTAAAAATCAACACTGTTTTGAAATACCAACCTGAATCTCCATGTAGCATCAACCTGAAATACTTTGAGGAAATTTGTGGCTCAAATGGCCTTCTGGGAGCAATGGGTCTTATCTAATTTTTGACAAAATGATAAGCTGAAGAAAGAAACCAAATATTTACTACCAAGTCTATCCTTTTTATTATTATTATTGATATTGTTATTACTGATTTTTTTTTAGAGAGAGGAAGGGAGAGAGAAACATGGATTTGTTGTTTCACTTATGAATTCATTGAATGATTCTTGTATGTGCTCTCACCAGATGGAACCCACAACCTTGTGATCCCCACAATCTTGGCCTATGGGGAGGATGATCTAACCAGCTGAGCTACCAGGCCAGAACACCACCCAGTCTATTCTTAAGGAAGAGCCGGTTTCTGGCCCAGTGTCTTACTCCTGCAGCAGCCCTGTCTGGGCCACTGGCACCCCTGTCTGTTCTCCTGGGTATATGATCCATGAATCTTCTCTTCATTGGAACTGGGTCCTATCTAGTCGGGGAATTTCTGATGTCAGGAAGGATTATGTATTCATGAGACCAAACTAAAATAACTCAGGTACACTGACAAAATTTTCCTCTATCACTTATTCTCCTATGCTGGTTGGTCTGTCTCCCTTGCTGAGGAATTGCAGAAACACAACACTGACCCTTTCAGCAGTTATTGCAGTCCAACAGCAGAGGAAAGAGGTTGTTAGCAAGGACAATTTGCCCTCTACCAACCCACTAGCTGGCAATTAGCAATCATTTCGGTTGGGCTCCATTACCCAGTGCTGTGTGGAAACGAAGGACTCTAGAAACGCTTCAGATCAGCCAAGACCAAAAAAAGCGGAGGAAGAACTTAAATGTAATATTTCCTCCAGAGAACACAGTGCACGTTTTATTGGTTGGAGAAAGCCTGGTATAAGTGTTCAGCTGGTGAGCAAGAAAGAAGACAGGCATTTTCTGCCCAGGGACCCACTAGAGGCACCCTTCAAGAGGCAGGCGGGAGGAAGCCTGAGAATCGAGGTTTTGGAGTGGGGACAGGCCTGTTTGCAGGACCTGGTGGCTTTATTTGTTAACCTATTGGGTCCAGCCTGGGAAATGCACACTTAGCGGGGAAAGGGGAAGACGGGTAGTCTTCTTTCTTTCTCTTTCTTTCTTTCTTTCTTTCTTTCTTTCTTTCTTTCTTTCTTTCTTTCTTCTTTCTTTTTCCTTCCTTCCTTCTTTCCTGCTCTCTTTCCTTCCTTCTTTCCTTCTCTCCTTCCTTCCTTCCTTCCTTCCTTCTTTCTTTCTCCTCCCTCCCTCTCTCCCTCCCTCCCTTCTTTCCTTCCTTCCTCCCTCCCTCCCCCCTCCCTTGTTATAGTAATAGTAATAAGGATAAAATACAATAAGTATTAAAGTGTGACATCTGAAAGTGTGAAATGTAACGAATGTAACGTAAACAAATTGGTAAGAACCTTTGAGTGGCCTGTATGTACAAAGTAGATAAAGTGACCTGTACCCATATGTAAAACCAGATAGCAAGGCTCCTGGGACCCGCTGATAAGACACACTGAAGACCCCCATCTGAGCACATAAAAGAGCAAGGAACCAGAGGCGATCAGAGAGGCTGCCTGCTCCTTCGCAGACTGTCGCTCTCCACTTCCATCGCCTGCATCTGCCTGAGCTCTGCTGCCAACTGGGAGCCTCAGACAGGACTCGGAGCTGCAGCTGCAAGGCCCAGCATCCAGTGTGTGTCTGTCGGCTGGGGTCTCCGGTGGACTGCAGAGGTCTGGAGACCACCAGGCCTCTGGTAAATAAACCGTGTGTGATTCGTGCGTTGCTTGTCTGTCTCCTGTGTCATTTATGCCCGGCCAATCTTGGGTCATACGTGTCAGTGTCTGTTTAGAGACTGTCTGAGGCACCCTTGGTCACCTGGGCTTTCGTCCCTAAAGGAGAAATTGGCTTCCTTCCTTCCTTCCTTCCTTCCTTCCTTCCTTCCTTCCTTCCTTCCTTCCTTCCTTCCTTCCTTCCTTCCTCCTCCTCCCTCCCCCCCTCCCTCCCTCCCTTTTTTATTGTCTAAAGTTTTACATATGTCTCCTCTCCCCCGCATTGACCCTCCCCCCACCAGCCATTCCCCTCCCAGGGGAGCCCCAACCTCCCCAGTGTTTGTGTCCGTTGGTTTTGCTAACATGTGAGCATACAAGTCCTTTGGTTGCTGCAGTTTTCTAACAACACGGCTCACGTCTTCGGCTTGTGTCCCCTCGCTCACCCAGCCGAGGCAGGAAACCCGGCTCCTGGAACCAGCGGGCCACCGAGGCCTGTGACTCCAGGACGCCCTGGCCCTGCACCCGCCTGGTTCCTGGCCTCTGCCGACCCACCCGTCTTTGATCGGTGCCCCTGCCTCGAGCCGGGGCTGAGTACATCAGAGGCGCCTCCGCTGTGCCTGTGCCACTGGCCGCACAGCTGAGGACTGGTGCCGGCGGGGCTGCTCCGCTCCAGAGGTCCCGGGACGGCCCGGGGTGCCCTCCGCAGACTTCCCCCGGGCCCTGCGCTGGGCGCGGCCGGCGTCCCCGCTCTCCCGCCCGAGCGGGGTCTGCACCGGCCCCTGACGCCCCGCCCCGCCCGGCACTGGAGCCCCAGCCTCGCGCTGCACCTTCCCTCCCCGCTCCAGGGTCCGAGGGCTGAGAAGGAGGAACCCGGTGAACTGGAGGGGCTGGCAGGCAGGCCTAGGGGATGAGGAAAGAAAGCTAGACCCTGGGGAGGAGGGGGAGGAAGAGGAGAGAGAGAGGGAGAGAGAAGAGGGGAGGGAGTAGAGGGGAGAGAGAGAGAGAGAGAGAGAGAGAGAGAGAGAGAGAGAGAGAGAGAGAGAGAGAGAGAGAGAGAGAGGCGCGGGTGCACCCCTGGAGGCACGCTTCCCCCGCACAGCCGGTACTCCCCGGAGCGCCAGCCCCGGCCCGGAGTCTGGGGCCCCCTTTCTCGGCCCCGCGCCTCGTCCTTCCTCCAAACCTTTGGCCAGACTGCCCGCCCCCGTCCCCGAACCGCCTCTGCCAGCTCGGGCGCCACGTTAGGAATAGGCTCCGCTTTGGGGTGGGTGCGGGAGCGCCAGTCCCCCCCTCCCCAGGGCCGGTGACCGCTGCACCTCCCGGCGCTCCTCCGGGGGAACCGCGGGCACTCACTCCGCTCAGGGACCTCATAAGGGGCCGCGGCCAGTCCCGACACACCCCGCCATTCACACCCTCCGAGGCCTTCGGCCGCGGCGCGGGGAAGCCTCGGCGAAGGAGAAGAGGCGGCCGGGGAGCGCGAGCGGGCGGGAGCCGGAGGGCCAGGCGGGGTAACCGAGGCCCGAGCCCGGAAAGGGCACCGTTAGGACCCCGACAAGAGCACCCCCTGTCCCCGCTGCCACTGCTCCCCGCCCCGGGGGACGCCCAGAAACCTCTCACTTCCGAACCCCCAACGCCGGCCGCGCGGGGTGAGAGGGGTGGGGGCGGCCCCAGCTCCCCCTTTCCCCCTCGCCCCGGCCGGCACAGCCCCGGCCCCGAAATCCCGCTGCCCCAGAGGAGGGGACACCAGACCCCCGGGCGGCGCGGGGCGCCGGACGCGGGGCAGGGGGCGGCGGCCGGGCGCGGCGGGATGCGGGGCCACACGGCCGGCCCGCGCCCGGCGCTGGGGCGACTCCAGCTGCGCTCCAGCCCCGTCCCTGCCGCTCCGGCCCGGGCGGCTGGGGCCTCCCTCCCGCTCCCGCCACAGGTCCGGGGCGCGCCGCGGGGGGTGGCGGGGACCGGCTCCCGCTCCTCGCCCCGCGGGCGCGGGTGGGGGATTCCAGGTTGCGGGGGGCGGCGCGCCGCGCTCCGGGCGGCGGGACCCCGCGGACCCTCACAGAGCTGCGCGGCGCCCCCGGGGGTCGCGAGCGAGGACGCCGGGATCTGAGGCCCGGCCCAGCGCCGGCCCTCCTCTGCTGCCCGCCCCCCAAACTCGGGCCCTGAGCGCAGCCCCCACCCGGAGATCCCCGCGGGGCCCGGGACACCGACCAGAGGGCGGGGAACGCACTGGCGGGGGAACTCGTTCCTCCCGGGTCCCCGCAGACAGACCGGCCGGCCGTGCGGGCGGGCGGGGGGTGGGGGAAGGGGCGAGAAGGGGGAGGAAGTGGAGGGAGGGAGGGAGGGGAGGGGAGGGGAGGCTGCAGTTGGTGAAACTGCCTCGCTGCGCTCACTGCCGCTCCTCTCCTCCCCGCAGACGCCGGCTCCCGGGCGCCGGCCCCGGGCTCCAGCGGGCCGGAGCGGAGCCGGGTCGCTCTTCCTCTCTGGCAGCTGGAACCTGGCCGCGGCGCTGCCCGCCCACGCCCCCCCCCCCCCCCCCCGCTCCTCCCCGTCTTGAGACATGGCCCGGGCAGCGGCTGCTGGAAGAGGAACCGGTGTGGGAAAAGAGAGAGGAAGCCGAAGCTAAATGACAGGATGCGGGAGGCTTGAGCCGCCAGAAGAGGAGCGCGCTCCGGGAAGGAGCCACCGCCTCTGCTTTCCTCCCTCCGCGACGGCTGGGACCCGCAGCTCCGGGCGCATCTGAGGGCGTCGGGCTGTCCAGAGCCCCCCTTCGGCTCGGTCCTCCCCGCCCGTGCTCGTCCTCCCGAACCCGCCCGGGGAGCCGGCTCGCGGAGAATGGAGACGGGGCTGCTGCTCCTGGGCGCCGCGCTCGCCCTGGCCCCGGCCCCCGGCCCGGCCCGCGCGTTCCGCAGCGGTAAGTGACAGCGGAGGCGCCCGGCTCAGGCCACCCCGGCCCCGCTCCGTTTCCCGCCCAGCTGCCGTTCCCGCAGCGCTGCTGGGGTGAGCCTGGAGCAGCCACCTCCTGGGCGAAGGAAACTTATCCAGGCAGAGAAATAAAGCAATCGGATCGGGCGGTTTAGGGCAGGAATATTTTAAGCCCTCTGGCTCCCTCCTGAAGTTTGTGGTCTGGCTTGGGGGGGGGGGGGGGGGGTTCCTATCTCTGCTACAAGGCAGCTCTGCCTGCCTTCCCAGATCAACACACCAATTACCTTAATAATGTTTCCTCCCAAAGGCAATTAGATGAGACACGCTTTCAAAAATCTAATGGCTGTTGAAAGTGAATGAAGGCTTTACCAGTACTGCCTAGTTCCCTTCAGCTCCCCTAAACTGTTTCCTCTGGTGGGTGCCTCTAAGAGATAACGGTCGGTGGGTTGATGGAACTCCTTCCGCCTTTGTAAATCGTCCCTGACCCGTCTGGAGCACGAGTAAAAGTTCCAGTGTCGGAACAGGAATCTGAGGTGTACAGCGAAAGGCACCAGCGTATCTGAAAACGCCCAACCTGACCGCAGCTTCCCCGAGCTTTGCACAGACTCACTATTAAGTGAATGGAACACTGTGCTGCGCTATAAACTGAATCCTGTAACCTAAATAATATGTCTTAATTTGTGATCCGGTTGTAGGCATGTTTCACTTACCATGTGAAGTTAAAGATAGGAAATTATCTTTATAGTGACTCTTCAGCAATTATCATTAACTAATTATCAAATATTTACTCCTTGGGTGGTGAAGGCTTGGAGGGGGGGGGGAGGAAGAGGGCAATGGGGGAAAAAGGGACATATGTAATACTTTCAACAATAAAGATTTATAAGAATATATATATTTAATCTTGTTTGGTTTAGATTTCAATCAAAGTAATTAGAAGAAAAGCCCATCCATTGCTTACTGTGGTATATTGTTTTAATAAGAAACCGCAAGTGGAGGGTGTTCAGCCCAGGAGGGATTTAAATCCTGTCTTTATGATGGAAGTTAATCTTTCTAATATGCTTTTTGGAGGTTTTGTGATTGGAGCTATAAATTCCATCCCCACAGCTACTAAGTAGCGTTCTGAAAGACAGGCTTGGGAACAAAACATGCACACACACACAACTGCAAATGCAGAGTTCAGCTTAGCACTGAACCTGAGGTTGTGGAATATTTTATAATTTGGTAGGGGATAAAATAACATTCTCCTCCAATTGAAGCAGCTCAGATGGTTAGACTTTAGAAATTACAGAAACTCACCCTCCCCAACTCCTGAGATTAAATCAGTACTGATGTTCACAGGATGGATTTGAAACCTAATGCAAATAGCTTTCAGACTTGAGGTTGTGACCTCTCTCTCTCTCTCTCTCTCTCTCTCTCTCTCTCCAGGGTGTACCCACAAATGTACACACACTTTAAAAGCTGATAGTTCAATTTTGAAAATGAAATGTATTTTAATAACTGCTGCCTTTATAATTATTCAAAATTTGTGCATACATTTTTGGGATTATATATATATATATATATATATATATACACATATATATATATGTGTATATATATACACACACACATACATACACACACACTTTTTTTTCTTAGCAAAAATCTGGGGGATGTTAAGAACCTGAGCTTCAGTGGTGAGCTTGATAAGTTAAAGTCATGTTGCTGTGCTTGTAGTGACCACAACTTCAGTAGCTCAGCAGACCTCTTAAAGCCATGTCCTCCTCCTGTGAGTCCCAGTGTCTGCTAAATTAATTCATTAACCTTATTTAGGACTAATGGTCCAGAGTCATTAGAAATTGCTCTTTCTTAATCAACTGCTAGAGAGATTGAACAGAGCCAGGGAGTCTAGCAGTCCACATTATCTTATTACACTGTCACTTTCTCAGAAGTCACAGATTAAAGGGCTCTGGTGTGGTACTGAGACCACGTAAATGTCTTCTGCAGTGACTGTCGAGTGACTAGAAGCAGTGCTGTTTCAGTTCACTCCTCTAACAGATACCAGACTATGCCATGATATCCATGCAGAGCTGGAGGAAACTAATGAGATGGGGTCACTTTCCAAGTTTTTTTTTTTTTTTTTTTTGCACATTTAAAATAAAGCAAGAGCCTGAATAGAATCACACAAAAACGTCCAATATAATTATTAGCTGAGATTCTGAATTCCATTTGTAACATCATTTCTTCTGGGCAGATCTTAAGCTTTTAAAAGCCAAGGCAGAGGAAACCAGAGTGCCTTTCTAGTCTAAGAAACATAGAAACATCTAGCAATTGAGAAAAACAATATAATTATATTGTCTTCTTTTAATTTATGGGAAATGATTTCTGTAATGCATGTAGCTTTATGCATTTTTGATGTGCACTTCATCTTTCATTTCCATTTGACCTGGTTTTCCTGTAATAAAATTCTGTAGACTTGTAAATTCATGCTGAGAGCAAAGAATGCTATTCTCTTTCCACAGGGAAACAATCTATTAGATGCAATATTAAAATCTATATATACTATTATTTGAAAATTTGTGATTGATAGGCTTATATATTTCACTGCTTTCATACCTGTTCCTCTTTCACTGAATTTTTATTGCTCAAAATTAAGCAGCAATAAATGCGGCTGCATTTCAAGCTGAATATGAAATCCAACATAAAAAGTGACAATGAGAATCTATGCTGAACAAGAAATCAGCCTGGAGACTGGTTTATTTAATTAATGAATCACTTCAGCATTTGAGTTTTTGTTTGTTTGTTTGTTTTTGCAAGGAAGTCTCAAAAAGAGTTAGCTCACCTTTCCCAGAATGTGAGAACGGGGCTTACCACAGGTATTATCAGACAGATGTGCAATGCCTAGTCTAAGAAACATAGTAACATCTAGCAATTGAGAAAAACAATATAATTTATATTGTCTTCTTTTTGATTTATTGATCTTTTTTAATGTAAATGGATCCAGTGGACATTACTGTGGTGGATTTTTTCAACATGTAGATAATCGGAATTATTTTTCTTCTGCCCTATTATTTTGATCTGATCCCTCAGCCCCAGCAACTTTACTTGGGGAAATAGAGTAGAATTATTTCTGCTTCACCAAATAGACTTTGTTCTGTGTTCATCTGAATGGAGCAGAGATAGCATACAATTACTTAGTTTATGGGCAGATAAACAACAGAAAAGGTTCCCACTGACCAATGACACAGACCAAGCTTATCATCAAAAGCTACTACACAAGGGTTCCAATAGCATTATGTAGTCACTTTCCACTTAGAACTTGCTACTTAATTCGATTACACTTTTTGGGTGTAATTAAGTCTAGCAGAAGCTCCCTGGGGACCCTGTTAACATCCATTGAGGGGACTTTAAAAAAAAATGCTAGAAGACCTTTTTCTTGGGACAGAAGTTTGTGGGGGATGAGGATCCCGTCATTTTAGATCTCAGTTCACTTTCTTCCTGATCCAACCAAAGAGCATTCCTTGATGGGGTGTTACTGTCTGTATATGCGAAACCTGAAGGCCCTGCAGGGACCTGTCAGAGTTCTCCATACAAAGTTATGGGATGCTCAATAGCTGGTAATTTACATACAATGCTAGAATACCTTTGTCAGAAAAAGATCTACTAAAATGTTGTTTTCATTACAGATAAATGTGGCAATACTATAAAAATTGAAAACCCCGGGTACCTTACATCTCCTGGTTATCCTCATTCTTATCACCCAAGTGAAAAATGTGAATGGTTGATTCAGGCTCCAGAACCGTACCAGAGAATTATGATCAACTTCAACCCTCACTTTGATTTGGAGGACCGCGACTGCAAGTAAGTAAGAACGTTATTTGAGCAGGGCACCACAGCACCATCTAGTGGTCGCGATGTCTAACGGGGGCAGTCTTTGTGTACAATCTGGGATATAAATGGATCCAGGGGGCATTCCAGTCTAATCCAGATAACATGTCAGTGGGTATGGAAATTAAATTATGTTAAGTGATTTCTGAGTTCCCCAAACTAGGAAGATTATATTTAAATGTGCAATCACCCGTATTATTTTTCCTGTTAACACTTTTGGTTTTGAAATGCTTTTAAGAAATGAATATACATGTGTCTTCCCTCAATCCCCACCCGAAAAAAGAGAATTAGAAAGCAAAACTTTCATTTGAGTCTTTATTAAATACTGGGAGTTACTAACATTTGTGGCATTGAAAGACAGTAATATTGGATATTTTTGTACCACATTTTGTAATGTAAGCATTCTTATTGGCATGACAAAAGAAAATTGTCATTGAAAATAAAAAGAATATAGGGTAAGTTGGATAAGGGAATTTTTATGGTAGATAAACGATTGCAAGTCTCTTATTGAAGATGAGTAAAATAATTATTAATGCACAATGGGTAAAAGGAGACTCAAATATGAATCAGTATTTCATCCATCTGCTTTAGTTTTGCTATCTCCTTCTATTATTAAGTTACTAAGCATTGTTAAGTTATTATGACAGATTTCATTATCATGAAAACATTCACACTACAGAGAGAGTCTAAATTATATTTCCCCACTTTATGTGAACAAGCAGGTGTTCAGTTTTCCACAGTATGGAAGGGAAGTGTCGATATCGCAGGCAGCAGTGTCAACCGAGATCCAGGTTTACTCTTCTCTCTGGACAGCCAACAGGCCCCATCTCTGTTTTGTCCACATCATCCCACTTTGCCCTACTGCTCATGGTGTGTTCTCCAGAGATTTGAACCTGAATATCAATTTTTAATGAAATTTAGTCATATAAATAGTTTGAACAAAGGAAAACAATCTAGTTAAATCTGAAATCTAAGTGTCTCTCTGGGATATATTTCCCAAGTTTTAAAATGAGTCAGTTTGATATCATTGTATACAATGTATATAGATTACTTCTTTCACTGGATATCAACATTATTATTATTATTATTATGTAGGCATACTCATTTTTAAAACTATTCTATCTGAAAACACGTAACCCTTTTAGGAAAGAACAAAATAATATTAAAATATTCCCCCCTGTAGTAAGTCCTCAACAGCATGTTGAGTTGGTGGGGTAATAAACTAATTTTTCATGGACTGGGTATCAACTTAATCTGGTTAACTAGAATGTTAACTCAATATTCTAGCATACAGAATTAGCAATTCATATACTGTTGATCAATTTCCAAGTAATCAGCATACACTACGGTACAATAGAATTATGCTGATTCTAATTTAATCTTTGTCCTGTGATTCAGAAGTGCTTCAGGATATTAAATTGACTTTTAAAATCTTGTGTGAAAATTGTCATTAATAGAGTATTACAGTGACTGCTAAGAAACAGAGTTTATGGTATTTTTTTTGGGGGGGGGGAGTTAGTATTCTGTATGGTGGGTTTTACATTGTCAATCACATAGATAGCCTAGAGACTTGTTTCTATTTTATTTTTGTTTTTTGACAATACTTAAACTGCTATAGGACATGTTTTTAAGAAACTCTAATAAAAGCATATTCAAGAAATGAAATTATTCCCCCAAATAAGGTGCTATTAAATTTCAGTAAACTAACATTTACTAATTCCTGATCTGAAAATCATGATCATGTATACATGTAATACAGTAGTTAAAGAATTCAGGATAGTGAGTGGTTATGAGCAGTGGTGTGCTGGTAAATGTTTTATAATTTCTCTAGTATAAATACTCCCTCCACGGCCAATTTTAAACTACCTTTGTGATGTCCCTCTGCACAGAGCTGCAAAGAGATGTGTATAGTTGGTTCTTGTGGGCTGGTGCAAGCCAGCTCCAGGACACAACTGGAGTGGAAATGTAAGAAGGGGAATCCAGTTAAGTGTGTTAATATACATAAAGTGCTTACAGCAGTGTCTGGTGCTTACAGTAAGCCTTAAATAAATATTTGCCATACCATGGTATAAGGTAGAATATGGTGGGATTTTAATTTCCTTTTTTTAAGATGAGAAGAAAATGGGTAATGGTATTTTTTAGGGAGATACAATTTTAATGATTTAGCAAGGTAGTTCAGTGAACTGATGTGGCCAAGAATATTATTTCTGTAATTATGATGGTGATTTTTTTTAATGCTAGAGTAAGGATATTATTCCTTTATTATAAAGTCTGTTCTCCGTGAAGGTGCCATCTTCTAGCCAGTCTTGAAGGTCTATTTTTAGCCTGATGAAGTCAGTGAACCTTGTGGCATGGAAAGTATCTTTGTGCTGTGTTTTGAAGTATTGTTATCTGATCATTTTATCAGTGAAAAATTAAAAAACAATATTGAAAGACCAACTTAGGACATTGTAGTTACTATGTCTCCAGGTTGTTCCACATGATTGCTAGTTATTGTTGAAGGTCATAGTTGAAATTCCACAAATGAGACAGAATTTTTACCTGCTTTTGAAAAGGGTGTGAGAAGAATCAACAGCTTTAAATTTTGTGAGGGGCGGGGGAGGCAGTAGAATTTCCTACAAAAGGTGGAAACTACCAGAAACTCTTGGAACAACAAATTCATAGACTTCAAAATTTATGTTAAATGCACAAAAACAGATTTTGGTTCTGGTGAGTTTTGTTTTTTAAATTTATATCAAGCTACTTTCAAAATTGTGTTTGAAATTGTACAAAACTAGTTATAATAAATTACATTCAGAGGTCTTTTTGTCAATACGCTTGGTAAGAAAAAACTGTTGTCCTGAGATATTTAATCATTCTCTTTCTCAGCTATATTATATGTACTTAGTGGATAATCAGGTAGTAGATATGAGAACCCTTTGAAAAGTTAAAAGCTCCCCTCAAAAGAAGTTGTCATTTAGAAATATATTTTTTATTTATTTCAGAGAGGAAGGGAGAGGGAGAGATAGATAGAAACATCAATGATGAGAGAGAATCATTGATTGGCTGCCTCCTGCATTTTCCGCTCCCCACTGCAGATCCAGCCCAAAACCAAGGCATGTGCCTTGACCAGAATTGAACCAGGGACCCTTTATTCCACAGGCTGACCCTCTATCCACTGAGCCGAACCAGCTAGGGCAAGACATTACCATTTTTTACAATATCTTTACAACTTGGTGACTGTTAGAACATTTGGAAACATAAAATTAAGCATATGTCTAACTGAATATATTGACCCAGTAATGGGATGATCATGTAATACATCCCACAGTTTCTCTTGATACTATCAGTATTTGTATCGTCAACTTTCACCATGTGAAAGCTCAAGAAATAAATTCCTGAGCGCATTTGCTTATTGAGGAACATCCTTGAGAGCCAAGTGAATAATTATTTTTCTATAAGGTATAGAGGTGGATAAGTAATAAAATAGATTAGTTATGGTAAACGAAATTTTTGTTTAAATTTTTTTATTTGTATTTACATAAACTACTTCATAATTTTAACAATATAATGTATGATTTATTTATCACAACTTTCCATGTGTATAACATCAAGACTGACCCAATGCAAAAGTGCATATTGGGGCAGGGGAGGCTGAGGGGGTTGTTGTTTCCTTAGGGAAAATTAATGTGCAAGTTGTGCTTATTAGTTTTAAAATGCAACAGTCTATTTTTATGCCACCACTGAATCAGTTTTCATTACAAATAAGCAGTAAAAACACAGAATACAGTATTATAACTTGCTGAATTCTTTGATTGAACAAGGAGTATTGATTATCCATTCAGCAGAGCTTAAGTAGAACATATGCCTGCAAACCTAACTTTGTGCTAGGAGTTCTGACTAGATATACCGCCTGCTTTTATTATGTTGATGTTGAGTGAGCTAGAGAATGTTCTGAGAGGAAAAGGTGTTAAGGAAATGAAAGGAACTATGAGTTCTCTTTTTGGCACCAGAAAATGCTCTCTGTTGTGAAGTGTGGTGCCACAGACAGCTTGAATCTCATAAAACTTTATATCTGCATAATAAACAAGAATGTTATTGATACAATAGAATTTATGGAACCTTTCCAGTTTCCCAGCAAGGCAACCTATCAGCATGATAATTTATAATGGTTGTGACAAATACTGCTGAGTAAAGAGGTGTGTGGTTACATTCAGATCCAATGTCGTCATCTGGGAGCAATAAAAATTTCACAGGCATTGGGTTAAAAACATTAAGAAAATTAATGTGAAGCTCCAGAAGAGTCTAAAAAGGTGACAGTGCTGGGGGAGAAAGCCTGGTAGTGGTCTTATTACTGACAAGTTTCTGACTTTAGTGATTGATTGTCAGTGCTGTTTTGTGGGATTTTCACTAGGACACAAGGCCAGCATGCATAGATAAACAATTTGCTGAGTTTTGTCTAGAATTTAAATATCTTCTTTGTGTAACCAATAATATATGTCTTTTTTCTAACTTAATGCAATCAAAGGAAGATTTCACTCTAGTAACTTCGTATAAAGTTTAATTACAATCAAGTTATAATTAAATAGATGAATTTCAAGTTTATGAATTGTTTATGATACTTGTAAAAGTACCTTCATTATTATAAGCTTTGAAACACAGCTCATTTCATTTATTAAAATAGAATATAAACTCACTGAATAAAAATTAATCTGCTCTTCGTTTCTTGAATATGATTATTTCTACAAATTTAATTATATAATGGCATATTATTCGTTTGTTGGCATTTGGGAAATATAGGTTCTGTTTATGGTTTCCTTAAGTAATATTTTCTGTTTTGGCTTTATTAACTTTGTTTAGCATGGATTGTTACAGTATTTTTGCTTTTGAAAAGATTCATTAAAATATTATTTATATTGATTCGTGAGTTCTTTGGCTTTTTGTATCTAAGGCAAGTGCCTCACTCTAGCCCCAGTCTGGTGCTTTGGAGCATCACTTAGACCAAAAAAAAAGACCTTGTTTTATGGAAAAGAGTGATACTTTATGCTAGAAATACCTCTCTATTTTCTATATGTAATATAGAAGTATATGTACTTTTAATTACAGTATAATCTATATCTAGAAAAATACACAAAGTAAGTATAAAATGTGGTAAGATTTTCAGGGCTACCACATTCATATAATCAATCCAGAGTAAAAATTCCCAATTTGCTAGAAAAAGCCCCTATGCTCACTTTCAGTCACTAGCTTTTGGCTTCAAGGGCATCTGCTCTCCTGACTTGTACATTTCCATTTTTATAAATTTCAAAATCAGACAAAACAGTCTATATATGCTACTCTTTTACTGTAGTGAAGTTCTATGGAATTCAGATTCAAAATGCCCATTGTTTCCTACCTAATAATAAAACAACAACCAGAGTCCTACTGCGCATTTTCTAATTTTTTTAGTGACTACTGTAGAAATATTTTGTATTAGTTGCATATACTATGGTTTGTAAAGATGAAGACAACATTTTCAGTCTGGAGACTACTTTATATGCAAGGAAAATTCTGAAAAATCTTTTTGCTTTCCTTATTCTCATCTCTTTCTTGCTGGTTTTAATTTCAAATAACTTTCCAATATGGGGAATGTGAGCGGCATTACCACCACCAAACTCAATTCAATTATAAAACTATTGAATGGGTAAGATTGACCCCTTCTCAGAACAACTGTTGACCTGCCTGCACATCCTTAGTTTACTACTCAGGCAGGTAACTATCTGCTCTTTTCCTTGTGATTTTCTCCCATCAGCATTGATTTTATTTGGACAGAACCTAATGTGTTTGATAAAATTATTGTTTTTTATTATTTGTTACTATAGGCAATCACATTTGATCATAATGAATTGAGTATGGCAAGGCTGTTTTTGTGTTCAGTGCTCCTATCGTTCAAAAGACAAAAAGCAACCTTTATGAGAAGCTATAAGGAAGGTTAGTTCAAATTTTATCGGATTGAATCAACATGTGCATGGCATTTCCAGATTTTGTTTTGGGGAGCGGGTACTTAAAATCTGATCCAAGTGAGACATATGCTTCAGCCAGCATGCACATTCTCAGCTCCTTTCTTTCCAGCATAAAATGTGATAGTTGCCTGCATGCTGACATATGTGCGTGTGTGTAAAGGAGGCTACAAAATAAACTTAACTAATTGCCGTTGTAGTATTCACCAAGAGTGATCATTAAGCCTGAAGAAGAACAAGAGACAAGATTAGTGTTCAGATCAGGTTCCAAATGCCTCATAACTGGGTGTTTGTAATCAATCCTGATTGTACTAGTCAGTGACTTGGCATAACATAGCACCTCAAAAGAAGACTTTCCTCTCTGATTGACTGAACTATATCTATGTCATTCAGGGATGGCATGATGGTATCACTCTCAGGATGACTGCAAAGCATGCCACACATATGCCTACTTATGGTGGCATCCGTTAGTCTTTGCAGAGGGCTTAGGAAGTGAATGAACTACATTCTCATTCAGAACTTTGCTAAATTACGCAGAAGAGCAGAAAGAGAAAAATATATTTTGGCTACTGTCCACTCAGTTGCTTTGTAATGTGGTTTTTCTCCTCATAAAGCCCACGTCTATTGTGCACATATCTTATATTTTACTTGGTCAGTCTGTCTTATCTAATTTAACTTAAATAATCTACGGAAAATTTAGAACAGAGTGACTGCAGCTGGTTCTGTCAGGTCCTCACTATTTGCTACCACATCATTGGCTAAGCACTATGTACTAATACATGGTCTTACTTATTCTTCCTGTTATCCCTATCTTACAGATGGCAGCACTGAGGCTTAGAAAAAGTCTATTAACTGAGCCCAAATGCTCAGCTGCTGCACCAAATATCTTTCCACTTTTGTGACTGAAGGGGCTTGGGTTATGCATTTTGAATGAGAAAACTTTTATGAAATGTTGCCAACTAACTTATTATTCAGGCAGCCATTCTCTTCTATCAAAAATATCACACAAAACTTTAAATATACATCAACTAATTCTGAGTAAGAATTAATTTTTAAGTGCTCAGTTCAAATTAAGTAAGCTCTGATAAAATTGGTGCATGGTAACTCCCAAAGAATGAGTGGTTTCCACTCTGTCAAAATTTGCCTTAATTTAGGAATGGCATCGTAGAGGAAAATACCTGAATTCTGGTCCTTTTTGTCGGTGAAGTATGAAACCACAAAGCACATATAAATACAATAACAAGGCAGCACAATCCAAGGGATACGTGAGATCCCAGCTACATCCAGTGCTTTCTCACTGGTCTGGAACTAGTCTCTTCTAGGTCATGCTCAGGGAAATAGCGCCAGAGTTGCTGTCATCCCAGCTCCCCTATTTGGAATGTGCTGATACAGCCCTTGTATTTGTCACTGGTGACTCAGTAAGTAAGGGTTAAAGAGAAAATGTTTGCTCAGGCACTGGGTTCCTGTGAGAAATAGAAGAGTGTTTTTTGAGAAGAAACAGATGCTTCAGAGTATTTTGTTTTTATCTGGTCACATTCTTGTATAATCAGTCAGCTAAGTTGGATGTAATGGTTTGTTGCTTCTGTGATGTCTGGCATGTCATAGAGAGATCAGCCAGTCCTTGGATGAAATAGGATCTAAATGTCTCCTCTTTCAAGTTCTTAAATTTCTTGAGAATAGGCAGAAGTGGCAAATGCCAATCAGTGTGGTTACAATTCCAGCTCCTTATCAGACTTCCCAACCAATGGATGTTTCTAGCAGGGCAGCTATTGTATGATATGTAAGGTATTAATTAAATGGCATGGGAAAAAGTAAGATGTAGTCCAAATCTGAGTCATAGATATGACTTTAACAAAACTAAAAACACAAAATTTCCAAATTAAAGAAAAAGAGAACACACTTTGACTCAAAGAAAATGAAGGATACAAAGTACCACATACTTGGTAGTACAGGTTGATTTTGTTTGACTTGGAATTGATTATGTTATTTTTTTAGATGTAGTGACACCTGGCTTAATGAGGCCATTTTTTTATTACTTTTTATCTTTGTTAATACTTATCAGATCATTTTTTCAGCTATTAGTTCACATTTTATTTTATTTTACTTAATATAATAAATCTTTATTGTTCAGATTATTACAATTGTTCCTCTTTTTTCCCCCATAGCTCCCCTCCACCCAGTTCCCACGCCACCTTCTGCCCTTACCTCACCCCTATCCTCGTCCTCATCCATAGGTGTATGCATTTTGTCCAGTTTCTTCCCGCACCTTCCACACGCTTTCCTCCTGAGAATTGTCAGTCCACTTCCTTTCTATACCCTTGATTCTATTATATTCACCAGTTTATTCTGTTCATCAGATATTTTATTCACTGAATTTTTAGATTCACTTATTGATAGACATGTATTTGTTGTTCATAATTTTTATCTTTACCTTTTTCTTCTTCCTCTTCTTAAAGAATACCTTTCACCATTTCATATAATACTGATTTGGTGATGATGAACTCCTTTTTCTTATCAGTGAAGCTCTTTATCTGACCTTCAATTCTGAATGATAGCTTTGCTGGGTAGAGTGATCTTGGTTGTAGGTTCTTGCTATTCATCACTTTGAATATTTCTTGCCACTCCCTTTTGACCTGCATAGTTTCTATTGAGAAATCAGCTGACAATCCTATGGGTGCTCTCTTGTAGTAATTAACTGTTTTATTCTTGCTGTCTTTAATATTCTCTCTTTGCCTTTTGCTCTTGTCATTTTAATTAGGATGTGTTTTGGTGTGGTCCTCTTTGGATTCCTATTGTTAGTCTATTTCCTAGACTTATAAGTCTATTTCTTTCACCAGGTGGGGGAAGTTTTCCGTCACTATTTCTTTAAATAGGTTGTCATTGTCTTGCTCCCTCTCTTCTTCTGGCACCCCCATAATTCAGATGTTGGTATGCTTGAAGTTGTCCCAGAGGCTTCTTACATTATCTTCAAATTTTTGGATTTTTTTTTTCTGTGTGCTTTTCTGTTTGAGTGTTTTTTGCTTCTTTGTATTCCAAATCTTTGACTTGATGCTTGTAGTCCTCTAGTTTGCATTTAGGTCTCTGTATAATATTTTTTATTTCAGTAAGCGTATGTTTAAGTTCTAGTTGATCCTTTTTCATATCCTCGAGGGTCTTGCTAAATTTACTGGCCTTTTCTAGGAAATTCTTGAAAACCTTAAAACCATGGTTTTGAATTCTATATCCTGTTGTTTGTTTTCCTCCATTTCTTTCATTTGTGATCTGTTTTGTTTTTGTCAACACATTTTTGCTGCTTCCCTGAGTTAATAGAGTAGCTTTGTGTGGTAAGTGTCCTCTAGGGCACAGTGGCTCAGCCTCTCCAGTTACCTGAGGTGGACACTCTTGGTGCACCCCATTGTGGACTGTGTTTACAGCCTTGTTGTAGTTAAGTCTTGATTGTTGTTGGTATCACTGGGAGGAATTGACCTCCAGGCCAACTGGCTATGAGGATCAGCTGTGTTTATACTGGGAGAACTTCTGTACTGGAGACACTCTTATGAGACAAGACTTGCAAAATTGCAAAAGCCTCTGTGCTCAGCTTGTATGGGACAAAGTCTCAGAGCAGTGCAGCCAGCCTTGGTTTTCCTGTGAGGCTCCTGGGTCTCAGTGTCCCATGGTAATCACTGCAAGCACCTCTGAGAGAAAGCCACCCTCGAGTTTCGCCTGCTGCCAGACAGTCCAATTTCTCCCCAAATGAGTCTGGGTTCCCAGAAACTTGCTCAGAACTGGAGTTCAGCGCAGTCGGAAATTGCCTTCTCCATCCCCCTTTAGAAAGCCAGTTATGCACTCATCTGCCCATGCATTCAGCAGTCAGTGCTCCCTGTGCGCTCATGCCTCTGGACCTCTGCCTTCCTCAGCTCCCAAGTCTCAGTGTGCTTTCTCTTTTCCTGACAGTCCAGATTCCCCCCGAATGAGTCTGGTTTCCCAGTGTCTTGCCCAGGACTGGAGTTCAGTGCAGTCGGGAGCTTCTTTCTCCCTCCCACTTTAGAAAGCCAGCCACACACTCAGCTGCCCGTGCACACAGCCACCTGTCCTCTCTGTGTGCAAGTCTCCATACCTCAGTCTTTTGCAGCTCCTTTGAGTCTCAATGTGCTTTCCTCTTTTCTTCTAGTTGTAGCATTTCCATTCAGCCAGCTTTCCTGTGGTTATGGATGGTGTCCGTTTTGTCTTTTAGCTGTAGTTTTGATATTGTTTGTGAGGCAGCAGTTTAGGTATTTACCTATGCCACCATCTTGGTTTCTTTCAGTTCATTCTTAGTAACTTGAGAAAGCAGACATTTATTTACTAATAAATTTGGACATGGAAAATAAGATTGCATTTTTAATTTCTGGATCAATCCACTTTTTTGAAAAAATGGTAGCCAATACAAACAACGAATCTTCATTAATTGATCCTACTTGCACCTCTTTTCTAACATCCATGTATTTAGGTTCTTCCTTCTAATGGTATAGTAAGAGTTTGTCTCCCCATTGGGTGGCAAAGTCTAGGAAGATAGAAACTATATCATATAAATGTCCATCATCCACAATTCAAAAGAATGCTTTAAATATAATAGACACCAATTTAATTGAACTGCACAGCTGACAATTTTATTGAATTTGAAATCTGATGATGAAGAATAGAAGGGGGCGTGAATAGTCTTTCCTTGATTAAGGTCTATGGTTCACATTAGCAACCTGGAGAATGCATAGCGAAATTAGGTGAAGGGACAGGGAATGGGGCAATTTAGATAACTACTCAAGTCCATTCAGCAAGGTCTTCTGACAGCATGGATATGGACTGGTCAGAGGCATCAGAACTGGAATTTTGGAGTGTCTGATTATTAGCAGCATAAATAAAGACCATAAATAGGCTGGTGAATGACAGAGCAGGGGGAGTTGGCTCTGCCACACAAATCGCCTCCCCTCCTTCCACTGTGCATGTTTGGAACAGATTTCAGCCTGGCCTTTTTGACACCAAAACATCCTAGCAGCTTCTTCACTTTACAAGAGGTAGCACATAGTTTTATTTTTCAATGAGGTTGTTGACACTAGATGAAGGAAATTTGGAATTTAGCACTAATTAGAATTTCTCCTTTTTTCCCCCAATGGTAATGTTTTGCATTTCCCTTATCCTTTATTTCAGTGCCAATTTCTTTGTTCCTGCCTAGGGACACTACTGAATAATGGTTAGGATATATTGGCTTAGCCCTTTAAGACACATCCTCATTTTCCTCTGTGGCTCTTATAGCATCATACTTGATGTGTGTTTGACTTCATTAATGGGGGCTAGGGATTTCTGATTGTCTGGAGACTGTGCTAGAAGCTCCATGTGAAAAAGTGTTCTGGTGAGAATTAGGGACATGGGTTTTAATTGCGTTTTGGCCATTCATTCACATCTGTGAGATGAGACACAGTTGTATGGGTTGGGTTGCAATCTATGAATGGCTTGATTATGGCACCATTAATACCATGGTTTTGACCATGTTAACTAGTGCGTCGCATTAAAATGTAACAACATAAGGGTCTGATGGAGGAATATGACCTAAATACAGCTTTAATTCATCTTTTATGCTTCTCTTTCTGAAGAAAAAATAAAAGCTTTCTTTCCTCTACCTATCTCTGATGAAATAATGTAGGGAAGCATCTTATGACTACAAGAGCAACATGTTAAATAAAGCCGAGATATCACTATAACAGGAAGTGCATCAGCAGGTTTTGTTCCTTAAAATAAGTTCAGACGGTAAACAATAATATCTGCATCCTTAAGAGGAGCGACTGATAAATATCTCAAAACACAGCACATATCCAGGACAGAGATGATATTTAATGCTCAGCGTGTATTCAACCAACAAGAATTTCAAATGTCTTATATAGTTAGTTGCCTGGTTAAGTATGTTATAATTGCAGTCTTATAAAAATCTATATGATGAAGTTTCTGGGAAATCTCAGGAAAGAGGTTATCTCGGTGTTATAAACTTGATTAATGGCTTCAAAAAAATCATTATTTTCCCAAGTGTGCCTGAGAACTTATAAATATATTCAGTACATTCAGACACTAAACCAGCCAGTACTTTAAGGCTAAAACCAATACGATGCTATTTAATACAGCAAAGATGTCAGTCCTTCCCAATAATTTAAGCCAAACAGTTCCGGTATATTAATGTTCAAGGAGGAGAAAAGTATGTGGATTTTGTAGTATAAATTCATAGAGAAAAACAGCTGTGAAAATAAATGTTTTTAAATTGATGTTCCATTCCAATCTTAACCCTTTCCTTCTGTCTCTAGTTTCCCTGAATCTTTTAACCCTTCTGCATCCTTCCCTCCTTTCTGATTGTGACAGATTTCCTGCTAGTGAGGGGATTCTCAGTAGCTGCAATGAAGAGTCTGTCTATAGGAAGGCATTCATGGGGGGTGGCAGAGAAGAGATTACTTTTTTTAAACTTCTACTTAAATCCATGAAAGTTTATTAATATGCAAAAATGATTTTATAGCAGATTCATCAGTCTTAGGCTACAGCATTTATTGCCCCTCTATCTAATTAAACAAAGAAGAGATTACTTTGTAATCCCTTCTCCAACCTCATCTTTATGATAAAGTTGTATCTCCAGCATCTCAAAGTACTCTCAGCTCTATTTTCATTTGAAATGTCTTTAGGTGTGTGTGGCTGGGAGCTCCTGAAGAAGGGGTTTGCTTTTCCTTCTTGTGAGACCAAAGTGGGCCTCTAGGGATCAAATAGGCTCTGTAGGACTTTCAAACTCATGGGAAAGTGTAAGAGTTCCTCCTTGGACATTGTTATCCATCAAAACGTTTTCATCTCTCTCTCTTTACTGTCAAGGGTATTGAACATGGTGTCTATATTCTAGAACTTTCTTGCTAGCCTCTTTTCAGCACAACTTTTTGCCTCCTGCAGTTGACTGAAACTGCATACTCCAATGTTATACTCCAATCACCCTACTAAGACTCCAAACCATTGGCCCTAACTTCTTCAACCATCAAACAAGTCATACACAATTGGCTACTCTCCACTCATGGGAGCTTTACTTTTTCCTGCATCTTATCATTGTGTGCCATCTTGATATCCTCCCCAGTTCTCTGACTACTTGTGTTTTTGGCTAGTTTCTCTTTCTCCTCCTACCCTCAAACACAGGCATTTGATAATGTTTTGCTTTATTCCAAGTGTGTTCTCCCTGAATTACATTTTGGATTTTAGCCAATTAGCTTAGATAATACCCAAAATTCTGTCCAGCCCTAGATTTGACCTAAGCATTGGATTCAGACTTCTAAATTCTTTCTGAATGATGTTGACTGCCTGGATAATAAACCATTGTCATGAATGAAAAATCAAATTGCATTACTCCTTTTAAAACAATTTCTGCATTTATTATTTTTATTGTTGATTGCTTCCTTTTCTATTTATTTAAATTTGAAATTCTGGATCACTTCCTGATTCTTCTTAATATATATATTTTTTATTGATTTCAGAGAGTTAGGGAGGCGAAGAGAGAGATAGAAACATCAATGATGAGAGATAATCATTGACTGGCTGTCTCCTGCACGCCCACATTGGGCATGGAGCCTACAATCGAGGCATGTGCCTTGACTGGGAATCAAACCATGACCTCTTGGTTCATAGATCTATGCTCAATCACCGAGCTATGCTGGCTGGGCTCCTGATTCTTTTCTGTCCTCCAAATCTAGTTGGCTTAATGGTCTCTAAGTTACATATCTATAATGTCCCTTAATCTATCTTTTCTGTGAGATTTCTATTGCTACCACTCAAATTCTGACTTTGTAACCTATCCTTAGTGCAATTGCATTAGCCTCAACTACCTTCCCTCATTTCTCCTCTCTGCTTAAAAACATTGAAAGTTTCCCCTTTTTTCCTTGCTTCTCCTTGTTCTTCTCAGCCTTCCTCCATGTAGTTTTCACCTTATCCCCTATATATTATACCAAAATGCGCACCTTGGGGTTCTTCAGGCTCATCCTTGCTCTCCTACTTCACGCCTAGTTGATGGGTGTTTCCCTCTCAAAACATTGCACATCCTTTTTTTTTTTCTGAAGTTATACTTCCTTCATAAAACTATTCCTGACAACCAAGTACCAATTAATGTGGTATCTTGTTCTCTGTCTTCTGACACCCTCAAGAATTGTGTTTATGCATCATTCGTGCTCCTTATAATATTTAGAATTATGTTATAATCATTGGTACTCACCCTGCTAGTTCCTCAAGTTCTAAAGAACAGAGACTAACATGATTTGCTAACACTTGCAGAACCTATCAAAGTGCTTTTCCCAAAGTAGGTGCTTAATTAATATTTGCTAATTTGAACTGACCCACTAATATTTAACAGGTCTTCTCCAGCTTGTTCATCTAGCATAGAAATATCAAATCAGCTTTTTAGGAAAAGTTGAAACTTAATCAGACAACAACAATGCACACATAAACTTCTCATTTACATGGTATACGCTTCATTTTCCTGAGTAATGGAGTAAAGACTACATTTTTTCCTCTAAAAAAATCTCTCCCTTTAAAAACCTAGATTCCTGCATGTAAGTAATTTCAGCTAAATCTCAAAAAAATATACAGAGGTGCTACTTGACTCAAAGCTTTGCTTTCTGTTTTACATTCCTCTTCATATTATGCATTGGAGTTAGAGGCATAAAATGTATTAACATTGTAGGCATATGTTCTGATTGCTGAGTATTTTCTGACATCCCCACAACTCTTAAGAGTTTGTGTCACAGCTCTGAAAACTTTACCTATTGTTTGTTCATGTCTAGGCTTATATCTAAACCACCTTTAAATAAGTTTAACAGAAATCATTTAGAGTCTTTTTCTGTTCTAGCTGGCAACCCAAATAAATGCACATATGAACATCACAGCAGGCTTGTTGGGGAAACTGGATAAAAGGAACTTCTTCATTAGGAGAAGATAACATGGAATGTAGCCCTGAATAAGGGTATAAATATGTTAGTCCGTATCAGCCGGTAAATGTCAGGCCCTTGGCCTCAGTTCAACCACATTAAGACACTACCTTAAGAGAGGTGCTAGATGAGCCAGCCCAGGGTCGGTGCAGTGGGGCAGTTCTGAAATGGACAATCAGGGCTTCAGCTGCTACCTTGGCTCACATCATTGTCACCATAGCAATGTTTTCTAAGCATAGCTTAAATCTCTGTGTCACAAGAGCCAGTATCAATGCAAGAGGAGGAGACAAAGAAGTAGCAAGTGAGCGGCTGCCCCGAGTTTTTGTATTTCTCACTAGTCCCTAGTGTCACTCCTTTGTATGGAATTATCTGGAATATTTCAAAGTGTTTCTTTTATCTTTCTAATCCAGAATCCAGTAGCACTCATTCATTCGCACATCTCTATAGTTTGTTTGCAACCAGAGAGCACAACCAACTTATTTGATCAACTCTTGTAAGTTTCCGGTGGGTAAAAGCCTTGCTTGGTAGAGGCAAAAGTGCTACTGTTCAGGCTCTCAACTTACTCCACTTTGTGCTAAGCCTATGTTGACCATGGTTTCCCCAGGAGACTTGCCTTCACAGGTGGTGCCTCCAGGAACCCACCCTTATCCTGAGTTCTAGAAGCAACTCAGCCTCTACGTAGAGTTGGGTCTTCATTTCCTCATCTGTGAAATGAGAGGGGAGGCTTTGGACTTTAAATATCTTTGCCTTCAATATAATAGGATTCTGTTTGTGCAAGGGAATCCTGTTGCCATAAAAGCAATTTCCAAAGATACCTTTTCTGATCATTCAGTCTGACCCTGATTCGGGACCTTTCTCTGGCTTTGAGAAGACAACCACCCAGCCCCTATTTTCTTTTTTCTTTCCTGGATCTAAGTTATTCCAGCTTAGCCCAGACCTTCCTGCCTTTTGTAACACAACCTTCCTCTCTTTTCTACTATTTTTTTTTCTTTAAGAAACATATTTTAGGTCAGTTTTACTGGTGCACCCTTAAATTATATGACATTTTAGACTCTATTTTGGCAGCATTTATTCTAAGGAGTTATTCCCTTTTTCACCTAGACCTTAATCTTACCTACTAATACATAAGTTTTATCTAATTCATAATTTAGAAGAACTGGGAATGTGGTCCTCAGAAATACTTTATTGTTCTGCTGTTTTTGAGAATAAGACTTGCAGACAGAAGAAATTCTGTGTAGAAATGAGTTGTTTTTCCTTAAAACTTGATGAGTCACAAGACTAGTTTAAGGTATAATTTAACAGCAGTTGATAACCTGGGTCTTAACCTAAACTTGGATTTGATCAATAACATAAAAGTAGCTTTTACCTCATCTCTTTATTCAACATAGATTGTTAAAATTAGATTGTAAAGAATAGAAATTGCATTGGAAAAAATACAAAGGAATGATAACAGTGATTTTGTGTATAACCCAGTCTTTATGTCTCAAAGGCAGTGTAAACTATGTAATTAGCTATAAATTTGTTTGTAAAACAGTCTCAAATTAAGGAGCTTATTCAGATACCAATGTAAAAATAATTTTCTAAAATTGTGGTCTGTCAACAGGAGATAAGATGGTACTTTGTTGTCACCTGCTGAGGCCCATTATGAATTTTCTATTTCAGAAGAAAATCACATGTAAATACAATGTTAAGATTTATTTATTCCCACAATAGCATTTTTGCAGAGGTGCAGTTTCATAGTTTGACTTAGCATTGATAGATAGTATGTCATCATTTCTAAGATCTTTATAACCACTAGTTAATTCACAAATCCTTGGGAAATTGTTTATTTGTACCTAACCCATTTTAGAATGAAATCACCAAAACGTATAAAGATAAGCCAACTTGCCAAAGATTAACTAGAGACAGAAATGTGATTAACACTTGCTGTTCATCTATATATGTCCTTTCCTTCAAAAATCTGATGTATTACCAATAAAGATTAAAGAGCTCTATTAATGATTCTATTACAGACAGAAAACTTGGTTTCAAAAACAATTATAAGTCATTCAAGATACAAATATAAACAGGACTTGAAATAAATGATCATATTAATTATATTTTTCCCTGTTTTGTCCTCCAGAGCTATGAGTTGTTGTTTTTTGTTGTTGTTTTGTTAAAGCAAATGATCAATGGGTGGACTAATATCTAAAGTTATTTAGCTTATTACCAGTATTAATTGAGAAATTTCTAGTATTTCTAAACACAATAGTAAAAAGAGAACTTGAGCTCTCAACCCCCATTATTGTTGTCATTACATCCTGACCTTGAGGTTTAAACTATTCATGTTTATTATCAATGTTTTAAGATTTGTTTTATATATTGATTATGATTTGAGATTGATGATGAGCACAAATTCACTGTTAAACATTCATTACAACATAAACTTAGAAAAAATATACATGGTGATAAATTCAGAACTCACAACTTGGAACTTGGAGTAAATTCAGGTACCTTTCCAAAATATTGTTTATTTAGACAAAACAATTTTGCCTTTGAACACACTAGATGCTGCCTTCCACCTCATTCATTCATTCCTTCATTTGTTTGTTCATTTATTCATTTTAAAAGTAATTATTGACCACCCAGAATGTGCCAATTACTATTTAGTGATAAGCAGTAAACAAAATAGACATCTTGCCCTGCCCACATGGTACTTATATCCTAGAAAGACAGTGATAAACATGAGAGATCTGCTATATCTGGAATGGTTTTTGTGCTCTCTTTGTGCCTTCCAGCTTGCCCATCCTTATTACCTTCACCTGCAGGTTCTAAGGCAGGTTCTCTTGCTTTAGACAAGATGTGTATAAAAATAATCTGCTGAGGTGATTGTTGGCTGAGCATCAGGTCTGTTCCTGGTTGCCAATGCTCTCTACTTTAACACTCTGCTGGGGTTCCAGACTCTATGATTCAGTCCTCAGCTGAGCTACTCATGTTTTCCTATGTCACTTAATCTCCAGCCTTGAATACTTCACTAGTGTGTGTTATTCTGCACAGCTGGTACTCTCCGTCTTGTTCTGACTTTTGGCCTATTATTATAGGTCTCAGTCGACCTCCTTTCACTTTGCAACAGGTCATGAGTGACTGGCTTCAGGAAACAGTAGGCATGGACAGAGGGAAAAATGGGCTGGGGTTGTTTTAAAGTATATGTTTGCCAGAAGCCAGCTCTGCAGGATAGCTGTGTATAGTCTCTCATATATGCAGATCCCTCCATGGCAAACTAAAACTAAGCACACTCTGCCATGACTTTTTGGAGTTGTTTTTATTATCCCAGCAGCCATTGTACTAGCTCTTCAACTGATGCAAATTAAACAAAGGATAGAAAGAAACTATAGAATTCTTTTCTACCTTATATTCCTAGCCAGGGTATAAAAATAATAGTTCGTCAATAAAAATATTTATGACTAAATAAATGTTACCATTTCATCCTCATCTCTTTCTATGCAAGGACCCTATGCACTTCCTGAACGTGACTATGGTACTCGAAATAGAAAGAAAGAGACATCCTTAAGGAGACATGGACAGAACTTGACCAGTGCTAGGATTTGAGGATAGATGGAGACTGGCATGTTAATGATTAATAAACAGACTCTATCTTTAGGTTTGAAAAAAACAGTAGTATCGCTAACTATAAATAGTAAAAAAAAAA
The DNA here is from genome assembly GCA_027563665.1 of Antrozous pallidus. Lineage (NCBI taxonomy): Eukaryota > Metazoa > Chordata > Mammalia > Chiroptera > Vespertilionidae > Antrozous > Antrozous pallidus. The sequence goes on from CM050515.1 coordinate 8,356,275, forward strand.
ATCAGTAGGTTCCATTTCAGACATCTTGAGATGCTTTTGAAATATACACACACATTCTGTTGCTTTTGAAGTAAGATGATCAAGTTCAATGCTATAAAAATGGGTTTGACCACTTAGTCTTCAAGGAGAAAACTAGAGTTAACTTGTCAAACCTGTTTTGTAGTCACACTAGTAAAGTCATGGCAAATATGGTAGATATCACCTGATACCTCTGATAGATTGGTAGTGCCTGCTGTAGTGCACTTGAGAAAACTTCTTGGGAAGGGTGATTCATAGACTGCAATGCCTGCTATGGGCTTCAGGAAAAAAGTGGTGGCACAAGGGCTACAAAATCTGCCAATCTTACCCATAAGCGTGTGCAGCCTCTTTTGGAAATGGGCATAGCCATAGAAGTGTAGAGAAGAGTTTTATTTAGAACAAACATTCTTGTTAATTAAATTAAAAAACAGGCATATTTATTTTCCTTGAGCACAGTTATCAGAAGTAAAATTTAAGACCTAACTGTTATGTAAGTCTAATAACAATTTTTAAAGTAATTTCTTTGTATTAAGTAAAGTCTAATGTATGTATTCTATAGTCACTTTTAAGAAATCCAATGTTTTCAGATTTCTAAAAGGTATTATCATTTTTATAGTTTTAAATGAAACTTTCTTCTGTGATTTGGCCAATTCCATATTCTGAAGTTGCATAGGTACAATGGAACCATGGTGCATAGTTTTCCCTTAAGTAAATATTTGAAACAAATAAGAAAATAAGTAACCCATAATCCTATCACAGATAATACCATCTATATTTACATATATCTTTTTACAGCCTTTTTTGTTAACATTTAGAAATATAAATATTTTTAAAAATTGAGATGATTTCTATAGATACCATCATACCATTTTCTCTTAAAATTCTATTTAAAGCATCATTTAGGCCCTTAAATAGTTTTTAAAAGATGATTTTTACAAATTATATTATGTTTTCAAAATAATAACTTTATACAAACTCCTTGGGATATTTAAATTATTTTCAAATATTCAAAATTATAAGTAATTATAAATAATGCTGAAATCAAAATCTATATGCATGCCTTTATATATCTATGAGAGTTTTTTCAGAAGGGACTTCAAAAAGTGTAGTTCCTGAAATGAATAATAAGTACAGTATTTAACCTCGATACAAATTGCCAGCTTGCTTGAGAGGGTAATTATTGGGGATAAGAAGGTTGATGACATTTACTTTAAAACCACAACAAAGAAATTGATATTTTATGACATAAATTAATATTTTAATTCATGAATTGGCACATTTTCTAAAAAGGACCAGATGGTAAATATCAGGTCTCCTTGATAAGACATTCTCAATCTTAACTGCTTAATTGCTTTATTATAGTGTGAAAGCAGCCAGAGACAGTAGGTAAATGGATGAGCATGTCTGTGTTTCAATAAAACTTTATTTACTAAAACAGACAATTAAACATATTTGATCTGCAAGCCATAGTTTTCCAACCCTGTCTTATTTGAAAATTATGCTGTTCTGTAGATTTGTGCTTATCAAGAATTGGGAGTTATGCTTTGCAGGGTTTCCTTTATGAAGACTGGAACTTGCAGCCTCCTGAATACCAGACATAGGCTAGAGAAGGGAGTAAATCTGCTTTTGTGGCAAAACAATTTGGAACTAAGCAAGGAAGCTATGAGTCAACCTGTTGTTTCAACATATGTATGGAGAAGTCTGTAAAGTCAAGCTTCTGTTTGCCCCCGTCAGGCAGCTGGACCTCTGCCCTGTACCTTTTCTCAGTGTGCTTTCTTGGGAAACTCATTCTGACTTTCACAAAAGTGCTCACGTCTATGTATACAAACTATTTTCACTCAATATTGATTCAGTCAGGAGCTCTGTCACTCATTAATTCCAGCATCACTACACAATTCCTAAGAAAACAAAGCCGAAGCTGGAAGGAAAAATACTCTTCTGAGAAATAGCTTTGTTCTCATGAAACCTACCCAACAGAGAATATTTTTCCCAGATGTTAAGCATGCAATTGCTTTTCCTCAGGTGACCCTATTTAGAGTAGTTAAAACACATCACTAATAATCTTTTAAAAAAATATAAAACACAAAGAGAATTTAGGAGAGTGAAATCTCCTAAATAATGTTACTATGTCATAGATAATTTGCAATTATCTGTCAAGGAAATTTATAAACTGATCACAGAGATAAAAATATATATTTATCATATTATTTTAGTGGTTGTCTAACTCCCTCTTAAAGGTCTTTGAATTCAGGGTATTTATGGTAGAGGATGAAGGAGGTTGCTTTCAGTAACTGTGGGATTTTACATAGGTGTTCTCTTGTGCATGTACGTATGCACACACACACAGCCTTCTGACCCTCAAAAAAACAAAAATAGCTGCCTTGATAAACACATTTCTTATTCCAGCAGTGGTTTACTACTCATTGTGTCTGTCTCTTTTATTTATGCTTGAGAAACAACGGGAACGAAACGCCCATAGCTCTCTGCCAGTAATAGAAGTGTGTTTTCTGGCAAGCCCAAGCAAGTAACAAAGAGTTGAGGGGAAAATGGATTTGACCTTACCAAATTAATACAAGCAGTAACTTTGCTACACACACACACACACACACACACACACACACACACACACGCATACACGAAGCAGCTGCAATTAAAAATTTTGTTCAAAATAAAATTTTATCTTAAAGGTCCCAAGTTATGTTCCCATCATAAGCTTTTAGGCATAATACAAATATTTTAAAATATATGCAGCCCAACCGGCATAGCTTAGTGGTTGAGCATCAACCAGGAAGTCAAAATTCCATTCAGGGCACGTGCCTCATTGTGGGCTCAGTCCCCAGTGTGGGGCGTGCAGGAAGCATCTGATAAATTATTCTCTCTCATCATTTTATCTTTCTCCTTTCCTCTCTTAAATCAATAAAAATATATTTTTAAAAACTGTATAGAATGTTAAACACACATATATTATGTGACAGTTAGCTGAGAAGACAATCAGATTTTATATTCTGACCCTGCTATTTGATGAATGAAAAACTAGAGTTTTGACAATGACTGGTCAAGTCAGTGGGTCTATGGTGTAAACTTGGTTCTCCTGGCTTCCAGGACAATGATCTGATCACCTATTCATAGCTTCTCTTCAGCAATCTGTTTTTCATATTTCTTAAATGTTTCAGATGATGTGTATTCAGGATGCATCATCTGTAGCTAGTCCATCAAGGGGTTCAGGACTAACTCTATTTCATCTTGAAAGGTAGAATAAGGACCAATGGGTAGAAATTATTCTAACACATCATAATAATTCTTCTAATGTTCATAAAATATGATTGTTGGGGCATTTTCAGGTTCAATCTTGAGCTATTTTTAAAAATTTACCTTTATGATTTTTAAAGTAATACAGATGTTCCCTTTTTCCCTCCATTGACCTCATTGAACCTGCACCTGCCTCCTGCCCTAGGTCTTCACCACACTATTGTCTGTGTCCATAAATTATGCATATGTGCATGTAAGTTCTTTGCTTAATCTCTTCTTAGATGCTTTCCCTCTGAGATTAAATAGTCTGTTCCATGTTTCTATGTCTCTGGATCTATTTTGTTCATTAGTTTATTGTGTACTTTAGATTTCAAATGAGTGAGATCACGTGACGTTTGTTTTTCATTGACTGGTTTATTTTGCTGAGCATAATACTCTTCAGGTTTCTCCATTCTGTCTCAAGGGGTAAAAGATCCTTCTTTTTTATAGCTGTATAATATTCCCTGGTATAAACGTACCATAGCTTTTTATATCCATTCATCTACTGATGGGCACTTGGGCTGTTTTCAGATCTTATCTATTGTAAATTATGCTACTATGAACATAAGAGTGCATATATTCTTTCTAATTGGTTTTAGTACATTATATGTGTTTGCACAAATGCAATTCAATACATTATATTAGTTGTTATCCATCTAAATATATGACAGCAAATCTTCAGAATGATGTTACCAGTAAAGTAATCCAAAACCATCAATTCCCACTATTTTCCCTATGCTGTGGATTGGAAAATTGTAACATTACTATGCTTGTAGGTACCCTGGTGGAACATACCATCATGGTGCACATTGTTCCATGGTAAATCACTGTTCAATTACAAAAAATTGAAGTAATTATTTACATTACTTTAAGTAAATCTGGCTATGGATGCTTTTGTTTCTTTGAGGGAGGGATTTTATTGCTTAGATTCAAGGCATATGGATTTCTACTCTTTATTCTGGAAGTTCCTTTCTCGTAGAAGCTTTCAATAAGTGCCTAATGCCATCTGTGAGGAGTGTCCTGCATTTCTGTAAAGATACAGACCTAGACTGAATTGGGCCAACAAGTAAATGGAGATGAATAGATTGAGTGCCCACCATATGACCACTGTTTTAAAAGTCACTTTCATTTCATTCCCTGGAGAACATAAATGAATGGCATAGCTCATCTCAAAATAAGTTTTAATTGGATAGTGGCATTGGAATGGCTGCTAAGGGACAATCATTGTGTGCTAGAGTTCTGGTGCTCCTGAGTACTAAAGAGCAAAGGGACCAATGAGTCAATAATTGGTTAGAAAAAAAGGTATTCCAGCCCGGAGGGGTCTTGTAGAGCAGGGCTGAGATGGCTGACAGAACCCCCTAGATGACAAAATGAACCAACTTTCTCTTATCATGGTGTTATTTTCTTCCTCATTCTCATCTTAGTGTTCCCATTTTTTTTTCAGTAATGATATATGAACTGTAGTCCTTCTGGGAATAGGGTCCATTCAAATAAAGAAAAGTAAATCAGTGAAAGAAGAGACCAAATGGAGGTCAAGAACAAAAAGTATTTTAATGAAAACACATTTTGTGGCAACTCTTTAATTATTATGATGTGCTTCAGTTATTTTCAACTGTTTGGCCTTTGTTTATGTGTTAACCAAATTACATTTAGTTATTTCCCAAGAACAGCTAAGTATTGCACAGAAAAATATTTGTTCTTTCATGGATTTGGTTGAATCTCCCATGTATTGCTTCATGTGAAAAAAAATTATCAAAATTTGGAAAAAAAATTTCGTAATTTATTTCTTTTTTCTTATCTCCATGCCAATATTACTTGGTATTCTTTGGTACAATTTTTTGGGGATATATATCATATACAGTACTACAGTGGATATTGGACACAGAAAGATTAATGGTACCTTGTTTATTGTCCTTGAGGAAATATTATAATAAATGAGGAAGATAGGGCTTGTAATCAGAGATCTTACGTTTGAGATGGTAAATGCTATAACTGAAGTATAAATCAGATGTTTTCTAAGTTATTGCTCAGTTTGGTTGTGTGGGAAAAAATTCACCTTTTTGCCTGCCACCTTCATCACATTTAGCATTTACTTTCTTGTCAGTAACCACCAACCTATGACTTTGGGACACTGAAACTGAAAATCCATTCACAATAAAAAATTTTGGCCTCAGCACTTTATTTTCCTGTTATAATGTGCTAATCATCAATTGAAACTGAAGTAAAGTTGAGTTTAAACATGAAATTATTACTGATCCACTAGTTCTTATGGAATATGGAAGGGAGAAACAAAAAATTATACTATAACTAGAGACCTGGTGCACAAATTCATGCACCAGTGGAGTCCCTCGGCCTGTCCTGTGGCATCAAGCCAAAACCAGCTCTCCAACATTTCCCAAAGGGTTCTGGATTGAGAGTGGGTGCAGGTCAGGTTGAAGGACCCCATTGGTGCATAATCAGGGCTGGGGAGAAACGCAGGAAGTTGGCCAGCTGGGGAGGGACTGCAGGAGGATTCCAGGGTGTGTCTGGCCCATCATGCTCAATCCCAATTGGATGGATGGACCCCAGCAGCAAGCTAACCTACCAGTCAGAGCGACTGCTCCCTGGTGGTCAGTGCATGTCATAGCAACTGGTCAACCTGTCGACTGTCTGCCCCCTGGTGGTCAGTGCACATCATAGTGAGCAGTTGAGGGACCTTAGCATATCATTAGCATATTACTCTTTAATTGGTTGGGTGGCCGACTGGTCAACCAGACATTTAGCATATTAAGCTTTTATTATATAGGACTAGGGGCCCAGTGCATGAAATTCATGCACTGGGGGTGGGTGGTCCCTCAGCCCAACCTGCCCCCTCTCACATACTGAGAACCGTCAGGGGATGTCCTACTGATGGCTCACCTCAAGGATGATCTCAGCCAGGGGACCCCAGCCAGTTATCGCCCTGTGATCAGGCTGATCGCTGGCTGACTGTGCCCCAACCCTGGCCTGCCCAAGGGCAGCAGGCACCTTGGTTGGGTGTTAATTTGCATATCGCTTCTGATTGGCTGATGGGAGTGGCTGGTGGATGTAGCGAAGGTACGGTCAATTTACATGTTACTCTTTTATTAGATAAGATGCCCTCAATTTAAAAGTTTACAATCTCTTCTGAAGATGAAGTTTATCTGATAAGAGGTAGCAAATGAAACAAGGTGGTCCTGCTGAATGCTACAGAGAAATGTGTGATAAGAATTTAAAGCACTTTTTTTTTGCAGGGGTGGGGGGGTCCAGGTAATTGAAAAGAAGAATGAGTTCTGTATGTAAGACCAATACAAGAAAGAAAGTATTTTTATTTATTTTTATTAAATATATTTTTATTGATTTTGGAGATGAGGGAGAGGGAAAGAGAGATAGAAACATCAATGAAGAGAAGCACTGACCAGCTGCCTTCTGCACACTCCTTACTGGGGATGGAGCCAACAATCCAGACATGTGCCGTTGGCCAGAATTGAACCAGGGACCTTTCAGTCTGCAGGCCATTGCTCTATCCACTGAGCCAAACTAGCTAGGGCAGAAAGAAGGTCCTTTTAAAACATTTGTTTGTTTTGATTCATTTTAATCGATTTGCCCAACTGACAAAAAGGACAACTGGGTAACCTTGATTGCTCTCTCACTTCACTCTTACACACTGAAGCTCACAGCTGTAATTAACTTTCTAGTTAATTGTGACTGTGGAGGGAGATTTGGACCCAATTTAATAGGTTATAATAAAATTTCATGGGAAAGATGAGCTGACTTGGGCAAAGATGTACTCAACTTTGAAAATATGAGCTGTGACTGTAAAATACTAAAGTTTACTCTAAAATCAACCAGAACCAGAACTTTTATATGGAATTATGTTTCCAATTAAAAGTCACCAAGTATACTCCCATTTCTGAAAAAGTTCTGAAGTTGACTCAGGGTACTTACTAACCAAGGAGATAAAAGCAATCTTGTTTAGACTTGTTATTCTTTTTTCCCAACTTTGGGGTCCCCAAGGTTGCCAGGTTCCTTTCACAGCTCTCCTGTCCCACTTCATTCACTGACCTCAAGCCTGATCAACTTGCCCTCCCTGGGTGTTAACCAGAAGGGGCTCCAAGCCTGGGCTCAGAAGATATCCTTATGTTTCTTGTTGTCAAAAGAAGGGCAGCTGGGATTTATTCTTCCTGCCAATTCTGTGTGGCCCTTGGTCTTCTGGCAAGAGGCCTACCACCTGTGTCATGGATGGCTAGCAATGTGCCCTCCAAGAGAGCATCTGATCTGGAAAGTGCCAATGGATGCCAATTGAGGGGAAATCCTTTTACAAGAGCCATCTTTTGATCAAGAAGGGGTCCTTTGCCTCAGAGGAAATCTTTCCTGTTTACGGATTTCTGGGGCTTTGAAAAGCCCTGGCAAGCTCTGTGGCCAGGATCCTTAGTATTTAAATAAGGGCCAAACAGGATGAGGCCAGGATGGAAACTGCATATCATAGGAACTCAGAGGGAAGGAAGTAACAATACAAGAAAGAATTCTTGATTAAAAGTATAACTGGGAAGGTTTGTGCAGGGTGCATAGGGGATAATATTATTAAAACATGCATAGTTTTTATTTATATACTAGGGTCCTGGTGCACGAAGATTCATGCACAGGGGAAAAGGTGGGTCCCTCAGCCCGACCTGCACCCTCTCCAATTTGTGAGCCCTCAGGAAGTCCTCTCCAATCCAGAATTTTCTGTCTGTCTTTGCAATAATATGAACAAATTGTCTGAGACCCCAACCCAGTTTGGTTTGGTGCTCACAGAATAACAGAGGTCTTTTTTTCTTTCTTTGCTCCATTGGTGGAGATTTCCTAGAAGTTGCAGGATATCTTCCCTTTAATTTGTCCTCAACACTGTGACTTTACTTATGTTTACCTTTGTTTTCCCTCCATACCTCACCCATAAGAATAACATGCTCAGGCTCACTTTAGTCTAGTGTCTAGGAGATCCTGCAATGTGTCTGCCACCAGAACTATGATTTCCAGAATTCCTGGTGCTCCCCACACTCTTGGTTTCTGCTTCTGGTCCAGGGACTGCACAAACAAAAAGGACTGCGAACTCCAGCAACCCCCAGGCCAGACTGACAAGACCAGACACTCTGGTGGCATCCCCAGGACCCCGGCTGTTCAGCACTGGCATGAGCACATGTTACCCACAGGCTCAAAGTGGGTGGGGTCCCAGGGATGCCTACCCTGCCCTGGCCTCTCAGCACCTGTGAGCTTAGGCCCAGAGTGGCCTGGGATAGCACCTGCACATGTATGCACTGCTCACAGGCCTGCCATATTTGTCAGGTTAATTTGCATACTCACACCTGATTGGCTCTGGGCATCATGGAGGTATGGTCAATTTGCATATTTGTCTATTATTAGTATAGCTTTGTAACACTAAAATTATTAGCTAGCCTTTTCTTCAGTTATGTTTTCCTTGTAGTGTTGTTCTTCACTTTAGAGAAATCTAGAATATTTTTTCTATACAATAGACTCTGTGCTAAGTCTATTTGGTAGAAAAAGCAAACTTCATTCTTTTATTATTATTATCAGTAGAGGTCTGGTGCATGAATTCATGCACCAGTGGAGTCTCTTGGCCTGGCCTGAGGGATCAGGCAGAAATTGACTCTCCAACATCCCCTGAGGAGTCCCAGATTGCAAGAAGGTGCAGGCCAGACTGAGGAACCCCACTGGTGCACAATGGGGGCCAAGGAGGAAGGAGAAATATTGGCCAGCTGGAGAGGGACCAGAGGAGGACTCCAGGATGTGTCTGACCCATCTCACTCAGTCCCGATCTGATGTACTCCAGCAGCAAGCTAACCTACCAGTTGGAGTGTCTGCCCCCTGGTGGTCAGTGCACATGATAACCAGCTGTTGAGTGGCCTTAGCATATTATCCTTTGATTGGTTCATCGGCCAACAGGCTGACCAGACACTTAATATATTAGGCTTTTATTATATAGGATTCTCTATGTGAAATAGAACCTGGGAAAGACGTTGTTATCCTTAGTAGAATTAGTTATCCTAGAGATAATAGTTAGGAGATTAGAAATAGGAGCCGTATGTAAAGAGTAAAGTTGCTATTCACTATGCTTTCTATAATCTATTCTCCAAGAATGACTTTGATGTTTGTGAACCTTTTAAAAAAGTGGCTGAAAAGTTAGGTATTACTATGAAAAGAAGAATTTCTCTTCAAAACTTTGTGAGTGGAGGTGGTTGTGGAATTCTCACTAGTGGAATGGGGAATCTCAACAAAGCCCCTCTAATTCCTCAGTCCCTCTGCTGGGACTGCCAAGCCTGCATGTGACTGCTGAGCCACATCCACCCACTACATGCACCCTACAGGGTGAGCATGATCATCTTTCCAGACAGAAGTCAGTAGTCAGTAGTGAGCATGTTCTATAATTACAGTCCTGTACCAACTAGAGAATACATGGTCATTACCAGATGGCTCTGTGGTACAGAAAATGTACTAGGACAGAATTCTGCATCAGCCCCATGACTGGCCCCAGCAGGTGATATTTATGGATTGTTTGCAAGTTGCTCTCATATGGGCTTCTAAAGAGCTTTGTAACTTTTATGCACTGTCATCATGTTTATTTATTTTATGAAAACTCTACTGCAAAAGTCAGCCATGTTCTGCCTCTCTCCCTAATTTTAGGCAGAAGGAAAACTCCTGAATCCAATCTCAGGACAGAGGAGCTAAACAAACCTATCAAATGTCATGTTTCCTTGACATGCTGCTCAACTTGTCCCAACTCCAGGGTTACCCAAACAAGAAAGAGGTAGTATCTCTTTCCTGTTTGAAAGAGGCATCATTCCTGTTCTTTTATATGAAAATGTCTGCCTGATTTGGATTTTATTCACCTTACAGGGGTCAGACTGTGGGCATACACCACTGTGGGATGGTCCGGACTGAGCTGGCCCAGACCAGCAGGGAGGGGCACTTCTGAAATCCTCTCCTGGACTCATCCAAAGTGGAGCATCAGAGTTCCCACCTGAGGCAGTGACAGTCTTGAACCTGAGAGTAGTTCTTCCCAGCAGAGGCACTTTGTTCTGGACATCAATGTACTTGACTTTATGATCCTCCTTCCAGGTGGACATGCAAAGCATGTAGTAATCAATGTTAGGACAATGAAATCAGGAGGAAGATGTTTTCTTGTCCTTTTCAAAGTTATTTTAAAGAAGTGAGATGATTTGGTCATTAGGAGCATTTCAAACCCACAGGTTTGAAGGAAACCAAGGCTAAAATGGACACAGGATGTTTCCATAGCAGTGAAGAAAGGATAGGGGCAGGCTGCACAGGCACCCAAAGGACTCTGAAAGTTCTAGATGTCTTAAAATTCTAGCAAAGGTTTTCATGTTGATTTGGTAGGAAATAGGAGACAGCAGGATAAACTTTTTTAAGTGATTTTTTAAAAAGTTATATGGATGACCTTTTCCCTTTTCACCAATTTTCTTTAGGTCAATAGAGAACATTTAATGATGCGGGGTTTATATGTGGAAAACTATCAGGCCCAGTGAGCCCCCTAAATATCCACAAATGCTCTCAAGGCAACCAGGGTCTCTAAGTGGTTCTCAACCAAACACACCACTCAAAATCAATTGCCTGCAGCAATAATAATAATTTAAAAAAAAACCCACACTATTTACTACCTGAATTAAGACCCTAAGAATGGTGCTCAGACAAAGAGCAGAGCCAATTCTGGTGAGCGTAATGGACTGAGAGCCCTGTCTTAGCATCTATGCCTCTGACCCCTAGGTTAATGTCCTAAGACAGGGCTACAGGCTCATGTACCCCTGCTGAGGAGCTAATGGGCAGGAGGAAGTGTGGTTCCAAGGAAAGCACAAATCTAATTTGGGAGGAACAGAAGTACATGTCTCATCCTTTAGAAGAAGTATAGCAGAGTCAGGCAAATCCAGGGCCAGCCACTTACACTGTGTCTTTGGGCAATAAAACATCATTAAGCTTCATTTCTCCCAAATACAATGTGGACCTAAAAATAGTACATTGTGGGGTTATTATAGTACAAATTGGGATTGTGCAGAGAAAATGCCTAGTAAATTCCACGGCATTTGTAAATGCTTATCCTCCTATATAATAAAGAGCTAATATGCAAATTGACCATCACTCCAACACACAAGATGGCCACCACAAGATGGACAGCAGAGGATGGCAGTTGTGGGTGATCAAGCCTGCAGGAAAGGACAGTTGGGGAACCCAGGAATGCAGGGAAGGACAGTTGGGGGTATCCAGGCTGGTGGGTAGGATAGTGGAGGGTGCCCTGGCCAGCAGGGGAGAGCAGTTGGAGGGGACCAGGCCTACAAGGAAGGACAGTTAGGGGCGACCAGGCTGGCAGGAGAGGGCAGTTAGGGGCAATTGGGCTAGCAGGGGAGGGCAGTTGGGGGTGATGAGGCCTGCAGGAGAGAACAGTTGGGGGCGACCAGGCTTGCAGGAGAGGGCAGTTGGGGGTGACCAGGTTGACAGGGGAGGGCAGTTAGAGGCCACCAGGATGACAAAGGAGGGCAATTAGGAGTGACCAGGGTGGCAAGGGAGGGCAGTTAGCGGCAATCGGGTCAGGAGGGGAGCAGTTAGGGATCAGGGGAATGGTTAGGGGGTGATCAGGCTAGCAGGCAGAAGCAGTTAGGGACAATTAGACAGGAAGGCAGTCGAGTGTTTGGGAGCCAGCAGTCTCGGATTGTGAGAGGGATATCCAACTGCCTGTTTATTGGGCCTAAAGGGGCAGTTGGACATTCCTCTAGGGGTCCCAGATTGGAAATGGTGCAGGCTGGGTTGAGGAATACACATCCCCCATGCACAAATTTTGTGTGCCGGGCCTCTGGTATATATAAAAGCCTAAGCAATCATTACAAAAGATGACTGGAATGCCTGGTTGCTATGATGTACACTAACCATCAGGGAGCAGACCCTCAACACAGAAGCTGCCCTCCTGGTGGTCAGTGTGCTCCCACAGTCAACCTCCTGTGGTCCCTCTCTCCCCGCTGGTCTCTCCCTCTGGCTTAGGCTCCATGGCACTTGAGAATCTTGGTCCAGGAAGCCTGTAGGAGGAGGGTAATTTCAACACTGATCAAGACAGAGTAGCATCTCAGAGGGGAAGAAAGCGCAAGGCAGCAGCCTAATTACAAAGACATAAAGTAAGCACCACCACCATCTTACCTCTGCCACCACACCATGCCACTTGCTCATCTGCCCCCATCATCTACTTTTAGCTAGGTTGGGTGCCTTTCTGGGCTCCCAACCATTGATTGGCTAGCACTCCTACAGTGGTGTGCCACCATTGGCCAAAGTCAGCTACCTATCATGCTTGGGGGAGGAGCCCTGAGAAAATATGCAGCTGAGGTAGGAGAGACAAACTGTCTGTCAGCAAATCTGCCCTGGGGAGAGTGAGATGGCCCGAGTGTGGGCAGTGAAGTAGAGCTGTATTTCCACCTCACAGTGCAGCTAGTGTTCAGGCTGTTTCCGGTCACTCTGTCTTTGCTTGCTTTTACCTCAGCACATCTACACAACTAGATCGGGGCCTGCCAGCTAACCTCCCATATTCCCTCCCTTCTCCCCTCATGCAAAAATTCATATACCAAGCCTCTAGTGAAGTAATAACAGCAGCGGTGGTGGTGGTAGCACTTTGATTAGTGGGTAGAATATGGAATTTAAGTTCAGGCAACATTCCAGCTTAGGCCTATAATAACAACAGCAACAATTCATATGGTGTCTGCTGTGTGCTGGTGGTGTATGTGTATATATAATCTTTAATCCTCACAAGTACATTGCAAAATATTATTATCCCCACTTTACAAAAGAGGAAAATAAGTATAACAAGGTTAAAAGGTCTCCCTAGAAACAAAGAACTTGAAGAGATAAAATGAGGGTTTGAAGCCAGTTCGTTCTGATGCCAAAGCTACCACATGGTCCCAAGGATGACCAGCAGATACTCAACTATGGGACTTTGTGTCCCTGGTCAGGGAAATTGAGATCCCGGAGTTCCTGTCTGCATAATTGGTACTATACTATTGTGGTTATTTCCTGGGCACTAAATGAAAAGCACTTGGAGATTCAGGCACTATCCAGACTAAGGCATTAAATGGGCCCTTCAATGTTGAGGTGGAAAACTTATGAATCATTTCTCAGGGTAGTGAGGACCTGTGTGTGAAGAAATGACCAGGTCTGGCCAGAAGAGTAAGAGCTGGCTGTGTGCGGCAGCTCTCTCAGGTCCAGTGAAGCAGAGGCCTGCCTGCACCTCTCACTGCCCAGCCAATGCATCCTGATTACCCAGAGCAGACACACTAGTAAACTAACGTGACTCTCACATGCTGCTCCTGGGACCCACGACTCTCACATGCTGCTCTCTGGCAAGTTCCCTTTCTCCAACTGAAAAAATATTAGAGGACCCCAAGATCTTGAAAGCCTGCTTGACTTCATAAAATGTGTCTTTTAATGTTGGCCAAAATGATTAAGTTGAACAAGATAGCTTAATTTCACCTGTGAACTGAAGTTGGTAAGTAAATTATTAACAGGAAAATGTGGTGCTTCTTTTCTGAGTATAATGGAGTTCCTAGGAATTACTTCTTAGAGTAGCATTCAAGAGTCTGATTTTCTATGGCCAAGAGGCCATATGCCATCTAACTGTAGGATCCTAGGAAATCACCAGAAATCCCAATTTTGTTTTTCCTTCCTCTTCCTGGGTCCTCAGGCCTGCATCATTTAGGAGAGTTAATCCTATCTTTAAACCCCAAAATGTTTAAAGAAAAAGTAGGTTCCTTGGAACAAGGTGTACTTGGACCACATGGAATATAAGATAGGAAGTAAAATTTGCAGAGCCCCCAGCAATAATCCAGAATCCGTATTTATATTCCAACTAGATCTTAGTAAATTGAGAAATTCATAGTAAGTGATCTCTAGGAACACCATTAAAAAATCTGTTAACTGATAATTTACAAATAAAATACTTAGCCCTTGAACATGTTCTGCTCCTTTTAATAAGACAAGACTAGATTTGCCATAAATTATGTCCATCACTACAGTGTTTGTTGTTTTAGTGGTATTACAAATTGTGTGGATTTCCAATTTGTGTTTTACAATTAATTTGTACAGTATTTGAAGTTGTACTGAATGAAATATTTTTTCTGTTTAAATTGAATTATTAGGACTAAAATGGTAATCCTAGCTGGACTCTGGTGGCCTGTTGCCTTCCAGGGAATTCAGTGATTGCCTAAACTCTTGTGTCAGTCCTGGGACACTCAGCTCCCATGTCATCTGTTCGCTTCCCATACTTCCAGCTCTAGAGTAAGAACTGGCCCTTGTGCCAATCTCGGTGCAGTTATTGCTCCAGATCAACTCTGCATAGCTCTCCTGTTAACATCGAGGCTGACCTGGAGGGACCAGATATATCATTTTCAGATGTTTCAAGCTGGCTTGAGCATAAGAAGCAGTATTAAGATAAAAAGAGAGCCCTTTTTCACAATTCCACTTAAAGCAACTAAAAGGACACTAAAGAGTTCCAGAACAATCAGACTTACTAGACGAGTCAGTGAATCTGGAGGCAGCCTGCCTTCAAGCAGATCCTCCTGGTTTGTTCTGGGTCCTGTCCTCTCTGAAATACCTGAGGATATTGCTGAAAGAAAAGTGTTTCTTAAGCCTAATGAATATTCTCCTTTTTAAAGAAAATTATTCCCATGGACCTTTAGTGTTCAAAATTTATTCCTATTATAATTTTATTTATTCCATAGGTACCAAAAACCATTCATACCTTACTTATGCTTATTGTTCCCATAGAAGAAATCAATCAATTCAAGTGCACACATCAGTCCCAGCATAACTACAAAACCAAAACACTCCAGTAACAGCATCAATTTGATGGGATGAATGATGGCATTTAGTAGAAACAAAATTCCTGTTATCAGGTAACATAATAGCAGGATATGTTTGCAATTTTGTTGAGTTTCAGCATGATGGACAACTCTTTTAGACATTACCACTATCTTTACTGGCTTACTTTTAATTATTATTCAATTGGTTTTAGCCACTGATCACTTAAATTAATTTAATGTTGTATCCCAAAATATTGTTGAAAAAAATCCTTTTAATTCAGTTTCTTCACTGTTTAGTTATATGTAGAGTTGCTACTAAGTGAACTCCTTCTTTAGTTTCCCAATGACTAGACCATAGTGCCAAGTGCCAGAATGCCAGTTCCTTAGAGTTCAATTCTATGTTACTGCATGTTCTCAGGTAATGCCACCTCTCACATTACTTGTGTCTGTTTGAATGACTGGGAAGCATTTGTTCACACAGGGAGCCATGCTTTCAGATTATCTGTCTTGGCACTCACTTAATGAAAAACACAAATACATGTGTGATTACAAAAAGACATGGCAATGTTCCTCATATGGTGGCTATTTAAGTGACCTAGAATATGTTTGCATTGCATTATTTATTTATTTTTAAATAAATCTTTATTGTTCAGATTATTGCAGGTGTTCCTCTTTTTTTCCCCCAATAGCTCCCCTCCACCCAATCCCCCACCCCATGCCCTTACCCTGTCTTCATCTGTAGGTGTAAGATTTTTGTCCTATCACTTCCTGTACCCCTCACACCTTCTTCCCCCTGAGAATTGTCAGTCCACTTCCTTTCTGTGTCCCTGATTCTATTATATTCAGCAGTCCATTCTGTTCATCAGATTTTTCATTCACTTGATTTTTAGATTCACTTGTTGGTAGGTATGTATTTGTTGTTCATACTTTTAATCTTTACCTTTTTCTTCTTCTTCCTTTTATTAAAGAATAACCCTCAGCATTTCATATAATCCTGGTTTGGTGATGATGAACTCCTTTAACTTCTTTTTTTGTCTGTGAAGCTCTTTATCTGACCTTCAATTTTGAATGATAGCCTTGCTGGGTAGAGTAATCTTGGTTGTAGGTTCTTGCTGTTCATCACTTTGAATATTTCTTGCCATTCCCATCTGGCCTGCCTAGTTTCTATTGAGAAATCAGCTGACAGTCTTATGGATACTCCCTTGTAGGTAAACAACTGTTTTTCTCATGCTTTTTTCAATATTTCAGTATTCTTTCTTTGTATTTTGCTCTTGGCATTTTAATTATGATGTGTTTTGGTGTGGTCCTCTTTGGATTCCTTTTGTTTGGAGTTCTTTGCACTTCCTGGACTTGTAAGTCTTATTTCTTTCACCAGGTAAGGAAAGTTTTCTGTCATTATTTATTATAATAGATTTTCAATATTTTGCTCTCTCTCTTCTTCTGGCACCCCAATAATTGGGATGTTGGTATGCTTAAAGTTGTCCCAGAGACTCCTTACACTATCTTCAAATTTTTGAATTCTTTTTTCTTTTTGTTTTTCTGGTTGGGTGTTTTTTGTCTCCTCATATTTCAGATCTTTGGTTTGATTCTTGGAGTCCTTTGATCTACTGTTGAATTTCTGTATATTCTTTATTTCAGTCAGTGTATGCTGAATTTCTGACTGGTCCTTTTCCATTTTCTTGGCAATTTCATTAAGGTCCTTGAAGGTCTCATCAAGTTTCTCAGTGGTTTTTAGAAGATTCTTATGTAACCTTATAAATGGAACTCTATGTCTTCCATTTCTTTCATTTGTGACATGTTTCTTTATCTCCACATTTTGCTGCTTCCCTCTGCTGATGGAGTGGAAGAACTGCTGTGCTGTAGACAGCCCTATGGGACCGGACTTGCTTCAGTGGGGCTTTGGTGCTCACTGAGTCTGCCTCTTGAATGTGTCACTTATGGATGTGAGGAGTTGAATTATGGTGTCATCTCACCCTGACCTCTAGATACACTAGCTTCTGGATCTCCAATGGGGTGCAGGTCAGCTACTGTCTGAGGCGACCCAGCAGGAGCTACAGCGAGGTCTGCAGATTTCTCCTGGTCTGACCGGAGCTGCAGTTTGTTAGATTAAGCTGTGTTAGGGGAGGCCATTTATATGCAAATGCAGCTGTGAACAGCTGGGGCGGGTTTGCAGATTGTTCAGGGCAGCATCTCAGGGAGTCTCTAGGCTAGGGCATGGGAAAGAGCCATGGCTGACATTCAGCCATGTCTGCATTTCTGATTTTCCAAGTCCCCTGTGTCCCGCACCCCTGCGCAGTGAACAGTGATTGCTGCGGCACCTCTGCAAGGGAGCCACCCTCACTTTCTGACCTGATGGCAGACCGTCCAGCTTCTCCCTGTATCAGTCTAGGTCTCTAGCGTCTCCCCAAAAACTAGTTCAGAGTAGTCAGAAGGTTGTTTTCCTTCTGGTTGAAAACAACAGCACCCCATCGCCTGCTGACAGCCCAGTTTGTGCACCTCCGTACCTTAGCTTTTCCATGCCTGTACACGTCTCAGTGCTCTTTTCTCTTTCCTTCTAGCTGCAGAACTTCCACTCGGCCAGCTTTCCTATGGTTCTGGGTGATAGATGTCTTATCTTTTAGTTGTAGTTTTGAAATTGTTCTGTGAGGCAGCAGTTTAGGTGTTTACCTATGCTGCCATCTTGGCTTCTCCCTCTTTATTTTTTTCTGCATTGCATTTTTTAAAGGCTAATTTTAAAAATGAAAACCTAAAAATTTAAAATTTTTGTAACTGTTTGACACTTGAAGAATGACCAGCTTGAGCTGCACCACCTACATATAAAGTATTAGAGTAGTAGCAGGGCCGGTGAGAGGCTCTGGGGTATGACTGAGATTTTTGAGAAGACAACTTGACTATTTTTGCACCAGATGTGCTGTAAATGGGTCGGGTATTAGAGATTTTGGGCAATTCTCCTAGGTTGCGGACAAAGGCCCAGAGAGGTAAGTGACATGCTCAGCCTCATCCAATAACTGTTGAGCAGGAGAGTCCAATTTAGAGTTCGGCCCTCCTGGTTTCTTAGCCATGGCTGTTCTTGTGCCAGCTGCCTGCTTCATCTGGGTGCTTCACTATAGCAGCATAGCAGATTGGTAGCTATGGCACTCAGTTGTTTCAAATTATTATTGCTCAGATACATATTAGAGATGGGCTCTCTGACAGCTTCACATATATAGGGTGAGCCCCTCAGAATTTCTCAAGAATGGCATAGTACTTCTTTCCTTCCTCATTAACTTTCAAACACTTCCTCCTCTGACTCCTTCTATCTCCCAGCTCAGTTACTAGAAATGGCTTTTGCTGAAGCATTATTCTGTAAAAAACCCAAGTCTCAGGTAAAAGAATGATTACACATTAGTAGGAAGTCAGATGCATTTAACTTTTGTTACATTCCAGAGGCTTACTCCCAAATCCAACACTCACCAAAGCATTTGAAATATGTTGAAATCTCACCACTATATAAAACTACATACGTACAAATCAGTAAGAGTTCATTGATAAAAATACATTGATTTCAACTTGAGTTTGCAAAACCCACTCTTATCCTATCTAATAAAAGAGCAATATGCAAATTGACTGTACTTCCAATCAAGCCAGGCACACAACCATGCCCATCAGCCAATCAGGAGCAAATTATGCAAATAAACCCCAACCAAGATGGCTGTCGGCACTGAGAGCAGGAGAGAGGCTTGGGTTTCCCCAGCAATGGGAGAAGCCAAGCTTTCCGCCTGCCTTGCTGGCCTAGGCCTCCACTCAATGCTACAAAGTTTCAATTATAGAAGATACATAATCCTAACAGAAATGGCGGCAGCCACAGAGCTGGAGAGAGAAGAGGCTAGGGTTGCTGAGCAGAAGGCTTGGCTCTGCTTTAGGCTACAAAGTTTCAATTGTAGAACATAAATTAATCCCAGATCCCAAGGCCTCCACTTGGGTTGCTGGGGGTATGGCCAGTCTGCAAACCACCATAGGCCCCTTGCCCAGGCCCAAGGGAACCCCCACCCTAATCCAGGACACTCTTCAGGGCAAACTAGCCCATGTACCAGGTCCCCACCCATGCACCAGGCCTCTATCCTATCTAATAAAAGAGTAATATGCAGATTGACCATCACTCCAACACACAAGAGGGCTGCCTCCATGTGGTCAAAGATCCTGCCCCCATGTGGACAAAAGATGGCCACCACAAGATGGCCAGCAGGGAGGACAGTGGGAGGTTCCGGGCCTGCAAGGGAGGGCAGCTGTGGGCTATCAGGCCAGCAGGGGAGGGCAGTTTGGAGGGACCAGGCCAGCAGGGGAGGGCAGTTGGATGTGATCAAAGGCTGGAGGCAGTTAGGGGTGAGCTGGCTGGCAGAGGAGGGAAGCTGATAGCAAACAGGCTGGCAGGGGAGCAGTTAGACATCAGTTAGGCTGGCAGGGTAGTGGTTAGGGGGTAATCCAGGTGGCAGGCAGAAGCAGTTAGGGGTAATCAGAGAGGCAGGTGAGCAGTTTGGAGCTAGCAGTCCTTGATTGTGAGAAGGATGTCCGACTGCCCATTTAGGCACAATCCTACTGGGATCGGGCCTAAACAGGCAGTCAGACATCCCTTGAGGCATCCCAGATTGGAGAGGATGCAGGCTGGACTGAGGGACACACCCCTCCCATGCACGAATTTTGTGCACTGGGGCTCTAATAAAGATTATCTTTAATTAACTTTAGCAACTTCTTTGGGTTGTTTGAAGAAAGAACATTATCCATGCTGTGATGCTGATGAATAAAAGAATGCACATTGCTTATGGCTGAGTGAAATGTATTCATTTATATAAGTATGCAAAACTTAATAAGTCCAGAGTATATGTGATAATAGTATCTCATCCTCAGCTGTTTTAAGGGACTTTTGTGGATTTTGAGTGTGTGTGTGATGTGAGCAGTGTCAAGCATTCTTCCTTCAAAGATAGCAAAATGTTTTCTGTCTCCTCCACTTTGTGGATTTTGAGAATGTATAGATATATATAATCCTAATATGCAAATAAACCTAAAGGCGGAACAACAGAACAACCAAACAGCCAGTTGCTATGATGTCCACTGACCACCAGTGGGCATGCATGGAACATAGTAGGTGTTGATCATGGTGAGATCGAGGAGCAGGTGAGCAGGGGTACCAGACCAAGGTGTGAAGCCGGTCGCTGTCATAGGGACAAGCCTTTGGTAGTTACTAAAAATGCTTTGCTCCCATGAGCTGCATTTGCACCTGGCGCTCACATGCAGTGCCAGCGCCCAGCGCCCCTCAGGGTTTCTCCACTGCCTTCTCCCGACAGGTGATCAGGGCCGGCAGCTGCCTCTCACACCCGCAGCCAGCTCTGGGAGCCGATCCTTGCACCACCTGCCAGCACCAGCCCCAATTGCTCAGCACCATCAGCAGATGCGAGCGGGCTAGTGCTGTCAGCATGCGGGAGCAGTGGCAGCAGGAGCAGGGCTTCTGGCAGAGAGGGGGTCAAAGGCCACGGCAGGAAGGGCCAGGTGGAGGCACAGAGGAGACCCGCCCCTGTGCCCACCACAGCCTCACAGGCCAGAGTTCCTTTCAAGGTGCATGAATTCATGCACTGGGACCCTAGTGACTTAATAAAAGAAGCACTGAATGTGGAAGAGGGAATCTAGAGGTCAGACTGGGCTGCAGACTGTTAGTGGTGTGACCTGTGGCAGTCCACCTCACTTACCAGCAACACGGGAGGAGATACCCTCCAAATTCTCTGAAACCCTGGTTAATGGTGGTTTTCCTTGTTTCTAGCACAATGAAATGAATTGCATGTGATTAAATACACTATCGCCATTAAAAAGATGTGATGGTCCTTGCAGGTTATGAAATTCTAAGGAAGCAGCTTATTTCTATTTTCCTCTGCACTGGATGCCAAGATAGCTACTAAAGATTTTAGAATTAAAGTTTATTGGGCAAAAACATTTCAAGGAAGAAAAAGCCTAGGGAAAGTCCCTACCCAGATTACTGTGTTAAAGTTAAGATTTTATAAATGTTTCTTTTTCTTGTCTGAAAAGAAATAGAGAATTTGCATATTCTGGGATAAAAATAGATTATGTTATTTAAGTATGTATGCATGTATACATTTAAATAAATTGGAGAAAATAGAAGAAATGATTTGAAATTGAAATAAGGCAGGTTTTGGGACATCTTCTAAAATTTTCTTTAAAGTAGAAGTTGTGGAATACAGGAATAAGTTACTCGGGAAGCTGTGGGATTTCTTTGGTAGGTTTGAAAAACAAGACATACACACCTTTACTCATTGGATGACCTGGATTAGGTTGCACAAATCAACTCAAAGACCCTGGTCAAGCCCTTTGATGTCATGATTCCCACTAAAATGCTGAGATGCCGATTGAAGATCAGTATCAAAGTCAGAAGAAGGGCACACAGAAAACTTACCTTCCCCTCTACTTTTATTTGTAATGAGGCATTGACTGAGCCCATCAGAATACATGAAAATGCATATTTTAAGTGAAAATTTTGAAAATAATTTTTCTTAGAGTTCAAAAATATGCTAGAAATATGAGGGCCCACAATTGTAGATTTCTGTTCTTCCAAAAAAATTAGGAAAGAAGTAAATTTATAAAAAGGTTTGCTTTCTTAACTGATATAGTGGAAGATAATTCTCTATCTATTTATATATATATATAAATTGTTGTATATATGCAGGGTGTCCCAAAAAAATACACTTTAACAGCTGATAGCTCAATTTTGAAAATGAAATGTATTTTAATAAACACTGCCTTTATAATTATTCAGTGCATGTATACATTTTGGGGCTCCCTATAGTAACAGATAATTGTAATATATAATTCTTGTAAATTTTGTCCTCATTTAATTGATTCTCTGCTTCCAGAAACACTTTCCAATCCATGTTTTAAATGTTTATTATTAATGATTTTAATGTCTTTCACTTTTTGTAGAATTCATGCCAACACTTTCTCTTTAGAAAGTATATATTTGTATCTATTTTATAACCTCCCACTAATTTTTTACTGCACTCTGGGTTTCCACAACACAGTTCCGTTCGGTGACATCTGTGGTTGCTGTTGTTCATAGATGTCTGGAGAAGTCTTATCTCCAAATTACAGTGGCTTCTTTTTCCTTGCCATGATGGAAGAATTATGTATATGTTTCTGTTCTTGAGAGTCAGAGCTGCTGCAAGCATAACATTCTTAACCCTCTCCTTTAATCCAAATCCAATAAATCACAGAGTAAATGTGAACCATGGGCTGTGTATCAGGGGGTTGTGTGAGTTAAATTAATTTTTAGAAGCAGATTGCATTAGTTAAGCCTCAGATCTTAATTTGTGCCAACAAAAATGTCAAACCAGCCTACCAAGCTACCTGTTTCTTAGTGCCCAGAAAATAACTGAATGAACTTAGCAGTTTTATGGGTTGTTTTCTATCTAAAAAGCTGGCAGCTTTTAAAAGCCCTGAATAAATGTTGCTTTCTGTGGACACCTACAGCATGACTATCAGTACAAATGTCCAGCTCCGGAAAGTGCTGCTGGCAGAAGAGGGTTTGGCATTTCATCTATAACCCGCTATGCAATGCACCCCACGGTGGCAAAGTGCACAGGGCCAGAAGAAAGATCAGGAAAGCTTTAAAAGCGTCAGGCTGCAAGACCATGTTTAAATTATTCGGTACGATGCTGTCTTGCATTTAACGATGGCCTAGCACACCTCAAGGCCCAGCTTCCTCCCCACTTGCTTTGCTTTGATGGCTTATTGAAATCTGTTCTGAAATTGAATTTCAGTTTGTTTTAATAGCATTTTTCAGGATCGGTATCTCATTTGTGAATCTTGATGTAATAATCAGAGGTAATTGAAGCATGCAGAGGTCACAGAGACTTGTGACAAGTTTTTAAGCAAGTGTTGACTGATATGAAACTAATTTAACAAAAACTGGGAATTGGACTCCTCTGAGAAGGCATGCACAGAATATAGGTCTATTGCAATTGGATCAAGTTTGACTTGGTTTGTTCAAGTTTCCTTACCTTCCCTGAAGGAATTTGGGTGCAAGTTTCTGACAGGCAAGGTTGTGACCCGAGGACTAGAGCTAATCAGCTGGTGACCGGAGTTAATCATTTGTCAGTGCTGCGGTTTGGGTTAACCAGGACAGCCCTCTCCTCCAGGGTAAAGGAGTGCACAAAGTCAGCTTTCAATTCAGCGTTTCGTGTACACTGATACGGAATGAGAATCTTATTTGTAAAGTAGTCTTCCTTAGATAAGATGTAATATTTTGTATTTGTGCTCACACTTACGTGGATATATGTACATATCAACATATTCCATAAAGGCATTACATGCATTCTCACTTGCAAAGTGCCTACTGGACTCATATTCTGTTTTTATGCAAGTTAGATACTAAAAAGAAAATATAAAGGAACAGAATCTGTAACTTACAAATCTAAACTATACAACAGATAAAGACTATTGGAGGGGGGTATGCTGTTCTCAGCTTTGGATTTAAAGCATTTGAGGATAAGAATTTACAATTCAAATGATGGAAAAAAAAAAGAGTCTAAAATGTTGGTTTCCACACACAGTGACCATAAGCACAAATGGTGCTGACTTTTTATGTTCAAACACTGAAGAAGAGAGAATGAATTGTGTGCAGTGCACTCCGCAGATTGGTGATGAGATAAAGCCTCTGAAACCTTTTGATGCTTGGCCTCTAATTGAAGGAAGCAGAGGAGCGTGATGGTGCAGGGAGGGGACATAACAGGGAGAAAATAATTAATAGCTTCATTAAGCAAAACTTACCATGTGTGTTTCTAACACACACTGATGTCATTTGGATTGAGACTTTATGCAGAGCAAATTTCTTTTAAAAATAATGAATTCAAGCTCTTCAACATACAATTCAAAAAGCCTCAATGTCACCCTGGTCCACAACACCACCAGAGATGGCCGAAAGTAGAGACCTAAACATTTTATTTTTCTAAATTAAGACATCCACCTGTGGAAACTGAAACAGATCAGATTGACATAAGGGCCTTGGGATTTATAGACGTAATACTTATTATCACTAATAGGAGCTAGTACCTAAATCCCAGGGCGTCTAGATGAGACCATGCCCCTAAGTGTTCTTCTGAAGAGATGTTGTCATGGTGGCTATTTTAATCAGGTTTAATGTAACTGAAACAAAGGCAGAACACCCAGTGCCTCGAGTTTTCCCACAAGTGATGTATGTGATATTTAGAAAAAAATCTTCTGAAAAAGTAAAATGTTTTCTTTCAGAACTAATTACTAAGCAATTTAGAAGTTTCAATTCAAACGTTGTTAAGATATGACTGTAAAATAATTGAACTACCTGGGTTATGTGATGTCTGTCCTTGCTTATTCATGTTCTCAATAAACATGAACTTATTTCCAAGGAAACAGTTTTGTTTCTGTTTCTCAGAAAAATCCAAGATAAATGTTTTTTTACCTTAAAAATGTATAATCTTATCAAGGAAATAAGGCAGTGACATCTAAAAAAATAATTACAATACAACAATGGACAAACTTATGAATATTTGATTCATACTGGCCAAGGGTTTCATTAATTCACATGAAAGAAAACATTTATAGGTGATTGAATATAAGAAAAGCTTCACAGAACAAATCAACCTTGAACTGGGCTTTGTAAAAATGGAATTGGATACTCAAACATAAGAAAAGAGAAACTTCTAGGACAGAGATGTCGAAGCAGTTCTGTGCAGTTATCCTCAGATAAGAGACATTGGGCCGTGGTCCCTGGCCTTCCGAAGAGCTAATGCTATTCCGTGGATGGTTCCTGAGCGGAGACTTGGAGCAGAGGCCACAGCTCTATTCAAGTTTTTGCCTTAAAATGAAAACTCTGCGGCTAATCTCTGGACATGCATTTGACCTACAAATCACCCTTTCTCGTTTTCTTTTTAACTTGTCATTTATCTCCTAGGATTGATCTTTTTTTCTTTTTTGAGGCCCTGACCAAAATTCATTTCAACCAGATTTAAACGCTGATTTTAGAAAGTCTGGGTTAGAGGAAGAATGGAATGCACCTTGTTGTTTGTGGACCCGGAGACATTATGGTACTACAAACTTACATCCTATCTTGAGACACATCTGAACGTGTGAATGAGCAGACATGCTGGGGGAGGGGAAGGAAGAAGGGGGCTGTGGCAAACGTGCTGCAAAGAAAAGCTCTCTCATTATCTCCCACTGGCACAGCTTCTGTTTCTTTTCTCTTCTCTCTAGCTCACCTGCTGGTAGTTCACTTCCTAGTCACTGACTTCAAGATCCAGACCCAAGTCTGAGGAGTCGGATCTGTATGAACTACTGCTCATATTCTTGACTCCATTCAGGCACTTCTGTGCAACCCGGTTGGACACTCCAGGACATAATTCAGTTGATTCAGTAAAGAACCAATGAGGAAACTAGCAGTTTATCAAAATTGACTAGCTGCTGTAGTAGTGAGGTGCACACAGCTGCAGTAAGGACATCCTCACATGTCACTCTACTTTCAGGCTTGTAAAATATACCATTGTTCACGCTCTCCTCTCTCAGCTTTTCAGAAGAGTGCCACATAAATAAATTAAAGCTATTACCACTTTGTTTTTCACCAAAAATTTTATATAGCTCCTTAATTACAAAGCATAATGGAAGTACAAAGCAGTAAAGCTTTTGCTAATAGTCCTCTACCATTGATACAGAAAATTTCCATTGAATAGATCGATATTATTACTGTTCAAACGTTTGCACAGACTGTGTTTAATATGTCTGTCATACAGTAATGGTAAAGTATTTTTAAGACATTGGGCTTTAAATAAGAAAAATTACAAAACATCAAGTTGCAGTCATTGTTTTTAATGACTGCCAAATCCAACATTATTTCTGTCTCAGAAGTATTTGAACTGCTAACCTATGTTCCTGAGTGTATGTTTGCCAGTGAATGAATAGGAAGGAATTCAGTACTAATTGATATAAATGCCATTTGACTTCTCAATTTACAAAAGCCTATTCTAAGGTTAAAAAATTATAAGGCCTATGTGTGTGAAAATTGGTATTTTGCCTATATCTGGGAAGAAAAATTATTCTTTTTATTTATTTATTTTTAATTTAATAAATATTTATTTTTCAGATTATTTCAATTGTTCCTCTTTATTCCCCCCATAGCTACTTACCTCCCCTCACTGTCCTCATCTATAGATGTACGATTTTTGTACATTCTCTTCCTGAACATCCCACATCTCTATCTCCCACAGAATTGTCAGTTCACTCCCTTCCTATGCCCCTGATTCTATTATATTCACCAGTTTATTTTCTTCATCAGATTTTTAATTCACTTGATTTTTAGATTTACTTGTTGATAGATATGTATTTGTTGTTCATATTTTTTATCTTTACCTTTTTCTTCATCTTCCTCTTCTTAAAGAATACCTTTCAGCATTTCATATAACACTGGTTTGATGATGAAGAACCCCTTTAGCTTTTTCTTATCAGTGAAATTCTTTATCTGACTTTCAATTCTGAATGATAGCTTTGCTGAATAGACTAATCTTGGTTGTTGGGTCTTGCTATTCATCACTTTGAATATTTCTCCCTTCTGGTCTGCATAGTTTCTGTTGAGAAATCAGCTGACAATTGTATGGGTGCTCCCTTATAGGTAATTAAGTGCTTTTCTCTGTTGCTTTTAATATTCTCTCTTTGTCTTTTGCTCTTGGCATTTTAATTATGATGTGTCTTGGGGTGCTCCTCTTTGGATTTCTTTTGTTTGGGGTTCTCTGCACTTCCTGGACTTGGAAGTCTATTTCTCTCACCAGGTGAGGGAAGTTTTCAGTCATTATTTCTTCAAATAGGTTTTCAGTATCTTGCTCTCTCTCTTCTTTTGGCATCCCCATAATTCGGATGTTGGTATGCTTGAAGTTGTCCCAGAGGCTCCTTACATTATCCTCAGATTTTTGGATTCTTTTTTCCGTTTGCTTTTCTGGTTGAGTGTTTTTGGCCTCTTGGTATTTCAAATCTTTGACTTGATTCTTGTATTCCTCTAATCTGTTGTTGGGTCTCTGTATAATATATATATATGTTTTATTTTAGTCAGTATATGTTGAATTTCTAGTTGGTCCTTTCTGAAATCCTCCAGGGTCTCACTAAATTTATCGGCCTTTTCTAGGAACCTCTTGAAAAATCTCATAACTGTGGTTTCGAACTCTATATCCTGTTGATTATTTTCTCCCATTTCTTTCCTTTGTGATCTGCTTCTTTGTCTTTGTATTTTCACTGCTTCCCTGAATTGGTGAGGTAGCTTTGTGTGGTAGGTATTCTTATGGCCCAGTGCCTCTGCCTCTCCAGTTACCTGAGGTGGACACTCTTGGTGCATCCCTTTGTGGACTGTGTGTACAGCCTTGTTATGGTTAAGTCTTTTTTTTTTAATCTTTAATGTTCAGTTTATTAATTACATTGTTTCCCCTTTTTTATCTCCCGATATCTCCCCTCCACCCTGTCCCTATCCCACCCTCCACCCTCACCTCCCCCTCCCCACTGTCCTCTCCCATTGTTGCAAGATTTTTGTCCAGTCTCTTGCTGTACTTCCCACAACCGTTTTCTCCCCAAGAATTGTCAGTCCATCCCCTCTCTATGTCCATGTTTCTGTTATATTCACCAGGTCATCCTGCTCATCAGCCTATCAATTCACTTGATTTTTATGTTCATTTGTTGATAGATGTGTATTTGTTGTTCATAATTTATATTTTTACCTTTTTCTTCTTCCTCTTCTTAAAGAATATCTTTCAGCATTTCATATAATATTGGTTTGGTGGTGATGAACTCCTTTAGCTTTTTCTTATCTGCGAAGCACTTTATCTGATCTTCAATTCTGAATGATAGCTTTGCTGGATAGAGTAAACTTGGTTGTAGATTCTTGCTGTTCATTATTTTGAATATTTCTTGCCACTCGCATCTGGCCTGCATCGTTTCTGTTGAGAAATCCGCTGACAATCGTATGGGTGCTCCCCTGTAGGTAACCAACTGTTTTTCTCTTGCTGCTTTTAATATTCTCTCTTTATCTTTTGCTCTTGGCATTTTAATTATGATGTGTCTTGGTGTGGTCCTCTTTAGATTCCTATATTTTGGGTTCTGTGTACTCCTTGGGCTTTTAAGTCAGTTTCTTTCACCAGGTGGGGGAAGTTTTCAGTCACTATTTCTTCAAGTAGGTTTTCATTGTCTTGCGCTCTCTATTTTTCTGGCACCCCAATAATTCGGATGTTGGCATGCTTGAGGTTGTCCCAGAGGACCCTTACACTATCTCCAATTATCTGAATTCTTTTTGTTTCTTGCTTTTCCAGCCGAGTGGATGTTGCTTCTTTGTATTTCAAATCTTTGACTTGGTTCTTGTGGCCCCCTGGACTGCTTTTAGGACTTTGTGTAATATTTTTTATTTCAGTCTGTGTATCTTGATTTCTAGTTGGTCCTTTTTCATATCCGTGAGGGTCTCATTCATATCCTCAGAGGTCTTGTTCATTTCCTTAAGGGTCTCATTCATTTCCTTGTAAGTCTCATTCATTTCCTGTTTGGTCTTGTTTATTTCCTCATAGTTCTCATTAAGTTCATCGGCCTTTTGTAGGAGCCTCTTGAAAAGCCTTATAACCATGGTTTTGAACTCTATGTCTTGTCATCTTTTCTTCTCCATTTCTTTCACACCTGATTTCTTTCCATATCCCTGCATGGTGGCTGCTTTATGTGGTAGATGTCCTATAAGGGTCAGTGGCACTGCCTCCCCAGTTATTTGAGATGGGTACTCTTACTGCAATCCTTTATGGGTTGTATTCAGTATTTTTGAATTTAAACCCGGCTTGTTGTTGTTAGCCCTAGGAGGGTTTGACCTCCAGGCCAATTGGCTGTGAAGGGAGACTGTGTTCAGGTTGGATGGGTGGAGTCTCTGAGCTGTGCAGGCAGCCTCAGTGTCAGCTACGTCCTATGTAGCGCTTGTGCACACGCGGGTCTCTGTTGGATGGGGATGGCTGCAGGCACCTCCAAGAGAAAGTGGCTAGTCTCTACCCCTTGCCAGACAACTCTGCCTCTCCCCAGATGAGTCTGCACACCCAAAGTCTAGCCCAGGGTTGTAAAATAGGTGGTTTCTGGGACCAGGAAACAAGTTTCCAGGGAGCAAGTCATGTGTTTGTGCGACACTTGCGCACAAACTTCTTTTCCCAGCTACCAGGTTTTTCTGCAGACTAGGAGAGCTCTGCCGCACCCGGCTTCCAGGGTGCGTCCCCCGGACTTCGGACCTTGCCTGGCACTGGGGAATCTGTGCAGTGGGATGTCTCCAGGTACCCCGGATCTCGGACCTCGCCTGGCGCTGGGGAATCTGTGGGACGTCTCCGCCCTCCCTGTTAGCGAAATTCAGCCGGAGTTGCTACTCCAGCCCTACAGCGTGCGACCAGGACCACTCCTAACCTGTTTCCATCTTCAAGGCTGCGCTCCTGCCGCTCTTCTGAGTCTCAGTGTCCCACCTTTACTTTTATTTGTGGAGTTTTCACTCAGCCAGCTTTCTGGTGATTCTGGGTGATGTTCGTTTTGTTGTTATGTTGTAGTTTTTGAATCGTTGCGCAGGGCAGAACAATAGGTGTTTACCTATGCCGCCATCTTGGTTCTCCTCAGTCTGTTGTGGTTAAGTCTTAATTGTGTTGGTATCACTGGGAGGAATTGACCCCCAGGCCAGTTGATGATCAGCTGTGTCTATGCCAGGAGAGCTTCTGTGTTGGAGACAGCCTTATGGGACAAGACTTGCAAATTTGCAAAAGCCTCTGTGTTCAGCTTGAATGGAGGGGAGTCTCCAGGCTGAACAGCCCTGCCCTAAGATGCACCTGGGTCTCAGTGTCCCTCAGTAGTCACTGCAAGCACCTCTGAGAGAGATCCACCCTCGAATTTCTCCTGTTGCCAGATAGTCCAGTTTCTCCCTCAGTGAATCTGATATCCCAGATTCTCGCCTGATACTGGAGTTCAGCACAGTCAGGGGCTTTTCTCTCCTTCCCTCTAGAGGGAGCCAGTGGCACACTCAACAGTTAGTCCTCTCTGCGCACTTGCTCATGCGCCTCCAGACTTCTGCCTTTCATGGCTCCCCTGGGTTTCTGCCTGATAGTCCAGATTACCCCCCCCCCACTATGAACCTGGTCCCCAAGGTCTCACCAGGAACTGGAGTTCAGTGCAATCAGATCTCTGTTTAGTGCATTTGGGAGCTTTTGTCTCCTTCCCGCTAGAGGAATCCAGCCAGGCACTCAGCAACTTGTCAGCCGCCCATCCTCTCTGCGGATGTGTCTTCATACCTCAGCCTTTTGTTTTGCTCCTCTGATTCTCCGTCTGCTTTTCTCTTTACTTGTAGTTGTAGAATTTCCACTCAGGCAGCTTTCCTGTGGTTCTGGATGATGTCCATCTTGTCTTTTAGTTGTAGTTTTGAAATTGTTATGCGAGGCAGTAGTTTAGGTGTTTACCTATGCCGCCATCTTGGTTTTTCTGGGAAGGAGAATTATAACAATCTGAGTCATTAAGAAAAGTAATCTTAGTCAATGATACTTTTATAGTACAGCAATTATCTTACTATATTATACAAAAATATTAAAGGAAATATCAGTTGCCATGAAATTACATAGTAGTGAGGAGGGTGGGACTAAGATAAAATTCAATGCAGAAATTTAACAGTTTCAAAAATAGGAATGTTCTCTATCTAAAATTTGGAGTTTTTGGCTGGCATGGGTGATTTATAAAAGAAAAATAACCAGAATAAATTAAAGTGTTTTTTTGACATTAGAAAGCCAACCCTCAAAGTAGATAATGTTGAAAAATGTTTGTGTGAAATTGTCACTCAGACATTTCGTTTGCTCTCTGGCTCCATCTCAGGGCAGACCTGGACCCATGCTTTCCTTGCCTTGCCCTCTCTCCATTTTCTGCATCCAGCTCTACAGAGCCAACTTTTTATTTCCATGATAAGACCCTAGCTCTAGATTGCCTACTCCCGAATCCATAAGAAGGGCATAGGCTGGGCCTGTAGGCATGGAGGGAGGAGGAATGCACAGAGATTTAGAAGAGTTGATAACAGAAGCCTAGTCATCCATCCTGCCTCTGGGTACAGACAATCTCGGGTCTCCAAAACACAGTGAGAAAGTATTTGAAATGCATGCAATCTCTTCAAAGTGATCACCCTCTCTGTAATTGCTAAAATAATCGTATCTCTATAACTTTTGAGCAAGAAGAGAAGTGTTTTCTTTACTTGCATTTCTTTTAGTCACTCTAATAAAGGATTTCTTTAAATTGATTTCTTCTTATGATACCGAAAAAAGTTAGAAACTTAGGGGCATAAAGTTTCCCTTCATATGGTTACTGAGGAGCTCTTTTATGAAAGGGGATTGAATGTGATCTTAACTTGAAACCATAAAAATCATACAAGGAGACATAGGCAGTAGAATCTCAGACATTTCTTGTAGCAATATTTTTTCTGATATATCACCTTGGGCCAGGAACACAAAAGAAAAAAAATAATGTGATTACATCAAACTAAAAGCTTTTGCACAGAAATGGAAACCATCAACAAAATGAAAAGACAATCCACTGAATAGGAGAACATATTTGCTAATGAAAGATCTGATAAGGGATTAATATTTAAAATTTATGAAGAACTTATACAACTCAACACTAAAAAAATAAACATAAAATAGGTGAAGGGGCCTGATTATACATTCCTCCAAAGAAGACATACGGATGGCCAGTAGACAGATGAAAAAATGTTCAATTTCATAAACCACCAGAGAGATGCAAATTAAAAATGCAATGACATATGACTTCACACTTGTCAGAATGATTATCATCAATAAATCAACAAACAAGTGTTGGCAAGGATATGCAGAGAAGGGAACCCTAATACGCTGCTGGTGAGAATGCAGACTATTCAGCCACTGTGGAAAACAGGATGGAGTTACCTCAAAAACTTAATAATGGAACTTCTCACTTTTGGGAATTTATCTGAAGAAACCAAAAACACTAATTTGAAAGATGATATGTATCCCTATATTCATTGTAACATTATTTACAATAGCCATAATTTGTAAGCAACCAAAGTGTTCATCAGTAGATGGGTGGATAAAAAAGCTTTGGTACATTTACACAATTGAATATTACTCTATCATAAAAAAGAAGGCATTCTTATCTTTTGCAACAGCATGGATGGACCTGGAGAGCACTATGCTAAGTGAAATAAGTCAGTCAGAGAAAGACAAATACCATATAATTTCACTTATATGTGGAATCTATGAATGTAAACTAACAAAGTATTAACAGACTCATACTGACTGATAGCTGTCAGAGTGGAGGCATATTGTGGGGCTGGGTGAAAAAGGTGAAGAAAAAAGCAAAAAACCAGAAGGAAAGGGGGGGTGGAAAGGTAAAAGAGGGGATAAATAGAGATGGAAGGAGATGTAGCTTGGGATGGTGAACACACAATGCAATATAGAGATGATCTATCATAGAATTGTATACCTGAAACCTATAAAATTTCATTAACTAATGTCATCCCAATAAATTCAATAAAAAGTAAAATAAAATTAAAAAATACATGTGTTCTTAGGATCAATGAATAGAAACAATACTAAATACTGGAGAAATATTTATTGAGGGAACAAGTACAAGGCAAAGTAAGGGTCAGGAAATAGCCCCTAAAGAATCAAAGATGGGATGAGCTCCCTGGGTGGTCCCTTTCTTTGTTCTATAGGTTTTTGAAAAAGGTGAAACAATCTCTTGGCAGGAATTTTAAGTTAGAAGTTAAATGATGATTATAAAGACCCTTTTCTTTCTCACCCAAAAAAACAAGATATAAAGAATGATTTGTTTTTCATCATAATGCAGTGGAAAGTTCTAACCCTTCTACTAACTAGATTTTAAATATTGTTACAGTCCCTTAAATGTTCTGTGCTTTGGTCTTATCCTATCTAATAAAAGAGTAATATGCAAATTGACCATACCTCTGATACACCCACAAGCCACGCCCCCCAGCCAAGCCTACCAGCCGATCAGAAGCAAATAAACCCCAACCAAGATAGTTCTGGCCACTGAGAGCAGAAGGGAGGCTTGGGTTTCCCTGGCAATGGAGGAAGCCAAGCTTTCCACTTGCCCTGGCCAGCCTACGCCCCCACTCAATGCTACAAAGTTTCAGTTATAGAAGATACATAATCCCAACAGAAATGGCGGCAGCCACAGAACTGAAGAGAGCAGAGGCTAGTGTTGCCGGGCAATGGAGGAAGCCAAGCTTCTGCAGCCCTAGCGCCTAGGCCACCACTCTAGGCTACAAAGTTGCAATTATAGAATTTAAATAAACCCAAACAGAAATGGCTGTCACTACAGAATAAGCAGAAGGCTTGGCTCTGCTTCAGGTTACAGTTTCAATTGTAGAACATAAATTAATCCCATATCCCAGGGCCTCCTCTTGGGTCACTGGGGGGCATCGCCAGCCTGAAAACCACCATAGGCCCCTTACCCAGGTCACCCCACACTTCAGTGGAACCCCCACCCTGATCCGGGACACTCCTCAGGGAAAACCAGGTGGCCCCCACCCATGCACCAGGCCTCTATCCTAGCTAATAAAAGAGTAATTTGCAGATTGACCATCACTCCAACACACAAGAGGGCTGCCCCCATGTAGTCAAAGATCGTGTCCTCATATGGACACAAGATGGCCACCACAAGATGGCCAGCAGGGGAGGGCCATTGGGAGGTTCCAGGCCCTGCAAGGGGGGGCAGTTGTGGGTGATCAGGCCAGCAGGGCAGGGCAGTTAGGGGTGACCAGGTGGGCAGAGGAGAGAAGTTGGGGGCAAACAGGCTCACAAGGGAGCAGTTAGACATCAATTAGGCTGGCAGGGTAGTGGTTAGGGGGTGATCAGGCTGGCAGGCAGAAGCATTTAGGTGCAATCAGTGAGGCAGGCAGATGAGCAGTTCAGAGCCAGCAGTCCTGGATTGTGAGAAGGATGTCCTACTGCTTATTTAGGCCTGATCCCAGTAGGACCGGGCCTAAAGCAGCAGTTAGACATCCCTCAAGGGGTTCCAGATTGGAGAGGTTCCAGGCTGGCCTGAGGGACACCCCCTGCCCCCAATGCATGAATTTTGTGCACCAGGCCTCTAGTTATCTATAAAATGCAATATTGTCTCTTTTCCCCTAAATCTTTCTTTCCCCACTGTAAAACTTTGCCTGTTCTATTCATGGTGATCACCTATACATTAACTAGTTAGTAAATCCAGAGCATTCCTGATTCCTGCTTGCAAAGAGACAAACTAGAATTATCCACACCAAATGCATTTGTTAACTTAGGTTGAGCCTCTTTGACCAAGTATGGGCACAGGCTTAGGTAGGTAGTAGCATCCTACTTTCTTAGCCCAAGACAGTTACTAAAACAGCCTTACCAATCTCTGATTAAAATTAAATTCCTAACAGTTATTGAGGCAGACTAGAAGGCTGCTAAATATATCTTCATCTCAAATTTGTGTTATCATTTACAAAATCCCTCCTGGAATATTTTTATTATTTTTTAACTGTGACTAATATAAATAATATGACTTTTAAAATATCACATAAGAAATACTTTGTGATGAACACTAGTTCCACAGGTATTATATAATAAACCAGAGGCCCGGGACACAACATTTGTGCACTGGAAGGGGGGTGGTCCCTCAGCCTGGCTTATGCTCACTCACAGTCCAGGACCCCTCAGGGGATGTCTGCCTGCTGGCTTAAGCAGGAGCAGGCCTAGGCCAGCAGGCAGGTATCCCCTAAGGGGTCCTTTGCGCTACTGCAGAGGTGGGAGAGGCTCCCGTCACTGCCACTGCAAGCTCAGTTTCTGACTGAGCAGTGCTCCTCCTATGGGAGCACACTGACCACAAGGGGGCAGCTCCTGCATTGAGCGTCTGCCCTCTGGTGGTCAGTGTGCATCATAGTGACTGGTCATTCCATTGTTTGGTTGATTTGCATATTAGGATTTTATTACATAGGACTAGAAGCCTGGTGCACAAAATTCATGCACAGGGAGTTGTCTCTCAGCCCGGCCTGCACCCTCTCACAATTCGGGACCCCTCAGGTAGGATCTCTAGGCCTGGCTGTCAAACAGGGTCTATCAGGGATTTCCTTCCCTGGGCTTCCAGTAGCTGGGCCTGCTCCCACCACTGCCACTGCTTGCCATCTGTGCAGCGCTGCACCCCCTCCCCTGCCACTAGTCACCTCCCCCTGTGGGTTACAGACATGGGGTGTGATCACTTGGCTGGCCTGGGCCTCCCTCTACAGGCGATTGCTTGCCGGCTGCATACACCCACCATAGTATTGTTGGCCAATGACCTGGGCTGCCCTTGGTGGGGCAGTTGATCACAGGGCCCCCAGATCTATTGCCCTGCAGAAGGAGGCCTTACCACCCATTGCAGTGCCACCAGCCAGTAGGCCCAACCCACCTGCTGAAGTGCTGCTAGTGAGGTAGCCTGGGCCTCCTTGTTTGGGGCAATTGGTCGCAGGGCTCTGCTATTGATCGCCCAGCTCAGGGAGGCCCCACCCACCCATCCAGGGCTCCATGATTGATTGCCATGCAGAGGGAGGCATTATCCACCTATTTCAGTGTCACTGGCCAGTTAGCCTGGGCCTCCCTCTTTGGGGTGATTGTGGGGTGATGGCAAGGCCCTTCAACCAATCAGATCACACCTGCCTTGGCTGGCCTGGTGCTAGTGTATGTCATAGCATAGTTATCCAGAAGGTCATCTAGACAGTTGTTCTGTTTGGTCGTCAAGTCAATTTGCATATTATGCTTTTATTATTATATACCAGAGGCCTGGTGCAGGAAAATTCATGCACTGGAGCGGGAGTGTCCCTCAGCCTGGCTTCCCCCTCTCTCAGCCTGGAAACCCTCAGAGGCGGGAGGCGACACAAAAATCAGGGGAAGATGATGTCCCCATCACACCTCTACTGCTGCCACTTCCGGTAGCACAAGCCTTGGCCAGCCCTGATACCCTGAGCATTGGGCAGCCCTAAGTGGCTGGGAAGCTGCCATCCAACACTTACCTGTGCCTCGGGCCAGCCCTGGGTGTCTGGGCAGCCGACATCTGAGGCTTGCCTGCACCTTGGGTTGGCCGTGGGCAGCTTGGAGGCTGAGTGTGGCTCTGACTTCACCATGCTCCCGCCGCCCCCTAGTCCCCAGCAGGGTTGAAAGGACTGGGGAATAGCCCTGGCGGGGAGGCTCAGTTGTTTGGAGCTTTGTCCCATACACCAAAAGGACTGGGGGACTTTGGCGGGACTGAGGGGACTGGGTGCCACCATCTTTGTGGTGGTGTGATGGTCAATTTGCATATTTCCTCTTTATTAGCTAGGAAGGGTCAATAACTAAACCACATTAAATCAAGGTTACATACCCCTGGAACTTCTCAGAGCCTGTAATATATTGACATAAATTATGAATATTTATAATGGAATATTATCTCAAGCATTCCCCAATGTGTTGGAGGCAGAGGGAGGAAAACATTTTCTCTTGAAGCATTTCTGGGGAACACATTTTAGGACTAGTCTCTCCCATTTCTGCTTCCTACTTAAAAAAAAAAAAAAGATTAAACACAACAGATTGGAAAGTGATGAAAAAATAATAATATCATCTAGGTAATGTGCCACTACTAGAGGAAAAAGCAATCAGAATTAATTAAATATATGAAATATAGAGTACTTTAAAAGTAATACAACAATTTCAAGGGCCTGCAATGTTTTAAATTTTTCTCCCTAATGGATTCTTAAAGGGCTTGTTTTATTGTGCATTTGTAAGTAAGCATTTATTTGCCCTCTAGTAATTCAAGAACTAAATTCTGAAAAACTGCTTTGTACCTATCTTTCCCTGTGCCTTTACACTATCAATTCTCTTAATAAACTTTTATTAATAAAGTGCAATAAACTTTACTCTCTACATTAAGAGCATTCAATGAAATTAGATTGTTTAAATGTAATGAAATGTTAAATCATTTTATAAATTCTGGATTTTAGTGGGGGAAAATTGTCTCTCCTTATGGAATAATTAAAGTAATGAAGGTATAGCATAGCCTTTTTCCTCCTTTTGTCTACTTGTCTTGTTATTACAGCTGAAACTTTAGTATTATCAAGGGGAACTTTCTATACCTTTATCTAGCTTGTGTTCTGCTTAGAGAAGAGTGCATTTGGAAATGCCCCCTTATGCTACATTTCATTTTATCTACCTTAACAATATTTCTTTTTCCTTTCTGTTAAACTTGCCATAACAATGTCTTGGGGTTGGGGATGGTAGGGTGGGGGCTATACGATTGCCTGATTGAGTTAAATCCAATTTCCAACCACAGACTCATTTTGCCAAGGGGACCCCTTATGTGGTCAGATAAACTTAGCAAAACGGTGCTTCTGCTCTTAGGCTACTGCCAATATTGATGGTCACTACTCTCCTTTTTTTCTAAACACACAATTACTCTTTAATGTCTGAATAAATCATGAGGCCATCTAGTTCATGAATCCCCCTCTTTTCTCCATGAACTTGTTTCTAATACAAAGGTAATAAAAGTGTTGTTCGATATAAGAAAAAGAAATCATGTCAACTAAAGTTTAGGTCAATAACCAATGATTCTCTGAATATGTTGGCTTTTATAACCATTTTGCGTGTTGTAAAATAGAAAAGCCCCTAGTTGATATTTGCAGTTATTTTATGTCCACAATATATTTCTCATTATATAAATTACTAGTGGCCCAGTGCACAAAATTTGTGTACATTAAAAGAGGGTTAATTAAAGGAAATAATTTAATATTGCTATTTGCCCTTTCTTTATAATAGAAGTGTTAGAGATGAAAGAAAATTAGCAAAATATATATGAAAATCTTCCTCCTGTCAGAATCTGGGGCCCATTATGGGACCCAGAGTCAAGTCCCCGCCCAACCACATGCACCTCAAAATCATGTAAGACCCCCCCAATTGGGCTAGATCCAGACCCCACCAGTCCCACCCTTGTCAAGCCCCGCTGGGCAGGTGGGATAGCCTCAGGTCCTCTGGGCCTGGTGCCAGGACAGGGGTATGTGCCGGAGGTCCCCCAGCCCATACCAGGGCAGGGTGAGGCATGCCTTGAGGTCCCCCATTAAGTCCCGCTGGGTAGGGGGCATGGCCTGAGGACCTCCATCAAGCCCTGCCAGGCATGGGGAGCAGCCTCAGATCCCCTGGCCCAGCACTGGGAAGGGGGCACAGCCTCAAGTTCCCCCATCCAGCCCCACCAGCAGGGGGGAGGCAGCCTCAGGTCCCCCATCAAGCTCCCTGGGCTGGGGGGTACAGCCTGAGTTCCCCCAACCCAGCACTGGGGGTGCACCTTGAGGTCCCCTGTCAAGCCCCGCTGGGTGGGGGGCATGGCCTGAGGTTCCCTGTCAAGCCAAGCCAGGCAAGGGGGAGCAGCCTCAGGTCCCCTGTCCCAGTGGGGTGGGGGGGGGGTGGCCTAAGGTCTCCTGGCCTGGTTCTGGGGTGGGATTCAGCCTGAAGTCCCCTGTCAAGCCCCACCTGGTGGGGTTGCAGGCCTGATTTCCCCCAACCTAGCACTGGAGATGCACTTTAAGATCCCCTGTCAAGCACTGCTGGGTGGGGGGCACGGCCTGAGGTCCTTTGTCAAGCCATGCTGGGTGGAGGGCATGGCCTGAGATCCCCTGTCAAGCCCCTTTGGGTGAGGGGGAACAGCCTGAGGTCCCTTGTCAAGCCCATCCAGGCAGGGAAACGCAGCCTCAGGGCCCCTGGCCCAGTGCTGAGGTGGGGGGCGAGACTGAGGTCCCTCATTAAGCCCCACCAGGCAGGGGGTTTAGTCTGAGGTCCCCTGGTCTGTGATAGGGTGGGGGTGCGGCCAGAAGTTCTCTGTTAAGCCCTACTAGTGGGGGCATGGCTTGAGGTTCCCCTGCCTGGCACTGAGGAGGAGGGAGCAGCCTGAGGTCCTCTGGCCCAGCACCAGGACAGGAAGCACACCTTGAGGTCCTCCATCAAGCCCTACCAGGCAGGAAGCATGGCCTCAGGTCTCCTGGCCTGGCACTGGAGCGGAAGATGCAGCCTGAGGTTTCCTGTCAAGCCCTGCTGGGTGGGGGGCATGGCCTGAGGTCTCCTGTCAAGCCCCGCAGGGGCGGGGGAGGGTGTAGCCTCTGGTCCCTGCTGATTGCTCATAAAGGCTCCTTATGGGAACTTGACCTCAGCCATCTTTGTGATGGAGTGATGGTCAGTTAACATATTCCCTCTTTATTAGATAGGATTCCTTGTGTTACAGATTGACTTGCATGCCAGGTTAGTAAAACTACTAGTAGCCTAGTCATCTGCAGCTAATACACTTGCCTTTTGATATAGAAAAATTTTAAATAGTTAAAAAGACTATTCTACACATGAATGCATCAGACTGTAAAGATGACTTATAGCGAATAGTTTGTTGCTTTCTATAAATAGTAGGGATTAAAGAAAACAAAATATCTCTATGACACGATCGATTTCTCTCACATGCCTTTTATTCTAGAGTCATAAATGCGTTAGGCTTGTATCGAAAAGATTAATGTTTCTGGCTTTGGTTAATTTATTGGTCTGTCCTTAAGCAAACTGCACAGAAGAGTGCGATTGTGACTTGGGTCCGTACCCACTGCTCAACCTAAAATCCAGCTCACTCTTTCTTTCTCTACTGGTATCACTAAAAGAGACATCTAATCTGTATCACTGGACCCTTTTTTTTTTTTTTTTTTTTTTTTTTAGGATTTCTTGCTTTCCACTTTTTTTCCAGGGGATGAGGGTAGGGGGAGGGAAGTGATCATTTTAGGATAAGAGACTTCTTCCCCACTACAGAAGGAACCATCTTACCTACTTGATGCTGGAAAAGCTCTACTGTAATTACTGCACAGAAAAAAAAAAGAAATATTTGCCAAATCCTGCAGCTCTGATTAACCCACTACCTAGATCCCCACTGAATAATATCCTATCTAATAAAAGAGATATGCAAATTTGACCGTACCTTTGCCACACCCACAAGCCAAGCCCACAGCCACACCCACCAGCCAATCAGGAGCAGATTATGCAAATAAATCCCAACCAAGATGGCTGCCACCACTGAGAGCAAGAGGAAGGCTTGGGTTTTCCCAGCAACAAAGGAAGCCAAGCTTTCTGCCTGCCAGGCCTCCACTTAATGTTACAAAGTTTCAATTATAAAAGATACAGAAATGGCGTCAGCCACTGAGCTGGAGAGAACAGAGACTTGGGTTTCCCTGGCAAGGGAGGGAGCCGAACTTTCAGCCTGCCGTTGCTGGCTTAGGCCTCGAATCTAGGCTACAATGTTTCAAACAGAAATGGCTGCTGCCACGGAGTGAGCAGAAGGCTTGTTTCTGCTCCAGGTTACAAAGTTTCAATTGTAGACATAAATTAATCCCAGATACCAGGGCCTCTGCTTGGGTCGCTGGGGGGTGTGGCCGGCCTGCAAACCTCCACAGACCTCTCACCAAGGTCACCCCTTACCCCAAGGGAACCCCCACCCTGATCTGGGACACTCTTCAAGGCAAACCAGCTAGCCCCCACCCATGCACCAGGCCTCTATCCTATCTAATACAAGAGTAATTTGCAGATTGACCATCACTCCAACACACAAGAGGGCTGCTTCCATGTGGTCAAAGATCCTGACCCCATGTGGACACAAGATGGCCACCACAAGATGGTCAGCAGAGGAGGACCATTGGGAGGTTCCAGGCCCTGCAAGGGAGGGCAGTTGTGGACGATCAGGCCATCAGGGGAGGGCGGTTGGGAGGGACCAGGCCTACAAGGGAGGGAAGATGGCCCATTTGTGGGCCATCAAGCCTGTAGGGGAGAGCTGTTAGGGGTGACCAGGCTGGCAGAGGAGGGAAGTTGGGGGCAAACAGGCTGGCAAGGGAGCAGTTAAACATCAATCAGGCTGGCAGGGTATTGGTTAGTGGGTGATCAGGCTGGCAGGCAGAAGCTGTTAGGGGCAATCAGGGAGGCTGGCAGGTGAGCAGTTTGGAGATAGGAGTCCTGGATTGTGAGGAGGATGTCCAACTGCCTGTTTAGAATCAGGCCTAAAAGGGCAGTTGGACATCCTTCGAGGGGTCCCAGATTGGAGAGAGTGCAGGCTGGGCTAAGGGACATCCCCCCCGCCACCACTGTGCACACATTTTGTGCCCCAGGCCTCTAGTATACTAATAAAAGGGTAATATGTTAATTATATTGGGTCAACCAGATATATTCCAGATGTCTGACTTCCTTCTGGAGAAAGCCATGGTGATGGGGGCCAAGGCAGTGTTGGTTAGGGGCAATCAGTTAGCGGTGAGCAATATCAGGTCAGCTCAGGGGATCAAGCAGTTAAGGGGAATCAGGCCAGTAGGGGAGCATGCAGTTGGAGGTGAGATCAAAGTGGCACAGGGGAGCAAGCAGTTAGGGGTGAGATCAGGCTGGCATGGAGGAGCAAGTAGGGGGATATCAGGCAGCAGGAGAGCAAGCAGTTAGGGGCATAATGAGGCTGGCACAGGGGATCAAGCAATTGGGTGGTCAGGCTGGCAGGGGAGAGTAATTAGGGGGAGAACTGGCTGCCAATCAGAGGTGGTTAGAGGCGACCAGGTAAGCAGGGGAGGGAAGTTGGGGGTGATCAGCCTGGCAGGGGAGCAGTTAGGGGGCAAGCAGGCTGGCAGGCAGTGGTGGTTAGATGTGATCAGGCATGCAGGCAGAGGCAGTTAGGAGTGATCAGGCAGGCAGGCAGGCAAGAGGTTAGGAGCCAATGGTCTCGGATTATGAAAGGGATACCCAACTGCCAGTTTAGGCACAAACCCAGAATTGGATATCCCCTGTGGGGTCCAAGATTGGATAGGATGCAGGCTGGGCTGAAGGACACCCCCCTCCTGTGCACAAATTTTGTGCACCAAACCTCTAGCTAGTAATAAATTAGGAGGATTTATTTTACCTTAAAATTAGCATATTAGATTCCATAGTCTGAAACAGAATCATTATTTTATTTTCTTTTCCAAAGATTAAAAAGACAACTTGAGGATCAAGATTTCAGGATGGTATAAGCCAGAGTCACTGCCTTTCCAGAGCTGGATGTTGTACCCTGGTACTCCCACCATACCAGTTAAGGGGCCTTTCTGAGCAAATTCAGCACTGCATGCTCATAGCACTAATCCAACCACAGATCATTAAATAAGTTGTGCCATCAATGAAAATACTTAATGGATTTAGTAATTTAAACACACACACATACACACACACACACACACACACAGATTGTGGTACATATAAATTGACTTCTAAACTCCATTATGAACAATGGCTTTAATTGACTGAGTTTTGTTGGCAGTACTGGAGGAAGACCTATTGTCATTGCAACTAATATTTTTCAGATTATGGTCATATTCTGAGTTAGTCATGTTCTGACTGATCAATACCCCTGAGAGATAACAATAGCTAAATGTCCTGCACTACCTGAACTGCAGTCTACTTTGAACTGAGTTGTATACATTTTGTCAAGCACAACTGCTCCATTCAGCTTTCTATGTAATTGTCTCTTTCCTCCTGCATTCCAATCTCACTTGGAAAGGGACCTCAAACCCCCTCAACATTGCATAGTTATTTCATCTAATGCTCCTGTCATCCTATAAGTTAATTACATTGTCCATTTTACAGGTGAGCAACTAAGGCTCACAGAGGTTAGTTAGTGACCTACCCAAGGGACTAATAAGTGGCCAAGTGTGAGGACTCGGATCACAGTTGTCCCATTTGGCTAATTTGCCTGGTCAGGCAGGTGTGAGCTCTTTGCCTTACTATCCTCTTGGACACTTTATGGGAGGCCAAAGATGGTGACACTTCTTGATAGATCAAAGGTGCAGGAGTGGCTCCTAAGGACCCAGTTCTTGCTGTCCCAGCTCTCTTTCTCCACAGGATCATGTAAAAAGAGACTCAGTTCATTGAAAAAAAAATATATATATATATGGTATATACATTTCCCTTTGGAAGGCTAAGAGAGGAGCAGAAAGAAGAGAATATACTGTATAAATAAAAGCACCTTAAAATAAAGATAAAGATATAAGGATTTAAAGAAATAAAAAGTAAATATCTCTAAAATGTTCCTGCTATCACTTCTTGATGTCTTTATTTGCTATATAAACCCACCTTAAGACAATTCATAAAGGTAATTATTTTTTTCTTAAGAACAGTGGAAATCTGCCAAGAAGTAAAATTTTTCTATGAAATAGGGAGGCAAACAAGTTGTAAATGATGTTAATATCTTCCAGATGGCACAGTTTTACTTAGGGACTGAAGTTATTGTAATTAAAGGCCTTTGAATTTTTCTATAAATACTGAACTTTGCAAGTTTGACACTGGAAGACTCCATCACTTCTGGAGCTTATTTTTTTAAGAGAGGAATTCTTTCTTTCAATTTAAAATGATGCTTTGGATTTCATAATCTGAGTTAAATCATAGAAATATTTCCCCTCTGAAGTATTTTTTAATCTCCCATGCCAGTAAATCTTAATTATGGAGTCATATTCCTCAGAAATGAAAAAATTCAAACTCTAAACATTTTCTAATAAAATTATACATTTGACCATTATTTTACACAATGTCTTGAATTCTTTTATATATTAACTTTGAATTAAGCTACTACTACTTTTCTGTCTCAAGACATATAGGTAGGACAATCGTGACATTTGTTTTGCTTCGATCAGGAGAGTGTGGCTCCCTCCAGAACCCGGGCTTCCCTTTCACTGTAAGCACTGCCTGTGGCTCAGGGCTCCTAAAGCAACAGTCAGTATGACATGAGAACATTGAAATCATGTCAACCATTGCTTTGCATACTCAATCCTGTCCTTAGTTTTACCCTGGATCCTACTAGTCTTTGCTCTATCAGGTGATGTAAGTGGATGATCTGGCCCGCCTTTGGTTTCTATTGCAGCTTCCAAGTTTCATGCATTCAACCAGAGCTTCATCTGTGTGGTGAGCAGAATCCAGAGAAGTGCCCACAAGATCCTTGGTCCTTGGTGTATATATACCTTCTCCCAGTTATTCAATCAACCATTGATCTTGGTTGGGATTTTGCAGAATTAAGTTACCAAATCAGTTGACCTCAAAAAAGAAACATTGCCCTGGGTGA
The DNA here is from genome assembly GCA_027563665.1 of Antrozous pallidus. NCBI lineage: Eukaryota > Metazoa > Chordata > Mammalia > Chiroptera > Vespertilionidae > Antrozous > Antrozous pallidus. Next base: position 8,400,596 of record CM050515.1, read on the forward strand.
GCTTGACCTAATTAGGTGAACCCTTAAATGGGACTGAGCTTTTCTTAAAGAGTTATAAAGCATGAGAAGAATTCATTGTAAGAAAGCCCTGTTGATACCTTGACTTCAGTCTAAGGATACCCTGAGCAGAAAATCTCAGCCATACCATGCCAGACTTCATTTATAAACATCCTATATAATAAAAGGCTAATATGCGAATAGACCGAATGGTGGAACAGCTGAACAACTGGTTGCTTTGATGTGTGCTAACCACCAGGGGCATGCGCAGAACATGGTAGGCATCGACAGTAGGCTGCAGAGCATGGAACATGGTGGGCATCATCGGCGTGGTGGGATAGCAGAGCAGGTGAGCAGGGATGCCAGACCAAGGCGGGCCACCAGTCACTATGATCAGGGCAAGAATCTGGTGGTTACTGAAAATTCTTTGCTCCCATGCACCACAGTCCCACCCAGCACTCACACCTACTGCCTGCACTAGAGTCGCCACTCACACTGCTGCCAGAACCTGGTGCTGACTTCGATTGTTCAGCATCGTCAGGGGGTGCAAGTGGTGGCTTCTTCACCTCCTCCTGCTCCTGAGAGCTTTGGGGCAGCAGCTGCTGCTCACATCAGTTGATGGCACCAGCCCCACTCATACCTGCTGCTGGCGCTGACCCCAATCGCTCCTTGCCATCAGTGAATGGGAGCAGTAGCAGTGGAACCAGGGCTGCTGGCAGACAGAGGATGGAGGCTGCAGTGGGAGGGGCCTGGTGGGGATGCAGAGGATGGGCCGAGATTGGTACCTGTGCCCACCACAGCCTCATGGCCCACCGTTCCTTTCAAGGTGCATGAATTTGTGCACTGGACTCCTAGTGAGCTAATGAATGTGTATTGTTTTAAGCTCTTAGATTTATCATAATTTGTTACACAGCAATAAGAAACTAAGTGTCTAGTACATGCTTGATATTTATTATCTCAGTTTCTCCCCTTCTGAGTTCGTCTTGACCAGCTATGACCCATTGCAGCTTTCATAATCTCCACACAATGAATTATTATCCCTTTGCATTACTCCAATGAAAGCCATTTAATACCTCTTTTAATTTCACCCCAGTAAAACATTTTTTTTTAATTTTCTTTCTTTGTTTTTCTAATACCTTTTTTTTGGGGATGTGCTCTCTTATACATATTATTGTGTTATTATATAACCTTTTAATCATCAGTTTTCTATAACTGCAATAAAATTATAGATATTCATTATCATTGCTTTTATTATTTTAATTAATCATTACAAAAGCTTAAATATGAACATTTTAATGTGTCATTTTTACTGTATTCTGATTATTTGAGACTGTGCTATCTAAAAATGGTACAGACGGAAATATTTACTAAGCTTAATTATAGGAGTCCCATTCTGGGAAGATGTTAGTTAGACTATAAGGTGTTTCAATTTACTGGAGGAAACTTACCTGGAAACTTGTGAACCAGCACAAGATTGATTCTGCGTGGGCCTTTGTGGTTTACAATGACGAAAAACAGAAGTGTTTGCAAAAATTGTTGCAGTTTTTTTGTCCCAAGAGAAGTAAGGATGTGGCATCCCATTTATAATCAGTGGGGTCAGTTGCAGGAGAGATGATTTGGCTTAAATCCATCCAGCAGCCACTGAGCAAAGCTGCCAGGTCTTTTTAGCACTATGCTCTCCCCAGCTCTGTGGCCTGTGCCCAAACAGCCAAGTAGTCATCTGTGCATTCTGCAACCTGAAGCTAAGCAGACAGTGAAAACCTTGGACCCTCAGTCTACTGATAGGTGAAACCTGAGTTTGAGAGATAAGATCAGTACAGGAACTCAATTGTGGGGAAATGGAAATGCTACTAAAGTGTTAATCCCCTGTTGAAATGAATGGGGTTATCAATATGTCATAGGTAGCTACCCCAGCTGAAAAAAATGTCACCTAGGCCCTGACAATGTCAGAGCACATGGTAAAAATATGCATAAACAGGGAGAAACCAAGATGGTGGCATAGGTAAACACCTAAACTGCTGCCTCACACAACAATTTCAAAAACACAACTAAAAGAAAAAACTGACAGAATCTAGAACCATAGGAAAGCTGGCTGACTGGATATTCTACAAATAGAAGGAAAGACAAAAGCACACGGAAAATCAGAGGAGCTGCAAAGCCTGAGGTAGGGAGACAGGCACACATGCGAAGAGGATGCAGCCAGAGGGGACGGGGCAGCTGAGTGCCTGGCTGGCATGCTCTAGCGGGAAGGAGACAAAAGCTCCAGACTGTGCTGAACCCCAGTTATGACTGCACTGAAAACCAGTCCCAGATGAGATCCTGGGGACCCAGGCCCATATGGGAGGAGTCTGGACTGTAAGGCAGAAACTCAGGGGAGTGGCAAAGGGCAGAGGTCTGGAGGTGCATGCGAGTGCATGCAGAGAGGATGGACTGTTAAGTGTGCCACTGGCTTGATCTGGTGGGAATGAGACAGGGCCTCCGGAGGGCCCTGAACCCCAGTTCCAACTGCGCTGAGCCCCAATGCCTGGTGGGAATCTGGGAGTCCGGATTCATTGGAAGAGAGACTGGACTGTTTAGCAGCAGGCGAAACTCAAGGGTGCCTTCCTCTCAGAAGTGCTTTCAGTGATTGCCGGCAGACCCAGAGACCCAGGAACCTCATGGGGCAGGGCTGACTGTCAGCTCCATCCTGAAACTCCGCCCCGTCCAAACTGAGCACAGAGGCTTGTGCAATTTTGCAAGTCTTGTCTCATAAGGCCATCTCCCAGCATAGACACAGCTGATCCTCACAGCCAATGGGCCTGGAAGTCAATTTCTCCCAGTGACACCAACAACAATCAAGGCTTAACTACAACAAGGCTGTGCACAAAGGTGTGCACTAAGAGTGTAAACCTCAGGTAACTGGAGAGGCTGAGCCACTGGGCCTTATAGGATACCTAACACATAAAGCCACTCTGTCAACTCAGGAAAGCAGCCAAAATGCGGAGACAAAGAAACAGATCACAAACAAAAGAAATGGAGAAAAATAAACAACTGGATATAGAGTTCAAAACCACAGTTTAAGGTTTTTCAAGAGGTTCCTAGAAAAGGCTGATAAATTTAGTGAGACCCTCGAGGGTATGAAAAAGTGCCAACTAGAAATTAAACATACACTGACTGAAATAAAAAATATTTTACAGAGACCCAACAGCAGACTAGAGGATCCTAAGAATCAGGTCAAAGATTTCAAATACCAAGAGGCCAAAAACACTCAACCAGAAAAGCAAACGGAAAAAAGAATCAAAAAATCTGAGGATAATGTAAGGAGCCTCTGGACAACTTCAAGCGTAGCAACATCAGAATTATGGGGGTGCCAGAAGAAGAGAGAGAGCAAGATACTGAAAACCTATTTGAAGAAATAATGACTGAAAACTTCCCCCACCTGGTGAGAGAAATAGACTTACAAGTCCAGGAAGTGCAGAGAACCCCAAACTAAAAAAATCCAAAGAGGAGCACACCAAGACACATCATAATTAAAATGCCAAGAGCAAAAGACAAAGAGAGAATATTAAAAGCAGCAGGAGAAAAACACTTAATTACCTACAAGGGAACACACATACAATTGTCAGCTGATTTCTCAACAGAAACTATGCAGACCAGAAGGGAGTGGCAAGAAATTTTCACAGTGATGAATAGCAAGAACCTACAACCAAGATTACTCTACCCAGCAAAGCTATCATTCAGAATTGAAGGTCAGATAAAGAGCATCACATATAAGAAGAAGCTAAAGGAGTTCATCACCACCAAGCCAGTATTATATGAAATGCTGAAAGGTATTCTTTAAGAAGAGGAAGAAGAAGGAAAAAAAAAGAAAAGGTGGCTGCTTCAAACTAGAGCATGGACGGAACTGGAGAGCATTATGCTAAGTGAAATAAGCCAGTCAAAGAAAGGTAAGTATCACATGATCTCACTCATTTATGGAATATAATGAACAACATAAACTGATGAACAAAAATAGATCCAGAGACAGAGAGGCATTGACTGTCAAACCTCAGAGGTTTGGTAGTGGTGGTTGGGAGTAAGGACAAGAGATCAACCAAAGGACTTGTAAGCATGCATATAAGCTTAATCAATGGACACAGACATCGGGAGCTGGGGGTGGAGGGCGGGTGCAGTAGGGGAGGGAGAGGCTATAATTGGGGAGAGGGGCTGGAAGGGGTAATGGGGAATGAGGACACATATGTAATATCTTAATCAATAAATTAAACATAAAATCTGATCTCCCTAAAAAAATATGCGTAAACATTTAACAACTATAGATTTAGTCATACTATGGATTAGAAGTTAGGGGTGTATCAAAAGGTCTATTAGAAGTAAGGAAAACTGAATTTTAGAACCTGTCCTAAGTGAAAATGAGCCTAAGCTCAAAGAGTAATACCCTACACTCCTGCTTCTAATACACAGAGTGCATATAGAAAGGAGAAATATATATATATATATATATATATATATATATCCATATCCATATTGAAAAAATACATATTTAGGGGAAATATTTTATATTCTAATAAAGGAAAATCACTTTATAAACTTAGAAACACTATAAAGGGGGATATGACAGTATAATAAGCAAAGCAATATTCTGTTAATATGAGAAATTTTAAAATTGTATACATATTTAGGATGGCTTTCATAGAAATTGGCATTTGATTAGAGGCTAGGAGCTGGGAGAACAAGAGCCAGGTGGTAGCCCCACTCTGTGTTCCTCTGAAAAAGTGGAGGGATTCTCTGGTGCAAACTTAGGTCCTCCCCAGGCTCTGAATCTCGGATGATGCCAACTTCATGCTATGGGCATGCACCAAGCTAGTACTATCCTGTGTGTGGTCAGAGGGTCCTGTCCTTTCCACCTATGTATCCTGGGTATTTGTGTTCAGGCCCAGGGTGCTGGCACTAGGAAGAAAACAAAATAACACCTACCATTTAGTGCTACTCCAGCATCTCTATGTTCCATCTCTTTGACGCAGTCTTGGGTTGGGTTCTTGTCATGTGGTCTCTAAACAGCCAACTGGGCCAGGAGGACCAGTGTATAGCTTAGGGAGAAAGCCCATTCAATGGCCACCATAAATTCCACAGAAACTTTCAACTCACATGATTCCCTAAAGGTCAAGAGCATCCTCTCTGTCCCTCTCTGTAGCTCTCTCCCTCTTTCTCTTTTACACACATGCAAGTATACCTTTGCACACCCAAGAAGTTTGTTTATATAGCTTTAAGCACACTGTTAAGAAAAATGAATGAAATATTTGTTAATATGCCATTTTTCTTGCAACAATGACCAGTTTGAAAATTAATTAGGAGTTGTTAATGAATAGTTATAAAATAATAAGGCCATACCCATTCCTCATCGGCCAAAAATATGTATGAAGGGAGTAACAAGAACAAATATTGGAATCAAATCTTTCTAAAGTAGGCAATGTTGAAAGGATACAAGTCATTTTCTGCATGTGTGTCTCTGACCCAGTGCTTCCTCAGGTCTGGGCTTTTGGGCTAGTACCACTTGATAACTTCCTTCCTGGATCCCCATAAAGCAAACATGTCAAACTTGAGGCCTGTGGGCCGCATTTGGCCCACAACAAATATTTTTGCTGCCCAGCCAATATAAAGGTATATAAGAAACATTTCAATAAAAATGTTGTAAGTTAATTTTTACAATATCCTGTTATACATAATTGTTAATAATGAACTACAATGTTCGTTAATGACTGATTACTGTAATCATGTTGCATTCATTTCCCTTACAAGCCTTACGCACAGGCGCACCATTTCTTTCTACTGATACTGGCAGCAAATATTTTAGCAGCCAATTGCCACGTCATTAGTCTTGGACTGACTTGTTTGGTGTGCCCAACAGGAAATATTTTGCTCTCGGAGAATAAGAAAAATAGGTTCATTTGCGTTACGCTTATTAATTTGTGCAGTTATTTGGTGTCTTGTAAGTTAATGTTTAAGAAAAAATATTAATTTTTATTAAAATGTTCTATTATGTTAACAATTACTCATTTATTTCAGCCCTTTGTATTCAGCATGTCTCTATTGAAATAAACCTATGTTTCTATGAAAATTGAAGCTTTTGTTTTTTTGCAGCCCACATAAATTAAACCTTGTTTATTTGGCCCATGTTAGCCTTTGAGTTTGACATGCTTGCTTGTAAAGACTGTCAGATAATACAGCTGAGAGCACTTTGTAATATGAAAATTACTGAACAAATGGCAAGTATTATTGCCAGCATTTCAGAAAATATGAGATCAAATCTGATTTATTTTAACTTTCTAGTACTTAAAAAAAATTGCAGTCTCATTGATTCGGTTGCTCAGAAAAAAAGGCAAAGCTTATTTACTTCCAAATAAAACATGATAAAAGATAGTGTTTTCTGACCAAGAAATATAAAGTTGTTAGCTAGGCAATAGGTGCTGATTTTCTACTTTATATATAAGTAGCTAATGCTTTTCAAAATAACTTTTATCTGATTAGAAAGGAGCACTTGTCCATTTTAAAAATTTTGAAAAACTCAGAAATATCTGGTGAACATAATTTCATTACCCTGATATTATGAAAAGCTTATTAGCACTTTCTAACAGCTGAGCATTTTCCCTTTCAGTTCTTTCTGTACATATGATTGAGTTGAGAATGTACTGCTCATAGCATTTTATATTCTGATTTTTCACTTATAGCATATGCATTTTTCCTGTTATAAAACATTTTTATTGAGCATGCTTTTCAATGGCTAAAAAATATTCCATGATTTGAATTTACATAAATTTTCTTTGTTTCCTTCCTGTTTGCCTTATTTGTATTTCCCCCATTATTAAATAAAGCATCATGCAATAGTTTTTTGCATACTTATTTGCCATTATTCCTTAGAATTATTTCCTTAGAATATATTTCTAAAAAATGCTTTTGCTGAACAAGAGGCTATGAACTTTGTAAGTCCTTTCATATATCTTGCTTTAAACACAGCAAAACAGAACTGTTAGGGGTGAATCCAATATAAAATCACTCTAAAACACAGAGGTAAACTAATTGGCTCCTCCTAGCTCCATGGTCGTGGTTTTCTAAATCCTTTTTCTAATGGTCTGAGAGAAAACCTGCTCTTCTCTGGGGAATATGTAAGGTGATTCTTGGACAGCAGCATAGTAATCCTTACAGATTGTTCAATTGGGGTAGCTATTAATGCCTTGTGCAGAATAAACCAAACATCCAAAGAAACACATTTTTGCAGGTGAAAATTATGTTAGCCAACATTATTTCTCACTCCGGTTTATGATGTCAGGGATCTAATTTCTCCATTATTAATGTACATATGCATGTGGGGATAGAGTCTCTTGGAAGGATATTAAAAAGTTACCACTGCCTAAAATCCCCCTTCCTAATAACTCGAGGCCGCTCAGAAGCCGTGAGGGGCCTGGTACAGCGGCATGCTGCACAGACAATGAGGATGAGCTTTCTGCCTATTAATAGGCTTCAATGTGGAGAGTTTGGGGATCACTGACACCCAGAGAAACTCCCACTTCAGTAAAGCGTGATGCTTGATGTGCAGCACTGCCCACACAGAGAGCCTCAGAAACAACGCTTTGGTGACTGAGTTCCTCTCTCATTTTCCAGCACTTTTCCCTCTGCCCGGCCATTTTGCTAATACTATATTCAAACTTTCCAAAAGAAAAAATAATCTCTGGATAATCCTTTTAAGAATTCTTAGAAGAAAATCTTTATTCCTTTATAATTCCTATGGGAAACCTAACTCATGGTTACTCTTAGGATGCAGTATTTTCATCATCCTCAAGTAAGGTGAGGGTGGGCGGTATGTAAGCAAAAAGGCCTTTAGCTTCACGAGCTTGCCTTCTAAAGCTAGGGATACTTCAGAGTTAGCCACCAATGTTTCACACCTCAAGACAGAGAACACAGAAAAGTGGCTTTTAATTCATTGTAAAAGGGTGATTCCTTGTAAAAGGGTTGAGAGATCTTTTCCTTACTCCCTGGTAAATACAAGCTGCTTTACTATTATTAGTGCAGAAAGGAAAATCTTTAAGGTAGAAGGCTTAAGAAAAGAAATGGAAGGATGGGTAAAGGAGGAGAGGAGCCTCTGAATATTTTAAAAAGTCATATGATGTTTACATTCCAGTAACGGGGAAGGTGAGGTAGGCTTGAGGAAGGGCTTTTCTAGCTGGGACCCGTGCTTACTTACACTGAGAGCAGGGAGGGCCGGCGCAGAGGGTAGTGCATTTGAGATAGACCAGATTTCCTTGCCACCTAGAGCAGTGGTCGGCAAACTCATTAGACAACAGAGCCAAATATCAGCAGTACAATGATTGAAATTGACCTAGAGCATTTTTATTTAGGAGTAGAGCTCCAAAGGAAGAGACAAGTCAATTTTTCAAGCCCTTCTCTACCTCTTAGGAATTCCATGCCCAAGAAATAGTTTCCACTTCCCACTCCAACTGCTGGAGCAGATCAGCTCCTAAGGAGGGCTGAAAAGTGTCTCCATTTTCACCTTTGTAGGTCTCTGCCTTTGTGAATGGGGAGCTTGACAGTCCAAGAAATGCAGTGGCTGCCAAGAGATAGTAGTAATAGAGAGGTGTGCTGTAACCAGTTTGGGGGGTCGGGGGATGGGGGTGGGCAGAGGGAGGTATGGGATGGGCCTGGGTGCAGGAGTAAACTTTGCAAACTCAAGATTATGGGCCTCAGGCCAAAGAAGACTTGGTGCCTTGCTGTGGTGACACATTTAGTCTCAGAGGGATTTTGGCACACTAGCTGCATTCCTGGCACCACGTTTGTCAGCAAGAAACTTATGGAATAGAACTGGTATCAACTCCAGAGGGAGAGGCAAGCTGCTTTCCTAACTTCTTTGGCAACAGTACCCTTTACAACTTGTGTGAATACACCCTCCTGAATAGTTACATAAACTGCTATTTGTGATATGACTCTTGGGAGCCCTGTTGGATGGTACATTGATTGAAAGGTGCTAAAATGAGAGCACCGGTCCAGTTTATACATGTAACTGTTGTATCCGTGAATAATTCAGTTTCCTAAAATTGGCATTTAATAACGACATCTCTTGCTGGGAAGAGTTTGTAGTCCCTCTCTCCCTTTTAAAAATAGCTTTTACTGTTGCCAAGCGGAGCCTATTTCCTGTTAGAAGATACATATGTCAATTAAAGCGTTAACTTCTTTCCCTGTTCAATCTCCTCGCACCCTGCTAGCCAGCCCTCTCACATCTGGCAGAAAGGTGTTCTCATAGAAAGGCCCATGGTTCTGCTGAGAGCCTGACACACCTTTCTTATTTGTGCCTGGAAGGCAAAATGCACCAGGATTTGGCCACTTAGTATTCAGATCGTGTCAGGATTCAAGTAAAAATCCTATATTGCAGAGCTGGACGAACACAATCAACAGTTCAAATCACAGTTCAATTATACACAAGTGTGGGCAAAACATGCAGACCTATCTAGTCAATGAAGCAGTGGAGATAAAAGGAATTGCTATATAAATGCCAACTTGTGAGGCTTCACCGAATGCAGAGTTGCCAATTTTTCCAGCTATACCCCCACTCTTATCCCCATTGACTGTATAAAGCTAGTTAGGATTTTGAACATAATGCTTTCTTCATCGTCCTCTTCCTTCTCTACTTTTACTTCTCCTTTTATATCTTCTTTTAAAATGCACAGCATCTCCCAAAGTATTGAGAAAGGAACAATACCTCTGGGTGTTTTCCTAGTTTTGCAAAGGCACAGTGATGCGGACAGGCCAGTAATGGCTACTACTGGATACATGGGATGCAGTAGAGGAAATGCAGTTAATGCAATAATTCACATGCTAATGTTTACTTCCATCTGTGTCAGCTTGATTTTTTCCTCAGCAAACACAAAACTGGCACACAACTATAACTGATGAGTAGTGTCATTTTTAATTTAGAGAGCACTCAACTGTCCTCTTTAATTAGTGATATTATCTTTGCAGTTGTCTCCTGAGACTTTATATAAACATAAGTAATGCGTCCTAGACAGTTTGAAAGGGATGTTAAAGATGGCATTGGTCATCATGAAGATTTCCTCCACTTTGATCTCTTTTAAATTTCCAGATACAATTTATGCTACTGCCATATTTAGCCATTACTGAAATTAATATATCCCAAGACTTCTGAACCAAGTTAAACACAGAAATAAAGGTTTGAAATGAAAAGATTGTAATGTTTTCATGTCAGTTCTCGAAGAAAACAAAATGGAAGACAAATCAGATTATCTCTTTCCTAGGTGACTTGGTAAATAATAAGAAAGGAAAGAGCAAGACACTAAGAAATATAAAATTCCAAACAAATGAAAATCTTCCTGTTTTCCTGGGGACTATCGTATATTGGAGATAGTTTTTCAGACCTTTTAGACAGAATGTCCAAGTATATGTTACTTTATTGCAGTATTTAGAGTATAATATTTTATTGCCACTTCCTTTATCATTTGTCTCCTTAGTGTATCATTAAGCCTGAATTTTTAAACATCACATCATTTTGGTATTTCCAAATGTGTTATGTTTCCTTTTTAAACAACAATATTCTTTTAAATATTCAGGCTTATGGGTATAAACAAAGTTACTTGCTATTTTTAAATAAACATTTTTTTGGGGGAAATTATATTCTGCAATTCAAGTCTAATTTTGGAAGAAGATGATCTGTCTTTGAACCAGAGTTTTCCTAAGAAGTCTGACATTTGCTGGAATTGGGTTAAACAGTAAAGAATCTGTTTATTATTCTATAGCCATATATTTAGAGGGTCGCTCACAGAAAGTATTGTTCATAGAAAGTTCCAGCTAAGGAGACATTTTGAATTCATAAAAGAACTACATAGTATGAAAAGAATGCATAGCATTATGTATTGATACCGCACCACCAGAGACAAAGGAACACAATTTAATAAAAAAGAATAGTGCTCATGAGATTTCTCTTTTTCTTGTTAATTAGTTACTTTAACTACATTGTCTGCAAGTATAATGGACATCATTATTTTTAATAGTCTTCTATTGCCAGATGAGGTATACAGACCTCATGTAGTCCATTTTAATTATTTCATTTTGCTAGATTCTCCCCTCCCTGTAATACAGTGGTGAATGCAGATAGCACTTTTTTTTCTTGACAAACTATGATGGTTTATAAATTTTTGAAATTAAAAGTGTATTTCTTGCTAACCTAATGGCTCCTTCCATGTTTCTGTGTCAGGTATGACTATGTGGAAGTCATTGATGGAGAAAATGAAAATGCACGTGTATGGAAGTTCTGTGGAAAGATTGCCCCTTCTCCTATAGTGTCTTCGGGGCCATTTCTTTTCATCAAATTTGTCTCTGACTATGAGACACATGGTGCAGGATTTTCCATACGTTATGAAATTTTCAAGAGAGGTGAGTAACCTAGAGTAAAAAAATATAACTAAATGCTTATTAACGTTGTTTGAGTCATGAAAGACAGAGTGCAAGACAAAGAGTAAATGCTGTTATCCTTTTGAAAAGACATCATGTATTCTCATTATAGAAATGTTAGAAATACTTTACACAAAGAAAAAGTATCCACTATATGAGGGAAGTATATTTTTTAAAAAATTTAAATGCTTCAGAAATCAAAATTGCATGATTCTAATGTGTTAACCACCATGTATAAGGCATATACTCCATTAAACTCTTTTAAGATCATTTCTTCTTAAAATATAAGTTTTATCTACTGTTGAAGTTTAATTTTCCCCCCATTAAAAGTGCAGTCCTATTGTCTTACTAGTAACGTCATGTATATTCTGTTCCCTTTATTTTGTTCTAAAATTTAAACCTGGTGGTTCCCAGGAAAAACAAAGCAGTCCGCTATCCTTAGAGTGTCTAAAGCTATTGGGGAATTTCAATTAATGGGGGGGATTGTTGGGGAAAGACCTTTTGGAAAAAATAAAGCCAGTAACACTTTCAATGGCATTCCCCTTAGGAATTGCATGTCAGTTGCCCCTCCAATATAATTACTTACTAATCTTCTATTACAATGGTATATATTGATATGAGAATCTGATAAATCAGGTCTCCCAGCCTGGGGAATTAAAGACACATATCAGTGAACTTATATACAATATAGCTTTATCTACATATCATTGTTTTTTTTCAGTAGCCTATAGAATCCTTTCATGAATTAAATTCATACTTTACTTATATTTATTCCCTTGACATTAATGTGTGGTGGAACTATTTAGGGATAGAGGCTCAAGATTTGTATATATTGTCCTAGAATATAGGCAAAAGAACTTTTAAAAATAGAACAAGTCTAGCCATACCAATGGCAAATGCTTAAGGTATTCTGGGTCAGCAACAACTGAGAATAGTGGAAAGGAGTCATTAGGAGTTTCTGGGAACAATTATACAACTTCTTAAAATTTCAAAGAAATCTACACTACCCCATAGAAATGTGGACAGATGAAGAGAACTTACTTCAGACATTTATTTAAGTACATACTTGGAAACCCTTTAGTATGAATATGACATCAGTATCTACAGATGATTACATACGTACATGTTTTTTGTGTTGAAAGCTGTTTGATGTGTTAAATCATTTTGTACACATATCCACACACACATACCTACATTTGCTCTACCTGCACATGGCACTATCAAAGAAAAATGGTACCAACAAAAGGGCTGAGAAAAGCCATATCAGTGTTTCTCAAAGATCTGAAAATGGTTGAAAGAGGAAAGAGAGAGAGATCTATTACTATGTCATTAAGAATTATTCATCTTCTTCCAAAAGAACTCTATTCCCTTCACTCTCTTAGTCTCAGATATACCATAATTTCCCTGCCCTGCTTTCCAGAACCATCCTTAAAACTATTAGCCTTATTGTTTTTTACTGCTTGCCTCCCTACATCCCATATGGCTTCTAGTTCTTTGAAATTTTTACCCAAAGAAGTCACACTTCCTTTCCGTGTCCATTGCCATTAACTAAAGAGGCCCAATCTGTGGTTCTCCCCACCCTCTCTTATTCTACACTAGAGACCTGGTGCATGAAATTCGTGCATCAGGGGGGAGCCTGCATGCTCTCCAATCTGGGACTCCTCAAGGGATGCCTGACTGCCCTTCTCACAATCCAGGACTGCTAGCTCCAAACTGCTCACCTGCCTGCCTCCCTGATTGCCCTTAACCGCTTCTGCCTGCCAGCATGATAACCCCCTAACCACTACCCTGTCAGCCTAATTGATGTCTATCTTCTACCCTGCCAGCCTGTTTGCCCCCAACTTCCCTCCTCTGCCAGCCTGGTCACCCCTAACTGCCCTCCCCTGCAGGCTTGATCTCCCCCAACTGCCCTCCCTTGCAGGCCTGGTTCTTCCCAACTGCCCTCCTCTGCTGGCCTGATACCTCACAACTGCCCTCCCTTACAGGCCTGGAATCTCTCATTGTTCTCCCCTGCTGTCCATCTTGTAATGGCCTTCTTGTGTCCACATGGGGGCAGGATCTTTGACCACATAGGGGCAGCCCTCTTGTGTGTTGCAGTGATGGTCAATCTGTGTATTACTCTTTTATTAGATAGGATAGAGGCCTGGTGCATGGGTGGAGACTGGCTGGTTTGCCCTTAAGGGTGTCCTCGATCAGGGTGGGGGTTCCCTTGGGGTGTGGGGTGGCCTGGGCGAGGGGCCTATGGTAGTTTTCAGACCAGCCACGCCCCCAGTGACCCAAGTGAAGGCCCTGGGATCTAGGATTAATTTATGTTCTGCAATTGAAACTTTGTAGCCTAGAGCAGAGTCAAGCCTTCTGCTTGCTCCCTGGCAACAGATATTTCTGTTTGAAACTTTGTAGCCTAGAGTGGAGGCCTAGGCTAGGGCTGCAGAAGTTTGGCTTCCTCCATTGCCCTTGCAACCGTAAGCCTCTTCTCTTTCCAGCTCCATGGCGGCCGCCATTTCTGTTAGGATTATGTATCTTCTCTAATTGAAAGTTTGTAGCATTGAGTGAAGATCTAGGCCTGCAATGGCAGGTGGAAAGCTTGGCTTCCTCCGTTGTCGGGGAAACCCAAGCTTCCGTCTTGCGCTCAGTGGCCACAGCCATCTTGGTTGAGGTTTATTTGCATAATTTGCTCCTGATTCGCTGGTGGGCATGGCTGTGGGCATGGTTCGATCGGAGGTATGGTCAACTTGCATATTACTCTTTTATTAGATAGGATACAGCTTCTCAAACAGTCCTCAAGCCATAGTCTTCAAAATGACTGTGGCATTTCCCATTGGCCATAGTCTAACCTCATTGTCCTGTTGGGTCAAGTGCAAAGCTTAACACCACTTGTTTGTGACCTTCTCCAGCTCCTACTCTCACAGATCACAAGCTGGCTTTCTGCCCCAAGATAGTGCACTGGGTAAAGCCCAGCAAAACTGACTGCTTATATTAATTCTGCTACTTACTATCTGTGAATGTTTAGAGCATCCAATTCCTCATCTGAAAACTGAATAATAGTATCTAGCACAAGCTTATTGTAAGTTGAAATGGAAAGGATGCAGCCACTGCCTGGCACTGAAGATGTGGCCAATAAGACTTCAATGTTGTAATGATTATGGATTAACCTGGGGCTTTCAGGTTTCATAGCCCTTTCTCTCTTCAGTTTATGTCCCTTAACTTATACTAGAGGCCTGCTGCACAAAATTCATGCACAGGGGCGTGTGTCCTTCAGCCCAGCCTGCACCCTCTCCAATTTGGGATCCCTCAAGGGATGTCTGACTGCCTGTATAGGCCTGAAGGGATCCTATCAGGCCTAAATGGGCATTAAGACATCCCTCTCAAAATCAAGGACTGCTGGCTCCCAATTGCTCACCCGCCTGCCTTCCTTATTGTCCCTAACCACTTATGCCTGCCAGCCTGATCACCCCCTAACCACTCCCCTGCCAGCCTGATTGATGCCTAACAGCTCCCCTGCCAGCCTGTTTGCCCCTAACTGCCCTTCCCTGAAGGCCTGGTCACCCCTAACTGCCTTCCCCTGCAGGCCTGGTCACCCCTAACTGCTCTTCCCTGTAGGCCTAGTCACTCCCAACTGCCCTCCCATGCTGGCCTGATCACCCACAACTTCCCTCCCTTGCAGACCTGGTCCCTCCCAACTGCCCTCTCCTGCTGGCCATCTTGTGGTGGCCATCTTGTGTCCACATGGGACAGTCATCTTTGACCACTTGGGGGTAGCCATCTGTGTGTTTGACTGATGGTTGATTTGCATATTAGTGTTTTATTAGATAGGATAGAGGCCTGGTTCATGGTGAGGGCCAGCTGATTTGCCCTGAAAGGTGTCCCAGATCAGGGTGAGAGTTCTCTTAGGGCATGTAGAGGCCTAGGTGAGGGGCCTGTGGTGGTTTGCAGGCTGGCCACGTCCCCCGGTGACTGAAGCTGAGGTCCTGGGAACTGGGATTTACTTATCTTCTATAATTGAAACTTTGTAGCCTTAAGCAGAGCCAAGCCTCCTGCTTGCTCCTTGGCTACAGCCATTTTTGTTGGGATTTATTTGTCTTCTATAATTGAAACTTTATAGCCTTGAGTGAAGGTCAGGGCTGCGGGAGCTTGGATTCCTCCAATCCTGAGGAAACCCAAGCCTCCTGCTCTCTCCAAGGCCACAGCCATCTTGGTTGGGTTAATTTGCATACTCATTGGCTGGTGGATGTGGCTAGTGGGTATAGGAATGGTATGGTCAATTTGTATATTACTCTTTTATTAGATAGGATAAGCAGCTAACTTTGTCTAAATGAATTTTTCTCAGGCAGCTCTTCTTAATTAATCCACTTTGTTTCCTATACATATACCCAACTTCTCTCCTACATATAAATACATACACATATATACATAATGTATTCATACACACAAATATGTTTCACTTACCAATGTTTCTTAATATTTTCAAATTTCTAAAAAGAATATTTTCAGATTTTTTCGTGCATGCATGTTTCATTTCCCAACTACATTGTCATTGCTGAAAAACACAAAGAAGACACTGACCCCCTCACTATGCCCCCAGAACCATCCTGGAACCCAATTTCTCTCTCTAGGCACCCCACATTTCCCTTCTACACCTCTTCCCAGGTGCTGAAACCTTCAGCCACTAGCTCTACAACGATTCCCATTCAGCTAAAGAAGTTCCTCTGGAAAACCCAAGCCAATCCACTATCACTCTCCCCTTCCCTCCCTTGGCTTGAGTCATCCAGGCCCAAAGCAGAGAAAAGGCTGTAGACATTTTCTATGGGTCTCAGTGCAGTAGAGGGGTGCATGGACTAAGAGGAGGATGGGACACTGTGTAAGTCATTTGATTAAAAGTTTATATCCTATATAATAAAGATGTAATATTCAAAATGACCATCACTCCAACACACAATATGGTTGCCCCCATGTGGTCAAAGGTGGCACCCCCCATGTGGGCACAAGATGGCTGCCACAAGATGGCCACCAGGGTTGGGCATTTGGGGAATTCAGGCCTGCAGGGGTGGGCAATTGGGGGGTCCAGGCCTTCAGGGGTGGGCAGTTGTGGACAATCAGGCCTACAGGGGCAACCAGGCTGGCAAGGAAAGGAAGTTAGGGGTGACTGAACTAGCAGGGGAGGGCAGCTGGGAACAACCAGGCCTGCATGGGAGGACAGTTAAGGGTGATCATGCTGGCAGAACAGGCCAGCTGTGGGCAATCAGACTGGCAGTCAGAAGTAGTTAGGGGCAATCAGGCAGGCAGGTAGGCAAGCTGTTGGGAACGAGCAGTCCTGGATTGTGAGAGGGATTTCCGACTGCCGTTTAGGCCCAATCAGACAGTCAGACATCCCTTGAGGGGTCCCAAATTGGAGAGGTACAGGCTGGGCTGAGGGACACATACCCCTGTGCACGATTTTTGTGCTCCAGGTCTCTAATATTTAATAATTATTCCAAAGACACTATTTTAGCTATTATTGTTATCCATTTTTATTGCCATTTACAATGAAAGGTCACTCTTATAGATACAATGGAGGAAATATCAGTACTGGCATTAAATCCTGCTTTTGCTTTGCTCTACAAGGAACTAGCCAAAATATTGTTTGCCCCAGGAAAAAAGTTGGAGGTCTCCAGGTCACTGTTCCTACATCTTGGAAATAAAATTCTAAAGGATTCCCAATATCATAGTCTCCCAAAATGTATATATACTTTAACAACTGGTGGCTCAATTTTGAAATGAAATGTATTTTAGTGAACACTGCCTTTATAATTATTCAAAGTATGTGTATACATTTTTTAGACTATTCTATTTAGTGTTGGAGTCATGAATTGAAATTGTGTCATTTGTATAGTCATAAGGTCAGCTTAATATATTTCTGAATATGCTTGGTCAATTTAAATTACAAATTATAACTTATAAAGTATTATTGATCAATGAATAGTCCTTAAAATCACACATTAAAAATATATTCATTACATTCTAAAACACACACACACACACATATATATACATATATATATATATATGTAATTTAAGAATGGCAGACACTTCTCTGATACTTTGAGGAAGGTTAAAATGTCAACCTTGATATCAGGTGACTTCTAGCAGCATGGCCTGTAATCACAGTTATGGGGCCCTCACTAGCAGCCACACTTTACCAGCACACCTGTGTCAACACCGTTCAGAATGAGTCACTCACCCTGGGTACATGTACGAATTACCTTTCACATTTAGTTTGTCAAAAAGGTAGAGGTCACATCTGGCAAAATTACTGAGTCACTGGTGTAGGAATCTGAAACCCAAATTCTCTCCATTGAATTTTCCCTCTTGCCTTTGTAAATGTTCCACTTCACCAATAAAGGGCTGTCAGTCTCAAGATTTAAGGATTTAAGCTTGAAGGGGCTATAATTATTTCTCTAGGGCTCTGTCAAGAGATTTCTGTAGCTTACTCATTCATTGTTCCCACATGATTTTATATTTGTCACTTTTCTCTCTCTAAACAGCAGAAGTTTTTTAATTGCTCCACACAGATGGAAAACTAAGGTGAACATAATAAATCTAAACTTGACTTTTTATACCTGGTAGAACTATGAAAAGGCTGAATGATTTGGACAGTGATTGCAATGATCAGCTTTTATTAGAAAGATATGTGGTCTTTGCCCAGGTTATTTCTTAATTAAGTCATTTAAAGGGATTTTCACTTTGCTTTTTTTTTCTCTTTTGTTCATAGGTCCTGAATGTTCCCAGAACTACACAAGCCCTAGTGGAGTGATAAAATCCCCTGGATTCCCTGAAAAATATCCCAACAGCCTTGAATGCACTTATATTATCTTTGCACCAAAGATGTCGGAGATTATCCTTGAATTTGAAAGCTTTGACCTAGAGCTTGACTCAAATCCTCCTGGAGGCATGTTCTGTCGCTATGACCGGCTAGAAATCTGGGATGGATTCCCTGATGGTAAGAAGGGCAAGAAGAATCCCCAAAAGGGAAAGACCTGAGGGTGGGACAATGGGATCCGTTCACACATGTCATGATACATGCATCATTTTTTAAAAATAGCTCAGAAGGAGAAAGGAAATCAATAATTCTATGCAGACAATCTTTGAGTTCAAACAGCCTTAGTAATTAGTTAAACTCCTTCATTTTGTAGATAAGGAAACTGAGATCCTGAATGATCATGCAAGACCTCATACCTTTTTTTTGTGATAGAATTAAAAACCAATACATAGTTTTCCTGACTAAAGTATTTTGTTCATTTTATTGACTTATCTACTGGTCATTGGTTCATAGACTATCAGAGGAGAAGATCTTAAGAGATAATTAAATCAAACCACTAATTTTATCAATGCTGAGCCTAAGAGAAGTTAAGTACCTTGTAAAAGTTTAGGAGTGAAATAAGCATCCATTATGCTACTGGAAAATTAAGAAGAGTAATGAGAATGTTTGGACATTTCTAATTTAGATAGACCTTGCCCGCTCTCTAGTGAATTTTTATCTTTGGCAACTTGAATCACCTCAGTATATTCTTTATATTCATTGTTCCTATCATCTAAATTCATTATACACTTTTAAAATATTGATTGAGCACTTGCTTTGCCCCAAGCACTATTCTAGCCACTTGGCAAATAAAACAATTAAAGATGACTATCCTTGTGGAACTTAGATTTGGGGGGCGGGGGGCAGGGGAAAGGATGAGACAATAAACAAGGATTAGTACCAATAAATTAATTATGTGTATGGAATGTTAGAAGGTGAGAAGTTCTATAAACAAGAAAAAAGTGAAAGAAAGAAAAAGAGCAGTGTAAAGGTATGAAAAGTGCTAGTATTAGGGGAGAGGATGTGTGGGATAATGTTTAAATAGGATGGTCAGGCTAGGCCTTCTACAGAAAGTGATATTTGAGCTAAGATTTTAGGGAAGTCAGGGAAGTGGCCCTGTGGATTCCTAAAGGAAAGTTTTCCATTTCAATCCTTGTGAATTAGACGAAGAATGGCAAAAATACACACCCAATTCTGAACAGCGGGAGAGAATATAAAATAATTTGCTGCAGCTGAATTGCATAGCTTGTCTTGTGTTCAATCTGGTTAATATTAAGATGTTTTAGAGAATACACTATACAAATCAGAAAGGGCAATTTGGAAGTTCTTACAAATCATGCAGTTAGACATGTATAACTATCTATAAAATATTATTTTATGATATTACTACAGGCCTGGTGCATGAAATTAGTGCACTTGGGGGTGAGGGGTTGCCCAACAGCCCAGCCTACTCCATTTCCAATCTGGGACCCCTCGGGGGATGTCTGACAGCTGGTTTAGGCCCAATCCTAGGATCAGCCCTAAACCATCAGTCGGACATCCCTCTCACAATCCGGGAGTGCTGGCTGCTAACCACTCACCTGCCTGCCTACCTGATGCCCTTAACTGTTTCTGCCTGACAGCCCAACCACCCCCTAACTGCTCCCCTGCTGGCCTGATTGATGTCTAACTGCTCCCCTACTTGCCTGGTCACCCCCAGCTGCCCTCCCCTGCAGGCCTGGTTACTCCCAACTGCCCTCCCCTGCAGGCCTGATCACTCCCAACTGCCATTCCCTGCTGGACTGATTGCCCACAACTGCCCTCCTCTGTAGGCCATTTTGTGGCAGCCATCTTGTGATGACATGAGTGCCCAAGGACAGGAGGGCCACCTAAGCTTTTATTAGTATAGATTATTAGTTTGAAGGAAATAGTATTTAAATAAATTATATATGGAGAGCAAGTATGATGTAAAAGAATTTGCCTTTGTCTTTGAAATGACATTAAAATTATCAGTGTAATTTAATTTAGATATATTCCTGTTCCTAGACAGTAAAGGAGAAGAACTGGGTTTCAAGAAAGCTTATATTGTCATTGGACTACATGGATAAGTTCACATTAGTTTAGCTGCTTCTTTAGTCTTTCACCACATAAATAGGGTTATGATGATCTTAAGAAAATTCCTTCATTGAGTAATGAGATTTTGCCAAACAGAGTACTGATTGATTTCCAAATATTTAATCCAATAATTAAGAAAACAATATTATAATAGTATTGTAATAATAATTGGAACCTTTAATAACAGGTTTGTTTGTTCACAACCCAAATTTGCAGCCTTCCTTTCTAGAACTTACATTTAAATTAACATTTAAAAAAGAGACCCAATCAACCACCTTATTTAGAATACTTTCAGAAAGAAGCACATTGTTGTTAATGTCAAGGGTTTTTCAAAGTAGTAATTTTTCTGGCTTTGGAAAATCACCGAGTTGAAGGGAGGAACAATTGTTAGCCTTCCAATTCACCCTTGTTCTGAACTATGGTGAATTTGACTTGATCCCAGAGAAAACTGGCTTTGGAATGGAAAAAATGTATTTATGTATTTGTTAATGTTTACCTGACCTTGCCCATCCTATGCCAATGTAGGAGCTCACTCTCTTAGTCAAAATGAGAGACTGTGTGCTCCTGAGTTCCTGTCAGGGGCACTAGAAATATTTTTTCACAGTAGTTCAATACATACAGTTTCTCTGCCTGCAAAATTGCTTTTAGTCTTTGATATTCTTTCCAAAAACAACAACCAGAAGGCACTGAAGGCTTTTAACCACCAAGTGATTTTATGTTGCATTTTATCAAAAACATTAAATTAGATGACTAAGTAATTCAAAGCTACCCATTGATTCAAATAGACTTTGAAGAAAAACAATTCACTCCAAAACTGGAAATCCGAGGCATGCATGTTGTAAACCACATATCTTCATCTATCGTGTTCTCTGAAGCTCTGTGGATTCACAAGTAGCGGCTCTGAAGTAATTGAGGAAGTTTAAACATGCAGTTTGAGAGCCATGAGCTAAGCACGCTGTCTGGTTGATGCCACAAGTGCTTGTGCTGAATCATGAAGCCAAGTATGAATGCTTAGCTCACACCACATGGATGCAGATCAAGTCAGCCCCTTCTGGGCTGAGGGAAGAAGCTGAGACTACTCTTTTGTCACCTATATCCTAAGCATTATTGATGATTTTAGAAATACCTTTCATAAAAGCGAGAGTTCTGTTTGTAAAAATTTACTTTTATATTAAAATTAACCTTTTAAACTACAAGTATAAGTAACATAAATATAAACATTCCAAAATATAAATGATATAAGTATGCAAGTGTTTTTCTCGGGAAAAGTTGCAAAGTCCAGCTATTCTACACCAAAAAGGTTAATTATTGTAAAACTAATATACATAGCCTATCTTGCACCTTTCTGAAATCATCCTCTTATTTATTTATTCAAAATATCTCATTTTAAAATGACCTCTATGTTAGATCATTGCCCTTTGTTTCATGTGAAAAGGTGGAAGAAAGCCAAAGTGTCCGACTCTGAAGTAGGGTGGTAATTATTGGAGAGATCAATGGGAAAATACAAAGAATGAGGTAACTGCCATTCCCAGTTTTAGGTTTTGTTTTTTTTTTAACTATACAAGTATTAGATTAGTTTTACATCTGAGAAGCTATCAATGTAGTTCCTCAAGAGATAGCTTAGTCCATGTTGCTTGCTTAAATTCTTTAACAATTCAATTTTTGAATGATACTTCTATTTTTGTGACACTGTTCTTCTCCTTGGCCTTGGGGCCAAAGAATGGAAGAAGGAAAACTAGTCTCTGTGCTCATGTAAATACACAAATGCACACAGACCTGGGATTCACAAGAGTCGTTCACCCACTCTCCCTCAGATCAATATTGCATTAGTTTGGTAGGCTAAGGTCTTGCTGTTGTTCAGGAAAATTCAATACTTCTTTGTATTATAGTTGAAAAAGCCTTTCACTCTCATATCTTGAGGGCTCCTGTAGAGAGTTGCATGCTGCTGTCTGGGGCACTGTTCTAAAGGACAGAGGCAGATTTACACAGCATGTCATACACATTATAAACCAGTGAGTCATGGAGACTCTAAATTATGAGTCTGTACTAGACAAGTTCTCTTCTGTTTGCTCCTTCAAAAAGACTCCTGCTGTCCCCACCCTCTCCAGAGGAACTGGGTAACAGTGATGGGGGAGGATCAGCAACCAGAGATGAAGGGGGTGACTACAACTTCCCTTGTGCCCTATATTCTTGCTAAGGTCAATGACCATGGTGATGAGAGGAGGACCCCAACAATTGGGCTGTAAAAGTTTGCCCACAAACTAAAGAAAAAGAAAGGTATGAAACCACAATAATTGAATTTGAATGAGGAGGATGAATGGACTCTAAGCCTCCCATTAAGATTGAAGGCTAGAAATGGGATTCTTTTTGAGGAAAGAAAATATGTTATGGGCAACTTTACACTCCGTACTGAAGAGAAAAAGTATTGGGTTGTGGTAGGACCACATTCAGAATGAGGAAAATCTGGCAAAGTACTAGCACTTATAGAAGAATCCGAGGCCAGGATTAAAGCTGGAAAAAACAAACAAAAACTGCAAAAGTTTCATCTTCTGAGATGCTCTCTTCTGTCAACTTGGAATGTAACAAAATGTTCTTCCCATAATGCAAAGCCACTGTCAATGACCATGTGATGCACTCTAGATAATCTTTATCAATTCCCCTAAATGGGTCATCCTTCTTGTTTCCTCCGTAATAAAGCAATATAAACATACACACAGTGTTTGGTTGCTGAAGAATGAGGAGTTACAGTAGACAGAAACTCTTGGTGTGTTCTTTATTGAACTTACTGGAGTGACATTGGTTAATAAAATTATACAGGTTTCAGGTATACAATTATACAGTACATCATCTGTATATTATATTGTGTGTTTACCACCCCAAGTCAAGTCTCCTTCCATCGCCATTTATCTCCTCTTTAGCCTCATCTGCATCCTCCACTCCCCTTCCCTCTGGAAATCATCATACTGTTGTCTATGTCCACGTGAGGGCTTCTTTTTTTTCTCTTTGTTTAATCCCTTCACCCTTCTCTCCCAACCCTCCACCCTCTCCCCTATGACAGCTGTTAGTGTGTTCTCTTTGAATTCTGTCAAATCAATTGCTTTGAATGCATGAAGAAGTTCTCAGATATTCAAAGTAACCATTTTATACCAATTCAGATATATAAACTACATAGGGTTAACTTTTGTTTTTCTTTTTCTTTGTGTTTTTTGTTGTCTTTTCAAGAGGATTGGTTAAGAACTAAAAACCTGTTAGACAAGAATCTGAACACTCTACAAAGAAGGGTTCTCAGATTAGTTGCCAACCTAATAACTCAGCTGATATGTGGGACTCCAGGCTAATCACTTTTGTGGGGTTCACTTTTTCAATCACATTGGTGTTTCTCTCAGCCCTCGTGCACAACCTTCTGCATCCAAGTTGCACATACAGGCCTTGGAACACCTCCTCACCATTGAAGGCTCATCCTGCCAGGGATAGATCCACCTACTGTGTTCTCTTGAGCAAAGCAATAACTTTTAGTTGAAATGCACAGAACCATGGGTTTCTTGGAGGTAAAATGGTCCACATCAGATTGTCTTTCTAAGTCCAAACCATCTGGTGTGTTTTTACCATATGTGCAAAGAAAAAAACCTTGAGAAAAATGGAACTTTTGTTTTGTTTTGTTGTTTGCTTGTGAGTTTTTTTTGTTTTTTTGTGTGTGTTTTTTGTTTGTTTGTTTTTTTGTTTTGTGTGTGTGTGTGTGTGTGTGTGTGTGTGTGTGTGTGTGTGTCTTGCTATTGATCTGGACAGGGAAATGGAAAGATTATCCAAACCCAGATGGCTGTGCACCATCCATAAGGCAATTTATAGTAATTAATTGCCAAGATTTGTCTAAAAGCACTTCAACAAGGGTGTGGCCAGTGTAAGCCAAATAGCAATTTAACTTTATCACAAATCAGTCAGCATTCCCAAACTTTCACTGCCTCAGTGATCACTTTCTCCCTGGTGTACACAGTCAAATGGCTGCTGGAACTAGCTTTTGGCCACTGGACACCAGTGCAATACAGTCACCCCTGTCAGGTTCGGGAGAGAAAAAATTGGGACAGAAGTCAGAAAGATGTATTTTCTTTTCATTTTGATTACAACTTACTATCATGTATAAATGATTGGTATCTACAGTTTCTAAATTTTTAAATTATCACAATTGTAAATTATTCTTCAGATTAAGTTCTGAGTCAGGATCCTTTATCCAAGTCAGTGATATTTGTCATAATAAGGCTCCAGGAGTAAAATATAGAAAGAGGAAGGAAATCAGGGTTACACAGTATTGGGTCATACCCTGATTCCAGACAGGGTCCCAGGACATAGGCCTTCCCTAGGATCTCCTTCTGGGGGAGGGCAGTGAGCACAGGCAACTCTAAGAGACCTTGTTCACCACAGCACCAAATTGGTCCTGGAGATGAATGACAAGGTTCCACTTAACAGCCTGAATCTCATTCTTTGAAAGTGAAGAAAAGATTTTGATTCTGTTACTGCACACAACTTGCTTCCCAGGAATGTGGTGATATCTGTTACTGCCCTTCTGAGTACACTTGGAAATTATCTCCACAAACTTGTCAAAGCAATTAGCCAGGGAAGATGCTTTGTGTAGGAAAACACTGGGTTCCACTGGAACCCATGTTTGCAAATGGGGTTTCTTGCATTTGCTTTAGAAGAAAATATATTTTAATGTTTTCTGCATTTCTTCCTTTCCAGTTGGCCCTCACATCGGACGCTACTGCGGACAGAAAACACCAGGTCAAGTTCGTTCCTCATCTGGCATTCTATCGATGGTTTTTTATACTGACAGTGCGATAGCAAAAGAAGGCTTCTCAGCAAACTACAGCGTCCTGCAGAGCAGTCTCTCGGAAGGTCAGTGTTCATTCACTTGGCAAAGCCTGTGGGAAACACTCCTTGTTATTCCTCCTCACACACCAGAGGTAGCAAAAAACATTAAGGAAATGTTTTGTGAATTGGATTGCCAAGTGTTTATTTTTCTCTTTTAAGTGGGTTTTCCAAATATCAATAGGAAGAATTATCTGATGTGCTTTCTTAATAAAATTATACATGAGATGGTTGCTTGTAAGCCTCTGAAATTATGGGAGAAAGTGAGAAATGGAAAAACAGTGCTTCGAAACAATGAAATATGCCAGGCCACCTACCTGGCACCTTTAAATATGTATTGGGCTGAGATTCCTAAAAGGACAAGCATGCATTGTGGACAAATTTGTGGAGCTCATTGACAGGGCAGCCATATAGAATGGATGGTGTGCCATGGTTTGGTCTGTGGAAAGCCTTATGTTGTTCTTTCTTATGTGAATGAAAGTGGATATTCATGTAAGAGAAGCATGTAATTTCTGTTACAACTTTGCATGAAAGAAAGAAAAAGGAATATCTGTTTAGATCTTATTAAAATACTCAACTAACTCTGCCCTTCCTCAAAGTTTATGTGTTCTTTAGCTTTTAAGGGCCCAATTGGGGGGGGGGGGGAACCTTGAAGGACAATGAATAAATTGATTCATCAGATCTAGCTTTCAGGTTGAGAAGACTTGGTGTTTGGAGACCTTTTCTGCCAGATCTTACTTAAAACTAAAAAGGCCAATTAAACTTCAAAAAATTTATTTGATTAATCAATCCATGTATTTTTGTGCTATAAATGTTTTTATATTGCAAATAACAAACCTAAACTTAAAAGTATGAAAGCAGTGAATGAAAACCTTTAATGCCTTAAAACCTTATCTATTGTGATAGAAAATTCAAAAAATGTAAATAGTTGAGATTTTTCTGGATGGTTCATTTTGAAAGCTTTTTTCACTTTAGTACCTAGATTCACATTTTCCTAAAATTTATTATTCATTTTCCAAAATCATATGTCATGTCAATTTCATATTTTATTTTTTCACTGAGTGTATAAGACCTAGTGGAACACATGGTCATCATTGTTAGCATTATTATTTTATGCTGTAAAAGTCTTAAACTGTTGAGCTCTTTGGGATCATATGATACTGCATTTTACCCATGACAAATACTTTTGTGTTTTAATAAAATAAACAGATTATGATAATAATCATGACTTGGCCAGGAGCAGGCAGCAGGAGAACTAAAATATTCAGAAGTAGTGGCTTAGGTGTCAATTGCAAGGATTCTGAAAGACAGTTAAGGTCTAGTGTCCACTGATTATGGATTGTAAATGAACATAGAGTCTTTTTTACCTTTATTAAATACTGTAAGAAATAAGTTAATAGTAAAATTTTATTGAAACACAATTTTTGCAATGTGCCCATGTGACATATATACATACATTCAACTTTGAAAAGAAATCAGAATTTCCATCATTTCCTAGCAAATTTCTAATAGTATTCCTGCTATCCTAGGTCCAGTTGGAAAAATACTTAATCACTATGGGGTCATCATAGCTTTGCTTTAAGTGATTATTACCATGGTCTGGCTGGCTGGCTCAGTTGGTTGGATTGTCACCCCATACACCAAAAGATTATGGGTTCAATTCTGGGTCAGGGCACATACCTAGATTTTGGTTTTGATTCCCAAACGTGGTGCGCATAAGAGGCAACCAATCTATGTCTCTCTCTTCTCTCTCACGTTGACGATTCTCTCTCTCTCTCTTTCTTTCTCTCTCTCTCTCTCCCTCTCTCTTTTTTCTCCCCCCACAGTTACTCTCGCTTAAAAAGATCAATAGGAATATATCCTCAGGTGATATTTTTAAAAATTATTTCTATGAACCTGAGTGTCCATCAATAGATAAATCAAAAAGAACACGTGACTACAAAATGGATGGACCTAGAAGGTATTATACTAAGTGAAATAAGCTAGATAGAGAAAGAACAACACCATATGACTCTACTTATGTGTAGAATCTATAAAACAAAATAAATGGGCAAACAAAACAGAAACAAAAATTATTGCAACAAAACGCATGTATGAGTCGTACTTTTCAATAAGTTCTTTACTGTCATCTTTGTAAAACTTTGAACACAACATGAAATTTTTAGTATGTTAGACTAAAGGAGGAGGAGGAGCAGGAGAAGGAGGAGGAGGAGGAGGGGGAGGAGAAACAACATAGGTGCCTTATGTTTTGATGACTTTGAGCCATATTTTTCTCTCCTTTCAGATTTCAAATGTATGGAAGCTCTGGGCATGGAATCGGGAGAAATTCATTCTGACCAAATCACAGCTTCTTCCCAGTATAGCACCAACTGGTCTTCAGAACGCTCCCGTCTGAATTACCCTGAGAATGGATGGACTCCTGGAGAAGATTCCCACAGAGAGTGGATACAGGTAGGTCGCTTAAGACCTGGCACATTTAGGGTTGAAGATGATTTTAGTCATTTAGAAAGGGTGTTGAAAATAAGCAGGGCCTGACAGTGTCTTCAGATAAGAAAAGAAGGCTGACGGGCAGCACTGAGTCATTCTGTGGAACGTGTCATGATGGCACACCAAAAAAAAAAAAAAAAAAGCAGGCCCAGATGACATCTCTGAAAATCCATGCATCTTCTCAAATACTTATACAGGACTCTTCACAGAATTTGAGCACTGATGCCTCTCTTTGGTAACACTGAAAGATCTGATTTTTTCCCAAAACTACACATTTTTTATTAATATGCTTCCTATTTCAATAGATGTTTATTTCTTGGATGAAATGTATTAAACATACTTGTAGACTTGAGTGAAATACTTGTTTCCAAGTATAGGGTATTTAATTTATTAAAAATGGAAGAAGCAGGTTGAGGTTCACTTTTAATTTATTAAAAAGGGAAGAAGCAGATTGAGGTTCACTATTCCATGTAGGGTAATATAGCACAGGTGGTTTATTTGAGGGCACTGGTCTCTGTGGATTATGTTTACACATCCATGTATGAAAAGCATATATTCATATTATCATTAGTGAAATTGTTTCTGCTTTCCTCACTTTGCTCTGGCATTTCTTTCTCTCGCATAACCCTTATATCCTCCCATAGACCCTTTTCCCCATGGCAGTATCCCCACCCCTCATTCATCCCTGGTCTTGATCCTAACACCATATCCAATCCTCAACTTGCCCAGCCTTGATATCTGGATACTCTGAGACAAAGACTGATGCTCACATTTTTCACTTGTTCACATATTGGCCTAGTAGGCTAACCGGTGGGCAAATTATACAAAGTGATTTGCTGAAGGATCCAGGCTTCCTTTTGAGGACAGTAGGCAGAACCTTCATTACTAGATATATAAAAATGTCTAATTCCCAGAGAAAGAGTTTCTAAGTAAGAAAAAAACCAAGATGATTAATCCTCTATTTTCAACATCTAATGCTGCTTCAGTCTTTTGAGAACAAAATAACCAGATTTTGATTTACTTTGGAAAGTTCTATATTAGTTTAACATACACTTAATGTGAAATGGCCTTTTACAGGAGATGAATTCATGCTAACCTCTTACAGGAAACTGAACAAATGCTGAGAAATATTTAAAGGGTGAGAAAAGATGAGACTTTTACCTTGAGACTACTGAATCCAGTTCTGTATTAACTCAGAAATGAAATGAATTTGCTTATATCAAAAAAGCTCTTGGTAACTTGTTTTTCCATATCCTCAAACCAACAAGCAGTTGTGTGTGATTGACAGATGTGCCTCTAGAGGAAAGCTTACATTTTGCAGTGCTAAGCATGTTTTCATAGTAATGTAGTCCCATTCTTGATGTGGAAAGCGCTCAATAATTTAAGGGAAGTGGTATTTCAAGAGGTCTAAAATGGCAACTGCAGCAATTCTTCTGTGTAAGACAAGTCAGTAGAACATGGAAACAAAACAGGTCCCGCAAAGTAATTTTCAACAGGACAGGATTTACAATCGTTCTTAGGAGTTAAACACAATTTAAGATTGCCCTAGATTCTAGGGCCTAGAAGAAAAAAAATATCTCAAATGTTCCAACTCTTTCTATCAAAGGATGGCCAGGAGAAGCAAAGTAACCAAAACAAGAAGGTGTATTTCTTTCTTGTGCTACTTTCCATCTCTGATTCACCGAGGGGCTGCTCCACATTTCCTTAACCAGGCCCACACGGAGGGGGGAGCAGCCATCCTCTGAAATGTTGCCTGTCACCAAGATAGAGGGAGAAAGCGAGTGTGGCAGAGCACATTGGCTCTTTAATTCCCTCAAAACAAGCACTTCCACCCACATTTCTTTTCTTTTTCTTTTTCTTTTTTTTTCTTTTTTTTTTTTTGCCAAAGCAAATTCCACAGCCACACTAAATGTCTGAGAGGTTTTAATAGGAAGAGAGCTAGAAATAGTTGACAATTGCGCCATTCATAAAATAGTTACCATTTATTGAGTACTAATGATGCGGCCTGACCTCACTGAATCCCTGACATATTTTAATTTTAATTGTCCGAGCAGTCCTGTGGAAGAGGTACAATTATCCTCATTTTAAAACACTGAGGTTCAGAGAAATTAGTAAATGCCCTAGGTCAGTGGTCGGCAAACTCATTAGTCAACAGAACCAAATATCAACGGTCCAACTATTGAAATTTTTTTGAAAGCCAATTTTTTTTAAAACATAAACTTCTTCTAATGCCACTTCTTCAAAATAGACTCGCCCAGGCCGTGGTATTTTGTGGAAGAGCCACACTCAAGGGGCCAAAGAGCCGCATGTGTCTCGTGAGCCTTGGTTTGTCGACCACTGCCCTAGGTCACAGTTAGTGACCGAGTTTGGCAACCAGGGTCTGTGGGACCCCAGCACCTGCCTTTTTACACAGCGAGCTGCATCGTTAACATTCATTTCCACTCCTAGAAATCCAATCACTCATCTCTCGTTAGACTTTTCTCCCACTGAGAAGGCTCACATTAAGATGACCTGGGTGCTAACTGCTTCTAAGCCTGGCATGCAGGGCCCTTTGCTCCCCAGCCCTCTCTATAAGATGAATGTCAGAGAAGCTTAAGAGTCTGCTCACCTTGAGGTAAAATGAGCTTTTTCTCCTTGGGGAGCTTAGTGGGCTCATTTACACATTAGTTGTGTCAGTATACATGGTGGGAGTGCCTAACATCCACCCAACACCTAATTATGACTAATTTCATCTGTTTCCGGCTTTTCAGAAACTACCTGGAAGTGGTTAGCTCCTTGTTTTTATTAGCTAAATGCTTTACAAATAATCCAAATACAGCATAATTGGACTGAGAGGCAAGAGTCAGTTATCCCATCGCATCAATATGCAGATTGTATTTGTTTTCTTTTTCAGCTTTTCCACATTTTGCATCAAATATACCCTATAAACATGTTGCTGTAGCAACAAGGACAAACATTTGCATGTGTTAAGTTAATAAAAAAAAATATTGGAAACTGACTTTCCTTCAAGATAGGAACCCTCTGGTTCCCATTGTTTTCTCTGGAAAAGTACTGAGTGACATAAAAAAAACAACAATGCACCATCAACCATCCACATGAACGTTCACAATGGTGCTTCCTGTGAGATCTGTTGTCTGCCAGAAAGTTTAAAAACAAGAGGCAGCTCATTGAGAAGGAGCACGAAGGGACGTCTCAACTCAGAAGTCTGCACATGGTCATATCCTGCTCAAAAAGCCACTTCATATCCTGAGCAACTAAAACCTCTTTATGGTCAATGGCAGAGCTAAATCACAACCTGAAATTTTTCTGTTTTTTTGAAGTATTTCATTCTGTTTTGTGTCCTAGAGCTGCTTATCTTATTATTAATTTAATCTTCTCTTTTGTTTCTGGCTAAACGATAAAAAATTCAAAGTGTAGACTCGGTATCAATGGTGCTATTTAAAAAAGCACACACACACCTTAACGTTCAAGTACATAATTAGAGCCCTAGTCATTAACCTTACTGAAACTGAGTTCTTTGTCCTATAAAATTGAAGTCATGTATGTGACCTTCTCAATTCAAGAGATCATGCCTGGAAGGGATATGAGTTTACCCAGGTTTATACTACTAGCAGCCCTGCTCCCCAGTAGCTAGCTGTCTGCTCACTGCTCCACTCTCCTGTAGCTTCCCCCAACCCCCTGATCCCCCCTCATAGCTTGCTGCTCTGCCCCCTCCTATAGCTTTCCACTGCCCGCTTGTACCTCCTTGCCCCACCCTCCTGCTGATTTGTGATCTGGTTGTTATGCTTCACAGCATAATGACCATTTGCATATTACATCTTTATTATATAAGATGAATCTCAGAGAAATGCAGTCTCAGTTTTTTTCTTCATTTCTTCTTCATTAATTTAAGTGCATAACTAAGTGCATAACAAACCTGTCTGTTCAGAAGACATTTTCTCATAGATCCTAAGTATAGCCAGTCATTCACACACAGCAGAATTTAATTCATTAATTATTTCAATGTTTTATTAATGATAATGTCCACCACACTGTAAACAGATTTATTTTTTTAGCTTTAATTAAAGCTCTTGGGAGTGCTTTCCTCAAAACAACTGTTACTTTTCCATGGTTAAAATGCCAGAAGACAAGAAGAAATAAAGGCAAGAGAGATTATGCCTGGAAGGGATATGAGCTTTGTTATTCCAAGAAATAAAAATGGCACCAGGGACTAATGAATTACCACACTCTCCAGTGACTTCAGACAGAGAATTACTCGACAAACCGCTTCAAGCTGGGCTCTACTCTTTTACAATTTGAAGGCACTGTATTTTGGGGGGAAAATTTTGGTATTAGGTTATTTATGCCTTCAATTATTCCAAAAGAGCAGACAGCAGTTGGTTTTGAAGCTAAATCCTGCTTCCTTTGAGAAGTCAGCCCCATTATGAGTCAATCACACAGAAGGAGGAGCCCTCAAAGATGGCAGTCTGTAGCTATCAGCATCCATCAGCCCCTGAAGCAAGGCACCCGTGTGAATGTTCATTCTGAGGCGTGAGGAGAAAGGTTCCGGAAGACAGGCATTCGTGCTAACCTTGTCAGGAAGCTTGTTTCCAGGTTTTCCTTTTGTCTCAGAAGGGTTTTTCTCCTCTTGCATAATATTTCTGTATTTTCTAACTGAAGAACTTCTGAAAGCATACACCAGTAACAAAATCCTTAATGTGATAAGGAGGTAGGCTGAGCTGAATCAAAACATATCCACAACAACACATACACACACACTTAGTCCTGTTCACTGGAGTTTCAAAGAGAATAGGTGACTTCATTAAAGTTCAACATTCACAACTGGTCAAATCCGAGACCATTAGTTGCTTGGTGGATTTTCAAATTAATTGTAAGACATGTATTAATGACAAAAACTATTTTTATAGCACTTTTTCTTCTAGAGCATCTTTGCGTATACTTCCCATTTTAGTTTTATAATATAAATTAAGTAGATGAGAGGTTTTTATTTGCATCTTCATGAGACCCAGAGAGATTAAATGGTTCACAGAACCCCAGTTTGGTGAAAAGGTACAACTTGTGGGAATGATCAGTCTTGCACAATTAAAGTGAACATCGTTCTGCAGACTTGGGAAGGGAGGCAAGTAGGCACTGCGACCGGAAGACAGATAGCAACTGGTGAATCACCCCTTGTGGTTAGTCTGACATAGACCCAGGGTGCAGCTGGAGTTTGCACAGCTCTTTGGCCACTCAAATTGAGTTTTTGTTTACCTCATGCTGTATCATGTGAAATAAACTGTAGATATTCTCATGCCAACTGTACTGAGAAAAGCGTCAAAGCCAGGTGAGTCTTTGGGCCTCACAGGTCACAGAAGAGACTGTCCAAACAGCGAGATTCCTAACCTCCAATGCAGGGTCGTTCTTTCAGTCCAGGAGGTCCTCCCGCATCCATCTAGGGCTGTAGGTTGTTACTAACAGCAACTTCTAAGTGGCTTCCTCATGATTCAGAAATGAATTGTCAGTTGTTACCTGCTGAGAACGAAGACAAAAGATAATATGAAGGCATTGGTTCGATTTCAAGAACTAAAAAAGGGCTTACTGGGTGTCCTTCAAGTGCCAAATGGAATGGAATAATTAATGAATTCATAGAACTATTCCCTTTGACAGAGTATCAATACACATTTTTAGCAAATGTTAGTTGGAGAACCGAGTGCTGCTTATTCAATTAGAAGAATTTATTTCAAACACTTGTTTTTATCTTTAAAGTAAGTTGTCTAAAATTGAAAGAAGAAACAAGTAATTTATCTTAAAGCTTTAGAATGTCATTTATTTTAATAAGTTTTATAATGCGTTGGGTGTGGAACAGTTATCTCCCATAAAGTGGTTTTTGGTTTTTCATACAATTTCTACTTTCTAGCAGGTTTATAATCTGTAATGCTGTATTCAAGATTGGTTCCTCCTGTTAAATTGACTAATCCAGACGTATATTGAACCAGGTCTTCCTGAGTATAAACTCTCTATGCTTGTAAGCTAGTCACTTAGTGAGTGCATTATCTCATTCATTAGTAAATTGCTTGAAATTGGAATAAAATGATAATTTATGAATATGTGACTAGATAACTGACAAAAATGATGCACTGGGTTATCCAAATTTGTAATGATACATATAAAATGTAATGTTGGATGGAAGGAGTTGGGGGGAGGGCGCTAGATCAAAAAGGTAAAGGGATTAAGGAAAAAAACCTCATAGACGGACAAGTTCCTGATGAGTACCACAGGAAAAAGGGCGGGGGGAGATAGAAGACACTAAAGGGAGAAATAAACAGTGAAGAAAGAAGACTTCACTTGGAATGGTGAGCACACAATATAGTATACAGATGATGTATTATAGAGTTGTAACCTGAAACCTATATAATTAGTAAAAATATGTAATGTTGGCAGACTTAGGGACAATACAGGTGTTCAATTGAATATTTACCCAGGTATTCTGTGTGTGTGTGTGTGTGTGTGTGTGTGTGTACATGTGTATACAGGGGTATTTATTGAAACTAATACTAACATGCTATTTTAGCTAAAACTTTGATTTGGAAGAGAGATGATTTGCTTTAAAAAAATTCTTCCAGGTAAGCCTTTGGTTCTCTCTCCTTTATTCTAAACTGACTTCTATTTCCTGCATACAATGAATGCTTTACATCCTACCCTTTCTGCATCACAGGTTTCTTTTCTATGACCTGCTCCAACCAGGAAGTCCATGTTTCCAGGATTACTGCCTCCTGAGGAGCTTTTCCTAGTGCTTTCTCTGGTACCTTGGTTTTTCATATCATAGGAAGTGATTCAAAGGAAATAAATATTAAGAAATATAGGGGCAGATTAAAATCAGAGGGAGTATTTTTAAAGGAGGATATGATTTCAGGAAAACAATGTGCATGTCACATAATTATTTAAATATTTATAACTGATTATTTTCTCATACTAAGAAAATACCAAGATTATTTTAAATAATTTGGTCCATTTGACCACTTAATTCAGTTTTATAAATCAGTCAAGTGATTTTACTAATTACTATTTTATTTCAGTACATCATAAGGAAAAAAAAAATATATATATATATATATATATATATATATATATATATATATGCCTAAGCAACCATTGCAACTGAACAGAAGACCGAACAGGCTGTGTGGGGCAATTAGGCCAGCAAGGGGGTTAGTGAGGGGTGACTAAATGACTGAGAATCAGACTGCATGGGGTGACCAGGCCTGCAGGGGGGACAGTTGGGGTTGACCAGGCCAGCTAGGGGGCAGTGAGGGGCAACTAGGCCAGCAGAGGAGGGGGACAGTGAGGGGTGACTAAGCCAGTGGGAGGAGGGGGACCAGCCTGGCATGTGAATCATTAAGGGGTAACCAAGCCAGCAACAGGGCAGTAAGGGACAACCAGCCCAGGTGGGCAATTGGGGGAAACCAGGCTGGTGGCAGGGGGGCAGTAATGGATGACCAGGCTGGTGGGGGGCAGTTGGCACAATCAGGCCTGGAGGGGAGGCAGTAAGGGGCGACCAGGCCAGTGGAAGGGAGCAGTTAGGGGCAACCAGGCCAGCAAGGGAGGGGAAGTTTGGGGTGGCTCAGCCAGCAAGGGGGCAGTTGGGGTAACCAGGCCAGTAAGGGTGGCAGTTAGGGGTGATCAGGCAGGCAGGCAGGTGAGCAGTTAGGAGCCAGTGGTCCTGGATTGTGAGAGGGATGTCGGACTGCCAATTTAGGGGATTGGCCCTAAACCAGCATTCAGATATCTTCTAAGGGGTTCTGGATTGGAGAGGGTACAGACTGGGCTGAGGGGACCCCTGCGCCGTGCACAAATTTCATGCCCCAGGCCTCTAGTGTATAATATTTAAAGAAACGTCTCAAATTTTTATAATAAGGCATTATTGAAAAAAATATTAAAATAACCACATTTTAAAAATAATTATACTTAAAAGTAAATTAACTCACATAGCATGTACATTCCATTTTGCTTATAGTTTGAGTTTCTTAATATTTTATGCCAGTGTCTATTTGTAGCCACCATTCATAGTTATACGCTAGAATAATATTTTCTGAGATTATCAACTTTAAGTGTAAGACTAAAAGCAGATATAAACGTCATTTTTTGCAAATTCCTCGTATATGAGGTCAAGTGATGTGCAAGTTCACATAATGAATTAGTGACTGAACCTGGCTTAGTATCTTAGTGTCCTTTCTCCTACTTTGCTGACACTTAATTTCAACAAGATGTGCAAATGTATTTGGGTCCTTTTTGAAGATGATGCCCTGAAGACCAAGCAAGCATTTCTAAACCCAGCACAGTTCTATTTAGTTGCTCATTGTAAATGATGTCTATTAAATTGAAGAGTCACTGCAGAAGATTTAAACAAATGATTAGACTATGCCTAAAGCAGGGTTTCTCAGTGTGGACAATACTGCCAACTGACACTTTGAATTATAATTATCTGTTGGGGGTATTCCTGTGCATGGTAGAATATTTAGTAGTGTCCTGCTCTGTACTAGAAGCCATTCTCTCTCTCAATCTCTCTCTCTCTCTCTCTCTCTCTCTCTCTCTCTCTCTCTCTCTCTCTCTCTCTCTCTCTTTTCTCTCTCTCTCTTTCACACACACACACACAAACACACACACATTTCCATCATGACAACCAAAAACTTCTCTAAAGTCTGGAGGTTTTTGGTTGTCATGTTGAGGGGTGGGTGGGAATTGGTTGTCCTATTGAAGGCAAAACTGCCCCATAATCAAAACCAGGGGTGTAACTCCTCCAAAATCCTAATCAAGTCATTTTTTTTTAATAATCAATTTAGTCAGCATTTTGAAAGAAAAAGTAACTGGGTAACTGGCTGTTTGGCTGGTTTTTCTTCCTTTTCAACTGCTTATCACTTTTTTTTTTAACAGAACCGTAGGTCTTTTGTTTTCCAAAAATACAGATTCATCTGTTTACCTTATGCAGGAAAATAGCCTCACAACTGCATAGCTTATTTATCTTATGGTTCAATATTTTTAGCTTTTAAAAGTGAACTGTTTTTAGCTAAATAAATACAGATGTTATTTTGGAATACTGCACACTCAGGTCTCAAAATGCACTGATAAGGATCAGATTAAGAAAAGGAAACATAAGGACAAAAATCACAAGTCATTATTGACAGGATTAGAAAAATATGACTGAAAAGAGCTCCTCCTCACCTGGACATTGCGTGTCACTGGCCTTTGTCTATTTTAGTTTTCTTAAAGTATGCAGACCAAAGTGGTTTATATTTTAATTTTAACTTCAAGTATCATCAAGAGTAAGGAACTGTGTTTGAAAAGCCTGTCTATTGCTTATTAACGTACATTTTCATGGGAAAATACTATTAAGTTTCTAATTCTCACGTCTAAACAACACATTAAGGGCTACCAATTACCAGCCAGTCTCATATCCATGGACTAATAAAAGGACAAGTTTGATGATTTCACATCTGCTTTGGATAAAAGGCAGTTCCTGTCTGTGGTATTTAAAATCTAAAGAACTTCTGTTATTGTACAATTGGGAATCCTCAGGGAGTAAAATGTTAATGAAATCCATAACTTGCACAGATTTTTATGATAGCAGTTTTAAGAAATTCCTTTGGTGAGTTTTGTTGATTTCTGTCCGGGCAGTTATAATTGTACCTTTACAGAGGGCATTAATATTCACATTTAGGAGCAATGGCTATGTTTATGCAGCACATAATCTAACACAAACTCCTAAGCTTTAAATAAGTTTAATGTCATAATTTGAAAGCCCCAGAGCAAAAAATGCTTGTTCTACAGAATTGGCAAACATCACAGTTTGAAACTTTTCTAGCATCCACAGCAATCTTTCCGAAGGTGAAAAAGGCAGCCCCTGGAAATTCTGAAGCCAGATATGTTTGGTATTCCATGCTCTTATGTTTTCCTCACTTAATGTGCCATTTGAAAGACATTGCCTTTCTCCATCTCACCTCCCAGCTTTCAAATTTCGTTTCATTCTCTATTCAGATAGAGGAAAGTAGATTAAATAAAAAATGCCCTGTAAATTCCAATAGTAATAAAATGCATCATGCTTTTATATTTCCAACTATTGAACAGAGTAAGCACTTGAGACTAATTACACATTATGAGACAGAATAATCACTTATGTACTTGGGTAGGTGACTTGTGCAGTTTTATTTTTCAACTCTCAAGCGGTTAAAAGTGCATTTATGGCATTCTTCTAATTGCCTTCTTTCGGGAAAAAATGAAGTCCTTTTCTTACAATTAACGCTTTAAACTTCTAACTATATTTTCTGGATTTAGCAAAGAATTAAATCAGCTCCTTTATTCTTTTAGCAAGCCTGAGAAGGCTATAGAGAGAATTCCTCAGGGGATGGCTGATTGGCCCAGATACTTCTGAAGTCTTTCCAAACATTTAAGATTCTGTGATTCTATTAAAAATGAATTTACTCTTATCAGCTGGTGCCTTGGGCTTACCTACATGAAAATATAAATTTATGGAGTACAGCTGGAATTCATTTTTTAATTGATTTCTTAGAGGAAGAAAGAGGAACTGAGATACAGAAACATCAATGGTGAAAGAGAATTATTGATCAGCTGCCTCCTGCATGCCCCATACTAGGGATCAAGCCGGCAACCAAGGCATGTGCCTTTGACCAGAATGGAACCAGGGACCCTCTATCCACTGAGCCAAACTGACTAGGGCTAGCTGTAATTCATTTTAAATACTACTGATAATCATGTGAGGCAGCACAAAGCAAAAAAAAGTAATAATTATAAAGATCAAGTAATTGTTTAGGTCACCATGAAGCTTGTCTGAGAATTTCACACAGAAGCTTCACTGGTGAGCCTGTTTCCCTTGGTTCCTTTGTCCTGGTGATAGTCCATGAGGGGGAGATAAGGTGAGGCCTAGACCAGTGGTCAGTGGTCGGCAAACTCATTAGTCAACAGAGCCAAATATCAACAGTACAACAATTAAAATTTTTTTTGAGATCCAAATTTTTTAAACTTAAACTTCTAATGCCACTTCCTCAAAATAGACTTGCACAGGCTGTGGTATTTTGTGGAAGAGCCACACTCAAGGAGCCAAAGAGCCACATGTGGCTTGCGAGCCGAAATTTGCCATCCACTGGCCTAGACCATTCGTCTTTCAAGTCTCTCCAGGCTTTGAAGGAAATATCTGTAAGGCATGGGCATACCCACCATTACAGACTTCCCACCTTGAAATCCTGCCAACACCTGCTCTTTTTTCTTTCTTTAGGAATAATAATACCTGGTAATTCTGAGCATGTTATAGGCCATATACTAATTCTAAAAAATGGGCGGGGGGGGGGGGCGGGGGGGGGGCGGGGGAAGCAGCCCCAGGGAGCCAGCTGTATGAAGGAAGTCCTCACAGTTGTCTTTCACCTGGAAGACTTGGTATGTTGATTTAAGACTAAAGCTGATACAGCCAGAGCTCATCTCAGAAGAGAAAGACCAAGATCACAATCCAGGTGGTGGCACAGGCTAATGGTTATACAGGTTCTAGAAATTTGACAGAGCCTTCAGATTGAGGATCTGGAAATGAAGTAAAGACATTAGCAAATCCTGTAAAATACTGAAGAAAATGTTTTTGATGATATTTCAAGAGGTACACAGAGCACAGATGGAGAAAAAAAATTGAGTTCTCAATCTTAAAAAATGAAGATACTAGTAAACATGCAGAATTTTACTGGCCTTTAAAACATTTTTTAAAAAATTCAGATTAGTCATTGAGACGGTCGATCAGAATATTCTATAGCACAGACATTATACTATTTCTGTAGCTTTAGCTTCTGTTTCTAAATAATACTGCATTCATTTGTAAGGCTGCTGTTATCTATAATAATAAAAGGGAATTATACTAATTAGACCTGATGTCTTCCAGACATCATTTTGGACATCCTTCCTGATGAAGCCAGGGCCAGAGGGATGCCCGGTTGCCTGTGGGCCATCCGAGGAAGCCAGCTCGGGGCCCGGGTGCCTGCGGGCAGCTCGGTAAGGGAGCAGCCCAGGTCTCAGGTGCCAGAGGGAAGCTGGGGGAAGGAAGACCTACTCTTGCATGAATTTTCATGCATCAAACCTCTAGTTTATTTAGAAAGCTCCAATACCAAAATGGCAAGGATTCATTATTTTAGCAACCATTTACCATATAAAGAAATATCAGTTAATGAATGTGTTCATTTAACATGGCACTTCCCCTAAACCAACCATTAATAAGTAAATGAATTTCATTTATTGTGACAAATAAAAGCATCTTACATTATCACTATCTGGATATTCCTGTACCTTTGAGGGAGTAGAACAAAAAGGAAAAGAGATAGAAATAGGTAATTTGGGGGTTCAACCTGTATATGCTGAGATTTATCTCTGATTATCAACTTCTATAATACAATAATTTAGTTCTCTTAGTCGAAGAACAAGAACTCCAGAAGAGTTTATGTGAACATCTATTTAATTTATCTACATTTAGAATATTTGTAGATTTCCCATAAAATTCATCTCAATTAAAATCTTTTATCAAAAGTAATTTTAAAAGCTTAAGAATCAGTTCATTCTCATTCCTTTTTAAATACTGGCAGTCTTATTGAAACCATACCAAATGCTGCATTCCCATTCTTAATTTTGCATCTAAAATTATACAGTGACAATGTGTTAAGATTCTTACTAATTAAAAAGCTTTGGTTGTTTGAAAAGAATGCTTCTGTCAGCATTCCCAAATATGTTCCTTAGTCCTATTTTTTTTCTGTGGATAATCTCACCTCCTCCCCCGCCTCCCCAAAACATCACACATCCAAGTGTGCCATGTTAAACAGGAAAACATTTCACCTCTTATCACTTCCAAGTATGCGGTTGAAATAGATGTACCTAACCATGTGGAGAAATACAAGTCATAGCTTCCATTATATTAGGGACTTTGGGTAATGCTGGGGAGGGAAAACACTATGTATTTAGTGTAACATCTGTGTTTGTTCTGCTGTAGTTTAAAGTGATCATGAAGATCTATTTTTCCCATTGTGGATTCTAGGCGGAAGTGCATGACATTAATGTAGCTAGATTCTTTTTTCAGTACCTGAAAAGTATTTGCAGTTCTGACCACTGACTGCATTTGGATGGCAAAGCAACATGTCTTTAGATCACCTGCCTTGTCTCTTTCTTCTTAAATAGCATAGGAGTCACTTATCTTTGTAGAATACTTTTCCTTCCTCATTTTCATGTTTCATCCACAACCACGAAGTTTCCAACTTTCTAGCTTTTCTCCTGCCACAGGCTGGCCTTTGCTCAGTCCAAAACTATGTAACATCAGTTGTGAATTGAAATTACCGATAATTCTCTTAGAGAGCAATAATTTGCAAATGCTTTATTTCAAGGCTCTCCTTGCCTCCTATATAAATAAGTGATCCTTTAAAAAGATGCAGTATACACTTTCGGTTTGAACAGGTTAGCTTCAACAAGAAAAATGTAGTTGACCAAATATTAAATCTCTAAATTCATTTCATCTGTTCTCAGCTATGACTGGCATCCCTTCAGAGACTATTTCCACACAATTTCTGATGAGCAGTTGTACCGAGGTAGCCTGTTTTTCTCTTCTTTCTGTCTCCTGGACAGCAGTCTTTATAATCTCAGTAATCCTATCAGCTCCTTGCAGGCTTTTTTTTTGCCCTAAATAGAAGAATTTTCTTGGACACCTGCACTCCCAGACTCTCCATTAGCATATGAAACTCTCATTACCATAGAGGCCCACCTAGATCATTGAGAAATACATGCAAAATCAGTGTGAAGGATGCCGTCAGTTTATAGTCCAAGAGACTGATTGAGACCATCACCCCATCTGCAACTCTGCAGTTTCCAGAAATTCATCCTTGTGTTTGTTTTTGAAACTAAGTTTTTAGGAGAAGAAGGAAAATTAAAGGCATGACTTACTCCAAAGCTAATAAACAAAAATTTTTCTTTGTGCTGGAATAGACAAATCCTATATAAGTACATATGTGTGTTTATTTTGAGTCATTTAGGAGTCTCCCTAATAATACAGATAAAACTTTGTGGGATAGCATAGAACCACAGCTTTTGCAACCGGAAATGCTTTTAATATGTTTTTGGTCTTTTCAGTTTGAAAACCTCCTTAAACTGCTGAAAGCATAGCTGAGGTCACTGCCTCTCGGTGCAGAGCTAGCTCCAGGGCTCCTTGTGAGGCTGCATCTACGAGATCAGGAGACAGAGAAACACAAAGATCACAAAGGGACTGAAATCTGCATTCATTTCCTAGCCACACAAAGCTATCATTCCAACATCTAATAGAGATCACATGTGAATTAAGTAAGACCATAGAAATCTACAGTTATACAGTGAAATTTTGATGTTGCAATTTTTTAAAGAAGTACAGGAAGGGTATGGAAATAGTCTAAGATACCAGATATGTAAACATCCAGTACATAAACATCCTGAGGATGGACATCACACTGCAAATTATTTAGCTTTAAAATAAAAAGATTGAAAGAGGTTTGAGTGAAATATTTAAAAGCATGGTATACAGTGAAATGATTTAAGCCCTGCTACCTTTGAGGTAACTTCTGAGACAAGGGACACTTACTAAGTTAATAAGAAATCATTTGAGAAATAAGTTAAAAAGTGTTTCACATGGCGTAGACTTAGCCAATGAAGCTCATCATTTTGCTGACTCAAGCTCTAAGCAATGAACTTTTCTTTTCTTTTTTTTTAATGTATTTTATTGATTTTTTTACAGAGCGGAAGGGAGAGGGATACAAAGTCAGAAACATCAATGAGAGAGAAACATGGATCAGCCGCCTCTTGCACGCCCCCTACTGGGGATGTGCCTGCAGCCAAGGTACATGCCC
This sequence comes from Antrozous pallidus, assembly GCA_027563665.1. NCBI lineage: Eukaryota > Metazoa > Chordata > Mammalia > Chiroptera > Vespertilionidae > Antrozous > Antrozous pallidus. The sequence continues at coordinate 8,443,178 of CM050515.1, forward strand.
CTGACCGGAATGGAACCCGGGACCCTTCAGTCCACAGTCCGATGCTCTATCCACTGAGCCAAACCGGTCTCGGCAGCAATGAACTTTCCAAAGAACTGGAAATTTTATATGTAGTTATAATATTTGCAGTTATAAACACCAAGATAAGTATAATTACATTCCTAGCATTAGAGTATGTTATTTGTCCAAATACTTTAACATAGACTTTAATGATGGGTATTTGGCTTTTTTCAGAAGAAAGAAGTTTCAGATCTTGCCAGCAATGTTGTACTGACCCATCATTAAATTTAAATGCAACAAACATTGACCATCTGCTAAGAATTGTGGGCTAGTATTCTAGGTGAATTTAAAGTTTAAAAAAGACTCTCTCTTCCAAAGGAGTTGTAATTTAGGAACTATAGAGAGAAATACACACACACACACACACACACACACACACACACACACACCAATTACCCAAAATGACTAAGGGAAAAAATATTAGGGCCACATTCTTATAGTGAATTTGTATACAAATGCCTCATTATGATCATCATAATGACAATGAAAAGTAACTAATCGCTAAACATTGGTATTTTTTTGGAGAGTGGAAGAACCTAAACCTTAGAATGGCTAAATTAACTTGTTTAATATTGTCAAAGTCACTTTTTAATGTCAAAGGTTCAGAGGTAGTCCTGGGAATTTTGCTTTTTTTTTTTTTTGTCATCAAATGCAGTCTCCATCACCCCACTTTTTCCCCCTGTAGTCCTAGAATTCACAGAATATTTTTATGCAATCTATATTGAGATTTATTGTTGACTTATTTCCTCACTTACTTGAAGGCAGGAATTTGGTACCTTCGCTTTCTTTCACCCAAGTATCTGGCACTTTTTTGTGTTATAAATGAATAATTGCCAGTCACCAACTTCCCTTCACAGTGCAACAGATATCAGAAACAAAAATACCCACCATTCTAAGCTCATGTTCTAAACCTATTGACCTCTCATTAAATGTTTGAGGAGCAAATGGCATGATTTCAACAGCAGTCTGAATCCCTAAAGAAAACACCCAATTTTTATGCCATTTCACTGAATTTTTTAAAAATGAGAATATAAACAGGGGGTGGAACTGCAGAGTGTGACTTAGGCTCAATGGAGAAGTGTTTGACTCATGCAGAATGAGGTTTAGATCTCATTCCCAGAAAAGCTTGATTTCAGTCAGAAAAAGCACACATTTCAGCAGAATTACTCGGTAGTGCAGTGCAGAGTCAAGACCTTCAAGTTTAATTAACAGTGTGATTTCATTGTCTTTGTCACTAACCAAGCACTTCTTAGACTGGACTTGTGGACCACATGAAGGCCCACGTAAAGGATCATGTGTGTTGGTGTGGGTGCCTCAGTTTTCAAGGTTGGAGTTCAGGATCTAAGGGGGATCGGGGGCTGACGCACAAATGAAAATGCTGTACAAGAAATATGAATTTAGAAGGCATCAGGGGACAAATGGAGCCTCTTCTGTGAAGAGCACACTGACCTCTGGCCAGTCCACTTTTTATTTACTTGAATACCCATTTGCCCTTGAGCAATGCATACAGGCATATCAAAGGTAAAGTTTGGTAAACAGTAAAAGGATTATCAGGTTAGGGAATTGCCTTGAGCCATTGAACCCATAGCAGGGCAATATTATGCTTATTTTCAGCCTTGCTAAATATCAAAGTCCATTGGCCTTCCAATGATTGTTTTTGCATTAATATGCTGACTGCTATTGGCTTTAGCCTCAGGCAGATGGGGGTGCAGAGGACACTTATCCTTACTCTCTAAGGCAATTTTACCAATGTTATGCCCAGATTTCAAGATCCCCAAAGACCACCAGGAAGCCGAGTCCAATGCAAAAGCAAAGAGCCTTTATTCACGCTTGAGCTTGGCTCTCTGCCTCCACCAACGCAGCGGCAGGATTTAAAAAGAGAGTGAGTTTCAAAAGCACAATGATTTTATAGGGCTAGGGGTTGGGAGGTGGAGGCATACTCAGACCGCTGAGTTGGCCGATTCCGATTGGTTGGGTGAGAGCTTGTGATGCAACAAATCCCTGACACACGTGACCTGTCCTTTGCTCTTGATTGGAGCTCAGGCGCACAGTCTTTCATGTTTGACTAATTCAAAGGGAGGGGTTGGTCTTTGTGATTTCAAGATGGCAGCCCCCAGGTAAGTTTACACATCATGCGGCCAACATGGTGGCTGCCAAGTCACACAGTCCAAAATGGCAGCTGTCTAAATTGTTCTTTGACAGAAAAGATGGCTTGTTTATTCTCACAATTCCCCCCTTTTCTTTATGTAAACTCTTTTCTTCAAACTCGGCTGACATTTATTGACTTCCATGCTCTCCAGTGCCTAGGAGGATATTAATTTGCTGTTTGGTCAATGTGGTTTCAGTTAACTCTTGGATAATATATGGGATGATGTGACATCTCATCACTGTAGCTCCTACTCAAAGGGGTGAAGAGGACACCATGGCTCTAGGGCATCAGAGAAAGGACCTCAATCCCAGGCCCCAGCTCACTCGTCACTAAAACTGCCAGTGCCTTTGGTTAGTTCCCCTTGTATTCCCATTGGCTGAATTAAAGCGGGATGAGTAACTGACACATCCTGTGGTTTTTCTCAGAAGAGGGGACACAGTTACACAAGATGGAGGACACGGTACAAAGTGGAGTCAGTCCCGTTCTGCCCTTTCACCAACAGATATTAGAAGGAAAGTATTTGTCATATCACTTATTTTGAAATGTAGACAGCTGTGTTGGGTGTTTTTTCCCCTGTTCCATCTGCCTTTAGCTCATCAACCCTGGTCCCTTCTCCAGCAAAGTCATATCTTATTCTATGACATCCAGTTTGAATGATTCAAATGATTTCTTTTCCATAGAGCTTTTTTTTTTTTTCTTTTCCACAAGTAGTTGTTCCTTCTTCTGAATCCGAAAATGCCTCACTTATTGGCATGGTGGCACTTTTTGCTTTCAGTCTCAATATCATTATTTCACACTAGAGGCCCAGTGCACAAAATTCATGCCCGGGGGTAGGGGATGTCCCTTAGCCCAACCTGTACCCTCTACAATCTGGGACCCTATCCGGGATGGGGCCTAAATGGGCAGTCGGACATCCTTCTTACAATCCATGACTGCTGGCTCCAAACTGCTCACCTGCCAGCTTCCTTGATTGCCCCTAACCGGTTCTGCCTGCCAGCCTCATCACCCACTAACCACTACCCTGTCAGCCTAATTGATGTCTAACTGCTCCCCTGCTAGCCTGTTTGCCACCAACCTCCTCTGCCAACCTGGTCACCCCTAACTGCCCTCCCCTGCAGGCTTACTGGCCTCCAACTGCCCTCCTTTGGAGGCCTGGTCCCTCCCCTGCTGGCCCAATCACAAACAACTGCCCTCCCTTGCAGGACCTGGAACCTTCCAATGGCCCTCCCCTGCTGGCCATCTTGTGATGGCCATCTTGTGTCAACATGGGGGCAGGATCTTTGACCACATGGAGGCAGCCCTCTTGTGTGTTGGAGTGATGGTCAATCTGTGAATTGCTCTTTTATTAGATAGGACAGAGGCCTGGTGCATGGGTGGGGGCCAACTGCTTGGCCCTATAGAGTGTTCCGGATCAGGGTGGGGGTGCCTTTGGGGTCAAGGGGTGGCCTGGGTGAGGGGCTTGTGGAGGTTTGCAGGCTGACCACGTCCTCCAACAACCCAAGTGGAGGCCCTGGTATCTGGGATTAATCTATGTCTACAGTTGAAACTTTGTAGCCTGGAGCAGAGCCAAGCCTTCTGCTAGCTCCATGGCAGCAGCCATTTCTGTTTGAAACTTTGTAGCCTAGAGTGGAGGCCTAGGCCAGCAACGACAGGCTGAAAACTTGGCTTCCTCCATTGCCAGGGAAACCCATGCCTCTGTTCTCTCCAGCTCTGTGGCTGCTGCCATTTCTGTATCTTCTATAATTGAAACTTTACAGCATTGAGTGGAGACCTAGGTCTGCAGTGGCAGGCAGAAAGCTTGGCTTCCTCTGTTGCCGATGAAACCCAAGCCTTCCTCCTGCTTTCAATGGTGGCAGCCATCTTGGTTGGGGTTTATTTGCATAATTTGCTCCTGATTGGCTAGTGGGCGTGGCTATGGTCAAGTTTGCATATTACTCTTTTTTTAGGATAGGCCTACTTGCTCCCAATAAATGTGTGTTGAATTTAATGGATTAAATGTTTTTATCTAAATACTTATCATCCTCCAGTTTAATTTCACACTCTCAGTTTAAGCACCTACAATTTGTGAAGCAACATATGGACTTTAAGACACATCAGTGTAAGGATGCACCCTGACTCAGTATATTAGTTTACAGTTTTCCCCCAAATGTTTTAACAGCAACAACAATAATAATAAATGCTTTATGTATGTACTACTGTCCTACTGAAATTATGTGCAGAGATAATACAGTCTACTATTAAGTATAAAGTGGTAGTAATCCAGACCATCCTTTATGCATTCTTCTATTATTGGACCCTTTTTGTTTTGGCAGAGACAAAAGTCAGAAGCCAGATATCTATATACACATCTGCTTACTTTTACAGAATGTCTGGGATCACATCCTTACAGTCAACTGGGACACTATCACTTTACTGATCAGCTTGCACATGCCCACATACCTCATGCAATTCCTAACCTTTAGGTGCTAGATTAGAAGAACACTTTTCTACTTTTCACAGGTATTGCACATAAACAAGTAATGGATGGAAGCAAGAGCTATGGTAGGCCATCCTGTGCCAGCCTATACCCTCCATGGAGGAGAAGTTCACTAATTCTTTGCTGAGAAAACCCATCTCACAAAAGCACATGCTAACTTTCCTATGAGGCATTTGATGAGGAGATCTATTATATTTGAGGTGGTTACAAATTGTTTTAACTATAGTATACTTATTTTTCTCTCTTAAGAACTTCCAATTAAGCAATATTTACTATAGAGTTTTTAAGTTAAATTCTTAACCAAGCTTCTAGGGATTAAGTTTGGTCTGTTCTGAGTACTTGTTCTCTTTCCAGATCAAAGAATTAGGCTCAGGTTTTAAATGTAATGCAACTTAAAAAATAAGAATTCAAAAAATCCTATATAATAAAAGCCTAGATGGCATCTCTCACACAACATCTTTACAAGATGGCTGGTGCACAAGATGGCTGGCAGGAGAGGGCAGTTGTGGGTGATTAGGCTGGCAGAGGAGGGCAGTTGGGGGCCAGGACTGTGGGGAAGGGCAGTTAGGGTTGACCAGGCCAGCAGGGGAGGGCAGTTGGAGGCAAGATCAGGCCTGCAGAGGAGATCATTTGGGGGTGGCCATGCTGGCAGGGGAGCAGTTAGGCATCAATCAGACTGGCAGGGAACAGTTAGGGGGCAATCAGGCTGGCAGGGAGAAGCAGTTAGGGGCAATCAGGTAAGCAGGCAGGTGAGCAGTTAGGAGCCAGTGAGATGAATGTCTGATGGCCAGTTTAAACTGGAAGAGTGACATCCCCTGAGGGGTCCCATATTAAAGAGGGTGCAGGCCTGGCTGAGGGACAACTCCATGGATGAATTTCATGCACCAGGTCTCTAGTGTTAAATAAAAGTATTATGTCTGTGCCCTAGCTGGTTAGTTCAATAGTTAGAGCATCAGCCCATAGACTGAAGGGTCTTTGGTTTGATTCTGGTCAAAGCATGGACCTCAGTTGCAGACTCCATCTCTGGCCCTGGTCAGAGCATGTGCAGGAGGCAGCCAATCAATGTATTTCTCTCACACAGATGTTTCTCTCTCTCTCTGTCTCTCCCCATTTCCTTCACTCTCTCTAAAATGTAATGGAAAAAATATCCTCCAGTGAGGATTAAAAAGAAAAAAAAGTTTTAAGCCCTGAGTCTTTTGCTTCCCAGCAATAGTTCCTGAATATTCTAGTTGGAAGAGGGAGCCATTTAAATGTCATCTTCTAGACCAAGCTGTTAAAGGTCCTGAGGTGCCCATCTGCAGATTAATATGGTATTGAAACAAAAGACTTTATTTTAAAGAAGAAATGAGCATCAGTAGATGAGTGGATTAAAAACTGTGGTACATCTACAAAATGGAATACTATACTGTGGTAAAAAAAAAAAGGAGTTCTTACCATTTGCAACAGCATGGATGGACCTGGAGAGCATTGCGCTAAGTGAAATAAGCCAGTCAGAGAAAGATAAATGTCACATGATCTCACTCATTTATGGAATATAATGAACAACATGGACTGATGAACAAAAACAGATCCAGAGACAGAGAAACATCGATCAGCCCATTAAGCCTCAGAGGGAAGGTAGGGGAGTGTGAGGGTAAGGGAGAGAGATCAACCAAAGGACTTGTATGCATGCATATAAGCCTAAGTTATGCCCTAACCAATGGACACAGACAACAGGAAGGTGAGGGCATGGGGATAATGGGGGAATAAGGGCACATATATAACACCTTAATCAATAAAGAAATTTTTTTAAAAAGAAGCAAAAATGAGTCCACAGTTCAGTGTATATCTTAAAGATGTAAAACAATATCTTCTAAAGCACAGCTATTTAATCAGCCTTTCCCTTTAACTCCACATAGCACTTTTAAATTGCCTGAGATACTAATTTCCTGTGTCCCAGAGTTTATAGGAATCCCAATATGATTTCGTTTTCTCCCCTTTTGTCATCAGAATATTGTGTGTCTTGAGGTCTAGACTGTACAAGTTTCTTATAAGAAAGGGATTGAAATGGAATGTTTATCTAATTTTTCTGAGCACAGTTATATCTGATCTAGAAAATATAGAAGGAATATATGTGAAGACACTCTGCTCATGTTTGTCTTAAACATATTTCATAAATTAAGCTGAACATTTTCAGGGGATGTCACAGCTCCATGCACTTTTCTCAAGCCTAATGCTGTGCGTGTCACACCAAGCCAATGGAGACCAGAGGTGGGGTCTCCACCTTACAGCAGCGTTCTCCTTCACTTTCAATCTTTATGGTTTCTATATTGAAGTGATTTGAGTAGCTTGGATTCTGGAAATGACTCCAGTTGAAATGCTATAGTGTTAACCTGCGCTATATAGAAGTCCCTTTTGTTTCTTTCTGCCAATGCCACTTACTAATTTTAACAACTGCAGCAGATTTTGCTTTTCAAACAGAACCAGTTGGAACTCTAGTTCAAAAAACATGTCAGAATTAAAACTTCTTTTTAAATTAGTTGCTTATGATATATGCAAAAAAAAAAAAACATGAGAGTGAGAGAATGTGCTCTACATCCAGACCCAGCTAATCCCACACAAACAGCATCTCCGCTTATCAGCCCAAAAAACGAAGGTCAGCCCTCATTCGGGGACTTCATTTTCCTTTCCCCTTTCCTTGTGGTTCTTTTGCTATGAGTACAGTGGCAGTCAGGGAAGCCAGCCTTTTGACTGCGTTTATCTGATGTCATTCTGGCTGGTTGACTCACATCTTCTGATAGGAAAATTCATCTGTTCATTCACTTGGGATTGTTTTACTACCAACGTAGGCTGTATTGCAACCAGGAGTTTGTTTCCACCCAGGAAAATGATTTTCTTTCATTGAAATATGGAAATATATATATTAAATCAGACAATTAAGACTAGAAAAATAAATGAGTGACGTTCTTTCTACATTGCGCTTTTCTTGTACTTGAAAATTTTAATTATTTATCAGCATTGTAAATGTTTCTTCACTGTCTTTTGCTAAAAATGCGTTATCACTACCATCTTGTTTTTCTACAGCATAACTGAATCATCTGTAAAGTTTTGCTTTCCAGTAGCCAGCGTAAATTTTAAACAAATAGCCAAAGTAATCATAAATGCTTTCATATTCTGTATAATTATGCAAAATGTTTAATTTCCACATAGAGTAACTATAAGATTTAATTATTAATTACTAAGAAATCCTAAATTATTTTTCTATAACTATGGTTTTTGCAATATGAATTGGGGAACAGCATGGGTTGTAGAGGCTCATGCATGGGCCACAGATCTGATCTGGGGTAAGTTCTGATAAGTTCTGTGACTAGAGAGGTACATACATCACTTTCTTCCTCAATTGCTTATCCATAAAACCTTCCCTATATGATTATTGTGACAATTGAAGAAGATAGTGTATGTAAATTTAACCCTTAATAAAATGCCTGACACAAAAGTGTTCCTTCATGAATTTTCTATTAATTAGAGTAGTTTTAGCCATCAGTATTTTTCTATGTAATACAGTAATGATGGGGGAAAAAAACACATAAAAAGATAATTATGTCACTGAATATAAAGTGGGTATATTTTGATTGGTAACTATAAAAAGTTCAAGATAAAAATTGAATGTAAACTATATGTGAAAAATAAAATTGAAGGAAAGAAGTTCAACATCTAAATAACATAATGATCAGGTAATATGAATTAAGCCAACAGACCCTGAATTAAACCCAGCACTGATGTTTAAATGCTTATGCTCTACATATGTGTTATCTAAGGAAATGAATAATAGTTCAAAAATATTTTTTTTAGCTTGTAGAGTCTAGTGATTAATTAAACAGCTCTTTGAGTCATCAAAGATTCTCTAAAAAAAACCTGACACACACTCCCTACCAACAAGTGCTCTTCCTGTTTTTAAATCAGACTTCAGTTCTTTGTTCTTTATTTTTCAGGCTTTTGCATTGACCTGCCTTGGGGATGTTAAAAGCTGGTAAATGCTCCCTTGCCAATCCAGATCAATGGGCAGTATTTTATTGAGCAAGACAGATTTTCATTTTAGAAATTAGGCTAGGCTAAATAGTGACATTGCCAATAGCTGGTTATACATTATTATAGGAAGCAAGGATATTCATTTCATGGCTCAGAGGCTGCATGCTGGTATTTGACCAACAGTTTGCAAAGATTTGTTACGTGATTTACTACATAATGCTGAAATTAGTTCTTTGTCCTCAAGTGGTTTCCAGTAAAAATGTGTGCCTCTTCTGGCTTCCTTTATCTTGGGAATGTGTTTCCTGTCATTACTAAGACAATACCATGGCGATAAAGCACACATGGATTATACCTGTAAAGATTTTACAACAAAGAATGAGTCAGAAATGTGATGAGAACACACACCTTGTGGCCCCTCACTCCAAGAAGCTCCTAGGATACTATCTCCTGCCCCTAGAAGTGAATGAAGACAGCTATTTCTTTTCTTATTGCACTCTCCCCAAATAAAAGCTGGGCCTTTCTCTTTTTTATCTGTTGTCTAACAATATTTTCTCTTTGTGTGTAGAGCACAGTGAAAGTAAGGTGTGGTTAGAGCTGAAATCGGTTTGGCTCACTGGATAGAGCATCGCCCTGTGGGCTGAAAGGTCCCAGGTTCGATTCTGGTCAAGGGCATGTGCCTTGGCTGTGGGCACATCCCCAGTAGGGGGTGTGCAAGAGACAGTTGATTGATGTTTCTCTCTCATCAATGTTTCTGACTTTCTATCCCTCTCCCTTCCTTTCTGTAAGATATCAGTAAAATATTTTTTTTTTTAAAAAAAGATGTGGTTAGAGATTCTACAAGCAGTATTAGAATTTTATATTTATACTAGAGCCCCAGTGCACAAATTCATACACCAGTGGTAAGTCCCTGGGCCTGGCCTGTGGGATCAGGCCAAAACCAGCTCTCTGAAACCCCCCGAGGGGTCCCGGATTGCAAGAGGTCACAGGCTAGGCTGAGGGATCCCACTGGTGCAGAATCAGGGTTGGAGAGGGAAGTGGGAGGTTGGGCAGCTAGGGAAGGACCATGGAGGGCTCCAGGGTGTGTCCAGTCCATCTCGCTCAGCAGCAAACTAACCTACTGGTCGGATCATCTGCCCCCTGGTGGTCAGTGCACATCATAGCAACTGGTAGACCAGTCTGCTGTCTGTCCCCTAGTGACCAGTGCACATCATAGCAAGCAGTTGAGCAACCTTAGCATATCATTAGCACGTTACACTTCGATTGGTTAAATGGATGACTGGATGATCAGACACTTAGCATATTAGGCTTTTATTATATATAATTGGAAATAAGATGCCAAATTGAGTCACTTCTGATGATAATGCTACATAAGCTAATTCAAAGGGTGGCTGCTAGAACTCAAAAGGATTTTGAGCCTAGCTAGCATGACTCAGTGGTTGAGCATTGACCTATGAACCAAGAGATCACAGTTTGATTCCCTGTCAGGGCAATTTCCAGTGTGGGTTGTGCAGGATGCAGTTGATCGATGACTCTCTCTCATCATTGATATTTCTGTCTCTATCTCTCCTTTCCTCTCTAAAATCAATTAAAAATACATATTTTTTTTAAAAAGGATTTTGATGAATTTCTGTGAAATAATTTGTATACCATCAGATAAGTACCAGATGTTTATGTTTGTCACACACAAGGAGTGACATATTCAACAATTTCAGCAAATGCATTTGATGTTCAGCTGTGTACATACCCCCTCTCATCTTCACATCCCCTCACCAGTACCCTTAATATTAAACAAAAGTACAGTAAACTCAGATGTGAAATCACATCTATCTTCTAATTAAAAATAAGGCAGCTGTGAAATAATGATATTTTTCAAAATAAGAAAACAGTGATTGGACCACAGCTGATTGGATTGAAGAAAAGCAAGTTATTTAATTATGGTTATTGTCTCTGTGAGTTTTTATGGAAAGAAAGGAACTATTGTTAGGACAATGAACTCTCAAACCCAGAAGGATGGCTATATTTAGAACTCCTCTGGATTGTATCTTTGTCTTTCCAGCTGCCTTAGTTTGAGTCATCAATCTTATCTCTTAGAATGTGAGGTTGCTGAGAGTTCATCATAATTCAGAAAGCTAAATCACCAAGAGGATGTTCATGGATGATCTTGAACGGTTTTCATCACAATTGATTATTTTGGCTTTAAGATGGCCAGAGATCAATATATTTCTTGAAAAATGTCTATAGAGGTGAGGGAAACCTGGTGTTGTAGGTGGGCAGAAATGGCACCAGGTATTAGATGCATGGGGTCAGACCGGACCTGGATTCAGCAACCTCAGTACTTGAGTCTGGCTGGGGAAGAATTCAGAGCCAAGACTTCAACCATAAGAGAATATTTATTTATCAAGTCATAGAGGTAGAAGAAGTAATTCATAGAAGAAATAGGCTTGAGAAATAAGTTATAGATGTAAAGAAAAGACCCTTAGAGCTTGGGAGTGAGGAAAGTAATTGTAATGCAGAAGGGGGTAGGGTACTGTCTCAGGAAGGGGAATCGAAAGGCTTGGACATGCTTCTAGGAGGGAGAGCACACTGGATCCTTGCCCTAAGGGTTTAAGGGTGGATATTTTAGGAGAGGTCCCATGGGAAGATCTTAATAGAAAGTTCAGCAGCTTTCCAGGTGTGTCCTTTCAAGATTGTAGTCTCCAGTGATTGATTGGTTGGTGAGAGGGCAGGAGATCATTATTCAATGCAGTGGTTCTGAGGTCAGTCTTGGGGTCACTGGTCTGATTTTGTTATTTTTCTTGGCCTGGAGCTGAAATATAACTGAGGCCTATATATCTCTAGGGAGAAAAGGTCTGGGGGTCCAAACTTCATGCCCATGGATATGCTAGGGTTGAAAGATCACCCAGTGGGTGAGGTATCACCTTACAATTGTCTTTTGGCATGCACCTGGGGCTTTCTGCCCTGGTGACCTTCTGTACCTGGCTCATTGTCTTTGCTCTGCTCATGTCTGTTTAACTGCCTACCACAATGGTAGATTGTTTAGTGTCTGTCATTTCATTCATTCATTTCCTTCTCCTTGCCTCTGCCCTTCCTGCTTCTCCTTCTCCCTGGAATACTTTTTCCCTTTGTGTCCACTTGCATGCTTCTATTGTGTATTTTTCATATAATAGACTCACAGCCATCTGTGAAATCTATAGTACTCCTAGCTCCAATTCTCTGGTAAAGGGCTTATTCCTTCCTCTGTGCTACATCACACTTTCTGCACATTGCCCCATTCTGTAGTCATGTGTTTGTGCTTCCCACACTCTTATTGCTCTTGGTATCCTCACCACTTAATGCAGAACCTAGCAGATGAGCAGTATTGTCCACTGAATGAGTGTCAATCAGATTGAATAACAGTGTTCACAGGTAGCATGCTGATTAAATGGATTATGCTACAACCTTACCATGGAATATCATAAAGCCACTGAAAATGATGTGGCAGGAAAATATCTTGACTTGGAAATATAGCTGTAGAACTAAACAAAAGGTAGCTCATCAAGCATAAAAGTAATATGGCCACATTTTTATAACAAAACGCCATATTCATATACATTTAGAATAAGGAAAAAAAATAACTCTGGGAGGCTATTAGTAGTTATTTCCTAATGGTGGTCTTATGGAGATTTTATTTTCTTCTCCAACCTTTTCTGCATCTTATGAATTTTCAATAGGCACCTATTACTTTTATATATAGAAACACAGAAACAGATACTCCCTAAAAAAATCATAAAAGTCTGGATGGAGACAGAACAAAAACTCAACAGGATGGATTCAGCAGTGAGACATTAACTACACACTTAATATTCTAGGGCAGTGGTCAGCAAACTCATTAGTCAACAGAACCAAATATCAACAATACAATGATTGAAATTTCTTTTGAGAGCCAAAAACCGACTTCAGCACATGGGCCACAAAGTTTCAATTGCACTATATATGCACACCCACACTCAGGGGGCCAAAGAGCTTCATGTGGCTCACGAGCTGCAGTTTGCCAACCACTGTTCTAGGGTGACAAGTGACTTACTCTGCCTTCCAGACCAGAAAGCAAAATAAAAGTCACTAGTTTATTTAAAAAACAACAACATCAACAACAACAACAAAAAAAACAGAGAAAATGATTAAGTGAAGAGAAATTTACACATCAAGGCATGCAGCCAGAAGAAGCTTCTCTTGTGTTCAGAATAACAAATATTTTAATGGGTCTGGGAGATAGATACAACAGGTGAGACTAAAAAGATAGATCAAGAACAATGTCATTATTAACTGAACAGGCCTCACTCATAAGAAAGGCATACATACAGACCTGAAGTCCTTCTGAGTCTCCTGACACAGACACCAACAGGGTGAGCAGTGATGCTTCTGAGACAGAGGCTATGTATTTCCTTCCAATCATCAGGCATGGGAGGGTCTCTGTTAGGGCATTCCCCAGAGATACTAAGGGAGATAGTACTTAAAAGAACTTCCCCAACATTGGCAGTGAGAATTCTCATGGTGCTGGGGAGGCTGTTTTGTTAGAGTTCTGGGCACCTTCTGATTTGAATTTCAGTGAGTCCCAGCTTTAATCATTTTGTGAGGTTGTCATTCATCCATACAAAACCCAGTGGCAGTGATGTTAGAAATAAAAATTAAATTAAATGTCAAGTATTCCAGTGTGGTAAAGAAGAGAATCTGCAGTGTTATAGCACAGCTGGAAATTTTATGCAATTACATGGGGAGGTTGCTAATGTATTTCATTGTCATTGAAAAAAGAAAACCTTTTTTTATGACAGATTATGCATATGCCTTTGGGGCTTTTCTATCTGAGACCTTGGATGCTACCTGTGTTGGGTACCTAAATTCCAATCAGTTGCTTCTTCCTTTAAGTCAGGTGTTATTAACACGTAAGCTTTTTCTAGTTAGCCACCAGTTAACTTCTTTTCTACCTGGCAACTAAACTGTATCCTAGAAACAAAATTTGGAAAGTAGGAATAAGGCAGTCAGGGAATAAAGTTCTAGAGTTATTTCAAATCTACCTATGCACTCTTGGAAGTTTAATCATTTCCAAACTGAAGGGCCATTTGTAAGTTTGACAGGAAGAGCTTATTTAAATAGCTCTGTTTCATGCACCCTTGGACATCAAGCTTTGAAGGGCCCTTCAGCTTGAAAGTGGATGTGGCATTGGACATGACTCAATGGATAGTGAGTAAAACATTAAGTGTTCTGAGAGTATTTGAAGCTGTTTCGTGCACCCATTAACTTACAGATTGCAACATTTGAAAATCAGAGAGTTTTTTATAACAACTTAAAATCACCTGATTATTTGTCTGGAATTTAGTTAGATTTAGCATTCCCAGATATCATATAAAAACACCTAGTTAAATTTCTAGTTCAAGTAAGCCATGATCTAGTTGTAGTATGTCCCAAATATTACATGGGACATATTTATTCTAAAAATATTCGTTGTTTATCTGATTCAAATCTAAGAAACAAAAATTCTTACTCTGCACTCTTAATCTCTACTCCATTCCAGATGACACATTGAGGGCCCGTTTCCCAAACCACAACACTCACAGTGCTTTCAAAGTCAGTATTGTTCTGACCTGCATTTTATTTGGAAGGAGGTAGAATGCTAAATAGTGATTGAAAATAGCACCATGTTAGACTTGAGTTCTAGTCCAGGGCTCTCCAGTCTCCTAAATGTGAGATTACCTTGTTTGCCTTGATTTTCTGTTTGCAAAATGGCATATATTGCTGTGCTGTTTGGAAAAGACTTTTAAACTCTCAGAAAATACAGCAACATGATACTGAACCCCGTTTTCTCTTTTGTACCAGGGATTTAACAACCATGGTTGCAGCAATGAGAAAGGTCGTTCCTGGCAATTGCCTACCCAGGGCAATTGCTGTCTTCTCCCATTTGTGCCTTTTGTTAGAGGATGGGAGGGAAAATTTGGGGGTTATTGATGCCAGAAGGAATTAGGGTCTATTGATCTCAGACTGGTAGAAACTGCACTATGGAGCCCACAGGGGAATATGCTCCAAGTCAGTGGTCGGCAAACTGCAGCTTGTGAGACACATGCAGCTCTTTGGCTCCTCGAGTGTGGCTCTTCCACAAAAAACCACGTGTGGGTGCACATGTACAGTGTGATTGAAACTTTGTGGCCCAGGCGCAGAAGTCGGTTTTCAGCTCTCAAAAGAAATTTCAATCTTTGTACTGTTGATACTGGTTCTGTTGACTAATGAATTTGCTGACAACTGCCCAAGTGATGGCAGAGCAGGGATGGGCAAGCTGACCACATGTGTATTGTCTTACAGGTGGACTTGGGCCTTCTGCGCTTTGTCACTGCTGTTGGGACACAGGGAGCTATTTCAAAGGAAACCAAGAAGAAATACTATGTCAAAACTTACAAAATAGACATTAGCTCCAATGGGGAAGACTGGATCACCATTAAAGAAGGAAACAAGCCTGTTGTAAGTTTGGCTGCCATCCCTTCAACCAATTTAGTCTTTGAAATGAATGATCAATTTTACTTGTTTGGAAACTTTCAGTCTGGTCTGGTTCATTTTTTTTAATTGATTTAAAATAAAAAGAGGAATTAGAGGTTTAAAGCTCACCAAAGGGGTGTCATGTTCCCAGATCTAGCAGCCAAAAGCAAATTATATGGATGTGTCCAAGAAAAATCAATACCAGCCAAATTGTCAGACTCAAGAGTCACTTTATGCATTCCACAAGGACTAGGACTATGCATAAGATGAATACTGCCCTCTTAGAATCATAGGAGTTGTTTTGTATTGTTTTGTTTTGTTTTCCATATGTTTCTCCATTCTCTTTCATAGATTGATTCTTTCTTCCACTCTGTAACAGGCTGGTTTTAGAAAAGTCCTTTTCATCTATTCTCTGTAGCTCACAAACTAATTTGCAAGTGTGTTTGGCTGCTCTGTGAGAATACACTGTAAATAGAACCAAGTTAGTCCATCATGTTCCCTAAGATCATATCCATGCCACCCCCTCACTGCTTTAACCAAGGAGGAAAACCCCTGCTCCTGGAAGCTCTGCCCTAAATCATTTGGAACTGAACTGTTTTTTCCTCAGCCTGCCTATTTACTTGAAGTTATGCTAGCTCTGATTTAGCAATCAAAAGATTTCTGAGAACTCACACTTGCTGTTTCTGCAAAATTAAAAGCTTGCCTGAGGCTGGGTAAATGTAGAGAATTGAACATGATAGTACCAAAGATTCAGGTACAGTAAGTTCAAACTCTGAATTTTAGAAGAGGTCAGTTAACATGTCCTTGTCTCTCTCTGGAGCGTTCATGGCCTTGACTTCCTCTTGGCCCTAAACTGAAAAAATCCTCCCAGTGTGAAGTGAGAGAACTATTAATTCCCTTTGATTAGCTGGAAAGTCCTCACTCTTGTTTAGGGGAGACAAGATTGAAGGGGATATATATATGCAGCTGCTCTGTGGGAGAAAAGTTTTGTGGTCAGGCAAGTTCAAGGCCACTGTCTAGCTGGTGAGGACACGAAATCAATCCTCCATTTGGGAAAGAAAAGTCCTCATAGTCAACGTTCGTGGCAATTAAGCAAATAAATTCTATCTTGAGTTTCATGGCTTATTCTTATTTTGTAGTAGTTTTTTACAGATATGCTTTAATTTCAAACAAATAGATTGGGGGTGGGGGTGGAGAACACACTAATGCCAAGGACACACCACAAGCAAGAGAATCCAGAGAGCCCTACCAATTTGACTTGGTGGTTGAGTGTTAACCCGTGATCAAGGAGGTCTGAGATTTGATTCCTGGTCAGGGCACATGCCCTGGTTGCTGGTTCAATCCCCAGTAGGGGGCTTTCCAGAGGCAATTGATCAATAATTCTCTCTCATCACTGATGTTTCTCTCTCTCTCTCTTCCTCTCTTTGAAATTAATAAAAACATATTTTCAAAACAGAGACCATGGGAGAACTGACCTCTGACCATCATTACATTTCTTTAAAAAATGAGTGCTGCCCTAGCTAGTTTGGCTCAGTGGATAGAGTATTGGCCTGAAGACTGAAGGGTCTCAGATTCAGTTCTGGTCAAGGGTACATACTCGGATTGTGGATTCCATCTCCAGTAGAGTGCATGCAAGAGGCAGCTGATCAATGGTTCTCTCCCATAAGTGATGTTTCTATATCTCTCTCCCTCTCCCTTCCTCACTGAAATCAATTTATATATATATAGTCTATACTAATAAAAGGGTAATATGCTAATTAGGTTGGGAGACCTTCCTGAAATCCTTCTAGATAAAGCCATGGTGGCAGGGCCCAGGAAGAGGTGATTAGGGTGATCAGGCCAGGAAGGGAGGGCAGTTGGGGATGATCAGGCTGGCAGAGGGGGCAGTTGGAGGCAAGCGGCTGGTGGGGGACAGTGGGGGCAGTAATGCTGGCAAGGGGGGGTAGCTGGGGATGCGCAGGCTGGCAGGGGCAGTTGAGGGCAAGCAGGTCGTCAGGGGGGCAGTTGGGGGAAATAAAGCTGGCAAGGGGGGCAGCTGGAGGGCGAGAAGGCAAGAAAGGGGGCAGTTGGCGGCGAGAACATCAGCAAGGGGGGAAAGTTGGGAGTGAGAAGGCCAGTGCAGGGGGCAGTTAGGGGTGAGCAGGCTGGCAAGGAGGGCAGTTGGGGGTTATCAGGCTGGTAGGGGGGGGCCAGTTGGGGATGAGCAGGTGGAAGAGGGGACATTTGAGGGTGATCAGGCTGCAAATGTGGTGCAGTTGGGGGCAATTAGGCCAGCAGGGAGAGTGATTAGGGGCGATCAGGCAGGCAGGCAGGTGAGCAGTTAAGAGCCAGTGGACCCAGATTACGAGAGGGATGTCCTACTGCTGGTTCAGGCCTGATCCCACAGACATCCTCCAAGGGGTCCCAGGTTGGAGAGGGTGCAGGCCAGGCTGAGGGACATACACACACACCCATGCATGAATTCCGTGCATTGGGCCACTAGTTATATATATAATAAAATAAATTAAAATAGTGCTACATCTCCAAGACCTTCTCTGAAGCTATTGTCTAACTGCTACCCACAGGGCTCAGAGGGGTGTCAGGAAGCATACACAAGTCCTCATGGGATATCTGGCAACGCACATAGCTCTTAATAGATGTCTACTATCAGAATACCCAGGCATACATAAGAGCTTTCAGAGTGCGAGGCTGAAAGAATATATATAGAAAGGTTCAACAAAGATAAAGACCTGGCATCTGTCCGAGCACTTTTATTGAACCTAATGAAATCTGAGCTTCCACTAGAGTCTAGTTATTGTTGGCTACCTGCCTTTCTCCATACATTGGGGCCTTTCAGCCACTGCCCTCTACCTTCTTTCCTACTTTTCTCACGGAGAGCTGGCTGTACCTCAGCAGGAGCAGCCTGGGACCATCACAACCTCAGCAGTCCTCTCCATGTTGAATAGAATGCATGTTCTTAGGTTGTTTTCAGGGGGAAAAAATCTCTCAGTGTGAGCTGAGCATTGACACATGCAGTGCTCCTAACAGATTGCTGGGCTTCCCTGAAGTGGACTTGTTGACACGTTAAGCACCATATTTTGGGACTCTATTCTTTCTGGCAGCTACCTATTATTCTTTGTCACACAAAAATGCTCCCACACAGATTGTTTCCCAGAGAGAGATGCTGAAGTGGGATAGGCATCTGAAGTCCATCACAGGCTAGGATAAATTATGATATTAAATTTTCTCTGGAGAGGGATCAGGCTAACAGCCAATTTTGGAAAGCATTGACCCCCTTCAATTATGTAGGACATTTAAGCTAAATAAAGTAAAAACACCATCTTGACTTTTACAAGCCCTTTCTCCCAGGAGAAGAGCAAACCTTGGGAAACTGGTTCTCCTCTATGAACTTATTTGGGAAGGTGGCAAGGAATCTCATGCCTCTGATGAGCCCAGTAAACTCGAGTTACACCATCTGAGAAGAGGAGTCTGACCTGGCTGTGCTTGTCACCCACAGCATATAACTGAGACAGCCACTTTCATACAGGTCATCCCTAATCCAGGGTCAAGTAAAATCCAGGAAAATGGAAGCTTTCCGTTTCACCTGAGGTGGGTCTTCTGCCAGAATGTTCCATGAAGCAAACAGTCTCTACTGCTTGGACATCTTGCCAGAGACCATGTCTGTGGCACCAGGCCTGGCACCGTGGGCCCTGACAAATACTTGTGGGACTTGGTCTGTAACAGGCAATCATTACACCTGAGGTTAGAATAAAATGACTCCTTTTAAAACTAGACAGAAGTCCTGGAAAAGCTGAGTTCTAGTTATACATTATTTATAACTAAGTTTTTATTTTGACCACTAAAACAAAATTTTGCCAATAACTAAGAAAGTTTAAATTAATGAATGTCAGAGAAAATATCTTCCATCAAGAAATGGGAGTGAAAGAGAGAAAGCCACTTGACCTTGTGCTATAGGAGGGAATGTAGAATTTCAAAAAGCCAGGCCTTACACTGAATTTAAAAAGCAGACCTTCTGGGAGTCCCTGGGAAAGTAAAATAAGGAGAGATCCCATCAAATGTCCTTAGCATTTTGTAGGTCTATATGATAAAGTTAATAGTTGCCCACTTTCTAGTATAACAGTGTGCGTGTTTACATAAATACTACCCTTGTCACAGTGCTCTGGAGGCTCTACCACTCTGGAAATTGAATAAATGGTTAGGACAGACCTATCTAATAAAGAGGGTATATGCTAATTGATCCTCATGCCATCACAAAGGTGGTGATGCCCAGCACCAATGAGGAGGGAATATGCTAATTGGCTGCCCTTCCTTCATGGATGGCAGTGCCCACAGCCACAAGATGCTGGTGCCCAGTCCCTTCAGCCCCCCAAGCAGCCCAGGGCCTGCCCAAGGTGCAGGCAAGCCTCGGATGGCAGTTGCCCAGTCACCCAGGGCTGGCTGAGGCTCAGGTAACCAGGGCCGGCCATGGCAGTGGTAGCAGCAGAGGTGTGATGAGGCATCACCTTCCCCAGATTGCTGGTCACCTCCTTCCCCTGTGAGAGGGGGCAGGCCAGGCTGAGGGACCCCCCTCCAGGGCATGAATTTCATGCACCAGGCCTCTAATTCTATATTAAACATAATTATTTCTGATTGCCATCATTTTAAAAACAACAACACAACACATGATAAGTTATTAACTCAACCTGGATAGACAATGCTGAAATTGTAAATAATTTTATAAGCATTTTTGACAATGTATTTTGGATTTGTTTTCAATCCCAAAAGCCTATTATTAAATGCCCTTTCTTTTTTCATATAGATCTTTCAGGGAAACACCAATCCCACAGATGTTGTGTTTGGAGTTTTCCCCAAACCACTGTTAACTCGATTTGTCCGGATTAAACCCCTGACTTGGGAAAATGGTATATCTATGAGGTTTGAAGTATATGGCTGCAAGATAACAGGTAAGCTCCAGCTTAAAGATTGCCTAGTTATGATTTATATAAACTTTTAAATTCAGGAAGAGTCATTTTATATATATATGGTCATTTTCATTTAGATTTAGACAAACCTGAGTTTCAATTCTACTTGTATTCACTAGCTTATTTCTTTGGTCAATTTAGTACCTTTCAAAGCGTTAGTTCTCTCACCTGGAAAACAGTCATACTTACATACACCATTCACGGCTCTTCTGATAACGGATTAGCTCGTGGATATAAAGCACTTAACGCAGCTGGCATGTAGTATGTATTTGTGAACTGGTGCCTTTCCACTAAATGTAAGCTCCATGAAGACAAGTGCCATGCCTTTTATCCCTGTCTCTTAAGTGCTGGGCACACTGACAAGTACTTAGTAGATTTATAGTAAACTAGGGCCCCAGTGCACGAATGTGTGAACCTTGAAAGAAACTGTGGGCAGCAAGGCTGTGGTGGGCACAGGGACACGTCTCAGCCTATTCTCAATGCCCCCGCCTGGCCTTTCTCGCCATTGCCTCCCGTCCCCTGTCTGCCCGCAGCCTGCTCCCAGTGCTGCTCCCATGCGCTGACGGTGCTGGCCCTGCTTGCCCCCGCTGATGCCATGGAGTGATGGGGTCAGCACCAGCAGCAGTTGTGAGTGGGGCCAGTGCTGTCAGTGGGTGCAAGTGATGGCTGCTGCCCCAATTGCCCTTCAAGAGCAAGGGGTGGTAGAGAATCCCTCAGGGGAGTTGAAAGAGACAGCGCCAAAGCGATTGGGGCTGGTGCCAGGCACCGGAGGTGGGTGTAAGCAGCAGCTCTGGTGCCAACAACAGGTGTGAGTGCCCAGCAGCACCCCAGTGTGCAGGAGTAAAGAATTTTCAGTAACTACCAGAGGCTTACCCTGATGACAGCAACCAGCACCCCACCTTGGTCTGGCGCCCCTGCACACCTCTCCACCATCCCGCCACAGCTGATGCCCGCAATATTTCATGGTCTGCTGCCTGCTGCTGACACCTGCCACGTCCCATGTGCGCACCCTGTGGTCAGCGCACGTAATAGCGACCGGTTGTTCTGTTGTTTGCTTGTTCCACCATTTGGTCTATTTGCATATTGCATGGAATGTTCTTCTCCTGCTTTACCTTTTTAATTTTGAATTCTAGAGGTGACCTCATGAACTACAGTTAAGGAGTTTAAATTGCAAGAATTTCTCCTCTTACTAACTACCTTGGCAACTTTCTCTTAGCTGTTGTCTCAATAGCTATCTTTTGTTGAATAAAATACTAATTTTAGAAATAAATTGGGCAATATTTCTAGTTTTTTAATTTGCTTATTCTGGCATTAATGAGACTTTAAAGTCTGTTAAATTTGATGCAAGTAGGTGGGTTATTTAAGAAATGAAGAAGGTGTAGTTCGAAGAGACTAAGTAGCTAAAATAAAAAGTGGCCAGGTCAGGACAGAGCTAGAAAGAAAAGAATAGTCCTGCTGTTATTCTCACTGTATCGCTGTGGCTGTCAAAACTGTTATGACTCGTCCACCTGGCATTCTGAAGAAAATAGCAGTCACATCAGAGTTCCCTTTTATTTAAATAACTATAATGGAATGTTTTCATTTTTAAAAGACCAATACAATGTAACCTTTAGAGTAAGTTAAAAAAACACACAACAGAATCAATAACTAATTCACCATAAGTAATGAAAAGTAAACAATTTTTAAAAGTTTGTGAACTACCTTTTAATGTTATATTAGTATACATATTTAGGGTATTTAATTTCTCATTCCATGAAGGCCAACTCTAGTGTTTTTATTTTTATCCTCTTTAGTATAATTATTTTTAGATAAGAAAAATACTGATATTTTGAAGGAAAAAAAAAAGTCACCCAGGCAATTTTCCATGAAATTGCAAGCAATTTAGAAAAGAACAAACTAAGTAGGGAAAAAAATAAAACTACACTGTTTACAGTAGAGCCCATTTTAGAAAGTAAACGCTGACATCTGATTTCTTACCACAATGTTATTTATTTCCATCGTAGAGAAAGACATGCTTATTGTTTTAGGACCTAAGACTTGGAAAGGTCACGGCCTTGGAGGCAGGAATGGGGTGGGAGGGTTTGGAGAAGGAAAGGACATTGAGAAGTAAGATATAGCCTTGGCTTTATTTTTTTTCTCAGAAGTTATATAAGGGGAAGTTCTAGGTCATTTTCAGAGCATTACAAATTTAAGAGATACCCATAAATTTGCAGAGACAAGGCCATTTTAAGTCAAGGTGGAAATTTATGGCCTATTACTCCATCTTAATTTCATGTCACTGTACAAAAAAAAAAAAAAAAAAGAGGAGGGGTAAACTTTATACAAACTCCAAATGTGTTCATCTGAACTCTGAGTTTCCAGGCTCTCCTTTTAGTTAAACAAAATACTCATTTAACCCTGAATGCTTTGTTTTCATTTTCATAAGGATTTTCCTGAGAGTTAATTATAAGAATGTATGGGTCTGCCATGTAAAGAGGCAAATAATGTATTTGTATTTTTTTAAATGATTAAATTACTTAGTTATTTAACCAGATATCTGAAATAGCATATTCTATTTTACAACTATTGTATATAACCTGAGTTTTTGTTTTGTTTGTTTTTTTTTTCAAATAAGATACTGTCTTAAGGTTCATTGGGCTAGTTTGTTATTTTTGACCCCTACTTTATTTTAGATATATTCTCTCTAGTAAGATAACTACAATCTACAAATAATTGATCAAGGCAGGTTTTTTTTTCTAAAGAGGCAAACTGAGGCTCACAAAAGCCACATGCAACTCTTTGGCCCCTTGAGTGTGGCTCTTCCACAAAATATCTGTGCGTTTGAAATGTACAGTGTGATTGAAACTTCGTGGCCCATGCACAGAAGTTGGTTTTCAGCGCTCAAAATAAATTTTAATCGTTGTACTATTGATATTTGGCTCTGCTGACTCATGAGTTTGCCCACCACTAAGCCACTAGCATGTTATAGTGATGGTCACGTGGACACACACATCCAGGCTCGGCTCTGAACTATCTGTTCGTGAATGTGTGACCATGAGCAAGACTAATAGTCCCTCTGATCTTCATTTCCTGGTCAGTAAGATTAACCTTATTTCAGTCTGGCCATGTGCCTCGGTGATTGAGACAGGAGGTCATGGTTCCATTTTGGTCAGGGCACAGGGGTAGTCTTGATTCCCAGTGCGGGGGTGCAGGAGGCATTATTTTTTAACGTTATAGTAATATACACATTAAAGGTACTTATTTCTCTATCCTTTCCTCTCTGAACTCAATAAAATATTTTTAAAAGATTAAACTTAATTCAGCCATAATAAGGATTCAGCAAAAGAATATATTTGACATTACCTCATTTAGAGTGAGTGCTTACTAAATGGTGCCCAGTGACTAGACAGTGCATAGCAGACAATAAATTGAACCTACAATAACCCCCAGCAAGCAGACACTCTGGGGAGAAATTTTCCTTTAGAGGCCATGTTCCCCTCATAGTGGAGGCTGATGAAAGTAGAAGTGGCCCTGGTGGACTGATTTTTTTATTGTGTCTTTTATGCCTGAAACATAATGTGTTCCACGTGCTGATTTTTGAATGAATGAGTGAATTAATGAAGTGCAGTTTTATCGACCTTCTGAGAAACAAGTGATGGATCTCAAAATTTGAGATCCTCTCGAAGAAGCAGGTTCTACTAACTCAATCTGAATTTTAAAAAATTATTGAATTAAAAATTATCATGTGAATGCAGCACTTAACCTCCAAACTCTCCAGAACCCCTATTTTAATCTAACTTTTGTATATTTCAAGTATGCAAAAAATACTTTATTGAAATTTTTAATCTTGGATAATCCAGAGTATACAATGATGTGTCATCCTATAGAGATACAAACAAGAATGTAGCAAATCATTCTGCTTTATAAGTGATTGACAAAGCAGGTTTTATCATTTTAGCAAAGGAAATTGGTAAAATTAATCTTATGGGTTAACTGCTTAATGTATGAGAACACATTACAAACTCTGTTAACTTGTATTTGTTACCAAGACATGTATTAAATAGTGCTTATGTTCCTATGTTAATCAGAATTTCTCAGTGATAATCTCAGGCACCACAGCATCCAAAGATACCTTCTGAGTTATCAGGGGAAGATTTAATTATGCTCATTCAGGTTCTTCCATCAACTGAAGTTATTACCTCCTCATTCTTTGAAAATTGGTTAATGGAGTATTTGACTTATCAGTATATCTCAGTTTTCCCATTAAAGTACAAAGATTTTATTATAAAACTAGAGGCCCAGTGCACAAAATTCATGCATGGGGGGTGAGAGGGGGTTCCCTCAGCCCAGCCTGCACCTTCTCCAATCTGGGACTCCTCAAGGAATGTCTGACTGCCCTTCTCATAACCCAGGACTGCTAGCTCCAAACTGATCTCCTGCCTGCCTCCCTGATTGCCACTAACCGCTTCTGCCTGCCAGGCTGATCACCCACTAACCACTACCCTGCCAGCCTAATTGATGTCTAACTGCTCCCCTGCCAGCCCTTTTGCCCCCAACTCCCCTCCTCTGCCGGCCTGGTCACCCCTAACTGCCCTCCTCTCCTGGCCTAATCGCACACAACTGCCATCCATTGCAGGCCTGGAACCTCCCATTGTCCTCCTCTGCTGGCCATCTTGTCGTGGCCATCTTGTGTCCACATGGGGGCAGGATCTTTGACCACATGGGGGCAGCTCTGTTGTGTGTTGGGGTAATGGTCAATCTGCAAATTTCTCTTTTATTAGATAGGATAGAGGCCTGGTGCATATGTTCAGACCAGCTGGTTTGCCCTGAAGGGTGTCCTGGATCAGGGTGGGAGTTCCTTGGGGTGTGGGGCAGCCTAAGTGAGGGGCCTATGGTGGTTTGCAGGCCAACCATGCCCCCCAGCGATCCAAGTGTAGGCCCTGGAATCTGGGATTAATTTATGTTCTACAATTGAAACTTTGTAACCTGGAGCAGAGCCAAGCCTTCTGCTCACTCTGTGGCAACAGCCATTTCTGTTTTAAACTTTGTAGCCTAGAGTGGAGGCCTAGGGTAGGGCTACAGAAGTTTGGCTTCCTCCATTGCCCCAGCAACCCTAGCCTCTTCTCTCTACAGCTCCTGCTGCCATTTCTGTTGGGATTATGTATCTTCTATAATTGAAACTTTGTAGCATTGAGTGGAGGCCTAGGCCAGCAATGGCAGGAGGAAAGCTTGGCTTCCTTAGTTGCCGGGGAAACCCAAGCCTCCCTCCAGCTCTCAGTGGCATCAGCCATTTTGGTTAGGGTTTATTTGCATAATTTGCTCCTGATTGGCTGGTGGGTGTGAGTGTGGATGTGGCTTGATCGGAGGTATAGTCAATTTGCATATAACTCTTTTATTAGATACGATAATGTTAGTGAAAACAACCACCTCAATTCACCATCTCAGACTCATCTCTTCTTTTCATCTGGGACTAGTTTTAAGCTTTATAAATAGGGTAACCAGGTATAATATAAAATGTCCATTTAAGTCTTAAGCAGATAAGTAACAGATAATTTTTTAGTATAAGTATGCTCCAATGCTTATTTGGGACATGCTTATACTAAAAAATTATTCCTTATTTGTCTAAAATTCTAATTTAGCTACATTATGTTTCTTTTTGTTTGTTTTGTTTTTATCTGATTGCTTTTTTGCTAAATCTGGCAATATTATTTCCAAAGGATTTGACATGCAGTCAGGCTGAAGTACTTCTGACCCAGCCTATTACTATGGAAAATGAAATTAAAGCCCTCCATCTCATTTACATCTTGAATTGTTATTTTTTTTCCTCCCAAGCATTACTAAAAGACTCTCAAAGTTTTCAGTCAAAGGCTAATCAAGATTCCCTTTTACTATTCTTTGTTGTTTTTGGATGAGACACGTAGACAGAAGAATGGCAGTCTGTCCTCCAATATATTCATTGGCCCAATAGTGGTTGGGTATGCTAGGTTTGTGAGTTGTAAACTGCACCCTAGCCAGCACTGCACTAGAGAAAGGACATTAATTTGGTAAAGGTTCTGCTCTTGTTACAATATTCAAGTTAATTGTGTTTTTTTTCCAAATGGTAACATCTGGTCCTCGTTACCAGCTAAACATTTTATTTATAAAAGCTAGTTTTGAATCAAGCAGGTGTGACCACACTGACTAAAAATGTGATTTCTATTTTTAACGCTATAATTTTATAAGCACCCCCCCCCCATGAAAGTAGTTTTTGTAAATCTTTTCATATGCCACACTGAATTTATTAGTTTCCAGATCCCATCTAGGAAAAGGTGCTTTGAAAATGGACAGCTGCCTTTTGTTGTGTAAATAAGTGGATTCACTCAATGAATATTTGTTGACAAATACTATTTGTAACACAAAAATCATAGAAAATTTTTAAATATGACTTGATTCTTCCATCAAGAGAACTTAAAATGTGAGGAGCCAAATAGAAGTCATCCAAGGAACTGAATGTGGTCATTGATAGATGAGAAGACCTCCAGAAAAGGAAACCACCCCTAGTTGGAGAAATGAGAATAACTGACATGGCTTTTGAAAATGGGTCAAAATTTTAACTAGTCAGATAGTGGGAAGGGCAAGATGGAAGGAACAGAATGAGAGAAAGCCTCCCTGTACCCACACCCCTGGTGAAGTTCTTTTCAGTTGTCTCTATCTAAAGGGGTAAATGAGGAGAGGCTATGCAAGGACATCCTATGGAAGGCTGGCATCCTTGGTTGAAAGTGCATGGATAAATATCACATGATCTCACTCGTTTGTGGAATATACCGAACAACATAAACTGCTTAACAAAAACAGATCCAGAAACAGAGGAGCATCTATCAGACTGTCAAACTTCAGAGGGAAGGTAGGGGAGGGTGAAGGTAAAGGAGAGAGATCAACCAAAGGACTTGTATGCATGCAAATATACTAGTAAGTCTAACCAACGAAGACAGACACCAGGAGGGTGAGGGCATGAGTGGGAGGATAGGGGGCATTAGGGAGAAAAGGACACATATGTAATACCTTAATCAATAAATTAAAAAAAGTGTATGCATAATTGCTATGTGAGTAGACACAAATTGTGTGAAAAAAAAATGACATGATCTATACTGTATATCAGTCCATGATCTGGAATGTATCTCAGTAATTAATTCTTAAGGTTCAACTGATAACATGGACATACTTTAATTGTATCCTATATAACAAAGAGGTAATATGCAAATTAACCCTCATGCCGTCGCAAGTTGGCTGTGCCCATGGCAGAGGCAAGGTTTCTCTGATGAACTATTAGCAGGGTACCTGAGGCTGTGCCCCTCTCCTGGCAGAGCTTTACGCGGGAACTCAGGCTGTGGCTCCCACCTGCCGGAGCTTGACAAGGGACCTCAAGGTGTGCCCCCCACTCTGGTGCTGGGGAGAGGGTCTTCAGGCCATGCTCTTTGCCCCATACTGGGGGACTTCAGGCTATGCCCCTCCTCCCCACCTGGCAGGGCTTGATGGTTGACCTCAGGCCATGCCCCCCACCTGGTGAGGCGAGACAGGGGACCTGAGGCTGTGCCCCCTGCCTGCCACCAGGCCAGGGGACCTGAGGCTGCACCCCCCCACCCAGTGGGGCTTGATGGGAGTGGGGCCAGCCGGATCTGGATCTCATCCAATGGGGTGGGGCCTGCCGGGTTTTGGTCTCATGGGATTTTGAGACTTGCCTCTGGGTCCTATGGCACACCCCAGACTCTGGCAGGAGGAAGATTTTCATATACATTTTACTAATTTTCTTTCATCTCTAACACTTCTATTATAGGGAAAGGGAAAATAGCAATATTAAAATATTCCCTCTAATTCCCTTTTAATGTGCAGGAATTTCATGCACTGGGTCACTAGTTAGATATATGCCTCCTAAGATGATTATATCTTGAGACTAACTTTTGATTATATTATGAATAATTTAGTTGTTTCAAAGAAAAATAGGTTATTATTCATGTGCATGTCTTTGTTTGAGATGTATAATTTTGAAAGGAGAATAATTGAAATGTTGAACATTTTGTTTTCAAGCTCCCAATAAATTAATGAATGATTGATACTCTCAATATTCTCAAAAGCTAGATGGGTTGCTATAGAAGATATTAAAAAATCTATGATGTTATTAATTGTCTTGGAAAAACTCAGAAAGGATGGAAATGTATGTTCTTATTGAATTTTTTCTTTATTGGAATGTGTTATAAGGAGGAAAGTTTAATTTTAAATTATACAGAGACTTAAACATTTATAGGCATGGGTACAGAAAATGTTTTACTCAACATGTCATAGTCTTTCTAAGTATAAAATAATTTTACATTATTTCATTTCACTCTCTAGATTATCCTTGCTCTGGAATGTTGGGCATGGTGTCTGGACTTATTTCTGACTCCCAGATTACAGCCTCAAACCAAGGGGACAGGAACTGGATGCCTGAAAACATTCGCCTTGTGACTAGTCGCTCTGGCTGGGTACTGCCACCTGCACCTCATCCGTACATAAACGAGTGGCTCCAAGTGGACTTAGGGGAGGAGAAGATTGTGAGGGGCATCATCATTCAGGGGGGAAAGCACCGGGAGAACAAAGTGTTCATGAGAAAGTTCAAGATTGGATACAGCAACAATGGCTCAGACTGGAAAATGATCATGGATGACAGCAAGCGCAAGGCTAAGGTAAGATCCAGGGACAGGGAGCAAATGGACTGCCAAGAGGAAGTCCTTCTCCACATCCTTGACTTAGCTCAAGGACCTTCGCCCTTTCCTGAGGAAGAAAAACTTCTTATTTCCTTTCATTCCTGAGGTCAGTGAGCCCCTAGGACAGACAGGATTGAGGTATAGAAAGTGATATCTGAGATAAACATGGAAAAGAACTGCAATGGTGGCCACCTTTCCCTCCCTTATGGTCAGCAGGTAGTTGGACACAGGCAGGAGAGAGGGTAACCATGAGAGGGGGGACCAGATGCTTGCCACCAGCAACTGGACAGAAATTTAAAATCTCTCAGCAGACTCTAATTTATAAGTTAATCCCTTCCCTTCCCATTCGATCTTCTTCCTGCCTTTTTGAAAAAATTTTAATTATGATAAAATATAAATAACATAAAATTTACTTTCTTAGCCTTTGTATGCAGTTCAGTAATGTTAAGTATATTTATATTAGACGCCCGGTGTGTGAAATTTATGTAGTGGGGAGGGCAGGGTCCCTTCAGCCCATCCTGCACCTTCTCCAATCTGGGATCCCTCTCACAATCCAGGACTGCTGACTCCCAACTGCTCTCCTGCCTGCCTTCCTGATCAACTCTAACCACTTCTGCCTGCCAGCCTGATAACATCCTAACCACTCCCTTGCCAAACTGATTGATGCCAACTGCTCCCCTGCCAGCCTGTTTGCCCCCAACTGCCCTCCCCTGCAGGCTCGGTCACCCCCAACTTCCTTCCTCTGCTGGCCTGGTCACCCCTAACTAACCTTCCCTGCAAGCTTGATTGTCCCCAACTGCCCTCCCTTGCAGGCCTGGTCTCTCTCAATTGCCCTCTCCTGCTGGCCATCTTGTGTCCACATGGGGGCAGGATCTTTGACCACATGGGGGCAGCCATCTTGTGTGTTGGAGTGATGGTCAATCTGCATATTACTCTTTTATTAGATAGGATAGAGGCCTGGTGCATGGTTGGGAGCCAGCAGGTTTGCTGTGAAGGGTGTCCCAGATCAAAATGAGGGTACTCTTGGGGTATGGGGTGGCCTGGGTGAGTGGCCTGGGGTGATTTGCAGTCTGGCCATGCCCCCTGGCAACCCAAGTGGAGGCCCTGGTATCTGGGATTTATGTATCTTCTACAATTGAAACTTTTAGCCTGGAGTGGAGCCAAGCCTTCTGCTTGCTCCATTGCTCCATGGCCACTGCCATTTCTGTTGGGATTTTATAATTGAAACTTTGTAGCCTTAAGTGAAAGCCTGGGCCAGCAAGGACAGGCAGAAAGCTTGGCTTCCTCCAATGCCGGGGAAACCCAAGCGTCTCTCCGACTGTCTTTGGCTGCAGCCATCTTGGTTGGGTTTATTTGCATATTTGCTCTTGATTGGCTTGTGGGCGTGGCTTATGGGTGTAGCAGTGGTATGGTTAATTTGCTTATTACTCTTTTATTAGATAGGCTTGTTCAGCAAGTAATCTCCAGAACTTCCCCATCTTGCAAACTGAAAGTTTGTGTCTATTAAGCAAGAGCTCCCATTTCTCATCTCCCCAAGTCCCTGGAAACCACCTTTCTTCTTTCAGTCTATGGCTTTGACAATTCTAGCTGCTTCATACAAGTTTAATTATATAATACAAGGTAGGGAAAAAGCAGGTTTACAGTTGTAAGTATGCAAAACATAGTTTATTTTTGTATTATCATTTATTGATTATTGTATTATTTTCCCTATGAACAACTATAAACCTACTTTTGCCTCACCCTGTATTTGACACTTAGCATAATGTCTTCAAGGTTAACCATTCCAACACTCAACAGAACATGTGGTGTGATATTTTTTAACCAAACAGGTGTTCTTTAATGATTATGTTTTACTTAGGGTGATTATTAAATGTATTTTAATTTCCTGAGCACACAATGCCAACTAGGAAAGGAGTATGTTGGGTGACCCAGAAGCTGGTTTGAGACTAAAATAAGTAACAAACCACATTCAGTGCTATCTGCGGTGAGGGATTTGTATTCAGCTAATGAAACTTCTCACACCCAAAACAATTGGTCTTTTGGTTCCATCTTTCCCTACCCCACTTTGCCCAGGACTTACCCCTTTTGTGAAAAGAATATTCTGGCTAATTGGAGGGAATATTGTCTTCAATCCCATTCTAAGCAAGTGTGGGAATGTGGCTTAATAAATGACTCAAGCAAAGGCATTACAGGCAAGAAAGCAAAAGTCAGGCAGTGCAGTCAGATCCACTGTCAGACATAGGGTTCTGCAGAGACTTCTCTTTGCCTCACTGGCTGCAGATCAGCCATTGACAGCGATGACGCTGTCAGAAGTGAAAGAATTTCACTCCCACCTCACCTTTCATTAACTTGTGATCTCTAACATATTGTCAAAGTTTTTGTCATCTGTGTGTAGATATTTTCTTTCTTGTGTCCATTTCATTTTCTATTTTATGTCTGCCCCTCTTATTTTGCTGAAAGAAAAAGAAAGAAAAAAACAGGAAACTGCAATTCTCCCTAAGAGTCTATCTCTGGAGGAGGAGTGAGCCTTGTGACTTTATCACAAAGTGTTGCTGGAAATCAACAACTTCCTGGAGCTGCTATCACATGGCAGTGTGTGCTGTAGTGACTTGTTCTTCAATACCAGGGTTCTAAGACAGAAAGAAAACAAATTACCGTAACCTCTGGAAGGACGCATCATATGCTTCCCTGTGTTGTCCATGCACATGTCTGCTATCAAGTCTAAAGCTATCACTCCCTTGTAATATATTGCATATAGAATTCCACAAGAAGGTAACACACAGTTTTCAATTTTAATAACAACAAAGAAACAAAAAAAATCAAGATTGGTTGAATGTGTTTAATTTTATCCCTAAAATATGATTATTAATTATTATCATCTTTCTATGATATTTAAAATCATGAAAGCTTCTACATTGTTTATGTAGAGCTTAATAAGTTACCCCTAAATGGCCTTTCCCAGAAATAAAATATTTATATGAGAAAAGAAACTGGTAAAACCTTCAACTTATAAGCAGTACTTAGTTATAAATTGTATAAAGATATTTAAAACATACATATTTAAATTTTTAAATGAAGGTTACCTCTTTAGGATGCCATGTACAGTAAACAGTAAAATGAGTACTATTTTGTGAAATGAAACAGTACTTTAATGGATTTAAAATCTTCTATCCCCTCTCCTTGCTTCCTACTCTCAAATGATGGACAAGATGTATCAGTCTTTGTATTAGCTAGACGTTTCAGGAGCAGATAGAAGATTTAAATACACAAAGCCCTCTTCTAAAACATGATAGTAAAAGGACACAGATTTTTTATAAATGACATCATGTTAGTGAACCTAACCCATTTCTGCCCAGCCAGTGTGCTCAGTGGTTGAGTGTCGACCCATCCACCAGGTCACTGGTTCCATTCCGAGGCAGGGAATATGCCCAGGTTGCAGGCTCAGTCCCCAGTGGGGGCTATGCAGGAGGCAACTGATGTGTCTATTTCTCTCTCCCTTTCTGTCTCTCTAAAAATTAATGAACACATTTTTTTAAAAAAATTAGTACTGTTCTATATGGCTCTTCATTGCTGATATTATCCCCAGTTCATTACTGACAACTTTTATAATGCATTTACATTGTGGTAATTCTTTGCTCAAGTTAAAATTAGGAGAAGAGTCTGGGTCACAAGAAAGAAAATATCTGCACTCATCTGATAAAAACTCTGAAAATATTTTAGAAACCACAAGTTAAAAGAGTGCTTTTCTCCTTTATGATTGTTGAAGCTATGTTATTAGTGTACTAGAGGCCCAATACATGAAATTTGTGCAAGAGTAGGCCTTCCTTCCTTCAGCTGCTGGCACCAGCTTCCCTCTGGCACCCAGAACCCAGGCTTCCCTCCCTCCGGCTGCTGGCAGGCATCCAAGGCCTGAGCTTCCCTTGCAGCCCTGGCTTCATCAGGAAGGAGGGAAGGATGTCCGGAAGTATGTTTGGTCTAATTAGCATGTTATGCTTTTATTATTATAGATTACTCTTAATTGATAAAACTTAATTGAGCCTATCAATAACATATGTCAGATTCTCAATTCCTGGTAGCAACTAATTTTATCAAGAATGTAGAACCCCAGCCAATGGGGAATTTACTCTTGAAAATAATAGAAGGAAACCTTAATTGAGAGAAGTGGGTCTAAGTTAGCAATGTACTTTGAGATTCCTGGAGATTTTTCTGAGTCAGAAAGGATCAATCAATTGACTTCTAGAACTCAGGAAATCCCTGGTTATGTCACAACCTACCCAATCTGTCTGTCTCCTCCTGCATGTGTTTCCTGCTTTGCCATGACAATTCCACCATCGAAAGGCAGGTTCTTTGGCTGCTTTATGACAACTATTAGGTATGGTTCCCACTCTGGCTGACTGGACCTGAGGCTGGCCATGCACTCAGTCTGATCTACCAGGTTTAGTAGCCTTGAATAAGATAATTTAAAGAAAACAATGAAAGTAAGTGTGTGGACTTGGGAAAATAACTCAATTCCCTGATCCTCAATGTTATCATCTGTTGAAATTATGACATTTGACTAGATTATTTCCAAGGGCAGAGGCATCACAGCAGTATGAGAGTGAAGGGTGCCATTTCAGACTGATCATTTTTGAATCTTAGTTCTATCACTTACCATATGGCCATACGAAAGTTGCTTAACCTCTCTGTCGTTCACCTATAAAACAAGGGCCATAATAGAAGCTTCCTTATGGATTTGTCTTAAGGATTAAATGAATTAATATATTTTAAGCACTTTAAATAATACGTTGCACCAGTAAACATCTTAAGTTGTTTGATATATAAAAGGCCACTCCTAATGACAAAGCAATTTGATTTTTCTAAACTTGCCTCTCTCCCCTTCTCCCATTCTGGACTGGATTAAAAAATGGTGTAGGGAGAATGGATAAAGTGAGGCTTATCCATTTCTAAAAAAGAAAAGAAGCCTCATCATTGCTCCATTTGCTTATGATTCCACTCAAGGATATTGACCTTCCTGTCAATGTAAAGAAGGAAAATAAAATAATTCAGCAGTAGCACTGGCAATGGATAACCTAGCTCCTGAAAAATATGGCACTGACTTCAAGTTAGAAATGCTCTTGATAAACAGGTGCAATTCAACCCAGGCATCAGAACATCACTTAACAGACAGGGCTCTTGTTCCCTTCCTGAGAAAAGAAAGTCTTTTATCTACAAACTAGAGGCTTGGTGCATGGGAGTGGGTGTCCCTCAGCCTGGCCTGCACACTCTCTAATCAGGGATCTCCCTGGGGCAGTCAGACATACCTCTTTTAAAAGACTGGAGAAGAGACTCTTCTGCTGAATGGGACATTTTATTAATAACTGGTATTTTTCATACCTTACAGTCTTTTGAAGGCAACAGCAACTACGATACACCTGAGCTACGAAGTTTTCAACCTCTTTCCACACGATTCATTAGGATCTACCCTGAGAGAGCCACTCATGGTGGACTAGGGCTCAGAATGGAGCTGCTGGGCTGTGAAGTGGAAGGTAATTACAATTTCCAAGTCCCTTTAAATTTCCAAGTTTTTTTTTAATTCATTAAGGTATGACATATATGTCCTTATCCTTTCAGTGTCCCCTCACCCCTGCACTCGTGTCCTCACCTCCTCGTGTCTGTGACCATTGGTTATGCTTATATGCATGCATACAAGTCTTCCCCTTCCATTCTGTGACCATTGGTTATGCTTATATGCATGCATACAAGTCTTCCCCTTCCATCCACCCTTCCCTATCTTCCCTCTGAGGTTTGAGCATCTGGTCAATGCTTCTCAGTCTCTGAATCTGTTTTTGTTCATCAGTTTATGTTGTTCATTATAATCCACAAATGAGTCAGATTGTGTGATATTTATATTTCTCTGACTGACTTATTTCGCTTAGCATAATGCTCTCCAGCTCCAAGAGACATATAAAAACATGTTCAAAGTCACTAATCATATGAGAGATGCAAATAAAAAATAACAACAACGAGGTACCATCTCACACCTGTCAGAATGGCTATCATCAGCAAATCAACAAACAACAAGTGCTGGCGAGGAAGCAGAGAAAACGAAGCCTTGAGCACTGCTGATGGGAATAACAGATTGGTATCAACCATTGTGGAGAGCAGTGTGGAGTTTCCTCAAAAAAAAAAAACAAAACTAAAAATGGAACTCCCATTTGACCCAGTGATCCCATTTCTAGAAATGTATCCCAAGAAACTAGAAACACCAGTCAGAAAGAATGTATGCGCCCCTATGTTTATACCAGCACAATTTACCATAGCTAAGATTTGCAAACAGCCTATGTGCCTATCAGCAGATGAGTGGATTAAAAAACTGTTATACATCTACACAATGGAATACTACTCTGCTGTAAAAAGGAAGGATCTCCTATCATTTATAACTTCCCCAGCTTTTTAAATTTTGTCTTTTTTCATGCATTTATACTCCAAAGACTTACAAATTGCAATATTTTTCCATAAGTCAAAGTGGTTGGCAAACTCATTAGTCAACAGAGCCAAATATCAACAGTACAACGATTGAAATTTGAGAGCCGAAAACCTACTTCTGCGCATGGGCCACGAAGTTTCAATCCCACTGTATGTGCGCACCCACACATGGTATTTTGTGGAAGAACCACACTCAAGGGTCTAAAGAGCCACATGTGGCTCACGAGCTGCATGCAGTTTGCCAACCACTGCTAGGCAGTTCTCTTGATGCCTGCTAAACTCAACATTTTGGCACATTCTCTGGAACATTCTAATCTGCAAACCAGTGCCTCCAGAATCCTACTTTTGTCTTGGTTACTAACACAACTTCCTCGGATTCAGTGGGTTTGTCTCCTTTGACTTTTTAAGAAAAATAATGTATTGAAATAAAATTTACATAACATAAAATACATCATTTAAAAAATAAACAACTTAGTACATTCACAATCATTTGTGCTACCACTATCTCCATCTAGTTCCAAAATATTGTCATCACTCCAAAGTAAAACTCCTTATCCATTAAACAGTTTGCCCTGCTTTCATCTCCTCTAACCCCTGGCAACACCAATCCCTTTGATGCTTTTAGTGTTGTTTAGAAGTCTTTGTCTAATCTAGGTTTCTGTATGCAGGGTTGACTACCATTGCATACCAGCAGGAAGCAGCATTTGGTAGACTGCAACATCAACATATTCTCTTTCATGAATTTCTTAGGCTGCTGCAGGGACACAAAACTTTACATGAGATAATGTATGTGAATATACAGTGAGATTTATTTAAGGTTCTTACTACATAAACTTATGTTATCATTTGAAGGACAGATCAAGGACAAATTCAGTCCCTATGTGGACCTCAGAACAGTTCTCTCCTCTGCATTTTTATCACATAATATATGAAATCATTGTTTGAAAATTTGTTATGATAGTTGCTTATTATACCACTTAATTATTTTTTGTACATTAAAATTTCCACTGCCTTACATTTAGGCATCAATGTGTAATCTTATACCAACTTTTTCATCTCTGTAGAGGTATTTCTCTAGATTAGCTCAAAGAATGACTATTGCTGATATGCAGATCTTAATTCAGCATGTGCTCACAGTTGTTTTGAAGAATTCTTTCTATTACCTTCTGTAGTTTCAAAATAATGTGTGTTTTCAGCTACCCAAATGTAATTACATTTCTGAGCACATTAAATATCATAAAAATTTTCTTATGTACTACAGATCTTAAGATATGAACCACCAAACTAGTAAATAATTCAGAGCTACTTTTCTATTTGTTTATTTTAAAACAAGCTATTATCTCTCATTCTTTATTGTATAGATGTTTCCACATCTGTAATCATGTCCTAGACCTCTGAATTATCCAGTCACTATCAACACAGCCAAAAAAAAAAAAAACATGTGCCAGATCTCTGGCAAACATGCCAAGAAAAAGAAGGATGGGCACATTGAGCAAACTGCAGACTCATTCATTCAATTTACTGAGAAAATGTGGTCATCTAAAAATGGGATTCTGCTGCTTTGAGACAGATCTTTAACCTGGATTCTGATCCAGGGAATCACATTGATTTAGGAGGTAGAATGAATAGATGGTTAAAAAGACTGAACCTAGTGGCAGTTTGCCAGTATCAACTCTGTAGTGAGGTAGAAGTTACTGAAGGAATTTGCTACAGATATTTCCAAGCTCTCACAGAAGTGTGGAAGTTGCCCCTAGCCATGTGAGAAACCAACATTAGGGAAAGTAACATGAAAGCTTTAAATATGATTTGTGAAAGGAAGTGCTTTTTTCTTCTTTAAATTGATTAACAGATATTTTATTAAAGATCTACTTTGTGCCTTGTTCTACTGGAGATATTTAGAGATATACAGAAAGAGGATATGGTACATCTCAGCTTTTCATGAATATCTATCCTATTTGGATTGGCACTGACATTTGAGAAAAATTAGAGAACCATAAAGATAAAATACTTTAAAGTATTCAAATTAGGGCATGGAGATCATTTGCTTTCCTGCTTTTTTTTTTTTTTTCAATTTAATCTTGGTACTATTCTGGGCCACCACCAATGTAGAACACCTCCTTTGTAAAAACTGTAAGGAATGCAAAAATAAATAAATAAAATTAAAATAAATAAAACACAGAAAACTGGAAAAAAAAAGTTTTGAATACTTACAAATAGTAAATTATCAAGAGCAAGAAGATCTTACAAAAGACAAGCATCTGGATTGCCAGAAAGGATGCTATTAATTCAGTGAGAATAATAAGTAGACCCTGGAGGCCTCACATCCAGATGGTCGAGTAAGAAGGTGTTGTGCTTACCTCCTCCCATGACCACATCAAAATTACATAAATTATAGAATAGTCAACCTGGAGATCCATCTAAAGACTAACTGAACAGAAGTCCTATAACTAAGGATATAAAGAAGTCACATTGACACCAGTAGAAGAGGTAGAGACACAAAATACGCTGCTTCTACATCCATGTGTAGCAGTTAAGAATTGAGAGGGATTTATTTGCTGCAGAGATTTCCTCTGAGGAGTAAAGAGTCCCAGCCCCACACTGGATTGCCGAGCCCAGAGTACTAGTGTCAGGAGAAGGAACCCTCATAACATCTTGCTGCGAATATCAGGGTTAATTTCATCTGTCTGGGTGAGACAGAAAGCTTCTGGAAACACAGGTAGCCTCTTAAA
This sequence comes from Antrozous pallidus, assembly GCA_027563665.1. NCBI lineage: Eukaryota > Metazoa > Chordata > Mammalia > Chiroptera > Vespertilionidae > Antrozous > Antrozous pallidus. Next base: position 8,481,226 of record CM050515.1, read on the forward strand.
GGGATTATGTACAGATTCCCTTGCTCATAAGCACTCACTCTGAGGTCCAGCAAAAGGAGAGTCGTGGGAGGTGCAAAAGAGTTGTATAGGTAGAGGCTGAATTGTGTGGCTTTGGGGAGAGAGGTGAAGAGAAAGCCACAATTGCCCCTCCCACACAGTAAACAGGCCAGCACTATCCTGTGTTGAACCCTCTCCCAACATGGCCTGTGGGCATAAGTGGGCACTAAATCTGAATCAAATTAACCTGATGAGCACCACTCATCCCACCATGGTGATTCCCTGAGACCCTGTCCCACACCACTCTCACGCTGCCACAGTGCTTTCAGGAGCTGGCAGCTGGGCTCAGCTAGAGCATTAGCAGGAGCTTTTTCAGCCACAGGCAGCCAGCCTTGGCCTATACTCCAGTCATTCTTAAAAACCCTCAAAGGTATGCAGGCCACAGGAATGAGGTCCCTGGTCTCCATGTGCACTGTGCCTTTTGATGAGTGGTCCAAGGCTTGATACTGGCTCAAAATCTGAATCTGCATTAACTGGTGAACACCTCTCACTCCACTTTGATGACTTCTTCAGAACCCACCCAACTCCCTACAACTCCAGGAGCTCTTTCAGTGGCAGGCAGCTGGTTTGTACTTTAGTATTTCTTTAAAATTCTCAAATGTGAGGCCTAAAGCAGGTGGCAGCTGGGCTGTAGTGCCATATGCCTCTTGATGAGTGGCCCCAGACTCTACACTGGCACCAATATGAATCTGCATTAATCTGGTGAATACCACTCACCCCATCCATCTCGCTAACTGCATGAGGATCTTTCAGCAGCTGTGCATGACGGGCATCTGGGAGGCTGCAGATATTCTTGGGATAAACTGTGTCTATTGCTGAGTGGCCCCAGGTAATTTACTGGGGGCAGCCAGCCTCAGTTTTGTTTGCAGCATGGCCTCTTCTACACACCTCCAATATAGCACAGGTATCTAACAACCAAAGGTAGCTTTGTAGTTTAAGTCCCTTCAGATCAGTCATAAGCAGTCTGACATTGGTCTGAACTAGTCTCTCCTAAGAAGCCCCAGAACCAACATACCTAGTGTCTGGCATCAGATCACAACAGAGTACCACCCAATTAGCTCTACAAATTCAAACCAAATAGGTGGTCTCAGTGGGCAACAGAGCCTCACTGTGGCCAATCCTGCCCCATGGAGTGACCCTAACACAGCAGCTTGTATTCTGTGGTCAAGGCCAATCCTTATAATCAGTCAGTCTGAGGGTTAACCCAACTCACCAACATATCAACAACAATCAAAGCTCAACTACAACAGGACAATATACACAACTGATACAAGGTACATTCCTGGAACACCCAACTCCGGGAATCAGGGAGACTGTCTTACTGGTCCCAGAAGACACCTACAACATCAAGCCACCCAGCCAACAATGGGAGACATAGAAGATCTACCTAACATATAAAAGCAAACAGAGAGGAGACAATGAAAAGATGTCTCAAAAAAATAGGAGAAACCTAGAAAAAGAATGAAACTAAAAGGAGGCAAGCAATCTACCAGGTATAGAGTTCAAATCAGTGCTTATAAGGATGCTCAAGGAACTCAAGGGAAGAATAGTGGAACACAGTGAGAATGCCACACAAAGAAAGAGTTATCAAAAAAAGGATAGATAAAAAGTAACCAGTAAGAAATAATAAAAAATGCTGAAATGAAGGCTACACTGCAAGTAATCAACAGCAGATTAGATGAAGCAGAAGATTAAATCTGTAATTTGGAAGACTTTTTTTAAAGGAGGATATTTTAAGGGACTCTTGAACCACACTTACCACAGCAATACATCATGGGATACCAGAAAGAAAAGAGAGAGAATAAAAAGATTAAAAAAGAAAAAATGACTGAAAACTTCCCTAACCTGACACAGAAAATGAATATACAAGTCAAAAAATGGCAGAGAATCTCAAACAAGATGAACCTACCTTTGGAGTCCCCCAGACCGCTCAGCCCCCCAGCCGCTCAGGGCCGGCTTGAGGTGCAGGCAAGCCTCAGATGGTGGCTACCCAGCCTCCCAGGGCTGCCTTTCCCTGATCACCAGGTTGCCTCCTGCTCCATAGGACTCCCAGACTGTGAGAGGGGGCAGGTCAGACTAAAGGAAGCCCCTCCCCATCCAGTGCATGAATTTTCATGCACCAAGCCTCTAGTAAATAATGTTGTAATAACTATGTGGTTCCAGGTGGATATTAGACTATCATGGTGCTCACTTCATAAGTTATATAAATATCTAACCACTATACTGTACATCTGAAGCTCATATAATATTGCATGTGAACTGTAATTAAAATATATATGAAAATTAAAATTTAAAAAATAAGTAGATCCTGGAATATTTTGTATGCATTTTACAAAGTGTAGACTGTAACCTTAATGGTTTGGCCCAGTGGATAAAACATCGCCCTGCGGACTCGAGGGTCCCAGGTTCAATCCCTGTCAAGGGCATGTACCTTGGTTGCAGGCACATCCCTTAGTAGGGGGTGTGCAGGAGGCAGCTGATTGATGTTTCACTCTCATTGATGTTTCTAACTCTCTATCCCGCTTCTTCCTCTCTGTAAAAAAATCAATAAAATATATATATATTTTTAAAAATTTTTTAAAGTGTAGACTGTATGCCTAAACAGCATGTACAATATCTGTACATGCTGATTTCCTCATTACTGTTGGTGCTTTTGGACAGTTGAGGAAGTTCAAACTAGCTATACTTCTACATTGGTTATAACTCTGTTCAGTATTTAAGCACGATAACAGTGTTAAATTTTAATTGAGAAAGCAGCAGTTACCAGCACATTCCTACTGGCTAGAAGCTATTAGAGAAGAGGCCCCCACTCTTGTCTGATTCTCAAACATCAAGAGAGCTGTACATTATCTCCAGCCTCATAAAGTGAAATGTATGCCCCAAACTGTAAAATAGTAAACAGATTATAAAAATGAATAACCAGCTGAGAAAAAGTAGATCGAACTAAATTTAAAGAACTTTAAAAGTGGTATTTGATTAATGTTGGATACCCTTCATCTACAAACTCAAAGGTATGGGAATACCTGCCAGCAGTGGAATGCAGTCCTCTGGGAATTAAGGGAAAATGACTGCAGGATATGTCAGAAAAGTCCTCCCAGACACCTGGAGAGGGACCATAAGTTGATGGAAACAGAGTTACTCTTTAAAGAACACAAAAAAGAACAATACTGTACTAAAATTGAATGTGTTGGGAATATCTTTGGGGGGGGGCGGAATATAATATGGACTTAGCAAACTTAGTAGATACTAAGAATATAAAAGAATTCATGACAAGGGAGTTCTCCAGCACCTTGGAAATGAAAGGAAAAACAGTTCATGCAATTCGTGTAAAATCAAAGTTCTCAACTCCAGGATCATGAATAAATAACTAGTGAGAATTCAGGAACTTTCAGGAAAAGGATGTTTATGTGGCTAACAATATAGAAAATGCTAAGGCACCCAACTCCATTCAGTAGATATGGATCAAATACCAAAACAAAGCAGTCCCCAGTGGATTATGCAAAACTCAAGTCTATTTAGCTCCGGAATGAAATAAACCATGGTCCTGGCCTCTTTGCCACAGATTTGAGTTTCCTGCAAAAGTGTTAGTAGATTCAATGGCCAGAGGTTTGAGAATACATTTCAGAAGGTGAGGAACTAATCCTTGGATCTTGTTTCAGCACCTACAGCTGGACCTACCACTCCCAATGGGAACCTGGTGGATGAGTGTGATGATGACCAGGCCAACTGCCACAGTGGAACAGGTGATGACTTCCAGCTCACAGGTGCAGAAACCATCTCCATCCCATTGCTATGCCATTTCGGTTCATGCTGCCTTTGAGACCACTTAATTGACGCCTGTTTATGTTTGTGTAGCGCCTCATGGCAATGGTCATGAGGGTGGTGGCAGAGCTGTGTCAATAAAGCCAGCCTTGCCGGAAGACATGCATCTTTACTTCCTCCGTCTAAAGAACTTGTTCTTAGTAGTCACAGCCACATGAAATTTAGCCATTTTTAGAGCTGATGCTAGGATTATTTTAATTGAATAAGTATTTCCCCATGGCTAAAAGTGTTAAACAGATCCCCGTCTTCAATCCTCTACCCCATTAACACATTAATTACTAGTACATAACTACAAACTTTAGAATGTTTATTTTCTTTTCTAGGGAGGATACTTTTTTTAGTGGATCCTTTATCCAACTAATTGATGAAATTAGGCTTGTATTTGAAATGCAACTTTTAAGTTGGATTTAGTAAATCATTTTACATTGAAATTTTCAATAACAGAATCAATTGTCATTACACATTACCACTAACTAGCAGATATATCAGGGCTGGTGTGTGCCAAATGTCTCACTAATTAATTTATAGTATTACTCCATAATATTCTAAAACCCTCAGAGCTAGAAAGTGACCTTCTCTTCCAATTGGCAGATAAAATATTAGGCAAGCGGGGAAATGGGATTGCACCAATTTGAAATTGGCCAAGGCAATTTCCAACCTATTGTTGAAAAAGATACTATGGGACCTTTATCCAGGTCAAAATGCAGTTTCATATAATATCTGACGCTCATTTTAGGTTGAACTCTTGGGTGTAGGTTTGTATTTTTACCTATAAAGGACTCAGAGAGCTCACAAAATTAATTTTCATGTGTGAAACTGAAGGCACTATCATGTAACTTCATAACAGTGCATAATGTTATTGAATAATGCATTCATGTGGCCAATAAATGTTACATTGTTTTGTGCATTTGAAAATAAAACTTATATATGTAGCCATACGCCACAACAATTACTCTAATTAATACAGAGTTGATTTCTTTGCAAGATATCAAGTTCAAGCTTAAAACCCTATAGCTGAAGTTAAAAACAGAGTACCATTCTATGAACCAGGTCCCATGGGACCTTCCCAGGGTTGCCTGTAAGCACTGCCCCAAACCTCAGACTTTTTGCAGACCATTTCACACATCCATAGCGAAATTCCTCATAGAAAGGCATGGCTGCAATCATTGAAGTATACCCTTTTCAATTAGCCTCTTGTGGAAAAGGTTCTTTTCTTTATATACCCAAAAGTGGTCAGTTAATATAGATTAGAACAAAGCATCAGATTTACTCCTCATATCAGAACAACCAACTTTCTCATTTTTATATAAATTCATTACTGAACCAATTGAAACGAAAACCTTTGAATGAAATAGGGCAAGTATGTTTGCCCGGAGCAAATTGTGTAAGGCAACAATTATAAACCACAGAAAATGAGTCATTTATAGTGGAAAACTGGCAATACCTTAAAACCACAAGGTTATGGCTTATCTGCAGCTTTTAAAATCACATTTTGTATACATAGAAAAAAATTTCATTCCTATTCATATTTCCATGGCAAAAAAGAGTTATTTTTGCAAGCCATCACATTTGTCTCAATAATTCTATAAATATATATATAATACTAAGGACTTCTGGGGTGCTCATAACGCACAATTCACACCCTCATCAAGAAGAGATTTTAGAAGGCATTTCATGCTTCATGTGTATTTATTGCATTATAACCAAGTTTGCTTAGTGAAGCTATTTGGTATTCTTTCCTGAAAAAGGGTGTGCTCATATATAAATGTTTGCAAAGAGCAAAACCGTCACCTAAGTCAGGTGCCTTTTCACATGTGAACAAGTCATGTCCTAGGTACACATACAACTCTGCATTCTCTTTGCTCACTCTGGCACAGAATGTCTTGAATGTTCAATACAATAAAAACAAACTAAAAGCTTTCTCCCTGTAACCCTGATAGGTGGGGAGATTAGGATCAAGACTCTTTTGAACAGGGTTCAGTCTCTTAAAGCAGATGTTGCTGCTTTAATTTCTCCTCCTGGGGTGACCTGTTTGTATACAGAGATAAGTATTATAGTGAAATGCTCATTACTTACAAACAACATTGAATTCCAGGTGAAATGTACCAAGTGCATGGGAATGAGCAGTTTTGCTCTCCAGTATTTGCTTGCCAAGGTGAAAATTCACCTCCAAGTTATTCATTTGCAAATGGCTTGGAACTCATTACATAATAAGATTGCCTTCAAAGGCACTGGAAGGCCAGATTTCACATTGGACTTGTGTGTGCCCAAGATTTGGAATTTGGCTTCTAACCTATAATAAAACAGATAATGCGTATTGGTTTTATAAAGTGAGTTTTTCTCCTATAAGAACACTGGAAAGAGAATCCTAATGTATTCTGGCCTCCCTCCAATTCTGCCATTATAGATTCACCTTCCTAACCCATAATATATATAATTCCTTCTTCCTGATGCCTACCTCACTGAAGCCACAAACATGTGTGACCACTTAGCTGGAACATTTATTGCAGGAGCAGGGCTAACATGACTTGGTGCTGCAGCCAGTTAGCTCAGAAATCTTCAGACCATTCCAAGGGCACAATTCTATAGCTCTGATTCATGATCTGGGTGATTTCTAAATTTTGGGAGCTGCAGAATAGGACTAGGGCTGGGTACAATAGAGATGATAACAGATCTTTATTGAATGATACTATTGAAAGGTCTACAATGGCACCCTATAACCACCTCCAGAACTCTTCATGACAGTCATGGGTCCACCCCATGCCTTCCTTACTCTGAGCCTGCCCAGGACTTTATCTCCTAGGAGAGCAAATAGATCATCTCTAACCATGGTCTGCAATGCAGACACTCTTAAGGAAAAATGCCTAAACAAGCACGTAGGCAATAAATGGCACACACAAAAAAAACTGTTTCCTAAGCTTACTTGAGCATGAGACTCACCTGAGAAGTTTTCAGAATTATATATTTCAAGGGCTGACCCCCAGAGAGTCAGGTTTTCAGTGAGATCTGAGGAGGATAAATGGATTGGGAACTGCAATTTCAACAAATGTTCAGGTGATTCTCCTGTTGGGCAAGTTCAGGACAGAGATATTATGATAAAGAATGGACAATGGAAGAGCTAAGAGGGGGGAAAAAAGAACACAGCTAAGTGTCCACATGGTCTCAGAGTCAACCCAAACTGACTGAAAGGTCACGTTGCTCAGGGTGTTATTTGTGCAATCTCCAGTTCCTTGGAACTGTGAAGAAATGTTTCTCCTCTTCTCATTTTCCTGCAGCTTTTCCAAACTACATACTGGGCAGAATATCTGTCCTATGGGAAAAAACAGATAAACAACTACCATTGTTGGGGGGAAACGGGGGGGTGGCCTACTGCCATCCAGTTTAAACCTTCCGTTTTTAAAAGAGATTGGTGGACCCGCATTGCAACTCCTCTGAAGGCACACATCTGAAACCTTGGGAAACGTTTCGAAGCTTAGAGGTTTTGGCCAAGTTTAATGCCCCAGTTGTTGAGGACATTTGGAGACCTTTGTTTTCACTGTTGCAATGGCATGCCATGTTCAGTCTAGGAATCAGGGAATGAAGTATCAAACTCTCGCTACCACCTGGATGTCTTATGACTAAATGTGCTGAGTAAAAAAATAATAGTTTATTTGAACTTCACATTGTGATGAGCAAAATTTAAACAAAATAATGACTACAGCTGAGATTAAGAGAAGAATTTTCTGTGGAAAATGTTTGCCTCTAATGTAGTAACCATACAACATTTCTCTAATGCATATTCTCTGCAATGCTTCATTGTTCTCACTTTTGTATGTTACTCTTGTTTTTCAGGTGGTACCACTGTGCTGACCACAGAAAAGCCGACCATAATAGACAGCACCATACAATCAGGTATGAAATAACATAGAAAATGTGGTTGATTTCCCATATGCCTATCTTCTCTCCCATCTCCTTCCAAAATAGAGCATCACTGTATTTCTGAGTTCAGCTTCTCTCAAAACCCCAGAAAAAAAAAAGATGCCATGCAGCATCTGGTCTCCAAGCATGAGCCATAAATATTGCCTCCCTTCCATCCACATGTATATGCGACAGGGAATGAGATTTCTTACTCTATCAGTAATTGCCAAATGGTGGCAACCCAGCTCTCAACTGAAGAAATGGGCTAACATACTTTGTTTAACCACAGCATATCTAGGACATGGAATGTGTTTGCAAACTACAGAAGAAGGAAATCGTACAAGCAGTAGCCTGACTATTTCTTTTCATCACGATTCTACAAAATCAAGACAGGCAAAGTTTGTCAGTTTTGCCTGTTACAGAGTTGGCAGTTTTACAACAGCGTTTCCAGTGGGTGTGCCATGAAATGGGGCATGGGAAACGAGGGCTATAATTGTATGTGGGGAGAGGACCATCCTCCTGAACGGCAACTCCTCATCCTTTTATTAATAGGAAAGCACAATGACTTTTAAGGCCTTAGTTTACTGTTTATCAAGGCCAACCACAGTGAAATGGTGGCCTCCTCTCTCTCTCTCCTTTGTATTGTTAGTATTTTGTGGAATTCTTCCCTACAGACCCACACGGAGGAAAACAGTCAGTGTAAAGCAATCAGAGGTTTTAAATACTTTAAAGTTAATCATTAGAGTAAGGTGAACAGGTCAGCTTTCCAGCTTCACCCATTTCCTTTATAGAAGCTCACTCAGGTTTCGCCTCCACAGTCATTTATTAATGGGACATGTGGTGTATATCAATGTTTCCTCAGCACTGTTACACTACTCAGCTAGGCAGAGAGTATAAAGGATTGTTCTAATTAGTATGCTTCCTTAAAGGTCCCCATCACTGTTGACCTGATTAAACTGCAAAATAAACTTCTCTTCAGTTAGACTTAACACCAAGTTTCCTGCACTGTACTCAGGTTGCCAAAAGCCTTCTACCATGCAGCTCAAACAACCCAGATACCAAAAGATGAAAGAGAAGAATAATATGCTCACCCAAAAATTCCAGGAAAGCTGTAGTTCTACCCACATCTTTTCATGTAATAAAATGTGGCCTTAATGGATTGTGCAGCAACTTGGGATGGCTGAAACTGCCTCATGAGTGAAGCATGGCCTCTTGCATGCTCCCTTCCTTTCCTGAGAGCCTTCAGCCCTTCAAGGTGGTTTTCTGTGGAACAACCACCAGTTGGCTCTCTTTGACTCAATGGTAGAGAAGAGGGGTGAGGTGAAAAAATAAAGTTCTGATGATGAACCAAACACTTTAACTGTTTTTTTAGTTTCTTCTCTTGCCAGAGAATGAATTAAAACCACTATGAAATTGCCAATGAACTAACTGTTTTATCTTTTCTCTTGCCTATCAAGAGCTAGGGATGAAAGAGAATGACAACTGCAAAGAAAACCAAAAGATATATCAGATCCCCAAATTAGATTATTCTCCCTAAATGTGTAAGGTCTATATTGTCAGGGCGGGAATGACCTTGTGAACATACTTGTTTTGTCCATGAGCTCAAGGTCATTGGTGTGAAGGTTCTCAGAGGAGCTCCAGGGCCAGATAGTCACATCACAGGACCTACCGTAGTCAGAGATCAGATGTGCAAATGATGAGCCAGGTAGACCATTATTAGAAGTTCATGCCAAGCCACAGAGTTTACTGATAGGGCCCAGTTGTGAATTCCAGGGTCTGCACAGAGTCCTTTATAAATCACCCTGGGGTCCTGTTTTTCTATTGCCTAAATTAAAAATCTGCAAGTCTTTGGTTGTGGATAATGGATGTCTGGTGTTTTTCGAGAAGTTCTGTGCGTGTTCAGAATGCTCCACAAGGACCTGAGAGTGTTAGTCGGAGGCCAGGTCTAGCTCTGAGGTGTCCCCAGGGGTCAGGTTCACATTGTTCTGCAGGCTTCAGATTCTTCAATGTCTTTAAAAGCAGTAGAAAATCAGACCCCTTAACTCTCATTATAATCTAAATTTGATGAGGCCAGTATACAGAGTCTCAAGATTTCATTTTGAAGATTCTTATCAATATAATAAACTCAGTGGGCATGTAATATTTACATGCTGTCTGGGTAATAACTAGATGCATAAAGGTCTATTAATTCTCTGCCAAAAGTTGATGAAAATTCTGCATTTTAAATCCAGCTCCCTCTCGTGAAAACCTTTTACCTTCTGAGGATCTTCAAACATCCCTAAAGCAGCTCAGAGTGTATTCATAACTTCTGATTACACAGGCTCAACTTCTCCACTTGTTTGTACCAAATATCCGGGCTATAAGTAAGCAAGTTAAAACACTCACTAGAAATTTAAATTTGAAAGTTAAATCCTTGTGCACATATGGTGCTAATGATTCCGCTGCAATCAAGACAGGTTCACCAAGCACCACTGGTGCGTGCTCACAGTGACTATAAATTTGTTTTAAGTTCAGAATACTGTTTCCTGCTATTTTTAAGAGTCAAAAAGTAATTTAGCCAGATTATTCTCAATGAATTTAATAACAATTGGATAATATTTTGAAGATCTAAAGGTCAATAGTCCTATACACTTATTTCATTCATCTGTTGCTTTTTCTTCTTAGTTCTTTTCTCCTCCTCTTCTTTCTTTCTGTTTTTTTTTTTCATTTCTATAAATGTTTATGTGTATTTTGTGTATTTAATAGCCTTTCTATCCAGGCTTGAATTTTCAACACTGAGCTACCCTTCCTTACTCTATACCTTTCCCCACAAAATGCATAGATTTTCAAAAACTTTATTTTAAATAAGATTAATAAAAGTAAGCTATATAATCAGGACAAGAACATAAAAGAGTAGTAAAATCAAAATGTTCGAGCAATTCATCATGTTAGGTTCATAGAACTAGAAAGAACGTTGGAAGATCAAGGTGAACTGCCTTTCACTGCAACAGGAGAAATGCCTAAACCATCCTTTCAGGCATAGCTGTCACATGTCATGGTGATTGCAAAAACACCCAAGTTCATATATTTATGATAGCACCAGAATATTGAGAGCCAAAATAATGAATAATGTGGTTTTCTGTAGAATACAATAAATTTAATATATTAACCAGGTAAATATAACAAGAAATTTGTGTTCTGTAGTAGCTTGCTGCCCTCCTGTATATGCTTATCTTATAAACTACATTTAAGGAGAAAATCCAAATCCACATATGCATTAACATTTTCTAATATTAACATTTTCTAACATGAGATTATGTAAAATACATTCCTGGGCTGTGCTGGTTGACATCCAAGATTGTTCATTCAGTGATTGTTCAGTTCATTTTTCTTTATCTGCATGATTTGACCTTGCTGCACAAGGGTGGTACATTTTGGAAAGGGTTTCTCATGCTCTAAGATGTCCTATTTCATGGTTTTGATAGATTAGACATGAAATACAGCTCTCCAATAACACTGTGGCTATGAAGTGTAGCCCTTTTGCACTAACTGAAAGGGTTCATGTTATACACATCACTTACTAGTTTACTGCTTCACACTGGCTCTATGTATGCATGCTTTAGAAGGTCACATTGTCATTGAAAACGTGATTCCATCCTTTTCAGTTTTAACAATTCATACAGTGAATGTTTTCAAAAAATGTACATTAGCATTTGGAAAGAGTTCCTTGGAAACTAAAAGTGCAACGAAAATCACCCTTATTTATTCAAGAAATCTTTCCATTAAAATTCCTCTTTCCTTTGTTAAAATTATGGAGGAGCCATGGAGCCAACCTCAAAGAAGAAATATGTTTTGTATTAAATACTTTGGTAAAATTAAAGAAAAGATCAAAACAAGATATGTTCTCAGTCTGTTATGTGTTGTCCCCTAAAACAGTGGATAATACCACACTGCCCTTATTGCACACAGGGATGGTTTTGAGACATTTTTAAGTTCAGTGGGCAAATCGCCCTAGGCGTGTTTTTCTCTGCTTCAATGCTGCCATCTTGTGGACTGGTGATCTTAGTGAGGAGCACCGCCCCCATCCTCAGGGAAAGCAGGCGGCTTTGTTTCTTTCATTTTAACAGGCCTGGAACTAACAGAAGCATGATCTTTAGAATTCGTTTTACCAAAATAATTCTAAGCATCAATGATTTTATTATTTTCCATGCTTAAAACTCAAGCTACTTTCAAAAGGAGGGTGGAGTAAAAAAAAAAAAAAAAGATTTAAGAAAACACCATAGCACCTTGTAGAACACAAGAGAAATAATTCCTGAGAATCCACCCATACTTTAATTTCAGATCCCAAAGGACGCGTTTGAAACATTCAAAATATAAGAAACTTTCTGGCTAATTTGGTTCAGTTGGTTAGAGTGTCATCCCATACACCAAAAAGGTTACGGATTCAATTCCCAGTCAGGGCACTTGCCCAAGTTATAAGCTCAATCCCTAGTACGGGCAGCTTGGGGCAGGTAAGGGAAACAACTGTTGGATGTTTTTCTTTCCTTTTCTTTCTAATATTAATAAAAAATAAAAGCATATTATCACATGAGGATTAAAGAAAATAAAAAAAAACCTGGTAGTTATTTAAATATGCCTTGATTTTATATGACCTTGCAATGAGGTTTTTAAGTGGATGAACAATTTATATGCAAATTTTAAAATTCACTGAAAAAGCAGAAACTGTACTTAAAATTAATTGACCTGATATAAAGCACAGAAGAAAAAATAACCTTAAAATCTGCTTCAGAGATCTGGCACTAAAAACTGGAAGCATTAGCTGCTGTGGTGAGAATACAAATAGCCTCCAGGATGAGGCATTCAGCTGCCACATTTCTACACTTAAGGTTCCTGGACCAATTTCTAAGATTCTTTTAATTAGTATCAATTTGTATAATCCAATCTCAAGAACAAAGAAACTTTTATATTAAAAATTTCAGAAATAGGGAGAATGCTTGTACAGATATAACATACATGCTTTGGAAAGTAACCTTCCCAGAAATTTCATATCAAACCAACTTGACAAACAGCCCATAATTTTTTTTATAAAGCTGGATTTAAAAAGTTAGTAAAAGTTATTTTGCAAATGTTTTGACATATCTGTGCATCATTTGAGTTTCCTGGTAATTTTAGATTTTGTGACTTTCCCAGGGTTTTCAAACAGATGTTAAGTTGTATAAATTTGCTTTCCATGAACAAATTAAGGGCCTTTCTGATATAAATGATTATATCCGTCTTTCTCTGTTTGTCTCTATTTTTCCTTTCCACCCGCTGAAGAGTTTCCAACATATGGTTTTAACTGTGAATTTGGCTGGGGATCTCATAAGACATTCTGTCACTGGGAACATGACAATCACGTGCAGCTTAAATGGAGTGTGCTGACCAGCAAAACGGGGCCGATCCAGGATCACACAGGTACTGGAGAGTTCACTGTGGCCTCTTTTCTTTGAATTAAGGGGTACTGTGGAGAGTTTTGGGGTCTGTTAACCTGGGGGCACAGAAAATACTGCAGAACATTCACTTACGCTTTTGCTTCCTGGAATTAACAAGATCTCTTTCCCTAATAGAGACACAATTAGTGGCAGAAAATGCTGATTAAATTTGGCTACTGATTGACCTCCTGAAAAACAACAAACTGGGCAAAATAGTGTGAATTAGTACCTGTTTAAAACTTCTTGGGTTTTTTTATGGAAATTTTCAACATATTTAAAAGTATAAAGAAATAATAACACAAACTCTAAATGTACACAATCCAACCTTAAAAATTATCAAATCAGAGGAATCTTATTTTATCTCTATTATCCCTGACTTTGGCCTATTTTGAAACAAGTCCAGACATATACTTGCCCTCTCGTGTATTTACACAGCTGAATAAACAATAAGTGAGCTTTATGCTTGCTCTCTCTGGACCCTTGAAATGGAAGTGGATCTAGTGGGGTGGGGTTCTTATTCTTTTGGAGAAGATTTTAAATCTGAGGAGGTAGAAACCACATCAAATCCCTGGTCACAAGCCACCCCACTTCCTATCTCACTTTCCTTCTAACATCAATTGGTTGGAGGAGGAAAGGAACTGACAGCAACCCCAGTGAGCTTTTCTACCTACCACCACCTGTTTCCTTCGTAGTAATTTCATCACTGACCTTGAGGTATGGTATAAAGAGCCAGAAGTGCCCTACAAAATACACACACACACTCACCAGGAACACCCAACCCACAAACATGTACCCTACTCCAATGCTTATAGGCCTGCTTACTTAAGTAGTGGCTTCCCAAGGATTCTCCAGAAGGGCATTTGCTATTGCTGAGAAATCTCATTAAGCAAAGTTTCCTCCAAGCTGGTTCTTTGGGCTATTGGATGGGCAGCGGGTACTTCATGCCTTTCCCATTTTGTTTTCACTCCCCCTCACCCCTCCCCACCCTTAATGAATGTAATGATTAAGTAGGTTGAATAGGCCTCCTTCCACCACAGCTAGCTCTTTGCCTAATGAGAATGACAAGGAAATTGGATAAAATTGGACTCCTTCAATTCTGAAATACTTTCAATTGAATCTTAAGACAAGCCATTTTAGGAAACTTAAAATACTTTGACTCTACATATAAATGGCATCAAATTAACCAAATGCAATTAGCTGGAATGAGGGCAGTAATGGTGGCAAAATTGATGCAAAGTAGAGCAAAATGGCTCCGTATGACCTGACATTCAAAGGTTAAAAACAATGTTAGCCAGAGACAAAAGCTAAAAGGCTTGCAGAAGTAAAGCACTAATTGAGAAAATGATGACAGAGTTCCTGACGTAGAACTGAGATAAAAGCCCTGAATGGAAAAATATCAGTATTTTATGTGTTGAACATCAGAACAGGAGAGCTTGTCTTAGGTTAACAGCAGAGAAGTGTGGTTTCTTCAGAAGAAGCTGTGCCCTTTGTTCTCTCAGACTCCCAGATTTACTTGCCTGTGGTGCCATGCCTGTCCTGACTAGCCTCCGCAGCACTGAAAACAGTCATTTGCAGAGCGCGATGGATGAGCCTAACATCTGAAAGGCAGGAGCTTGTTCATGTGAGAAAAAGCAGATGAAGGAGCCCTGCACAGCACACATGCATACAGCCTGCCATGACACAGGATGGGGAACTTTGCAAATCAGATATGGAGATTGTTTCTAAATCAACACTCTCTAAGTACAATCTCCTCCTACTGCTCGCTGTTGAATTTAGTTAAAGGAATCCCACTTATTTTTCTGCATCTGACTTCTAAGAATGAAGCTATACACCTCCTCAGAGGGGATTCCTGAAGCCCAGCATCTTTACCTGGTTCACTGAACACATGGAATTTGAACAGACCTGTGTTAATGGCAAATGCTGTGGTGAGCATGTGAGATACACATCTAAGAGAGGGTAGCCCTGCCTTGAAGAGCTCATAGTCTGGCTATGGGTGGAAACAATAACAGTGCAGAGGAATGAGGGTGCCCTATGCAAAGGAGATCCTGACGGTGAAAGATAAGAAAGGGGGGAGGGGGTCAGAGAAAACAGGCCTGTCCCACAGACGTGTAAGCTTGGCTTGAATAAGAAGTGACATGTACCGAGATACGGAGGGGTGGGGTCTGTTTCATTGGATTGCCAGTGGTGTGCTTTGGACAGATTCTCATGTGAAGCAGTTAGATATGAGGCCGGGCTAAAGGCAGTGAGGAGCCAGGGAGGCATTTTAAATCGAAAAGTGACATGAGCAAAATTTTCAAAGTCTACAGTGGCAGCCAGGCCAAGACCAAGGCAGATTGCTCAACCTTCCTCCTTCTACCCTGACAGGTTTTCTCCTGTTTTCTGCCTATTCTGGGAATTGCCCAAATCAATTCCATGGAATCAATAAATGTCTTTCCTCTCTGCAGATTTACAGCTTCGGGGTTTTTTTCCATAAGACTGAGGGGGAAATGGGGTTGGTGAGGCAAGATGGGTGTGTTGACTACCTGTTTGCTGTCCATCTTGGTGGACTGAGCCACTATTCTTCTCAGTGAAATGGCACTGTTTTCAAGACGGGCACTGCCACTGAGTAATTTAGTCAAATAAGAGAAACCCCAGGAGGGACTTAGTCAGCTGGTCACAGGGGACCCTCACAATCACTGAGAGCATAAACATAATCCTGGAGCTGTGGTTTTTATCCGCTCCCTCCTTTTATTATTCCACCCATGGGTTTCATTAACATGCTCCTTCCAGTGCTAACTCAGATAAGCCCCCAAGTGAAGGAGGAAATCTACCGTTAATCACTTCCCCGGACACTGTTGACACAGGCAAGCAGATATAAGAATCTATGTGCACAGTGAAAATTACCTCACAAATGCACAAGCCTCTAGGACAGCAAACAAAACACCCTGCTGCCCACTGAGGCCTGAGCATCAGATTCACACATACATCAGGTGAGGCGTAAAGGAGGCGATTTCTATTTGCAGAGCAAACAGTGAGACGCGACTTGTGTGTTTAGACCAGATGGTGGCAAAAGGAAATGCTCCCACTGAGGGTAATTAAAAGCAAAGCCTAGAGTAAGTCCTCACAGCTCCGCAAGTGTCCATGCTGCCAAAACGTCACATTCTAATACAGCCTCGATAACCTTTCCTTTCCTTGAACCAAAAGTTCGCATCACACAGGAGCCTGGATCACAGTTGAGACCCAAGCTCTTGGGTTTATTTCAGGAATTTATAAGCCACTAAAATAAACTAAGGAAAAATAATCTGAATTTGGGGGGAAAGTCAACTAGATTATTTGGGAAAAATGCAGTTTTCTTATTATCAAGCAGTTATAGTGACCAAAGTATCATCAACCAGAAGTCCTGCTGCTTGAGTCCTATATAATAAAAGCCTAATATGCAAATTGTCCCCTCAACCTGGAGTTCAACTGGAAGTTCCACTGGGAGTTCAACCAGGGGGCGGGGCCAGCCGCCTAACTGCCCGTGGCCCCTCCCCCTGGCTGGCCCTGCCCTATTGGCAGTGGCAGCAGGCAGCTGGGGAAAGGGAGGCCCCAGCTTGCAGCTCACAGCCAGCAGCCGCTAGGAACCCTACCCATGCATGAATTTTGTTCACTGAGCCTCTAGTGATAAATAAGAATACATCTAAATTATCCCATTTAATGTTTGTGTTCACACAGGTACAGCTGAAGCAATCTTAAAGTTGCACGAAAATAGATCTTCCCTGTGCTTTCAGTCTGCTTGCAATGGTGCAGAAGCACCCCAAGTCATAGCCTGTGTCCCAATGCATCCCTAATGAGCAGCATCTAAATGTTGCTTTGCAGCTTTCCCCCAATCATACGCCCATTTATAGCAGCTCAGAGCTGCACCTTGAGTCCCCAACAACTGCACTCCATCCCCTTTCCACTGCAAAGCAGGTTTGGGTTCTTGGTGCTCAGCTCAGGAGAGAAGGGTGAAAGTGGTGGAAGTTGGAAAAAAAGAGACAAAGGAATCATCAATTTGGGCACTCTCCCTAACACAGTTTTCTGTCATAGCAGGAGATGGCAACTTCATCTACTCCCAAGCTGACGAAAATCAGAAAGGCAAAGTGGCTCGTCTGGTGAGCCCTGTGGTTTATTCCCAGAACTCCGCCCATTGTATGACCTTCTGGTATCACATGTCTGGTTCTCATGTGGGCACACTAAGGGTCAAGCTGCGCTACCAGAAACCGGAAGAATATGACCAGCTGGTCTGGATGGCCATTGGACACCAAGGAGACCACTGGAAGGAAGGACGTGTCCTACTCCACAAGTCTCTGAAACTTTACCAGGTAAACTCCTTCCCCTGGTGGGGAGGGCAGCTGCTTCAGGGACATGGGGTTAATATTTTGAAGATTATCAAATGAGATGTAGGAATCGTTCTCAAAATTATTTCAGGAGTTCCCTGAACTTGAGATATTGCTACAATAATGATAATCTCAGCAGCATATTTCAGTCTCCTACATTATAGGAACAGAATCAATTATCTGATAAAGGAACAAAAATGCTACTTTATAATGGGGCTGTAACAATGAACATTCCTTTTATTTCCTGTCTTTTTCAGTTTTGAGTTTTGCATTATAAAAAGAATCTGAGGAGTTTAATACCATCACCAGGCAGTTAATATGGATTGATGAACAAAGCATGTGCTTATGGGAAATCTCATAAATTTTATTTATGTGCTATTGCTTAAGCTGAACAAGCATTTGTAAACACTGCTGTTTAAGAATGAATATTTAAATACTGTGGAAATTATCTCATTTTGTTAGGTGATTTTTGAGGGTGAAATTGGCAAAGGAAACCTTGGTGGGATTGCAGTGGATGACATTAGTATTAATAACCACATTTCACAAGAGGATTGTGCAAGTAAGTACAAGTTCTATAGAAACCAAGGTTAGGATTCTTGGCATGAAATGATTTTTGTCTTATTCATCTATACTTGGGATTTCACTGTGAGCTATGAGAATGTCATGTGAAATGAATGATGTGGTGCAACAGGGCAAAAATCAGGGTAGTTTTCCTTTAGCTACCCTATTACCTATACTTCATTTTTAGAATGTCTAATTGGTGCCTATAAAACTACTAGAGGGCCGGTGCACAAAATTCGTGCATGAGGGGCAGGGAGGGGAGTGTCCCTCAGCCCAGCCTGCACCTTCTCCAATCTGGGACCCCTTGAGAGATGTCCGTGTAGGCCCGATCCTGGGCAGTTGGACATCTCTCTCACAATCCGGGACTGCTGGCTCCCAACTGATCACCTGCCTGCCTTCCTGATTGCCCCTAACCACTTCTGCCTGCCAGCCTGATTGATGCCTAATTGCTCCCCTACCAGCTACCCTCCCCTGCAGGCCTGGTCACCCCTAACTGCCCTCCCCTGCAGGCCTGGTCCCCCCCAACTGCTCTCCCCTTTAGGACTGGGTCCCCCAAAACTGCCCTTTCCTGCAGGCCCAGTCACCCCCAATTTCCCTCCTCTGCCAGCCTGGTCACCACTAACTGCCCTCCCCTGCAGGCTTGATCACCCCCAACTGTCCTCCCTTGCAGGCCTGGTCCCTCCCAACTGCCCTTCACTGCTAGCTATCTTGTGGTGGCCATCTTGTGTCCACACTGGGAAAGGATCTTTGACTACATGGGGACAGCCATCTTGTATGTTGGAGTAATGATCAATCTGTATATTACTCTTTTATTACATAGGATATATGTAATGATGTAGATTCCAAAGATAATAAGAAAAAAAATTCTCAATTTACAGGCTATATATGTGCCATGCCAAAACACTTTGGTGAAAAGTAGAAAACTCAGACACCTGGATAATTCTAAATATTTGGATGCATAAACAAAACAGCAGGTCTTTGAAAATGTTGATCACAGTGAATTTAAGATTACATTGTTAATGAATCATAGAAGCCATAATTCTTTGTTTTATTACAAATAAGTTGATATTTCTGACTCTTAAAATATTTGAAATTGTTCAAAAGAATATATTTTATTTAGAAACTTTGCCTAGTATTTCAGAGTTTATGTTTTTTATGGTCTGGTATATATATATATATATATGATAAAAATATGACAGAAAACTAATTCATATGCCCTAGTTCTTAATATAGAATTATAAATAGCATCACTAATGCTAATGTATTAGCACAGTAATTAGTATTAAGCTTCATTTGCTACACTTAAATTTTTTAATATATATTATTACATAATATGATGTTAATTGTAACAAAATGGAATGACCCTATTGGATGAACTTAAAACAAAAGAGGCCTTTTGGGATTTTGTTCACCTCAGCAATTTACAAATTTTTCATTATATACTATATTGAATATACAATGCCTAAAGTGGCAATGATTTGATAGGATTGGTTGAAAACATTGGGGGAAATAAAAAAAAAAAAGCAGCAAATAAAAATCCAAAAGAAACCCAGTTGAACCATGAATGTGTGTGTATGTGCATGTGTGTGAATGTGTATATTTGTGTAAGGTTTTTGCACTTTGATTGATTGTATTTTGTTGGCAATTCAAATATCTCTTTAAATTTCGTTTGACTTGTCAGGACAAGCAGACCTGGATAGAAAGAACCCAGAAAATAAAATGGATGAAACAGGTAAAAGTGCCTTCTTGACCAATTTTAAAATAGTTTTCTATGACTTCCATTATATTTATAGGGAAACTTTCCGTCACAATTCAGTCTAAGCTGCCCTGAAATCTTGAGGAGCCTCTCTGACATTCTGGCTTGTGTGTGTGGTTGAGCTGTGGGGAAGAATGTCAGTCATGGCCTTTCCTCTGTGAGCTAGACGAGAACTTAGAGAACCAGTCTTATGTGATAACAATGGAAATAGAAAACCAGTGAGGACTGTGATATACCTAAGACCTACAGTTATCTTCATCCTGTAATTTGAAACCAACCTAAATTCTTAGGCCTGGTTGATACCCAGATATGGTATTTAAAGGGCTGGAGCCCAGTGTCTGCAACAATTTGTTGAGTTTGGTGCATATGTCCCAATCCTTATCTACTGGACCCCTGATTTTGTGATGATGATGATGATCACAAGGATTTATTGAGGAACTAGAATATCCCAAGCACTTATTGCATAGATGATCTCTTTCCTCCTCGCAGCTACCCTCTTCCTCTGAGGTACAGTTTTCAGATGAGGAGATTGAAATTCAGGGCAGTGACTTGCCTTAAGTAGCACTGCTATTTAGGTGGTTGCCTCTGACTTGAGATTGATTAACTTGAAAATGTGTTTTCTTTGAACACTGGTTGGTGATCCAATTTAAGACATTTGATCAGAGGTAGGCCTTGCCTGATGTTATTTTATTTCTATAAGTTTCTACACCTCAGCCAGCAGTTGTGAGTCATTGGACACTTGTCCCAGCCATGCCCATTAGCATCAGCATCTGTTGCTATTAGTAATGTGGTCCTACCACAGCCAGACTTGAACTTGTCTGAGATAAATGGCTCATTTAGCTTAGCTACGTTGAGTGCTCTGAGATGTAAACATTACTAAAGGTTGTTTCAAACCAATCTTTTACCATGCGTTGTTTTCCCCTATTTAGGGATTTGCATCTCACATGTTAGGTTATCTTTTATTGGGATCTTTATTGATCCAAACACCACTAAGTAAACACCCTGCATGTTGCACATTAACATTTTAGTCTCATTTCTAGTACCAGGTAATTAGGCTCAAAGTTCCCATGTTCATAATCTTTCATGTTTTGCTCTAGAGAAAACATTTCTCCAGGGACTAAACTGCAGGGCAGTATGACTGTCTCTAGGGAAACACCCAGAACTGCAAAGATGCTGATTATTAAATGGTTTCTATTCAGCACAGCACAGACACAGTCTCTAAATAGGAGCCATGGCCTGTTTTTAATGTCAACAGCAAGAATCCCCTTGTTCTGCAAGATCTCTTTTTCTTAAGAGAAATCACTGTAGACTTGGGAAAAACTTCCCTGAATCGAAGATCTTCATGTGGGAGAACAAACACTTGTGTAAACCCTTCCAGGCACCGTACACAGCACCCCATGAAAGGGCAGCTTGGGAGATTTCCTCATTTCTAGGTAGGGATCAGGCGAATACACAGGGAAAGGTTAAATTCTCCTCCAGACAAATGTGTGACTAAGCATTTTGCAAAGCTTAATGACTATATCTGGCCAGCGACTAAAATCACAGATTACAATCTAGCACAGATGGTGGGTTGCATGAAAGCTGAATTACATAAGAAGGTAAACCCCACTGTTTGCCCAGAATTGGTTGTTTCCATGTGCTAGGCTAGCTGACTGAGTCCCAGCTCCCTCGCCTTCCACACCTCCCTTCCCAACAATGAATCAAACACAAACCTGGCTGTTTCCCAGCATTGAGGGAGCCAAACCCCACTTTAGAGATCTCCCACAGGCTCTGGGGCGCGCACAGGCAAAATAAACATGTGAGTTTCTCCTTTTTCTGTCCTTTATTTTTCTGCCTACTTTCATCTGATATGTTGGCAATGCTCATAGATCCAACTTTGTTTTCCTCCCTAGGAGGCACCCCAGGATACGAGGGTCTGGGAGAAGGTGACGGGAACATCTCCAAGAAGCCGGGCAATGTGCTGAAGACCTTGGACCCCATCCTCATCACCATCATAGCTATGAGCGCCCTGGGTGTTCTCCTGGGCGCTGTCTGTGGGGTTGTGCTGTACTGTGCTTGTTGGCATAACGGGATGTCAGAAAGAAACTTATCTGCTCTGGAGAACTATAACTTCGAACTTGTGGATGGTGTGAAGTTGAAAAAAGACAAACTGAACACACAGAATACTTATTCAGAGGCATGAAGGCAGACAGATGAAAAGACAGAGAATTGAGGTGAAGGACATAACTTGAGTGTGTTGGTCTTTCACTGTACAGGCTGGGAAAGGCGTCGATGACGCTGAGCCAGGCTTTTCTCAGGAGTTTCAATGAGCATGGCCGACAGACATGAACAAGTTAGCTGTATTAACAATCGGAATCATGTACAGTCAGCTTTTTTCTGTTGGTTCACTTTGAATCATCAAATGCTGGGTTGAGACCAAGTATGATTGACTTAATAATTCATTTTGACTCCTCTTCCCTCTCTCTCCTCTTCTTTTTATGGATACTTTTCTGAAACTGTGCAAAATCCAAGATGCTGGTGCCAAGTGTATTCCCTGGGGCCCTTTTGACAGATATGCTACCTGTAGCTCATGCCCACAGTATATTAGAATGTCTGCATCTCAGTGGACTCCTGAAGCTGTACCTGTGTATAATCACCCACATTGTGCACAGGCAAAGAAGGATTAGGGTTTGACTTTAAAGTACTGTAGCTTCAGTACCAATATAGTGTGTCAGCTCTGTTTATGAAGCAATACTGTCAAATTTCTTAGCTGTTTCCAGTGCTTGTGAACTCCATACCGAAAACCGCCATCACCAGACACTGCTGGCAGTCTGTTGTACTGCTGACGAGGGAAATCCACGGCACTGGCTAGTCCATGTCCTCAAAGTGCCTTTTTGTTTGTACTGGTTCGCATTGTGTTCCGTTAATGACCCACTCAGTTTTTCGATGGTGAAAGCCCAACTTGAATCAAACCCTGGTGACCCACTGACTAAAAAGAAAGTATATTTTAGTGTCAGGTGTCAGCCCTTCCCCCCAACCCCTGAAAAGCAAGGGCTGGGAAGATTTGGCAACGTGGCTTAACTCTTCTGCTTTTTCTGTAGTTCAATTTCGTGTCTCTTGATCCTTTTGTATAAAGCTGCAATATTCTCTCCTATTGTTCTTTCATATGGAATGTATTTTCAAATGTAAACTCTTTTTCTCCTATCTCTCTGTCTTTTCTCTCTTAAAGTTTAAGCATTTGCCATTGTCCAGAAAAGAAACTTGCAGCTTTAATCTGCTGGCAATGGCAAAGAATTTTACTGGACTTTATGCATAAAAAATAAGTAAATAAGTACATAAATAAATAAATAAGGGAAATTCCTAACTCTGCCCTCCAAAGTCTAACTTTGGTTTTCTTGTTAACTGGTTAAAGTGACAGTATCTTTTTTCCTTGAGCCATTTATATGTCTATTCTAATCAAAATAATTTTTGATAGAAATGTTTGCATTTAGTAGAAAAATGACAAATTGAGAGAAGAAATTATATTAATTGGCTTTCAATGAGATCCAAAGGAAGGACAGGATACAATTCTTCAAATATCCAAAACCTTGAGGTTTTTTACATCCAAATATGCAAAAATGACCCACGAAAACCTTCCTGTTTGGGTATTAGATAGGACAAGGAAAGTGAAAAAGGAGTTATTTTAAGAAAGTGGTTAGAAATCCTGATGCCTGATGGTGAAGTATTTTCAGAAAAGCGGGGGGAATAAAAATGAATAAAGTCAAAACAAATGTTTTTAAAAATCCCTTCAGCAGTAACCCTGAGAAAACAAATACTTGAATGAATGCTTCTAGAAACTTCCAATTGCTCACAAAGAAAAAGCCTGCCTTGGGACTGGTAGACGTACTTCTAACAGCTCAAAGAAGTAATATCTTATCAAGCAGCATATGAATTAATCCAAAGAAGCTTTGGTTGTTTTCACTCTATTTGTGGTCATGGCTTATTATTGTACATAGAACTTTTAGATCTTCCTCACTTTCTGCATTGCTACAGGGCTCACTCAGAAATAATTGTGGGAATCACATTTGCATCATGGAGGAGATAGTCCATTCATCTTGGCTTAATTGGATTGAGAATGCATTTTGTTTCCAGGAAAGTATTGATCACTATGAAAAAAGAATAGATTTTTGTCCCCAGAGGCATTCATTCAGTTGTTTTAATCATACCAGGACAAAAGCACTAAGACTTAATTTTTTTAAGGCAATGAATTTAAAGTTGTCCTCAGACAAGGAAAAATGATACTGAAACTTTAAATTTTAAAGTATCTTGCACTGATAAATATATTTAAAAATTATATGTTTATAGAGTTATTAATTTGTAAAGTCAGTGTTATAAAATGTCCAGTTTATATTGTTTTAGGTTGTTTCGTAATTTTAAAGGTGTAAAATAACGTATTTTTTCTTTATTGAAATCTATAAAACCTCCTGTAGTAAAATGTTTTCATTTTACTGGTATATTACTGCTTCGTGTTTTGTACCATCATAAAATTTTGTGCAAGTTTTTTTTACAGAAATTTTTATTTTCTATGACAGTATGACACTTGTAAATTGTTGTTTCAAAATGAACAGCGAAGCCTTAACTTTTAACTGACATTTGTATTCTCCGACACTGAGTAGTATAAAAACTGCATAGAACTGAACTGTAACTTAAATTCCAAACTATGACTACTACATTCCAAAGAAACAATTGAATTAAACATTTTCATAAAATATCCCAAACCTGATGGCTTTTCTTATATTAGCTTTGCTATTGTTAAAGAAATTGGTATTATTCCAGCATCAAATAACTTTCAAGGTGTTTTTTTTTTTTAAGTTCTCTTTTAAAAATAATATCCTGATAAGATTAAGAAGATATTTCCTGAAGGTAGAATACCAACCTAAACTGGACACTTATCAAGATAATGAATGGTGTGAAATTATAGCCTTATGAGTGTAAAATTTTTAACCCCAAATCTTATGTCAAATGTTTGTATTCCATTTGACAAAATACTTTTACCTAATGGTAAGTGTTGTTCTTGTAGAAAACAGCTAATAAATATGATGGTCTTTATGCATACACCATGCTAAATTTAGGTAGTATAGGGCAAAGTTGAGCCTGGCATTAGTACTGGCTATTTGGTAATTCTTCAGAAAAATCCTATTCCAGCTAGGAACGAAATAATAGTAATACTAATAATAGCAGCCAAAAAATAAAATTATTGCTGAATAGGACCTTGTAGAAAGCTTATTACAATATTGGCCTACCCTAATCCTTATTATTCAGGAACAAATAAGTATTTCTTTATCTTCTTCTGGTTATAGGAAAACTGACTTCTGAGAGCAGAGCAACTTGGTAGAGAGATGGGCTGCTCGGCACAGCTCTTGGTCGTGAATCCACATTTCTGCTTTTTCCTGGATGTTTACATATTTTACCCCGAACAAGAATAGGGCATTTTTTCCTATTGAGTGGAATTTTAGGTCTCTCTGCTTAGAGAAGAGTCAGAGATGGAACTTAAATTTACATTTATAGATGTTTCTCCAGAAAACATGAGTTTCAAGAAGTCTATCAGTATTAATCCAGGCATACTTTTTGAAAAATGCTTAGGGACATCTATACTAATGAAAGGGTAATATGCTAATTAGACCAGACATCCTTCCAGACAAAGTCATGGTGGCTGGGGGGCAGAGGCAGAGGTGGTTAGTGGATATCAGGCCAGCAGGGGAGGGCAGTTGGGGGTGATCAGCTAGTAGGGGAGCAGTTAGAAACATCAGACTAGCAGGCAGAGTGGTTAGGGGCAATCAGGCAGGCAGACAAGCTAGTGGTTAAGAGCCAGTGGTCCTGGATTGCAAGAGGGATGTTCCAGATTGGGGAGGGTGTAGGCCAGGCTGGGGGACCCCCAAAACTGTGCGCAATTTTGTGCACTGGACCTCTAGTGGATTGATATTATATCTGTTTCATTTTTTGAGAAGACCTAAAATATAGAAGCTTTTCAACCCTTTCTTATCTCTAATTAGTGGCTAAGATAGGCTTTTCTTAATGGGGTTTAATGAGCTAAAATCAATGTACAGTACTTCCAAATATCAGGAATTAAATGTCATGAGGATTGAAGCATTTAATTTAAAACATGAAAATCATTTATTGTTTCATCTCCTGTTTCTCTGCTAACTTATTAATTGCCACTTGTGCTGAATTGAACTATATTTTTTTGCAAATCAAATGGATTTTGTAATACTCCATAATGTTTCTATTTCCAAATTATAATTTAGCTATTGTATTGAATTAAAAACAGCTTTGCCAAGAATTAGCTCTGTCTTCCTAAACTATATCCACCAAGGGATCTTAAACAGCTTTTTCTGACCTTAGTGAAGAGAGCCTCAAACTGAGTAGAACTGAGCACCAAGAAGCATGTGAGACCAGGAAAACTGACTTTCATTTTTAATATCACAAGAAACATTGCAAAGTGATACAGATGAGAACTCCATGTTATCCCACACATGTCAATTATTTGTCAGCAATAAAGAGCCTATGAACTGATCATATTATTTCAGAGAAAAATCTAATTCATGGGACTCTCCTATGGTAATGGCAGTAAACTTCTTTAATTTGAGAATAGTTCGCGAGGTAACTTTTATAATTATCCTACTTTATCAATGAACAGTCCAAAATTTAAAGTGGTTGAGTGAAGAGTTCAGGATGTAGCTGATCTCATGCCCTCTCCAACTATCCTGTCATTCCACAGCTCTGCATTATCTCCTGAGATGCTTACATAGGGCTTTGATAATCAAGAACCAGCAGCAGCAGCACCTGGATGCCTGTTAGAAATGTAGAGTCTTGGGCCAAACTGCAACTCTGCTGAGTAATATCCCCAGGTGACCTGTATTCCCATCCATTTAGGTTTGAGAAGCACCTAGATAGTCTGCGATTACACTGAACCAGTTGTGTGAGAGTTTGCCTTGCTTCCAATGGTGGTTATGGGACACTCAGAGACTGGAAAATATCCCTGCAGGTTTCACAAAGTAATTTTCAGAAGCATCTGAGCACAGTGCAGCCTGGAAAACAGTAACATTAGTAAATTAGAAATCCCACTCAGAAGCACTTTGTGGCCATTCTGCCAGATCATTTGGGAGAGGCCTAAATGTGGGCTTTTATGAGAAGAGATAGAGCTGAAGAAATATTTTCTCTGGATAAAAATTTTGAAGGCTACAGAAGCACAGTAAACACTCTGTTATGCTTCATAGGGCAAGCAGGGAAAGAAGGGGAGGGCCAGTTTGTGAAAAGGTAAAAATCCTGATGGCAAAACTTTACAAGCACTACTTAATCCTCCTTGAATGACCTCTAATCTTGATCCTGAGGGTCCTTTTTGCAAGTGAGTAACTGAGATGATGGAGTTTTATTGTCCAAGAGGACTCCTGAGGGAGCTTTGCCGCACAGAAAGATTGTCTCCACATCTGAAGGGCATGGTACCTATTATGATGTAGGAGCCCAATAAATGTCTAACATTCATAGCCAATACCTAATTTTATCACTGACCTGTTAATGGAGTTAGAAAGTCACTTGCTCTGGCTGCATTAATTAGCCTACTGTCCTTGAAGATACGACTGAATCTCGCCCATGTAAAGTTTGAATGGGATGATTTGTCAGGTCATGTTCCCTTTGATGCTCCTGTTAATGACTTGGATATCTCCCCCATTCCATCATTTAAAAAAATTTTTTTAGTGATTAAGGTATTACATATGTGTCTTTACTCCTGCCCATTGTCCCCCACCACCCTTACTCATGCCTTCACCCCCCTTTGTCTGTGTCCATTGATTAGGCTTCTATGCAGGCATACATATCCTTTGGTTGATCTCTTCCCCTTACCCCCACCCTCCCCTAACTTCCCTCTGAGGTTTGAGCATCTGATCAATGCTTCTCTGTCTCTGGATCTGTTTTTGTTCATCAGTTTATATTGTTCATTATATGCCATAAATGAGTCAGATCATGTGATATTTATCTTTCTTAGGATATAGTCTAGGAGTGGGATTACTGGGTCAAATGGCAGTTCTTTTTTTTAACTTTTTGAGGAAACCCAATACTGTCTTTCACAGTGGCTGCATCAGTCTGCATTTCCACCAGCAGTGCACTAGGGCTCCTTTTTCTCTACATCCTTGCCAGCACTTGTCCTTTGTTGATTTGTTGATAATAGCCATTTCGTCAGGTGTGAAGATGATATCTCATTGTTGTTTTGATTTGCATCTCTCAAATGATTAGTGACTTTGAGCATGTTTTCATATATCTCTTGGCCTTCTGTATTTCCTCTTTCAAAAAGTGTCTATTTACATGCTTTGACCATTTTTTATTGGATTGTTAATCTTCCTTTTGTTAAATTGTATGAGTTCTCTGTAAATTTTGGAGATTAAACCCTTATTAGAAATATCATTGGCAAATATTTTCTCCCATGCAGTGGGCTTTCTTATTGTTTTGTTGATGGTTTCTTTTGCTGTGCAGAAGCTTTTTATTTTTATGTAGTCCATTTGTTTATTTTCTCCTTAGTCTCCATTGCCCTATGAACTATCTATAAAGATACTTCTGTGACATATGTCTGCTATTTTACTGCCTATGGAGTGGTATAGGATTTTTTTGGTTTCCCATCTTACATTCAAGTCCTTTAGCCATTTTGAGTTTGTTTTTGTATATGGTGTAAGTTGATGATCTAGTTTCATTTTTTGACATATATCTGTCCAAATTTCCCAGCACCATTTATTAAAGTTACAGTTTTGACTCCTTTGTATCATCTTCCCTCCTTTGTCAAATTTTAATTGAGCATAATGGCTTGGGTCGATTTCTGGGTTCTCGGTTCTGTTCCATTGGTCTATATGTCTGTTCTTATGCCAGTATCAAGCAGGTTTGAGAACCTTGCCTTGGTAATATAGCTTGATATCTGGTATTGTGATCTCTCCAACTTTGTTCTTCTTTCTTAGGATTGCTGTGGCTATTCGGGATCTTTTGTTATTCCAGATGAATTTTGGAGAGTTTGTTCCAGATCTTTGAAATATGCCATTGGTATTTTAATGGGGATTGCATTGAATCTGTAGATTGCTTTGTGTAGTATTTTTAATGATGTTGATTATACCATACCAGGAACATGGTATATTCTTCCATTTGTTTCTGTCTTCCTCTATCCCTTTTTTCAATGTCTTGGAGTTTTCCAAGTACAGGTCTTTTACATCCTTATTTAAGCTTATTCCTAGGTACCTTAATTTTTTGGTGCAATGGTAAATGGGATTATTTTTGTTGTTTTTTTTTTTTTTCTGTGAGTTCATTATTGATGTATAAAAAGGCCATAGATTTCTGGGTGTTGATTTTGTATCCTGCTACAT
The DNA here is from genome assembly GCA_027563665.1 of Antrozous pallidus. Taxonomy (NCBI): domain Eukaryota; kingdom Metazoa; phylum Chordata; class Mammalia; order Chiroptera; family Vespertilionidae; genus Antrozous; species Antrozous pallidus. The sequence goes on from CM050515.1 coordinate 8,510,462, forward strand.
TGCCAAATTCATTTATTATGTTTAGTAATGGAGTCTTTGGGATTTTCTATGTATAGTATGTCATCTGCAAACAAGGAGAGTTTTACTTCTTTTCCGATTTTTATGCTTTTTATTTCTTCTTGTCTGATCAATATGGCTAGCACTTCCAGTACTATATAGAGCAGGATTGGTGATAGTGGGCATCCCTGTCTTGTTCCTGTAATTAGGGGAAATGAGTATAGTTTTTGCCCATTGAGTATGATGTTGGCTGTGTTTTTCATATAAGATTTTTATTATGTTGAGATATGATCCATTTATTTCTACTTTGCAGAGGGTTTTTTATCAAGAAAGTGTGTTGAATTTTATCAAATGCTTTTTCTGCATCACTTGATATGATTATGTGATTTTTGTCTCTCAGGTTGTTTATGTGATGTATCACATTTATTGATTTGTGGATATTGTACCATTCTTGAATCCCCAGAATAAATCCCACTTGGTCATAGGGTATGATCTTAGTAATGTATTGTTGAATCTGACTTGCGAGAATTTTGTCGAGGATTTTAGCATCTGTGTTCATCAAGGATACTGGCCTGTAGTTCTGTTTTTTTGTGGTGTCTTTATCTGGTTTTGGGATTAGGGTGATGCTGTTTTCTTAGAAAGAGCTTGGAAGTGTACCTTCCTCTTGAATTTTTTGGAATAGTCTGAGAAGGATAGATTTTAGTTTTTCTTTGAATTCTGGGTAGAGCTTCCCTGTAAAGCTGTCTGGACCAGGGCTTTTGTTTGCTGGAAGATTTTTTATCTCTGTTCCAATTTATTTGGTAGTTATTGGCCTATTCAGGTTTTTCTGTTTTATTTTTTCTTTTTTTGATTGAGTTTGGGGAGCTTGTATATTTCTAAGAATATGTCCATTTCATCTAGGTTATCCATTTTGTTGAAATAGAGTTATTCATGGTATTTTTCATTATTGTTTGTATTTCTCTGAGATCGGTTGTTACTTCACCTCTTTCATTTCTGATTTTATTTGGGTCCTCTCTCTGGGCTTCTTGGTGAGCCTGAAGGTTCATGAATATTGTTTATCCATTCAAAGAACCAGCTCTTGGTTTTGTTGATCTTATGTATTGTTTTTTTGTGTTTGTTTGTTTATTTGTTTGTTTTGTCTCTATGTCATTTGTCTTTTCTCTGATCTTTATTATTTCCTTCCATCTGCTTACACTGCATTTTTCTTGTTGCTCTATTTCTAACACTTTGAGTTGTAGGGTTAGATAATTTATTACCATTGTTTCTTTCTTTTTTTTTTTTTTTTTTTTGAGGTAGGCCTGTAGACCTATAAACTTCCCTCTCAAGACTGCTTTCACTGTTTCCTATAGATTTTGGATTGTTGCGTGTTCATTGTCCTTTGTTACCAAGATGCTTTTTATTTCTTTAATCTCTTTTGAAACCCAATAATTGTTTAATAGCATGCTATTTGGCTTCCAGGATTTTTATTTTTAAATTGTTTTTATTATAGTTTATTTCCAGTTTTATGCCATTGTGATCTGAAAGGATGCTTGATATGATTTCTATATTCTTGAATTTGAAGAGACTTTACCTGAGGCCCAATATGTGGTCTATCTTTGAAAATGACCCATGTGCACTTGAGTAGGATATATATTCTGTGGCTTTGTGGTGAAATGTTCTGTAGATTGCAATTAATTCTATCTGATCCAGTGAGTCATTTTGGATTGCTGTTTCTTTGCTAATTTTTTGTTTAGGGGATTTGTCCAGTGGTGGTAGTGGAGTGTTAAAGTCCCTTACTATAATTGTATTCCTGTCAATCTCTTCCTTGATATCCTCTAGACGTTTTTGTGGATTTTTAAAATGTATTTGGGTGCTCCTGCATTTGGTGCATACATGTTTACCAGTTTTATATCTTTTTGTTGAATTGCTTCCTTTAGTATTATGAAGTGGCCTTCCTTATCTCTTGTTATGGCCTTTGCTTTCTGATCTTGTTTGTATTGCTACCACAGCTTTTTTGTCCATTTTCATTCACCTGAAAAATCTTTTTCCATCTTTTCCACAATCATTCTGTATGATTGTTTTATTCTGAGGTGGGTTTCCTGTAAACAGCAGATATATGGGTCATGTTTTCTCAGCCATTCAGCAACCCTATGTCTTTTTATTGGGGCATTTAATCCATTTTCATTGAAAGTTATTATTGATAGGTACTTGTTTGTTGCCATTTTTATTCTTTATGCCTGTGTTTTTTCTTCACTTCCTATTTCTTCTTTTTACAGCAGACCCTTTAGCATTTCTTGCATTTCTGGTTTGGTGGTAATAAAGCCCCTTAGTCCTTCTTTGTCGGTGAAGTTCCTGATTTCACCCTCAAGTTTGATTTATGGCCTTGCTGGGTACATTATTCTTGGATTCAGACCCATTCCTTTGCATAACTTTGTATATTTCATTCCATTCCCTTCTGGCCTGATGTGTTTCTGTTAAGAAACCTGTCATTAGTCTGATGGGGGATCCTTTGTAGGTAACTTTCTGTTTCTCTCTGGCAGCCTTTAAGATTCTTACTTTGTTGTGGGTGTTTGTCAGTTTAATTATAATGTGACTAGGTGTTGGTCTTTTGGTGTTCATATTATTTGGCACTCTGTGAGCTCCTTGGATCATGTGAGTTGTTTCTTCCCTATATCAGGAAAGTTTTCTGTCATTATCTTTTCAAACAGGTTTTCTATTCCTTGCTCAGTTTCCTCTCCTTCTGGCCCCATTGTTATGCAGATGTTGTTTCATTTTGTGTTGTCCCAAAGTTCGTTTAGGCTTGCCTTCTGTTTTTTAAGTTTATTTTTCTAGATGCTTCTCTGCTTTGGTATTTTTTCCTACCTTGTCTTCTAGGTCACTGCTGCAGTCCTCTGCTTCTTATAGCCTATTCTTGATGCTTTTTATTGAGTTCTTCATTGTAGCATGTCATTTTTTATTTTTTCTTCTTAGTAGTTCTTCATATCCTCTTTGTTCTTACACATGTTGTTGAATTTGTCTTCCATCCTTCTCAGCAATCTTTATGTCTATTGCTCTGAATTATGTATCTGATATATTTCTTACCTCAATTTCATTTATTTCCTTTTCTGGTGTATCCTCTTTTTCTTTTGTATGTGGGCTGCTTCTGTGTCTTCCCTTAATTGCACCTCTATAGATTTCTGCTTATGTAGCTCTCTCTCCTGTGTTCACTTAAAGGCACAAAATATAACACAAGACACAATGCACAAGGCACCAAACACAAATGTATTCACAATGCTTATACCCCTAAATAAAGGTGCTCAATACAGAAAATAAAGTTAGGGGATAGAAAAGAGTGCAATCATGATATTGAGAAAAACTTTTCTCAGCTCAATGATGATAAGTGGGTCAACACTGATTTTTTTTACAGATCTCTCTGTTCATATTAATGAACTGAACTTAGAGTTACAAGGTTCTGACAAAAGTATTGATGTTATGTTCAGATACATAAAAGCTTTTGAAAGTAAACTTACAATTTTCAAACGAGACGTAGAAACTAAAACTTATAAGTATTTTCCTCGAGTAACAAAGTATTTTGAGAAGGCCAGTGCAGCTGTACAAAATGAAATGGAATCCTTGCATATAAAGTACCAGCATGTTTTAGACTCGTTACTTGACCAGTTCAGTGATAGATGTAATCAGTTTAGAAGCCTAGAACAGACCATAAAAATAATTAACTATTCTTAATGTAGTAGTCTACAGTAGTTTGGAATTAAATGGTTTCCAATGGATGCAAATTGATGATTTGGAGATGCAACTTGCATAATTTCAAACAGCATCTGGGCTCAGGTGTTTGTTAACTTGAAGTCAAAGCTTGAGAATCTGGAAAGGTGCCACTTGGAGAATCAAGAGGAGTGCCACTAAGAACAGGAAATTTGGAGTGCCTGGAACTGAATACCATACACCTTTAGCACCCTGAAAAATATAGCAATGGCTTTACTCACAATTTTTCCCTCTACCTACTTTTGTGAGACCTTATTCTCAGTGTTAGGTAATTTCAAAACCAACAAAAGAAACAGATTGACAGATGAAGTTAGTAGCGCTTACTTGGGCTTGAAGTGTACAAAATAGCAACCTTCAATTGAAGATTTAGCCAAATAAATTCATCAACATAAAAGTCATTAATAGGCAGATGAGTTAAAGAATTCCCCCTCCCCCTCACTTATCTTAGTTCACGGCACCCCACACAAGTTAAATAATATCAAGACAACAAAGAAACCCATTGACAGATGAACAAAAAAGTCACTAAGCAGGTAAGTTAAATAACTAGTTTTTGGTTTACTAAATACAGTTATATATTACAATTATACATTTTTGTTATTTAAACTACAAATATCACAAAATTATGGGGTTTTTTTAGAAGTGACATACCACCCGAGTTATGCTCAGTTTTTTGGCAAATTTTGACACACCAAGCTCAAAAGGTTATCCATCACTGGTTTAAGTCCTTTAACCATTTTGAATTTATTTTTGTGTATGGTGTAAATTGGTGGTCTAGTTTTATTTTATTTTTATTTTGCATGTATCTGTCCAATTTTCCCAACACAATTTATTGAAAGAGATCTTCTTGACTCCATTGTATGTTCATGTCTCCTTTTTTGAATATTAATTGAGCATATGGGCTTGGGTTGATTTTTGGGTTCTCTATTCTATTCCATTGATTTATATGTCTGTTTTTGTGCCAGTACCAGGTTGTTTTGAGATTAGTGGCTTTGTAATATAGCTTGATATCTGGTATTGAGATCCCACCTACTTTGTTCTTCTTTCTCAGAATTGTTTCAGCTATTTTGGGTCTTTTTTATTCCAGATGAGTTTTTGGAAAGTTTGTTCTAGGTTTCTGAAATATGCCATTGGTATTTTAATGGGGAGTGCATTGAATCTATAGATTGATTTAGGTAGTATGGACATTTGAATGATGTTGATTCTACCAATCCATGAACACAGTATGTTCTTCCATCTGTTTATTTATTCCTTTATGCCACAGGTTTCTTGGCAATAATTTTGTATCCTGCTACATTGTCGAATTCAGTTTGATAGAATAGATTTGTTCATAGTATTTTTTGATAACCCATTGTATTTCTGTGGAGTCTGTTGTAATTTCATCTCTTTCATTTCTCATTTTGTTTTTTCGGTTCCTCTCACTTTGCTTCTTGGTGAGCCTGACCTGAGGTTCATCAATCTTGTTTATCCTTTCAAATAACCAGCTCTTGGTTTCATTGATATTTTGTATTTGTTTTATCCCCATATCATTTATTTCTGTGCTGATCTTTATTACCTCCTTCCTTCTACTCACTCTGGGCTTTTCTTGTTGCTCTCTTTCTAATTCTTTGTGTTGTAGAATTAGATGATTTATTACCATTTTTTCATGTTTTTGAGGTATGCCTGTAGCGCTATAAACTGCGCATTTCTGATGCTCTTTGGACATGGATGGCCTGCTTGTGTGGTTGCTGTTCCTGGAATGAGGTGGGCTTCTCGCTTTGCTGCTGCTCCTTGTATGAGAGTGGGCTGCTCACACAACTGCTGCTCCTTGGACTGGGGATGGGCTGCTTGTGTGGCTGCTGCTCCTCTGGTGGGAATAAGCTGTACATGTGGCAGCTGCTCCTCAGCTGGGGATGGGTTGCTCACCCAGCTGCTGCTCTTTGAACCAGTGCATTCTGTGCTGGGCTGCTGCTCCTTGGACATGGGCAGTTTGCTCCTGTGGCTTCTGTTCTTCAATCTGAGACAGGCTTATTGGGGGGCTGCTGCTCCTCATATGGGTGTGGGTTTCTTGCAGCGCTGCTCTTCCTTGTACAGGTGTGGGCTACTCACACAGCTGCTGCTCCTCGGGCAGGTGCAGGGTGTGGGCTGTGCATAGCTGCTGCTTCTTGGATGGAACAGGCTATGCTGGGCTGCCCCTCCTCAAACATAGGTGGGCTGCTCTTCCAGCTGCTGCTTCTCAGATGGGGTGGGCTGCTCGCATCATTGCTGCTCCTTGGACAGGGGAATGGGCCACTTGTACATCTGCTGCTCCTTAGATAAGGGCCTCTCATGTGAGACTGCTGCTCTTAGGCCTAGGATAGGCTGCTCATGGGGCTGCTGCTCACAAGGTTTAAGTGTCGTGGGCTGCCAAGTCTCCTTCACCAATTCGGGTTGGATGCTACTTGTTTCAGCTGTTCTTTTTATCTGCTCTGGGACAAGGCTTGGGACACATCTGTCTATTCCACCGCCATTTGTCTCTCTGGCAGAGTTTTTTGTTGGTATTACATGTTTTTTCCATTGGAACTTTGTAGACTTTGCTCCATTGTTTTGAATGGAGCCTTGTAAGTTACTCTGAGAAAGTCAGAGGCAGGACTGATTTTCTTTCTTCTTCTTCTTCTTCTTCTTCTTCTTCTTCTTCTTCTTCTTCTTCTTCTTCCTCCCTCCTCCTCCTCCTCCTCCTCCTCCTCCTCCTCCTCCTCCTCCTCCTCCTCCTCCTCCTCCTTCTTCTTCTTCTTCTTCTTCTTCTTCTTCTTCTTCTTCTTCTTCTTCTTCTTCTTCTTGTAATTTGCCTTTACTACTTGGATGCTTGAAATATTCATTAGTGTTCTTGTAGTTTAACAGTTTAGCTAGGATATAGCTCTGTGTTAAAAATTCTGTATCACACTTTCCTAAAATGGCACACGGGATACTTTTCAATTGGCACAATTCAATATTCTATTTATTTTAAGGAAATTTTCTTGTGTTACATCTCTCAACACATTTTCTTTAGGTGGGTTCTCTAATTTAGGGACACAAAGTATCTTTGTGTTGGATTAGCTTTTATCTTCTCATTTATATTAGTGTTAATCATATTACTTTTATGTTTTCCTTTTTCATCTGCAGTTATGATAATTATTTCAAACATTTCCTTATGTCACTAATTTTATTTTTCAAAACTATTTTTCTTTTTCTTAAGTTATTTACTAAACCTATAGTATGCTATTTTGTTTTCAATTTGTCATCAGTCTCAAAATATTATTTCCTTCATAGTCTGCTATTTAGTTTCCAATTATAAGCTTTTGTTTATTATAATCATGTTCTATATATAATATCAAGTATTTGTGAGCAAATATCTTTTCTTTCTTAAATTATTGTTTCTTCAAAATTGTCTTACTTGTTTTTTTCATGGTGTTTTTGTATATTTTATTGTTGTTGTTTGCCTGATGCCAAGGTGCTGCTTTTTATCTGGCTTATACTTGGAGCACTCAGCCTGTACCTTCTCTTTACTCTGATACAAAATGAGTAATGTTTGATTCTCTTCTAACTATATCTGATTTATTGTGAGAAAATGAGAAAGAAAGGAGGCAAAATCACCTTGGTTGGTGTGCAGACTTTGTTAGAATATCTGGTCTAATTTCTTTTAGGATTTTATTAAAATTCTATATCACAAAGCTAATCTGTATTGGTGGCTTAGCTACTAAGACCAAGCAGCAGTGATACAAGTAACATAGATATTTATATTATCTTATGTAACTATTTGAATGTAAGCACTTAGAGTTGATGGCACATGGCATCAGCTCTGTAATGTCAGGGATTCTGAATCGTTCTGTCTGGTTGTTTGTCAAGCCTTCTCTATGTATCACAGTGACATTCAGTTATTATCAGAATATCTACATCCAATCAGTGTAAAGAAAAAAGAGAAAGAAAAGGACATCATCCCTTGGGGAAAAAAAAAGAACTTTCTCTTACATCGACTGCCTAAGAGTCACGCTGTAAGAAGCAACAACTTCTCCTCTTCCTCTCCACCATCTACTAGTCATCCTCAAAGCAACAACCATGTGTGAGTGCATCTCCATCCATGTTGGCCAGGCTGGTGTCCAGATCAGCAATGCCTACTGGGAGCTCTACTGCCCAGAACACGGCATCCATCCCAACGGCCAGATGCCAAGTGACAAGACCATTGGCGGGAGATGACTCCTTCAACACCTTCTTCAGTGAGACAGGCGCTGGCAAGCATGTGCCCAGGGCAGTGTTTGTAGACCTGGAACCCACAGTCATTGATGAAGTTCACACTGGTACCTTCCGCCAGCTCTTCCACCCTGATCAGCTGATCACAGGCAAGGAAGATGCTACCAATAACTATGCCCGTGGACACTACACCATTGGCAAGGAGATCATTGACCTCGTCCTGGACCGAATTCGGAAACTGGCTGACCAGTGCACCAGCCTTCAGGGCTTCTTGGTTTTCCACAGCTTTGGTGGGGGAACTGGTTCTGGGTTCGCCTCTCTGCTGATGGGACGTCTCTCTGTCGATTATGGCAAGAAGTCCAAGCTGGAGTTCTCCATTTACCCAGCCCCCCCAGGTCTCCACAGCTGTAGTTGAGCCCTACAACTCCATCCTCATCACCCACACCACCCTGGAGCACTCTGATTGTGCCTTCCTGGTTGTCAACGAGGCCATCTATGACATCTGTCGTAGAAACCTCGTTATTGAGCGCCCAACCTATACTAACTTGAATAGGTTGATAGGTCAAATTGTGTCCTCCATCACTGCATCCCTCAGGTTTGATGGGGTTCTGAATGTTGATATGAGTGAATTCCAGACCAACCTGGTGCCCTATCCCCACATCCACTTCCCTCTGGCCACATATGCCCCTGTCATCTCTGCTGAGAAAGCCTACCATGAACAGCTTTCTGTAGCAGAAATCACCAATGCGTGCTTTGAGCCAGCCAACCAGATGGTGAAATTTGACCCTCACCATGGTAAATACATGGCTTGCTGCCTGTTGTACTGTGGTGACATGGTCCCCAAAGATGTCAATGCTGCCATTGCCACCATCAAGACCAAGCGTACCATCCAGTTTATGGACTGGTGCCCCACTGTCTTCAAAGTTGGCATTAATTGCCAGCCTCCCACTGTGGTCCCTGGTGGAGACCTGGCAAAAGTAGACTGCGAGCTGTGTGAATGCTGAGCAACACCACAGCCATTGCTGAGGCCTTGGCTCACCTGGACCACAAGTTTGACCTGATGTATGCCAAGCGTGCCTTTGTCCACTGGTACGTAGGTGAGGGCATGAGGAAGGAGAGTTTTCTGAGGCCCGTGCAGACATGGCTACCCTTGAGAAGGATTGTGAGGAAGTTGGTGTGGATTCTGTTGAAGGAGAGGGTGAGGAAGAAGGAGAGGAATACTAAATTTAAAATGTCACAATGATGCTGCTTTTACAGGGAAACTTATTCTGTTTTAAACATTGAAAAGTTCTGGTCTGGTCAGTTCATTTGTATGTAGAGCAGTGTACACTCATATACAATCACTGGCCTATGCTTTAGAACAATGCTTTGTTACAGATCCAAATTGTCATTTTCTCTGATGGGTTTGAATAAAGTATTCCCAGTCTTAAATGAAGAAAAAATAAAGAGAGAGAACTTCAGGGTGTAAGCATCACTTCTCCCATATGATTGGCTAGAACATAGTCATATGGCCATGCTTAGCAGCAAGGAGGCCTGGGAAATGTAGGTGTTATTTTTTATTCTGGGAAGTCATTTGTGCACATGAAATTTGGCGATTTTATTCCTAAGGGAAGAAATTGAAACTCGTTTTGCTTGCTGCACTGGCTTTCCTCTCAGCTTTTGGTGGGGTGTGGCTCTCTCCCAAAGTACGGGGACCCTGGGGTTTCAGATGGCCTTCCCAAATCAGAGTTTCATGGTGCCTTTCTCTCCTCTTCCCACCAATTTTCCCTTTATTTGGGGAAATAAAAATAGCTTCCAATAGTTTCCACTTCTCACTGAACAAAGAAAAAATGATGAGAACATCCTTTCGGTTTGAATAATTCAATATTTGGTTAGTAAAATCCTTGGGATTCCTTTGGCCTGCTTGTGTGTGCTACTCTGGGAGTCAAATCAGGTGAGAAGCTAGGCTGTGTTGTACCTCTTTGCTGCCCCTGGCGGCTCTAAAGTTTTCTCTTTATTATAATCATATGGTTTTGGTTTTAAAGTTGTAGATAGCACCTGGGAAGGCACATGGACATTAATTATGGTCAGCTGAATCCAGTGGTGTTGGCAAAACCAAGTCCTGGAAACAGGCTTTGTCAGAGGCAGGAGGTTTGTCAGTTTGACCTTGAGCCCAGGTGTCAAGGGATGGGTTTTGTTAGTTAAAAATCCAGCCAAGCACCAGGAATGAATATGACTCAGGGCCACCCAAGAATGTACATAATCTCCTTTGTCTTGACTTTTAGTAGAAGCTCTTCCTTTTGGCAGGATAAAATAAACACGCTCTTTTGGCTCTAGGTCCCTGTCCCTTTCCCTGTATCTCCATCAGTTTTTTCCTCCCATCTCTGTGTCTGTTCTTTCATTTTCTTAATTCCCAAACACCCCTTCTCAGGAACCGGATCTTCTCTAGTCAAGCTGCATGCGGAAAAGAGAGAAATATTCACATAAAGTTTATTGAAGTAGTTTGTAGTCATTACTTTTAAAAGGTGATTTGGTGATAACTTCGCTATTTTAAATCTCATATTCATAGTTATCAAGATAGGAAAAGTTATTTTATATTGTTTTTCTCCATTTTAAAAATCATTTATAACCATCCCATCATTTTCTATCTTCCCCTTTGTTTAATTTTCTACATTACATTTAAAACTATCCACTATTCTAATTCAAAACCCCATAGAGTATATTACTCATTTTATTTATTTGTTTGTTTGTTTGTTTGTTTGTTTGTTTGTTTGTTTATTTTAACATTTACTTTTTATTTATTTTTTGTAGTATAACTTATACTTAATAGTAGTACATATTTTCCTTTCTCCCCTCCCCATTGTCCTCCCCCCAGCCTCTCCTACCCCCCAGCACATGTCCCCACCCACCCCCATCCCCGCCCCTTTGTCTTTCATTCATTGGTTATGCTCATATGCATGCATACAAGTCCTTCAGTTGATCTCCCCCCTTCCCCCCACATTCACCTCCCATCCACCCAAGCCTTCCCCCTGTAGCTTGACAGCCTGTTCAATGCCTCCCTGCCTCTATATCAATCACTCTCCCTGTTTCTTTTCTTCAAAAATATCTTGCCTCTGCATACTAGAAATAAATGTATAAGAACAAAAAAAAAATGTTTCAGTCTCAGTTTCAATGTCCAACTGTTCTGAGTCTGAGTTTCAGTGTCAAATAGTTCTTCATGTGTACATGTCAGCAATGGTATCCAGATGGTGGACACATCGTAGCAATGCAAGATCCATCCTCTCTGGTTTGGTCCTGGGCTGCCTGCAGCCACGCACAGCTGCTAACTGCTAGCATGGCAAGGTGTCGTCAGTGTCCCCCATCTCTGGACCATCCTCGTGACTGGAACAGATCTGTCCGTTCCTCACAGTCACAGGAACCCACATGGTCTTGGAGTTGTTCTCTGAAAATACACAAACACATTCTCAACCAAAAGTTAACAAAGGGATCCTCTCTGAAAAATAGACTTGGGATTCTTTTTATATTTGCCTAAATGATTTTCCTTTGGCTTATTTTGACACCATGTGTGTTTTTTCATGGGTGTCCTGCAGTTGCTTTTACAAATGGAATTTACTTTTCTGGAGTGAGAATTTTCTAGATGTATTTTATTACAGGATATTTTTCCTTACATGATATTACCCCACTGCCCACCCCCCACCCCCCCTTTTTTGATTAACGGGCGCTTTTGGAAATTTTAACTTGCAGTCTTGGTAATTTTAAATTTTAATTTTTGCACACAAATATGCCTGCTTTAGGTTCTTTGGATGTTAGGCCATTTTACAGTGAGATGAACTACTAATAGGTATTTTAGTTAATGTTTTAGGAAAAGCTTTTTGTCGAGTACACTTAAATTTTCTTGAGTATTCACTTATTTCACTTGGCCAATTTAAATTAATCTAAAAACTTGATTACTATTTTACTGTCAATTTTAATACTCAAGCAGAAATCTTAGTTTACTCTGTAAATACTATTGGAAAGGAATATTTGCATTTTTTAGTAGGTCCTGAGCATTCCTGGTAATAGACTGAATTTAGATATAGAGCAGCTATTGCTGGCCGAGTCTCTGTCTGCCACCTGGGTCCCCGTATGAGTTGTGTGTGGGAGGCGAAGCAGCCGTGGGGGTAGGAGACATCCCTCAGGAGGAGTGAGAATTCAAGCCCCTGCAGGGTTTGTGGATGAGGATCTGTGCCCCACCTCTGTTAACCTTTTAGTTCTCTTCTGTTGGCCCCTCTGTGACTGTGCCTGTCTTAGGTTGTTCCTTCCCTGAGGAATCTTACCCGTCTCTGGCTAACCAGCCATCCTCCGGGGCCAAACAGGGTGATGTGAGGTTCAGTTCTGTCTCCTTTGTAGTCTATGCCCCCGTGGCCTCCATGTCCAGCACCTGCCTTGGGGTCCCCTCGCCTGCTGGCGGGGTCCCGGTACTGATCACATATCTCAGGTGACCCAGGCTTCTTCACTAGAGAGGGCCCAGCTCACAACATTGGTCGAGAGACAGATCCTTGGTGCCAGCTTCCCAGAGGCTTCAGCCACAGCTTGAACTGAAAGCTCAGGCATCATCTGTGTGTATTTGGATAGTAAGAAGAGGGTCCCTCTTGGCAAAAGGGCAAGAGGGGCCAATATAGAATGCTCGGATGCCTTCCCAGTGCCTTAATTCCTTCTGAAAGGGATTAATTCCTTTCCTATCCTTTTTGAAGTTGATGCCCAACATTCAAAGAATTAGTTTGTAAGTTTATTTGGGATAATTGTATAATATGCTGTTGTCAAATATCAAATATTATAATGACATTGTAGAATAATATCATGTAAGGGTATTATGGTGTCACGGGAGGTTAAGGAGGGCCTAGCCTAAGGACTGGTGTCCATAGGACATGACAAGCTCTAGGCCATGTTAATTCAATCTCAAACTAGCTGCCAGTTTTTTTTATAACTTTATATAAACTTTGTCAGGGATGTAAAAACACAAATTACTTACCTTAGTTCAAGAGTTCAAATATATTGACTTTCCCCCTTACTCCCACCACCTGTCACTTACCCTGAGGTTTGATTTTCTGAAGGACTTTTCTCAGTCTCTGGATCCATTCTTGTTCATCAGTCTATGTCATTCATTATATTCCTCAAATGAGTGACATCATGTGATATTTGTCTTTCTCTGCCAGGCTAATTTCACTTAGCATAATGCTCTCCAAATCCATCCATGTTGTTACAAATGGTAGGAGCTCCTTCTTTTTTACCACAGCATAGTATTCCATTGTGTAAATGTACCATAGTTTTTTAATCCACTCATCTGCTGATGGGCACTTAGGCTGTTTCCAAATCTTAGCTATGGTAAATTGTGCTGCTATGAACATAGGGGTACATATATCCTTTCTAATTCGCATTTCTAGTTTCTTGGGGTATATTCCTAGAAGTGGTATCACTGGGTCGAATGGGAGCTCCATTTTTAGTTTTTTGAGAAAACTCCATACTGTTATCCACAGTGGCTGCACCAGTCTACAATCCCACCAGCAGTGCAGGGGAGTTCCTTTTTCTCTGCATCCTCACCAGCACTTGTCATTTGTTGATTTGTTGATGTAAGCCATTCTGACAGGTGTGAGATGTTACCGCATAGTCGTTTTGATTTGCATCTCTCTGATAATTAGTGACTTTGAGCAGATTTTCATATGTCCCTGGGCCTTCCTTTTGTCTTCTTTAGAAAAGATTCAATTTAGGTCTGTTGCCCATTTTTTTATTGGATCATTTGTCCTCCTTTTATTGAGTTGTGTGAGTTGCCTGTAGATGCTTGAGATTAAACCTTTATCACTGATAACATTTGAAAATATGTTCTCCCATACAGTGGGTTTTCTTGTTGTTTTGTTGATGTTTTCTTTAGCTGTGCAAAAGCTTTTTTTTTATGTAGTCCCATTTGTTTATTCTGTCTTTAGCTTCCATTACCCTAGGAGCAGTATCGTTGAAAAAGTTCTTTTGGCATATGTCTGAGATTTTTTTCCTGTAGATTCCTCTAATGTTTTTATGGTTTCCCATCTTACGTTTAAGTCCTGTATCCATTTTGAGTTTATTTTTGTGTATGGTGTAAGTTGGTGGTCTCGTTTCATTTTTTTGCATGTATCTGTCCAATTTTCCCAACACCATTTACTGAAGAGACTATCTTGACTCCATTTTATGTTCATGCCTCCTTTGTCAAATATTAATTGAGCATAGTGATTTGGGTTGATATCTGGATTCTCTATTCTATTCCATTGATCTATATGTCTGTTCTTGTGCCAGTACCAGGCTGTTTTGAGAACAGTAGCCTTGTAATACTGCTTGAAATCTGGTTTTGAAATCCCACCGACTTTGTGCTTCTTTCTCAGTATTACTGTGGCTATTCAGGGACTTTTTTTATTCCAGATGAATTTTTGGAGAGTTCTTTCTAGGTCTTTAAAATATGGCATTGGTATTTTAATGGGGAGTGCATTAAATGTATAGATTGCTTTGGGTAGTATGGACATTTTAATTATGTTGATTCTCTCAATCCATGAACATGGTATGTTCTTCCATCTGTTTACATCTTCCTCTATCTCTTTTTTTAGTGTCCTGTAGTTTCCCGCGAATAGGTCTTTTACCTCCTAAGTTAAGTTTATTCCTACGTATCTTAATTTTTTTGGTGTGATGGTAAATGGGATTGCTATTTTAGTCTCTCTTTCTGTAAGTTCACTATTAATGTATAGAAATGCCATAGATTTCTTGGCATTAATTTTGTAGCCTGCTACGTTGCTGAACTCATTTATTAAGTCTACTAGCTTTTTTATGGAGTCTTTCGGTTTTTATGTACAATATCATGTCATCTGCAAATAAGGATAGCTTTACTTCTTCTTTCCCAATTTGGGTGCCTTTTAGTTCTTCTTCTTCTCTAATTGCAATGGATAATACTTCCAGTACTATGTCGAACAGGAGTGGTGAGAGTGGGCAACCCTGTCTTGTTCCTGTTCTTAGGGGAAATGGTTGTAGTTTTTGCCCATTGAGTATGATGTTTGCTGTGGGTTTATCATATATAGCTTTTATTATGTTGAGGTATGATCCTTCTATTCCTACCTTGTTGAGAGTTTTTATCACGAAAGGGTGTTGGATTTTGTCAAATGCTTTTTCTGCATCAATTGATATGACTATGTGATTTTTATCTCTCAATTTGTTTATGTGGTGTATCACATTTATTGATTTGCAGATATTGTACCATCCTTGCATTCCTGGGATAAATCCTACTTGATCATGGTGTATCATCTTTCTGATGTACTGCTGGATCCGATTTGCTAGAATTTTATTGAGGATTTTGGCATCTATATTAATGAGGGATATTGGCCTGTAATTCTCTTTCATTGTGTCATCTTTATATGATTTTGGTATTAGGGTGATGTTAGCTTCATAGAAGGAGTTTGGAAGTGTACCATC
This sequence comes from Antrozous pallidus, assembly GCA_027563665.1. Taxonomy (NCBI): domain Eukaryota; kingdom Metazoa; phylum Chordata; class Mammalia; order Chiroptera; family Vespertilionidae; genus Antrozous; species Antrozous pallidus. The sequence continues at coordinate 8,525,822 of CM050515.1, forward strand.
CTCTTGAATTTTCTGGAATAGTCTGAGGAGTATAGGTTTTAGTTCTTCCTTGAATGTTTGGTAAAACTCCCCTGTGAAGCCATCTGGCCCCGGGCTTTTTTTTTTGCTGCAAACTTTATGATGACTGCTTCAATTTCTTCCACAGTTATTGGTCTATTGAGTTGTTTAGATTCTTCCTGATTGAATTTTGGGAGGTTATATTTTTCTAGAAATATATCCATTTCCTCCAGGTTGTCCAGTTTGTTGGAGTAGAGTTGTTCATAGTATTTTTTAACAATCCTTTGTATTTCAATGGGGTCTGTTGATATTTCACCTCTTTCATTTCTGATTTTATTTATTAGGGTCCTTTCTCTTTGCTCCTTGGTGAGTCTGGCTAGAGGTTCATCAATCTTGTTTATCCCTTCAAAGAACCAGCTCTTGGTTTTGTTGATCTTCCGTATTGTTTCTTTGGTCTCTATGTCATTTATTTCTGCTCTAATCTTCATTATTTCCTTCCTTCTGCTTACACTGGGCTTTTCTTGTTGCTCTCTTTATAACTCTTTGAGTTGTTGGGTTAGATAATTTATTGCGCTGTTTCTAGTTTTTTGCAGAACGATTGTAGAGCTATGAACTTTCCGCTTAGAACTGCTTTCACTGTGTGCCATAGATTTTGGATTGTTGTGTTGTCGTTGTCATTTGTTTCCATGATGTTTTCTATCTCTTCCTTGATCTCTCTAGTAACCCAGTCATAGTTTAATAGCATGCTGTTTAGTCTCCATGTGTTTGATTTCTTTGGATTGTTTCTATTGTAGTTGATTTCCAGCTTTATGCCACTGTGATCTGAGAATATGCTTGATATGATTTCTATCTTCTTGAATTTGGAGAGACCACGCCCGTGACCCAACACGTGGTCTATCTTTGAGAATGACCCATGGGCACTTGAAAAGAATGTATATTCTGTGGCTTTGAGGTGAAATCATGTGAAGATGTCAATTAATTTCATCTGGTCTAGTGAGTCATTGAGGATTGATGTTTCTTTACTGATTTTTTGTTTAGAGGATTTGTCGATAGTGGGGTATTAAAGTCTCCTACTATGATTGTATTGCTGTCTATCTCTCCCTTGATATCCTCTAGGAGTATTCATATGTATTTGGGTGCTCCTGTATTGGGTGTATATATGTTTACCAGAGTTATTTCTTCTTGTTGGATTACTCCCTTTAGTATTATGTAGTGGCCTTCTTTATCTCTTGTTACGTCCTTCACTTTGAGATATAATTTGTCAGATATAAGTATTGCTACCCCAGCTTTTTTTCCATTTCCATTCGCCTGAAGAACCATTTTACATCCTTTCACCCTCAGTCTGTGTGCATCTTTTTTTTTTTTTTTTTGGAGGTGGGTTTCTTGTAGACAGCAGATATATGGGTCGTGTTTTCTTATCCAGTCTATTACCCTATGTCTTTTGATTGGAGCATTTAAACCGTTTACATTTAAAGTTATTATTGATAGGTAGTTATTTGTAGCCATTTTTGTTCTTTGCCCCTGTGTTCTTTCTTGGCTTCCTGTTGCTTTTTACAGCAGACCCTTTAGCATTTCTTGCATTGCTGGTTTGGTGGTAATGTATTCCTTTAGACCTTTTTTGTCTGTGAAGCTCCTGATTTGACCTTTAATTTTGATTGATAGCATTGCTGGGTACAGTATTCTAGGATTCAGACCCTTTCTTTGCATGACTTTGTATATGTCATTCCAATCCCTTCTGGCCTGATAAGTTTCTGTTGAGAAATCACTGGCTAATTTGATAGGGGTTCCTTTGTAGGTGACTTTCCATCTCTCTCTGGCAGCTTTTAAGATTCTCACTTTGACATTGATGTTTGCCAATTTAATTATAATGTGCCTTGGTGTAGGTCTTTTGGGGTTTAATTTGCTTGGAACTCTGTGAGCTTCTTGGATTTGTGTGGGTTTTTTCTTTCCTATATCAGGGAAGTTTTCTGTCATTATTTCTTCGAACAGGTTTTCTATTCCTTGCTCAGTTTTCTGTCCCTCTGTAAGCCCTATTATGCGGATGTTGTTTTGTTTCATGTTGTCCCAAAGTTCCCTTAGGCTCTCCTCCTGCTTTTTAATTTTTTTTTCTAGAAGCTGCTCTACTTGGGTATTTTTTCCTACCTTGTCTTCCAACTCACTGATGCAGTTCTTTGCTTCATCTAGTCTACTCCTGATACTTTCTATCGAGTTTTTTACCTCAGCAATGTCACTTTTCATTTCTTCTTGGGTCTTCTTCATTTCTTCTTGGGTCTTCTTCATTTCTTCTTGGGTTTTCTTCATTTCTTCTTGGGTCTTCTTCATTTCTTCATAGTTCTTCTTTAATTCTTCATGGCTCTTCTTCATTTCCTCTTGATTCCTCTTCACTTTCTCATGGTTCTGACTCATATTGGCTTCTGTTCTCTTCATCCACCCTATGACCATTTCTCTGAACTCTCTCTCTGACAGGTTGCTTGCTTCCATTTCGTTTACCTCTTTTTCTCTTGAGGCTTGTTTTTCTTTCATTGGTGGGCTATTTCTTTGTCTCCCCATGGTCTCTCTTCTCTGTGTGTCTTGTTAGTAGTTCTCACTCTCCTGTGTTGATTTAAAGGCTCAAACTACAACACAACCAGGTGCAGCACATCAGGCACTGAAGAAGAATGTATTCACAGTATTGGTAACTCCAAATTAAAGGTGATTGCCAGAGGAAGGTAAATTAGGTGATAGGTGGGAAAAAAGAGAGTAAGAGAAAACACACTCACACACGAAAGAAAGAAAGAAAGAAGAAAGAAAGAAAGAAAGAAAGAAAGAAAGAAAGAAAGAAATGCCAAAATAAAATTGGGAAAAGGGGAAGGAGTAAAAAGAAAGGAAAATGGAGTAAACTATAAATATGGATTGGAAATTCCCAAAGGACCGCCACTAATCCCAGCAAAAGCCCACAACGAGTACCTGGAGATTGATACAAACTACATACAACAATTATCAATGAATGTTAGGGAACACAGAAGCTTAAATCTATTTAAAAAAAACAAAAACAATGTAAACATCACCAAAACACAAAACAATGCCAAACCCTCCCCCACAGAACAAATTAAAAGAAAAGAATAACCAAACCAATCTCACAAACATGCATAAAATATAAACAACATCAGCAGGACCGAGAGAAAAACAGTTTAGGATAGTGAAGTCGGAGAAGCGTTAGATGTATATGGACTTGGAGCAGGTGGTTGGAGATTGGATATAAAAGTGGGGCAAAATTTTAACAGGGGGTAAAAAGAGAATATAAGGAAAATCTAAACCAGAAAAAGCGCATGGGGAATAAGACACTAACTAGGGAAAGGTTAGCAAGAGAGTGCTGGCATAAGGGTGAAGTTGAAGTAGAGTAAAAAGATACTAAAGGGTAGATGAAAAAAGACTGTATGACACTAATCTCTAAGTAGAATAAAGATGAAATAAAATGGCACTTAAAAAAGTTTAAATAGTAGTAGAAATAAAATTGATTCCTTAATTTGTGTTACACAAGAGTCAATTTGATTCAGCCTCTAGGTGGCAGTGTTTCTGAATTGACCTCCGGATCTATTGGTCCTCTCTAGCCTGATCTATAATCCCGCTATGTCTATGGTATTCTCTGATGATTTGTGGAAATAGGCTACCCCAGAGGTGCCTCTCTAATGGTGAGCACCTGTTCTGATCCCCAGCCTCAGCAAAACAGCTCACCCCTGTGGTCTCCCGGGTTATTCCCCACTAGGGGATCCCCCATTCCTGGTTCAGTGCTGAGGAATTCGGGCTTGGAGAGGACAAACGCAGGCGTGGGAACTCACGTCCTGCTCATATGTTTGCGCGAAACTCCTTTCCCCCTTGGGTTTGGCAGCCCGCTCCCTCCCAAAACTGCCAGGCTGGCCTTCTCTGTCAGGTCCAAAAGGGTTGCCCTCTATGTATCCCCGCCCTGCCACCAGCTCCGAGGGCCCTCTTCCACGTTTGCCGGCTCCAACAGCCACGGACTTTTCCTCTTTTTTTCCCCCCGGGCGCAAATCTCCCTGTGTTACCAGCTGCCCTAACCCCAGGAGAGATCTGACCTTTCCATGGCGGAGCACAGGGTTCCTTGGAATCCGCTTCTGTGCCAACTAGGAATCGATGTTGGGCGAGGGTCTCAGCCGCCCAGTGGGTACCGCATCTGTAAAATCTTCAGGCTCTTCCCCTTTAAGATGGTGCAGCCGCCGCTGAGCCAGGCTCCGAGAGAGAACCCAGCTGCACGGAGCCGCTCCGTTAAGGGAGGCTCATCTAAGCAGTCCCCCTCCTTCTCCCAAAGCCCAGCTGTCCCCCCACTCACCAACAAACACTCCCCGCTCGATCCTCAGCTGCTCCCTCCATCTACCCCGGTACACAAATGATTACACGACCTTCTATTCCGCCGCCATCTTTTCTCTCCCCCTATATTACTCATTTTTTATCTTCTTATATTTCCTCAGCTTTTCCATTCTGCCATAATATTTGTTTTTCTAGCTGTAAAAAAATTTTTAAGTGTCATTTTTATATGTAAAATAAAATATTAGGAGAAGGGTTTATGATTAATCTTTTTTAAAAAAAATAAAAGGCAGGGTCAATTATAGGTTTTGAGAGACCTTTGAGTAATTTCCAAGCCATGACATTCTGCTTTGCTAGCTGATTCTGTGGGTAGTCCAGTTATGTTCCCCAAATTTATATCTAAAGTTGGCATCCCATAGAGCTAACTTTATATGCCATTTTCAACTAGGTATCTACAAAATTCATTTTCTCACAGTTGCTGGGAGATGGGTTGCTGTGAGAAGGTCAAAAATTCTCACTTAATCCTATATGGTGAGGACGTTGCTATTGAGTAAAGATAAGAAAAATAAAAATTACATAAAAAGCAGAATGTGAAAATAACTTCTTAAAAACAAAATTTGGATCATCTAACTCTCTAAATTCTTGCTCCAAAAGAAGAATCTCCTGTTAAGTTAAAACCACCCCTAATTCTGTCTCCTCATTTCCCACTTCCACTGAGGTTCCCCTAATCTGGGTGCTCACCATAGCTTCTTTAACCCACAAATATTTATTTAGTACCTACCATGTGCCAGGAACTACCCTATCTGCTGCCGTTACTGCAGTGAACCTAAACAGACAAAAAAATTATTCTCCTCATAAAATGTGCATTTTATTAGAGTAGATGGATAACAAAACCAGTAAGTGAAATATATGCTATCCTGAAAGATGATAAAGTCTATGAAAAAAATAAGGAGTGGAGATGGGAACTGTGGATAAGACTCTGGGTAATGTTCGCCTTCTTTTCTCTTAGCCACATATGAACCCAGACCCTTCTGCTGTCTCCCATTTGGATAGCTGAGATGCTTAAGGAATTTAAAAATTACTCAACAGTTCAAAAATGACTGCATTTTAAGTGGCTAAATATATTGAGGGAAATTCAAATAGAAATACACAGAACATATGAGAAATATAAAGATTTGCTCCCAGGACTCACAGAGTCTGCCTCCTTTCACATACTGTCTCTTAAAATCTTTGTTCTCTGGATGCAAAGGGCTGATATAATTCCATAGCCGCTCAGCCCAGGTTCCTCACTTTTCTCCTGACCTGTCTCTACATGGGGGATGCCTCCTAGCAATCTGACATGCAAGAGTCTCATTTTTTTGGCAGAAGCCATATCATCCCATTTATCTCATTCAACTGACTGCCCCCCCTAAGTTATTTCTCTCCCTAAATTATGATTGATTTCCAGTCTAAGAGACATGTCACATCCCTATGTGTCAGGCAAGGTAAATAATCTCATCTACCTTCAGCAACAGGAGTGTGTCTTCGCCCTTGCATGTTGTGGCAGAGATACCCACTGCTTATTGAATATGCATGTGCTCCTCCACTTTTCTCAGAGCCCTTACAATTTGGTAGGGCCATGTGTTAATACTAGACTGCAGCATCAGGAGACTAGTCTTTTGCTCAGACACTAGAAGCCAAACATTTGTTGGTATTGCAGCAAAAAGCAAACAGCCTGATCCTTCACGCACTGCTTGGAATAGAGCCCCTGAATGCACAGTCAAGCTTGGGTAAATTGAACATATGTGTTAAGCCACTAACAGTTGAGAGTGTGTTGCTTACCACAGCATGGACTAGCCTACACTGAATAATATCTGGCCTATGTGTAAAGAGAGATCATAGTACCACACATTTCAAAGCATTCTTATAAGAGTAGACATTTGATAACAAGGAGATTTTCCTTCATAGTTAAGAGGCAGTGCAGAGTGACATTTACAATATGTAAGACAGATATGGGTTTGAATCTTGGCAATGCCACTTAGTACCTTGTTGTGCGACATTAATTTCATTTCTCAGCCTCTCTGAACTCCAGTTATTTTTAACCTCAAGACATATGGTGTTTTAAGAGTTCATTGAAGCATCTAGTAAAGTACAGTACACAGTAAACATTCAGAAAATCCATTAAGGAGTTAAGAAGTTTATGTGGAGGATCCAAGTTGGCTGCCCATGAGACAGCAAGCTGCAAGATAGTGTGTGAGTGAAAAAATGAGAGGAGAGTGCATGGGTGTGTGGGGAGTGTCTGTATTTGTGACTGAGGTACAGCTATATCCCAAAGGACTATTGGAGACTGCCGGACCAGGCTCCCCTGGCTGGGCAGCTTCTACTGCTGCTGAAATCTCTCCTGAAGTGGCCTGCTTTGCCACAGAGACACACCATCGTGAAGGGGAGAGTGGCAGTGATTCGAACCCCATCATTACCTTTAATCTGGGAGACCTCGGATACCTCCCGCACTCTACAACCACAAACCCCAGGGACAAGCTGCCTCATCACCAGGAACACGAAGATTCCAGCCTCTACTAGAAATTCTATCCAGAGAAGACAAAGTGACTTGAATACACGGACGAGCCCTGTGCCTTCTCACAGAACAGAGAGGAGGAATAGCTGAGTTGATTAATATCCACCCAAAATTGTTAGATTAAACACAAATCAGATATCACCAGGGCAGTGATGGGCAACCCTTTGAGCTTGGTATGTTGAAATTCGCCAAAAAAAAACGGGCATAACTCGGGGGGGGGGGGTGTCACTTCGAGAAAAAAAAAACATAATTTTGTGATATTTGTAGTTTAAATAACAAAAATGTATAATTGTAATATATAACTGTATTTAATAAAACAAAAACTAGTTATTTAATTTACCTGCTTAGTGATTTCTTTGTTCATCTATCAGTGGGTTTCTTTTGTTGGTCTTGATATTATTTAACTTGTGTGGGGTGCCTTGAACTAAGATAAGTGAGGGGAAGGGGAAATTCCTTAACTAACCTGCCTATTAGTGACTTTTTTGTGGTTGAATTTCATTGGCTAAACCTTCAATTAAAGGTTGGTATTTTGTACATTTCAAGCCCAAGCAAGCACTACTAACTTCATCTGTCAATCTGTTTCTTTTGTTGGTTTTGAAATTACCTAACACTGAGAATAAGGTCTCACAAAAGTAGGTAGAGGGAAAAATTGTGAGTAAAGCCATTGCTATATTTTTCAGGGTGCTAAAAGTGTTTGGTAATTGGTTTCAGGCACTCCAAATTTCCTGTTCTTAGTGGCACTCCTCTTGATTCTCCAAGTGGCACCTTTCCAGATTCTCAAGCTTTGACCTCAAGTTGACAAACACCTGAGCACAGATGCTGTTTGAAATTATGCAAGTTGTATCTCTAAATCATCAATTTACATCCATTGCAAACCATTTACTTCCAAACTACTGTAGACTACTACATTAAGAATAGTTAATTATTTTTATGGTCTGTTCTAGGCTTCTAAACTGATTACATCTATCACTGAACTGGTCAAGTAACGAGTCTAAAACATGCTGGAACTTTATATGCAAGGGTTCCATTTCATTTTGTACAGCTGCACTGGCCTTCTCAAAATACTTTGTTACTCGAGGAATATACTTATAAGTTTTAGTTTCTATGTCTCGCTTGAAAATTGTAAGTTTACTTTCAAAAGCTTTTATGTATCTAAACATAACGTCAATACTTTTGCCAAAACCTTGCAACTTTAAGTTCAGTTCATTAATATGAACAGAGAGATGTGTAAAAAATATGAGGATGTTGACCCTCTTATCATCATTGAGCTGATAAAAGTTTCCCAGATCCTTATCCTAAAGAAATACCTTAATTTCTTCAAAGCACTCCACAAGAACTTTGCCTTGGCTCAGCCATCTTACATTGTTGTACATCAGCAGTCCACTGTAGGTGGAATCAAAAGTGCAGAAAATTCTCACTTGTGAAGGGGGCAAGCAGCTATTAAATTAACTATTTTTGTAACAACTGACATTAAGTCGTTTTAGTCGGTTAATCCTGCCTTGGCATATAAAACCTCCTGATGGATTATACAATGAAAAGGCACAATTGCATGTCCAATAGCTTCCATAAACAATTTGACAAATCCAACTTTCTTCCCCACCATGTTTGGTGCCCCATCTGTCATCACTGACACAACTTTAGAGATATCAATGCTTAGGTCACAGAATGTTTGTATAGCAACCTTACATATTTTGCTTCCTGATGTACTTGTTGGCACTGATACTAACTTTATCAACTCTTTTCTCATTGTGAGACCATCAGAATATCGACCAGTCATGGCCAACTGAGCATGTGATGTGACATGAGTAGTTTCATCAAGAGAAATCAAAAAATATTTATAATTACTTATGTCTACCTTTAATTGATGTTGTATGTTTGTGTTCAGTCTCATTATTCAGTCTTTTATGATATTTCTACTGAGTGGTAACTCAGATATTCTCTTAATAATTGCATCTTTATTCTGCATATTGTGAAATAGAACTGGTGCACATCTTTTCCTAATTTCTTTAATAAATTCTTCCTCACTGAGTGCTTTTCCATGCAGAGCTATGGAGTGAGCAATGCTCAAACTTGCAGATGTTAAATTTGTAGAGCCTTTTATAAATTTAAGGATGGAATTAGATTGGCTCTTATAAAGGTGTAGCTGCTTGGAAATGTATTCCTTCCTTTCATCCTCACTTTTTTCCAAGAGCTGGGAATGATTAGTTTTAAAATGTCTATTTATATTCTACATTCTGCTTACTACCATTTCAGTACATAGAATGCAAAATGATCTGCCATTTTTTTCTGTAATGCCATACATCTCCGTCCATGTCTCTTGAAAGGGTTGGCTACTGCTACTACCACTTCCTTTACTTAACCATGGTTTTTTTTATTTTTTGGGTTCTCCATCAGTGGGGCAGTGACAGAAGATAGAATTATAGATAGCTTGTTAGCCCTGCAGGCAATAAGGGGTTAACTAGCCTAACTGACCACAAGATGGCACATGTAACTGTCTTTTGAGAAAGGGCAGGGTTAATAAGCAGAAATAGGGGTTAATAAGGACGCACAACAGTAATAGTGGTGAAATGGAGTCTGCACTATGCTGCAAAATGACATTCCTTATATAAATTAAGATGGCTGCTGCTATTTCTAATGGCGGAAAACAGCACCCATAGCACAGGCCCTCTTTTCTCTCAGCCTCCCCTTCACTTGTCTCAGTAATGATGGTCAATTAGAAATCCACGACACCCCAGAACAGTAGATTGGATGATGGTCCTGAGGTTATGTGGTTGCTGGTAATGGCAATCACAGGGCCTCCAGAGATGTGCCCCCTGTGGCATTCCACTGCTCCCTGCTCCACCAGCCAGAAGTGAGATCAAAGATCCCCTAACGGCCTAACTGGAAGTCCCAGAACTAGACGCTCTGTGCCAGAGTCCTTTTGTTTTGGCCTACAGACCTCCAGCACAGAGTGTCTACACTACACTACAGCAAATGTTTCATCCTCGGCTACTGCACCTGGTTGTATGGATGTTCTTTTTTGGCAAGCGGCCCCATACTTCTCTGTATGCGACTGCATGCGGCCACGTGTCATCGAAAATGGCTACGCGTGTCAGTGTTGACACACATGTAATAGGTTTGCCATCACAGGCCTAGATGTAACTACCCACCGTAAGTACTTTTAGTTAGTTTAATTTAAGACCATCCTTTGTGGTTACTGTAGGTCTCTGAGTTTGTCAGACAGCCATGCAGGCCTCCCCTGAGCTTGTCAGGTTAGCATGTGGCCCCTTTTGTCCACAACAGAAAAAATACAAAGATAGTTACCTGACCAAGTTCATTCAGATTCACAGTGGCCAATGTAGGAATGAAACCCAGCTCCTTCTAGAGAAACCTGACCCTTGAAACTGTCACTTTAACACCTCCTTTTGACAAAACCCTATCTCAAGATGTAATAGTCCCTGTTTCTATGCACCTCCTGGAGTAGCAGTCATTGAGACAGAATGGAGTGTAGAACACAATTTGAGAGGGACCAGGAGGAAAATTCTGGAATTTTTTTTATATTAAACTAGAGGCCCGGTGCACGAAATTCATGCACAGGGGCAGGAGATGTCCCTTAGCCCAGCCTGCACCCTCTCCAATCTGGGACCCCTCGATGGAGTAATTTATGTCCGATTGCAGGATTGGGCCGAAATGGGCAATCAGACATCCTTCCCACAATCCAGGACTGCTGGCTCCAAACTGCTCACCTGCTTGCCCTGCTAATTGCCCCTACCCACTTCTGCCTATCAGCCTGATCACCCCCTAACCACTTCCCTGCCAGCCTAATTGATGTCTAACTGCTCCCCTGCCAGCCTGTTTGCCCCCAACTTCCCTCCTCTGCCAGCCTGGCCACCCCTAACTGCCCTCCCCTGCAGGCTTGTTCACCCCCAACTGCCCTCCCTTGCAGGCCTGGTCCCTCCCAACTGCCCTTCCCTGCTGGCCTGATGGCCCACAACTGCCCTCCCTTGAAGGCCTGGAACCTCCCAACAGCCATCCCCTGCTGGCCATCTTGTGGTGGCCATCTTGTGTCCATATGGGGGCAGGATTTTTGACGACATGGGGGCAGCCATCTTGTGTGTTGGAGTGATGATCAATCTGTGTATTACTCTTTTATTAGATAGGATAGAGGCCTGGTGCATCGGTGCGGGCCAGCTGGTTTGCCCTGAAGGGTATCTTGGATCAGGGTGGGGGTTCCCTTGGGCTGAGGGATGGCCTGGGCGAGGGGCCTGTGGAGGTTTCTCTCTACATGCCTCTCAGTGACCCAAGCAGAGGCCCTGGTATCTGAGATTAATCTATGTCTACAATCGAAACTTTGTAGCCTGGAGCGGAGCCTTCTGCTCATTCAGTGGCGGCAACCATTTCTGTTTGAAACTTTGTATCCTATGCAATAGCAGGGTGAAAGCTTGGCTTCTTCCATTGCCAGGGAAACCCAAGCCTCTGTTCTCTCCAGCTCCATGACTACCGCCATTTCTGTATTTTTTTATAATCAAAACGTTGTAACATTGAGTGGAGGTCTAGGCCCACAATGACAGGTGGAAAGTTTAGTTTCCTCTGTTACCGGGGAAACCCAAGCCTTCCTCCTGCTCTCAGTGGTGACAGCCATCTTAGTTGGGGTTTATTTGCATAATCTGCTCCTGATTGGCTGGTGGGCATGGCTGGTGGACGTGGTTTGTGTTGAAGGTATGGTCAAATTTGCATACTACTCTTTTATTAGCTATATCATGGAGAGGGGATCCTCTCAGTTGTAGAATCTGAGCGGTTCACATTTCATTAACTCATTGGAAATAGTATCTGAATATGACAAAATCCCAGTGGAGTTGAAATTTGTCTTTTCTGATTGAGAAACAATGACCTTTATTTATCATGCCCAAAATTATCTACATGCTGTTCTAACATGTAAAGATTACATACATTCCTGGGATTACTGCTGCCTGGAAAGCTCCAGAGTGTGTATATGCCTTGTACACAGAGGGGGTGGGGGGTCTCTAGGTGATGCCTCAGAACATTTTTACTGCCCTAGTACAAAGAGTTCCAGAGAAACATCTGGTGGCTGTCTCACTCCAAACATGAAGGAAAGAGGAGCAAAATGTTGCAGAAGGAATACAGTAACTAAAATTAGTGGGCTGATTGAAGAAAATGAACAGGAGTGGGAAGCTTCTACCAAGAGTCTCCTAAGGGATCTTGGTATTTTAAGATACTCCCATACAAAGGATTCTGTGGACTAATGATTTTGGGAAATCCTACTCCCTCTTGAAGAATCACAACTGCTTTGATAGGCTAATGTACACTCTAATCTTTTATTAATAATTCCCCACACTTATTGGCCTATATAAAAATATTTTATGTGCAATACTTTGATAAAATTCCCATTCTGAGAAATAGCTAGGTAGCAATAGGGTAAGAAATAAATTTGTTTGTATAAATGAAAACCAGGGACATCAGGCATATATGGTTGAAAATTTGTTCCAAGATGCGAAGTGACCCTTAAGATCCTTTGTCCTAGTTGAGCTGATAAATGACAAAAACAAACAAGCAAAAAGCAACTAAAAACTTTATTGATAAGGGGGACAGAGATGTATAGGAATCCTAGCGTAAACTCTTGACCAGAATTTACAGCTTGTTTCCTACTTCTGTCTTTCAATAATTCTTATGCTAATGAGCCTGGCATTATGTGTCATCGTCCTCTAACTGCTTAATTATCCTCCATTGCTTCTGTTGTGCATGCATAACTTCAGGTTAAATAATGCAGACAACCCTTTCCTCTTCTCTGACTGTGATAGTGTATCATAATTGAGCCATTTCTGCTTCTCTGGCCACCTCCTGTTTTCCAAAGTGCATCCATGTACATTAATCTGATAGTTAAATATTGATAGCAAGCCTCTGCTTTAATATTTATTTTGTTATCTATTTGTTTCTGTCTTTCCGGCCTGTTTAATCAGAACTGAGTTAATCTTTCCTGTGTTGAACCTTCTTGTCCAATCATAGCTAGAGGGTGTTTTGGGGAATGAACTGATACCAGCTTTGAAATAATTCTCTATGCTCAGTATATTTGCTGCCATAGCCAGTAGGGGTCAGAAGGGCATTTCTCTCTGAGGTTGAGTGACTGGTGGTGAGAAAGGAAAGCCTAGAGGTAATTCTTGCGTTGATCATCTCTCTCTTCTCTCTACACAATATTTTCTAAAGGTAGCGTAAGAAAAATGGGGCCAGTTGGGCAACTTTTATGCCTTTCATGGAATTTTGGCCCTGGAGCTTTTATGGTTAGTAACTTGTACAAGAGTGGTAGACTATGGAATATCAGAAAGTGTCCCTTCAAAAATAAAGACCTGGATGCAATCCCTGGTCTTGATAAAAGTCTATTGGAGGCTCTTAGGCAAGTAACTGAACTCTGTCCATTTGCCCCAAATGCCTTACAGGCTCTTATGGGAGCATTAAGTGATAAGTGAGTAGAAAGCATCTTTGAAAATATGCAATACTATGCTGCAAAAGAAATGTAAATACAATCCTTGAAGATAAGCAAATCCTTCTGCTTTAATCAGAATGCTGTCAGTGGCAGTCTTCAAATCCTGTTTCCTAAACTTAAAGCTATGACCTGCTCCCCCCAACAGAAAGGCCACTGTTGCCTTGTGTGCCTGTTTTGGGGGAAGGGGCTGATGATTAAATCTTACATACATTTGTATTACTGACAAACAAGAAGATTAAACAAATGTACTCTTGACTAGTCCAAGCCCTGCATCCCTGTTCATTTATCAGTGACTCTCGAAGTTTCTCTCTGCCACTCCATTGCCCTGAGGGGCAATTGGGGCTGGCAGCTACCGCTCAAACCCACTGACAGTGCGGAGAGATCAGGAATGGCTCTGAGCGCCGCCAGCAATAGGTGTGAGCAGGGCTAGTGCTGACAGCAGATGCGAGTGCCTGGCAGGACCATGGCACAGAGGAGCAAAGTTTTCAGTAACTATCAAAGTCTCACCCAATGACAGTGATCAACACCTCACCTTGATCTGGCGCCCCCACTCATCTGCTCCACCATCCCACCACAGCTGATACCTACCATCTTCTGCAAGTGCCCCCTGGTGGTCAACACAGCTAATAGTGACTGGTTGTTCGTTTGTTCTGTCATTTGGTCTATTTGCATATTAGGATTACCCTATCTAATAAAAGAGTAATATGCAAATTGACCAAGCCATGCCCACAGCCATGCCCACCAGCCAACCAGGAGAAAATTATGCAAATAAACCCCAAACAAGATGGCCACTGAGAGCAGGAGGGAGGCTTGGGTTTCCCTGGCAACGGAGGAAGCCAAGCTTTCCGCCTGCCCTTGCCAGCCTAAGCCTCCACTCAATGCTACAAAGTTTTAATTATAGAAGATACACAATCCCAACAGAAATGGCAGCAGCCATGGAGCTGGAGAGAGCAGAAGCTAGGTTTCCCTGGCAATGAAGGAAGCCAAACTTCTGCAGCCCTAGCTTAGGCCTCCACTCTAAGCTACAAAGTTTCAAACAGAAATGGCTGTCGCCACAAAGCAAGCAGAAGGCTTGGCTCTGCTCCAGGCTACAAAGTTTCAATTGTAGAACATAAATTAATCCCAGATACCAGGGCCTTTAATTGGGTTGCTGGGGGGACATGGCCAGCCTGCACACCACCATAGGCCCCTTTCCCAGGCCACCCCACACACCAAGGGAACCCCCACCCTGATCTGGTACACCCTTCAGGGCAAACCAGCTGGCCCCCACCCATGCACCAGGCCTCTATCCTATCTAATAAAAGAGCAATACACAGATTGACCATCACTGCAACACACAAGAGGGCTGCCTCCATGTGGTCAAAGATCCTGCCCCCATGTGGATGGACACAAGATGGCCACCACAAGAGGACAGTGAGAGGTTCTAGGCCCTGCAAGGAAGGGCAGTTGTGGGCAATCAGGCCAGCAGGGGAGGGCAGTTGGGAGGGACCAGGCAGGCAGAGGAGGGAAGTTGGGGGCAAACAGGCTGGCAGGGGAGCAGTTAGACATCATCCAGGCTGGCTGTGTAGAGATTAAGGGGTGATCAGGCTGGCAGGCAGAACAGGTTAAGGGAAATCAGGAAGGCAGGCAGCCAAGTAGTTGAGAGCTAGCAGTCCTGGATTGTGAGAGGGATATCCAACTGCCTGTAAATGGGCAATGGGACATCCCTGGAGGGGTCCCAGATTGGAGAGGGTGCAGGCTGGGCTGAGAGACAACCCCCCTATGCACGAATTTCGTGCACTGGGCCACTAGTCTATCTATATAGATAGACTAGTGGCCCAGTGCACGAAATTCGTGAACATTAAAAGGGAATTAATTAGAGGAAATATTTTAATATTGCTATTTGCCCTTTCTCTATAATAGAATGTCAGAGATGCAAGAAAATTAATAAAATGTATATGAAAATCTCCCTCCTGTCAGAGTCTGGGACCCACCCCCATTGGGTGAGATACAGACTCAGCCAGCCCTACCTCCATCAAGCCCTCCCAGGTAGGGGATACAGCCTCAGGTTCCCTGGTGCACACCGGGCTGGGGGCCCAGCCTTAGGTCCCCTGGCACATTCTCAGGTCCCCCGTCCTGGTGCCAGAGTGGGGGGGGTACACCTTGAGGTCCCCTGTCAAACTCTGCCAGGTGGGGGGTGTGGTCTGAGGTTCCCCTGGTGTGGGCCAGTGTGGGGGGCATGCCTTGTGGTCGCATGTCAAACCCCACCAGGTGGGGGGAGCGTGCACCCTGAGGTACCCTGTCAAGCCCTGCTGGGCAGAGGGCATGGCCTGAGGTCCCCCGACCCAGTGCTGGGGGGAGAAGCCTCAGGTCTCTGCTGATGGCTTGTTATGGGAACGCCACCTCCACTGTGGCAGAGCCATCTTGTGTTATAGGAAACCTGCTCTCAGTGCAACCATCTTGTGACAGCTTAAGGGTTAATTTGCATATTACCTCTTTATTATATAGGAAATGCTTGCTGATACAGGAAATAATCCTTTGCATTGTCAAGTGGGAATGCATAGTGCCAACTTTCCAGATATTTCCAGGTGATTCCTCCTATCCTCTGAGTCCTAGGGAATTTAAGGTTTCTTTAGCAGTAATGACATTTGTAATCATAGAAACTAGAATCTGAATAGCTAACCTCCAGCAGTCCACTTATTTTGTGCCTGACCTATTCTTCAATGGATTTTGATTATTTGACATTTCTGTGTAATTCCATATTCTGTCACATTGCTCTGATTTTTACAAATTATTAGAATATTCTCCCTCCTCCTATCCTTCCTCCTTAAGTAATTGTCTGGGAACTTTCTACTTTATTGGAGCTGTACCTCAAATTTACATTCAGTGTTAGCCTTCCTAGTCCCTGCAAGTGAAGGGGGAATATCTCTGTAACACCTTGCATAGATCATGTTCACCACAGCACCACATGAACTTCATCACATCTGCTTACTTTCTTTATTAGTCAGCCTACAGACAATAAAAGCTTATTCCATGTAGTTCAATAGGAGGAATTCAATGTAATAAATTAGTAACAAAGGTGCAGAGAGTATTGTTAAGCCAAAGAGGGGACAATGAGGTAATGCAGATTTTAGTTACACTAGGCAACTGCTAGCTTGATGCTAGGGCTAGAGGAACAATGGTAATAAACTGTTCTCAGAGCACAGAAGCCATGGCTACCAGGCCAAGTCTGGTCCATGGGGCAGGAACCACTGGGACACCACCAGTACAGAGAGATTGGGATAAATATCCTGTCATCTCCCTACCACCCAACCTCCAATCTTCTGCCAGTGCTTAAATGCCTTAAAAGTGGCCTGGGAAATGCAGCTCCCAAGGAAAGAACTAAGATTGAATCAGAGAGTAAAGAAGCAAGTGACTAGCTCAAATACTTCTTTCCCTCAGTAGACAGTGAGCTTCCTTTTGGTACCCCCAGCACAAGAATGATACTACATAAATCTGTTGAGTAAAGGTCTGGCTTGTAAGATCTATTTTCTTTGTATTCTTATCAAAGGACTAGGTGCCAGATTTCTCGCACAAATTCAGGGAAAGCAAAAATCAGGCTACTCCATGAAGGAACAAATTCTGAAAAACTTAATGAGGGTGAAAAATGTGCTTGCCTAAGGAAGATGGGTAAAGGGGGTGGTATGCTTGAGCCCACTTGTATAGATTCCCAAGACCTGATGTGTCTATTTTTCCCTACTCTGTGTTCAGTGAAGTCATATGGGTAGCTTGAAATTGACCATGGTGGGACTATTTACACCATACTCATTGAAAACACTACAAATCAGGGCTTTTTTTTTTTTTCCTTTCTTAGACATTTGTAAAGCATTTCCCAGTGCAACTCTGGAGGAGAGTAATCCAATTTTTTTCAATCCCTAACATTTGATAAAGCCCGTCAATAAAGACTACCAGGAACACACCTGCATCCAAATAAGCCAAGGTATTTCTTCTGCACCAGGCTTAATGGAACTCTGTGACATCTCATTGAGAGGGAGTAAGGAAGGACTTATTATTGGGTTTGGGCTCGGTAGAAATATTTTTACAGGGAAGGGGGCAGCTCTACCTGGGAACTGTCATGAAGCACAGAATAGAAAAGGGGTTTGTAGCAATTATGATTTAGAAGGAGTAAGAAGGCAGTGGGGCTGGGGAAGTCATTGGAAAGAAGTTGCCATTAGGTAAGAAAGGAGAGAGGCTGCCCGTCATTTCACAACTGAGAGTCACCTTGCCTATGTGACCTTGGCCATGTCTCATCAGATACATTTTTTTTAGGTTCTGTTAGGAACAACACAGTCTGATTACCAGCAAGGCCAAGAAGTGGTCATGGGGTCCTGTGTTCTTAGAAACTGACAAGTTCAGATAATTGTGGGATGTTATGTCCAAACTACTTATCACTAGATTTGGAAACCAGGGCTGCTTGCTGTGTCAAAGCAACCCATAATCACAGAGCCTCCAGGTAAGAGTTGGCTGTCCACTCCCACTGAAGTGAGTCAGAACAGCAAAGCTTCTTACAACCTAGAATATGAGAAAATATTGCTTCCCAGCACAATTTCACCAATACGAATGAAGCAAAGCAGTTTTCCCAGGTTTACACATTCTGCCAACCTTTTCCTACTCATTGATTGCTTCAGATTCACCAGTCTGGCCACTAGATTCACAAGAAACATGGCTGCCTTTTTACCCAAAGTCAGTGCAGATACAGGGAAAGGTTTTAAGAGCTATATGTCTTAAACATTTTTGTCTCCAGAACCTGACACAGTGCCTGGCACAAAGTAAGTGCCTAATAAGTGCTTGTGAAATTAAATCCTAGAAGATGGAAGTACTTAGGAGTGAGATGGGACTGTTGGCACTTCTCAGGCCACACTGCTTGGCCAGTTCTGCCCTCTGTGCATTTACAGGTTGTTTGTTACCACCATAATCAAGTTCCTTTTTCTGTAGAAAGTGCCACTCCAACATCTCACGGATAGGAAGGAAAGTGTGGTATCTGCAGCTGTATCCTCTAAGTGTGGCCCTGCCTGCAAGTAAACATGAAACATGATCTTTTTCTGGAGTTCAAATCTTTAAAGCCATAAACTGCCAGAATCTTGCAGCTGGGTTTCTCTTCTTTTGGTCCACAAACCACCTGTACCTGGATCACCTGAGATGTTTGTTGAAAAATGCAGCTTCCAGTCTCCACCCCAGATCTACTGATTAGAACTTCAGCACTGGAAACCCACATCTGCATCTTTGATAAACTCCCTTGTTTGATGCCTGTGCACACTAAGATATGAAAACAGTGCCCCCAGATGGTGTGGGTTATGATTTTTTTCAACTAAAAAATCAACAGGAATGCACAGATTCCATTGTCTAATTCAGCCAATGTTCACTGAGAGTCAGATACAGAGGTAATAACAGTGAGCAAGCACTCAGGGAGCTTGCAGTCTTCCCATAAACTCATCTGTCAAGACTATTTGTCAAGAGAAGTCTCTTTTTCCATTTCTTAGACCAAAAAGACAAAAATGGCTTCATGCTTCCTGACCAAGAATTTGAATTGCTAATATTTACAAATCAGCTATTTATAGTAGTTCCTTCTCAGAAGATGAGACTGCTTGGAGTGGGGAGAGTAACATACTCTGTTGTACTGCCCCTCCACCCCAGTCCACTCCCCACATCCTGAGTCTTCTCCCTCTCCCCCCACTGCTGGCTGCCTCATCCTCTTCAGGATCTGGGGCACTGGCCATGCTGGGATCTGAGACAGGAACAGTAATAGCTCCCATGCCTTGGCCCCATCTGTCCAGACCACTGGAGTGTCTGCAAGGATGTCCAGTGTAGTGGGCATCTCACTTGCTCAAAGGCTAGTTGGGGCAGGTGGTGTGCCACATCAGGAAAATGTTGGCTAATAAAGGGCAAGACAGGCAAGAGCATCAGAGAAACATCTTGCCATGCCATCCCAAATACACACATATGGATTGTTCCAGGCAAGGCAGTTCCTAACCTCTGCCAGGAGATAGCTGCCTCTTTCTTTTTTTTCTTATGATTGCTGCCTCTGGAGAGCACCTATAGGTACTAGTCATATACTTTGCCTTGGGCTATGTTTTGCAAGGAACCCAGACTAAAGCAGTGTCTACAGCACTTATTTAAAATAACTTTTTGCAATTTGTTTATTAAAATATTTTAAATGTCTAACTTTAGCATTATGATTAACTGTGTGTCCATCTCTCCCTTGAAATCCAGGATGGCGCCTTGCTCATATTTAATTCTTCAGCCCAAGGATCATCCCCTCAATATAGTAGAAGCCTGCAATTAATGTAATCATTCAAAATCTCTGCCCTGAAGAGGCTTACAGCAAGAATTGCCAGGGACCTGGTGCCGTCCTTGACATGGGCTTGATCCCTCTAACAGTTAGACTTCTGGACAATGAGCCAGAGCTACCCCACGTGATCACACTACCAGAAGCAAAGAGTGAGTGGGAGTGTGGGAAGAGAATACACAGGTGACATAATTTTCAATTTCCCAAAATAAACTGCTGAGGGTCTATAATTTTCCCGCTCTACGACAGTCACCTATGCACTGTGGAGACCCTCTGAGTCACCCCCATATCAACAGCAGTCAGGTAAAGTCATTTGGAGGTATATCCCTTGCAAGTATGGCTCTGATTTTAGTAAGAAAATCACTTAAAGACTGATTTCTCAAAGAACTTTTTATTTCATATATGTTCATAAATCAAGAATACTCTCTTCGGTTAGTTTACATTTGTATCAAACATAGATATGTCAACATCTACTTCAGTGCCAAAATAGATTTATAGAAAAATTGTAGAACAGTCTACTTGAATTACCAACTGAAGACTAGCTGAACTGAAATATTGCAACCAAGGATTTACAGAAGAAGCCACATAGAGACTGGTAAAAGGGGCAGAGATTAGGAAAGGGATGGCCTCTGCACTCATGTGTGGAGGCTGAGAAACCAGAGGGATATTTTGGATGCAACACTCGCTCATGTAGGAGCATGGGAGGAATCCAAATCCAGAACAAGAGGGACAGGAGAAGAAGCCTGCATGGTATTTGGTGATGAAAATCAGTGGGATTCAGTCTGCCTGGGAGAGAAAGGTTGATCTCTCCTATTGTTATAGCACCAGCCTGGGGAGTGCACTGTGGAGTCCTCCAACTACTGGCAACACGACTTTGCTGTGCTCAGGTCTAGCAGAGGGATCCTTGGGGTGCTCATTTTCTGGAGAAGCTCTTGGCAGAGACTTGAACAGTGATTCAACTGTGTAACTTTGGAATGGGACCATTCTTCCCCACCTTGAGTGTATAGCTTGTGCACCCCCTACCTGTTGAATCATTTGGACTATCCTGCCACTCCATGGCTCTGCCCTGCTGAGTTCAATCACACAGGTAATCAGAGTCTTTTGGAAGGTCTCCAAGGAGGCTTTGGTCCAGGAGTCTTCCCACACTCCTACTTGCTTCATTGGGTGGCTACTTGGCAGGGGGCCACTCTTATCTCCCCTGAGAACTCGGCCCATGCTAACCTGGGAAGGGGAAGAAGTGCTCCCTCCTTCACTCCTATGGGCTTTTTTGTCAACACACCCAACCAGAGACTGTTAGATATGCCCACTCAAGTCCCAGTGGCCCTGCCCTGCTGAGTTCAGTTCCAAAGGGAAAAGGATGTGCTGTCCAGAGCTGGGACATTTGGAGTATGTCTCCCTAGAAGGCAATTGTCTAACACTGGGATGAAATGCTTGGCTCTCTCTTGTGGGTTCAGATTACACCCCCCTCAATGAAAGACTCTTTTGATCTGTCATCCCTGAGTCCCAATGGCTCTCCTTACTGAGCTTGCTCCTGCATAGTGATGAATGGCTGCACCAACCTGAATCTGTGATGTACTCCTTTTGGTGGACATAGAATTAGAGGCTCTAGCAAAGATTGTGTGGATTTTCTGTGGAGGAAAGGCCAAAGTCCCCTCATTGAATGCTTGGCAATACAACCCCCAAGTAGAGGAACCAATAGCCCCATCTTTCCAACCCACTTTATCCCACCCTAGTAAGCACCAGACCTGTGGAAGGGTCTGTGAGTCATGGCCAGGCTGGATCAATTCTACAGTCTTTCTGCAAAAGGCTCTAGAGAAAGGCTAGGCAATATCAGGGGAGGCAAGTAGCTGGTAGGTGGAGGCAAACCTCAGGGAGCCTCAGAGCTTTTATAGATCTGCCCTCAGCTCTAAGCTGCAGGAAGCCAACTTTTGTACATAGATTGAACCCTCTCACACACAGACACCTTGGTCTAAAAGATGCAGCCACAAACAGTGAATAATGTGGTAGCGCCAGAAAGGTAATCCAAGGATACACACAATATCTGACATCAAACTATACTGGAACCCTGACCAAGTGGACCTAGAACCAACAGAACCAACAGAACCAGTAGTGGGCATCATACCATATCTGTGGGGATCGCCCAAGGAAAGACACCTGGAGCATTCCTTAACTGTTTGTGGGCTAAATCCAAGGTGCCTGGCTATCCCTTTTGTTAAGACTATGGGATCTGCTCATAGCCTTTAGCCAGGAAATTCCACTGACAGAAATATAAAAAAACCAAACAGAGGTGGAAGCTGCTTTAATTAACAATGTTTCTGCTCTGACCTTTTAGAGCAATTAAAGTTGTTTACCAGCCTTCCAGGCTTCCTATCCACATCTTTTTATTAGCTAGAAGGGGATTGGTTTTCGGCACCTTTGTATTTTTGGAATATAAATAAACTGCTGCTGTTCGGGTGTCAGATGCTGCCTCTCCATCAGAGAGAACAGACTCCCACCCAGACCCAGGTATTTTTCTATTACTACTTGTTTTTCTTCTATACTTTTATTTCTTAATCCCCAGCTCCTCTACTCAGAAACTGGACCCAATCTCTCTCTCTGCACTGGAAGTGGAAAAAAGAGAAAAACACCCACAACTGGCACTCAAACAGGGACCTGAGTATGGAGGAAGAAGTGAGGGGGTCGCTCCTAGAAGTGTGAATAAGGTAAGGAGTGTGTTGTTGTGAATTTAAATTATCTGGGTATAAAATATAGGAAATTCTAAAACTATGCTCAAAGTTCAAAGATGCTTTGTTAAGTGTAGTCTGATTCTTTATTTCTTAAGTCTTGTTGAAGAAATGTGTAAAAACTTCAGAAAGCAGTTGCATGACTGATATTCAGCAGAAGGTCCAGAGAAGATTACTAATTTATTTTGTCATCTAGCACAGGAGATTTTAAGAATGTCTAAGTGGGATGTAGCCATGGCCTTAGTGGATAGAGTGCCAGCTTGCAGACTGAAGGGTCCCGGGTTCAATTCCGGTCAATGGCATGTACCTTGGTTGCAGGCACATCCCCAGTGGGGGTGTGCAAGAGGCAGCTGATCGATGTTTCTCTCTCATCTATGTTTCTGACTTTCTATCCATCTCCCTTCTTCTCTGTAAAGAAAATCAATAAAAAAATATTTTTTTAAAAAGCCTCGAATAGAGGGATGCAGATCTGTAAGAATAGCATTTGCACCTCCTCTGCCTCCAGTTGTCCCTCCTGCAACCACGACTGCAGTCTGTGATCAGGATAAGAGAAGATTTGCTCACAGCTGCCCAGCCTCTTTGGCTGAATGCAGGTGCTTGCCCAAAAGTCACTTCCTTTGTTGGAGGCTCAAACTACATGTAACCAAGTAGAAAAGATTAAAGGAATTTCTAAGCAACTGCCAAATGATTCTTTATCTTAAAAATATTTTCTTTCCTTGAAAAATAAAAAAATGTAAAAGTAAGTAAAATAAAAACAGTAGAGGCCAGATCATCTCTGAATTCTTCTCCAAAGCAAGAAGGATGTGGGGGAAGGGAGCCATGTGGCTATCCAATATGGACGCCACTCCCCAGAGGGCATCCGGGTCTCATCTTCCCCATGTTTTTTCTAGCTAGTGACTTAAACCTTTTCAAAATCTATAAATTTACTGGGGATTTCTTTGCACATGTAAAGGGAAAGGCAAGTTTAAAAACAATGTGCACAACTGTCCATATTGAGACATTTTAGATAGAGTTTTTTAAGCTGAGCTTAACCTTTTACTATGTACAGGATAAAAACCCAAGACTTTTTAATGTAAGAAAGATGGTGGATATGAACCTGAGAAAAGAAATTCAAGCTAGTCCAGGAGAAGACTGTCATTTCCATAATAAAGAGTGGTTTTCAAAATGTTAATGAATGGTGCTAAAAAATTAACTTTTAAGCCTTCAAGAAAATAAGAGAATTGTGTTACAAAAGAATTTATCCAAAGTAAATGTCTTAAAATAATTGGAATTGGATTTGAAACTAAAAAATGTTTGAAATATTTTAAAATAATGTATTAATCATAAAGATCTAAATAGCCCGGGTAACTGGCTATGCCCTTTGTTAATGGAGGAAGAAGGGTATATGCCCTTCCCTCCAGCTTACAGATAGACCTGCTTCCTGCCACTTAGCCCTTTTAAGGAAAGAATGTAATAATTTGCATTTGAATATCTCCAGGCTTGCTACTGAATCCTCCCAGGCAAAGAGAAAAAAAGTGGTCAGTTTAAAGTCCATGAAACCTATTTTGCCATCAAGAAATGTGGGTTATGGAAGCTTCAAATTTTGGAAGTTTGTTTCCTCATGAGAAAAACCTAGAGGACAGAATTAAAGCTATTAATTGATTAAGTCTTGTATTTATTCTTAGATATTTTTTCAAAAGTCTGTTCTCTTTTAAAAGAAATATTTTTTAATTATACTTGAATTGTCATGGCCTAGAGCAAAGAATATCCTTACATGATATTATTCTACAACATCAATATAATTTTTGATAGAGAAGCATATTGTACATTTATTTCAAAACAAATTTGCAAACTAATTCTTTGAATGTTTGGCAGCAATTTAAAAAGGACATGAAAGGATTTAATCTCTTCCACTGTGTGGAGGGCCTCTTGGGTAGGCACTTAAGCATTCTATGTTAGCCCTTTTGCCAAAAAGGGACCCTCTTCTCACAATCTAATTGCCCACAGCTATTGCCTGAGTTTTCTGTTCAGGCTGAGGTTGAAACCTCATGGTGGCTGGTACCATGGATCTGTTTCTTGCCCAATGGTGTGAACTGGGCCCTCCCTGGAGAAGAAACCTGGGTTCCCCAAGATATGTGATCAAGTGCCGGGGCCCCACCAACAGGCGAAGGGATCCCAAGGCAGGTACTGGGCATGGAGGCCACAGGAGCATAGACTACCAAGAAGACAGAGTTGAACCTCACATCACCTTGACTGGCCCTGGAGGATGACTGGTTAGCCAGAGATGGGTAAGATTCCTCAAGGGAGGAACAACCTAAGACAGGCACAGTCACAGAGGGACCATCAGGAGAGAACTTAGGGGCCAACAGAGGTGGGGCATAGAACCTCACCCTCCCAACATTGCAGGGGCTTGAACACTCACCCCTTCTGAAGGAGGTCTCCTGTCCCATGGTTGCTTCACTTCCCATTCCCAGCTCAGATTGGGACCTAGGTAACAAAGACTTGGCCCAGCTCAGACTGGGACTGAGACAATAAACAGAAACTTGACTAACAGCAGCTACTCTTTATCTAGCACCAGAAATGCTCAGGGCCTACTCAAGAATACAAATAGTCCTTTCCATTAATATTTACAGAGTAAACTGAGATTGTTGTTGGAGTATTAAATTTGACAGTAAGATAGTTTTCAGATTAATTTAAATTGGCTAAATGAAACAAGTAAATATTCAAGAACACTGTACTGGACAAAAGTATTAACTAAAATTTCTATTGGTAGTTCATCTCATGGTAAAATTGCTTACCATGCAATGAACCTAAATCAGTCCTATTTTTGTGCAAAAAGTTAAAATTTATCAAGACTGCATTAGGCTCCATTAATTCAAGGGATAGTAGGGTATTATCATGTAAGGAAAAATATCCTGTAAGTAATTTACATCTGGAAGATTTTACTTTAGAAATTTAATTTTCATTTGTAAATGTAATAGCAAGACATCCTTGAAAAACACACATGATGTCTAAATAAGACAGAAAAAAAATAAATAGGATCCCAATTCAAAGATTCCTTTATTAACTTTTGGTCAAGAATATGTTTGTGTATTTTCAGAAAACAACTCCAAGACAATGTGGATTCTTGCAACAAGAGGAATTGACAGTCATCAGCATTCTCCTGCGACCTCAAACCTGAAGGCTCAAACTAGATGTCTACAAGCTACATTTTTAAAATAAAAACAGGAAAGATGTGGGGAACACACAACTCAAGACACCTTGAGCATTCCTTAACTGTTTATGGGCTAAATCCAAGGTGCGTGGCTATCCCTTTTGTTAAGACTGTGGGATCCACTCATAGCCTTTAGCCAGGAAATTCCAATGACGGAAATATACAAAAACCAAATGGAAGCTGCTTTAATTAATATTTCAGCTCTGACCTTTCAGAGCAATTAAGGTTATTTACCAGCCTTCCAGGCTTCCTATCCACATCTTTCTATTAGTTAGAAGGGGATTGGTTTTCGGCACCTTTGTATTTTTGGAATATAAATAAACTGCTGCTGTTTGGGTGTCAGATGCTGCCTCTCCATCAGAGAGAACAGACTCCCACCCAGGCCCAGCTATTTTTCTATTACTACATGTTTGTCTTCTATATTTTTATTTCTTAATCCCCAGCTCCTCTACTCAGAAACTGGACCCAATCTCTCTCTCCACGCTGGAAATGGAAAAGAGAGAAAAACACCCACACATATCAGAGTTTTATTTAACTAGCCACACAAGTATTACCCCAAAGGAGGATTCTCGCTAGCACCAGGCACTGCTGGTAACAACTCTGCCTCTGTAGGAAGCCTCTGCAGAGTGATTGATATTTAGTCTTATAGTCAGCCATACTGAAGGGATAATTCCACACACAAAAATGCCAACAGCATTCAAAACTCAACTATAAAAGGAGGGTAACATAACCCATAAGAAACATTCCTGGAGCACTGAGATTAGGTAATCTGGAAGACTGTGCCACTGAACCCAACAACATACCTATACCATAAAGCCAGCTTAAGAAGGCTTGGAATCATACCAGACCTACATAATACACAGAGACAAAATAGGAAGTAAGGAAAATATGCCTCAGATTGTCTGGAGGTTTGATCCAGTGGTTGACCATCAATCTCTGAACCATAAGATCATAGTTCGATTCTAGGTCAAGGCACGTGCCCAGATTTTGGGCTCAGTACCCAGTGAGGATATGCAGGAAGCAGTCAATCAATGATTCTCTCTCATCATTCATATTTCTGTCTCTATTTCCCTCTCCTTTCTTCTCTGAAAACAATAATATATATATCTTATCTAATAAAAGAGTAATATGCAAATTGACTGTACCTATGATCAAGCCACACCCACAAGCCATGCCCATAAGCCAATCAGAAGCAAATAAACCCCAACCAAGATGGCTGCAGCCACTAACAGCAGGAGGGAGGCTAGGGTTTCCCTGGTGATGGAGAAAGCCAAGCTTTCCACCTGCCGTTGCCAGCCAAGGCCTCCACTCAATGCTATAAAGTTTCAATTATAGGAAATATATCCCAATAGAAATGGCAGCAGCCACATAGCTGGAGAGAGCAGAGGGTAGGGTTGGCCGAGCGATGGAGGAAGCCAAGTTTCTACAGCCCTAGAACCTAGGCCTCCACTCTAGGTTACAAAGTTTCAATTATAAAATTTAAATAAACACAAACAGAAATGGCTGTCTCTACAGAGCAAGCAGAAATCTTGGCTCCACTCCAGGCTACAAAGTTTCAATTGTAGAACATAAATTAATCCCAGATACCAGGGCCTCTGCTTGGGTCTCTGGGGGGCATGGCCAGCCTGCAAACCACCACAGGCCCCTTGCCCAGGCTATCCCACGCCCCAAGGGAACCCCCACCCTGATCCGGGACACTCTTCAGGGTAAACCAGCTGGCCCCTACCCATGTACAAGGCCTCTATCTTATCTAATAAAAGAGTAACTTGCAGATTGACCATCACTCCAACACACAAGAGGGCTTCCCCATGTGGTTGAAGATCCTGTCTCCATGTGGACACAAGATGACCACCACAAGATGGCCAGCAGGGAAGCGCAGTTGGGAGGAATCAGGTCTGCAGGGGAGGGCAGTTGGAGGTGATCAAGACTGCAGAGGAGGGCAGTTAGGGGTTACCAGGCCAGCAGAGGAGGGAAGTTGGGGCAAACAGGCTGGCAAGAGAGCAGTTAGACATCATTTAGGCTGGCAAGGTTATGGGGTGATCAGGCTGGCAGGCAGTAGCAGTTAGGGGCAATCAGGACAGCAGGCAAGTGAGAAGTTTGGAGCCAGCAGTCCTGGATTGTGAGAAGGATGTCTGACTGCCCATTTAGACCCAATCCTCGAGGTGTCTAAATGGTGTCTAACCCTGGAGAGGCTGCAGGCTGGGCTGAGGGATATCCTTCACCTCCCATGCATGAATTCCATGCACCTGGCCTCTAGTGTGTGTGTGTGTGTGTGTGTGTGTGTGTGTGTGTGTGTGTATTAAAATATGCCTCAAATGAAAGAACAAAGGATATTCCCAGAAAAGTATTGAAATGAAATGGAAGCAACCAATATATGAGATGCAAAGTTTAAAACAATGGTTATAATGATGGTCAAGGAACCTAGAGAAAGAATGGATGATCTTAGTGAGATAATAAGCAATAAAAAGGACATAGAAACCATAAGAATGAAACAGCCAGAGATAAAGAATAGATCTGAAATTAAGAATATACTAGAAGAAATCAACAAGAGGTTAGATGAAGCAGAGAATGAAATCAGCAATTTAGATGATAAGATAACAGTAAGTACTCAAGGAGAGCAGAGAGGAGAGAGAGAGAGAGAGAGAGAGAGAGAGAGAGAGAGAGAGAGAGAGAGAGAGAGAATCTTTTAAAACGAGGAAGTGTAAGGGACCTCTGGGACAAAATCAGCCATAACAACATCCACATTATAGAGGTACCAGAAAGAAAAGAGAGCGAGCAATGCATAAAGAACCTGTTTAAAGAAATAATGTCTAAAAACTTCCTTAATCTGATATATAAAAAGATGGACACTAGCAAGTAGGTAGGTAAGGAGGTTGTGTGAGAGAGTAACGGAGTGATATAGGAGCGGGTGCACATGTGTGATGTGTGGGTGTGAGAGATAGAGACAGTCAGATCCCGTGGGTCTTCCAGAGATCTGCCATACTGTGAAGTTTTGGATGGCAAAACCCCACCGCCACTGCAGACAATCCAGGGAGGACACTGTTGGCACAGAAACCACACCATCTTAAAGAACAGAGTTGCTTGAAACTAGGAACCTAGACTTGCCACCATTCAATCTGGTCTCATAGACAAACTGGGACTCTATAGCCTCTCAAATAAAAGACCTGTGACCACAGCTACAGACCTAGGAACACCAAGACTCCATGCACCTGGCCACAATTTCTGTGACTCACCGAACCCACCCCCTGCCCTCCCAGCATGTTGTGGAGCATAGGAACTGCTATATCCTCTCTGAATAGGCAGGCCTCCTGCCCATACAGGGAGGCTGAATTACAGCCTGGGCACGTAGACACAGGGGGTTTGTTTCCTGCAGTGCACACTCCCATGACCAGACCCCAGACTCACTCAGTGAAGCTATGATACATGACTTTGATTCTTGGTAAGAGCACATGGAAGTCTGTCTTCTGCAGTGCGGGGTGACTGCAACCTGGTCCCATAAGCAGACTGGGGACCCTCATTCTCCACATGAGAGGCAGCACTGAGCACTAGAGACTTGACTCTGTTTCACATCACCTGCACATGGGATCCTTGATTCTGAGTACACGCACACTAAGACCCAGTGATTCCAGTACTCAGCGCATGGGCACACAAGGACCTGATTCTCAGTGGGAGTTTGCACCAAGCAACAGAGACTCAAATACATGATTCTTAGCCCAGGCACAAGGGGATACTGACTCTTGATGTGCACTAGGGGACTCTGATTTTTTTATTTTTGGCATACAACAGTGGGGTCTCTTTCAGGAGGTGGGGTCCCCAATTCTAGGTGTGCACACAAGGCCACACTGTGTGCCAGTGACTCTGATCCTGGGCGAGCAGGGCTTCTACAGACCCACAACAATCACACATCAAGCTCTTCAGTGACACCTAGGTCCCATGAAGCTCCTACAGCACATGGCCCAGGCCACCACAACTCATTGATTGGACCCTCTGATGATAGTTGGAATGGGGAGACAATAAAACAATCCCCAAAGGAAAGAAAAAGAG
Organism: Antrozous pallidus; assembly: GCA_027563665.1. Classification (NCBI taxonomy): domain Eukaryota; kingdom Metazoa; phylum Chordata; class Mammalia; order Chiroptera; family Vespertilionidae; genus Antrozous; species Antrozous pallidus. Next base: position 8,555,417 of record CM050515.1, read on the forward strand.
GAATTGCCAAGAAAAGAAATAAGTGAAAATGAGGCATGCAAGATGACAGAAAAAAAGAATTCAGAGCAATGGTCATGCAGTTAATAAACCAGATGAACAAAAAAATCAACAACCTATGCAAAAACAAGGAAGAAATCAAAAGTGATATAGCTACAATCAAAAATTCCATGGAAGGTTTAAAAGTAGACTAGAAGAAACAGAAGACTGAATTAGTGAGTTGGAAGATAAGGTAAAGAAACAAGCCCAGTCTGAACAGAAATTGGAGGAAAAAATTAAAAAGCAGGAGGAGAGCCTAAGGGAGTTTTGGGACAACTTGAAACAAAGTAACATATGTATAATAGGGCTGCCAGAAGAACAAGAAGAGCATCAAGGATTAGAAAATCTATTTGAAGACATAATGATAAAAAAAACTTCCCTGATATGGGGAAGAAAATGTTACACAAGTAAAGAGTGCCAAGCAAGAAGAATCCCTAAAGACCCACACAAAAACATCAAATTACAATGGCAAATGTTAATGACAATGAGAGAATCTTAAAGGCTGCAAGAGAGAGACAGAGAGTTACCTACAAAGGATCCCCCATCAGATTATCAAATGATTTCTCAACAGAAACACATCAAACTAGAAGGGAAAGGAAGAAAGTATACAAAGTGATGCAAATCAAAGGACTAAGTCCACAAATACTCTATCCAGCAAGACTATCAATCAAAATTGAAGGGGAAATCAAGAGCTTTGCAGACAAAAGGAGGCTAAGGGAATTTATCACTATCAAGCTAGCAATGCTAAAGATAATGCTATAAAAATAAGACATAACAAGGGAGGAAAGAACACAGGAATAAAGAATAAAAATGGCTACAAATAAGTACCTATCAATAATAACATTAAACATAAATGGATTAAGTACTCCAATCAAAAGACATTGAGTGACTGAATGGATAACAAAACATGAACCATATATATGCTGTCTACAGGAGACTCTCCTCAGAACAAAGAACTCACACAGACTGAAAGTGAAGGGATAGAAAAATATCTATCAGGCAAATGGAAATGAAAAAAAAAGCGGGGGTAGCAATATTTATATCTGACAAAATAGATCTCAAAGTGAAGGCCACAACAAGAGACAAGGAAGGCCAATTCATAATCCTAAAAGGATCAATGCAACAAGAGGATATAACTCTGATAAACATTTATGTACCCAATGCAGAAGCACCCAAATACATAAAAACTTCTACAAGATATTAGGGAAGAGATTGACAGTAACACAATCATAGTAGGAGACTTTAAAACCCATTACCATCACTGGATAAATCCTCTAGACAAAAAATTACCAAAGAAACTTCAATCATAAATGAGTCACTTGAGCAAATGGACTTAATTGACATCTTCAGGACATTACACCCCAAAACTACAGAATATACATTCTTTTCAAGTACACAAGGGACATTTTCAAAGATAGGGTACATATTGGGACACGGGCAAAGTCTCTCCAAATTCAAGAGTATTGATATCATATCAAGCATCTTCTCAGATCACAATGGCATAAAATTGGAAATCAACTACAGTAAAAACAATCACAAAAATTCAAACACTTGAATTGAAGGCTGACTAGCATACTATTAAACAATGAGTGGGTTACCAAAGAGATCAAAGAAGAAATATAAAACATCCTGGAAACAAATGACAATGAAAACACAACAATGCAAAATCTTTGGGACATAGTGAAAGCAATCCTGAGATGGAAGTTCATAGCATTACAGGCCTACCTTTAAAAATAAGAAAAACTGGTAATAATACATTTAACTCTGCAACTTGAAGAATTAGAAAGAGAGTAACAAGAATAGCTCAGTTGGAGCAGAAGGAAGAAATAATAAAGATCAGAACAGAAATAAATGACATATAGACCAAAAAAATATATACACAAAAGGTCAATGAAACCAAGAGCTGGTTCTTTGAAAGGATAAACAACATTAATGAACCTCTAGCCAGGTTCACCAAGAAGCAAAGAGAGAAGACCCAAATAAACAAAATCAGAAATGAAAGAGGTGAAAGAACAACCGATCCCACAGAAATAAAAAGAGTCATAAAATATACTATGAACAACTCTATTCCAACAAACTGGTCCACCTACAAGAAATGGAGATAGTCCTAGAAGAATATAACCTTCCAAAACTCAACCAGGAGGAATAAAAAAATATGAATAGGTAGGTAACTATGGAGGAAGTTGAAGCAGTAATCAAAAAACTTCCAACAAACAAAAGCTCAGGACCAGACTGCTTTAGAGGGGAGTTTTATCAAACATTCAAAGAAGAAATAAAACCTATCTTCCTCAGACTACTCCAAAAAGACAAAGGAACAATTCCAAGCTCTTTCTATGAAGCCAGCATTACCCTAATCCCAAAACCAGATAAAGACACTACAAAGAAATAGAATTATAGACCAATGCCCCTCATAAACATAGACACCAAAATTCTCAACAAAATTCTAGCAAATTGAATCCAGAATTATATTAGAAAAATAATACACCTAACCAAATGGGATTTATTCCATAAGTGCAATGATGGTACAATATCTGCAAATCAATAAATGTGATGTGCCACATAAACAAACTAGAACATAAAAACTATATAATCATATCCATTGATGCAGAAAAAGCATATGAGAAAATCCAACACCGTATCTTGATAAAAACTCTCAGCAAGCTGTGAATAGAAGCATAATACCTAAACATAATAAAAGTCATATGACAACCTCACAGCCAACATCATACTCAATGGGCAAATACTGAAACCATTTCACCTAAGAAAAGGAACAAGACAGGATGCCCACTTTCACCACTCCTGTTCAACATGGTACAGGACATACTAGCCATTGTGATCATACAAGAAGAAGAAATAAAAGGCATCCAAATTGGACAAGAGGAAGTAAAACTGTCCATATCCACAGATGACATGACATGATTGTACATAGAAAACCCCAAAACTCCATCCAAAAACTACTAGACTTAACAAATGAATTTGGCAATGTAGCAGGATACAAAATTCACACCTAGAAGTCTAGGTATTTTATATATACCAATAATGAACTCACAGAAGAAGAAATTTAAAAAGCAATGCCATTTACCATTCCACCAAAAAAAATTTAAGATATTTAGGAATAAACTTAACCAAGGAGATAAAGGACTTGTACTCAGAAAATTTCAGAATTCTGAAAAAAGAGATGGAGAAAGATATTAACAAATGGAAGAATATACCATGTTCATGGATTGATAGAATTAACATCATTAAAATGTCCATACTACCCAAAGCCACCTATAAATTCAATGCAATCCCCATTAAAATATCAACAGCCTACATTAAAGACTTAGAAAACATTCTTCAAAAATTCATCTGGAATAAAAAAAGAACCCGAATAGCTTCAGTAATCATGAGAAAGAAGAGCAATGTGGGAGAGATCACAATACCAGATATCAAGCTATACTACAAAGCCATTGTTTTCAAAACTGTCTGGTACTGGCACAAGAACAGACATATAAACTGGTGGAACAGAACAGAGAACCCAAAAATTGACACAAGCTATTATCGATTATGCTGAATTCATATTTGACAAAGGAGGGAAGACCATACAATGGAGTCAAGACCGTCTCTTCAATAAATGGTGTTGGGAAAACTGGACAGATACTTGCAAAAAAAAATGAAACTAGATCACCAACTTATACCATAAACAAAAATAAACTCAAAATGGATAAAGGACTTAAACATAAGATGGGAAACCACAAAAATACTAGAGGAATCCACAGGCAGCAAATTCTCAGACAGATATCAAAGCAATTTTTTTTACTGATACTGCTCGTAGGACAATGGAAACTAAAGAGAAAATAAATAAAAAGTTTTTGCACAGCAAAAGAAACCAGCAACAAAACCATAAGAAAGCCCACTGCATGAGAGAACATATTTGCCAATGTTATCTCCAATAAGATTTTAATCACCAACATTTACAGGGAACTCATACAACTTTTAAAAAGGAAGATAAACAACCCAATCAAAAAATGGGCAATGGACCTAAATAGATACTTTTTGAAAGAAGGAAGGAAAAGAGACATATGAAAACATGCTCAAAGTCACTAATCATCCGAGAGATGCAAATCAAAACAACAATGCAGTACCATCTTACACTGTCAGAATGGCAATCATCAACAAATCAATAAATGACATGTTCTGGCAAGGATGCAGAGAAAAAGGAGCCCTCATGCCTGCTGGTGGGAATCTGGACTAGTGCAGCCACTGTGGAGTTTCCTCAAAAACCTAAAAATGGAACTCTCATTTGACCTAGTGATCCCACTTTTAGGAATATATCCCAAAAAAGTAGAAACATCAATCAGAAAAGTTATATTCATCCCTATATTCATAGCACCACAATTCACCATAGCTAAGATTTGGAAGCAGCCTAAGTGCCCAACAGCAGATGATTGGATTGAAAAACTCTGGTACATCTACACAATATAATACTATGTTGCAGTAAAAAAGAAGGAGTTCTTACCATTTACAACAGCATTTTTGGAACTGGAGAGCATTATGCTAAGTGAAATAAGACAGGCGGAGAAAGATAAATATCACATGACTTCACTCATTTGTGGAATATAATGAACAAAAACTGATGAATAAAAACAGATCCATCGACAGAGAAACATCGATGAGACCATCAAACCTCAGAGGGAAGGTAAGGAAGGATGGGGGAAGGGGGAAAGATCAACCAAAGGGGAGAACCAAGATGGCGGCATAGGTAAACACCTATTGTTCTGCCCCATGCAACGATTCAAAAACTACAACATAACAACAAAACAAACATCACCCAGAATCACCAGAAAGCTGGCTGAGTGAAAACTCCACAAGTAAGAGTAAAGGTGGGACACTGAGACTCAGAAGAGCGGTGGGAGCGCAGCCTTGAAGACGGAAACAGGTTAGGAGCCGTCCTGGTCGCGCACTGTAGGGCTGGAGTAGCAACCCTGGCTGGATTTCGCCAACAGGGAAGGCGGAGATGTCCCACTAGACAGATTCCCCAGCGCCAGGCGAGGTCCGAGATCCGGGGGATGCACCCTCGAAGCCGGGCGCGGCAGAGGTCTCCTAGTCTGTGGAGAAACCGGGTAGGCTGAAAAAAGAAGTTTGCGCGCAGGGGACGCACCCTGGAAGTCGGGCACGGCAGAGGTCTCCTAGTCTGCAGAGAAACTGGGTAGCTGGGAAAAGAAGTTTGCGCGCAAGTGTCGCACAAACGCACGACTTGCTCACTGGAAACTTGTCTCCTGGTCCCAGAAACCACCTATTTTACAACTCTGGGCTAGACTTTGGGTGTGGAGACTCATTTGGGGTGACGCAGAGTTGTCTGGCAAGGGGAAGAGACTAGTGGCTTTCTCTTGGAGGTGCCTGCAGCCATCCCCATCCAACAGAGACACGCGTGCGTGCACGAGTGCCGCTTAGGAACTGGCTGACACTGAGGCTGCCTGCGCAGCTCAGAGACTCCGCCCATCCAACCTGAACACAGTCTCCCTTCACAGCCAATTGGCCTGAAGGTCAAACCCTCCTAGGGCTAACAATAAGCTGGGTTTAAATTAAAAAATACTGTACAACCCATAAAGGATTGCAGTAAGAGTACCCATCTCAAATAACTGGGGAGGCAGTGCCACTGACCCTTAGAGGACATCTACCACATAAAGCAACCACCATGCAGAGATATGGAAAGAAATCAGGTGTGAAAGAAATGGGGGAGAAAAGACGACAAGACATAGAGTTCAAAACCACGGTTATAAGGCTTTTCAAGAGGCCGATGAACTTAATGAGGACTACGAGAAAATAAACAAGACCAACCAGGAAATGAATGAGACTTACCAGGAAATAAATGAGACCCTCAAGGAAATGAACAAAACCTCTGAGGATATGAACGGGACCCTCACGGATATGAAAAAGGACCAACTAGAAATCAAGCATACACAGACTGAAATAAAAAATATTACACAAAGTCCCAAAAGCAGTCCAGAGGGCCACACGAACCAATTCAAATATTTGAAATACAAAGAAGCAAAATCCACTTGGCTGAAAAAGCAAGAAACAAAAAGAATTCAGATAATTGAAGATAGTGTAAGGGGCCTCTGGGACAACCTCAAGCATGCCAACATCGGAATTATTGGGGTGCCAGAAAAAGAGAGAGAGCAAGTTAATGAAAACCTACTTGAAGAAATAGTGACTGAAAACTTCCCCCACCTGGTGAAAAAAACTGACTTAAAAGCCCAAGAAGTACACAGAAACCCCCAAATATAGGAATCTAAAGAAGACCACACCAAGACATACCATAATTAAAATGCCAAGAGCAAAAGATAAAGAGAGAATATTAAAAGCAGCAAGAGAAAAACAGTTGGTTACCTACAGGGGAGCACCCATACGATTGTCAGTGGATTTCTCAACAGAAACGATGCAGGCCAGACGGGAGTGGCAAGAAATATTCAAAATAATGAATAGCAAGATTACTCTATCCAGCAAAGCTATCATTCAGAATCGAAGATTAGATAAAGTGCTTCGCAGATAAGAAAAAGCTAAAGGAGTTCATCACCACCAAACCAATATTATATGAAATGCTGAAAGATATTCTTTAAGAAGAGGAAGAAGAAAAAGGTAAAAATATAAATTATGAACAACAAATACACATCTATCAACAAATGAACATAAAAATCAAGTGAATTGTAAGGCTGATGAACAGGATAAACTGGTGAATAAAACAGAAACATGGACATAGAGAGGGAATGGACTGACAATTCTTGGGGAGAAAAGGGTTGTGGGAAGTACAGCAAGAGACTGGACAAAAATCTTGCAACAATGGGAGAGGACAGTGGGGAGGGGGAGGTGAGGGTGGAGGGTGGGATAGGTACAGGGTGGAGGGGAGATATAGGGGGATAAAAAAGGGGAAACAATGTAATTAATAAACTGAACAATAAAGATTAAAAAAAGATCAACCAAAGGACTTATATGAATGCATATAAGCCTAGCCAATGTACACAAACAATAGGGGAATGAGGGTATGAGTGGAGGGGGTGTGGGCAAAAAATGTGGGGATAAGAACACATACATAATACCTTAATCAATAAAAACATTTTAAAAAGAAGAAGAAATAAAAGGAATCCAAAAAGGAAAGAAGAAAGTAAAACTGTCATTTGCAAATGATATGATATTGTATATAGAAAACCATAAAGACTCCACCAAACAAAGACTAGATCTAATAAATTAATTTGACAAAATCAATATTAGAAATTGTGGCATTTTTATACACCAATAATACACTATCATAAAGGGATATAAAGATATTTTGCTTGGGGTGATGGGCACATGATCCAGTGAGCAGATCATATTTTGTTGAGTTGTACACTTGAAACTTGTATGGTTTTGTGAACTAATGCCACGCCAATGAATTCAATAAAAGAGAAAAACACAGATATATACACCAAGGTTTTTTGAAAAATCAAATCATTCTAACATGCAGTGTTCTGCCCTTCCAGTTTCAAAGATATGCATAGTCCTGAAGTTAGCTATAATTAGCTCTTTTAGAAACTGCCTTAAGTATTTACAGCTACATTTCTTAATAATATATTACTATTATTAATTCTTAATTTGTCAATTTTAGACATTAAATATTAACACTCCACCATGCTATATAAAACTTACCTCTCACAATCCCTATATCACTGCTGCCTTCTACCACCATCCCAACATAGGTTTATCACAGATTTAGTTGTATCAATAGTCTTTTGAATATGATTATATAATTATTGTTCGCTACTGAGCCCATTAGAACACAGGTTAATACTCCTACGCATTTTCCCTTTGGGATTAATAATTACTCCATTCAATTCATTTGCCTATTTTTCTTTGTATGTCTCCCAGTTTCTCTCTAGATACACCAATAATTCTGTCATATCTCTATGAATGTTTCTCTGTCATACAGTTATACATACTTCCTTCCATTCACAGTTCCCTATCCTGTTTGAACAGGGCTTGAGGGTCCTCAGACCTTGCCTCATTTTGCACCTGTCATCCTTGTGCATAATTAGAGTCCTCTATTTCTTAGATTATTGACTGTCTAATAAATTTAAGTGTAGAATAAAGACATTTGCTGATATATAGTGACTTAAATTTTCTATTTCCTTAGTAAGCTATTCGAGAATGTGCTCCTGCAAACTGAGAGTAAACCAAGAGACAGGATGGCACAGGACCAATGACACAGATTCAAAAACAAGAGAATGGCAAAGATAGTGTGTCACTTCATTGAATTCCTTCTCTGAAACAGCAAGAGCTTTCTAATGCTGCCCTAAGAGCAGATGGCCACAACATATATATGTATCAAATCACCACAATGTACATTTTAAATATCTTATAATTTTATACACCCTTTCATTATACCTTAAAAAAGTGAAATTGAAAAAACAAACAAATGAGCTGAAAACACTTTTAAAAAGTGTTTGATACAAAGATTATTTATTAATCTGACTGGTATACACAGCATGGCTCCAAGGAATAATCTTACAGGAATTCAATCCAGGCTACAGCAAGATTAGCAGCATATTCTCTCTAATATTTTGGCTGAGCATATCATTGGAGATTGGAAATAATTTTCCCTGGGCATATTGAAAGCCTTAATCCATTGTCTTCTGGTTTCCAGCAAAAATGAAGAAGTCCAATTCTTTGCTTTTCCAAACATTTATAAGTGAACCGTTTTCTGAAATCTTTTGGGGTTATTATATTATCCCATCCTCTGTGTGAGCCTTTCTGTAGTTCTCAGTCTATTGTTCTGAGCACACCGTTGCCCTTTCAGTCTAGACACTCGTGTCCTTTATTTCTGGGAATTTTTCTTATATCCATCCTTTGATGATTCTGTGCATTCCACTTGCTCTATTTACTGTTTCTGGAAATTCTGTCAGTCAGATGTTCAACTTCCTGATTCAGTCTATACTTTTCTAGTTTTTCATTTCCTTTCCTTCCTTTGTCCCTTAATTCTTTTCTGTGGGATATTTTCTTTAATTTTCTCCAGAAATTTCCAAATAAAATGTTGAAAAGGGGATATTCTCTTTTAATTTTTATGTTCTCCTTCTTGTACTCCGTTTTTTTTTTTTCTTTCCTTTAAAATTTACAGTAAAACAGGGAGAACTAAGATGGCGGCATAGGTGAGCACCTATCTTGCTGTCCACGCAACAATTCTGAAACTACAACTTAACAATGCAACAAACATTGTCCAGAATCACCGGACAGCTGGCTGAGAGAAAATTCCGCACATAAAAGTAAAGGCGGGATGCAGTGGTGACTCAGGAGCAGCGGTGCGCAGCTTTGAGGTTCGGAGCGCGAGCGAGCGGTGAGGGACGGGCGGCAGGCAGCAAGCCCGGCTGGTTTTCTCCAGTGGGGAGGGCGGAGGCCTCCCACAGCACCAACCCCCCAGTACCAGGCGAGCTCCCAGGTTGGGGAAAGGAGGATCCCAGGCGCGGCTGAGGTCTGTGAGTTTGGGGAGAGTGCATGCATAAATTGGAACAGCAGTTCCGGGAGTCGGCGACCGGGCAGAGAATGCGTGACTCACTCACTAGCCAGGAGACCACCATACTGCTTTGTTTTACAACCCTGAGTGAGACTTTGGCTGTGCAGACTCATTTGGGGAGAGGCAGAGTTGTCTGGCAACAGGGAGACCAGTGGTGGATTTACATTGCCACCCAACACTGAGACCCGTGAGCCACACAGATAAGCTGACGCCGCGAGCCCCATTGAGGCTGAAGATGTGCGCCACATAGGGCGGACCTAAGGCTGACGCCCCACACCCCTTAGATGCTGTAGGGAGGAGCTAAGGCTGACGCTGCACGCTGCATAAGGAAGCTGAACCACTGTTCCTTAGAGGATACCTATCACACATCGATAATGGACCAACTCAGGAAAGCAACCACAATGCAGAGAAAAGGAAAGAACTCAGCTGTGAAAGAAATGGAGGAAAAAAGATGACTAGACATAGAGTTCAAAACCACAGTAATTAGGTTTATGAATAGGCTACTAGAAAAGGCCGAGAAACTTAATGAGAACTATGACGAAATAAATAACACCTACAAAGAAATGAACAACGCCTACAAGGATATGAAAAAAGACCAACTAGAAATTAAGCATACACTGACTGAAACAAAAAATATTATACAAAGACCTAAAAGCAGTCCAGACGACCGCAAAGACCAAGTCAAAGATTTGAAATACAAAAAAGCAAAATCCACTCAGCTGGAAAAGCAAGAAGCCAAAAGAGTACAAAAAATTGAAGATAGTATAAGGGGCCTCTGGGACAATCTCAAGCATACCAACATCAAAATTATTGGGGTGCCATAAAAAGAGAGAGAGCAAGATAAGGAAAACCTACTAGAAGAAATAGTGACTGAAAACTTCCCCGACCTGGCGAAAGAAATTGATTTGAAAACCCAAGAAGTTCACAGAACCCCAAAATATAGGAATCTAAAGAGGACCACACTAAGACACATCATAATTAAAATGCCAAGAGCAAAAGATAAAGAGAGAATATTAAAAGCAGCAAGAGAAAAACAGTTAGTTACCTATAAGGGAGCACCCATACAATTGTCAGCAGATTTCTCAACAGAAATGATGTAGGCCAGACGGGAGTGGCAAGAAATATTCAAAGTGATGAATAGCAAGAATCTACAACCAAGATTGTTCTATCCAGCAAAGCTGTCATTCAGGATTGAAGATCAGATAAAGTGCTTCGCAGATAAGAAAAAGCTAAAGGAGTTCATCACCGCCAAACCAATACTATATGAAATGCTGAAAGGCATTGTTTAAGAAGAGGAAGAAGAAAAAAGGTAAAAATAAACATTATGAACAACAAATACACATCTATCAACAAATGAACATAAAAATCAAGTGAATTAACAACCTGATGATCAGGATAAAATGAGGAATAGAACAGAATCATGGACACAGAGAGGGAATGGACTGATAATGCTTGGTGAGAAAAAGGGTGCGGGAAGTACAGCAAGAGACTGGACAAAAATCATGCAACTATGGGAGAGGATGGGGGTGGGGGAGGTAAGGGCGGAGAGTGGGATGGGTACCGGGTGGAGGGGAGCTATTGGGGGAAAATGTAATTAATAAACTGAACAATAAAGATTTAAAAAATTACAGTAAAACATATTACACAAATATTTTCCATTTTAACCAGATTGTGCACTTCAGTAGCATTAACTACATTTACAATGATAAACAACCACCAGTATTTGTTTTTAGAACTTTTTCATAATCCCGTTCTGAAGCTTTGTAGGCATTAAACAACTCCCCATTTATGCCCTACCCCAACCCCAATAGCCTCTGGAAACCACAATTCTACTTCATGCAAGTGGAATCATACGATAGTTATGCCTTTGTGTACCTGCTTTATATCATTTAGCATACTGTTTTTGATGTTTATCCATGTTGTAGCATGTATCAGAACTTCATGCCTTTCTAAGTATGAATAATATTTCATTGTATGTATATAGCACATTTTGTTTATCCATTAATCTACTGATGGACATTTGGGTTGTTTTCACCTTTCTGCTATTACAAATAATGCTACTGTGAACATTGTTGTACAAATATATTTGAACACATTGGTGTACAAACATGTTCATGTCCTTGCTTTTAATTTTGGGTGATATACACTCAAAAGTAGGATTGCAGTAGCATATGGTAATTCTGTTTAATTTGCAGGGAAACTGACAAATAAGGCTAGACTACTTTGACTTCCTAAATACATAGGAGTTCCAATTTATCCACATGCTACCAACACTATTTAGTTTTTACTTTAAAAAAATAATAATAATCATTCTAATAGATGTGAAATGTTACCTTCTTGTGGTTTAAATTTGCATATTTTTATTTTAGTGATATCAGGTAACTTTTCATGTTCTCAGTCATTTATATATCTTTTTTATAAAGAAATGTCTAGTGAAATCTTTTGCCCATTTATACACTGGGATGTTGGTTTTTTTTTATGATGTGGAGAAAAGAGAACCCTGCTGGTTGACATGCCCATTGGTACAGCTACTATGGAAAACATTATGAAGTTACCTCAAAAATTTAAAAATGTGACTGCCATTTGACACAGTGATTCCACTTCTCAGAATATATTCTAAGTATCCAAAAACACTTAGGTTTTGTTGTTGTTAAGGTTTTTTCTTTTGTTTTTTGAGAGCATTACAGATGTTCCCCCAATTTTCCCCCTTTACACCCCTCCACCCAGGTCCCATCCAACCCCAGGCCATTACTGCTCTATTATCTGTGTCCATGGGTTATGCACAATACATGTAAGTTCTTTCATTAATGTCTTACCATCCCCCAACCTTGCCCTTCCCTCTGAGATTTGTCAGTCTGTTACATACTTCTATATCTTTGGACTGATTTTGTTCATCCATTTATTTTTCATTAGATTCTACAGATAACTGAGGTACTATGATATTTGTCTTTCTCTTATTGGCTTATTTTACATAGCATAATATTCTACAAGTCACCCCATACTGCCTCAAAGGGTAACAGTTCCTTCTATTTTATAGCTGTATAGTATTCCATTGTGTAAATACTAGAGGTCTGGTGCATGAAATTAGTGCATGGGTTGGGAACCTAGGCCTGGCCAGTGATCACAGGCAATCTGGGCCTTCCTTCCACTAGCTGCTGGCCCTTACCCAGGCTGCCAGCTGCCAATTGGGGCCTTCCTTCATTCTGCAATCCTCCATGGGGGTCAGCACACATCATAGCAAGTGGTCAAACTCCCAGTTGGTTGAACCTTAACAATCACTGTGTCAAATGGCAGGGGACAATTTATATATTAGCCTTTGATTATATAGGGTATCACTTTTCTTTTTTATCCACTGATCTTACTGATGTACTTGGGCTGTTTTTAAATCTTAGCTGTTGTGAACAAAGCTTCTATGAACATAAATGTGCATATATTCTTTCTCATTGATGTTTTTGGATACTTAGGATATATTCTGAGAAGTGGGATCATATTTAAAATATGCAGTCATATTTTTTAAATTTTTGAGGAAACTTCATAATGTTTTCCATAGTAGCTGTACCAACAATACACATGTCAACCAGCAGGGTTCTCTTTTCTCCACATCATAACCAGCAATTGCTATTTGATTTATTGATGGGTTCCATTCTGGCAGTTGTGAAGGGATACCTCATTGTGGGTTTAATTTGCATTTCTCAGATGATTAGTGATGTTGAACATCTTTTCATATGTCTATCGACCATTTGTATGTCCTCTTTGGAGAAGTATTTATTTATGTCCTTTACCCATTTTTTAATTGGAGTGTTTGTCTTCCTTTTGTTGAGTTGTATGAGTTTTTTTATATATTTTAGAAATTAATCCCTTATCAGATGTATCATTGCCAAATGTTCTCCCATACTGTGGGGTCCCTTTTCATTTGGACGATTGTTTCTTTTGCTGTGCAGAAGTTTTTTAGTTTGATGTAGTCTCATTTATTTTTTTTCTTTGTTTCTTGTGCCCTAGGCAATGTATCAATGAACATTCTGCTATGTAAGATGTCTGAGATTTTGCTGCTTATGTTTTCTTCTAGGATTTTTATGGTTTTATAACTTACGCTTAAGTCGTTTAATTATTTCAAGTATATTCTTGTGAATGGTATAAGTTGGTGATCTAGTTTCATTTTTTATGTACTTGACCAATTTTCCCAACACCACATATTGAAGAAATTATCCTTATTCCATCGTATGCTCTAGACTTCTTTGTCAAATATTAGTTAAGTGTAATGGCTTGGGTCAATATCTCGCTTCTCTGTTCTATTCCACTGATCTATTTGCCTCTTGTGTCAGAAACAGCTGTGTGTTTTTTCATTACAATGGCTTTGTAGGATAATCTGATATTTGGTATTGTGATCCTTTCAACTTTGTTCTTCTTTCTCAAGATTGCTGTAGCTATTTGGGGTCTTCTTTTATTCCATATGAATTTTTGGAGTATTTGTTCTAGATCTGTGAAATATACAATTGGTCTTTTAATAAGAATTGCATTGAAACTATATATTGCTTTGGGTAGTATAGACATTTTAATGATGTTAATTCTCCAAATCCATGAACACATTATATGCTTTCACTTGCTCATATTATTATCTATTTCTTTTTCAATGTCCCATGGTTTTGTGAGTACATGTCTTTTACCTCCTTGGTTAAGTTTCTTACTAGGTATCTTATTTTTTGTTGTAGTAGTAAATGGGGTTGTTTTTTTAGTTTCTCCGAGAGTTCATTATTGGTGTATAAATATGCCATTGATTTGGGGGTATTAATTTTATATACTGCTACTTTGCCAAATTTATTTATTAGGTCTAGTAAATTTTTGGTGGAGTATTTAGGGTTTTCTGTGTACAATATGATGTCATCTGTGAATAATCACAGTTAACTTACTCCTTTTCAGTTTGAAGTTCTTTGATTTTCTCTTCTCTGATTGCTGTGGCTAGGGCTTCTAGTACTATATTGAATAAGAGTAGTGAAGCCGGACATCCCTTTCTTGTTCTTATTCTTTAAGAAAAAGCTTTTTGCCATTGAATATAATTTTGCCTGTGGGTCTATGAGGTATGATCCCTCTATTCCCACTTTCCTGAGTTTTTATCAAAAATGGGTGCTGGATTTTGTCAAATGATTTTTCTGTGTCTATTGATATGATCATGTGATCCTTATCCATTGTGTTTTTGAGATGTATCACATTTACTGATTTGCAAATATTGTACCAAGCTTACAATCTTGGATAAATCCAATTTTATCATGATGTATGACCTTTTTAATGCATTGCTGGATCTGGTTTGCTAATATTTTGTTGATAATTTTAGCATCTATTTTCATCAGGCATATTGGCCTATAATTTTCTGTTTTTGTACCATCTTTATTTGATTTTGAAATTAGGATAATGCTAGCCTTATACAAAGAGCTTGGAAGTTTCCCTTTTTTTTCTTTTTTCTTTTAATTATTTGAGGAGGATAGGTGTTAGTTCTTCTTTGAATGTTTGGCAAAACTCTCATGTGAATCCATCCAGTCCAGGACTTTTGTTTGCTGGAAAATTTTTATTATTGATTAAATTTTATTGGTTATTTTTGGTCTATTCAGGTTTTCTGATTATTTCTGAATCAAAATTTTGTGCATGTTGTCCAGTTTGTTGGCATGTAGTTAGTTGTTCATAGTATTTTTTGTTTTACAATCCTTCATATTTCTATGGTGTCAGTTGTTACTTCACCTTTTTAATTTCTGATTTCATTTATTGGATTCCCTCTCTTTGTTTCCAAATGTGTCCGGTTAAAGGTTCATCAATATTGTTTACTTTTTCAAAAAACCAACTCTTGTTTTCATTAATCTTTTCTATTGTTTTTAATCTCTGTCATTTATTTCTGTTCTGATCTTTATTATCTCCTTCCTTCTGCTTACTCTGGTCTTTCCTTGCTGTTCTCTTTCTAGTTCTTTTAGCTGTGGGGTGATACAATTTATTAGAGACTTTTCTTGTTTCTTGAGGTAGAATTTTAATGTTATGAACTTCCCTCTCAGGATTGTTTCACTGTATCACATAGATATTGGGTTATTGTATGTTCATTTTCATTTTTCCCCGGGATATTTTTTTGTTTCCTCTTTGATCAAATTGGTGACCCATTCATTGTTTAAAAACATGCTATTTAGCTTCTCTGTGTTTTAATTTTTTAATGTTTTTATTGTAGTTGATTTCTAGTTTCATTCTACTGTGGTTTGAGAAGATGCTTGATATGATTTCCATCTTCTTGAACTTGTAGAGACTTGCTTTGTGTCCTAATATATGGTCTACCTTTGAAAATGTACCATGTGCATCTGAGAAGAAAGTATATTCTGTAGCTCTAGGGTGAAATATTTTGTAAAAGTCAATTACATCCATCTGAGTTAATGTGCCATTTAAGATCACGGTTTCCTTGTTGATGTTTTTGTCTGAAAGATCTATTCAGTGTCAAAGTCACTACTGTGACTGTATTGCTGGCAATCTTCTTCTTAAAGTCTTCCAAGAGTTTATATATCTATTTAAGCATTCCTGTATTAGGCACATACACATTTATTAGGGTTATATTCTCTTATTGGAATGATCCATTTAGTATTTGTAGCAGCCTTCCTTTTCTCTTCTTATGGCCTTTGTTTTGAAGTCTATTGCCATATGAATTGCTACTCCTGCTTTTTTTCTTGGTTTGTTTCCATATGCATAGAAAAGTTTTCCATCCTTTCACTTTTATCCAGTGTCTTTTATTGTGAGTTGGATCTCTTGTAAACAGTATATGTATGCCTTATGTTTTTGTAACCATTCAGCTACTCTATACCTTTTGATTGACTTAAGTCATTTACATTTAAGGTTATTATTGATAGGTACTTTTTTGGCGCTACTTTGAATCTTTATGTTGATGTTCCTATCTCTCTCTCTCTCTATATATATATCCTATTACTAGTAGCCCTGTGCATGAATCTGTGCACCAGTAGCTCTCTGCAGGCCTGGCCACTCTGCATCCACTGCTCAGAGGCTCTCCATGGCCCGGAGATCCATCTGCAGCCAGGCATGGAAGGCTTGCCTCATCACTGGGGTGATGAATGAAGTGTCAACCCCTCCGACCCCGGCCACTCTGTGCCAGCTGCCGGGTGGAACACTTGCCCTTGTTGCCATGCAATGAAGTAAGCATTCCGCCAGACCACTAAGCATTCCACTGCCCACTCTCAGAGGCTGCCCCCCTGGGACTGGGGAACTCTGGCTGGGATGAGAGGACTGGGCACTGCCATCTTGTGGCTATGGGTGCTGCCATCTTTGTGATGGAGTGATGGTTAATTTGCATATTACCCTTTTATTAGATAGGATTATTACAACAGTCCTTTTAACATTTCTTGAAATGCTGTTTTGGTGGTAATAAACTCCTTTGGCCTTTCTTTTTGTCAGGGAACCACTTTGTTTCTCCTTTATTTGTGAATGATAGCTTTGCTGAATAGAGTGGTCTTGGTTTCAGATTATTACTTTAAATACTGCATCCCATTCCTTTCTGGCCTGTACTGTTTCTGTCTAGAAACAGCTGAGAACCTTATGGGAGCTCCCTTGTAGGTAACTGACTGTCTCTTTTATGCTGTCCTTAAGATTCTCTTGTTGCCTTTAACATTTACCATTTTAATTATGATTTGCCTTGGAGTGGGCCTCTTTGAGTTCATATTGATTTGAACCCTCCGTGCTTCCTGAACCTGTATGACTTTTTCTTCACCAGCTTAGGGAATTTTCTATCATTATTTTATCAAATAGGTTCTCTATTCCTTACTCACTTTCT
This sequence comes from Antrozous pallidus, assembly GCA_027563665.1. Classification (NCBI taxonomy): domain Eukaryota; kingdom Metazoa; phylum Chordata; class Mammalia; order Chiroptera; family Vespertilionidae; genus Antrozous; species Antrozous pallidus. The sequence continues at coordinate 8,572,780 of CM050515.1, forward strand.
TCTCCTTATATTACCCCTATGACACAAATGTTGTTCCATTTTATGTTGTCCCATAATTCCCTTAAACTATCCTCATGCCTTTTAAAGTATTTTTTTTTTCTTTTTGCTACTCTGATTAGGTGATTTTTTTCCTACTTTGTCTTCTAATTTGCTTATTCAGTCCTTTGCTCCTAACCTATTGTTTATTCCTTCCAGTGTATTCTTTATTTTTGCTATGTTAGTCTTCATTTTCAACTGGTTCTTTCTCATGGTTTATATCCTTGTTCAAGATTATGAACATTGTAAAAATCATTACTTTATACTCTGATTCTGATAAACAGCTTGCTCCTTATCTTTTGGCTCTTTCTGAAGATTCCTTCTGTTCTTTCATTTGGGTACTGATTGCTTTTGTCCCATTCCTGGATGGGCTCAGCTGACTGTGAGGCTCAACCCAACCACATTGTGCCAGCTATTATACTGGTGATGATAGGACAAAACAAGATCCAACCAAATACAACATGAAACAAAAAGACAAACCACCAAAAAATAAAAATAAAAAATAAAATAAATAAAATAAAATAAGAAAGACTTAAAAAGAATGTGGGAGATCCAAGATGGCTGCAGACAGGATGGCAGGCTGCAAGATAGTGTTGAGTGAGAGAATGAAAGGAGAGTTCATGGACATGTGGGCAGTGTCTGTTTGTGAGTGAGTGAGTAACAGCTATATTCCAAGGGACTACTGGGGACTGCTGAACTGGGTTCCCCTGGCTGAGCAACCTACACCGCTGCTGAAATCTCTCCCAGAATGGCTAGCTCTGCTGCAGAGACTGCACCATCTTGCAGGAGAGAGTGACTGATTTTCCAGCCTTAGCTTCAACCAGGAAGACCTCGGATACCTCCTGGACCCTACGACCACAACACCCAGGGGCCAGCTGCCTCTACTGCAAACCCATGAACAGTCCAGCCTCCCCAATATGGGCACTTAAATAGTCTATCCAGGTGGAGACAAAGTGGTGCGAGTACATGGATGCAATCTAGCCCTGCACCTTCTCACAGAGCAGATAGAAGGAAGAGCTAATTCGAGCAACATTCACCTGGAATTGGTGAATTAAACCAATCCATGGACAGAAAGGTCAGATATCACCTAGAGAAAGGTGAGATTTGGGATCCAAGCTGGAGGGAGAAACAAAGGGGAATCTAGAGTTTCAGAGGAAGATTGTGCCTCACAAAATCCATGGCAGTTAGGGCCAGTGTAGCCCACAGATATGGAAGGGTGTGCACAGACCTGCTGGCAGAAGGGAACTCTAAAAATCAACCCACAGCTGGGCTGGGCACAGACAGGCAGCCAGAAGTTCTACCAGTACACTGGCTGTGCAGTACCAGGGGAAAACAAACAAACAAACAAAAACATGCGCAGAGTCAAGGGCAGTGTTGGGGGTGGAAGAAATAGTGAGTCTGCTCACTTATTTTGGCTTTTTTTTTCTTTTTAAATCCTTGCTTTTGATTTCTAAGCCTAGAACATAGGATATTATAATTGGAAACATTCACAGAGCCTTCATGGAAAAGTTGTTTTTGTGGAACCTGGGTATCAGAGTGGGGAGAAAAATCCAGAAAACCAGTTCTGGAGCAGTCCATTCCCCCAACCCAGTATTAAGTGTGGCAGGGAAAACAAAATCTAAAAAATGGGTTGAGAAGACTTTTAGCCCCGATGTCAATACAGAAACACTGCCACCCAGGGGTTGAATCACAAATTGACTCTTGTGTAAACACAACTGAAGACAGGCTGAGAAACATAGAAATTCCTTTTGCCTGAAAATAGGGTGGTAGCTTATGACACAGAGGAGCAGTAGATTGCAGGGAACTTCAATACTGTCCTGACTACCTGAGAGGAAACAGATGTGACAAACAGAACAGTAAAGGATGTGAATGACCTTCACTACTACACATTTTTATTTTTGATCTTTTACTTAAGAAATTAATTTTTTCTCTTTTTTTGTCACTTAATTTTACCTTTTTATTATTATATTTTTATTTATTATTATTATTATTGCTACTATTATTTTGCCTTCCTTTAAAGTTCTAATTTATTTTTTCTTTATTTTATTTTATTTTATTTTATTTGGGGATTAGTGTTCTAGATTCTATTTTCATTTTTTCTTTAACATTATTTTACTCTATCACAATTTTACCTTTATGCCAACACTCTCTTTCTTACTTTTCACCTTTTGTTGTCCTGTTTCTCTTACCCTGTTCCTGCTTTAGTTTTTCCCTTTCTGTTTACCACCTGTTAAATTGATCCTACTTGTATATCTAATTTCCACTCCCCTGCTCAAGTCCATACACACTTACTTCTCTCTTCTCTTTTTTATTAACCAGATTTTTCTTCTCTCTTCTTTTTTTCCCTTTTTTTCTTTGTTGTATGTTTTTTTGTTTTCTTTTTTGTTTGTTTGTTTTTGCCCTTTCCTTTCTCTCTGTCCTTTTGTTGTTGTTTGTTTAATTGTTGATGAGTTTGGTTTTTTGTTTATTTCTCTCTCTCGCTCTAGTTTGTTTTATTTTGCTTCTGTTTTTCATCTCTGCGCATGTTAGCTTTTTCTACTAATAGCTTAACTAATTTCAATCATTAACTCATGCCTATCTTCCCTGTTCCAACAGTTTTTTTGTGTTTTTTACTTTTCATCTTATACACTCATTCTCTTTCTACCTCCTCTAGACTGATGTGTGGCTGTTTCTCCGTTCATTAAATCCCTTGACTTTACCTTCTGAAAATAAGTTCTGGCCCCTCAGATTCATCAGGGTGGTTGTTTTTGGGGTGTTTGCATTTCTTGGGTTAGTTGTTGCTTGTAGTTTTCATTCATCTCTGGATGTTTATTGTTAGCATTTTTCAGATTGGTTGTTTTAATGGAGTCTTCTCCCCATATACATATATTTTCCCTCTTCTCTTTTATTCTCTTTCTTTTCTCTCCTGCATTTTTTATTTCTCTCAGTATCATTTTTGCACTTGTTTTTTATTTTACTTTATCCCCTAACTTTATTTTCTCTGGTGGTCTCCTTATTGGGGGTTATTAGTATCATGAATACATCTGTGTCCAGTGCCCTGTGTATTGTTTCTTGATGTGTTGTATTTTGTGCCTCTAGATCAATACAGGAGAGAGAGTGCTACACATACACACAGAAAAAGTGTTCATGGGGAGACAAAGAAACAGCCCATATATTAAAGAAAAGGAGCCACCAGAAAATGAAGTAAACAAAAAGAAAGTCAGTGATATATCAGAAAAAGAATTCAGAGCAATGGTCATAAGGACGCTGAAAAGGTTGGAAGAAAAATTCAACAATATGTGTAAGAACCAAGAGGAAATGAAGAAGAATCCAGAAGAAATGAAAAATTACAGCATTGCAATAAAGAACTAAATAGAAAACATCAACAGTAGACTAGAAGAAGCAGAGTACCATATCAGTGAGCTGGAAGACAAGGTAAGAAAAAGTAACCAAGCAGAGCAGCATCTAGAAAAAAATAAATGAAAAAAGAATTGGAGAGCCTAAAGGAACTTTGGAAAAACACAAAAAGAAAAAAAAAAACATCCAAAATATAGGGGGACCAGAAGGAGAAGAAACTAATCAAGGAATAAAAAACCTGTATGAAAAAATTATGACAGAAAACTTCCCTGATATAGGGAAGAAAAAGCTTACACAAGACCAAGAAGCCCACAGGTCGCAAAATGAAATGAACCCTAAAAGACCAACACCAAGACACATTATAATTAAATTGACAAACACCAATGACAAAGTAAAAATCTTAAAAAGTGGCCAGAGAGAGACAAAAAGTTATCTACAAAGGATCCCCCATCATACCAGTGAATGATTTCTCAACAGAAACACATCAGGCCAAAAGAGAATGGAATGAAATATACAAAGTCATGCAAAGGAAGGGTCTGAATCCAAGAATACTGTACCCAGCAAGGCTATCAATCAAAATTGAGGGTGAATTAGGAGCCTTAAAGACAAAAAAGAGAGTTTATTACCAGCAATGCAAGAAATGCTAAATGATCTGCTGCAAAAAGAAGAAATAGGAAGAGAAGAAAGAACACAGGCATAAAGAATAAAAATGGCAACAAACAAATACCTATCAATAATAACTTTCAATGAAATGGATTAAATGTCCCAATCAAAAGACATAGGGTAGCCGATTGGATAAGAAAACATGACCCACCTATCTGTTGTCTACAGGAACCCCACCTTAGACAAAAGGACTCACACAGACTGATGGTGAAGAGATGGAAAAGGTTTTTCAGGAGAATGACAGTGAAAGAAAAGCTGGGGTAGCAATAGTTATATCTCACAAATTAGACCTCAAAGTGAAGGCCATAACAAGAAATAAGAAAGGCCACTTCATAATATTAAAGGGATCAATTCAACAAGAGGATATAAATCTGTTAAACATATATGCACCCAATGCAGGAGCACTCAAAAACATTAAAAAACTTCTGGAGGATATCAAGGGAGAGATTGACAGCAATACAGTCATAGTAGGGGAATTTAATACCCCATTAACACCACTGGACAAATCCTTTATCAAAAAAATCAGCAAAAAAACCCAAAAACCACCAATCCTAAGTGACTCACTAGATCAGATGGAATTCTTCAGAACATTTCACCCCAAAGCCACAGAATATACATTTTTCCCAAGTGTACATAGGTCATTTTCAAAGATAAACCATATATTGGGACACAGGCAAAGTCTCTTCAAATGCAAGAAGATAGAAAACCTATCAAGCATCTTCTCAAATCACAATGGCATAAAACTGAAAATCAACTACAATAAAAACAATTTAAAAAATCAAACACCTGGAGGCTAGATAGCATGCTATGAAACAATGATTGGGTTGCCAAAGAGATCAAAAAAGAAATAAAAAGCATCCTGATAACAAACAGCTATGAAAACACAACAATCCAAAAATCTATGGGACACAGTGAAAGCAGTCTTGCGAGGAAAGTTCATAGCTCTACTGGCCTACCTCAAGAAACAATGGTAATAAATTATCTAACCCTACAACTCAAAGAGTTAGAAAAGCAACAAGAAAAGCTCAGAGTAAGCAGAAGGGAGGAAATAATAAAGAACAGAAAAAAGATAAACAGCATAGAGACCAAAAAACAATACATAAGATCAACAAAACCAACAGCTGCTTCTTTGAAGAAATAAACAAAATTGATGAACCTTTAGTCAGACTCACCAAGAAGCAAAAAGACAGCACCCAAATAAAATCAGAAATGAAAGAGGTGAAGTAACAACCGATCCCACAGAAATACAAACAATAATGAAAAATACCACAAACAACTCTATTTCAACAAAATGGATAACCTAGATGAAATGGACATATTCTTAGAATATACAAGCTCCCACCAAAACCGGTTTGGCTCAGTGGATAGAGCGTTGGCCTGCGGACTGAAGGGTCCCAGGTTCAATTCCGGTCAAGGGCATGTACCTTGGTAGCTGGCACATCCCCAGTGGGTGGTGTGCAGGAGGCAGCTGATCAATGTATCTCTCTCATCGATGTTTCTGAATTTCTATTCCTCTCTCCCTTCCTCTCTGTGAAAAATCAATGAAATATATTTAAAAAGAGAGAAATACACAAGCTCCCAAAACTCAAACAAGAGAAAAACAGAAAAACCTGAATAGGCCAATAACTACCAAAAAAATTGAAACAGAGATAAAAAAAAAAAATCTTCCAGCGAACAAAATCCCTGGTCCAGATAGCTTTATAGGGGAGCTCTACCAAACATTCAAAGAAAAAGTAAACCTATCCTCCTCAGGCTATTTCAAAAAATTCAAGAGGAAGGTACACTTCCAAGCTCTTTCTAAGAAGCCAGCATCACCCTAATCCCAAAACCAGATAAAGACACCACAAAAAAATAGAACTACAAGCCAGTATCCTTGATGAACATAGATGCTAAAATCCTCAACAAAATTCTAGCAAATCAGATTCAGCAATACATTAGTAAGATCATACACCATGATCAAGTGGGATTTATTTTGGGAATGCAAAGATGGTACAATATCCGAAAGTCAATAAATGTGATACATCAAATAAACAATCTGAGAGACAAAAAACACATAATCATGTAATCGTTGCAGTAAAATCATTTGACAAAGTCCAACACCCTTTCTTTGATTAAAAAAAAATCTCAGTAAGGTGGGATTAGAGGGATCATACCTCAACATACTAAAAGCCTTATATGACAAACCCACATCATAATCAATGGGCAAAAGCTATACTCATTTCCCCTAAGAACAGGAACAAGACAAGGAGGCCCACTTTCACCACTCCTGTTTGACATAGTACTGGAAGTACTAGCCATAGTGATCGGACAAGAAGAAGAAATGAAAGACATCCAAATTGGAAAATGAGAAGTAAAATAGTCCTTATTCACAGATACATGATACTATACATAGAAAACCCCAAAGACTCAATCAAAAAACTACTAGACCTAAGAACTGAATTTGGCAATGTCGCAGGATACAAAATCCACACCCAGAAATCTATGGCCTTTTTATACACTAATAATGAACTCACAGAATGAGAAATGGAAAAATCCCATTTACCATTTTGCCAAAAAAATTAAGATACCTAGGAATAAGCTCAACTAAGGACGTAAAAGACCTGTACTCATAAAACTTCATGACATTGAAAAAAGAGACAGAGTAAGACAGAAACAAATGGAAGAAAATACCATGTTCATGACTGGTAGAATCTACATCATTAAAATGTCGGTACTACCCAAAGCAATCTATAGATTCAATGCAATCCCTATTAAAATACCAACAGCATATTTCAAAGATCTATAACAAACTCCAAAAATTCATCTGGAACAAAAAAGACCCCAAATAGCCACAGCTATCCTGAGAAAGAAGAACAAATTTGGAGGAATCACAATACCAGATATCAAGCTATATTACCAAGCCACAGTCCTCACAACTGCCTAGTACTGGCATAAAAACAGACATATAGACCAATGGAACAGAACAGAAAACCCAGAAATCAATCCAAGATGTAATGCTCAATTAATATTTGAGAAAGGAGGCAAGAGCATACAATGGAGTCAAGACAGTCTCTTCAATAAATGGTGCTGGAAAATTTGGTCAGATACATGCAAAAAATGAAACTAGATCACCAACTTACACCATACACAAAAACAAACTCAAATGGCTAAAAGGCTTGCATGTGAAACAGAAAACTATAAAGATTGTACAAGACTCCATGGGCAGCCAAATTGCAGACATATGACAAAGCAATATCTTTACATACACAGATCCTAGGGCAAGAGAGACCAAAGAGAAAATAAACAAATGGAAATACATAAAAATAAAAAGCTTCTGCACAGCAAAATAAACCATCAACAAAACAACAAAAAGCCCACTGCATGGGAGAACATATTTGCCAATGATATTTCTGATAAGGGTTTAATCTCCAAAATTTACTGAGAATTCATACAGCTTAACAAAAGGAAAATTAACGATCCAATCAAAAAATGGGCAAAGGATCTAAATAGATACTTTTCGAAAGAGGACTTATAGAAGGTCCAGAGACATATGAAAACATGCCCAAAATCTGAGAGATGCAAATCAAAACAACAATGAGGTACAATCTCACACCTGTCAATGTATCTCTCAACAAACAATGAGGTACAATCTCACACCTGTCAATGTATCTCTCAACAAACAACAAATGCTGGCAACCTTGCTGCACTGTTGATAGGAATGCAGACTGGTGCAGCCTCTGTGGAAAATAATATGGAGTTTCCTCAAAAAATTGAGACTGGAACTGCCATTTAATTTAGTAATCCCACTTCTAGGACTATATCCCAAGAAACCAGAAACACCCATCAGAAAGGATATATGCACCCCTATGTTCAGAGCAGCACAATTTACAATAACTAAGATTTGGAAACAACCTAAGTGCCCAGCAAAAGATGAGTGGATTAAAAAACCATGGTATATCTACACAATGAAATACTATGCTGCTATAAAAAAGAAAGAACTTTTACCATTTGCAACAGCATGGATGGAACTGGAGAGCATTTTTGGTAAGTGAAATAAGCCAGTTGGAGAAAGATAAATATCACATGATCTCACTCATACATGGGATATAATGATCAACATAATTTAATGAACAAGAGTAGATCCAGAGACAAATGGTAGGGGAAGTTAGAGAGTAACCAAAAGACTTGTATGCATGAATATTAGCACAACCAATGGACACAGACACTGAGGTGGTAGGTAGGGGCTTGCCTTGGTGGGAATGACCAGGGGTTGATCAATTGGGGGAAAAGGAGGCATATGTAAAACTTTAGACAATAAATAAAAAAAGAAAACAAAGCGAAATGAAAGAAATTTTAAAAAATACTAAAAGACACAAAGCCAAAATAATTAGAAGGGAACAAAGGAAAGAGAAACAAAAACAAAAAGAATAAGAGAAAAAAGAATACAATAGAAGGAGATAAAGAAAGCAGGTTATAAATAAAATAAAAGAAAGACAAAAGAAGAAAAAAGCAGAAAAACTTATGATCTGCTATTGATGGATCTCAATGAAATTTGCTCTGAAGTTGTTGAATTTGGCCCCTTAGTGTGTTTGCCCTGGGTCTTCTGGGAGTTACCCTGTTGTGAGTTGCTGTCCCTGCTTGGCCCTGGACAACTTGACTGAAGTCCAGCAGGGCAGAGCTCCAAGTAGTCTGGTGGGCCTGCTTCTATAGTCCAGAGGCTGGGTCTTTTTGGGATATCCTGCTTTGAATGTCCCTATTCTGAGCTGCTCTCCCTTTCCTCACAGAACATGAAGTTTAATTCAACTTATCTATTTTCCTTTTTGGTGCCTATATTTTAATGTATGCCTTATTTCCATTTCAATAGTAATGTGTTCTAGTTTCATCGATATAATAGTATCATTTATCTTTCAAGTACATTAATTGCAGGCTTGTTTAATTTTTACTTTGTGTTGTTGTTGTTCTCTGCATTACCTCTATTTTGTTTTGTTTTTTGTTTTTCTTTCATGATGCAGTTTTCCTTAAGTGCTTGCTAAGCGTTAGTAATTATTCAACCTTTAAGGTTAGGTATTAAAAGCCTGAATGGGACTCACTGAATATGGATATAATAGACAGAACAAAATAGTGAGCTTTTGACTAGTGTGCCACAAGAATTTTTAAAACATGCAATACCTTACTGTTTAGTCAGAACTCTCTTCCTTAGATTTTCAGTTAAGCTCTTCCTACAAAGTTGTCCCGCATTTGATGTGTTCTTTGTGAAATTAAAAATATGCTTTAGTTCTATATCTTTTAGCAGAAAAGGAAGATAAAAGAGGGCCAGGGTTTTGTTTCTCAAGAGTGGGTAGGGAGAAGCATCAGTGATTTTCTCCATTCTCAATTTTGACATTCTCTCATGATTTGTCTTTTATCTGAGGAAGGATTTTTCTCCTATACCAAAATTCCACTTGTTACAAATGCAGCCAGTGTCCCTGAAACACTCAGAGGATAACTTCATGATGTGCTCACGTGGTTGGCTGACACACAGTGAAGCTCAGCTACCAGGATGCCAAGACCCTAACTGAATGATGCCGATTACAATTAAATGCAAATTAGTTGCAGCAATCTATAATAATAAAAGTGTAATATGCAAATCAACTAAAAGACCTAACAGTGAGACAACTGTCCAGACAACCTTCCAGATGAAGCTGGGGCTGTGAGGGCCAAGGCAACTGGGGCTGCAAAGGCTTGCATGAATTTCATGCATCAGGCCTCTAGTACAAACATAATTTCTTCAGCTGCCTCAATATTGCAGGGCACAGGGACCCAGGTGGCAGACAGAGACTCGGCCAGCAATAGCTGCTCTATATCTAAATTCAGTCTATTTCCAGGAATGCTCAGGACCTACTCAAAATTGCAAATATTCCTTTCCACTAGTATTTACAGGGTAAACTAAGATTTCTGCTTGAGTATTAAAATTGACAGGAAAATAGTAATCAAGTTTTCAGATTAATTTAAATTGGCCAAGTGAAATATGTGAATACTCACGAAAATTATAGTGTACTGGACAAAAAGCTTTTCCTAAAACATTAACTAAAAAATCTATTAGTAGTTCATCTCACTGTAAAATTGCCTAACATCCAAAGAACCTAAAGCAGTCATATTTGTGTGCAAAAATTAAAATTTAAAATTACCAAGACTGCAAGTTAAAATTTCCAAAAGTCCCCATTAATCAAAAAAGGGGAGAGGACAGCGGGGTAATATCATGTAAGGGGAAAAAAAATATCGAGTAAATAAAATACATCTAGAAAATTCTTACTCCAGTAAAGTAAATTCCATTTGTAAAAACAATTGCAGGACACCCATGAAAAAACACACATGGTATCAAAATAAGCCAAAGGAAAATCATTTAGGCAAAAATTAAAAAGAATCCCAAGTCTATTTTGCATAGAGGATCCCTTTGTTAACTTTTGGTCGAGAATGTGTTTGTGTGTTTTCAGAGAACAACTCCAAGACCATGTGGGTTCCTGCAATGGTGAGGAACTGATGGATCTGTTCCAGTCACGAGGACGGTCCAGAGATGGGGGACACTGACGGCACCTTGCCATGCTAGCAGTAGGCAGCTGTGCATGTCTGCAGGCAGCCCAGGACCAAACCAGAGAGGATGGATCTTGCATTGACACGATGTGTACACCATCTGGATACCATTGCTGACTTATACACATAAAGAATTATTTGACACTGAAACTGGGACTCAGAACAGTTGGACATTGAAACTGAGACTGAAACATTTTTTGTTCTTATACATTTATTTCTAGTATGCAGAGGCAAGATATTTTTGAAGAAAAGAAACAGGGGAGAGTGATTGATATAGAGGCAGGATGGCCTTGAACAGGCTGTCAAGCTACAGGGGGAGGCTTGGGTGGATGGGAGGCAGATGTGGGGGGAGATCAACTGAAGGACTTGTATGCATGCATATGAGCATAATGAATGAATGAAAGACTCTGGGTCGGGGAGGGGGGGAAGCTGGGGATATGTGCTGGGGGGTGGGGGAGGCTGGGGGGAGGATAAGGGGGAGGGGTAAGGAAAACATGTACTACTATTATACTGCAAAAAATAAAAAATAAAAATTGAAAAATAAATAAATAAATATATTGCAGGGCACAAATGCCACTCCAGACTTATATAATTAACTAAAGGCCCAGTGCACAAGTTCTTGCATAGGTGGGGCTCCTCAGGCCCCAGCTTACACCCCGCCTGGCATCCCACCTTGGCCTGGTGCTGGCCCCCTCACCTGCTCCTCCATTCCACCTATGGGGCAATCAATCGGGGCCGGGCCCCCTGCCCAACTTTCTCAGCACCTGGGAGCCAGATGGCAGCCCTGCTCCTTGCCACCACCACTGGTTGCTGTCTGTGGGGCGATCGGCAGGGCAGTTGGGCCCCCACTCATACCCTCCTTCGCCTGGCACACCTCGCTCACCTGCTCTACCTTCCAGCAGCAGTCCTGCTCTTGTCAGGTCCCATCAGGGCCAGCAGTGCCTGCTCCACGTCTGCCTGGTGCCTCTGCCAGCACTGGCTCACCCACACCTGCCATAGTCTGTGCTGCCCCCTGGTGGTCATTGCACATCACAGCGAGTGGTCGAATTCCCAGTCTACTGGTTGAACTTCCAGTCAAACTACCACCTGAGGGGACAATTTTCATATTAGACTTTTATTATATAGGATTGCCCCCAGAGAAGTGTACAGCAAGGATACCCCTACCATTTTGTCTCTTATCACTGATTTACACATCTGGGGAGAATGCTGTTTATCAGTTAGGCAGTTTAATTAGGTTAATTAATGCAGCCACAAGGATGTTATAGAAGTCACTAGATTCTTTGTTACCCATCTGTCTTGTCTCTATGCAGAGTAACACACTTATATACACTCATGCACCAGAGCAACACTCCCCTCTCCAGTTCTTAGCACAGTGCTTAGCACATAATATATGCTCATTAAATGTGTTAAACGGATGGATGAATGCATGTTCTAAAGCAGTGGTTCTCAACCTTTCTAATGCCACGACCCTTTAATACAATTCTTCATGTTGTGGTGACCCCAACCATAAAATTATTTTCATTGAAACTTCATAACTGTAATTTTGCTACTGTTAATGAATCATAATATAAATATCTGTGTTTTCCGATGGTCTTAGGCTCCACAGCAGCGGTTCTCAACCCGTGGGTCACGACACACGGGTTGAGAACCGCTAGCGGGGTCGCCTAAGACCATCGGAAACACAGATGTTTACATTACGATTCATAACAGAGGCAAAATTACAGTTATGAAGTTTCAATGAAAATAATGTTATGGTTGTGGGTCACCACAACATGAGGAATTGTATTAAAGGACTGTGGCATTTAAAGGGTTGAGAACCACTGCTCTAGAGCCTTATTTTTATCACCACAGTGCTTTACTTTCACAGGAAATCAGAGAAGCTCTATGAGTGAAAAGGCCAGAGGATATGCAGATAGAATTGCTGGTGACAGCAGAACCTATGGTCACATGTCCCCTCTTGTCCTATTTCTGAAGCTACAGAACTGGGCCTAAGTTCTGTTTGGCCTGGTTGGGTTCTAAGGTACAGAGCATCAAAGTGCTACACTTGTCCATCAACAGAACCTCAATTGCTCACAGCATGATATTGTTTTTTCAGCCAACTTCCTGCAAAGTGTCTTTGCAGATGTCTCCATTTAACCAGAGAGCATTACCATGGGCCCATTCATGACATCAAAAGGCTCCATATTGCATGTGACAGAGGAAGCTAGCTATAGACAAAATGTGAGCTTTCTTGCCATCATTGTCACTTTGAAGTGGCTACCCAGTTAGGGATATATTTACTAAGCTCATTTTGCATCTAGTGGTCTCATGCAACTAGTTCTCACCAGTGGAATTGTGGGAGACCATACTAAGATGGCCACAACAATAGGTCCCATTTCACTGGGTCTTATAATGTGATGCTGCATTCTTGTATCACACAGTGGGGTCTATGTTCTCTCTCTACTATTGGGAGCAAGGGGCTTGGGAAGCTTATCAGGCCAACTTATAAAAGGTGATACAGTTTCTGCCGAGTCCTCTTGGGACACTTACACTTAGAACCCAGCCACCATGCCCTGTGGCAATCGAGCAGCTGAAGGACGAGTGAAGATTTTTTATTCACAGCCACAGCTGATGTACCAGCAGTCAGCAGCAATAGGGGATGAGAGGGTCAATGACTCCAGCCCTCAGCCTTCAAGCAATTCCAGGAGACACCAAATGGAGCAGAGACAAGCTGTCCACATCAAGCCCTATCCAATTTTCAAATGAGCAAAACAAATATTGTCATTGTTGTAAGCCACTAAATTGTAGTTATTTGTTATGCATCCATAAAGAACAGGAACAGAAATGTGAATGGAAATGATGTATGTCACTTCCAATATAAGGCATTCAAGTAATAAAAATGACATCTCCATACTGTCTCTTTCCCCAACGCTCTAGGGCAGCTGAATCATAAAAATGGAAGGAGCCAGATATCCCAATTGTCACTGTGGCAAGTCTTCTATCACTAAAAAATCCTGCATCGGACTGTTCAGGAGATAGAAATACATTTCTATTGTGTTAAGATATCAAAATTTAAGATTTATGACTTTACAGCATCTAGAATTACCCTAATTCAACTCATTTTTCTAATCTGCCCCAAATCATCTATTCTTACCAGTATCTTCCCTCCTTTAGTTTCCCAGTTCTCTGAAAAACAGTAACTGTTTGTCAAATCGGTTTCTGTTCAATGATCCTCACACCAACAGACAAAGCCTGTGTATTGTCAAAAAGACAATACTTACAAACTTTGAATATCCTGGGTGATGTTTAGGCAGAGGGCAAAGGAAGGGCAGGAGCTCACCCTTCCTACCTCTCCTCCTCAACACCTCAAAGGTTGCACTAGCCCAGGACACAAAAGATAAGGAATCACCATGCTCCATAGAAATAAACCAATGTATATCAGCAGACTGAATCGCTAAGCTCATCCTAGAGAAAGCCATGTACAGTGAAATTGTCACACACAGACTTTAGAAAGAGATCATATTGATGTCCTTGCCACACTTCATAACAGCTTAGAAAAAGCATATGAAGGTTTGGCCCCCATGGGCTTTGGTGTCAGACAGAAGTATGAAAAATTAGAGGCTCGGGGCAGCTTCAGCACTCCAGTGAAAGTGTCTTACTCACAGGGCTCAGGGCCTAGTGCCCATTTCTTGAACTCTCCATGGACAAGAATCTTCTTACTTCCCTTGAATCCTCCCAAATAATAATGCAATGTAGAGCATCATTTCTGACAAAATCAGAACAGATTGTTCATGTTAACAAGAGTCAATGCCATAGGAGGTAGATGGTGAGCTTTAGTGTATCTCTTTCAGCTTTCCTGGATTATTCAGAAATAGCCCCAAAGGCCTTGCCACCTGCCTACTCTTAAAATATACTTCATAACCTGAAATATTTAACAAATTTCTTCTGGGAGCTCAGATTGTGTCCCTGGCACTCTGGAATCATGGTATGAACAGTGCTGTTCCAGGAAGCAGCTTTTCAAATGTTCAGCATAAATTATGTTTGGTATAAATCATCAGTGCCTGATCTGATATCTGACCTTGCCTCCCCAAAGCACCCAGGGACCTGCCCACATCCACCCACAGTTTCCTTCCTGATGGTATCTCCCACCTCTATTACTTAGAGTTGCCAAAGCCTCTCTGCTTAATTTTTAATTTTTTTCAATATTGAATGGCAACCCCCCAAGGAGCAATTAGAATCCAATCCAAGATGAAAAAGCTTTACCAAATGAAAAAGTATTATAAAAATACAGCTAGTTCATGTTTACTTTTTGAATCCCAATAAGAGCTTACTTCATCAGTGAATTCTGAATTCCCTAACTCACCACTGCTTGGCATTTCAGGGTGTGATCACCAGCCAGGCCTGTGGAGCTCACACTCTGCTGCCAGCCCTCAAACAGGACCTCATGCCATTTCCCCAAATGGCCTGTGGAAGAATTTTTGGCTTTTTATGCTTCAACAGAGACCACAACCTGGAATTCAGCTTTTCACAGTTCATTCCTAAGTTGAACAAACCCCTTTTCTAAGGGGACCTCAAGAATGTTAGAGATACTCTCATGTTTACATGGTTCTGAGTTCCGTAGCGCTGTTTGTTTCATGCTGTTTTGGTTTCACTGGAACAGTAGAGCCTCTCAAATCCCTCACTCTTGCCTCCTTCCTTCAATGGTATCTTTGGGCCTCTGGGCTTAGTATCTTCAATGGAGATTTTCTGGGATAATGTTTCTAAATTTGTTTTCCAGAGCTTCAGTTCCTGGGAACAGACTTGCCTGGGTTTTGTCAGTCTTCTGCTCACCATTATTCCCTCCCCCGCTTCCCACTTTCTGCATCCGCAGCTCCCTCCCTGTTGACCGTATCACCCACTGCTGACTTTGGTGTAGTGATAAAGACCTTTGGTGGCTGTGCTCATCTGAGGAAACTCAGAGGTGCCAAAAGCCAAATTCTAATCCTCAACTTCCCCTGTCTTTCATTAGCTCCTAAAGGTTTGGGAGTTTTAAAAGCTCTCTCGATCCACAAAAAATCTCTTTTCACTCATCCCTGTCCTTGAATCCCCTCACTAAAGGACCAGCTCTCTGTTGACAAGCTTCTTCCTTCTTAGTGAAGAAACCAAACCTGATCTGCTTTTGTGCTGATTATACAGTGACCTCACCAAACCTCCAGGACTAGGTCAAGCCATTACCCCACTTCTGATGTATCATGAGGGGAATGGAGATGTCCCTAGGTCACCCCCCAAACCAGTGTTGCCCAGTCCTCTAGTACAGACCTAGGCCCTGTCCACTCTCTGGGCGGATAAGAACATTTGCCTGAAGCAAGAGTTGAGAGCCTTGACAAATGCAGTTCCTCTAGAAAATCAGACGTAGGAGGAATTCAGCAACAAGGCATGTCATGCTCTAGGCACATCACCACTCAGGTCCAGGCACACAGTTGTGTGATTAATTTATGCCTTTAAGTGACAATCATGTTTCTGATCAGACCTTCTAAACCCTGACTAGCACACTTTCCACATAGTAGCATTAAAGTCTGAGTGTCAGAGGAAATGAGGAATGGAGCAGATGCAGACAGAAACTCACACCCAAGTGCAGAACTGGTTCAAAGCCACCTTGGAGTCATCTGTAACTTGATTTAGAAGCACTTATGAAACAGGGGCCCCGGCCAGGAAATGCGAACACCCACAAACACAATTTCTATCCTTAAGGAAGCTCCAGACCCATCAATGAGATAAGATGTACACCTGGGCTTCCCCAACCCACATCTCACTGAGAATCTCTGGTACTGGGCCACAGAACGTGTGTTGTTTGAAACCCTACACATCATCCTGATGTTTACTCAGGGCGCATAGGATGTGATGGGAGGACAAAGGACGAGCAGTTTGCCATCCAGAAAGCAAAGAAGAGCACAGACACCACAAGAGTTAAGTAACGAAGTCATTCATTCATGCATGCATGCATGCCTCCAGCAGATATTTATTGAGAGCATATAATGTGCCAGTCACACTTCTCACTGCTGAGACTGTGGTGGTGAAGAAAACAGATCAAGAAAATTCCTGTTCTCATGGAGATGATGGACCTCAATCTCCTTGATTAGGAACAGCTTGGTAGAGAGCTGTGACATCACAAGGGCATTATATTTTCAACATGAAATTGAGAAAACCGAAGATTTGTCACTTATAAAATTGCAGACCTAAAGTGGAAATGCCTCTACACAGGGCACCAGCAAAAGGAGGGGTCACAGAGCCCTGGCAAAACCTGTTCTAACGCTAGCACCACACGCTGTGGCTGTGAGTTTGGTTCATCTGTTTCCTTTCCTAACAGAACCTTCTGGAGAGCCAAGGTTTACAAATGCATTTGTGGTTTGGTCAGCACTTTTGCCATCAGTTTCCAGAGATATCTATCTTTACAAATAACATAACTCCTGGAAAAATTCAAGACATTTTAGAAACCACAATCAAGTCTACAAAACAAGCCAAAGCAAAGCAAAATATACCAAAACAAAATAAGTTGTGCCCTAACCAGTTTGGCTCAGTGAATAGAGTGTCAGCCTGCAGACTGAAGGGTCCCAGGTTCGGTTCCGGTCAAGGGCATGTATCTTGGTTGCAGGCACATCCCCCATATGGGTGTACAGGAGGCAGCTGATAGATGTTTATAACTCTCTATCCCTCTCCCTTCCTTTCTGTAAAAAAATCAATAAAATATATATTTTTTTAAAGTTGTGGTATATTTTTGGTATGCGAAGCTGAAATTAAGAAACAAAATTTGACAACAATACTAAGAAAGGGCATGGAGTTTATAGTATACTAGAGGCCCAGTGCATGAAATTCATGTACTCTGTGGGGGTCCCTCAGCACAGTCTGTGCCCTCTTGCAATCTGGGAGCCCTCAGGGGATGTCCAGCAGTAAGACATCCTTAGCACTGCTGCTGAGGTAAGAAAGGCTCCCACCACCACTACTGAGCTCACCAGCAGTGAGCCTGGCTTCTGGCTGAGCAGTGTGGGAGCACACTGACCACCAAGGGGCAGCTTCTGCATTGAGCAATTGCCCCCTGGTGGTCAGTATGTTCCCACAGAGGAAGCATCATAGCAACTGGTCATTCAGTTGATTTGCATATTAGCCTTTTATTATATAGGATTATTTTCAGAACAAACTATAAGAAGAAACATGCATATTCAGGAGGTTTTATGGACAGGCTATTCCAGACCAAGACTGAAATTTCCTTTAGTAACAAAAAATCATCTCTGTTAGCTAGAGGGATAAAGTATAGAATAAATTGATACTTTCCAGCAATTTCTTTCTTTTACTTATATACTGGTTTCAAGAAAAAATACAATTTGTAAAAGAAATTCTGAACTGTTTGCTTTTCAGAATGAAACTGCGATATATACATACATATCTACTCATGGTTACTTCCATTCCAAGATAAAGAAGGCAAAGTTTTATTTCACAGCTGATAAAAATGTTTCCTTTTAAAGGTTGAAGATGCAAAAACATGGCAGCGTGTTACCTCCTTTTCAGTGGATGGGTAGGTCCATGGACTTTCCTTCTCTGCTGGGGATCACTGGCTCCCATGAGCTTTCCTCCACTTCAATACATCTTTCCAAACTTGTCATCTCTGCAGCCCATCTGTGGTCCCCATCTTAACTCTGCTGTTCCTTCAGTTCTTCCTCTTCTCCCACCCAATAGTTCTTCTCATCACCTTCAGCAGAAGCCTTAATTTCTAGACTCTACCTCCAAACCTATTATCCATTCCTCTATCCCTGTTCAGTAGAGCTGTTCATCCATCATTTAAGCCTCTCTCATCCTGTACTGTTGTTCTGTGACTTTAGAATGCCTCTACCCTGCCCCACTTTGTAACTGAAACACAGTTCGGCTGCCTGCTGCAATGAAAGCAAATTTGTGAGACAGGTACGGGTACAAAATAAAAGAGGTTTATTCATATGTTGGGAGAATGGTGGACTGCCATCCCAAAGACTTCTCCCATTTCTCCTCAATCCTCTGGTTCTTACAGTGATAGGAAACGGAGAGATTTTTTTTCTTTTTTAAAATATATTTTTATTGATTTCAGAGAGGAAAGGAGAGGGAGAAAGAGATAGAAACATCAATGATGAGAGAGAATCATTGATTATCTGCCTCTTACATACCCCTTACTGGGGATCGAGCCCACAATCCAGGCATGTGCCCTTGACTGTAATCGAACCTGGGATCCTTCAGTCCATAGATGCCCTTCAGATAGGGCATCTATGCAATTATCTTTCTAGCTTTTGACTTATGGGGGTCCTATTTATTCATCTTTCAGTGTAAGAACCTCCCACTGCACCATTTTGGCCAATGGGGGAGGCTCCCTGGCACTTCTTGACTATATATGGTACAACCTTTTCACCATACTGATCCTAGTCAAGGCGATGGAGGTCCATGATAACAGATATTTTCTTGATCTGTTTTTTAAACCACTACAGTCTCAGAAGTGAGAAGTGACTGGCACATTATATGCTCTCAATAAATATCTGCTGGATGCATGCATGCATTCATGCATGAATGAATGACTTCATTACTTAACTCTTGTGGTTTCTGTGCTCTTCTCCGCTTTCTGGATGGCAAACTGCTCGTCCTTTGTCCTCCCATCACATCCCATGTGCCCTTCCAGGACTTGGCAACCCTGAGTGAACATCAGGATGATCTGTGGGGTCTCAAACAACACACATTCTGGGGCCCAGTTCCAGAGATTCTCAGTGAGTGTGGGCTGGGCCATGTAGGAGAAGTCCAGGTTTACAGCTCATCTCACTGATGGGTCTGGGGCTTCCTTGAGGACCAGATTGTGTCCATGGATGTTTACATCCCCTGCCCGGGGATCTTGTTTCATAAATACTTATGTCAGAATGTCTGGTGCATAGCAATTGCTTAGAAAGGGTAGGTGTGTGAATATTATAATCCTGACATCTATGGACATTCTCACCCCCAGTGGCCTAATCCAAAAGCCTGTTTTCACAGCTTCTCCCACACAGTGGACCTCAAACTATAGGGGAGCTAACATTCAGGCCAAATACCCTAGAGACCCTGAGGCATTATGGTAGCATGTACACGTGGAACCAAATAATCCTGAAAAGGAAAAGTTTTGTCCCTACCATTTGTACATTTTTAAACAGATAACGATATATTTTGGAAGAAAGAACATTGGGTTTGGAGACCTGTAACCATGGCTTGAGATCTATTTCCATCTCTTACTAGGTTTGTGGCCTAGCATGACTCACTTTTTCTCAGTTTTTCCCAATTAGAAAAATCCATTTCAAGGATTTTTGTTAGAATTACATATAAATGTAATGCTCAGTGTACACATTGACCAAAAAAAGATGAACCAGAACTAGTTGTGTCTCCTTTAATGGTTGCTAACTAATCTATGTATTCCTTTCCTTCTTTGTTACCTTCCCAAAACACACACACCCAACCCTTTAGTCATTTTGCTGCATCTTCCAAAAGAAAGGATGCACAGGAAACATGCATTCTTATTTTAAAATCATAAATTATGTAATAGAAAGTAGAATAGTGATGTCTGGGTTGGAAATGTGTGAGTGCATTGCAGACTGCCCACTCAGCCACACTGCCCGCGTTTCCGTGGAAAGGCTTCATGCGGCAAACCCACCCTCTTCTGCCAGGTGTACATCACTCAGCTCTTCGTTCTCCATCAGGAGCCTTCCTCTCAAAACACTCCCATTTTGTTCCTCCATGACCCTCTCTTGTGCGGGAGAGTTTGGTCTCTATGTCTTGGCATATTTACACAAATAGTTCTGTTTAGTTTCAATCTCTGTTCACAGTAACAGTTGTGCTGACCAAAGGAAGCTATATCTGAGCTTAAACTAAACCAAATAAAGGCCAGACCCACCTCCTTCACACCATTTTTCTTCCTGTTACTGTGTGAATGCCTGAATTTGCAACATGAACCATCTCCATAGTGGCCAGGCCAAGTTCAGAGCCAGGACTTTAAAACCCTACCTGGATGCAGTTCCTGTGGACACAACCTTTGAGAGCACGGGAGAATCTGGGCTGAGCTGAGCTCTCTGCTGTGAACTGCATTTAATGAGAAGCGCTCTTCTGGTAACTTCCGTACCTTACATTGCAGTGAAATACTGGCCTCTATTTTTAGCTTCATCCAGTACAGTAATAATACGGTTTTTAAGGTATTATTTCAGTTATGTAATACTCTGTAAGCTCTGAAACACGCTGATTGTGTAAAAGGCCCCAGGTATAGTTTAGTGCCAAGAAGTTGCACTGGTGGTAAATGACCCATGGTAGGAGGTAGGTAAGCTGAAAGGCTACTTTGCCATCATACAATCCCTTTAAGCTGCCTGCCTCTCAGAGCTGGGGCTCTAAAGAGAATCTAGAGATGACTGGTGAACCCCGTTTTGATGATCCCTGACTGGAAAATATTACTGGGTGTTGAACTGGCACAACTTTACCTTGAAATGACTAAACGCCCCTGAGTAGGATGAGTCACATGCACTGCCATTTTCAGGCAGGGGCACAAGTTTGGCTTTTTATTAGCTTGCCGATGGTTCAGGTCTCACCCAATTGGAACTCATGGGGTTGCCTATCCCCAATTTCTCATTAGGAAAGAGGTGACTAAGTTGAGTAAGGCATGGGGTGATGACAATTTTGCCCTCAGGGGATATGGGTTCTTGATTCTGTTCATCACTCTGATAAAGCTTTGGCACTTGTCTGGGTGCTTTTTATTTCTTACTCAGAGGCTGCACTGAGTCCGTCTGACTCTTGGGGAGTTCATTCCTTTCTTTATTGAGTCATTAGATCTTAACTCTGAAACCTCAGAAGATTTACTTCCAATGGCCATCAAGTCCTCTTTCTCCTCTTCTTGTATTTTATTTCACAGGGTATAAGATGGTATGCCATGGTGCCTTTTTTATTTAATTAGCTAAAAGACTCTGTCTATCTCTGTCATCTATATATTAATGTCCATTGCAACATTCCATGTATAGAAACATTAAAGGTTAGGGTTATCATGTAAGAACCCAGAACTTGATATTCAATATTAGTGACTATCCTGTCCAATAGACCTAGGGCAAGGATCTGTAGGTCATGTATCATCATATAAGCAAAGAAAGGTGGACTATGGGAAATGAAACACATTGTCACCAGATGTGTGCCAATGTGATAGACACCCTGACAGAAGAGGGTGGGTTTGTCACATGCAGCCATTCCATGGAAACTGCAAGCAGTGTGGCTGTCAGTTGATTAAAGGCTCCAGTTGCTCTACTAGATCAGGGTGCTATGGGAGCCAAGGAGGGTCATCCGCCCCCAGCCTGAATCATGGATGATAGAGTTGAGTCCCAAAGTTCAATAGGAATTGGCCATGAGAAGGGTGTAAACCTACTATTCAGAAAGAAAAGTAAACATGAAAGTTAAGAGAAAAGAGAAATTGAGGGTAGTTCAGTAGTTACAGATGTGGAAAGCAGTGAACTAGGTTCTAGAGAGGGGAGCAGGACTATATCAAAAAGGGCTTGTGTGACTTGAATGAAGGTTTTAAGCAGGTGAGCAACATGATCAAAAGTACAACTCTTAAAGCTTCTCTGGTGGAGGGGCAGAAGTTGGCAAAAATGGGAACAGAGGAGTCAGAAGAGAAGCTTGGAAAGAAAGGTGGGTAACTCAGAATCTTGGCAGTGATGATAACCCTGGAAAAAAAACAGACAGAGGAACGAGAGATGGCCAGTGAATGTTCATAGCAGCACAATTTACAAAAGCCAAGATTTGGAAGCAGCCTGAGTGCCCATCAGCAGATGAGTGGGTTGGAAACTGTGGTACATCAACACAATGGAATAATATGCTGCTGTAAAAAAGAAATAACTCTTACCATTTGCAACAGCATGGATGGAACCAAAATAAGCCACTCAGAGAAAGATCAATATCACATGATCTCACTCATTTGTGGAATATAATTAACAACATAAACTAATGAGCAAAAATAGAACCAGAGTCATAGAAGCATCAAACAGACTGTCCAACCTATGAGGGAAAGTGGGGGTAGGGTAAAAGATCAAGCAAAGGACTTGCAGGCATGCATATGAGTATAACCAATGGACACAGATGGAGGTGGTAAGGGCATGTTCTTGGGGGTGGAGTCTGGGGAGAGGTCAATGGTGGGGAAGGAGACTTATGCAATACTTTAAACAATAATTTAAATTTGAAAAACAGAGATGGCCTGTGAAATGTGTGAACTAGTGAGGAGAAGGAGGGTGCACCTGGCCTCTGAGGCCTCTGATTGGGGCATCTGGAAGAGCATCATAACCATTCACTGAGACCAGCACACAGGAAGAGGAGCAGGGGGAGGGAATAAGTTCCACTGGACACATGTTGAACTAAAAGCTCCTGTGCTCCTCAATTTCCAGTTATAAACAGGATACAAGCATGAGGTCTATTTACACATGTTTAGTTGCTCCATATTCTGCTTCACCCCCACTCCCAGTGGGGACACAAAAGGTAAGCTTTAGGGCAGAGTAGTGCAGAACTTGGAAAACTGGTCAGCTATTCTCTAAATCATGTCAACACAAAGGAAAATATGTTTGTACACATCATCAAAATGTTATGTAATTCATGACTTTGTTTAATCCTAACATAAGAGACAATAATCATTTTTGTCCCATGATAGCCCAGAGCTGATTCTAATTAATTTTACTACATTGATAAATGAGTCAAGATCCAGGTAGGCAACCAATCAATAATTAACAATGCCTACTATGTGAAAAAGCATCTAGGTAGGAAATGCAAAGATATTCACGGTGGCCCACATCTTTAAATAATTTATAATTTTAAGTTATAAATGAATATAAAGAGCTATACTGAAAGACATATCCTATTTAATAAAAGAATAATATGCAAATTGATCATACCTCTGATCAAGCCACAGCCATGACCATCACCTAATCAGGAGCAAATTATGTAAATAAACCTCAACCAAGATAGCTGTGGCCACTGAGAGCAGGAGGGAGGCTTGAGTTTCCCCAGCAATGGAGGAAGCCAAGCTTTATACCTGCCCTTGTCAACCTAGGCCCCCACTTAATGTTACAAAGTTTCAATTATAGAAGATACATAATCCCAAAAGAAATGGCAGCAGCCACGGAGCTGGAGAGAGCAGAGGCTAGGGTTGCCCTGGTGATGGAGGAAGTCAAGCTTCTGAAGCCCTAGCGCCTAGAGTCCACTCTAGGCTACAAAGTTTCAATTATAGAATTTAAATAAAACCAAACAGAAATGGCTGTCTCCATGGAACAAGCAGAAGGCTTGGCTCTGCTCCAGGCTACAAAGTTTCAATTATAGAACATAAATTAATCCCAGATCCCAGGGCCTTCACTTGGGTTGCTGGGGGCTGTGGCCAGCCTGCAAACCACCACAGGCCCCTCACCCAGGCTGCTCCATGACCTAAGGGAAACCCCATTCTGACCCGGGACACTCTTCAGGGCAAACCAGCTGGCCCCCACCCATGCACTAGGCCTCTATCCTATCTAATAAAAGAGTAATATGCAGATTGACCATCACTCCAACATACAAGAAGGATGCCCCCATGTGGTCAAATATCCTGCCCCCATTTGGACACAAGATGGCCACCACAAGATAGCAAGCAGGGAGGGTTCTTGAGAGGTTCCAGGCCTGCAAAGGTGGGCAGTTGTGGGCCATCAGGCCAGCAGGGGAGGGCAGTTGGGAGGGACCAGGCCTGCAAGGGAGGGTAGTTGGGGGCAATCAAGCCTGCAGGGGAGGGCAGTTAGGGGTGACCAGGCCAGCAGAGGAGGAAAGTTGGGGGCAAACAGGCTGGCAGAGGAGCAGTTAGACATCAATTAGGCTGGCAGCATAGTGGTTAGGGGGTGATCAGGCTGGCAGGCAGAAGCGCTTAGGGGCAATCAGGGAGACAGGCAGATGAGCAATTTGGAGCCAGTAGTCCTGAATTGTGAGAAGGATGTTTGACTGCCCATTTAGGCCCGATCCCAGTAGGATCGGGCCTAAATGGGCAGTCGGACATCCCTCGAAGGGTCTCAGATTGGAGAGGGTGCAGGTTGGGCTGAGGGACATCCCCCACCCCCTGTGCACAAATTTTGTGCATCTGGCCTCTAGTCTATAATATCCTATCTAATAAAAGAGTAATATGCAAATTTGACCATACCTTCACTACACTACCAGCCAATCAGGAGCGGGGGGCAAAGTTGAGCGGCGTGCAGCTCCACCTCTTGCACTGCTGTTGCCGTTCTGCGGGTCCCCGTGGAGGGATATTGCGGGCACCCCGGGCTGGCCAGAACCACCAGTGCAGTGTCTGCTCCCCAAGCCGGGGCCCCACAGAGTGGCTGCAGCTGCACCAGCGGTGGGAGTGGCGGTGGTGGAAGGGGTGGGGTGACGACATGCAAGGGGCAGGGCCACCACAGCGGCACAAGGGGAGAGGGCCCTTTCTGGCCCTGGGGTTAGGCTGAATGCCCTGTGGTCCTGGGTGTCTGAGGCTGCCTGTGGCTATGGCTGGCCTGAGTGAAGCTGGCCCAGGTCCTGGGTGCCTATAGCTGGCCAGAGGGACGGAAGCCTGGGTCCCAGGTGTGGGGCAAGGCAGAGGCAGTTAGGAGCAATCAGGCCAGCAGGGGAGCACTTAGGGGTGATCAGGCAGGCAGGCAGAGGTGGTTAGGGGTGATCATGCAGGCAGAGGTGGTTAGGGGCAATCATGCAGGCAGAGGTGGTTAGAGGTGATCACACAGGCAGGCAGAGGGGTCAGGGGCAATATGTTAGGCAGGCCAGTGAGCAGTTAGGAGCCAGTGTTCCTAGACTGTGAGAGGGATGTCTGACTGCCAAGAGTCAGACATCTCTGACTGCCAATAGTCAGACATCCCTGAAGAGGTCCCTGATTGGAAAGGGTGCAGGCTGGGCTGAGGGAACTCCCCCCTCCATGCACAAATTTCGTGCACCAGGCCACTAGTTAAAAGCATAATATGCTAATTAGACCAGATGTCCTTCAGGATGAAGATAGAGCTGTGAGGGAAGCCTGGGTCCCGGGTGCCAGAAGGAAGCTGGTGCCAGCAGCCAGGGGAAAGAAGAACTACTCCTGCACTAATTTCATGCATCAGTATTTTCATAAATACTATTAGCCAACTATCAACAACCCTAGGATTGGAGAGATTAGTTCTGACTGAGGTGGTGGGATCATGAGAGGCTTTGAGGGCCTAAAGTCACAAGACTAAAGATGCTTCATGCATCAAATGGACTTTTAAGCACAAGAAGAATTTCCTTCTAAGTTCCACAGGGGGGTATTTCTGCCACCATGACGTTAAAAGGTCATAATTAAGTGTCAACTGCACACATTAGGTCCAACATGTGAAACTGCCATTTGTGTAGATTCAAAAAAAATGGTTGAATATTGCCCATCTCACATAGTTCAAACAAATAACCCTGTTTGATCTGAGGCCTCCATTCAAAGAATCTGGAGTACATGCTGCTGGCCCTGCAGCCTGCTGAGGAGACTTGGCAGACCATTATTGTCAGCATCTTCACTTGGACTCACAGAACCCACTCTCTCTGCTGGAACAAGTTCACATGGTTGGATGTCTATGGGCAATTTAAGGAATTCAATAGTATCATCTATCTCATTCCCCAGATTCCCAGGTTTGTGAACATTAAAGGAAAACCAATATGATTAGGTCACATTCCTGAAAAAGGCAAATGTTCCTGACAGGTCCTGCACTTGAAATTCTCACTAAAAGCCAGGCGGCTTCTGGTGGATCCATGTTAACTTCCTGTTCAATTTTTCATGGAGGAGATTAATCACTGGTCCCAGCCCTATCTGCTGAAACTTGTCCAGTGTTGAAAAACTCAGTCTGAACCCTGCCTGAATCCCAAAGGAGACTCACCTAAAAGTAGGGGCTGAGTCAGACTGTTTGAAGCACATGCTTTTTGATCTGAGTGATTACTGATGCTGTCAGCTGATGAGCATGTAATGATTCCCCACGGCTGAGGTCATGAAACTTGAGCAAGCATATTTCTTTTTTTTTTTTTTTTTTTGCCTTCTCTAAGCACAAACATAAGTGCCTTTTATTTTATTTTATTTTTAATTTTATTTACAATATAACTTATATTTAATAGTAGTACATATGTTTTCCTCTCCTCCCCCCAATATCCTCCCCCCAGCCTCCCCTACCCCCCAGCACATGTCCCCACCTGCCTCCCTCCCCACCCCAGAGTCTTTCATTCATTGGTTATGCTCATATGTATGCATACAAGTCCTTCGGTTGATCTCCCCCAGCATCCGCCTCCCCTCCACTCCAGTCTTCCCCCTGTAGCTTGACAGCCCGTTCGAGGCCACCCTGCCTCTATATCAATCACTCTCCCCTGTTTCTTTTCTTCAAAAATATCTGAGCAAGCATATTTCTAAAAACGTATTAGAGAACCATTTCAACATCTGTATAGGGATGATGAAAACAATTTCTATAAATAATTTAAATAATTATATTTTGATCCTGTCCCTCACCCAAGGATTATGGACTCAACCACAGTGTGACAATGGGGTTATTTTTTTTTTTAAGAGAAAGTCTCATTTTAGAATTAGAAAGAAAAATTCTTTGGAAACCCAAAGATCTCACAAATGTTTTCAGACATTACTTCATTGGCCCTTACAGCCCTTTCACAGTTCTTGTTTGGTTGGGTTCAGGTGCTCGAGCAAAGCAGGGAGCTGGCCAAGGTTACAACCCTGTGCTGGCAGAGGTGTGCCTCTCAAAGGATGGCACAGGCTCGCACACAGCTTGCCATACAGCTCAGTACTGCTTTCCTTCTGTCCCTGCGGCACCAACTGTTGGTGGGAGAGAAAAAAAAACCATTAGAGTTGACCTCAGTGAAGTCCCGAGTCCCTGGGAGTTCTCCAAAAGCCATCCTTTGTGGGCTGGTGGGGCAGTTTTGAGAGGGTTCTAGGTCCTTGGTCATCGTTTCCAAAGAAATCATCCCTGATTTCATCATCTAAGCCATAACCTCACCTCCTGCTTCTAGGCATAAGGAAAGTGTATCCCACAAAGGTGTAGGGTCCTTTTAAGGTCACAAAAAGGATGGTAGCAAGCCATAACTCTTGGTTCTATGAAATTAAGCAAACAGAAAAATAAAGAGAAAGAAAAATGGGGGAAAGAGCAGAAGGAGAAAATATAGTGTTGCAAGTGTAGGATGCTTTTTTTCCCTGACCATGGTCTTCAGCCTGCTGACCAACCTGTGTGCCTATGTGTGGCCTACAAGTAGCTTCACTGACTATTATGTGGAACATGCACCATGAGAAATGGCTCAGGGCATTGAAGGGAAGAATAAACCTCAGCCAGTACCTCTTGTAGGAATGGAAACTCTAGGAACTGAGCACTATCCCATCCCAGGTACTGTGCATACATGATCTCGTTCAAGAAAAATTGATGCCCATTTTACAAAAGAGTAAACTGCTCCTACCCCTTGCCAATTTGTGGAGTCAGGGGCTTATTTTGTGGGTCTAAACCTTTCTGCATCTGTGCACACCCACCAATTGGCACCAGAACTTGTTGGTGAAATCGGCAAGAGGGACAAGGGCATGAGGGACCAGAAGTAGCAGAGCCTCTGACACCATGCCGCTGCCCCTGCCACTGCCTCCAAATACATACAAATGAAACACAGAAATTCCTGTGCTTCTAGCTGAAAGCAGTTGCCAGAGAGTATATCAGCTGACTCTTGCCAAGCCTGGCATCATGGTTAAGAGGGACCATGAAAGGAAATGCTCCATCTTACTTTGCTTGGTATTTGATTCTTCTCTGTAACTCCCAAACTAGCTTGCGCTCCCAGAGGTCAAAAGTCACCTGGCAGATGCTCCTCTTTTCTGGAGACACAGTTGCAGAAACCCAGCTCCTGCCAAGGTGGGCGTGAAGAACAGAGATCCAGGCACAGCTGAAGAGAAGGAGCACAGAGACAGGAGGGATATCTGCATGTCCTGGCAGGCAGGACATGTGCACAATCTTCTATTCCTCAAACAGTCTCTAGCAGGAATGACACGCATGATGTGACTAAAGTAGCTTTGGGGTGAGCAGAATAGCAGTGTTTCCTGAAAGCCTAACTCATGCCGAGAAAACCCCGGAACCGTCAGTTATGCCCAACTCTCCCCTCTTTCAGCAAAAATTGGCACATCCACTTTTTGCCCTGACTACAAATTCTGAGTTGACTTCCTAAAATATGTTAGATCTGAAAAAAAAAAAAAGGCAAAGGAAGCACTACCACATTCCACATTTGTTCCAGCTAGACTCACTGGGACCCATACTCTATTTGAGCATGATTATTCATCTTTGATAAGTAAATTAATCAGCATGACTTAAAGTTTTCTGATGCTTTGAAATAATGCCCCTCTTATCCACACTTTCCTGGGATATATAAAGGAAGACGACCTCATAGCCTAACTCCTCTCCAGCACTCTGTCCTAGCTCCATGTATGTGCTTCACAATCTCTGCTGCTCTTTTTTTTTTTTTTTTTTTGGCTTTGTTTCCAAGCTTCAATGACTGGGCAGTATACCTATTAATCTTGAATGGGATGAAGTCTCTACCACTTCCATTTGAAAAATAAATCTCTTTGCCTTCTCCATTTGATTCAACGCTATAAAATATTTATGATTCCTCTGGCACCTCCAAGCCTCCTCTCTCCCATTGATTCTCTCAGTGGGCACTAAGTGCTCACTCTGAGGAAAGTACTTCCCGTCCATCAGAGACAAGCCAGGATGATAACATTCAGTAAGCCCAGCTGCTCCATGTCCACTGGGTCACCAGTGAGTTGCTGCTGCTCAAATGGGAGCACTCCTGGGTTTCCAAGCCACTCTGCTCCTTGAGGCTCTGGGTTCTGCTTTCCTTCTTATTTTCTTCCATTTAGGTGTTCCTGCTTCACCCAAATGTAACTAATATTTTTGAGTCTCTTGTGACCTCAGAGGCGAAGTTAGGGCAATTGGGAATGTGGCTGGTATGGAGGTCTCCTGGGACCTCCAGAATCAGTTGAGTTAGATAGGTGGCTATGTCTTTCAGGGGGAAAGCGCCCATATTGTTGTTTTTGAGACTGGTTCATGTTTTCCTCTTGCCTCTCCTAAATGACTACTGCTCTCTCCTTGCTGGTCCATATGCAGTACTCTGGACTTCACCGCACCAGTAATTCCTCCAAACATACACACTGACATAAGGGCAGAAAATAGTACTGGAAATAGACTGAGACACCGATCCTAACTGACCAAAGGAAAGATAAGGTTCTAAAAGTCACTGGAGAGCAACCAAGATGGCGGCATAGGTAAACACCTATTGTTCTGCCCCGCGCAACAATTCAAAAACTACAACATAACAACAAAACAAACATCATCCAGAATCACCGGACAGCTGCTGAGTGAAAACTCCACAAATAAAAGTAAAGGTGGGACACTGAGATTCAGAAGAGCGGCGGAGCGCAGCCTTGAAGATACACGTGGAAACAGAGGTTAGGAGCCCTGGCCGGCACGCGGGCTAAAGGGCTAGAAGCAGCAATCCCAGGTGGATTTCGCCAACGGGGAGAGCGGAGACATCCCACTGCACGGATGCCCCAGCGCCAGGCGAGGTCCAAGGTCTGGGGTATGCACCCTGGAAGCCAGGCGTGGCAGAGGTCTCCTAGTCTGAGGAGAAACCAGGGTGCTTGGAAAAGCAGTTTGCGCACGTAAAGTGTGCAACAGCACCCTGGCGACTTGCCCCCCGGTCCCGGAGACCACCGGACTGCTTTGTTTTACAACCCTGGGTGAGACTTTGGGTGTGCAGACTCATTTGGGGAGAGGCAGAGTTGTCTGGCAAGGGGTAGAGACTAGCGGTTTCTCTTGGAGGTGTCTGCAACCATTCCCATCCAACAGAGACCCGTGTGCAAGAGTGCCACATAGGACATAGCTGACACTGAGGCTGCCTGCTCAGCTCAGAGACTCCACCCATCCAACCTGAACACAGTCTTCCTTCACAGCCAATTGGCCTGGAGGTCAAACCCTCCTAGGGCTAACAACAACAAGTTGGGCTTAAATTAAAAAATACTGTACAACCCATAAAGGATTACAGTAAGAGTACACACCTCAGGTAACTGGGGAGGCTGAGCCACCGTCCCTTAGAGGACATCTACCACACAAAGCAGCCACCATGCAGAGACATGGAAAGAAATCAGGTGTGAAAGAAATGGAGGAGAAAAGACGACTAGAGTGAGTTCAAAACCTCGGTTATAAGGCTTTTCAAGAGGCTCCTAGAAAAGGTCGAGACCTATAAGGAAATAAGCAAGACCTACAAGGAAATGAACGAGACCTGCAAGGAAACGAACAAGACCAACATGGAAATGAATGAGTCCTACAAGGAAATGAACAAGACCCTCAATGATATGAAGGAGACTCTCAAGGATATGAAAAAGGACCAACCAGAAATTAAGCATACACTGACTGAAATAAAAAATATTATGCAAAGACCTAAAAGTACTCCAGAGCACCCCAAGAACCAAGTTAAAGATTTGAAATACAAAGAACCAAAATCCACTCAGCTGTAAAAGCAAGAAACAAAAAGAATTCAGATAATTGAAGATAGCATAAGGGGCCTCTGGGACAACCTCAAGCAAGCCAACATCCGAATTATTGGGGTCCCAGAAAAAGAGAGAGAGCAAGTTAATGAAAACCTACTTGAAGAAATAGTGACTGAAAACTTTCCCCACCTGGTGAAAGAAACTGACTTAAAAGCCCAAAAAGTACACAGAACCCCAAAATATAGGAATCTAAAGAGGACCACACCAAGACATATCATAATTAAAATGCCAAGAGCAAAAGATAAAGAGAGAATATTAAAAGCAGCAAGAGAAAAACAGTTGGTTACCTATAGGGGAGCACCCATACGATTGTCAGCGGATTTCTCAACAGAAACGATGCAGGCCAGATGGGAGTGGCAAGAAATATTCAAAGTGATGAATAGCAAGAACCTACAACCAATATTGCTCTATCCAGCAAAGCTATCATTCAGAGTTGAAGATCAGATAAAGTGTTTTGCAGATAAGAAAAAGCTAAAGGAGTTCATTACCACCAAACCAATATTATACAAAATGCTGAAAGATATTCTTTAAGAAGAAGAAGAAAAAGGTAAAAATATAAATTATGAACAACAAATACACATCTATCAACAAATGAATACAAAAATCAAGTGAATTAATAATCTCATGAACAGGATAAACTGGTAAATATAACAGAATCATGGACATAGAGAGGGAATGGACTGACAATTCTTGGGGAGAAAAGGGGTGTGGGAAGTACAGCAAGAGACTGGACAAAAATCTTGCAACAATGGGAGAGGACAGTGGGGATGGGGAGGTGAGGATGGAGGGTGGGATGGGTGCAGGGTGGAGGGGAGCTAGAGGGGGATAAAAAAGGGGGAACAATGTAATTAATAAACTGAACAATAAAGATGAAAAAAAATGAAAAATAAATAAAAGTCACTAAGCCCTTTTGAACCTCAGTCCTGGGGATAATAAAGTTAGTCAGTATCCTGAGTGATTAAGGGTGGTTCTAATTAATAGGTGTAAAGAGCTTAAAACAATGGCTGGCACTTAATAAGTGCTTTGTAAATATTGTAAATGTTATAATTGTTGTCAGGTTTATTTGACAAGACAATATCAGTCCCAGCCATCAGTGACAGTAATATGTTTCTGGCAGGGAACAAGGAGAATTGGCTGAAAGCTTTGTTCCTGCCTCAGCCTGGATGCTCCTATACACTTCTGCCATTAGCACAGAGCCAGCAAGGAGGAGCATATGAAGCATCGTGGGCAGCGCAATAACTAGTCTGACCACATACTTCTAGTCCCTATTGTAATTCGCTATACATAGTAGGTGTTCAATAAGTCCTGAACATATAGATTTATGTTCAGCATTTCCTATCTCCTATATTTCATCTTCTTAGTGCCCCAAGTGTAAGGAAGAATGTCATATTCTCTCTCTACCCCCATCAGAACATAACTGTCAGGTATCCCAAATTCCAAGAGCCCTGCTCTTTGCCCATTGTATAATTTTGTAACTACGTAATTGTACAGTGGTTGAAAAACAAAAGTTTTGCACTACAACAAACTTGAGTTTAAGTCCTTGCTCTGATACTTATACACGAAGCAAGCTATTTAACCCCCCAGAAGCCTCATTTTTTTCCCTTATTTTTGAAATGAAGATAATAATAGTGACGGACTTATAAAATTACCATTCATAAAGAAGATATTTTATGAGATAATGCAAAGAAAGTGTCTGGCATATACTAAATGCTCAATAAATGTTGATTATTACCGCCACTATTGTTCATGTGTTAATGCACTTAACCAGAGAATGTTTGACTTGTACTAAAGCTTCTAGAGACCATGGCATAAGACTATTAGAAAAACAACTAATGGTGAGCATTTTACTCAGGTCAGAGGAAAGTGATTTTGGATAACTGATTCTCTGGACAGAGAACAATTCACTGCCAACAATGGGGTGCCACCCCCTCTGGCCTGCTACTGAGCTGAAAGGTGAACTGAGCTCGTTCAGCCCTTCACTCCGCCAAGGAGGCAGGTTGGGAGAGATTAACAAGTAGAAAACTCATTTTTTAGTCAAGGTGGTCAACCTCACAATAGGACCAATTTTAGTCATGAATTTATTTTGAGTGGTGGCAGCAGGAGGCTGTTTTGAGGTTGCTTAAATATTTTGTCTGTCCTGTGAAAAATGTAAAACCTGGAGAAGATAAAAGAAATTATTAGAAGTCACTCTGCCAGTTCTGGAACACTCCCCCTGAGAGCCCATAAATGTCTACTGAACTCACATGGTGCTGCCAACCTGTCCTGGGTGGACCAGGGGAGCATGAGCTGTGCATCTCCCTGATGTGCAACTGCCAGGCCCTCCTAAAAGTGTTCAGCAAACACAGTTGTTAAATGCAGCTCCATTCGCCCAACCAGTGTCAGCGCTGAATGTATTAGAATGTATCACACTTGGCCATCCTGGCGCTTTCCTCATCTGTTTACATTTAGAATGGGACTCATTGCCACAGATTAAAAATGTCAGAGCCCACGATCCAGGAAGGACAGGCCAAAGGTAGAAATAAAAACAAATTGAAAAAGTACTTGTTGCTGTCTTAGTTGAATTCAGAAGGATGAGGAATTTTTCCCTAGAGTGTTCAGTCTCAAAGAGGAGGATTTTAGAGTCAGGAAACCCAAATTGAATTCACGAGGCCACTCTCTAAATTTATCACCTCAACTCTATATGGCTCCATTTTCCTCCACCAGCAGACCATGAGCGCCTCAAAACAGGCGGGCCATGCTAAATTATTTTTAGTTTTTCCAGCCTAGTTGTGGTATCTGTGCTTAAATGCTCTTTGGTTGAATGAGAAAGTGAATTACAATGAGTACTTCTGTAATTTTCAAACATGACCACAAATTCTTTGACACTTTTCCATTGAATATGGACAGCATTCTGTTACTTCCTGGTGTAGCAGAAGTGACACTTATGGTAATTCCAAAGCTAAGTGATAAAAGGCCATAAAGCTTTTGCATTTGTTTTGAGGACCTTAAACCCTAAGCCACATGTAAGCTGTCCAACCACCCTGGGACTGACATGGTGGAGAAGCCATGTGCAGTGACATCATGGAAAGATGTGGGCACTCCATAGAGATGCCCAACCATGACCCCAGGCATGTGAGTAAAGAAACCTGCAGATGAATCCAGGCCCATCACGGAAGTTACTCCCAGCCTTTTAAATCTTCTCAACTGAAGCCTCAGTCATTGGGTAGTGGAATAAGACATTTTTGCTGTGCCTTATCTGAATTCCTAACCCACAGAATCCATTTCTTATTTTACCTAATAAAGTTTTAGGGTGGTTTATACATGAAAGTAGACTAATGTACCATTCTTCAAGAATCAGGGCAGGTGAGTGTGTGTTATTCTAGCTGCATAGCTCCTAACTTTTTTATTTGGCTCTGAAAAATTGGATAACAGTTGGTCCTTACTCTTACTTTATCATAGACCTTCACATTAAGTAAGTAGCTTTTCAGCTTTTCCTTCTTTGAATCAAATGCACTGAAAACTTTGCAGGTTATTTTATCCTCCTTCATATTATCTTGTATTTGTCACCCTCTTAAAAAAAAAGATCCAACAGCTTTTGGAGACATAAAGAATATCATCATGAAATGAGAACCATAGATTAAAAAAATTATTTTGGCATGTAAGCCACTTTATAGTATGCAAATCATCTTCACCTGCATTATCTCCAGATCTC
This sequence comes from Antrozous pallidus, assembly GCA_027563665.1. Lineage (NCBI taxonomy): Eukaryota > Metazoa > Chordata > Mammalia > Chiroptera > Vespertilionidae > Antrozous > Antrozous pallidus. The sequence goes on from CM050515.1 coordinate 8,607,627, forward strand.
CATAACTATCCAATGATATTAGTAAGATTGACATTTATTTCTACTTACTAAAGTTAACCTCCTTTCTCAGAATCATACTTATTAATGGCTGAGCTGACATTAGAAAACAAACTTTGGATTGCAAATATATGGAGGACAGGAATAAAATTGAAAAGAATAAAACCAGCTGAAGTGTTTAAATAGTAAACTATTTTCTATTCAATTTTTCTTGATTACAATTTTGTATTTTCAATAAACAAAATCAGAAAAATATTAAAAAGAAATACTAAGCCTTTATAAAGTTCTTGAATAGCATTGAAATATTTTGGAGTACGTATTTTTAACCATAAATGATCAAATTATACACACAAAAGAAATAACATAGTGAATTATCTTCTCATAGCTGTCATTGACTTTATGTTTTTTTAGTTCTAAGAAAATGGCAGAAAATTTGTTGTAGTGCAAGTGAAATACTAGTAAATATATATTGAGTGCCACTGGGTTGGCCTAAACAATGTATTCAAGTGCCAATTCCAAATAGGTTATGTTACATGAATAATGTATTAGACCATAAAGAAGCACCAAGATATTTTAGATCTCATACAACTTCATCAACAAGCCACTTGAATGAAAGTCTGAGCTTTGTCTGTTCCTATACTAGTGACAGGATATAGAAAGTTAAGACATATGGCCTATGCTTTATAAAGTAGGCATGGGTTCGCACTTATTCACATGTCCAATATTTTGGCAGGTGTAATACAGCAAACAGTGAGACAAAATGTATACAGTTGACCCTTGAACACTGCAGGTGTTAGAGATGTCAACCCCTGGTCAGTTGAAAATTCTTATATAACTTTTGACTCCCCAAAAACTTAATCCCTCAGTATCTTCCAGAGATTGGTTCTGGACTCTTCAAAGACACCAAAATCTACAGAATTCACAAGTTCCCTGTATAAAACGGTGTAAACAATGCATACGATGAGTTTTCACATCCACTGACTCCCAAACATGATAAAAAACAGTACAAGTACTTATTTAAAAAATTGGTGTATAAATGGATCCACACAGTTTAAACCCATGTTGTTTAAGCATCAATTGTATTTCTATATCCTCACTGAATCCAAGGAGAAGAAAAGTGTTGTGATGTGAAGAGAGAAGTGATGGGATGGTTGTTTCCTCTTAGTAAAGTTAAGCTACATTCTCAGGATCAGACCTTTTAATAGCTGCCCTGGGACTAGAAAACAGATGAAGAGACACTGATTTGGAGGCTGTGCCTATAAGAGACAGCAAAAACTCATATTTGTCTCTATAGTGGCCCACAAAGGTGACCCATGAAAACCTGAATCCAAATCTCTGCGGCGGTGTGGGATGAAGTTCAGGATCTGCATTTTTAACAAGTATTCCAGATAATTCTGAAGTACACTAGACGATATGTGATCATTCTTGTCATATTCACAATAATTCAAAAGGTTGCAAAGAGTAATGCAAGAATCAGAGAGGCACTGTTGAACCATGACATGAGTAGACTCTTCTCTACCACACGTTCATCATAACCTCGTGGCAAGTCTTCCCACTTCTCTGAGCCTCAGTGTCCTTGGTCATGAAGTGCGAGTATGGACATTAGCTTGAGTTATTTTGTGTCTCACTTGAGATGGACTAGCTGGCTGCATCCAAGTCACTTGGATACAAGGTGCCATTTTGGATCAGATAAATTTGTAAAGACTTTGGGCCAAATGGTTTTATAGCAGTTTCCAAATCCACTGGATTGACTTAAGATATATGCATACCACTGCATATGCCAGTTCTTGCAAGGGTGATTGCCACCAGCAACCGGTTTCAGTGGAGAGGATGTGGGTACAAACCCTTCAGACATGGGTGTGTCGCATTAGACCAGGCCTGAGCCATCAAAACATTATGCTTTTCTCCACCCTTTCCGACTGCCCGAAGACTGGCACAGGGCTTACTAAGAACGAAAGTAACACTTGCCTATCTGGGGACCAACAGTTTCTTCTAGGCTATTGATTGAGGTGCCAGACAAGAGCTGCCACTAGAGAAATGAATTTTTCAGTCTCAAAAATGACACTTCTGCTACCTAACCCTCAAGCTCTACCAGGCTGCATTGCAACACGTCACAAGTACACATTTATTGTCAAGGTCTGACTGCAAATCCTTATCATCTTAACCTGTCATTTCGAAATATATAACAGTACCTATTTAGATCATAAGGCCTTCTTTTGCCTAATGGTGTTTTAGAAATAACTGCATTGATATGGGACTGTCTGCCACTTGATTCCATTTATAAATGCTATATTTCAAGAAATATTCTCCACTTTAGAGATAATAAAGAGGGTTTGAGTCTTCCTTGACTGCCAGCACATGACATTAGAAAATGTGTAGTCAGGTCCCAAAGAGAGAGCAGCAAGTGATACCAAAGCCAATGTGTTCTTAACCAGAAAATGTTCAATGCCTTTAGAATATGCAAAATGAGATTCTGTAGCTGTTAGAGATCAACGATGGTAGAGTGCAAGATAGAGATCTGACAGCTCCTAAGCTCTGGACACTCTGTCCTAAGTTTCACCTACAAATGAAACACTGATACTCCTAAATGCTTGAATCTCTTTCATTAGTTGGCCTCATTTTATGTGTCTGTTTCCCATCCCTCCCTAACTACTTCCTTGGGTTGTGTAATGGGCTTAATTAGCTGGTTTAGTCAACACTGAAAACCTTCAACTGAGAAAACAGGCAATTAGGAGATGGTGGGGAAAGAGGTCCCATCTGGAAGTCAAAGTTTATCACCAGGCCAGACAGCCATCTCTAATTCAATAAGAGCAAATGAAGGCTGCTGAAGGTTTTCATTCAAAGGTAGCAAAGGGCCATTTTGAGAACTCCCCAGCATATATCTCAAAAACTCTGAGTTTTCTTTCTAGATCTGTCTGGTTCTGGACTGAATGACCCAAACCACTCGGTTAACCGCTCTGTATCTCACTCAGTCTTCTGAAACGTGAGGCTAATGGTGTGGCCTTCTGCAAAAAAGTGCCGGTAAGGAATAATGATTGACAATTATTATGAAGCCCTTTGTAATATCCAAGTGGTGATGAAGCAATAATGAGCTTTGACCAGAAGGCATATGTTTCATGAGTAGTTGCTTTAATTGCTTGTGTTCGTTATTAACCGGGTGCCAGAGTGTGGAAAAAGGCCAGTGGTAAGGCTTTGGTGGTCTTCTTAGGTTGTAGACAGTGGGCTTTTGCAGATATGCAACACTGCCCTCTATCTGCATCCAGAGTATTAACAAGCCACTGGGGCTGAACAGCCCATTTTTTTTCTCCGCTAAATGTATCCAAACTTCACAGCTGAGGACCAGAGAGGGGGTATATGAGCCCTGTGACTAGACCACGCAGTGAAGGGCTTTTGCTTCACTGAACGTGGAATGTGATGCATGTCCATTAGAAAGCTCCTGAATGGAAATCTTATCCCCTAGGATTTTAAACAGCCACATTTCCTGGCATTTGACTTCAATGGGACATTTACCAGATGGAATCCCAGATGGAGCTCCTGGCTGTATTCCGTAAGACACTTGAGAGTCAGAAAACTCCGGATGTTTGCATTTGATAGGCTTGCTCACCATAGGGTTGGCTATGGCTCAGTGGACATAGAGCATTCTGCAGGCTGCAAAGTCCGGGGAGAGTGGGTACCATACATAGAAACATCCTTGGTAATTCTCTTTAACACGCAGACACTCTTACTTATCTGACTTTCTTACAAGCCACAGGCAAAAATGCACATAATAACTGACTACCATTATCACCGGCCTCCAAAAGAAGCAGGGCAGGCCATGTGCCTCCATTTTACAGATCAGAAAACTGATGCTCAGAATGCGGAGGGACATACCTGCAGTTCCAGGACCATATAAATACAAGAAAGCAGTGAGATCTCGGAGCTTCTGTGGCACCTAAGCAGGGCTCCACCACTTTTTCTGTAACCACATGGACAGTCGTAAATCACTTTAGTTATTTGGTGTTAATAATTCACATTCATGTGAATCACAGCCCAAGATTATAGTCCTTTGAAATTGCTTTATTAATCACTATGTTTATAAAGACTTGGAGAAAATCTTCGTGGTGATATTATGAGAGACTTCAATACGTTCAAAGTTGTCCTGTGATTATACAAAAGATGGCTGACAGGAAAAAAAAAGTCAATAAAATAATGATACTCTGAGAATGAACGTTTGGAATTTTTTTCTTTCCTTTAAGTTGTCAATGTATTTGGTGTTCAGATTAGTATATCACAAGGCTTTATTAAATTGGTGTGACAGCATAGGTGTTGTTCTTTGTCATATGCAGGGGTTATCTAAAGCTCTTCACCCCTGAGGATTTTTCCTTCATATTGTACAATAACCAGAAAGCCTTTTGGACTCAAACTGCTCTTAAATGGGCACAGCCCGTCCTTCTGAGGTTTGCATGCTGTTATTTTCACAGATGTCCTCTTCAGTTCCCACCTTAATACAAGTCAGGGGAGTTACTGGGAAATGAAACTATGCTTCCTCTGTTTCCCTCCTCCCTGCACGGTTGACTTGAATTGTTAGCCCACAGATGTGCTCTACTGGTCGACACTTGAGTTGTTTACCACCTCGATCAGAAGCACGATGATTATCTGTTTTTTCTGGCTTTAGAAAACAGTTACCTCATAAAAACATGGGGAGATGATCAGTGTATCTGGCCCACTTTCCCCGTGCCTTGTATTATTAAAGGTTACCTCCTTCCTTCAGGCTCAGGCTACTCCTGCAGAAGAGGCTTCAGCGTTGTTACAGTTTAAGATAATTTTCCACACACCTAACTAACTGAACTGCTCTTCTCCTGTTTTAGAAAAAACAACCTATCCCATATGACTCTTAACAACAAGAAGACATTTTTACTTTTTCAAGAAAAACTAGTAATAATAATAATAAAACAAAAACCTTCCAGTTATATGTATTAAGCTTCCCTTGGCTCCCCTAAATTGAACTAAGTCAGTAATTCTCAACCAGTGTGTCTCATGAATTTTTAAAACACACAATACCTGACTAGTTAGTCAGGGCAGACTTCTTTTCCCTTAAATTGTCAAACAAAAACATGACAATAGCCAAATCAGCAATAGCTAATCAGTGTAAATGAATCAAGATTATGCCTATGTTTTTTGTCACATTGGCAAAAATATATTTTTTGGTGTGCTGTATAATTTTACTAGTTAGCCTATGTATCTCATGGCATGAAAAACGTTGAAAATCCCTGAACTAAGTGCTTGAGTATAATTTCAATAAATCTTAACTTCAGTTTTAGAAAGTATCTATTCCAGTCTCCCAGTTAAGACAGAAATATATTTTATATGCAATATATACATATATATATAATATGCTAATTAGACTGGGGACCTTCTGGATGTCCTTCTGGACAAAGCCATGGTGGCAGGGCTGAAGAGGTGGTTAGGGGTGATCAGGCCAGGAGGGGAGGGCAGTTGGAGGTGATCAGGTTGGCAGGGGAGCAGTTGGGAGTTAGCAGGCTGACAGTGGGGGGCAGTTGGGGGTGAGAAAGCTGGCAGGGGGTCAGTTGAGGGTGATCAGGTTATCAAGGGGGCACTTGGGGAAAATCAGGCCAGTGGGGGCTTAGTTGGGAGTGATAAGGCCAGCAGGGGGTGAGCAGTTGGAGGTGAGAAGGCTGGCAGGGAGGGGGGCAGTTTGAGCCAAGCAGGCTGGCAGGCAGAGTGGTTAGGAGTGATCAGGTGAGCAGTTAGGAGCCAGTGGTCCCAGATTGGGAGAGGAGATGTCCGGCTGCCGGTTTAGGTCCAATCCACCTAAATCGGCAGCCGGACATCTCCTGAGAGGTCCAAGATTGAAGAGGGTGCAGGCTGGGCTGAGGGACAACCCCCCCTGCACAAATTTTGTGCACTGGGCCACTAGTGTGTGTGTGTGTGTGTGTGTGTGTGTGTGTGTGTATATATATATATATATACACACAGACAAAGATTAAAGATTCCTCTCTTTAAAAGGCTGTCCATTCCATTTCTGCAGAACTTTAATAGAAGATAAACAAAAGAAAGGGCCTTTCTTTCACTGGACTTTGTATCTTTAAGTGTTACATAGGTCTGTCTGGTTCTGGACTGAATGACTCAAACCACCCGGTTAACCACTCTGGCTCAGTCTTCTAAAACGTGAGGCTGATGGATGTGGCCTTCTGCAAAAAAGTGCTGGTAAGGCATAATCATTGACAATTATTATGAAGCCTTGTGTAATATCCAAGTGGTGATGAAGCAATAATGAGCTTTGACCAGAAGGTTTTCTCTCTCTCTCTCTCTCTCTCTCTCTCTCTCTCTCTCTCTCTCTCTCTCTCTCTCTCTCTCTCTCTCTCTCTCTCTCTCTCTCTCTCTCTCTCTCTCAAAGAAGAGTGGACAAAGACTCAAGAATAAGCCAACAGCAAAACAGACAAAAGTTGATAGATAATTGTGAAAAGAGAAGTTGTATAGAAGTAGCCTTGGTAAATCCCCAAACTGACCTTTTTGCATGCTTAGTGATCATCTGAATACAGTTGCAGAATGTGTCATTTTGGTTCAAGCACACTAACATGTAACATATACCCAAGTTAAGCTAGGAGTAGGTCCTTAAAGTCTACAAAAATCAACTACAAGACTGTAATGAAAGGAAGTAATGACAGACAGATTGTAACAGAGAACCAGCCAATTTCTGACAACAGAATTTTGGCTGTCTAGTCTTGGTCATGGAAAAGGTTACGTTGCTCAATTTATAGCTTGTTAAAGAGGGAGAGAAGCTATTGACAGATGACTGGTTCTAGAGTAAAGAAGACTAGGAGAGATGATGTTACAGAGTTTCTATTGAGTGAATGTCAAGCAGCACTTAACTCACTTTTTTCCATGTCTAATGATTAGAAAAGAATGAATTTTCTAAAGGTTAAAAAACTGAAGTATCTTTAGTAAGCCATGGCTTTGCTCTCTTTTATCTGCAAAAGCCTAGACAAGCTGATAGAATCAAATTCCTTCCTTGGGCAATGAAGTAATTACTTTTTCACATGTGCTATCCCTGGAAAGCTGTTACCTATGACAAGCAGAATGAAATTATTTGGTGGGGAAGGGAGAGGTAAATTGGAGGTTTTATGCTAGTAGATGAAATCTGTCTCCAAATATAACATAAAATCTACTTCTTATTTACCAGAAGAAACACAGTATATGTGTTTCTTAAAAGTGATACACTCTATGAACACTTTTAACAGTAAGCTCAAAATAGCACCAGAAGTGTCAAGTATGTGAAGGAAATAGCCATTCTGGCTTAAATGAACTTTGAATTTGTTTTATCACCCCATAAATGAAGCCATGTTCACTGTTGCTTTCAGTTGGTGGAATGGAAGAGCCAAAAGACTTGCTCTGTAATCATGAATTAAACATAGGTGCCTGATTTGGGATAATCTTGCTGAGGTTTAATTTGCCTCATCAGGAAAGGGAAAGGCTACATTAAACTATCTCCAAGATTCATTCAGTCCTCATGTTCTCTGATTTTGTCTCCTTGAATGAATAAGTTCACCACACACCTGCACAGAACAAAAGACTGCAAAAAACCCTCATAAGCCTTTGGTCCTTTGAAGCCCTCCTGGAAAATATATATCAGAAAGAGAACAGGATGCCAGTCCCTCACCCCATGTCAGTGTGAAGTAATCATCTTAGCACTGAGTCATTGTGGCCTTAGGAGACTCTTAAATTCCTTTCACTGTTATCTACTCACTAGAGGCCCAGTGCATGAAAATTCATGCACTGGAGGGGTGTCCCTCAGCCCGGCCTTCCCCCTCTCGCAGTCAGGGAGCCTTCACGGGCAGGAGGCAACCTGGAAATCAGGGGAAGGCGACACCCCATTGCACCTCTGATGCTGCCACTGCCAGCAGTGCAAGCCTCGGCCGGCCCTGCTTACCTGAGCCTTAGGCAGCCCTGGGTGGCTGAGCAGCCAACATCCAAGGCTTGTCTGTGCCTCAGGCTGGCCCTGGTGGCTGGGGGGCTGAGGGCAGGTCTGGCCACACCATGTACCTGCTCCCCCCCTGGCTGGCCTGAAAGGATTAGAGGACTCTGGCAGGGCTGAGGGGACTGGGCACTGCTATCTTTTGGCTATGGGTGCGGACGATTTTGTCATGGCATGAGAGTCAATTTGCATATTCCCTTCTTTCTCTTTATTAGATAAGTGGTAATAACCTGTCTGACCAAGCCCCCAACCAGATTTCATTTATGAAAATTAACTAGGTAACCTCTTAGGTTTTCTATTTCTTGGAAGTAAATGTCCTAAAAATGTAACTAATTTTATTTTGGAAAAAATAACATGTAAGCAACTTATTGTGCTCTCATGTTTAAGCTCCAAAAAGGATATCTTGAGTGCCCTCTGACTCATAAATAATACTTCTCTTCATACCACAATCCTAAATTTTTTCTGAATTTATAATACCTTAATCAATTAAGAAATTTAAAAAAATAGAATGAGCCATTTTGTCTGCCTGGAGTGGCTCAATAGTTGAATGTTGATCTATGAACCAGCAGGTCACAGTTCAATACCCAGTCAGGTCATATGCCTGGGTTGTGGGTTCAATCCCTAGTCTGGGGTGTGCAAGAGGCAGCTTATCAGTGATTCTCATCATTGATATTTCTATCTCTCTTTCCCTCTCCTTTCTTCTTAGAAATATATATATATTTCCCCCTGGGTCCCCACATGGCTCCCTCCACCTGAGTCATCAGGCCCCCGCCTGGCTCCCTCAGTGCCTGAGAGCTGGACGGCAGCCCCACCCCTCCACCATGGCAACTGGTTGCCATCTGCAGGGTGATTGACAAGGAGATTGGGCCCCACTCACACTTGGCCTGGCACCACCTGCTCACCTTCTCCCACTCTCATAGTGGCCCATTGGGGCCAGCATCACCTCCACTGCCACCTGCTGTCAGCACCGTGTCACTGGTGGTCAGCGCACATCATAGTGAGAGATCAAACTTCAGGTGGAGGAGACAATTTTCATATTAGGCTTTTATTATATACGATTTTTAATGAGTCATTTCTTATGGCTTGGGCTACTTCCTCTTCTCTGCAAAAGGATTTCACTCGGTAAGTTGTAATTTCCTTTAGAATTCTTGGAAAATCTGGAATAGTCTCACAAGTTCATTTCTAGAGTAGAGATGTTCAACCAAGAACTGAATGGACAGTATGACCAAAGGGTCTCTTTGGCATGGCAGTAATTTATATTTCACATATGAAAGTTAATACCAAACAATTGTTCAGCACATGCAGTACCAAATTTTACAGAATATAAACTCTCAAGCCAGGAATGCGCTGATGTATTTCAGTACTGGGTGAAGGGTGGCCTTATCTCCAGGACATATATGCATACAGCATATAACTACTGGACTTTAACTGGTGATGAGTGAACTGTTTGTGCTCCTTAGTAACTATTTGGTTTCTTTCCTTTTGTTTGATTTAACTCTATGTGCTGACCCATTTATGTCAAATTTTAACATTTCAGGACAATAAATTATGTCTCTGTGTTACTATCACCAGAACAAGATATGAAGATCTTTATGACTGTTCTTAATTTGATCATAATTATTCCTCACTTTTAAAAAGCCAGCCATAATTTAAACCAGAAAAAAAAGTTATTTGGGCCTTCTATTTGTTTTTAACATATTCTGTGGGGATAATTTAGATACATAAAATTGAGAACTACTTTTCCCAGTACTATTTTTAGGAACTAGTCAAAATATTTAATTGTGACCCTGAGTTAACTGAGCTATTTCCAAACCTTAAAGAAAAACCTGAAAAAAAGCAGCCTGGGCCCCCAGGAATCTTCTATTATGAGAAGACCCAGAAAGTGGCCAGGGTTCAGAGACAAGCCAAAAACATGACAGAGAAACTAGGGTCCAAAATGAAAAGTTAAAGAAAACAATTTTCTGGTTTGGGTCTGGAAAAGGGAAGAGGAGTGATTCACTCTGAGTCTTAGAGTTTGTGAAAGAATTTGACACACAGGGGATGGGAGGTGTATTCCACCAGCCTGAGGACATGCCAGGAGAAGTAGACACAAGCTGCATTGGCATTTTGGAGGCTGGCATTGGCATCAAGAAGCATTTCCTGACAGTGAGGGTTGTTAAACACTGGAACAGGATGCAACAGGAAGTTGGCAATCGCCATCCTTAGAGGTTTAGAAATTAGATAGATTCTTTGCTGTGGAATCAAAGCTGTGGGGAGAGAACTGAACTACCATAAGAGACCCCTTTCAAGCTAAGAATCTCTACACTGCTTTGTTTGGGGGAAGTAGATTATGTAAAATGAAGAGAGCTCTTAACTAAGTTTGTTAGTACATTTCCTTTTCCTGTCAAAATGAGATTTTTTTTTCTTTTCTGAGAGGATGTATATCCTGAGGAAATTATTATTTCATACTTGCTTTTGATACAAAAAAAAAGTGCTAACCACTTCTGGGTTTTTAGCAGAACCTACTGGCAGAGATAATGGGAGACTCTGACAGTGCCTGAGAGAGCTCAGTTACTGAGGCCTCCACTTTTTCATTAAAAGAGACATGAGAAGAGATGGCAGTTTGCAAAACCCTGGAGGTTGGTTTATGTGATTCTTAAAAAGAAAAAAGGAAATTTCCATTTTCAAATAGCAGCTACTTGAGGAATTTGGTCACCGCTGATCCACAGCATTCTGAACACTGAGGAAACGCAAGAGAAGGCTTTCCAGGTTACAACTGTTTCAGTTTGGGTGCTTCTTAGATGCTTTCACGTGAGAATGCTTTGGAGTTGTGTTGATTGCATCAGAGCATGGGGTTTTCACACATATGGCAATGGACATCACAGGATTTTTGCACTTACAAGAACATCTTGGGAAGGGGACCAAGAGAAAAATTTGAACACCTCTGCAAACTCTTCTTTCTACTAAAATTAATCTTAATCTGGATGTGATCTGCCCTACTCGCTGTTCCCATGCCAATTGTGCTATACTTTGAAGTAAATATGGAGACCTACCTGCAAAAAAGCAGTATAACCATTCCAATAATTAAGAACAGAAATCATTTTGTCTCTTTTAAAGCATAGGGCTAACAGTTACTTCAAGATAATTTCTACAGCCCTTTCTGAGAAAAGCTGAAACAAGTCACCTTGGGGATTGATTATCTGTTCTCTCTTGATTGTTGCTTAATGTAAAATATGTAGTTTTCCCCTGGCAGCTGGAAAAGTATGTTGTCGCAGGAAGGACATCATTCTTTCTGACTTGAAAGGCTTTTCCCAAGGGAGCTCAAGCTGAAGCTTTGTTGATAAAATGCACATACAGAAATGAGAAAAATCTCCCCCTACCTTTCTTCCTTTCTTCCTCTCTTCCTTCTTTCCTTCCTTCCTACCTCCCTCCCTTTCTTCCTTTCTTTTTTTCTTTTTCTTTCTTTCTTTCTTTTTTTTTTTTTTTTTTTTTTTTTTTTTTTTTTTGGTCTTTTGGTTACACGTCTTTGGGAAGAAATAAAATAAAATGGAGATGAAAATTGAACTCCTAATTTGAAATAGGTAGGCTCTGCTACTTAGTGAATGGACTAAATTGTAGTAATATCTATTTAAGTATTTCATCCTAAAATGGAAATTGGCCCATTTGTAAATTGGGGCCTTTTGTAGACAAAGCAATTAGCTTTTTCAAAAGTGCATATACACAGGCATTTGAAACCTCAATAAAATTGATTATGTTGTAGCTAAGAATTGATTGATGAAATCCTCAAGGGAACTAATTAGACTGCTTCTCTTTCTAACTCTCAAAAGTTGTGTTTTAGAAGCTTTCTAACTTGTCTTATTAATAAAATTCACTGTTTTTTATTTATTGTATTTCCTGGTAACCATAAGCCATTTCAAATTTCCATTCCTGAAGTCCCATACATTTCAGGTGTTTTTGAAAAGCTGTTCTAATTATTCTTATACAGGATGGTAACACACAGTTATTTGTGATTAGAGCACTGTGTGAATAGGCCAGGCTTTAGGAATTAGTGCAATAAAACAAGTTCACTTTTTAGACAACTGAGCTTCTCTGACAAAATGGGTTGCCTTCCCCTCCTGTGAGAAGAAAGTGTTCTAGTCTCTTCCTTATAAGGTTACTGTGATATACATGAGGCATGTGCAGAGCAGGTACCTGGTATTATTCTTGTCCTTTATCCATAGATAAGGAGATGCCCCAACCCCAGACTTACATGGAGATTCCTAGAAGCAAACTGGAGAGAAGACTCACAGGAATACAAAGGGAAGGACAGATCCTAACATTGACATAATAGACTGCACAAAACCCAGCAGTTAGTCTGTTTTTCCATCTACCTGCCTGACCTCTTTCTCCTACCTCTTGGTTTTTCTGCATGGGTTCCAAGATGCAGAAACTGGTCTAGCTTCTGAATTTTTCAACCCTCATTTAAGTGATTCAACTGTCCTGCTCTCTCATTCCACAAGAATTCAAAACCACAATGACTACATGCTCTTCCTAAACAGTTCCCATATTAGTGCTTTCCCCATTTTCTCAACACATGATCTTTTGACCTGATACTTGTGTAAGAATGTTGTAAACTTCCTGGGCCAGGGTCACCTATGGTCAGGTACAATAATAGTCATTTCCTCCTCTTAACCTTCCTAGGAATTTTAAAAGCCTCCCTGATCTGTGATAATGAGCTTTAAGGGCCCCACTTCTTATTTCCAGAGGGCTGTGAAATTTGAGCTTTATCAAATACCCAGTAAGATTATATTTTGCATCGCAATTGCACTTTACCACACAGCATGCGATAGTATAAGAATTTGTTAAATTTGCTATTTCTATAAAATATTTCTCACTGACTAAGTTGCTCATTAAATCCAAGTCCTCCTTCAGGAAGGACTCTATTAAAATTTTATTGATGTTGCCACTGTAATTGGTGTATTTATTAAACACATAGTTCATAACAGTGAAGTTATTAAGATATTACATATGTGTCCTTATTGCCCCATTACCCCCACCCCTCCCATTCATGCCCTCAGCCCTGTTGTCTGTGTCCATTGGTTAAGCTCATATGCATGCATACAAGTCCTTTGGTTGATCTCTCCTTTTTACCCCACCCTTCCTACTTTCCCTCTGAGGTTTGACGGTCTGATCAATGCTTCTCTGTCTTCTGGGTCTGTTTTTGTTCATCAGTTTACGTTGTATATTATATTCTAGAAATGAGTGAGATCATGTGATATTTATCTTTCTCTGACTGGCTTATTTCGCTCAGCACAATGCTCTCATAAATATCATGTGATATTTATCTTTCTCTGACTGGCTTATTTCGCTCAGCATAATGCTGTTGCAAATGGTAAAAATTTCTTCTCTTTACAGTGTAGTATTCCATTTGTAGATGTACCAGAGTTTTTTAATTCACTAATCTGCTTATGGGCATGAAACACATATTTTTGATGCAGATAATAATACAGGAGCACCTAATGGAAAGATGCAGAATAAACTCAGGCTATCTGATATCAGATCATGAACTCCTTCTTGCTTTCCTCCAGGCAATTACTAAAATATGCTGTTCATTTTGCTACTTGAGTGGGCTCAGTATTGCTGTTTCAGATAAACTAAAATAAACCATGACAAATGCTATTTTGGTTACTTTTTTCTAAGGGATGAAGATGAAGTTACTTCACTTATAAATTATACCTATATTTAATTAAAACAGATGCAAAACTGAAGAAAAGTCTAGATTTCTCAAAAAGATTTTTTGTGTTTTTTGTTTTTTTGTATTTTCTCTTTGAGTGGAATTACTATAATTACTGTTTCACAAGCCAATAGATTTTCCCAGAAGCAAACTATAAGTGGTTGAACATCAACTTATGAACCAGGAGGTCATGGTTCAGCTCCTGGTTGGGTCAAATGCCTGTGTTGCAGGCTCAATCCCCAGTGTGAGGCATGCAGGAGGCAGCTGATCAATGATTCTCTCTCATCACTGATGTTTCTATCTCTCTCTCCCTTCCTCTCTGAAATCAATAAAAATATATTTTTTAAAAAGAGCATGTTGTTCTAAAAGTAACGTATATTCACTAGAGAAATGTGTAAAATAACAAATATACCAACCATATTCATATGTGCTGTTGAATATAATTCCAGTATTTTTCATACATAGCTTAGGGCACATAGTAAAAGTTTGTATAATAAAAATATTCCATTAACAAAATAAAAGTATATTGTGAATATTTTCCATTGTTTTCAAATAGCCTTGTATTTCATCATTTTAATGACTGACCTATATTTTATCATACCAGAAGCTAACTATCTTTTTAATATATGTTATAGATTTTTTAAAGAAAGGAAGGGAAATGGATAGTGAGTTAGAAACATTGATGAGCTGCCAAGGTACATGCCCTTAATCAGAATCGAACCTGAGACCCTTGAGTCCTCTGGCCGATGCTCTACCCACTGAGCCAAACCAGTTAGGGACAGAAGCTAACTATTAATGGGTGTGTTAGTTACAAACATTGGTGACTTAAAACAGCTAACATTTATGATCTCAGAGTTTCTGTGGGTCAGAAACCCAGGCATGAGAGAAACCAAGATGGCGGCATAGGTAAACACCTAAATTGCTACCGGGCACAACAATTTCAAAACTACAACTAAAAGACAGAACGGATATCATCCAGAATTACCGGAAAGCTGGCTGAGTGGAAATTCCACAAATAGAAAGAAAGATAGAGGAACACTGTGACTCAGAGGAGCTGCAGGGGGCAGAGTTGCAGAGATGCGCAGAGAAAGAGGTGTGGAGCTGGGGGTGAATGGAAAGGGCAGGAGGCTGAATACCTGGCTGGTTTTCTTGAATGGGGAAGGAGACAAAGGCATCCCACTGAACTGATTCCTGAGTTCCTGGCGAGTCTTGGGGAACCCAGACTCATATGGGATGAAAGTGGACTGTAAGGAGGAAGCATGCTGAAACTGGGGAACTACAGAGGTGTGCAAACAGGCAGAGAGGACACATGGCTTGCTCTCTTATTTGGAAGGAAAAAAAGAAGGGAAACCACCGGACTGCATTGTTTTCCAGCCCTGGTGAGTCTTTGGGTGTGCAGACTCATTTGGGAAGAGGCTTTTGGGGACAGCTTTCTCTCAAAGGTGCGTGCAGCCATTACTGTGGGTCACAGAGACCCAGATGCCACTTAGGGCAGAGCTGAGGGGAAACCAAGGCTGTCTGCTCAGTCTGAAGACTCTGTCCCATCCAAGCTGAGCATAGCATAAACACAGCTGATCCTCACAGCCAACTGGCCTGGAGGTCAACCCCTCCCAATGATACCAACAACAATCTAGGCTTAACTACAAAAATACTGTGCAATGCATAAAAGGCTGCACCAAGAGTATCCACCTCAGGTAACTAGGGAGGCTAAGCCAATGTCCCCTGGAGGACATCTACCATACAAAGCTACGTGATCAACTCAGGGAAGCAGCCAAAATGCAGAGACAAGGAAACAAATTACATTGTAAATAAATGGAGGGGGAAAATGAATGGGCACAGAGTTCAAAACCACGGTTATAAGGTTTTTCAAGAGGCTCCTAGAAAAGGCCGATAAATTTAATGAGACAGTTGAGGATATGAGTGAGACCCTCAAGGATATGAAAAAGGACCAACTAGAAATTAAGCATACACTGACTGAAATAAAAAATATTATACAGAGACCTAAAAGCACTCTAGAGGACTGTAAGAATCAAGTCAAACGTTTGAAATACAAAGAAGCAAAATCCATTTAGCCAGAAATGCAAGAAGCAAAAAAGAATCCAAAAAGTTGAAGATAGTGTAAGGAGCCTCTGGGACAACCTTAAGCATACCAATATCTGAACTATGGAGATGCCAGAAAAAGAGAAAGAGCAAGATACTGAAAACATATTTGAAGAAATAGTGACTGAAAACTTCTACCACCTGGTGAAACAAATAGACTTACAAGTCCAGGAAGTGCACAAAACCCAAAAAAAATAGGAATACAAAAAGGACTATAGCCTCCTGCCCTTTCCATTCACCCCCGGCTCCACACCTTCTTCTCTGTGCATCTCTGCAACTCTGCCAAAAGACAAAGAGAGAATATTAAAAGCAGCAAGAGGAAAACAGTTAGTTACTTACAAGGGAGCACTCATACGATTGTCAGCTGATTTCTCAACAGAAACTATGCAGGCCAGATTGGAGTGGCAAGAAATATTCAAAGTGATGAATATCAAGAATCTACAAACAAGATTACTCTACCCAGCAAAGCTATCATTCAGAACCAAAGGTCAGATAAAGTACTTCGCAGGTAAGAAAAAGCTAAAGGAGTTCATCACCACCAAACCAGTATTATATGAAATGCTAAAAGGTATTCTTTAAGAAGAGGAAGAAGAATAAAAAGGTAAAAATAAAAATTATGAACAACAAATACACATCTATCAACAAGTGAATCTAAAAGTCAAGTGAATTAAAAATCTGATGAACAGGATAAGCTGGTGAATATAATAGAATCAGGGGCATAGAGAGGCAATGGACTGACAATTCTTGGTGGGGAAAGGAGTGTGGTGGGTGCAGGAAGAGACTGGACAAAAATCATACACCTAAGGATGAGGAGAGTGGTGGAGGGGAGGTAAGGACAGAAGGTGGAATGGGTACCCGGTGGAGTGGAGCTATGGGTGATGGGGAAAGAGGAGCATTGTAATTAATAATCTGAACAATAAAGATTTATTAAATTAAAGAAAAATAAAAGACAAAACGGACATCATCCAGAACCACAGGAAAGCTGGATGAGTGCAAATTCTACAACTAGAAGGAAAGAGAAAAGCACATTGAGACTCAAAGGAGCTGCAAAAGGCTGAGAAAGGAAGACCCACATGTAGAGAGGACTGGCGGCTGAGTGCACGGCTGACTTTCTCAAGGGGGAAGGAGACAAAAGCTCCCCACTGTGCTGAATGCCAGTACATATCTATCAACAAGTGAATCTAAAAATCAAGTGAATAAAAAAATCTGATGAACAGAATAAACTGGTGAATATAATAGAATCAGGCACACAGAAAGGGAGTGGACTGACAATTCTCAAGTGAAAGGGACGTGGAAGGTGCAGGAAGAGACTGAACAAAATCATATACCTGTGGATGAAGATAGTGTTGGGGGGGGAGAGATAAGGGCATATGGTGGGGTGGGAACTGAGTGGAGAGGAGATATTGGGGGGGGGAACAATTTTAATAATCTGAACAATAAAGATTTATTAAATTAAAATAAATAAATTAAAAAAAAGAAATCCTGGCATGGCTTAGCTGGGCCTCTCACAAGGTTATAATCTAAGTCTTGTTTGGAGATGCAGCCATCTCAAGGCTCAAACAGAAAGATGTGCTTCCAGGCATACTCATGTGGCTGCTGCAAGGTTTCAAGTTCTTTTTAAATTTAGCTAGAAATACCAATTCCTTGCCAGGTAGGCCTCTCCATATCCCCAGTTTAGTAACTGGCTTCTCCCAGAGCAAGGGTTGCAAGGAGAATGTGAGAGAGGCACCAAAAATGGAAGGCACCATCTTTTTATAGCCTAGTATAGGAAATCACATACCATAATTTTTTTTACCATATTCTATATACTAGATGTTAGTCACTTGGTCTAGCCCCAGGGAGAGAATTCTCCAGAAGAGATAATCATGTGAAGTATGGACTATAAGACATAGAGATCATTTAGGATCATCTTAGAATGACTAGTACCATGGATATTTAGGAACACACACATGTATATACACTGTTCAAACATTAGTAACAGGAAAATATTTTTAGAATATCTTAATATGATATGACCAGTATAATTTTTCAAGACTCAATGTTCCAAACATTGTCATGACAAGCTTTTCAAGTTAGTTCAGAATGTGAGCCAGAAAATCACCTATAAATTGGTTCAGTTTTGAACACTTTCCTAGTGTGGTATTGGATTTAAGAAGCAAGTTTTATACCAATTCATTCTCATCTTCCTCCTAAACCAAACATTCATCACACCATCGCCAGCCTCATTTTAATCAGCTATCACCAAAATCTCTGGCCTGGCATTTAAATCATCTATAAACCAAACCCAGGCTGTTTTTCCAATCTCTTCATGACACTGTTTATCTGGTCCACCTGCAACCCTAGAAGAATGCTGCTGTATTTCCTTCCTGTCCACCTGTCTGAATCATATCCATCCTTCTGAGTTCAGTTAAATGAACACAAGCCTCCTTCCTTCCTCTCTGGCAATCACTACCATTGTCCAAGCAATCACTCAAGTCTATGCTATGATTACAGGACTCCAAAATTAAAAAGACTGCAAAAGTAGGACTCAAGACAGGGAATGAAATAGAATAAAGAGAAGCCCTAACTTCTGCAACAACAATGGTCATAATGTAGTAATGGCAGCCTGTTCAATACCATTTGGAAGAAACACTGAGCTAATTATGGGCCTGAGAAATCCTCATATCAAAAATAAGGGAAGGCTGGGGGTGAATCCTGGATAAGGAAAGCAAAAAAAATCCAATAACAAATACTCAGTCCAAAGACTGAGGTGTAGACTTGGAGTTAAATGTGAATCATTGAGAGGGAGCTAACAGCAATTGCAATGAACTGATAGTTACAAAAGGATATACATCTGATCATTAATATGTAATCAGCCACAGGTTCCTATATAGTTTAACCAGATAAATGCTTGGCTCTTCTAAAGACACATTTACTAAATTACTAAATGAAAAATCCTTGTTGAATCAAAAATATTGAAGGTGGAAGAAACCAAGATGGTGGCATAGATAAACACCTAGACTGCTGCCTTGCACAACAATTTCAAGAATACAACTAAAAGATAAAACAGGCATCATTCAGAACCACAGGAGTTGGCTGACAGGAAATTCTATAACTAGAGAAAAACAGAAACACACACGGAGAATCAGAGTTGCTGCAAAGCCTGAGGTATGAAGAAACGCGAGTGTGCAGGGAGGACGGGCCAGAGAGGGTGCGCCAGAGAGGACGCATCTGAGTGCCTGGCAGGCATGCTCCAGCAGGAAGGAAACAAAAGCTCCAGACTACACTGAACCCAGTTCCAACTGCACTGAACCCCAGTTCTGGGCAAGATGTGGGGGACCCAAGCCCTTATGGAGGGAATCTGGATTGTGAGGAGGAATCTCAGGGGAATAGCCAAAGGCAGAGCTCTGGAGGAATATGCACAAGTGCGTGCAGAGGATAGACTGTTGACTGTGCCACTGGTGTGATCTGGTGGGAGGGAGACAGAGCTCTGCACAGTGCTGAAAACCAGTTCCGACTACATGGAATCCCAGTGCTGCACGAAAATCAGGGAGTCTGGATTCATTTGGGGAGAGACTAGACAGTTTTGCAATGGGCAAAACTTGAGGGAGCCTTTGTCTCAGAGATGCTTGCAGCGATTGCCTGTGGACAATAAGACCCAGGGACCTCATAGGGCGGGGCTGACTGGAAGCCAAGGTTGTCAGCTCCACCCTGAAACTCCACTCCACTCAGGAACTCTGCCCCATTCAAGGTAAGCACAGAGGCTTTGGCAAATTTGCAAGTCTTGTCACATAAAGCTGTCCTCCAGCGTAGACACAGCTGATCCTCACAGCCAATTAGCCTAGAGGTCAATTCCTCCCAATGATACCAACAACAATCAAGACTTAACTGCAACAAGGCTGTACACACAGTCCACAAAGGGGTGCACCAAAATTGTCCACCTCAGGTAACAAGGGAGACCCAGACACCTAGCACAAAAGCTACTCTACTAATTCAGGGAAGCAGTGAAAATATGAAGAGAAAGAAACAGATCACAAACAAAAGAAATGAAAGGAAACAAATGACTGGACATAGAGTTCAAAACCATGGTTATAAGGTTTTTTAAGATGTTCCTAGAAAAGGCCGATAAATTCAATGAGACCCTCGAGGATATGAAAAAGGACCAACTAGAAGTTAAACATACACTGACTGAAATAAAAAAATATTTTACAGAGACCCAACAGCAGAATAGAGGAGTAAAAGAATCAAATCAAAGATTTGAAATACCAAGAGGCCAAAAACACTCAACAGGAAAAGCAAAAAGAAAAAATAATCCAAAAATATGAGGATAGTGTAATAAGCCTCTGGGACGACTTCAAGCATACCAACATCAGAATTATGGGGGTGCCAGAGGAAGCGAGAGAGCAAGATACTGAAAACATATTTGAAGAAATAATGACCAAAAACTTCCCCCGCCTGGTGAAAGAAATAGACTTACAAGTCCAGGAAGCACACAGAACCTCAAACAAAAGGAATCCAAAGAGGACCACATCAAGACATATCATAATTAAAATGCCAAGAGCAAAAGACAAAGAGAAAATAAAAGCAGCAAGAGAAAAATAGTTACCTACAAGGGAGCACTCATACGATTGTCAGCTGATTTCTCAATAGAAACTATGCAGGCCAGATGGGAGTGGCAAGAAATTTTCACAGTGATGAATAGCAAGAACCTACAACCAAGATTACTCTACCCAGCAAAGCTATCATTCAGAATTGAAGGTCAGATAAAGAGCTTAACAGATAAGAAGAAGCCAAAGGAGTTCATCCACACTAAACCAGTATTAAGTGAAATGCTGAAAGGTATTCTTTAAGAAGAGGAAGAAGAAACAAAAGGAGGAAAAGGTGGCTGCTTCACACTAGAGCATGGATGGAACTGGAGAGCATTATGCTAACTGAAATAAGCCAGTCAAAGAAAGATAAATATTCCATGATCTCACTAATTTATGGAATATAATGAACAACAGAAACTGATGAACAAAAACAGATCCAGAGACAGAGAAGTGTTGACTGTCAAACCTCAGTGAGAAGGTAAGGAAGGGTGGGGTTAAGGGGAAGAGATCAACCAAAGGGATTGTATGCATACATATAAGCCTAATCAATGGACAGGGACACAGTGACATGAATCAGGATGCACGAGACAGTGCTAAAATGACTTGAGACATAGGTGTGCATAATCAACCCAGAAGAGTAGCTATGATGAGGCAGGGAGGGCAGACAAGGCAAGAGGGAGGTGAGGGCATAAGTGGTGAAAGGGAGTAATAAGGGGAATGGGGGATGAGGACACATATGTAATACCTTAATCAATAAATAAATAATAATTTAAAAATATTGAGGGTGGTAAACCCCATTTTTGAAGAGTCCAGGTATGAAAACCTGATGTGCATAACTGGCCCCAGCATGCTCTGTCAAGTGATGACACACAGTGTCTCCATCAGTCCATCTGCAGTGCCAAGCCAACAGGGACAACAGATGATACACAGTTAGATGGAAGTAAACAAAGCAGACTCTCAGTCCTCCATCACCAAGAAAAACAGCAGCAATTCAAGTACTGGTTTAGTGCAAAAATGGGGACTCAAGAATGTGTTGACTGCTTCTAGCCCCTGGATGCTTAGACCATTGGTATTACTGGTAGTCTAAGGGCTGCAGAATTACTGCAGATGGTGTCCACATCTGGGTGTCCCTTTTCTTAAAGCCTCCTAGAAACCCTCACAACTCTGGGACAAAGGTTTCCATCCTGCAGGTATGTCTAGGCTGCTTTCTAATTTTTTAGCAATTGGTTAGGTGCCAGGAGAAAAGCAACGATGAATGGATTGTAGTCCTTGCCCTCACAGTGCTTACAATCCGGCTGGTGAAACAAAACACAGTCACCTTAAAAATTAAGTGTCATATGATGCAATGGATGATTAAATACCACATGAGAAGATGACCAATCAAGTCATAGCAGATGGGTAATCTCTACACTGGGCTGCCAGCTACAGCTCACTGCACAGTGAGATGAATCAGGATGCACGGAGACAGTGCTGAAATGACTTGAGACACAGGTGTGCATAATCAACCCAGAAGAGTAGCTATGATGAGGCAGAGAGGGCAGACAAGGCAAGAGGGTGCCCCCACTCCTTTCCACCTCCCAACAACGGGGCATACTGCCTTAACTTCCCCTCACCAGAGCCCCCTTGTTAAGATGGATCCTCACATCACTTTCCATTCCCCACCTCATTATAGGAAAGAGATATATTTAAATGCTTTAAAATTTTTTTTCTCAACTATTTTCAGTTTTGTTAATTGGGGTTTTTTTTCTTGTTCTATCTCAAGCTCATTAAACATGATTTAGAATATCTACCTTACCCCTTTGTTCACTTAGTTCTTTAAAATTTCCATCCTCCATTCCCTCCTCAACCTGCATTTTAATCATGTTCCCAGCTGCAAATGTCATCACATAACCTTGTTTTACCAATGGGTTTCTTGTCCTTTTATCTTCTAATTAGAATTTACCTTCAAAGACTCCTTCCTACAGACTTTTCATTTTATTACCAGCCTTCCTTGCAATTCACACCCTCTCAGGTTAGCTTCCTCCCTCCAGGAAGCCAAACACTAGCTTTTTCTTTAAGATATTCTCTATTTAGTTATTCATTTTTAGAAAGACCTGCATTGGAATCTAAAATTCACCATAAAACACACAGCTTAGTTGTAACAAAAACCAGCTGATTAGGATGAAATAAGACAAAGTTTATCCAAATGGCATGGCTCAATGGTCAAGCATTAACCTATGAACCAAGAGGTCATGGTTTGATTCCCATAAGGGCACATGTCCGGGTTGTGGGCTTGATCTCCAGTGTGGGGCATGCAGGAGGCAACCAATCAATATTCTCTCTCATCATTGATGTTTGTATCTCTCTCCCTCTCCTTCCTCTCTGAAATTTCTTTATATATTCAGAGAGAGAAAGAGAGATAGTTCACCTTGATTCAGTCAAGATAATAGACATCTGTGGAAAATGGTTGAAAGTAGAAAGAACAGAGTTTTGTTTTAAAAAGTAACTACACTTTATCATAGTGGTGTTCTATGTGGTTTTTCTTTTTAAATAAGAAACTAGGAATAGAAATTTTGTCTGTTTCATAATTTGCTAGGGAGTGTTATCCACTTGGCAAGAAACAATTGGCTATTGAACTATGTACGAAAAGAAAGCCAAGTATGATTATGTCAGCCTATGACTCAAGGGAAGGCCACAATGACTGTCCTCAGCTAGAGACCATCTAGAAAACAAGGAGGCACTTCCCTCTCAAGACCACCAAGGGCCTTCCAGAAGCATTGATCACTGCCAGGACAGGTGGTGGGATAAAGAGAGAGTTGATACTTCCCAGTTATTCTTTTGGAATTTTCCTACTACTATGAAAATAGACCAGGAATCTCTCTTGATGAGGCAACTGATGCATTTAGAATGAACATTCAGAAGAACAGGGGTTGGGGGACAAGCTGTGAAGTAAATTATGAGAAATTCTTGAACATGAGGAATGTGCCTAAAATACTAACTGAATGTGCAGTTGCATTGACCCAGAACTCAGGTATATTGTCATCATTTGAGATGGCATTGTCTATAATCAGGACAACTGAAAATGTGACACAAAATAATCAGCAGATTGATATTCTTTAAGCATCATTAACAATTTCCCTATAATAATTGTGTAAATTCAGAAGGAAAACAGAGCATTGAAAGGTATGTACATCATATAAAGAAGATCATATATTCTCATTAGAGAAGCAAAAAGCCCCAGGTCAGTGGAACATAGCTCATGGTGATGCCACTTACCTTGTAAAGTCTCTTGAACTAAATATGAGGGCTTTTAAAGAACAGCACTAATATCTAAGAATATCACTGATACCTTGTATAACCACACTTACCCAGCCTCTGTCTAAGTCATGGAATCAGCATGCAGTCTCAGTCTTCCAGAAATCTATCATAAGCTGTTTAGAGTATCTTTCTTAACTACTGAAACTAATGCAAAATAATATTGAACATAAAAAGTAATTATAGAAAAGGCCTTACACATAGTGGCTGCTTTATAAATAAGTATAAATGACTAGATTTGTAATCAATGTCATAAACTGGTCAGTATTTGGTTTTATTTCTAGATGGCTGTCTTTTCTTTGACTGTGCTGAGGTTCTAATGAATGCAGTTACTTCACTGAAGTCTACGATTATATGAGGTAAAATTCCAAGAATGTGACACTTACTTCAGCACCCAGTCAGGCATGGCCTCTTTTCTTAGAGATTAACACAGGACCCCAAGGGGGATTGAACACAAAGTGTGAACAATATCCACTGTGCAAGAACTAAAAGAGGGTTTGATCTAAGAAGCAGAGGTGGTGTACAAAGAGTTCAGCAACAAGCAATGTCTAATCAAGCAGTTGCTAACGAGATTCATGACAGAAAGTAGGTGTACTGAGAATAGAAAACTCAGGGCAAAATTTATATGCCTTACTGTCATGAATATGAAACTACATCATAGACTAGAAGGAAAATATTTGTAAAACATATACAATAAAATATTTGCAAAATATGAACAATAAATGAGATATATAAAACATTCTTATAATTCAATAAGAAGACAAATGACCCAAATTGAAAAAGAAGATATAGCGATGGCATTTAGGTGCATGAGATGTTACTCAATAGTCATCAGGAAATGCAAATTAAAACCACAAAGAGAAACTTCCATCACCCACTAGGAGGCTAAATTTTTTTTTAAAAAACTAGCTTAAAAATTGTTGCCAAAGATATGGGGAAGCTGAAACTGTCATACATTGCAGTTAGGAATCTAAAATGGTAAAAACACTTGGGAAAGCATTTAAGCAAGTTCTTACATAGTTAAACACACCCTATCCAATCATGTAGCCTAGTAACCATTTGACTGCTGGGTAGAAAAATATAATCATATAACCACACAAAGATTGGTAGATCAGTATTCATAATAGTTTTTTTTAATAGCACAAACTAGAAACATTTCAAGTTTGTCCACCTGTGGTATAGTCTATTTCTAAAGTGGTGTCCTGAACAACAGCAAGGAGGAATGGCCTATTGACACATGACAACATCAATGGATCTCAAAGTAATTATGCTGAGTAAGGAAACCAGACAAAGCCCTATCTATTGGTGTGGCTGAGTGTTGACCTATGAACCAAGAGATCATACTTCAATTCCCTGTCAGGAGACATTCCCAGATTCCAGGCTCAATCCCCAGTAGGGGGCATGTAGGAGGCAGCCAACTAATGATTCTGTCTCATTGTTGGTGTTTCTATCTCTCGCTCTCTCTCCCTTTCTCTCTAAAATCAATAAAAATATGTTAAAACAAAAATAAACTAGGCAAAAAAAAGAGCAATGCTGTATGATTCACTTATACAAAATTATAGAAATTACAAACTAATCTATCCTATCTAATAAAAAGTAATATGCAAATTAACCATCACTCTGCCACACCACCAAGTCATGCCCACCAGCTAATCAGCAGCAAGTATGCAAATTAATCCAAACAAGATGGCTGTGGCCACTGAGCAAGCAGAAGGCTTCTGTTTCCCAGGCAATGGAGGAAGCCAAGCTTTCTGCACACCCTGGCTGGCCCAGGCCTCCACTCAAGGCTACAAAGTTTCAATTATAGAAGATAAATAAATCCCAACAAAAATTGTGGCAGCCACAGAGCTGGAGAGAGCAGGAGGTTTGAGCTGCCCCCGGGATGGAGGAAGTCAAGCTTCTGCAGCCCTGACCTGTCTTGACCTCCGCTCAATGCTAGAAAGTTTCAATTATAGAAGGTAAATAAATCCCAACAAAAATGGCTGTGGTCATGGAGCAAGCAGGAGTCTTGGCTTTGTTCAAGGCTACAAAGTTTCAATTATAAAAGATAAATAAATTCCATATATCAGGGCCTCAGTTTGGGTAGCCGGGGGCTGTGGCTGGCCTGAAAACCACCACAGGTCCCTTGCCCAGACCACCGCACATCCCAAGGGAACCCCCACTCTGATCTGGGATACCCTTCAGGGTAAACCAGCTGGCCCCCAACCATATATCAGGTCTCTATCCTATATAATCCTATCTAATAAAAGAGTAATATGCAAATTGACCATAATTCTAATACAAAATTGGCTGCCCCAATGTGGTCAAAGACGGCTGCCCCCATGTGGATATAAGATGGCTGCCACAAGACAGCAAGGGAGGGCAATTGGGAGGGATTATGCCTGCAGGGAGGGCAGTTGTGGGTGTACAGGTCAGCAGGGGAGGGCAATTGGGGGGACCCAGACCTGCAAGGGAGAGCAGTTGGATGGGACCAGGCCTGCTGGGGAGGGCAGTTAGGGGTGACCAGGTATGCAGGGGAACAGTTAGGCATCAATCAGGCTGGCAGGGGAATGGTTAGGGGGTGATCAAGTTGGCAGGCAGAAGTGGTTAAGGGCAATCAGAGAGAAAGGCAGGTGAGCAGTTGGGAGCCAGCAGTCCTGGATTGTGATACTTCTGATCCAGGTAGGATTGGGCCTAAACGAGCAGTCAGACATCCCTCTACAGGTCCCATTTTGGGCTGAGAGACACCTTCGCCATGCATGAATATCAAGCACCAGGCCTCTAGTAGTGATATAAAGCAGATCAGCAGTTGCCTGAAGACAGAGAAGGGGTAAGAGAAGGTGAAAGGAAAGGGTTACCAGAGTCACCAGGAAACCTGTGGGTGACTAAAACATTCCTTATTGCTGAAACCTGTTTGGCTCAGTGGATAGACAATCATCCTGCAGACTGAAAGGTCCTGAGTTTGATTCTGGTCAAGGGCATGTACCTTGGCTGTGGGCACATCCCCAGTAGGGGGTGTGCTAGAAGCAGCTGATTGATGTTTCTCTCTCATTGATGTTTCTGACTTTCTATCCCTCTCCCTTCCTCATTGTAAAAAATCAATAATATATATATTTAAAAACCACATTCCTTACCCTGGCCTTGCTGATGCATATATAAATGTATGTGTATATCAAATTCATCAAATTTTACACTTGATAAATGTGTAATGTATTAGGCTTCAATTGTACA
Source organism: Antrozous pallidus (assembly GCA_027563665.1). Lineage (NCBI taxonomy): Eukaryota > Metazoa > Chordata > Mammalia > Chiroptera > Vespertilionidae > Antrozous > Antrozous pallidus. The sequence goes on from CM050515.1 coordinate 8,634,463, forward strand.
TCAATTTATCATTTTAAATAATGACCATGTATTCAGACTCTCCATTATTAAATTATAATAAGATCTAAAGTTCCATTTGAATTCAAAAGTCTCAATGTATACCCATGTGAATTGTGAAATCATAATTGAGAATACCTGATTTTAAACTCCACTACCACCAATTACTAGTGTTAGAGACTTTAATAAACTATTTCAACATCTGTGAGCTTATAGAATTTTTATAAAATGTATAAAATAGTAACACTAAAAATGTCTGCAACATTTTTAATGAGAATCAAATGAGAAAAAATGTGTGAAAGTTTTTATAAAATAAGCAGCATGTACGAATTAACAACCATATTCTGATTATAATAATTACTGAATGCCAAACAGCATCCTAAGAACTTTTTACTCATCATTCTTTTCAACAATACTGTGATTTTTCCATCCTGTTGATGAGCACACGGGGATTTAGAGAGGCTAGATAATCTGGTGTGGGCACATATCTAATACGTGAGTCTCACACAGGTCTCTCAGACTATATAGCTCCTAGTCATGAACACTTTAAACAGTGCCCTCTCCTATGACTTATGCATGATAAAAGCCACACCCAGGAAGGCTAGATTCCCCTTCCCACTGTACTGGGTTTCCCAAGCTCTGTGGAAGTATGATGTCAGAAAGGAGCTCTGGTATAAAGCAGGTCTTCAAATTCCCTCCCAATGCATATAGGTGGGTAGAGACTATCTCCACTGGCAGACTATAGAATGATGCTATTCTTATTTTTTTAAAGTAACACCGTGTGCATATTTATTCATAAACACATAGTAGCCATTTTCACTGGCCTCCCTTGGGGTACAGCTGGATGGATAGGAAAAGGCAGAGAAGTAAGGTTTCCTTCTCAGACTCCTTGGTTTTATTAGGTATTTTATTGAGGCTTTTTTATTTCATTTGCCCATTCATTTTCCTGTTTTCTTCTTTTTCTCTTCTGTTCTCTTCTTTATTAAAAACTTCTTCAACCTCCCTGTTCTGCTTCCTACTGTTCTCACACTGACCACTCATTTATTACTTAATTATATGTATCTAATGTCTTGAGCTAACCAATGAAATGGTTTTATAAAAATAAAATGGGGAAATGAGAATGAATAGTAGCTTAAAATGATATCCAGTCAACTTTTCATTTCCCCATTACTTGGGCAGAAATGGAGAAACCAATAACAAAAAGAGACTCCAAATATATCATTTAAAGTATTGCTTTAATCCTTTCTCTAATCACCTGTTTAACAAGCAATAACACTTATTCGATTAAACTGTTACTTAAGTTTTGATTTTCAAAATGGTCAAATAGTAAGAGATATAAAAAGAAATACTTTAAAAAGTGAAATAAGACAACTATATGCTACTAGGGGCCCGGTGCACAAAATCCGTGCACTGGGGGTAGGTGGTCTCTCAACCCAACCTGCCCCCTCTCACATACTGGGAGCCCTCAGGGGATGTCCAACTGATGGCTCACCCCTAGCCTGCCCAAGCCATTGCCCTGCTCAGCTCAGGCCCAGCTGCCTACGACCACCCAGCCCCAAGGGCTGGGTGCTCCCTGCTGCCACCACCACCACTGCTGCTGCCACTGCTGCTTCCCCTCATAGCACCCAGGGGCTGGGCGCTCGCTGCCACCGCCATTTCATCTCCAATCCTGGGGCCCAGCGCTCGCACCACTTGGCCCTGCCCCCGCTCCTGATTGGCTGGTGGCATAGCCAATCAGGAGCAAAGGTACAGTCAAATATGCATGTTTCTCTTTTATTATATGGGATACTGTGCTATGATATTTTATATACATTATCCTATATAATAAAGAGGCAATATGCAAATTGGTCCTAATGGTGGAACAACTGGGAATGCATGGTCTCTATGATGTGCACTGACCACCAGGGGGCAGACGCTCAACACAGGAACTGCCCCCTGGTGTTCAGTGTCCTCCCAAAGGGGGAGCTCTGCTCAGCCACACACCAGTCTGATGGCTGTGATTGCAGTGGGAGCCTCTTCAGCCTCCTCCTCAACTCTAAGGATGTCCACCTGATGGCTTAGGCCCGCTCCCTTAAGGAGAGCTCCTTAAGGAGCGGGCCATCAGGTGGACATCCCCCAAGGGGTCCTGGACTGCAAGAGAACACAAGCTGGGCAGAGGGATCCCACCAGTGCCTTGCCCCCTGAGCCCAGTCCCTGGGGAGGAGAGGGCAGTGGGCAGTTAGCAGGCACCAGGGCTTGGAAGGGACTGGGAGCAATCTGCAGGCATGCTACCAGGAAGAGGTGCTGAACCATGATGAGGCAGAGGGCTGGCTGATGGAGGTGTGCAAAGTGCAGATGAGGTGGCTCTCACTGGCGCTGAGCTTGAAAAGTGCATCAACAGCCTGATGGACTAAATCGCCTTTCTAAAGAAGGTGCATGAAAAGGAGATCACTGAGCTGCAGGCACAAATCCAGTATACTCAGATCTCTGTGGAGATGAATGTGTTTTCCAAGTTTGACCTCTCTGCCAGCTCAAGGACATCTGCACCCAGTACGAGAAGCTGGATGCCAAGAACATGCAGAATGCCAAAGAATGGTACAAGAGCCGCTTTACCATGCCGACCGAGAGCACTGGCAAGAACATCTACTGGGTGTACGCAGCCAAGGAGGAGATATCAAAAGCCGGTGCCTGCTCAAGGCCAAGACCCTGGAGATGGAAGCATGCCAGGGCATGAACTAAGTTCTGGGTAAGCAGCTGGGGGAGCTAGAAGATAAGCAGAACTCAGGTGTTAGTGCTATTCAGGACACAATCAACAAATTAGAAAATGAGTTGAGAACTACAAAGAGTGAAATGGCATGATATTTAAAAGAATACCAGGACCTCCTCATTATGGCTTTGGACATTGACATTGCAGCTTACAGGAAACTCTTGGAAGGTGAGGAGACCCAGGTCAGTTTCACCAACGTGGAAAACATAGCCAGCAGCTACTCCAACAGTTCCCAGGTCTTTGGTCGATCTTCCTATGGTGGTTTACAGACCGGTCTACTTGATGTCTGCTGGCTCCTTCCCTTCTTAATACATCAGCCATGTCCAGGAGGAGCAGATCAAGGTGGAGGAGACCATGGAGGCTTAAAAAGCCAAGGAAGCTAAGCATGAACCCCCCTCTGAAGGAGAAGCTGAAGAGGAGGAGGAGAGGAAGTGGCTGAAGAAGAGGAAGGAGAGGAAGAGGAAGAGGAAGACATGCCAAGGAAGAACTTGAGAATGCAAAGAAGGAAGAAGAAGGAGGTGAAAGGTGAAGGAGAAGATGCCCAAGAAGCTGAGGATGAGAAGAAAGATGAAGGTGCTGGGGAGGAAAAAGCAACTAAAAAAAGATTGTGCCCCCCTTATTTAAATTATTTCAGGAGTAATCCTCCTGGAACAGGTCAACCCCATCATCAATCAAGCAGTTGAGTTCCCGATACTTTGTGAATTAAGAAGTCAATAGCCAAAGCCAGTTTGGATCAGTGGATAGTGCATCAGCTTGCAGACTGAAGGATCCCAGGTTCAATTTCAGTCAAGGGCAATGTACCGTGGCTGTGAGCACATCCCCAGCAGGGCGTGTGCAAGAGGCAGCTGCTCGATGTTTCTCTATCATGGATGTTTCTGACTTTCTATCCCTCTCTCTTCCTCTCTGTGAAAAATCAATAAATATATTTTTTAAAACAGAAAAAGAAGTCAATATATATAAACATTCTGAGGTGACTTAGGTTGGACATTAAATGTTGGGCAATGACTTTTCTCCTTATGCAGAGTATCTGTTTGCTTTCAGAGTGGCTTCCTGGCTTGCTGCCAGCCTGTGCATGGTCCATGCTTATGAGTTCAGATCTATGACAATGTGAATAATTCAGATGTTTACAATAAAAACATATGAATACATGAATTCACTGATGTTAATGTTAAACTTCATGGAAAAAATAGTCCTTTGAATCTTTGGTGGTTAGAAATCAAGACCTCAAATCATGTGCAATAAATAGTAAATAAAGTTACACTGAATGACAAAAAAAATACATTAGGGGCCAGGAAACATTCAAAGAATTGGGGAACCATTCCCATATCAGGAAGGGAAGTCACAGGGTGTATATTATTGCTATGAATACAGTATTTCCTACTACTTACAACATATACAATGTAATGTATTAGATGCCTTCCTACCGCATGAAGTATGTATTTTCATAGAGTAATACTGGTAGATATGTTATAGTTATGGCAGTATATCATATCCTATCTATATTAATAAAAGGGTAATATGCTAATTAGACCATGAGACCTTCCAGAAGTCCTTCCAGACAAAGCCATGGTGGTGGGGCCGAGGCAGAGGTGGTTAGGGGTGATCAGGCCAGGAGGGGAAGGCAGGGGGCTGGCTGATAGAGGTGCAGAGGGATGGTGGCGGGGGGGCGGGGATCAGTTGGGGCTGAGCATGCCAGCAGATGGGACCAGTTGGGGCAATCAGGCCAGCAGGCAGAGTGTTTAGGGGTGATAAAGCAGTCAGGCAGATGAGCAGTTAGGAACCAGCAGTCCCAGATTGCAAGGGGGTTCTCCAACTGCCAGTTTAGGCCCAATCCCACAGTGATCTCAGATTGGAGAGGATGCAGGCCAGGCTGAGAGACAACCCTCTCCACCCCCTGCATGCACAAATTTCGTGCACTGGGCCACTAGTATATATATAATATTTCATGTCAAATAGTACTTCTGCATATAGTTATATGTAATACAGTAATTCTAAAAAGTCAGATTTTGAAATGCATTTGATATCACTAGAGAATAAGATCCTTGAAGGTAAAACATTAATTACTCTTCTTGGTATCCCCAAATCCTGACTCATTGTGGATATCCTATGAACAGTTTTTTAGCTGAATTGACTAAGTAAAAAGTCCAAAGTTTCTTATCAAGTGTATGTGTGGCATGGGTGAGTCAGAGAACAACATGAGATTTGGAATTGAAAAATATGCCTCAGAATAAATCATCGCACATTATGAGGGAACTTGTAATTGTTGGAGAAAGATCACCAACAGGCCTCTTGAGTTGTGTCTGAATGAACCATATTAGTATTAGTGTCTTAAATGGAGCCCAATCCTTTCTCCTACTTCTGTCCAATACTCATTTTTAGCACATAACTTTGTTGGCACTGCCTCAATTTTCACATAACAAAGGTATGCAATAGCATCCACCTCTTGACCGTCCTCATTCATAAATGAATCTCCAACTTGTCTATGTATTTCCATATGTGTTCATTAGATTCCACATATAAGTGAGCTCATCTGCCTTCTCAGGGGCTAGAGCCCTATATTAAAAATTCTCTCTCCTGTATCTATATTGCTCATCCTTAATTGACTATCTTCCATCAGCATTGAAAATGTTGTAGACACTCCCCGCTTATAGAGCAAACAACTAACAAAAACTGTTAACATCATATCCACTTAATTCTGTCATTCTATTTCTATTCTCCATTTTTCAGAAAACCAAACAAATGCACACTGTGCCTATTTTCTACCCCCCCCCCACTTACTCCTCACAGTGTCTACACCCTCCCCTCCCACTTACTCCTCACTGTGTCTACTTCCTCTCTTCCCACTTACTCCTCATCATGCCTACTTATTCACCACATACTTACTCCTTGAGTAGCTTTCACTGCCACTACTTGAGAGCCATTCTCACCAGGGTGTTTATCAGTGTTGACCATCCCTCCTTTTTAAAGCATATTTCCTTTCGTGGTTTTTTTTTATTAAGCTAGTTTTTTAATATATCTGTATTGTTGAAAGTATTATAGAAACCCCCATTTCCCCCCCGCACTGACCCTTTCTCCTCATCCCCTGGCCTTCTCTGCACTATATCTGTGCCCATGGAATAACATGGCACTATATTAACATGGGTTATACTGTATATGCATACTAGGAATAAGTTCTTTGGTTAATCTCTTCCCTCTTCTCTTCCCCACTTTCCTCTAAGATTTGTCAGTCTGTTCCATGTCTTTGGATCTATTTTTTTATCAGATTACTTTGTTCATTAGAGTCCACATATAAGTGAGGTCATGTGATAATTGTCTTTCTTTGACTTATTTTGCTTAGCATTATACTTCCCAGGTCCCTCCATGATCTATATATTTCCTTTATATAAATTATATTCTTTTAATTTTTATAGCTTATCTTATAAATTTTTCTCCTACATTCCATTTCAGTCTCTCTACATAGGCATTTCTCAGGTTACTCTACTCTTGGCCCATTTATCTTCTCACTCTCTGCTCTCTAATTCTGTTATTCCATCTACTCAGTAGATTATCTCAAGAAATAGTGATATATCTGTCTCAAGCACCGTTGTATCCCCAGAACCTTAAACTTCCTGTTTAGTGAAGGTCCTGAAGGTAGAGGTAAAGAAGACTGTGGATCCATGTGTGCAAAGGGCAGATGCTCAACTCAGTCCTGACGTGTGCTCTGAAGGCAGCTGGCACTTGACAGCTGATTACTAGATGTGCCAAACAGAAAGAGTTACAGCCTTGAGAACTAAAGAGTAGAGTAGCTTTTGCCCAGGCATAAAAATAATACGATAACGGTCCTAGAAGATCTAGGCAGCATGTACAGGGATCTGGGCCACTCAAACATAACTGCAAAATGGACCAGCATTTCTGGTAATCTTCCAGAAAAAAAAGCTTTTGAAAGCAACTCTGTGTTGTAGTGAGAATAAAAAGCAATCTCTCTAATACCCAGAGATTTTTCACAATTCAATCTTGAGAGAAAGATATCAGACTTCCTATTAATGCAGTATGTGAGGGACTTAAGTCATTGAAAAACAGAAGAGGAGATCATATTTATTCCATAAACTGCACTGCCTACAGCTGTCACTAGGTTAAAATACCTGTGTTACAATGATTTTAATGGTATTTTTTCTGTACCCAAGAAGCCTCAGCAGGAGAGGGGGGCAGACAGAATATGTGTTCTCAGCAGCAAGCTTGAAATTGAGTAGCAATTTATCTTTTGTTTGTGTTTCCCATGGAGGTACTCTAGAAAAATCTGTGCTCCCCTGAGAGCCCTGGAAACAACCAACATTTTGACATGCTTAGTAAGTAATGAGCAAACTCCTCGCAGAATGTCTTGTCATATGACAGCTCAAGATGTGATATTTTCTGTGACTTGATAGAAACAACTTGCCAAAAGACCAAAGGCATTCAACTTTTACCTCTCTGGAGCTCCTTGAATGTATTTCACACTTGAGTCTTATTCAGATTGTAGCTAAAAGTGTAAGCAAATATGGTCCCCTCAAGAAAGTGATGGAGCTTGTATGCACCCACGAGTTGGCATTTGATAGATGTATTAATCAGTTAGGACCTTCCTTCTTCATCTCAAGGGTGTTACAAAATGCAGATTCAGCTGCCTGTCTCTTTGAAAACCAATGCTCAAGAGACAGGTGATGGTAAGAATTAAAGTGGTTTATTCAAGTGCCAGCCATCTGAAAAGATGGGAGACTCTTGTCCTAAAGCCCATCTTAACATCTCAGTGCAGGCATGGGTTTTTATAGGGACTGAGAGGCAAAGCAGAACAAAGAGATCAGGGGGGACTCAGCTATGGATATGCAAGCAGTATCCTTGCTGGTCTGGATGTGGATACTTAACATCCACATACTGAAGCTGGTCAACATCAGCCAAATTCCTGCAGTTGGGCAATCTGCATCAGATGATGTCTTTTGGTCAAGGCCATTTCTTATTCAGCAGGAACTGATGGTTCCTGTAATATGATAAAGTTTTTATTCCCTATTACAGAGGCACTCATCTTCTTGCCAAAAAGCCTATCAATTTCACCATCTTCAGAACCTCAACAAACTGGCAACTGCAGCCTTTTCCTTCCACATCATTTTCTCTTTATATCAAACTGTCTCTTTTCAACTAATTAATTTTCAAGTAATTCTGACTTCTGGCTGTAGAGTAGTCCCTTTTGCAGTTCCTCACCAACAAGGCCTGTGTCCAGACTCACTGACACATTACTATCAGTACCCGAGCTACACTGAGTGCCACCCACTTTAGTCAGTTTTCTCCAGGAATTAATACCTTGCTGGGCTGATTTATTAATGTGTATTAACCCAAAATATTTTCATTTTTAAAACATCTTTCATGTACAAATTTATTCTAAAGCTTTGGGATATGGACCAGTGACCTGAAAAAGAGGGCTAGATTGGTAGAGTAAGAGGGGTCCATTGGAAACCAGAGAAACCCTGGTACCCTTCAAGATGAATTGCACTACAGAGATAAGTTCCTCGTTTTTTCATTGATAAACCCTCAAAGTAATCAAAATTACATTAACTGCAAATTTTTATTTGACTCATATAAATCAAGATAATAAGATATCATTAGTTTGTTGAACATCAAACTAAGACATCAACTGTCTCCTGCATTATTCACAAACAGATCCAACTCAATACACCCCTTTCTGAATTCATTGTCTACATACCACTCCCCAATCCACACATACACACTAAAACAAAATTAAATACCAACCTCCACTCCCCCAATTCTTAAATCTTCTCTCTTCTTCTAGGTACCATTTGAAAAAAGATGGAGAAAGAAAGGAAGGGAGAGAGAAATCACTTAAGATGAGAGAACTATCCTTCAGACTATATCTGTACTTTGCAATATAAAATATTTACCATAGATATACGCTTTTTAACTAAAAGAGGCAAGTGAGCCTTGGTTGCTATTGGCACATTTGAGCATGGGATCAACCCTCAAGCTGGCTGACTTTGAGGCTCAACTCTAACATGGTTTGTAAACTGCTGTGCAGGTGCTGACCACATGAAGCAAACTTGCCTCAGCAGGTTTTAGTGCCTGCTGAGATATTCCTTTGGATATGCTTTTTATGAAGCTTGTTGGATCTTGCTCTGATGTTGTCTGAAGCTGGCCATTGAATGTTGGTTCTGGGGCTCTTGGGAGGCACTCTGGTACAGGCCAATGTCAGACGCTAACTTGTTTGAAGTTACAGGAAAACCATAGTTTATGACTGCTTCTGCTAGGCTTAGTTGCAAGCAGGAAGGACCACACTGTGCACCAAGGCTGGTTTTTACCAGAAACAGGTATGGAGGAAGGTCAGCAAAAGTCACAAGATACCACAAGGAGATTCGCCTCTGCCTGCCTGTTGCCCGTTAGGATCACTCACTGAAAGGATTCCTACTACATAAGGCCAACCTTAAAGATTGGGAGTCATAGCAGATCTAATACATAAACAAACACAAAGAGGCAGTAAAAATTGAGAAACAAACCAATAGGCCTTAAATGAAAAAAAAAGAACCCTCCAGCAAAAGAGCTAAATGAAACGAAGGCAAGCAATTATCAGATATAGAGTTCAAAGTAATGGTTATAAGGATGCTCAATGAACATAATGAGAACTACAAAAGCATGTAAAAGTACATAGACACCATGAAAAAGAACCAGTGAAAATGAAGAATAGTATATCTGACATCAAGAATACACTAGGAAGAATTAAAAGTAGACTGGATGAAGTAGAGGTTCAAATCGGTGACTGGGAAGACAAGGTAGGGGAGGAAAATCCAATCAAAGCAACAAAAATAAAAAAGAATTTAAAAGAATGAGGATAGTTTAAGGGACCTTTGGGACAACGTGAAGCATAACACATTTACACCATTAGGGTGCGTGAAGGAGAAGAGAGAGAGCAAGGGATTGAGAACCTATTTGAATAAATAATGACTGAAAACATCTCTAGCCTGTTGAAGAAAATATACACACAAGTCCATACAGCACAGAGAGTCCCAAAGACTCTGAACCAAAGAGGACCACACCAAGACACATCATAATTAAAATGGCAAAAGTTAAAGACAAAGAGAAAAACTTAAGAGCAATGAGAGAAAAGCAGTTAGTTGCCTACAAGGAAGCGTTCAAAGGACTGTCCACTTATTTCTCAATAGAAACACTTCAAGCCAGAAGAGATTGTCATGAAATATTCAAAATGATGAAAATAAAAAATTTATAACCAAGACCACTTTATCCAGCAAGGCTATCACTTAAAATTAAAGGCAAAGTAAGAACATTCCCAGAAGAAGAAAAAAAAAAGAGTTTGTTACCACCATACCAGTGTTATGAGAAATGTGAAAGGGAATAGAAAGAGGAACAAACAAACAAACAAAAAACAGAGGAACATAGTGAAAAGAATAAAGTGGCAATATATACGTACCTATCAATAATAATTTTTAATATAAATAGCCTAAAAGCTCCAATCAAAAGACATAGGGTAGCTGATTAGACAAGAAAGCAAGAACCATATATATGCTGTCTACAAGAGGTGCTCCTTAGAAGGATAGATGCACCCATACTAAAAGCAAAAAGATGGGAAAATATATTTTATGCAAATGGACATTTTTAAAAACCTGGGGTAGCAAAATAGACTTTAAAACAAAGGTTATAGTAAGAGAAAGAGAAGGGTGCTACATAATAATAAAGGGAGTAATCCAACAAGAGAATATAACCCTTGTAAGCATTTAGGCACCCAACACAGGAGCACCTAAATATGTAAAGCAAATCTTGATGGATACAAAAGGAGAAATAAGCAATAATATAGTCACAATAGGGAATTTTAACACCCATTGACATCAATCAATAGATTTTCCAGACAGAAAATCAACAAGGAAATGGTGGCCTTTAAATTACACACTAGACCAGATGGATTTAGTTGATATTTTCTAAGCATTTCACCCCAAAGTAACAGGATATTTGTTGATGACTATCATCAACAAATCAACAAACAACAAGTGTTGACAGGGATGTGGAGAAAAGGTAGCCCTTGTGCACTGTTGGTGAGACAGCAGGTTGGGGTAATCACTGTGGAAATAGTATGGGTTTACCTCAAAAAATTTAAAATGGAACTGCCTCATAACCCAGCATCTCCACTGCTGGGAATATATCTAAAGAAACCCAAAAGACAAATGTGAAAGAATATATATTCTTTCAAATAACACATTGCTGTGTTATTTACAACTAGAGGCCCGGTACACAAAATTTATGCATGGGGTGAGGGGTGTCCCTCAGCCCAGCCTGTACCCTCTCAAATCTGGGACCCCTCAAGGAATGTCTGACTGCCAGTTTAGGCCTGATCCCGGTAGGATCAGGTCCAAATGGGCAGTCAGACATCCCTTTCACAATCCAGGACTGCTGGCTTTCAACCACTCGCCTGCCTGCCCTCTTGATTGCCCCTATCCGCTTCTGCCTGCCAGCCTAATCACCTCCTAACCACTCCCCTGCCGCCTGATTGATGCTTAACTGCTCCCCTGCCAGCCTGTTTGCCCTAATTGCCCTCCCCTGCAGGCCTGGTCACCCCTAACTGCCCTCTGCTGCAGGCCTGGTCACTCCTAACTGCCCTCCCCCTGCAGGCCTGGGTCCCTCACCCCAACTGCCCTCCCCTGCAGGCCTGGTCACCCCCAACTTCCCTCCTCTGCCAGCCTGGTCATCCCTAACTGCCCTCCCGTGCAGGCTGGATCACCCCCAACTGCCCTCCCTTGTAGGCCTCGTCTCTCCCAACTACCCTCCCCTGCTGGCCATCTTGTGGAAGCCATTTGTGTCCACATGGAGGCAGCCATCTTGTGTGTTGGAGTGATGGTCAATTTGCATATTATTCTTTTATTATATAGAATTAGATAGGATAGAGGCCTGGTGCATGGTTGGGGGCCAGCTGGTTTGCCTTGAAGGGTGTCCCAGATCAGGGCAGGGGTTCCCTTGGTGCATGGAGAGGCCTGGGCAACGGGCCTTTGGTGGTTTTCAGGCCAGCCATGACCCCCAGTGACCCAAGCAGAGGCCCTGGTATCTGGAATTTATTTAACTTCTATAATTGAAACTTTGAGCCCTGAGTGGAGCCACTCCTGCTTGCTCTGTGGTTGCAGCCATTTTTGTTGGAATTTATTTATCTTCTATAATTGAAACTTTGTAGCCTTGAGTGGAGGCCTTGGCCAGCTTGGCTTTCTCCATCACCAGGGGCAACCCAAGCCTCCTGTTTGCAGCCATCTTGGTTGGGTTAATTTGCATACTCGCCCCTAGTTGGCTGGTGGGTGTGACTTGTTAGTGTAGCAGAGGGATGGTTAATTTGCATATTAATCTTTTATTAGATAGGATAGCCAAGATTTGGAAGCAGCCTATGTGTTCATCAGTAGATGAGTGGATAAAAATGTGGAAATTACATGTATATTGTGCCCCCAACCTATTGATAAAAATTATGTTGGCTTATCTCTGGTTATGAACATAACTCATATAAGAACTCTGCTTATAAGATCAAGGTTGCAAGTGTGAATGGTGTCTCAACCATTACATTAACATGTTCTGACACTGTGCTGCCATTTCTGGCTGGTTTATGAATAAATAGAAAAAGATCAGGATTCAAGTTCCATTTCTTCATTATTACACTATTTAAATAACAAACAGCCATAGGTGATCTTCTCTATTCCTGTTGCTTAGTGACAAAAACATCACCTTCTCTCCTTGCAATAAAATATATTAAAAAGGGAAAAAAAGAGTAATCTATGTCAAACTTTCTCAAAGTCTCAGGAAATGAGAAACCACAAACACAATACCATAAAACAATTGAATTATCTTTCTAAGGGTAACATGAACTTTATTTTTTTCTGATAGCTCTTTGGTGGGAGAAGGCGGGGGCTAAGAGGTTGCAAATTTTATATTCTTATTTGGATAAATATAGTAACTGAGCAAACAAGCTCTAATCATTGAAGCCTGTTTCCCTGCCCCATGCAGTCACCTTGGTAGGCTGAGTAAAGGACAAGTGCTGATCTTTCTCTAAAGATGAAATTCTACATTCTAAATTAGCCAAGTAGAGGAATTCAGCCAGCAGGTGTACCACAGTGTCATAGATCTTCAGGACCATGAATCACGATTAAAAAACAAATGCTAAGATAGGTCACCCCAGGAAGAATGAGCTCATTGTCACACTGTGGTGCCCTCTGTGAGAGCAAAATTCAAACTCCTCAGCACCGCCTTTTCCAGCTAGAGGATAAGAATCATAATCATGCTACCTGGCATAGAGGGAGAACATGATGCTCATTCACAATGACAAAGGACTCAGCTACCAGTTAACCAGAATCATTATTTTGTAGAGGAGCTACGAGTTATCCTAAGCAGCCCCAGAATGTGACACAGCAGGGATGGAGTTTTATCCATGGACCTGGCCTCTTGGCCATGTATACATTTAGGACTCTAATCAGAGCTTATAACCTGGAAAAGCCAGGAGCCCCCACCCTCCCCTGTCTGGCAATGTAAAGATGTCAATGACTAGATGTCTTTCTTAAAGAACATGCATTTTTGAGAACACACACTTTCCAAATATTTTACTTATTTATCTCAGTTTATGTTATTTCATGTCAAGAGACTGAGATTTAAAAAAAGGAGGGGGGGCTAATAATACAGAAGACCAAGAGCATTAAATCAGTGAGAACAGGTTCCTTTTTTGTTAGAAGACATTGACTTATCTTTTGATTCCTCTGAGCAAAATAGGCAGTCTGCAGCCAGAGGTGGATGGCTCCCATTGTTCCCCAGCTACTCCCTGGAAGAATAGATTGCAGGAAGTTGGTAAATAACAAATATAGTAGAATAACAATGTCTGTATCTTGGCTTTTCTTAGGCCTGGGAATAAATAGTGATGGGCGACTCTGCTTATTTAGTTCAAAACCAAACCTCTCTGAGCAACATGAGTTCTACTATAGAAATTGTTGAAAATCCAGTCAGAATCTACCTCATAGCTGCCTTAGCAAGAATTCTCCACCTTGCCTCTAGCAAATAACATCAACTATCTAGTTACATGTGCATAGAAAATAGCATTCAATGTGAAACATACAGATAGGAAAGCATAAACTATTAACCTAACAGAGCCACATTTGAAATGCATCTGTAATGTATGAGGAAGCATTCAGAGATATGACTTTTCAAAATAAAAGTGTCAAGTTCCTCATGAAACAAGATGGATTTATGTTTCTTTTGCAAATCTGCATCATAATTCATTTCTACCATTAAAAGTCTTGTGAGTAATATCAAGGTTCACAGTTCTTTTTCCTAGCAGAAAATACCAGCCTAATTTCCCCACTTAAAATGATTTAAGTTCTGGGCAGATGTCCTAAGCAGGCTCTCAGCAAATTGGTTATAGTCATGTCTTGGGCTGAGTAGACCCTTTGAATGCCTAAAGCAGATTATTTCAGAGAAAGAAGGGAAGTAGATCAGCACTAGAATAATAATTTTGAAAACACTCTCCATGCATTTGTAAGGCAGCAAAATCTTGATCTAAAGAATGGCTTATTATTTCACAAATACAGATATGCCAACAGTCATACCATGTCTCTAAAAACAACTTAAAGCAATACAGGCTTAATAAAATGCACTTTGGCCATAAGGGATATGTTAATGCTGTCTCTCAGACTATGTTTCTAAGAGATTCCATTACTTACTCCGATTCAATAGCAGGCCAGTGCCCTAGGGCTCCATTCACATGCTAGAGAAAATATTTGCCCACCCATGTTTTGTAAGTTGTCAGAGGATGGCTATACTACAAAATCAACAGACTATTGAAAAAAAGACAATCATATCTACACTCTGAGTGTAATGCTGCAATCAAATAAATCTTGCAGTGCATACTTTATCATTGCACATCACAGTTATTAAGAATAAAATTGGTGAATTTTGGCAAATGATTTCAATCAGTATTACTTTTATCAGTAAGAATTAGCATTGGCTGCTAGTAACAGAAAATCCAAAATAACAGAACCATAAAAATTATTTTCATTTACATCTCTCACCTATAAAAGGATTCTGGCCAGAAAATATAAATCTCTCAGACACTGCACTGAATGTTTCTGCAGGGGTGAAATGGTGGTTTCAAAGCTTCTGGAATCAATCCATGTCCTTTATATAAACTCAGGGTGAGACTCACTGTGTAGAGTAACCAACTGTCCTGGTTTTCTGGGGCTGTCCTGCTTTAACCTTCAAAGTCCCACTTCCTGAGCAAAATCCAGAGAGAGACAATTTGCCATGGATCAACAAGTGTTTCTCCACAAAGAAGGGAAAGACAAAGGAAGAAGAAAGGGGATCTTTATCAGAGTTGCACAGCCCTTTAGGGAGCAGTCCTCTGACCTGTCCTAGTGCCAGCTCTTTTAGCCCAACCAGACTCTGCATGGAGTCCTGCCTCCTATCTCACCTTTCCCCTATTCAACAAATATTTGTTAAATACCTGTTCTAAGTCAGGCGATGCCCATGTCCACCTCACACTGCACCCTGTTCCTAATGCATGTGGTGCACCTGGAATAGGATATGCCCTTTGTGAAGCACAGTTTTCTTTTCCTTTTTTCCCCATGGAATTTAGTAATTCACTGGAGAGGAGAAAAGGATTAATGAGGGCTCTCTCTGAACAACAGAAAGCAAACCCCCAAATCCTCAGTTGCTATTATATCTGAAAAATATTGTGGATGAATATGAAATAATTTAGAAAGGTTCACAACATGTTGTTAAGTGAAAAATGAGTTTACAAAATAATATAAAAAGTTTGATCTTATCCTATGAAAATACATGCATAACATTTATTTATTTAATACATGGTTAGAAAAGAAGGCTAGAAAATATGATCAAAATGTCAACAGTTATTACCTCAACTTGGTAGAACTAGAGAAGAAGCAACTGTGATAGAGAAGATACCTATTCAAATGCTATTATGAAAAAAGAATGCAAGGACTTGGCAATGGATTTGATGAAGAGAGCAAGGAGGAAGGAGTAGCAGAAGATGACAGGTAGCCTCTTTGAATGGTGCCATTAATAAAACAAGAATATCAGAGGAAGGTAGACTAGGAGCAGGGGAGGTCTGGCTTCACTCTGAGACATGGAGACTATACACCTTGAGGTTAAGATTCCCAGTGGATAATCAGGGATGCAGAATCAGAGCTCAGAGAATGGAGAGGGCTAGTCATGCAGATAGAGAAGTCATCATATGGGAGCTAGAGCTGCAGCCCTGAAAACGAATAATAAACTATGGTCAGATTAGAGAAAAACAAGAGGAGAAAGTCAAAGGCAGAGGTTGAGAGACACACTTGAGAAGGAAGAGGGAAAAAATAAGCATGTAAGACAGGAGTGTGGGAAAGCTTGGGAAGCCAGGGTCAAAATGAAAGGAAGACAAGAGGGAAGAAAACATTCCATGTCTCTCTTGGGCCAGCCTCTCACTCTCATGGCAGAGCTCACATATGACTCTCCCATGAGGTCTTTGTGGAGTCTTTATGGATACACTTCTATATTGAGGATCTTTTACTTGCAGTAAAGTCAAGCCTGGAATGTTCCTTTTCTTTTCTTCTCTGTTCTAACCTCACAGTCGTAAGAACAGATGAGGCAAAGGAACTGGTGGCTCAAAGCAAAAGTTGGAGAAAAACCAAGAATCCAGTTTCTCCTCCCAACTCCCCACCAACACTACAAATAACCAGCAGACAACAGCTGGGAAAGAGATGTAGCTATACCCTTGAGTGAGGTTGAAAGTTTGGACTATTTCTCTGAATTAGATATACTAATTACTGATCAGAAGACCTTTAATTACTGAAAGGCAACCATAAAAGTCATGGTCAAGAGGCTAATTAATGCTACAGAAGAAAGGATCACGAAAGACAAAAATAAAATTGCTTAATAATTACATTCTGACTTACACTTATTCAACATAATAGTTACAAAGGGACAAAGATATTGGAGACACTGCTTTTCCCTTAGGTAACAGGATGTTGAGTTGATTGGGATTTTTTTTCTATTGTCTGAGATTGCGATAAAATCAAAAGTTAAATATATTAGTACTAAATTCCCCTACATTCTAAAGAGAACTGACTCCAGTGACAGCCAAATATTTCTCCAGCTCTATTTGATCCTTCTGCCATCAACCCACACCTGCCTCCATTCTGTATTTGGAAATTAACAGTTGTAACTGAGGCTGCTGACTTAGAGGATGAGTACTGGAGCATGTTCTCCCTATTCCCTACTAGCAGGTAAAGGGGTAATGTATTTGTTTCCTGTTGTTTTGTAACAAATCACACAAGTTTAGTGGCTTAAAACTACAGATGTTCATTAGCTCACTGTTCTGTAGGTCAGAAGCCCAGGCACAGTGTAAGCACTGGGTTATCTTCCCAGCTCATCTGGTTATGGCAGAAGTCAGTTCTTTGCAGCAATTTTCTTGCTGTCAGCTGGGAGTTATTCTGAGAGGACATCCATATTCCTTGCCATGTGGAACTGGGAGCTATTGTCCAATCCCTCTCACACTTTGAATCTTTTTCCAGGAAAGCCCAGTACCTTTTAAGCACTCTCCTGTTTAGGTCAGGACCAGCCCAATAATCTCCCTTAAAATCAACTGTGCCATATGACACAAACTAACCAAGGAGAAAAACCTATTATAGTCACAATTTCATGGCTGATTAAGGACCTACACGTCAGGGGCAGGATCTGTCTAACAGATACTCCCTCCAAAAATCAGGCACAAGGGGGCTCCAAAAGTCTCACTTGGAAAAATAAAAATGAATGCAAGAAGCATTGCTGGTGGATAGTCCTTAGTTGAATAACCTCTGATGCAGCAGACTTGCTGATCTGCCCTTTCAGGGAGAGACAACAGGGTGGCCAGAGCACAGCGATAGTGAAGGTCACACCCATCATTTGGCATGGCCAGAATGTGTGATCTGCCACAGAACGCATTCAGGTTACAGCAGGCTTCACAGGACAACATCCATGAGACCTGCTTGCTGTGGACATGCCAGAGGGTGTAGGAGCTGGAACGTACAGTCAAAAGACAAGAACCTACATCAAGAGACTATGCTTGGGGAGTTAGCCCTTGGATCAGAGCCATCAGCAGCCAAAAGAGAGAACTCCAACAGCAGCAGCAAAATGAAGGTGTTGGTCCTTTTTCTTTAATCGCCCCTCCCCTCTCATCTCAACTACAGGGAGGCTAGAGGAAGATAATAGCAACAAAAGAGTGAACTATTCCCCCTATTCTCTCCAGACGCTGGGTGCTTGGGGAAGGGAAGCCCCTAAATCATGGCATAAAGTCTAAATCTGATAATGCACCTTGTTTTGTCTGCATGTTTGGATACCTGACAATAACTGAGGAGCTAAGGGATCCATTATTAAGAGAAGAAAATGGAGATTCAACAAAGCATGTTGGAAGGTCATGTTTGGAGAAAAATAAAGCCACTTCATATATATTTCTCACCAAATTCATAACATTTTGTAAACCAGTTACACTTACAAATGTGAACTCGCAGCATTGAAGAGTAGACATACTCAGTTCCAGCTATTTCCAAAGTGGGAAGAAATTCAGAGAGTAGCCTTATCACCAGAGTCCAGACACAGACAATACTAACCTGGGAATCTCATGAATGTATGCACATGTCCACACATGACTGTATGTATATGAGTGTGAAGAGTGCATGCATATTGAAGAGTGAGTATGAGGGAATGCATGTGAGTAGTGTGTGTGTGTGTGTGTGTGTGTGTGTGTGTGTGTGTGTGTGTGTTCTGGCTGTGGCCAGGGAAAAGAGAAAAGAAATGGAATAGGATGAGGCAATGTAAGTGAGATCTCACTAACAAAATATAAATAAGAGTCTAATAAAATGGAAGTGAACAAAGTAAAAAGTCTGCTGCAATTTGGATTCTCGTTTAGGAACCAGGATAGTAATCAAGGGAGAAGACACAACATGATATAATTGAGGTTTCCAGAGTTGCTAACTTTATTCTCTCCCAAGCCATTTGTCTCTCTGTTAGTTTAATAATTTTCCACAGCTGTTGTGTAATATAACCACAGATGTACTGCTGAGCTGATTTGTCCCAGTCAGTCCTGCTTCCAAGGAAACTAGTGGGAAGAGACAGCATCATGGTATCCCCTGCAAACTCATAAGAGCTTGCAAATTGGGTCAGAGTGTGCGGGTGGCTGAAAGGAAAGTATAGACATGATGCCATCACAGTTTAATTTTTTCCTTTGTCTTTTTTTTTTGTAAATGACAGTGACTGAGAAGATAAGGGATCCATTATTAAGAGGAGAAAGTTGAGATTCATTAAAGCATTTTGGAAGGCCATGTTTGAAAAAAAATAAAACCAAAATAAAATGAAATCTTTCTCTTTGACTTCTGAAGAAACCTATTTCTTTACTATTTTCCTGGCCCTTTAGGAAAAGAAAAGGAAGGCCTAAACAGTAAATCTACTCACTTTAGACAGAACGTGCACAAATCACTGTGCAATAGCTTTTTATTCTGTACAGAGCATGGCTTCTTTTTCTGTCAGCTCAAGTCTTCCTGAGAGCATTTTATAAGTATTTATTGTCCTCTGGTTTCCCAATGGAATGACTTAAACACCACTCCTGAGAGGCAGTTGTTTGCAGAATACTGCAGTTTATTGAGTTCATGAGAATTGTGACCGTCAGAGGCACCAACCTTTACAGAGAACCACAGGCACTCTGATTCCAATTTGCTGACTTACAGGGAAAGCAATTTCTCCCAGTATATTTCATCATCCAGGAGCAGAACAATCTCAGTGTCACAGACTTAAATGCTGAAGTGTTCTAGGCCACCATCTGTGCCAGTCCTCTCATTTTACATGAGGAAACTGAGACCTGGAGAAGTTGAGTTACTTGCTAACTAGTCCACTCTTAGCAGAGTTGCAATGAGCTGTGAGTAACCCTGATTACCAGCCTAAGTCCTGCATGCTCTCTGCCACCTCCTAGGTGTTGGTCTTCTTGATGTTGAAATGCAGCACATTTGCTCAAATTTTGGTTCTGCGAAACTTCCTTGTTCTTAAGCCAAATAAGTCCTAGATTTTCTTTATTATAATTCTATCAGGTGCCAAGGACTGTGCTGTTTTATTCACATTGACTCATTAAGAGAGGTGTCATTTTCTTACAAGGTGTTAGTTTAGGGAGTTAGTGAATGGCATATAAAAAAGAGGTTGTAACATTGATAAAAGAAATACATTGCAAGGACCCACCTTTCCCCTCAATATAACTGTGGAGCCCAACCTGGTCAGTACTTGCAGTTCACAAAAGAAATCAAGGACTTAAAAGAAATATTTCCAGCTACTAAATTAGGTAGCTGGAAAGTGAATTTGGTATAGGTATGTAAACATGTGTGCTGGCGGAGTGGCGCAGGAGCACGTTATAAAAAGCTAACTCAGAATAAAGTTGGGGTTAGATAGTGATGTAAAGAGAAGCAGGGTTCCAGAAAGACGCTGGAAGAGACTAGGAATCCAGATAACAGATGGCCATGTTCCATTTCACCTGCCCAATCCACCATAGAAAAGACAAGCCGAACACTGTGTAGTCAGCAAAAGGTCTGTCTTGCTGTTTCCAAAACACATGCCTACCTGGTATTGTTACCCCTTTCTCTCTGTTACTTTGGCAAAAAAGCTCAATGCTAATCTTCTTTTTCAGTAATTGAGGTGGTTTCTCTAGTTTTCAACTGCATGAGTGAGTTTGACAAGTCCTGGGGGGAAAAAAATGCTGTTTCACAATCTTGCCTCAGATTTGCCCTTACCCTATATTGAGGAGGAATGAGCATCCAGAGAGATCTGGTCCGCCCCAGAGAAGTCCAGCAGGGAAAGCAGCCCTACAGTTGTTGTGGACCTGCACTGCTCAATGAAGTATACCATGTCTGGAAGTTAAAGAAAACAAACAAACAAAAACAAAACACCAAAGACTAGGAAACATTTATAGTGCCAAATGACATCAACCTGAAGCAGAAAGATCCCCCTCCAGGAAGTGTTTAAGTGAGTCTGAGAAATCAAGATATTCTAATTAACACATAGTTTAAAAGAAGTGCAAAGCATTTGGCAGAAATTATTGAAGTAGAAAATGAATCAAGTTCAATCCTAATGTTAAAAGAGCCTTCTGAATTCCAATTTTTTTTAAATGTCTTCAGTTGTAGTCTCAATTTAGTGAAATCATACTCAGGGGTAAAGAACAGCCACTGCCCATGGAAGGCAGTGTGGCTACTGAGCCAGTATCAGGAGGAGGCAAGTGTGGAACAAACACTGCCTTTGTTTAACATTTTAATGTTTATTCATCACAGATTTTTAAATTAACTTTGGTATTAATATATATGTAATTAAAATATTATTTATTGAGATTGCTGAGCTACTTTGTGCACCTCTAAATATGAGTGTCTCATTTGCTTCACAATAGGCTCAGTCCTAGTAAGGGCCTAATAGATACAAGCAACAGAAAAGTCACCATCTCTTGTGTGTTGAATTTTGCCTCACGTAAAGATGTTGAAGGCCTAACCCCTAGCATTTAAGAATGTGACCTTCTTTGGAAATAGGGTCATTACAAATGTAATTAGTTAAGATGAGATCGTCCTGCATAATGGTCTCTAATGCAGCTGACCAGTATCCTTGTGAAAACGGGAAATTTAGATACACACCCACACAGACACATCAAAGGTTCATTTACACCAAAGATTGCTAGCAAACCAACAAAAGATTGGAAAGAAGCATGGAACAAATTCTCCCTACAGTCCTGAGAAGGAACCAACACTGTTACCCCTTGATGTTAGACATCTGGTCTTCAGAATTATGAAATAATACATTTCCACAGGTATTTTATTATGTGGTACTTTATTATGGCAGCTTTAGCAAACTAGTACTGTATTTTTCCATGTATAAGATGCTATTTATTTTTCTAAAATCATTAGACTGAAAATCAAGGGGCGTTTATACACGAAAGTCAGCCGAAGAGGGAGCTGTGTGGGTGCATAGCTGCCCATACCTTGTCAAAAGGTTTCCTCCAGTCACCAGCGTTATTGTTACTGACATCAGCTGATGTCATAATTGGAGGTGGAGGCAGGGATTGTGCAAGAGCATTCTGAGCCCGTAAAGATGTCAAAAAAAATAAAAAGATAAATTCTGATAAGCGATTGTCTTACTCTGCAAAATTCAAACTGAATGTAATCAGCTATGCAAAAGAGCATGGAAATAGAGCTGCAAAGAGACAATTTGGACCTCCTCCCACCGAGTATATGATCAGACAGTAAACAGAAAGAACAACTAACTCCTTAAGATGTCAAAAAAAAAAAAGAAGAAGGCCTTAATAGGAAAACCAGCAAAATGGACAAACTTGAAGCAGAGGCTTAAGACTTGGATTATGGAGCGGTACCAAAGTGGCTTCTGTGTGTGAACCAAGCTTATTAAATGTCAGGCAAGAATGTTTGCAAATGAAATGAACATTGTTGATTTTACAGGAAAAGCAAAATGGTGCTTCAATTTCATGAGGAATAAAAGGGTTGGCCATGAGAACACAAAGATAGCTCAGAAAATGCCACATGGAAAAATACAGAACATAGTCCTGGTCTTAATGAGAGATAGTACCTGCATATTAATCAGCCAGAAGTGTCCTATTTTAACTGTGTAGCCAAAGAAGGCCATATCAGATCTCAGCCAAGAGATGTAAATATCAAGCCAGTCCAGAGGCTTAAGGGGGTAGCCATGTGATTATAGTCAAAACATAGCCACCCTATGCAAATGCAAGAACCAGGGAAATTAGATGAAAAAAATTCTCAGAGTGCAGATATGTGGTCAAGGCAAGTTAAAGCATGGGATAGAGAAGATGTAATGAGCATTGACCTCAGATTACAAATGTCTCATCTTTGGGGAACCTTTACCCATCTTGGAAGAGTACCTGTGTTCTGAGTCTGACCTGGTGTTTTAACAAGATTCCACTATGTGCTCAGCTCAGGACCAGGTGCTACATCAGAAAGATTTTGAGGTGTTGAAATGAAGAAGCATTACTAGAACCTATGGAAAATGGGAGATATAGACAATACACCTGGCTTGACTTTGTCTTAAGTTTGATCCTTATGAAGAATTTGAGTTTGATTTTTTTTAAAGAAAGAAACAGGAAGAGGAGGAAGGAACAAAAAGGCAGGAGAAACAAAGGGAAGACAGAGAATCAAGGAAGGTCAATCAAAGAGAGCCAGCACCTCATTTAAGACTTGGTCTGTAGAGGATCCAATGCTTGACAACAATTGAGACCTCTCCCCATCCTCTTATTTGCATTATTCAGAGCAGGAGATTGATCTCATTGGTGAAAACCTGATACTCATGGGCCAGGACTGCTATACTAAAGATGAGTTTCCTTGCAAAGTATAGCTCTTTTTTTTTTTTTTTTTTTTTTTGCATTTTCTTCATTCTGGTGCTGTGATGATAAAAGAAAAAGTATTGTCCTCTAATTTGGGAAGGAAGGCCTGATCAACTCCTCTTTGGTGTCAAGGAGAACCTGAATGGCCCCAAATACTGGCCTCACCATAAGCTAAGAGGCCTCAACTAGCCAGTTCTGCTTAAAGTTAACTCATTAATCTCTTATTTTACTTGGAAAATTTTTTCTCATAACTAACTACTTAAAATCTGTTGCTTTTGTTTAAAATTTTATCTTTACAAATCAAATTGGTCTCTTGCTGTGTCATTCCCTTTTCTAGGTCACCAGTATGTGTAGCCAGTAAACTTTGCCCTATATTACAGTAGCAGGGTCCTGCCTCTCATTTATTTTGGAGGAAAGGCAAGACATAAAACAGACAGAGATTAAGGGAGGCAGAAAAAAGACATACTTTAGCTCCAGCCTAAAGCACCTTGTTCAATTCAGCTTCTACCCAAAGTCTGTGCTAGCATAACAGGTATTGTCACACTACTAACAAAGCTACACTTTGTCCCTTGCTGATCCTTGTCATCAATCAGAACTTGGGCTGTGACAAAATATACCACCAACATTATATGTAATTCCTCACTCACTTTTGGTGAGATTATATATTAAAGGTTTCTAAAACGTTCATCTAAGACAGCACTTCTTAATTTGAGGTCCTTAGATCATTAGTGTCAGTTTCCGAGAATACTTATTAAAAATGTACATTTCTGTCCACTCCCCAAGATCAATTGAACTTGAATCTCTGGAGATAAAGTATAAAATTTGAATTCCAAATAAGCTTCCAGGTGACTTTTATGCATTCTGAAGTTTGAGGTCTGGAATATTTTGTAGCACATAATAACATGACTAGGTGTTTTCTTGCCATAAGAACAAGAACCTTCGTGAGTCCTCATGTATTGTTTCTCAGTGAGTTTCTTTCCTCCCACTCCTACTTTCTGATGACTAATTGAAATGGCTTCTGGTCACTGCCTGGAAGTCTCCCCTAACCCAAGCACCAATCTGATAATCTCAAATATTCTGCAATGGATCATGGCATTCATGGGATTACTTTGGGAGGGGCAATAATTACCTAGAGCTCCTCAGCGTTAACAGGGTTCCCACATAGAAATAGAGACTTGTTAAGTGCTCATACTGAATAAATTAAATGTAGTTGAATAGCATTGCACTAAAATCAAGAAAGTGTCATCATTATAAAGGAGAAATCTTCCTTGAACTAAAAGATTGGTGATTGCTAAACACATGGAGAAGCAAAGGGTTGAGAGCCTTGGTCTTAGGCTACATGACTAGGCTTCTTTTTTTAATAATTGGTAATCAATTGTTCTCACTTAAAGGCAATCCAGCCCCTCAAGGGCCTTTGGGACTTAGCTACTGGCATCTGCTGGGTAGAGGATAGCATGTTGTTTAAGATCTTAAGTGCACAGCAAGGAACTATCCATCCAAAATGTCAATTGCCAAAGTTGACAAACCCTGTAGTAAAGCACAGTGTTTTAAAAGAGGCCAATTTGATGGTCTAAAATTATATGAGAACTGATGACATGACCAATCCTATATAATAAAAGCATAGTATGCAAATAGTCCCCTCAAAAATTTGGGAGTTTGACCAGGGGACAGGGCTGACCAGGGGAAGGGAGGGAGGCCCTGGTCGGCAGCCAAAGCTGCTAGTGACCCTACCAATGCACAAATTTCATGCACTGGGCCTCTAGTAATAAATAAAAATAGAGAAGCTCTGTGTAGCCAGAGGCAGAAGCTAAAGGACAGTGTAGTGGAGAAACAAGAACTAGAGATTTGGGGGGATAGTTTTGACACCTGGAAAGAAAGGACAGGAAATTCAGACTGAAAATTAATGTGAGAGACACTGTTGGTTTTCCATGAAAATTCATTAACCACTTATTTCAAAATAATGTGGTTTAAGTTGAGCATATGACTACCCAACTGACTACGCAACTCAGCCACCCTTGCAGTTAGATACAACCATGTGACCAAGTTCCTCACTAGAACATAAGCTGAAGTGACATGTACAACTTCCATTTTAAAAGGACATTGTTGCCCTCAAGTTATTTTTCTTCCTTTTTTAATGAGCTGAAACATGGCTATAACGCATCCTCTACCAGTAATGAGGACAATGGCCCAGAGCTAGGATTGGCACATTTTTTATTAAAGACCCACTCAGATAGTAAAAATTTTTCACCTTTTGGTTCTTTGGTTATAGCCGCAACTACTCAATTCTACCCATGAAAGAAGCTATAGACTGCATGTCAACAAATGGACAGAGCTATACTCCAATAATACTAACTCACAGAGCCAACCAGGGGCCCACAATTTGCAGACCCCTGCTTTAGGAGATGACTGAAGAACAAAATGAAAAGAGTGTGGGTCTGTTATGGACTTCATGGAGTGAGCTATAACTTGACCCTGAGTGATTAATATGAGAAAGTCATGAACATCTCCATTCTTTAAACTTTGTGTCTTTGGAAGTCTGGGCTCTTTCCATGGTTATGTGTTACCTCACAAATAAAGAACTAGTGTACAAATCATACACAAAAAGAGGTATATGGGGTTCTCTTAGTTACCAACCCAATAAATTCTGGTTTGTCTTTTCAAAATCCTATTCAAGTCCCATTTCTTCAAAAAAGGCTATGTAAGCCCCTTGCCCTCGATTCTTGCAGTACTAATAGTAAACTATGAAGGATATTTCACTTTCAAATTCTTATTTTGTTACCATTATAGGGATAAGGACAGTAAGCTCTTCCAAGGCAGGGCAGGCCTTTATACCTTGTCAACTCTCAGTAACAAGTAACAAGTTACAAGTACTAGCCTCACACAGAATACTGCTCTCCACGAATGTTGCTTTCTCTACTATAGAAGGCGGTGAGAGAAGAGGGACGCAGTAATCTTTTCATATGTCAGTGTTCTCCCTATCACAGAGTTGATATATGATAATAACAACAGGTCAAGTTGCTATAGCATCTTGTGCTTCAGTAAAGCAAAACCTGGGGGAATTCAGCCACTTCCTTTGCTCTGTTGATGACAGAAGTCTGCTCTGTTTTCCTTGGTGATACGTTTGAATTTCACTGTCAATGTGTACTCAGCACAATCTTTTATACATGGCTAGATTTTCTACTGGTTTTATTAAAACTTTTTACAGATGCTCAAACTGCACTTTGTCATAGGCTAAATGGCCCAAGAGTAATCTAATACCATGAAAAGACCACCCAGAACTATTCTCCTGGGCCTTAGGTGCCGGGGTTCAGCTATATTTACAGTTCCCCTCATATAGTGCCTTCCATTGACCAGGCAACACCTCACCTCTGCTTCCTTCTCCAACCTCAAAACGTATTTTGTTACCTCCTGTAAGTAAAGAACCACTAGAGAAGAGAAAAACTGGCGGCGGAATAGACAGATGTGTCCTGAGCCTTGTCCCAGAGAAAATAGAGGGAGCAGCAGAAACTAGTGGAATCCAACCCAAATTGGCAAAGAGACACAGCTGATGAGATAGTTTGCAGCTGGGAAGGGCAGAGATCTCCTGGATAAAGGTAAAATTAAAAATCTAGGCAGTAGAATCTGCCAGACCTCTGTACTCAGAAGGTCAGGGAGACACCTTAGGGCATCAAGCCGTGTCCCTGAAGACAGGCAAAGCATCTGTCTGTGAAAAATGGGTCCATGGGACTGTGGGAGGTAGAAAATTTTGGGATCTGAGCTCAGAGGCAGCCCAGAGGACTGCCAGAACGCACAGTGCCGGCAAGAGAGGAGCTTGCAGAGACGCAGTCCCTCCTCACGCTAGGGCTTGCACTTTCCTCCACTGAACCTGGTTCATAGGACCATTCAGATAAAGACACTTACCTGTGGCTGAGGTGCAGGAAAAGAGGTGGAGATGTGGAATCTGGGGACAGTAGACAACAAGTGCTCAGAGAGAGGTGGTATAGTGAGTCTGGTGCTGAGTCATATCTAAGCCACCTACCATTTTCTCCTGAGAGATAGCCCCTCCCACTAGTCTCCAGGCAACCAATATAGCCACACCCAGATTCCACCCTGAATAACACCAGGGAATCTCAATGCTCCCTGAGGCCGTAGGAAAAGTGTGCCTTGGATTTGTAAAAGTGGAGGGTGCTGCACTTGAAAGAACCAGCAGAGTTCTCTTTTGCCTTTTGGCATTTTAAAAGAATTAGTTTCTTCCCATAAGAATACAGCAAAAATTGGAACACTCCCCTCCATGGCTGCTGACTTCTAGACACCATAGTTGTGCCTCTCAAGCTTGCAGAACTACATCAAGAGAACCCAAATAGCTCAAGTAGGGAGCTACACTAGATTACCAAGCCCAGGAGGACTGAGAGATTACATCAGTAGCACCATGACCAAAAGAACCTGGGTATCAAAGCAATTGGATCTACAATTAAAACAATATAGGAAAACATGGGAAGACAAAAAAGCAGTTCCCAAAGGAAAGAAAAAGAGGAATCACCAGAAAGGGAGTTAAATGAAATTGAGGCTAGCAGCTTATTAGAGAAATAACTCGGAGTAATGGTTATAAGGATGTTAAATGGATGGATGACAAATACACACAGCTCAATGAGAACTATACAGAGCTGAATGAGAATGTCACCAACATGAAAAAAAAAACAACAACAAGAGAAGATGAAGAATGACATAACTGCAATAAAGAACACAATGGAAGGCTTAAACAGTAGACTAGAAGAGGCTGAGAACCGCATCAGAAAATTAGAAGACAAGGTAGGAAATAACACACAAACACAGCAACAACTGGAAAGAAGACTTAAAAAGCAAAAGAAAAGCCTAAGGGAGCTTTGGGACAACACAAAATGAAACAACATTCGTTTAATTGGGACCAGAAGGAGAGGAAGAGAAACAAGGAATAGAAAACCTGTTTGAAGAAATAATAACAGAAAACTTACATGATATTGGCAAGAAAAAAACTATGCAAGTCCAAGAAGTACATAGAGTCCCAAAAAAGTTGAACCCCAAAAGACCAACACCAAGACACATCATAATTAAATTGGTGAACACTAACGACAAAGAAAGAATCTTAAAGGTTGCCAGAGAGAGATAGAAAGTTACCTACAAGCCATCTCCTATTGGAATATCAACTGATTTTTCAACAGAAACATACCAGGCCAGAAGGTAATGGAATGAAATATACAAAGTGATGCAAAGCAAAGGACTGAATCCAAGAATACTATACTTAGCAAGGCTATCATTCAAAATTGAAGGTGGAATCAGGAGCTTCACAGACAAAAAAGGACTAAGAGAGTTTATCACTACCAAGCCAACAATGCAAGAAATGCTAAAGGGTCTGCTAGAAAAACAAAAAAGAGAAAGGCAAGAAGAAACACAAACACTAAGGAGACATATGACAACAAGCATGTACTTGTCAATAATAACATTAAACGTAAGTGGATTAAATGCACCAATCAAAAGACATAGGGTAGCTGAATGGATAAGAAAATATGACCCATATATTTGCTGTCTACAAGAGACCTACCTCAGAGCAAAGGATTCACACAGATTGAAAGTGAAGGGATAGAAAATCATTTTTCAGGCAAACTGAAATGGGAAAAAAGCTGGGGTAGCGATACTTATATCTGATAAAATAGACCTCAAAATAAAGGCTATAACAACAGATAAGGAAGGCCACTACATAATACTAAAGGGAGCAATTCAACAAGATGATATAACTTTGGTAAACATATATGCACCCAATGTAGGAGCACCCAAATACATAAAAAGACTCCTGGAAGATATCAAGGGACAGATCCACAACAATACAATCATAGTAGGAGACTTAAATATACCACTGACATCACTGGATAAATCCTCTAGACAAAAAGTCAGCAAAGAAACAGCAATTCTAAATGACTCACTAGATCAGATAGACCTAATTGACATCTTCAGAGCATTTCACCCCAAAGCCATGGAATATACATTCTTCTCAAGTGCACATGGGACATTTTTAAAAATAGACCACATATTGGGTCACAAGCAAAGTCACCCCAAATTCAAAAAGATTGAAATCACATCAAGCATTTTCTTCCCAAAAATTCACACACTTGAAAGCTGAATAACATGCTATTAAACAATGGCTTGGTTATCAATGAGATCAAAGAAGAAAGTAAAAGAATCCTGGAGACTAATGACAATAAAAACACAATAATGCAATTGCTATGGGACACAATGAAAACAGTCCTGAGAGAGAAATTTATACCGCTACAGGCGTATCCCAAAAAACAAGAAAATGGTAATAAATCATCTAACTGAACAACTCAAAGAATTAGAAACAGAGCAAGAAAAGCCCAGAGTGAGTAGAAGGAAGGAAATAATAAATATCAGAGCAGAAATGAATAACATCGAGACCAAAAAAGCAATACAAAAGATCAACAAAACCAAGAGCTGGTTCATTGAAAGGATAAACAAGATTGATGAACCTCTAGCCAGGCTCACCAAGAAGCAAAGAGAGAGGACTCAAATAAACAAAATCAGAAATTAAAGAGGTAAAATAACAACAGACCGCACAGAAGTACAAAGTATTGTTTAAAAAAATACTATGAACAACTCTATTCTTACAAACTACACAACCTGGAGAAAATGGACACATTTCTGGAAAGATAGAACCTTCCAAAACTCACTCAGGAAGATTCTAAAAATCTCAATAGGCTGGTAACTATGGAAGAAATTGAAACAGTCATCAAAAAGCTCCCAGCAAACAAAAGCCCAGGGCCAGAAGGATTCACAGGAGAGTTTTACCAAACACTCAAGAAAGAACTAAAACCTAACCTCCTCAGACTATTGCAGAAAATCCAAGAGAAAGGAACACTTCCAAGCTCTTTCTATGAAGCCAGCATCATCCTAATACCAAAACCAGATAAATATAACACAATGAAAAAGAATTACAGGCCAATATCCCTCATGAATATAGATACCAAAATCCTCAACAAAATTCCTGTAAATCAAATCCAGCATTACATCAGAAAGATCCTACACCATGACCAAAAAGGATTTAACCCGGAGATGCAAGGATGGTACAATATTCGCAAATCAATAAACGTGATACATCACATAAACAAATTGAGAAATAAAAATCACAGTCATATCAATTGATGCACAAAAAGCATTTGACAAAATCCAACACCTATTTTTGCTAAAAACTCTCAGCAAGGAGGGAATAGAGGGATCATACCTCAACATAATAAAAGCCATATATGACAAACCCACAGCCAACATCATACTCAATAGGCAAAAACTACAACAATTTCCCCTAAGAACAGGAACAAGACAGGGATGCCCACTCTAACTCCTCCTATTCAATATAGTGCTGGAAGTACTAGCCATTGCGAAGAAGAAATAAAAGGCATCCAAATTGGAAATGAAGAAATAAAACTGTCCTTATTCACAGATGGCATGATTCTGTACATATAAAACCCTAAAGACTCCATCAAAAAATTACTAGACTTAATAAATGAATTTGGCAATGTAGCAGGATACAAAATTAATGCCAAGAAATCAATGGCATTTCTATACACCAATAATGAACTTACAGAAAGAGAGACTAAAAAATCAATCCCATTTACCATCACACCAAAAAAAATTAAGATACATAGGAATAAACTTAAGAAGGTAAAAGATCTATACCTGGAAAAACAGCATGACACTGAAAAAAGAGAGGAAGACAAAGAGATGGAAGAACATGCCATGTTCATGAATTGGGAGAATCAACATCATTAAAATGTCCTAAAGGAATCTATACATTTAATGCATTTCCCATTAAAATACCAAGGTCATATTTCACAGACCTAGTACGAATTTTCCAAAAATTCATCTGGAATAAAAAAATATCCTGAATAGCTGCAGCAATCCTGAGAAAGAAGAACAAAGTAGGTGGGAACTCAATACCAGATATCAAGCTGTATTACAAAGCCAATGTTCTTAAACAGCCTGGTACTGGCACAAGAACAGATATATAGATCAATGGAATAGAGTAGAAAACCCAGAAATTGACTCAAATCACTATACTCAATTATTATTCGACAAAGGAGCCAGGAACATACAATGGAGTCAGGACAGTGTCTTCAACAAATGGTGTTGAGAAAATTGGACAGGTACATGCAAAAAATGAAACTAGATAACCAACTTACACCATACACAAAAAATAAACTCAAAATGGATACAGGACTTAAACATAAGATGGGAAACCGTGAAAATAATAGAGGAAACCACAGGCAGCAAAATCGCAGATGTATGCCGAAAGAACTTTTTCACTGATACTGCACCTACGGCAATGGAAACTAAAGAAAAAATAAACAAATGGGACAAATCAAAATAAAAAGCTTTTGCACAGCAAAGGATACCATCAAAAACAACAAGAAAGCCCACTGCATAGGATAACATATTTGCTAATGAAGCAACAATAAGGGTTTAATCTCCAACATATACAGAGAACTCATACAACTTAACAAAAAGAAGATAAACAATCCAATCAAAAAATTGGCAACTGATCTAAATAGACACTTTTCGAAAGAAGGCAGAAGATAGGCCAAGAGACACATGAAAACCTGCTCAAAGTCACCAATCATCAGAGAGATGCAAATCAAAACAACAATGTGATACCATCTCACACCATTCAGAATGGCTATTATCAACAAATCAACAAACAACAAGTGCTGGCCAGGATGCAGAGAAAAAAAAACTTTTTTGGACTGCTGGTGGGAATGCAAACTGGTGCAGCCACTATGGAGAACAGTATGGAGTTTCCTCAAAAAACTAAAAATGGAACTCCAATTTGACCCAGTGATCCCACTCCTAGGAATATATCCCAAGAAACTAGAAACATCAATCAGAAAGGACTTATGCACCCCTATGTTCATAGCAGCACAATTCACCATAGCTAAGATTTGAAAACAACCTAAGTGCTCATCAGCAGATGAGTGGATTAAAACACAGTGGTACATCTACACAATGGAATACTACACTGCAGTAAAAAAGGAGTTCCTACCATTTGCAACAACATGGAAGGAGATAGAGAGTATTATGCTAAGTGAAATAAGCCAGGCAGAGAAAGATAAATATCACATGATCTCACTCATTTGTGGAATATAATGAATGGCATAGACTGAGGAACAGGAACAGATCTAGAGACTGAGAAATGTCGATGAGAATGTCATACCTCAGAGAAGGTAGGTGAGGGTGGGGTTAAGGTGGAGGGATCAACCAAGGGACTTGTGTGCATGCATATAAGCGTAATCAATAGACACAGACATCAGGGGGTTGGGGCATAAGTGGAGGGTGGGGGATTATGGGGAAGTAAGGACACCTATATAAAAATAAAATTTTTAAAAATATAAAGGATAAAATAAAATAGTAAATCTAATCCATACTAGTGGTCACCATAACCTTAAGAGAAATTATTTCATGCGACAAAGATTTTTAAATGAAACTCTCTGTAGCCTGAAAATTATTTTGGAAGGAAAAAAAGATAAGGTTTTTTCAAAAGTCATAAGGATTGTGATTGAAAGTCAATATATTTGACCTCTTGAACTAAAATAAGTAATTTTTGTTTTTGATTCCCTGATAAAGTTTATATAAAGTTACAAAAAGAAATTGACAGGCAGTTTGAAATTGAATTCCCATGGCCTAGAGCAAGGAATATCCTTACATGATATTATCCTACAATATTATTATAATTTTTTATATTTTACAGCAGCATATTGTACAATTATCCCAAACAAACTTACAAACTAATTCTTTGAGTGTTTGGCAGCAATTTAAAAAAGGACATGAAAGGATTTAATCCCTTTCAGAAGGAATTAAGGCACTGTGAAGGCACTGGAGCATTCTATATTGGCCCCTCTTGCCATTTTTGCCAAGAGGGACCCACTTCTCACAGTCCAATTGCTCTCAGCTATTGCCTGAGCTTTCTGTTCATGCTGAGGTACCATGGATCTATCCCTGGCCTAATGGTGTGGGATGGGCCTTCCCTGGAGAAGAAACCTGAGTCCCTGAAGATGTGTGACCAGTGCCCAGGCCCCACCAGCAGGCGAGGGGAGCCCATTGCAGATGCTGGGCATGGAGGCCATAGGGGCATAGGTTACCAAGGAGACAGAACTGAACCTCACGTCACCCTGCTTGGCCCCGGAGGATGACTGGTTAGCCAGAGACGGGTAAGACTCCTCAGGGAAGGAACAACCTAAGACAGGACAGTTGCAGAGGGACCATCAGGAGAGAACTTGGGGGTCAACAGAGGTGGGGCACAGACCCTCACACCCCCAACCTATCAGGGGCCTGAACTCTCACCCCTTTTGAGGGAGGTCTCCTGCCCTCATGGCTGATTAGCTTCCCATGCCCAGCTCAGATCAGGACCCAGGTAACAGACAGAGACTTGGCTTACAGCAGCTGCTTTATATCTAAAGCCAGCCTAGTACCAGGAATGCTCAGGGCCTACTCAAGAATGCAAATAATCCTTTCCACTAATATTTACAAGGTAAACTAAGATTGTTGGTAGAGTATTAAATTTGACAGTAAAACAGTAATCAAGTTTCAGATTAATTTAAATTGGCTAATTGAAATAAGTGAATATTCAAGAAAATTTAATTGTATCTTACAAAAAGCTGTTCCTAAAGTATTAATTAAAGTTTCTATTGGTAGTTCATCTCATGGTAAAATTGCTTAACATGCAATGAACCTGAAGCAGTCATATATTTTACATAAAATTTAAAGTTATCAAGGCTGCATTATAAATTTACACAAGCCTCCATTAATTAAAAAAAGGGGAGGGGGTAGTAGGGTAATATCATGTAAGGAAAAATATCCTGTAAGTAAATTACATCTAGAAAATTTTTACTTTACAAAAATTAATTTTCATTTGTAATGCTAACAGCAAGATACCCATGAAAAAAACACATGGTGTTAACATAAGCCAAAAAAAAAATTGTTTGAGTGAAAATGCAAAGGATCCCAAGTCAATTTTATAGAAAAGATTCAAGAATATGTTTGTATATTTTCAAAAAACAACTCCAAGACCATGTGGATTCCTGAAACTGAGAGGAATTAACAGGTCTGCTCCAACCACAAAGATAAGAGGAGAAACAGTCCAGAGATGGAAGACACCGAAGGCGCCTTACCATGCTAGCAGTCAGCAGCTGTGCATCACTGCAGGTTGCCTAGGACCAAACCAGAGATGGTTGGACCTGCATTCCCACCATGTGTCCACCATCCAGATATCATTGCTGACATGTACACATAAGGAACTGTTTGACATTGAAACTGGGACTCAGAACTGTTGGACACTGAAGTTGGAACTCAAACATTTTTTTTGTTATTATTATATGTTTATTTCTAGTCTTCAAAGGCAAGATTTTTTTAAAAGAAAAGAAATTGGTGAAAAATAGATACAGACTCAGGGAAGCATTGAACAGACTGTCTAACTATAGCGGGAAGGCAGAGGAAGTTGCAGGGAAGAGGTGGCTGAAAGAGGTCAACCAAAGGACTTGTACGCATGCATATAAGCTTAACCAATGGATTTAAGACACTGGGGGGAGGGCAGGTGAAGACATGTACTGTGGGGTAGGGGAGGCTGTGGGGAGGTTAGTGGAGGGAAAAAGAGAGGAGACATATGTACTACTATCTGTAATACCTTAAACAATAAAAAATATTAATTTTTTTAAAAAAAGAACCACTAGAACCAGCATCTTAATTCACTGTTATTTTTCTCATCACCATATTTCTAAGCTAAATTAACTCATCAATGGGAAATAATTCAAAAATATCAGACACATGTTCAGAGTTAAAACTTCTATTCCTCTTTCTGAGGCTGAAGACCCTGTAAAGCAGGATCTGAGATTGATATCTTTACAACCCTAATGACTACCCTGATATTTACTAGGTGACCAAGAAATATTTGTTGATCTAAAATGATTTGCATCACCTTCTACACCAAAGGAAGACTATTCCGAGTGAAGCTCACTATAGGGGCTTGCCTTTGAGGTCAATGACTTCTAAAATCAGACACCGTCACCCATCCATCTCCACCCCCTGTATTGTGGTAAGAAAAAACCCTACATTTAAGATGTTGAGAGACAGAAAATTGCCTTCTAATTAATTAAGGGGGATTAAATAACCAAAATAAAAGATTTTAATTTTTCTGCTATTTTAGTTTTATATTTAAACTAGAGGCCCAGTGCACAAAATCATACACATTGAAAGGAAATTAATTAGAAGAAATATTTTAATACTAGAGGCCCAAAATTCATGCATAGAGGGGTGTCCTTCAGCCCAGCCTGCACCTTCTCCAATCTGGGACCCATTGAGGGGTGTCCGACTGCCCATTTAGGCCCGATCCCAACTGCTGGCCTGCCTCTGCCTGGTTGCACCTAACTGCTTCTGCCTGCCAGCCTAATTACCCCTAACTGCTTGCTGTCAGTCCAATTGCCCCTAACTGCCCTCCCCTGTCAGCCTGGTCACCCCTAACTGCCCTCCTCTGCAGGCCTGGTTGCCCCCAACTTCCCTTCCCTGCAGGCCTGGTTCCCCCCCAACTATCTTCCCCTGCAGGCATGGTCCTCCCCCAACTGCCCTCTCTTGCTGGCCTGGTCTCCCCCAAATTCCCTCATCTGCTGACCCAGTCACCCCTGACTGCCCTCCCTACTGGCCTGATTGCCCACAACTGCTCTCCCTTGCAGACGTGGTCTCCCCCAACTGCCCTCCTCTGCCAGCCTGGTCACCCCTAACTGCCCTCTCTTGCAGACCTGATACCCCCACAACTGCCCTACCCTGTAGACCTGGTCCCCCCAACTTCCTTTCCATATAGGCCTTGATCTCCCCCAACTGTCCTCTGCTGCAGGCCTGGTCACCCCCAACTGCTATCCCCTGCAGGCCTGACCCCCCCAACTGTCCTCCCCTGCAGTCCTGGTGTCCCCCCAACTGCCATCACCTACTGACCTGGTCCTACCAAATGCCCTCCTCTGCAGGCCCAGTCACCCCTAACTGCCCTCCCTACTTTCCTATTCATCTACAATTGCTCTCCCCTGATTCCCCCCAATTTCCTTCTCCTGCAGGCCTGAGTCCCCCCTACAACTGCCCTCCCTTCTGGCCTGGTCTCCCCCAACTGCCCTCCTCTTCTGTCCTGTTCACCCCTAACTGCCCACAACTGCCCTCCTCTGCAAGCCATCTTGTGGTAGCCATCTTGTGTCCACATAGGGGCAGCCATTTTTGACCACATGGGGGTGGCCATCTTCTGTCTTGGAGTGATGGTCAATTTGCATATTATTCTTTTATTAGATAGAATCACTATTCACTCTTTCCCCATAATAGACATGTCAACCAAATTCATGATTGACAATGACAAATCAAAACACATATGTGTAATTAGCTTTATGTCTATACTAATAAAAGGGTAATATGTTAATTAGACTGGAAGACCTTCCGGGAGACTTTCTGGACAAAGCCATGGTGGCGGGGTTGAGGCAGAGGCAGTTAGTGATGAGCAGGCCAGCAGGGAGTGCCAGTTGTGGATGAGCAGGCCTGTGGGGGGGCAGATGGGGGTGAGCAGGCTGAGGGGGCAGTTGGGGGTGAGCAGGCCAGTGGGGGGCGGGTCAGTTGGGGCAAGTAGGCTAGCCAGAGGGGCAGTTGGAGGTGAGTAGGCTGATGAGGGGAGCAGTTGGGGCCA
This sequence comes from Antrozous pallidus, assembly GCA_027563665.1. Classification (NCBI taxonomy): domain Eukaryota; kingdom Metazoa; phylum Chordata; class Mammalia; order Chiroptera; family Vespertilionidae; genus Antrozous; species Antrozous pallidus. Next base: position 8,671,312 of record CM050515.1, read on the forward strand.
AGAAGGCTGGTGGGGGGGGCAGTTGGGGGCAAGCAGACTGGCAGGGGGGCATTTGGTGTCAAGCAGGCAGGCAGGGGGCAGTTGTGGGAGATTAGGTCAGTGGGGGGAGCAATTGGGGGAAAGGAGACTGGCAGGGGCAACATCTGGGGGAAAGCAGGCTAACGGGGGGATACTTGGGGGTGAGCAGGCCAGCATAGGGGGAAGTTGGGGTGAGCAGGCAAGTGGGATGACAGTTGGAGGTAATCAGGTAGGCAGGAGGAGGAGGCAGTTGAGGGCAATCAGGCTGGCATGGGGTCAGTTAGACATGATCAGGCTGGAAGTGGGGGCAGGTAGGGGTGAGCAGGCCTGCAGGCAGAGTGGTTAGGGATGATCAGGCAGGCAGGCTGGTGAACAGTTAGGAGCCAGCAGTCCCAGATTGAGAGAGGGATATCCAACTGCTGGTTTAGGCCCAATCCCTGAGGGACACCACCCCGACCTCCACCACCCGTTCATGAATTTCATGCACCAGGTCACTAGTACATAGGTAAACTTGCTGAATTAGACATGCTTTCTGATTTAGCTAATTTTTTTCCAGCCCAGTGAAGCACCTCAACTTCTCTTTCAGGTAATTGTCAGCAACACAGCAGTAAATATCAACATGAAGCAGGTTATTATTATAGATCACACAGGGAAAACAAAGGGTGAAATATTTAATTACAGCAGTGTTTGACTATATTCTGCACAGTGAGAAAACCTAAAGTCATTTTTAAGTTCCACCATTTCTTACTTCTTTTTAGTCGGGTCAAGTTTCTAAACTTTCTAAATCTCTATTTTCCAGCTAATGAAAAGAAAATAGGATTCTACTGAGTCTCCTAACTACCTACTCCAGGACTTCTGTGAGGATCAAATGAAATGAGGCATGTAAAATTGCTTCACAGACATTTGGTTAAAGTGTAAAATGTTTTCATCTGGCTATAAAGCAAGCCGTGTTCATGGGCTGATGAAATTCTAAAGAGGCTAGTCGCTAGGGAGAGGAAGCCAGGTGTTGCTACATGACGTCATTACCTGGTGCCCATAGTGACCATTTCCAGGCTGGGCTGGGCTGGGCTGTGGGCCGCATTTTGTGCCATTGGGATTAAAGCCAAGTGTTGCTTTGTCAGCGCTAGGTCCATGGTGTCATTTCTTTGTAAATGGCCAGTGGGCCCCACAGCAGCTCCTGCATTGAGCATCTGCCCCCTGGGGGTCAGTACACATCATAGTGGCTGGTCAGATGTTTGGAGGAACACTTAGCATATTAGTCTTTATAGAGATAGATACTCAGTGGCTGCCTGTTTTTCTGTGTGCCATTAATCAAGCAGTGAACAATGATTTAAGGTGACTACTACATTATACTCAGGGGGTCCTGTCAATATGGCTTGCTATCAACTGCCACTTTATATCAAGGCTGATGGAATGAAATGTAATATGAAATTCAGGTTTGGAGACAAATAAAATAGTAGTTATCCATTGATTAAATTTACTTGAAAGTCTGACATAGTCGTTGGCCAAATGTTGTATTTCTGAATGAGTCATGTGCTTTTAAGAGGCTGCCAGTAAAACACTGCTTGCATTTTAGACTGATCACTGAAAGCATTCGTTCCTTAGGTTAACTCCTGTGATCCCGGTATGGAGCACTCAACACTCGAAGCATATGGAGTCAGTACTGTGGGCCTTGATTATCCTATTGGCCCCTTCTGAGGACCCACACAGAGTGGGCTTAGACCAGAAAGGGCCTTGGGGATAAACTGGTCCAAAGTTCACATTTCACATATGAGGACACCTTTCTGCTACACTGTATTCATTTCTAATTGGTATTATGAAAAACTTCCACAAACTTAGTGACTTAAAAACAACACAGTTTTATTATCTTATAGTTCGGAAATCAGAAGTCTAAAATAGGTCCACAAGGCTGGATTCCTTCAGAAGAGAATTCCTTTCCTCTCCCTTTCCATCTTCTAGCCTACATCCTTGGCTCTTGTCTACCTCCTTCATCTTTAAAGCCAACAGTGTAGCGTCTCCTCTCTCCTGGCACCTCCTGCCTCCTTCTTATAAGGACCCTTGTGGTTATATGTCTCCATCCAGGTAACCCAGGAAAAATCCTCCATTTTGAAACCCTTAACTTAGTCGAATCTGCAAAATTCCTTTGCTGTGAAAGGTAACATATTCCCAGTTTGGAGTGACTGGGTCATAGATATCCTTAGTGGAAGAAGGGAGATCATTATTCAGCCTACTATGCTGTCCAAAGATAAACTGCTATAAACAAACCATGGAAAATATTTTTTTTCAGCAGATTAACAGAAGCTCTGCCTGTTGACAGTCTCTGGTCAGTGTGGGTCAGTGAAGGCCAGAGAATGGGTTCCAGGATGACACAGGCTCCATCTAACCTGGCTTTGCCATTCACAACTATCTAAGCTTGGCCCAGAAAACTCACAAATTGTCCAGATTTAATCATCGAAACTTTGTAGAAAGTCTCAGGAAATTAGGCAGCTGAAACAGAAGGTGAGAAAACGGAAATGTCATACTAGTGAATACCATACTAGTGAATACCATGCCAAAAAAATGTGAATTCCATGAAATAAGGAATCTCCTTTGTGTGTTTACTCCTGCATCACCAATACTTGTAATAGTGCTGCCATGATAAATGTTTAATGGAGGGGAAAAATAAGCCGCCGAAACCGGTTTGGCTCAGTGGATAGAGCGTCAGCCTGTGGACTGAGAGGTCCTGGATTCGATTCCGGTCAAGGGCATGTACCTTGGTTGCGGGCACATCCCCAGTAGGGGGTGTGCAGGAGGCAGCTGGTCGATGTTTCTCTCTCATCGATGTTTCTGACTTTCTATCCCTCTCCCTTCCTCTCTGTAAAAAATCAATAAAATATTTATTTTTTTAAAGTGTTCAATTTTATAAACCTGTACTTTGATGGCTATTATTAAAATGATGTGTGCAGTTTTGTCTTGACTAGATTCTTGAGTAATGGGGTCAAATATTGTTGCATTTTACATTTTCCTGTATGCCTAATAGGTACATGCTCAGATGCACCTAGTAGATAAGAATCTACTAACTGTATGCTCACATGCACATAATGGCCAGACTACTAATAAATTATAGATTAAATGGTATCTGTTCCTACAGATGAATGCCAATTTGAAAGAAATCATCTATTTAGAAGCATATTTACAAATGTTCTCACTAGTCTCTTTAGGAAATCTTTTTGGAAATATATCCACTAGTTTTAAATATAAAATTATTCAGATTCAAGAGAAATGTTGAAAGGCTTGTCAATTACAGCAGATGTTAGTGCCCTTCCTATATCACCTCAGTGTTCACTCCTATGTGCCAACCTCACCCAAGAGACTCCCTCTCAACTGCACGCTCCTTTCACCTTTGCTAAAGACTTTCTCTGGCCACCACCTGGCAAGGGCATCGCAGGCCAGAGAGTTAACAGCCCGGAGTACTCCTCAGAGCCAACAGCTGTGGAGAATTAGGATAAAAACCTAAGCCCTCACACTCTTGGATGAGGTAGCTCCATATATGTTCTGTAATTTTTCCAGTGTTCTACAATAGGATAGAACTCCAATGGCCATAGCAGTAATCTGCTCAATAAACACAATGCTTGGTTTCCTTCCCTTCCCTGTCTTACTTCCCCTTACTTTCTCCACTCCAAGTGCTTTCTGAATCACCTCACAACTAAATTGCTTGCATTGAATCTTTGTCTCTGACTTGCACCCATGGCAGCAAGTCCAGGTGTACCTGCAGCCACCAGAAGCTGGAAGTGACAAGGGACAGATGCTCCTCTAGAGCCCAGTGAAGCACATATTAAACCTCTAGCTTCCAGGCCTGTAAGCAAAAACACTTCCGCTGTTTAAAGAAACCAAACTTGTGGCAGCCCCAGGAAATTAAAATATTTTATACAGTATGTCATTCCTGGTAGTAAAACCAAAGCATCTTGAGACATGCTTACCTCTTTTAGAACTCTAGGATTTAATTTCTTTGTTTTGAAATGGAAACTTCACATTCTGAAACAATTATTTAAAGCAAAAAACATTTACTCCCCTGTATAAAATCCTCCAGTGATTTGCATTTAATCGTAATATATAAAAACCCTGGTCATAAGGACCAGAGGCTGACCAACCAGTAGTCAGTGCTGGCCCTGCCCCCGAGCAAGTGGTAAGGGGCAATCAGGCAGGCAGGCAGAGGGGTTAGGGGTGATCAGGTAAGTAGACCAGGTGTTAGGGGTGATCAGGTAGGCAGGCAAATGATTAGGAGAGATCAGGTAGGTAGACCAGTGGTTAGGCGTGATCAGATAAGCAGGCAGTTGTTCGGGGAGATCAAGTAGGCAGATGGCCCCTCTCAAGGCTGGCCCCACCCCCCAGCAAAGAAGGAGGGAGGCCCAGGCCAGCCAATCCATTGCACCCCAGCCTGTCACATGCAGAGGGAGGCCACCAGTGGCAGAGGAGGGAGGGGCAGAGCTGCACAGATGGCAAGCAGTGGCAGTGGGGGGGGTTGGGGCCAGGTGCCTGCAGCTGGGGGAGGGAAAGCCCTGATAGGCCCTGATCTCAAGCCAGGCCTAGGGACCCTACCTGAAGTGTCCTAGATTGTGAGAAGGTGCAGGGTGGGCTGAGAGACCACCCCAAGTGCACAAAATTTCATGCATCAGGCCTCTAGTTTAAAATAAAATCCTAATTTTCTCACTGGGCTGCAAAGTAGCACCTGCCAGCCTGGCTACTTTCTGCTCTTTTGCCCACTCTCCTGTTACTCGGCCTTCTTTTAGACCCTCCAACAAGCCTTGGAGCCTCTACACCAAGCATGTCAAACTCACAGCCCACAGGCTACATACAGCTCACAACAAATATTTTTGCTGCCCAGCCAATATAACAATATGTAATAAAGGTTTTAATAAAAATTCATAACTTTATTTTTATAAATCCTGTTATAAAAATTATTAATGAGTTACAGCATTTGCTAATGACTGATTACTATAATCCTGTTGCATTCATTTCTCTAATGCACCTTACATGCAGGCACACCATTTTTCTCCACCAATACTAGCAGTGAATATTTTAGCAGCCAATTGCTACATCATTAGTCTTGGACTGACTTGTTTGATGTACGCAATAGGAAATACCAATATTTTGCTTTCAGAGAACAAGAAAAATAGGTTTATTTGTGTTACCTTTATTGATTTGTGCAGTTATTCAGTGTATGGTAAGTTAATGTTCAAAAAAAGTAATTTTTATTAAAGTGTTCTATTATTTTATGTTAACTATTACTCATTTATTCCAGCCATTTGTATTCAGTATATCTCTATCAAAATAAACCTACGTTTCTATGAAAATTGAAGCTTTTGTTTCTTTTGTGGCCCACATAAACTTAAACTTTGTTTATTTGGCCCATGTTAGCCTTTGAGTCGACATGCTTGCTCTACACTACCTCTGCTTCTGCCTGGAGCTCTTTCCTTTCTGATAAATCTGTGGGTAACCCATCCTTGTCATTTAGATTTTAGCTTAAAGGCCAGCTCCTCAGGTTTTGATTGGTTTAAACAGTGTTTAAAATAATTTGAGACAATATTTAAAAACTGGTATCCTCATACAAAAACTTGGATTTTGGGTGTCTTTAAAAAAAATCAGAAAAGCCTTCCAGGTTTCCTGTTTTAAGTTAATTTCAGAATACCCTGTTCTAATTCAGTGTCTTCTCTTTCTCTTGTGTGATTACTACTTGTTTAATGTTTCCCTGCCTAGATTATAAATTCCATCTCAGGAATACCGTCTATCTAAATCACTGTGCAATCCCCCAATATTAGGATAGACTCTGGCATTCAGGGTTTAGCAAGTATTTGTGAGTAGATAAAGAAAAGAATAAATGAATCTGGCAGAAATATGATTTAGTGGCCTTTTATCATTTTCTCTTCAATAGGGCTGTAAACTCAGAGGCCTGCAGTAACAGCAGGCTACAAAAAAGAATGCATGCCTGGTCTACAGGGAGCAGAGGCCAGTCAAATCCTGACAATTCTTGCTACAAGGAATTTGGGCCCAGTGTGTCCATATTTTCTGATTTTTTTAAAGACACCCAAAATCCAAGTTTTTGTATGAGGATACCAGTTTTTAAATATTGTCTCAAATTATTTTAAACACTGTTTAAACCAATCAAAATATGTTTGCCAAACAAGTAAGCCCAAGACCCCCATTTTGCTGTCTCTTCTTTAGCTTCCTTAGTTCCCAGGCTTAGGGGTGGATAATGAAATAACTTTGAATATCTAGCTTATCAGAATATAAAGAGGAAAGAAAAGTGCATTTTCAGGAACCTACACACACACATCCCCCCCAAAAAACCAACTTAATTAGAATATCCATGTTGGCACCATTTTAAATTTAAAAAGAAAAGAAAAATGAAAGATCACACCTTAGAACAGGCTCAGCCTGCAATCAGATATCAGTACTCAGAAAACATAGCCCTCTCTGAGGTACTGCTGATCTATCAAGCAGGGCCCAATGACAATTGTGGATGCTAGAACTCTACTTAAATCCTCAGCCTGCAGTTAAAGGTGAGAAGCGCTGCTGTATGCTGTCTTCATACTTCATATGATCTTAATAATTGATGGGCAAATACATGTTTGCTGTTCAGGATATATTTTATTCAAACATGTATTCTTCACTTCCTGGAATAATGAAATGTACAGCTGCCTGGAGTAGTCTTAGATTTTCTGGCCCAGCAGGTGGTTGCTGCTCGTTTAAGTATAGACTTAAGTGGGTGGAAATTTAGATTAGATAAACTCCTGAGATCTTAAACCTCAGTATTGAATAGAGAAAAGCTCCTGGGTGGAGTCTCAACCTTTGTGGCAACTATCAACTATCAAGTCGGTCACCATTTCTGGGCCTCAGTTTCCCATTCTGTAGAATAAGGAAGCTGGTTATGAGATGGCCTACAGATCCCTCCCTCGATGATAGTCTCTGATTGTATGACTCTGCTCCTTCTTCAGGCGTCGCTTACAGACTTCAGTAAAGCACACAAGCAGCTGCAAAAGTGGAAGTGACAGGGGATGCAAAGGTCTAGGAAAGAAGATAATAGTAGTGGCTTCCTCCACATTTCCTCTTGACCACATCTATGAGGAGCAGCCTTCTGGCAACCCCTGACTGATTTGGACCATAGACTCATTTGAAGGAAAATTGCTCTGAACAATTCTGGGAAAGATTTTTCATCACAAAATCAGAAATGTAATTTCTTCTTTATCCTTTGAATAAATGATTCATGAAATGCATGCATTTTAAGGAGTTGATTTTTTTATTGTTTTCCTGGAACTCTCCATTTTTAAATAGTCTCTGAAGACCATTGGTAAATATGCACAGCCATATAGCTAAGTGATTATGAGAGTGCCCTTATGTGCCTGTTATATTTGCTTTAGAAAAATTCATTAATAAATAAACATATTCCATAAATATGCCAGATGAAACAGAGGTAATGAGATCCACTTTTAACAAGTCAATACCAAGAATAAGAAATGACGACTTTTTAAGGGATTTTCCTATAAGTTTCCTAAAAGCCTCATAAATCTCTTACTTTATCAACTTTTATCCATGACTATTTTCTTTTAATTAAAAATTTACTCTTCTACGATTAAAAATCCACCTTCAATTACAATTACAGAAAATAGTAAGAAAGTGGAAAACAGCAAAGAATCATGGGAGTTTACCTTCTGAACGTTCTAGTTCTCTGAATACCCAAATGATGCAAGGCTGAAACCCTTTTCTCAGGATGATTCGTGTGGAGGTGCAAGCAGCAACAGGGATGAAGTGATTCAAGAAGAGTTAGAAGTTCATTATGCTGATAACTTCCTCACCAACACTGGCTTCCCTGCCTGTAATTCCCACAGTGTTTGACATGCAGTAAGGACTCGGAAGAATGAATTACTGAAGTTTTGACTGGCTAAGGTACAGAATCACATTTGTTTTGTCCAACAAATGGTATGCAAAGGTCCAGGATGGAGAAAAGATATCCCACTAGGCTTCCATAGTTTAATTACCAGACCCTTTAAACTTAAAGTAGTCATGGAAAAAAAGGAAGTTTGGAGTCTTACAGACCTGCTTAAATACAACTCCACATTTACAAATTAGCTATGTGACCTTGAACAAGATATCTAATATCTCAGAGTCTATATAGGAGTGGGTAAAAGTAGGTTTACATTTGTTTATATAGAAAAAATATATAATACAAGAATAAACTCTGTTTTATGCACTCACAAATGTAAACCTAATTTTGGCTACCCTTATAGTTTATTCTCATGCAACAGGTGGTTATAATAATGGCTAATTCACAGGATGCTTGAAGAGTAGAATAAAATATCATGTGTAAATTACTTAGCCCAACACTGAACACAGTAGGTGTTCAAAATGTTCATGTTTTCTTCCCATCTCATTCTTACACAGTAACCCTTTGGCTCTGAATCCTTTTATTTTAATTCAGATTTTAATTCCTAAAAACAAACCACAAATATAAAATAATATTTAACAACCTACAAGGAATATATGTTCTTTTTTATCTTTATTGTTCAGTTTATTAATTACATTGTTTCCCCTTTTTATCCCCCTATAGCTCCCCTCCACCCTGTACCTATCTCACCCTCCACCCTCACCTCCCCCTCCCCACTGTCCTCTCCCATTGTTGCAAGATTTTTGTCCAGTCTCTTGCTGCACTTCCCACACCCCTTTTCTCCCCAAGAATTGTCAGTCCATTCCCTCTCTATGTCCACGTCTCTGTTATATTCACCAGTCTATCCTGTTCAACAGCCTATCAATTCACTTGATTTTTATGTTCATTTGTTGATAGATGTGTATTTGTTGTTCATAATTTTCATCTTTACCTTTTTCTTCTTCCTCTTCTTAAAGAATATCTTTATGATATTCTTTATGTGATTCTGTACCTTAGCCAGTCAAAACTTCATATCAGCATTTCATATAATGTTGGTTTGGTGGTGATGAACTCCTTTAGCTCTTTCTTATCTGCGAAGCACTTCATCTGACCTTCAATTCTGAATGATAGCTTTGCTGGATAGAGTAATCTTGGTTGTAGATTCTTGCTGTTCATCACTTTGAATATTTCTTGCCACTCCCGTCTGGCCTGCATCGTTTCTGTTGAGAAATCCGCTGACAATCGTATGGGTGCTCCCTTATAAGTAACCAACTGTTTCTCTCTTGATGCTTTTAATATTCTCTCTTTGTCTTTTGCTCTTGGCATTTTAATTATGATGTGCCTTGGTGCGGTCCTCTTAGGGTTCCTATATATTGGGGATCGGTGCACTTCTTGGACTTCTAAGTCAGTTTCTTTCACCAGGTGTGGGAAGTTTTCGGTCACTATTTCTTCAAATAGGTTTTCATTGTCTTGGCCTCTCGCTTTTTCTGGCACCCCTATAATTCAGATGTTGGTATGCTTGAGGTTGTCTCAGAGGCCCCTTACACTATCTTCAATTTTTTGGATTCTTTTGGTTTCTTGCTTTTTCAGCTGAGTGGATTTTACCTCTTTGTATTTCAAATCTTTAACTTGGTTGTTGGGGTGCTCCAGAGCACTTTTAGGTCTTTGTATAATATTTTTTGTTTCAGTCAGTGTATGCTTAATTTCTGGTTGGTCCTTTTTCATATCCTTGAGAGTCTCCTTTATATCCTTGAGGGTCTCTTTCATTTCCTTGTAGGACTCATTCATTTCCATGTTGGTCTTGATCATGTCTTTGCAGCTCTCGTTTATATCCTTGAGGGTCTTGTTCATTTTCTTGTAGGACTCATTCATTTCCTTTGTGGTCTTGCTTATTTCCTTATAGGCCTCGATCTTTTGTTGGAGCCTCTTGAAAAACCCTATAACCATGGTTTTAAATTCCATGTCCAGTCGTTTTTTTTCCTCCATTTCTTTCACATCTGATTTCTTTCCATGTTGCTGCATGGTGGCTGCTTCCCTGAGTTGGTCAATTAGCTTTGTGTGGTAGACTTCCTACTAGGGACAGTGGCTCAGCCTCCCTGGTTACCTGAGGTGGATATGGGCTACACAGTCTTGCTGAAGTTAAGCTCAGTTAATCGTTGTTAGCACTTGAAGGGTTGACCTCCAGGCCAATTGTCTGTGAAGCTCAGCTGTGCTCAGGTTGGGTGGGCGGAGTCTCCGGGCCAAGCAGACAGTGTTAGCTCCGCCCTATGCGGCCCCGGGGACTCTGTGCCGGGGGCAATGGCTGCCAGCACCTCTGAGAGAGAGCCGCTGTGGAGCTCCACCGGCTGCTGGGGAATTCAGACTGTCCCAAAATGAGTCTGCATGCGCAATGTCTCACCCAGGGTCATAAAACAAAGCAGTCTGATGGTTTTCTGAATGAGAGACAAGTCGCGGTGCGCTCTCTGCGCCGTCACGCAGCCCAGCTGTTCGCGTGCAAGCTGCCTTCTCCACAAGCCGGGAGACCTGGCAGCACCCGAGCTTCGGCGTGCCCTCCCACTGTCCAGTTTTCACCCCGTATGATAGTGGGTTCTCTGGACTTCGCCCAGAGCTGGAGAATCAGTCCAGTGGGACGCCTTTGTCTCCCCGTTCGAGAAAACTGGCTGGTTTTCAGCCTCCCGCCCACTCCACGGCGCGCGCTCCAAACCTCTCTCCATGCGAATCTTTCAACTCTGTTTGCCCCGGCTCCTCCGAGTCACAGTGTCTTATCTTCACTTTTATTTGTGGAATTTTCACTCGGCAAGCTTTCTGGTGATTCTGGAAGGTGTTTGTTCTTTCGTTAAGTTGTAGTATTAAAATTGCTGATTATGACGGCAAGATAGGTGTTTTACCTTTGCCGCCATCTTAGTTCTCTCTCCGGAATATATGTTCTTTTATTAAGTTTATTACATAATGATTTATAAATCAAAGTTTGTAATATTATTTGTTTTGTAAACTTGAAATTTAGAATCTAGAAAAAGGAGCCATTCTAAAGTAGAAGAGTTTCTACCTAGAAAGAGTGTGGAGGAATGTCTTCACTTTTGTTTTGGGAAAATCTTTAAGTGTTCCTTTAATTGTATTGAAATGAAGGAAGGTCATCTATTATTGTTCCTAGTACTTCAATATGATATTGACCTGACTGCAGTATTTAACATTGAGAAGATAATTTGTTTAAAGAATTGAAACTTTGCTAGAATGAATTGAGCCAAAGCCATTTAAGAATTTCTTGTCTTGCCGAGACCGGTTTGGCTCAGTGGATAGAGTGTCGGACTGCGGACTGAAGGGTCCCGGGTTCGATTCTGGCAAGGGCATGTACTGTGGCTGCGGGCACATCCCCAGTAGGGGGCGTGCAAGAGGCAGCTGATCGATGTCTCTCATCGATGTTTCTGACTTTCTATCCCTCTCCCTTCTGTTCTGTAAAAAATCAATAAAATATATTTTTTTAAAAAAAGAATTTCTTGTCTTTTAGTAATGGGGTGGGATGGAGGAAGGGTACTTGGGAATGTTCTTTTGCTCTTTGTAAGTTGAGACCACATTATGCACATTGCTAGTCCTGCTCTGGAAAATGTATTATTAATTAATAAATAATGCAAAATGTAATTATATAAAGCTGTTACACAACCTGTGTATAGGAGTGGCATCTCTGCAGGAAAGTAGATATTTCTCTTATCAATTATTGAAGGAAAAAGTAAATTCTGGGAACCAAAGACTTGGTTTCGTCTTGGGCTGCAGGCAAAATATTTCTTCTTTACCTGTGTTTCATGATAACCTGGCGTCAACCATCCTCTATGTAATTCATGGAAGAAGATCTCTTCTGAAGCAACAGTGGAGGTGGCACAGAGGAAGCTCATGAAGAATCATAGTGCCCAGAGTAATGGCCGGAAGCAATAGAGGCAGTGGTCTAGAGGTTCTGCCTAGAGAAGGTGCTGCATAAGAACAAGAAGACCTATTGGAGAATGCAAATCAGACAGTCTTAGGTTCTCCATACATGAAACTCAAGGCAATATCACTTGGGTAATGAAAGGAATTTAACCACGTTATTACTCATAGTCTGCTTAGGCTGGATATTTTGTTTACACATGAATCATTTCCCTAACCATGCTTATCTCAAATGACTTGGTTAAAATAGTTCCAAACCAATAGTAAAGAGTAGAACTTAAACAAAAGATAACCCTTCTCTATTTATTCACCCAAACCTGGCATCTCATACCAGCCTACCCAGTGAGCAAACCTGGAATTTTGATGTTTGCTTTTAAAATATGTTTTCCCTAAATTCTGCCTTTTAACACTTAGAATAAGAAAGGGGAAAATGTTTTGCATTAAGTCCAGTCATAATATTTATTCACCAGATACAGATTATTTCTCCAGTATAAATTTAGTCCTGAGTTATGTTTTAGTAGCTAACCTGCCTCTGACTTTATTCTTAGAAGAAGCCCATGAGATCTCCAAATCCTTAGCTCAGTTGGGAGAAAAGACAATTCTATAAGGTTGCTTACCCTTTGCCTAATTGTATTTCCAGACACCACCCCAGCAAAATAGGCAGGAAAGAAAATCACTTGGAGGCATATCTAATACATAAGATAAACATTAGCTACTGGAAAGGCATGTAGAATAAGTAACAAGAAGAGAGGGAAAAGAAAAAAAGCACAGCCCAGTTGGAAGAGGGAGAAAAATCCCACACCACTCAGCAGGGGAAAGCACTGTGTTTCACTGAGGTAGGAGCACTGGACATGTTTGGGTATTAAATCATTACTGGAATTTAAAGAGCCTGTGTAATCAGGCAGTGCCACAGATTAATTCACATGGCTATTTATAATTCCTTAACAATGCTTGATGCTTTGCAGTCAGAAAAATAGATCATGGAAATGGTTCTCTGAAAAATAAATAAAACATTGATTTAGTTCTCTCTGCTAAATGAAGTGGCATGACCACTATTTATGTTTTTCAACACCATAAAAATGTCTTTGTTGTTATGTGTAACACTATATAGAACCTGATACAAAGAGGGTTCTTGCTTACCCTGGTGCAAGAGTGGAGGAAAGGGCCTGAAGAATGAAAATCAGACCTCCTGCAAACAATATTCTTAGGCCCCAACCAAGACCCTGAGAGGTGTTGCCCAGTGTAATGACACTAAGAACCTTCAGACTCACACTGCACAGGGGCTCTGAGATGGGAAAAGAATCTCAAATTGGCCTTAAACTTTGTTTCTAGAGACCTCAGTCTGGGTTCTTCACAAAGCTTCTTGAGAATGGGAACAAGAGGACAGAATAGAGCTACAACCAATGTGTGACCTTGAAACCCCTGCTCACCACTCAGCATTCAAAGCTGATCTAGATCCCACTGGGATTGTCCTTTCTATCTCTTAAGTTCCTAAAGCAAGGATTCAAACACCATTAATTTGGAACATATCATAAATAGCTCTCTAATATTTTTAAATGTCTTCAATTAGATTACACATTCCTTGAGAGTAGCCTTTTTGTCTTATTATCATGTGAATCTCTCATAACCTTGAACCTAATATTATGCACATACCAGGGAATCAACAGTTATTTGTTGTTTACTGATTGATTAAGGCCATCAACTAATTGCACAAGTCACAATTGTTTGAATGGCCCTCGGCCAATAGAAGTCAGCTCATTCATTGCCTTTCTGATTTCTCAGCATTATGCCCACCACCAAGATATTTGAAGCTCTAGGAAATTCTATCCTGGACATCAGAACAGCTTCATTTCTACAGCCACATCTGTGAACCTGTGCCCTTCTCTGGCATCTCATAAAGAGAACCCAATAGCAACAATGCATTTGTTGTGCCTTGTGCTAAAGAGACCAGTGCCTCCTGGAAGGCATGTGTGTTTTTAAAAGCTAGGCTGAGTGAATGAGCTTGACTTAACCCAATTAGCAGCCAGAAAGCACACAAGACCAATCCCCAATAGAATGAAGCTCACAACTATTGCTCAGAAGAAGATAAGCTCTTGAACAAATCTAATTACTTGATATCTGTCAAACTCAATAGATCACCTTATTATTTACAACACAAGTGGCAATGCTGAAGCCCTGAACATCATGATGACTCACAATACTTAATTATATATGAAATTTACTCCTGAATAATTTGAAAATTTCTATTAATAGCCCTAAACTCTATAGTTTCAAAATAGAAAATCTGTAATTCTATGGCTTCAACTGCCAATACCATGAACCATGGTGGACTTATATAGTACATAAAAGTTTAAAATACTGTTACTTTAAAACTCATAAACACACAATTGTAGCAACCACTTTTATCTTCACCTCTATTATCTTTAGACTTCTCAAGTACAGAGTAGAAAAAATGGGAAATTTTCATCAATGTTATGAAATGGGAAAGAATTTAAAATTTTGAGTTAAATGTTTAGCTAAAGTTTAAAGGTTAAAAACTTGTTCTAATCATTTTCCAGCTGCATAACTTAGGAAATATACTTGAACTGTCTTTGATCCATTTCCTAATTTGTAAAACATGAATAATAATACCTGTCTCACAGGATAGCTGTGGCAGATTTTTTCAAATGTAGGGGAAAATAAATTGTGTATCTTCATTGATTATGCATATCAATGCTAATCAATCCAAGCTGTTTTAAGGAATCTGCTTTGTAAAACTTCCTTAAGAAAGAAATTCTTGAACTAACACATATACTCAAAATATTCCAAAAAATCCAAGAGGAAGGAACACTTCTAAGCTCTTTACAAAGCCAATATTATTCTCATTCCAAAAAAGATATAGCCACTACAAAGAAAATTACAGCCCAAGATCCCTGATGAACATAGATGCTAAAATCCTCAATGAAATATTAGCAAATTGTATCTAGCAATATGTTTAAAAGTTCATACACCATGACCAGTGGGATTTATTCCAGGGATGCAAGGCTGGTACAATATTCGCAAATCAATAAATGTCATATAGCACATAAACAGGTTGCAAGACAAAAAAATCCCATGATTATATCAATAGAAAAAGCATTCAGCAAAATCCAACACCCTTTTTTGATAAAAACTCAGAAAAGCAGGACTAGAAGGATCATACCTCAACATAATAAAGACCATATATGACAAATCTATAGCCAACAGCCATATTCAGTGGGGAAAAAACTAAAACCATTTACCTTAAGAACAGAACAAGACAAGAATTCCACTTTCACCATTCTTTTTCAACACAGTACTGGAAGTCCTAACAATAGTGATCAGACAAGAAGAAAACATAAAAGGCATCCAAATTGGAAAGGAGGAAGTAAAACTGTCATTATTTTCAGATAACATAATACTGGACATAGAAAACCCTAAAAATTCCACTAAAAGTTACTAGATTTAATAACTGAATTCTACAAAGTAGTAAAATACAAAATTAACGTCCAGAAAGCTATGGCATTTTTATGCACCAATAACAACCTCTCAGAAAAAGAAACTAGACAAACAATCCCACTTACCATTGCAACAACAACAAAAATAAGATACTTATGAATAAACAAAACCAAGAAGGTAAAAGACTTGTGCTCAGAAATTATGACATTGAAAAAAGGAGATAGAAGGAGATATAAACATGTAGAAAAATATACCATATTCATGGATTGATGGAATCAGCATCATTAAAGTGTCCATACTACTCAAAGCAATCTATAGATTCAATGTACCATATTTTTCCATGTATAAAATGCCCCCAACTTTCCCAATACAAAATTAAGAAATCAATATTTTAAACATAAAACAGAATACATTTTTGTTTAGTAACTAGAGGATCAATGCATGAAAATCCATGCAAGGGTAGGTCTTCCTTCCCCCTGGCTACTGGCACTGGCTTCCCTCTGGCACCATGGACCCAGGCTTCACTCTGGCCACCACCATCATGCACTCAGGACCTGGGCTGCTTCTCTCCAGCCACCACCACCAGGCACCACAACCCGGCTGGCTTCACTCCTGCCCTGGCTTCGTCCAAAAGGACGTCTGGAATGATGACCAGAAGGACATTTGGTCTAATGGTTTAATTAGCATATTACCCTTTTATTCCTACAGATAAAGTACTATCATATTATACAGCATATTTCTTCATCAGCTTCTGTTGCATCACTACTCTCTTCTTCATCACTGTTAGTTCCAGACATATCAATTTCTTCAACCTTTATTTTATCACTGCTGTCTTTTGAGTCACTGTCTATATATGTGAGATCATCCTCATGAACTGGTGGCATTTTCTGAGCTAACTTTGTTCATGTTCTTATGGCCAGCCCTTCTCTCTCATGAAATTGAAGCACCATTTTGCCTTTCCTATAAAATTAACAATGTTCATTTCATTTGCAAACATTCTTGTCTGACATTTAATAAGCTTGGTTCACACACAGAATCCACTTTGGCACTGCTCCATAATCCAAGTCTTAAGCCTCTGCTCCGAGTTTGCCTATTTTTCCTTCTAAGTTTGCTGGTTTTCCTCTTAAGGCTTTTTTCTTTTATGGCATCTTAAGAAGTTGTTTTTCCTCTTTTCTCCACTGTCTGATCGTACATTCAGTGGGAAGAGGTCCAAATTGTCTCTGTGTAGCTCTATTTCCATATTCTTTTGCATAGCTGGTTATATTCAGTTTGAATTTTGCATAGTAACACAATCACTTGCCAGTATTTACCTTTTTATTTTTATTTTTTTGACATATTTATGGGCTCAAAATGCTCCAGTCCCTGTTGCATCTGCACAATCTCCGCCTCCACCTCCAATTATGACAGCAGCTGATGTCAGTAACAGTAAGGCTGGTGATTGGAGTAAAGCATAGTAACATCTATCTTGGGTAAAAACTGCTGTTTAAAATTTAACCCTGCTATTCTGGCTTCTGTAAATGTTTGCTTGCTTAAATAATAGGGCTCCCTCAGCCTGGCCTGCGAGATAGGGCCAATACTGACTCTCCAAAATCCCCCAAGGAATTCCAGATTGCAAGAGGACACGGGCCGGGCCAAAGAACCCCACCAGTGCATGACCAGGGTCTGAGAGGGACATGGAAGGTTGGCCAGCAGGGAGGGAACGTGGGAGGGCTCTAGGGTATGTCCTGCCTGGCTCACCCAGTCCCCATCAGCCAGACCCGAGCAGCAAGCTAACCTACAGGTTGAAGCATCTTCCCCCTGGTGGTCAGTGCATGTCATGGTGAATGGTTGAGCAGCCTTAGCATATCATTAGCATATTATGCTTTGATTGATTGACTAGCCAATTGATGACTGGACACTTAGCATGTTAGGCTTTTGTTATACTAGAGGCCTGGTGCATTAAAATTCATGCAGTGGTGGGGTGTTCCTCAGCCCGGCCTGCCACCTCTCACAGTCAGGGAGCCCTCAGGGGTGGGAGGCAACCTGGCCATCAGGGGAAAGTGACACCCCATCACACCTCTATTGCTGCCACTGCCGGCAACACAAGACTTGGCCAGCCCTGGTTATCTGCACCTCAGGCTGGCCCTGAGTGGTTGGGGGCTGAGGGTAGTGGGCACCACCATCTTGTGGCTGTGGGTGTCACCATCTTGTGGCTGTGGGTGTCACCATCTTGTGGCTGTGGGTGCCACCATCTTGTGGCTGTGGGTGCTGCCATCTTTGAGGGTGGGGCAGTCAATTAACATATTCCCTCTGTATTGGCTGTGGGCACCACCATCTTTGAGGGTGGGGCAGTCATTTAGCAAATTCCCTCCTTTTTGGTTGTAGGTACCACCATCTTTGCAATGGCATGAGGCCCAATTAGCATATTCCCTCTTTCTTAGATAGGATAAGGTTAAAACCAGAATGGTATGTTAAATTGTATTCATTTACATGTCCACTATCAGAATTCAATTATGAGTTACCATTTATTATTTACAATCGGCCATATACTATGTTAATATCTTTATATACATTACTGGAGACCCAGTGCATGAAATTTGCACACAGTGGGTGTCCTTCAGCCCGACATGCACCCACTCCAATGTGGGAGCCCTTAGGGAATTTTTAACTGCCAGGTTAGGCCCGATCCCTGCTATTGGAAATCCTTCTCACAATCTGGGACCTCTGGCTCCTAACTGCTCACCTGCCTGCCTGCTATAACCACTCGGTCTGAATGCCTGATCCCCCTAACTGCCCTGCCCTGCCAACCTGGTCACCCCTATTAAATTTTTTCTTTTACCCTTATCCCCTTCACACACAATTGTATTTGACTTCCTTATTGGGTTCTCCCTATCACACAATTTTTCTCTCTCCTTTATTTAACATTTTTTTCTTACTGACTCATCATTTATAAACTTTTCTTTCCTCCTTATTTCCTACTTCTGTTCCATCATCCTTCTTCCCATCTTTCTCCTACTCTCCTTCCCTCTTCCATATTACTTCTTTCCTTTATTTTTACCCCTCCCCTTTTCCTTTATGCCCATCTTAATTTTTTTTTTCACTTTCTCCCTCGGACCTGCTTTGCTCCCTTCCCCATTTCTTCCTTCTTCCCATTCTCCTTTTAAGCTCTACCGGCTCCCCTTTGAAACTTTTCTTCTCTCCCTCTTTCTCATATACTTACTTCCACTGTTTTAATATCTATCTACTTGCCTAATTATTCACCACCATTTATCTTTATTTTCTTTTCTGATTCCTACTTTTAAAATCTGTCCCCAGTACACAACCGTACTTAATTTTCATTATAGCTCCTACAGTTCACTCACACATCCTCTTTCCTTCTTTAACTCTGCTCTCTACTGACTCCTTTATAAAGTTCTTCCCTCTTGCCTTCCCTTCTTAAAGCTTCCATTGAGGAGTTGGAGGGCGCCTTAACCTGCAGCCCTGGGCTCAGCCCTTGCCAGGTGTTTGCCTTGCTCCCCCTCCCTTTCTCAGCCTCCCCACCTTTGTTCTGCTCTCATTCCCTGCCCAGGACACCAGCTCAGAGAGGGTGGGTGGCCGAAGCCCATGCAACCTGGGCGCTGCTGCTGTGAAGCAGAAGCACCTCCGCCCAGAAGGCCTTGGATCATCCTCCACTCTGTCCCCAACCCGTGGGCACCTCCCAGCCAATGGCTGCCACTGTCCTACTCCCACGTCTAGGTGGGGCTCCCTACTCCGCACTGCCTGCACCTCACCCACCACGGGGTGCACCTGCTCCACCCCCCACGGTCAGCACCCCCTTCTGCATGTAGTTCCCTTCCCCTCATGTAGTATCCTATCCTATCCCTGGCGTTGCAGCTGCCTAGGCAGAGGGCGGGGATGCAGCCTGCTGATCAGGTCATGACCCATGAAACTGTAACGGACAAATTTGCATATTCCTATGTTACTAGAGTAGATGTCCTTTAAATCCCCAAAATGGCCTTTGAAGTAGATGCCATTGATCATAAATAAGTCAGACAGAGAAAGACAATTAATATATGATTTCTCTTATATGCAGAATCAAAAATAAATAAATGAATAAGCAAAACAAAAACAGATCCATATATACAGAGAACAAGTTGCCAAAGGGGAGGGAGTGGGGAATGCTTGAAAAGAAAAAAGTAGAACACCATTTCCAGGCACACTTTCAGAAAATTGAGTGATTATGCCCAAGGCCACACATCCAATAAAAGGAAGATTCCAAGTGATGTATGTGGCAACATGCATGGGTGCTACTGAGTACTGAAAGTGTTTATCTAATATTAGCTTATTACAGTTTTTTATGAAATACAATGACAGTATATACTTACTTATAAAAAGTCAACTCCACATGATTCTATTCTTGCAGAACTGAGTTAAAAATTGGCTGAAGTCGAAGCTATATTTCATGTATATTTGATTAAATAATTACAGCTCACCAAACCAAACCTATAATAGAAAAATTACACCTACATATATCTCTTGTAAGTGATTTATCTTCCAACAACATATTACTGTTGAACAGCGAAATTGAGGCAACTTACTAGTCTCTCCAATATTTAATATCTAATTATTAAAAAATGAAATAGATATAACCTTGAATTTTTCACAAGTTTGGGTTATGCCCTGAACACTATATTTATACTGTAATTTTGTTTCATTTTGATTTAAAAAAACATCTTATTGGCAATGCCTATTGAGCTGTGTGGTCAAATATTTATTTAAATAGAACATATTGATTTACAGATTATAACTGACCACATATGAGCCTTCTTTCCAGTGACATTCTTATTTAAAGTATTGATTAAAGGCTTCTCATGCAGAAAGCATTTTTTGTCAGTTCAGTTATGCTAGCTTTTGTAATAAACTAATTTGATTTCCTTTTTAACCTTTGTTTGATTAGGAAAAGAGACATTTGCATTGAAATTCAACAGAGATGAAGTCTATCATCGATCTTGACTTCCTCATAGACCTCTTACACTCAGTGTAAGATGATTTAGAAAATGTCAAGAGTCCTGGAACAACCATAATGAGAAAGGAAAAAAATCACTTCAGACTTACAAATCAGTTAGGGCTTATTTGACAGAAAGGGCAATTGCATTTAATGGTGTTTTAGAGAAATCAAATTCAGGACGTTTAATTTTGTTCTTAGACCACATCATTTAGAGATCTAGGAGATGAACTGACATTAATAAAGTACTTGCTAGTTAAAATCAAAACATTTCAAAATATCTCAAGAGGTTAAATAATACATGTACAATATTACTTGCTACAAAAAAGACTAAAAGTAAATTCTAGTATTTCTTTATAAACTAATATTTCTTTATAAATATTTCTGGTAAAACACTCACCTCAAGACCAGTTCATAGTTTAATCATCAATTGCTGTATCTGAGAATTATAGGGAAAAAAAAATATCAAGCCAGTCCTCCTTACTGCATCCCAGGATTAACCCTCTTTTATAGTCATAATAAGAGGAAAAAAATCTAGTGTTTCTTTGCTTCTTTGAATAATATTATAAAATTTTATAGTTTAAGGACCGCTGATGAAATGGGATTGTTCATATGTGAAGACTAAGCTCTTTGCAACTTATTGTTGCCCACTTTTCTGGACCCTTTTCTTGGACAGAAACCAATATGTTTTATGACCTCAAAAGCTTACATCCATTGTTCATTCCATATAGTCACCGCCAAAGATCTGTATTTGAATCGTTTTCTGGAGTGGAGGCATCTTCCCTTTTCTGAGCAGTTCCACTGGATTGGGGATTTTTAGTTCAGGAGGCAGTCATCTACAATGACTATTAAATGTTCAGTAGGATTAAGTGTTCAGTGGGATTCGTAGAGAGTAGTATATCAGCTGGGTCCACCCATTCTCTTTGCTATAGCTACTTAGAACATTGTCCAGGTGATACAATGTGGTAGCTAGGAAAACAAACAGATAGGAAAAGGGAATAATTTTGTTAAAATACTCCAAGCAATTGGTTGAAAAATTTCTAATTCCCTGTATAATTGGACTACCTCTCCCAGATCAAATAGATTGTCATGATTCTAGGTTTCTTGAAATAAGTTCTAGGGTCAGGGGGCCATGGCTAATTTCTTTCTTTCTCTGGACAAGTCCTTGAGTATATTTTCTGCAATTAACATTCCTTTATTTGTTGTTCTGACAGAAATAGCTTATCTCCAATCCCCAGTTTCTAGATTTCACAACTTATAGTTGTTTTTATTTATAACTTTATATTATTTTTTAATTAATATATTTCTTTTTTAAGTTAACATAAACTAAGATGCTAGAAAACTAATTTTTTAAAAACTCAATTCAATTTGTAAGAAGAAGACATTTGCCATTTGATATTCAAGGTAAATCTAGTACTTTTTTACTTATTAGAGTAGTATTATAGAAAAAATATAGAACCTTTAAAGATGTTAATGAAATTAAATTGTTCACATGTGAAATGCTTTTAAATTAATAAAATATTACTACTAAGAATACTCTCAAATTGCATAAAGTTAGATTTTTTTGATAGAAAAGGTAACACTTTTATTTTAATGTCTAACAAATAATAGAGATGAAAAATATCCCATTTATGGTAACAAGTTTCCATGCTGTTAATGGTATAGAGCTATAATATTCATAAAATATGGCAAAATAATTTAAGAAAAGTATTTTCATATGCTCCAGGTGGGAAAACCACCAACTCTTCTTTCTTATTGTGAATTCAAAAATATCTATCATATTTTGTTAAAATCAATATAAATTAACATAAAGTTAATCTGAAGATAATATATTTATATAGTCCTACAGAATTTTTAGTTTAGACATTTATTTGGATTTTAATTTAACAACAAATACTGGTAAGCTTTTACCTGCCTTACTCCTCTAGTCTCGCAGCAATAAACAGTACTGGCTCTTGGGAAATCCATCAAAATCATCCCTCTGGATATTTAAAAGGTAGAGACAGCATTTTTTGTCTTGATTTGCCCTTCAAATTAACTGAACAGAATTTATTATCTCATAACAAAGATTTTACTGGAGTATTTTATGTTTAATTTATTAAAATAGCTGCCAAGATGTTAAAATTTGTTTTTAAAAAGCTGGAGCTCTATGGCAAACGAGCTTGAAGTTTAAAAAATCAGATTTTGCATGCTCTTCATTTTTTCTATGGCCTCTAAAGTCTGGTTTATTAGTAACTGCTACAGCACTGTTACTATCTCAACTGGTTCCTCATTACTCAAAGCCAATATTAATTGCTAAATATGACTAATATGATGTGAAGGTCACAAAGTTCACTGCTAACCTTCATTTCAGCTCAAAATGTTTTCAAGGTTAATAGATTGATTTTTGAGCTTAAATATGATGCATTTATAAAATAGATGAAAATGAAAAATTTGACATCACCAATATATGGATAGTTTTAAATGATTTCTTTGCTCCATTTGGACTGTAGCCATGGAATTCATTTGACATATATCACATAGTTACATTATAACCTTGACACTGGAAAATAAATTAATGATACATTTTAATGTTAGATAATATTAGAGAGAGAGAGAGAGAGAGAGAGAGAGAGAGAGAGAGAGAGAGAGAGAGAGAGACTCCAGAATAACAATAAAAATTAGGGCATTATAACTTACTCTTCCAGCTGAGGGGTATCATATATGTAAAATAGAGACTAATCACTTTTAAAGATTGAGACCAGACTAAAATAAAGTTCAGTTAAAACTATAATTCCATCTACTGGTTTCTTTCTTTGGTTACTTGCTTAGATCAAGGACAAACAAAAATTCCTGAACTTGTCTCAGTTCTATGCTCCCTGTGTTTTCTGAGGTCCAGGCTCCGGTCTAAAGAAATCTCCTGTTTTAACTTTTTGATGACTCTAGTATCCCTGAGAGATCTTTAAGGCCTTTCTAATCCTGCCTAATGCCTATTTATGAGCCTTTTCTATCAATCAGTTTCTGAGGTTGGCTTTCAATTGCACTTTGGTGAGTTTAGAGAGCCCTGGCTTCTGGTGTTGACCAGGCCTTACTGTTTGTCCCAGTTTTGCCAGGACCTGACTCACCAAATAGAAGGCAGCATTTACTGGAGAGTCTTCCAAGTCTCATTAGGCTTTCTGGTCTTTACTAGAAACAAGTCACCAAAACCTGTAGTAATATTGTTCAATTTTCCATGAGGCCTAGCTTATCCAACACCCTTTAGCTGGATTGCCTTTATTTTCAGGGTCTTCCCCCTCTCATTTTCTGATGAATTAGCCCAATTACAATGATTATTATGTTAATTTTCTCCCAAAATCATCAGCAAGCTCTATGGCAAACAGAACTGCATATCAACTCCTTGCTTTGGCTCTCTAAGTTGCCTAATATCGTACTACCTTCTTCTTCCTGCTGTTCTTAGGCAACGGCTAGATCTGTGATCTGCCCTTCCTTGACTCAGCTCTCTGTTCACTAACTGTTGTGCACTTAAGCTAGCTGAGCTTCCATTTTTCACCTCTGTACAACAACAAAATAAATCTTCCTTATCATCTTTTGTGACGATTGGTCACACATTGTGGAAAATTCCTACATATTCCAAGGCATATGGCAAGAGTTCAGTGTGCTTGTGAAAAGGTTTTGTTACCGACCTTTAGTTCTTACCATTTCCAGAAGACTCAAGATTCCACTGTGATTAAGCTAAATATAATCTCAAGGTACAATAATGCTTGATCATATCCTAAGTCTTACCATTTCTAGTTTTTCAGGTGTGAAAGTTTTGTCTTCCCAACTAGATTATAAGCTTCAGGAGGGCAAGCTAAAATCTTATCCTCTGTCACTAATGATTTGCTATTTCGTGGCCTCACATTCTCCTTCACTCAATGTTCCCTTTCTGCAAATATTTCTTATCTACACAGATCATTGATTTTTCCCTTATGTGGTATCCAGCCTGTGCTGAGCACAATAATGCCTGTCAAAGAGAACCTTGTCCATGGGTCCCACACAGCTTGCACAAGGCATCACCACTGGCTCTTCTGCCTCTGCTGTCGGTGCTGTCACCCGGCATGTCTGCTGAGACACATCCTGCCCTCCCTGATGGCTGTTTCATCCACCAATCCCCATCTCATTGCACTAAAGCCCCTGGATCCTGTTCATTGTGCCTGCAATGTCCTATGAGAGTTTCTAGGAAAATGATCATTACTTAGGAAAACATTTTTCCTGAGATATAAATTCATTGAAAAGCAACCAGGAAAAAAAGCAGAGTGGTGGATTCAGAATCCCCTCATACAACTGGCAAGTAAGGCTTTATTACTGGATTGCTTATTCTCTTAGGCTGAGTTTGCTTCCAGGAGCCCTCAGCACCTCAAGGTCATCAACTTCTAATGAGCACATTCCCAGTTCACCAGGTAGCATTCTCAGCATTAGCAACAGCTGAGCAAAAAGCTCAACTCTACATTCTTAAGTAGTGCTCTGCTTGGCACACATGTACAAATCAGCTAAAGATCAGTAAACATTGATACTAGTCCAGTAGTATCAAGGCATTATATTGAATCTATGCCATGGGATTTTACTTTTTTAATTCCATTTGAAATTATTATTTTATTTGTTTGTCTATTTTTTATAAAAAGTTAAAGTATGCCGAGACCGGTTTGGCTCAGTGGATAGAGCGTTGGACTGCGGACTGAAGGGTCCCGGGTTCGATTCCGGCAATGGCATGTACCGTGGCTGTGGGCACATCCCCAGTAGGGGGCGTGCAAGAGGCAGCTGATCGATGTCTCTCATCGATGTTTCTGACTTTCTATCCCTCTCCCTTCTGCTCTGTAAAAAATCAATAAAATATATTTTAAAAAAAAAAGTTAAAGTATAATAATACCTATTTCTAGAGGCCTGGTGCACGAAAATTCATGTATCAAGGGGGTCTCTCAGCCCAGCCTGTACCCTCTCACAATTCAGGACCCCTCGGGTAAGGTACCTATACCTAGCCTGAGATCAGGGCCTATCGGGGCTTTCCTTCCCCTGGCTGCAGGCAGCTGGCCCCACCCCTGCTGCTGCCACTGCTTGCTATCTGTGCAGCACTGCCCCTCCCACCCTGCCACCAGTGGCCTCTTTCTGCATGTGAAAGGCTGGGGTGCAATGGCTTGGCTGGCCTGGGCCTCCCTCTTTCTTTGCTGGGGGACAGGGCCAGCCCTGCAAGGAGCTGTCTGCCTACCTGATCAACCCTAACCACTTGCCTGCCTGCCTGATTGCCCTTAACCACTTGCTTGGGGGCAGGGACCATCTGGTGAGATGCTGTCTGCTGTCCTATCTACCTGATTGCCCCTACCGTTGGCCTAGCTACCTGATCACTCCTAACCACTCTGCCTGCCTGCTTGATTACCCCTAACTGCTTGCTTGGGGGTGGGGTCAGCCGGGTAAGGGACCATCTACCTACCTGATCACCCCTAACCACTGGCCTGCCTACCTGATCCCCCTAACACTTGCCTCCCTACCTGATCAGTCCTAACCACTGGTCTACCTACCTGATCATCCCTAACTACTCTGCCTGCCTGCCTGATTGCCCCTAACCACTTGCTTGTAGGCAGGGCCAGCCTGTGAGGGGCCATGGTGGCATGGTCTCTGGTCATTTCTATCATGATGCGTCTGGCCTTTTATTATATAGGATTTGAAACATACAGGAAAATGTATATAATATCTAAGTTGAGATAACCATGCTGAGGAAGAGTAAACTTTTAAAAGACTACGTTCAAAGAAATATTGATTTTGCTTGATGCACATTAGAGAGAAAACACCAAAATACTCCCAAACCCTAGAAAAAGGAGACAGCCTTGAAAATCTTGCTTGGGGTGCTTCTAAAGCTATAAAATGTCTACTGGCTTGAGAAATCAAAGCTGTTCCCCTGCTGTTTTGGCTCCTGCTCCAGTTTAACCTTCTCTGCAATCTGATACACCCCCAATTCTCCTGTCAACTATCCCCAACTTCCTCTAGAAGACCATGGCTTTCCTCATAGATAACAATGAAGCTTCGGTGTTAAAGGCCTGTTGTACATAAGTGCCCTGGTCTGCAAGAGTTCTCTCCAGATCCCAAAAAAGAAATGTCTGTGTGTGTGTGTGTGTGTGTGTGTGTGTGTGTGTGTGTTGGGGTGGGTAATTTGAAGAACATAAACAATTAAGGATATAAAGAAAAGTACTATGTTTCTTCATGGCTGATCCTCTGGTTATTAGTCTCTAAACACAATGGAATTACTTGGATATTTAAGGCTTTCAAATATGCATAGAACACCCTTCACCAATACAGAACTCAGACAGATGCATACACACACGTTCCCACAAAAATCTTTCAGAATTAAAATATATTAAGACAGGAGCAGAAGATGGTGGCTAGCAGGATGGAGGAGAAGTAGAGGGTGTGAGTGAGGGAGGGGTGAAAGGAAAATGTATAGTGTGTGTGTAGCGGACACTCACTGGCTGTGAGGCTCAGGCATGGAGTCCACTCCATCTTGTAGGAGAGAATGGCCTCTTCTAGGAAGTCATCAGCACCACCACCCGGACTGACCTTGGACACTGCCCGTGACCCTGCAGCCACTCCAGACGAAATCCTGCTGCCCCACCCGCAGGCCCGCAGACCTGCAGACCCTAGGACATCCACCTCCAAGGGTGCATGGCTCCCGTGGCACTGCCGACCTCCAGCACCACAGTCGCACTTTTCCAGCATGCAGGCCTCCTGAGCCCACCGCCCCAAAAGTGGCTCTTGGGTGTCTCTGTGAGCCTCCGCTGGGGTGTTCATATCCAAACGAGGGCGCATGGCCTCGGCAGTAGAAGTTTTAACTTCCCTCCACCCCCCAGGATACCTTCCCACAGATAACAGGGTCATGCAGCTTCAGCGCAAGAGCCCCTCTGAGGGCACCACCCTGGCAAGCAGCCCCTGGGTGCTCTTTGAGCCACAGCTGGCTGCATGTGAATCCAAACAATGGCACAAGTCTCTGGCAGCAAGAACTGAGTCTTCCCAGTCCACAGCTGCCTACTGCTGGACACCGCAGTCATGCCTTTCCAGTGCGCAAGCCTCCTGAGCCCCACCACCCCAATACATGGTTCCTGGATGCCACTGTGAGCCCCCACTGGACACGTAAGAATTCAACCAAGGGCATAAGGCAGCAAAAATTGGGACTTCTGCCAAAACTGATTTGGCTCAGTGGATAGAGCATTGGCCTGCAGACTGAGGGGTCCTGGGTTCTATTACAGTCAATGGAATTGATTGTGGGCACTCCCCAGTAGGGGGTGTGCAGGAGGCAGGTGATAGATGTTTCTCTCTCATTGATGTTTCTGACTTTCTATCCCTCTCCCTTGCTCTCTGTAAAAAACCAATACATATATATGTATATATTTTTTTTAATTGGGACTTCCCCCTCCCCGACTACCGCCCTCTTGATACCACAGTTATGTCTTTCCAGCAGGCATGCCTACTGAGCCCACTGCCCCTGTAAATGTCTCCTGAGTGCCTCCTTGAGCCCCCACTGAGCCCCCACAGGACACATGGCCCTGGCAATAGAAATTCGGACTTCCCCATTCCCAACTGCCTAACCACAGACACCCTGGTTATGTGGTTTCAGCACGCAGGCCCCCTGAGGCTGCAACTCCAACAGGCAGTTCCTGGGAGCCTCTGTGAGCTGCCAGTAGGTGCACTCATATCCAACCAGGGGTGCAAGGCCCCAGCAGCAGAAACTCGGACTTCCCCCTCCTCAGCTGCTGACCTTCAGTTACTGAAGTCATACTGATCCAGTGCTCAAGCCCCCTGAGCCCTGTGCCCCAGCAGGAAGCCCCTGGCTGTTTGCAATCAGTTCCTGCAGTAGTGCCGCTCCAGCACACGAGCCCCCTGAGCTCACTGCCCTAGCATACAGCTCCTGGGTGCCTCTGTGAGCAGCCGCTGGGCATGCATATCCAACCAAGGGCGCACAACCCCTGAAGCAGAAACTGTGACTTCTCCCTTCCCAGGGCCAGTGCCACACCACAATTACTCCAATCC
The DNA here is from genome assembly GCA_027563665.1 of Antrozous pallidus. Lineage (NCBI taxonomy): Eukaryota > Metazoa > Chordata > Mammalia > Chiroptera > Vespertilionidae > Antrozous > Antrozous pallidus. Next base: position 8,699,595 of record CM050515.1, read on the forward strand.
AGCATGTGGGCCCATGAGCACACACACCTTGAAGACAGCTCCTCGGTCCCTCTGAAAGCTGCCACTGGACATGTACCTCTCCAACCAAGGGAGCATAGCTCCTTCAGTAGGTTCAACAACATCCCCCTCTTGGCTACCTACCTCTGGACAGCTTGGTGAGTTACAGAAAACTTGCCTCCCTGGACAAAGTCACATTGTTTCAGCCCCAGTTTCCAAGATTCCCACATCCCCAGCTGCTATATCCTGAACACCCTCCTGATTCAGAGAGGCAAATCACTTTGGCCATAGTCCCACTGCCTCAACCACAGACTAGGAGACCTGACCCCCACTGTCAAGTACTCCAGTACTCTTTTTAGTGAGTTCCACAGTGAAACTTATCCAACAAGAGTTAGTTACCCGAAACCAGTCAGTCACAGTATGTAAGCCTCAGGCCCTGAGATTTTTTCTTCCCAGGCTGTGGATTCTGGGAACCTACAGTGAGCACATACCAGTGAGATATCAGACAACATTTTCCACAAGAGCTGGAACCACAATCATATCCAAAACAGCCTATACAATGAAGCTGGGGGTGAGTCACAATGCCCAACTATGAAGAGACTTCATCCACAAATAAGAAACTAATATACAAGGTCCAACTACATCAAGAGAACCCAAATAACCCAGGTAAGGAGCTCCACTAAATCACCAAGCCCAGGAAACCTTAGAGACTACCAGTAGCACCAACACCAAAAGAACCTGGGTAGCAAAGCAGTTGAATCTAGAACACAGAAACAATTAAAACATTACAGCAAAAAAAAAATGGGGAGATAAAAATAAATCCCCAAAGAAAAAGAGGAATCAACAGAAAGGGAATTAAATGAAATGGAGGCAAGTAACATGTCAGAGAAATAATTCAGAGTAATGGTTATAAGGATATTCAAATGGCTATATGACAAATACATGCAACTCAATGAGAATTACAAGGAGCTGAATGAGAATGTCACCAACATGAAAAGGAACCAAGAGGAAATGAAGAATGACATAGCTGCAAAAAATAAAAAATAATAATAAAATAAAATAAAACCACACACAAAGGAAGGCTTAAACAGTAGACTGGAAGAGGCTGAGGACCACATCAGTGAATTGGAAGGCAAGGTAAAAAAAAACATAAAAACAGCAGAAACATCAAAGAAAAGTTAAAAAGCAGGAGGAGAGCCTAAGGATCTTTGGGACAACAGGAAATAAAACAACATCCACATAATAGGAGTACCAAAAAGAGAAGAAGCAGGACAAAGAATAGAAAACCTGTTTAAAGAAATGGTGACAGAAAACTTCCTGGATGTTGACAAGGAAAACACACACACACACACACACACACACACACACACACACACATCAAAGAAGTACATAGAGTCCCAAACAAGATGAAGCCAAAAAGACCAATACCAAGCAAGGGACTGAATCCAAGAATACTATACCAGCAAGGCTATCATTCAAAATTAAAGGTGGAATCAGGAGCTTCACAGACAAAAAAAGAAGAAAAAAAAAGACCTAGGCAGTTTATTGCCACCAAACCAGCAATGCAAGAAATGCTAAAGAAACTTCTGTAAAAAGAAGAAACAGAAAGGCAAGAAGGAACACAAACACAAAGAATAAAAATGGCGACAAGCAAGTACTTAACAATAGTAACATTAAACACAAATGGATTAAATACTCCAATCAAAAGACATAGGGTAGCTGAATGGATAAGAAAACATGAGCCATATATATGAGTCTGCAAGAGACCCACCTCAGAACAAAGGATTCACTCAGACTGATAGTGAAGAGATGGAAAAAATATTTTCAGGCAAAAGAAAATGAGAAAAAGCTTGAGCTGCAATGCTTATATATGACAAAATAGACCTCAAAGTAAAGTTCGTAATAAAAAATAAGGAGGGCAACTTCATAATACTAAGGGAGCAATTCAACAGGAAGATATAACTCTGATAAACATATATGCACCCAATACAAGAACACCCAAATACATAAAATAACCTCTGAACGATATCAAGGGAGAGATAGACAGCAACACAATAATGATAGGGAATTTTAATATCCCACTGATATCACTGGATAAATTCTCTCAACAGAAAATCAGCAAAGAAACAGTAATTCTGAATGACTCACTGGATCAGATGGACTTAATTGACATATTCAGAATATTTCACCCAAGTGCACATGGGAGATTTTCAAAGATAGACCACATATTGGGGCACAGGCAAAGCCTCTTCAAATTCAAGAAGATAGAATTCATAACAAGCATCTTCTCAGATCACAATGGCATAAAACTAGAAATCAACTACAACAAAAACAATGAAAAAATATCAAACACTTGGAGGCTAAATAGCATGCCATTAAGCAATGACTGGGTTAAAAAAGAGATTAAAGAAGAAATAAAACCATACTGGAGGGAGAGAGGAAAATGGAGGCGGAATAGACATACACATCCTGAATCGTATCCCAGAGCAGACGGAAGGAGCTGCTGAGGGTCACGCAGGGAGTGTTTGTTGATGAGTTGCAGGACAGCTGTGCTCTGGAGAAGGTGAGGGACTGCTGGACAGGCCTCCACAGGACTTCAGTGACTGAGCGGCCCCCGGTGCTACTGGGTTCTCTCGTGGAGCCACCAGTTGGGAGGTGGACCACACCATCTTGAAGGGGAAGGGCCTGGAAATATACAGCTGCAGTACCCACTGGACAGCTGAGGGCCCCAGAACATCAGTCCCCAGCTGGCGAAGACTTGCGGATTTGGAGGAGCTCTGCGCGCTCCGCTGCAGAAAGGTCAGAGGAGTTTGTGCAGACATACGTGCAGAACCTGAGTTTGTGCATTTGTGTTTCTTCCTCTCCTAATCCCACCTTCTGAGTGCTAAGCCAAGAACTTGGGATCGCCTGGCAGGGGATGCCCTGGGAGACTGCAGGGGAGAGCTATTTTTCTGGAGCCTGGGGATCAGAACAGGAAGTCACCATTAGAGAGCAGCTCTGGGGCAGCCCACTCCCGCAAATCAATATTAAATACTACAGGGATAGTGAGATCTTAGTAAGCTGGAGAGGACCAATAGACCTGGAGGTCAATACAGAAACACTGCCACCCTGGGCTTACTCACAAATTGACTCCTGTGTAACACAAATTAAGGAATCAATTTTATTACTACTACTATTTCACCTTTTTTATCTTTTAAGTGTCATTCTATTTTCTCTTTATTTTACTTTGGGACTAGTGTTCTACAGTCTACTTTCATCTACCCTTGGTATCTTTTTACTCTACCTCAACTCCACCTTTATGCCACCACTCTCTTGCTAATCTTTCCCTATTTAGTGACTGTTGATTATATCGATTTTTAATGCTAGTTTGTGAGATTAGTTTGCTTATTCTTTTCTTTTGGTTTGTTTTGTGAGGGTTTTGTGTTTTTTGTTGTTGTCGTTGCATTATTTCTTGATAGATTTTTGCTTCTGTGTTCCCTCACCTTACTCAATATTAGTTGTTGTATGTAGTTTGTATCAATGTCCAGGTACATGTTGCTGTCTTTTGTTGGGATTAGTGGCTGTCCTATAGAAGTTTTCACCCCGTATTTATAGTTTATTCCCTTTTCCTTTCTTATTCTCTTTCTTTTCTCTTTTACCTTCTTTTCTTTTTTTTCTCTCTTTCTTTTTGTGTGTGTGTGGGTGTGTGAGTGTCTGTATGTATGTGTTTTCTCTTTCTCTCTTCTATCTCACCTATCACCTAATTTGCCTTCCTCTGGCAATTACCTTTATTTGGAGTTACCAATACCGTGACTACATTCCTGTACAGTGCCTCATGCATTGCACCTGGTTGTGTTGTATTTTGTGCCTTTAAATCAACGCAGGAGAGAGAGAACTACATAACCAGACACACAGAGAAGAGAGACTGTAGGGAGAAAAAATAAAGCCCACATATGAAAGAAAAACAAACCTCACCAGAAAAGGAGGTAAAAGAAAAGGAGGCAAGCAACTGGTCAGAGAAAGAATTCAGAGAAATGGTCATGAGGTGGCTGAAAAGAATGGAAGAAAAATTTGACACTATGAGTAAGAACCAAGAGGAAATGAAGAAGAAGCAAGAGGAAATGAAGAAGACGTGAGAAGAAATGAAGAAGAGCCAAGAAGAAATGAAAAGTGACATCACTGAGGTAAAAAACTCAATAGAAAGTATCAAGAATAGACTAGAAGAAGCACAGGACCGCATCAGTGAGCTACAAAACAAGGTAGGAAAAAAATACTCAATTAGAGGAGCTTCTAGAAAAAAATGAAAAAGCAGGAGGAGAGCCTAAGGGAAATTTGGGACAACATGAAACAAAACAACATCCACATCATTTCACTTCCAGAAAGATAGGAAACTGATCAAGGAAGAGAAAATCTGTTTGAAGAAATAATGACAGAAAACTACCCTGATATAGGAAAGAAAAAACCCACACAAATCCAAGAAGCTCACTGAGTCCCAAGCAAAATGAACCCCCCAAAAAAGATGCCAAGGCATATTATAATTAAATTGGCAAACACCAATGACAAAGTAAGAATCTTAAAAGCCGCCAGAGACAGACAGAAAGTCACCTACAAAGGAATCCCCATCATACTAGCAAGTGATCTTTCAACAGAAAATCATCAGGCCAGAAGGAAATGGAATGAAATATGCAAAGTCATGCAAAGGAAGGTTCTGAATCTTAGAATACTGTACCCAGCAAGGCTATCAATCAAAATTAAAGGGCAAATCAGGAGCTTCACAGACAAAAAAGTACTAAGGGAATACATTACCACCAAACCAACAATGCAAGAAATGCTAAAGGGTATGCTGTAAAAAGAAATAGGAAGCAAAGAAGGCACACCGGAGTAAAAAACAAATATAGTGAATAATAAGTACCTATCAATAATAACTATAAATGTAAATGGATTCAATGCTCTAATCAAAAGACATAGGGTAACAGACTGGATAAAAAAAAAACATGACCCATATATCTGTTGTCTACCAGAAACCCACCTCCAAAAAAAAGACGCACACAGACTGAGGGTGAAAGAATGGGAAAAGGTTCTTCAGGTGAATGGAAATGGAAAAAAGGATGGGGTAGCAATACTTATATCTGACAAATTAGATCTCAAAGTGAAGGCCATAACAATAGATAAAGGAGGCCACTTCATAAAGGGAGCAATCCAACAAGAAGAAATAACTCTGGTAAACATATATGCATCCAATACAGGAACACCCGAATACATAAAAAAAAACTCCTGGAGAATATTAAGGACGATATTAACAGCAATACAATCATAGTAGGAGACTTTATTACCCCCTATCACCATTGGACAAATCCTCTAAACACAAAAGCAGTAAAGAAACATCAATCCTCAATGACTCACTAGACCAGATGGAATTAATTGACATCTTCAGATCATTTCACCCCAAAGCCACAGAATACATATTCTATTCAAGTGCACATGGGTCATTTTCTAAGATAGACCATATATTTTGTCATAGGCAAATTCTCTCCAAATTCAAGAAGATAGAAATCATATCAAGCATATTCTCAGATCACAATGGCATAAAACTGGAAATTAACTACAATAAAAACAATCCAAAGAAATAAAAGACATGGAGACTAAACACTATGCTATTAAAAAACGACTGGGTTATCAGGGAGATCAAGGAAGAAATAGAAAACATCATGGTAACAAATACAATGATAGCACAACAATCCAAAATCTATGGGACACAGCGAAAGCAGTTTTGAGAGGGAAGTTCATAGTTCTACAATCCTACTGCAAAAAAACAAACAAACAAAAAAAAAACAAGATATGGTAATAAATTATCTACCCCCAAAACTCAAAGAGTTAGAAAGAGAGCAACAAGAAAAGACCAGTGTAAGCAGAAGGAAAGAAACAGTAAAGATCAGAGGAGAGATAAACAACATAGAGACCAAAAAAACAATACAAAAGATCAACAAAACCAAGAGCTGGTCCTATGAAAGGATAAATAAGATTAATGAACTCTAGCCAGACTCACCAAGAAGCAAAGAGAAAGAACCCTAATAAATAAAATCAGAAATGAAAGAGGTGAAATAACAACAGACCCCATTGAAATACAAAGGATTACCTGTAGGTAATGGATATATTTCTAGAAAAATATAACCTTCCAAAACTTAATCAGGAAGAATCTAAACAGCTCAATAGACCAATAACTGTGGAAAAAATTGAAGTAGTCATCAAAAAAGCTTTCAGGGAACACCAAGATGGCGGCATAGGTAAACACCTATTGTTCTGCCCCGGGCAACGATATAAGAACTACAACATAACAGCAGAACAGATAGCACCCAGAATCGCCAGAAAGCTGGCTGAATGAAAACTCCACTAATAAGAGTAAAGGTGGGATGCTGAAACTCAGGAGCGGCGGGAGCGCAGCCTTTCAGACGGAAACAGGTTAGGAGCGGTCCTGGTCGCGCACGGGCTGGGGCTGGATCAGCAACCCCAGCGGGATTTCAACAAATGGGGAGGGCGGAGATGTCCCACTATACGAAGCCCCCAGCGCCAGGCAAGGTCCAAGATCCAGGGTACGTGGAGATGTGCCACTGCACAGATTCCCCAGTGCCAGGTGAGGTCCGAGGTCCGGGGGACGCACCCTGGAAGCGGGGCGCGGCAGAGGCTCCTAGTCTGCGAGAAACCCAGAGGCGGCGGCGAAAAGAAGTTTCCGTGCAAGGGTCACGCAAACCCGCGACTTGCCCCCTGGAAACTTGTCTCCTGGTTCCGGAAAGCATCTATTTTACAGCCCTGGACTTTTGGTGTGCAGACACATTTGGGGAAAGGCAGAGTTGTCTGGCAAGGGGAAGAGACTAGCAGCTTTCTCTTGGAGGTGCCTGCAGCCATCCCCATCCAACAGAGACCCGCGCGTGCGAGCACCGCATAGGATGCAGCTGACGCTGATGCTGCCTGCGCAGCTCAGAGACTCCGCCCATCCAACCTTAACACAGCCTCCCTTCACAGCCAATTGGCCTGGAGGTCAAACCCTCCTAGGGCTAACAACAACAAGCTGGATTTAAATTCAAAAATACTGAATACAACCCATAAAGGATTGCAGTAAGAGCGCCCACCTCAGGTAACTGGGGAGGCTGAGCCACTGTCCCTTTGATGATATCTACCACATAAAGCAGCCACCATGCAGAGATATGGAAAGAAATCAGGTGTGAAAGAAATGGAGGAGAAAAGACAACAAGACATAGAGTTCAAAACCACGGTTATAAGGCTTTTCAAGAGGCTCCTACAAAAGGCCGATCAACTTAATGAGAATTACCAGGAAATAAACAAGACCAACCAGGAAATGAATGAGAATTACAGGGAAATGAATGAGAACCTCAAGGAAATGAACAAGACCTCTGAGGATACGAACCAGACCCTCACGGATACAAAAAGGGACCAACTAGAAATCAAGCATACACAGACTGAAATAAAAAATATTACACAAAGTCCTAAAAGCAGTCCAGAGGGCCACAAGAACCAAGTTAAAGATTTGAAATACAAAGAAGCAAAATCCACTCAGCTGGAAAAGCAAGAAACAAAAAGAATTCAGATAATTGAAGATAGTGTAAGGGGCCTCTGGGACAACCTCAAGCATGCCAACATCCGAGTTATTGGGGTGCCAGAAAAAGAGAGAGAGCAAGTTAATGAAAACCTACTTGAAGAAATAGTGACTGAAAACTTCCCCCACCTGGTGAAAGAAACTGACTTAAAAGCCCAAGAAGTACACAGAACCCCAAAATATAGGAATCTAAAGAGGACCACACCAAGACATATCATAATTAAAATGCCAAGAGCAAAAGATAAAGAGAGAATATTAAAAGCAGCAAGAGAAAAACAGTTGGTTACCTACAGGGGAGCACCCATACGATTGTCAGCGGATTTCTCAACAGAAACGATGCAAGCCAGATGCGAGTGGCAAGAAATGAGACTACATCAAAATAAAAAGATTTTGAACAGCAAAAGAAACTATCTACAAAACAACAAGAAAACCCACTGTATGAAGAACATATTGGCAAACGTTATCACTGATAAAGGTTTAATCTCAAGCATCTACAGGCAACTCATACAACTTAATAAAAGGAAGACAAATGATCCAATAAAAAAATGGGCAACGGACCTAAATAGAATCTTTTCGAAAGAAGACAAAAGAAAGTCCAAGAAACATATGAAAACCTGCTCAAAGTCACTAATCATCAGAGAAACGCAAATCAAAACAACAATGCAGTACCACCTCACACCTGTCAGAATGGCTATCATCAACAAATCAACAAATGACAAGTGTTGACGAAGATGTGGAGAAAAAGGAACCCTCGTGCACTGCTGGTGGGATTGCAGACTGGTGCAGCCACTGTGGAGAGCAGTATGGAGTTTCCTCAAAAAACTAAAAATGGAGCTCCCATTTGACCCAGTGATCCCACTTCTAGGAATATATCCCCCCAAAACTAGAAATACGAATTAGAAAGGATATATGCACTCCCATGTTCATAGCAGCACAATTTACCATAGCTAAGATTTGGAAACAGCCTAAGTGCCCATCAGCAGATGAGTGGATTAAAAAACTGTGGTACATCTACACAATGGAATACTATGCTGCAGTAAAAAAGGAGCTCCTTCCATTTACAACAACATGGATGGAGCTGGAGAGCATTATGCTAAGTGAAATTAGCCAGGCAGATAAAGATAAGTATCACATGATCTCACTCATTTGTGGAATATATTGAAAGGCATAGACTGATGAACAAGAACGGATCCAGAAACTGAGAAACATCCATCAGAATGTCAAACCTCAGGGTAAGTGAGGGGTGGCGGGAGTAAGGGAGAAAGTCAATACATTTGATCTCTTGAACTAAAGTAAGTTATTTGTGTTTTTACCTCCCTGACAAAGTTTATATAAAGTTATAAAAACAGTTAGCAATTAGTTTGAAATTGAAGTGACATGACCTAGAGCATGTCATCTCCTATGGACACCAATCCTTAGACTAGGCCCCCCTTAACCCTTTGTGACACCATAATATCCTTACATGATATTATTTCACAATGTAATTATTATTTTTGATATTTGACAATAGCATATTGTACAATTATCACAAAGAAACTTATAAACTAATTCTTTGAATGTTTGGTAGCAATTTTTAAAAAGGACAGGAAAGGAATGAATCCCTTTCAGAAGGAATTAAGGCATCAGGAAGGCACTTGAGCATTCTATATTGGCCCCTCTTGACCTTTTGCCAAGAGGGACCCTCTTCTCACAATCCAAGTGCATACAGCTGTTGCCTGAGCTTTCAGTTCAAGCTGAGGTTGAAGTCTCTGGGTGGCTGGCACCATGAATCTGTCTCTTGCCCAATGGTGTGAGCTGTGCACCCCCTGGAGAAAAAACCTGAGTCCCCAAAATATGTGATCAGTAATGGGATCCCACCAGCAGGCAAGGGGATCCAAAGGCAGGTGCTGGGCATGGAGATCACAAGGGCATACACTACCAAGGAGAAAGAACTGAACCTCACATCACACTGGTTGGCCCGGGAGGATGGCTGGTTAGCCAGAGACAGGTAAGATTCCTCCGGGAAGGAACAACCTAAGATAGGCCCATCACGAAAGTTACTCCCAGCCTTTTAAATCTTCTGAGGGAGGTCTCCTACCCCCATGGCTGCTTCACCTCCCACAGACAGCTCAGATCGGGACCCAGGTTATAGACAGAGACTTGGCCAGCAACAGCAGCCCTTTATCTAAATCTAGTCTAGCACCAGGAATGCTCAGGGCCTACTCAAGAAGGCAAAAAATCCTTTCCACTAATATTAAGCCTAAACTAAGATTATTGTTTGAGTATTAAATTTGATAGTAAAATAGTAATCAAGTGTCAGATTAATTTAAATTCACCAATTGAAATAAGTGAACACGCAAGAAAATTTAAGTGTACTGGACAAAAAGCTGTTCCTAAAATATTAACTAAAATTTCTATTAGTAGTTCATCTCTTCGTAAAATTGCCAAACATGCAAAGAACCTAAAGCAGTCATATTTTTGTGCAAAAATTAAAATCTAACGTTACTAAGACTGCAATATAAAATTTCCAAAAGCTCCCATTAATAAAAGGGGGGGGGTGGCTGGTGGGGTAACATCATGTAAGGAAAAATATCCTGTAAGTAAATTACATCTAGAAAATTCTTACCCCATAAAATTAATTTCCATTTGTAATGCTAACAGTAGGACACCCATGAAAAACACACATGATGTCAAAATAAGCCAAAGGGAAATCAATTGGGCAAAATAGTCTAATTTACAGAAAATATCCCTTTATTAACTTTTGGTCGAGAATATGTTTGTATATTTTCAGAAAACAACTCCAAGACCATATGGATTCCTGAAACAAAAAAGAACTGATAGGTCTGTTCCAACTGTGAAGACAGTCCAGAGATGGAAGACACTTATGACACCTTGCCATTCTAGCAGTCGTTACTGCAGACGGCCCATGTCCAAATCAAAGAGGGTGGAACCTGCATTGCCACCATTTGTCCACCATCCAGATATCATTGCTGACATGTACACATAAGGAACTGTTTGACGTTGAAACTGGGACTCAGACTGTTGAACATTGAAACTGAGACTCAAACATTTTTTTGTTCTTACATATTTATTTCCAGTATGCAGATGCAAGATTTTTTAAAGAAAAGAAACAGGGGGAAAAGATTGATACAGAGGCAAAGAAGCATTGAACAGACTGTCAAACTACAGTGGGAAGACAGAGGAGGGTGGGAGGCAGGGGCTGTAAGAGATCAACCGAAGGATTTGTATGCATGCATATAAGCACAACCAATGGATACAAGACACTGGGGCTAGGGGCAGGTGAGGGCATGTGCTGGGTGATAGGGGAGGCTGGGGGAGGTCAATGGGAGGGAAAAGGGAAACATATGTACTACTATTTGTAATACTTTAAAGAATAAAAAAATTTTAAAAAAGAAAAAGAAAATTAAAAAAATACAATGAGGTATCACCTCACACATGTCATAATGGCAATCATCAACAAATCAACAAATGAAAAGTGCTGGAGAGGATTTGGAGAAAAAGAAACCCTTCTTCACTGCTGGTGGGAATGCAGACTGGTGCAACAATTGTGGAAAACAGTATGGCATTTCCTCAAAAATTTAAAAATGAAATTGCCATTTGACCCAGTAATACTACTTCTAGTGATATATCCCAAGAAAACAGAAAGACCAATCAGAAAGGATATATTCTCCCCTATGTTCAGAGCAGCACAATTTATAATATCTAGGATTTGGAAACAGCCTAAATGCCCATCAGCAGATGAGTGGATTAGAAAACTATGGTACATCTACATAATGGAACACTATGCTGTAAAAAAGGAATTCTTACCATTTGCAACAGCATGGATGGAACTGGAGAGTATTATGCTAAGTGAAATAAGCCAGGCAGTGAAAGAAAAATACCACATAATCTCACTCATTCTATATAATAAAACCCTAGGTGGGTGTGACACCCTTGCGCAATGTCATCACAAGATGGCCACCTTCAGGTTGTCACAAAAATAGCCACTGCAAAATGGCTGGCAGGGGAAGGCAGTTGGGGATGAGATTAGGCTGGTAGGGGAAGGCAATTGGGGGTGACCAGGGTACCAGGGGATGGCAGTTGGGGGTGACAAAGCCTGCAGGGGAGGGCTGTTGGGGGCTATTGGGCCAGTAGGGGAGGGCAGTTGGGGGTGATCAGGCTGGCAGGGGAGGGCAGTTGGGAGTTATCAGGCTAGCAGGGAAGCATTTTGGCCTCAGTCAGGCTGGCAGGGGAGCAATTAGGGGGTGATCAAGCTGGCAGGCAGAAGCGGTTAGGGGCAATCAGGCAGGCAGGCAAACAGAAGAGTGGTTAGAGCCAGCAGTCCCAGATTGGAGAGGGTGCAGGCCCGGTTGAGGGACATCTGCCCTTCCTCCTGTACAAATTTCATACACTGGTCCTCTGGTTTATGGATAATAAAGAACATTATAACCTGATGAACAAAAAGATACAGAGACAGAGAAGCATTGAACAGACTATAAAATTACTGCAGGAAGGCTGGAGAGTGTTGGGGGAAGAGGGGTGGTAAGAGATCAACTAAAGGACTTGTATGCATGCATATAAGCATAAACAATGGACACAAGGCACTGGGGTAGGATGATGGCATGTGCCAGGAGTTAGGGGAGCCGGGGGAAGGTCAATGGGAGAAAAAAAGAGACATACATTGTCAGAACCCCTTTCACGTCCTGCGTGGTTCAGGTTTCCAGTTCAAGGTTTGGGTTCTGGAGAAGGCCACACACAAATGGAAGAGACTAGAAAAGTATTAATTTGGGAATATTGGGGGCCAGGCAGGAGCCCAAGAGAGGACTACACCCCGCTCTGGCTTTGCTATCCTTTTTATTAAGATTATGGAATATACCCATATCCTTTAGGCAGGAAATTCCAATAATAGCCAATCAGCAAGAATTTACATAAGGCTAACAGGTGGAGGCTGCTTCAACTACCAATGTCTCAACTAAATAATGAGTGATTAGCTCTGACCTTTCAGAGCATTTAAGGTTGACCAGCCTTCCAGATTCCCTATTATTGAAACAATTATCAGTTTCTGGCAATACATACTGCTATTTGTAATACTTTAAACAATACATAATTTTTAAAAATAAAAAGGTTTGACAATTTTTGCCTTGACCTGTATGGTTATGTTGATTGGAATGTCATCTGATAAACTGAAAGGTCTTGGGTTTCATTCCCCATCAGGACACTGGGCACATGATGTGCCCTGTAATCAATGTACTGTACCTTTATCTTCTTCCTTCTCTCCCTCTTCCTTTCTACTCCCTCTAAAATTAATAAAACCATGTCCTTGTCTGAGGAATAAAAAAAATGTGTTGATGATTTTTTAAATTACTATTGTTAATGATAACATAACATTAATATAGTAAATTTAATTTAAGGTACTTTCACATCTATTTTGTCACTATTCTACACAGCAACCCCATAAGTTGTCTCTGACTTCTGGTGACCCTATGAACAACACCTATCATGTCCTATCTCAATAGTCCTGCTCATCTCCATAGATTCATGCCTGTGGCTTCTTTGGTGGAGTCAGTCATCTCAAATTTGATCTTCTCCTTTTATCTCTCTGCCTTCTGTTTTTTCAATCATTGTTGTCTTTTCCAAAGAACCCTGCCTTCTCATGAGGTATGAACCAGTGTACATGGGCTGTGTCATCTCTTTTTAACAGATAACAAAATATAGATTCATAGAGGTAGAAAGAGCTGCATAAATTTGCATAGCTATTAAGTGGAAGAGATGGCTCATTTTGCCTCAGGACCATTGTTCCTTCATCTATCACTAAACCTCAATAAAAATATACCAACTAACTTCCAACATTTAAATGAGCACAAAGATGTAGCTGCCCTTTCATCTGTCCTCCAGAAACATGACAGGTAGAGTTGAATAATGAATCACAATTATTTCATTCATCCATGAGGTAAGATGGAGGTGAGGGACCGTGCATGGTGAACACTGGTACAGTTGCAAATCTCTATTGATCAAACAGAGGAAAGGCAGAAAGGTGACCCTGTTAGGAGGAACTTCCTAATGAGCTACAAAGCTCTGTCACCTGCCTCACAGGCACCACCCACAATTGCTAGTCCCAGGCACCCATCCTAATGAGGATGAATGATGGCCAGATGGACTCATAATGGGATTAGTATACAAAGACACTACACAAGAAAAGACAGAAAAAGAAGTGGGAGTTCAAAACAAATTTTAAAATATCACCAGAAATGTGACACCACGAAACAGGCAAAAATTCAAGTATATCAGCATGAATTTGAAAATTGAGACAAAACTATTGATTTATAAAACAACATTTTAAATTTGGTTTATACGGGCCTAGGTAAGATAAAGTGAAATAACAGATAAAACAAATGCTCACAGAAGTATAAAGGTGGCTTTGGAAGGAGCACAAAGGAGAATAGCCACTGCTGAGAACAAAATAAGAAATATAGACAAGAGTGAGGAAGTGAGAAATGAAAATAAACAGTAATTGGAGAAGATTGGAGAGATAAATATAGAAATCCATAATTAATAGGAGACTTGAACCTAAATTTTAAATGGCATATCTTATTTAAGAAAATAAACTTAAATCAAATTAGCAACACAAAGGCAGATCCTGGGAAAGCTACTAGATATCAAAGATAAAGAAAGATTTTCTAACAATAGGAACAAAATTCAGAGGAAAATCAGAACATAAAGAAGGAGATAACATAGGTTCAGAGAGTTCCTTATTTTTCATAGTCAGGCAGTTAATATGTTGATTTAAGCATAAAAATATATGCATTAAAATCAAACAAAAGCAGCAGTAGGAAGAATATTGGGAGAAGTGGAAATTATTGATATCAACATTATAGTAGTAAGAAGTTAAACAATATTGAGCAAAGAAATAGATGTCTTATGTAAAGTATACTTATAAAAATAAACAACCTTACAGAATTAAAAATCTTTCTTAGTATCAGTAAAACAAGCAAACAAAAAATACACACAAGATCACATGGCAAAAGATAGAAATTAAAGCATCAATAAAACCCAGAAGTGTATTATTAACTATAACAAAAGTAAGATCTGCCTCAAGAAATATATCCTACAAATATATTCATGTATGTGTGAATTATGTATATACAAAGATGTCCACTGCAAATTTGTTTGTAATATCAAAGACCTGGAATGATTTTAACTTTATTATTAGCAACTGACTGAATAAAGTATAACACATCCATAAAATGAAGTATTATATAGCAGTCAAAGAAAGTGAAGCAGCTTCAAAATCATAGTGTTAGATTTAAAAATAATGTATAGGATACACAAGTATTTGTATAAAAATCATATGCACATACAACATACAAATCTGAATATGGGTATGTGTCAGTGTAGGTATACATTTTACCTGGAAGGACAAAGAAATGGTTAAAAACAGCTCTTACCAGAGAGGAAAATTGGGTCTGTGGAGGATGAAGGCAAGAAAAGTAACTTTTATCCATGTACTTTTCTGAATTGTGTTTAAGTGAATATTCTATCTAGTCAAAATCATATAAATGAGGTAATTTTTAAAATGCAAAAATAACCTTACCAATTGGTTGACCTTGTTATGCGAAGTGCCAGTTTATCATGAATTGGGAAAGAAAGGTGGTTTAACTCAGAGAATTCCCTTCCTACAACACCTCTGAGTATCATATTTACTTCTGTATTCCACTGAGAAATAAAATTTCAGTTTGCCTTTGGAGCCACTAAGAGCTTGACTTAGAAAGGATTGGAACACAGAGATCATTATCTGAACTAGGTAGAAATGGTCCAGACCAGTAGCCAATGCCTACTTCAAAAAAAGGCTAGCTCTAGCCTGTTTGGCTCAGTGGGTAAGCGTCAGCCTGCAGACCCAAGGGTCTTGGGTTTGATTCCAGACAGGGGAAGGTACCTTGGTTGCAGGCTCCTCCCTGGCTCAGTAGTACAAAAGACAACAATAGATGTATTTATCTCACATTGATGTTTCTTTCTCTCTTCCACTATCTCTAAAAATCAATGAAAAAAAATATCCTCGGATGAGCGTTAACAACAACAAAAGGCTAGAGAATGCCCATTTGTGGCATGCCCCTTGCACACAAGGAAACGAAATTAAAACAGGTTGAAGTCATATTACAGTTAGAGGCATGGTGTGTTTAGGGGCATGGAAGCCAGCCTGCAAGGCTGTTGCTAAGTGTTCTTCAGTTCTTAACTTTTCTAACTAAATGTCCACTCCCACTAAGAGCACCCTCCTACAGAGCTCATCGGAAATGAGAAAATATTCTTGCTTTGCCTGTACTTTGTGAATTTTTGATTTTTCTATTAACAGAGTATAATCTGTAGACCTAGATCTGAGATTCTATTTACATAAGACTACTCAAACAGTATAACCTTCCACAATTTGTTATTTCAAGACATTTAAAAAAAAACCCACAATCACAACGATTACAGAAAAAAATATATTAGGGCAGCTTCCCTCTTGAGAGCTCAATTTGATCCTTAAAAGCCAATAATTTGAACTTTTCAAAGGCACATCATGTTCTAATCAATCAAGCTCTCACTTCCAATGGCAATTAACCTTCCCTAAGAACTAAAGAAATCAGAAACTAGAACCTTGAATATCAAAAGTCAATATAGTCTTTTCTACTAAGTTGACTTGGTCCCATTAAACTACCCAGAATTTTGTCAGCAGGAAATCTAATGTTCAAATATATCATGAGATACCAACACCATCAGTCTATCTGCACCAATCTGTCACATTATATGGAAAAGATATGGTTTGCGTCCAGGAATTAAGGGATAATGTTTCTGATAAGTTTGAAAAGACCCAAAGATAAGCAATAGCTTTCAGTGTTTTTACTCAGATAATATTGTTTTTGTCTACCATGTGCAAGATTGACTGGCTGAATATTCCTGGACATATAAGGTTCTGAGTCTACTTACTCAAAAACAGTAAGTGGCTTTGTAGCTGTTGTTGGCCAATAAAACTGATATGAAGAGTCATAAAATCGAGGTTATGCATACAATGAAATTTGCAGTACAAGACATGTTTCAGGGATTTTTTTCTCTGATGTGCCACATTAGAAATTTGCAAAAGACTCATTTTAAAAAGAACACTTTATTGAGCTATAATTGGCATACCAAAGTTGTACATATTTAATGTATCTAACTTGATAAGTTTGGAGGTAAGTGTACACCCATTAAACCATCACTATAATTATGCCATAAAGATATCCATCACCTCAAAAAAGTTTCTTCTAACCCTGTTGATTTATTTAGTGATAAGAGGACTTAATGTAAGATTTAACTTCTTTTTTAAAAAATTACTTATTTCGGAGAGAGAAAGGAACAGGGAAAGAGATAGAAACATCTTATTATTATAAGAGAGAATCATTGATTGGCAACTTCCTGCATACCCCTCACTGGGGATTGAGCCCCAGGTTAGGATGTGCCCTGACCAGGAATCAAACCATGTCCTCCTGGTTCATAGGTCACCACTCAACAACTGAGCCACACCAATCAGTCAAGATTTAACTTATGAGCAAAATTTTAAGCATACAAAATAGTACTGTAAACTCTAGGCTCTATGTTCTACAGTAGATCTCTAGGACTTAACTCATCTTGAATAACTGAAAATTTTAGATCTAATTATTAATTTAAAATTTCCTGTCACTCTTATGAAACTTTTTATAGGTTGGTTGGAAACTAATCTTCTTTATATGCTTTTTAAGGTCATAATATTGCATTTCATGACACTGCTAGGTAAATCTGATAATTTCATTAGACATGCAATTATAAAAGTCACTTGTTACAGTATATTTAGATTTCCTTTAAGCAATCTAAGCCACTCTACTGCTTTATGTTCAATTAATACAAATAATCATTCTAATTTAGTAGAACTGCTTAACAATCTAATTAGCATTTATATCCTAGGAAGTTAACAGGACAAACTTCAGCTGCCTAACTGCATGCATATGTAACATTTTCATTTTGCTCTCCAGTCCTCCTGTAGAACAAACCAAGGCCTCAGGGCATGAGCCAGGTCCGGGAGAATGAGGGCATCAGTGGCGGATTCCAAGGCATACATCTGCATGGATGAACGAGGCCAAAGTCATCATGCTGCTAGTGCCAGAGTCGCCCACGATACACACAGGAAGGGAAATGAATCCATCCTGTGGCCAGAGTTGGAATTACCTAGAAATATTTGACTCTCTAAAGACTGGTAAAGGCAGCCTGATAGTAATTGTTTTCAACCGCTCAATGCTGAGCTTGGGAGACTCAGGAATCCTTTTAGCAACTAAGAAAGGGCAGGGGTCAGTCCCATTCTCAGTTGTTTAAAGGTTTAACTGAGCTAAATTAGTCATGTAATCAGAGGCCATGCTGAAGAATGTTCTACTGCCACAGAACTAGTTTGTGGTTTTCAAACAGTATAAAAGGGTGTGGGCTGAAAATGTGGCATACCACCTAGAAATAGTTGAAATTGCCAAGCAGAAGGCATAACCACATGCCCTGTTTATGATCTGTTGCCTGGCTCCTCCCTACAAGATGAGCCCTTGTCAGTTATCTAAGAAAATAAAGTTATCTACCTGAATATAAAGAAGGGCTTAGTGCATGCCTGCAGCTATCAGTGCCAGTCTAATGGCAGCAGGGTGTGCAGAGAAGAGCTCCAGACAAGGAGGAAGGGGAGTCTCTGACAAGAGTAAATCATGCAAATGCTCTGGGCCTTGACATCCGCCTTTACTAAAAGAGAATAACAATACCAATTGTGTTTTTCTTGCAAACTTGTGCTCAGGATAAAGAAAACCAAGCAACTAGTATTTATGAGCTCCTAGTGCTTACAAAGGTATAGACCCAAATGTGGGCTTGAAAAGGGGTAAGAAATCATTTCTGATACAGATGAAAAGATGCTCGATGTTGCTAATTATCAGAGAGTTTCACATTAAAACCACAATGAGATAGCACCTCACACCTGCCAGAAGGGCTATTATCAATAAATCAACAAACAACAAGTGTTGGTGAGGATGTGGAGAAAAGGGAACCCTTGTACACAGTTAGTGGAATACAGACTGGTGCAGCCACTCTGGAAAACAGTATGGAGTTACTTCAAAAAATTAAAAATGGACTACCTATGATCCAGAGATTCTACTTCTGGGAATTTATCCAAAGAAACCTTAAACACTAATTTAAAAGACTATATGCACCTGCATATTCATTGCAACATTATTCACAACTAGAGGCCCAGTGTTTGTGCATGGGGTGGGGGCGGGGGGAGGTTCCTTCAGCCCGGCCTGCAATGATGCCAGCATCCCACCAGCCCCAGCCAGCCTCTGACCAAAGGCCCACCCCCCACCCTCCCTCCACGGGCTGGGGCATACCAGACGCTGGGGATCGTCACCGGGATGACACTGCCAGCATCCAGCATCCGGGCTGCGATGGGCACTGCCATCTTTGTGACTAAGTGATGGTTAATTTGCATATTACCCTTTCATTAGACAGGATTAGCCAAGATTTGGAAGCAGCCCAAGTGTCCATCAGTGGATGAGTGGATAAAACAAGGTACATTTACACAATGGAATATTACTCAGCCATAAAAAGTAAGGAAATTTTACTCTTTGCAACAGTATGGATGGATCTGAAGAATTTTATGCTGAATAAAATAAGCCAGAAAGAAAAACACAAAGACCATATAATTTCACTTATGTGTGGCATTTAATGAACAAACTGAACTACCAAGCAAAATAGAGATAGACTCAGATAAAATGCAGGCAGATAGTTCTGAATGAAGGAGAAAGGGAGTGGAGGGAGTGAGCAAAAAAAAAAAAAGAGAGAGAACAGATTCATAGATGGAAAGCAGACAGAATGTTACTGCATGAAGGAGGAAGAGAGTAGAGGGGGTGAGCAAAAACAGAGAGGGAGAGAATTTGTGGACATGGATAGCAGTGTGATGACTGTGGAGTGGGGATGGAAATGGAAAAGGGCATAGAGAGAATGAGTGGCGATGGAAAAAATAAAATCAGAAATAGTTTCTGGCCTTGAGTATTTCACAATAGATTTTGGAGGAGATCAGACTACACTCTGTAAAATAATAGTAAACCAGTGGACAGTCTTTGCACAAGTACTCAGTTATAGAATATATATATATATAAACTAAACGGCCAGAATGGCATAACAATTGGAATGACCAGAACAACCAATCACTAAGATGTGCACTGCAGCCAGCCAACTGGCCCCATTGGGGGTGGCCTGCTGGCCAACCTCTCATGGCCCCTCTACCCCACTGACCCCATCCCCGATTATGCCCCCCCAACATGATCGGGGCTGGGACTGGCTGACCAACCTTCTGCCACTCCTCCCTCCAGCCAGCCCGGCCTCAATTGGCCCAAATCAGCCCTGATTGGCCCCAATCAGAGTGGGCCGGCTGGACCCTCATGCATCAGGCCTCCAGCAACCTATAATTCTCTAAGATTTCACAGTCAAAGAGGTTGTCTATGACAGGCCAGCAGCTGGGCTGGATCCTGAAAGCTTAAGACAATTGGGCTGGTGAAGGAGAAAAGGACAGGCATTCCTGTGAGAGGAACTGCATTAATTCAGGCTTCAAGGGAGCAAAGACATGGTTATTTAAGGGGCCAGAAAATGACTGGAAAACATTTAAAGAAGAGTAAGGAATTAAATTATAAAGGTAGAATAAGACCTGATTATACCAACAATGAAGCCAGGTAAAGGTGATTGGGGGGGGGGGAGAAATAGGGTTCAGATATTTTCAATCAATAGTGACCCCATGTTTAAGGAAGATGATTTTGGTAATCAGTGTGTAGACTGATCAGAGCTAAGAAGGTGAAACGTATTAAGGAAAAACATCTATTATTCACTCTTAGTAGTAGTGATAAAAATATGGAGAAATAATGGAAGAAAAAATCAAACTTTACAGAGGAAAAAAACTGAAGAGGAAATTGAGATATGCTAATATTTCATTCAAGGTTTGAGGCTGGTGACTGCCAGAATGTCTGCTCTGACTGAAAGACAGCACACACTGATACTTTTTTATTCTGCTTTACTTTGTTTTAGTGGGGGTCATTTCAAGAACTGCTTTACAAAATATTATAAATGCAATTGATTCATTAATTATGAACTTACTAGATGCCTGGTGCATGAAATTCATGCACGAGTGTAGGGGTGTCCCTCAACCCATCTTGCACCCTCTTCAATCTGGGACCAATTGAGGGATGGCCTAAACAGACAGTCAGACATCCCTCTCACAATCTAGAACTGCTGGCTCCCAACCACTTGCCTGCCTGCCTGCCTGATTACCCCTAACTGCTTCTGCCTGCCCCTAACCACCTCCCTGCCAGCCTGATTGATACTTAACTGCTCCCCTCCCAGCCCAATTGCCCCTAACTGCCCTCCCCTGCTAGCCTGGTCACCCCTAACTGTCCTCCCCTGCAGGCTTGGCCTCCCACAACTGTCCTCCCCTGCCAGCCTGGTCGCCCTACCTGCTCTTTCCTGCTGGCTGGTGCCCTCCAACTGCCCTTCTCTGCAGCCTGGTCCCCCCACAATTACCTTCTGCTGCAGGCCTGGTCACCCCCAAATGCCCTCATCTGCCAGCCCAGTCACCCCTAATTGCCTTCCCCTACAGGCCTGATCACCTCCAACTTCCCTCTCCTGCAGCCCATCTTGTGGCAACCATCTTGTGTCCACATAGGGGTGGCCATCTTATGTGTTAGAGTGATGGTCAATTTGTATATTTTCTCTTTATTATATAGTATTTCCTTACATAGTTCTGTAAGTAGTTTCTTGATTCTCCCCATCTTCATTTAACATTGACTCCTACTCTCTGGTTTTGCAATAAATGTTCAGCATTGTGTTCTTTTCAGTGTTTTTGCAGATCTTTGAAGTTTAAAGTAGAATTGTCCATTAAATCCATCAATCCTTATTTAAACCAGCACACTGTTTTTATGAATGTTAGCTTCTGGGTCTTAGTAGCAAGTCGCAATTCCAACTCAATACATTAGGTGGCAGATAACCACTACTTTCTCTTTTAAAAAAAAAAGGAAAGGAAAGAAAGCTAGTTATAGAAAAACTAAATAATCTGGCTCACACATTGGTTTGTTCTATAACCTCATATAAATACACAGAAGCGCGCGCGCGCACACACACACACACACACACACACACACACACACACACACACTTTTATCCTTAACAGTTATTTGCATTAGGCTAAACAAAATGGAGGGAAGGGTTTTCAATATATTGAGACTTCAGTACATGTATTTTGCTTCTTTTAGTTGTGGGCTTTTTTCCAAGTGCTTTGTTTCATTGACTCTGTTTTGGGACTGAATTTTTGTTTGTTTGTTCTTGTTCTGTTTTTCTGCTTAGGAAGGAAATGGTGGTGGGAACAAATAATAATGAAAGTGTTAATAAGGACATTATGAAGTAAGACTGTATTGATTATAATGCATCATTTATTTATTCATTCATTCATTTTGCAAGGCAGGGTTGAAGGAGTTAGGGTCAGGAGAGCACAAGGGGAGCATATAGGCAAAAAATATGGTCAGGATGAGTGAGCTTGTTCCCCAAAGCCACACAGCATTGCTACCAAAGAGCCTTTGCCACTTTTCAAAATTGCCCTGGCACACCAGGTCTGAGAAATGTTACCAAAAGTTATTTTAAGGAGATATCTAGTTTATCTTTCTGTTTCTGGATAGCACTATACTTAAATCAACTTAATAGGAAGAAGCCAACAGTGGACTTCAAATATAACTCTAATATTGAATTACTTTGAAAAGTGGAGTAAAAAAAATAGCCTTTGAGTGTCTACTTTGTGCAACACACTGCAGTGAATATTCCTCCTATGCTGTGTAATAGCTCTCACATCTACGTCAGAGGAATTTAAAGCTACTGAAACTTGTGAGACTTATTTATTACTAGAGACCCAGTGCATGATTCATGCATGGGTGGGGTCCAGCTGGCCTGCTCCAATCCCGCCGATAGGGCAGGGCTGGCCAGGGGGAGGGGTCGCAGGCAGTTGGCTGGCCAGCCCCACCCCCTGGTCAAATTCCCAGTTGAACTCTTAGTCGAACTCCCCTTTGAGGGGACAATTGGCATATTATACTTTTATTATATAGGATTTTTCAAAATATTCTAACAACATTCAATGTCCTGCTACATATTTTCTATTATAACCAGAAAGTAAAATAAATGTTTTATTTGAATATGAAATCTGAGTTAAGATTCTGCTTCTAATTCCCTTGATGAAGCCTAATATTTCTAGTTTAAGGATAAGTTTTTTCAACAATAAAACTAATCTTACTTAAAGCTAATGAGACCCTATTGAAAAGACATTATTTTTTGTGCATTTCCTTTAAATCTCTGGTCATTTTAATAAGCTAAAGCACAAGTTATAGCTTATTTTGAGTTACATTTCACACAATAGGACTTATATATACTTACTCTTATCCTCCCTTGAACTTATTCTATATACTTAAAGTGGACTGTCTTAATTATATGAAGGCAGATGGTGTTTGGCCCTATTAAAGGAGCCATAACAGGGCACATGGAGTGATAAGCACTCTGCATTGACTTCCCCTGGGGCCAGGCACAGGGTGGAAATGCTGGTGGCCGGTTGTGGGGGAGCGGGTGGTAAGCTGAGGACTGCTCTGAGAAACACACTGCTTCAAGTCAGCAGTGATCAGTAAGATCACTCTATAAAGACAAAACTGCTTTCATAATTGACTCACTCTAGCCCAGAAACTAAAGTTTTGTCATGTGATTTCACTTTCTAGTTTTCCTAGGGAAGCAGGAGGCTGATCTGTGTGAGTGTTATTTCCATATATAGAAAGAAAACTGCTTGGTGGAAAAAAAAAAAAAAAAAAAAAAAAAAGAAAAACAAAAAACAAAAAACAAGAGAAACCTGAGTCAGTGGCCTTAGATAGGAGTGACTGTTGCGCGTGTCAGGACTAAGTCTGCCATTCAGCAGACATTATTATCAGCCGTGTTAGGTCTGCAGATGATTCCAAAGACAGATCAGAAAGGGGAGGTGCTGCCAATGTCATCACACTCACAGAAATCTAACTGCCAGAAGAGTTTGCAAAGATTTATTAAAATTCTGGAGGACTAATGCAGATTTTCGCAGTCTTGATTTTTTAAAATGATAATTGTTACTACCTTTATGTCTACATTTGCTTATTTTTATTTAAAATACATATTCCAAATAGGAACAGTTGTGACTTTGAAGCATTGCATTAGGTTTAAAAATAGTATAAAAATAGATATAAGGCAACCGCAACCTTGCTGACAAATCAGAATAATTCTGCACATGTACAGAAATTGTTTTTGCTGTTTGTGATGTAATAGTTACTGCAAATTAAAAGGTAGAACTACCAGGAATTTTGACCAGAACAGTTTCAAGAGGAAGGAAAGGACTTTTGGATCAATATTTGGGAAAGAATAAAAAAATGTATGTCTATTCCTGATTCTTCAATTTTGCCAGTGGGTACATAGATCATACTACCTCCTTTTCCACTCATAAAAATGGTTGTATCATGTCTCTACTTAGTTTTTAGCAGTCTAATAAATTTTTCTGTGATTATGTTCATAAAGCTTTTCAAACTTCTTGGGGGCAATAAATTCTTGTTTTTAAACGTACGTGTAGTTTATAGATATAAATGGCTATACTAATTATCAGATGAGAACAAATAAAAAATTTGCCCAGATGGCATGGCTCAGTGGTTGAGAGTCGAACTATGAACCAGGAGATCCTGGTTCAATTCCCAGTCAAGGCAAGTGTGGGCTCCAGCCCCAGTAGGGGGCATGCAGGAAGAAGTCAATCAATGATTCTCTCTCATCGCTGATGTTTCTCTTTCTCCCTCTCCCTTCCTCTCTGAGATTAATTTTTTTAAAAAATATGTAACATGGGAAATTTAAACATTATTAAATAACTGGAATGATTCCATGGGCTTATTATTCTTGGAGTTCATAAAAATGGCAGAGAAGAAGTATCTAGTCAGTACAAATCAACTAGGAAAATACCTCAATAACACTGCTGTGACTAAATGAGCAGGTGACATAGGAAACCAAACAATTACTCAGTAAGCATTTCCTTGCATAAAATAGAGAAATAAAATTTCCTCCAAAAAATACTTTTCCACTTAATATAATACCTTCAAATTTTAACAGAAGTTAATATTGTCATTGTGGAAAATTCAACAATACAGAAATGCAAAACAAAAAATGTGAATACCATTTTCTAGTTCCACTCTACTCAGAGAACAAAAATAATATCCTGCCAACCCTCTTTCTGAGGATAAACACACACACACACACACACACACACACACACACACACACAGCATGCATATCCATATGATCATAATGTTCTGAAATGAATTTTATATAACTTTACAGATCAATAAGTATAGATCAGCACCATTTTTTTGATTGGCTGCAACCACTGACTGAATACACTACAGTTTACTTAAACTGTTTACATCTTTGAATGTTTGCATGCCCAAGATCAATTATTTCCCCAAAAGTAAATTATAAAAGAGAACTTTCTGGGTCAGAATCTATACACTTTCAAAATTTGGAGATAGTTTCAATTGCTGTCTCTTCCTTCAAAAGCACTTACTGCACTACTACTTTGTTGTACATGTTAAGGCATGTCTATTTTCTGTTGGTGTTGATTCTGCTGATGAAATCATTCTTGTTAAGGCATGATTGCAATATTAACAGTTTAACCATTACTTTATTATCAAATTACCCCAGATGTATCATTTTATCCTACCAATCAGTTCCCAGCAGGCAAATGAAAAAGTGTCCACTTTACTGTTAGCTGCACATGGACCTAATGCAGAGCTCTGGAACAGCTCTATCCAAAATGCAGTTAAAATATGAGGTATAGAAAGAGTACTCTTTCCCTCATGCCCAAATCTGAATGGTGGGATTCTTTCAACTATCCTGCAGCATGCAGAGAGAATGTTGGCAGGGCCTCCTGTCCAGTCAGTTTACCTAAAAGAGGCAGGCAAATATAAAAGATGATGAGATGGAGTTAACCATGAGTCCACCCACCTCTTTTAACACCCAGTGCTTCGGTCCACAAGTACCTTTGGTAAAGCTGATTCTTCTGGAAGGGAAGCTTGGAAGGACATGGTTAAAGGCAGGTTGGTGTGAGGAACTCTGCAGAAAGTTTCCCTCCTCTACTGCTGATTCTTTCTCTGTTTATACTCCCTTAGACCAGTTTTCATTTGTTCTTTTTTTTTTTAAGTGACTAGACAAGTCTAGATGTTAGTTTAATTCTACAAGTGGTCATTATTATATTTTAACAAAGAAATCTGGGCCTACATTTTATGTATCTGAATCTATCTTCAAATTATTATTCTGGTTGTTCTTTTCTACTCTACTTGGAACCTTTTGCAAACTTTTACTTTGCCCTCTTTCTCTACATCCCTCTTTCCTTCCCCAGATTTTACTGAATAATCTGCCCAATTTTCCAGATGCTTTTAATAATGATTTTCTTACAATATGATTTATTTTTTCAAGACTACTTTTAATTGAATCACACTTCATTTGCCAAAATTTATTTTAAATTAATTTTTAATTTTATTGAAATTTTACTCTTTACTGCTCTTTCCTATATATTATCTTCTTTCCTTTTTGTGATCTTTACTCTGGTTCCACTTTTATTTAACTAAATATTTTCAGAAGTAATTATCCCAAAAGCGTACATAGTTGGTAAAATATTATATTCTGATTCTCTGAATATCTAGGATCCTGAATTATAATCTATTTCCTTACTAACATGATTCTGGTATTAAAAGCGGGCTTTCAAAAAAAGAATACTGTCTTTAGTTGGTGAACATTTCAACCTGCAAACAAAATCTTTTCTCCAATTTTGAAGGATGATCTATTATTTCATCAATTATTCATTCTTTATTGTTTCCTTTTCTTGCATTTATAACCCTGATTTTTTAAATCTTTATTGTTGAAAGTATTTCACAGATCTCCCTCTTTCCCCCATTGACTTCGTCTAGCTCATCCCTGTCCACCACCCCAGGCCTCAACCACCCTATTGTCTGTGTCCATGGATTATGCATATATCCATACAAGTTCTTTGGTTGATCTCTTCACATGCACCCACCCACCTTCCTTCCCTCTGTGTTTAGACAGTCTGTTTCATGGTTCTATGTCTCTGGATATATTTTGTTCATCAGTTTATTTTGTTCATTAGATTCCACATATGAGCGAGATCTTGTGATACATGTCTTTCTCTGACTGACTTATTTCACTTAGTATGATACTCTCCAGGTCCATCAATGCTATCTCAAAGGGTAAGAGATCCTTCCTTTCTAATGCTGCATAGTATTCAATGGTGTAAATGTACCACAGCTGTTTTATTTAATCATTTGCTGATGATTGGCACTTGGGCTGCTTGCAAATCTTAACTATTGTAAGTTGTGCTGCTATGAATCTAGGGGTGCATATATTATTTCTGATTGATGCTTCAGGTTTCTTAAGATATATTCCTAGAAGTGGGAACACTGGGTCAAAAAGCAGTTCTATTTTTAATTTTTTGAGGAAATTCCATGCTGTTTTCCATAGAGACTGCACTGGTCTGCATTCCTACAGCAGTATACTTTTTCTCCACATCCTCACCAACACTTGTCATTTGTTGATTTGTTAATGATAGCCACTGTGACAGATGTGAGATTATAACTTATTGTCATTTTGACCTGCATCTCTCGAATGATTAGTGACTTTGAGCATTTTTTTTCATGTCTTTTGACCTTCTATATGCCCACTTTGGAGAAGTGTGTATGTAGGTCCTTTGCTAATTTTTTAATTGGATTGTCTTCCTTTTGTTAAGTTGTATGAGTTCCTTATATATTTTTTAAATTAACCCCTTACTGGATGTATAATTAGGAAATATGTTCTCCCCTTCAGTGATCACTATTGTCATTGTTTGGTGGTTTCTTTTGCTGTGCAGAAGCTTTTTATTTTGATGTAGTCCCATTTGTTTAGTTTCCTTTGCCCTAGAACATGTATTCCCAAATATATTGTGACAAGAGGTGTCTGCAAGTTTGCTGCCTATGGTTTCTTCTAAGATTTTTATGGATCCACGACTTATATTTAAATCCTTTATCTCTTCTTCTTTTTTTAAATATATTTTATTGATTATTTACAGAGCAGAAGGGAGAGGGATAGAAAGTCAGAAACATCGATGAGAGAGAGACATCGATCAGCTGCCTCTTGCACACCCCCTACTGGGGATGTGCCCGCAGCCAAGGTACATGCCCTTGACCGGAATCGAACCTGGGACCCTTCAGTCCGCAGTCTGACGCTCTATCCACTGAGCCAAACCGGTCTCGGTTCCTTTATCTCTTCTGAGATCATTTTTTGTGTATAGTGTAAGTTAGTGGTCTAGTTTCTTTTCTTTTTTGTATATATTTGTCCAATTTTCCCAGCAACATTTACTGAAGAGACTGTCTAGACTGCATTGTATACTCTTGCCTGCTTTATCAAATATTAAATGAACATAATTACTTGGGTCTATTTCTGGGTTCTCTGTTCTGCTCCATTGATCTGTATTATTGTTCTTATGCCAGTACCAGGCTGTTTTGAGTACCATGGCTTTGTAATATAGCTTGATATCTGGTATTGTGATTCCTCCAGCGTTGTTCTTTTTTCTCAAGATTGTTGCAGCTATTTGGGGTCTTTTTACATTTCAGATAAATTTTGGAGTGTTTGTTCTAGATTGTGAAATATGCCATTGGTACTTTAACAGAGACTGCATTGAATCTATGGATTGATTTGGGTAGCATGGACATTTTAATGATGTTCAATCCATGAACATAGTATATTCTTCCACTTGTTTATATCTTTCTCAGTCTCTTTCTTCAATGTCCTATAATTTTCTTAGTACAGGACTTTTATCTCCTTAATTATGTTTATTCCTAAGTAGCTTAAATTTTTTGTTACAGTGGTAAGTGGAATTGTTTGTTTAGTTTTACTATCTGAGAGTTCATTATTGGTGTACAAAAATGTCATAGATATCTTGTTGTTAATTTGTATCTTCTACATTGCCAAATTCATTTATTAAATACAGTTGCTTTTTTGGTGGACTCTTTAGGACTTGTTATATACAATATAATCTGTGAATAATGACAGTTTTATAGCCTCCTTCCCAATTTGGATACCGTTTAATTTTTCTTCTTCTCTAATCACTATTGCTGTGACTTCTGGTATTATGTTGAAAAAGAGTGGTGAAAACAGATATCCCTATCTTATTCCTGTTCTTAATGGAAATGGTTTTAGTTTTTTTTTTCATTAAGTATGATGTTGGCTATAGGTTTGTCATATCTAGTTTTTATTATGTTGAGGTATGATCCCTCTATTCCTATTTTGCTGAGAAATTTTATCAAAAAAGGATGTTGGATTTTGTTAAATGCTTTTTCTGTGTCTGTTGATGTAATTATGTGAGTTTTGTCTTGCAATCTGTTTATGTGATGTATCACATTTATCGGTTTGCCAATATTGTACAAGCCTTGCAACCCAGTAATAAATCACATTTGGTCATGGTGCATGATCTTTTTAATGCATTGTTGGATTATATTTGCTGAATTCTATTTGATTCTAATTTTGTTGAAGATTTTAGCATCTATGTTCATCAGGGTATTAGCCTGTAATTTTCTTTATTAATAGTGTCTTTATATGGAATTTAAATTAGGATAGTGCTCGCTTGATAGAAAGCTTGGAAGTGTTACTTCCTCTTGAATTTTTAAAAATAGTTTGAGGAAGATAGGTGTTAGCTTTTTGAATTTTTTGTAAACCTCAATGTTTGTTCACCTCTGTCTTTGATTCTTAATTAGTCTAGCTAGAGGTTCATCAATCATGTTTATCCTTTCAAAGAACCAGCTCTTGGTTTTATTGATCTTTTGTGTTGATTATAGTGTATATGTCATTTATTTCTGCTCTGATCTTCATTATTTCCTTCCTTCTACTTACTCTGGGCTTTTATTATTATTTTATAACTAGAGGCCTGGTGCACAAAATGCATGCATGGGAGTGGGGGAGACGGGGAATGTCCCTTAGTCCAGCCTGCACCCTCTCCAATCAAGGACCCCTCGAGGGATATCCTGTTAGGATCGGGCCTAAACAGGCAGTCGGATATCCCTCTCACAATCCAGGACTGCTGGCTCCAAACTGCTCACCTGCCTGACTCCCTGATTGCCCCTAACTGCTTCTGCCTTCCAGCCTGATCACCCCCAACCAGTACCCTGCCAGCCTAATTGGTATCTAACTGTTCCCCTGCCAGCCTGTTTGCCCCCAACTTCCCTCCTTTGCCAGCCTGGTCACCCCTAATCACCCAGAACTGCCCTCCCTAGCAGGGCCTGAAACCTTCCAACGGCCCTCCCCTAGTAGCCATCTTGTGGTGACCATCTTGTGTCCACATGGGGGCAGGATCTTTGACCACATGGGGGCAGCCCTCTTGTGTGTTGGAGTGATGGTCAATCTGCAAATTACTCTTTTATTAGATAGGATAGAGGCCTGGTGCATAGGTGGGGGCCAGCTGGTTTGTCCTGAAGAGTGTCCCAGATCAGGGTGAGGATTCCCTTGGGGTGAGGGGCAGCCTTGGCAAGGGGCCTGTGGAGGTTTGCAGGCCAACCACATCCCCAATGACCCAAGTGGAGGCCCTGGTATCTTGGATTTATCTATGTCTATAATTGAAACTTTGTAGCCTGGAGCAGAGCTACACATGGCTGCTCGCTCCAGGGTGGCAGCCATTTCTATTTGAAACTTTGTAGCCTAGAGTGGAGGCCTAGGCCGGCAATGGCAGGCTGAAAGCTTGGCTTCCTCTATTGCCAGGGAAACCCAAGCCTCTGTTCTCTCCAGCTCAGTGGCTGCCACCATTTCTGTATTTTTTATCATTGAAACTTTGTAACATTGAGTGGAGCCCTAGCAGGCGGAAAACTTGGCTTCCTCTGCTGCCGGGGAAACCCAAGCCTTCCTCCTGATCTCAATGGTGGCAGCCATCTTGGTTGGGGTTTATTTGCATAATCTGCTCCTGATTGGGTGGTGGGCGTGGCTGTGGAGTGGCTGGTAGGTGTGGCAAAGGTACATTCAAATTTGCATATTACTCTTTTATTAGATAAGATTCTTTAAGTTGTACTCTACAAGTAGAGTTAGTTAACTTATGACAAGTTTTTCATGTATTTTGAGGTAGGTTTATAGTGCTATGAACTTCCCTCTCAGAACTGCTTTCACTGTGCTGCATAGACTTGGAGTTGTTGTGTGTTCATTTTCATTTGTTTCCAGAGATTTTTTACTTCTTCTTTTATCTCTTTGGCAACCCATTCATTGTTTAATAACATGCTAGTTAGTCTCCCTGTATTTGAATATCTTTAATGTTTTTATTGTAGTTGATGTCTAATTTTATTCCATTGTGATCTGAGAAGATGCTTGATATGATTTCAATCTTCTTGAACTTGTAGAGACTTAGTTTGTGCCCTAACATGTGGTCTATCTTTGAAAATGCTCCATGTGAACTTGAGGAGAATTCCTATTCTGTAATTTTGAACTGAAATGTTTTAAAAATGTCAATTAATTCCATGTGATCTATTGTGCATTCCAGTTTCCTTGTTGAATTTTTGTCTAAAAGATCTATCCAGTAATGTCAATGGGGTATTAAAGTCCTCTACTATGATGGCCTTGCTGTCAATCTCTCCTTTGATATCCTCCAGAAGGTTTTTTAAATATATTTGGATGCTCCTATATTTTGTGCTTATGTTTATCAGAGTTATATCTTCTTGTTGTTTTGATCATTTTAGTATTATGAAGTAGCATCATTATCTCTTGTTGTACCCTTCACTTTGAATTCTATTTTGTCAGATAGGAGTATTGCTACTCCAGCTTTTTTTCACTTCAATTTGCCTGGAAATTTTATTCCCACCTCATTATTTTCAGTCTGTATGAGTCCTTTGTTCTGAAGTGGGTCTCTTGTAGACAGCATATATGTGGATCATGTTTTTTTATTCATTCAATTTGTGTGTTTTTTATTGGAAAACTTAAGCCATTTACATATAATCTTATTAATGATAGGTACTTATTTGTTGCCATTGTTATTCTTTATGCCTGCTTTCTTCACTTTCTCCATATTTCTTCTTCTTACACCAATCCCTTTAGCATTTCTTGCAGTACTAGTTTGGTGGTAATAAATACTTTCAGCCTTTTTTTGTCTGTGAATCTCTTTATTTCACCTTCAATTTTGAATGACTTGCTGGATAGAGTAGTCTTGGTTTAAGTCCCTTGGTTTTCATTACCTTGTAATGAAAACTTCATACCACTCCCTTTTGACCTGAAGTTTTTCTATTGAGAAGTCTGCTGACAGTCTAATGGGATTTCCCTTGTAGGTAACTTTCTCTCTCTCCATTTGGATAATTATTCACCTTGTTGTGGGTCTTTTGGAGTTCATCTTGGCTGGGACTCTGTGTTTCCTAAATTCAAGTGACTATTTCCTTCATCAGGTTAGGGAAATTTTCTTTCATTATTTCCCCAATATTCTCTATCCCTTGCTTGGATTATAATGTGAATGTTGTTACATTTCACACTGTCTCAAAGTTTCCTTAAATTCTCCCCCTACTTTTAATTTTTTTTCTTATTTGCTACTCTGAGTGGGTGTTTTTTTTTCTACTGTGTCTTCTAATTCACTGATTTGGTCCTCAGATTTTTCTAGTCTACTGATGAACCCTGCAAGGGTGTTCTTTATTTCAGCTATGTCATTCCTCTTTTCCAATTTATTCTTATTTATTCTTTCAATCTCTTTCATGTTGGTGCAGTTCCCTTAACATTCTCATTAGTTTCCTTATAATTCTCATCAAGTTGTTTGTAGTTCTCATGGAATTGTTTGAGCAACCTTATTACTATTACTCTGAATTTCTTTATCTGACAAATTGTTTGCTTCCATGACTGATTATTTTTATTTTTTATTTTATTTTTTTTTACCCTCTTTTTATTTTTTTTATTTTTTTTATTGATTTTTTGCAGTATAATAGTAGTACATGTTTTCCTTTCCCCCTCCCCCTTATCCTCCCCCCAGCCTCCCCCACCCCCCAGCACATATCCCCAGCTTCCCCCCTCCCCGCCCCAGTGTCTTTCATTCATTGGTTATGTTCATATGCATGCATACAAGTCCTTCCCTTGATCTCCCCCCGCATCTGCCTCCCATCCACCCAAGCCTCCCCCTGTAGCTTGACAGCCTGTTCAAGGCCATCCTGCTTCTATATCAATCACTCTCCCCTGTTTCTTTTCTTCAAAAATATCTTGCCTCTGCATACTAGAAATAAATGTATAAGAACAAAAAGTGTGTCAGTCTCGGTTTCAATGTCCAACTTTTCTGAGTCCCAGTTTCAGTGTCAAATAATTCATTATGTGTATAAGTCAGCAATGGTATCCAGATGGTGGACATATCGTGTCAATGCATGATGCATCCTCTCTGGTTTGGTCCTGGGCTGCCTGCAGACATGCACAGCTGCTGACTGCTAGTATGGCAAGGTGTCGTCAGTGTCCCCCATCTCTGGACCGTCCTCATGACTGGAACAGATTCATCAGTTCCTCACCATCGCAGGAACCCGCATGGTCTTGGAGTTGTTCTCTGAAAACACACAAACACATCCTCGACCAAAAGTTAACAAAGGAATCCTCTATGCAAAATAGACTTGGGATTCTTTTTAATTTTTGCCTAAATGATTTTCCTTTGGCTTATTTTGACACCATGTGTGTTTTTTCATGGGTGTCCTGCTATTGTTTTTACAAATGGAATTTACTTTACTGGAGTAAGAATTTTCTAGATGTATTTTACTTACTCGATATTTTTTTTTTTTGTCCCTTACATGATATTACCCCGCTGTCCCCTCCCCTTTTTTGATTAATGGGGACTTTTGGAAATTTTCTATTGCAGTCTTGATAATTTTGAATTTTAATTTTTGCACACAAAGTGACTGCTTTAGGTTCTTTGGATGTTAGGCAATTTTACAGTGAGATGAACTACTAATAGATTTTTCAGTTAATGTTTTAGGAAAAGCTTTTTGTCCAGTACACTATAATTTTCTTGAGTATTCTCATATTTCACTTGGCCAATTTAAATTAATCTGAAAACTTGATTACTATTTTCCTGTCAATTTTAATACTCAAGCAGAAATCTTAGTTTACCCTGTGAATACTAGTGGAAAGGAATATTTGCAATTTTGAGTAGGTCCCGAGCATTCCTGGTAATAGACTAAATTTAGATATAGAGCAGCTATTGCTGGCCGAGTCTCTGTCTGCCGCCTGGGTCCCCGTATGAGTTGTGTGTGGGAGGCGAAGCAGCCGTGGGGGTAGGAGACCTCCCTTAGGAGGGTTGAGAATTCAAACCCCTGCAAGGTTTGTGGATGAGGGTCTGTGCCCCACCTCTGTTGACCTTTTAGTTCTCTCCTGTTGGCCCCTCTGTGACTGTGCCTGTCTTAGGTTGTTCCTTCCCTGAGGAATCTTACCCGTCTCTGGCTAACCAGCCATCCTCCGGGGCCAAACAGGGTGATGTGAGGTTCAGTTCTGTCTCCTTTGTAGTCTATGCCCCCCTGTGGCCTCCACGTCCAGTACCTGCCTTGGGGTCCCCTCGCCTGCTGGCGGGGTCCCGGTACTGATCACATATCTCGGGGGACCCAGGTTTCTTATCCAGAGAGGGCCCAGCTCACACCATTGGTCGAGATACAGATCCATGGTGCCAGCTGCCCACAGACTTCAGCCACAGTTCGAACTGAAAACTCTGGCATCAGCTGTGTGTATTTGGATAGTAACAAGAAGGTCCCTCTTGGCAGAAAGGGCAAGAAGGGCCAATATAGAATGCTCGGATGCCTTCCCAGTGCCTTAATTCCTTCTGAAAAGGATTAATTTCTTTCCTATTCTTTTTTAAGTTGCTGCCCAACATTCAAAGAATTAGTTTGTAAGTTTATTTGGGATAATTGTATAATATGCTGTTGTCAAATATCAAATATTATAATGACATTGTAGAATAATATCATGTAAGGGTATTATGGTGTCATGGGAGGTTAAGCAGGGCCTAGCCTAAGGACTGGTCTCCATAGGATATGACAAGCTCTAGGCCATGCATGACTGATTATTTTTAGATTAGACTTCCAAATCTGTTCTCCATGACACTTCTTTTTCTCTCCATATCACCCAAATGATATGGTTTTGTTAAATTGTTTATTATTCATTATCATTATTTAGATTTTTATTTTGTCATGTATGGCTCACAATTTTTTCAAATAATTATTTCTTCTTTTCAGAGTGTTTCTTTTTCACAAAAGCCTGGGTTTCTTGTTTCTTCTTTATTTTTTCTCATTGACACAATATCTTCTCAAGTCTTACTGTGAATATGAATCAGAATATTTCCTCCAAACTCTCTTCTGGTTTTTCTGTTGTTGTTGTTTTTGTTGTTGTTGTTGTTAATATATTTGTGTTGATTTCAGAGAGGAAGGGATGAGGAAGAGAGAGATAGTAACATCAATAATGAGAGAGAATCATTGATCAACTGCCTCCTGCAAGCCTCACACTGGAAATCCAGCCCACAACCTGGGCATATGCCCTGATTAGGAATAGAACTGTGAATTCCTGGTTCATAGGTCAACACTCAACCACTAAGCTATGCAAACCAGGTCTGGTTATTTTTTTATAGAGGCTCATTTGTCCTATATGGTCAATGTGGTGCACTATTTTTGACCAGATGATTCTACTTATTTAGTATTGTTAGCTGAAGTTAGTCTCTTTAGTACTTATATAGCTGTGGCTCTGATATTTACCACAAGGACATCATCTCTGAGTTGACCACTGGGTATGACTGAGCCTTTTGTTAGATGACTCGGTGGTGCGTGCCTTTGCAGGTGCACTGGAGAAAAGAGTTTGGCATGCCCGTTTCCCCCAATAAGACAGGAGGCAGTGGGTCAAGAGGAAAACTGTGATTAGATCAACTCTTCTGGCTGACTGGATAGATTTAAGTGAATTAAAGGACTTCATCAAACAACTCTTGTGACCAAGGACTCCAAGGGCTTCCCATTAAAGAGGTGAGCAAGACCAGATGATCATCCTTGTAATCTGACTATTGCCTGTATAACCTCTACATTAGCTCTCTATTGTTGCATAATAAATTACTACAATGGACTGGCTTTAAATAACACACGTTTATTATAGTTTCCATGTTCCAGAGTCTAGGAAAATCTTAGATCCTCTGATCAGATCTCACAATCACAATATCTGCCCTGGCTGCAATTCTCTTATAGGGCTCTGAGTCCTTTCCCATGTTGATTCAAGTTTTGGAAATAATTATGTAACCTATGACTGAGATCCCTGTTTTCTTGCTGGGAACCACTTTCAGTTCCTAAGGCCACTTGCAGTCTCTTGTCTCATGGCCCTCAAAGCAGTTCACAATAAAGTTGCTCTACTCTTTCAGGCCAGTGGAAGCACACTTCTCTGACTTTCAGTCTCCTTCTTGTCTTCTGCAAGGATGTCTTATAAAACATAAAGCAATCAGGAGACTGACCAACCCAATACCTCCACATTCTCACCTGCACTTACTTTGTTTTCTATAAAGCTGCATGCTTTAATAAAGTTATTCAAGCACAAAAACAGGTAACAATAATCCTATTTCAGAATGATTCCTTTGGCAATCCACAAATCTAGTTTCTGGTTCTAGCTCTGCTGGACTTAAAAAGAATCATGCAACCTCCCAGATCTCGCACTATGTTCTACTACAACTGAAGCTAAGGATCATAATACCCAACATACCTAGTTTTCAGTTACCATGTACATGAGTTAAGCTTATATTTTTTAGAATGTTTTTGGCATGGTCTAAAAATGATAATAGCTATCACCAAAAATGAGGTTTCTTAAGTATAAAGAAGATGGTATATACACTTAATGCTCTATATTTTAAAAGTCAACATTTTATGTTAGTCCAGATATTTTTAATTTATAAAACTAAAGTATCAACTTCACTCCCCAAGAAAAACAAACTAGTCATAAAATCTGTAATTAACTTTTGAATTTCACATCTGTCATTGGACAGAAATTCTTAGAGACTTAAAATAGGGGCTACTGTACTATTTCATCAGTTTCCCCTCCACAGTAAGAAAAATATAATTTTCTGATTCCTCAATTTTATGGTCCTTTCATCTAGTCACAATTCAGCTTCCATAGCTCTTTCCTTAATCAAATTTTCATTTGAAATGCAAGACTTCAAGATACTACATTTACTTTTCTATTGAAATAGTTTTATTAACTTAAAATATCTAAGTTGCATGACTTAATAGGGTTATTCAAGCACAAAACATATAACAATAATCCTATTTCAGAATGATTCCTTTGGCAATCAACAAAATCACTAAAACAGTATATACCCATATTTTTAAAAAATTTTTTTGAAATCCTCCTGTCTGCTTTAAAAAAAAAAAACCTGGTGCTTTTAATCAGCAGTTTAAAATAATTCAGTGATCTAAGGTAGGGACTGGCAAACCAAGGCCTACACACCAAATCTGGCTTGTTTCTTGTTTTTTAAAATAAAATTTTCTGGAACATAGCCATACTTATCTGTTTATATATTGTCCATGGCTGCCTTTGCACTATGAGAAAAACCACAGTTGAGTAGTTGCTATAGAGATTATATGGCTTGCAAAGCCAAAAATATTTCCTATTTGATCCTTTGTAGAAAAAAATGTGCCCACTCCAGACCTAGGAACTAAGTAAAGAAAAAAGAAAATAAATGCTCCCCTTTCTTGAAATCATTGTATAATCAGTAAGATCTAAAATATAACTATTCTTCCCTGAGTCGGAAAGCCAGTATTCAGGCTAATGCTAATTAAAGCCTTACACTGAAAGATCAACCTCTAGCTAGCATTCTTACTCTAGAGGACAACTAGCTGTGGGTTGTTTAGGCAATATGACATTTTAAAGACAAACAATAATATACAAGCAATAATGATATATAAACAAAGAGTAACAAAATAGTATGGATCCTTTTAGAAAATTTTGGATGGTTTTTGGACCAGCTTGACCTTATTTACACTTTCCTTTGAGAAGCTGTGCCTTTGGGAACGAGGCTTGGAGACTACGGGAAGTGTGCAGCAGTATCCTGGAGGTGCATTTCCTGTGCTCTCCAGTGCAATGTAGGGACACTTCCTTTTTATGTAGAAAGAATGTTTTAACACCTCCTGTACAGACTGCCAAGCCTGATGTTGTGCCCACTCTATTATTTTCTAGCTACATAAAGCAATAAAGTCTGTCTTTGCTTCAGGACCTTAGGTAGGGTTTTGATTGCTTACAATAACACACTTCTTTGTCTGATCCCCTCTGTGATAATGGTCCATGATTTTTCATTCCCAAGAAGCTTACCAGTAGGCCTGCTACACAGTGTTTAATATCTGACCTGCATTAGAATCACACCTCCAATTACTTGTTGATTGGAGTATCCATTCCTACCTTTATAAAATGGAAATCGTAATAACTGCTTTCAATATTGTTGCAATGATTAAAAAAATACATATTTGAAAAGCATATGGCAGAAGAGAGACAAAAAAATAATATGAAAGTGTTCCTCCAGTCTTCCTCAACCCAAACAGAAACAGTGGATTAAGAAGTCCTGGCCTTCATCTCTTCCAACTTATCCTACATATACTCACTCTTCTAGCATTAATTCAACTGTTTCTCCTTTGGGAAGTTTTCTCTGCCCACTATCCACTTTACTAAGCTTAGCTAGATGATCGTTCACAGTGATTTTACAATCGTTTAATATTAACACTGGCAACATTATAGAACTTAACCCAGTTTTTAAGAATAACTTTTCCCTGGCCAATGTGGTAGAGCATCAACCTATGAACCAGGAGGTCACAGTTCAAATCCTGGTCAGAGCACATGCCTGGGTTGTGGGCGCCATCCCCAGTAAGGGGTGTGCAGGAGGCAGCTGATCAATAATTCTCTTTCATCTTTGATGTTTCTATCCTTCTCTCTCTCTTTCCTTTCCTCTCTCTGAAATCAAATTTAAAAAGAACATATTTAATAAAAGAATAACTCTCAACCTTATTCATAACAACATGCATGCTGATTATTTTCAAAACTGGAAAAGTACAAAGATGAATGTAATAACTCTCTCTCTCCTCTACCTACATGCATTAGAATGCTTTTAGTTGCCAGTCAGGAAAAATCAGGACACAATATTCATTTGGCTTAGACAATAAGAAATAATTGAGTTACATTAATCCAGAGATGAGATTGCTTCTTTTATTTAATTTAAATTCTTTATTGTTTAAAGTAATATATAAGTCTCCTTTTTTCCCCATTGACCTTTCCCCGACCACCCCACCCCAGCACATACCCTCAATCCCCCTTTCCCTTTCTGTATCTATTGGTTATACTCATATATATACATACAAATCCTTTGGTTGATCTCTTGCCCTTACCCCCACCCTCTCCTACCTTCCCTCCAAGGCTTGATGGTCTGATCCATGCTTTTCTGTCTCTGGATCTGTTTTTGTTCATCGGGTTATATTGTTCATTATATTCCACAAATGAATGAGATCGTGTGATATTTATTTTTCTCTGACTCGTTTATTTAGCTTAGCATAATGCTCTCCAGTTCTATCTATGTTGTAGCAAATGGTAAGAATTCCTTCTTTTGTACAGCAGCATAGAATTTCATTGTGTAGATGTACCACAGATCCCTACTCCACTCATTTGCTGATGGGCACTTAGGCTGTTTCAAATCTTATCTATGGTGAATTGTGCTGCTATGAACATAGGGGTGCATATGTTCTTTCTGATTGGTGTATCTGATTTCTTGGGCTATATTCCTAGAAGTGGGATTACTGGGTTAAATAACAGTTCCATCTTTAATATTTTAAGGAAACTCCATACTGTTTTCCACAGTGACGGTACCCGTCTGCATTCCCACCAGCAGTGCAGGAGGGTTCCTTTTTATCTACATACTTGCTAGTACTTGTCATAGCCATTCTGACAGGTATGAGATGGTATCTTGTTGTTTTGATTTGCATCTCTCAGATGATTAGTGACTTTGAGCATGGTTTCATATGTCTCTTGGCCTTCTGTATGTCCTCTTCCAAAAAGTGTCTATTTAGGTCATTTGACCATTTTTTTATTCAATTGCTTATTTTCCTTTTGTTAACTTGTATGACTTCCCTATGAATTTGGGAGATTAAACCCTCATTGGAGATATCATTGGCAAGTATGTTCTTCCATGCAGTGGGCTTTCTTGTTTGTTGATGGTTTCTTTTGCTGTGCAGAAGCTTTTATTTGATGTAGTCCCATTTGTTTATTTTCTCCTTAATTTCCATTGTCCTAGGAGTTGTGTCAGTAAAGATGCTGCTGTGAAAAATGTCTGCTACTTTCCTGCCTATGGCTTCTTCTAAGATTTTATGGTTTTCCATCTTACATTTAAGTCCTTTATCCATTTTGAATTTGTTTTTGTGTGTGGTCTAGTTTCATTTTTTTTGCATGTATCTGTCCAATTTCCCCAACACCATTTATTGAAGAGACTGTCTTGATTCCATTGTATGCTCTTGTCTCCTTTGTCAAATATTAATTGAGCATAATGGCATGGGTTAATTTGGGTTCTCTGTCCTGTTCCAATGGCCTATATACCTATTCTTGTGCCAGTACCAGGCAGTTTGGAGAACAATTGCTTTGTAGTATAGCTTGATATCTGGTATTGTGATCCCTCTAACTTTTTATTCTTTCTCAAGATTGCTGCAATTTTCAGGGTTTCTTTTTTCATTCCAGATGAATTTTTGGAGAGTTTTTTCTATGTCTTTGAAGTATGCCATTTGTATTTTAATGGGGATTGCATTGAATCTATACATTGATTTGGGTAGTATAGACATTTTAGTGATGCTGATTCTACCAATCCTTAAGTGGCATATTCTTCCATTTGTTTATATCTTCCTCTATCTCTTTTTTCAGTGTGATAAAATCACTTCTTAAATAGAACAACTCATCAAAACTCAGTCTCAAGTTACAGCAATAAGGAATAGGGACTGAGACAAGTTTAATATTTCTTAAAAGAGTGCTATTACGAAGAGAAAATGAAAATCACTCAACTATATCTAAATCGTTAAAAGAAATGAGTATATACAGCAAACTGGCCACATGGAGAACTGATCACAGTGGCAGACATTTAGTGAACTGCCTTTCTGCCACTGAGCTACAACCAATGACTGCAAGGTTAGCTGATCGGCACATGAGCAGCAGCAGCCAGCCATGTCCCTGCATTCTCCTGCATGTCAGCTCAGCTCCAGGCCCGGTAGCATGGAGGCTGTCGTGGTGCAGACATCACCTGCAGACCCACCTACATTGACTAATAATAGAAGCAGGACCAACCTTTGTTCCTTATGTCTTATTTCAAGATGGAGGACATTTTTTTTTCCAGAAGCCAAACTACCCCTAAACCGTCTCACTGGCCTGATGTAAACCACATAGCTACCCATGCCTCAATCTAATATTAATAAAGGTAACTCATGGCAACCACAGCTGGCCCCTGACTCCCCTAAGCACATGGCTATGCAGAGGAAGATAGAAACTTCAATAAAATTATGTTGTTAGGAAGGGAACAGGTAGGAAGACTGTAGAATATGAGTTTAGGTAAAAAAAACAACAACAATATTTTCTGCTACCATATCTTTTTGACTTAGCCTGCATATATTTCCCCATGACAATAAATATTTTCAAAAACATGATTTTAACTGAAAGCATAATTGCATGACAGCATCATAGTTTATTTAAGTTCTCTATTGTCAGACATTTAGGACAATTCAATTTTCTACTATTTTTAGTGACTCAGTGTTTTGTCTTAAACTGTCAAATTAATTTCCATAAATCCACTCATGTTCATAAATCTCCAATAATAATGTTTCTCTCACTGAAATAAGTATTATTGTTGCCAGTTAAAAATGGTGTTATGTTTTCTCACTGTCATCGATGAGTCAGTAAATGATTATTCAAGAAATGCTGATTTGTAAAATGCACATAGACTTTTTTAACCTTTATTGTGAGCTCCTACATTACCCCCCTTTCCCCCAGGTGCACGAGCTCTTGGCCAAACCATTTCAATAAATATTTACTGATAATTTTGTCAACACCATTTGATTAGTACAACCCAATGTTTGCCTTTTTGAGCTAATGATTTGGTAGGGTTTTTCTGAGTTAACTCTTAGCAGATAAAGATCTTGAAATTTTCAGAACTGATTCAAGTATTTGTTTAATATATATTGATTATCTGTTATTTGCCATGCCCTGCTCTGTGATCCAGGGTGCAATGCCCTCATGGGACTCAGTAATCTTCTTTAGGTACGGAGAAAGCAGTGCAAGGTGAACTTTCAAAATTATCCTCCTGCCTTTTGTTTCCAGGCCGCCCTTCGTCACTTAAAGAGGAAACATCTGGCCTCCCTGCCTTTTTCTGATTACCTTTGAGGGAATAAATTCATGTACATTTTTTCACCTTTGGCCCTGTCACTGATGCCAGAGATAATGTGGCTATTTCAACAGAGGGCTCAGTCAGAAAATAAAACTTGACGGACTTTATTTCCTCATTCATTTTGTGGCTTAACACAAGGCAGGAAGTACTGCTCACAGTGAACTTCTTGGCTGTGGCTGTGAATGATGTGGCCACACTGAGATGCTGCTGACCCAGCTGGCCTGTTCTTCCCAGAGACCCTGAACTTGCTCAGCGGTGAGCGCCCACAAGCACTGGGCTCAGACAGGACTTCTACTCAGTCTGGGAGTTTTCAGGATAGAATTTCATCTTTACAAATGGGAATTTAAATGTAAACAGTTTTGCAGTTGTCTAGGTGACCTTAGTTTTTTAAAAAGGTACAAGTATTTTATTTTTACTAAAATAAAATAAGAACTTTTTTACCTTTCTGTAGTTCATCTAATACATTTTTCTTTTCTCCAAAGGACTTGATTGGGAAATAGATAATGACTTATAGAATTTTATATCTAGAAGGGCCCTTGGAAATCATATAGTTTTATGATGGGCAAACCTAGTTGCCCATCCAAAGTATACGAGGAGTTTTTAAAAATATAGTTTCCAGGCCCTACTCAGCCCAATTGGTCAGATTCCAGGGGTACAGGGTCCCAGTGCTAGAAACAATGGTCCAAAACTTCTCATTTCACAGATGAGGAAAACAGGGGCCACAGACTTGACTAGAGTCACAGAGTCGGATTATTTCAAAGAGAATAATACATCTTGTTTCCTCAAACATCAGCTTCTCTCTTTAACCTATTACCCGAAAAAGGTCAGTGAAGCCAGAGGAGAGGCACTGCTGCACCTTTTGAATCCTGTCATGAGAGAAGGAGCCCCAGGGGTTATCTGAAGAGAGACACTGTGCATCCTGTTCCAGACAACCTTGCCCGAGCCGCACTCCGCCCTGCACAGCACGACGGCACTGGAGGCCGCGCTGCAGGAGCTGCCACACCGGGGAGTCCTGCTGCAGCAGAGGGTCTGACTGATCAGCCCGGTGCCGAAACAGTGGCTCACCACAGTGTCACAGTGACCCAGGCTGGATGCTGTCCCACACTGCCTCAAGATGGTAACCGATACAGGCTCAAGTGAGCCCCCGCTTCGCACCTGGGGACACACTTAGAACTGAGCTCAGGCCAGTAGCCTGGGGCCTCGTTTTCTCCTCTATCCAGACAAATATAGAAAGTGGTTAAATCCTCCTCCCCGCAGCCCCAGCCTCCACGATGAGACAGCTTTTTTAGAAAGATAGCAAAGCTTGTTTTTTAATGATACATTTTAAAAAGGCAGACTTAAGTACTAGTCAAAGGATGATAAATTGCTGTGACTGAGTTTTCCAA
This sequence comes from Antrozous pallidus, assembly GCA_027563665.1. Taxonomy (NCBI): domain Eukaryota; kingdom Metazoa; phylum Chordata; class Mammalia; order Chiroptera; family Vespertilionidae; genus Antrozous; species Antrozous pallidus. Next base: position 8,743,069 of record CM050515.1, read on the forward strand.
TAACATGCATTAATTTAACAGCCATTTATTGAGCACCTACCATACTCTAGGTACTGACTGCTCTCTGTGGTTGGCTTCTAGAGCTTACATTCTTAGAATAGCAATCATAAATATCTTAGTAGTTAATGAATGGTGCATAAATTATGGTTTCCTTTTCCTGGAGTAAAAGCTTTCTGACATTTATTGAGATCTGCTTATTTCATATTTTTTTTAAGAGCAGCAATTTAATCAAGTGAAAATACAGGAACTAAAGATTGTGGCATGCTAGCAAATAGGAAACACATATTAGGTCAATTTCACTCTGGCTAGTATGGTAAACAAATTCCTTAAAGCCATACATTATGGTGTAAAGGAAAATTTAGTAAATTTTGACTGCTTAAAAACCCACAAACTATAATTGTATACATTTTTTACTCTTGTGTTAACATAAACATATTGATATATAATTTTAATAATAGTACCAATAGCTACAATCTACTGGACACTATGTGCCAAGCATTATGCTAATATGAATTTTTAAAATTTAATCCTTATCATAAACTTTTGAGGCAGATCTTGTTTTTACCATTCTATAGATGTGATCATTGAAGCACACAGAGGTTAATAAATATGTCTAAGTTACACAGCTCTAGAACCAAATTCAAACAGAGTTAGTTGATCCCCAGTTCCCCAGTATCAAAGCCAAATAGTGCCTGACTCACTAAACCATCTTGGGGAATAACAGGATAATCCACATTAAGCACATGGAACAGTCCTTGGTTCTTAGCTCTCTACTAATGTTAACTACAATAATTATGGTAAAAAAAATATAATAGTGGAGTGATATACAAGAGTTAGAATCTTAGCTTTGGTATGAAATCTCTTCTAATTTTAATCCCGCAAAATCTGAAGTTTGAGTTCTTGAGTCTCTTAGAATAATGACAAATTTTCATCAGATTGCTGGTTTATTTCTTTCTTGACATCACCATAATCAACTTGGGAGACAGGAAACTGTCACACTAAAGAATAAGGGCTTTAAAGCCAGAATAGGGTATGAATCTTGGCTCTGACACATATCTAATGTGTGGCCTTGGACTAATCATTAAACGTCATAAGCCTGTGTTCTCATCTTTTTATGATGATGGATCAATTTTTCTTTCTCTTCCTTCCCCCCTCCCTCCCTTCTTCCTTCCTTTCTTTTCTTCCATTTTTGCCATTTACAATTTACTATAGACAAATACTTTTGCAAAATACAATAGAAAAACCTTATGTCAAATTGCTACAGATGTCCTGGCCAGGTGGCTCAGTCACTTGGAGTGTCGTCCTATACACTAAAAGGTTGCAGGTTTGATTCTTGATCAGGACACATACTTAGGTTGTGGGTCTGATCCTGAGTTAGGGAGCATATGGAAAGCAACCACCAGTATTTCTCTTTCATATTGATGTTTCGCCCACATGCACTCTTGCTATCCCTTTCTTCTCTTGCTAAAATCACTAAAAACATATCCTTGGATACTCAGAGAGTTTTTGACCGTTGCCTGGCTCCAGGAGTGGAACGAAGAGGTCCCAATGGGGACTGGTGCTTGCCTACAATATTATCTACCTGGACAATTCATATAATAATCTATAATAATAAAAACATAATATACTAATTAGACCAGACAGCCACACCACCTTCTATATGACATTTTGGATGTCCTTCCAGATGAAGCCGCAGCAGTGGGGGCCAAGACAGAAACAGTGAGGGGTGATTAGGTAGGCAGGTGAGTGGTTAAGGGCAATTGGGCAGGCAGGCAAGCAACTAGGGGCAATCAGACAAGCAAGCAGACTAGTTAGGGGTGATTAGGCAGGCAGGGAAGCAGTTAGGGGAGATCAGACAGGCAGGCAAGTAGTTAGGGGCAATCAGGTAGGCAGGTGAGTAACTAGGGGTGATCAGGTAGGCAGGTGAGTAATTAGGGGTGATCAGGTAGGCAGGCAGGTGAGCAGTTAGGAACAAGTGGTCCCAGATTGTGAGAGGGATGTCCAACTGCTGGTCCAAAACTAGCAGTCGGACTTCACCCGAGGGGTCCCAGATTGTGAGAGGGTGCAGGCCAGGCTGAGGGAGTCCCCACACCATTCCATGCATGAATTTTGTGCACCGGGCCTCTAGTACATAATACAAAAAAACACAGTTAACAATTGGTGGCTCTCACTTTAAGTCTTCCTACTTTAAGACTTTATTTCATGATCTATAAATGTGGGACACAAATACTTATTTAATATGATTGTTGTGAAAAATCAAGTAAAATGATCTAGATAAAGTGCTTAGCATATTATGAGTAGTAAAGAACTTGGAGCCCTGTAGGAGCTCTTATTCCCAGCATGTGCCAGAAACAGAGCTATAGAGATAGAAGAAAGAGCTATAAAAAGTAGCACTCTCAATGAGGAGGTGAGGAGAAGGGAGCATCTGTAATATTTTCAAAAATAAAGATAAAATTAAAAATAAATACAAGTTTTGAACAGAGGAAGAACCAAGATAGCTGCATAGGTAAACACCTATCCTGCTGTCCCACACAACAATTTCAAAACTACAACTAAAAGACAAAACAGACATCATCCAGAATCACTGGAAAGCTGGCTGAGTGGAAATTCCACAAACAGAAGGAAAGCTAGAAGGACACTGTGACTCAGAGGAGCTGTGGAGAGCAGAGTTTCAGAGACATGCTGAGAAAGAGGTGCAGAGCTGTGCACATGAGCAGAAAGGGCGGGCAGCTGGCTGAATACCCAGCTGATTTTCTCAAACTGGGAGGGAGACAAAGGCATCCCACTTCACTGAGTCCCCAGCTCCGGGCGAGTCTCGGGGAACCCAGATTCATATGAGCTGAAACTGGATCGTAAGGAGGAAACACACTGAATCTCGGGAGCTGCAGAGGTCCGAGAGTGCGCAGAGAGGACACGTGACTTGCTCTCTTGTTCAGGAGGGGGGTGGGAAAGAAGGGAAACCACAGGACTGCATTGTTTTCTAACTCTGAGTGAGGCTTTGGGTGTGCAGACTCATTTGGGGAGAGGCTGACCTGTCTGGCAACGGGCAGAGCTCAGTGGCAGCTTTTTCTCAAAGGTGCGTGAGCCATTGCTGTGGGGCAGAGAGACCCAGGCACCGCTTAGGGCAGAGCTGATGGGAAACCAAGGCTGCCTGCTCATCCAGGAGACTCTGCCCATCCAAACTGAGTAGCAACTCTCACAGCATAAACACAGCTGATCTTCACAGCTAATTAGCCTGGAGGTCAACCCCTCCCAGTGATACTAACAACAATCTAGGCTTAACTACAACAAGACTATGCAACCCATAAAGGGCTGAACCAAGAGTATCTACCTCAGGTAAATAGGGAGGCTGAGCCACTGTCCCCTAGAGGACATTTACCATACAAAGCTACTAGACCAACTCAGAAAAGTACCCAAAATGCAGAGACATGGAAACAAATCACATTTGAAAGAAATGGGTGAAAAAAAATGACTGGACATAGAGTTCAAAACTATGGTTATAAGGTTCTTCAAGAAGCTCCTAGAAAAGGCTGATAAATTTAATGAGACCCTCAAAGATATGAGTGAGACCCTCAAGGATATGATCAAGACCCTCAAGAATATGAACAAGAAACAACTAGAAATTAAGCATCCACTGACTGAAATAAAAAATACTACACAAAGACCTAAAAGCAGTCTAGAGGACCGCAAGAATCAAGTCAAAGATTTGAAATACAAAGTATCAAAATCCACTCAGCCAGAAAAGCAAGAAGCCAAAAGAATCCAAAAAATGGAAGATAGTGTAAGGGACCTCTGGGACAACCTCAAGCATACCAACACCCAAATTATGGCATGCCAGAAAAAGAGAGAGAGCAAGATACTGAAAACCTATTTGAAGAAATTGTGACCGAAAAGTTCCTCCACCTGGTGAAAGACTTAGAAGTCCAGGAAGTACACAGAACCCCAAACTATAGGAATCCAAAGAGGACCACATCAAGACACATCATAATTAAAATGCCAAAGGCAAAAGAAAAAGAGAGAATATTAAAAGCAGCAAGAGAGAAACACTTAGTTACCTACAAGGAAGCATCCATATGCTGGTCAGCTGATTTCTCAACAGAAACCATGCAGGCTAGACGGGAATGGCAAGAAATATTCAAAGTGATGACTAGCAAGAACCTACAACCAAAATTACTCTACCCAGCAAAGCTATCGTTCAGAATTGAAGGTCAGATAAAGTGCTTCTCAGATAAGAAAAAGCTAAAGGAGTTCATCACTGCCAAACCAGTATTATATGAAATGCTGAAAGGTATTCTTTAAGAAGAGGAAGAAGAAGAAAAAAGTAAAAATAAAAATTATGAACAACAAATACACATCTATCAACAAGTGAATCTAAAAATCAAGTGAATTAGAAATCTGATGAATATGATAAAGTGGTGAATATAATAGAATCAGGGGCATATAGAGGGAATGGACTGATAATTCTTGGGAGGAAAGGGGTGTGGGAGGTACAGGAAGAGAATGGAAAAAAATTATACACCTATAAATGAGGACAGTGGGGGGAAGGTAAAAGCAGAGGGTGGAATGTGTAATGGGTTGAAGGGAGCTATGAGGGGGAAGAAGAACATTGTAATTAATAATATGAACAATAAATATTTATTAAATTTTAAAAAGATAGCATCAGTAATGAGACTCTAAGAGCTAGTATTAAATAAACATATGGATGTTAACATTTTTACCTTTCACAAAAATTTGAACTTAACTTTTATGGGTCTAAAACGAGAGCAGCTTTAGTTAATTTAAAGACCAGTTCTACACATTGAGCCCTTCATGGGGTGGGAATAAAAATACCTAGTACCTCAGCTATGGCAGGGATATTGGACCACACAGTTCAAGGACGTTACCTCTGCTCCTCAACTCACTGACTGAGATGGGTATCTTCAGCTATAAATAACAGATAAAGAAATAGAGGTTCAAAGATGTGAAGAGACTTGCTCAAGATCACCAAGCTAGTAAAGTGGCAATAAGGATTTGAAGAAAGGTTTTCTGGTTTTAAAGCTCATGATGCTTTTTGTTTTTACAAAAGTCAATTTTGAATTGTAATTTACATACCACAAAAACCACCCATTCTATGTGTACAGTTAGAGAAGTTTTGATAATTATACACAACTGTATAACTACCACAATCATTATACACATTATTTTCAGGATCCCCAAAATACTCTCCTGTGCCCCATCCAATCTCCCACACCCTTCATGGGGTGTCTACTAATGTATATCATAGCTCTTACATCACTAACACTGAGATCATCTGTTTACCACCTGTCTTCCCACCATCTACCTTTTAAAAATTCATTTCTTTTTTCACATCAATTAAATTCATTTTGGGGGCATCCAGTCCTATGGGTTTTGACAAAAGCAAACAGTAGTGTAACTGCCACAGAACACTTCTGTCACATATCACCTTTGGAGTACTGCCCCTTTGTAGTCACCCTTCCCCCATTCCCATGCTTTTTATAGAATGTCATATAAATAAATTAATACAGTATATAAAAATTAAATACAAGGTTTTTTGTTTTTTTTAAAGTAGAGATCTCAACTATTCATAGCTGAGTCCCTTATGAGTTCACTTCTCCCCATCTCTTCAGGCAACTGAATTGCTCCTTGGGAGATACATCCTAGAACTCTAGCGTTTTCATGATGTCTTAGAAGGGATAAGTGACTGGTTTGAGCTAAGCCCTGAGTCATGCCAAAGTTCATTCAGAACTGTCCGCCATTCTGTTTTGCTCAATATAAGCATAAACCTAGAACATCACTAAAAATAAGCAGTAAGGACATCAATTTGCCTGTTTCAAAGAAGTAAGTGCATTAGCCAAGACCGGTTTGGCTCAGTGGATAGAGCATCGGACTGCGGACTGAGGGGTCCCGGGTTTGATTCCGGCAAGGGCATGTACCTTGGTTGTGGGCACATCCCCAGTAGGGGGGTTAGTGAGGGATGACCAAATGACTGAACAGCAGGTGCTTGGGGAGACCAGGCAGGTGGGGGAAAGGGAGAGGCGTGAGGGGTGACCTGGCCTGCAAAAGGGGAAGTTGGAGGTGACCAGGCCAGTGGGGTGGGCAGTAAGAAGTGACCAGGCTGGTGGGGGAGTGGGGCATGTCGGGCAACCAGACCAGAAGAGGGGGGAAGTTGAGGGCCACCAGGCTGGTGAGTGGGTGGGAGTGCAGTTGGGGGCTACCAGGCCAGCAGGGGGGACAGTAAGAGGCTATCACACCATTGGGGAAGGTTAGGGGAAACCAGGCTGGAGGGGTGCAGGAGGCGGCTAACCGATGTCTCTCTCATCGATGTTTCTGACTTTCTATCCCTCTCCCTTCCTCTCTGTAAAAAATCAATAAAATATATTTTTTTAAAAAGAAGTAAGTGCATTACCTGTGTTTCAACTGTGGCTCAGAAGTCAAAGAACTCTCCCTATAATGCTTAGTTAAATTACTTTGAGGAAACACTGCTAAAGTAACACATTTAATGACATTGTGTTTACTGTGTTGGTGGTGTCATCCTTTTGGCCCTAGGAGTGGAATGAAGAGGACCCAAAGGGGACTGGTGCTGGCCTGAAATGCTATCCACTGGACAATTCATATAACAATACATAATACCAACAAGATCTGAAGATGCAGCTGAATCACAATGATAATTGTCAGCAAAATCCAGGCAACAATAAAAGACTCTCTGAGCATCCAAGTGTTTAAATTGTGTTGCTAACATAAAACAGGATATGCCTCCTTGCCCCAGGTATTTAACTGAACCTGGCACAAGTTGAAATGAAAGCACAAAAAAATATGACAAATATCTCCAAGACTTATGTAATGACTCTACCCCTCAGTAATATCCTCAAAATGATGATGAAAAGTGACCTCATGAAAACAGTTAAGCCATCCCTAAATATTAGAGTGAAATTAAGCTCCCAGAGTCCAGATTTATATAAAATTTAAGTTTATATCAAAATATATCCCAACATAAATATTAAATTTATATATATCCTATCTAATAAAAGAGTAATATGCAAATTTGACCATACCTATGCCACACCCACCAGCCAATCAGGAGCAGATTATGCAAGTAAACCCCAACCAAGATGGCTGCGGCCACTGAGAGCAGGAGGAAGGCTTAGGTTTCCCCTGCAACAGAGGAAGCCAAGCGTTCTGCCTGCCATTGTGGGCCTAGGCCTCCACTCAATGCTACAACATTTTAATTATAAAAGATATAGAAATGGTGGCAGCCACTGAGCTGGAAAGAACAGAGGCTAGGGTTTCCCTGGCAACAGAAGAAGCCAAGCTTTCAGCCTGCCATTACTGGCCTAGGACTCCACTCTAGGCTACAAAGTTTCAAACATAATTGGCTGCCACCCCGGAGCAAGCAGAAAGCTTGGCTCCGCTCCAAGTAACAAAGTTTCAATTGTAGACATAGATTAATGCCAGATACCAGGGCCTCTGCTTGGGTCACTGGGGGGTGTGGCCAGCCTGCAAACCTCCACAGGCCCCTTGCTCAGGCTGCCCCTCACCCCAAGAGAGCCCCCACCCTGATCTGGGACACTGTTCAGGGAAAACCAGCTGGCCCCCACATGTACCAGGCCTCTATCCTATCTAATAAAAGAGTAATTTGCAGATTGACCATCACTCCAACACACAAGAGGCTGCCCCCATGTGGTCAAAGATCCTGCTCCCATGTGGACACAAGATGGCCACCACAAGATGGCCAGCAGGGGAGGGCTATTGGGAGGTTCCAGGCCTTGCAAGGGAGGGAAGTTGGGGGCAAACAGGCTGGCAGGGAAGCAGTTAGACATCAATTAGGCTGGCAGGGTAGTGGTTGGGGGGGTGATCAGGCCGACAGGCAGAAGTGGTTAGGAGGCAGACAGGGGAGCAGTTTGGAGCCAGCAGTCCTGGATTGTGAGAAGGATGTCCGATTGCCCATTTAGGCTCCATCCTACCAGGGCCTAAATTGGCAGTCAGACATACCCTGAGGGGTCCCAGATTGAAGATGGTGCAAGGGACATCCCCTGCACCCCATGCATGAGTTTCGTGCACTGGGCCTCTAGTTTATACATGTATATTATATATACAAAATAGCTTGTCTACCACCAGGCCGGCAGGGGGGTTAGTGAGGGATGACCAAACGAATGAAGAGCAGGTGCTTGGGGAGACCAGCCCGGGGATGGATGGAGGGAGGCGTAAGGGGTGACCTGGCCTGCAAAAGGGGAAGTTGGAGGTGACCAGGACAGTGAGGGGGTGGGAGTGCAGTTGGGGGCTACCAGGCCAGCAGGGGGGAGGGGAGTAAGAGGCAATCAGGTCATTGGGGAAGGTTAGGGGCAACCAGGCTGGCAGGGCAGCACGTAGGGTGTTTAGGGGGGGCAGTGAGGGGCAACTAGGCTGGTGGAGGGGGCTGTTCAGGGCAACCAGGCTGGCAGGAGAGCGGCAGTAAAGAGGACCTGGCTGCAGTTAGGGGTGACCAGGCAGGCAAGCAGGTAAGCAATTAGGAGCCAGAGAACCAGGATTGTGAGAGGGATGTTGGACTGCCGATTTAAGCCCTGGGATCAGGCCTAAACCGGCAGTCAAACATCTCCTAAGGGGTTCTAGATTGGAGAGGATGCGGGCCAGGCTGAGGGGACCCCTGCCCATGCACGAACTTTATGTACCAGGACTCTAGTTATTTAATATAATATTAATGATATTCATAAATAAAATAATTCCCATAGATTATTTATATCAGATATCAGATAAATTCTAATGCAGCCTGGCCCGTGTGCTCAATGGTTAGAACATCAGTCCATGCACCTAAGTGTGTGGATTCCCAGTCAAGAACATGTTCTTGGGTGGGGGGTTCACTCTCCACCCCCAGTAGGGGTGCAAGCAGCAGGCAACCAACCAGTCAATGCATCTCTTTCACATCAATGTTTCTATCTTTCTCTCCCTCTCTCTCTTCCCTCCTTTTCAGTTTCTCTGAAAGCAGTGGGGGGAAAAAAAAAAACAATCCTCCAATGCAGATTAACAAAAAAAAAAGAATTTCTAATGTAAATATTACTTTGCCTTTGAGCTATGGCATGGAAAAGTACAATACTGAAAAGCATTTGAAAGATAATATCTGTGTCAAATAGGACACACCATAAAGTCTTCCATACTGTCTTGGATGGTTGACTCAGTGGTTAGAGTGTCAGGCAACTCAGAAAAGGGCCACAGGTTCAACTCCTAATCAAGGGCATGTGCCTGAGTTGCAGGTTCTATCCCTGGCCGAGCCAGGGGAGGGAGAGGAGGGGGGCATTTGAGAGGCAACCTCTCTCTCTCTTAACAAAATAAAACAACAATGGAAACAATATCCTCTGGTGAGAATTAACAAAACAACAACCAAAAAAATCTCCCATACGAAGCCTCAAATGGAAATAAACTGGTAGACAAAAAAGATGTGAAAGTCAAATAACAAGTTGAAACTATTCAGTTCAGTATGGAGGAAAAATTAGTACATTGACACGTTGTGTACTGTAACACAATAAAAATATAAAGCTGATCTCTTTCACTAGTTGAGTTGACCTTGTCTAAGGGATCTCAAAGTTAGCTTCATTATCAGAGAAGAATCAAATAGTGATTTAGAAATGGAAAGAAGAAAAGTTCTGGCTCCTAAAACAATTGGGACAGACAAAAAGGAACATTAATGGACAACACAAAGTAGTATAAAAAACAGATACCTAAGCAGCATGCAGGTAGAAACTTGAAGTGTTTACGAGTATGAGCTTTCAGTCACACAAATCTGGGTTGGAACCTTTCTATCAAATGGGGTTAACAATGTCTTCCTTGAAGATTTAATAAGGTGATATAAGAAAAGTGTTTTGCAACTTCTTAACATATACTATGGGTTAAAGAAATGAGAGCTATTGCTAAAAGTAACAATAATGATAGTAAGAACAATGGGTAGGAGCTACTTCACCCACTGTTTAACTAGCCATTCCCCCAAAATATAAACATTAAAGTATCACATATCTTATTTCTAAATCTGTACAGCTCTCTTAAAGGGAAAACAATCTCATCATTATAAAGGGAAAATAGAGATAAATTTGGCAAATTTATGAGGGGCCTAATTTATTTTATTTATAAATTGAGGTGAATTTCATGAGAGGTAGCATCAAATCCTTTAGGGGTTAAATTACTTTATTTAGTAAGATCCTGAGTAGTGTATGTGACACTACTATTTAGCCTTTAAAATATGTACTGTAAATATATCTGCTGGATAACTAATGGATTTTTTTCAGCGAGTTGGTAGCTAGAGGTTAAATAGGGACAGGTTGTATGGTAGACTTGAAGGTTCTGGTTTTAACAAACTAACTATAAGAATATACATTTTTTATTTTTTTAAAATATATTTTATTGTGTGTTTTTTTTTTACAGAGAGGAAGGGAGAGGGATAGAAAGTCAGAAACATCAATGAGAGAGAAACATCAATCAGCTGCCTCTTGCACGCCCCTTACTGGTGATGTGCCCGCAGCCAAGGTACATGCCCTTGACTGGAATCGAACCCGGGACCCCTCAGTCCACAGTCCGACGCTCTATCCACTGAGCCAAACCGGTCTCGGCAAATATACATCTTTTTTAATTACCAGAGAAATTTGTCTATGGGTGAATATGAAATAATATTAAGAAAAAATTGTTACTATTACTGAGTGCGATGATGTCATTGCAACTGTGCAAGAAAGTGCCCGTAGTTTTAAAAAAATGTACTGAAGAAAGTTAAATGTGAAATAAGGTTCTAGATGGCTGGGTTTTACTTCCAAATATTTCCAAAAAAAGAAAAACCTGGATGGATGAAGCAAAGCAGCAAAAGCCTGGTAACAGGTAACTCTGGTGATGAGACCATGAAAGTTTACTGTATTCCTTTCCTCTACTGCAAATACACTTGAAATTTTAAATGATAAGTTAAAATGAAAGCACTTCAACATCAGGTAGTTAACGTGCTCACTTTTTAAAAAGGGGATTATTGGAAATTAAAATTCAATTTATTAATGTTCGCCTCTATTTTTCCCAAGCAGATAAATTATACTATGTCTCTGTATTATGTCATAAGGAATATAATGTAATGATTTGGAATTTACAATACTTACAATGTCAGAACCTCTACCTTTAAAAATCTACTTGACAGAAGCTCTAATATTATTGGGAAATGTGACTAAGGAAGTTTATGTACTCTAATAAATTCGAAAAGTTTAAAGATATTTACTTCATGGTGACATAGATGACTTTTGTTTAAAGTAAGAGAAATTAGACTGTCTGTTCAGTTCTTTTAAATTGAATCTATTTTATGCATTCATGTATAAAAAGATGCAAAGACGAAATTAAAAGCCAGGATCCTAAAAGTCCTTTCTCATTTTAGAATTCAGGGACAGCCCTTTCCTGAGCCTAGGAACAAACTCCTCAACACTCTTAACTTAATTGCAGTGTCCTCTCATAGAAATAAATCATCAAGGATATATTTAAAATGTGCTGGATTCTCCCGGTCTGTTTATATAGGTGTATATGTGTGTGTCTCTTCTAATTTGAATCTGGCCCATCTCTCCCTTTCATCCCCTTCATCTTGAAGAGGCCTCAGATACATAGACCTAAAGTCTAAGCAATGCTTTTATTTATTTTCTATTGTTTAAACTATTACAAATAGTAGTAGTACATATGTTTCCTGTTTTTTTTCCCTTGATCTCCCCCCAGCTTCCCCTTCCCCCCAGCACATGCCCTCACCTGCCCCCTCTCCCCTGTCTTTTATCCTTTCATTATGCTTTTATGCATGCATACAAGTCCTTTGGTTGATATCTTGCAGGCTTCCCACACACACACACACCCCGAACCTCCTCTGCCTTCCTGCTATAGTTTGACAGTCTGTTCCATGCTTCTTTGCCTCTGTATCTATTTTTATTTCCCCCATTTCTTTTCTTTAAAAAATCTTGCCTCTGCAGACTAGAAGTAAACATATGAGAACAAGAAATTTTTGAGTCCCAATTTCAATGACCAACAGTTCTGAGTCCCAGTTTCAATGTCAAACAGTTCCTTATGTGTGTACATGTCAGCAATGATATCTGGATGGTGGACAAATGTTGGCAATGCAGGTCCGGCCCTCTCTGGTTTGGTCCTGGGTAACCTGCAGTGATGCACAGCTGCTGATGGGTAGCATGGCAAGGCGTCATCAGTGTCTTCCATCTCTGGACTGTTTCTCTTCTTATCTTTGTGGTAGGAGCAGACCTGTCAACTTCTCTCTGTTGCAGGACTCCACATGATATTGGAGTTGTTTCCTGAAAATAGACAAACATATTCTCATCCAAAAATTAATAAAGGAATCTTTTCTATAAATTTGACTTGGGATCCTTTTTATTTTTGCCCAGATGATATTCCTTTGGCTTATTTTGACATCATGTGTGTTTTATATGGGTGTCTTGCTGTTAGTATTACAAATAAAAATTAATTTTATAAAGTAAAGATTTTCTAGGTGTAATTTACTTATAGGATTTTTTCCTTACATGATATTACCCTACTATCCTCTTTTTTTTTTAATGGAGGCTTTTGGAAAATTTATAATGTAGCCTTGATAAGTTTAGGTTTTAATTATTTGCACAAAAATATGATTGCTTTAGGTTCTTTGCATGTTAAGCAATTTTACCATTAGATGAACTACCAATAAAAATTTTAGTTAATACTTTAGGAACAGCTTTTTGTCCAGTACAATTAAATTTTCTTGACTATTCACTTATTTCAATTAGCCAATTTAAATTAATCTGAAAAGTTGATTACTATTTTACTGTCACATTTAATACTCTAACAACCATCTTAGTTTACCCTGTAAATATTAGTGGAAAGAATTGTTTGCATTGTTGAGTAGGCCCTGAGCATTCCTGGTGCTAGGCTGGATTTAGATATAGGGCAACTACTGTTGGCCAAGTCTCTGTCTGTAACCTGGATCCCGATCTGTGATAGGCATGGGAAGCAAAGCAGCTGTGGAGGCAGGAGACCTCCCCAGAAGGGGTGAGGGATCAGGCCCCTGCAAGGTTGGGAGGGTGAGTTTTGTGCCCCTCATCTGTGGACCCCCATGTTCACTTCTGATGGCCCCTTTGTGACTGTGCCTGTCTTAGGTTGTTTTTTCCCTGAAGAATCTTACCCATCTCTGGCTAACCAGCCATCTTCGGGGCCCAATCAGGGTGATGTGAGGTCCAATTCTATCTCCTTGGTGGCCTATGCTTCCGTGGCCTCACCCAGGACATGCCATGGGATCCCCTCGCCTGCTGGTGGGGCCTTGGCACTGGTCACATATCTCAGGGGACTCAGGTTTCTTCTCCAGAGAGGGCCCTGCTCACACCACTGGGGGAGAGACAGATCCATGGTATCAGCCACCATGAGGCTTCAACCTCAGCATGAAAAGAAAGCTCAGGCAACAGCTGAGGGCAATTGGATTGTGAGAAGAGGGTCCCTCTTGGCAAAAAGGGCAAGAGGGGCCAATATAGAATGTTCAAATGCCTTTCCAGTGCCTTTGTTCCTTCTGAAAGGGATTAAATCCTTTCATGTCTTTTTTAAATTGCTGTCAAACATTTAAGGAATTATTTTGTATGTTTATTTGGAATAATTGTACAATAAGCTGTTGTAGAATATAAAAAATTTTAATGACATTGCGGAATAATACCATACAAGAATATTCTTTGCTCTAGGCCATATCAATTCAATTTCAAACTGGCTGCCAATTTCTTTTTGTAACTTTGTATAACATATGTAAGAGAGCCAAAAACACAAGTTACTTACCTTAGTTCAAGAGGCCAAATATATTGACTTTTCATAACTATCCTTACGACATTTGAAGGAAAGCTCTCTTTATTTCCCTCCAAAATAATTTTCATGGTACCGAGAGTTTCATTTTAAAATCTTTGTCACATACAACAATTTCTCTTAAGGTTATGGTGACCACTAGTATGGATTAGATATATTTTATTTTTATTTTTTATTATAATTTTATTTATTTTTTTACATATGACCTTATTCTCCCATTACCCCCCATTCCTCCACTCATGCCCCAACCCCTGTTGTCATACACTCATATGCCTGCACACAAATCCCTCAGTTGATCCCTCCCCCTTCCTCACACCGACCTACACCTTCCCTGAGGTTTGACATTCTCATTGACATTTCTCAGTGTCTAGATCTGTTTCTGTTCCTCAGTCTATGCCATTCATTATATTCAACAAATAAGTGAGATCATGTGATATTTATCTTTCTCTGCCTGGCTTATTTCACTTAGCATAATGCTCTCCATTTCCATCCGTGTTGTTGCAAATGGTAGGAGCTCCTTCTTTTTTACCACAGCATAGTATTCCATTGTGTAGATGTACCACAGTTTTCTAATCCACTCATTTGCTGATGGGCACTTAGTCTGTTTCCAAATATTAGCTATGTAAATTTTGCTGCTATGAACATAGGGGTGCATATATCCTTTCTGATTCGTCTTTCTAGTTTCTTGGGATATATTCCCAGAAATGGAATTATTGAGTCAAATGGGAGTTCCATTTTTAGTTTTTTAAGGAGACTCCATACTATTCTCCACAGTGGCTACAGCAGTCTGCATTCCCACTAACAATGCAAAAGAGTTCCTTTTTCTCCGCATCCTCACCAACTCCTATAGTTTGTTGATTTGTTGATGTTAGCCATTCTGACAGGTGTGAGATGCTACCACATTGTCATTTTGATTTGAATCTCTCTGATGATTAGTGACTTTGAGGAGGTTGTCATATGTCTCTTGGCCTTCCTTCCTTCTGTCTTCTTTCAAAAAGTGTCTGTTTAGATCCATTGCCCATTTTTTATTGGGTTGTTTATCTTCTTTTTGCTAAGTTGTATGAGTTATTTGTACATGTTGGAGATTAAACCCTTATTGTTGATATCATTGGCAAATATGTTCTCCCATGCAGTGGGGTTTCTTGTTGTTTTATTGATGGTTTCCTTTGCTGTGCAAAAGCTTTTTATTTTGATGTAGTACCATTTGTTTATTTTCTCTTTAGTTTCCATTGCCCTAGGAACAGTATTAATGAAGAAGTTCCTTTGACATGTCTGAGATTTTTCTTCCTGTGGATTCCTCTAGTATGTTTATGGTTTCCCATCTTATGTTTAAGTCCTTTATCCATTTTGAGTTTATTTTTGTATAGGGTATAAGTTGGTGATCTAATTTCATTTTTTTTCATATATCTGTCCAATTTTCCCAACACCATTTGTTGAAAAAATTATCTTGACTTCATTGTATGTTCATGCCTCCTTTGTGAAATATTAATTGGGCATAGTGGTTTGGGTCAATTTCAGGGTTCTCTATTCTATTCCATTGATCTATATGTATGTTCTTGTGCCAGTACCAGGCTGTTTTAAGAACAGTGGCTTTGTAATATAGCTTGATATCCAGTATTGAGATCCCACCTACTTTGTTCTTCTTTCTCAGGATTACTGCAGCTATTCAGGGTCTTTTTTATTCCATATGAATTTTTGGAAAGTTTGTTCTAAGTCTGTGAAATATGTCCTTGGTATTTTAATGGGAAGTGCATTGAATTTATAGATTGCTTTAGTTGGTATGGACATTTTGATGATGATGATTTTACCAATCCATGAACGTGGTATGTTCTTCAATCTGTTTATGTCTTCCTCTATCTCTTTTTTCAATGTTGTGCAGTTTTCTACATATAGGTCTTTTAAGTTTATTTAAGTTTATTTCTAGGTATCTTAATTTTTTGGTGCAATGGTAAATGGGATTGATAAGTGACTCTTTTAAAGTTCTGCCTTTTCCTTGGTCCTTTCATAAGAAATATCACCTTTCACCTTCCAGTTGTTTTTCTTTTGAGCCATCCTGTATGTCTTCTCTGCCTTCTGTTTTGCTTGTCACTTTCATTTCCTTTCTTTGGATGGCTCACATTCTCATTTCCCCCATCTCCAGCTTCACTTTAAGGACAGTTTCTCTGCTCCTCATATATGGCTTTCAAATCTTCCAAGTGTCAGAAATTGGGAAATAGAAACATTGTCAGTACATATTTCTAGTGATTAAATGAAACATTATCAGAGGTTCTCTAAAAAGAAGAAAACTAGAATATGCCGAAGGTTGTGCTTTCCAAATAAAGATATGATAATATCTAGAAAAAATTACATATGTGTGTGTGTATAATATATGTGTGTGTGTGTGTGTGTGTGTGTGTGTGTGTGTGTGTGTGTGTCTAAGTGACCATTGCAACCAAATGGACGACCGAACAGGCTGCATTGGGCAACTAGGAAACTAGGCCAGCAGGAGGGTTAGTGAGGGGTGACCAAATGACAGGCTGGCAGGGGGATTAGGGGGAACAACCAAATAACTGAGCAGCAGGCTGCATGGGGTGACCAGGCCCTCAGGGGGGGCAGTTGGGGGAGACCAGGCCAGCAGAGAGGGGCAGTGAGAGGTGACCAGGACAGCAGAGGGGCAGTTAGGGGTGACCAGGCCAGCGGGGGTGGGGGACAGTTGTGGGCGATCAGACTGGCAGTGGGGACAGTAAGTGGCAACCAGGCTGGTGGTGGTTCAGTAAGGGGTGACCAGGCCAGCTCAGGGGCGAGGGGAGGAGTTAGGGGTGATGAGGCAGGCAGGCACATGAGCAGTTAGGAGCCAGTGGTCCCAAATTGTGGAAGGAATGTCCTGGGGATTGGACCTAAACCAGCAGTCGGACATCCCCTAAGAGGTCCCAGATTGGAGAGGCTGCAGGCTGGACTAAGGGACCCCCAGCCATGCACGAATTTTGTGCACCAGACCTCTAGTAATTGTACAAATGAAATAGAATCACTGTGGAGTGGCAAGCTGAAAATGTTTGTAATTGTATAACAATATTTACTCGGAAAACACAACTGAAGATTTTTATAATTAAACTAGAGGCTCAATTCAGATTTGTGCACAGGTGGGTTCCCTCAACCTGGCCTGCATCCTCTCGCAATCCAGAACCCTTCAGTGGATATCAGACTGCCAGTTTTTGGACAAAACCGCAGTCTGACATCCCCCAAGGGAAGTAGCAGTGACAAAGCAGCAGGCAGCCAGGGAGAAACTTGATCCAGGCATGGGCACCCTGCTATTCCCACTCTCCACTGTGCCTGCTGCCGACTCCTGCCCTGCCATCTGCTGCTGCCTGCAGCCACCACCTGTCTCCACCACCGCTCGTTAATACTGCCATGGAAGTGGGAGAGGCTCCCGCCACCTCACTGTGCTTTCCAGCTGTGAGCCCACTGTGGGAGTGCACTGACCACCAGGGGGCAGCTCCTGCATTGAGCATCTGCCCCCTGGTGGTCAGTGTGCATCATAGCAACCTGTTGTTCCAGTTGATTGGTCATAATGGTCGCTTAGGCTTTTATATAGAGAAATTGGAGTTGAATATTTTTTAAATTCTGCATTGGCAATGTAGCAAGCTCAAACAAAAACTGCAAATCTACTTGTACATAGAGGCAATATTGTCTTATTTTTAAAATGACATTGTGATTATTTTTAAAAAGCAATTTATTTTCAAAGAGTTACAGAAAGTTCAAAATATAACTCCAGATATTCAACTTGACACTGGAAACATCAAAGTCTAATCAAAATGAAATGGCAACAAAAGCTGTTTCCTCCCCAACTATTTTTTCATAACATCCTGACTGACCAGCTGCCAGACTTTTAACATCCTTGACATTGACGTTCTCCTTTCCATTGTAGGATTGTCACCTTGTTGAAAAGCTGTGGCCCTGAGTATATGTAAATGTTTCTGATAATAAAACCATTAAGTGTTTCTGAAAAGAAAATGCTTTCTGCTTTTTCATTCTAGTGCTAGCCAAATATTTCTCTTTATTAGACCAGAAAACCAATGTCCTAAAAATCTAAATCTAGGGAGAAATGAGAAATCATGTAGCATGTTTCTTATGCTTAACGTATGAATTAACTAAACTTGTAAGTGACAAATTGAAACATAGATCTTTGTAAAACTTTCCTGATTATTCCACAACTTCAGTGACTCATTTCTACTTATCAATTTTTTTAAAACCAGAACCCAACATATAAACATATAGTACTAAGCTTGCTCCACTATGAAGTAGAATTGACTTCACCTTCAACATTACTGTAGCAGATGATGTTCACAAGGTTTATGTGAATGATGGTATGGATATTATAGCAGCACTGAAGGGACACATAAAATCCTTAAAGCTTCACCTCTCAGCTGAGTAATTTTACACTAGCTTGAGCTCTCACTTTTATTTACATGTATACAGAATGTTCCCCCGGCCCCTCCGCCCTCTGCCTAACCACCACCACACACACCCCAACAATTTTACATTTAGATACTTAATTTACTGTAACTTTTAATTTTCTTACTTTGAGACCTATTCATTTTCATCATAGGCTTCAAAGTCAATATTTTCCCCATTAAGAATGGAAGATTTTTTTTCACATAAAAATAATGTAACTTTTATTCAAGTTACTGCTTTCAAATGAAAAAAAATAACAGTCAGATTGTGGAGAGCTGTGGTTAGTGACTCAGTCCTGAGCACTGGCCTGCAAGGATCCTAATCACACCTCAACAAAGGTAGTTGTTTATTTTTATCTTTATTGTTCAGTTTATTAATAACACTGTTCCCCTTTTTTTCCCCCTATAGCTCCCCTCCATCCGGTACTCACCCGACCCTCCACCTTCATTTCCTCCACACTGTCCTCTCCCATAGGTGTATGATTTTTGTCCAGTCACTTGCTGCACCTTCCACACCCCTTTTCTCCTCAAGAATTGTCAGTCCATTCCCTCTCTATGTCCATGATTCTGTTATATTCACCAGTTTATCCTGTTCATCAGATTATTAATTCACTTGATTTTTAGGTTCATTTGTTGATAGAGGTGTATTTGTTGATCATAATTTATATTTTTACCTTTTTGTTCTTCCTCTTCTTATAGAATAGCTTTCAGCAATTCATATAATATTGGTTTGGTGGTGATGAACTCCTTTAGCTTTTTCTTATCTGCGAAGCACTTTACCTGACCTTCAATTGTGAATGATGGCTTTGCTGAATAGAGTAATCTTGGTTGTAGATTCTTGCTATTCACCACTCCCATCTGGCCTGTATAGTTTCTGTTGAGAAATCTGCTGACAATCGTATGGGTGCCCCCTTATAGGTAACTAACTGTTTTTCTCTTGCTGCTTTTAATATTCTCTCTTTTTCTTTTGCCTTTGGCATTTTAATTTGATGTGTCTTGGTGTGGTCCTCTTTAGATTCCTGTATTTTGGGGTTTTGTGTGCTTCTTGGTCTTTTAAGTCAATTTCTTTCACCAGGTGGGAAAAGTTTTCAGTCACTATTTCTTCAAGTGGGTTTTCATTATCTTGCTCTCTCTCTTTTTCTGGCACCCCAATAATTTGGATTTTGGCTTGCTTGAGGTTGTCCCAGAGGCCCCTTACACTATCTTCAATTTTTTGGATTTTTTTTTTTTTGCTTCTTGCTTTTCCAGCTGAGTGGTTTTGCTTCTTTGTATTTCAAATCTTTGACTTGGTTCTTGCAGTTGTCTGAACTGCTTTTAGGTCTTTGTATAATATTTTTTATTTCAGTCAGTGTATGCTTAATTTCTCATTAGTCCTTTTTCATATCCTTGTAGGTTTTGTTCATTTCCTCATAGGTCTTGTTCATTTCCTTGTAGGTCTCGGCCTTTTCTAGGAGCCTCTTGAAAAGTCTTATAACCGTGGTTTTAAACGCTATGTCCAGTCGTTTTTTTTCCTCCGTTTCTTTCACATCTGATTTCTCTGCATTGTGGCTGCTTTCCTGAGTTGGTCCATTAGCTTTGTGTGGTAGATGTCCTCTAAGGGACAGTGGCTCAGCCTCCCCAGTTACCTGAGATGGATACTCTTGCTGCACCCCTTTATGGGTTGTACAGTATTATTGAAATTAAGCCCAGCTTATTGTTTTTAGCACTAGGAGGTTTTGACCTCCAGGCCACTTGATTTTGAGGGTCCTACTCAGATTACCAAAATTGTATATTAATCCTCATAACTCTATAGAAACCAGCAGCCTTTATTTTAACCTCTCCTTTCCCAGTTTATTATCGCTTAGAAGGGTGGCAAAAGGAGACAGAAATAGAAGAAAACTGCTATGTACCAACGATATATATATACTTTTAAATTCTCACCTAAGGATGTGTTTTTAGTGATGATATATATATATATATATATATATATATATATATATATATATATAGAGAGAGAGAGAGAGAGAGAGAGAGAGAGAGAGAGACCAAAACATAAATTTGAAAAAGAAACATCTTTTCTTATGTTGTATCTATATGAGAAGATGAACATTAACTGAACCTATTGTGGTGCTCATTTCACAACATATGTAAATCAAACTACCTTGTTGTATACCTTAAACTTATACATTGATGTATGCCAATTATCTATATACTAGAGGTCCAATGCATGAAGTTAGTGCAAGGACCCTCCCCCCCCCCACTGTCTCTGCCTTCGTTCCTGCCCATCTCTGCCTCAGACCCCGCCCACTGCAGCTTTGTCTGAAAGGAAGGGCATCTGGAAGGATGTCCAGTCTAATTAGCATATCACACTTTTATTATCTTACATAATAATAGACAAAATGCTAATTGACCATACCTTTGTGATGCCCACAGCCAATCAGGATTGAGTACACAAATTAACCCAACAAAGATGGAAGTTAATTTGCATATGTGGCTGCCAAGCACCCCTGGCAGCTCTGGGCCTCTGAGCAGCACAGGAAAGTGGAAAGGCAGCTCTGGCAAGAATGAAAGCAGTGCTGACGGCCAGGAAAAGGAAGGCCCATTCTGGAACAAATCTTTATGCACCAGGCTTCTAGTTATAGATATAAAAGGCTGAGTGTCCGTCCATCTGACCAGTAGCTATAATGTGCACTGACCACCAGGGGGCAGACATTTAACACAGGAGCTGCCATGATGTGCACTGGCTATTTAAAAATAAATAGTGCCACAGACCTGGTGTTGACAGACAAATATTCGTCTTTTCCCAAGTGGGACACAGGCCCCGCCACTACCCTGGGTGAACCCCACCAAATTACAGCCAATGGCACAAAATGCGGCCCAAGCCCAGCCCAGCCCATATATGGTTGCTGTGTGTGCCAAGTAATGATGTCACATAGCAACACCTGGATTCCTCTCCCTAGCAACTAGCCCCCTTAGAATTTCTTCAGCCGAGGAACATGACTTGCTTCATAGCAAGGTGCAAACATTCAAACTTTGATCAAATGTTTGTGAAGTGTTTTCTGGTGCCTCATCTCATTTGATCCTCACAGAAGTCCTGGGGTAGGTAGATAGAAGACTCAGTAGAAACTATTTTCTTTTCATTAGCTGGAAAACAGAGATTTAGAAAGTTCACAAACTTGACCTGACTGAAAAGAAGTAAGAAATGGTGGAATTTGAAAATGACTTCAGGTTTTCTCACTGCTTAGAATATTTTGTTGCTTGTGCTTTAGGTGTCATATTTTAAAAATCATTATTGTGATATTGATTTGGGTCCTTTCTTTGGTTAGTCTAGCTAAGAGTTTGTCATTTTTGTATAATATTTCAAAGAACAAATTCTTAGTTTGGTTAATCGTTTTATTGTTTTTTGTTTTCTATTTTACGTATTTCAGTTTTAATTTTTATAATTCCCTTTCTCCTGCTGTCTTTGAGCTCAGTTTATTCTCATATTCTAGGTCCTTCAGGTGTAGAGTTAGATTTTTTTATTTGGGGATCTTTCTTGCTTCTTAACATAGGAGTTTATTTCTTAGAACTATGAATTTCTTTCTTACAACTGTTTTTGCTACATCCCACTAGTTTTGGTATGTTGTAGTTTAATTTTCATTTGTATCAGGTGTTTTTATTAATTTCCCCTCTAATTTATTTCTTGATTCATTGGTGTTTATGAAAGTGTTTAATTTCCATGTATTCATGAATTTTCCAATTTTCTTCTTATTATTCATTTCTAGTTTCATGCCATTGTACTCAGAGAAGATACTTGGTATGATTGATATCTTTAATTTGCTAAGAGTTATTTTGTAGTATAATGTATGGTCTATTCTAGAAAATGTTCTTGAAAAGAATGTGTATTCTGCTGTTGGATAGAATGTTCTGTTATGTTGCTAAGATTAATTTTGGTTTCTAGTGTTGTTTAGATTAATTGCCTCCTTACTGATTGTCTGGAGTATCTATGCATTGTTGATAGTGAGGTTTTGAAGGACCCAACTTTATTGTACTAGAGGCCCAGTGCATGACATTCATGCACAGAGGGTGTTCCTCAGCCTGGCCTACACCCTCTCCAATCTGGTACCCTTAAGGGAATGTCTTACTGACATCCCTCTCACAATCCTGGACAACTGTCTCCTAGCCACTCACCTGCCAGCCTGCCTGATCATCCCTAACCCCTCTGCCTGCTGGACTGATTGCCTATACCTTCCCCCCCTGCTAGCCTGATCACCCCTACCTTGCCCCCCTGCCAGCCTGATAACCACTACCTTGCCTCCCTGCTGGCCTGGTTGCTCCCAACTGCACTCCCCTGCTGGCCTTATCACCCCTAAACTGCCTCTTCCTTGGTCCCCACCACCATGGCTTTATCTGGAAGAAAGTCGGACATCTGGAAGATGGCAGGTTGATGCAACCTAATTAGCATATTACCCTTTTATTAGTATAGATTATATAGAATAGGATTGCTCAAAAGGGGAAAGAAAGCCTTTTTCAGCAGGAGGAGATGCTCTTGGCAGTCAAAAACACATAATCTCCATATCTGGACTGATAGCCAACCATATGCGCTATACTGCCAACCCAGTCATTAAAAAATTGAATCACTTTCTTACACCTTATACCAAATAGCTGTTGCTCTTAAAACCCCTCCTTAGCCCCCACCTTAGGTTCTGCCTTCACAGTTCACCCAGATTTGGTTCTGACTGGTCAGTTTCTATGCTAGTCAGCATTAAAAACTCCATCCCTAGGCAGCCATTGGCTCCTCACACTTCACCCAGATTTGGTTCTGATTGGTCAGTTTCTATACCAGTCAGTGTCAAAATCCCTGCTTCCTAGGCAGCCATTGGTTCCTGGCAAGTCACCCAAAGTTGGTTCTGATTGGTTGGTTTCTATGCCAGTCATTATCTCTGGGCCTATCTCTGGGCCTAATCATAGAGGCTGGGCTGATCAACAGCCACCCCAGACTGCTGAAAAGCGGGCTGAACTGCTGACCTCTGGGGGAGAGAGGGGCTTGGCAAGGCTGGGATAGAGAAGCAGGGTGACCAGACCCTGCTTCTCTCTCTGGCCTCACCAGCAGCTGCTGCTGCTGATGATCAGCTCCACCTCTCTCTCTCTCTCTCTGAGAGGTCAACAGTTCAGCTCACTAGCCTGCTTCACACAGAGCCTGGCATTTATCTGAGCCTCCAGTCATTGTGGATGCTACAACCCTGGATCTTTATATATACGGACCACAAAGTCATGCCCTGGGGGAAAAGGGGTGCCCTCAGCCCAACCTGCAACCTCTTCAATCTGGGATTCCTCAGGGGATGTCTGACGGACATCCCTCTCACAATCCGGGAATGCTGGCTCCTAACTGCTCACTTGCCTGCCTGTCTGATTGCCCCCCCCCACCAGCCTGGTCCTCCTTACTGCCTCCCTGCCAGCCTGGTTGCCCCAAGTGTCCCCCTCTGCCAGCCTGGTTGCCCCCAAATGTCCCTCACCCCTGGCCTGATCACCCCACGCAGCCTGCTGTTTGGTTGTCTATCCAGTTGTTTTGGTCTGATGGCCCCTGGATTTCCATATATTAGGATTACTGTTTATTTCTCATATTAGCTCTGTTATTAGCTTTGTATTTTTAGGTGCTCTGATGTTGAGCACATAAATACTTACAATTGTTGTATTTCCTTGATGGACTGACCCTTTATCATTATGCAATGACCTTCTTTGTCTTTTTGTACCATTTTTAGGTTAAAATCTATTTTGTCTGATATAAGTGTATCTACTTCTGCTTGATTTTTATTACCATTTGCCTTAAATGACATCTTACATTCCTTCATTCTCAGTCTATGTATGTATTTAAAACTAAAGTAAGTCTCTTATAGGCAGCGTATCATTTGATATTGTTTCTTTTTAATCCATTCAGCCATTCTATATCTTTTGATTGGAGAAGTTAATCTGTTTGTGATTGAAGTAATTATTCATAAGTGAGGACATACCATTACCATTTGTTACTTGTGTTCTGGCTATTTTGTAGATCCATTGTTTCTTGTTTCTTATTCTGCTCTCTTTGTGTTTTGATGTGTTTTGGTCTCAATATACTTTGACTTCTTTATCATGTTCTTTTATGTAATTGCTACTGGTTTTGTCTTTGTGATTACCATGAGGTTTACATAAAATATATTAAAATTATAACATCCTATTTTATGCAGCTAAAGACCTAACTTCAATAGAATTCCTAAACTTTACACTTTTACTTCTTCCATCCTTCATATTTTAGATTGTTTCTGTTACAATATACATATTTTTATATTGTGTAACTAATAACATTATTGTAATTATAGTT
This sequence comes from Antrozous pallidus, assembly GCA_027563665.1. NCBI lineage: Eukaryota > Metazoa > Chordata > Mammalia > Chiroptera > Vespertilionidae > Antrozous > Antrozous pallidus. The sequence continues at coordinate 8,767,627 of CM050515.1, forward strand.
ATTTTTACTACATTCATTTTTTACTTTTAAACTAGCATTATAAGTGAATTATGCACCACCATTACTAAATTACAGATTCTATCTTTTACTATATATTTACTACTACCAGTGAATTTTCTACTACCTTTTAATGTTTTTATGTTGTTACTTAGCATCCTTTTACTTCTAATTAAAGAATACCTTTTAGCATTTCTTATAAGACAAGTCTGGTGGTAATTAATTCCCTCAGCTTTTGTTTGTTCAGGAAAGTTTTCATCCCACTTTATTTGCCGCAGAATAACTTCACTGGATATAGTATTCTTGATTGACAGATTTGTTTTTTCTTTCAATATTTTAAATATGTTATGCCACTATTTCCTCACCTAAAATGTATCTGTTGAAAAATTTGTCTATAGTCTTATGGGAATTGCCTTGTATGTAACCACTCTCTCTTTCCTCTTGCTTCCTCTAAAACTCTTTATTTGTCTTTTGACAATTTAATTATAATATTTCTTAATGTAGCCCTTTTGGGGTTCAACATATTTGGGGCCTTTGGGGCCTCATAATCTGGAGTTCCATTTCCCTCCGAAGGTTTAATTCCTTTTACTATACTTTTTGTACCTCCCTCTCTTCTTCTGGAATTTTAAGATCAGTTATTAGAGGGCATCAGGATAGTTCTAGAGCCTGTATGGCTCACTTTGGTAACCTGAATCAGGCAAAAGTGCATGTTGAATTTCCTGGTCAGGTAAAGCCACCAGTTTTGCTCTGTAAATTGGAAAGGCACATGCCACTGTAAGCATGGCGGTTGAATGGGCTACACAGTTTCTTGTATTCTCTGTTTAGGTTTCCTGGTTGGACAGGCTTAATATTGTATTCAGCAATAAGGGGACTATGCATTAGTTTCCCTTTCTGGACACAGTGGAAGAAGCAGGTCTAAAACTGGTAAAGCTGACTCAGGCTCCAATTTTCCTGGCCAAACAGATCCACTGGTTTTGCTCTGCAAACTATTATGTCTGCCTGCCCTTACTCAGCTAGATTGTTGCACAACTTTCAGTCTTGCTTTTTTTTTTTTTTTTTTTTTGTGCCAGCCCTTCTGGTCAGATAGAGCCAGGAACCATAATGCAGGAACTTTATCCCAGTTCCTTTGCCTGGGCAGGAAGGTGAGGGGTCATTCCACGAAACTCTCAATTTCCCAACAGGCTCTTTGTTTGGGAAGGGCTTGCAACTATCCTCAGCCTTATAAATTAATTGTTTCTGCTGATGTGTAACAGAACTCTCTCTGCCTATTTACTTCAAGGGTAATCAGCTCTGCCTTCCCACATGTAGGGATCAAGCATTGCTGAGCTACATAGCTTCCAGGTGCTCCTCCCAGCCTCTCTGATCGGATGTGGCAGGGAGACAGTCTCTATAGCGAGAAAGACTGATTTGCCTGGCCTCAACAACTCAGGCCTTAGAATCTGCAAAACACCTTGTTTGAGGATCACAATAAGGCAGATCTGTACCATGCTGAGGTCTCTGGGGCAAGAGTATGTCAACTTGGTTATACAGATGAGTAAAGCTGCTTGTTGAGATTACTACTTGGGCAATGTAAGTATGAACTCTGTCTACCAAGATCCTAGTGCTGATTGTCACAAACCCTACCCCATTTTTATGTCAGTCAGATTCCCAGTAGATGAGCTCAGATTTCTCTGCTATTCCTGTGGGGTCCCACAAAGTGATCCACAATGCTGGAGGACATGGAGATGGTTGTCTTCCTTTGGTTTTCTTTTTCCACTGGAGGAACTGCAGACTACAGGGAAACCTCTCCATGTAGACTGGAGAGGAGCAATGTGGTCAATGTGCAGCTGTTTCTCTTATCTTTCTAATGCAGTCGGTCTTGGTCTCTGTAGTATGGCAGAAAAGGAGATGTTTCAGCTTCATCCGTATATTCTAAGATACTCTCAGTTGTGTCTTCTTCATGAATATTTGTTAGTTGTGAAGAGAACAAAGTCAGGACCAACCTATGTCAACAACTTGGTGATGTTATTCTCCATCTCATCCTATATAATAAGAGAGGAAAATGAAAATTATCTGTTATGCTGTGAGGTGTAATGACCGACTGCATAACAATCAGATCATGGATCTGCAAGAGGGTGGGGCATCGAACTGAAAGCGGGATTCAGACAGCTACAGGAGGGCGTAGGGAAGCAAGCTATGAGGGGGATGCAGGGGGAACTACTGGAGGGCAGGGCAGCAGGCAGGGCAACAGGCAGAGAGCTACAGGAGGGCGCCAGTGACTTACTGGCGCAAGGATTTGTGTGCAGAACTACTAATCTCTTATATAAAAGGCCCGTGAGCATCACACCTAATGCCTTTACAACCAAAGGAGCAATGACTCACGTTGGGTGGCTCAGGGTGCAGCTATTAGCAGCAGAGAACTACAGATGGTGGAGGGTGGGGCGATGTGCGGGGCAGCCAGCTGAGGCAAGTGGAAGCAAGCTACATGCTCACTGAGTCTCTAGTATTTACATAAATGTGTAATTCTAACAACTAAATTTAAAGCATGCAACTTCCCTTCTTTATTAGTTTCATTAATATTTATTCATGCTAATTATGGTTAAAATATAGCACTTACTTAGCATTTTCATCAATTTAAACAACAGAAAAGATTACGTGCATTAAACAAATCTACTCAAGGCATAAATGGAGAGCAAGAATAGAAGGAAATTCTGATATATCTGATATATCTTTTTATATAAAAAAAGAGAATTTTATTTGTTGAAATGGTGAAATTATGGAGTATGTTCCAATGTAGCATTTTAAATACTTAATAATTTTAATTCTATAACATGAAAATTTGTAAACATACAAAAGTACAGACTAATATAATGAACCATGGTATGTCTATCACCTAGATTCGACAGTTATTAATATTTTTGTCATGCTTAATGCATCATTTTTACTCTTATAGTATTTTTAAGCCCCTAATTTCAAAGTGTTTCTCTTTTTTTAAACTTACATTCTTTATCTTTGAAAATATTATATATGTCTCCTTTTTTCCCCCATTGAGCTCTCCCTGGCTGCTCCCACCCTGCAGCCCTCACCCCTCTTCCCCCCAATTTCTGTGTCCGTTGGATATGTTTATATTCATGACTACAAATCCTTTGGTTGATCTCTTACCCCCCTGTCTCACCCTCCCCTACATTCTCTCTGAGGTTTGACAATCGGATCAATGCTTCTCTGTCTGCATCTTTTTTGTTCAACAGTTTATGTTGTTCATTATATTCCACAAATGAGTGAGATAGTGTCCTTTTTTTTTTTTTTAATTTTTTTTAATTGTTCAGTTTATTAATTAAATGGTTTCCCCTTTTTTATCCCCCTATATCTTCCCTCCACCCTGTACCTATCCCACCCTCCACCCTCACCTCCCCCTCCCCCAATGTCCTCTCCCATTGTTGCAAGATTTTTGTCCAATCTTTTGCTGTACCTCCAACAACACTTTTCTCCCCAAGAATTGTCAGTCCATTCCCTCTCTATGTCCATGTTTATGTTATATTCACCAGTTTATCCTGTTCATCAGCCTATCAGTTCACTTGATTTTTATGTTCATTTGTTGATAGATGTGTATTTGTTGTTCATAATTTATATTTTTACCTTTTTCTTCTTCCTCTTCTTAAAGAATATCTTTCAGCATTTCATATAATACTGGTTTGGTGGTGATGAACTCCTTTAGCTTTTTCTTATCTGCGAAGCACTTTATCTGATCCTCAATTCTGAATGATAGCTTTGCTGGATAGAGTAATCTTGGTTGTAGATTCTTGCTCTTCATTATTTTGAATATTTCTTGCCACTCGCGTCTGGCCTGCATCGTTTCTGTTGAGAAATCCGCTGACAATCGTATGGGTGCTCCCCTGTAGGTAACCAACTGTTTTTCTCTTGCTGCTTTTAATATTCTCTCTTTATCTTTTGCTCTTGGCATTTTAATTATGATATGTCTTGGTGTGGTCCTCTTTAGATTCCTATATTTTGGGGTTCTGTGTACTTCTTGGGCTTTTAAGTCAGTTTCTTTCACCAGGTGAGGAAAGTTTTCAGTCACTATTTCTTCAAGTAGGTTTTCATTAACTTGTTCTCTCTCTTTTTCTGGCACCCCTATAATTCGGATGTTGGCTTGCTTGAGGTTGTCCCAGAGGCCCCTTACGCTATCTTCAATTATTTGAATTCTTTTTGTTTCTTGCTTTTCCAGCTGAGTGGATTTTGGTTCTTTGTATTTCAAATCTTTGACTTGGTTCTTGTGGCCCTCTGGACTGCTTTTAGGACTTTGTGTAATATTTTTTATTTCAGTCTGTGTATGCTTGATTTCTAGTTGGTCCTTTTTTTTATCTGTGAGGGTCTGGTTCGTATCCTCAGAGGTCTTGTACATTTCTCTGAGGGTCTCATTCATTTCTTTGTAAGTAGCATTCATCTCCTTGTAAGTCTCATTCATTTGCTGGTTGGTCTTGTTTATTTCCTGGTAATTCTCATTAAGTTGATCGGCCTTTTGTAGGAGCCTCTTGAAAAGCCTTATAACCGTGGTTTTGAACTCTATGTCTTGTCGTCTTTTCTCCTCCATTTCTTTCACACCTGATTTCTTTCCATGTCTCTGCATGGTGGCTGCTTTATGTGATGGCTATCCTCAAAGGGACAGTGGCTCAGTCTCTCCAGTGACCTGAGGTGGGTACTCTTACTGCAATCCTTTATGGGTTGTATTCAGTGTTTTTGAATTTAAACCCAGCTTTTTGTTGTTAGCCCTAGGAGGGTTTGACCTCCAGGCCAATTGTCTGTGAAGCTCAGCTGTGCTCAGGTTGGGTGGGCGGAGTCTCCGGGCCAAGCAGACAGCGTTAGCTCCGCCCTATGCGGCTCCAGGGGCTCTGTGCTGGGGGCAATGGCTGCCAGCACCTCTGAGAGAGAGCCGCTGTGGAGCTCCACCGGCTGCCGGGGAATTCAGACTGTCCCCAAATGACTTTGCATGCGCAATGTCTCACCCAGGGTCGTAAAACAAAGCAGACTGATGATTTTCCGAATGAGAGACAAGTCGCAGAGCGCTCTCTGCGCCGTCACGCAGCCGAGCTGCTCGCGCGAGAGCTGCCTTCTCCACAAGCCGGCAGACCCGGCAGCACCCGAGCTTCGGCGTGCCCTCCCACTGTCCAGTTTTCACCCCGTGTGATAGTGGGTTCTCTGGACTTCGCCCAGAGCTGGAGAATCTTTCCAGTGGGACGCCCCTGTCTCCCCGTTCGAGAAAACTGGCCGGTTTTCAGCCGCCCGCCCTCTCCGCGGCGCGCACTCCAAACCGCTCTCCGTGCGAATCTTTCAACGCTGTCCGCCGCCGCTCCTCCGGGTCACAGTGTCTTATCTTTACTTTTATTTGTGGAATTTTCACTCGGCGAGCGTTCTGGTGATTCTGGAAGGTGTTTGTTCCTTCGTTAAGTTGTAGTATTAAAATTGCTGATTATGACGGCAAGATAGGTGTTTCACGTTTGCCGCCATCTTAGTTCTCCGATAGTGTCCTTATCTTACTGGAGTATTTCACTTAGCATAATGCTCTCTAGATCCATCCATGCCGTTACGAATGTAAGAGTTCTTTCTTTTTTACAGCAGTGTAGTATTCCATTGTGTAGATGTACCACAGTTTTCTAATCCACTCATCTGCTGATGGGCACTTAGGCTGTTTCCAAATATTAGCTATTGTAAATTGTGATTCTATGAGCAATGAATGATGTTTCCATTCTTATATTCTTTTTGATTAGTGTTTCTGAATTCCTGGGATATATTCCTGGAAGTGGATCACTGGGTCAAATGGGAGTTCCATTTTAAAATTTTTGAAGAAACTATAATACTGTTCTTCGCAGTGGCTGCCCCAGTCTGCATTCCCACCAGCAGTGCAAGAGAGTTCCTTTTTCTCCTCATCCTCCCCAGAACTTGTTTGCTGATTTGTGGATGATAGCCATTCTGACAGGAGTGAGGTGATACCTCATTGTTGTTTTGATTTGCATCTTTTGAATCATTAGTGACTGAGCAGGTTATGTCTCTTGGCCTTCTGTATGTCCTCTTTCAAAAAGTGTCTATTTAGGTCCTTTGCCCATCTTTTGAATCGATTGTTTATATTCCTTTTGTTAAGTTGTATGAGTTCCCTGTAAATTTTGGAGCTTAAACCCTTATCTGAGATAACATTGGCAAGTATGTTCTCCCATGCAATGGGCTTTCTTGTTTTGTTGATGGTTCTTTTGGTGCGCAGAAGCTTTTTATTTTGATGTAGTCCCATTTGTTTACTTTCTCCTTAGTTTCCATTGCCCTAGTAGCTGTTATCAGTAAAGATATTGCTATGACAAGTGTCTGCTACTTTGCTGCCTATGGCTTCTTCTAATATTTTTATGGTTTCCCATCTTACATTTAAGTCTTTTATCCATTTTGAGTTTGTTTTTGTGTATGGTGTAAGTTGTTGGTCTAGTTTCATTTCTTTGCATGTATCTGCCCAATTTTCCCAACACCATTTATTGAAGAGACTGTCTTGACTCCATTGAATGCTCTTGTCTCCTTTGTCAAATATTAATTGAGCATAATGGCTTGTTTTGATTTTTCATATGTCTATTGGTCATCTGTATGTCTTCTTTGGAGAACTGCATTTTCAGGTCCTTTTCCAGTTTTTAATTGAATTGTTTGTTTACTTTTTGTTGAGTTGTTTGGATTCTTTATACATTTTGGAAATTAAACCCCTATCAGATGTATCATTGGTGAATGTGTTCTACCAAACAGTGTGTTCCTTTTTCATTTCATTTTATTTTTTATTGTTTAAAGTATTACATATATTAGTAAATATATCTCCTTTTGTTCCCCATTGACCTTCCCCCAGCTTTCCCTGTCCCTTATTGGATGACCTCATCCCACTCCCCAACCCCCACCAGTGTCTTGTGTCCATTGGTGTGTTTATACGCATGCATACAAGTCATTTGGTTGATCGATTTCCCTCCCTCCCCAACAAACCTCAGTCATCCCGCTGTAATTGGACAGTCTGTTCGATGTTTTACTGCCTCTGTATCTATTCTTTTATTCAACAAGTTATAATGTTCTTTATTTTCCATAAATAAGTGAGACCATGTGGTATTTTTCATTCATTGCCTGGCTTATTTCACTTACGATAATGCTCTCCAGGTCCATCCATGCTGCAGCAAATGGTAAGAATTTCTTCTTTTTATAGCAGTGTAGTATTCCATTGTATAGATGTACCATAGTTTTCTAATCCACTCATCTGCTGATGGGCATTTAGGCTGTTTCCAGATCTTAACTATGGTGAATTGTGCTGCTATGAACATAGGGGTGCATATAGCCTTTCTGATTAGAGTTTCTAGCTTCTTGGGGATATATTCCTAGAAGTGAGATCACTGGGTCAAATGGGAGCTCCATTTTTATTTTTCTGAGGAAACTCCATACTGTTCTCCACAGTGGCTGCACCAGTCTGCATTCCCACCAACAGTGCACGAGGGTTCCTTTTTCTCCACATCCTCACCAGCACTTGTTTGTTGATTTGTTGATGATAGCCATTTTGACAGGTGTGAAATGGTATCTCATTGTTGTTTTGATTTGCATCTCTCAGATAATTAGTGATTTTGAGCAGGTTTTCTTGTGTTTCTTGGCTTTCCTTCTGTCTTCTTTTGAAAAGATTCTATTTATGTCCATTGCCAATTTTTTATTGGATCACTTATCTTTCTTTTATTAAATTGTATATGTTGCCTGTAGATGTTGGAGATTAAACCTTTATCAGTGATAACATTTGCAAATATGTTCTCCTATACGAAGGGCTTTCTTGTTGTTCTGTTGGTGGTTTCTTTTGCTATGAAAAAACTTTTTATTTTGATGTAGTCCCATTTGGGTTCCCTTTTCATTTTAATGATGGTTTCTTTTGTTGTGCAGGATTTTTTTTTAGTTTCATGTAGTCCCGTTTCTTTATTTTTTCCTTTGTTTCTTTTGTTTTTCTCTTAAGTGAATTATCTGACTATGTTTTCTTCTGGGATTTTTATGGGTTTGCAACTTACATTTAAGTCTTTTATACATTTGAAGTTTATTCTTGTATATGGTGTAAGTTGGTGGTCTAGTTTTACTTTTTGGATGTTACCCGACCAATTTTCCCAACACCATTTATTGAAGAAAGTACTGTTACTTTACCATATGCTCCTGCCTCCTTTGTCAATTAATAATGGACCATATTGGCCTGGATAAATTTCTAGGGTCACTGTTAGTTCCCTTGGTCTATTTGGCTGTTCTCCAGCAAGTACTCGGCTGTTTTGATTGAAGTGGCTTTGTAGTATGATGTGATAGCCAGTACAGTGACCCCTCCAGCTTTGTTTTTTCTCAGAATTGCTATGGCTATTGGGATATTTTTTGGTTCCATATGAATTTTTAGAATGTGTTTTCTAGTTCTGTCAAATACGCTTTTGGTATTTTTTCTTTATTGATTAAGGTATTATATATGTGTTTTTATACCCCCATTGTCCCCTACATGCCTCACTCATGCCCTCACCTCCCTAGTGTCTGTATCCATTGGTTAGGCTGGTGGTTGGCAAACTCATTAGTCAACAGAGCCAAATATCAACAGTACAACAATTGAAATTTTGAGAGCCAAATTTTTTAAACTTAAACTATATAGGTAGGTAGATTGTTATTAATTTAATTAGGGTACTCCTAAACTGGCCTTTGCTAAAATCATGGTATTTTGTGGAAGAGCCACACTCAAGGGGCCGAAAAGCTGCATGTGGCTCATGAGCTAAGGTTTGCCTACCACTGGGTTAGGCTTATATGCATGCATACAAGTCCTTTGGTTACTCTCTCCCCTTACCCTCACCTCCCCTACCTTCCATTTGAGGTTTGGCAGTGTGATCGATGCTTCTCTGTCTCTGGATGTGTTTTTGTTCATCAGTTTACATTGTTCATTATATTCCATAGATGAGTGAGAACATGTGATATATATATTTCTCTGATTGGCTTATTTCACTTAGCATAAGCTCTCCAGTTCCATTCATGCTGCTGCCAATAGTAAGAATTTCTTCTTTATTACCGCAGCATAGTATTCCATTGTGTAGTGTACCACAGTTTTCTAATCCACTCATCTGCTGATGGGCACTTAGGCTGTTTCCAAATCTTATCTATGGTGATTTGTGCTGCTATAAACAGAGGGGTACATATATCCTTTCTGATTGGTGCTTTGGGTTTCTTGGGATATAATCCTAGAGTGGATCACTGGGTCAAATGGGAGTCCCATTTTTAACGAAACACCAAACTGTTTTCCAAAGTGGCTGCACTGGTCTGCATTCCCACCACCAATGCACGAGGGTTCCTTTTTCTCCGCATCCTCGCCAGTACTTATCATTCGTTGATTATTGGGGATAGCCATTCTGACAGTTGTGAGATGGTACCTGTTGGTCCTTTTGATTTGCATCTCTTGGATGATTAGTGATGTTCATGTTTCCATATGTCTCTTGGCCTTCTTTATGTCCTCTTTTGAAAAGTAGCTATTTAGGTTCTGGCTGGTTTGGCTCAGTGGAAAGAGTGTCAGCCTGCAGACTGAAGAGTCCCAGGTTCAATTTTAGCTGGGGTCATATGACCAGGTTGTGGGCTTGGTCCCCAGCTGGGGGTTTGCAGAAGGCAGGTGATCAGTGATTCTCTCTCATTATTGATGTTTCTCCCTCTCAGAAATAAATAAAAATATCTTTTTTTAAAGTATCTATTTAGATTCATTGCCCATTTTTGATTGGGTTGTTTATCCTCTTTTTGTTAAGTTGTATTTTCCCTGTAAATGTTGGAGATTAAACCCTTATCAAAGATAACATTGGCAAATATGTTCTTCCATGCATTGTTATCTCTTGTGTGATGGTTTCTTTTGCTGTGCAGAAGCTTTTTATTTTGATGTGGTCCCATTTGTTTATTTTCTCTTTACTTTCCATTGCCCTAGGAGCTGTATCAGTAAAGATATTGCTATGGCATATGCCTAAGATTATGCTGCCTGTGAATTCCTCTAAGAATTTTATGGTTTTATGTCTTATTTTTAAGTCCTTTATTATCCATTTTGAGTTTATTTTTGTGTATGGTGTAAGTTGGTGTCTAATTTTTTTTGCATGTATCTGCCCAATTTTCCCAACACCATTTGTTGAAGAAACTGTCTTAACTCCATTGTATGCTTTTGCCTCCTTTGTAAAATATTAATTGAGCATAGCATAGTGGTTTTGGTCATTTTCTGGGTTCTCCATTCTATTTCATTGGTCTATATGTCTATTCTTGTGCCAGTACCAGGCAGTTTAGATAAGAGTGGCTTCTTTCTAATTCTTTAACTTTTAGAGTTAGATGATTTATTACAAGTTTTTCTTGTTTTTTGAAGTAGAACTGTAGAGTTATAAACTTCCCTCTCAGGACTGCTTTCACTGTGTCCCACAGATTTTGGATTATTGTGTTTTCATTGTCATTTGTTTCTAGGATGTTTTTAACTTCTTCTCTTATCTCTTTGGTAACCCAATCATTGATTAATAGGATACTATTCTGATTCCACAGTCAGATGTTATGCCTGTCCCGAGGGATGTGGCCTCGATGCTGTGTGGTTTCCCCCGACCCTCTGGACTTGGAAGTCTCGCAGTTCTCTGCAGCCCACATCCCTGATTTTACCATTCTCCTGGCATCCTCTGCCCTTCCTGGCTGAGAATTGTCTCACTAACTGTGTCTACTTTACCAATTCTTGTCAATTCAGGTGGATGTTATTCGATTTAATTGCTTGTTCTATCTGCTTTAGGATAAGGCTCAGGACATGTCTGTCTATTCCACCTCCATTTTATCTCCCTCTGCTTTTGGTATTTTAATGAGGATTGGATTTAGTCCATAGAATGCTCAGGTAGTATGAACATTTTAATGGAGTTAATTCTTCCAATCCATGAACATGGTATATGCTTTGACTTGTTTGTTTATTCCTCTAATTCCATTTCAATATCCTGTAGTTTTCTGAGTACAGGTCTTTTACTTCCTTGGTTAAGTTTATTCCAAAGTATCTTTTTTTAACTATTGTTGCAATGGTAAATGAAATTGTTTTCTTAGTGTCTCCTTCTAAGAGTTTATTATTGATGTATAACAATGCCATTGATTTCTGGATGTTAGTTTTGTAACCTGTTAAGTTGCTGAATTCATTTATTAAATCTAACAGGTTTGGGTAGAGTCTTTAGGGTTTCCTATACATCACATGATATCATATCATCTTCAAAGAATTATAATTTTACTTCACCCTATCCAATTTGGATTTTTTAAAAATATTTTCTTCTTGTCTGATTGCTATGGCTACGACTTCCAGTATTATGTTGAACAAGAGTGCCATTGTAAACCAACGAGATGTTTGATGTGATTTCAATCTTCTTGAATTTGTTAAGACTTATTTTGGGCCCTAACATGTAGTGTCTTTGAGAATGTTCCATGTGCATTTGAGAAGAATGTATATTCTGCAGCTTTTGGATGAAATGTTCTGTGAATATCACTTAAATCCATCTGACCTTGTGTATTGTTTAAGATCACTGTTTCCTAGTTGACTTTTTTTGTGTGGAATGATGGCGATGGGGTGTTAAAATTCTCTGCTATGATTGTATTGCTGTCCATCTCTCCATTAAAGTCTACTAAAGAGTTTGTTAAATGTATTTAAAAATATATTAGGTGCATATACAGTATATTCATATGGGCTATATTTTCTTGATGGATTGATCTTTTTAAATTATATAGTAACCTTCTTTGTCGCTTGTTAGGGCCTTTGTTTTGAAGTCTATTTAGTCAGATATGAGTATTGCTACCCCAGCTTTTTTTTATTTGCATTTTCTTGGAATATTTTTTTCTATCCATTCAGCTTCAGTCTGTATAAATCTTTTGTGTTAAGGTGGGCCTCTTGTCTACCCTATGTCTTTTGATTGGAACATTTAACTTATTTACATTAAAGTTATTATGGATAGGTACTAATTTATTGACATTTTTATTCTTTATGACTAAATTCCTCTCTCTCCTTATTTCTTCTTCTTACAGCAGTCCTTTAACATTTCTTGAAATGTTGGTTTCGTGTATTCCTTTAGCCTTTTTTTCTGAGAAGTACTTTATTTTGCCTCCAATTTTAAATGACAGTTGCGGGATAGTATATTCTTGGATTGAAGTCCTTGTTTTTAATTACATTGAATACTTCATGCCAATCCGTTCTGGTCTAACGTATTTCTGTTGATATTTCAGATGACAGTCTAATGGGAATTCCCTTGTAGGCAATTTTTTTATATCTTTCTTGCTGCCTATATAATTCTTTCTTTGTCTATAACATTTTTTTATTTTAATTATTATGGTCTTCATGTGGGTCTCTTTGGGTTCATCATGGTTGGGATTCTCTGTGTATCCTGAACTTTTGTAACTTTTTCCTCACCAGGTTAGGGAAGTTTTCTGTCATTGTTGATTTATACATGTTCTCTGTACCTGGCTCTCTCTTCTCCTTCTGGATCCTCTATTATGCAAATAGAGTTGTGTTTTATATTGTCCCAAAGTTCCCTTAAACTTTCCTCCTGCTTTTTAATTATTTTTCCTCCTCTGATATTTTTTTCTTCCTTGTCTTGCTAATCATTTATATAATTCTGTTTCATTCCATCTACTTTTAATCTTTTTCAGTATATTTTTATATAAGATATTTCCTTTTTCATGCTGTTGTAGTTTAAACTCAGTTCTTTGAGTATCCTCAACATTGCTTTGAATGTTATATCTGATAAATTGTTTGCCTCCATTTCATTTAGCTTTTTTTTTAGAGATTCCACATTTTATTTCATTTGGGGGTTGTTTCTTTGTCTCCACATTTTAGCCCTTGCTTTGTGTTTATTTCTATGCATTAGATAGAAGTGCTATGCCACCCAGTCTTCCTGGGATATCCTTATATATTGAGGGACCTTTGGTACCCTGTGGTGCATTCTCATTGGTTTACTAAGTTGGATGCTCTAAGAATGTCTTTTTGTTGGTTATTTGGGCTCTCCTGATGTAATTGGATCTTGATTGTTCTCCTCTTTATGAGTGGGATTTCCTTCAGGCTGACTGGCTTTGAGCTTCAACCCTAACTATGCCATGTGAGCTATTGTTCATGTATTTACAGAACAAAAGAAAACACAACAAAATAAAACAAAAACACACAAAGGACCCCAACAACAAAAACAACCACAAAACTAGTGATAATTAAGAAAAAGAAGAGAGAGCAAGAATTTTAAAAATATATATATACAGTAGATCCTCAGGTTATGTCAGAGATTCATTCCTACAGCACATCACAACACAGTATTTGCCATAAGTCAGAACCCACCTACATAAGCACCTACACCACTCATATGGAGCTCATACTCAGCAGTAATTAAGTGAAATGGTAAAAAATAAAAATAAAAGAAAGATAACAATTCCTAGACTTTACTTGTGGTAAATAAATAATAAAAACATAAAGCATGTACATACGTCATAATGACAGATCTTTTTTTTATATAAATAAATGGGAGACAGCGACATAACCACCAAACAATGTACATCAAGTCTGATATAACTCAAAGAAAAAATGGAAATAAAAGAGAATATGAGATAGAGAAACGAAGAAGGCAGCATAAGTAGACAACTAAACTACTGCCTCACAACAATTTCAAAACCACAACTATAAGACAAAAGAGACATCATCCAGAGCCACAAGAAAGCTGGCTGCATAGAAATTCTACAACTAGAAGGAAAGAGAAAAGCACACAGAGATTCAGAGGAGCTGCAAAAGACTGAGGTTTGGAGACATGTGAGCAGAGAGGACTGGTGGCTGAGTGCCTGGCTGGCTTTCTCTAGTGGGAGGAAAAGAGAAGCTCCTGACTGCACTGAAACCCAGTTACAACTACACTGAACCCCAGTTCTGGGCGAGACCGTGGGGAACCAGATTCATATGCGGGGGGGATCTGGACTGTCAGGGAAAGAGAAAAGCACATGGAAAATCAGGGGAGCTGTGCAAGGCAGAGGTCTGAAGGTGCACGCGCACAAGTGTGTGCAGTGAGGACTGACTGCTGAGCATTCTCGCTGGATTTCTCTAGCAGGAGAAAAATGGAAGCTCCCGACTGTGCTCAACTCCAGTTCAGGGTAAGAATCTGGGAATCCAGACTCATTGAGGGAGAAACTGGACTGTCAAGCAGCAGGCAAAACTCGAGGGTGTCTTTCTCTCAGAAGTGCTTGCAGCAATTACCAAGGGACACTGAGATACAGGGGCCTCATAGGACAGGGGTGACGGGAAGCAAAGGCTGTCTACTCAGCCCTGTGACTCCACCCCATCCAAGCTGAGTACAGAGGCTTTTGCAATTTTGCAAGTCTTGTGTCATAAGGCTGTCTCCAGCACAGAAGTTCTCCTGGCATAGACACAACTGATCATCACAGCCAACTGACCTGGAGGTCAATTCTTCCCAGTGATACCACCAACAATCAAGACTTAACTACAACAAGGCTATAAACACAGTCACAAGGGGTGCACCAAGAGTGTCCACCTCAGATAAATGGTGATGCTGAGCCACTAGGCCACATAGGACACCTAGCATGCAAAGCTACTCTACCAACTCAGGGAAGCAGCAAAAATGCAGAGATGAAGAAACAGACTATAAACAAAAGAAGTGGAGGAACACAAATGACTGGATATAGAGTTCAAAATCATGGTTATAAGGTTTTTCAAGAATTTCCAGAAAAGGCCAATAAATTTAGCAAGATGTTCTCTTGAGGATATGAAAAAGGACCAATTAGAAATTAAACATACACTGACTGAAATTTTAAAAAAATATATTATACAGAGACACAATAGCAGACTACAGGAATGCAATAATCAAGTCAAGATTTGAAATACAAAGAAGCAAAAACCACTCAGCCAGAAAAGCAAAAAGAAAAAAGAATCCAAAACTTGGAAGATAGTGTAAGGAGCCTCTAAATTGAAGATAAGGAGCCTTCAAGCATACCAACATCAGAATTATGAGAGTGCCAGAAGAAGAGAGAGAGCAAGATACTAAAAACCTATGTGAGGAAATAATGACCAAAAACTTCCCCCACCTGGTGAAAGAAATAGACTTACAAGTCTAGGAAGTGCACAGAACCCCAAACTATAGGAATCCAAAGAGGACCACATCAAGACACCTCATAATCAAAATGCCAAGAGCAAAGAGAGAATATTAAAAGCAGCAAGAGAAAAACACTTAGTTACCTACAAGGGAGCACCCATACGACTGTCAGCTGATTTCTCAACAGAAACTAAGGAGGCCAGAAGGAAGTGGCAAGAAATATTCAAAGTGATGAATAGCAAGAACCTACAACCAAGAGTACTCTACCAAGCAAAGCTGTCATTCAGAATTGAAGGTCAGATAAAGAGCTTCACAGATAATAAAAAACAAAGGAGTTCATTACCGCCAAACCAGTATTATATGAAATGCTGATAGATATTCTTTAATAAGAGGAAGAAGAAAAAGATAAGGATAAAAATTATAAACAACAAATACATATCTATCAACAAGTGAATCTAAAAATCAAGTGAATAAAAAAATCTGATGAACAGAATAAAATGGTGAATATAATAGAATCAGGGGCATAGAAAGGGAGTGCACTGACAATTATCAGAGGGAAAGAGGTGTGGGGGGTCCAGGAAGAGACTGGACAAAAATTGTACACCTATGGATGAGGACAGTAGGGGGGAGGTAAGGGCAGAAGATGGAGTGGGAACCAGGTAGAGGGGAGCTATGGGGGGAAAAAGAACAATTGTAATAATCTGAATAACAAAGATTTATTAAATTTTTTAAAAGGAGAGAATATTAAAGAAAAGAAGGGAGAAAACATAATAATAAAGAATAGGAATATGACAAGGTATAAAAGAAAAGGTGAAGGAAAAATTATGAAAAGAGAAAGAGTAAAAAAATAAGGGAAAAATAAGAGAAAAGAGAAAGAGAAAATATAGAGTAAGGAAAGGAAAAAGAAAAAAGGGATACAAAAGAAAAAAAGAGAACCAAAAATAACAATACAATAGAAAAGAGAAAATAAATAATGCAAAATAGAGTGAAGTTTGTCCCAGCAGCATTTGGTGACTCTTGCGTAGTTCCTTTTAATACTGCTTTTATGTTGACTGAGGCTTTTTTTTTTGCCATTTCTGGAGGTACCTTGGTGCTGACCATGGACAGACATTATCTACATTTGACTTGCAGCAATCTCTTTGAGGCTTCAAGTGATCAACATATTTTGGTTGCCTCCACAGGGCTTCGCTGCCCTCAGAAAGGGCCAACCTTCACTCTAAGGTCACGTTTGTTAGCAGCCTAGGGGAAAATCACCAAACTTCCCAAGGCACCACAGTCTTAGCCTTCACCTGCCTCTGCCATTTGGCTAGCAGGTTATCTTTAAAAGGACTTTTAAGTCTCCTGTGAGTGAGAGGTACCATTCAGATTTCAGGGAAGATAGTGGGTGTGTTCCCCCTCCAAGAGCCATTCACCTGAGACAGTCCTGTAATATCTCCCTGACCTCAGCACGGTGGAGCCCCTCATATGCAGTCCAGTGGTGTCTACTGCTGGAAGCCAGGAACATCTATCAGCTCTCCTGAGGGGGAAAATCACCAGTCAAGTTCCCAATACAATAAGGGGAATGGCCTCACCCCAAAGCCAGTCACTGAAGCCCTCAGAGACTGCCCAGACCTTAGGCTTGGCCTCTACGGCATCCTCAGGGTAGGGAGAGCAAAATTCCTGAGGGTGGGGCAAGCTGTATCCCCTACAGCAGAATTTTTGCCTTTCTCCAAGCTGTTGCTGCTGAGATGGGTTTGCACTTCTCAAGAAAAATGTATGCTACATTATGGGGAGTGATGACTGGGCTCAGATGTCCAGGCCACCATTCCTTCACTGAAACCTTGGGTCAGTGGCTATAAATGAAAATCCTGTGCTTTAGGGTTGTGTGTGTGTTTAAAAGTGGCTTTATCTTTGCTGTCTCTCTTCCTGGAAGATAGAAACTCCACCACCTTTCATGGATTTATGTGACATGGGTGCTGGATTTGATCAAATGGTTCTCTGCATCTATAGATTACATGATTTTTATGTTTCATTTTGTTTATGTGATATATCACATAAAATTACTTTTGGATATAGAAACAATCTTCCATTTCAGAAATAAATCCCATTTTATCATGTTGTATTATCTTTATGATATACTAGCGGCCGAGTGCACGAAATTCGTGCAGGCAGGGAGGCTGTCCCTCAGACCAGCCTGCACCCTCTCCAAAATGGAACCCCTAGAGGGATGTCCAATGGCCCTCTCACAATCCAAGACTGCTGGCTCCCAACTGCTCAACTGCCTGCCTTCCTAATTGCCCCTAACCTCTTCTGCCTGCCAGCCTGATTGATGTCTAACTGCTCCCCTGCCAGCCTGTTTGTCCCCAACTTCTCTCCTCTGCTGGCCTTGTCACCCCTAACAGCCCTCTCCTGCAGGCTTGATCACCCCCAACTGCCCTCCCTTGCAGGCCTGGTCCCTCCCAACTACCCTTCCATGCTGGCCATCTTGTGTCCACATGGGGGCAGGATCTTTGACCACATAGAGGCAGCCATCTTGTGTGTTGGAGTGATGGTCAATCTGCATATTACTCTTTTATTAGGTAGGCTAGAGGCCTGGTGCATGGGTGGGGATTAGTTGGTTTGTCCTGAAGGGTGTCCCAGATCAGGTTGGGGTTCCTTTGGGCATGGGGAGGCCTGGGCAAGGGGCCTATGGTGGTTTCCAGGCCAGCCACACCCCCCAGTGGCCCAAGTGGAGGCCCTGGTATCTGGGATTTATTTATGTTTTACAATTGAAACTTTGTAGCCTGGAGCAGAGCCAAGCCTTCTACTCACTTCCTGGTGGCAGCCATTTCTGTTGGGACATTTACCTTCTATAATTGAAACTTTGTAGCCTAGAGTGGAGGCCTAGGCTCACCAGAGCTGCAGAAGCTTGGCTTCCTCCATCACAGGGGCAAACCTAGACTCTGTTCTCTCTAGCTCCATGGCTGCCACCATTTCTGTTGGGCTGTATGTATCTTCTATAATTAAAACTTTGTAGCCTGGTGTGGAGGCCTGAGCAGCAAGGGCAGGTGGGAAGCTTGGCTTCCTCCATTGCTGGGGAAACTCAAGCCTCCCTCCTGCTCTCAATGGCACAGCCATCTTGGTTGAGGTTTATTTGCATATTTGCTCTTGATTGGCTTGTGGGCATGGCTTGTGGGAGTAGCACAGGTGTGCTCATTTTGCATGTTACTCTTTTATGAGATAGGATTGCTAAGTTCAATTTGCCAATGTTTAATTGAGGATTTTAGCATCTATGTTCATCAGGAACACTGGCCAATGATATATGTTTTTTATAATGTCGTTGTTCACCTTTGGAATCAGGATAATGGAAGCCTCATGAAATGAACTTGGGAGTATTTCCTCCTCTTAAATTTTTTGGAGTATTTTGAGACTTATAGGTATTAATTTTTTAAATGTTTGGTGTATTCACCTGTGAAGCCATCCAGTCCAGACATGTGTGTTGGGAGTTTTGTTTTGTTTTTAATTACTGATTCGATTTCATTGATAGTAATCAGTCTGTTCTGATTTTCTGTTTCTTTTTAATTCAGTCTTTGACGATTGTGTGTTTATAGAAATTTATCCATTTCTTCCATTTTGTCCAATTTGTTAGCATATAATTGTTCATATTATTTTTTTATAATACTTGGTATTTCTGTGGTGTTCATTGTTATTCTTTTCTCTTTCATTTCTAATTTTACTCATTTGGGTTCTCTCTCTCTCTCATTTTTTCAAAGGACCAGCTCTTGATTTTCTTAATCTTTTGTATTTATTTTGTTCTTTTTTTAATTATTTGCTTCCTTCTGCGAACTTTGGGCTTATTTTTCTGGTTCCTTTATGTGTAAGGTTAGTTTATTTAAAATGTTTCCTTTTTTTGAGGTGTGCTTGTGTTGCTATGAAACTCCCTCTTAGGACTGCTTTTGTTGTAGCCCATAAATTTTGTGTCATTGTGTTCTCATTTTCATTTGTCTCAAGGTATTTGTCTTCTTTGATCACATTGTTAATTCTTTCATTACCTAATGACATGTTATTTAGCCTCTATATTCTTGTGTGTTTTTCAGGTTTATTTATTTATTTTTATTCATTTCTTCTTTCATACCATTGTGATTAGAGAAGATGTTTGGTATGACTTTAATTTTCTTACATTTATTGACATTTGATTTTGTGGCCTAATTTCTGGACTATCCTGGAAAATGTTCCACATGCACTTGAAAATCATGTTTACTCTGAAGCTTTGGTAAAATGCTCTAAAATATAAATTAAATCTATCTAATCTAATGTGTCATTTAAAGTCATTGTTTCCTTGTTGATTTTCTGTCTGAAAGGTCAAACCATTGATGTCAATTGTGTGTTAAAGTTTCACAGTATAACTGTATGATCTCTCCTTCTATGTCCATCAATACTTGCTGTGTATATTTACATATTCCTATGTTGGGTGCATAAACACTTACAAAGGTTATATTCACTAGTTGGTTTGATCCCATTATCATTGTGTGTGTCTTTTTGGTCTCTTATTATAGCCTTTATTTTAATATATTTTGTCTGACATAAGTGTTGCTACTATAGCTTTTTTTCCATTTGCATAAAATATATCTTTCCATCCCTTTCTTTCTGTCTTTATCTTTGCTGTTTATCTTCCTGGCAGTTAGAAACTCCACCACCTTTCACAGCCATCCCATCTATGTGTGTGTGTTTTTTTAATCTGAAGTGGGTCTCTTGTAGACATACACACACACACACACACATACACACACACACTAGTGGCCTGGTGCATGAAATTCGTGCACAGAGGGGGGATGTCCCTCAGCCTGGCCTGCACCCTTTCCAACCTGGAATCCCATGAAGGATGTCCTACTGCTGGTTTACATGGACCACGCCTAAACCTGCAGTTGGACATCCCTCTCGCAATCTGGGACTGCTGGCTCCTAACCGCTCAACTGCCTTCCTGCCTGATAGTCCCTAACCACTCTGCCTGCCAGTCTGCTTGCCCCCAAGTGCCCCCTGCCACAGGCCTTCTTGCCTCCAAATGCCCCCCACCAGCCTGATCATCCCCAAATGTCCCCCATGCCAGTGTGCTTGTCCCCAACTGCCCCCTTGTCAATGTGCTCACCCCCAACTGCCTCCCTGCTGACCTGCTCATTCCAAACTGCTCCCCCTGCTGTCCTGATCACCTCCAACTGATCCTCAGTGAGAGCCTGTTCACCCCCAACTGGCCCCTCTGCTGGTCTGCTTACCCCAAATGGCTCTGCCCCCCACCAGTCTGATCACCCACAACTGCCATTCCATCCTGGCCTGATCACCCACAACTTCCCTCCCCTCTTGGCCTCTAACCACTTCTACCTCAGCCCCGCCACCATGGCTTTGTCCAGAAGAACATCGAGAAGGTCTCCTGGAAGGTCTCCAACTCGAATTAGCATATTATCCTTTTATTAGTATAGATAGAGGCCTGGTGAATGGGTGGGGGCTGGCTGGTTTGCCCTGAAGGGTATCCCGGCTCAGAGTGGGGGTGCCACTGGGGTACTTGGCCAGCCCAGGTGAGGGGCTGATGGCTGTTAGCAGGCTGCCCAAGCCCCCAGTGGGGAACCTCACCCCATGGGGTGTGGGCAGCCTGGGTTAGGTGCTGAGGGCTGTTTTTAGGCTGACCACAGTCCCTTCAGAGTGGGAAGGTCCTGCTGGGGTACATGGCCAGCCTGGGTGAGGGGCTGATGGCTGTTTGCAGGCTGGCCACAGGCCCTGGTGATCCAGGATGCCAGCCTGTCATTTTTTTCCTTTTCTTTCTTTTTTTTTTTTCAGCACTTCCTGGAGCAGAGGCCAGGGCCAGCTGGAAGCAGATATCTGGGATTTATCTTCTGTAATTGAAACTTTGTAGCCTTGAGCAGAGGCCAGGGATGACCAGGGCAGGCAGGAAGTTTGGCTTCCTCCATTGCTGGGGGCAACCTAAGCCTCCTGCTCACTCCAGCATCATGGTCACTGCGATCCTTGTTGGGTTAATTTGCATACTTGCTCCTGATTTGCTGGTGGGTATAGCAGAGAGATGGTTAATTTGCGTGTTTTTCTTTTATTAGTGTAGATTATATATATTAAAGTCCCTCAGCCCAGTCTGCCCCTTCTCACCATCTGGGAGCTCTCAGGTGTGGGAAGCAACCCAGCAATCAGGGGAAGGTGATGCCCCCATCACACCTCTGCTCCTGCCACTGCTGGCAGTGAAAGTCTCTGCCAGCCCTGGTTACCTGAGCCTCGGGTGGCCCTGGGAAGCTGGACATCTGCCCTCTGAGGCTTGTCTGTGCCTTGGACCATCCCTGGGTGGCTGGGCAGTCACCATCGGAGGCTTGCTGAACCTTGGGCTGGCCATGGGCAACTGGGTAGCCATGATCTAAGGCTTGCTACATCTTGGGTCTGCCCTGGGAAGCTGCCATCTGAGGCTTGTCTGTGCATCAGGCCGGCCCTGGATGGCTGGGGGCTGAGGGGACTGGAGGACTCTAAGGGCAGGCTCATGGAGTGGCCAGACCTGCCTGGGGCTGGCTCTGTCCATGCAGTAAGCCTGTCACCCCAGTGGGACTGTAGGGACTGGGCCCCACCATCTTGTTACTGCCGGTGCCACTATCTTTGAGGGTTTGGCATTCAATTTGCATAGTCCCTCCTTATTGGCTGTGGGTGCTACCATCTTTGTGAGGGCTTGATGTCAATTAGCATATTCCCTCTTTATTAGATAGGATATCCTATCTAATAAAAGAGTAAAATGCAAATGTGACCGTACCTTCCCCATGCTACCAGCCAATCAGGAGCAGGGGCGGGGCCGAGGCACATGCGAGGCGGGGGGTGGAGACACGAGGGGCAGGGCCAGGTGGCTGTTCCTCCACTCCACGGGGCCCGAGGAGAGACAGGGATGTGCGGAGTGGGGCGGCCCGGGACCACATGTCCCATGCGGCCCCAGCGGTCCTGGGTGCCTGTTCTGCCGCTCCGCCATTCCACCGTTCTGTGGAGCCCAAGAAGCTGAGAAGAAGGTAAAGGAGAAGCTGCCCCAGAAGCTGCCCAAAGAGATGAAGGTGCTGGGGAGGAGCAAGCAACCAAGAAGAAAGACTGAGCCCCCATTTCCTTAATTATTTCAAGAATAATCCTCCCATTAATCAACCCTATCTCCAACCAAGCAGTTGAGTCCCCGATAGTATATGAATTAAAGTCGGACATTAAATGTTAGGCTATGACTTTTCTCCTTATACAGAGTATCAGTTTGCTTCCAGAGTGGCTTCCTGGCTTGCTGCCAGCCTGTGCATGGTCCATGCTTATGAGTTCAGGATCTATGACAATGTGAATAATTCAGATGTTTATAATAAAAACGCATGAATACACGAATTCACTAATGTTAATGTTAAAATTCATGGAAAAAATAGTCTTTTGAATCTTTGGTGGTTAGTAATTAAAGACCTCAAATCATGTGCAATAAACAGTAAATAAAGTTACACTGAATCGCAAAAAAAAAAAAAAAAATACATTCGGGGCCAGGAAATGTTCAAAGACCTGGGAACCATTCCCAAATCAAGAAGGGAAGTCACAGGGTGTATATTATTGCTATAAATACTGTATTTCATTCTACTTACAACGTATATAATATAATGTATTAGATGCCTTCCTGCCTCATGAAGTACATATTCTCATAGGTAATACTGGTAGATATGTTATAGTTATGGCAGTATGTCATATCCTATCTATATTAATAAAAGGGTAATATGCTAATTAGACCATGAGACTTTCCAGATGTCCTTCAGGACAAAGCCATGGTGGTGGGGCCAAGGCAGAGGCAGTTATGGGTGATCAGGCCAGGAGGGGAGGGCAGTTGGGGGTGATCAGGTTGGCAGGAGGGGTGCAGTTGGGGGCAAGCAGGCCAGCAGGCGGAGTGGTTAGGGGAGATCAAACAGGCAGGCAGGTGAGCAGTTAGGAGCCAGTAATCCCAGATTGTGAAAGGGTTGTCAGGCTGCCAGTTTAGGCCCAATCACACAGGGGTCTCAGATTAGAGAGGATGCAGGGCAGGCTAAGGGACACACCCCCTCCACATCTCTCCAGTGCACAAATTTTGTGTACCAGGCCACTAGTGTGCGTGTGTGTGTGTGTGTGTGTGCACACACACATATAAGAATATATATATGAATATATATATATGAATAAAACAAGATAACATATATGTACATATATATTATCTTGTTTTCTTATTCATTCAGCTATTATATGTCTTTTTATTGAGGATTTAATCCATTTATACCTAAAGTGATTATTGATATTATGTGGTTATTGCCATTTTATTATTAATACTTATGCTCTTATTAAGGCTCTTTTTTATCTTCTTAAATAGACACTTTAACATCCTATCTAATAAAAGAGTAATATGCAAATTGATCATACCTCCACTACATCCACAAGCCATGCCCACCAGTCAATCAGGAGCAAATATGCAGATAAACCCAACCAAGATAGATGCAGCCCCAGAGAGCAGGATGGAGGCTTGGGTTTCCCCGACAATGAAGGAAGCCAAGCTTTCTGCCTGTCCTTGCCAGTCAGGCCTCCACACCAAGCTTCAAAGTTTCAATTAAAGAATCCCAACAAAAATGGCAGCAGCCACAGAGCTGGAGAGAAGCAGGAGGCTAGGGTTGCCCCTGGCGATAGAGGAAGCCGAGCTTCTGCAGCCTTGGACAGCCTAGGCCTCCATTCCAAGCTACAAAGCTTCAATTATAGAAGATACATAAACCGCAACAGAAATGGCTGCCGCCACAGAGTGAGAAGGCTTGGCACCGCTCTAGACTACAAAGTTTCAATTGTAGAAGATAAGTAAGTCCCAGATACCAGGGCCTTTGCTTGGGTTGCTGGGCACGTGGCCGGCCTGCAAACCACCACAGGCCTCTCGCTCAGGGCACCCCAGGGAACCCCCACCCTAATCCAGGACACCCTTCAGGGCAAACCAGCTGGCCCCCACCTGTCCACCTGGCCTCTATCCTATCTAATAAAAGAGTAATATGCAGATTGACCATCACTCCAACACACAAGATAGCTGCCCCCATGTGGTCAAAGATCCTGCCCCCATGTGGACACAAGATGGCCACCACAAGATGGCCATCAGGGGAGGGCAGATGGGAGGGACCAGGCCTGTAAGGGAGGGCAGTTGAGGGTGATCAAGCCTGCAGGGGAGGGCAGTTAGAGGTGACCAGGCTGGCAGAGGAGGGAAATTGGGAGTTACCAGGCCTGCAGGGAAGGGCAGTTGGAGGGGCCTCAATCCTGCAGGGGAGAGCAGTTGAGGGGTACCAGGTCTGCAGAGGAGGGAAGTTAGGTGCAAACAGGCTGGCAGGGGAGCAGTTAGACATCAATCAGGCTGGCAGGGGAGTGGGTAGGGGGGTGATCAGGCTGGCAGGCAGAAGCGGTTAGGAGCAATCAGGGAGGCAGGCAGGTCAGCAGTTGGACTGTGAGAGGGATGTCCCATTGGGATTGGGCCTATATGGGCAGTCAGACATCTCTTGAGGGGTCCCAAATTGGAAAGGGTGCAGACTGGACTGAGGGACAACCTCCCTCCCCCGTGCATGAATTTCATGCACCGGGCCTCTAATTTCTTATAATACTGGTTTGGTGGTAATGAATTCCTTTAGCTCCATTTTTGGGGGTAGGCTATTTATCTATCCTTTACTATTAAATTATAGTATTGTTGAGTAGATTGGACTTGATTGTAGGTCTTCGCTCTTCATCACTTTGAATATTTTGTGCCACTCTCTTCTGGCATGAAATTTTCTGTTGAGAAACCAGCTGACAGTCTTATAGGTGCTCCCTTGTAGGTAACTGTCTCCCTCTTCCTTCTTTTAAGATTCTCTTTTTTGTTTATAACCTTTGTTGTTTTAAGTCTGATATTCTTTGTGAAGGTCTTTTTGGGTTATCTTGTTTAGGACCCTCTAGGTTCTTGGACTTCTGTCTTTTTCCTTCAACAGTTTAGATAAGTTTTCAGTCATTATTTCTTCAATTATATTCTCAATCCCTTACCCTCTCTCTTTTCCTTCTGGCACCTCTATAATGCAACTCATTTAATGTTTGATATTGTCCCAAAAGTCCCTTATACTATCCTCATTTTTTTAATTCTTTTTTTTTCCTTTGCTGCTCTGATTTGGTATTTTATGATTCCTTATCTTCCAAAATGCTGATTAGATCCTTCCCTTCATCTAATCTGTTGATTCCTTCTAGTGCATTGTTCATTTGTTATCATATTCTTCAGTTCTGACTGCTGTTTTTTTTTTTATTCTTTCTGTCTTGTTTTTATGATTACTATCTCTTTTGAAGTTCTCACTGAATTCATTAATTCTTCTCCTAAGTTCTTTGAGCATCCTTATAGTCAGTGTTTTAAATTGTGTGTCCAGTAGGTTGTTTGCCTCCATTTTGTTTACCTCTTTTTCTGGAGATTTCTCCTGTCCTTTCATTTGGGACACATCTCTTTGTCTCTTCATTTTGGTTACCTCTTTATGTTTGTTTCTAAGCATTAGTCAGATCTGCTCCTTCTCCCTGTCTTGGCAGGGGGCTTTATGTAGTAGGTGTCGAGTGGTGCCCCGCGGCACCATCTTCCTGATATCTTTAGCTGGGTGTTCCGAAAGTGTCCTTTGTTTTATTTACTTGTGCCCTCCTGTTGTAACTGATCTGTTGCCACATCAGTGCCTGGGATTCACTCTCAAATGATCTTGCCAGCCAAAAGAGAGAGAGAGAGAGAGAGAGAGAGAGAGAGAGAGAGAGAGAGAGAGAGAGAGAGAGAGGAGACTTATGTAATACTTCAAACAATAAAAATTTTAAATAAACAAAAAAACACACACACACTTAAATGTAAGTTGTGAAACCATAAAAGTTCTAGAAACATAGGCAGCAAAATGTCGGCCATCTCATGTAGCAGTATTCTCGTCTACATCTGCCCAGGGCAAAAGAAACCAAAGAAAGAATAAACAAATGAGACTACATAAAAATAAAAGCTTCTGCACAGCAAAAGAAACCACTATCAAAATGAAAAGGGAATCCCCTCTACATTCATCAATGATACAGCTGACAAAGGGTTAATCTCCAAAATATATAAAGTACTCATACACCTCAACATAAAGATACATACAATCCAACTGAAAAATGGGAAGACCCCTGAATAGATACTACAGTACTTCTCACATGCAGATGGTTCATAGACATATGAAAATATGCTCAAAGTCACTAATCATCAGAGAAATGCAAATTAAAACCACAATAAGATATCACATCATACCTAAATCAATAAACAAGTGTTGGCCAAGATATGGAGTAAAGGGAACACTAGTTCACCGTTGGTGGGAATGCAGATTGGTATAGCCACTATGGAAAATAGTATGGAACTTCCTCAAAAAAAATAAATAAATAAAAATGGAACTCCCATTTGACACAGTGATCCCACTTCTGGGAATACTAATATATCCTACTATTAGAAACCCAGAAATGTTAATCAGAAAGAATAAATGCATTCTTATGTTCATAGCCACGCTATTTATAAGAGGTAAGATTTGGAAACAGCCCAATTGCCCATCAGTAGGTGAATGGATAAAAAAGCTGTAATTCATTTACATAATGGAATATCACACAGCTGAAAAAAAGAAGGGTCTCTTATTCTTTGAGACAACATGGAGGGACCTGGAGACTTTTATGCTAAGTAAAACAAGCCATTCAGAGAAAGAAAAATGCCACAAGATCTCACTTGTTTGTGGAATCTAAGGAACTAAGTAAATTGACTAACAACATAAAACCAGAGGAATGAAGCCATGGAACAGACTGACATATATCATGGGTGAGGGTTGGGGGAGGATGAGAATAGATAACCCAAAGAACTGATATATACTTTTATTCATAGCACATGGACACAGACTATAGTGTCATGAGGCCTTGGGTGAATAAGGGGTTGGGACGGAGGGGCGGTAGGGTGAGTAAATGGAGGACATCTGTAATAATGTCAACAATAAAAATAGATATGTATTTTTTTAAAAAATAAAATAAAATGCTGAGACTGGTTTGGCTCGGTGGATAGAGCGTCGGACTGCGGACTGAAGGGTCTCAGGCTCGATTCCGGTCAAGGGCATGTGCCTTGGCTGTGGGCACATCCCCGGTGGGGGGCCATGCAGGAGGCAGGTGATCGATGTTTCTCTCTCATCGATGTTTCTGACTTTCTGACCCTCTCCCTTCCACTCTGTAAAAAAAAAATCAATAAAATATATAAAAAATAAATAAAATAAAATAAAATAAAAGGTATATAGTGATATCTCACTTTTGTTTTAATTTAAAACCCCCTGCAGGGCCTCTTTTCATACGCTTATTTGCCTTCTGTATATCCCATTTGGTAAGGCATGTATTAAGGTCTTTGATTCATTGCTTTAAAATTTATCTTTATTATTGAAAGTATTATAGATGTCCCTTTTGATTTTTGTGTGTTTTTTTTCCCATTGACCCCTTCCACTCTGCACCTATCCCTACCAAGCCTTCACCATTCTATTGTCTGTGGCCCATATTTTCTTATTGTTAAGTTTTAAGAGTTCTCTGTATATTTTGGATAAGCGAAGTTTTAGTTGAAGTGCTTCATGTTCATAGCCGTTGTTCTGACTGTAAGAGAAAAACGGTTTAATTGATATTTTAGGTATGTGGCAAACTTTATCAGTTCTAAATAAGGAATTCTTGTGATCAAAGAGTGAAAAGCCTGTGACATTAGTCAACAACAATGCAGAAATCCTAAAGCAGCAGTCACAGGCCTTGTTTTCTGAATGCAACATGGACGATATTAGGAAATATCATTAAAATGTATTCACAATTGCTCTCAATCTAACTAAAATCTTATAATTTTTAGTTAAAGTGATTTTTAGATGAATTTGAAGGCATTTTTGTCCCAGTATATATGTTGAACATTTGAAATAAAAAGTTCTACTTTATCTTTGGAATTTACTTTACCTTGAAAAGTAAACACAAACAGCACACTCTTTAGTTATGTGGTTTGATACACAATATTCACCTTTACTTTTCTAGCTCCTACAATTAAATAACACTGCAGTGAAAAGCTCATTATAACAACCTATTTGGAACTTCATCTGATGTTTAAAAGTTTGTTTGAAAAGTTTGTTTTAAACATCAATACACAATTCGAAATTCTAGGGCAGCAATAAGAACAAACTGGTGGCCAAGGAGACTTGGCTTTGGAGGGCAGGCACACAATGCAGTAACAGATGATGGTGACTGCAGACTTGAAACCTGTATAATTTTATTAACCAATGTCATGCCAATAAATTTAATTAGAAAACAAAATAATGATTCTTAATGTTTTAGGGTTAAGATCCTATTAAAACAAGAAATAGCTGCAAAAACACAGATTTGTATGTTTAAATGAAACTTTGTCTACAGTTTTGGGGTGTTCATGGACTCATGGTTTCCCATACATAGATACACAGCAAAAATTCTATATAGATCATATGTTATGGGGATTAATTTGGAGGAAGAGGATGCTTCTACTTATAGACATACTTTTTAACACTAACCACTCCGTAATTAATTTTTTCTAAAATCAAGCTTCTCCTAATTCAAATTGCCAATTTTCCTCAACATACTAAAAAGTAGTTAAAGGAGTACAGAAATAGTGTTGTTTGATAGTCACTAGCCATACACTATTGGTAGCACCATCATTTCCTGTACTGAATGACCCTCGCTCCTAAAAATAACTCCAGTGTTATTCAACTGCGTATATTTGGCATGTTCCTCATTCTTATTTGGGGAGGCACATTCCCTTCTCCAGCTGAAGAAACTCAGTGTCTGAAAAATGCTGCCTGAAAACACTGTTCCCTCTGGGCTCCTAAAAATGTTCAGCATCTGAATGTTGGCAGGGAGTGCTCACTCCCAGTGGACAGGAGCAAAAGGAGCCACTATATATGGAGAACTTAAAGCAGAACCAGTTGAGGCAGCCTTTTCGTGACCCATATTCAAAGCCATGATCCAGCAATGACTAAGTATCTGGAAAAGGAAAAGACTTAATGGCTAGCCTAAGCTAAAAGGAATACACTGCAAATCAGGCCAGACTATTCTGGCATTTTCCACCTTACTTTAAAAATACACACACAGGAATAAAGCTCTGACTGAAGCCTCAAGACAGGCTAGTCAAATTTGCTGACACATAACATACATACACAGAGTTGGTGGTTCCCCTGTAGCAAACTGAGTATTTCATGGTTCCTCTGGCAATGACAACATGGTATTGAGAAGTGTCCACTAAATCAAAGCTCCCAAGGCAAAAATTGATTTCCCTGCATTATGACTATTTGCATGTTATTTCCCTGCATTATGACTATTTGCATGTTATACTAGAGGCCCAATGCACAAAATTCATGCACGGGTTGGGTGGGTGTCCCTCAGTCCAGCCTGCACCCTTTCCAATCTGGGACATCCCTCTCACAATCCAACTGCTCACCTGCCTGCCTTCCTAATTGCCCCTAATCACTTCTGCCTGCCAACCTGACTGATGCCTCACTGTTCTCCTGCCAGCCTGTTTGCCCCTAACTGCCCTCCCCTGCAGGCCTGGTCACCCCTAACTGCCCTCCCCTGCAGGCCTGGTACTTTCCAACTGTCCTTCCCTGCAGGCCAGTCATCCCTAACTTCCCTCCTCTGCCAGCCTGATCATCCCTAACTGCCCTCCTCTGCAGGCTTGATCACCCCCAATTGCCCTCCCTTGCAGGCCTGGTCCCTCCCAATGGCCCTCCCCTGATGACTATCTTGTGGTGGCCATCTTATGTCCACAAGGAGGCAGGATCTTTGACCATATAGGGGCAGCCATCTTGTGTGTTGGAGTGATAGTCAATTTGTATATTACAATTTTTAAAACATAGGATAGTGCTTATAAATCATTTTTCCCTAACTAAATCTCCTAGTAGGGAATTTTTCTTATATAGAGGCCTGGTGCATTGGCAGGGACCAGCGGGTTTGCCCTGAAGGGTGTTCTGGATCAGGGTGGATGTTCCCTTGGGGTATGGGATGGCCTTGGTGAGAGGTTTGCAGGCTGGCCATACTCCCGGCAACCCAAGCAGAGGCCCTGGTATCTGGGATTTTTTTTTCTATAATTGAAACTTTGTAGCCTGGAGTGGAGGCCTAGGCCAGCTAGTGCTGCAGAAGCTTGGCTTCCTCCATTGCCGGTGGCAACCCTAGCCTCCTGCCTCTCTCCAGCTCTACGGCTGCCGCCATTTCTATTGGGATTCTATAATTGAAACTTTGTAACCTGGTGTAGAGGCCTAAGTGGCAGGGGCAAGCAGAAAGCTTGGCTTTCTTCATCGCCAGGGAAACCCAAGCCTCCCTCCTGCTCTCAGTGGCTGCAGCCATCTTGGTTGGGTTTATTTGCATATTTGCTCCTGATTGGCTAGTGGGCGTGGCTTGTGGGTGTAAGCAGAGGTGTGGTCCATTTGCATATTACTCTTTCATCAGATAGGATTTAGAGATAGAAGGAGAAACTAGGAGGATTGTCTCACCTTTTCTTGTTCTTCAAAAATGTTAATTCTCAGGGCTGCCTTTTTTTTTTTAAACCAATGCACACAAATTCACATTGATTTATTTTTAAAGAAGTTATGTTGTGTTTTTTAAATATGGTTTTATTGATTTTAGAGAGAGAGGAAGAGAGAAAAATCTATTGGTTGCCTCCTGCATGCCCCCTACTGGGGATCAAGCACCTGAAACACAGGCATATGCCCTGACTGGGAATTGAACCAGCGACCGCTGGTGCATGGGACGACACTCAACCATCAGAGCCACACTAGGCAGGGACAGATTCACATTTAATAGAGGGATTTTAGTTTCTTTAAACAGAGAAATAGGGTTAATTATGATTTGTAAGCACTTGCATATCAGTATAAGACATTACCAGACACTATTATTGTTTCCATCCTTATCTACTCACATTTTTCTTTTTCTTTTTTAATTTATTGTCTAAAGTCTTACATTTGTCTCTTTTATCCCCAATTGACACCCCCTCTCCCCCGAGACAAATGGCAGGATTGGGGGAGGGGGTTAGAGAGCAATCTTTTTCTTTTTTTAATGTTTAAATGCATTATGTTCTAAGTAGCTGGACATGGAAGTTGAGAAAAATATTTCTGATCATTTTTAAAAACAGTTCTTAGGTAAGTAGCTGAAGACTTATTTAGCCATGGTCAATCAGTTTGCCCTGGAAGCCATCATATGCATTTACAGCATGATTTAAAATCAAGTCCTGTTAGTCATCCAGGCAATTTTAAAAGATTTTTCCCTAACTAAATCTCCTAGTAGGGAATTTTTCTTATATAGGAACTGCCTAACTCAGCACATTAATCCCCACAGTTTTTCCCCCTTTATCAATGTTGGAATTGATCTTTACCTATACACTTGAGACCTGATTTGCTATATTTCCCTATGCATCCCCTTCAAATTTCTAATTCTTATTCTTATTCTTCATTGTCTGGAGACTCTTATTTATATCAGGATGCACTTTTGAAAATGAAAAGGAGTGTTATTAATAATTATGTTTGGACAACAGACAAACTGGGGCTATCTTGGGCATAGCGGGTCATGAAGTCACCCTGTTTATTTTTAAATGATTTGGTAGGAACAGTGTCAGAATATGGCAGTCCATGGCCAACACCAAGAAGAATTTGGTCTTGGGTATATACTTCTATTTTCACAATGCAAGTATTCATCCTTTGTTCTAATGCCATGAGGTCTTGCCCCTGGTGATTATTATTCTAAAATATTTGCCTATACAAGTTTATACTTCTTAGAATGTTTCCATTCTCAAAAACCTGAAAAGCTTTCAAGTTATTATGGGTTGATTTGTGGCTAACTGAATGAGGTGATATTTTAAAGGCTAAGTGCCAAGAATGGTAAAACTAGAAGAGAAAGATAGCTATCCACCCCTGAAGCAAACACTGACTCATTCTCACTGTTCAAAGAGATAATCAGATTTCTAGTGAGGCCTTTAGCCATTTTGCACTGAACTAAATATTAGTATTTCCTTTTGTTTATGTAATCCTATACCTTAATTATAAATCTGTAGAAATAGGGATTAAATACTGATTGAAATGATCCTGAACAATAAAAAACAAACAAACTGGTCTCATATGCTGAGATAATAAAGTCTTTGCTGGTAAGCAACTTTGAAACTTTACTTTGGAAAAAGTAGGTGAATAAAGATAGATTTTGAGGAGCACATAGTGGTATGGTGCTAAAACTAACAGGTCAACTTTTAAATAGTTGACATAATGACTTATGAGATGGCAGAAGAAATTTATAATTGGAGACAGTACAGGTAAAGTATGATTTGTCTTAAATTCATGGTGCTAACAGATTTGTGCACCAGTGAGGTCCCTCAGCCTGGACTGTGGAGATCTGGCCAAAATTGGCTCTCCAACATCCCCAAGGGGTCACAGATTGTGACAGGGCACAGGACAAGCCGAGGGACCCCACCAGTGCACAATAGGGCCAGGGAGGCCACAAGAGGGCACCAGGGCATGTCCAGCCCATCTTGCCCAGTTCTGATTGGCCAGACCCCAGCAGCAATCTAACCTACCAGTTGGTGCATCTGCTCTCTGGTGGTCAGTGCAATCACAGAAACTGGTCAAACAGTCGGACACTTAGCATATCAGGGTTTTATTATATAGGATCTAGCAATGAGAGCTGTACTTTCCCTGCTTACTAGGATTTCATCTTTAGCCTGGTTAGTCTGACTTGCATAAAATTTTTAAAAATATATTTTATTGATCTTTTACAGAGGGGAAAAAAGAGAGATAGAGTCAGAAACATTGAGCAGAGATAAACATTGATTAACTGCCTCCTACACACCCACTACTGGGGATGTGCCCTCAACCAAGGTACATGCCTTTGATTGGAATCCAACCCAGGACCTTTCATTCCGCAGACTGACGCTCTATCCACTGAGCCAAACCGATTTCGGCTTTCATAAATTTTATAGTTAGCTAATTGTCCATTGGTTAATATTTAGGGGAAAATTCAAGTACTGAAAGTCCTGACCAATCACTGGTTTTATTAGAGAACATGTTCTTTAATTTATCTTTTCCCAAAAGCTCATGACTTCTGTACATAAATTGCTACTTGCACTTCATTTTAGCCAATGCTCTGGTCTGGTCCCAGGAGAGCAAAAGGACCCACTTATGTATTTATCAAATATTAGTAGACTCCCTATTATATGTCCTGGAATAGTGTGTAACACTGGGAATAAGAAGATGATTCAACTCTCATTGAACTAATTTTGTTTAGGGGTATGCAAATGTAGGTTTCATAATATTCTTGTGGCAAAGAATGCCTCCTCAAGTTTCATACGTGAATATAAAGACATATGTACTGCAAATCAACCATGGATCAATTATACTTTAAAAAACAAACAAACTGGTCTCATATGCTGAGATCAGGCCAATCCTGATTAATTTTGAATGGTGGTATAGCCAATACCTTTATCTATTTAGATAGAATTTAACAACTTATTTGAACATGTCATCTAATATTTTTTATCTTTATTGTTCAGTTTATTAATTACATTGTTCCCCCTTTTCTCCCCCCATGGCTCCCCTCCACCCGGACCCATCCCACCCTCCGCCCTCCCACACACACACTGTCCTCTACCATAGATGCATGATTTTTGTCCAGTCTCTTGATACACCTCGTACATCCCTTTTCTCCCCAAGAATTGTCAGTCCATTCCCTCTCTATGCCCATAATTCTGTTATATTCACCAGTTTATCCTGTTCATCAGATTTTTAATTCACTTGATTTTTAGGTTCATTTGTTGATAGATATGTATTTGTTGTTCATAATTTATATTTTTACCTTTTTCTTCTTCCTCTTCTTAAAGAATATCTTTCAGCATTTCATATAATATTGGTTTGGCAGTGATGAACTTCTTTAGCTTTTTTCTAATCTGCGAAGCACTTTATCTGACCTTCAATTCTGAATGATAGCTTTGCTGGATAGAGTAATCTTGGTTGTAGATTCTTGCTGTTCATCACTTTGAATATTTCTTGCCACTCCAGTCTGTTGAGAAATCTGCTGACAATCATATGGGTGCCCCATCTTGCTGCTTTTAATATTCTCTCTTTTTCTTTTGCTCTTGGCATTTTAATTATGATGTGTCTTGGTGTGGTCCTTTTTAGGTTCCTATATTTTGGGGTTCTGTGCGCTTCTTGGGCTTTTAAGTCAATTTCTTTCACTGGGTTGGGGAAGTTTTTGGTCACTATTTCTTCAAGTAGATTTTCATTATCCTGCTCTCTGTCTTTTTCTGGCACCCCTATAATTCAGATGTTGGTATGCTTGAGGTTGTCCCAAAGGCCCCATATACTATCTTCAATTTTTTGGATTCTTTTGACTTCTTGCTTTTCCGGCTGAGTGGATTTTGCTTCTTTGTATCTCAAATCTTTGACTTGGTTCTTGCAGTCCTCTAGACTGCTTTTAGGTCTTTGTGTAGTATTTTTTTTTATTTCAGTCAGTGTATGCTTAATTTCTAGTTGGTCCTTTTTCATATTGCCATAGGTCTTGTTCATTTCTTTGTAGGTCTTATTAAGTTCATCAGCCTTTTCTAGAAGCCTCTTGAAAGACCTTATTACTGTGGTTTTGAACTCTATGTCTTGACGTTTTTTTTCCTCCATTTCTTTCACATCTGATTTCTTTACATTTCTCTACATTGTGGCTGCTTTCCTGAGTTGGTCCATTAGCTTTGTGTGGTAGATGTCCTCTAAGGGAAAGTGGCTCAACCTCCCCAGTTACCTGAGGTGGATATTCTTACTGCAGCCCTTTATGGGTTGTACAGTATTGTTGAAGGTAAGCCCAGATTATTGTTGTTAGCACTAGGAAGGTTTGACCTCCAGGCCAATTGGCTGTGAGGGTAAGCTGTGTTCAGGTTGGATGGGCGGAGTCTCCAGTCTGAGCAGGCAGCATTAGCTCCACCCTATGTGGCACCTGGGTCTCTGTGCTGGGTGGTAATGGCTGCACGCACCTCTGAGAGAAAACCACTGCTGATCTCCACCCACTGCCAGACAACTCAGCCTCTCCCTAAATGAGTCTGCACACCCAAAGTCTTGCCCAGGGTTGTAAAACAATGCAGTCTGGTGGTCTCCCGAACGAGGGAGCAAGTCATGAGTCCTCTCTGCGTGGTCACGCACTTCTGTTCCCAAGTTTACATGCTCTCTCCAGAAGCTCGCCCTCTGCACAAGCTCACAGACCTCTGCCCCGCCCTGATTTCAGTGTGCTTCCCTACTGTCCAGTTTCACTCTGTATGAGTGTGGGTTCCCCAGACCTCGATTGAAACTAGGGAATCAGTGCAGTGGGACTCCTTTGTCTCCCTCCCCGCTGGAGAAAACCAGCTGGGTTTGCAGCCGCCTGCCCTCTCTGCTGGTGCACGCGCATGGCTCCAAACCTCTAATTCCGCGCATATCTTCAACGCTGCCCTCTACCGCTCCTCTGAGTCACAGGGTCCTATGTTTACTTTTATTTGTGGAATTTTCACTCAGCCAGCTTTCCGGTGATTCTGAATGATGTTTGTTCTGTTGTTAAGTTGTGGTTTTGGATTTGTTGTATGGGGCAGCAAGATAGGTGTTTACCTATGCCGCCATCTTGGTTCCTCTCTCACCTAATATTTTGTCTTAATTTTTTTTTTTTTACTTTTTAAAATTGGAATTTATTGGGGTGACACTCTATCTAATAAAAGAGTAATATGCAAATTAACCATCACTCCATTACACCCACCAGCCATGCCCATCAGCCATGCCGACCAGTCAATCAGGATTGAGCATGCACATTAATACCAACCAAGATGGCTGCAGCCATGCAGCAAGCAGGAGAGAGGCTTGGGTTTCCCTGGAGATGGAGGAAGCCAAACTTTCCACACACCCTGGCGGGCCCAGGCCTCCACTCAAGGCTACAAACTTTCAATTATAGAAGATAAATAAATCCCAACAAAAATGGCGGTAGCCACAGAGCTGGAGAGAGCAGGAGGCTAGGATTGCCCCCAGCAATGGAGGAAGCCAAGCTTCTGCAGCCCTGGCCTGTCTTGGCCTCCACTTAAGGCTACAAAGTTTCAATTATAGAAGATAAATAAATCCCAACAGAAATGGCTGCTGCCACGGAGTGAGCAGGAGGCTTGGCTCTGCTCCAGGCTACAATGTTTCAATTGCAGAAGATAAATAAATCCCAGATACCAGGGCCTCTGCTTGTGTCCCGCCCTGCAAAACCATCCACAGGCCCAGGCCGCCCTTCACCCTAAGGGAACCCCCACCCTGATCCAGAATACTCTTCAGGGCAAATCAGTTGGCCCCCACCCATGCACCAGGCCTCTATCTTGTCTAATAAAAGAGTAATATGCAGATTGACTATCACTTCAAGACTCAAGATGGCTGCCCCCATGTGGTCCGAGATCCTGTCCCCATATGGAAGGCAGTTGGGAGGAACCAGGCCTGCAAGGGAGGGGCAATCAACTTTGCAGGGGAGGGCAGATAGGGGTGACCAGACCTGCAGGGAAGGGCAGTTGGAGGGGACCCAGGCCTGCAGGAGAGAGCAGTGGGGGAGGACCAGGCCTGCAGTTGAGGGCAATTAAGTGCAAACAGGCTGGAAAGGGAGCAGTTAGGCATCTATCAGGCTGGCAGGGGAGTGGTTAGGAGGTGATGAGGCTGACAGGCAGAAGCAGTTAGGGGCAATCAGGAAGGCAGGCAGGCTAGCAGTTGGGAGATAGCAGTCCTGGACATGCCTTGAGGGGTCCCAGATTGGACAGGGACACGCTGGGCTGAGAGACACCGAGCCTCTTGTTGGTTAATAAAAGGATACAGATTTTGATAAGAAGAAATAAAAAGCATCCAAATTGGAAAGGAAGAAGTAAAACTGTTATTATCGCAGATGACATAATGTTGTACATAGAAAATTCTAAAGACTACAAAAAAAAAAAACCTTACTATGTAGATTTAATAAATGAATTTGGCAATGTAGCAGGATATAAAATTAACACCCAGAACTCTATGGCATTTTTACACACCAATAATGAACTCTCAGAAGAGAAACTAAATAAACAATCCCATTTACCACTGAAATAAAAAATATAAGATACTTAGTAATAAACTTAACTAAGGAGGTAAAAGACCTGTACTCAGAAAACTACAAGATGTTAAGAAAAGAGATAGAAGATGTAAAAAAGTGGAAGAATATACCATGTTCATGGATTGGTAGAACCAACATCATTAAAATGTCTATACTACCCAAATCAATCTATACATTCAGTGCAATCCTTATTAAAATACCAACAGTATATATCACAGACCTAGAATAAACTCTCCAAAATTTTTTATGTAATGAAAAAGGACTCCAAATAGTCGCAGCAATCTCGAGAATCAAGAACAAATTTGGAGGGATCACAATACCAGATATCAAGTTATACTTCAAAGCCATTGTTGTCAAAACTGCCTGGTACTGGCATACAGAACAATGGAACAGAACAGAGAACCCAGAAATTAACCCAAGCCATTATGCTCAATTAATATTTGAGAAAGGAAGCAAGAGCATACAATGGAATCAAGACAGTCTCTTCAATAAATGGTACTGGGAAAACTGGACAGATAAATGCAAAAAAAAAAAAAAAAAGAAGAAGAGAAAAGAAAGAAAAAAGAAAGAAAGAAAAAAAACTAGACCACTAACTTACACTTTATATAAAAATAAACTCAAAATCAATAAAAGACTTAAATGTAATTAGTGAAACCATAAAATTTTAGAAGAAACCATAGGCAGCAAAATCTCAGACATCTCTCATAGCAATATGTTTATCAATACAGCTCTTAGGACAATGGAAAATAAGGAGAAAATAAACAAATGGGACTACATCAAAATAAAAAGCTTCTGCACAGCAAAAGAAACCATCAACAAATTAACAAGAGATAACACTACATGGAAGAACATATTTGCCAATGTGACATCTGCTAAGGGGCTCATCTCCAAAACTGATAGGGAACTCATACAAATGAACAAAAAGCAGACAAATAATCCAATTTAAAAATGGGCTAATGACCTAATTAGATGCTTCTCCAAAGTAGACATACTGAAGGCCAAAAGAGATATGAAAACATGCTCAAAGTCACAAATCATCCAAGAGATGCAAATCCAAAGAACAATGAGGTACCACGTCACACCTGTCAGAATGATTCTCATCAACAAACGACAAGTGTTGGCAAGGATGTGGAGAAAAAGGAACCCTCATGCACTGCTGGTGGGAATGCAGACTGGTGTAGCCACTGTGGAAGGCTGTATGGAGTTTCCTCAAATAATTAAAATGGAACTCTGTTTTGACCCAGTAATCCCACTTCTCCAGTAATTCCATTTCTAGGAATATATTCCAAGAAACCGGAAACACTAATCAGAAAGGATATATGTACCCCTAAGTTCATAGCAGCACAATTTACAGTAGCTATGAATTGGAAACTGAAATAAGGCCATAAAAACATTTATTTAGAGTAAAACTGCAGTTTGAAACTTTGGCCTCAGTTCACCCCTGCTTGCTTAAAATAAAAGAATAATTAGTTTCCAGTTTGAGACCTTGAAGGCTACAGGAAAAAAACTCTTTGAAGACTAGAACCAGAGGAGTAACCAGTCGGCGCCAATTATGCAGCTCCACCACCTGTTTTTACAAGATAGGACCACTTTTCCACATGTAGCAGAATACATAGTTAGAAGATAAGGAGCGAGCAATATGGTCATTCATAGTCTATTGGCACCCCTTCCCCAGATGTGGCCCTGGGGAATGTTCGCCCAACATAGGGCAATAACATTTATGGTTCAGATCCCTTTAAAAGGCCTACCTGCACTGGGGGCAGGGCGGCTGTGGGTGTTAGGTCTCCACGTGGTGCCCCCACCACGGTCCTGGCCAGTTTTCAATAAATCCTTGCCTGCTTATTACCAACTTAACCGCCTCTGTGGTGGTTTGCAACTGGTCGTGGAAGTCGCCCCACAACAGAAACTGCCTAAGTGCCCATTAGCAGATGAGTGGATTAAAAAGCTGTGGTATGTTGCTGGGAAAAAAAAAAAGATGGAACTCTTACCATGTGCACAGTAAAGGGAGCCGTTGTAGGGTTAAGCCTGGGACTGACCTGCTGGCAGAGCTGCAAACAAGTCCCAGCTTAGAGGGCACGGCCCTCTTAGCATAATTAAGATTAATCTTGTGCTCCCTAGATCTTTCCTGGGTAGCTAGTGGGCTGTGGGAGGTGCAGCAAGTGCTGCCAAAACAAGTGAAATTGACAAGAACATTGCAAATTACCTTGTTTACCTCTGACTATAAAATAAAGCATCAGCTTGCGGTCTGGATCTGCTCTTGGTCTCAGTCATGCACAGAAGATCCATCTAGACCCAGCTTATCCTCTTTGTCTTTTCTTCATCCTTCGACGGCCCCCCTCAGGCTTGATGGACCCTTGGCTGTGCTGGTGAGGCACGGCACAGCATGGATGGAACTGGAGAGCATTATGCTAAGCAAAATAAGCAAGTCAGAGGAAGATATTAGCATCATACGATCTCACTCATGTGGAATTTAAGGAACAACATAAACTGATGGACAAAAATAGGTCCAGAGACATACAAGCATGGAACAGACTGTCAAACTTAAGAGTAAAGGCAGGGGAGGGTGTGTAGGTGGGAAGCTAATGAATTTATATACATACATGTATAACATGCATAACCCATGGACACAGATAATAGGGTGGTGAAGACCTAGGGTGGGGGTAGGAGGTGGGCTGGGAGAAGTCAATAGGGGAAAAGGGGGACATATATACTACTTTCAACAATAAAGGTTAAAAAAGTGTATACAGGTTTTAAACATACAACTCTTCAGTACATCGTCTGTACTAGTATATTGTATTGTGTGTTTACCACCCCAAGTCAAGATTCCCTCCACCACCATTTATTCCCGTTTACCTTCTTCTACCTCCTCCTACACCATCTTCCTCTGGCAATCACCATACTATTGTCTGTGTCCATAGTCTTTAGTTTTTGTGTTTTTTTCTTAATCCACTCACCCTTCTCACCCAGCCCCTGAAACCTTGCTCTGTGACAGTTGTCTGTTCTTTGTAATCATGAATTTGTTTCCATTTTGCTTGTCTGTTTATTTTGTTCATTAGTTTCCACATGTTAGATCATATGGTATTTGCCTTCCTCTGACTAGTTTATTTCACTTAGCATAACATTCTCCAAGTCCTTCCATGCTGTTTTAAAAAGCAAAATATCCCGTTTTGTTTTGTTTTGAAACCACTTAGTAGTATTCCATTGTATAATTGTACTACAGCTTTTTCATCCACTCATCTACTGATGGACATTTGGGCTGCTTCCAAATTTTGGCTATTGTAAATAACACTGCAATGAACATAGGGGTACATACATTCTTTCAAATTAGTGTTTTGAGTTTCTTTGAAATTATTCCCACAAGTGGAATTGCTTGGTCATGAGGGCAGTTCCACTTGTAATTTTTTTGAGGTAACTTCATACTGTTTTCCACAGTGGCTGCCCCAATCTGCATTCCCACCAGTAATGTCCCAGATCCTTGCCAACACTTGCTTATTGATTTTTTGATGATAGCCATTCTGACAGGTGCAAGATGATAGCTCATTATGGTTTTAATTGACATTTCTCTGATTAGTGACAGTGAGCATCTTTTCATTATCTATTGATTATCTGTCCTATTTGTGTAAGTGTCTATTTAGGTCCTTTGCCATTTCTTAATTGAATTTTTGTGGGGTTCTTTGGTGTATTGGGTTTTACAAATTCTTTATAAATTTTGGATATTATGCCCTTATCAGATATATCAGCAAATATTTTCTTCCATTCAGTGTGTTGTCTTTTCATTTTGTTGATGGTTTCCTTCCCAAACATTTTTTTTTTTTTTAGTTTGATGTAGTCCCTTTTATTTATTTTTTTCTTTTGTTTCCCTTGCCAGAGGAGATATTGCTATAAGCAATGACCTTTAAAATTAAGAACGTTGATGTCTGGTGGAAGCTTTACCATTGGGATATTAATATGGAGACAACATTTATATTCTTAAGCTTGGTCCTCTATGAAGGAAGTGGCAAAAATCATGCTCATTTCTTAGAGATCTTCAGAGATTATCTAACCAGTGAGCAATGTGCAAATGTTCCACAGGTGAGATTACTGTATTTTCTTGTGTCTAAGATTAGCAGCCAAATGGGCATCCCAGGTTTTAATCTGAGGCAAGTGAACCACAATTTGTCAGTTTCATAGACCTCATAATTTGGGCTCTGCTCCCAATTGGGTGCTAGAGCTCACCAACTGGCAAAGCACATTTTCAGTTTGCCAGCAATATATTCTGAAATTACTGGGTTTTAGTGCGATGTTGGTTGGTTCAAGTTTCGCTCTTCTTATCAAAATGTGCACAGTCGTGGCGGGGCGGGGTGGGGTAGGAGAGGCCAATAGCGGGGAAAGGGGACATTTGTAATACTTTCACCAATAACGACTTAAAAAGAAAATGCACCCGGCCATTTTCATAATGAATGTTACCCTTTCCTCTTAAAATGCTCCTTCGCCAGCCCCTGTGTCCACTACTATGTGGAGCATAAATAGAAACTGTATTTCTTAAGGATGAAACTTTTCCTTCTCATCCATGTTTCCCATAAATGGACCATCCCATTCATCTCACAAGAGCTCCCCAACTCGGCAGTTTTTCTCTAAAACTTCCCTCATCCCCATCTTTCTTGGTACCCACCTTCTTCACAAGTATTCCCCTTTCTCATAGACACAAGGCAAGAAAACTGTCCTGCCGAAACCGTTCGGCTCAGCGGATAGAGCATCGGCCTGCGGACTGAAGGGTCGCGGGTTCAATTCCCATCAAGGGCATGGACCTCAGTTGCGGGCACATCCCCAATAGGGGGTGTGCAGGAGGCGGCTGATGGGTGTTTCTGACTTTATCCCTCTCCTTTCCTCTCTGTAAAAGATTAATTATATATATATATAAAGAAAACTGTCAACCTGGGAAAACAATATTGGCTTTTCCTAACTCCCTCCCAAAAGGGGAGCGTTTCAGGCCCCATGAACCACCTCCAAGTCCCATAACTAAGGGGCCAGCCAGGACAGCCAGGGCAAGGGGACTCTCGGTCGGACAGACGTGCAGCTTCGGGGTGCGGCGGGACAGCCGAATCCAGCGGGACGGCCGGAGCGCGGGGGCACAGCCCACACCCCTCCTCTCGGCATAGGAAACCGGGGCACCGTGCGGGCCGCCCCCCGCCCGGCCGGCTCCTTTGTCCGAGCCTCCGGCTTCCGGCCGCCGCCTCCCGCCCGGGCGCAGCGGGCCGCTGACGCGGCGAGGAATGCATTTCCGGAGGGAGCGGCGGGCGGCTGCGAGGGGAGCGGGCGGAGCGGGCGGGGCGCTTCGGGAAGGCAGGGCCGCGGGGGTCCTTTCTGGCCTGGAGGCGGCTCCGGGCCGCCAGTCCCCGCCTCTGGCCCCGGAGTAGGAGGAGGAGGAGGAAGAGCCGCCCGGCCCGCCCCACCCCACCCGAGACGGAGAGGCCGCGCCAGACCTCGGGAGGCACCGAGCGGGAGCTGACGAGCCAGGGCCCGAGGCGACCGCGCGGGACCGGCCGCCTCCCGGAGAAGGTAGGGGCCTGGGCCGGGCGGGCGGCGGCTTCGGGCTCCGGGGCGCGGGCCGCCCGGCCGGGACCCTTGTGCTGGACGGCGGGGCTGGCCCGGCCGGGACGGGAGCGGAAATGCGGGCCGCCCGGCTCCTCCGAACCGTCCCCGCCGCCCCTCGCTTCCCAGACGCCGGCGCCCGCGGGCGCAGAGCCCGCCCCACGCCTTCCGAGGGTTGGGGGGCGGTCCGGGCGCTGTCACTTCGGGGCTTCGGGCTGCTGGCGGACCCCACCCCGGCGCCCCCGACACTCGGAGCGGTCGCCGCCTGCGCGTCGTTGGGCTCCGGAGGGCCGGGGACCTCGGGCCGCGGGCGTCCCCTCGGCCGACGGGGCGCGAGCCGGCCGGGAAGCGCGTGGAGGCCGCTTCGGGGCTCCCTGGCCTCGGGGACGGAGCCGCCCGGGCCGCGGCGCGCTGCCGCCTGAGGTCGGCTGCTCTCCCGGGGCTCCGCCTGGAGGTCGGGGGCGGACTAGCTTCCAGGATAGCGGGATGGGGGGTTGCTCGCCCTTCCCGGGAGCGGATCGGCGGCAGCCCTCGGCCCGCGGAGGGGGGAGTGGGCTGGGCCCGCCCGTCGGGCGCGGGGAGCGCAGGGGGTGGGCGGGGCGGCGGGGAGGGAGGAAGGCGAAGTGGGCGTGGGGCGTCGCGGCCCCGCGGCCAAGGCCAGCGCCCGCGGAGGCCGGACGCGCGTCCTGGCCGGGCTGCCCCCTGGGTTTCCGGGAGGGCGAGTGGCCGCCGCTGCCCGGGTCCTCTGTATCGCGGGTCCTTTCTTACGCTTCGTAACGATCGGCGGTGTTTTAAACAGTGCAAGTATTTTATGCCCGAGCAGTTTTTATTTTGCCAAGTTCGTGCTTTTGGGTCAAAAACCCAGCACCAATTGGTGGGGTCACTGGTGAATGATACTTTGGGCTTCGCTTCCTCATCTCTAAAATGGAAACAAGGACACTTACACTAATAATACAAGGAACAATTACTATGATAGTGACAGAGAAGGCCGTGCTTAGCTCAGTGCACTTTATGCGTATTTTCTTACTTAATCGTGGAACCGATCTAATGACGTAGTTGCTGTTTTATCCCATTTTGCAAATGAAGAAACTGGGGCCCAGGGAGCATAAGTAATTGGCATGTGATCATCCAGCCGCGAGTGGAGAAACCTTGGGGTCTAGCTCCATAGCCCGTGTTTGAATCACGGGTTACAGAATAGTTGTAAAAATCAGATGTAAAATGTGCAACACCGGAGTATATGATCCAAAGTCGACTCCTTTTCATCTCTTCTTGGTATAATAAAATATATTTAAAACGCTATATGTAGTCAATCCCCTCACTGGTAAGGTTTCTTTGGGCCTGCATACCACATAGATATTTAGGTGCATAGAATTGCTTCCTGGTCTTTGACTGTTTTTATGGCACAGAAATAACATGCTAAATAAATTTTGATTAGGCATTTTTCTTAAACTATTTATGACCTTTCCAATAGAGCACACAATTGACCGCTTTGGGGAATTAGGGAGTTTTAACTGGCAGTTACCTAGTGTATTGTGAACATAAAGGTGCAGAGGGCACAAGGGCTCGCCCAAGAGTCCCATTATTTTTGTATTTTCAAATAATTTTGGTTCCTTGGTCAGTATTAAACGAGTGAAGATGAAGTGATAAAAAGGAAATGGATGAAACAAATATATTTTGGTTACAGGCATTTGAGGAGAAAGCTATTTTACTTATCCTAAAAGTCAGTGTAAAGTGGAAGGCATTATTAGAATAGTAGTTTAAAAGACG
This sequence comes from Antrozous pallidus, assembly GCA_027563665.1. Lineage (NCBI taxonomy): Eukaryota > Metazoa > Chordata > Mammalia > Chiroptera > Vespertilionidae > Antrozous > Antrozous pallidus. The sequence continues at coordinate 8,812,143 of CM050515.1, forward strand.
GGATGTGGTTCATACTTTACTTCTGAAAACAGAAAGCAAATAAATTCTAATTTAAGTAATCTGTGTTGACTTCACAGACCTGAAATTTTAATTTCTTGTAATGCTGATTCTTTTAAAAAGAATGTTAAGTTGTATATTAAGGTTGTTTTCTAATCTCCCTCAGCTTTCTGCACATGAAAAGTATAGAATCAACAATATTGAAAATCACTGGATTTTGTAATTTTAAAAAGCTTTCTTCTTAACTTTCTGGTCACTAACTAAAATCTGCCTTATTTACCCCCACTGAATGAATATGTAGTTCTATATTGGTATCAATAAATTCCTAACTCTATAAGCGACTCTGGGGACTGAGTGAGATCTGGTCACTCTAAAATGAAAGTTAATCAAATAGTTTAACATGATGCGGGTTTTCACAGAATGCTTGCCACTTAAGATCTTTTATTGTTTGGCTTCTTGTCAAATAAATTGTGGCTTACAGCATGGGGGAATAGCATAATATTCTATCAAAAGAAAACTTTTTCATTAATATCCTGTAAGTGCACTGGTTTACTCTTATAGTGCTAGAGTGATTAGTTTGAGCATCTGCTTGATAAAAATGTCAGCACTTTGAATTCTGAGAATTTAAATTTCTGACTGTAACAAGCTGAAGTTACCCGAGAAGATCCACATGGACTGGCTAGGATCAGTTGGGTTGCTGATAAAATACTAGAGGATTATATTGTGCAAATATGTAAATATCTGGTTGTATTAGTAGATTTATTTTTATTTTGGTTGTATATTGTGGGGTTTTTGTGTGTTGCAGAGGTGGGACAGGGGTAAGGGTAGGGAAGAGTAAAGAGTCCTGAAAAAGAGGCTGTATATGTAGAAAACTAAAAAAAAAACCCCAAAACATAGTATATACTTCTGTTAAAGGAGATGCAGCCCATAAAACCCAGAACATGCAGCCTTAGATAATTTCAGCAGATAAGTGAAAAAAATGTGGTGTCTTCTTTCAGGAGCTGTGTGCAAAAGGAGCCAAACTATATTTGGTAAAGTTCTCATCTTCGTAACAATGGCTAATTCTAAGACTTTTGCAGAGTTAAGTTTTTTTTTAATTCATTTTTTTTACTGTCTAAAGTTTTACATAGTCTTCTTTTCCCCCATTTGACTCCCCCTCCCCCCAGCTATTCCCACCCTGGGCAAGCCCCCACTGTAATTGGATATGTCAATTGGATATGCTAATCTGCATGCATACAAGTCCTTTGGTTGCTCTCTAACCACCACCTCCCCTACTATTTGTCTCTGGATCTATTCTTCATCAAATTGTGTTGATCATTCTATCCCTCACCAAAGGCTTGGTGCACAAAATTCAGTGCATAGAAGGTGAGGGCCTCAGCCAAGCCTGTGCCTTCTCACAGTCTGGGAGCCCTCAGAGGATGTCTGACTACATTAAAAAAAACACCCTGTACTTAATTTTCTTACTAACTCCTTTTAAACTCCCTCACTACTACATTATGTGTCTTTTTGTTTAACTACTAGAGGCCCAGTGCATGAAATTTGTGCACAGGGGTGTGTGTCCCTCAGCCCAGACTGCACTCTCTCCTATCTGGGACCCCAGGAGGGATCTCGGTATCGGGCCTAAATGGACAGTCAGACATCCCTTTTATAATCCAGGACTGCTGGCTCCTAACTGATCATCTGCCTACCTTCCTGATGGCCCCTAACCGCTTCTGCCTGCCAGATCACCCCTAACCATTCCTCTGCCAGCCTGATTGATGCCTAATTGCTCTCTTGCCAGCCTGTTTGCCACTAACTGCCCTCCCCTGCTGGCCTGGTTCCCCCAGTTGTCCTCTCCTGCAGGCCTGGGTCACCCTCCCCTGTAGGCTTGATCGCCTTCCCCTGTCCTTTCTTGCAGGTCTGGTCCCTCCCAACTGCCCTCCCTTGCTGGCCATCTTGTGGCAGCCATATTGTGTCCACATGGGTGCAGGATCTTTGACCACATGGGGGCAGCCCTCTTGTGTGTTGGAGTGATGGTCAATTTGCGTATTACTCTTTCATTAGATAGGATAGAGGTCTGGTGCAAGGGTGGGGGCTGGCTGGTTTGCCCTGAAGGGTGTCCTGGATCAGGGTGGGGGTTCCCTTGGGGCATAGGGCGGCCTAGGCCAGGGGCCTGTGGTGGTTTGCAGGCCAGCCTCACTTCCTGGTGACCCAAGCAGAGACCCTGGTATCTGGGATTAATCTACCTTCTATAATTGAAACTTTGTAGCCTTGAGCGGAGGCCAAGGCAGGCCAGGACTGCGGAAACTTGGCTTCCTCCAGCACCTGGGGCAACTCAAGCCTCCTGCTCTCTCCAGCTCCTTGGCTGCTTCCATTTTTGTTGGGATTTATTTATCTTTTATGATTGAAACGTTGTAGCCTTTAATGGAGGCCTAGGCCGGCCAGGTTGTGTGGAAAGCTTGGCTTTCTCCATTACTAGAGAAACCCAAGCCTCCTGCTCACTCCGTGGCCGCAGCATTCTTGCTTCTGATTGGCTGGTGGACATGGCCTGTGGGTGTAGCAGAGTTATGGTTAATTTGCATATTACTCTTTTATTAGATAGGAGGATAGCATTTTCCTGGCCTCACCTTATTTTAGCATCCTTCTCTTTCCTGATATTAAAGCTTACATTCAGGGGGCATTAACCCCCAGCCCAGGGCTCAGCCCTGTCCAGGCCTTCACTGCCCCCTCTTCCCTGGCTTCCCCGCCACTGTCCTCCTGCCATTCCCTGCCTGGGGCGTCCCATCTTCTAGCCAACAAAGTACACTTAACGCGCCACCAACCTAACCTTGGCCACTATTTTTCGAGTCCAGCCCTCGGGGATCAAACTGGTATCCTTCTTAGTGTCCAACTCTGCCCCAGCCAAGCTGCGCCTCTCCTCCTAGTATGGGGCACCTGGCCCAGTGAAGGTTGCTAAGGCCTGGTGCTGCAGAGTAGGAGCGCCTCCACCTGGAAGGCCTTGGACCGTCCACCCCTCCGTCCCAATGGCCCACACCGGGGGCCACCACCTTCCTCTCACATCTGGGCATGGCTCCCCGCTCCATGCCACCTGCACCTGCCCCTTGCTGGGTGCAGCTGCTCTGACCCCCATGGTTGCCACCCCCTTCCATGTGCAGCCCTGCATTTTCTTCCCCTTTCCATTCCTGCGTCTTTGTTTTGTTCCTTTTCTGTATTTGTTTCTCCTCACTGCCTGTCTGCATGCAGGCCTGCCCTCTTCTCCCTCTTCTTTCTTGTCCCCTCCTATCATAACCTACCTACCTACGCTGGGCCTTGCAGCTGCCTGAGCAGGGGGCGGGACGCAGGCTGCTGAATGGTAGTTACTTGACGGCATCCTGGACAATTTACATGTTTCTCTATTATTAGTATAAATATGAGTGAGACCATGTGATACTTATCTTTCTCTGACTGGCTTATTTCATTATAACATAATGTTCTCTAGTTCCATCCATGTTGTTTCAAATGTTAAAAGTTCCTTCTTTTTTACAGCAGCATAGTATTCCATTGTGTAGATATACCATGGTTTTTTAATCCACTCATCTTCTGATGGGCACTTAGGCTGTTTCCAAATCTTAGCTATTGTAAATTATGCTGCTGTGAACATAGGGGTGTATATATATCCTTTCTGCCTGGTGTTTCTGTTTTCTTGGTCTATAGTCCCAAAAGTGAGATTACTGGGTCAGATGGGAGCTCCATTTTTAACAAAATGCCATACTGTTTTCCACAGTGACTGCACCAGTCTGCATTCCCACCAGCAGTGCAAGGGGGTTCCTTTTTCTCCACAGACTTGCCAGCACTTGTCATTTGTTGATTTGTTGATGAAAGCCATTCTGACAGGTGTGAGATGGTACCTCATTGTCATTTTGATTTGCATCTCTTGAATGATTAGTGACTTTGAGCATGTTTCCATATGTCTCTTGCCTTCTGTATGTCCTCTTTTGAAAAGTGTCTATTTAGATCCTTTGCCCATTTTTTGCTTGAATCGTTAATCTTCCTTTTGTTGTATTAGTTCTCTGTAAATTTTGGAGATTAAACTTTTTTCCGAAATATCATTGGCAAATATGATTTCCCGTGCAGTGCAGTGGGTGTTCTTGTTTTGTTGATGGTTTCTTTGGGTGTGTATAAGCTTTTTATTTTGATGTAGTCCCATTTGTTTATTTTCTCCTTAGTCTCCATTGTCATTGTAGCTGTGTCTATAAAGATACTGCTATGACATAGGTCTATTATTTTGCTGCCTCTGTAGTCTGGTAGGATTTTTATGGTTTCCTATCTTACATTTAAGTCGTTTAGCTATTTGAGTTTGTTTTTGTGTATGGTGTAAGTTGTTGATCTAGTTTCATTTTTTTGCATGTATCTGACCAAATTTGCCAGCACCATTGAAGAAATTGTCTTGACTCCATTGTATGTTCCTGCCTCCTTTGTCAAATATTAATTTAAGCATAATGGCTTGGGTCAATTTCTAGGTTCTCTATTCTGTTCCATTGGTCTATATGTCTGTTCTTGTGCCAGTACCAGGCAGTTTTGAGAACTGTGGCTTGGTTGTATAGCTTGATATCTGTCTGGTATTATGATCCCTCCAACTTTGTTCTTTTTTGTCAGGATTGCTGTGGCTATTCGGGGTCTTTTTTTAAATTTCATATGAATTTTTGGAGCATTTGTTCTACAGAGTTAAGTTTTATTAACAGAATAATAAAATGTAGGTTTTTATAAGTCAGCTACCTTTAAATTTTATTTTTTGTCTGTGGCTTTAGAAGGTAAGGTTAACTATAATTAGCAATATGCCAAAGTATGTGTATGTCATTTCATCATGAAATTTTTGTGTGTGAATCAAAGAAAGTGTTTCAAATGGCTATTTGAAGCAGTGTCTTTGTATTTTTTATTGTAGGGACATTATACAGTTTCTAAAATGTAGGTTCCTGAACTTTAGGAATGTTTTTATTAAGGTTCATAGTATCTTACTATATTGTTATAGATATATATGTGTTTTAATTTATAAGTAAATATGCATATAGTTTGAGTGTATGTATGCTGAAAATATTTTTTTAAAATGTTTTTATTGAGTTCAGATAGAAAGGGAAAGAGAGAGAAAAATATCAGTGGTGTGAGAGAATCATTGGTGGGCTGTTTCTTGCACGCCCCCTACTGGGGATCAAGCCTGTAACCCAGGACCCTTCAGCCCCCCGGATGATGCTCTATCCACTGAGCCAAACTGGCTGGGCTGCTCAAAATATTTTTAATAATGAGAGTTGTTAAAAACTTTGGAGATCATTGATACATATAGGAAATGATTTGGTTGGGGGCATAAGAACTACTGAATTTAGGAGGGAGAATTGATAAAACTTGGGAGAGTTTGAGGTAAGAGAGATGAGAGCAATCCAGTCACACAGATTTCTGATTCGGTAATGCCATTCGCCAAGGCCGGCAGTATGGCCACAAGGGGGTGATCTTGTTGACTGAGGGAGGGGATGAATTTATAATAATCTGAGGGTTTTTTTAAGGTGTGTGTGCATGGGACATACATGTGTAGGGATGTTTAGAGTACAGAATGGCAGCACACACAAAAAATGTCTGGTTGGTAATTATTAGTCTGTAAGTGCTAGATGAAGCAATAGGCTGCAGGTGAAAATACCAATAGAGAGTGTAGAGCAAGCGTGTCTAACAAAAGCTAACGTGGGCCAAATAAACAAGGTTTAAGTTTATGTGGGCCACAAAAAACAAAAGCTTTAATTTTCATAGAAACATAGGTTTATTTTGATAGAGACATGCTGAATCCAAAAGGCTGAACTAAATGAGTAACCATTAACATAAAATAATAGAACATTTTAATAAAATTAATATTTTTTCTTGAACATTAACTTACCAGACACTGAATACACAAATTAATAAGCATAATGTAAATAAACCTATTTTTCTTGTTCTCTGAAAGCAAAACATTTCCTGTTGCATACACCAAACAAGTCAGCCCAAGACTAATTACGTGGCAGTCTGATGCTGAAATAATTGCTGCTAGTATTAGTGGAGAGAAATGGTGTGCCTGCACATAAGGCGAGGAAGGGAAATGAATGCAACATGATTATTATAGTAATCAGTCATTAGCAAATGTTGTAGTTCGTTATTAATAATTACAGGCCCAGTGCATGGATTCTTGCACCGGTGGGGTCCCTCAGTCTGGCCTGTGGGGGTTGGGCCAAAATGGCTCTTGGACATCCCCTGATTGTGAGAAGGTGCAGACTGAGGGACCCCCTGATGCTTGATTGGGCTAGTGAGGGATCATGGGAGGGCTCCAGGGTATGTCTGGCCTGTCTTCCAATCTCCAATGGGCCAGACCCTAAGCAGCAAGATAACCCACTGGTCAAGAGTGTCTGCGCCTACTGGTCAGTGCGTGTCATAGCTACCAGTTGAACGGTCTAACACTTGCTTAGTAGGCTTTTACGTACATAGATTATGTATAACAGTGTAGTGTAAAAACTAAGTCACTAAATTTTTATTAAAATGTCTCTTACATACCACGCTATTGTCTGGGCCACAGAATTATTTGTTGTGGACTGCAAGTTTGTCATGCTTGGTGTAGAGTAAAAAGGGGCCTAGGAGAACTTGGGAACACTTAGTAGTCAAGGTCTGGGAACATGCAAAGGAGTCTGCAAAAGCATTTCCCTTTCCCAGTTTCTTATTCCTTTGTGTGACAGTTCAATGAGTGACTTGGGTATTTGTGGGTTTTCCCTTTGGCATGTATGGTTTAAAGACAGACTGACTAGTCTTTTGAAACAATTACAGAAGCAGTTTGCAGTAAGGTTTCTTGATTGGGAGAGAGGAAACATGGGTTTCAGTGCAACTTCTGCCATTTTGACTTTCTCTATGACCTTAGTGGAAATACTTCACCTTCGAATAAGGCTTTAGTTTTGTATTTGTACCAGTAAGTAGTGGTCTCTACCTTTCCCACATTCTGTGAGTTGAAGGGGAGCTGCTGTTTGACCTGAGCACTGCAGAGTGCAGCTCTTCTCTTTCTCCCCTGAACAAATAGTCTCTTGTATCATCACATAGAGGAGGGAGGTGCTGTGCCAAATTATCATTTAAAGGAAGCCTGCTACCATGGGCAGTGTGGCTCAGTTGGTTGGAGCATTGTCCCACACACCAAAAGGTGTAGGGTTTGATTCCTGATCAGGGCACATACCCAGGTTTCCCGTTCCACCCCCAGTCAGGTTGCAGGATGTTTCTTACATCAATGTCCCTCTCTTCCTCTCTCTAAAATAAAATAAAAGAAGCCTGCCAATGCTAAACAGCCAAATCTGTTACTGTTTGCTCTTTGTCAGCTTATACCTCTGTTGTACATTACATTTTATTCTATCTGTATAGTGAGTGACAATTACCTAAAAAATACTGTGCTGAGTAGGTGTAGGAGCAAGAAGTTGTCATGGACCTTGCAGTTGAGTATACCAGTATTGTAGAGTTGGGACAAGTATGTTCAGTCTAGGGAAACATAACAAGTACCAAAGAATATTTTACACAATGTACCATGTAAAATAATATTTTCTAATAGATCTTGAGAAAAAGATCAGCACTGGAGTAAGTGATTTTGGAAGGTTTTGTAGAGGAGCTTACAGAGGTATGAGCAAATGTGTGGATGATAGATGGGCAACATACTCAAAGGACAGTGTAGTACAAAGTAGAATCTAGTCTATGATTTAGCAAATGTTTTTTTATTACTTTTAAAATGGGAGATCAGAGTACGGTACTTTAAAATTTTTTTTTAGATTTTAGATATAGTGTTTATACTTTATTGGGTAAAGTAAAAGTATTGTATTAAATAAATCTAGGATTAGGATGCAAGAAAGAAACAAAACATTGGTGATCTACATTCTTGCCTCCATTTCTAGTCTGATGAGGTTCTCAGACACAAATAACAATTAGTTATAATAGAAGTTTTATAATGGAATTAAAGTAACACTTTATTATTGAGCAGCATTAAAGGTTTGCCATTCACTGTGGTAGGCACTACAAAGATGATGTTTTGGTACCACAGAGAATGGAGTAGTTAATTTTGCTTATTGTGGTTGGAGAAGAAATAAGAGCCAACAAAGGCCTAAATAAAGCCAGACAGGTAGAAGAAAAGTGAGTGTTTAGTATTTAATTTTGTTGTAGGGAATGTAGTTTCAGTGGAGTGATGAGGAAGGTGTTGCCATGAAAAAAAATTGGGGAGTGTACCATTTGAAGTGTGCAAGTCATATGTCAGTGGTAAGAATTGAATGAATATGTAAACAATTTAGCTTTCATACTCTTACGAAATTAGGAATAGTAATTTTTTAGCACTCCCGATATTTCATAGTTTATGATATATTTTATATTATAAATTTAGTTTTAAAAGATGTGATGGTGGGTCATATTTCATTATTGGAGGAAGAGGCTGTAGTTCAAAAAAGTGCATTTAATGTTACATTAGGGAAACACATCAAAAAAGCACAGTAGGCAATGGATTTGTGTTTCATGGGTTTTAAAAGATTGAGAACCTTTTATTAAATAGACACTCAGTTTCTTATGTTTAGAAGCCTATGACCAGTGAATGAGTAGCAACTTAGAAGAAAATTCAGTAATCAAGTAAACTATGATCTGTACATCACTATAAAGATATTTGTTGCTAAGAGCTTTCTTATTCATGGTCATATTTTATCCTTAAAACAGTTCCAGGGTAGATATTATGCCCAGCTCAGTACTGAATAAAATGAGAATGTTACTTTTCCTTATGTTTAGTTGGGTTTTAAAACATTTTTTACATATTTAAATCATACCCAGCACTGCTTGTCTATCCCCCTACAAGACAGAAAGGAAATGTGACAAATGACATGGTCAACATTTATTAAAGTTTTGATCAAGAAAGAATTTTGGAGTGGCTTACTTAAAAAGTGGATAAAATTACGCAATTTGGGAACATAGTTTAAAATTCTCCTTAATTGAAATTATGTGGAAGAAATTGTGCTTTTAAGTGCTTACTGATACCACTAATCAGGATGGATAACTTTTTTTTGCTAGCCCCATTCACAGTTGTTTTTGTAAACTTGCCTCAAAGTAAAATTTCCCAATTGAAACAGTTACTTTTTCTTTTCTGCTTACAAGGAAAGGCAACACCTATCCTATATAATAAAAGGCTAATGTGCAAATTGTCCCCTCAACCAGGAGTTCAACCAGAGGGCAGGGCTGACCTGCCAGCCTCCCGCAGCCCCTCCCGCAGCCCCCCCTCCCCCCAGATTAGGCCACCCCCACCCCGCTAGGCCCCGATCAGTGTGGGTTAGCTGGACCCCACCTGTGCTCGAATTCGTGCAATAGGCCTCTGGTAGATATATAAAGAAGGGGTGGCCTGTGGGGATTGGGCCAAAACCCACAGTCCAACACCGCCTCCAGCTCTTGTCTGTAGCTCCCGCTCATTCTGGCCCCACTGCGCCTGCTGAGGGCTCGTGCCCAATCAGGCCAGATTAGGAAAGGTGGGTGCCACCACAGCAGTGCTTGCCAGCCGTGGTGAGCCCTGCGTCTGGCGCCCTCCCGAGGGGAGTGGCCTTTGGAAGCCGGTTGAAAATGGCTCTCCGAGGGACCCCACCAGTGCACAGTTGGGGCCAAGGAAGGACCACGGGAGGGCTCCAGGGCATGTCCAGCCTTGTCTCATCCAGATTGGGTGATTGTGGCTGGCTGGCCAGGGAGGGACTGCAGTAGGGTTCCAGGGCGTGTTCAGCCTATCTTGCTCAGTCCCGATCAGCTGGACACTAGCAACAAGCTAACCTACTGGTAGGAACATCTGCACCCTCTTGGTCAGTGCACATCGTAGCAAGCGGTTGAGTGGCCTTAACATATCATTAGCATATTATGCTTTGATTGGTTGAACAGTGCCCAGTCACCGGACAACCAAGCGCTTAGCATGTTAGGCTTTTATTATATAGGATTAGTGGCCAGTACATGAAATTCATGCATGTAGGGGGTGGGGAGGTGGTTGTCTCTCAGCCCGGCCTGCATCCTTTCCATTCTGAGACCCCTGTGGGTTCAGACCTAAACCGGCAGTTGGACAACCCCCTCACAATCCAGGACTGCTGGCTCGTAACCGCTCACCTGCCTGAATGCTTGATCACCCCTAACCACTCTGCCTGTTGGCCTGATTGCCCCAACTGGTCCCCTCTGCCGGCCTGCTCGGCCCCAATGGCCCCCCGGCCCCACCAGCCAGATCACCCTCTACTACCCTCCCCTCCTGGCCTGATCACTCCTAACCGCCTCTGCCTCAGCTGCAGCTGGGCTGCAGTCAGGACCCTCACCACAGGAGGGGGGGCGGGCCAGAGCCCCTGCTGCAGCTGGGGCTGCGATCCGGATCCGTGCAGCCCATGGTGAGGCTCCAGGGCCTCGCCATGGGAGGCAGGGGGCCTGGCCGGAGCCCCTGCTGTGGCTGGAGCTGCGCTTGGGACCCGGGTGCCTGTCTGCGGTGAGCCGGGCCGGAGCCCCTTCTGCAGCTGGGGCTGTAATTGAGACCCGCGCTGCCTGCAGCGCCGCATGGCCAGCTGGGGGCAGAGGAGGCCCACCCGCCATCTTGCTTGGGGTTAATTTGCATATTGCTCTTATTGGCTGGTAGCGTAGCATAGCAAAGTTACAGTCAATTTGCATGTTTCTCTTTTATTAGTTAGGGTATGTTGTATATCCATTCTTTATCTTCCTCTTGCACTTGTGGACTGGGTGGTGAGTGGTGATAATTGACCTTCCTTCTATATGCTCATTTTCCTGGAGAAGGTGGGTATTTTGTCTTCAGTCTGTTACTGTGTGATTTTCTGAAAGTACCTGGTTTTGTTATGAGCTATTCTCAGATTTCACATTGTTTTGGGAGCCTATAGCTTTGGAGCTGCCAAACCTTTGTTGTTGGAGCTCATTAGTCTCAAAGCCTTTTCTTCTGGGGCAGGGAGTAGTGAATTTTAGGAAGTTTTCTAGTTCAGGGTGCTGTTCTATTTACCCACAGTGAATGGAAAAGTACTTCAAGTAAGTACTTAGTTGCATCATTGCCTTGGAATACTTAGCATCTTCTCTTCTCTTTCCTCTTCTTTATCCTCCCCACCCCTCTTCTTCATCCTTTCTGCTAAGTTTTTGTTAATTATTAACTCTAACTTATTATTTGGGCTGTGATTGGGTGGGATTGAGTTTTAATTGGTCTTCCTGTAAGGCGAAAGGTGCTCTTGCTCTGGATAATTCACCCCACTCTCACCCTCGCATTTGATGGTATCCTTAGAGATCAGTAGGATTTTTCAGATTTCCTTCTATTTATGCTCTGCCATCTGATTGCTTTCTGCGTGGGGCGAAGAAGAATGAAAGCAGACCTTCTAGCCCCAGTCAGGCCTTTAGATGACTGCAGCCCAACTGATGGTTTGGCCGCAACCTGGAGGAGACACTGGGCCAGAATCACTTGCTGAGAGTCTCCTAGATTCCTAACTCTCAGAAACTATTGGATATAACAGATGTTGTCTTAAGCTGCTAAGTTTTGGGGCAGTTTGTTATCTAATAGTAGATAACTAGAAGAGAGGCAGTTGCACCTGATGTGGAATCTAATGAACAAAATAAACTAACAAAGTAAAAACAGATTCACTGATAGGGAATAGACTGACAGCTATCAGAGGGGAGATGTTTGGGGGCTGGATGAAAAAGATGAAGGGATTAAGCAAGAAAAAACAAACAGATCCATAGAAATAGAAAAAGAGGGAAAGGGGGGGTATTAATCTTACTTAGGTGTGGAACCTAAAATAAGTATACTATGTAACAAAAGAGCAATATGCAAATTAACCATCACTGCACTACACCCACAAGCCTACACCCACTAGCCAATTGGGAGCAAATATGCAAATTAACCCCAACCAAGATGGCTGCAGCCATGGAGAGAGCAGGAGGGAGGCTTGGATTTCCCCAGCAATGGAGGAAGCCAAGCTCTCCGCACACCTTGGATGGCTCAGGCTACAAAATTTCAATTGTAGAAGATATCCAAGATACCAGAGCCTCTGCTTGGGTTGCTGGGGGGGGGGGGGGGGTTGCGGCTGGCCTGCAAGCCAGGACAGGCCTCTTGCCCAGGCCACCTCACACTCCAAGGGAACCCCCACCCTGATCCGGGACACCCTTCAGGGCAAACCAGCCGTTCCCCACCCATGCACCAGGCCTCTATCCTACCTAATAAAAGAGTAATATGCATATTGACTATCACTCCAGCACACAAGATGGCTGCCCCCATGTGGACATAAGATGGCTACCACAAGATGGCCATCAGGGGAGGGCAGTTGGGAAGGACCAGGCCTGCAAGGGAGGGCAGTTGTGAGTGATCAAGCCTGCAGGGGAGGGCAGTTAGGGGTGACCAGGCTGGCAGAGAAGAGAAGTTGGGGGCAAACAGGCTGGCAGGGGAGCAGTTAGACATCAATCAGGTTGGCAGAGGAGTGGTTAGAGGGTGATCAGGCTGGCAGGCAGAAGTGATTAAGGCCAATCAGGAAGGCAGGCAGTTGAGAAGTTGGGAGCCAGCAGTGGCTGGATTGTGAAAGGGATGTCCAGACATGCCTTGAGGGGTCCCACATTGGAGAGGGCGCAGCTGGGCTGAGGACTCCCCTCCGCCCGTGCATGAATTTCATGCTCCAGACCTCTAGTCTAATTATACTTGTTAATATAGTTAGTATTTAGTTATTGTAATAATTAGCATCTGATTAAACATATGCAGTATAAGGTTGTGATTTTATATCAAAATAAGTACTATATGGTAATAATAATCAACATTGTTTGTAGTTGTGTTATTTCTAACCCTTATACCTTATCTTTTATTCTATATCTTGTTTCTCCTAATATAGATCAACCCAAAATTTCTTGGTTATGATTATAATTGAAAAAAAGTAAACATTTAAACATAGTTGCTTCTTTATTCAATTAAGTTGTTGCTGAGCTCTAACTATAATGTGTATTAAGAGTGATAACAGCCGAAACCAGTTTGGCTCAGTGGATAGATAGAGCATCAGCCTGCGGACTGAAAGGTCCCAGGTTGGATTCCGGACAAGGGCATGTACCTTGGCTGTGGGCACATCCCTAGTAGGGGTTGTGCAGGAGATAGCTGATCGATGTTTCTCTCTCAACGATGTTTTTAACTTTCTATCCCTCTCCCTTCCTCTCTGTAAAAAAACAATAATAATATATATTTTAAATGATAAACATTATTTAGGGAGTGCTTACAATGTGGCAGAAGTTGTTTTAAATTTATCAACTTAATTAAACTTCACATAAGCCTTATGATTTTTTTTTAGGATTTAAAAATGTTTATTTTGTAGTACATAGGTCTTCTTTTTCCCTCATTGACTTCCCTGCAGCCTTCCCTATCCCCCAGCACATGTCCCCAACCCCCCAGTGTCTTGCATCCATTGGTTATGCTTATATGGAACCCCTATAATTTAACGACCATTGTCTCCAGAGGAAAATGAAGTCCAGATTAAGTAATTTACCAGTATCACCTACCTAGTTAGTCATTGATCAGGCATTTGGGTCTACAGCAGTGATTTTCAACCTTTCTCATCTCATGGCGCACATAAACTAATTACTAAAATTCTGTGGCACACCAAAAAAATATATTTTTTGTTGATCTGACCAATAAAATAGATAAAGTTTTGATTCATTCACACTGGATGGCTATTGTTGTGTGGGATTTTTTTTTTTTCAAGCTAAGGTCAAAGATTTCAGTGCTCCTCACTAAATGGTCAGGTATTGCATATTTTTAAAAATTCTTGTGGCTCACCATTTGAAATCGCTGGTCTATACCCTTAACTCTGTCATGACAGTGTGGGCTTGCTTGCCCTTGTTAATCTTGCTGGCATTTTATTTTATTTTTTTCTAAACCTTTATTTTTTGAAAGTATTATATATGTTCCCTTTTTCCCCCCATTGACCTCTTCTAACACTCCTTAATCTCCCCCCTTACCCCCAGGCCTTCACCACCCTATTGTCTGTGTCCATGGGTTATGCATATGTGCATACAAGTCTTTGACTGATACTTCCCACCCACCCACCCTCCCCTGCCTGCCTTCTGAGATTTCACAGTCAGTTCCATGCTTCTGTGTCTCTGAATCTATTTTGTTCATCAGTTTATTTTGCTCGTCAGATTCTACATGAGTAAGATCATGTGATACTTGTCTTTCTCTGACTGGCTTATTTTGCTTAGCATACTATTCTTGAAGTCCCTCCATGCTGTCTCAAAGGGTAAAAGATCCTTCTTTTTTATTGTTGCATAGTATTCCATGGTGTAATTGTCCTTCAGCTTTTTTATCCATTCATCTACTGATGAGCACATGGACTATTTCCCGATCTTAGTTACTGTAAATTGTGCTGCTATGAACATAGGGGTGCATATATTCTTTCTGATTGATGTTTCAGTTTTCTTAGGCTATGCTCCTAGAAATGGGATCACTGGGTCAAAAGGCCAGTTCTATATTTAATTTTTTGAGGAAACTCCATATTGTTTTCCACAGTGGCTGCACCAGTTTGCATCCCCACCAGCAGTGTACTAGATTCCTTTTTCTCCACATCTCCGCCAGCACTTATTTGTTGATTGCTGATACTAGTCATTCTGACAGGTGTGAAGTGATACCTCATTGTCATTTTAATTTGCATCTCTGATGATCAGTGATTTTGAGCATTTTTTAATATATATCTCTTGGTCATCTATATGTCTTCTTTGGAGAAGTGTTTGTTTAGTTCCTTTGCCCATTTTTAAATTAGATTGTCTTCCTTTTGTTAAGTTGTATGAATCCCTTATATATTTTGGATATTAACCCTTTATCAGATGTATCATTGCCAAATATGTTCTCCCATACAGTGGACTCACTTTTCCTTTTACTGATGGCTTCTTTTGCTGTGCAGAAGCTTTTTATAGTCCCATTTATCTTCTCCTGAGCTTCCATTGCCCTAGGAGATGTATCTGTAAACATATTGCTACGAGAGATATGTGAGATTTTGCTGCCTGTAGTTTCCTCTAAGATTTTAATGGTTTTGTTACAGAAAACTGGAGAAGAACCAAGCAACGCTTAGAGAGATGGAGTTACATTTATTATGCGCGGGTCCAGAGGAAATGTCTTTCAAATTCTGGACCCCAACATGGAGGAACTTTCCCTATTTATATGTTTTTACCTTCTTTGTCTCCCAAATATGGGCTGTTTCTAGCTCCCTTTGCAAGTTCTTAATGAGCCCCTATGTGCTGGGGCCTTGAGACCTCAGCCAAAGGCCTGGCCTGGGGCCAGCACTGATAACTTCGTTCTGGAAAGGTTTAATGGCCTCTTTGAAGTGGGAGTAGTCTTATTTTCTTTATTATTTAAGCAAGCAAGCATCTACAGAAGCCAAATAGCAGGGTTAAAATTTCAAACAGCAGTTTTTATGTAAGATGGATGCTTCAGTTTCACTAATTACATCTAACTCTTTTATCCATTTTGAGTTTACTTTCTTGTGTGGTGTAAGTTAGTGGTCTAGTTTCATTTTTTTGCATGTATCCAATTTTTCCAACATCGTTTATTGAAGAGACTGTCTTGACTTCATTGTGTATGTTCTTGCCTCCTTCGTCAAATATTAATTGACCATAAGGCTTGGGTAGATTTGTGGGGTTTCTGTTCTGTTCTTTTTGTTTGTTTTTTGAGAATTCATAATATCTCCAGTTCCTTTCATCTATGGTTTCTTCATTTATTAAGTATTAAGATGCTGTACTAAGTAAAGGGGACATAAAGAAATGACATCTAGATAATTCATAAGGCAACTCAGCTTTACATATTTATAACATATGGGTAAGAGCTACTTATGTCTTAAATGTTACATCTTTTAAGCAAAGATGGTTTATATTTGTTTAAATATACTAGTTTCTATACTAGAGGCCTGGCGCATGAAATTTGTGCATCGGTAAAGTCTCTAGGCCTGGCCTGTGATCAGGGCCATCGCCCCCAGCCCCACCCCCTGCCACCACTTACCCCTGTTCCCCATTAGCCATCAGGTGATCAGAGCCTGCCGGCTGGGGAAGAGAAACCAAGAGGTTGGCTGCTCCCGCCCACTCATTGTTCCTGTTGCCCGATGCCAGTTGCCCTCTGTGCGTGAGGTGATCAGTGGGGCAGGGGGCCTTGGCCTGGTGCTGCCCTCGTATGCAGCCACTCTGCTGTGCACTGACCATCAAGGGGCAGACACTCAATGCAGGAGCTGCCCCCTTGTGGTCAGTGCGCTCCCACAGGGGAGCACTGCTCAGCCACAAGCCTGGCTGACGGCTGGCATGTGTAGCGGTGGTGGCAGGAGCCTCTCCCGCCTCAATGGCAGCGCTAAGGATGTCCGACTGGTGGCTTAGGCTCACTCCTAAGTCGCCAGTGCCAGTTGGACACCCCCTGAGGGCTTCTGGCCTGCTAAAGGGGACAGGGCAGACTGAGGGATCCCCCACCCTCGAGTACACAAATGTTGTGCTCTGGGCCTCTAGTCTTTTCTTCATTTGCTAACCATTTCTTATATGTCTAATTGAATCTAGAAATAAAAATAAACGAACAGGAAACCTAATGTATCCAGTAGTTTGCTTGTTTCCATTTCTTTCATTTATAACATGTTTCTTTGTCTTGCGTTTTTGCTGCTTCTCTGTGTTTGTTTTATGTGTTAGTTAGAGCTGCAATGTCTCCTGAAATTCTTCAAGTGGCCTCGTGTAGTAGATGTCCTGTAGGGCCCAGAAGCTCAGCCTCCCCAGTCATCTGAGTTGGGCCCATTAGGTGTGCCCTTGGGTGGGCTTATATATAGTTAATTCTTGTTTGCTGTTAGTGTCACTGGGAGGAGTTGACCTCCAGGCCAATTGGCTTTCAGGACCAGTTGCAACTACAGTGGAAGAGCTGCTATACAGGAGACACTCTTATGGCTCAGGACTTGCTTCAGTGGGCTTTGGTGCTCGCTGAATCTGCCCCTTGAGTGTGTCACTTAGAGCTGTGTAACGTTGTAACCTGCTATGGTTTGAAGCTGTCCACCAGGTGCTATGGCCTGGAGCACTGAACTAAGACCTCTAGGGAGGTGCAAAGTGGCTGACCCAGCAGGAGCTACAGAGAGATCCATAGATGGCTGCTATTTATAGTGGCCTAGGGAGTTCCCAAGTGAGGCCAGCTGTGAATGCAAGGCAAGCTGGTCCTAGTGCCAGGTCTTGGGCCTTTTATTGGGGCATGCTGATGCTAGCTGCAGCTTTTTTGAGAGATTTTAGTAAAGTCTGAAGCCTGAACTAGGACAGGCCATTCATATGGAAAAACTGCTGTAAACAGGTTGGGTTGGGTAGCAAATTGGATGGGACGGTGTCTCAGAGAATCAGCAGGGTTGAGCCAACAGTGTGAGTTATGCTGATGGAAACTTAGGTATGGCTGCCAGCCAGCTGTGTGATGGAGAGGTGCCAGCACAGGAATAATGACCTCTGCAAGCACCCCCATCTGGGAGAGAGCTACCTCTGAATTCCTGCCCCGTTGCTGGATAATCCAGTTCTCCCCTAATGTGTCTGGGTCTCCCAAAGCTGCCTGGTGCTGGAGTTCAGAGGGATGGAGTCCAAATCAGTGTGATTGCTGACCCTTTAAGAGGAACACTTGTCCTCAGCCACAATCCTGCTTGTTTTTACAACCCGAAGTTATGGGGACTTCTCTTTCCAGCTCTGGAACCTTGAGCTGGGGGGTCTAGTGTGCAGGTGGGACCTCTTGCTCCTCATGGGCGTCCTCCACGGGGATGATCTCCCTCCTGATTAAAAAAGTGGCTCATGTGGGTGCCAGACCAGCTTGTTCTGCACCTCTGCCCCTCCTACCAGTCTCAGTGTGCTCTGTCCTTTACTTCTTTAGTTGTAAGACTACCATTCAGCCAGCTTTCAGGCAGTTCTGAATGATGGTTGTTCCATATGTTAGTTGTAATTTTGATGTGTTTGTGAGAGGCAACACGTACCTGTGTTTACCTACACCGCCATCTTGGTTCCTCTCTGTCTTGTTTTTTGTTTTTTGTTTTCAGTTTCCTTACTTTATATTGAATAGAATCTGAACTCCTATAGCATGGCTTTGGAGGCTCTCTGTAACCCAACTCCTCCTGCTTCACTGGTCTCAGTTTCTGTTATTTCCCACTTTTAATTTAAACCTCACAAATAGTTAAGTACTTTAGGATTCTTTTTGGCCTCTATAGTAAGATTTTAACATAATTGATATTCATTGTAGAAAATTACAAGGATAAAATAATCACTCATCTCACTGACCAGACTTAACTATCCTCCTATCTAATAAAAGAGTAATATGCAAATTGATCGTACCTTTGCTATACCCACAAGCCACGCCCACCAGTAATCAGGAGCAAATAAACCCTAACCAAGATGGCCGGCCGGCTGACTGCCCCCCAAAGCCTGGCCATTGTGGCGCTTCAGGCAGCCGGTCCGGTTAGCAGTCCCAGACCCAGCAGGGGCAGCCAGGGGTCTGGATCGCAGCCCCAGACCCAGCAGGGGATCTGCTGCCCCCCACCTCTCCCTCCTGTGCCCCCCCCTTCCGGCCGCCCGAAGCACTGCCATGGTGGCACTTCTGGCGGCCAGGGGTCCAGTTGCAGCCCCAGACCCAGCAGGGGAGGCCGGACCAGGACAGCTTGGGTAGCTGAGAGGTGTAGGTTGTGGCAGTAGAGACACAAACCCACAAGAAACCTTTGGAAAGGTAGATAAACTATCATAACTTTATCTCCCTTTCCACAAGATGAGAAACCTGCCCCTGGATTACTTAGTGGTGTGGCCCACACCTTTCTACAAACACAGGGTAATGTTATGACCCCTCCCAGGAAGGTCTGGTCAGAATACGGTCTCCAGGGAATAAGCTGCTGTGGCAAATCATCTAAGAGAGGAAACAAGCTTTTGTTGGGTTTATTCTGAAGGTCAGAGAACATGCCACCCCAACATATGCTGTGTTGTTACATTGATGATCTTGAGCTGCAGATGCTTGAAAAACAGCAAATTCATGCAGAGGGTTTCACTGAAGTCTCCTAAAATTGGACCCCCCCTAAAGGAGCTTAAATGTCATACATAGATCCCCTTGATGGGAGAAGTGTCATCAGGCAGAGAAGATTGACTGCTGTCACAGGACAGGAGAGTAGAAGTTGACATCACACCCAAACTTTGTTACAAATTATTTTCCCCCACCCCTTCATCTTTTCTAAATATCATTTACTCTCCTCTAAGAGGTCTGTATCTCCCATCCCCTTTCCCTAGAAAGAAGGTATTTAAGTCTGCATTCTAAGTCACTTTGGGGAGTTATTCATTTTCCCCTGGGATCTCCCACATATACACAAGGTACACATGTTGATGAACTTTTGTTTTCTCTTGGTGATCTGTCTGTCTTTCATTACAAGGGCCTCCACTAAGAACTCAGAAAGGTAGAGGAAAGCTATTTTTCCTCCTCCATAATTCTGTCTCGGGAAATCAAGTCCCCAGCTGAACAATGAGGTTGGCTCAAGTACCAAGCTGTCCCAGCTAACAGGAGGGAAGCTTCTAGGGAGAAATCAATGATATTGGCATCAGTGGGACAGAGCGCACATACATGGTTGCTGGAGGGAGTTTAAAGTGATCCAACATTTTTGGAGGATGATTTGGCAAATTCAATAGAAATGTTCAAGGTATATCCAAGAGTCTTATTCTAGGAATCACATCTGCTGAGATAAAGCACAAGCGCATAAGCTTTGCTCAGAACCCAGGATGCTACTGCGGACTCCCCTTCCACGAAACAACCTGCATTTTTAGGACAAAGTGGCATTTATACTAATAAAAGGGTAATAATGCTAATTAGACTGAACATCATCTGGATGACCTTCCAGATGTCCTTCCGGACATCCTTCTGGACAAAGCCATGTTGGTGGGGCCAAGGCACAGGAGGTTAGAGGCAATCAGGCAGGGAGGGGAGAGCAGTTAGGGGGATCAGGCTGGCAGGCAGGTGAGTGGTTAGGAGCCAGAGGTCCCAGATTGGAGAGAGTGTAGGCCAAGCTGAGGTGACCCCCTTCCCGTGCATGAATTTCATACACTGGGCCTCTAGTAAATAACATAAACAAAGAGAAGCTTGGTGCACGGATTTGTGCACATTGAAATGAAATTAATTAGAAGGTGTCCATCAGGGCAGGACTATGCAAGATAGGCCAGGCATGCCCTGAAGCCAACCTCCTGTGGTCCCTCCCCAGCCAGTCACACGTGGGGTGATGCTGGATCTGAAAGGGCATCTGCAGAGTGGGGTGGAGTCCCTCAGCTGGCCTGTGGGGATCAGGCTGAAACTGGCAGTCTGATATCCCCCAAGGGGTCCCTGAGTGCGAGAGGGCACTCTGCAAAGTTGCTGTTGCACAGCAGCTCCTGCATTGAGCGTCTGCCCCCTGGTGGTCAGTGCACATCATACCTACTGGCCAGTTGGCCAGTCACTTAACCTTTTATGTATAAAGGCTAGGGGCACAGTGTAAGGATGCGTGCACCTTGAAAGCAACTGTGGGCCTTGTGGCTGCAGTGGGCACAGGGGTGAGTCTCGGCCCATCCTCTGTGTTCCTGCCCGGCCCCTCCCACTGCAGCCTCCGGTCCCGTCTGCTGGCTGCCCTGCTCCTGCCACCACCACTCTCATGCGCTGACAGTGCTGGCCTCACATACACCCACTGATGGCACGACACCATTGGGGCCGGCAGGCAGCAGGTGCAAGAGGTTGCTGCTAGCTCCTATCACTCCTCAGGAGCAGGGGAGGTGGAGAAGCCCTGAGGGGCAGTCAGGGCCAGCAGCGGCTCCTGTCACCTGCTGATGGCACTGAGTGATCAGGGCCTGAGTCAGTCGCTGGCAGTGGGAGCAAGCGGGGCTGGCTCTGGCAGCAGGTGCGAGCATTAGGTGGGACCACGATGTGCAGGAGCAAAGAATTTTCAGTAACCACCAGAGGCTCGCTCTGATGACAGCGAATGGCACTCCACCTTGGTCTGGCACCCCTACTCACTTGTTCCACCATCCCGCTGTGGTGGACACTTGCCGTGTTCCGTGCTCTGCCACCTGCTACCATGTTCCACGCACGCCCCCTGGTGGTCAGCGTACCTCAGAGTGACCAGTTGTTTGATTGGTTGTTCCACAGTTCAGTCTATTTGCATATTAGAGTTTTTTATATATAGACTTTTTTTCTGGTCTAAAGATAGAGTGAGACAGTTCCATTTGTGGAGGTGTATAGTCACCCAAACATGTTTAGAAATTAAGGTTGAAAAGAAATAATTAGAATTCTCAGGGCTCCATGGCTTTGCATGTACAAACGTTTTTGCCTGGAACTCTTTTCTCAACTTGCCAACCATTTTTTATATGTCTAACTCTGGCTGAAACATTGCCATTTCCATGAAGCCTCTGAACATACCCGGGCAGATTTTGGGTCCTTAGTGCACTTTGTTTTTGTCTTCATTATGGAAACTGTCATGTCATTTTGTAATTATTTGAATTTTTATCTTTGAAGTGAAAATTCCTTGAGGTATCTCCAGATAGAGCACAAACCTGACATAGATAGATGTCTGTGGTCCAGGAAATAGAGTGTTTGATGAAACAATGGTGAGATGTATTAAATATGTAATTTTTGTGGGTTGTAAGCTGCCGTATCTCCTCAAGTACATAATGTAGGCAGTCAAGACATGACTTAATGAATGTAGAGGGTAAGGTAAGGTCTGGAAAGTTTTCTTTTGCAAGAGCAGTTGTACATGCACGGTAGCGAGTGGACACCAATTATAGCAGAGGGAGTAGATTTTGAAATGGAGACTAGTGTAGACAACTATTTCTAAACCTCTGAGTATAAGAGGATACAAATATAGGGTCAGGATAATATCTAAAGGCATATACTGTTCTATGTGGAATGTTCTTGATGGGCAGCTCCTTAGGCCACCTTTTCTCAGTGTAAGAATTCCCAGAAGTACAGCACAGGCCCCATTCCCAAGATGGTGGTTTTTAGGTGTGCAGTGGGCACTGGGTAAATCTGATGCGATTGTTCCCTACACCGCACTTTGGGAAGTGCTGCCTTAGGAAGCTCTTCTTCCCGGTACAGATGCAGAAGTATCTGGTACCTTTAAAGACTGCCACAATTGGGTGGGGAGGCTGTTGAGTCTTCTCTATATTTCCTCTTCACCGTCCAGCTCTCTGCTGCTGACTTTCCTGGAGGCCACTTCTGACCAGGCCTCTTCTGAACCTTATGTCCTCATTGCTCTTCTTTATTTTTAACTTCTGTCTTCTGTCTCCTGTGGCTTCTGTTTTCTGGACAGAAATCTTGGCCTTTTTACATTACCAGCCGGTGACTGTGCCTCTGTTTCGCGGGTACGCTAACCAGCCACAGGAGAGCTGACATTTGTCCCTGAGCTGTTCTGGGATGTTGTCCCTGTTCTCTCAGCTGTGCTTCAACGCTCAAGTCTTGGTTTGTCTGCTTCTGGATTTGAGCTCCTCCAGAGGCCTGATGTTTTCAGAAGGCTCATCTTTGGCTTGACAATGTTTATAGGAGGACGATGGCATTTAAAGAAATATTATAAAACTGTGTAACCTATGAATGTTCGAAATTTTTTCTGTTACCTAATAACTTTATCTTCGTGGTGATTCTCTGAAGTGTGTAATATTTTCCGAGGTTGCTCAAGGTGGTCTAGTGGTTCTTGAAATAGCCTGACAAGTATCCCTGTGAAACACCGCTCAGTCCATGTATGGTCTTTGCGCAGAAACTGCCCTTGATGCTCTGTCACAGTCATGCATTTCCTTGGGAGTCTTAATGTTCCAGGTCCTTTTAGTCACAGCTTTGGAATTGATAACATTTGAGTTGCTTAGAAGTCTGGTCTACATGGATTTATTACATGTTGCATCTTTTAGGTAGGCCTTAAAAGGTGAACTGTTGGGCAGTTTGTGTCGATTCTCTTGGTCTTTTGGATGCAGTCACTGATATATAAGCACAACTGTGAGCTCCTGGCTAGCCTGAGCACAGTTGCTAAGTGGATGACTATGCACATTATTATCACTTTTCTCTGGGAAGCCAACAGAGAAAAGGGGACAACTGTTCACAGCAGGGAAAATGCAAGTACCTGCGTGCTCTAAGACAACTTTGAAGCACTGAGAGCTAGGGAAATTGCATCCTGGAATATAAGGTTTTGAAGATAGAGGTTTTTAAAAAATATATGTTTGCTAAATGAAGGAAATTTACCAAATGAATAATTACACACAGCTACTCATCCATAAAAGAAGAAAAGACTATAACAGTTTAAAAACAAATAAACCCTATAGTATCTATATTGTGCTTACAGCTGTTTGTCATCTGCAGATCTCTTGGGTTACTTTATGTGCTGTTATTTTTGCATATCTGTTCTCTTAATGCATACTGGACATCCAAAATTATTCTATAAACCTTTTGATGTTACTTCATTTTATTACTCTTATGACTCTTAATAGGTCTGTTAACTTGGTGCAATTAGCCATTGCCTTACTTTTGGATAGAGGATGTTTGCACTTTCACTGTAAATATACAGAGTTGGGTAAAAGTTGCTTTACAGTTGTGAATATGGAAACACAGTTTATTATATTATTATTTAGTAGTTATTATATTACTTACATACAAACAGTTGTAAACCTATTTTCACCCTGGGGTTCTGTACTGACTGTGTATGAGCATGTGTATTACCTCTTAGATTTTTAACTAGAGGCCTGGTGCACGAAATTCGTGCACGGGGAGGGGGAGAGGGATATTCCTTAACCCAACCTGCACCCTCTCCAATCTGGGGCAGTCAGACAATCTTCTCACAGTCCAGGACTGCTGGCTCCAAACTGCTCACCTGCCTGCCTCCCTGATTGCCCCTAACCGCGTCTGCCTGCCAACCTGATCACCCCCTAACCACTACTCTGTGAGCCTGATTGATGTTTAACTGCTCCCCTGCCAGCCTGTTTGCCCCCAACCTCCCTCCTCTGCTGGCCTGGTCACCCCTAACTGCCCTCCCTTGTAGGCTTGATCACCCCCAGTTGCAGGCCTGGTCTCTCCCATCTACCCTCCCCTGGTGGCTTGATCGCCCACAACTGCCCTCCCTTGCAGGGCCTGGAACTTTCCACGGCCCTCCCCTGCTGGCCATCTTGTGGTGGCCATCTTGTGTCCAAATGAGGGCAGGATCTTTGACCACGTGGGGGCAGCCATCTTGTGTGTGGGAGTGATGGTCAATCTGCAAATTACTCTTTTATTACATAGGATAGAGGCCTGATGCATGGGTGGGGGCCAGCTGGTTTGCCCTGAAGGGTGTCCCAGATCAGGGTGGGGTTCCCTTAAGGCGAGGGGCGGCCTGGGCGAGGGGCCTGTGGACGTTTGTCATACCCGCCAGCGACCCACAGTGGCGGCCCTGGTATCTGGGATTAATCTATGTCTACAATTGAAACTTTGTAGCCTGGAGTGGAGCCAAACCACCTGCTCGCTCCAGGGCGGCAGCCATTTCTGTTTGAAACTTTGTAGCCTAGAGTGGAGGCCTAGGCCGGCAATGGTATGTGTAAAGCTTGGCTTCCTCTGTTGCCAGGGAAACCCAAGTCTCTGTTCTCTCCAGCTCAGTAGCTGCCACCATTTCTGTATCTTTTATAATTGAAACTTTGTAGCCTAGAGTGGAGGCCTAGGCCGGCGATGGTATATGTAAAGCTTGGCTTCCTCTGTTGCCAGGGAAACCCAAGTCTCTGTTCTCTCCAGCTCAGTAGCTGCCACCATTTCTGTATCTTTTATAATTGAAACTTTGTAGCATTGAGTGGAGGCCTAGGCCAGCAACAGCAGGTGGAAAGCTTGGCTTCCTCTGTTGCCGGGGAAACCCAATCCTCCCTCCTGCTCTCGGTGGTGGCAGCCATCTTGGTTGGGGTTTATTTGCATAATCTGCTCCTGATTGGCTGGTGGGTGTTGCTTGTGGGTATAGCAAGGCACAATCAAATTTTAATATTACTCTTTTATTAGATAGGATTATTTCCTTAGGATGAATTCCCAATAGCTAGATTGCTAATTCAGATGGTGGAAACATATTTTCATGACTTTTGATATAGGTTGTTAAATTATTTCCCCCCAAATTAAACTAGTTTACAGAGCCATATCTGGTTTCTCTCAGTCTTCTGTAGTAAGTTTTGTTAGGTTCTGCCGAAATTGGTTTGGCTCAATGGATAGAGCATCGGCCTGCGGAATGAAAGGTCCCAGGTTCGATTCCAGTCAAGGGCATGTACCTGGGTTGTGGGCAAATCCCCAGCAGGGGGTGTTTCTCTCTCATCAATGTTTCTGACTTTGTCCCTCTCCCTTCCTCTCTGTAAAAAAATCCAATAAAATATATTTTTTTAAAAAGGTTTTCTTAGATTAAAAAAAACAAAACACTTTTTTTTTTTGCTTGCTAGTTTACCTTATATTGCTTCCATTCTTTTTTTATTAGCTCTCCTTTTTTGTTTGTTTGTTTTTCATATGGCTGGGACAGATATTTATGTATAATTATTTGACTGTCTGCTAGTCCAGAGCAAAAAGTAGTTAATGGGTAGGATCAGTGATCTCTAGGTATAACTGCCTTCGACAAAAATAGATTAATATAGTAAAAACTTCGAGTCACAGAAAATTGCTATTCTATCTAATAAAAGAGTAATATGCAAATTGACCATACCTTTGCTACACCCACACCGACCAGCCAATCAGGAGTGAAATGCAAATAAACCCAACAAAGATGGAGGTTAATTTGCATACTTAGGCACTGAGTGGCTTGGGTCCCAAGTATTTCCTGGGACCCAGGCCTCGCCTAGCCTGTAGACCCGTAGGCTGCATTTAGACCTTGAGTGGCAGGGGTCCCAGAACACCCCCAGCCACTGTGGGACTGGGTGCAGCCGCTTGCATGTGCTCCGGTGCTAAGTGGTAGTTCAGGTCCATGCCCCCAGCCCAGCACCCATGACAGGGAGCTGGCTGCTGGCCTCTGGAACATGTGGAGACCCTGGTAGCCGCCGCCCTGTGCGGCCCAGGGTCCCTGCATGTCCCCCAGCCCGGCGCCCACGATGGGGCTAGCTGCTGGCGTCCAGGGCATTGGGAGACAGGGATGTTCCCGCCCCACCATAGCCACTTGTGTGTGCTAAGGCGCCAAGCAGCGGTTTGTTTCCACACCCCCAGCCCAGCGCCCACGACGGGGGAAGGGCTGGCTGCCAGTTTCTGAGGTGTGTGGAGACCCTGATGGCCACCACCGGGTGGCAGGGACACCTCCCTACAACACAGGGGCCACATGAGCTGCCGAGGAAACACCATTTTTAAGATATATATATATATATTTGATATTTTTTACAGAGAAGAGGGGAGAGGGATAGGCAGTTGGAAACATCGATGAGGAGAGACATCGATTAGCTGCCTCCTGTACACTCCCCACTGAGGATGTACCTCCAACCAAGGTACATGCCCTTAACAGGATTCAAATCTAGGACCCTTCAGTCATCAGGCCCACGGTGTATCCACTGAGCCAAACCAGTTCCAGCGTAAACACCTTTTCTGACCGCTCATTGGCTAAGCTCCTGTATGCCACCACTTGCAGTGTTCTTGGTAACTGGGGTTATAAGAATCCAAAAAGGTGATCTAGGGTTTTTCACCACACTCCTGGAGGAAAAAATGAAGGTCCGTTGCTGGAGGGGCTAAGAAATGTCTTATCCTGCCCAGCTGGTTTGGCTCAGTGGATAGAGCCTCGGCCTGCTGACCACAGGGTCCGGGTTTGATTATTCTGTTCAAGGGCATGTACATAGGTTACAGGCTCCTCCCTGGCTGGGGCCCAGGTCAGGGCTCATGCAGGAGGCAACCAATCAAAGTGTCCCTCTCACATTGATGTTTCCCTCTGTTTCTCGCTCTCTTCCACACTCTCTACAAATCAGTGGAAACATATCCTCAGGTGAGGATAAAAAAAAAGAAAGAAAGAAATGTCATATTCTATGAAAGACACATCTTGAAAATGCTTAAAGGAAGTTGTCATTTTTCACAGTGAAGAAACTAGAGTCCATGTTGATGAAAACACCTTGGCAGCTGCAGAGGCTGGCAGTGGCTGCAGCAGTGGAGTATTGGGGCTGGCGCCTTCCCTTGATCCGCCTGGTCACCTCCCACAGAGGGTTGCCAGACTGATGGGGAGCAGGCCTCAGCCGTCAGTAGGACATCTCCTGAGGGCTCCCAGTCTGAGAGGGGGCAGGCTGGGCTGAGGGAATCCCCCCACCATGCATGAATTTCATGCACCGGGTCACTAGTCTATATATAAAAGGCTAAGTGTCCGTGTGTCCTACCAGGGGGTAGACATTCAAGGCAGGAGCTGCCATGATGTGCACTGGTCATCTACACTAATAAAATAGTAAAATGCAAATTGACCATACCGTCGTGACACCCACCAGCCAATCAGGAGTGAGTATGTAAATTAACCCAACAAATATGGTGGGTTGATTTGCATACGCAGATGCTGAGTGGCTAGGGGCGTTCCACACCGCCCAGATGCTCCAGGCCTCTGGGCAGCATGGGAAGGAGGAAAGGCGGCTCCAACCAGAGCAAAGATGGTGCCGGCAGCCAGGGTGAGGAATGCCCATTCTTACACGAATCTTCATTCATCAGGCCTGTAATTTAAAAATAAATGGCACAATGCCCTAACCAGTTTGACCCAGTGGATAGAGCTTCAGCCTACAAACTGAAGGGTCACAGGTTCAATTCTGGTCAAGGGCATGTACCTTGGTTGCGGACACATCCCCATTATGTGCAGGAGGCAGCTGGTTGATGTTTCTCTCTCCTTGATGTTTTTAACTCTCTATTCCTTTCTGTAAAAAAATCAGTCAAATATATATTTAAAAATAAAAATAAATGGCACTATGAATGTGGCGCCAACAAACCAACACTCAGCTTCCCCCAAGTGGGACATAGCCCATCACCACCCAGGAGCAATATCCCACCAAATCACAGCCATTGCTGTCAAGACCCCGTGGCAAAAAATGCAGCCCACAGCCTCGCCTGTCCAGGAAATGGTTGCTGTGAGTGCCAGGTAATAACTTCATATAGGATGCCTGGCTTTCTCTCCCTAGTGACTAGCGTCTTTAGAGTTTCTTCAGCCCAGGAATGCAACTTGCTTTATAACCGGTGCAAACATTTTACAGTTTAGCCAAACATTTATGAAGCCTTTTCCCATGCCTCATCTCATGTGATCCTCACAGAAGTCTTGGAGTAGTTAGATATGAGACTCCGTAGAATCCTATTTTATTTTCATTAGCAAGCCGTGAATAGAGATATTAAAATACTTCTTCTAATTTCCTTTTAATGTGCATGAGTCCATGCACCAGGACACTAATAATTTAGGTTATTCTGCTTAGTATACAAAATATTTAATTTTTCTTTAGAGACTCTGTAAGACTTAAGCCTCTTTTAGGTTTCTTATGCCCCTCCCTCCTCCAACTTTTTGGAGTCTAGTTTGTAGATACAGAAATTGTAGGGAATTAAAACAAATATTTTATTAACTCCATGCATAATAGTTGATTTTCTTAAAAAACAAATAAAAAAATTGAGTCAGAACCTTGTGTAGAATATTGGTCGTCTCCTGAGGAAAAATAAAAACTATTTAAAAATTATAAGAGGATGTTGCATTCTAGATATGCCTGTTTGACCCCATTGGAGCCATAAGCAATAACAGAGACACATATTTCACAGGACAAAGAAAGTTAATAGCTTTTATAGTGTTAGGGAATACTCAACACTGTTAGCATTTTTTGAGGTACTGTTAATTAAATATTAAGTATATTTGAATTAAAGCAAAGTAAGAACAGATTCTGGAGATGTGTTATGAAAGTTATTTTAGTTAATGTAGGTGAAAGATGAGATACATGGGGAGGAAAGGTAAAATGTCTGGAGTGGAGAAAGGTTGGAGAAAAAATGGTCGAGAGGTATTATGTTAAGGTGGATAGAAATGATTTATGTTTAATGTATTTTATTTTTAAAATGTACATTTTATATTTCAGATGAATTTACAACTGATTCTCTGGATTGGACTGATCAGTTCAGTTTGCTATGTGTTTGGCCAAGCAGGTAAATAAAAAACCATATTTGTGTTTTCATTTCAGTATCTTGTATGGCTTTTTGACCAGTTAAATTCAAGGGAAACCTAAGTCATATCCTACTGATCCATTTGAAAGCCCTGTAATATCTCACTTAGAGTAAAGGGCAAGGTTCTTACTGTGGCCTGCGGAAATTCGGTAGGCAGGTCTGTAAGTGAAATGCTAAAATGATAGGATATTAGAGGCCCAGTGCACATATTCGTGTGCCAGTGGGGTCCCTAGGCCTGGCCTGCACCGTCATGCACCCCGGACCCCCTCATGCCGGATAGCCAGTTTCAGACCGATCCCTGTGGGACCAATGCAGACAGGAGAGAGCCCGTTCCTGTATATTGATGAGCATCTGTTCTCTGGAGGTTCATTGAGCATCGTAGCGACAGGTTGAACTGTCACTCGGTTGCTTAAGCTTTGATATACAGAGACTAGAGACCCAGTGCATGAAATTTGTGCGGGATTGGGCCTGTACCGGCTGTCGGACATCCCTCTCACAATCCGGGACTCCTGGCTCCTAACCATTCTCCTGCCAGCCAGTCTGATTGCTCCTAAGTGACCTCCCATGATTGCTCTCTAACTGCTCCTCTGCCGGCCTTATTGCCCTCAACTACCCTCCCCTGCCAGCCCAATGGCCCCTAACGGCCTTCCTCTCATGGCCAGATCGCCCGCAACTGCCCTCCCCTGCAGCCCTGGTCATCCCCAACTGTCCTACCCTGCTGGCCCTCTTGTGGCAATGCCGCCTAGGCTTTTATTATATAGGATAATACACTATGGGAGGGCACTGCTTGCCAATACTGTCAGTGCACCAAGGAACACAGAAGGCCGTTTAACCTTGGGCATTAGCAGGGCTGGCACTAAGCACTTCGTTGATTTAGTGGTGGCTCAAGGCAATTGCCTAACCTGAATAATCCTTTTATTGTTTACTAAACTTGACCTTTTATTTGTACACATTGCTGAAGGTCAAATGTGTATTCAGGTAAGTAAATAGCAGACCAGGCCAGAAGACAATGTGTCTCTTCAAGAAAGAGACTCCATCTGGTCCCCAAAGTCTTCTAAGTTCATATTTCTTATACAGCATTTTCATTTGTGTGTCAGCCCCTCCTTCAGGTCCTGAACCTCACCACGAAGGTTGCAGCAACACACTACAGAAAAAACTTTTGAGAATGTAATAGAGTGTTTGAGCATAGAAAAAGCAATGACATATAATATATTTAAAAGAAAAGAAATAAAAATGTATAATGATAGTTTATGAACTATCCATTATGATCTATAAAATTGAAATCAGGAACAATTGACTAGTAGATGTTCTTAGTCGTTTATTAAAAAGTCTTGAAAACTATTGGCATTGTTAGTAGAGGAATGAAAACAAAGCCAAAAATGTATTTAATTCTCTTAGAAACTATGGTGCGTCCACATCTGAAATAAAATGTCTGTTCTCCAGTTCTAAAAAAAATGCACTGTAGAATAATTATTTTATCTCAGGATAGGAAGGACTTACAACACAGAAAAATGAAGAAAGCATAAATGAAATACTGATAACTTTGAAATGCATAAAACCAACAACAACATAAAAATCCCAAAATATCTATATGTCAAAACACCATCAACAATAAGAAAGTAAAAAAAGGGTTTAATTTTCTTATCATGTGTAGAGATCCAGTAAAAACATGAACATAATAGAAAAATTTGCAAAAGATAGAAAATTAACAAAAGATAAGGTCAGTAAAAACATGGAAAAATAAGAGACCTTAAGTAATTGACAATTGAATTGATATTCTAATTTATCTTATTAAGTAAGAAAATTTGTTAATTAGAGATGTTGAAATATTTATAGTAATTACTTTAGTGCATTAATGAAATGGTATTTGTATATTGGTTGTGAGAATGTTAATTCTGAGTAGAAATTAGTGTGTATCAAGATTTTAAAGCCATTAATATTCTTCAATTCAGTATTTTTGTAAAATCTATGATAAAAAATAGTTTTATATTATATGAATGGGATCATCTGAGTGGGTGCATGTATGTGTATGTATGTGAACAGGTGTTTTAGGGGTTTGCGTGTGCATGTGAACACAAGTTTGTTCACTAAATATAGTGCGACATAATGAAATATGCAATTATTAAAAGTCATCATTTTGAAGAATTTATAATGATAATCTTAGGCTAAAGTATAAGAAATAGTACACAAAAATGTATGTCCTTAATTTCATTTGCATAATGTATGTATATTGTACATTCTTGATATTTTTTACCTACTTTATTCAAAAAAGACTAGAAGGATATATTTAATGGTAGTTCTATCTTATGAGCACATTGTGGGTGATTTTTAGTTTTTTTTTCTTTATGTTTTTATGTATTTTTCAAATTTTCCATAATGAGCATAATCTTTAAAGACATTGGAGACAGTCCATGTTAGTGTTTACCACATAAAAGGCATGCTAATAATATTTAGACTAAAGAATTGTAAAACATACTTTGAATACAGAGCCTGATAAATCATGGAATTGTGGCTTGGATGAATATGAACTTTTGAAATATTTAGCACTAGAAGCTCGGTGCATGAAATTCGTGCATGGGGGGGGGGGTGTCCCTCAACCAAGCCTGCACTCTCTCCAATCTGGGACCCCTTGAGGGATGTCCAACTGCCCATTTAGGCCCGATCCCACATCCCTCTCACAATCCTGGACTTCTGGCTCCCAACCATTCCCCTGCCTGCCTGCCTGCCTGATTGCACCTAAGTGCTTCTGCCTGCCAGCCTGATCATCCCCTAATCACTGCCCTGCTAGCCTGATTGACGCCTAACTGCTTCTCTGCCGGTCTGCTCACCCCCAACTGCCCTCCCCTGCTGGCCTGGTTACCCCTAACTGCCCTACCCTGCTGGATCGATGCCCCTAACTGCTGTTTCCTCCTGGCCTGGTTGCCCCCAACTGCCCTCCCCTGCAGGTCTGGTCTCCCCCAACTGTCCTCCTCTGCTGGCCTGGTCCCTCCCAACTCCCCTCCCCTGTTGGCCTGATCCCCCATACCTGTCCTTCCCTGCTGACCGTCTTGTGGCGTCCTCTTGTCTCCACATGGGGGCAGCCATCTTGTGTTTTGGAGTGATAGTCAACTTGCATATTACTGCTTTATTATATAGGAAAATAAAAATGAAGGGAAAACTGGTCTGGATGCTTATAAAGTATGGCGATGGGACTTAAATGAAGTGTGCTTTGCCCATTTGTAAGAAAACTGGCAATTATGACCATTCAACTTGATAGATCTGGAATTATGCCTTTGACAAAAAGGATAAATGTGCATTAGTAATTGTATGTAGTGCTGGCTATAGAAGACAAAGATAACTGTCTTTTTATGGCTTTGTGTTAAGGTGATCCAGAATCACTCGTCTTTGGGACCTCTTTAGGGCAGATCTAGATCATAGTGTTCATATTTAATGTTCATATATATAATTCATCATTGTGATCCTGATTTTCTATTATTTTCTCTCTTGATATATCAAATACAGTGGTCTATTCTTTTTTTCCTGACAGATGAAAATAGATGTTTAAAAGCAAATGCCAAATCATGTGGAGAATGTATACAAGCAGGGCCAAATTGTGGATGGTGTACAAATTCAGTAAGTAAGACAACACAATTTTTTTCCATTTATTCTCTAGTCATATAGTATTACACACAACAGTATCCTTGGAAGAGCTCGATGTGAATTTTCATTTAAATCAATGTTTGTTGAATAAGGGTCAGCTCTGTGTACAATATTGTACGATGATCTAGAGTTGTGCTGGTCAACACCTCATGTGACTTGAACACTTGGAGTGATAGTCAACTTACATGAAGGAAAAACTGGTCTGGATGCTTATAAAGTATGGCGATAGGACTTAAATGAAGTGTGCTTTGCCCATTTGTAAGAAAACTGGCAATTATGTATGGGTGGTTCAAATTGAGAATTGCTGTAAACCTCAAATAAATAACAAAGTTTGAAGACTTATTAGCATTTCAATATTAATACTTTTTAAAAGTATTATTTTATATATATAGCCCACCTTTGTGGAATGTATTATATTTCTATTAGATAGCTGCCCCCCAAACTCGAGCTATTTAATTTGACTATTTTAGGGTTTTCCCTTTTGTTGACAGGAGAAGTATAAGTTAACATATCTAATTATATTTGAGTTAAACTAATATGGAATTGACTTACATCTGAATTGATTTGCCAACTGTTGAAGTTAGGGTTTTAATTTTATTCACTTTTGTCATCTATATATATTGCTTAACATGGAACCTTCCACAATAGCTTACTGAACAGACATACCAATGAATGGATTAGAACAGGAATTTGAAGGAAAGTCATTTTGAAGATGTATAATTTATTCAGAGTGAATATCAGAAGGTCAAAACTTATTTGTTTTTATTCAGTCATTTGACCTCCACATTTCAAGTACCAGTTTTATAGACATACCTGGTCAAATTTGGTTTGAGCATCTGAAAGAAAAAATGAAAGGTTTTTGGTTTGTTATTTTAAATGTTTTTATAATGGCTACTTTCTGTTTTCCTAAAAATAGTATTCTGGAATTAAATTGGAGACAATGGAGGAGATAGGGAGTGCTGAACTTAATTGCAGTTTCACTTAAAAGGTTCTAAATGAGTGGTAACTCCTGTCATCAACAGTATTCATTTTGTTAGGGCTACTAGAAGCCCGGTGAACGAAATTCATGCACGGGGGTCGGGGGAGGTCCCCTCAGTTCGGCCTGTACCCTCTCTAATCTGGGCCCCCTTGGGCAATGTCCGACTGCTGGGATAGGCCCAATCCTAGGGATTGGGCCTAAACCGGCAATCAGACATCCCTCTCACAATCTGGGATCACTGGCTCCTAACTGTTCACCTGGTTGCCTGCCTGATTGCCCCTAACCACCTCTGCCTGCCTGCCTGATTGCCCCCAAGTGCCGCCGCCACCCTCCCCCACCCCCGCCGGCTGGCCTGACTGCTCTCCCACCCCCTGTAGGCCTGGTCACCCCTCACTGGCCCCCTGCCCGCCTGGTTGCCCCACACAGCCTGCTGTTCAGTCATTTGGTTACCTTTCACTGCCCCCCCCCACCCCCCCCCGCAACCTGCTGTTTGGTCGTTTGGTCACCCCTCACTGCCCTCCCTGGGGCCTGGTTGCCCCATGCAGCCTGCTGTTCAATTGTTATGTGAGGGTGCCCTGACTGGTTTGTGGATTACCCTTTTCTTAGTATAGATTATTAGTATAGATAGTTTGTCTGGAGTTGACAGTTATCCTACCCTAACTGTTTAAGTAGTGTAGCCTTTGGTCTTTGTAGTATAATTCTTAAGTTATTAAGGCTATTTTGGAATATGTTGAATGACATTTTACTTACATGTTATGATTTTCGAATTGGCTAATACTAGAAAGTAATAATGTACAAGGTGGTAACGTATGTTTGATTATACACACAAAGAGTGCAATTTTGAACCATCTGGTCCATGGCATGTTGTTGTTTTTCAGTTACTTTCTATTTAAGTGGTCTCATTTAGGCTTATGTTTCCCTTTACAAACAACTGATCAAAACCACTGTTCATTTTTTGTATTTAAGTGTTCTAATTATATACAACACCATAAAATTGGTAAATCATAAAATACCATATCAAAGTGAGCATAAGTGACCCCAAATGAAAGGCATTCTCTCATTTTCCCAATGTTAAGATTTAAAAAATTTTTGACTTACTAAATATATAATTTTTAGGGATATATGTCAAATGTCTATTATAATAATTGATTTAGTTATATGTACACATTTAAAAATCATACACACATACACTCATTGTTTTTTTCCCCCTCACATTTCATGAAAACACGTTATTCAAAATATTTTATATACGGTAGATCTTAAAAGCAGTGTTTTTGTTTTTACTAAGGTACTTTGGTCATCTGATACAATTTTTATTTTCATCTAAGTTGTTGATATATAACACATTCTAAAATCATGTTGCTATTGGAAATTTTACCCCAACCACAAGTATCATTTATATACCATTATGATGTTTCCTATTTTTATAATTTACCCTGTGGAAATATATTCATAACCCTTGTCACATAATCATTTACTGTGTTGTTTACTATAATATTCAATACTTAAAGTTGTTTTAAACTTGCAAGAATACTAAATTTGTGCTGAATTTCTTCTTTTTGTTTAAAATGACCTCATTAATCAAGAGGCTTTTAAGGATAACATGTTTTCTGCAATATATTGTTCAAGGTCATTATGGTAGAAAATGCTACATAATATGAGAGGCTTCTAAGGAATTTTCTTAGGGAAAATATTTGCTATTTTGGTTGTATTTACATTATTAGTGGATGTTAACCATGCTGAATAGTGATTTCACTAAATAAATTTTTATTAGATACTCTGAATTTAAAGGTGGCATAGTTAAAATATACACTTAGATCAGTCCCAAGTATTATTAAAATAATATATTACTAACCATTTATTAGTACAAATAGTATTACTTTCCAGGGAAACATTCTACAGAATAAAGCCTAATACCCTCTTTCCCCGAAAATAAGACAGTGTCTTATATTAATTTTTTTTCCCAAAGATGCCTTAGGTCTTATTTTCAGGGGATGTCTTATTTTTCCATGAAGAAGAATACGATACACATTTATTGTTGAAAAACAAAAAAGGAAATTTATTACCTGTATACGGTACGGTAGTAGTTGTCATCACAAACCAGCATAACCAGACAAACTGTGAATCCTACGGTATCAAGAATTTCTTGTTACTACCATTATTTCCATGTACAACAATTTATGGTACATTTACTGATACTGATATTTACCGGAATGAGCACAAAGTAAGATTTATTCAATGACAGTCATGTCATCATCATCTGGAACATCATCATAACAGTCCAATCCCTGAATTTCCTGGTGAATTTCTTGTGACTCCATTTCTTTCAGAATCAGTGGACCAAATTTCTCATGTTTACAATAGCACTGTCCTTAAATGAGTACTTCTTGTCAAGGTGGCCTGCTCATAGTGCATTTGCAATGCAACTGTCAGTGATTTTCTCCCATGAATTCTTCACCTAAGTCACAACCTCTTGCAGTTTAGGTTTCACAAAGTTTCCACGCTGATTTCTCTCCATTCTATTTTCAATATAGTCATTAATTTCCATGTGCAAATTGCCCTTGAATGGCTTGTTTATTGCAATATCAAGAGTCTGGAGATAGGCCATCATTCTTGCAGGAATCATTATTTGGTCTGTTTTTCTTTCGTGAATTTGATCATGTCTTTAGTGGGGTGAGTGCTGGCTGCATCCCAGACTAGCAGACCTCTTTGGCTCCCTCTCATAACAAGCAGCAGCATTAAATCAACCCACTTCCTTATAACTGTTTGTGTGGCACAGGCTTTTTCAGTTTCAAGAATAAAAATATTATCGGGGAGGTCTTATTTTTGGGGGGATGTCTTATATTACAGCGAGAGGCAAAACTGGAAGTAGGTCTTATTTTCGGGGGATGTCTTACTTTTGGGGAAATGGTATTCTAAGTGTCCTGCTGTCCGGTTGGCTGTTCAACCAATCAAAGTGTAATATGCTAATGATATGCTAAAGCTGCTCGCTATGAGGTGCATTGACCATCAGGGGGCAGACACACTAACTGGTAGGTTAGCTTGCTGCTGGGAACCAGCCAATCGGGACTGAGCCAAATAGCCTGGACATGCCCTTGAGCCCTACCATGATCTGTTCCCTGGCTGGACAAATTTTCTCCCACATCTCTCTCCGACCCCATAGGAGATACCGGAGAGCTGGTTTCAGCTGGATCCCGTAGGCCAGGCTGGGGGACCCCACTGGTGCACGAGAGCACTTATTAAGGATTGGATGAAGGACACATTTTGTTTAAAAACTAGAAATTAAATGCAATCAATATGTCACTTGATTTGTGCAATTTTATTGTGTATTTGCAATTAAGTGAAAGATTTGACTACTAATACTTTTTATTTATACCTGTGTTTTATTAAATGTCACTTAGACATTTTTACAAGAAGGAATGCCTACTTCTGCACGATGTGATGATTTAGAAGCCTTAAAAAAGAAGGGTTGTCATCCAGATGATATAGAAAATCCCCGAGGTTCCAAAGATATAAAGAAAAATAAAAATGTAACCAACCGTAGCAAAGGAACTGCAGAGAAGCTCAAACCAGAAGATATCACGCAGATCCAACCACAACAGTTGGTTTTGCAATTACGATCAGGTAAGACATCTAATTCTGTGATACCTTTGTTTCTACTTGAGCTTTTCACAACAACTTTATATAATCTTCGTCAGTTTCTTTTGAGATTTATTTTCATATGTTTACTGGCTCTCAAGTAGAAATGTGGAATACATTACATTTTATACATGTTTTTCCAAACATAACAGTTTGTAATACATAATTGAAATAATAAATATTGCCTAATGTTCAAAGTAAATTGTTAAAAGTTAAGAAAGTAATAGATTTAATGGATTTTAAAAATAAAAGTTCATATATGCAGATATTTTAACCTATATTTTTCTTTGTTTATATTTAGTATTGTTAAATAATTAAGGTTTTCTGTAGCAGTCTTGGATCTCAACAACAAAACACAAGCTCTCTTCCCGCTCACTCCAAAGTCCATCCCCTTTCTCTTAAAAGAGCTGTGCACGCTGCTTTTGGCCCTGATTTCCGCTCCATTTACTCCCCAACCTGGCGCAGTCAGGCTCTGCCTCAGCCCGTCTGGCAAAGCTCTGCCGTCACCTCGAACCACCAAGTCTAGTGTATCCTTGTTGGGAGGGGGGTCTTCTTTTTCACCTTTCTGTACCAATTGATGCCTTTGAGCCTCTTGAAATGCTCTTTCTCTTGACTTCTAGTTTTTAATACTGCTTTCTAAACACTTTTTTGCGTGTCTTTTTGTCTTCCTTTCTCTTTTCTAGTTGTAGGCTTTCCTCTTATGGCTTTAAAACCATTTATATATTGTCATACAGAGTTTTCTCTTAAGCGTCAAATCTATTTATTGAAATTTGTACTAGAAATTTACATAGAAATAATCTACAAGATAGTTGTAATTCTTATTTGAGGATATTTTTTGAGAGAGTGGAAGAGAAGGGGAGAGAAAGAAAGAAACATTGATGTGAAAGAAACACATCGATTGGTTGCCTTCCACATGTGCCTTGACCAGGGCTTGGGATTGAGCCTGCAACCTCAGTTTGTGCCCCTGACCAGAATTGAACCCAAGACCCTTCAGTCTGCAGGTCGATGCTCTAGCCACTGAACGAAACTGGCTAGGACTACAAGTTAAAATTTTTATGATTTTTTTTTTCACCCAAACTTCTTTCTCATGTATTTTCTAAGTGAATTATACCTAAGGTTTATAGTTAAGGTTTTTATCAGACACCTTTTACTCATCTCTCTTCTCCTTCCTCATTGTTTCCATTCAGACTTTCACTGTCTTAGATTTTTGTATAGTTTCTTAACAAGGTTCTTTGTCTCTGTAATTTTTAAAACTTTTTACCAGGTTTTCTAAAGTAAAAAAAACAACAGATTATGTTATTTGCATATAATAGGATCCCATTAAACAGAAAACAGTTTTCATTTACAACTTCAAACTCTAAAAAGTCAGGTTTACCCTATAATGTGCCCTTCTCACCCACCCCAGTTTCATTTATATTTTTCCATCTACTTGTTTTTCTCTGCTAGTTATAAATTAACAATTTTTGTCTTTTACCCACTATGGATTTGCGATGTTGTCTTTTTCATCTTGTATCCCCAGGCTAAGGCATTTTAAGTATTTGAATGAAGTTGAATACACCCATTGTGTTATATGTAGAATTTTGTGAAAAATATAGCAATAGTACATTTCATTTTATGGTGTTTACCTTGCAAATACAGTCTGTTTGGTTTTCTTCATTGCTGTTTGTTGTTAACAAGGTAATTTTATTTTCTAATATCTGTTTAATTAGGGGAGCCTCAAACATTTGCATTAAAATTCAAGAGAGCTGAAGACTACCCCATTGATCTCTACTACTTAATGGACCTTTCTTACTCTATGAAAGATGACTTAGAGAATGTAAAAAGTCTTGGAACAGATCTGATGAATGAAATGAAGAGGATTACTTCAGACTTCAGAATAGGTGGGAATATTGAAAAAAATTAAGAATTTTCGTTTGTATAAATCTTGGCAGTTTTGTTCCTCACCACATACTTATGAGATAAATAAGGTCAGATTTTAGCCTTTTCTTTCAAAGAGGACTGATAATTTTGTCACACATCTAATAATTTTTCTGTTTCCTTATTCCTCTGTTATTTATACTACCGTGTTGTTTGACACAGATTATAGTTGTGCCTCATATCCACTGGGTATTGGTTCCAGGACCCATGCTGATATTAAAACCCAAGAAAGCTCAAGTCCCTTATATAAAGAACTAGAGCTCCAGTGCATGAATTTGTGCAGAGATGGTGTCCCACAGCCTGGTCAGCAGTTGGGGCTGATCTGGGCCAACTTACTCAGTCCAGGGGAGGGGCCGAGGGAGGTTGACTAGCTGGGGCTGGGAAGGGCTGTGGGAGGTTCTGATCAGGAGGGGCTGCAGAGGTTTGGCTGGCCACGGCAGGGGCCATGGGAGGTTGGATGTGGGAGCTCACTGACCACCAGGGGGCAGCTGCTGCATTGAGTGTCTGCCCCCTGGTTGTCAGTGCACATCATAACAACTGGTTGAACGGTTCTTCTGATTGTCCGGTCATTGAAGTCATTCGGTCCTAATGGTCGCTTAGGCTTTTATATATACTAGAGCCCCAGTGCACAAAATTTGTGCATGGGGAGGGGGTGACCCTCAGCCCAGCCTGCACCCTCTCAATCTGGGACCCCTTGAGGGTTGTCCGACTGCTCGTTTAGGCCCGATCCCAATGGGACAGTCGGACATCCCTCTCACAATTCAGGACTGCTGGCTCCCAATTGCTCATCTGCCTGCCTTGCTGATTGCCCCTAACTGCTTCTACCTGCCAGCCTGATCACCCCCTAACCATTCCCCTGCCAGCCTAATTGATGTCTTAACTGCCCTCTCCTACAGGCTTGATCACCCCCAACTGCCCTCCATTGCAGGCCTAGTCCCTCCCAACTGCCCTCCCCTGTTGGCCATCTTGTGTCCACATGGGGGCAGGATCTTTGACCACATGGGGGCAGACGTCTTGTGTGTTGTAGCGATGGTCAGTCTGCATATTACTCTTTTATTAGATAGAATAGAGGCCTGGTGCATGAGTGGGGACCAGCTGATTTGTCCTGAAGGGTGTCCCGGATTAGGTTTGGGGTTCCTTTGGGGCATAGGGCGGCCTGGGTAAGGG
Organism: Antrozous pallidus; assembly: GCA_027563665.1. Classification (NCBI taxonomy): domain Eukaryota; kingdom Metazoa; phylum Chordata; class Mammalia; order Chiroptera; family Vespertilionidae; genus Antrozous; species Antrozous pallidus. Next base: position 8,852,552 of record CM050515.1, read on the forward strand.
GCCTGTGGTAGTTTGCAGGCTGGCCACACCCCTCAGCAATCCAAGCAGAGGCCCTGGTGTCTGGGATTTATTTATGTTCTACAATTGAAACTTTGTAGCCTGGAGCGAAGCCACGCCTTCTACTCGCTTGGTGATGACAGCCATTTCTGTTGGGACATTTACCTTCTATAATTGAAACTTTGTAGCCTAGAGTGGAGGCCTAGGCCAGCTAGAGCTGTAGAAGCTTGGCTTTCTCAATCACAGAGGCAACTCTAGGCTCTGCTCTCTCCAGCTTTGTGGCTGCTGTCATTTCTGTTGGGATTATGTATCTTCTATAATTGAAACTTGGCAGCATTGAGTGGAGACCTAAACCGGAAAGGGCAGGTGCAAAACATGGCTTCTTCCATTGCTGGGGAAACCCAGGCCTCCCTCCTGCTCTCAGTGGCCGCAGCTATATTGATTGGGGTTTATTTGCATATTTGCTCCTGGTTGGCTTGTGGGTTTAGCGGAGGTGCAGTCAATTTATATATTACTCTTTTATTAGATAGGAATAGGATATAGATGGTATTTTCATTTAGGCAACAGCAGGAACTGTCTACTCGTCACCTATTCACATGGATTCATCATAGTGCTTGGTGCATGGCAAATTCAAATGTTTGCTTTTTGTAATGTTCTAAGATTTTTTAAAAAATATTTTTGATCTGCAGTTGGTTGAATCTGCGGATGTAAAACCCATGGATATGGATGGCTGCTATTCTATCAGATGGATAATGAAATGCATGCTTGTGTTCAGGAATTTAGTCACTCATTTGTTGATTTATTTTATAAACATGTTGAGTATTCAGGTTCTATTTCATTACTAATTAATATCATTGCACCAGCCAGTATAGCCTACTCTCTCTCGAGACCTGGATTTTTCATATTATAAGATCTTCTTTGAAACTTTATTAAAATCTCATTATTTTTTGTAAGGAAAAGTTTGACTTACATGTGGTAACATTCTTGATTTTCTTTTTAATGCAAATTTATCCATTCATCTATCCACCCATTTCTCTTTATGCATTTTTCCTACCCAGGGTTTGGCTCATTCGTGGAGAAAACTGTGATGCCTTACATTAGTACAACACCAGCTAAGCTCAAGAACCCTTGCACAAATGAACAGAACTGCACCAGCCCATTTAGCTACAAAAATGTGCTCAGTCTTACTGATAAAGGGGGAGTATTTAATGATCTTGTTGGTAAACAGCGCATATCTGGAAATTTGGATTCTCCAGAAGGTGGTTTTGATGCAATCATGCAAGTTGCAGTTTGTGGGGTAAGTGCATTTTATTTTCTATATTATTTGTATGAATTTTAATGTGATTTTATTATCAGTTCATGGAAAAAAATTATCTTTATTACTTTATCATAGTTATTCCAGAGAAGTACAGAATTTAGTCCCTTAACTTCCCTTCAACCATAAGTGTTTTATACAAGCATACATAATCATGTCTCCATTTGAGCTAGGCACTTAGTTCATTTTTACAGGGTTTTAAAAATCTAGTAATGCTTACCATTTGAAACAGTTGGGCTCTTCAGCTGGTGGTCTAGGTTTCTAGAAGAGACCCAGGTATCCTGACTTTCTGGCTTTGTGCCAGGAATGGAATTGAGGTCATCTGAGTTATCACAGTAGCATTAAAAGTGCTCAAATGGAGCAGTGTCTCCTTTGATCAGCTTTCTCCTGCTTATCATCTTTAAAATATGCCTTTCCCTAGCCCTAGCTCCGTTTGTTCAAGTGTTGTCTCATGCCCCAAAAAGTCACAGTTCAATTCCCTGTTAGGGCACATACCCAGCTTGCAGGTTCTATCTTCAGTTGGAGCATGTAGGGGAGGTAACCAATTGATGTTTCTATCTCACACTGATTTTTCTCCTAATTTGAAAACTAAGAACATAATATTTTGAAAAGACATAATATTTGTAATTTTTTTAAAATATTTTTTTATTAATTTCAGAGAGGAAGGGAGAGATAGAAACATCAATGATGAGAGAGAATCATTGATTGGTTGCCTCCTGCACGCCTCGTATTGGGGATCGAAACTGAAACCCGGTCATGTGCCCCTGACTAGAGTTGAACCCAGGACCCTTCAGTCTGCAGGCCAATGCTCTAGCCATTGAGGCAAACTGGCTAGGGCTGTAATTTTAATTATAAGATTTTTAGTAGTAGCATTAGACTAGTGATTAGAATTTTATGATCCATTTCCTAGCCGAAGATTTTGGGATTACCTTATAGTGAGGTAGTTTGAAGTTGAAATTAGAGAACATTGTGAGGTAGATAATGTACAACATAATAGTTAGACTAGTAATGTACCTGACAGAGTGATCCCTAATATTTGAAGTATCCACCGGGCTCCATATATAGTTGTTACATATCCCCCTATATTGACTATATCCCCTATGCTGTAATTTACATCTCTGTGACTGTTCTGTAACTACCAATTTGTGCTTCTTAATTCCTTTACCTTTTTCACCCAACTTTCTTCTCTTCTGTTAACCATCAGTTCTATGATCACCCCCTAACCACTCCCCTGCCAGCCTGATTGATGTCTAACTGCTCCCCTGCCAGCCTTTTTGCCCCCACTTTCCTCCTCTCCTGGCCTGGTCACCCACAACTGCCCTCCCTTGCAGGCCTGGTTCCTCCAACTACCCTCCCCTGCTGGCCATCTTGTGTCCACATGGGGGCAGGATCTTTGACCACATTGGGGCAGCCATCTTGTGTGTTGGAGTGATGGTCAATCTGCATATTACTCTTCTATTAGAATTAGATAAGAAATATATATATACACACACACACACACATATGCATGTATGTATGTATGTATATATATATGTGTGTATGTGTATATATGTATGTGTATGTATATATATGTGTGTGTGTGTGTGTGTGTGTGTGTGTATATATATATATATATATATATATAGAGAGAGAGAGAGAGAGAGAGAGAGAGAGAGAGAAAGAAACAGACCCAGTGCACAAAATTTATGCACGGAGGCAGGGGGTGTCCCTTAGCCCAGCCTGCACCCTCTCCAATCTGGGTCCCCTTGAGGGATGTCCAACTGCCTGTTTAGGCCTAATCCCAGTAGGTTCGGGCCTAAACGGGCAGTCAGACATCCCTCTCACAATCCAGGACTGCTGGCTCCAAACTGCTCGCCTCCCTGCCTTCCTGATTGCCGCTAACTGCTTCTGCTTGGAAGCCTGATCATCGCCTAACCACTCCCTTGCCAACCTACCTGATTGATGCCTAACTGCCCCCCTGCCAGCCTGTTTGCCCCTAACTACCCTCCCCTGCAAGCCTGGTCACCCCTAACCTTCTTCCCCTGCAGGCCTGGTCTCCCCCAACTGCTCTCCCCTGCAGGCCAGGTTGCCCCCAACTTCCCTCCTCTGCTGGCCTGGTCCCTCCCAACTGCCCTCCCCTGCTGGTCATCTTGTGTCCATATGGGGGCAGTCATCTTTGACCATATGGGGCAGCCGTGTTGTGTATTGGAGTGATGATCAATTTGCCTATTATTCTTTTATTAGATAGAATTAGGTAGGATAGAGGCCTGGTGCATGGGTGGAGGGCAGTTGGTTTGCCCTGAAGGGTGTCCCTGATCAGGGTTGGGGTTCCCTTGGTGCATGGGGTAGCCTGGGTAAAAGGCCTGTGGTGGGTTGGTTGCTGGCTGGCCATGCTCCCCAGTGACCCAGGCAGAGGCCCTGGTATCTGGGATTTATTTATCTTCTATATTGAAACTTTGTAGTCTTCAGCAAAGCCAAGCCTCCTGCTCGCTCTATGGCCATAGCCATTTTTGTTTTGATGTATTTATTTTCTATAATTGAAACTTTGTAGTGGAGGCCAAGGCAGGTCAGGGCTTCAGGAGCTTGGCTTCCTCCATTGATGGGGGAAACCCAAGCTTCCTGCTCTCTCCAGCTCTGTGGCTGCCACCATTTTTGTTAGGATTTATTTATCTTCTATAATTGAAATTTTGTAGCCTTCAGTGGAGACCTGGGCCCGCCAGGGCAGGTGGAAAGCTTGGCTTCCTCCGTTGCCAGGAAAACTCAAGCCTCCTGCTCTCTCCATGGCCACAGCCATCATGGTTGGATTAATTTGCATACTCACTCCTGATTGGCTGGTGGTGTGGCTTTTGGGTGTGGTGGAGGTATGGTAAATATGCATAATACTCTTTTATTAGATAGGTTATATATATTTTAAAACACAGGCTGAGATATTTTTATTTACCCAGTAAATACATGATGTGAAGCATGTACTCTGTGCTAACCACTGTGTAGTTGCTACAGTGGAGAAGATAAGCAAAACCAGATGTGGTCCCTGCCACACATAGAATTAGTTTGCTTACCTCCTAGTGGGAGTAAGACATTGATTAAAAAAAAAATACAGTTTTTAATACAGCTGTCCACCCAATGCACTGTGGGCCCCTCAGCTCTCCACCCAATGCACTGTGGGCCCCTCAGCTCCCCGCCGGCTGCACTATGGGCACAGGGGTCCCTGGGCCTCATCTCGCTGCCCCAGCATCGCCCTCCTGCCCCCAGGCCGGGCCGGCACAGAAGGCACCACAGCCAGGTGCCAGGCTCTCCTCCTCAGAGGCAGTGGCACATGTCCTGACACTGGCTTCCTGGGTCGCCCTCACCTTCTAGGACCCGAGGGGCCACCAGGTGTAACAAGATTGAGTCCGAGGCCAGTGATGTCCTGAACTGTCTGCTCTTCTCCAATTAAATGACAGGTGGGCCCTGTGGCCTGCTGAGTGGGATGATTGGCATGCCTGCTGTGCGGGCGTGAGGGGCCCGGCTTCCACACCTGGCCTTGCCCAGAGCCCTGCTTAGCTATAGGCCAGATGGTGCCGCTGCCCCTCAGGCCCTGCCCTTCTCGGAAGCCCCGGCCTGCAGCTCAGTTGGTTGAGTGTCATCCCCGGTGAGACGGGCCAGACATGCCCTGGAGCCCTTCCGAGGCCCCTCCCCAGCTGGCCAACCTCCCACGTCCCTTCCCGGCCCTTATTGTGCCCTGGTGGGGTCCCTTTGCCTGAGGGACCTTCCCCCGTACACGAATTTTGTGCACCAGGCCTCTAGTATTTTAATATTGCTGTTTGCCCTTTGCTATAATAGAAGTGTCAGAGATGAAAGAAAATTAGTAAAATGTATATATGAAAATCTTCCTCCTGTTAGAGTCTGGGGCATGCCATGGGAACCAGAGTCAAGTCACTGCCCATCCACATGTGCCTTGAAATTGTGCAAGACCCAAACCCAGCTGGCCCCACCTCCATTGGGCTGGATCCAGGGGCCTCTGCCTGAGGTCCCCTGTGAAGCTCTGCTAGGCAGGAGGCATAGCCTCAGGTTCCCTGCACCGGCCCAGCACCAGGCAGCCTCAGGTCCCTGCTGATGGCTCCTAAAGCTCCATACGGGAACTCGGCCTCCGCTGTAGGTGCAGCCATCTTGTGTTACGGGATCCCGCCTCTGCTGTGAGTGCATCCAACTGGTGTTATGGGATTCTTGCCTCCACTGTGGTGCAGGCATTTTACGGTCAATTGCATATTCCCTCTTTATTAGGTAGAATAGTTTTAGCATTGTGCAAAGAGAAGGTAAAGAAAATGCAGAATAAGATTAAAAATGCAGTGGTAGCATATATTAATTATTGTGAGTCAGAATTTTAAATTTAATCCTTTTCTTTTTAAGTCATTGATTGGCTGGAGAAATGTCACACGGCTGCTGGTATTTTCTACGGATGCTGGGTTTCACTTTGCTGGAGATGGGAAACTTGGCGGCATTGTTTTACCAAATGATGGACAGTGTCACCTGGAAAATGATATGTACACAATGAGCCATTATTATGTAAGTGCTTAATTCCTTATACATTGAGTGGAATCGTGTTGATCTTAGTGTTTAATGCTAAGAGAAGTGTGGGTGACAGGCTTGTGGGTTTTTCAGAGTGTTAACATAAGAAACATTCAAACCTGTGAAGAATTTTTGTTAGTTTATTTGAGCCAAACTCAACAATTGATAGGAAGCAAAGTCTCAACAGGTTGAGATAATGCTCTGGAGAATGGCAGTTTTGTACCTTATTTTATGCATTATAATCAAAAGAGGAGACTTAAGTTACATGAAATTCATTGGTGATAGATTAAGGAAGTGGGGAAAACAAAGCAGGAAACCTCTGGGATTGAATAAAAAGTAAAATGATAGACACACTTCTTTTACTTAGGTGGATATAGGATAGTTAATGGTCAACAATTAACGCAATAACATTGAGGGGATTTGTGGTCTCCACAGAGCAGTCAGTACCTGTGCTTTGAGGCATCCAAAAAAAGGAAAATTACTTAAAACATTCCAAAGCTACGTTGTCATAGATGAAAAAAGACAGTAGGCTCAGTTAAGGTAAAGATTGACCTTTTGTCAGGGAAGATACCGTCTAGGGTTCCACTCCCTGCCATAAACTGCTTTTAGTTAAAAGGCTTTCATTTCAGACCATCCTAGGTGGTTAGTTTAGGTCTCCGAGTTTATAAGGCCACTATGTAGGCCTCCTCTAAGCTTGTCAGCTTTACTATGTGGCCTCTTTTTTTTTTCCATAAGGGTTTGGATTTTGTTACTTTTGTAAGTATGGTCCTGACCTAATTTGCAGGAAAGCTAGTATTGCTGTTTCTGTAGATGTAGCTTTGCTTGCTTCCTTGCACTTAGAGAAGGACTCAGTAGGTGAAGGGAGCTACTTAGACACACTTACTCCATGCCTGGACAATGGCTGCTTCTCTTTTCACTTGTATGCATCATCTGTTAGCAAATTTGATATTATTTATAAACAAATAATATAGTCTTAATATTCCTTATCTTATTTACATGTGAGTTTTACAAATACGCACCCTGCTTCCATTAAAAATAAAGATTGGCCAATTATTTAGTCTGGAAGAAATTTAAATCTTGGTGAATCTTGGTCTTTTTCTTAAGTGACAGATAATACAATCTTTAACTATTGGAAATTCCTTGATTTATTTGTTCTGACATTTAATATACATAGATAATATTGCTTTATAAAATCTTTTTATTTTGGAAATTTTGATTCATACATAAATAGAAGAGTAAAAACACATAACACAATCCACTTCAACACACTGCTTGTGTTATCTCAAGCAGTCTTCTGTGAGTGATCCAGTTATATATGCAATTTGATTTTCAAAAATGACTGAACAATGTATTGATTGGATGTAATTACATACTAAATTTTATTACTTAATTTCTAGGATTATCCTTCCATTGCCCACCTTGTCCAGAAATTAAGTGAAAATAACATCCAGACGATTTTTGCAGTTACTGAAGAATTTCAGCCCGTTTACAAGGTAAATATATATGTGAGATAAAAAGAATATCAAACTTCTAGACTACATTAAGTATTCAGTAGTTACTGATTGAATTGCTATATTTGCATTTTATATGCTTATCTTTTAATTGCAGGAACTGAAAAATTTGATCCCTAAGTCAGCAGTAGGAACATTATCTGCAAATTCCAGCAATGTAATTCAGTTGATCATAGATGCATACAATGTGAGTACATTTTAAATACAATCTATTTGAACAGTACCCTGTTGAGAGGACTGTGCTCAAAGAAATAAAACTCCCTTCATACAAAATATAGCAAAACCCAGAGGACAACATAAAATTCAAGTTCTGTATATCTGGAGGAAATTTTCACATTCTCTTAAAAACATATAATCTTATCTAATAAAAGAGTGATATGCAAATTGACAATCACTCCAACACACAAAATGGCTGCCCCCATGTGAACACAAGATGGCTAGCAGTGGAGGGCAGTTGGGAGGGACCAGGTCTGCAAGGGAGGGCAGTTGTGGGCTATTAAGCCTGCAGGGAAGGGTAGTTAGGGGTGACCAGGCCGGCAAAGGAGGGAAGTTGGGGGCGACTGGGCCTGCAGGGAATGGCATTTGGGGGAACCCAGGCCTGCAGGGGAGAGCATTTAGAGGCAAACAGGCTGGCAGGGGAGCAGTTAGGCATCAATCAGGCTGGCAGGCAGAAGTAGTTAGGGGCAATCAGGAAGGCAGGGAGGTGAGCAGTTGGGAGCCAGCAATCCTGGATTGTGAGAGACATGTCTGACCGCCAGTTTAGGCCCAATTCCACAGGGATCGGGCCTAAACTTGCAGTCAGACATCCCCCAAAGGGTCCCAGATTGGATAGGGTGCAGGCTGGGCTAAGGGACACCCCCTCTAGTGGACAAATTTTGTGCACCTGGCCTCTAGTCCTATAAAATAAAAGGCTAATATGCAAATAGACTGAATGTCATAACAACCAGTCATTATGATGCACATTGACCACCAGGGGGCAGATGCTCAACGCAAGAGTTGTCCCCTAGTGGTCAGTGCATTCCCACAGGGCGAGTGCAGCACAGGATCCTGTCTCAGGGACATCCTCCAAGGGCTCCTAGGCTGTGAAGAGGGTGCAGTCTGGCCTGAGGGCCCCTCCTTCCCATCCCCAGTGTACAAGTGTCGTGCACTGGGCCTCTAGTTATTTATATAGTCTAAACAAAGCAAAAATAGATGAAGGCATGTGGCGAAAATGTCTAAATATCCATTTGAATGTCATTAAGTAATCTTGTTTGAAAGCGAATGGGAAATATAACTCACATTTAGATTTATAGGATTGCCTCAGGCTTCTTTTTCCTTTCCAAGAATCCTTTATAGACTCACTTATTTTGATGCATTATAAGTATTTTTGCCATTTTTTCTTGCTATATATTTAGGTAATATAGTTTTCTATTCTCAAGATGTGCATATACTATAGAAAATATACAAAAATTTAAATATATATGTCAACTGTTTCAAAAGGATTTATAAGATTTTTCCCACACACACGGAAGGAAGTTGTATGGAAATTAAAGAGGAATTATTTGCTCTGTCTATAGCTTAAGCAGAGTACCTTTAGTGATACTCATTAAGTATTGGTTACAAATGCTTTCAGATTACTTAAAATGATTAATAACCAATACTTAATGATCATTTAAGTAATCTGAAGGCATTTGTAACATTATGGTAACCATTGTGTGCTGTATACATTATCTCTACTTCTCTTCTTCCCTTGACAGATTGAATTTTAGATATTTTGAAAATATTTTTTTTTTAATTCATGTCAGGGATTCCCAAAATGTTTTAGGAAGACCCTACTCAAAAAGAGATGTTTTAACTTTTTCAAGATTCTCATTGTTTCATGTCTTGTCTATATTTCTCCATCTTTATAGCATAAATTTCCATCCGTGCGGGATTGTGTACAAGCTATAGCTTGCTGCTGCAGCCTTCTGCATTTGTCCTGAGCATTCTCATATTCTATAAAATCACTGGTTTGAATCCTTCTTACTTGGAGCTATTAATATTTTTTGTTGTTGTTTTGTGGGTTTTTTTGGGGGGGGGAGCGGGGGTTGGCCAGAGCTACCATCATTTCTAAGGAAATTTGTTCTCAGACTGTGTAGTAGATTGTTTACCTTAGTCCCATGTTACATGAAGTCATAGGGCCATATTGGCAATGGGGAAAGAAAATTTTGGTTCTGAGTTCTTAGGAGTCCTCATAATTAATATCAGGCTTCTGTGCTATATGATTCTGAATATTTTAACTTAGTAATTAAAGCACAAATACTCTTTTCAGTCTTGTACATTATTTTGAAGAATTGGTCCTTATTGATTAGAGCCTGTTTCTCTAGGTTCTTTGTTTTCTAGGCACCCAGGATTTGGCTTCAAACATTTTATTTAAATGCCTAGAGACCCTGTGTATGGATTCGTGCACCAGTGGGGTCCCTCGGCCTGGCCTGTGGGATTGGGCCGAAACTGGCTGTCCAACATCCCCTGAGTGGTCCCGGATTACAAGGGGGCTCAGGCCTGGTTGAGGGATGCAGGAGGTTGGCCAGCTGGGGAGGGATCATGGGTGGGCTCCTGGACGTGTCTGGCCCATCTTGCTCAGTCCAATCAGTGATCAGCCACACCCAGCAGCAAGTTAACCTACTGGTGGAGCATCTGACCTCTGGTGGACAGTACACATCATAGCGACTGATCAACCAGTTGATTGTCCCTTGTTGGTCAGTGCACATCATAGCTAGCAGTTGAATAGCCTTGGCATATCATTAGTGTATTATGGTTTGATTGGTTGAACGGATGACTGGACACTTAGCATGTTAGGCTTTTATTATATAGGATACTGTTTTCTTAATGGACCCATTGGTTTTATGCATTCAACTTATAGTAGCATTTTGTTTGCCTTTCCTATGTGTAATTAGTCTTTGCTTTAGTCCCTTTCCTCAGAAGTAATTTTGGAAAACAGCAAATTGCCCGAAGGAGTAACAATAAGTTACAAATCTTACTGCAAAAATGGGGTGAATGGAACAGGGGAAAATGGAAGGAAATGCTCCAATATTTCCATTGGAGATGAGGTAGGTTGTATAAACATTTTCTGAAGAAAAGAAAAAAATTGCTATTTTATGTAAGCAATCTTAATTTGTAATTTGAGAATAAAAGAAACGAAGAGCTTTTTAAAATATTTTTAGTAGATTTAAATTGCTTAGTTGTTAACTTTAAAACTTAATCTTGTTTTTTTCCTTTAAGGTTCAATTTGAAATTAGCATAACTTCAAATAAATGTCCAAATAAGAATTCTGAAACCATTAAAATTAAACCTCTGGGTTTCACTGAAGAAGTAGAGATTATTCTTCAGTTTATCTGTGAGTGTGACTGCCAAAGTGAAGGCATCCCCAGCAGTCCAAAGTGTCATGAAGGGAATGGAACGTTTGAGTGTGGAGCTTGCAGGTAAGCTGGAAGTGATTGGAGAAGCATTGATTGTTGCTTCCCACAAGATTAGTTTTATGATCTTGTGTGTACTATTTATAGAAAGTTCTTCCTTGTCTTTTTTTTTAAGACTGCTCTTTAAAATTAAACCTGAATAGCCATCCAAGATATGTTTATAACTGTTTAGGTAGCATTTGGATTTTCTCTCCTATAATAGCAATCTGAGCTTTCTAGAGCTAAATAAGCTTACATAAATATGTTTATAAAGATGTTTCAGAAAAATATACTGAATTTATAATGGTGATTTTATCTGGGAAATGGAATAGGAAGCAGTAAAGGATGTTCACCTTGTACTACATATACTTCTGCATTCGTGGAATAGTTTTTAAAAAATGGATACATTTGGCGCTAGTTGGTTTGGCACAGCAGATAGAGCATCAGCCTGTGGACTGAAGGGTCCCGGGTTTGATTCTTATCAAAGGCATGTACTACCTAAGTTGCAGGCTTATCCCCGGCCCCGGTCAGGGCACATACAGGAGGCAGCCAATCAATGTGTTTGTCTCACATCAATATTTCTATCTCTGTCTCTCCCCCTCCCTTCCACTCTCTCTAAAAATCAGTGGGAAAATATCCTTGGGTGAGGATTAACAACAACAACAAAATAAGTAAATGAAAGGATATAGTTTGCAAAGTTAAAGAGAAAACAGTATTTCAGAACTTAGAATCAAATTAACTTTAATCATATTATTTTAAAATTTACTTTTACACTCAGGTTACTTTTTAATTAAAAATTAAAATACTCTGTATTCCCTCTTAAAAAGTCATAGGAGGGAGAGTATTTTGATTAAATGTCAGCTCCAAATGAGCTCATAAGGTTTTTAATCATGAGAAAAATAAATTTATTTCATCATCAGTTATTACCTATTTTAAATAGCAATTAAAATGTTACATTTTTATTTTTCATGTATATATCATGAGACATATAGACCCATTTTTAGTAAAATAATCCTTTAACTAAAAAAATTACCTTGAAAATGTTTTGCTTTCCTTCCCTTTATATTTACCAGATACAGAATTAGTGTATTCAGTGCCTATAAGCATTAGGTGTTTTAAAAATATACAGTGTGTCAAAAAGGTCTGGACCCTTAGGATATATTTATTTTTAAACAGTATGTTCAAATGATAAGCTCAGTGTTTTTCTTCAACTTCCATGCATTTTTATAGTGTGTTTATTGTACTTTTTTAGATTAACATTTAGACTGTGGCTTTAAATTTAAGAGTTCCTTCACCTATAATAGCAAATGTAATAAGGTATCATTTGAAAACATACCCTTTAAAAATAAATTTGTCCTGTTCCTAAATGTTTTATTCACCTGTTTATTGCTCGATTATATTTTCATATTTGTTAAAATGGTTACTCTCCTGAAGAAAGGTTTTTTTCCTAGACCCTGCATCTGAACTTGAATGGCTGGTGTGTGTGCGTATGTACACTTTTGGGTATACAAACACTCCCATGTAATATAATATTATAACTTAAAGATACTGTTCACAGTCTTATTTTCTCTCCCATTGTTTTTCACAGCTTAACTTGTTTTATTTCTTTTATGTAATTGGAATTTTGCACTCTCTCTTTAGGTGCAATGAGGGGCGTGTTGGCAGACATTGTGAATGCAGCACAGATGAAGTTAACAGTGAAGACATGGATGCCTATTGCAGAAAAGAAAACAGTTCAGAAATCTGTAGTAACAACGGAGAGTGTGTCTGTGGACAGTGTGTTTGTAGGAAAAGGGATAATACAAACGAAATTTATTCTGGCAAATTCTGCGAGTGTGATAATTTCAACTGTGATAGATCCAATGGCTTAATTTGTGGAGGTGAGAAAGGGGGTCAGAAAAATGACTATAAAATGTGATCCCTATCTAATATAATAAAAAAGTTCAAGTATGCTTGCTGAATAAATAAAAAAGGGCAGCATTGAGAATCAGTTCATCCTTTACATACACTTTCTTAGGCATTATTGCTTATTTTTGCTTTTAAATCAATGTTCTGATTTTTATGTTTTACTGTTGTTAAGGGAAATGATATTTTTAATTTTAGGAAATGGTGTTTGCAAGTGCCGTGTGTGTGAATGCAATCCCAACTACACGGGCAGTGCGTGTGACTGCTCTCTGGACACGACTTCGTGCATGGCCACAAACGGACAGATCTGCAACGGCCGGGGCATCTGTGAGTGCGGCGCCTGCAAGTGCACGGACCCCAAGTTTCAGGGGCCAACTTGTGAGATGTGTCAGACCTGCCTTGGCGTCTGTGCTGAGCATAAGTAAGTATTCCTAATTACTTGAAATAGTTGATATTTACTGTTTGTTACCCTTTACCCCTAAATCCAGAACAGTACCTATAGTAATTAACACTGTAAATAAAGTTTCTGCCACACAGAAGCCAGCCTTTAAATCTTCAGTATTCTTTCTCAATAGCTAGTGTTTGTCACATGATGTTGAAATGTGTCATCTAAGGGTGGTACTATTATTTTGATCTGAATTTGCTATATAATCAATTCTGTGTGCTGATTGTTGATAAATTAGCATTACCAATTACTTAATTACCATCTTTTGACTAAGCATAATTGAAGGTTTTGCCCTTGAAGAACTGTTACTGTATTAACAACACATAGTTTAACTTTCTTTGGTTTTATGTTATATATTTAATATCTGATAGGGCTAGTTTTATTTTACTATTTTATTTTTCGGGATTTTAGTTTGAACTGCAATAAATTATAGTTTCACTTGGGAAACTAGCATCTTTATATTTAGTTTCTCATTGAGAAATATATGCCTCTTCATTTATTCAAATCTCTCATAGCTCTTGCTTTAATTTGGTCAGATTTTGAGTCTAACTAACAAAATGATCTTTAAGCAAATATTTTAAATAATAAAGGTTAAATGTAACAATTTGTGTTTTAACAGAGAATGTGTTCAGTGCAGAGCCTTCAATAAAGGAGAGAAGAAAGACACATGTGCACAGGAATGTTCCCATTTTAACATTACCAAGGTTGAAAGTCGGGACAAATTACCCCAGCCAGGCCAGGTGGATCCCCTGTCCCACTGTAAGGAGAAGGATGTTGACGACTGCTGGTTCTATTTCACATATTCAGTGAATGGGAACAATGAAGCCATTGTGCATGTTGTAGAGACTCCAGGTACAAATCTGATCATTTCAAAATCCCTTTCGTTTCCTTTTATGTCTTGTTTTTCCTATGTAGGCTTATTGGCAGTTTCTCTAAAATCCAGGAATGGCTTCCACCTTTATTATTTTAGGTTCAAGTTGGGACATTTTTTAATCTCAAAGTTTAAAAGTATTTAATTAACTATATAAGAAATGAGAAAAAGAGAAGGCAAGTTTTAAGTTTTATGAGTGAAGAGTTTGAAGATTAAGTGCAATAATCCACATTGAGGCAATAATGCTCATCCCTTAGGGCTTTTGGAAGGTACTAAATAAGTGTTTTCTCATTATTGATGATATCTAACTTTGAACTTGAAATAGACTGGGACACTGAAAAAGATAATTTGTAAGGGATATTATAAAGTATGAGTTTGTTCAGCTTCTCAGAAGATAAAATATTTCTTGGTGTTTCTATATACTTAAAAAATGTCTCGGTTTTGTGTGTGTGTGTGTGTAGAAATGTAAGTTTTAATTTCTCTTGGATAAATATTAGAAATGGATTTGAGAGACATATGTTATGTATATGTTTATAAGGAAGAGCCAAACTGGTTTTAAAAGCCTGTACTATCTTGCCCTTTCATATTTGTATTTTATTGTAGTATCTCCCAGTCTTTCCCTTCTTGTCTTCCCATTTTATTTAACAGGGTTGTGTGTTTTTTGTTAAGACCAGAAGCTTTAATTTTAATGAACTACAATTTACCAAGTTTTTCTTTTATATATCTTACTTTTGTTATTTAAGCTGAGGACTCAAGTTCATAAGGACTTTTTTCCTGTCTTCTAGAAGTTTTTTAGCGTTGCCTTTTCCTTTTGGTCTATACCATTTTTGAGTTAATCTTAGTATATGGAGTGAGGTTTTAGTTTTTTGCATATGAATGTCCAGTAGTTCTAGCACCATTTGTAGAAAAGACTGACCTTCCTTAACCTTTGTTAAAAATGAGATAACTTTAGATGTGTGGGCCTATTTCTGACTATATTTCAATAATCCATGCAACTGTCTTTTAGCTAATATTACACTGTCTCAATGTCTGTCACTTTATAATATTCTTAAAGTCTGGTATTGTGAGTTGTCCAATTTCATTCTTTTCCAAAAGTAAATGTAGATTATCCCAAAGAATCTATAAAAAGGGCTCTAGAACTAACAAGCAAGTTGACAACTGTTTTGGTAATATTTTCCTAGTCTCTGCCTTTTTTGTAAATTTTAGAGATAATTTGCTAATTTTATATAATTAAAGGCTAATATGCAAATTGTCCCTTCAAACTGGGAGTTTGACCAAAGGGGGCGGCCAACCACCTGAGGCCCCTCCCCCTAATTATCCCCACCCCCTATCAGCCCAACCTCCAATTGGGGGCAGGGCCAACCAACCACCCACAGTTCCTCCACCTGGCCTGCCCAGCCAGATCATCCCCAATCAGGGTGGGCCAATTTGACCCCACCTGTGCATGAATTCATGCACTGGGCCTCTAGTCCTATATAATAAAAGGCTAATATGCAAATAGACCGAACAGCAGAATGAATCGCTGCTATAATGTGCACTGACCACCAAGGGACAGATACTCAGTGCAGGGTCTGCCCTCTGGTGGTCAGTGCATTCCCAGAAGCTGGGCTCATGGCTGGTGAGTTCAGTGAGGTGGCAGAAACCTCTTCCATCTCATAGCAGCGCTAAGCCGTCAGATATCGCCTGAGGGCTCCTCCTCTTCCCCTGAGTGCATGCATTTCATGCGCTGGGCTTCTAGTATCTTTATAAGTACTGCCAGGATTTTGATTGGGATTGCATTGATCAAGTTAAAGGAAAATTGGTAATTTAACAATTTTGTGTCTTCTAATCCATAAACATGGAATAATTTCTTTCATCAGTGTTTAATAATGTTTAGCAAATGCAAAGTTGCACAAATTTGGATTTATAACTTTTAAAGCTATTGTAGAGGATACTATTCTAAAATTCAATTTCTAATATGTAAAAATAGATTTGTATATAACATACAGAAATTCATAATGATTTGTTGTTTATTAATCATGTATCTGGGGCCTTGTCAACTCATTAGTTCTAAAGTCTTTTTTATAGATTCTTGGGATAATCTGCATTCTTTTAATAGGAGCCTGCCTAGTTCGTTGTAGTTTTGGCTTTATTCTACACACACGAATCCCTGGTGTACTCAGTCTTTTTTTCATACTTACAGAGTGTCCCACTGGTCCAGACATCATTCCAATTGTAGCTGGTGTGGTTGCTGGAATCGTTCTGATTGGTCTTGCATTGCTGCTCATTTGGAAACTTTTAATGATAATTCATGACAGAAGGGAATTTGCAAAATTTGAAAAGGAAAAGATGAATGCCAAATGGGACACGGTAAGTTGCAAAACACCTAAAATATAAGTCAGTCATAAAGTAAGAGTAATATTTCTGAGACTTGTTTATTAAATCTAAAACTGACTATTAAAGCTCTCACTAAGTGTTTTTAGTGAAAAAGCAAAACATCTTAAATATATTCCATTAAAATAAAATACTATACGAATGTATCTTCTGGTTACTGTGGTCATTAATTTTACTTCCTTAAAATTTTGGTCTTTATTCTGCCTTTTCATTTCATGTAAATTAGAATCCTTTGCATTGGAAAGATTTTTTTCTCTCTCTCTCTCTCTTTTTTTTTCAACAAAGAACCTTAAGTAGAAAACACCCAGACTCAAAAGGCTATATACTGTATGATTCTTTTTTATATGACATTCTGGAAAAGGCAAAACTATAGGGGCAGGGGGCAGATCTGTGTTTTCCAAGGGTTGGGGTGCGGGTAAAGGTCTTGAGGGATCTTCTTGGGATGAGCTTAATTGTGGGTATGTTTATGCATTTGAGAATTAACGAACCTGTACCTTAAATGAGATAAATTTATCGTCTGCAAATTATAACTCAATAAGCCTTGCTTTATAAAAACTTTTGAAAGTAGTTAGTGGCTGAAAGTTTGTGCTAGCGTTGGCTTTGAAATTTGGAGTCAGAGGTGGGTGGTCAGAAGTTGGCACTTGAAGGAAGGCTATGACAATTTTCAGTGTTTTCAAATAATAAATGAACTTTAGTTATTTGCGTTATAGTACAGTTTGCTGGGGCTTTAAAAATAATTTCAGAAGTATAAAAATAGTAAAGTTAGTAAAATAGTAAAAATTCTCCTTTATAGTGTTTAAACACTGCATATGTCAATTTTTTTCTGATGAAATCATTAGAAACTATTTCTTTTACTTTAGCAAGAAAATCCGATTTACAAGAGTCCTATTAATAATTTCAAGAATCCAAATTATGGACATAAAGCTGGTCTCTAAGTTGCCGTTCGTATTTTCTTTCATTTTCTGTCTTTGCATGTGAACTTTTATTCTTTTTGATTGCACTGTGTGTCCTTTATCACTATTGCTACTATGCTAATAAAAGTCTGGCTTTAGTTATATGACTATACTATGGCTTTTTGTGTATGTGTATTAATTTAGAGCGAGTGTTTAGAAGGGCTTTAAAATATGGGCTAGAAGCAGCAGCTGTGTTATGAAAAGAGAATGTGCTTTGTGGTCAGACTGACTAGGGTGACATTCCCAAGTCTTCCACTGAGTAAGTAGAATAGCTGTGAATCCCTCATTTTCTAGTGCTTTAGTTTTTCATATCTTTAACAAGGAGTCAGTAATAATGTCTGTTGGGTAATGTGACTGTTTTTAGCTGATATGATATCAGCATGTCAGTTATAATCCTCATTACAGACCAGTACTTTGGAAGTGATTGTCATATGCATGTTTTAAGGTAAAATAGTAAAAAAGGTATGTGATATCTAAATTGGAAAATAGAAAAAAAATGGATGTAACCTGGCATGACATTGTTGGTTCTAGAACTATTTTGAGATTCATTATTCTTGATTATAAATTGAAATTCTATTAATAACCAAAAGACCTTCTATTTATATAGGTCATATATATATATATATAAAGAAATATATATATTTCTTAATATTTGAATGAGTCTAATATTTAAATCTAATACTGAACTTAAAAAAACTAAGACAGACTTTAAAGAGAAAAAGGCCTATCATAGTTTTAATTAAAACTTAGAAAACTTTATAGTTATAACTAGAGACTCAGCGCATGAAATTCATGCACAGGGGCGGTCGGGGGGGTGTTCTCAGCCTGACCTGCACCCTCTCCAATCTGGGAGCCCTCAGAGGATGTCCTACTGATGACTTAGGCCCACTCCCCATGGTTCTCTACTATCTGCAGGGCCTGCTTGGCCGCTCCAGGGTTGCTGCGGCAATGGCCAAGCAGATCCTACTTTCAGAGGCCACCCCCCCACCCCCACCCCAGGACTGGAGGACTTCAGCAGGGCTGAGAAGACTGGGCACTGCCATCTTTGTGTCAGAGTGATAGTTAATTTGCATATTATTCTTTTATTAGATAGGATAAGGCTTGCTTATCCTTTAAGCTTGGGCCAGTTATTTTGATGAGTCTATATTATACCTGGATGACAAATTAATCAACTCTTATCAGTAGTGCACAGGATTCTTCCCTATATCTGAATTTTCATGGAATGTTCCTAACATAAAACTCTGTGATAAAAACATTGTGATTAGAACAGATTCTCCTGACCAGTTACCAGAAATCTTCTTTCCTTTCCCATCTATTTTTATTTCACACATGAGAAAACCAAGGCACAAAAAGGTTTAAGTAACTTGACCCAGGTTCATGTCTGGTTAGTGGAAGAGCTGAGACTCAAACCCAGGCATTTGGGGTCCAGGTCATGGTATCCACTACATTGTACTGGTAGCAATCACGTAATCTTCAACAGACTATTACCTGGTTAAGAAGAGGTAGATAAATTTTATATTAAGCTTTTTTTTTGGAGGATTATTAAGCTTTTTGACATTTCTTGTAATTTAGGTTAACACTACTGTATTGGACAAACATAGTAATGGGGAAAGCACTTTATTACATTGAAACCAACACTGTAGTTTTTCTTATCCTATCTAATAAAAGAGCAATATGCAAATTGACCATCATTCTGCTACACCCACAAGCCATGCCCACCAGCCAATTAGGCAAATTAACTAACCAAAATGGCTACAGTCACAGAGCTAACAGGAGGTTTGAGTTTCCCCGGCAATGGAGGAAACCAAGCTTTCCATACACCCTGGCAGGCCCAGGCCTCAACTCAAGGCTACAAAGTTTCAATTGTAGAAAATAAATAAATCCTAGTTATCAGGGCCTCTGCTTGGGTCGCCGCAAGGCATGGTCGGCCAGCTAACCACCACAGGCCCCTCGCCCAGGCCGCCCCATGCCCCAAGGGAACCCCCACCCTGATCCAGGACACCCTTCTAGGGCAAACCAGCTGGTCCCCACCCATGCACCAGATCTCTATCCTATCTTATAAAAGAGTAATGTGCAAATTGACCGTCATTCCAACACACAAGAAGGCTGCCCCCTTGTGGTCAAAGATGGTTGCCCTCATGTGGACACAAGATGGCCACCACAAAATGGCCAGCAGGGGAGGGCTGTTGGGAGGAACTAGGCCTGCAAGGGAGGGCAGTTGTGGGCGATCAGGCCAGCAGGGGAGGGCAGTTAGGGGTGACCAGGCTGATAGAGGAGGGAAGTTGAGGGCGATCAGGCATGTGGGGAAGGGCAGTTGTGGGGGACCCAAGCCTGCAGGGGAGGGCAGTTAGGGGTGACCAGGCATGCAGGGGAAAGCAGTTAGGGGCAATCAGGAAGGAAGGCAGGCGAGCAGTTGGGAGCCTGAAGTCCTGGATTGTGAGAGGGATATCTGACTGCTAGTTTAGGCCCAATCCCAAGTAGGGCAGTCGGACATCCCTCAAGAGGTCCCAGATTGGAGAGGGTGCAGGCTGGGCTGAGGGATACCCCACCCCTGCATGAATTTCGTGCACCAGGCCTCTAGTAAAATAATAACAACTAAGATGTTAATATAGAAATGTTTAAAGAAACATAGAGGAAGTATCAATAATAGAAGCCATTACTGGTCTGATTTTTCTTTTAATTCAAAGCAGATTTTTAAACTTTTGAAATGACAACGTTAAATTTGATGGCAGGAAATTATAGTCAGATTCATATATGGACACGGTCCATTTTCATATTAGTTGGAGACTTGTCACATTATTTTTCTTATCTAATACTTTCCAGAAAGTCATTTTTAGAAGAAACCTGTTGCTTAGTTTCCTCCCTCTCTCCCTCCTTCCTCCCTTCCTCCTTCTCTGCTCCTCTTCCTCCCTTCCTCCATTATGTTAGGTCAAAAACAGTCAAATATTGACAATTTCGTATGATTACTTCTCATAGAAGAGAAAGTTCTATATGTTCTAATGAAAGGTGAAATTTTCACCTTGCTGTATGTTAAATTGTACTTTGAAAAAAATTATCAGTATTAGTGAAACTTAATGTCTGTATTAGTAACTTAATTTTTGGCTAAAATTTTATTTTTTTAGCAAAAATAAGCATTTTAGATAATTCAAGAAGCAAAAGTAAAAATGGCTTTATTCATTAGTGAAATCCAGATAGACTAACAGAAATGATAATATGAGGTTGTAAATTATTTTGAGTTGTTTCCTCAAGAAAATTTAAAGTAGAAATAAAAAATAGAAATTAAAGTAAGTCAAGGCTTGTAAAGAATGTTTCTGATATGGAAACCAAAGTTTACTAATCAATTATGTTATTAATGTATTTTGGATAATGGGCAGCCACTGTATTTTAATACAGAAGACTCATGTAAGGACATTTGAAAAATCAAATTAACTTTATAATTGTTAAGTCAATTGCAAAAATTATCTCGTTTGTTGTTCTGTGGTGTTAATGTAAATGCATTGCTAACCATCCACAGTTGTGCATTGTAAATCTAATATATTTTATAGGGGTGATTCTATAGTTGCCCCTGTAAGCTATTCTAGAGTGCGCATAAAGATGAAATATTACTGAATATAACCCTATTCTGATTTAAATAGGCTTTGCATTTTTGTTGGGATAGGGGTGGGGTTGCATCCTGAACAATGAAAACTAATCTGAGTTATTTTAGTTTACCTCCATTTAAAATGATGCTTAATGTAGATTAGTTTCAATTTACCTCTAACATTGCATGTTGAATTTTTGTTTGAATAGACTTTGAAATAATAAATATAAATTTTTGTGTATATGAAAAGGCACATTTTTCTCCAGAGGTAAGGTCTGCTATATAAATTGCATTTTGGGCTCATCAGTAACAAGTGTTTCTTCTTTCTTCCTCTTTTGTTTTTTGTTTCCTGCGTTTTTTTGTTTTTTGTTTTTTTTTTATTTTGTTTTGTTCTTGTACCTCCTTTACAATTCTTAAGTAGTAAATATTAGATTTACCTAATGCACTTATTTTAGAGTCCCAATGCACGAGTGGGGTTCCTCGGGCTGGCCTGTGGGATCGGGCCAACACCAGCTCTCCAACATCCCCTGAGAGGTCCCGGATTGCGAGAAAGTACAGGCGAGGCTGAGCGACCCTATCAGTGCATGATCGGGGCCTCGGGAGGGACTTCAGGGGGGCTCGAGGGCATGCCCGGCCTGTCTTGCTCAGTCATGAGCAACTGGACCCTAGCAGCAAGCTAACCTACCAGTCGAAATGTCTGCCCCTGATGGTCTGTGCACATCATAGCAACTGGTTGACCAGTTGACTGCCCCCTGGTGGCCCAGTGCACATCATAGCAAGCGGTTGAGTGGCCTTAGCATATCATTAGCATATTACACTTTGGTTGACTGGACACTTGGCATATTAGGCTTTTATTATATAGGATAAACTTAAAAGTAAATGCTCATTTATTTGCCCAGTATATTTGAAAGAATGGGTAGTATTACATGCAGATAGGAAGATAAGTGTAACTTATTTGTGCTTTATAACCTAATGCAGTTGTGAGGTTCCAATTTCCTATCTCTATTGTAATTTTCTCTGATAGAAAATTATTTGTCTGTATTTCTCAGCTTTCAAGTCTATTTCAGTTTACAAGAACAGGAGAAAAAAAGAATGCTTGCTATAGCAGATATTTGAATGTATCAGATAGATAGCATGAGACTTTCTTAACACATTTCGTACCGCTCACGAGTTTTCTCGTGTTTCGCGTGCCATCTGTTAAGGACTGCTCATGAGTTTTCTCGTGTTTCGTGCACCATCTATTATGGACCTTAGATGTCAACACACTGTCTTGTCCACATCGAATGAAGCGATTTCATTGGTGGAAACCGTGCAGGTCAATCTATAAAAGAAAAGAATTCCTACGAGAGCCTGCAGTTTGTGCCGCCCGTGGAAAAAGGAGCGAATCTAGATACTTATGTAAATTTTGTTTGGTCCCTCTTCATAGAGGGAGTGTTTTACACAGTACCATACGTTAAAAAAGGACTAGGAACTTTAATTGTTTAATTGTTTGTTTTTGTAAATAAAAATGTTATAATTACTCAAAAACAACACCTAAAGTGCATTATGATCTGTAGTTATGATGATTTAAATAATGTGCAGTTTGCCCAAAAACGTGCAGTCCCTGGTGTATGTCTTAGAGATTTTGCCATATGCATTGCGTTAAGAAAATGGGAGTGTGAGATTGTACATTATTTTCCTTTCTTTCTTTCTTTTTTTTTTTTTTTAACCTGAGCTGCCCTGGCCATCATGAATGTTTTTCTTTTTTCCTTTTTTTTTTCTTCACATTTTTTTCTTAGTTATTTTTCTGCTTAAAACATCACTAAACATATTTTTGGATCTTGAAAGATCTTTTGTATTTATTGCTTTGACTTCTTTATTAGATTTAATTTCATTACTCCTTATTAAAATATACCATTGCAATAAAATTAAGACACTTCACCAGTACAATATTGAAGAATAACAATTATTTTCTGAAGATGGTAATTATGTTTGTTAACATTCTAAGCAAATTTGGCAATGTGGTGACTTGGTGGAGGCTCAGCACCATCAGTGACACTGACAACCTTACCCCAGAACTCTAAATCAGTAACACTTTTGGAATAACCTCAGGAGAACAATTCCCCTTCCTCACAAAAATTAAAACCAAGGACTCCTGTTAATTATCAAGCACCTTCTGTGCACAATAAAAGGTTAAGAATTAGGCTGTTAATGGCAAAAGAGTTAATTCTTTCTTTAAAAAGGCATTCAAAACTACTAAAAGAGAAACCATAATAGCACATTCTCTACTATGGAGGACATTCTCCACTCAATTCCAATAAAGAATGGACTCAGGAATGAAATAATGCCAATTCCTAGGTACGCCTTTAGATCTGTAGAACAAAGCTTTCACTTGACATATTTGCATAAACTTTTATTTGTACCTTTTTAAAAATTTTCATGTGCTATTGGGATCAATAAAATAGAAACAACTTCTGAAAATGACCTTATATTGACCTTATAGCTTATATTGTTTTATAAAATAATATTACATTATTTTAGTAGAGTAACTGATATTTTTCTCTTTTTTTTTTTTTTTAGGGTGAAAATCCTATTTATAAGAGTGCCGTGACAACTGTTGTCAATCCGAAGTATGAGGGAAAATGAGCACTACCTATACCAACTTTACAACATTGAATGCAAAATAGTAAAACTTCATAGTTACAAAGGAAGGTAGCTTTAGGGAATTATCTCCATGGATTTTACTCTTGTAGGTTTTGAAAATGTATAATATGTGTAATTAAAAAATGTTTTTTGTTATTTTGAAGATATTATAATCAATGCCAGGGACTGACAAAATACTTGAGGCAGGATGGTTATCCTTGTCAGCTAAAGTCACGTTGTGCCTTTTTATCTTTTCTTCCTGGACTGTTGAAATCAAGCTCTTACTTGATTAAGTGTTACTTCTAGAATGATTGAAAGGACAGTAGTTAAAGTAGTGAGTATGCTGAGAGTTTCTTTTAATCAAGTATTCAAACTGATTTTTAACTTTACAGATATGTCAGTTTTCAGTTATAAAAAGAAAACAAAGCAATCATCTTCCTAGCTGGCTTAGAAATTATTTTAAATTTCTTTTGCTATTTTCTTATTAGATATGATGATGACATATCTGAAAGATGAATGAATATATTAGGAGTTAGTTGTGTAAAATGGTTTTTGAAATGTTTGATATACAAAGGTCATGGGAAAATGTCAGTCAGGATGGGGAAAAACAGCCTGAAAATCTGTGTGCCATTTTAAGAATTACTTAATTCTTGGGAACTCATGCCTTCTCTCTATAAATTCAAGCCTTGGATAAAAATATTGGAAAATTTTCTGCAAAAAGTCCTTAATTTATTATTATTTACCTAAGGCCTTAACTTACATAGTATTTTTTGAATTGGCAACTTTTGGGTTATTTTATTTTGTTTTAAGCCTGGTGCTTTTTATCACCACTTCTAATCATTTAACGTATTTACAATTTTTAGGTAAGATGTTTTTTTAACTAGTACTTTAATTAGTAGCTGTAAATTTTTAATGAACATGTGAAGTTGTACTGTGGCTTAAGCATCAGCTATCACTGTGCCAATCATGCTCTCAGTTAGTGCTGCATAACTGACCACTGTACATTTACTCCTCACTGTTGGAGCTGCCCATTTTGTTTCATACTGGTCACATTCTTATTTTAAGTGTCTTTTAATTTTAACAGTTCACTTTTTACAATGCTGTTTACTGAAGTTATTTATTAAATAAAAATGCATAAAATAAATTGGGTATTTTCATTCTATATCGATATATTTTGTAGTTTGTTTGCATGGCATTTTTATAGGTTAAAAAGGTTGATGTAAAGGATTTCTGGTTGATGGGGTATTTTAGTTAAAAAGCCAAAAATAGTCCTGGCCAGGTGGCTCAGTTAGTTGGAGTGTCATCCCATACATCAAAATGTTGTGGGTTCAATTCATGTTCAGGACACATATCTAAGTTGCCGGTTTGATTTCTGGTTGGGGCACATATGGGAGGCATACTCTCACATCAATGTTTCCCTCTCTCATGCTTCCTCTCTTTCTGAAAATCAGTAAAAACATATCTTTGTGTGAGTTTTAAAGAATAAAAGAGCTAAAATATAGTTCTTTTAAAAAAAGGAAAGAAAAGATATGCTAGAGAAAAAAGTTTTACCAGAGAGTCAAATTCCTCCCTTGATTATGGGAGTGGAGTCTCATAATATCTTTAGAAAAAGAGTTTTCTAAGATTCATACAGGAGAATGAATAGATTTTATTGGCATGGAATTATATTTCCTGGGTTAATGAATTCTCGTGGCCCTTCAACCAGTCCTAAGAAAGGTGCTGCTGGAGTTCCAGTAGAGCCAAAAGGAACCCCAGTGTCACTTTCATGTTGGAGCTGGGTCCATTACATTCAGTCCAGATTCTGTCCATTGTGTGGATCCCACATGGCTGTGAGCCACGACCCACATGGGCGAGTGCTGGGGAGTGTGCCCCTGGAGCAGGAGTCACAGGAGCACAGGCAAACAGGAGAGGCAAGAGCCAAGAGCATCAAAGTGAATTCCCTTTGTTCAGAAGTTTAAATATCCAGGTTTTGTATTTAACCTGCAGTGGCTATGCCTGTTCTTACCAATTGCCTGTTTCCAAGTGTGATTGATGGGAAACCATCTTCCTATATCACTTGGGCATGTGTCCAAATTGCCTTTGTGCAGTACCTTCTCCTGGTGCAGTGGGGAACAGACTTAAAGAGTGTGAAATTAGCAAAGCTGTGTAAATGGCATGCCTATATTATCTAGTCTCCCCTTTAATCCTTTCCTGTTAAATAATGAGTAGATTATTATAACAGTACCAATAATTAATATTGAAAAATAGATTTTTTAAGACTATCTTTGAGCCCTCTAAATAATATTGGATAAATCTTCATCTCCTCCTTCAATCCCCCATCTACAGTAGGATAGCAGTCACCAACCTTTCAGACCTCACAGACCACTAGTGGTCTACAGATTACCAGCAGGCAACCACTGTACTAGATATGTTTCATCCCTACATTAAAGCAAAAATAACTTTAAAGTTTTTCCTTTCTTTTTAAAACAACTTTTTTCAATTACAGTTGATGTACATAAAATCTATGAAGTGATAACCCAGATAGATCTAGTACCCATCTGATACCATATATAATTATTACAATATTATTGACTACTAGGTGCACAAATTCATGAATGGGTGGGATCCCTCGGCCTGACTGATGATCGGGGCCCATGGGGGCCAGCCAGCTGGGGAGGAACCATAGGAGTTTGGCTGGCTGGTAGAAGGGCTCCAGGACATATTCCGCCCTCTCACCCAGTCCCTGTCAGCTGGACCCCAGCGGCAAGCTAACCTACTGCCCCCTAATGGTCAGTGCGTGTCATAGCAACTGATCAAGTGGTTGACCAAATGGTTGACTGTTCAGACACTCTGTTTCTGTTCTGTTTATGTTTTTTAAGTTCCACATATAAGTGAAATTATATGTCTTCACTGAGCATAGTACCCTCTAGATCAGTGGTTCTTGACCTTTCTAATGCTGCGACCCTTTAATACAGTTCCTCATGCTGTGGTAACCCTCAACCATAAAATTATTTTTGTTGCTGCTTCATAACTATAATTTTGCTACCGTTAATGAATCGTAATGTAAATACCTGTGTTTTTCGATAGTCTTAGGCTCTACAGCAGCCCACAGGTTGAGAACCCACAGATTGAGAACCGCTAGCAGGGTCGCCTGAGACCATCGGAAAACACAGATATTTACATTAAGATTCATAACAGTAGCAAAATTACAGCTATGAAGTAGCAATGAAAATAATTTTATGGTTGGAGGTCATCACAGCAATTAGGAACTGTATTAAAGGGTTGCGGCATTAGAACGGTTTAGAACCACTGCTCTAGATTCATCCTTGTGGTTGCAGATAAGATTTCATTCTCTCTTATGGTTCAATCATGTTCCATTGTATATATTTATAATTTCTTATACATTCATTTATTTTAGATACTTAGGTTTCTTCCATATCTTGGCTATTGTAAATAATGCTGCAGTGAACATATGAATACATATGTCTTTTTCTATTCAGTGTTTTGTTTTATTGGGGGGAAGTGGAATTGCTTAATCCTTCTATGTTTCTGGTTATAGACTTTATTTTCAAGTCATTTTATCAGGTGTAAGTATGACTCCCCCAGCATTTTTTTTTTCATTACCATTTTCATAAAATATCTTTTCCATTCCTTTACTGTCATGTGTCTTTTGATCTGAAGTTCATTGAGCATCCTTATTAGCAGTGTTTGGAATCTAGTAGATTGCTTGTCTCCATTTTGTTCAATTCTTTATCTGAATTTTTATTCTGGTCATGTTTCTTTGTATCCTCGTTCTGACTGTTTTCCTGTGTTTGTTTCTGTGTTTTGGGTACAGTTGTTGTATTTCTCAGTCTTGGTAGAGTGGCCTTGTAAGTACGTGTCCTGTAGGGCCCACTGGCGCAGCCTTCCAGGTCAGCTGGTGCTTCAGGTGCTCTGTGCCACTTCCCCCACCCCCTCAACACACATATACATATACTCCTTGATTTCTCACCCTCAGGCTGTGTGGGCTGTGTACATACAGCTTGTATCCTGTTGTAGTTGAGCCTTGATTGCTGTTGGCATGTCAATGGGAGGGATTTGCCCCCAGGCCAATCAGCTGTGACGACTGGCCATGATGACCACTGTGGAGGATCAACTGTTCAGAGGCCAACCCAACAGAGCAGGACTTACTTCAGTGGAGCTCAGGTTCTTGCTGAATACATTCCTTGAGTGTATCTCTGTGGAGGTGGTGGGTGGTGATTCGTGTGGTCTAAAGTTGTCCACCAGGTGTGCTGCCACTGGGGCCTCCCTCAAGATGTAGGCCAAAGTCTGCCATTACATGTGCTCTGCCTGGGACCACAAAGCGATTTGCAGATGGCTGTTACTTGTATTGGGCTTGGAGGTGCCAGTGTAGGCCAGCCTGTAGGCAAGGCTTTCTGCTGCTATTGCCTGGTCTAGTGGCACTTAGCAATAAGTACAGGGCACGCTGAGGCCTGATGCTGCTCATGTGGGATATTGTAGGAAGATCAGCATGAGCCAAGACAGGCCACTTGTATGAAAAACCTGTTGGAAAGGGCGTGGTTAAGCCCACAAGTTGGGTAGGGAAGGATCTCAGGAAATCACCAGGGCAGACAGTGTTAGGTTGATGAAGACTCCCATAATGCTGCTCCTGGTGGCTCTGTGGGAAGGGCTCAGCAAGGAAACAATGGCTTGTGCCAGCACTTCTGTCTGGGAGAAAACTGCCCTCCAACACTTGCCTTGAAGTCACACAATTCACTTTCTCCCTGTATGTCCCTGGCTCCTTTCATATTACTGCCCCAGCACTGGAACTCACTGGAGCTCAGACCCAGTGAGTCCCTGTATGTCTTTTCATGATCCCTTCAAGAGCAACTGCCTGGAATTCCAGCAGCCCTCCATCTCACTCAGCCATAGTCCCCACTGGCTTCTACAGCCAGAAGTTATGGGGACCTCTTCCTTCCACTGGAATTCTTTAATCTGACAATTACATATTTTTTACTAGAGGCCCGGTACTTGAAAATTCATGCACTGAAGGAGGCGTCCCTCAGCCCGGCCTACCCCCCTCACAGTCCGGGAGCCCTCAGGAGCGGGAGGCGACCCATCACACCTCTGATGCTGCCACTGCTGGTAGTGCAAGCCTTGGCCAGCCCTGCTTACCTGTGCCTTGGGCCAGCCCTGGGCAGCTGGGGGGCTAAGAGGACTGGGTGCCACTATCTTGTATCTATGGGTGCTGCTTTCTTTAAGGATAGGGCAGTCAATTAGCATATTCCCTCTATTAGCTGTGGGTGTTGCCATCTTTGCAACGATGTGAGGGTTAATTAGCATATTCCTTCATTATTAGATAGAATTAGTTTTTAAGTTCCATGACAAGTACTATCTTTTTTTTTTAAGTATATATATCTTACTGATTTATTATAGAGAGGAAGAGAGAGGGATAGAGAGTTAAAAACATCCGATTAGAGAAACATTGATCAGCTGCCTCCTGTACACCTCCTACTGGGGATATGCCTGCAACCAAGGTACATGCCCTTGACTGGAATCAAACCCAGGACCTTTCAATCCACAGGCCGACTCTCTATCCACTGAGCCAAACTGGCCAGAGCGACAAATATTATCTTAATAATTTATTACTCCATTTTATTTCCTACTACCCACAATCCCACTTAGTTCAACTTATTGTCTTAATGCCTTAGGAATAATCAATTTTCTGCTCCAGAAGTGTCTTTTATAATGAGATTTTTTATACAGCTGTTACAAAAAGTCTGTTTTCTGTTTATACATGAATTTATTTCCTGACATGACTTTGAAGTTGAAATATAGTGAATTCTGAGATTTTATATTATGATTTATCAATAGATTTTTCTGACTATAGAAACTGAGTTTATTTCTCATAGTGACTGTAGGAGCGTTGACATTTAAATAATTTTAGGTTTTAAACTGGCAATTTAAAAATCCAGCTTAAGAAATTGATAATTAGCTTTGATTGAAGCCTTGTAAGAACTTTCCTAAAAACATGTTTATTTTCCTAGCAACAGTGTATTTTTACCTCCGATGAAATGCCCAAAATATAATAGTTAAAAATGTTTTTCCTTCAAACTCTATATTATGAATATTTATAAACTGTAAGGTATTGAGCATTTTCAATGCCAGTGGAGTAGGTGGATCTTTCTTACAACTCTTCTCAGAATCAAACTGGAAATAAAACTAAATTGGAGAACATTCACCCTAAATGACCAACTGAATTCTAGCTGAAGAAGAGACCTTCAAACAAGGAATGGCAGAAACCACCTCAAGACATCCAGAGTACAGGATTTTTGTTTGCCCACTCACCCTGTAGTTTGGCAGAGGGAAGACGGTGCAGACTTGAGTTGCCTGAGGAGAGTCTGGGGTGGCAGGTAATGGGAAAAGACATGGGAGTGCAACTTTCAGGAGACCTGTGCTCCGTTAACATTCCCTCCCCTGTCTCCCCCGATAACACAGCAGCCATTTTTCCTGAGGGGCACAAGCCACCCAGTAGCAGCAGCTTGGGGAAAGGCAATTAGTCTGCCTTCCAGGATACAACAGGTCCCACCTGCTAGAATCCTGCTTCACCTTACTCTGCCTCTCAATCCCTTGCGAAGGTGGTGGCAGCACAGGCCAGCCTAAGGGTCTGCGCAAATTTTGTGCATCAGTGAATAAGTCTGAATAACCTACCCTTCACAGGCGATCGAGAGGTCCCATCTTCCTGATTCTGCCAAAAGCCTTTTCAGGAACAGTCTTTTCAGTGACTAAGTTTGACAGCTGGCTAGCAGGTGGGGGTTGGCAGAGGCACATCCCAAGGTGCCTTGGTTCGTTTCTGACTCACCCTGGGCTCTGGACCACTATAAAGCCAGCATTGGAGCACAGCTTGGCCCCTCTGCATAGCCATGCCCAGTGGAGGCAGCCATATTATAGATCACTTGAAGCTTCAAGAGGTTGCCAAGAGCCAAATTTCGACAGCTTCTCAAAGTGGTTAGCCCCTTAGGTCCAGAATTGGCACACAAAACAGTAAGCCTTAGACAACATAAGAACAAGCAAGATACAAAGGGAGATCCTAGCAAACACAAAACTGCCAAGATGAACTATACTTTTTTTAACCACTGTATTCTTTTTTTTTAATAACTGTTATTCTTTTATATCTTGTTCTCTTTACTTTTCTGACTCTTTTTATCTTTTATTTTTTCTTTTTGTAATTTTTTCTTTTTACCATTTTTCCTTTTTTCTCTTTTTTCCTTTCATATTATTTTTTTTTCCTTTTCACTCCTGATCATTTTTTATTATTCTTTTTCTCTCTCCTAATATTTTTTCTTTTGTGGTTATTGTTTGGTTCTTCTGTTTGATGTTGTTTTGTTTGTTACATTTTCTTTTTTCCCATCGACACCTGTACAGTAGCTCACATGATGGATGTGTCTGGGGTTAAGCCTCACAGTCAGCCAGCCTGAGGAGAGATCTTGCCCACAAATGGGACAAAAATCATCAAAATCTAGTTAGATTATGGACCCCAAGTAACCCATACAAGGGACATTCCTAGAGCATCCAGCTCAAAAGATCAAGGAGACTTCACCACTGTGTCCCACAGGATACTTATAACCCAAGGACACCACATGAAGACGGGGAGTCGTACAAGTTCCATTTAATACATAGAAACAAACAAGAGACAACTAAAGTGTACAAACACCAAATGAAAAAAAAATGAAATGGAAGCATGCAATTGATTATACAATGTAGTGGTTATAAGGATGTCCAAGGAACTTAGAACCACATGCTATTTAATATGAACTAGAAGGAACTTAGAAGTACACCAGTATGATAAAGGATGTACCATGTTTAAGAGCCAGTCACTTACAAAGAATATCTGACAGCAAAGAATACACTGGAAGGAATTGAAAGTAGGCTGGATGAAACAGGATAGAATCAGTGATGTAGATACAATAGAAAAAACACCCAATCAGAGCAACAAAAAGAATTTTAAAAACGGATAGTTGAAAGAACTTTGGGACAACATGAAACAACATCTGCATCATAGGGGTAACAGATTGAAAAGAAATTGAGCAAGAAATAACGTGTTTGAAGAAATGAGATATTTTCATAACCTGGTGAAGGAAAAGGTGGCATAAGTTCAGGAAGCAGAGACACTAAAAATCAAGATGAACCCAAAGAAATGCACATCAAGATACATAGATATTAAAATGGTAAAGCTTAAAGACAAATAAGTAATCTTAAAGGCAGCAAGGAAAAAAACCAGTTACCTAGAAGGCTGACAGATAATTTTTCATTAGAAAAACTTCAGGCCAGAAAGGATTGGCATGAAGTATTCAAGGTAATGAAAAGCAAGGGCCTGAGACCAAGACTACTCTATTCAGCAAAGCTATCATTTAAAATTGAAGGTGAAATGAACAGCTTCCCAGAACAATAGAGAGAAAAGGGGGGGCTAAAGGAGTTAAGTACTACCAAACCAGCATTGTAAGAAATGGCAATAAATACCTATCAATAATCTTAAATGTAAACAAGTTAAAGGCTCCCATCAAAAAACATAACCATATATATATATATATATATATATATATATATATATATATATACACACATACACACACACACACATACACATACGCTGTCTACAAGAAGACCCACCTCAGAACGAAAAATTCATCCAGACTAAAAGTAAAGAAATAGAAAAAATATTGCATGGGAAAAAAAAAATAAAAAGCAAGCTGGAGTAGCTATATATACTCATATCTGAGAAAATAGACTTCAAAAGAAAAGCCATAATGAAACAAAGAAGGTCACTACATAATACTGAACGGTTTGATACAACAATAGGACATACCACTTGTAAACACATATGTACCCAATATAGGAGCACCTAAATATATTTAAAAATTCTAGCTGTGCTTAAAGAGAGAGATCAACAGCAGTACAGTCATACTGGGAGACTTTTGCCCCCCCAGTGACATCTTTGGATAGATACTCCAGACAAAATAACAAGGAAATAGCGACTTTAAAAGACACTGGATCAGGTGTAGTTAATATTTACAGAACATTTAATCACAAAGCAACAGAATATACATAAGTGGATATGAAGCATTCTCAAAGGTAGACCACATGTTAAAACACAAAATAAGTCATAACAAATTTAAAAAGATTGAAATCATGTTAAGCAACTTGGATCACAATGGCATGAAGCTAGAAATCAACACTAATAAAAGAAACATTCAAACACAGGGGGGCTAATAGGATGTCATTAAACAGTGAATGGGGTTACCAAGGAGGTCAAAGAAGAAACAAAAAGTTCCCTAGAAATAAAGGAAAATGAACACACAACAATCCAAATCTAAGGCTGTTCGTAGCTTTACATACCTTCCTCAAAAAGCTAGAAAAATCTCAAATTAATCCTACGTCTAAAAGAACTAGAAAAAGAATAAGAAAACCCTAGAGTAAGCATAAGGAAGGAAATAATAAAGACCAGAGTGGAAATAAATGACACAGAATCTAAGAAGACCATATACATAAGAATGAAACCAAGAATAGTTTCTTTGAAAAGATAAACAAGATTGATGCAGTGTTAATCAGACTTATCAAGAAAGAAATAGGACCCAAGTAAGTGAAATCAGAAATGAAAGAGAAGTAACAACTGCCATCATAGAAATAGAAAATATTTTAAGAAAATACTACATGTCAACAGCTGTATACCAAGTTGAACAACTTGGGTGAAATGAACAATTTCTAGAGCCATGCAATCTTCCAAACTGAATCAGGAAGAATTCAAAAATTGAATGGACCCATAACAACTCAAGAAACTGAAACAATAATTTTAACAAACTCACAGCAAACAAAAGTCCTGGATTGAATGGCTTCATATGCAAATTTTACCAATCATTCAAATAAGAAATAGCATCTATCCTTAAATTATTCAAAAAATTTCAAAAGGGGTGAATACTTCCAAACTCTTTACAAGCCCATTGTTATCTTAACTAGAGGCCCAGTGCATGGATTCATATACTGGTGGAGTCCATTGGCCTGGTCGGTGTAAATCTGGCCAAAACTGGCTCCCCGACATCGCCCAAGGGGTCTCAGATTGCAAGAGCACCGTTCTTGGATGACACATCCCCAGAATCGGACACCCTCATCTCTGGTTCCAGGGTGTGTTACCTGGTCCTGGTGGTCATTACATGTCACAGCTACCAGTCGGATGATTGCTTAGGCTTTTATATATACATAGGGGGCCTGGTGTGTGAAATTTGTGCAGAAGGGGGCTGGGGGGCGGGGGGGAGTCCCTAAGCCCAGCTTGCACCCTCTCCAATCTGGGAAACCTTGGAGGGTGTCTGACTGCTAGTTTAGGCCCAATCCCTGTGGGCCTAAACTGGCAATCAGTTATTCCTCTCACAATCTGGGACTGGTGGATCCCACCCACTTTCCTGCCTGCCAGCCTGATCTCCCCCAACCACTCCTGTGCCAGCCTGATCAATGCCTAACTGCTCCCCTGCTGGCCCAATTGCTCCCCGAACTGCCTCCCCTCC
This sequence comes from Antrozous pallidus, assembly GCA_027563665.1. Classification (NCBI taxonomy): domain Eukaryota; kingdom Metazoa; phylum Chordata; class Mammalia; order Chiroptera; family Vespertilionidae; genus Antrozous; species Antrozous pallidus. The sequence continues at coordinate 8,886,578 of CM050515.1, forward strand.
CAGCCTGATCACTCCTGACTGCCCTCCTCTGCAGGCCTGGTTCTCCCACCCCCCACAGCCCTCCCCTGTAGGCCTGATAACTCCCACTGCCCTCCCCCACAAGCCTGTTCCCTCCCAACTGTCCTACCCTGCCAGCCTGGAACTGCCCTCCCCAGCACGCCTGGTCACCCCCAACTTCCCTCTCCTGCAGGCCTGGTCCCCCCCCGCCCCAAATGCTCTACCATGCCAGCCCTGGTGCCCCTGACTGCTCTCCCCTGCAGGTCTGGTCACCCTAACTGCCCTCCTCTATTAGCCTGCCCACTCCCCGAACTGTCTTCCCCTGTAGGCCTAGTCACCCCCCACTGGCCTCCCCTGCAGGCCTGGTCCCCCCTAACTACCCTACCATGTCGGCCCAGTCACCCCTAACTGCTCTTCCCTGCAGGCCTGGTGCCCCCTAACTGCCCTCCCCTGCTGGCCTGGTCCCCTAAAACTGTTCCCTAAAACTGCCATCTCTGTATGCATGGCCTCCCAACTGCCCTCCCTTACAGTCCTGGTCACCCCTAACTCCTCCCTTGCTGGTATAGTTGCCCCCAACTGCCCTCCCCTGCATGCCTGGTCCCCCATAACTGCCCTCCCCTGCTAATCTGTCTCCCACAACTGCCCTCCTCTGCAGGCTTGGTCTCCCCAAACTGCCATCCCTTGCAGACCTGGTTCCCCCAAACTGTCCTCCCCTGTGAGCCTGGTTACTCCTCTAACTCCCCCCCCGCCCCCCTGCTGGCCTGTTTGCCCACAACTGTCCTCCCCTGCCAGCCATATTCTGGCAGCCATCTTTGACCACATGGTGGCACCCAGCTTTTTGTGGGGGTGTGAGGGTCAATTTGCATATCATCTTTTCATTATACAGGATATACTGTATATATCCTGTATAATAAAAGCCTTCTATGCTAAGTGAATGGTGGCCAGTCAGCCATTTAGCCAATCAAAGGCAAATACTATCTAATAAAAGAGTAATATCAAAATTGACCATACCTTTGCTACACCTATCAGGCATGCCCACCAGCCAATCAGGAGCAAGTGTGCAAATTAACCCCAACAAAGATGGCTGCAGCCACAGAGAGCAGGAGGGAGGCTTGGGTTTCTGCGGTGATGGAGGAAGCCAAGCTTTTCGCAGACCCTGGCTGGCCTAGGCCTCCACTCTATGCTACAAAGTTTAAATCATTGAAGATAATAAGTCTCAACAGAAATGGCTGTGGCCACAGAGCAAGCAGGAGGCTTGGCTACACTCCAGGTGACCAAGTTTCAATTATAGAAGATAAATAAATCCTAGTTACCAGGGCCTCGGCTTGGGTCACCAGGGGACATGGCCAGCCTGCAAACCACCACAGGCCCCTTGCCCAGGCCGCCACACACCCCAAGGGAAACCCCACCCTGATCCAGGACACCCTTCAGGGCAAACCAGCTGGCTCCCACCCATGAACCAGGCCTCTATCCTATGTAATAAAAGAGTAATATGCAGATTGACCAGCGCTCCAACACACAAGAGGGCTGCTCCCATGTGGTCAAAGATCCTGCCCCCATGTGGACACCAGATGGCCACCATAAGATGGCCAGCAAGGAAGGCAGTTGGGAGGGCCCAGTCCTGTAAGGGAGGGCAGTTGTGGGTGATCAGGCCAGCAGGGGAGGGCAGTTGGGGGCGACCAGGCCTACAGGAAAGGGCAGTTGTGGTGGACCCAGGCCTGCAGGGTAGGGCAATTATGGGTGACCAGGACTGCAGGGGAGGGCAGTTAGGGGCAAATAAGCTGGCAGGGGAGCAGTTACATATGAATCAGGCTTAGCACGGGAGTGGTTAGGGGGTGATTAGGCTGGCAGGAAGAGTGTTTAGGGGCAATCAGGAAGGCAGACAGATGAGCAGTTGGAAGCCTGCAGTCCTGGATTGTGAGAGGGATGTTTCAGATTTGAGATGGTGCAGGCTGGGTTGAGGGACACCGACCACCTCCTGTGCATGAATTTCATGCACCGGGCCTCTAGTATGCTAATAATATGCTGAGGCCACTCAAATGCTTGCTATGCTGTGCACTGAGTACAGGAGGCAGATGTTCTGACCCCCTGCTGGGGTCAGGCTGAATAGGACTGAGCAAGATAGGCCATACATTCCCTGGAGTCCTCCTGCAGTCCTTCCCCAGCTGGCCAACCTCCTGCATCTTTCCCTGGCCCTGATAATGCACCAGTGGGATCCCTTGGCCTGGCCTGCACCCTCTCGCAATCTAGGACCTCTCAGGGAATGTCAGTTCAGTCCAATCCCGCAGGCCAGGGTGAGGGAACACACTGGTGCTTGAATTTGTGTACTGTACCTCTAATATATATATATTCCAAAACCAGGTAATGACACTACAAAGAAAGAAAATTATGGGCCAATATCCCCAATGAACATAGATACTAAAATCTTCTGCAAAATATTAGCAAACCACATCCAATAATCATTAAATGTATCATATATAATCAACATTTACTAGTTTCTATAGTGTTGCAAGGCTGGTTCATATTTGCTAATCAATAAAGGTGACACATCACATAAATAATGAAGGATAAGGAGAAACCCAAGGTGGCAACATAGGTAAACACCTATACTGCTGCCTCACACAACAATGTCAAAACTACAACTAAAAGACAAAACGGACACCATCCAAAACCACAGGAACGCTGACTGAGTGGAAATTCTACATCTAGAAGAAAAGAGGAAAGCACATTGAGAATCAGAGGAGCTGCAAAAGGCTGAGGTATGGAGACATGCACGCGGAGAGGAAGGGTGGCTGTGTGCACGAGTGGTTGAGTGCCCAGCTGGCTTTATAAAGTGGGAGGAGATAGCCAAAACCGGTTTGGCTCACTGGACAGAGCATCAGCCTGCATACTGAAAGGACCCTGGTTCAATTCTGGTCAAGGGCATGTACCTTGGTTGCAGGAACGTTCCCAGTTGGGGGTGTGCAGGAAGCACCTGATAGATGTTTCTCACTCATCGATGTTTCTAACTCTCTATCCCTCTCCCTTCCTTTCTATAAAAAAAAATCAATAAAAAATATTTTTTAAAAATTAAAATAAAATAAAGCAGGAGGAGACAGAGGCTCCTGGCTGCACTGATCTCCAGTCCCGGGTGAGACAGTGGGAAATGAGACTCATTCAGGGGGAATCTGGACTGTCAGGAAAAGGGAAAGCACAGTGACTCTGGAGCTGTAGAAGGCAGATGTCCAGAGGCACATGTGCAGAGATTCTGAGTGTGCAGCTGGCTTCCTAAAGTGGGAGGGAGATAAAAGCTCCCTACAGCCCTGAACTCCAGTTCTGGGCAAGTTTCTGGGAACCCTGACTCATTCAGGGAGAAACGGGACTGTCTATCAGTGGGCAAAACTCGAGGTGCTTGCAGTGATTATCAATTACCGTGGGACACTGAGACCTGGGACCTCATGGGGCAAGGCTGATGGGAAGCCAAGGCCAACTGCTCTGTCCTAAGACTCTGCCCCATCCAAGCTGAGCACAGAGGCTTTTACAATTTTGCAAGTCTTGCCTCATTAGAGTGCCTCTACCACAGAAGTTCTCCCAGCATAAACACAGCTAACCAACTCAGGAAAGCAGTGAAAATGCGGAGACAAGGAAACAGATAACAAATGAAAGAAATGGAGGAAAGCAAAAGACTAGATATAGAGTTCAAAACCACAGTTAAAAGCTTTTTCAAGAATTTCCTAGAAAAGGCCGATAAATGTAGTGAGACCCTCGAGGATATGAAAAAAGACCAACTAGAAATTAAACATACACTTACTGAAATAAAAAATATTATACAGAGACCTAGCAGCAGACTAGGGGATCACAAGAATCAAGTCAAAGATTTGAAATACTAAAAAGCAAAAAACACAGCTAGAAAAGAAAAAAGAATCCAGAGTTGAAGATAGTGTAAGAAGCCTCCGGGACAACCTGAAGCATGCCAACATCTGAATTATGGGGGTGCCAGAAGAAGAGAGAGAGCAAGATACCAAAAACATATTTGAAGAAATAATGATTGAAGACTTCCCCTACCTGGTGAAAGATATAGACTTACAAGTCCAGGAAGCATACAGAACCCCCCAAAAAAGCAATCCAATGAGGACCACACCAAGACACATCATAGTTAAAATGCCAAGAGCAGAAGACAAAGAGAATATTAAAAGCAGCAAGGGAGAAAAACTGTTCATTACCTACAAGGGAGCACCCATATGATTTCCAGCTTATTTCTCAACAGAAACTATGCAGGCCAGATGGGAGTGGCAAGAAATATTCAAAGTGATGAATAGCAGGAACCTACAACCAAGAGTACTCTACCCAGCAAAGCTATCATTCAGAATTGAAGGTCAGATAAAGAGCTTCACAGATAAGAAAAAACTGGAGGAGTTCATCACCACCAAACCAGTATTATATGAAATGCTGGAAGGTATTCTTTAATAATAAGAAGTAGAAAAAAGACAAAGATAAAAATTGTGAACAACAAATATATGTCTATCACCAAATGAAACTAAAAGTCAAATGAATAAAAAATCTGATGAACAGAATAAATTGGTAAATATAATAGAATCAGGGGCTAAGAAAGGGAGTGGACTGACAACTCTTGGGGAAAAGGGTTGTGGTGGGTGCGGGAAGAGATTGGACAAAAAGTGTATACCTATGGAAGAGAACAATGGGGAAGAGGTAAGGGCAGAGGGTTGGGTGGGAACTGGATGGAGGGGACCTATGGGGGGAAAAGGAACAACTGTAATAATCTGAACAATAAAGATTTATTAAATTAAAAAAACAATGAAGGATAAAAACCTCATTGGATAATATTAATCACCCATTTATGATAAAAAAAAAACCAAAAACACCTCTCTGCAAGGTGGGAAGAGTGACATCATACTTCAACATTATGTAGGCTCTATGTAGAAAAAACCTACAATCAATATCATACTGAGTGGGCAAAAACTAAAGGTGTTTTCCTTAAGATCAGGAACAAGACAGAGATATCTGCTTTTACCACTCTTATTCAACATAGTGCTGGAAGTCCTAACCACAGTTATGTTCAAGAAGGAGAAATAAAGATATCCAAATTGGAAAGGGGGCAGTAAAACTATCATTATTCGAAGATGACATGATATTGTACATACAAAACCCTAAAGACTCCACCAAAAAACTACTATGTCTAATAAATGAATTTGGCAGAGTAGCATGTTAAAAAATTAATATCCAGAAATCAGTGGCATTATATCCAACAATAATCAACTACCAGAAAGAGAACCTAAGAAAGCAATCTCATTTTTATTGCAATGTCAACAAAAAATAAGGTACCTAGGAATATACTTAACCAAGGAGGTAAAACACCTGTACTCAGAAAACTAGGATATTGAGAAAGAAAGAGAGGAAAATGCAAACAAATGGGAGCATATACCATGTTCATGGATAGGAACCATCAGCATACTGAACAGATTTAGACACATATTCTAAAAATATACTAGTATTAGGAACCAAAAAAAGACCCTGAATAAATAGCCTCAGCTGTCTTGAGAAAGAAGAACAAAGTTGGAGGTATCACACTACCTAATATCAAACTATACTACAAAGCCACTAATCAAAACAGCCTTATACTGGCATAAGAACAGACTTATTTCTATGGATCAAATCAGAGACCCCAGAAAGTGACCCATGCCTTTACGGTCAATTAATATTTAACAAAAGCAGAACATAAAATGAATCAAAACCATATCTTCAATAAATGGTGCTGGGAAAATTGAGCAGGTCCATGCTCCCCCTTCCCCCCCCCTCAAAAAAAAGGGCAAATTCCACCACATGTAAGAATAAACTCAAAATGAATAAAGAATTTAAAAACCAGGAAAATATAATTTTTTCTATAAGAAAATTTTTCCTGTAAGAAGATATTTCCTGTAAAAATATTTCCTATAAGAAAATATGGGCAGTGAAATTTCAGACATTTCTTGGATCAATACATTTGCTTATATCTCTGAGGGTAAGAAAAACATGAAAAAAATTTAAAAATTGCACTACATCAAATTAAAAGGCTTCTGTACAGCAATAGAAGTCATCAACAAAATCTGATAAGGAGCTAATCTCTAAGATATATAAAGACTTAATGCAACTCAAAACTAGAAAGATAATCTAATTAAAAATGGGCAAAGAATCTGAATAAACATTTCCAATGTGAAAAAATGCTCAATATCACTAATCATCAGAGATGCAAATTAAAACTAAAATGAGTAACACCTTGCATGTATCAGAATGGTTACTATCAATAAACAAACCAATAACAAGTTCTGGTGAGGATGTAGAGAAAAGGGAACAATAGTATACTGCTGGTGGGAATGCAGACTCATACTGCTTGCCATTGTGGAAAACAATATGGAGTTTCCTCAAAAACTTGAAAAAATGGAACTACTATTTGACTCAGTCATTTCACTTCTAGTAATATACCCTAATAATCCCAAAACACCAATCAGAAAGGCTATATTCACGTTTTTGTTCATAGCAGAGTTATTTACAATAGTCAGGATGTGGAAATAATCCAAGTGCCCATCAGTAGAGAGCTGATAAAGTAGCACTTTTTTTTCTTTTTCACAATGGAATATTATGTCACTATAAAAAAAGAATAATCTCTCAAATTTTTGAGACAGCATGGATAGATCTGGAGATTATTATGCTAAGTAAAATAAGCCAGTCAGAGAAATAGTATGTGATTTCATTAATATGTGGACTGTAATGAACCATATAAGCTAATGAGCAAAATAGAACCAGAGACATGGATATAAGGAACTGACTGACAAATGTCCGAGAGGAGAAGATGGAAGCTGGGGTGGCGTGGGAGATTGATTAAAGGAATGTAAAGGAATTAAAGAACATATATGCATAGCCAGTGTGGTGATGGTTAAAGGAAGGGGTGGGCAAAAGGGGGGTGATGGTGGTGGAAATGGAGCACATCTCTAATAGTGAACAAGAAAAAATTTAAAGAAATGTCCAGTAATATGCATATAGTCTTTCATCAGTGTCAAGTGTCAGTGCCTGTCATGTTTTGCAGTAATTCCTTGATGCTTTACTGAGTTTTCTTTCTTTTTTATAGAAAGAGTAATTTTATGAATTTTTTATGTTAAAGTTGTTCAAATAAGACCTTACCACTATAGTCAATTTTTAAAAAAATATATTTTATTGATTTTTTTTTTTTTTACAGAGAGCAAAGGATAGGCATAGAAAGTCAGAAACATCAATGAGAGAGAAACATTGATCAGCTGCCTCCTGCACACTCCCCACTGGGGATGTGCCCGCAGCCAAGGTACATTCCCCTGACCGAAATCGAACCTGGGACCCTTCAGTCCGAAGGCTGATGCTCTATCCACTGAACCAAACCGGTTTTGGCTATTGTCAAATTTTAACATTGCATTTGGGGCTTCTCTGCTGCCTACTAGAGCCATTACAATATTATTGACTATATTCACTGTGCTGCACATTTCTGTGACTTATTTATTTTAAAACTGGAAGTTTGTACCTCTTATTCTTCTTCACTTTTTTCAATCTCCTATACCCCTTACCTCTGGCAACCATCAGATGCTTCTCTGTATCTTTGAGGCTGTTTATGTTTTGTTTCATTGTTTTGTGTTTTTAGATTTCACAGGTAAGTGAAATCATATGATAGTTGTCTTTCTCTGATTTACTTCACTTGACATTTATGTTGTCATGAATGGCAAGTTTTAAAATTTTTTTATTGCTGAGTAATATTCCACTATATGTGTATGTGTGTGTAATCCATTTATCTACAGTGCATAACTAATAATGCTGCAGTGAATACAGGGGTACAGTTATCTTTTCAAATCAAAGAGGAAATTTATAAAGATACCTTGTGACAAATAAAAAGGAAACTCAACTCAACTCTCCAAAATCTATAGGATTCAGTAAAAGCAGACCTAAGATGAAAGTTCATAGTGATACAGGCTTACATCAAGAAATTAGAATAATTTCATATAAACAATTTATCTTTATACTTAAAGACACTATGAAAAAGAATATCAAACATTTCCAAAGTCAGAGAGGAAATAAATAAAATAAAAGAGAGGAAATAAATGAAATAAAGATAAAGCAATGGACGAGATGAATGAAACTAAAAGCTGATTCTTTGAAAAGAAACAACTGTGACAAACCATTAGCTTAACTCATCAAGAGAAAGCTCAAAGAAAATAAGAAATTACAGAGAAATTACAATAAACTTCAGATATACAAATGATCACAAGAGGCTACTATGAACAATTACAAACCTGCAAATTAGAGAAACCTAAAAAAATGGATACAGTTCTAGAAACACACAACTTTCTAAGAGAGAATCAGAATATTGAATAAAAATATGAACTTACAAGTAATGAAATTGAGTCAGTGATTTAAAAACTCCCAGAAAACAGGAGTCTAGGGCCAGATAGCTTAGCAAGTTGAATTCTACCAAACATTTAAGAGGAATTAATACCCATTCTTCTCAAATTCTTACTTTATGAGACCAGGATTATTCTTATACCAAAAACCAGGGATACCACAATAAAAAATTAAATTATAGGCTCAGATTGATGAATATAGATGCAGAAATCCTCAACTGAATTTAACATTACATTAGAATAAGAAAGTGGGACTTATTCCAGGATAGTGCAAGGATAGTTCAAAAATGTATTGAAATTAGGTGTACTCAATCAATATGATACACTACATTAACAAAATAAAGGATAAAATCATAGATGTAGAAAAGGCATTTGACAAAATACAGCATCCATTTGTGATAAAAACTCTTAGCAGAGTGCGTGTAGAAGGAACTTATGTCAACATAATGAAGGCCATATATGACAAACTCACAGCTAACACATTCAATGATGAAAAGCTGATGGCTTTTCCTCAGATAAGGAACAAGAAAGACTACTATTGCAATTAATATTCAGTATAGAATTGGAAATCCTAGCTAGAACAATTAGACAAATAAAAGACATTCAAATTGCAAGGGACAAAGTAAAACTCAATATTTGCAGATTATATGATGCTGTATATACAATTTAGTAAAGTAGCAAGATATGAAACTAATATACAGAAATCAGTTGCATTTGTATACACTAATATAAAGCTACTAGAGACCCGGTGCATGAAATTCATGCACTGGGAGCGAGGGGGTGGGTGTCCCTCAGCCCAGCTTGCACTCTCTCCAATCTGGGATCCCTAGAGGGATGTCCTACCAGGATCAGGCCTAAACGGGCAGACATCCTCACAATCCAGGACTGCTGGCTCCAAACTTCTCGCCTGCCTGTCTCCTGATTATTCCTAACCGCTTCTGCCTGCCAGCCTAATCACCCCTAACCACTGGCAGCCTAATTGATGTCTAACTGCTCCCCTGACAGCCTGCTTTCCCCCAACTTCCTTCCTCTGTCGCCTGGTCACCCCTAACTGCCCTCCCCTGCAGGCTTGATCACCCCCCAACTGGCCTCCCTTGCAGGCCTGGTCCCTCCCAACTGCCCTTCTCTGCTGGCCTGATGACCCACAACTGCCCTCCTTTGCAGGGCCTGGAACCTCCCAACTGTCCTCCCCCGCTGGACACCTTGTGGTGGCCATCTTGTATCCACATGGGGGCAGTAACTTTGACCACATGGGGGCAGCCCTCTTGTGTGTTGGAGTGATGGTCAATCTGCAAATTACTCTTTTATTAAATAGGATAGAGGCCTGGTGCATGGGTGGGGGGCAGCTGGTTTGCCCTGAAGAATGTCCCAGATCAAGGTGAGGGTTTCCTTAGGGTGTGGGGCAACCTAAGGAAGTTTGCAGGGTAGTTTGCAGGCCAGCCACGCCCCCCATGGACCCATGCGGAGGCCCTGGGATCTGGGATTAATTTATGTTCTACAATTGAAACTTTGTAGCCTAGAACAGAGCCAAGCCTTCTGCTCACTCCATGGCGACAGCCATTTCTGTTTGAAACTTTGTAGTCTAGAGTGGAGGCCTAGGCACTAGGGCTGTAGAAGCTTGGCTTCCTCCATTGCCCTGGCAACCCTAACCTCTGCTCTCTCCAGCTCCATGGCTGCTCCCATTTCTGTTGGGATTATGTATCTTCTATAATTGAAACTTTGTAGCATTGAGTGGAGGCCTAGGCTGGCAATGGCAGGTGGAAAGCTTGGCTTTCTCCATTGCCTGGGAAACCCAAGCCTCGCTCCTGCTCTCAGTGGCTGCAGCCATCTTGTTTGGGGTTTATTCGCATAATTTGTTGCTGATTGGCTGATGGCATGGCTGTGGGCATGGCTTGATTGGAGGTATGGTCAATTTGCATATTACCCTTTTATTAGATAGGACTAGAGAAATTAAGGAAGCAATCCCATTTGCAATTGTATCAAAATAAGAAAATACCAAAATAAATAAATAAATAAATTCATTGAAGGTGAAAGACCTGTACACTGAAAACAATGACATTGACAAAAAAAATTAAATATGATGTAAATAAATATAAAGATACAACATGCTCATGGACTGAAATAATCAATATTGTTAAAACGTCCATACTACCAAAAACAGTCTACAGATTCATTACAATCCCCATCAAATTTATCAATGACAGTTTTCATAGAACTAGAGCAAAACATCCTTATCTGACCAAAAGTCCTCAAATAGCCAAACCAATCTTGAGAAGGAAGAACAAAACTGGAGAGAGATATCATTCTCCCTGATTTCAAACTATACTACAAAGCTATCCTATCTAATAATCCTATCTAATAAAAGAGTAATAAGCAAACTGACTGTCACTCCAACACATAAGATGGCTGCCCCCATATGGTCATAGATGGCTGCCTCCAAATGGACACAAGATGGCCAGCAGGGGAGAGCAGTTGGGAGGGACCAGGCCTACATGGGAGGGCAGTTGGGGACAATCAGGTCTGTAGGGGAAGGCAGTTAAGGGCAACCAAGCCTACAGGGGGAGGGCAGTTGGGGGTTCCCAGGCTTGCAGAGAAGGGAAGTTGGGGGCAGTTAGATTGGGATGGGAGGAAAATTAGGGGCTATCAGGCTGGCAATAGAAGGAAGTTAGGGGTGACAAGGTCAGCAGGGGAGAGAAGTTGGGGATGACTAGGCCTGCAGGGAAGGGCAATTAGGGTGACCAGACTGTCAGGGGAGGGAAGTTAGAGGTGACTGGGCCAGCAGGAGAGGGCAGTTGGGGGTGACCAGGGTGGCAGAGGAGGGCAGTTAGAGGTGACCTGACTGGCAATGGGGGGCATTTAGGCGTGACCAAGCCGGCAGGGGAGGGCAGTTGGGGGCAACCATACCTGCAAGGGAGGACAGTTAGGGATGACCAGACTGGCAGGGGAGGGCAATTAAGGGCAATCAGGCCAGCAGGGGAGCAGTTAGGTATCAATCAGGCTGGCAGGGTAGTAGTTAGAGGGTGATCAGGCTCACAGGCAGGTGAGTGGTTGGGAGCCAGCAATTATGAATTGTGAGAGGGATGTCCCAGATTGAAGAAGGTGCAGGCTGGGCTGAGGGTCAACCCCCACACCCCTGCACGAATTTCATGCACTGGGACTCTAGTAGTAATTAAAACAGTATGGTATTGGCATAAAAACAGACACATGCCCTAATTGGTTTGGCTCAGTGGATAGAGCATCAGCCTGCAGACTCAATGGTCCCAAGTCCTGTTCCGGTCAAGGGCATGTACCTTGTTTGCGAGCACATCCCCAGTAGGGGGTGTGCAGGAGGCAGCTGATTGATGTTTCTCTCTCGTGGATGTTTTTAACTCTTTATTGCTCTTTCTTTCTCTCTATAAAAAAATCTATAAAATATATATTTTTAAAAAAACAGACACAGGTCAATGAAATAGAATACAAAACCCAGAAATATACCAATGCATATATGGTCAATTAAACTATTACAAAGGAGGCAAGAATATACAATGGGGAAGAGATAGTTCCTTTAATAAATAGTATTGGGAAAACGGAGCCACTCTCACACCATTTATTAAAATAAAATCAAAATAAATTAAAGTCCTGAATGTTACACCTGAAAGCATAAAACTCCTAGAAGAACACATTCTCAATAAGCTCATGACTTAGCAATTTTGTCTTAGCAATATTTTGCTAATATTTAATCTTAGCAATATTTTTTGGATCGGTCTCCTCAGGCAATGGCAACAAAGCAAAAATAAACAAATGAGATTACATCCAACTAAAAAGCTTTTGCACATCAATAAAGTGAAAATACAACCTACCAATTGGGAGAAGATACTTGTAAATTAAACATTCAATAATGGGTTATTATTCAAAATTTATTTTAAAAATTACACAAGTTAATATAAAAAATTCTAATGGAAAAAATGGGCAGAGCCCTTGAAGAGACAGACACAGATGGCCAATAAACAAAAAAGATGCTCAATGTCTGTAATCATCAGGGAAAGAAACACAAATCAAAATGATATGATATGATCTCAAACCAGTCAGCATGGCTATTAGTAAAAAGACAATAAATAACAAGTGTTGATGAAGATGTGGAGAAAAGGGAACCCTGCTACACTGTTGGTGGGAATACATATTGGTGCAATCGCTTTGAAAAACAGTATGGAGTTTCTCAATAAATGAACAGTAGAACTACCATATAACCTAGCAATTCCATTTCTGGGTATTTATCTGAAGAAAACAAAAACACCAATTTGGGGAGATTTGTGCATTCTTATATTCATTTTAGCATTATACTAGTATACAATAGCCAAGATATGGAGGCAACTTGAAGGTACATCAATGACATTTTTACATGGATAAAAATGTAGTATATATTACACAATAGAATATTACTCAGCCATAAGTAAAATAAAATCTTGTCATTTGTGATTACCTGGATGGGCCTAGAGATGAAATAAGTGAAATAAGTCAAACAGAGAAAGACAAATACCATAGGATTTTTCATATATACTAGAGGCCCGGTGCATAAAATTTGTGCATGGGGGGGTCCCTTCAGCCCAGCCTGTACCATCTCACAATTCTGGAGAGCTGGCTCCCAATCACTCACCTGCCTGCCTGTCTGTTCACTCCTAACTGCCCTCCCCTGCCAGCCTCATTGCTCCTCACTGCCTCTGCATGCCAGCCTGGTCACCCCCAACTGCTCCCACTGCCAGCCTAGTCATCCCTCACTGCCCTCTCTGCCAGCCTAATCACCCCCAACTCCCCCCTCCTGCCAGCCTAGTTGCCCCCAACTGCACCCCCTACTGACCTGGTCACTCTCAATAGCCCCCCTGCTGGCCTGGTCACCCCTAGTTGCCCCCCACTGCCAGCCTGGTCACCCCTCACAGAACCCCCCCTTCCACCAGCCTGGTCACCTCACACAGCCTGCTTTTTCAGTCATTTGGTCATCCCTTGGGCTGGCCCTGGGGAGCAGGCTGGGCAGCCAACATCTGAGGGTTTCCTGCACCTCAGGCCAGCCCTGTTCTTACCTGCATGTTGGACTGTCCCTGGGTGGCTGGGGGGCTGAGGGGACTGGGGGACTCCAGAGGCAGGCACACAGCAGCCGGACCTGGCCATGCTGAGTGCCTGTTGCCCTGGCAAGGCTGAGGATATTGGGCACTACCATCTTGGCTGTAGGTGCTGCTATCTTTGAGGGCGTGGCAGTCAACTAGTACATTCCCTCCTTATTGGCTGTGGGCATCACCATATTTGTGAAAGCATGACAGTCAATTAGCATATTTCCTCTTTTTTAGATAGGATGGGATCTAAAAACTAAAACAACTGTGGGAACGCTGTCAGAGAACACTAGATGCAAGGTCAATTAGAGCAGCGGTCGCCAACCTTTCGGACCTCATGGACCACCAGTGGTCTGTGGACCATCAGTTGGTGATGGCTGAATTATAGTGTAGGAGCCCTGTTCAGAGTACACTGATGTTCAAGGCCACTCAGCATGGGAATCTCAATGAGGGTGTTCATGATTACTTTGCTATATACAGCTGCAAGAACCAAGGACACAGTAATCTGTACACAATGTGCAAGCGTGCCCTTCTGTAACCCAAATAGTGACATCACTATTTGTCTAAGTTGGTATTAAAGTTGTCACCAACCAGCCAGCAGTATGTGGCTGCTTAGTGAGGCTGTAGCTCTAAGGATGGCTCCTGTATAGCTCCTATGTTGGAAATTATTGCTACTTTGTAGGAAAGATGTTTTGTTACCTAGCTAGTGTACAGCTACTGTATGGGACTTTACTTTGAAGAACTGCTTTGTCTAATATCTCCTGTCATAGAAATGGTTACTTGGGCTACAATAAAGACCCTCTTATATGCCCATGACTTCTCATGTCTTCTCTGTCAAATACCCAACATCCAAGGGGGTCCAGACCCTGATAGAGAGACTCAGACCCAAAAGTTGGCATAGTAAAGCAGGATTAAGGAGTGAGTACTCCAACAAGCAAGCAAAAAAAAACTAAATAGTAATGCACTCATATATACAAGAAACTTGTGGTTAGTGGAGAATGGAGATGGTAGGGGTGCATGTAGGTAATTTAGGTAAAGTCATTTATGATGTACAAACTTTCAGTTATAAAATAATGAGGATGTTATGCATAGCATAGGGCATATAGTTAATGATACTATGACAATTTTATATGGTGACAGATGGTAGCTAGAGATATCATGGGGATCATTTTGTAATGCATATAAATATCGAATCATTATGATGTACACCTGAAATTCATAGGATGTTGGATATAAATTATATCAATAAAAATAGTAAAACCAATAAAATGTAAGTAGAGAAAACCAAGATGGCGGCATACTTAAACTGCTGCTTCACACAACAATTTCAAAACTACAAAACAGACATCATCCAGAACCACAGGAAAGCTGGCTGAGTGGAAATTCTACAACTATAAGGAAAGAGAAAAGCACATGGAGGACCACAGGGGCTGCAAAAGACTGAGATACAGAGCCACGCATGTGGAGATGACGGGTGGCTGAGTGCCTGGCTGGCATTCTTTAGCAGGAAGGAGACAAAAACTCCTGAGTGCCCTGAACCCCAGTTCCGACTGCACTGAACCCCCGCTTCGGGCAAGACCCTGAGGACCCAAACTCATATGGGGGGAATCTGAACTGTCAGGTGGAAACTCAGGGAAGCAATGAAAGGCAGAGGTCTGGAGGCACATGGGGGAATGCGAGCAGAGAGGATTAAGTGCTGAATATGCCACTGGCTTTCTCTAGCGGGAGGAAAACAGAAGCTCCCAACTGCACTAAACTCCAGTTCTGGGTGAGAATCTGGGGATCCAGATTCATTGGGGGAGAAACTGGACTGTCTGGCAGCGGGAAAAACTTGAGGGCAGCTTTCTATCAGAGGTGCTTGCAGCGATTACTAAGAGACACCGAGAGCCAGGGGGCCTCATAGAGCAGGGCTGACAGGAAGCCAAGACTGTCTACCCAAAAGTTGCACAGAGGCTTTTGCAATTTTGTAACTCTTATCTCATAAGGGTGTCTTCAGCACAGAAGTTCTCCCATCATAGACACAGCTGATCCTCACAGCCAATTGGCCTGGAGGTCAACTCCTCCCACTGATACCAACAACAATCAAGACTTAACTACAACAAAGATGTACACACAGTTCACAAAGGGGTGCACCAAGAGTGTCTACCTTAGGTAACTGGGGAGGCCAAGCCACTGGCCCATATAGGACACCTAGCACAAAAAGCTGCCCTACCAACTCAGGGAAGCAGCAAAATTGCAGAGACAATGAAACAGATCAGAAATGAAAGAAATGGAGGAAAACAAATGACTGGATATGGAGTTCAAAACCACAGTTATAATGTCTTTCAAGAATTTCCTAGAAAAGGCCAATAAATTTAGCAAGAAGCTCAAGGATATGAGCGAGACCCTTGAGGATATGAAAAAGAACTAACTAGAAATTAAACATGTACTGACTGAAATAAAAAATATTATACAGAGACCCAAAAGCAGACTAGAGGAACACAAGAATCAAGTTAAAGATTTGAAATACTAAGAAGCAAAAACACTCAACTGGGCCGAAACCGGTTTGGCTCAGTGGTAGAGCATCGGCCTTTGGACTGAAGGGTCCCGGGTTCGATTCCGGTCAAGGGCATGTACCTTGGCTGCGGGCACATCTCCAGTAGGGGGTGTGCAAGAGGCAGCTGATTGATGTTTCTCTCTCATCGATGTTTCTGACTTTCTATCCCTCTCTCTTCCTCTCTGTAAAAAATCAATAAAATATATTAAATAATAAAAAAAACAACACTCAACTGGAAAAGCAAAAAGAGAAAAAGAATCCAAAAATTTGAAGATAGTGTAAGAAGCCTCTGGAACAACTTCAAGCATAGCAACATCAGAATTATGGGGGTGCCAGGAGAAGAGATATTGAAAACCTATTTGAAGAAATGACTGCAAACTTCCCCCACCTGGTAAAAAAAAAAAAGACTTAGAAGTCCAGGAAGTGCACAGAACACCAAACAAAAGGAATCCAAAGAGGACATACCAAGACACATCATAATTAAAATGCCAAGAGCAAAAGACAAAGAGAGAATATTAAAAGCAGCAAGAGAAAAACAGTTCATTACCTACCAGGGAGCACCCATACAATTGTCAGCTGATTTCCCAACAAAAACTCTTAAGCCAGATGGGAGTGGCAAGAAATATTCAAATGAAGAATAGCAAGAATCGACAAGTAAGAGTACTCTACCCAGAAAAGCTGTCATTCAGAATTGAAGGTCAGATAAAGAGCTTCACAGATAAGAAAAAGCTAAAGGAGTTCAACAACACCAAATCAGTATTATATGAAATGCTGAAAGGTATTCTTTAAGAAGAGGAAGAAGAAAACGATAAGGATAGAAATTATTAACAACAAATATATATCTACCACCAAGTGAATCTAAAAATCAAGTGAATCAAACATCTGATGAACAGAATAGAATCAGGGGCATAGAAAAGGGAGTGGACTGACAATTCCTGGGAGAAAACAGGTGTTGGGGGAATGGGAAGAGGCTGGAGAAAAATCGTACACCTATGGATGAGGATTGTGCAGGGGAGGCAAGGCCCGAGGGTGGGATGGGAACTGGGTGGAGGGGAGCTATGGGGGAAAAAAGAGGAACAAT
Source organism: Antrozous pallidus (assembly GCA_027563665.1). Classification (NCBI taxonomy): domain Eukaryota; kingdom Metazoa; phylum Chordata; class Mammalia; order Chiroptera; family Vespertilionidae; genus Antrozous; species Antrozous pallidus. The sequence continues at coordinate 8,903,669 of CM050515.1, forward strand.
TGTAATTATCTGAATAATAAAGATTTATTAAATTAAAAATAAAATAAAATAAAATAAAAACAACAACAAGTAAAATAAAATGTAAATAGAAAATTCAGCAATACTTCTGAATTTATATTAGTTTATTGATGGTATTGTTTTCAAAATTTTTTAAAATATATTTTTATTGATTTCAGAGAGAAAGGGAGAGGAAAAGGGAGATAGAAACATCAATGATGAGAGAGAATTATTGATCGACTGCCTCCTGAACACCCTCTACTGGGTATTTTGCCCAATACCCGGACATGTGCTCTGGACCAGAATCGAACCTTGGGCCCTTCGGTTCTCAGGCCGATGCTCTACCCACTAAGCCTAACCAGTTAGGGCTTGTTTTTAAATTTTACATATAATTAAAATTCAAGAATATAAGTGGCTAAAGCTAGGTAACTAAAATATAAAATGTTATATTTTTTTACCACGAATGTGACTTTGAAGTCTATTTCTATTGGAAAACAACTCCATAAACTCTTTTCCAAGCTATAGTCTTTACTCCTCAGAATATTTTTAAAATTTATTCTGGCTAGATTTGGTCTCCAAACAAATGAAACAGCATTTGAGCAAAAGACAGCAACTTGAAAAGTTATAAATGAGAAAACAATGTAAATCATTTTTATTGAGTAAGTATCAATAGCATAAAATATTTTAACTATTTTTAACTGTTATTAGTTTACTCATAATTATTCTGTTTTTAAATTATTGTTAACCTCTTACTCTGCCTATTTTTAATCTTTATTGTTGAGAGTATTACAAATATTCCCTCCTTTTCTCCCCATTGCCACCCTCCACCCAGTTCCTACCTCACCCCAAGCCTTTACCACACCACTGTCTGCAACTATGGACAATGCATATTTGCATATAAGTGTTTTGGTTATTCTCTTTCCCCAACCCTTCACTCCTTCTCTTTAATATTCATGAGACTGTTCCATGCTTCCATACCTCTGAATTTATTGACTTAGTTTATTTTTTTTCACTAGATTCTACATAAAAATGAGATCGTGTGATATTTGTCTTTCGCTAACTAGTTTATTTTGCTTACCATAATAATCTCAGGGTGCCTCCATGCTGTCTCAATGGCAAGAGATCCTTGTTTTTACAGCTATACAGTATTCCATTGCATAAATATACCACAGCTTTCCTATCGTTTCATCTGATGGGCATGTCAGATATTTCCAGATCTTAGCTATTGTAAATAATGCTCTTATGAACAACGAGGTATATATATTCTTTCAGATTCATGGTTTGGAATTCTTAGAATATATTTCCAGAAGTTGAATCACTGGGTCAAACAGCAGTTCCATTTTTGATTTTTCAGGAAACTCCACACTGTTTTCCATAGTGGCTGCACCAGTCTGCATTCCCACCAGTAGTGTACTAGGGTTTCCTTTTCTCTACATCCTCACCAGCACTTATTTGTTGACTTATTGATGATCGTAGCCATTCTGGCAGGTGTGAGGTGATGTTGGGTATTTTTTCATAAATCTCTTGTCCATTCGTATGTCCTATTTAGGTCATTTGCCCATTTTAAAATTGGATTGTTTGTTGAGTTGTATGAGTTTTATGTATATTTTGGAAATTGACCCCTTTTCAGATGTATCATTGGCAAATATATTCTCCCATTAAGTGGGCTCCCTTTTCATTTGGATGCTGGTTTCTTTGCTGTGCAGAAGCTTTTTAGTTTGATGTAGTCCTTTTTGTTTATTTTTTCCTTTGTTTCTTTTGCCTTAGGACAGTGGTTCTCAACCTTTCTAATGCCGCAACTGTTTAATATAGTTCTTCATGTTGTGGTGATATCCAACCATAAAATTATTTGCGTTGTCAAGTATTAATTGAGCATAGTGGTTTGGGTTGATATCTGGGTTCTCTATTCTATTACATTGGTCTATATGTCTGTTCTTGTGCCAGTACCAGGCTGTTTTGAGAACAGTGGCTTTGTAGTACAGCTTGAAATCTGGTATTGAGATCCCACCTACTTTGTTCTTCTTTGTCAGGATTTCTTGTGGCTATTTGGGATCTTTTATTATTCTAGATGAATTTTTGTAGAGTTTTTTTTCTAGGTCTGTGAAATATGCTGTTGGTATTTTAATAGGAGTGCATTGAATCTATAGATTGCTTTGGGATGTATAGACATATATTTTTTCAATTTTTATTGTTTAAAATATTACATATATTAGTACATACATCTACTTTTTCCCCCATTGACCTTCCCTCAGCTTCCGCTACCCCTGTCACATGCCCTTATCCCACACCCCAGTATCTTGTGTCCGTTGGTGTACTTATATGCATAAGTCTTTGGTTGATTGATTTCCGTCCCTCCCCAACACTCTCCAGGCTTCCTGCTTTAATTGGACTTTCTGTTCTGTGCTCTACTGCCTTGGTATCTATCTGTTTATCATGTTATAATGTTCTTTATTTTTAATAAATGAGTGACATCATGTGGTATTTTTCTTTCATTGCCTAGCTTATTTTGCTTAACATAGTGCTATCCAAGTCGATCCATGCTGCTGCAAATGGTAAGAATTTCTTCTTTTTTATAGCAGTGTAGTATTCCATTGTGTAGATGTACCATAGTTTTCTAATCCACTCATCTGCTGATGGGAATTTAGGCTGTTTCCAAATTTTAGCTATGGTGAATTGTTCTGCTATTAACATATGGGTGCATATAGTTTTTAGTTTCGTGGGATATAATACTAGAAGTGGGATTACTGTATCAAATGGGAGCTCCATTTGTAGTTTTTAGAAGAAAGTCCACACTGTTCTCAACAGTTGCTGCATCGCAGTGCACGAGGGTTTCTTTTTCTCCTCATCTTCACCAACACTTGTTATTTGTTTATGGTTGGCATTCTGACAGGTTTGAGTGGTACCGTATTGTCATTTTAATTTGCATGTCGCAGATAAGTGAGTTTGAGCATGTTTTCATATGTTTCTTGGCCTTTTGTCTTCTTTCAAAAATATTCTATTAATGTCCATTGCTCATTTTTTATTGGATCATTTTATCTTCCTTTTATTTAGTGCAATAACTTCCCTGTAGATGTTGGAGATTAAACCTTTATCATTTGAAAATATGTTCTCCCTTATAGTGGGCTTTTTTGTTGTTATGTTTATGGGTTATTTTGCATTGCAAAAGCTTTTCATTTTGATGTAGTCCCATTTGTTTATTTTATCTTTAGCTTCCATTGCCCTAGGAGGGGTATCGGTAAAGAAATTGCTTAGGCATATGTCTGAGACTTTTCTGCCTGTGGATTCATCTAGTATTTTTATGGTTTCCGGTCTTATGTTTAAGTCCTGTATCCGCTTTAAGTTAATTTTTATGTATGGTGTAAGTTGGTGATCTAGTTTCATTTTTTTGCATGTATCTGACCAATTTTCCCAACACCTTTTATTGAAGAGACTATCTTGACTCCATTGTATGTTCATGCCTTCTTTGTCAAATATTAATTGAGCATAGTGGTTTGGGCCAATATCTGAATTTTCTATTCTATTCCATTGGTCTATATGTCTGTTCCTGTGCCAGTACAAGGCTGTTTTGAGAACAGTGGCTTTGTACTATAGCTTGAAATCTGATATTGAAATCCCACCTACTTTTTTCTTCTTAGTCAGGATTTCTGTGGCTATTCAGGGTCTTTTTTTTTTAATTCCAGATGAATTTCTGGAGAGTTTTTTCTAGGTCTGTGAAATATGCTGTTGGTATTTTAATAGGGAGTGCATTGAATCTATAGATTGCATTTGGTAGTATGGGCATTTTAATGATGTTGATTCTACTAATCCATGAACATGGTATGTTCTTCCATATGTTTACATCTTCCTCTATCTCTTTTCAGGGTACTGTAGTTTTCCGCATGTAGGTCTTTTACCTCCTTAGTTAAGTTTATTCCTAGATCTCTTAATTTTTTTGTGTGTGGGATGGTAAATGGGATTGCTTTTAAGTCTCTCTGTAAGTTCACTATTTTTGTATACAAATGCCATATATTTCTTTGCGTTAATATTGTATCCTGCTACATTGCCAAATTCATTTATTTGGTCTATTAGTTTTTTTTTTATGGAGTCTGTAGGGTTTTTCATGTATAGTACGTCATCTGCAAATAAGGACAGCTTTACTTCTTCTTTTCCAATTTGGATGCCTTTTATTTCTTCTTCTTGTTGAATTGCAGTGCCTAATACTTCCAGTATTATGTTGAACAGGAGTGGTAAGAGTGGGTATCCCTGTCTTGTTTCTGTTCTTAGGAGAAATTGTATTAGTATTTGCCCATTCAGTATGATGTTGGCTGTGGGTTTGTCATATACTGCTTTTATTGTGTTAAGGTATGATCCTTCTATTCCCAAATTGTTGAAAGTTTTTTTTTTTATCAAGATAGGGTGTTGGATTTTGTCAAATGCTTTTTATGAATCAATTGATATGATATGATAATTTGTTTATGTGATGTATCACGTTTATTGATTTGCAGATATTGTACCTTCCTTGCATTCCTGGGTTAAATTCTACTGGGTCATGGTGTATGATCTTTCTGATATACTGCTAGATCTGATTTGCTAGAATTTTGTTGAGGATTTTGGCATCTATATTCATGAGGGATATTGGCCTGTAATTCTCTTTCATTGTGTTGTCTTTATCTGGTTTTGGTATTAAGGTGATGCTGGCTTTATAGAATGAGCTTGGAAGCATTCCTTCCTCTTGAATATTTTGGAATAGTCTTAGGAGGATAGGTTTAGTTCTTCCTTGAATGTTTGGTAAAAATCCCCTGTGAAGCCATCTGGCCCCAGGCTTTTGATAGCAGGAAGCTTTTTGATGACTGTTTCAATTTCTTTCATAGTTATTGGCCTATTGAGATGTTTAGATTCTTCCTGACTGATTTTTGGAAGGTTATGTTTTTCTAGGAATATGTCCATTTTCTCCAAGTTGTCCAGTTTTTGAAATAGAGTTGTTCATAGTGGGTTGTTGTTGTTGTTTTTTTTTTTTTTTTAACAATCCTTTGTATCTCCATGGGATCTGTTGTTATTTCTCCTCTTTCATTTCCAATTTTTTTTTGGTCCTCTCTCTTTGCTTTCCAGTGAGTTTGGCTAATGGTTCATCAATCTTGATTATCCTTTCAAAGAACAAACTCTTGATTTTGTTGATCTTTTTTTTTTGTTTTTTTTTTGTTTGTTTGTTTGTTTGTTTTGGTCTCAATGTTGTTTATCTCCAATCTGATCTTTATTATTTCCTTCCTTCCGCTTACACCAGGCTTTTCTTGTTGCTATCTTTCTAACTCTTTGAGTTGTCAGGTTAGGTAATTTATTACCATTGTTTCTTGTTTTTTTGCAGTAGGCTTGTAGAGCTATGAACTTACCTCTCAAGACTGCTTTCGCTGTGTCCTATAGATTTTGGATTATTGTGTTTTGATTGTCATTTGTTGTCATGATGTTTTTTTTATTTCTTCTTTGATATCTCTGGTAACCCAGTCATTGTTTTATAGCATGCTGTTTAGTGTCCAGGTGTTTCATTTTTTTGAATTGTGTTTATTGTAGTTGATTTCCAGTTTTATGCCACTGTGATCTGAGAAGATGCTTGATATAATTTCTATCTTCTTGAATTTGAAGAGACTTTGCCTATGACCCAGCATATGATTAATCTTTCAAAATGATCCATGTGTACTTGAGAAGAATGTATATTCTGTGGCTTTGGGGTGAAATGTTCTGAAGATGTCAATTAATTCCATCTGGTCTAGTGAGTCATTTATGATTGATGTCTCTTTGCTGAGTTTTTATTTAGAGGTTTTGTCCAATCTTGATATTGGTCTATTAACGTCTCTTACTATGATTGTATTGCTGTCAATCTCTCCCTTGATATCCTCCAAGAGTTTTTTATGTATTTGGATGCTCCTGTATTGGGTGCATATATATTTACCAGAATTATTTCTTAATGTTGGATTGCTCCCTTTAGTATTATGAAGTGGCCTTCTTTATCTCTTGTTATGTCCTTCACTTTGAGGTCTAATTTGTCAGATATAAGTATTGCTACCCCAGCTTTTTTTGTCATTTCCATTCACCTTAAAAACCTTTTTTCATGTCTTCACCCTCAGTCTTTGTATGTCTATTTTTCTTAAGTGGGTTTCCTGTAGATAGCAGATATATGGGTCATGTTTTCTTATCCAATCGTTACCCTATGTCTATTGACTGGGGAATTTAATCCATTTACATTTAACGTTATTATTGATAGGTGCTTATTTGTCAGAATTTTTATTCTTTACCCCTGTTTTCCTTCTTTGCTTGCCATTTATTCTTTTTAGCAGACCCTTTAGTATTTTTTGCATTGCTAGTTTGGTGTTAATAAATTCCCTTAGTCCTTTTTTTTTGTCTGTGAAGCTCCTGATTTCACCTTCAATTTTGATTGATAACCTTGCTGGTATTCTTGGATTCAGATCAGATCCTTCTTTTGCATGACTTTGTATATTTCTTTCCATTCCCTTCTGATCTGATGAGTTTCTGTTGAGAAATAAGTTGCTAATCTGATGGGGGATCCTTTGGAGGTAACTTTCTGTCTCTTTCTGGCCACTTTTAAGATTCTTACTTTGTCATTGGTGTTTGCCAATTTAATTATAATATGCCTTGGCATCGGTCTTTTGGTGTTCATTTTGTTTGGGACTCTGTAAGCTTTTTGGATTTGTGTGGGGTTTTTCTTCCCTATATCAGGGAAGTTTTCTGTCATTATTTTTTCCAACAGGTTTTCTATTCCTTGCTCAGTTTCCTCTCCTTCTGGAACTCCTATTATATGGATGTTGTTTCATTTTGTGTTCTCTCAAAGCTTCTGTAGGCTCTCCTGCTTTTTAATTTTTTTTTTTCCAGATACTGCTCCACTTGGGTATTTTTTCCTACCTTGTTTTCTAGCTCACTGATGTGGTCCTCTGCTTTTTCTATTCGACTCTTGATATTCTCTTTGATTTCTTTATAGCAGGAATGTCACTTTTCATTTCTTCTTGGTTCTTCTTCATTTTCTCTTAATTCTTATACACATTGTTGTTTTTGCCTTTCATTCTTTTCAGCCACCTCATGACCATTTCTCTGAATTCTTTCTATGACAGGTTGCTTGCCTTCATTTCGTTTCCTTCCTTTTCTAGTGATGCCTGTTTTTCTTTCATATGGAGCTGTTTCTATTGTCTACCCATAATCTCTTTTCCAGTGTCTGGTTATGTACTTCTCTCTCTTGTGTTGATTTAAAGGCAAAAAATACAACACAACAAGGCACAATGCACAATGCACTGAACATAAATGAATTCATGATACTAATAACCCATAATAAAGGTGACCACCAGAAAAGAGTGTTAGCAGCTAGGAAAAAATTGAATAATAGAAAAAAATAGAAAAAGAGAGATTAAAAAAGAAGAGCAAAAATGAAACTGGTAAATGGAAAGAAAAGTAAGAGATAAAGTCAGAGGATAAAAAAGAAGAGTGGGGGGGGGTGAAACTATTTATATGGGGAGAAAACTCCAATAGGCTAGCCACTAATGCCAACGATGCCAGCAAAAATAAAACTTAGAGATGAATGCAAACTACAAATAAGACCTAATATCAAGTGAGATGAGGGAAAACAGAAGCAAAAAACAAAAAAATGAAAAGAAAACCAAAAAAGAAAAATAAAAAGCAAAAACAATCTCAGAAATAAGCATAAAAGAACCAATATAATCAACAATTAAGCAAACAACAATAAAAGGACAGAGAGGAAATATTTGGATAGTGAATAAAGAGATGAAAATGATGTATATGGAGTTAGTGCAGGGGATTAGAAGTTACATATATAAGTAGGGTGAAATTTTAAAAGGGTTTAAATATAAGGAATAGAGAAAATATAAAGCAGGAATAAGGTAAGAGAAACAGGACAACAAAAGGGGAAAAGTGTGGAAGAACATTTTGGCATCAAGGTAAAGTTGAGATAGAGTAAAATGACGCTAAAGAAAAGATGAAAATTGAATGTAGAACACTAATCCCAAAATAAAGAGAAAATAAAATGACACTTTTTAAAAATGCTAAAATAGTAGTAGTACTGATTAAAAATGAAAATGTAAAAATTAAAAAGGTAAAATCTAATGTGAAAAAAGAAAAAAAATTAGTTTCTTAAGTAAGAGGTGAAAAAAATGTGCAGTAGTAATGGTTATTCATTTCCTTTATTGTTCTGTTTGGCATGCCTGTCTTCTAGTCAGGATAGTATTGAAGTTCCCAGCATTCCACTGCTCTTCAGTTCTGTAGGTCACAGTCCTGATTTTCAAGCAGGCAATATTTCTCTGTTTCTTATTCTCCTTTATTTGTGTTTACATAAGAGTCCATTTGTGATTGAACCCCTGGGTGGCAGTCTTTCTGGATTGACCTCCAGGTCTATAGGTCCTCTTTAGCTTGTGTTTAGATATTGTTTTTCCTGTGGCACTTAATCCTAATTTTGGGGAATGTGCTGCCCCAGAGCTGGTTCTCTGATCATTATTCCCTGCTTTGATTCCCAGGTTCATAACTTGCCCCCTGCAATCTCTTGGAGTGTCCCCATTTGGGTGATCCTATGTATTGGGCTTAGTAATCAAAAGCACGGATTTAAAGAGGAAAAAAAAGTGAAAAGAGAGCCAGAGTAAGTGCGTGAACTCTTGTGCTATGGTGCAAGTCTGTGCAGTCTTTTTTCCCCTTAGGTCTAAGCACCCGGCTCACTGTTAAATTTTCGTTTAGCCTGCCCTTTTGCGCCCAGTTCAGCTATGGGTTACTTTTTAGAGTTCCTTTTTGTTAGCAGCCCTATGGATCCCCTTCCACATTCGTGGATCACACCAGCCCCAATGGCTATGGACTTTTCTGGGCTCAGATGTCCCTGGATCCTTCAGCTCCCGCATGTGCGTTTCTCTCTCCTGTCTGGACCGTAGACATCACCTTATCCCAGGTGAAATCTGACATTTCCATAAAGAGGTGAAGAGTGCCTCTGAATCTGCATGCTCATGCCACTTGGGGACCAGTGTTCCTGGGTATGCAATTGTTCACTGGGTGCTGTTTTTGTAGAGTCCTAGGATTCTCAGGCTTCCAACAACATCTACTTTCCCCTTCAAGATGCCATGGTCTCCAAGTCAGAGCCGGTCACTCAGGGAGGGATCCCAGCAGCTTCCCAGTCAGGGGAACCCCGTCCAGCAATCCTCTTAGTCCCCTGGATAGGTGACCCTCCATTCAGAAACAAATACTCCATGTGTGACCACACAGTCTCCCTTTGTTCTCTTACTCACACACTACCTTGCAGTCTGCCTTCCTGTTGGCAATCATCTTCCTTCTCTTAGTTGTAGTTTTGAAGTGGTTATGTGAGCAAGTTCAGGTGTTTTTATCTGCCGCCATTTGGGGTTCTCCTGGGGTTTTCTTTGTTTGTTTGTTTTGTTTTTTTTTTCTTTTTTTTTTCTTTTTGAGTGAATTTGAAAATAATTTGTTCTAGGGAAAAACAGAATAGGTGACGGCCACACCATAATTGGGGGCCCAAGAAAAGGCTTCTCTTTCACCCCAGAAATTCAATGTGGCCCTCTTCTCAGGGTTTTTTTTTTTCTTTTTCTTTTCCAGGAGGCTCAAGAACTATTAACAGCCAGCTTTCACTGCTTATCGATAAATCCACCAACATTTCATACTTATTGGAAATTACAGAACATATTTCTTCAAAAGCTATTAAAACCAGTTGACAAATCTGGCCATTACAGCTAACCAGTCAGTCCCATTTTTCAGTAGAACCATCATTTGTATACACAAGAAATATAAAGACAGAACCCGAGTCCTTAGTTTCCCCCTGGGTCCCCAACCTGCCTGAGGGCTAGGAGTCTTCCTAGAGCTTCCTGTGGGAGCACAGGGCGTCTTGATCTGGGGAGGTTTTTCCGCAGCTGCCGCAAGAGCAGCCCTGGCCTCCTCGTGTGGACGGCGGACGTGGCCGTCGTGGGCAGCGTGGGACGCGGACGATTCGCCACAGCGTTGGCATTTGAAGGGCTTCTCCCCGAGTGCTGTCTGATGTGTGCGCGGAGGATGCTGGAGGCAGTGAGCTCCTTGGTCCAGCGCACACACCGGCGGGGTCTGTCTCCAGAGCGCACTCCCGTGTGCTTGTTCAGGCTGCAAGACCGAGAAAGATTTCCCACATGGAGAGCCCTTGTGAGGCCGCTGCGTCTCGGGAACGTGGGGTGTACGGATTCGGAGCCGGTCCCGTTTCTCAAAAGGTCTTTTGCACCGAGAGCAAGGGACGTTCCTGTCGCCCTGGTCCACGCACGGGGTGTCCTGGAGATGCTCGTCTCTGTAGTGTCTGCAGGTGAACACCTTTCCACCTCCGTCCCATCGGGACCCTTCTGCAGCCTCTTCGGAGGGCGCGTGCGCCTGCTCCCCCTGCTCCGTCCCCCGAAGGCTCCCGGGGGTGTCCAAACACTTTCCATAGCAGTCTCCCTACCACACCAGGAGCGTTGGTTCCGGGAGCTCTCCCTGCAGCTCTCATGAAATAGCTGCCCTTGACATTGCACCGCAATCAGGTTCTGCTCCTTGGGGAACCGGGCGCAGCTGACGCAGGACATCCAGTCCCCGGCACCTCCTTTTCCATCTATAAAGTGGCTCAAAGGACCATCTTCAAAGATCTCCCGCATCAGAGGATTGTCTCCGGGTCTTGATTTCACTGGCGTTGCCCACTTTACCTCGAAAGGGTCCAAACCCGACTCCTTTGGCCACGAGGCTGCGGCAGAATGCGCCGAAACGCGGGCCCCGCCAAACGGCATCTGCCCGAGGCACAGACCCGCTGGCAGTCGAAGTGCGTCCAGATCCTGAGCCTGAGGACGACTCAGACCCGGAGGCGGAGGCGGCCGGGCGGGCGGGCGCTCGGGCGAGGGCTCGGCCGGGAAGGAACGCGTGCAGGACTAAGTGCAGGTCCCCCCGGGTGAATGGTAGCCAGGAGCCGACCGGCGCTCCGGGTGCAGGAGTCTGGGGCCCTCCTCAGCCCTCTTGCTGGGCCAGTGAGGCAGTCACGGGGAGGTCTTCAGCCCCTCGGGGAGCAGGGCTGCACCCCCGGGGGGCGGCGGCGGCGGGAAGACCTCGGGTCCGTAACACTGGCCACTGAGCCTCGAGCCCCAAAGTGGGCCAGGTCTTCCCCGTGGCCCCCGCGTAGTCGCGGCCGCTGCTGACGAAGTGCTGCAGTTCCTTGGGGAAGGCGGGGAACGGGCACCACGGGGCCGGCTTGCCGGGCCAGGGCAGGTCGTAGAACGGCTCCGGGGGGAGGGCCAGGCCGGGGCTCCGCAAGGGAGGGGCGGTCCGCAGGGCGAAGGGGGCCATGGCCGGGGCCGCGGACACGGCGGACACCGGGAAGGGCTGGGAGTCATCCCCCGCGCGGGCGGGCTGCTCCCAGGGGCTCCATAGGGGGCGAAGGGCGCATAGGAGGGGGCCAGGTGCTGGGGGCTACTTAGATTAGGATTTTCTTATTCTTCTCTTTCTAGTTCTTTTAATTGTATGGTTAGATTATTTATTAGAGACTTTCTTAGTTTTTTTGTTTTTTTTTTGAGGTAGGTCTATAGTGATATGAACGTCTCTCAGGACTGTTTTTGCTGTCTCACATAGATTTTGGGTTGTTATATGTTTGTTCTTATTTCCAGGAGATTCTTTATTTCTTCCTTAGTCTTATTGGTCACCCATTCATGCACTGGGGAATGTGTGTCCCTCAGCCCAACCTGCACCTTCTCCAGTCTGGGAACCCTCAGGGGATGTCCACCTGCCTATTTAGACCCGATCCCAAGGATTTGGTCTAAACAGGCAGTCAGACATCCCATTCACAATCCAGAACTACTGGCTCCCAACTGCTCACCTACCTGTCTGATTGCCACTAATCACTTCTGCCTCCCAGCCTTATCACCTCCTAACCACTCCCCTGCCAGCCTAACCGATGCCTAACTGCTCCCCTTCCAGCCCAGTTGTCCCCAATTGCCCTCTCCTGTCAACCAGGTCACCCCCAAATATTCCCTCTTTATTAGGTAGGATTTTTTCTTTATTGGACAGCCCTAACTGGTTTGGCTCAGTGGATGGAGCATCAACCTGCAGACTCAAGGATCCAGGGTTTGATTCAAGTCAAGGGCATGTACCTTGTTTAGGGGGACATACCCAGTGGGGAATGTGCAGGAGGCAGCTTATCAATGTTTCTCTCTCATAGATGTTTCTAGCTCTCTATCCCTTACTGTTCCTCTCTGTAAAAAGAAACATTTAAGATTCCTCCACATCTGGCTGGCTGGTGTGACTCAGTGGTTGAGACTCCAGGTTGCTGCAGCTGTGAGGGGATTGCACCTTGGGAGTGGAGAGACCCCAGCCTAGGCTGCCTGTGCTGGCAGGGGATTGCATCTTGGGTGTAGAGGGCCCCCAGGGAAGACATCTGAGCATTCTTTAAATCATTGTCAGCTGAATCCAAGGGGCCAGGCAGAACCATGTCTTGGAAACACATCCACCAAGAAGGCTAGAAATGTTATCAGTACTGACTCTTAACTTGCTCCTGGTGTCATGGAGAGGGCCTTGAAGTATAGATTTAGCCTAGCCCTGGAAATGAGGGAATGAGTAGGGCCTGGGCCCACTTAAGCTTCTTTGATCCTAAGTTTTTTCAGGTGAAATTCCTTTTTATTTTGGTATAAATAAACACTGCTGTTGGGTTTGAATTCCTGTCTCTCCATCAGAGAGAACAGAGATTCTACCCAGCCCCAGCTTTTATTTCTATTTCTGTGTCCTCTATTCTTTCTTTTATTTTTCAATCCCCAGGTCCTCTACTCAGAAACTGGACCCACTCTCCTTTCCACGCTGGATGTGGAAAAGAGAGAAAAAACCCCACACTTGGGGCAGGGGCAAGACCCCAGCCCAGGCTGTTGCTGCTGGCAAGGGATCATGCCTTGGGGTGGCAGAGACCCCAGCCCAGGCTGCCTGCACTGGCAGGGAATCACACCTTGGGGGAGTAGTGAGACCCCAGCCTTTGGCAGGGGATCACGCTTTCAGGATGTGGCACCCCTGCCAGGCTGAGACCCCAGCCCAGGCTCTTGCACTGTGGGGAGCAGCGAGACCTCAGTCCAGGCTGCTGGCGCTGGCAGGGAATTGCACCTTGGGGGTGCAGCACCCCTGTCAGGCTGATACCCCAGTCCAGGATACCAGCACTGCCAGGGGATCACTCTGTGGGGGAGTGGAGAGAGCCCAGCTCAGGCTGATGCTGCTTGCAGGGGATCATGCCTTAGAAGTGGCTGAGACCTCAGCCCAGGCTGCCGGCGCTGGGAGGGGATCACACCATGGGGGAGCAGCAAGACCCCAGCCCAGGCTGCTGCCACTGGCAGTGGATTGCACCTTGGGGCTGTGGTGTCCCTGCCAGGCTGAGACCCCAGCCCAGGCTGCTGGCACTGGGAGGGGATTGCACTGCGGGGAGTGAATTTATTTTTGTTTGTTATAAAGGGTCAAGAGTGCCTCTGGGCAGCATTCCGCTAGGCCGCTTATTCTGCAGGCTGTCAGCAGCAGCCCTCCCTGAGACTGGCTGACTCCGGGCAGGCTTAGAAGCCTGGGCACCACTATCTTGTGGCTTTGGGGGCTGCCATTTTTGTCATGGAGAAATGGCTAATTTGCATATTACTCTTTCATTAGATAGGATAACATGCTGTTTAGCCTCCATATATTTGAATGTTTTTGAGTGTTTTTATTGTACTTGATTTCTAGTTTCATGCCACTGTGATCTAAGAAGATGCTTGATATGATTTCAATCTTCTTGAACTTGTAGAGACTTAGTTTGTGTCCTAACATGTGGTCTATCTTTGAGAATGTCCCATGTGCACTTGAGAAGAATGTATATTGAGCAGTTTTTGGGTGAAATATTCTGTAAATGTCAACTAAATCAATTTGATCTAGCATGTGGTTTAGGGTCTCTGTTTTCTTGTTGATTTTTTTGTGTGTGTGAATTTCTGTTGAGAGATCGGTTATCAGCCTTATGGGATCTCCTTTGTAAGTAATGAATTGCTTTTCTCTTGCTGCCTTTAAGATTCTCTGATTGTCTTTAATCTTTGCATTTTAATTGTGACATGTCTTGGCATGGGACTATTTGGATTCTTTTTACTTGGGACTCTGTGTGTTCTGAATTTGTATGACTTTTTTCTTCACCCGTTTAAGGATGTTTTCTGCCATTATTTCTTCAAATAGGTTCTCTATCTCTTGATCAATTTCTTCTCCTTCCGATACTTGATATAGATGCTGTTACATTTCATGTTGTGCCATAGCTCCCTTAATCTGTCCTCTTATTTAGTTTTTTTTCTTTTTGATACTCTGATTGATTTTTCCTACCCTGTCTTTTAATTTGATGATTTGATCCTCTTCCCTCTCTAATCTGCTGATTATTCTTTCCAGTATATTCTTTATTTTTGCGATGTCTTTCTTTATTTCTTACTGGTTGTATTTCTCAGTTGCTATGTCTTTCTTTTCATGCTTTTGAGCATCTGTATAATCATTTCTCTGAACTCTTATCTCTGATAAATTGGTTATCTCCACTTGATTTAGCTCTTCTGGAAAATTCTCTTGTTCTTCCATTTGGGGCTTGTTTCTTTGTCTCTCCATTTTGGCTGCCTCTTAATGCTTGCACCTATTTATTAGTTAGATCTGCTATGAATTCCAGTTCTGGTTGGATAGCCATCTGTAGTAAGGTGTCTTAGGGGACCCAGTGGTGTAATCTCCTTGATCTTCTGAGCTGGGTGCTTACAGGGGTTATGTGGCCTCTCCAGTTTTAATTGGCTCTTGAGGCTGTTTTCCCTTTCTTAGATGTGCTTGGCCCTTCTGCTGGCTGACTATGAGGCTCAACCCAAACGACATTATGCAGCTGATATACAGGTGCTGTTATAATAAGTCAAAACAAACACAAAACAAGAACACACACACACACACACACACACACACACTTAAACCTAATAACAAGAACCAAAACAATCTCACTATCAAAAAAAGAATAAAATTAGAGAAGAAGAACAAAAGGAAATAAAAAGGAATACTACAATTCAATAGGCTAAAAGAATTAGAGCAGAAAGAAGGAAATGAATGAGGGGGATATGAAAAAAGAAGGTGGAGAGAAGAAAGAAGAAATAGGAATAGAAGAGGAGAAATACATATGTGAAATAATAGTTTAAAATAATAATAATAATGAATAAGTTAATATATGGGTTAGGAAGAAAAAAACAAAATAACAACTAAAAGCAAAGAAAGAAAAAAGATGGGGAAAGGAAATAGAAAAAAGAGATATAAGAGGAAAAGAGAGCAGCAGAAACAGTGAAATCTAAAATAATAGAGATTATATACAAAATAATATTAAATAAATAAAAGAAAAAGGTGGATTTCAGTTCTGTATATTTTAGGGCATACTGCATTCAGTCTTTGGAACTTGGTTAGGGCGGAGCCCCAAACAGGCTGGTGGGTGGAGCTTCTGAGGCTCAGAGACTGAGTCTGCCTTGCGTCTTGCCCTTTGAATGTCATTGCTCTGCGTTGCTCTTTCTCCCCCCACAGATCTTTGTTCAGAGCCGGGCCAGGAGTATCCAGCAGACTGGTGTTGGTGGTTGTGCCTATAAACCGTAGTAGAGCCAAAACTGGTTTGGCTCAGTGAATAGAGCATGGGCCTGTGGACTGAAAGGTCCCAGGTTCGATTCAGGCCAAGGGCACATCCCCAGTAGGGGGTGTGCAAGAGGCAGCTGATCAATGCTTCTCTCTCATTGATGTTTCTGACTTTCTATCCTTCTCCCTTCCTCTCTGTAAAAAATCAATAAAAAATATTTTTTAAAAAGTAAACTGTAGTAGAAAGGTGGACACTTCCTCTTTTTCCTAGGGCTGCACTGGCTATACTCACTAGAAAGTTTGTATCTGCTTCAATGTAATGTTGCTGAAGGACCAAGCAAACACTCTTCTGTCTCCCAGACAGAAACCCAGCCAGGAGAAACTGTTACAACACCTTAGCTCCACCTGGCTTCCTGGCACTCCCTTGCTGCCACTCAAAGTCGGAGGGGATAAAAAAAAACACACATACAAAAGTCAGCCCTTCTTGGCACTTTAATCTTTCTGCACAGGCAGCAGCCCCTTGGCCAGGGCTTCCCTCCAGGCTCTACCTGGCTAGATGTCCATATTCCCTGCCTGTCAAAGAGCTATAATTGCACAGATTTCTAGCTCTTTTTATTTTTCTTTGGCTAGGATCACAGCAGAAGGGGTCAGATCTAGCCAGTTCTCAGGTTGGGGGCAGGGTGCTGTCAGTACACTTGAGATGAAAGTGCATTAGGGAATTCTGATCTTTTGTCTCCCCCGCTAGGTATACAGACCAGCCCCTCTAGTAGTCCTCACAATGTTTCATTAGGGGATGGAGGGCCTCTCAGAGTCACTGCTGGTTGTACTAAAGATTATATACAAAACTAGAGTCCCAGTGCACAAAATTTGTGCACAGGAAGGGGGGGGTCCCTCAGCTTGGCCTGCTCCTTCTCCAATCTGGGACCCTTTGGAGGATATCTGACTGCCTCTTCCAATCTGGGATTGCTGGCTCCTAACTGCTCACCTGCCTGCCTGCCTGATTGCCCCTAACTACTTCTGCCTGCCTGCCTGATCTCCCCTAACTGCATCCATACCTGCCTGATTGCCCCTAACTGCTCCCCTGCTGGCCTGATCACTTCTAACTTTTCTCTGCTGGCCTCATTGCCCCTAACCGCTTCTGCCTCACCCCACATCTTGGACCCAGGATTCCCTGCTCTGGCTGGTTGCAGGCACCTGGGACCCAAGTTTCCCCCCCACCCCTGACTGACTGCAGGCACCCAGGATCTGAGCCAGCTTCGCCCAGGCCAACCACAGCCACAGGGATCCGTGGGTGGGCAGCTTTGCCTGGGCCACAGTGCAGGCAGCTGGGACTATGGGGCAGGTGATTTGTTCCTCTCCCAAGCCATAACCTGGCCGGTCCTCATTGCTCTCTCCTCAGTGTTGAGTGTCTGAGCCATTAGGGTGCGACGACATGAGGACATGACAACCGTTTGCATATTAGCTTTTTATTATCCTATATAATAAAAGCCTAATATGCTGAGGGTCTGGTTGGCAGGTTGGCCATTCGACCATTCAAAGCATAACATGTTAATGATATGCTAAGGCCACTCAACCACTTCTGTGATGTGTACTGACCACCAGGGAGCAGATGTTCCAACCCATAGGTTAGCTTGCTGCTGGGGACTGGCCGATCAGGACTGAGATGGGCTGGACACATCCTGGAGCCCTCCCACAGTCAATCCCATGGTGGCAACTTCCTGCATCCCTCCCCAACCCTGATCATGCACCAGTAGGGTCCCTCAGCCTGGCCTGCATCCTCCTGCAATCCAGGCTGATGGGGCCTCCCTCCCCAAGTGCATGAATTTCATGCACCAGGCCTATAATATAGAATAATATTGACGTTCCGCTGAGGTGCCTTTTCTGCAGGAGCAGCTTCAGATGTCCTGGGCTCAGTGGGATTGATAAAAAGAGTCTCCGGTAGAAAACGTTACTCATCCTCTTGGTCCCAGACAATAGCCCCTGAGGGTATCATACTTGGATTGTCCTGCTCTGAGTTGTTCTCCTCTCTCCCATAAAACTGCACCGCAGGAGAGTATCTGAGTCTTAACAGCTGATCCAAACCAGCTCCTATTAAGAATGGTGTTCCAAGTCTGTAAGGGGGAAAACCATTCTCCCTTTCCTTCCCAGGAGCAGCTGGCTGACCTCACAGGGAACTTGGATTAGCCTTCCCATAACGAAGTCATAAAGTCTAGCTCATATTCCTCTGTCTTCCCAATAGGGGCCTTTCCAGGGGGACACAAACTTAAAACCCTGGCTATGCAAGGCCCAGGTACCTTGCACCACAGGTCCGAGGATGAGGGGTTACAAAATCAGCATTGCTGGTCCCTCCAAATCACTGCTGGGTGCAGGTTCCAGGCCCCTTTTTTTGGACCCACAAACCGCAACACAGCCTTTCCAGTAGTGATAGCCCAGGCGAACTTCCCAGGATGGGGCTGTTAAGCACAGGTGCACTCCTTCCCTGGGAATGTGTGGTCCCAGCCTCCCAGGCAGACAGAATTTGCTCTTCCTTCCTTTACTCTGCCCCCGGGTTAATCTTCCAGGCTCTGCTGCTCTGGGTTTGGGATTCCTGCCTGGAGTGGGAGCCCACACTCTCAAGGGGAGGGAGCTTTGTCGCCATTATAACTTGGACCTCTCGGTGGAGCTCCAGCTCCAGGGAAGCTCCCCTTTCCATGACTCCCCTTCTCTTCCCCATGGTATGTTGTTTTTGTTTTCCCTCAGTGCTCCTTAGATAGAATTTGTCCAATCAGCAACACATCTCTGTTTTTTTTTTTTTTCCAACTTGATCATGTGGTCTTAGTGTAAATCCAGGCCCTGGATGAGAGCCAGGACACTCACCCTCCTGTTAGCTGCAGTCATCCTGCCTCCTTCTCTATTTTTACAATTTTTAATGTACAGTTTAATGGCATTAATGACATTCACAGTGCTGTACAATCTTTCCCACTATTCATCTCCAGAACTTCTTCAGCTTTAAAAATGGAAACTCTATGCCCATTCAATAATAACTATTATTTACCTTTTCCTCACACCTGGCAAGCATTCTAACTTCTGTCTCTATGAACTTGACTACTCATATATGTGGAATTATACAGTATTTGTTCATTTAACTATCTTATTGCACTTAGCATAATGTCTCAAGATTCATCCATGTTGTAGTATGTGTCAGAATTTTCTTCCTTTTAAGGCTGAATAATATTACAATGTATGTATATGTCACATTTCTTTCTCCATTTACCCATTGTCAAACACTTGGACTGCTTTTACTTTTTGGATTTGGTGAATAATGCTGCTATAAATAAGAGTGTACAAATGTCTTCTTCAGGCTCTGCTTTCAATTCTTTTGGGTATGTATCTACAAGTTAGTTTGCTGGATTATTTTGTAATTCTCTCTCATTGTTTTGAGGAACTGCCATATATTTTATACAGTGAAGTTACCATTTTACATTCCTATTGGCACAATACTTGTTACTTCCTGAGAGTTAAAACAACAACAACATTCTAATGAGTGCAAGGTGCTAACTCATTGTAGTTATGTTTTGAATTCCTCTAATACATATTATCTTATTCCTTCGTTTTTGTCCTGTATTTATTTTTTTTCTCCCCAGGCAAGCATTGAAATCAATTTTATTTTCAGACTTCTATTCAATCACCCTCATTTATTTTGTTTGTTACATACCTCATATATTCATAGCACTTTCAGTGCTATTGTTCTATTTAATTCTTGTAGTCATTGGTTATAAAGTTTATCCAAAGTCTTTAAAGACCAACCACTTTATCCTTCCCTTCTGAAGCAAATATAATGTGTTCTATATACTTTGGAAATAGGAAACAATCTTTCAGTACAATGGGAAAATTGTGAAAGCCAATATATATTATCAAAATAAAACCTGCTCTATCTAATCTGAAATTGACAGTTTTTTCTATCTTCTGATTTGATTATACAAATGTTCTCTGAGTGATTACATTTTTTATTTTAAAATAATTTTAGACTTACAGATTAGTTGCAAAAATAATAAAAACTTTCCATACACCCTTTTCCATGGAGTTCATTCTAAGCTTTCTGTAACTCCTAGCTCCCAACTCTCCACCACTACTCTATTTATTTGTTCAATCCCAGAATATATGTAAAGTATATCCAGAATTATAAGCGTCTACTCATATAAGAAACAAATTTATTGGCTAGAGTTCAGTGTTTATATATGGTATTTTTCTCTTGAATCTCACAGTTTCCAGTAAGATTTGATTTTTTAAATCAATGTTATGTTCTTAAAACATTCAAGGGTTATTCTTAATTAAGAAGAGTATAATATAATATCATAGATATACTGACTCTGTCTCTTGATTCTAAGTAAAACTTACTCTAATAATCCCATTGAGCAATGTCACTTTTACATATATTAAATATATCATCACACTTATGGAGATAATTCTTTTAAAGCACTTTCAATGATTCTGATGATAATAACTAGGTAAAATTTTGGTGCCAGGCACTGGCCCAAAACTCTACTCTTATCATTTCATTTAATCTCCTTTAAACCATTTTTAACTTTCATTCTAGCTTCAACGGTAGAAATAACACGTGAAGGTAGAATTTGACTGAATATTAAAAAACATTTCTGACCATGAAAGACTCTAGTTGAAAGTGAGATTACTAGAATTGGATGTACTTAGGTAGAGGCCAAATGGTCATCTTCGAAAATAATAAAAGGAATTCTATATGGAGTAGAATATGTTGTGTATGATCTGTTACAACTCATGCTCTTATATTTTTAAAGAAATATATTCTATCAAATGAAGATAAAATGGGATAAAATGTTATCTTTCACCTAGAGCTCACATTTTTCAAATCAAATTATGCTAATGGAGTATACATGTATTTGGATTTAAAATGTGTGATCACTGAGAGGTACCAAGGAAATATCAAAGAAACCACTTTGAATCATCTCTTGGATCCACAATGAATGTGTGTGTTATATACTGATTTGAGTTCACATATGCTGAGATATATGTGAAAGATTAAATTATTAAATGCAGAAACTTATGTATCTATTGAACTTTTTTTTCACTACCGCTGTAGCCTATCAATGTAAGCATGTTTTGAACTAATGTAATAATTTTGGTTTTTGGGGAAAAAAGCTAATTAAATACACAAGAGCATTATTTCACTTGTGATTTTTTTTGTCTAAAGTTTTATATATGTCTCCATTTCCCCCAATTGACCTCCCCCCCGCCCCCAGCCATTCTCACCCTGGGTAAACCCCCACCACCCCAGTGCCTATGTCCATTGGTTATGCTAATATGTACACATACAAGTCCTTTGGTTGTCTTTAGCCCATCCCCTCCCTTACCATTTGTCTCTGGATCTATTCTTGTTTATCAAATTATGTTCATTATTATATCCCACATATGAGTGAGATCATGTGATATTTATCTTTCTCCAGCTGGCTTATTTCACTTAGCATAGTGTTCTCCAGTTCCATCTGTGTTGCAAATGTTAAAAGTTCCTTCTTTTTTATAGCAGCATCGTATACCATTGTGTAGATGTACCATAGTTTTCTAATCCACTCATCTGCTGATGGGCATTTAGGCTGTTTCCAAATCTTAGCTATTGTAAATTGTGCTGCTATGAACATAGGGGTGCATATATCCTTTCTGATTGGTGTTTCTGGTTTCTTGGGATATAGTCCTAAGAGTGGGATCATTGGGTCAAATGGGAGTTTCATTTTTAACTTTTTTGAGGGAACTCCATACTGTCTTTCATGGTGGCTGAACCAGTCTGCATTCCCACCAGCAGTGCATGAGGGTTCCTTTTTCTCCACATTCTTGCCAGCATTTGTCTACTTGTTTGTTGAGTTGTTCATGATAGCCATTCTGACAGGTGTGAGATGGTATCTCATTGTTGTTTTGACTTGCATGTCTCAGATAATTAGTGACTTTGAGCATATTTTCTTATGTCTCTTGGCCTGCTGTATATCCTTTTTTGAAAAGTGTCTCTTTATATCCTTTGACCATTTTTTGACTGGATTGTTTATCTTCCTTTTGTTAAGTTGTATGAGTTCTCTGTAAATTTTGGAGATTAAGCCCTTATTGGAAATATCATTGACAAATATGTTCTCACATGCAGGTGGGTTTTCTTATTGTTTTGTTATTTCATTTAGTTTTATTTCATTTGAGTTTTCAAGGAGATAAGGAACCAAAATATTACTTAGTAATATTTATAAAATACTAGAGGCCTAGTGCACGAAATTTGTGCATGGGGGTGTGTGTATCCCTCAGTCCAGCCTACACCTTCTCTAATCTGGGACCCCTCTCACAATCCAGAACTGTTGGCTCCCAACCACTAACCTGACTGTTTGCCTGATTGCTCCTAATCGCTTCTGTCTGCCAGCCTGATCACCCCCTAACCACTCCCCTGCCAGCATGATCAACGCCTAATTGCTCTCCTGCCAGTCCAATTGCTCCTAATTGCCTTCCCCTGCCAGCCTCATCACCCCTACTGCCCTTCCCTGTTGGTCTAGTCAGCACCAACTGCCCTCCCCTGCAGGCCTGGTCACCCTCAACTGCGCTCCCCTGCTGGCCATTTTGTGTTGGCCATCTTTGACCACACGGGGGTGGCCATCTTGTGTGTTAGAATGATGGTCAATTTGCATATTACCTCTTTATTATATAGGAGGATGAGATGCTGATAAAATAGTCTAAATATTTACAAGTTTTTTATCTTCTTTTTAATGTGCTTTTTAACATTAATATAAATTCAACTTGATGTTTATTAATAATATTCTCACACTGAATAAGTTCTTGGACTTTATACATATTTTTTATAATCTACCTAGTGCTAGTACTGAGAGTTATAGTCTCAATAGGTTTAATAAATATTATATAAATAGAAAGATTTGTTCTAATTTCTTCAATGAATTTTTAATTTTAATATGAAAAAACTTGAAGCGAGATATTTTATTTTCTAAATTAAATTTCTTTATCTGGAATTGTAAGAAATATGTGGAGGTGACTTTTTTTTTATAGTATCATGCAGAATAGATTTGCAAATAATGTGACACTTAAATAATTATGACATTATCAAAATATGCAGAGCTCAAATTTTATTTAATTTCTTTTACACACTGGAAGGCATTACAGAGACATTAGTGACTAGAAGCAAGCTGTAACTTCAACAGAGTCCTTTCTTAAAATCAGCAACAAAGAGGCTTTGATCTTAGTGTTTCGTATTTGTTCCAGGTAGTACAGAAGAGTTCTGCAAATAAACCAAGTAACTGTAATTTTATTTTATTCAACCTCTAACACAAACACAAGAACATTTTTGAAACTTTCAGTTTTGTGCATTTATTGTTATTATTGTATACTAGACTGTTACTTCTAGAGCTTGGTGAAGATTTGTGCAAAGAATGAGCATTCCTTCCCGTCTGCTGGCACCGCTTTCACTCTGACAGCCTTTCTGCCTTTCCACACTGCCCAGAGGCCTGGAGCTGTGGGGGCAGTGCAGAACCCTGCATCATCACTATGGCAACGTCTCTCACCCTGCCCCCAGTTGCTCAGCGCCTGTGTGGGTATGCAAGTTAACTTACCAATTTTTGTTGGATTAATTTGCATAATCACTTCTGATTGGCTGGTGGGCGTTGCAAAGGTAAGGTCAATTTGCATCTTTCTCTTTTATTAGTGTAGATTTTATAGCTATAACTTTCAACAGTTTAAAATTCATGGCAAATATAATCTAATCACTAAAATTCTGTAGCACACTAAAAAATACATATATGTTGCCTGTCTGACAAAAAAAAGGGGGGGAGTATAATTTGGACTCATTCAAACTGGAAGGCTATTGTTATGTTGGCTGTTGTAATTTTTAATTTTACAATCTGAGAGAAAAGAGGTCAGTATCCCTGACTAAATAGTCAAGTATTGCATGTTTTTAAAATTCTTGCAGCACACCAGCTGAAAATTGCTGGTTTATATTGAATGTATGGACTTTTTCAAAATATTATCTAGACCTTTTAATTTTAAAAATTAATGATCTTTCTTTCAATGCTAAAAATGTTCATTTTAGCTGGTCATTGACAAAGACTCCCTCCTTAAGCAAACTTTAGTTGGACTTTTTAAAGCCCTGGTTTCACTAGGTCTCATATTTGACCCAGTCCTTGTCCTGCTATTAGCAAGAACACTGTTAGGCTAATTTAGTAGAAATCCCCCTTCCCTTAATGTCTCCTCTTATTCATTTTATATCCTCACTCTGCTCATTGGCTATAAATCCAGCTTTATTTCCTATATTTGGAGTTGAGTTTAATCTCACACCCCTATTACAATAATCTTGAATAAAGTCTTCCTAATCATTTTTAACAAATGCCAGATTTTTTTAGGCTTGCTATTATGGTTTTGGCCTCATGGTGAAGATATATATTAGAAATTAAAGTCATGGACTTTAGAGGCCATTGTATGGATTTCCATCTTTTATCTGAATTCTGCCAAAACTGAAGGGTTTGGGAATTTTTTATTTTTAGGTCAGGAATAAATGCTTATATTTTTTGGGTTGGGGCATATTGACCATGGCACCATGCCATTAGCTTACCATCTTCAACTTGAACACTGACTGGCTGTTCAGGCAGGTGATAAAAAGTTAGAAAATTTATAATAGAGAGAATAATTATAATGTTTTTACTCTTCAGAGACAGAAGATTATGTCTCAGTGAAACTCTGAGTTGTGCATTCCTGCCATTATAATAATAACATTATATTATTATTAAGTAATAATAGACTTATAGTGTTAGGCAGCTGCATCGACTAGGATTTCACTCAATTAGAAGATATTAATACTCTATATTTTAGTGACCAACTCTTTATTTCTTGACACAACGCTCAGCCTTTTCTGTTGAAAATTCGCATTCTATAAGTAACAATTACTGCTCACACCCTGTTAAAAATTTCATTTCATTTGCCACCCCAGTGCTCACTGATCTATATAAGAGCACAAAATACTGAGAATTATTTCTTAAATAAGAAAACAATTGCATAATGCACCTGCATCATGGATGTAACTTAATCAACAGGTACCTAGGAACCTCCAAGTAAATATTCTCTCTCTCTCTCTCTCTCTCTCTCTCTCTCTCTCTCTCTCTCTCTCTCTCTCTCTCTCATCATGATTCTACTCAAAAAGTCAACTGCCAATATTTAGAGGAAGAAAATAAGTTTCTCTAACCTCCCTCCCCAAATAATCACATGTTCTTTCTTGAAATAGAAAATTAAGGATTTTCTTTTTTTGACTCTGACCTTTTGATTTTTAATTTCCTGGACCAACTCTATGGCATATTGGAACTGGATGTTTAGGACACCACCAATTTGATTTCAATTAGAAATAATGACAAATGGCCAAGACCGGTTTGGCTCAGTGGATAGAGTGTCGGACTGCAGACTGAAGGGTCCCGGGTTCGATTCCGGTCAAGGGCATGTACCTTGGCTGCGGGCACATCCCCAGTGGGGGTGTGTGCAGGAGGCAGCTGATCGATGTCTCTCTCTCATCGATGTTTCTGACTTTCTATCCCTCTCCCTTCTGCTCTGTAAAAAAAAAATCAATAAAATATATTAAAAAGAAAGAAAGAAAGAAACTGCTAATGGGTACAGAATTCTTAAAAAAAAAATGACAAATGGAAAAGATAATGTTAAAGGCACTCTTTTTATTTGGTGTTTTTATCCTTTAAATATACATATTATTGTTGTTAGGGGCACTCTTGCCCACTGAATAAGCCTCAGCAGCATAAATGAATCTATAATTTTTATCAATAAAAATTATTCTTCCACCACCTTTCTGGACAAAGTTTGTTTATGAAGATGATATTTTAATTTACACACCAATGCAGACCTCACATGAACCTTTAGCTTAGGTGGTCCACAACTGTACTTAACAGCAACTTTAGATCAAGGATAATAATAAAAAGTGTATTGAAAAAATGAGAGAAATACTTTCTGTGCATTTTTCAGTTCACTTAAAGCATTCATATGATATCCAGAAAGTTTTCAGCTTTTGAGTGACTCACAATAAAACCAAAGAAATATTTGAATGTCCAGGGTTCCTTAGATATTTATTCTCATATCTATGCCCTATCTCATTGACTGACCTCTTCAAGAAGGTAAGGATTTTCCTTATCTTTGATAGTAATCAAAGCCTTCCAAGCTGTAGATCCTAATCACTTTGGCCTAGTTTGAGCTAGTCTGAGTTCTTAGTTGAAACTGACATCACCTGCCACTAGTAAGGGTCATTTTTCTATTCCTAGGAGCATTACATCTTATATAACAGTTTTGTTATATAACTGTTACATAACTGTTATATAACTGTTTTGTTATATAACTGTTCCTGCTCCAATTTTTCCAGTTGTTTTCATTGTACCCATCATTAATTACCAGAAAGATTTTCTATGTATCGCTCTGACTAGCTCAGTGTCTACCCAGGTCCTCTCTGACTGTTGGATCATTGATAATTTCTTGAATTTCTCTGATCAAAAAGGGAACCATAAAGCATATGTAACTATTTAGATTTAAACTAATTAAAATTAAACAAAATTAAGCACCTAGAATTTTCAGTCACAATAGTTGCAGTTCCAGAGCTTAATAGCCACATATGACTCATAGCCCCCATACTGGTGGGTACATATAGAACATTCCTGTTATCAGAGGAAGTTCTATTGGGAAGTGATATAGAGAAGTCATCATTGCCATGAAAGACATGGCCTTGGAGAGGAACATTTAATGAAGGCAATACACATGGAATTTGTTCATTGGGCCCTCTCTGCCAGTATTTACAAGATCTAGATTGAAGGATATATGGTATAGCTCAGCTGATGTGACTCAATGGTTGAGCATCTACCTAAGAACCAGGAGGTCACAGTTCAATTCCTGGTCAGGGCACATGCCTGGGTTTTGGACTCAATCCCTAGGAGGGGGTATGCAGGAGGCAGCCAATCAATGATTCTTTCTCATCATTGATGTTTCTATCTTTTTCTCTTTTTCCCTTCCTCTCTGAAATAAAAAACAAAAACAAAAACAAAAACAAAAACAAAAACAAAAAGGGATACGGTACAAAATGGTGGAGTAGGTAGAAGTTGCATTCACCTCTTACCAAGATCACATCAAAAACTAAATTATAGAAAAATCAACCTGGATAACCTCCTGAACACTAGTAGAATCAAGCTTTATAACTAAAGAGATATAGAAGAAACCACAGTGAAACTGGTGGGTGGGGCAGAGACAGAAAACAAGCTTCCTCCCACAACTAAGTGTCGTGATTAAGAATCCAGAGGGGTATCTTACCTGCAAATATCCCTTCTGAGGAACGTGGGGTCTCAATCCTACCCTAGGCTCCCAGCCCAGAGCACCAGTCTGGGAAGAGGAGCCCACGTAACATCTGGATGTGAAAATCAAGAAGGCTGCTGGAAACTCAGACATCCTCTTAAAGGGCTAATGCACAAACTTGCTTGCAAGCACTCATCCAGAGTTTCAGGGGAAGGATGGTGGCTCAGAGGGTATCATACAGGTGAGGCTGGGCTTTATGGCTCTGGGTAAAGGGTTGAGAGACAGTCCTCTTATGTTGAGTCCCTCTTCTGCACTACCCACAAACAGACACCATATTTCCTAGGTCAAGCACTCCCCTCTTAAGGCATTACCCTGAAGAGCTAGCTACTCTAGCCCCAACCTGACAACTCTCAGAAGCCCCACTCTACTTGCTCACTGCTGGAAGCTCTGTCAACAGCAATCAGCCTAGGCCTCCATTTCAGCCTTTCTTTAAAGAGTCTCAAGGAATTCTGGGTAAGTTTGGGCAGTGGTAGGGCAGCGACACACAGGGAGAAACTGAGTTGTGTGGTTTGAGGGTGAGGCATGTCTTCCCACATTCCTGACAAGTGCTACTTTGATGTGTTAAGCCCTCCCTCTATGCAGCCACATATTAATCTGCTTTAAAGTAATGAGCTCTACTAACTTCACCATGAAGACTGCCTGAGACCCCACTTCACATAAAAGATCCACAGACTCCAGGCAGGTGGTGGCAGGCCTTAGTATACTCTCAGACTTTTGCTGAGAGACCTCAGACTCAGCACTGATGCCAAGTTTGAATCTATATTAACTTGGTGAACATCAGTCTTCCCACACTGGTGACTTCCTGAGAATCTGTCTTATGCAATTTACACACCACCAGAGGCTCCTTCAATGATTGAGTTTAATAGGAAGCCGGCATCTATTAGTGGGTCTTGGGGCCTTTTGCTGACCTGTCCCAGGTCTGGTACTGGTGGCAATTAAGGTTGGCTGCTGCCACATGCACCCAGGCCCAACAGGTGGCTACCAACCATGGATCACATTGTAACTCCTATAAGGTAGCCACGGTGGGTAACAGGCAGCATCCGGCATTGACTGCACCAGAGTCCCTCCCAAGAAGCCCTCAAACCAACATACTAGTTGGCTGGCTTCAGACCACAACAGACCATGATCTGATTAGCTCTTCAAGAGGCACATTCAAAGAGAGATCTCAGCAGGCATAAGATACTCCTGGGGCAAATTCTGCTTGGTGGGGACAGCCCCTGCAACAACCACTTACACCCTGACCATGGCCAATCCTCACACCCAGCCAGCCTGAAGGTCTACCACATCTATGGACATACCAACAATAATTGAGGCTCAACTATAACATAACCCACACAAAGGATACTCCTGGAGCACCCAGTTAAGAGGACCAGGGAGACTGCACGGGCTTCACAGAACACTAACTACATTAAGGCCATCCTGCCAAGACTGAGAGACATAGCATATCTATCTAACACATAGAAGCAAGCACAGAGAGGCAGCCAAAATGAGAAGACAAACATGTCCCAAATGAATGAAAAGGAGAACACTCCAGAAAAAGAACTAAATGAAATGGAGACAAGCAAACTACCAGACACAGAGTTCAAAACAATGATTATGAGGATACACAAGGAATCTAAGGGATGAATAAATGAACTTAGAACTTTAAAAAGGCAGAGTAAACATAAAAAAGGACATAGAAATTATTTTAAAAAAACAGAAAAGAGGGATATAGTAACTGAAATGAAGAATATACCAGAAAAAATTAACAGCAGATTAGATGAAGCAGAGGACTGAATTAGAAACTTAGTAGACAAGGTAGCAGAAAACACATAATCAGAGCAGCAGAAAGAAAAAAAAGAATACTTTCTCTTTTTGAGTTTTATTCTCTTCTACTGCATTTTTCTCAATATCCATTCATGCAGTATTAAACTACAAAATATTTTAAAAATATTTTTCTCACCCCCACCATTTTCTTTTAACCACAAATAACCCCTTTTTATTTTTTAAAAAGCATTCTACAAAAGAAAATCTCGTTAAAAAAATCAGTTCCAACCATTGGTATATAGGCTTGGCTATTAGTTGATTTTTCTTATATCATTAAATAATAAGCATGATGGTTCCCAACTCTGGCTGCATATTTGAATAATGTATAGAGAATTTGGTTTAATTGATCTGGGTGTGGAGGCAGAGAAGTTGTGTTTTTTAAAAGCACTTCAAGTGAATCCTGTTGTGTAGACAGGCTTCAGAAGCACTGACTTAGCACATATACTAGCTCATTTAATCAAAAGATCATATGATTAGTGTATAAATAGCACCATTATCTGTGTAGTTCATGGCAGCAAACTCAGAAGCTGGATTGGATCTCGTTTAGATAATTCCAGCAATCGTTAGTCATGGGGAAATGCTCCTATGCTGAATTAAACTTTGAAAAAAATAATTCTAGTGAGAAACATAATATTTACCTTGCTCACAACCCAACTGGCAAGCTTCAAGAACTATTTTCCTATTCATTTCTGCATATATGCCTTCAAAACCCTCAAAAGAGTTATTCATATATTTCATTTTCATACTACCTTTGGTATCTTTCAGTTTCAGAGAATAGATAATTAGTCATTAGTAAAGAGTTACTCCATTTATTTTCTATTGACTAATACTTTATGCTTAATTCATGGTTTCTTATTTTATAAGTTGTACATTTTTACTACTATATAAAATGTAAATAGAGCTTTACAATGAGAGATTTTAGACTATAGCCATTATTTGATTAATTTTATATTACTTTATATTGTTTCCATAGAAACCCGATTTTCTTATTAATTTTTGACATAAAATGGATCTCCAAAGTATTTAGATTAATATTATTGTTCTGGATCTAATCTATGCTGGAGAAATATACTTACATTCCAGGTACAAAAAGATATTATATAAACTTAAATACCTATGTCAGTGATAATCCAGATTGCTTTTAAGGTAATCTCATATTTATGCTTTCCAGGCTGCAATAAAAATGTGATTTAAAATAATATTTTAATGCTATTAATATTGATTGACAAAAAACATGTCTTTAAAATCTTAGCACTTGTATTTGTGCCATTACAAATTCTACAGAATACACTCTAGCACATTTCAATCAAATGATAGTAATGAGGCATTTGTGTTTGCTTCTTTTCCTTTTTGAAATTGGTAACGCAATGTTCAAACATCAATACTTTGAATAGGCTTCATATTTTCATCATGCGTGATTTAAGAGATAGCTGTAATTTTTTAAAAGGGAAAAAGGAAAGCAATGTAAATATTCAAACTCACCCGTGGCAGATGAAGACCCTCATGATCTCAGCCTACCCTGTTCATTCAGGGCGTTTCCCGCTCTTGCTTGGGAAGCATCATCCACTTAAACCACTGTTACTTTCATAAGGCTTCCATACTTACACTTTTCATCGTTGTCTTCATTTATTTGCACAAGTTGCTTAGCTTGCTCAGAATGCTTTTAATTCTTAAGAGTAAAAGTAGGTTGTAGGTTTTCTAAGAGCAGTACGTGACCCTTAAAGAAAAGTTATATGATTTTTAAAAATACTTAATTTCGTTATAGTTGATGTAACTCTTATTACATAGGGCATCATGGAAAACAGAATATCATTACATGTTAATAACAGTAACATTGGAAATGGAAAAGCAGTCCATATCTATAATAATAAAAGCATAATAAGCTAATTAGACCAGACAACCTTCTGGACGACCTCCTGGACAAAGCTGGGGCTACAAGGGAAGCCCAGATCCCGGGTGCCAGAGGGAAGCTGGTGCCAGCAGCCAGGGGAAGGAAGGCCTACTCTTGCATAAATTTCATGCATCGGGTCTCTAGTATTTAATCACTACCTATGTTTCTATAGAAATTATACCGGGACATACTTAACTTGGAGCAGAGTATATAATATAATGATTCTCCAATTTTAGCCTGCATCAGAATTACCTAGAGGAAGAACCAAGATGGCGGCATAGGTAAACACCTGTTGTTCTGCCCTGGGCAAAATTCAAAAACTACAACAAAACAACAAAACAAACATCACCCAGAATCACCAGACAGCTGGCTGAGTGAAGACTCCACAAATAAAAGTAAAGGTGACTCAGAAGAGCAGCAGAGCGCAGCCTTGAAGATACGCGTGGAAACAGAGGTTGGGAGCCGTGGCCGCACGCGGGCTGTAGGGCTGGCAGCAACAACCCCGGCTGGATTTCTCCAATAGGGAGGGCAGAGACGTCCCACTGCACGGATTCCCCAGTGCCAGGCAAGGTCCAAGGTCCGGGGGACACACCCTGGAAGCCGGGCATGGCAGAGGTCTCCTAGTCTGAGGAGAAACCGGGTTGCTTGGAAAAGCAGTTTGCGCGCGTAAAGTGTGCGACAGCACAGATGCGCTGCTTGCTCCCTGGCGACTAGCCCCCTGGTCCCAGAAACCACCAGACTGTTTTGTTTTACAACCCTGGGCAAGACTTTGGGTGTGCAGACTCATTTGGGGAGAGGCAGAGTTGTCTGGCAAGGGGAAGAGACTAGTGGCTTTCTCTTGGATTTGCCTGCAACAATTGCCACCCAACAGAGACCCATGCGTGAGCGCCGCATAGGACATAGCTGACACTGAGGCTGCCTGCTCAGCTCAGAGACTCTGCCCATCCAACCTGAACACAGTCTCCTTTCACAGCCAATTAGCCTGGAGGTCAAACCCTCCTAGGGCTAACAACAACAAGCTGGGCTTAAATTCAAGAATACTGTACAACCCATAAATGATTGCAGTAAGAGTACCCACCTCAGGGAACTGGGGAGGCTGAGCCACTGTCCCTTAGAGGTCATCTACCACATAAAGCAGCCACCATGCAGAGACATGGAAAGAAACCAGGTGTGAAAGAAATGGAGGAAAAAAGACGGCTAGACAGAGTTCAAAACCACGGTTATAAGGCTTTTCAAGAGGCTCCTAGAAAAGGTCGAGACCTATAAGGAAATAAGCAAGACCTACAAGGAAATGAATGAGTCCTACAAGGAAATGAACGAGAAGCTCAAGGATATGAAGGAGACTCTCAAGGATATGAAAAAGGACCAACCAGAAATTAAGCATACATTGACTGAAATAAAAAATATTATACAAAGACCTAAAAGTGCTCTGGAGCACCCCAAGAACCAAGTTAAAGACTTGAAATACAAAGAGGTAAAATCCACTCAGCTGAAAAAGCAAGAAACCCAAAGAATCCCAAAAATTGAAGATAGTGTAAGGGGCCTCTGGGACAACTTCAAGCATACCAACATCCGAATTACAGGGGTGCCAGAAAAAGAGAGAGAGCAAGACAATGAAAACCTATTTGAAGAAATAGTGACCGAAAACTTCCCACACCTGGTTAAAGAAATTGACTTAGGAGTCCAAAAAGCACACCAAACCCTAAGAGGACCACACCAAGGCACATCATAATTAAAATGCCAAGAGCAAAAGACAAAGAGAGAATATTAAAAGCAGCAAGAGAAAAACAGTTAGTTACCTATAAGGGAGCACCCATATGATTGTCAGCAGATTTCTCAACAGAAACGATGCAGGCCAGACGGGAGTGGCAAGAAATATTCAAAGTGATGAATAGCAAGAATCTACAACCAAGATTACTCTATCCAGCAAGCTTTCATTCAGAATGGAAGGTCAGATAAAGTGCTTCACAGATAAGAAAAGCTAAAGGAGTTCATCACCACCAAACCAATATTGTACGAAATGCTGGGTTTGAAGAGGAAGAAGAAAAAGGTAAAAATATAAATTATGAACAACAAATACACATCTATCAACAAATGAATACAAAAATCAAGTGAATTAATAATCTAATGAACAGAATAAACTGGTAAATATATCAGAATCATGGACATAGAGAGGGAATGGACTGACAATTCTTAGGGGGAAAAGGGATGTGGGAAGTGCAGCAAGGACGCTGCATGTACCAGTGACCATACTTTCCATACAGGTGAAATGCATCTTGCTGCGTATGAGCAGCTACATTTTTTGCCGTGATTATAAAAAGTAGTACATAACATGATCCTTCTGAGGCAGTAGTACCATTTTCCCCACCTAATAGGTGGGGAAAATGGAAGCATAGAGAAGTTAAATAATTGGCTTTGTCACACAGTTATAAGTATCAGAATCATAGCTGACCACAAAATGTGCAGCCAGAGTCCATGCATGTCATTGCTGCATCATCCTATTTTTTCAGTGTTAGAGGAGCCTTGCCAGGTTTTAATGTTTGAACCTAAGAGACTGTTCCCAATATATTGAGTAAGGTCCCTAGGCCTAGTTGGCGATCAGGGCCATCTGTGGGGCAGCTGGCAAGCAGGGTGATTGCGGGGCTGCAACTGGCACCTGCGTTGGCTGGTGGCCTGGCACTGCCCACATGCCGGACCCGCCCTTTAATCACCACTACCAGTCACCTCCCTCTCGGGGGGCAGGCACTCAATGCAGAGTGTCTATCCCCTGGTAGTCTGCACATCATACTGATCGGTCATTTTGCCGGTTGTTCTGTCATTTGGTGGATTTGCATATTACGGTTTTATTATAAAAGATTGTTATAAAAAAAACCTGGAAAGAAGATCTAGCTAAATATACTATAGTATGCTCAACTATAAAGGTCTTAAAAAGAATTAGGTTGATTTGGATGTGCTGATATGAATTGGAAGATATATTACTATGCTTTAATAATTAAAGAACAGAAAAGATCATGCTTTTTAAAATAAATAATAATAAAGGTGACATCAGCAAGATGGATGTCCAGGAGGTCCCAGTGCTAGTCTCTCCCACAAAAACAATGAGTAACCAATGAAGATAGCTTTAGGAAGATCTATTTCTGCATTACAAAGAAAAGCAGCAGAAATCCTGAGGAGCGCAAAAAACAAATATGTCTACATAAAAAAGCATAGGGAACATTTTGCCTGAGTCACCTTATCATCCAGTCCAGAGGCAGCCAGGAGGGAATTCCTGGGAGAGATTTTATACAGAGGGAAAAGGAGAGCAAGAGAACCAAGCATACCTCACTGCCATGGAAGTTTGCAGCCTTTGCTATGGAGGATTCCCAGAGTGGTCACCAATGTTGATTC
The DNA here is from genome assembly GCA_027563665.1 of Antrozous pallidus. Classification (NCBI taxonomy): domain Eukaryota; kingdom Metazoa; phylum Chordata; class Mammalia; order Chiroptera; family Vespertilionidae; genus Antrozous; species Antrozous pallidus. The sequence continues at coordinate 8,937,696 of CM050515.1, forward strand.
TAGCTGATGAAGCTGCCTGGTCTGCCCCCGAGACCCCTCGCTATTTAGGGCTGAAGTTGTGGCTGTGATGAGACCTATCCTCAGGGGCCCCTGTAGCTGCTGCACCACATTTTCTGAGATTGGGAAGCCACACCGTCTTATCATCTATGGGACCAGCGGAGTTGCCACTGCTCTGAGCCTTATCCCTGGTCCTAGGTTGTGGCTTTGACTTGCCATCACTAAGCCAAGTTGCTACTGATCTGTACTGCATCCTGCATGTCTTGACACTTAGCTTTAACCGACCATCCCCTAGACATACTGTTGTTTTCTGTGACTGACCCCTCGGGCCCGAGTTCAGACTTCAACCCACAATTCCCGACAGTGATGCTACGGCATCCTGTTCCCTGAGCTCAAGCCACCACTGCATCCTTCATCCCAGAGCCCAGGTGGCTGCTACATTCCCTACCACAGTCACTGCAGTGAATTCAAGAAACCTAGACTTTAGTTCTACTGGAAATCAGCACTTGCCCACATCTCAGACACTAGGGCCACTAGTACCTTTGTCCCAGGACCCAAGCATTGTGATAGTTCCATGTGTAATTGATCCCAGGATTGTCTCTACTGCTAATCTGAGTGCTAGCACACCAGATCTGGCACCAGGAGGATTTCCTCAGCTATAACTACCTCTTATTGGCACAAAAAGGAGAAGAGGATTACAGCAGCCTTTACCTCCAAGAACCCTAACAGCCTTAGTTGCTACTGCCACCTATAAAACCTACAGTCTTGGCCATAGGAGACTCCCTCAGTGTTCCCCAACATTGACTTCAGCTGATAAAACTTTATGGAGAATATACTGCTGTGCCCTCCCAAGAACCACAGATAATGAACCCCTGCCAGTCAGTGATCTCACAGCCACCTTCAAGTGGGGGAATTTATCTGCCTTACAGAAATGCTGATGGGAGTTCCTCAAGCTGAAACATGAAAAAAAGGAAAGTATAAAACCCTCTATAATAATATAAGTGTAATATGCTAATTAGACCAATTGTCTTTCCAGATGTCCTTCTGGACAACCCTCTGGACAAAGTTGCGGCTGCGAGGGAAGCCCGGGTCCCAGGTGCCTGCTGGGTGCCAGAGGAAAGCTGGTGCTGGCAGCCAGGGGAAGGTAGGCCTACTCTTGCATGAGTTTCCTGCATTGGGCCTCTAGTATATAATAAAAGCCTAATATACTAAGTGTCCAGTCATCCATTCAACCAATCAAAGCATAGTATGCTAATGATTTGCTAAGGCTGCTGAACAGTTTGCTATGATGTGCACTCACCACCAGGTGGAAGATGCTCTGCCTGATAGGTTAGCTTGCTGCTGGGATCCGGCTGATTAAGACTGAGCAAGATAGGCTGGACACACCCTGGAGCCCTCCCACAGTCTTTCCCAGGCCCCAATAGTGCATGGGTGGGGACCCTCTGCCTGGCCTGGACCCTCTCACAATCTAGGATGCCTCAGGGATGTTGGAGAGCTGGTTTTGGCCTGATCTTTCAGGCTAGGCCAAGGGACCCCACTGGTGCACAAATTTGTGCAGCGGGCCTCTAGTCGACTGGTAAGATTAATATATAGTCAAATTCAAAATACTCTAAATAGTGATTTGTAAATCACATTGAACTCTAGCATATAAGTTAAAAAGCAAAAATGTTTAAAATAACTATAGCTATAATATTACTATTAATGGACACTGTACAAAAGATCTAAATTGAGTCATCAACAAAATAAAATTGGGAGCAAGCAAATGTGTAGAACTTCTTTATGGAATTTAAATTATCAATTTAATTTATTTGTTGTAACTATAAGATATATTATTAAATCTTTATGATAATCACAAAGCAAAAAACAATAATAAATACACAAATAATAAAGAGAAAATAATAAAAGCATATTACTATAAAAATCTGCAAAAAATAAATGCACAAAGGACAGCAAGAGAGAAAAAAGATAACTATAAAATATTCATAAAGTAATTAACAAAATGGTGATAGAAAACACTATTAGTAATTACTCTAATTTTGTAAATGGTTTAAAATCAACTAAATGACATGAATTGATTGAAAGAATAAAAAAAAAAACACACAAGACTCTGACTTCAAGAAACTCAGTTAAGCTTTCAGGGCACTCATAGAATAATGGGATGGGAAAGGCATTAATGCAAATGAAAGCCAAAAGAGAGCAAAAGTAGATATATTGATATTTAGCTTAAAATGGTCAAGAGAATTAAATTAATCAGATAATGATAAAGAGGTCAAATTATTAAGAGGATATGACAATTATATTATATATATATATATCTCCAATATTAAAGTATCTAAATATATTAAACAGTTATTAACAAATTAGAGGCCTGGTACATGGATTCATGCATAGGTGGGGGTCTCTCAGCCTGGCCTGTGAAGATCAGGCTGAAATTGGCTCTCCAACATCCCCTGAGGGGTCCTGGATTGCAAGAGGGTGTTTCTTGGGTGACACACCCTGGAATTGGGCTCCCTCCTCTCTGGTTCCAGCTGCATCACTGGATAACCACAGCTGCCTAGTCACTGTAGTTTGGCAGCTCCTGCATTAAGTGTCTGCCCCTGGTGGTCAGTGTGTGTCACAGATACCAGTTGGCCAATTGCTTGGGCTTTTATATATATAGACTAGAGGCTCAGTGCATGAAATTCATGCACGGGGGAGGGTGTGTATGTCCCTCAGCCCAGCCTGCACCCTCTCCAATCTGGGACCCTTTAAGGGATGTTTGACTGCCTGCTTAGATCCAATCCTGATGGAATCAGACCTAAACAAGCAGTCGGACATCTCTCTCACAACCCAGGCCTGCTGGCTCCCAACCACTCACCTGCCTGCCTGCCTGATTGTGCATAACTGTTTCTGCATGCCAGCCTAATTACCCCCTAAACACTTCCCTGCCAGCCTTATTGATGCCTAACTGCTCCTCTGCCAGCCTGATTGGCCCTTACTGCCCTCCCCTGCTGGCCCGGTCAACCCTAACTGCCCTCCCTTGCCAGCCTGGTTGTCACCAACTGCCCTCCCCTGAAGGCCTGGTCCCTCAAATGCCCTCCCCTGCATGCCTGATTACTCCTAACTGCCCTCCCCTGCTGGCCTGGTCATCCCCAAGTACCCTACCCTGCAGGCCTGGTCCCCTCCAACTTCTCTTCCTTGCAGGCCTGATTGCCCCTAACTGCCCTCCCCTGCCAGCTTGGTTGTCCCCAACTGCCCTCATATGCAGGCCAAGTCCTTTCCAACTGCCCTCCCCTGCAGGCCTAGTCCTCCCTCACTGCCCTCTCCTGCTGGCCTGGTTCTCCCCCGCCAACTGTCTTTCCATGTAGGCCTGGTGGGAACCAATTGCCTTCCCTTGCAGGCCTGGTCCCCCCAACTGCCCTCTCCTTCTGGTCCCCCCAAATTGCCCTCCCCTGCAGGCGTGGTCCCCCCCAACTGCCCTCCCCTGCAGGCCTGGTCCCTCCCAACTACCCTCCCCTGCAGGCCATCTTGTGGTGGCCATCTTGTGTCCACATGGGGGACAGCCATTTTGTGTGTTGGAGTGATGGGCAATTTGCATATTACTCTTTTATTAGACAGGATATGGAGGTTAAAAGTAGAAAGCAAAGCAATAAACCTGGAGGACTTGAATAACCCACCCTCAAGGATAGACTATATAGAAATAAAATAAATTAGTAAATAATGGACTTGAACTACACTTTAGACCATACAGATTTAACAGACATGCATAGCACTCAAAGCAACAGAAAGAAAGTATCCTTCCCTCCCCACCTCCCATTCTTATTAGATTTGGATGTGCTGATATGTTTTGGAAATAGCTCTTCCTAGAGCTATTTTCATTGCTCCAAGTGCACATGGAACATTCTACAAATTACAGGGTATATTAAGTCACAAACAAATCTTAAGAATATAAGATTGAAATTATATCAAATATTATTTTCTGACCACAATTTCATGAAACCAAAAATCAGGAGGAAAGCTGGGAAGTTCACAAATATTTGGCAATTAAACAACATACCAATGGGTCAAAGAAAAAAATTAAAGGGAAATTTAAAAATTAGTAGTACACGTAAATGGAAACATAACATCCCAAAACTTAATGAGATACAGCAAGAGTGCTCTTGGTTTTAGTGACAAATGACTAGATCAAGAAACAAGAAAGCTCTCAAACATCCTAATTTTACATCTCAAGAAACTAGAAAAGAAACAACAAATTAAGCCTAAAGTTAGCAGAAAAAATTTAATAATACAAATGAGAGCAGACTTGGAAAAAAAAAGACTAGTAAAACAATAGAAAAAAATCAATAAAATTAAGACTTGGTTTTGTGAAAAAATAAAGTTGACCAACTTGAGGTAGACTAAGAAAAAATACATGGCTCAAATTAATAAAATTCTAAACAACAACAACAAAAAGACAATGCCAGGGATACCACAGAAATATAAAAGATAATAAAGCTACCACTAATTATATACCAACATATTAGGAAATTAGATTAAATGAATAAATTCCTAGAAATATACAACCTAACTAAACTGAATCATGAAGAAATGGAAAATCTTAGTAGACCAAAAATAAATAAGGAGACTAATTTTTCATAGTAGCTTAAAAAATCCATTTAGCACTGTTGCTTCTATCTTTTGGCTGTCATAAAATATCTGTTCATGTCTCTGCTTTTTATTCTTTTGGGTATATATCTGGAGTGGAATAATTGAATCATACAGTAATTCTATTTTTAATATTTTGAGGGATCACCATGCTGTTTTTTCATTATAGCTGCACCATTTCACCCTCTGCCCCGCAAGAGTGCTAATTTCTTCACATCTTCGCCAACACATTTTTTCCTCTCTTTTTCCTTTCCTCTCTTTTCTTTATTTTCAGTAATAGCTATCCTGTTAGGTGTGAAGTGATATCTTACCATGGTTTTTATTTGCATTTCCATAATGAATAGCAATATTTACCATATTTTCATGTGCCTATGGATATATCTTCTTTGGAGAAATACATATCTATTAAAGTTCTTTGCTCATTTTTTAATCAAGTATTTTGTTTTAAAGTATTTTTGTTTCATTGAGTTTTAGAAGTTCTGTCTGTATTCTGGATATTAGCTGATCAGATATGTGATTTATAAATATTTTTCCCATTCTGGGGTTTGCCTTTTACTTTATTAATATTGTCCTTTACTAAGCTATTTTTAAAATTTTGAAGAAATTTGCCTATTTCTTCTTTGGTTGACTGTGCCTTTGATGTCATATTCAAGAAAATATCACAGCATTATTCATGGTGCCCAAAATTTGGAAACAGCCAAAGTGCCCTGCAATAGTGGACTAGATAAAGAAGATGTGGTATATATATACACAATGGAGTACTACACAGTCATAAGAAAGGATAAAATAGCATCATTTACAATCATGGACCTTTACATGAATGGACCTTGAGAACATTATGCAAAGTAAATAAGTCAGACAGATAAAACTAAGAACTGTACAATTTCAGTCAAATGTGGAATATAAAACTGAAACTTCTGAACACAAACAGCAGTGTGCTGGTTGCCAGAGGGAGGGAGGTGGAGGAAGAATAAGGTGACAGGAGAAGATTTGACTGTGGGTGGTGGGCACATGGTCCTATATACAGATTTTGTAATTTAGTAATCCACACACAAAACATATATGTTCATGATGACTAATGTCACTCCAATAAAATTTAATTAGAAAAAGAAAACATTGCCATATATTTTCTTATAAGAATTTCATAGCTTAGCACTTATTTTTAGGTCTTTAACATATTTCAAACTAATTTTTGCATATGGTGTAAGGTAAGGGTCCAATTTCACTCTTTTGCTTGTGGATATCTACTTTTCTCAGCATGTATGTTGCAACAATTCTCCTTTTCCCATTGAATAGTCTTGGCAGTCTTGTAAAAATTATTTCAGTATATATGTGAGGGTTTCTTTTTGGATCCTCTATTCTATTTCACTGATTATATATCTGTTTTTATGTCATTACCACACTATTTTGATTATTGTAGCTTTGAAGTAAGCTTTGAAATTATGAAGTGCCCTTAAGATTCCATATGAATTTTAAAATGGATATGCCTGTTTCTTCAAAAATTATCAGTGAGATTTTGATAGAAATTGCATGAAATCTTTAGCGCAATACATCTTAAAAATATTGTTTGCCATTCTATATGAAGTCTAGTACTGACTAATATGTTGGGAAACAAATCTTTTATGAATTTGCTAAAAGAATTCTTAAAGTCATTTAGTAAGTAAATTGTCAATATGTATATATTAAAATAAAGACTTATCTACTCTTTAATACAGTAATTCCAGTTTACATGGCCTATAGAAATACAATTGCCACAGTATAAATATATAGGCACAATGATATTTATTGCCCCATTCCTTGTAGTAGTAAAAATAATTTTTAAAAAAATTTCTTACCAGAGGATGCATGTTTCATTGATTTTTTTTTTAGAGGGAATGTAGGGAGGGAGGAGGGGGATAGAGAGAGAGAGAAATATTGATGTGAGAGACACATTGATTAGTTGCCTCCCACAAGCAGCTGACTAGGTTGGATCGAGCCTGCAACAAAGTATGTACAATGGAATGGAACCCATGACCATTTGGTCTGCGGGCCAATGCTCTAATCACTGAGCCAAATTGGCCTTGGAGTAAAAAAAATTGGTGGAAATTGTAAATATCATTCAATAGAGAAATGGTTGAATAGCACATCCTATCTAATAAAAGAGTAATATGCAAATTTGACCATACCTTCACTACACACCTACAAGCCACGTGGGCCCACAGCCATGCCCACCAGTCAATTGAGAGCAGATTATGCAAATAAACCCCAACCAAAATGGCTGCCAAGGCTGAGAGCAGGAGGAAGGCTTGGGTTTCCCTGGCAGCAGAGGAAGCCAAGCTTTTTGCCTGCTATTGCTGGCCTAGACCTTTACTCAATGCTACAATTTTCAATAATAAAGGATACAGAAGTGGCAGCAGCCACGGAGTTGGAGAGAACAGAGGCTTGGGTTTCCCTGGCAGTGGAGGAAGCCAAGCTTTTCACCTGCTGTCACTGGCCTAGGCCTCTACTCTAGGCTACAGAGTTTCAAACAGAAATGGCTGCTGCCACAGAGCGAGCAGAAGGCTTGGCTTCACTTCAGGCTACAAAGTTTCATTTGTAGACATAAATTGACCCCAGATCCCAGGGCCTCTACTTGGGTTGCTGGGGGGCATGGCTGGCCTGCAAACCTTTACAGGCCCCTCACCCAGGCTGCCCCTCACCCCAAGGGAATCCTCACCCTGATTTGGGACACTCTTCAGGGCAAACCAGCTTGCCCCCACCCATGCACCAGGCCTCTATCCTATCTAATAAAAGAGTAATATGCAGATTGACAATTACTCCAACACACAAGAGGGCTGCCCCCATGTGCTCAAAGATCCTTCCCCCATGTGGACACAAGATGGCCACCACAAGATGGCCAACAGGGGAGGGCCATTGGGAGGTTCCAGGCCCTGCAAGGGAGGGCAGTTGTGGGTGATCAGGCCAGCAGAGGAGGGCAGTTGGAAGGGACTAGGCCTGCAAGAGAGGGCAGTTTGGAGCAATCAAGTTTGCAGGGGAGGGCAGTTAGGAGTGACCAGGCCAGCAGAGGAGGGAAGTTGGGGTCAAACAGGCTGGCAGGGGAGCAGTTAGACATCTATTAGGCTGGCAGGGTAGTGGTTAGCAGGTGATCAGGCTGGCAGGCAGAAGCAGTTAGAGGCAATCAGGGAGGCAGGCAGGTGGGCAGTTTGGAGCCAGCAGTCCTGGACTGTGAGAAGGATGTCCGACTGCCCTCAAGGGGTCCCAGATTGGAGAGGATGCAGGCTGGGCTAAGGGACATCCCCCCATCCCTTGTGTATGAATTTCATGCACCGGCCTCTAGTTCATATTATAAAATATTATGCACTAATTTAAAGGTTCTAAAAGATTTAAAAAAATCTATATCCATATACTTGAATCAGAGATAAGAAGGATCCATGCATATGATCCTAATCTCTATAATAAAAGGCTAATATGCAAATTGATTGAATGGTGGAATGACCAGTCATTATAATGCACAGTGACCACTAAGGGACAGATGCAGGAGCTGCCCCCTAGGGGTCAATGCACTCCCACGGAGGGAGTGCCATTCAGCCAGAAGCCGGGCTCACAGCTGGGGAATGTAGTGGTGGTGGTGGTGGCAACCTCTCCTGCCTCCACAGCAGTGCTAAGGATGTCCAACTGCTGGCTTAGGGAGTGGGCTTAAGCCATCAGTCAGAAATTTCCCAAGGGCTTCTGGATTGAGAGAGGGTGCAGACCAGGCTGACTATTGACTATTTCCCCACCCAAGTGAACCAAGTTCATGTATCGGGCCTCTAGTTATTGTATAATTATAAAACACACACACACACACACACACACACACACACACACACACACACACACACACACGTGCGCGCGCGCATTTGAATAAAAGTTTGGAAAAATAACTTGGCTCATAAGATTGGTTGTCTGGGAAAGGGATCCACAGTTTTGAGGTGATTAGTAAATAGACACTATGAAAACAGTCTAATGATTTATTTCATATATTGTATTAGCAGTGATTCTTTTACCTTTATAGACAGATTTCCTTGCTTTAGAGATCATAGCAGGCAGAGCGTTTGCCACTTCTACATTTTTTTTCTTTGAGATTGATTTTTTTGGATGTCCTAAAAAAAAAAGAAAATATTATTAATAAATTACCCTAGAATGACCTAATTTGAACCTTTAAAATGTTAAAAATAAAATTTAATCCACTTCTAAACCATAACTTCCTTGTTTTTCTAATAATTCAGATAACACAACTTTACTAACAAAAATATTTTCTCTCTGATTTTTTCTTGCTCAGTACTTGATGTTTATGAACATAACCAATAAGAATGCAAATCAAGAAGAAGATATTCTGCAAATAAAAATGTCAGGTAAATAGCTTTTTTATAGTAGGAAAGTAAAAAACTTTAATAATTCAATAAGTAAATTATCAGATGAAGTTGTTATTTCTTTTTTTTATCTTTATTGTTCAGTTTATTAATTACATTGTTTCCCCTTTTTTATTCCCCTATATCTCTCCTCCACCCTGTACCTATCCCACCCTCCACACTCACCTCCCCCTCCCCACTGTCCTCTCCCATTGTTGCAAGATTTTTGTCCAGTCTCTTGCTGTACTTCCCACAACCCTTTTCTCCCCAAGAGAAAGGGCATATAATTTTAGTGAATGGAACAAGAAGCCGAAACGTTAAAAGTGCTTGTACATTGAGACTTGTCCAGATGCCATTCTTAGAACCATGGTGACTCCTAAGGTGTGGGTGATGAGAGACGAGAAGCTAGGTCACCTACTGTACCACTTGCAAAGCTGATTTTCTCTTAATTCCCTCGCCACCCTTCTGTACTCTGCTTTGTATTCTGGATCTGGAACTCTGAAAACTACATTTTGCTTTGCCAGGTAGCTCCAAGTTGGGCAGTGAAACAGGGCATGCTAGAGGAAGACTGAATTTAGAGATCATGGGGTTTGTTTCTCCTATTTGGTTACCAATGAGCTTCCTGAGAGCTTCATGTCTCTTTTCAGTTTCCTTGAACATCATCCAGCAATATTTCTTCATCCCAGGAACAGAAGTTCTTTCCATAATATAAATGGTTTGTATTTTTTCCAACATTTAAGAATCAGTTTTATTTGAACTCTCACCAACTGACTCACTAGCAATGCCTCTCTGTGGAAACATGTCTGGGGCCCCTTCTTAATCAGCCAAGCTGCATCCTCTACTGCCCTAGGTTTGGCAACCTTTTTCCTGAAATTGCTTCCACCATGTTACTTTATAGATTTTTTATACTTTCATTTACCTAGTTAACAACTTTGTACTTAATTAATTTTTCTCCATTTATTGCTCTTTTTTCAAATACCTATGAGATTTCTATTTATTGATGGAACCCAAATAATAGCCGGCCAACTGCCAGACATGTGAGTAAAACCACTGACCACAAGTTGACCAAAGATGCATAAGTTAGCCCAACCCAGTCTACACTATTACCTTCTAAACATGAGCTATGTTAATAGTAACTGCTTATGCTAAATATCTTTGGGGTAGTTATATAGTAAAAAAAAAATCACTAGCAAATATGAAAAAAATTAAAATAAGATTGACATATTATTTAATAACTGTCATATGAGCATAAATGAAAAACCCTCACATCACCACAAAAAACCCCACTGATCTCTATGGCTCATGGTTAGCAGAGAAAATATTTCTCTCCCAAAACTGCTGGTGAAAATGTTAATTTTTAAATCTTTATTATTCAGTTTATTAATTACATTGTTCCCCCTTTCTTATCCCCCTATAGCTCCCCTCCACCCTATACCCATCCCACCCTCTGCCCTCAACCCCCCGCCAGGACCTCTCCCATTGTTGCAAGATTTTTATCCAGTCTCTTGCTGCACTTCCCACACCCCTTTTCTCCCCAAGAATTGTCAGTCCATTCCCTCTCTATGTCCATGATTCTGCTACCTTCACCAGTTTATCCTGTTCATCAGATTGTTAATTCACTTGATTTTTAGATTCATTTGTTGATAGATGTGTATTTGTTGTTCATGATTTATATTTTTACTTTTTTCTTCTTCCTCTTCTTAAAGAATATCTTTCAACATTTCATATAATATTGGTTGGTGGTGATGAACTCCTTTAGCTTTTTATTATCTGTGAAACACTTTATCTGACCTTCAATTCTGAATGATAGCTTTGCTTGATAGAGTAATCTTGGTTGTAGATTCTTGCTAATTCATCACTGAATATTTCTTGCCACTCCCGTCTGGCCTGCATCATTTCTGTTGAGAAATCCGCTGATAATCATATGGGTGCTCCCTTATAGGTAACTAACTGTTTTTCTCTTGCTGCTTTTAATATTCTCTCTTTATCTTTTGCTCTTGGCATTTTAATTATGATATATCTTGGTGTGGTCCTCTTTAGATTCCTATATTTTGGGGTTCTGTGTACTTCTTGGGCTTTTAAGTCAGTTTCTTTCACCAGGTGGGGGAAGTTTTCAGTCACTGTTTCTTCAAGTAGGTTTTCCTTAACTTGCTCTCTCTTTCTTTTTCTGGCACCCCAATAATTCGGATGTTGGCATGCATGAGGTTGTCCCAGAGGGCTCTTACACTATCTTCAATTATCTGGATTCTTTTTGTTTCTTGCTTTTCCAGCCAAGTGGATTTTGCTTTTTTGTATTTCAAATCTTTGTCTTGGTTCTTGCGGCCCTCTGGACTGCTTTTAGGACTTTGTGTTAATATTTTTTATTTCAGTCAGTGTATGCTTAATTTCTAGTTGGTCCTTTTTCATATCCTTGAGGGTCTCGTTCATATCCTCGTAGGTCTTGTTCATTTCCTTGTAGGTCTCATTCATTTCCTTGTAGGTCTCATTCATTTCCTCGTAGGTCTTGTTCATTTCCTCATTGGTCTTGTTCATTTCCTTGTAGTTCTCATTAAGTTCATCGGCCTTTTCTAGGAGCCTCTTGAAAAACCTAATTACTGTGGTTTTTAACTCTATCTCTAGTCGTCTTTTTTCCTCCATTTCTTTCACACCTGATTTCTTTCCATTTCTCTGCATTGTGGCTGCTTTTCTGAGTTGGTTGATTAGCTTTGTGTGGTAGATGTACTCTAAGGGATAGTTGCTCAGCCTCCGCAGTTACCTGAGGTGGATACTCTTACTGCAATCCTTTATGGGTTGTACAGTATTGTTGGAGTTAAGCCCAGCTAATTGTTGTTAGCACTAGGAGGGTTTGACCTCCAGGCCAATTGGGTGTGAAGGTGAGCTGTGTTCAGGTTGGATGGGCGGAGTCTCCAGGCTGAGCAGGCAGCATCAGCATCAGCTATGCCCTATGCGGTGCACAGGTCTCTGCGTTGGGTGGTAATAGCTGCAGGCACCTCCAAGAGAAAGCCACTGCTGGTCTCCACCCATTGCCAGACAACTCTGCCTCTCCCCAAATGAGTCTGCACACCCAAAGTCTCATCCAGGGTTGTAAAACAAAGCAGTCCAGTGGTTTCCCTAATAAGGGAACAAGTCACGTATCCTCTCTCTGCTGTCGCGTACTTTATACGCAAACTGCTGATCTAAGATATGCACACTCTCCTCAATCTTGGAGACCTTTGCCGTGCCCGGCTTTTAGCGTGCATACCCCGGACCTAGGACCTTACCTAGCACTGGGGAATCTGTGCACTGGGATGTCTCTGCCCTCCTTGTTGGAGAAATCCAGCCAGGATTGCTGCTGCCCACCCTACAGCCCGCGAGTGCGCACGGCTCCGAACCTCTCTCTGGGCGTATCTTCAAGGCTGCGCTCCGCCGCTCTTCTGAGTCTCAGTGTCCTACCTTTACTTTTGTTTGTGGAATTTTCACTCAGCCAGCTTTCTGATGATTCTGGATGATATTTGTTTTGTTGTTATGTTGTAGTTTTGGAATTGTTGCATGGGGCAGCACAATAGGTGTTTACCTATGCTGCCATCTTGGTTCCTCCAAACTCAAAAATGTTAATTTTAATAGTCTTTTAGGAATGCAGTCTAAAAGTGTCTTTTAAAGTTAAAAATCCATGTATGCTTTAACAATCTCATTCCTGGAACTCTATCTCAAAGAGATAAAAGTACCAATACATAAGGATATGTTTAGGAATACATTTAGTAGTGGTGAAAAGCGAAACAAATAAACAAGAAACCAAAATAAAACACAAATGAACAAAATACTAAAAACCCTAAATACCCTTTAATAGGAAAATATCTGAACAAATAATTCTATTCCATGAAATATCATCCTGCCACTAAGAGAGAAAGAGAAAGACAGACAGAGAGAGAGAGAGAGAGAGAGAGAGAGAGAGAGAGAGAGAGAGAGAGAGCCATTTCATTTTTAGGCTTGCAAGGATTCACCTAAGATATTTTAATAAAAAGTAAGATGCAAAATGAGTAAAATAAAAAACTATACCACAAAACTACTTTAATTACATTCTTATTTTATCTCTTTAAGTATAATTTTTTACCTTGATTGTCAAAAGGTGAAAAATTGATCACTTTTGTTGGGAATTTAGTTGATGTCCTGTGCTTGGTGGAGAAATCTTTTTGCTGATATGAGAACATATTTTTATTTTTAAATAAATTCACACCTAAAATAAAATTTAAAAAGAAAATTATATGAAGACTTTGGATATTCACACTACTCCCTCAAATTCATGTCTTTAGTTATGGATACGTGTTTTCTTCCCACATTTTTATTACTTCAGTTTCTATAAATTATTTCATTATTTTTTCTTCTTGTCTTTATTCTGTGTTTTTAGATAGCATCTTATTTTAAGCTTCATCAAGGTATATGTAGTATACAAAATTTTATACATATTTAATATATATTTTGATATTTGAACATATTCATACACCTGTGATACCATCACCACTCTCAAAGTAATAAACATATCCATCACCTCCAAAGATGTCTTATGTCTCCCTGCTTTTATGTGTGTAATAGGAACACTTAACATATGTACATCCCTCTTAACAATTTTAAGTGCACAGCACTGTATTGCTAACTATAGACACAATGCTATACATGGATTTCTAGAGCTTGTTCACCCAATGTAAACTAACTTTATGCCCATTGAACAATTAATTTCTTTCTAATCTGTCCCTAGAGTTTGAGTATTTTATATTTCATGTAAGTGGAATTATGCAGTATTTATAGTTCTGTGACTGGCTTATTTTACTTAGCATTAATGTCTTCCAGATTCATTCATGTTGTTGCATATGGAAAAGTTTTATTTAAAAAATATATATCAAATTTTATTTATTTATTATTTTATTTATGTAGATGTGTGTTTATTTTTTCTCTTTTTATTTTCTTTTATTTTTTGTTTAATATTCTTTTAAAAATATTTGTTGTTGAAAGTATTATATACAATGTGCAATCTAATAAACCAAATAAACTGATGATCAAAAATAGACCCAGAGACATAGAAGCATGAATCTCAGAGGGAAGGCAGGGGAGGGTGGGTGGGAAGAGATCAAGGGATGAACTTGTATGCACATATGCATAACGCATGGACACAGAAAATGAAGTGGTGAGAGCCTGGTGGGGGGGATGGAGTGGACTGGAAGAGGTTAATGGAGGAAAAGGAGGACCTAAGCAAAATTATTTATTCCCCCCCCACTTTTATTGAGATATAATTGACATGTAATATTGTATAAGTTTAAGGAGTACAACATGATGATATGATACATGCATACCATATGTAATTATCTTTTTTAAATTTGTGCTAACAACATTGAATATATACTTTCCTAGTAACTCTCAAGTATATAATAGAGTATTGTTAACTGTAGTCATCACATTAAATCCTTTTTTAAAAAATCCTCACCTGAAGATATGTTTATTGAATTTTTTTTAGAAAGAGAGAAACATGGATGTGTGAGAGAAACATCAATTGGTTGCCTCCTGTATGTGCCTCAACTGTGGATCAAACCCATAACCTAAGTATGTACCCTAACCTGGAATTGAACCTACAACCTTTTTGTGTATGGAACAATGCTCCGACTACCTGAGGCACCTGGACACTCCAGAACTGATCCATCTTTGTACTGAAAGTTTGTACTTTTTAACCAACATCTCACCATTTTCTCTACTCCACCACCTTTGGTAACCATCATTCTACTCTGTTTCAAGGAGATCAGTTTTTTTAGATTCCACATCTGAGTGAGATTATACAAATGTTTTCTCTGTCTCATTTCACTTATATAATGACCTCTGTCCATTTATAATAATCACATTGTTGGTTTGTTTTTTTGCTATTTATTTGTATTAGCACCTTACATAATTTGGATATTTACTTATAAAATGAGCTCAAGCTTTGGCAGGATTTCCTCAACAATACTTCATTGTGTATGTTATATCAAAATTTCCTTATCTCTTTAACTGTCTACAGACATATAGATTGTTCCCATGTCTTGGCTATTGTGACTAATGCTGCAATTAAAAGAGGAGTGTAGATAGATCTTCAGGTAGTGATTTCATTTCTTTTAGATATATATCCAGAAGTGAGGTTGTTAAGTCATATGGTAGTTCTATTTTTAATTTTTGGAGAAAGATCTTTTATGTTTTCCATAGTGACTGTATCAAATACAATTTTATCAATAATGTACAAGGGTTCCATTTTAATGACATCCTTGCCAACATTTATTTCTTGTCTTATTTTAAATATGTTTTTATTGTCAATAGAAAGGAAGGGAAAGATAACTATCAATGATGAGAAAGAATCATTGACGGCTGCCTTCTGCATGCCCCTGACTGAGGATTGAGTCCTGGGCATGCCCCTGACTGAGGATTGAGTCCTGGGAATGCCCCTGACTGAGGATTGAGTCCTGGGAATTAAACTGTTGTGTCTTAGTTCATAGGTGTACATCCACTGAGCCACACCCACCGGGCTATTTCTTGTCGTTTTCATGCTAGCCATCCTAACAGGTATGGGATAATATCACGTCGTGATTTTAATTTGCATTTTTAAAACTAGTAATGTTAAGTACCTTTTTGTGTACCTATTGACTACTTGTATGTTTTCTTTGAAAATGTTTATTCAGGCCCTTTGTCTATTTATAATAATCACAATTTTTTTTCTATTGAGTTGTATCAGTCCCTTACATAATTTGGATATTAACCATTATAAGATAGATGTTTTTCAAATATTTTTTTTTCCATTTTGTAGGTTACCTTTTATTTTGTTTATGGTTTCTTTTGCCAGAAGTTTTTAAATTTGATGTTGTCCCACCTGTTGATTTTTGCTTTTGTTGGATGTGCTTTCAAGGGAATGTCCATAATATTGTCACCAGACTAATGTCAAGGAGATTTTCTTTTCTTCTATGTTTTCCTGAGAAATATTAAGGTTTTAGGTCTCACATTTAAGCCTTTAATCCATTTCTAGTTAATTTTTGTTAATGCTATAAAATATGAGTCAATTGTATTCTTGCATGTGGATATCAAGTTTTCCAAACCATTTATTGAAGAGAATATTATTGAGTATTCTTGGCTCCTTTGTGAAATACTAGTTGTCAACAT
This sequence comes from Antrozous pallidus, assembly GCA_027563665.1. Classification (NCBI taxonomy): domain Eukaryota; kingdom Metazoa; phylum Chordata; class Mammalia; order Chiroptera; family Vespertilionidae; genus Antrozous; species Antrozous pallidus. Next base: position 8,953,832 of record CM050515.1, read on the forward strand.
GAGGGTATATTCAGGCAATTGATTCTGTTCCATTGCTGCATGGTCCGTTTATATGTCAGTATAATTCTGTTTTGATTATTGTAGCTTTGTAATAGTTTGAAGTCGGGAAATGTGATGCCTCTTTGTTTTTGTCTCATAGAATTGCTTTGGCTACTCAAGAGTCTTTTGTGGTTCCAACAAATTTTTATTTTTTTCTTTTATTATTGGAAAAAGCCATTAGAATATTGATAATGATTGCATTGAATCTATAGATGGATGGGGGTGGGTACTGATGTTTAAAAAACATTAACTCTTCTAACGCATAAACCCAGGATATAATTCCATTTATATGTGTTTCTTCAAATTTTTCCATCAAAGTGTTATAGATTTTATCATTTATTTATTTTTCTTTTTTTGTGGTTACTTTCCTTTCTTTTCTTTTTTTCATTTAATAAATCTTTACTGTTCAGATTATTACAATTGTTCCTCTTTTTTCCCCCAGAGCTCCTTTCCACCATGTTTCCACCCCACGCTCTGCCCTTACCCACCCCCACTCCCTCGTCCTCATCCATAGGTGTATGATTTTTGTCCAGCCTCTTCACCCAACCCCCACACCTCTTTCTCCCTGAGAATTGTCACTCCATTCCATTTATATGCCCCTGATTCTATTATATTCACTAGGTTATTCTGTTCATCAGATTTTTTTATTCACTTTAATTTCAGAATCACTTGTTGATAGATATATTTGTTGTTAATAATTTTTAACTTTACCTTTTTCTTCTTCTTCCTCTTCTTAAAGAATACCTTTCAGCATTTCATATAATACTGGTTTGGTGGTGATGAACTCCTCTAGCTTTTACTTATCTGTGAAGCTCTTTATCTGACCTTCAATTTTGAATGATAACTTTGCTGGATAGAGTAATCTTATTTGTAGGTTCTTGCTATTCATCACTTTGAACATTTCTTGTCACTCCCATCTGGCTTCCATAGTTTCTGTTGAGAAATCAGCTGACAATCATATGGGTGCTCCCTTGTAGGTAACTGTTTTTCTCTTGCTGCTTTTAATATTCTCTCTTTGTCTTTTGCTCTTGACATTTTAATTATGATGTGTCTTGTTGTGGTCCTCTTTGGATTCCTTTTGTTTGGGGTTCTCTGTGCTTCCTGGACTTGTAAGTTTATTTCTTTCACCAGGTAGGGGAAGTTTTTTGTCATTATTCCTTCAAATAGGTTTTCAGTATCTTACTCTCTCTCTTCATCTGGCATACCAATAATTCGGATGTTGGTATGCTTAAAGTTGTCCCAGAGGCTCCTTACACTGTCTTCATATTTTTGGATTCTTTTTTCTTTTCTGGTTGAGTATTTTTTGCTTCTTTGTATTTTAAATCTTTTTAAACAAATTTTTATTGTTCAGATTATTACAGGTGTTCCTCTTTTTTCCCCTTCAATAGCTTCCCTCCACTGACTCCCCCATCCCACCCCATACCCTTACCCTGTCTTCATCCATAGGTATAAGATTTTTGTCCTATCACTTCCTGCACCCCTCACACGCTCTTCCCCCTGAGAATTGTCAATCCAGTCCCTATGTCCCTGATTATATTATATTAATTAGTCCATTCTGTTCATCAGATTTTTTATTCACTTGATTTTTAGATTCATTGTTGGTAGTTATGTATTTGTTGTCATTTTGTTCTTCATAGTTTTTATCTTTACTTTTTTCTTCTTCCTCCTCTTCTTAAAGAATACCTTTCAGCATTTCATATAATCCTGGTTTGGTGGTTATGAACTCCTTTAACTTTTTTTTTGTCTGTGAAGCTCTTTATGTGACCTTCAATTCTGAATGATAGCTTTGCTGGGTAGAGTAATCTGGGTTGTAGGTTCTTGATGTTCATCACTTTGAATATTTATTGCCACTGCCGTCTGGCCTGCATCGTTTCTGTTGAGAAATCACCTGACAGTCATATAGGTACTCCCTTGTAGGTAACGAACTATTCTCTTGCTGCTTTCAAGATTCTCTCTTTGGCATTTGCCCTTGGCATCTTAATTATGATGTGTCTTGGTGTGGTTCTCTTTGGATTCCTCTAGTTTGGGGTTCTCTGCGCTTCCTGGACTTGTAAGTTTATTTCTTTCACCAGGTAGGGAAAGTTTTCTGTCACCATTTCTTCTATTAGGTTTTCAATATTTTGCTCTCTCTCTTCTTCTGCCAGCCCAATAATTTGGATGTTGGTACACTGAAAGTTGTCCCAGAGGCTCCTTACACTATCTTCATATTTTTGGATCCTTTTTTGTTTGTTTGTTTTGTTTTTCTGGTTGGATTTTTTTTTGTCTCTTTATATTTCAGATCTTTGGTTTGATTCTTGGAGTCCTTTGATCTACTGTTGAATTTCTGTATATTCTTTATTTCAGTCAGTGTATGCTTAATTTCTGACTGGTCCTTTTCCATTTTCTTGACATTCTCATTAAGGTCCTTGAAGGTCTCATCAAGTTTCTCAACAGTTTTTGGAAGATTCTTGAGTAACCTTATAAATGTGGTCCTGAATTCTATGTCCTCCATTTCTGTCATTTGTCACATGTTTCTTTGTCTCTGCATTTTGCTGCTTCCCTGTGCTGATGGAGTGGAAGAACTGCTATACTGGGGACATGCCTATGGAGCCAGACTTGCTTCAGTGGGGCTTTGGTGCTCACTGAGTCTGCCTCTTGAATGTGTCACTTATGGATGTGAGTAGTTGAATTCTGGTGTTGTCTCACACTGACCTCTAGATACACTAGCTTTGGGATCTCCAATGGTGTGCAGGTCAGCTACTGTCTGAGGTGACCCAGCAGGAGCTACATCGAGGTCTGCAGATTTCTCCTGGGCTGACTAGAGCTGCAGTTTGTTATATTAAGTTGTGATAGGGCAGGCCATTTATATGCAAATGCCACTGCAAACAGCTAGGGTGGGTTTGCAGATTGTGTGGGGCAGGGTCTCAGGGAGTCACTAGGGTATGGCAAACAGCGATGGGTGACACTCAGCCCTTTCTGCGTTTCCACGTTTCCAAGTCCCCCACGTCCCCTGCCGTGAACTGCGGGGAACCTCTGCAATGGAGCCACCCTCACTTTCTGACCGATGGCAGACCATCCACCTTTTCCCTGTAGGAGTCTGGATCACCAGCATCTCCCCAGAAATGGGTTCAGAGTAATCAGGAGCTTGTTTCCCTTCAGGTTGAAAACAGCAGCACCCCGTCGCCTGCTGCCAGCCTGGTTTGTGCACCTCTGTACCTTAGCTTTTCAGTGCTTGTGCTCATTTCAATGCTCTGTCTAGTTGCAGAACTTCCACTCGGCCAGCTTTCCTATGGTTCTGGGTGATAGTCGTTTTGTCTTTTAGTTGCAGTTTTAAAATTGTTGTGCGAGGTAGCAGTTTAGGTGTTTACCTATGCTGCCATCTTGGCCTCCTCTGTATTTTAAATCTTTGACTTGATTCTTATGATACTCTAGTCTGCTATTAGATCTCTATATAATATTTTTTATTTCAATCAGTGTATGCTTACTTTCTAGTTTGTCCTTTTTCATATCCTCAAGGGTCTCACTAAATTTATCAACCTTTTCTAGAAAATTCTTGAACAACCTTATAACTGTGGTTTTGAACTCTATATCTAGTCATTTGCTTTCCTCCATTTCTTTAATCTGTTTCTTTGTCTCTGATTTTTGTTGCTTCCCTGAGTTGGCAGAGTGGTTTTGTGTGCTAGATGTTCTATAGGGCACAGTGGCTCAGCCTCCCCAGTTACTTGAGGTGGACACTCTTGGTGCACCCCTTCGTGTGCTGTGTGCACAGTCTTGTTGTAGTTAAGCCTTGGTTATTGTTAGTATCACTGGGAGGAATTGACCTCCAGGCTAATTGGCTGTGAGGATCAGCTGTGTCTACCTAGATTTTACTATTTAGGTTGATCATTCTCAACCTTACTTCAATTTATTCCTAAGAGGTGTGTCTGTGTGTGTGTGTGTGTGTTTACTTGTTCAACCTTTATTATAAAGTGCATTGGACCCATTTGACCAGGAAAACTGGTCAGCAAGGATGGGTATGAAAGGCCCTTCAAAAGCATGCAGCCACCAGCCCATAGTGCTTTCAAGGACATGCCATTAGAATCAAGCCTTACCCTTGGGCACCCTCAACTTAGGGGCCAAGAGAGTCCAGCCCTCTCTCCCATCACTCTTCCCCAGGGCAATCCCAACCTAGACTTGAGCCAACACAAGGGGGCTAGGTGTCCTTGGAGGACTGGTTCTCTCCTGTTGAGGGTGTGCCCCTTCTTCTAACACCAGGTCCTAATATTTCATTCACAGCCCAACTGACATATAAGGTGCTCGTTTTTAAGCAACCACCCCAGTATTCTATTATTTTTATACTATTGGACATGGAATTGTTTTATCTATATTTCTAATAGTTCATTCTTAGTATATAGAAACGAAATAGATTTCTGTATGTTGATTTTCATATCCTTCAACTTTGCTTATTAGTTCTAACAGTTTTATGGTGGAGTTTTTAGAAGTTTCTCTATATTATTTATAAAGCGAGACTATACTGTATGATTTTGTCCTTTTTAATTGTCCATTTTCTTTATATTTCCTGCCAGACTACTAGGAATATCAGTACTATGTTGAATTGGAGTGATGAGAGTAGGCACCTTATTTGTAATCTTACAGAAAAACCATTTAAACTTTCATCATTGAGTGTGATTTAGCTGTGGGATTGTTGGGTATATTCCTTCTATGCCAAATTTGTTGAGAGTTTTTATCATGGAAAGATCTTGAACTCTGTCAAAGGCCTTTTCTGCATCCATGGCAATGAGCATATGATTTTTACCCTTCATTTTGTTAATGTTGTATATCACATACATTTATTTAGATGGGTAGAAACATTCCTGTATGCCATAATTAACACCAAATAGATCATGAAGTATGATCCTTTTAAAGTGCTGCTAAATTTAGTTTGTTAGTATTTTGTTGAGAATTTTTGCATCAATTTTTATCAGGGATATCACTATCAGGTTTGTAGTTTTATTTTCGTTTTTTTATCTTTATTGTTCAGTTTATTAATTACATTGTTCCCTTTTATCCCCCTATAGCTCCCCTCCACCTGGTACCCATTCCACACTCGGCCCTCACCCCCATCCACTGTCCTCTCCCATAATTGCATGATTTTTGTCCAGTCTCTTCCTGCACTTCCCACACCCCTTTTCTCCCCAAGAATTGTCAGTCCATTCCCTCTCTATGTCTGTCCATGATTCTGTTACATTCACCAGTTTATCCTGTTCATCAGCTTATTAATTCACTTGAATTTTAGATTCATTTGTTGATGGATGTGTATTTATTGTTCATAATTTACACTTTATCCTTTTCTTCTTCCTCTTCTTAAAGAATATCTTTCAGCATTTCATATAATATTGGTTTGGTGGTGATGAACTCCTTTAGCTTTTTCTTATCTTCAAATCACTTTATCTGACCTTCAATTCTGAATGATAGCTTTGCTGGATAGAGTAATCTTGGTTGTAGATTCTTGCTGTTCATCACTTTGAATATTTCTTGCCACTCCCGTCTGGCCTGCATCGTTTCTGTTGAGAAATCCACTGACAATCGTATGGGTGCTCCCTTATAGGTAACTAACTGTTTTTCTCTTGCTGCTTTTAATATTATCTCTTTGTCTTTTGCTCTTGGCATTTAAATTATGATGTGCCTTGGTGTGGTCCTCGTAGGGTTCCTATATATTGGGGTTCGGTGCGCTTCTTGGACTCCTAAGTCAATTTCTTTCACCAGCTGTGGGAAGTTTTTGGTCACTATTTCTTCAAATAGGTTTTCATTGTCTTGCTCTCTCTTTTTCTGGCACCCCTATAATTTGGATGTTGGTTTGCTTGAGGTTGTCCCAGAGGCTCCTTACACTAACTTCAATTTTTTGGATTCTTTTGGTTTCTTGCTTTTTCAGCTGAGTGGATTTTACCTCTTTGTATTTCAAATCTTTAACTTGGTTCTTGGGGTGCTCTAGAGTACTTTTAGGTCTTTGTATAATATTTTTTATTTTGATCAGTGTATGCTTAATTTCTGGTTGGTCCTTTATCATATCCTTGAGAGTCTCGTTCATATCCTTGTAGGTCTCGTTCATTTCCTTGTAGGACTCATTCATTTCCACATTGGTCTTGTTAATTTACTTGCAGGTCTCATTCATATCCTCGAGGGTCTCGTTCATTTCCTTGTAGGTCTTGCTTATTTCCTTATAGGTCTTGACCTTTTCTAGGAGCCTCTTGAAAAGCCCTATAACCATGGTTTTGAATTCGATGTCCAGTCGTTTTTTTCCTTCCATTTCTTTCACATCTGATTTCTTTCCATGTCTCTGCATGGTGGCTGCTTCCCTGAGTTGGTCAATTAGCTTTGTGTGGTAGACATCCTACAAGGGACAGTGGCTCAGCCTCCCCAGTTACCTAAGGTGGATATGGGTTGCACAGTCTTGCTGAAGTTAAGCTCAGGTTAATCGTTGTTAGCACTTGGAGGGGTTGACCTCCAGGCCAATTGTCTGTGACATTCAACTGTGCTCAGATTGGATGGGCGGAATCTCCGAGCCAAGCAGACAGCGTCAGCTCCGCCCTATGCAGCCCCAGGGTCTCTGAGAGAGAGCCGCTGCTGAGCTCCACCCTCTTCTTCCTCCTTCTTTCTTCTTCTCATCCCTTCCTCCTACTCCACCTCCCTTCCTCCTCCCACTCATTCTTTCTTTCTCACTGCAGTTTCATTTAGCTGCTAACAATCTGTGCTGTCAAGTCTGTCCATGCTGTTCTTATATCATCCACTTAAAAACTTTGCCTTCTTATCATGAATGACAGCTGTTTAAAAGTGTTTTTCCACCATACCCTTGTCAGCCTTGGGTACTTTGATTCTGGTCAGCTTCTCATCCTCGATATAAGTCCTCATCAAGTTTAATACCACTTGACATAAAATTCCATCTCAGCAAAGATTTCCATTGATTTCGAGGGGCAAGTCACCTAAATAGGTCTGGATCAAGGATGGCATTCTGAGGCAGAGAAGAGTGAGTACCTTGTTTGTTTCTGAAGATGTTTCTGACAAGTTGTGAGGCAATCACATCTCTCACATCCAGTCAGTCATCAGGTCCTTCCAGTTGACTTTCAAAGTAATTCTTACATATTTTCCTTTTTCTGCATGTCTCTTAGCTTGGTCTCTTTAAATATATATGTGTGTGTGTGTATATATATATATCTCCATTCAGCCACTCTATGCCTATTTTTAAATTAAATGTATTGGAGTTACTTGGTTAATAAGATTATATAGGTTCCAGGTGTACAATTCTATGGTACATCATCTGCATGTTGCATTGCGTGTTTGCCACCCAAAGTCAAATCTTCTTCCCTCACCATATATTTGACCCCTCCTTACACTTTACTATCCCCACCCTTTTCCTCCTGGTAACTACTCTTGTTTGTTCATTTGTTGCTTTCAGTTTTATATGAGTGAAATTCTATGGTTCTTAACTTCTTTCATCTGGCTAATTTCACTTAGCGTAATATTCTCAAGATCTATTCAATACTGTAACAAATGTCAGTATTTAACATTTTCTCATTGCTGAGTAGTATTCCATTGTACATATGCATCACATCATCTTTATCCAGTCATCTATTAAAGGATAATTCACTTTGGTTATTTCCGTTTACATATTTTGACGGCTGTGAATAATGCTGCAATGAACATAGGGGTACATGAATCTTTATGAATAAATTACTTGAAAATTTGGGGGTAGATATCCCAAAGTAGGGTGAAAGGGTAATTATATTCTTAATTTTTTGAGGAGGCTCTGTATGGTATTCCATAGTGGCTGTATCAGTCTACCACAGCAATAGCAATGAATGAGGATTCTTTTTTCTCCACAACCACTAGAACACTTGTTATTACTTGTCTTGTTGATAATAGCCATTCTAACAGGTGTGAGGTGATATCTCACTGTAGCTTTGATTTACATTTTCCTAATAGCTAGTGAAAATGAGCATCTTTTCATATATCTGTTGGAAAATTGTATGCCTTCTTGGGTGAAGTTTCTGTTCAGGTTATCTGCTCATTTTAAATTAATTAATCAATTAATTTTACTTTCTATTGAATTTATTGGAGTGACACTGGTTAATAAAATTATACACGTTTCAGGTGCACAATTCTGTAACATCATATACATTCTGTATTTTGTGTTCACCAACCCAAGTCTCTGTCCATCACCATTTATCTCCTTTATATCCTCCTGTTCCCCCCACAACACCCTCTTCCCAGCAATCACCACACTGTTTGTGGATTGTTTGTTTGGTGTTAAGTTGTGTGAGTTCTTTATGTATTTTGGATATTAACCTTTAGGAGCTATTGTTAACAAATATCTTTCCCCCTTTGGTTGGTTGCCTTTTTAATTTTGTTGATGGTTTCTTTTGTTGTACAGAAGATTTTTTAGCTTGATATAGTCCTATTTACTTATGTTTGCCTTTACTTCTGCTGTGTTAGGGGATCAAATTCATAAACTCCTCTCTAAAACCAAGGTCCATTAGTTTAGTACTTATGATTCCTTCTATGTAATTTATTGTTTCAGGTCTTTTATTTGGGGCTTTGATATATTATTTTTCTTTATTAATTAAGATATTACATATGTGTCCTTATCCCTCCATTGTTCCCTCATCCCCTGACTCATCCTCTTACACACATGGTGTCTGTATCCACTGATTAGGCTTATATGTATGCATACAAGTCCATTGGTTGACCTCTCCCCCTAATTCCCACCCTCCCCTCCCATTCCTCTGAGGATTGATGGTCTGAATGATGCTTCTCTGTCTCTGTATCTGCTTTTGTTTATCAGTTTATGTTCATTATATTCCACAAATAAGTGAGATCATGTGATATTTATCTTTCTCCTAATGGCTTATTTCACTTAGCATAATGCTCTCCAATTCTATCAATGCTGTTGCAAATGGTAAGAATTCCTTCTTTTTATAGCAGTATAGTATTCCATTGTGTAGATGTACCACAGCTTTTTAATCCACTCATTTTCTGATGGGCACTTTGGCTGTTTCCAAATCTTAGCTATGGTGAATTGTGCTGCTATGAACATAGGGGTGCATATATCCTTTCTGATTTGTGTTTCTGGGAATATGGGTCTTTCAATAGGTTGGTGAAGATCTCATTAACAATTTGTTTGGACAGTTCTCTGCTCCTTTCTCTCCTAGTATGCCTATTATTCTTTTTATTTATTTACTATTGTTTAAAGTATTACAAATAGTAGTGCGTATGTCTCCTTTTTCTCCCATTGCCTCCCACACTGGCCTTCACTACTCCCTTCCCTCTCGACACATTCCATCACCCTCCTAGTGTCTGTGTCTATTGGTTATTCTTACATGCATGCACACAAGTCCTTTAGTTGATCACTACTCCCACTGCCTAACACTTCTCTGCCTTCCCATTGAAGTTTTACAGTATGTTCAATATTTCTTTGTCTCTGGATCTATTTTTGTTCATCAGTTTATGATGTTCATTATATTTCACCAATGAATGAGATCATGTGATATTTATTTTTCTCCTACTGGCTTATTTCACTTAGCAAAATGCTTTCCAGTTCCATTGATGCTGTTGCAAATAATAAGAATTCCTTCTTTTTTACAGCAGTGTAGTATTCCATTATGTAAATGTATCACAGTTTTCTAATCCACACATCTGCTGATGGGTATTCAGGCTGTTCCCAAATCTTACTATTGTAAATCAAGCCTGCAGGGGAGGGCAGTTAGGGGTGACCAGGCCGGCAGAGGAAGGAAGGTGGGGGCAAACAGGGTGGCAGGGGAGCAGTGAGATATCATAGGCTGGCAGGATAGAGATTAGTGGGTGATCAGGCTGGCAGGCAGAAGTGATTAGGGGCAATCACAGAGGCAGACAGGTGAGCAATTTGGAGCCAGCAGTCCTGGGTTGTGAGAAGGATGTCCGACTGCCCATTTAGGCCCAATCTCACTGTGACTGGGCCTAAACGGGCAGTTGGACATCCCTTGAGGGGTCCCAGATTGGAGAGGGTGCAGGTTGTGCTAACGGACAACCCCCCCACCTTGTGCACAAATTCCATGCACCAGGCCTTTAGTGTGTGCGTGTGTAGTTTTTTTTCTGGTGAATATCAAAGGAGAGATTGAGAGCAATACAGTCATAGTAGGGGTCTTGAAATACCTCATTGCCATCACTGGATATATATTGTAGACAAAAAAAAATCAACAACTAAACAGCAAGCCTAAGTGATACTCTAGAACAGATGGAACTGACATCCTCAGAACATTCAACTCCAGAGTTACAGAATATACATTCATTTTAAATGCACCTTGAGCATTTTCAAAGATTGACCATATGTTAGAACACAAGTTAAGCCTCTACAAATTTAAGAAGATTGAAGTCATATCAAGCATCTTCTCAGACTACAATGGCATGAAATTAGAACATAATGAATGGGTTACCAAAGAGATTGAAGAAGAAATAACAAACATCCTAGAAACAAATGAAAATGAAAATGAACGCACAGCATTCCAAAATCTATGAGACACAGTAACAGTAGTCCTGAGAGGGAAGTTCATAGTACTAAAAAACTACCTCAAAAAAACAAGAAAAACTGGTAATAAGTTATCTAGTAAAACATTGTAAAGAACTAGAAATAGAACAAGAAAAGCCAGAAAGAAGTAGAAGGAAGGAAATAATAAATATCAGAACAGAAATAAATGACAAAGAGATAAAAAACAACAACGAACAATACAAAAAAATCAATAAAACCAAGAGCTGGTTCTTTGAAAGGATAAATAAGGTTGATGAACCTCTACCCAGACTCACCAGGAAACACAGCCAAAAGAGGTGAAATCACAACTGACCCCACAGAAATACAAAGGATTGTAATAAAATACTACGAATGACTTAATTGTAACAAATGGGACAACCTGGAGGAAATGGACATATTCCTAGAAAACTACAACCTTCCAAAACTCAATCAGGAAAAGTCAGAAAACCTGAAGAGGGCAATAACCACTAATGAAACGGAAGCAGTAATAATGAAAAAAATCCAGAAAACAAAAGCCCTGGTCCGGATGGATTCACAGGGAAGTTTTACCAAATATTCAAAGAAGAACTAACACCTGTCCTCCTCAAACTCTTCCAAAAAATTCAGGAGAAAGGAACACTGCAAACCATTTCTATGAGTCCAGAATCACCCTAATTCCAAAATCAGTTAAAGACACAACAAAGAAAGAGAACTACAGGCCACCGTCCCTGATGAACAAGAAAATTTTAGCAATCTAGATTCAACAATACATTAAAAAGTTCATATTTCATAACCAAGTGGCATTTATTCTGGGTATAAGAGTCTGGTACAATATTCACAAATCAATAAATGTGACACAGCACATAAACAGATTATAAGACAAAAAACACATCTTCACATCATTCAATTCAGACATCCGTTTTTGATAAAAAAAAAACTCTCAGCAAAGTGGAAATAGAGAGAACATACCTCAACATAATAAAGGTCATATATGACAAACCTATAGCCAACATCATACTAAATGGGCAAAAACTAAAACTATTTTCTTTATGAACAAGAACAAGACAGGAATGCCCTCTTTTACCAGTCTTACTATACATAGTTCAATAAGCCCTGGACAAGTTGGAAAAGAAGTACAACTGTCATTTTTAGCAGATTACATAAAGTTGTACCCAGAAAACCCTAAAGACTCCATAAAAAACCCTACTAGATATAATAAATGAATTTGTCAATGTAGCAAGATATAAAATTAACACCCAAACATCTATAGCATCTTTAAAGACCAATAGTGAACTCTCAGAAAGAGAAACTAAAAACAAAACAAAACAAAACCAATCCAATTTACCACTGCAACAAAAAAGTAAGATACTTAGGAATAAACTTAATGAAGGAGGTAAAAGAAAACTATAGCATACTGAAAAAAAGAGTTAGAGAAGGATATAGACAAGTAGAAGAATATACTATGTTCCTGTGTTGGTAGAATCAACATCATTAAAATGTCCATACTTCACAAAGCAATCTATAGATTCAATGCAATCCCTAGTAAAATACAAATGCCATATTTCACATATCAAGAACAAACTTTCTAAAAATTTGTATGGAATCAAAAAAAGACCCTGAATAGCCCAAGCAATCTTGAGAAAGAAGAACAAAGAACAAAGTTGGAGGGATCACAATACCAGGTATCAAGTTATACTACAAAGCTACTGTACTCAAAATAGCCTGGTACTGGCACAAGAACAGGCATATAGACCAATGGAACAGAACAGAGAACCCAGAAATAGACCGAAGCCATTATGCTCAATTAATATTTGACTAAGGAGGCAAGAGCATAAAACACAGTCAAGACAGTTTCTTCAATAAATGGTGTTGGTAAAATTGGACAGATACATGCAAAAAAAAAAAATGAAACTAGATCACCAACCTACACCATACACAAAAATAAAGTCAAAAATGGATAAAAGACTTAAACATACAATGGGAAACCATAAAAAATCTTAGAAGAATCCATAGGAAGCAAAGTCTAAGACATATGTTGTAGCAATATCTTTACCAATACAGCCCCTAGGACAATGGAAACCAAGGAGAAAATGAAGAAGTAGGACTACATCAAAATAAAAAGCTTCTGTATAGCAAAAGAAACCATCCTCAAAACAACAAGAAAGTTCACTGCATGGGAGAACATATTTGCAACTGTTATTTCTAATAAGGGTTTAATCTTTAAAATTTACAGAGAACTCATACAACTTAACAAAAGGAAGATAAATGGTCTAATAAAAAAATTGGCAAAAGACCCAAATAGACACTTTTTGAATGAGGACATACAGAAGGCAAAGAGACACATGAAAATGTGTTCAGAGTCACTAATCATCTGAAACATGCAAATCAAAACAACAATGAGGTACCAACTCACACCTGTCATAATGGCTATCATCAAAAAATCAACAAATGACAAGTGCTGGCGAGGACGAGGAGAAAAAGGAAGCCTCATGAATTGCTGGTGGGAATGCAGACTGGTGCAGCCACTGTGGAAAAAAGTTTGGAGTTTCCTCAAAAAAATAAAAATGGAGCTCTCATTTGACCTAGTAATGCCTCTTCTATGAATATATACCAAGAAAACATAAACATCAATCCAGAAATGACATATGCACCCCTATGTTCATAACAGCACAATTTACAATGGCTAAGATTTGGAGATAGCCTAAGTGCCCATCAACAAATGAGTGGTTTAGAAAATGTACATCTACACAGTGGAATGTTATGCTGGTGTAAAAAAGAAAAAGAAAAAACTCTTACCATTTGCAGAAGCATGGATGGACATAGAGATCATTATGCTAAGCGAAATAAGCCAGTCAGAGAAAGATAAATATCACATGATCTCACTCATTTGTTGAATATGATGAACAATATAGTCTGATGAACAAAAATGGATCCAGAGACAGAGAAGCACCTAACACACTATCAAACCTCAGAGAGAAGACAGAGAGGTTGGGGTGGGAGATGTAAGAGATCAACCGAAGTATTTGTATGCATGCATAATAAATGGACACGGACACTGGGTTGGTGTGGACTTACTTGTCCTGGGTCATGGGAGGGGTCTGAGAGGGGTCAATAGGGGGAAAAGGAGACATATGCAATACTTTAAACAATAACAAGAAATAAAAAATAAAATAAATGGTGCTGGGAAAATTGCACAGATACATTTAAAAAAAGGAAACTAGACCACCAACTTACACCATACACAAAAATAAGCTCAAAATGGATAAAAGACTTAAATGTACTTAGTGAACCCATAAAAATTTTAGAAGAAACCAGAGGTAGCAAAATTTCAGACATCTCTTATAGCAATATGTTTACAGATACATCTCTTAGGACAATGGAAATAAGGAGAAAATAAACAAATGGGACTACATCAAAATATAAAGCTTCTGCACTGAAAAATAAACTATCATCAAAATAACAAGAGAGCCTACTGTATAGGAGAACATATTTACTAATAATATATCTGATAAGGATTTAATATCCAAAAGATATGTCGAACTCATACAACTTAATAAATGGAAGACAAAGGATCTGATTAAAAAGAATGGGCAAAAACCTAAATAGACACCTCCAAAATGGACATGCAGAAAGCCAAGAGACAAATGAAAAAATGCTCAAAATCACTAATCATCTGAGAGATGCAAGACAAAATGACAATGAAATTTCACCTCACACCTGTCAGAATGGCTATCATCAACAAATCAACTAGACAACTATTGGCAATGTTGTGGAGAAAAGGGAATCCTAGAACACTGGTCAAATGCAGACTTGTACAGCCACTGTAGAAAACAGTATGGAGTTTCCTCAAAAAGTTAAAAATGGAACTCCCTTTTGACCAAATTATGTTACTTTTAGGAATATATCCTAAAAAAACTGGAACACTCTTCAGAGAGAATATATGCACCCCTATGTTCATATAGGAGCACAATTTACAATAGCTAAGACTTGGAGACAGTCTTAAGTGCCCATTAGCAGATGAATGGATAAAAACGTATGGTACATCCACACAATGGAATACTATGAGGCAATAAAAAGAAAAGAACTCTCACCATTTGCAACAGCATGAGTGGACCTGGGGAGTATTATGATTAGCAAAATAAGGCAGTCAGATCAAGGTAAGTATCACATTATCTCACTCATATGTGGAATCTAATGAGCCAAATAAATTGATGATCAAAAATAGACTCAGTGTCATAGAAGCATGAATGACTCTTGAACATCAGAAGGAGGGCAGGGGATGGTGGATAGGAAGAAATCAATTGATGAAGTTGTATGCGTATATGCATAATTTGGACACAGATAATAAATGGGGTGGCAAGGGCCTGGAGCAGAGGAGTGAGCTGGAAGAAGTTTATGAGGGAAAAAGGAGGACCTATGTAATACTTTCAACAATACATATTTTAAAAATAAATTAAAATAAAATAGAAACTGAACGTATGTTTGGATATAGGTGTTACAGAAGACTAGCTATCCCAAATGCCCTAATTCAAGCAACAAAACTGCTAGATTTAAAAATGTATTTTAAAAAGCATAGCTACAATGGCATAAAAATACACTAGAGAACAAAAAGGTAGTAAAACATTTAAGCTAGGGATTTCTTCTAAAAATGTGTGTGTGTGTGTGTGTGTGTGTGTGTGTACTTTTAAAATGAAGTTAATTGAATATTATGTGTTGTGGGGGAGAAGATAGGTGGGAATTCCATAATAAAAAATACATATAAAGAGAGCACAATAAAATATTTTGAAAAATACTTGTGTAGAACATCATTACATATAGCTTATGACTACATATGATAAGAGTTGAGAAAGAAGTAATGTATTTTAACAGAATAGAAAGGAAATCATTAGAATGTAGTATTTTTATATGTGTTAGGTATTTTCTGATTTTTAAAGTATTTTATAAAGGGTAAAATTAAAAAGTGTACTACAAAACATTCTGAGCAATTAGATACTTATTTTATATTATTATATATTATTTTTTACCTTGACTGCCAAAGTGTGAAAAAGTGCTGATGTTTGTTGACAATTTAGTTGTTGTAATAGGACTGGTAAAAAAATCATCTTGATGTGTAGACATATCTCTGTTTGTAAAGAAAGTCACACCTAAAATTAAAAAAATAAAAAGTTATATAAAGATACTATGACTCTTTGCATGCTAGTTATCTCCCATGTATTATTTTTTATTTCTGAAATTATAATTTTTTATTATTTTCATGGGCCATTTGTCTATAATTCCAATTTCTATAAACTCTTCATTCATTTTCTAATCCTTTATTTGCTCTGGATTCTTAGATAGCATTTTCCTTAATTTTGTGTAAACCAACCCCATTTTTACCTTAAACAAGAGTATTCATTTCTATTTTTGATCTATAGTCCCCTTTCAACCCTTTTCCCCTTGACAACATCTATTAAAATGAGCATTTAATTGTTTAGAGCATTTGATTATAAATTCACCATCTTTATATATAAAAGCCTAAGCAACCATTAGGACCGAATGATTGGAACAACCAGAACGACCAGCTGACCAGTCATTATGACATGCACTGATCACCAGTTGCTCCTGCATTGAGCAACTGTCCCCTGGTGGTCAAGTGCGTATAATAGCTACTGGTTGTTCTGCTGCTTGGTTGATTTGCATATTAGCCTTTAATTATATAGAATGTTACCCTAATAAATTCAATAAAAGGAGAAAAAAAATAAGTACTTGGATCTACCTAAGCAAAAACCTGAAAATTATTGACATAGAAAAATGGTTTATCATAATTTACCAAATTTGTTAGAGTGAATCACAGAACAAATTACTTGGTTCAAAAAATTTTATATTTACAACACCAGCTTTTCTCTGTTATAAGCTGTTTGAGTAAATAATTTTTAAATCTATTTTTAATAATACTTTTTTGGGGAATAGAAGTGTGAACAGAATAAGATAAATGATAAAGCATTTAAAAGAAAAGTTTCAAAAATCTTGCTCTCATCTTAAATTTCAGTGAGAACAAAGTGCTTATATATGAATATTCAGCTACTTCCAAATCTATCTTTCACCATCAATTCTGCAGTAAAGTTCATAACTACAGTATTTCTTGTATCAAAGAGAAATGTATCTAACATTGTTATTCTAGGACTAAAGACAGTACTGTGATTTGTGAAATATGTAACACAGCTAGAGTCTATATATATAAAAGTCTAAGTGACCGTCCAACTGTTTGACCATTTGACTGGTAGCGATGATGCTCAATGACCACCAGGGTGCAGATACTCAATGCAGGAGCTGCCAAGCTATGGTGACTAGGCAGCTGCAGTTCTTGAGTGATGCATGGGTAGCATGAGTGGAGGGAGCCCAATTCTGGGGTGTGTCATCCTGGAATCACCCTCTCACAATCTGGGACCCCTCAGGGGATGATGAAGTTCTGGTTTCAGCCTGATCCCCACAGGCCAGGCCAAGGGACCCCAACAGTGCACAAATCCGTGCATCAGGCCTCTAGTAGAGGCATAAATTTTTGGGCCAACTTAATTATTTAGAGGTAATTGGTATACAATACAATGCCTATTGGTTATATTTCTCTTCTTATAACACATATTAGATAGTCTTTTTGTTTGTTCACATTCAGATCAACTTTCTTTTCTAATCCTTTCAATAGAAAGTGAGTGGAATAGCAGTTGGAAATATTTACATCAAAAATATTCAAAGGTCATTATAACATTGGATTTTATGGATTACTTTATAATTTGATGGATTTAAAGCTAATAAAGCCTAGCTAGCTTTCTATTGATAGTAAACACTAGAGTTTAGCTAATTGTAAGAGGGAATTCATTAAAAATTTTACCCATGTGTAATAACAGATAGTTACTGTTGTTACTAAAAATCCATATTTAGTTAAATTTTGGAGGAGACATAATCTATAAATACTAAACTTGAAAAATTCTTGTTCTTACCAGCATAACTCTTAAGTTGTTCCTTGATTTCATCAATTATTTTTTCTTTTCCAACAGTATCTGTCATAGGTTCTATATCACTCACTATAAACATAAAACATATTTCAAAAACACTTTTTTTATGGTAACCATTAGTTGACAAGTGTGATTGTTTCTGTGGTATTAATTAGTATTTTCTATAGAAGAAAAATGATAAATGTCTGACATTGCACATTGAGAAAAACTTAGAATTTGAAGAGCTTTTTGTAATCATTAAGCCTCATTATTTGGAGGCTTAGAGATTTTTTGGGATTTGATCAAGAACACATATTAAGATAATGACAAAATTACATATAAACTGATGTCCCATAATTCATTCATTTTTCTATACAATGCTGTTTTCTATACAAACTTAAATCATTTTGGCGAGTTTATGTTCATAATATAACCTTCAAGTTTATACTCAGAGGACATTCATATTTGTAAGAGTATACCTCTTGAGGTGGAGCATAACATTTTTGTTCACAAGTTAAATCACAAAACCAAGGTTGCACATCACAGAAAGTTACCCTGAGGCAGAAATTCTTTGACTACCTCAAAACTATTTTATGGGGAGATGAGCCACTGCCCCTTGTAGGACGTCTACCACATAAAGCTAATTGACCAACTCAGGGAAGCAGCCACCATGCAGAGACATGGAAAGAAATCAGATGTGAAAGAAATGGAGGAAAAAAACCGACTGGACATGCAATTCAAAACCACGGTTATAGGGCTTTTCAAGAGGCTCCTAGAAAAGGTCAAGACCTATAAGGAAATCAGCAAGACTGAAAAGGAAATGAATGAGATCCTCAAGGATATGAATGAGACCTGCAAAGAAATGAACAAGACCAGCGTGGAAATGAATGAGTCCTACAAGGAAATGAACGAGACCTACAAGGATATGATTGAGACTCTCAAGGATATGAAAAAGGACCAATCAGAAAGTAAGCATACACTGACTGAAATAAAAAATATTACACAAAGACCTAAAAGTACTCTAGAACACCCCAGGAACCAAGTTAAAGATTTGAAATACAAAGAGGTAAAATCCACTCAGCTGAAAAAGCAAGAAACCAAAAGAATCCAAAAAAATTGAAGATAGTGTAAGGGGCCTCTGGGACAACCTCAAGCATACCAACATCCAAATTATAGGGGTGCCAGAAAAAGAGAGAGAGCAAGACAATGAAAACCTATTTGAAGAAATAGTGACCAAAAACTTCCCACAGCTGGTGAAAGAAATTGACTTAGGAGTCCAAGAAGCACATTGAACCCCAATATATAGGAACCCTAAGAGGACCACACCATGGCACATCATAATTAAAATGCCAAGAGCAAAAGACAAAGAGAGAATATTAAAAGTAGCAAGAGAAAAACAGTTAGTTACCTATAAGGAAGCACCCATACAATTGTCAGCAGATTTCTCAACAGAAACGATGCAGGCCAGATGGGAGTGGCAAGAAATATTCAAAATGATGAATAGCAAGAATTTACAACCAAGATTACTCTATCCAGCAAAGCTATCATTCAGAATTGAAGGTCAGATAAAGGGCTTTGCAGATAAGAAAAAGCTAAAGGATTTCATCACCACCAAACCAATATTATATGAAATGCTGAAAGATATTCTTTAAGAAGAGGAAGAAGAAAAAGATAAAAGTGTAAATTATGAACAACAAATACACATCTATCAACAAATGAATCTAAAAATCAAGTGAATTAATAAGCTGATGAAAAGGATAAACTGGTGAATGTAACAGAATCATGGACATAGAGAGGGAATGGACTGACAATTCTTGGGGAGAAAAGGGGTATGGGAAGTGCAGCAAGAGACTGGACAAAAATAATGCAACTATGGGGGAGTACAATATGGAGGGGTGAGGCCGGAGTGTGGGATGGGTACCAGGTGGAGGGGAGCTATAGGGGGGAAAAAAGGGAACAATGTAATTAATAAACTGAACAATAAAGATTTAAAAAAAACTATTTTATGTACTTTTTAGGCTATGTAATTATAAATCAAGTATCAATGGTGTAGAAAAATAATATATTGTGGTCTAAGAACAAGTGCTTACCAGTTTCCTTTAATACATATACATTGTAGCTGAGGAGAGGTAAAAAGGGTAAAATTTATAGCAATATAGTTAATCCTCAATTTCACAGACTTCAATTTAACTGACTTTGGATTTAACAAACAAAATTTCCAGTCCATATGTCATATGGGAAAACTTATACCTTGTTAATTAAAATGCTTTTATCCAACATTTGTTTATAATTAAATCAACAGGTCATTTTCTTATTATTCACTGTTATTTTTTTAACAAATTTTAGCAAATAGGCCATAGGGTAGAAGAAAACACTGTAGTAATTTTGCTGATGTAAATATTACATATCTACAGCTATAGTCTACATATTTAAATCCAAGAGTCACCATATGTAAACAATGTTCAGTGAATGATTAGCTCATGACTGTGTCTCATGGCACAACTTTTTGTAGCAGTTTTAAGATGTGTTGGCTGGCCGACGTTCTGACTTGTGGTAGACCATGCCCCAGCCATATGCATTTGTTTACTCACAGTGACTGGTGAATGTATGCATTCAGTATAAATTTAAAATTATTGTTTTAGTGTTTGTGAATTTAAACTTTTCATATATACTTAATTTTAATTTCACAAATGTGTCGACATAAGTAAAAACAGGTAAACTTTATCTAATTTGTCAAATTTTCAAAATATATACATTTGGAAAACCTACTTTACTGTGTAACAGAATTTCAGCTTTAAAGGACAACCACTTGCTGGAAGTAGTCCATTATATTGAAGTTTTACGTTATATTGGAATTGCAGCTATTTGATTTTTTAAATTTGATATGACATTTTTGCAGAATTTAAAAGCTAATTAGGTAACATGAAAGTATATGAGTATTATTAAAGAGAAATTCATATTGAAAACAGGATTATTAAAATAGATGACTTCTTCCAAACAGTGTATTTAATGTCTTGTGAATGAAAGTTGGTTGTAGGAGAGCAAGTATCAAGGGTAAGATACCTGTTATGAGCCTAACACTGTAAGGTAGATGGATGTGTTTGTTGCAATGCTTGAGACCATGAAAAATGCTAAAGGGAGAGACAAAATGGTGGTGGAACAGACAGATGTGTCCTGAACCTTGTCCTGGAGCAGATATAAAGAACAGCTAAAACGGATAACATCCAACCTTAATTGGAGACTCAGTGGCCCAGGGCACTGTAACCACAAGAGCAGCAGACACATGAGCAGCCCACTTCTGTCCAAAGAGCAGCAGCCCTGTGAGCAGCCTACCCCAGGCCTAAGAGCAGCAGCCTCACGTGGCCTGCACGTGTCCAAGGAGCAGCAGCTGTACAAGTGGCCCTCTTCCCCATCTGAGGAGCAGCAGCCACAAGAGCATCCTGCCCACATTTGAGGAGCGGCAGCCCCGCACAGCTCGACCCCATCTGAGGAGCAGCAGCTGCATGCAGCCCACACCCTGCACCTGTTCTAGGAGCAGCAGCTGCATGAGCAGCCTGCCCCCATCCGAGGAGCAACAATGGCGTGAGCAACCTGCACCCATTTCAGGAGTAGCAGCCACCTGAGCAGCCCATTCATGTCGAAGGAGCAGCAGCCCGCACAGCCCACACTGGCCCAAGGAGCAGCAGCTGGCTGAGCAGTCCGCCCCCAGCTGAGGAGCAGAAGCCACATGTGCAGCTCACTCCCGCCTGAGCAGCCCTGTCCAAGAAGTAGAAGCTGTGTGAGCAGCCTGGCCCAGTACGAGGAACAGAAGCATTGCCAGCACCCCACCACCATTAGAGGAGCAGAAACCGCCCAAGCCTCCCACCGCAGACCAAGCAGCAGCAGTCAAACAAGCAGACCACCCATGTCCAAGGAGTGGCAGTTCCGTGCAGCCCGCATTGGTCTGAGGAGCAATAGCCACAGGCAGCCTGAACCTGTGGCTGACGAGCAGCAGCTGGGTGAGTGGCCCAGCCCCCTTCAAGGAGCAGCAGCCACACAAGTAGACTGCCCACATCCGAAGAGTGGCAGTCCTGCAATGAGCAGGCTACATAATTAATGCCAAGAAATCTATGGCATTTCTATACACCAATAATGAACTTACAGGCAAATAGACTAAAAAAAGCAATCCCATTTACCATCACACAAAAAACATTAAGCTACCTAGGAATAAACTTAACTAAGGATGTAAAAGACCTATATATGGAAAACTATAGGACACTGAAAAAAAGAGATAGAGAAAGACGTAAACAGATGGGAGAACATACCATGTTCATAGAATGGTAGAATCACCACCATTAAAATGTCCATACTACCCAAAGCAATCTATAGATTCAGTGCACTCCCCATTAAAATACCAATGGTATATTTCACAAACGTAGAACAAACTTTCCAAAAATTCATCTGGAATAAAAAAGACTCTGAATAGCTGCAGAAATCCTGGGAAAGAAGAACAAAGTTGGTGGGATTTCAATACCAGATTTCAAGCTGCACTACAAAGCCACTATTCTCAAAACAGCATGGTACTGGCACAAGATCAGACATATAGACCAATGGAATAGAATACACAACCCAGAAATTGAACCAAGCCATGATGCTCAATTATTATTCAGCAAACTATATTTGAAAAACTCCTAAAATTTGCTACCTCACTTTAGATATTACAAATTTGCCTGATAGTTTAATCACATTGAGGGACTTAATAACTAATGCAATGGCCCCTTTCCAAATTCCTACTCTATTCCCATTTATCAGGTAGCTTTTCTGTCTTTGCAAGTAAAATGCAACTATCTGATAAGATCTGAAAAAAAAGTGAGTAGAACAGCATTTTATAGGATTCTAACAACCATATTCCAAGTTCACAACAATACTTTTTTGGGGGGGATCACTTTAAATGGATGAGTTCTAAAACATATTATGTAGCTAATTATCTACTGATTTAACTGCTAGAATTCCATTAATTATAAAGGGAAATTATGAAGTTCTATGATATAATAATAGCATATAGGTGCCATTCTGGTGTGGTTCATTGATTGAGCATTGACCCATAAACGATTCCCAGGCAGAAAATATAGGCTTGATCTCTGATGGGCGGTCAGGAGCAGCCAATTGACATTTGTCTCTCATTATTGATGCTTCTGTCTGTTTTTCTCTCTCTTCCTTACTCCGAAATGAAGAAAATATATGAAAAATAATAGCACATAGGTATTGTGATCATTTAAAATCCAAACTTAAATTTCTGAGATGATAAATAAGCCATAAATAGACTTGAAATATTGTTGTTCTTACCAGCATGACCCTTTGATTTTTTCTTGACTTTCCCCTTTATTATACCTTTTCCAGTATCATCCAGTATTTGTTCTGTATCAACATCTATAAAAATAGACAATTATTAACAAGTATTTGAATATGAAGTTTTAAAAATAGTATTTTTTACTATTTGTAGTATTAAAAATAGTATCTTTATTATAATAGGATTGTAATGAAATAACTAACCTTGGCAAAATTACTGAGAACATGCATATCACCATGGCAGTACATACATACCACTATAGCAATCTAAGCAGAGGTGAAGTTCAAAGGGGGCATCATTAGCAAATCCAAAGACACACTGGATTGGGCAGAACAACTTTGCCACAGTAAGTTATGACATTTGTGAAAGTAACTTTAGTTATAGCAACACATGACAGGACAACTTTAGCAGGCATGTGTTATTCCTTAGTCTTCCTCTAATAAGCAAAAAGAAGAATTGATTTATTTGAATTGAGAGAGAAAAAATTCCTAGATAAGTAGGCAGATTGGTTTTAAAACTATGAGTTAAAAAAGGTATGTGGTGGAGAAACCTGTAATCTATTAAGACACACAATTTTCTTATTTCACAAATTCCTACCATTGCTTTCTTTTTAAAAAAATTTTTGGCAGTATTACAGATGTCCCCAACTCCCCCTCTCCACCAAGCCCATCTCCACTCAGACCTTGCCCACCCCATACCTTCACTACTCGATTGTCTGTGTCCATGGTCTATGTACATATGCATTTAAGGTCCTTGGTTAAATTCTTCTTGTCTCTTCCAGCCCCCTCCCCTTTCCATTTTTCATTTTTTGAGGAAACTCCATACTATTTTCCATAATGGCTGCACAACTCTGCATTCCCACCAGTAGTGTACTAGGGTTCCTTATTCTCCACATCTTTGCCAGCATTTATCATTTGCTCATTTGTTGATGGTAGCCATTCTTACAGGTCTGAGGTGATACCTCATTGTCATTTTAATTTGTATCTCTTTGATGATCAGTAAGTTTGAGCATTTTTTCATTACATTTGCCTATCTGTATGTCCACTTTGGAGAAGTGTCTATTTTGGTATTTTGCCTATTTTAAAATTGGATTATTTGTCTTTTGTTAACTTGTATGAGTTCTTTATATATTTTGGAAATTAACCTCTTATCTGATGTATCATTGGTAAATATGTTCTTCCATGCAGTGAACTCTCTTTTCGTTTTGTTGATTATTTCTTTTGCTGTGCATAAGCTTTTTTATTTTTATGTAGTCCCATTTATTTATTTTCTTTTTATTTTCCTTGCCATGAGAGATGTCTGAGATTTTTCTGCCTATGGTTTTCTCTAGGATTTTTATGGTTTCACGACTTACACTTAAGTTGTTATTTGCAGATGACATGATATTATATTTAGAAAACCCTAGACTTCACCAAAAACTTGTGGAGAGTGCCTTAGGGGAACAAAGTTCCCTGAGAGGGTGGGTCTTGCAAGGCCCATCTGCTCTCTGCCCGCCCCCACCCCCTCCCGAGAATGGTTACCTTCAATTGTAGTTTAGAAAACAATACTGCCTTCCAGCACATAACATTGTAAATAGCCAAAGGTCTATGGGGAAATGGAAAAAGATTTAGGTGGCATCTTGGATGGACATATAGCCTAGGGAAATTAGTTAAGATAAGGGGTTTAATGGGAAAACTTGTTTACAATAGAATGTAGCTTTGTTGTTTGGGGAACAAGGAATTGTGTGATATGTAACCAGAACTGTTTAAAAGAATAGAGTGAAATAAACTCTGGGCCGCAGTCCTAAAGAAGGCTTTGTGGACCTCCTGATCCCATATCTTTTGTTTCTTCTTTATTTCTATCCATCTTTCTATCTCTATCTTTCCGTAAGCCTCACCCCCCTTTCAGGGACTGCTCTACTAATGCCGGCTGGCCCCAGCAAAAACTACTAAATTTAATAAATGAATTCAGCAATATATTAAGATACAAAATTAACACCCAGATATCCATGACAATACATACATATGATCTCTCAGAAAGAAAAACTAAACAAACAATCCCATTTACAATTGCAACAAAAATTAAGATACTTAAGAATAAACTTAGCCGAGACCGGTTTGGCTCAGTGGATAGAGCGTCGGACTGCGGACTGAAGTGTCCCGGGTTCGATTCCGGTCAAGGGCATGTACCTTGGCTGCGGGCACATCCCCAGTAGGGGGTGTGCAAGAGGCAGCTGATCGATGTCTCTCTCTCATCAATGTTTCTGACTTTCTATCCCTCTCCCTTCTGCTCTGTAAAAAAAATCAATAAAATATATTTTTTAAAAAAGAATAAACTTAACTAAGGAGGTAAAAGACTTGTACTCAGAAAATTACAAGATGTTGAAAAAAGAGATAGAGGAAGATATAAACAAGTGGAATAATATACTGTGTTCATGAATTGTTAGAATCAACATTATTATAATGTCAATACTACCCATAGCAATCTATAGATTCAAATACCAACTGCATATTTTACAAATCTAGAACAAATATATATAGAAACAAAAGACCCCAAATAGCCACAGCAATCATGAGGAAGAACAAACTTGGAGGGGTCTAAATTATAGATATCAAGTTATATTACAAAGTCACTGTAGTAAATACAGCCTGGTATTGACACAGACTAGGCATATAGATTAATGGAACAGAAAACCAATAAATGGACCAAAGCCATTAAGCTCAATTAATATTTGACAAAGGAGGCAGGAGCATACAATGGAGTAAAGACAATCTCTTCAATAAATGGATAGGTACATGCAAAAAACTGAAACTTGGTCATCAAATTATACGATACAAAAGAATTAACTCAAAGTGGGTAAAGACTTAAATGTGAGTTGTGCAGAAGCTTTTTAGTTGGCTGTAGTCTCATTTGCCCATTTTTTGTTTCTCTTGTGATAAGAGATGTATTGGTGAAAATAATGCTATATAAAATGTCTGAGATTTTGCTGCTTATGGTTTCCTTCAAGAATTAAGTGTTTTTATCCATTTCGAATTTATTCTTGTATATGGTGTAAGTTGGAGGTCAAATTTTAATTTTTTTTGCATATACCTGTCCAATTTTTCCAACACCATTTATTGAAAATGCATTATTTCTATATCATTTCTTGTAAAATGGGCCTGCAATCAAAGATTCTCTCTCTTTCTATTTATTTAAGACTTTATATCACATTCATGCACAGGGGGTGCAGAGAGGGTGAGTCCATCAACCTGACCTGCACCCCCTCTAAACTGGGAACGCTCAGGGGAGACCTCTCCAATCCAGGAGTTTCTGTCTATCTTTGATATCATATGAGCGAATTATTTGAGGCCACAACCCAGTTTGGTTTGGTGCTCAGAATAATAGAGGTCTTTTTTTTTCTTTGCTCCATTGGTGGAGATTTCCTAGAAGTTGCAGGATATATTCACTTTAATTTTTACTCAAAACAATGACCTTTACTTATGTCTCTCACTTTTGCTTTCCCTCCACTACCCATCTGCCCGGAACAGTAACTTGCTCCAGGTTCACTTTGCTGTAGTGCTCTGACATACGTAGCCGTTTTTGATGACAGGTGGCCACATGCGGTCTCATAAAGAGAAGTATGGGGCCACATGCCGAGAAGGACGTTTCATCCTCATCTACTGCATGGCCAGGTGCAGCAGCCAAGGATGAAACATTTGCTGTAGTGTAGACACTCTGTGCAGGAGGTCTGTAGGCCAAGACAACAGAACTCCCGCGCAGAGGGTCTAGTTCTGGGACTTCTGGTTAGGCTGTTAGGGATCTTTGACCTCACTTCTGGCTGGCAGAGCAGGGAGCAGCAGAATGCCTCTGGGGAAGCATCTCTGAGGGCCCTGTGATCGCCATTACCAGCAACCACATAACCACAGCAACCATCATCCAATCTACTGTTCTGGGGTGTCGTGGATTTCTAATTGACCATCATTACTGAGATAAGTGAGGGGGAGTCTGGGAGAGGCGAGGGCCTGTGCTATGGGTGCTGTTTCCCCTCTATTAGAAATAGCACCAGTCATCTTAATTTAGATAAGGAATGCCATTTTGCAGCATAGTGCAGACTCCATTTCACCACTGTTACTGTTGTGCATCCTTATTAACCCCTATTTCTGCTTATTAACCCTGCCCTTTCCTAAAAGACAGTTAGATGTGATATCTTATGGTCAGTTAGGCTAGTTAACCCCTAATTGCCTGCATAGCTAATAGGCTATCTATAATTCTATCTTCTGTCACTGCCTCCTCTTAATGGAGAACCCCAAAAAATAAAAAACAAGATTAAGTAAAGGAAGTGAAAGTAGTAATAGCCAACCCTGTCAAGAGACATGGACCGAGCCAGAACTGGTTTGGCTCAGTGGTAGAGCATCGGCCTTTGGACTGAAAGGTTCTGGGTTCGATTCCGGTCAAGGGCATGTACCTTGGCTGTGGGCACATCTCCAGTAGGGGGTGCACAAGAGGCAGCTGATGGATGTTTCTCTCTCATCGATGTTTCTGACTTTCTATCCTTCTCTCTTCCTCTCTGTAAAAAATCAATAAAATATATTTAAAAAGGGGGGGCAATGTAATTAATAAACTGAACAATAAAGATTAAAATATTAAAAAAAAGAGACATGGACCAAGTTGTATGGCATTAGAGAGAAAAATGGCAGATCATTTTGCGTTCTATGTACTCAAACAGTAGTAAGCAGAATGTGGAATATAACTAGACATTTTGAAACTAATCATTCCCAGCTCTTAAAAAAAATGAGGATGAAAGGAAGGAATACATTGCCAGGCAGTTAAACCTTCATAAGAGCCAATCTAATTCCATCCTTAAATTTATAAAAGGCTCTACAAATTTAACATCTGCAAGTCTGAGCATTGCTCATTCCATAGCTCAGCGTGTAAAAGCACTTATGAGGGAGAATTTATTAAAGAAACTCTCCTAAGATGTGCACCAGTTTTATTTCACAATATGCAAAATAAAAATGTAATTATTATTATTTTTCAAAATATATTTTTATTGATTTTTTTACAGAGAGGGAGGATGAGGGATAGAAAGTCAGAAACATCAATGAGAGAGAAACATCGAGCAGCCGCCTCCTGTACACCCCTACTGGAGATATGCCCTCAACCAAGGTACATGCCTTTGACTGGAATTGAGCCTGGGATGTTTTGGTCTGCAGGCTGAGGCTCTATCCACTGAGCCAAACCGGTTTTGGCTAAAGATGCAATTATTAAGAGAATATCTGAGTTACCACTCAGTAGAAATATAAAAGACTGAATAATGAGACTGAACACAAACGTACAACATCAATTAAAGAGAAACATAAGTAATTGTAAATATTTTTTTTATCTCTCTTGATGAAACTACTGATATCACATCACATGCTCAGTTGTCCATTATTGGTCGATATTCTGATGGTCTCACAATGAGAGAAGAGTTGATAAAGTTGGTATCAGTGCCAACAAGTACATCAGGAAGCAAAATATGTAAGGTTGTTGTACAAACATTCCATGATCTAAGCATTGATATCTCTAAAGTTGTGTTAGTGACGACAGATGGGGCACCAAACATGGTGGGGAAAAAAAGTCGGATTTGTCAAATTGTTTAGGGAAGCTATTGGACATCCGATTGTGCCTTTTCATTGCATTATCCGTCAGGAAGTTTTATATGCCAAGACAGGATTCACTGTCTTAAACGACTTAATGTCAGTTGTTACAAAAATAGTTAATTTAATAGCTGCTTGCCCCCTTCATAAGTGAGAATTTTCTGCACTTTTACTGGAGGTTGATTCCATCTACAGTGGACTGCTGATATGCAATAATGTAAGATGGCTGAGCCAAGGCAAAGTTCTTGAGTGCTTTGTGGAGTGCTTTGAAGAAATTAAGGTATTTCTTGAGGATAAGGATCTGGGAAACTTTTCTCAGCTCAATGATGATAAGTGGGTCAACACCCTGATATTTTTTACAAATCTCTCTGTTCATATTAATGAACTGAACTTAAAATTACAAGGTTTTGGCAAAAGTATTGACATTATGTTTGGAAACATAAAAGCTTATGAAAATAAACTTACAATTTTCAAGCAAGACGTAGAAACTAAAACTTGTATTTTCCTTGAGTAACAAAATATTTGGAGAAGGCCAGTGCAACTGTACAAAATGAAATGGAACCCTTGCATATAAAGTACAAGCATGTTTTAGACTCATTACTTGACCAGTACAGTGATAGATTTAATCAATTTTGAAGCCTAGAACAGACCATAAAAATAATTAAGTATCCTAATGTAGTAGTCCATAGTAGTTTGGAATTAAATGGTTTCCAATGGATGCAAATTGATGATTTGGAGATACAACTTGAAGAATTTCAAGACAGAATCTGGGCTCGAGGGTTTGTCGACTTGAGGTGAAAGCTTGAGAATCTGGAAAGGTGCCACTTGGCGAATCAAGAGGAGTGCCACTACAAACAGGAAATTTGGAGTGCCTGGAACTGATTACTAGACACTTTTAACACCCTGAAAAATATAGTCATGGCTTTACTCACAATTTTTCCCTCTATGTATTTTTGTGAGACCTTATTCTCAGTGTTAAATAATATCAAAACCAACAAAAGAAACAGATGGACAGATGAAGTTAGTAGCGTTTGGTTGTGCTTGAAGTGTACAAAATATCAACTTTACATTGAAGGTTTAGCCAATGGAATTTAGCAAGAAAAGTTACTAATAGGCAGGTTAGTTAAAGAATCCCCCCTCCTCCTCACTTATCTTAGTTCATGGCACTCCACACAAGTTAAATAATATCAATACCAACAAAAGAAACCAACTGACAAATGAACAAAGAAGTCACTAAGCAGGTAAGTTGAATAATTAGCTTTTGATTTATGCAATACAGTTATATATCACAATTACACAGTTTTGTTATTTAAACTATAAACATCACGAAATTATTGTTTTTTTTCTCAAAGTGACACACCACCCGAGTTATTTTCTTCCTCTTTTTTTTTTTTTTGGCAAATTTTGGCACACCAAGCTCAAAAGGCTGCCCATCATTGCTCTAGTATCTACGAGATCCCACAATGCATCTGCCACCAGAACTATGATTCCCAGATTTCTTGGTGCTCCCTGCACACTTGGTTTCTTTTCTGGTTCAGTGACTGCAGGAAACAAGAGGACTGTGAACTTCCTGCCACTTGGGTCTCTGCACACCCCAGAGACTCGCAGCCAGACCCCCCTGCTGCATCGTGGGTGATGGGCTAGGGGTATGGCCCAAACTGCTGCTTGGTGCCAGAGCAAGTTGCTTGGGTGAGGAGCAGGAAAATTCTTTTCTCCCAATGCACACTAGCAGCCAGCCGCATTGTGGGCACTGGGCTGGGGGGCATGCAGGGACCCCTGGGTCACACACAGCGGCGACCACCAGGGTCTCTGCATGCTCTAGAGGCCAGCAGACAGTTCCCTGTCATGTATACGGGCTGGGGGCATGGACCCAAACCACCACTTGGTGCCAGAGCACAGGCAAGTGGATAGGGGCAGGATGGGAACACGGGGATATTCCTACCCTGCCCCCAGCTGCTTGGTTGCTGTTTGGCTGCTGCACCCATAGTCTGGCAGAGGCTGAGGGTGTTCTGGGACCCTTGCCCCTCGGGGCCTAATTGCGGGGCCTAAGGCTAGGAAAAGCCTGTGTCTCAAGTATGTTCTGGGACCCAGGCTGCTAGGTGCCTGTGTATGCAAATTAACCTCCATCTTTTTTGGGTTTATTTGCATTTCACTCATGAATGGCTGGTGGGTGTGGCAGAGGTATGGTCAATTTGCTTATTAGTCTTTTATTAGAAAGGATTATGCATATTAATCAAAATAAATTTAGTACATGGATATATATATATATATAATATAGAAATTAGGCTGGGATGCAGTAATGGGTCATGACCAGATAGGAGGGGGTTGCGCACACAGATGAAGCCCGGAGCGGAAACAGACAGGGACAGCGGGGCCGGCCTGCATCCTCTGTGGCTGAAAACAGGCCTGGAGAGGAGACTGTGGGGCTGTCTCCCACAGAAGTAGCACGGCTCTCTCCTGCCTGCTGTGGAATTTGGCATGGGTCCCTTCTGGCTCCTGTGGGTGCTGGTAGCTTGCTTCAGCCTCCACCTCCCGCAGAAACCACATAGCTCCCATCAAAACAGCGTGGCTCCTGGTGGTGCACTGTAGTTATTGCCTTCTCCTGCAGAACCGACAGGGGGCCTACCGCAAGTGATATCATGTGATGGGCTACTAGTATTATATAAAAAGTAAAAATCATCTATATTCTTACTACCCAGAATAACTACCTCTAACATTTTGTAGCTTTTCCTTTTAATCTTTCCATATACTTATTATTCTGTAACATAATCCTTTTGTATAATTTATATCTGGCAGCCTGTCACAATCATAGTATATTTTTATCAATGGCTTGTTTAAAACATTAAAATTATATTATTTGTTTTCATTTTGCTTCTGTAAAATTACTCAAAACAAAACATTCTTGTGACTAAACCTCTTCGTTTTTTATTTTTTTTATTTTTTTTATTTTTTTTTTTCACCCTTTATTTTTTTTTTTTAATTTTCTTTTTTATTGTTCAGTTTATTAATTACATTGTTTCCCCTTTTTTATCCCCCTATATCTTCCCTCCACCCTGTACCTATCCCACCCTCACCTCCCCCTCCCCAATGTCCTCTCCCATTGTTGCAAGATTTTTGTCCAATCTCTTGCTGTACTTCCAACAACCCTTTTCTCCCCAAGAATTGTCAGTCCATTCCCTCTCTATGTCCATGTTTCTGTTATATTCACCAGTTTATCTTGTTCATCAGCCTATCAGTTCACTTGATTTTTATGTTCATTTGTTGATAGATGTGTATTTGTTGTTCATAATTTATATTTTTACCTTTTTCTTCTTCCTCATCTTAAAGAATATCTTTCAGCATTTCATATAATACTGGTTTGGTGGTGATGAACTCCTTTAGTTTTTTCTTATCTGCGAAGCACTTTATCTGATCCTCAATTCTGAATGATAGCTTTGCTGGATAGAGTAATCTTGGTTGTAGATTCTTGCTGTTCATCACTTTGAATATTTCTTGCCACTCCCGTCTGGCCTGCATCGTTTCTGTTGAGAAATCCGCTGACAATCGTATGGGTGCTCCCCTGTAGGTAACCAACTGTTTTTCTCTTGCTGCTTTTAATATTCTCTCTTTATCTTTTGCTCTTGGCATTTTAATTATGATATGTCTTGGTGTGGTCCTCTTTAGATTCCTATATTTTGGAGTTCTGTGTACTTCTTGGGCTTTTAAGTCAGTTTCTTTCACCAGGTGGGGAAAGTTTTCAGTCACTATTTCTTCAAGTAGGTTTTCATTAACTTGCTCTCTCTCTTTTTCTGGGACCCCAATAATTCGGATGTTGGCTTGCTTGAGGTTGTCCCAGAGGCCCCTTACACTATCTTCAATTATCTGAATTCTTTTTGTTTCTTGCTTTTCCAGCTGAGTGGATTTTGCTTCTTTGTATTTCAAATCTTTGACTTGGTTCTTGTGCCCCTCTGGACTGCTTTTAGGACTTTGTGTAATATTTTTTATTTCAGTCTGTGTATGCTTGATTTCTAGTTGGTCCTTTTTTTTATCTGTGAGGGTCTGGTTCGTATCCTCAGAGGTCTTGTTAATTTCCCTGAGGGTCTCATTCATCTCCTTGTAATTCTCATTCATTTGCTGGTTGGTCTTGATTATTTCCTGGTAATTCTCATTAAGTTGATCGGCCTTTTGTAGGAGCCTCTTGAAAAGCCTTATAACCGTGGTTTTGAACTCTATGTCTTGTCGTCTTTTCTCCTCCATTTCTTTCACACCTGATTTATTTCCATGTCTCTGCATGGTGGCTGCTTTATGTGGCGGCTATCCTCAAAGGGACAGTGGCTCAGTCTCCCCAGTTACTTGAGGTGGGTACTCTTACTGCAATCCTTTATGGGTTGTATTCAGTGTTTTTGAATTTAAACCCCGCTTTTTGTTGTTAGCCCTAGGAGGGTTTGACCTCCAGGCCAATTGGCTGTGAAGCTCAGCTGTGCTCAGGTTGGATGGGCGGAGTCTCTGGGCTACGCCTCGGCGGCGGCGGCGGCGGCGCGGCTTCCGCGGCGGCGGGGCGGCGGCTGCTGGGTCCTATGCAACGCTAGCGGGCTCGGGTCTGTGCTGGGTGGGGATGGCTGCAGACTCTTCCAAGAGAAAGCCGCTAGTCTCTTCCCCTTGCCAGACAACTCTGCCTTTCCCCAAATGTGCCTGCACACCAAAAGTCTAGCCCAGGGCTGTAAAATAGATGGTTTCTGGAACCAGGAGACAAGTTTCCAGGGGACAAGTCGCGGGTTTGCTGTCCCTTGGGACTAGGAGCTTCTGCCGCGCCCCCCGGACCTCGGACCTCGCCGGTTCTGGGGAATCTGTGTAGGGAGACTTCTCGTACCCCGGATCTCGGTCCTCGCCCGGCTCGGGAAATCTGGGCCCCGTCGGAGAAATCCAGCCGGTCCCCGCTCCAGCCCCAGCCCGCGCGCGCGACCAGGGCGGCTCCTAACCTGTTTCAATCTGCGCTCCCGCTGGTCCTGAGTCTGCGTCCCACCTTTGCTCCTATTAGTGGAGTTTTCATTCAGCCAGCTTTCTGGCGATTCTGGGTGCTGTCTGTTCTGCTGTTATGTTGTAGTTCTTAAATCGTTGCGCGGGGCAGAACAATAGGTGTTTGCTTATGCCGCCATCTTGGTGTCCCCCCAACCTCTTCGTTTTTTAAAAAAATTATTTTTATTGTTGACATTACAGATATCTCCCCTTCTCCCCCAGTTTGCCCACTGCCACACTGGGCAAGCTGGGGGAGAATACCCTCCCTCCTTCTAGACCTGTCCACACTGGTGTCTGTTTCTCTGGTTTATGCATACATGTTATCTAGCTATTCTCTTCACCTTATTTCACTCCATTGACCTCATTCCCTTCTGCTTTGAGATCTGTTAGTCTACTTCATACATCCCTGCCTCTGGTTTTATTTTGTTTGACCCTTCATATTTTTCAGTAGATTCCACATATAAGTGAGATCATATGATATTTGTCTTTCCCTGACATGCTTATTTCACTAGAAATAATGATCTCCAGCAATGAGTGCAAGTGGGACTGGTGCCTTCAGCAGATGTGAGTGGTGGCTGCTGCCCAGAACACCCCACAGGAGCAGGGGGAGGTGGGGAATCCCTCAGGGGCAATCATTTCACTTGCCACTCACATCTGCTGATGGCACCAAGTGATTGGGACAGGCACTGGGCACTGGCAGAGGGTGTGAGCAGGGCCAGTGCCAACAACAGTTATGTGCACTATTCAGGACCATGGATCATGAGAGCAAAGGATTTTTAGTAACTATTAGAGGCTTGCCCCCATGACAGTGATTGGTGCCCCACCTTGGTCTGGTGCCCCTGCTCACCTGCTCCACCATCCTGCTATGGCCAATGCCTGCCATGTTCCACAGACGTTCCTTGGTGGTCAGCACATGTCATAATGCCCAGGTGTTCGGTTGTTTGATTGTTCCACAGTTTGGTCTATTTGCATATTAGTTTTTTTATTATATAGGATTACTATTTCTGCAATATTAAATGGAATTATTTTCTTAGAATCTCTTGCTGAGAACTCTTTATTGTTGATAAAAATGCCATTGATTTCTGAATATTGATTTTGTATTCTGTTACTTTTCCAAATTTATTAGATCTAGTAGTTGTTGTTGTTGTTTTTTTTTTTTTGGTGAAATCTTTAGGGTTTTTGATGTCCAGTATCACTTCAACTGTAAATAATGACAGTTTCACTACCTCCTTTCCAATGTGGATGCCTTTGATTTCTTCCTGTATCTCATCCCTGTGCCTAGGACCTCCACTACTATGTTGAATACTAATGATGAAAGTGAAGATCTTAGTTATTTCTTGATGTTAAGATAAAAACTTTTAGTTTTTGACCATTGAATAAAATGTTGGCTATAGATTTTTTATATATGGCATTTACTATATTGAGGTATGATACCTCTATTCCTACTTTGCTGACTGTTTTCCTCATAAATTATTTCTGTATCTATTGATATGATCATTTGATTTTTGTTACTTTTTATGTGAGATATCATATTTATTGATTTGTGCATATTATACCAATCTTAAATCCTAAGAATTAATCCCAGTTGATCCTGGTGTATGATCTTTTTAATGTATTGCTGGATTAGATTTGCTAATATTTTGTGGAGGGTTTTAGCACCTTTGTTCATTTCCTTTCTTTGTGATGTCTTTATCAGCCTCTGAAGTTAGGGTAATGCTGGTCTCATAAAGAGAGCTTGGGAGTCTTCCCTCCTCTTGAAATTTTTGGAATTGTTTGAGGAGGATAAGTGTTAGTTCTTTTTTGAATGTTTGATAAATTCCCCCTGTGCAGCAATTTGGTGCAGGAGTTTTGTTTGTTTGGAGTTTTATTTCTTTTATTAATTCTTCAGTTTCATTAGTTCTTATTGGTTTATTCAGGTTTTATAATTTTTTCTGTATTTTGTTTTAGAATACTTTATATTTCTTGGAAGTTGTATACTTCACCCTGATTGTCCAATTTGTTCATAATATTTTCTTACAATCTTTTGTATTTCTGTGGTGTCATTTGTTACTTCTCTTTCATTTCTGATATTATTTATTTGGGTCATCTCTCTTTATTTCTTGATTTTGTCTAGTTAAAAGTTCATCAATCTTGTTTATCTTTTTAAAGAACCAGTTCTTGTTTCATTTACCTATTGTATTGTTTTGTAAGTTCTATGTCATTTATTTCTATTACCTCTATTATTTTCTTATCTCTATTATTTCCTTCT
The DNA here is from genome assembly GCA_027563665.1 of Antrozous pallidus. Lineage (NCBI taxonomy): Eukaryota > Metazoa > Chordata > Mammalia > Chiroptera > Vespertilionidae > Antrozous > Antrozous pallidus. Next base: position 8,989,503 of record CM050515.1, read on the forward strand.
TTCTACTTACTTTGGGCTTTTCCTGTTGTTCTTTTTCTATGTGTTGTGTTGTGTGTGTGTGTGTGTGTGTGTGTGTGTGTGTGTTGAGATAAACTGTTTACTTGAGATTTTTCTTACTTATTGATATAGGCCTGTAATGCTATGAACTTCCTTCACAGTATTGCTTTGACTGTGTCTCATAGATTTGGGTTGTTGTGTGTTTATTTTCCTTTATTTCCAGGTAATTTTTTATTTTTCCTTGATCTCATTGGTAACCTATTCATTGTTCAATAACATGCTAGTTAGCCCCCATGTATTTGAATGTTTTTGAGTTGTATTTATTGTGGTTGATTACTTCCAGTTTCATGGCATTGTGATCCAAGAAGATGCTTGATATAATTTCAATCTTCTTGAATTTGTTAAGACTTATTTGTTTCCAAACATGTACTCTATCTATGAGAATATCATGTATACTTTTAGAAGAATGTATATTCTGATGTGTTGGGATTAAATGTTCTGTAAATACCAAATAAATCTAACTCATCTAGAGTGTAGTGTAAGGTTACAGTTTCCTTATTGATTTTCATCTGGAAGTTCTCTCCATAATGACAGTGGGGTGTTAATGTCTCATATTATGGCTATATTGCTGTCAATCTCTCCCTTAAAATTCTCCAAGAGTTTTAAAATATATTTAGGTGCTCTTATATGTGCATATATATTACCAGGGTTATATACTCTTATTGGATTGATCCCTTTAGTATTATGTAGTGACATCATTTGTCTTTTTTTATAACCTTTGTTTTGAATTCTATTTTGTCAGATATGAGTATGGCTACCCAAGTTTTTTTGTTTCTATTTTGAATGGAATACTTTTTCCCTCTTTTCACTTTCATTCTGTGTGAATCTTTTGTTCTGTCTTGTAGACAGAATATATATGAGCCATGTTTTCTTATCCATTCAGCTACTTTATGTCTTTTTATTGGAGCATTTAATCCACGAATATTTCAGATTACTATTGATAGGTACTTATTTATTGCCTTTTTTTTCATTTTTGTTTATATTCCTCTCTCTATATTTCTTCTCCTTCTTAAAGTAGTCCCTATATCATTTCTTGCAAAGTTTATTTCATGGTATTGAACTTCTTTCGCATTTTTTTTGTTAGGAAGCTCTTTATTTCACTTTCATCTTATTTATTTACTTTATTGATTAAGATATTACATATGTGTCCTTATCCCCCCACATCCCCTCCTCATGCCCTTACCACTCTTAGTGTTTTTGTCCATTGGTTATGCTTATATGCATGCATACAAGTCCTTTGGTTGATCTCTCCCCCTACCACCTACTCTCCTCTGCCTTCCCTCTGAGGTTTGATGGTCTGATTAATGTTTCTCTGTTTCTGGATCTGTTTTTGTTGTTCATTATATTCTACAAATGAGTGAGATCACATGATATTTATGTTTCTCTACCTGACATATTTTGCTTAGCATAACTCTCTCTAGGTCTATCCATGCTGTTGCAAATGGTAGGAGATCCTTCCTTTTTACAGCAGCATAGTATTCTATTGTGTAGATATTCCATAGGTTCTTAACCCACTCATCTGCTGATGGGCATTTAGGTTGTTTTTAAATCTTAGCTATTGTAAATTGTGCTGCTATGAACATAGGGGTGCATATATCCTTTCTGATTGGTGTTTCTAGTTTCTTGGGATATATTCCTAGAAGTGGAATCACTGGGTCAAATAGGAGTTCCATTTTTAGTTTTAAACTGTAGCCTTGCTAGATAGAACAGTCTTTGTTGGAGATACCTGCTTTTCATTACTTTGAATACTCCATCCGAATATCTTCTGGTCTGAAATCTTTCTATTGAGAAATTAGTGAGCAGCCTTATGGGAAGTCCTTTGTAGGTAACAAATTATTTCTCTCTTGCTGCCTTAAAGATTTGTTCTTTCTTTGTATTTAAACTTGGCCATTTTAATTATGATGTGTATTTAGTACTTGACCCCAGGAGATGGTGCCTAAGGTTGGTGTGGGATGATGATGCAGAACAGTGACCTCAGTAACCACCTTCCAGATCTCTGCAGCTATGTTACAATGATTTTCTCTTTATGGATTCTATATGGTCTGAGTTTCCTGCCCTCTACCATAGCCCCAGATGAGTGCCCAATAGCAATTCCTTGTGCACTAGCCCTTAAAGAGAGCACACAGGGATTCTAGGAGACTTCCCTCTCTTTCCAGTGGACAAAATCCCCATTTACTTTTGCTCCCAAATTCTATGCAGGCTCTTCTTCCTGGCCTTATGGCACTAGTTTATGGACTCCAGGGTGAGGTTGAGATACCACTTTCCTCAGAACATGTGGACTTTTGTAGCCACATGTCCCTTAGCTTCTTAGCCAATGCACCTGAGTGTAGGGCCCAACCCGCTCTGGGTCTATGCTCTTCTTACCGGTCTCTGTGTAGTTTCTTTATATTTGATCCTTGGATATAATACTCCAGTTACAGTGTCGTTCAGTGTTTTTTCAGGTAGATTGCTCTAAATTTTAACTGCAAATCAGGTTTATTGCCAGGTATGTGTTGCTTCTGCTTACACCATATCCATCTTGAATCTCCAAAGCTTCGTTTTTGGAAGATACTTTGCTTGATACAAGATTCTTCATTGACACACTTGACCTATTCCACTCCATACCTTATGGCCTCCATAGTCTCTGATGCTCACTTGTCACCAGGTCACTGACTTGGGTTCGTTTTTTCATAAACAGTTATTTTTTTCTCTTCATATTTCAATATTCGTACTATACTGGGTCTGGTTGTAGATTTTTGGTGCTCATTCTACTTAGGTTTCAGTCTGCTTAGATGTGTTTGTAGATTAACAACTTTCATTGAATACTGTTCAAAAATTTCAGCTTTCTTTCTTCAAATATTTTACTGCTCATTTCTTTCTCTACTCTATTCCTGGTATTCCCATTATCTTAATTGTGCTGGTTCTTTCTTTCTTTAGCCCAATCAAATATTCCTTTGAACATTTTCTTCTGCCTGATCAAAGAAAGTGTTTTCTTGAGAGGGCATCTACTCTTAGAAAAAATGCTGGGAAGATTGTTGGATTAACAATAAAGGATTTAGAACATCACCTAAATTTAACTGAAAGAAAGGTGGCAGCTTTTGAGACTACTACTCAAATTTTTAAAGAAGTTATAATGTGGGCATAATGCTATCAAAACCTTGAATGCTACAGAGAACTCATCCATGAGCAGAAGAGTCAGTTGATGTGGCAAACTCTATTGTTGCCTGATTTTAAGAAATTTCCATAGCTATCTCAACCTTCAGCAACCACCAGTCTGATCTATCAGCAGCCATCAACAATGAGGTAAAATCCTCCATCAGCAAAGAGATTTCAACTCACTGAAGGCTCAGATGACAATTAATTCAACTTCAAAAAATATAACTAAACCTGTAATATTTTATTTTTAAAATCCTTCTTCTTACCAGCGAGTTTCTTGAGTTGTTCCTTTATTATACTATGTGCAAATGCATCTGTTGAACGTTCTGCATTAGTCCCTACAGAAATAAACATACTTTAAAACAAATCATATTATAATTTACATACAAGTCATTTACATAGGAATATATGTTTCCATGAGGGTTTATGTATGTTGATCGCAACTAGCATGTTGTATTATATAGAAAAGCATTACATTGAAATATCTGAATTACAGATTCGCAAAAGCTTAAATTGGAACAGATAGAGCAAGGATATAAGTCATATAATATTGATGTTCAGATATAAATAGTGACTTCCAAATCCAAATATCCAGGAAATAACATTTATACACACTTTAGGAGCTATGCCACATAATTCCATGCAAATCGAAATCATCCCAGAGAAATTATGACAATAAAATTATTTGAGGCTTACATTAAATGCACTCTCTTTTTTAAGGGATAGACCTTGTGAAATTGAACTTCACTGTTTATTTGTTTGTTTGTTTATTTATTTATTTAATATTTTTCCTTGGTAGATTAATTACCTAGAGGAAATTAACCAATATAATATCTATTTTCTAAATTTCTTCTCTAATCCCATGAGTAAGGTAGCCTTCTGCTTTTGCAAACACAAAGCAACTACAAAGTTGTGTCTGAAAAAGAACGTGAACAGAATAGCATTTAAAAAACTTTCTACAAGTTTATTCCAAGCTCAGAATAGCATTAAGTTTTGGTGGATCACTTTTAAAAGATAAGTTCTAAAAACATATATTGTGCAGTTAATTTTCCATTGATGATATAACTGCTAGAGTTCTACTAGTTACAGGAAGAAATTATGAAGATGTTTTATCATGCCATAATGGCTTATAGGAACTGTGGTCATTGATGGTCTAAAGTAATCAAACTTCTGAGAAGATAAATAAGGCATAAATAAACTTGAAATATTTTTGTTCTTACCAGCAAAATGCGCTGATGGTCTCTTGGCTTCCCTCTTGAGCACACCACTTTTTAAAGCACCCAGTAAGTAGCTTGAGTCAGTCTCTATAGAAATAGGCAGTTTCAAATCAGTTTTGTAGGGTAAATATTAACATATGTATGTTGATGTATGTATTTTTGTCTGTGTTGGTTTGCATGTGTGACTAGTACTCTTTTAATTAGCATATTTTTCACAGGGAAAGGATTATAGTGAAATATCTGTATTTCTGAAGTAAACACCTTAAAATCATTAGAGCCACTAGCCTAATGATTGTACTGAGCCATAGTACTGAGGCTTATACAAATCCAGTGATTTGAACAAGGTGATATATCTGGCCAATGACAAAATTAAATCACAAACCAATGTCTCATAATTTTTTAACTGGGTCTTTCCTCATACCATACAAATGCTTTTCCAACTGAAATCATACTAGAGAGCTGATCTAAAGAACAATTTTCATGTGTAAAAAAATCTACATTTATATTACAAGGCTAAACATAGTTGGACAGGTCAAAACGGTTTTTCCCAGGTCAGGTTGCAAACAATGGTCTTCATAGTTACAGAATGAACTGTGAGGCAGAATTTCTTAGACTTGTCCATGAATATGTATATGTCCTCATCCTCTCTTTGTTATATAAGTTTAATAAAGTTAGGCATTAGCTAGCATTGGAAAAAAATGACAGGTAATTTTGGTCAGAGGTAAAGCTGACGCCCTCTCAAGGCCTATAAACATGGGGACCTAGCTGGGGAAGGAAAATGGGTAATTTGCAAAAATGTGAACATTAGTGTTGTGTTCATTTCCTTTTCAGTCCTTCGGTGACTTTCACCTTTTGCTGGAAAGGAAACTGTAGTAAACCCTCAATTTTGTGGACCTCGATTGAATAAAGTTCAGATTTAAAGTATAAAATGTCTGGCCTGTATGATGTGAAAATTAACACCTTGTTAATTTAAAAATATTTTTAACAAAATTTTTCTTATAATTGTATTTTTTGTTAGCATTTATTGGTTATTTTAATTTTTAATTTTTTAAATTGTTTATCCTTTCTTTTCCCCATTGACATTCCCCCTGGCTCCCCTACCACATGTCACATGCCCTTATCCCACCCTCCCAGTGTCTTGTGCCCATTTGTGGTGCTTACATGCATGCATACAAGTCCTTTGGTTGATCTCTTTTCCGCACTCCCCAAAACTCCCCTGCCTTCCCACTGTAATTTAACAGTCTGTTTGGTGCTTTACTGCCTCTGTATCTATTTTTGGTTCATCAGGTTATGATGTTCTTAAATTTCCAAAAATGAGTGAGATCCTGTGGTATTTTTCTTTTATTGCCTGGCTTATTTCACTTAACATAATGCGCTCCAGGTCCATCCTGGTGCTGCAAATGGTAAGAATTCGGCCCTTTTATAGCATCGTAGCATTCCATTGTGTAGATGTACCACAGTTTTCCAATCCTCTCATCTGCTGATGGGCTTTTGGGCTGTTACCAAATCTTAGCTCTGGTGAATTGTGCTGCTAAGAACATAGGGTGCATCTATCCTTTCTAATTGGTGTTTCTAGTTTCTTGAGATATAAGCCTAGAAGTAGGATCACTGGGTCAAATGGGAGTTCCATTTTTAGTTTTTTGAGGAAACTCCATACTGTTCTCCACAGCGGCTGCATCAGTCTGCATTCCCACCAGCACTGCACAAGGGTTTTTCTTTTTTTTTTTTTCTCTGCATCCTCTCCAGCACTTGCCATTTGTTGATTTGTTGATGATTGCCATTCTGACAGGTGTGGGATGGTACTGCATTGTTGTTTTGATTTGCATCTCTCGGATAATTACTGACTTTGAGCATGTTTGCATAAGTCTCTTGGCCTTCTTTTTCTCTTCCTTCAAAAAGATTCTATTTAGGTCCATTGCCCATTTATTTATTGGGTCATTTACCTTCCTTTTATGAAGTTGTATAAGTTCATGTAGATGTTGGAGACTAAGCCTTTCTCAGTGATAACATTTGCAAATATGTTCTCCCCTGCGGTAGACTTTCTTCTTGTTTCGTTGATGGTTTCTTTTGCTGTACAAAAGCTTTCTATATTGATGTAGTCCCATTTGTTTATTTTCTCTTTAGTTTCCATTGCCCAGGGAGCGGTATTGCTGAAGAAATTGGTTTGGCATATTTCTGAGATTTTGCTGCCTTTGGATTCTTCTAGTATTTTTTATGATTTCCTATCTTATGTTTAAGTTGTTGAACCATTTTGAGTTTATTTTTGTGTATGGTGTGTGTTGGTAGTCTAGTTTAATTTTTTTTTTGCACGTATCTCTCCAATTTCTCCAACACCATTTATTGAAGAGACTGTCTTCACTCCATTGTACCTTCATGCCTCCTTTGTCAAATATTAATTGAGCATAGTGGTTTGGGTCAATATCTGGGTTCTCTATTCTATTCCATTGATATATATGTTGTTTTTGTGCCAGTACAAGGCTGTTTTGAGAACAGTGGCTCTGTAGCACACCTCGAAAGATTGTATTGAGATCCCATTTACTTTGTTCTTCTTTCTTGGGATTGCTGAAGCTATTTGGGATCTTTTTTTTTTATTCCAGATGAATTTTTGGAGAGTTCTTTCTAGGTCTGTAAAATATATCATTGTTATTTTAATAAGGAATGCATTGAATCCATAGATTGCTTTGGGTAGTATGGACATTTTAATGATGGTATTCTACCAATCTCTGAACATCGTATGTTCTTCAATCTGTTTATGTCTTCTTCTATCTCATTTTTCAGTGTTTTGTAGATTTTGCATATAGGTATTTTGCCTCCTTAGTTAACTTTATTCCTAAGTATATTATTATTATTATTATTATTATTATTATTATTATTATTTTGGTGAAATGGTAAATGGGATTGCTTTTTAGGCCTTCTTTCTGTAAGTTCACTATTGGTATATGGAAATGCCATAGATTTCTTGGTGTTAATTATGTATCCTGCTACATTGCCAAATTCATTTAGTAAATTAATAGTTTTTTTATTGGATCTTTAGTGTTTTTTTATGTACAATATCATGTCATCTGCAAATAAGGACAGCTTTACTTCTTCTTTCCCAATTTGGATGCCTTGTATTTCTTGTTCATGTATAATCACAATGGCTAATACTTCTAGTACTAGTTAGAACAGGAGTGATGAGAGTGGACATCCCCATCTTGTTCCTATTCTTGGGAAGTGATATTAGTTTTTGCCCATGGAGTATGATGCTGGCTGTGAGTTTGTCATATATGGCTTTTAATATATTGAAGTATGATCCTTCTATTCCAAGCTTGCTGAGAGTTTTTATCAAAAATGGGTGTTGGAATTTTCGAATGCTTTTTCTGCATCAATTGATATGATAATGTGGTTTTTATCTCATAATTTGATTATGTGATATACCACAATTATTGATTTGCAAATATTGTACCATTCTTGCATTCCTGGGATAAATCCTACTTGGTCATGCTGTATGATCTTTCTGATGTACTGCTGAATTCAATTTGCTAGAATTTTGTTGAGATTTAGGCATCCATGTTTATGAGGGATATTGGCCTGTATTTCTCTTTGTTTTTGTTATCTTTATCAGGTTTTTGTATCACAGTGACGCTAGCTTCATAGAAGGAGTTGGAAGTGTTCCTTCCTCTTGAATTTTTTGGAATAGTCAGAGGAGAATAGGTTTTATTTCTTTCTTGAATGTTTGGTAAAACTCCCCTGTGAAGCCATCTGGCCCCAGGCTTTTGTTTGATGGATGTTTTTTGATGACTGTTTCAATTTCTTCCATAGCTATTGGATTATTGAAATGTTTAGATTCTTCCTGATTGAGTTTTGGAAAGTTGTATTTTTCTAGGAATATGTCCATTTCCTCCAGGATGTTTAGTGTGTTGGAATAGAGTTGTTCATAGAATTTTTAAATATCATTTGTATTTCTGTGGGGTTAGTTGTTATTTCTCCTCTTTCAGTTCTGATTTTGTTTACTAGGCTCCTCTCTCTTTGCTGCTTGGTGAGCTTGGCTAGAGGTTCATCAACCTTGTTTATACTTTTAAAGAACCAGCTCTTGGTTTTGTTGATCTTTTGTATTGCCTTTTTCTTTTTTTTTGGTCTGTATGTCGTTTACCTCTGCTCTGATCTTCATTATTTCCTTTCTTCTACTTACAGTAGGCTTTTCTTGCTGCTCTCTTTCTACCTCTTTGAGGTGTAAGGTTAGGTAATCTATTACCATTGTTTCTTGTTTTTGTTTGTTTGTTTTGTTTTTGCAGTAGGCTTGTAGAGCTATGAACTTTCCTCTCAAGACTGCTTTAGCTGTGTCCCATAGATTTTAGATTCTTGTGTTTTCATTGTTGTTTGTTGCCATGATATTTTTTATTTCTTCTTTGATCTCTCTGGTTACCCAGTGATTATTTAATAGCATGCTGTTTAGTCTCCAGGTGTTTGATTTTTTGGATTGTTTCTGTTGCAGTTAATTTCCAGTTTTATGCAACTATGATATGAGAAGATGCTTGATATGATTTATATCTTCTTGAATTTGAATAGACTTTGCCTGTGACTGAATATATGGTCTATCTTTGAAAATGACCCATGTGCACTTGAGAAGAATATATACTGTGTGCATTTGGGGTGAAATGTTCTGAAGATGTGAATTGATTCCAACTGGTCTAATGAGTCATTTAGAATTGTTGTTTATTTGCTGATTTTTTGTTTAGAGGATTTTTCCAATGGTGATAGTGGGGTATTAAAGTCTCCTACTATGATTGTATTGCTGTCAATCTCTCCCTTGATATTCTCCAGGAGTTTTTTTTTTTTTGAGGTTTTTTTGTTTTTAATGTATTTGGCTGCTCCTGTATTGGGTGCGCATATGTTTTCCAGAGTTATTTTTCTTGTTTAATTGCTCCCTTTAATATGATGAAGTGGCCTTCCTTATGTCTTTTTATGTTCTTCAGTTTGAGATCTAATTTGTTATATATAAGTATTGCTAACCCAGTTTTTAAAAAAAAAATTCTATTTGCCTGAAAACATTTTTCCACCCTTTCAACTTCAGTCTGTGTGCATCGTTTTTTTCTGAGGTGGGTTTGTTGTAGACAGCAGATATATGGGTCATGTTTTCTCATCCAATCCGTTTCCCTATGTCTTTTGATTGGTGCATTTAATCCATTTACACTTAAAGTTATTATTGACTAGAGGCCCAGTGCATGAAATTTGTGCATGTGGGGGGCAGTGGGTATCCATCCACCCAGCCTGCACACTCTTCAGTCTGGCACCCCTTGAGGCATGTCCAACTGCCTGTTTAGATCTGATCCCAATGGGATCTGGCCTAAATGGGCAGTCAGCCGTCCTTCTCACAATCCAGAACTGCTAGCTCCCAACTGCTCGCCTGCCTGCCTGATCACATTTAACCACTCCCCTGCCAGCCTGACTCATGCCTAACTGTTCCCCTGCCCATCTGTTTGACCCTAACTGCCCTCCCCTGCAGGTCTGGTCCCAGCCAACTGTTCTCCCCTGCAGGCCTAGGTCCCCCCATATGCCCTTCCTTGCAGGCCCTGTTGCCCTCAACTTCCCTCCTCTGCCAGCCTGGTCAGCCCTATCTGCCCTCCCTTGGAGGCTTGATTGCCCCCAACTGTCCTCCCTTGCAGGCCTGGTCTCTCTCAACTGCCCTCCCCTATTGACCATCTTGTGGTGGCCATCTTTGACCACATGGTGGCAGGATTTTTGACTACATGGAGGCAGGCATCTTGTGTGTTGGAATGATGGTCAATCTGCATATTACTCTTATTAGATAGGATCGAGGCCTGGTGCATGGTTGGGGGCCAGCTGGTTTGCCCTGAGGGGTGTCCCACGTCAGGGTGGGAGTTTCCTTGTGGCATGGGGTTACCTGGGCAAGGGGCTTGTGGTGGATTGCAGGCCTGCCACACCCCCCCCCCCCGTCCCCAGCAATCCAAGTGGAGGCCCTGGTATCTGGGATTTATTTATGTTCTACAATTGAAACTTTGTAGCCTGGGGTGGAGCCAAGCCTCCTGCTTGCTCCGTGTGTGGCTACAGCCTTTCCTCTGGGAAAATTTACCTTCTATAATTGAAACTTTGTAGCCTTCAGCAGAAGCGAAGGCAGGTCAGGGCAGGCAGAAAGTTTGGCTTCCTCCATCATCAGGGGCAATCCTAGCCTCCTCCTCTCTCCAGCTCAGTGGCTGCTGCCATTTCTGTTGGGATATATGTATCTTCTATAATTGAAACATTGTAGCATTGAGTGGAGGCCTGAGCTTGCCAACGTGTATGGAAAGCTTGGCTTCTTCCATAGTTGGGGAAACCCTAGCCTCCCTCCTGCTCTCTGTGGTGGCAGTCATTATGGTTGGGGGTTAATTTTCTTTTTGCTCCTGATTGGCTGGTGGTCGTGGCTGGTGGGCATGGCTGGTGGGCGTGGCTGGTGGGCGTGGCTTATGGGTACAATAGAGGTATAATCAATTTGCATATTACTCATTTATTAGATAGGATAGGTCCTTGTGTTGTCACCATTTTTTTTTAAATTTCTTTATTGATAAAGGTACTATATATGTGTCCTTATCCTTCCATTAACCTTTTTAGTCACCATTTTTATTCTTTACCTCTGTGTTCCTTCTTTGCTTTCTATTTCTTTCTTTTTTTTTTTTTTATAGCAGATCATTTAGCATTTCTAGCATTGCTGATTTGGTCGTAATAAACTCTTTTAGTCCTTTTTTGTCTGTGAGCTCCTGATTTTACCTTCAGTTTTGATTGGTATAGCCTGGCTGGGTACAGTTTTCATGGATTCAGTCCTTTCCTTAGCATAATGTTGTATATTTCATTCCATTCCCTTCTGGGCTGATGTGTTTCTATTGAGGAATCAGTCACTAGTCTGATGGACTATCCTTTGTAGGTAACTTTCTGTTTCTCTCTGGCCACTTTTAAGATTCTTCCTTTGTCACTGGTGTTTGCCAATTTAACTACAATGTGCCTTGGTGTCAGTCTTTTAGGGTTCATTTTGCTTGGAACTCCGTGAGCTTCTTGGATTTGTGTGGTTTTTTTCTTCCCTGGAACAGGGAAATTTTCTGTCATTAATTCTTCAAACAGGTTTTCTATTCCTTGCTCTGCTTCCTCTCCTTCTGGAACACCTAATATGCTGATATTGTTTTCTTTTACATTGTCACAAAGTTCCCTTAGGATCTCCTTCTGCTCTTTAATTATTTTTTCTAGAAGCTGCTTTACTTGGGTATTTTTTCTTACCTTTTCTTGTAGCTGACCAATGTGGTTGTCTGCTTCTTCTAGTCTACTCTTGATGCTTTCTTTTGAGTTATTTATAGCAGCACTGTCACTTTTCATTTGTACTTGCTTCTTCTTCATTTCCTCTTGGTTCTTACACATATTGTCAAATTTGTTTTCCATTATTTTCATCCACCTCATGACTATTTCTTTTAATTGTTTCTCTGACAGGTTGCCTGCCTCCATTTCATTTACTTACTTTTCTGGTGATGCCCGCTTTTCTTTCATGTGTGGGCCATTTCTTTGCCTCCGCATGATCTCACTTCTCCAGGTGCCTTGTGATGTAGTTCTCTCTCTCCTTTCTGTTAGCGATAGAAGAGCTCCTCTGAATCCATGTGCTGGCACCAATTGGGGACTGGTGTTCTAGAGTTTGCAGCTATTTGGTGGGTGTCATAGTTGTAGATATCTCAGACTTTTCAGTTTCTGATAACATCCACTTTCCACCTCAAGACAGCAAGTTATCCGTGTCTGAGCCCGTCACTTGGGAGGGAACCCAGCAGCAATATGGGCTGCCCAAACTGTGGAAGCCCGTCTCCAGCAGTCTCCCACCATGTTCTGGAGTATAGCTATCCCTCCACTAACCAACAAACATTTCCTGTGTGACCACACACACTCCCTTTCTTTTCTCACTTACACACTATCAAAATATCAATAGTAACAAGAGTTTGAAGGACATTGATTTTGACCTTCCTTAATGACTTTTGAAAGTTCAAGTTTTTCATCAGGAAAAAACTGTTGAGGTGATAGAAAAAACAAGAGACCTAGAATAATAAGTGGAACCTGAAGAACTGAAGCCTGGATTTCCCCGGGGAACTCATGATAACACTTTAATGGATAAGGAGCATTTTCTTCTGGCTGATCAAGGAAGTGGTTTCTTGAGATGGCATCTATTCTTAGAAAAGATGCTGGGAAGATTGTTGGATTGACAACAAAGGATTTAGAACATTACCTAAACTTAGGTGAAAAGGAAGTGGTAGGTTTTGAGAGTACTACTTCAATTTTAAAATAATTTCTCCTATGGGTATAATGCTATAAAAAGCCTTGCATGCTACAGAGATCTCATCCTTGAGAGAAAGAGTCAGTGAATGTGGCAAACTCATTGTTCTCTTTTTTCCAAAAATATTTTTATTGATGTCAGAGAGGATGGGACAGGGAGAGGAAGAGAGATAGAAACATCAATGATGAGAGAGTACCATTGATTGGATAACTCCTAGAGGGGATGGAGCCTGTAACCTGAGCATAATTAGGAATCAAACCATGATCTCCCGGTTTATAGGTCGACACTCAACTCCCAAGCCACATCAACTGGGTTCATTTTTATCTTATTTTAACACATTGCCACAGCAACTACCCCTACCTTCAGCAACTACCACTCTGCAGCCATCAACATTGGGGTAAGACCCACCATTAGCATAGGGATTATAACTCACTGAAGGCTCAGATGATTATTAACAGTTTGTAGTCATAAAGTAATTTTAATTAAAAATGTGTATATTTTTGTAGACAAAACACTATTGTACACAAGAGTTAACTACTGCATACTGTAAATTTCATGTGATTTGTTTTTTGTTATAGTCACTCTATTACTATGTTTTGGAAACAAATATAAAATATCTTGAAAGTTTGTCTGTACTTCACAAAACAAGATAACTGATTAAATGAGGGTGTTTATGGAAACTTTTCTGCATGTAATAGTAACCTAGAGGTACTTTTGTTCTTTAAGTTCCACACTTAATCCAACACTAAAGAGCATAAATAAACCTAAAATAATTAATTTAAAAAACTTTGTTCTTACCAATGAAATCCATTGACCCTGTCTTGAATTGTCCCTTTTTTATGTCATGTGTAAGGGCATCTGCTAAGCGTTCCTCAGTACTGCCTAGAGAAATAAACCGATATGAAAAACATCATATGATGATTTACATAGATATTATTTATATATAAATACATGTATTTTGAGTGTGTTTATATGGTGCGTATCACTAGCATTCTTTATCAAACAGAAAAGCATTATATATAAATCTCTGGATTGCAGAATCACAAAACTTTACATTTAAATGGAGCAAGAATATAACCCAAATTTTGTTGATAATCAGATATGTTTACTGACCTGTCCATTAATTTTAAAAATTATGCCACATAATTCCTTAAGCAGTGCTTTATCCATACAAATTCTCTTATACAAATCATCCCAGAGAAGTAATAAAAATAAAATTAATTCTATACTTAGATTAAATGCAAATTCTTTATATAGGGATGGACCTGATGAAGTATAATATTTCTATTTGATAGTTTGCTTTATTTATTTATTTATTTATTTATTTATTTATTTATTTATTCACTTACTTACTTACTTATTTATTTTTACCACAGGACAATTATGAAACCAAAGAATGTACCATGAGCTAGAATTCCTTTGACTCACCCACCAAAATTTTACTTCCCTCTTAGATTTTGTACCTGTTAACAATGTAGATATTAGAGAATAAAAACATGTTGACTGCTCTCAGATAAAGTGTCCTCTGAGGTTCCTTTGATATGAAGACTTTGTGACTTGCAAGGAGAAAATGGTTACATTTGCAGCAGTATCTAGTGTTCTGATTGAATCATTTCCCACATGAGTTTTCATGATATTCAAAGGTTTTGTTATAATTAACAACTATTAACTGGGTCCTGTGACATAAAAGTTTACTTAAGGTATTAAAGAGAAATCATTATTGTTGGAGGGATATACTGGATTACTGATCTAGAGTGGACTTTGAGGCCAACAACGTATGGAGTGTAAGAGAGTTCCAGTGACCCCCCAAGTGTAGTTGGAAACATCTCATGGCCCTGACACTGCACAGCAGACCTCCTGCTTTGAAGTAATGCCTGAGCCCAGGAAGATACAAAAACGTTTGCATTATGACTCTGCCAACCAATATGTACCATGCCAGTTTCTTTACAGAGAGTATCCCAGCTGAATTACCATTAATAAAAATAAATAAAAATGCCTCATAATGAGTGGAACAAATGTTCACTAATTTATTAGAAACATTTTGTAAAAGATACATGTGCTACATGTCTGGTGTCCTGAGGCGGGCCTTGAGGCCTTGCTGGTTCAAACCGGCATGGAATGCTTGACCGCCCTGGTGTTTCCGTGACCTTTACACACCCTGTTTTGAAAGTCCCTAACTTCCTCATACCCACCAACCATCCCAGGAGGGGTATAAAAAGCCCCTGCCCCAGTCACAGGGCACGGCTTCCCTGGCTCCATTCCCCCCGAGCCTGTGAACCCTCCCAGAGACCCCCAATAAAGCCTGATCAATTCGCTCACTTATTCCGACTCCCTGCTTGCAGTTTCTCTCACGGCAGCATAGAACCTTATACTACAGTAACACAACACCGGGCAACATTAGTCAATATATTTTAGTTGTTCTAGTCTTTTTCCAAAAGGTATAAGTAAGAAACACCAAGCATGTAACATACTAAAATAAGTGGGAGGCAATCAGAATAGCATTTGGAGGGAGAAATGCTGGAGAAACTTATCCTATCTAATAAAGAGGGAATATACTAATTGACCCTCATGCCATCGCAAAGATGGTGCTGCCCACAGCCAATAAGAAGAGAATATGTTAATTGTCTGCCATGCCCTCAAAGATGGCAGTGCCCACAGCCACAAGAGAGCAATGCCTGGTCACCTTAGCTCTGCCAGGGCCAAGCCCCTTGCACAAATTTCATGCATCAGGCCTCTAAGAGTGAGGAAAGCAGACATATCTGTTTTGTTCCTCTTCTTAAGGGCAATACTTTTAGTTTTGTCCATTGAGTATGATGTTGGTGTTAGTTTTGTTGTATATGGCCTTCATTATTTTGAGGATGGAGTCCTCTATTACCACCTTGCTGAGAGTTTTTATAAATAATGGGTGTTGGACTTCGTTGAATGCATTTTCTGCATCAATTTATATGATCATGTGATTGTTATCTTTTATTTTGTTAATGTGATGTATCATATTTATTGATTTGTGAATATTGTTCCAGACTTGCATCCTTGGAATAAATCCCACTTGGTCATTGTGTGTCATCTTTTTAATGTATTATTTCTAATATTTTGTTGAGGATTTTAGCATCTATGTTCATCAGGAATATTAGCCTATAATTTTTTTCCTGCAGTGTCTTTATCTGGTTTATTAATTAAGATAATGCTGGCCTTCTAAAAAGAGTATCAATGTCTTTCTTCCTCTTTAATTTTTTTGAATAGTTTGAAGTGGAGAGGTATTAGTTCCTTTTTGAATGTTTGGTAATAACCCCTGGAAAGCCATTTGGCTCAAGACTTTTTTGCTGGAAGCTTTTTAAATTACTGCTTCAATTTCATTAGATGTGATTGGTCTATTCAGGTTTTCTCATTCGTTTTGATTCAGTTTTGGAAGATTTTATGTTTCTAGGTATTTTTCCATTTGTCTCTTCTTGTCCAATTTTTAAGTATATAGCAATTTGCGGTATTTTTTTTTAACAACCCTTTGTCTTTCTGTGGTGCCAGTTCTATGTCTCCTCTTTCATTTCTGATTTTATTAATATGGGTCCTTTCTCTTTTTTATGAGTTTGGTTAAATATTGTTCATCTTTTCAAAGTACCAGCTCTTGATTCCACTGATCTTTTGTATTGTTTTATATAGTCTCTATGTTGTATACTTCCACTCTTATCTTTATTATTTACATCATTCTACTTACCCTTGCCTTTTCCTGTAATCTCTCTAATTCTTTTAATTTAGGGTTAGATAATTGATTAGATAATTTTTTTATTTATTTTCTGAAGTAGGCCAATTATGGTATGAAGTTCCCTCTCAGGTCTTCTTTTAGGTGTGTCCTGTAGATTTTTGTTGCTGTATGTTCATCTTCATTTGTTTCCAAAAAGTTTTAAAAATTTATTTCTTCTTGATTTCATTGGGAACCATGCATTGTTTATAAGCATGCTATTTAGCCTCCAGGTGTTTGAATGTTTTTGGGTGTTTTTTATTGTAGTTGATTTCTAGTGTCATGCCACTGTTATAAAGAAAGATGCTCAATATAATTACCAGGTCACCGGCTTGGAGGTGGACCACACCATCTTGGAGGGGAAGGGCCTGAAAATATACAGCTGCAGTGCCCACTAGACTGTTGAGGGCCCCAGAACACTGATTCCACCTGGCAAAGTCACAAGGATTTGGAGAAGCTCTGAGCTCTGCCATGGAAGATTTACATTGGTGGGTGGGTTGGGTACCTGCACCGAGGGAGCAGGAGGAGCAGGGAGATCTGCACCTGAAAAAGGTCCGTCGCTGTTAGAGCTGGTGAATGAGGAAGAGGGCCTTCAGTGTTGGTGGCAGAGGGGATCCCTAGAAAGCAACCCATTTGGACCTAACAGAGGACAGCCCAATAATTTTTGGAGGGTCCTGGCTGCTAAACCCAAGGGGGAAACGGAGTTTGCACAGACATATGTATGGAACTGGAGTTTGCGCACTTGTGTTTCTTCCTCTCCTAATCCCAGCTTCTGATGCTAAGCCAGGAACGTGGAATTGCCTGATGGGAGACACCCTGGGAAACTGCAGGGGAGAGCTGTTTTTCTGGAGCCTGTGGATCACAGCAGGAACTCTCTATTAGAGAGCAGCTCTGGGGCAGTCGATTGCCACAAATAAATATTGAATACCACAGGGATAGCGGGATCTTAGTTCAGGCTAGAGAGGACCAGTAGACCCAGTGGTCAATCCAGAAACATTGCCACCCAGGAGCTGAATCACAAATTGACTCTTGTGTAATACAAGTTAAGGAATCAATTTTATTACTACTACTATTTCACCTTTTTTTTGTCTTTTTAAGTGCATTCTAGTTCTCTTTATTTTACTTTAGAATTAGTGTTCTACAGTCTATTTTTATCTACCCTTTAGTATCTTTTTACTCTACCTCAACTCCACCTTTATGCCACCACTCTCTTGCTAAACTTTCCCAATTTAGTGTCTTGTTTCTCTTACCCTTTTCCTGCTTTAGATTTTCCTTATTTTATCTTCTTACCTCCGGTTAAAATTTCACCCTACTTACATATCTAATCTCTAACCACCTGCTCCAAGTCCATACACAACTCTTGCTCCTCTAACTCCACTATCCTAAATTGTGTTTCTCTCTGTACTGTTGTTGTTTACTTGAATATTGATTATATCAATTTTTTATGCTTGTTTGTGAGATTAGTTTGCTTATTCTTTTCTTTTGGTTTGTTTTGTGTGTTTTTTTGTGTCTGTTTTTTTGTTTGTTTTGTTGTACCATTATTTTTTGGTAGATTTTTGCTTCTGTATTCCCTCACCTTGCTTGATATTAGTTGTTGTATGTACTTTGTATCAATCTCCAGGTCCTTATTGTTGGCTTTTGTTGGGATTAGTGGCTGTCCTATAGAAGTTTTCACCCCATATTTATAGTTTATTCCCCTTTCCTTTCTTATTCTCTTTCTTTTCTCTCTCACCTCCTTTTTTTCCCTCTCTCTTTTTTTATGTGTGTGTGTGTGTGTGTGTGTGTGTGTGTGTGTGTGTGAGTGTCTGTGTGTGCGGGTGTTTTCCCTTTTTCTCTTCTTTCTCATCTATCAGCTAATTTGCCTTCCTCTCGTGATTACCTTTATTTGAAGTTACCAATATCGTGAATACATTCCTGGTCAGTGCCAGGTTGTGTTGTATTTTGTGCCTTTAAATCAATGCAGGAGAGAGAGAACTACATAACCAGACACATGGAGAAGAGAGACCATGGGAAGACAAAGAAACAGCCCACATATGAAAGAAAAACAAGCCTCACCAAAAAAGAGGTAAACAAAATGGAGGCAAGCAACCTGTCAAAGAAAGAATTCAGAGAAATGGTCATAAGGTGGCTGAAAAGAATGGAAGACAGATTTGACAATATGAGTAAGAACCAAGAAGAACTGAAAAAGAACCAAGAGGAAATGGGAATACCCAGAAAGAAATGAAGAAGCACCAAGCAGAAATGGAAAGTGACATCACTGAGGTAAAGAACTCCATATAAAGTATCAAGAGTACACTAGAAGAAGCAGAGGACCACATCAGTGATCTACAAGACAAGGTAGGAAAAAATACTCAAAATAGAGCAGCTTCCAGAAAAAAAAATTAAAAAGCAGGGAACTTTCAGACAACATTAAACAACACAACATCCGCATCATTGGGCTTCCAGAAGGGCAAGAAACTGAGCAAGGAATAGAAAACCTGTTTGAAGAAATAATGACAGAAAACTTCCCTGATATAGGAAAGAAAAAACTCACACAAATCCAAGAAGCTTACAGAGTCCCAAGCAAAATGATCCACAAAAGACCGACACCAAGGCACATTATAATTAAATTAGCAAACAGCAATGACAAGGTAAGAATCTTAAAAGCCACCAGAGAGAGACAGAAAGTCACCAACAAAGGAACCCCCATCAGACTAGCAAGTGATCGCAAACAGAAACTCATCAGGCCAGAAGGGAATGGAATGAAATATACAAAGTCATGCAAAGGAAGGGTCTGAAACCTAAAATACTGTACCTAGCAAGGCTATCAATCAAAATTGAAAGGCAAATCAGGAGCTTCACAGACATAAAAGGACTAAGAGAATTCATTACCACCAAACCAGCAATGCAAGAAATGCTAACGGGTCTGCTGTAAAAAGAAATAGAAATTAAAGAAGGAAAACAGGGATAAAAAACAGATATGGCAACTAATAAATAAACATCAATAATAACTTTAAATGTGAATGGATTAAATGCTCCAATAAAAAGACATAACGTGACAGACTGGATAAGAAAAGATTACCCATATATCTGCTGTCTAAAAGAAACCCACCTCTGAAAAAAAAAAAAAGACGTACAAAGACTGAGAGTGAAAGGATGGGAAAAGGTTCTTCAGGCAAATGGAAATAAAAAGGAAGCTGGGGTAGCAATACTTATATCTGAAAAATTAGATCTCAAAGTGAAGGACATAACAAGAGATAAAGAAGGCCACTTCATAATACTAAAGGGAGAAATCCAACAAGAAGAAATAACACCGGTAAAAATATATGCATCCAATACAGGAGCACCCAAATACATACAAAAATTCCTGGAGGATGTCAAGGGAAAGATAGACAACAATACAATCATAGTAGGAGACTTTAATATCCCACTATCACCTTTGGACAAATCATCTAAACAAAAAATCAGTAAAGTAACATCAATCCTCAATGACTCATTAGATCGGATGGAATTAATTGACATCTTCAGATCATTTTACCCCAAAGCCACAGAATATACATTCTTTTCAAGTGCCCATGGGTCATTCTCAAAGATAGACCATATGTTGGGTCATAGGCAAACTCCAAATTCAAGAAGATAGAAATCATATCAAGCATATTCTGAGATCACAGTGGCATAAAGCTGGAAATCAACTACAATAAAAACAATCCAAAGAAATCAAACACATGGAGACTAAACGACATGCTATTCAACAATAACTTGATTACCAAAGAGATCAAGAAAGAAATAGAATACATAATGGCAACAAACGACAACAATAGCACAACAATCGAAAATCTATGGAATAAAGTGAAAGCAACTTTGAGAGGGAAGTTCATAGCTTCACAATTCTACTGCAAAAAAACCCCCAAGAAACAATAATGGTAATAAATTATCTAACTCAATATCTCAAAGAGTTAGAAAGACAGCAACAAGAAAAGCCCAGGGTAAGCAGAAGGAAGGACATAATGAAGATCAGAGCAGAGATAAACAACATAGAGACCAAAGAAACAATACAAAAGATCAACAAAATCAAGATCTGGTTCTTTGAAAAGATAAACAAGATTGATGAAACTCTAGCCAGACTCACCAAGAAGCAAGGAGAGAGAACCTTAATAAATAAAATCAGAAATTAAAGAGGTGAAAGAACAACAGACCCCAACAAAATACAAAGGATTGTTAAAAAATACTATGAACAACTCTACTCCAACAAACTGGACAACCTGGAGGAAATGGATATATATCTAGAAAAATATAACCTCTCAAAACTGAATCAGGATAAATGTAAACAGCTCAATAGTCCAATAATTATGGAAGAAATTAAAGCAGTCATCAAAAAGCTTCCAGCAAACAAAAGCCCACGGAGAGATGGATTCACAGGGGAGTTTTACCAAACATTGAAGGAAGAACTAAAATCTGTCCTCCTAAGACTATTCCAGAAGTTTGGAACACTTCCAAATTCCTTCTATGAAGCTAGCATCACCCTAATATCAAAACCACATAAAGATGGCACAATGAAAGAGAATTTCAGGCCAATCACCCTCATGAATATAGATGCCAAAATCCTCAAAAAATTCTAGTAAATCAGATCCAGAAGTACATCAGAAAGATCATACAGCATGATCAAGCAGGATTTATCCCAGGAATGCAAGGATGGTGCAATATCCACAAATAAATAAATGTGATACATCACATAAAAAATTGAGAGCTAAAAATCTCAGAGTCATATCAATTGATGCAGAAAATACATTTGACAAAATCCAACATCCTTCCTTGATAAAATCTCTCATCAAGATGGGAACATAATAAAAGCTATATATGATAAACCCAGAGCAAACATCATACTCAATGGGCAAAATCTACAACCATTTCCCCTAAGAACAGGAACAAGACAGGGATGCCCACTGTCAGCACTTGTGTTAGACATAGTACTGGAAGTATTAGCTATTGCAATTAGACAAGAAGAAGAAATGAAAAGCATCCAAATTGGAAAAGAAGAAGTACAACTATCCTTATTTGCAGATGACATGATATTGTACATTAAAACCTCAAAGTTTCCATTAAAAAACTAATAGACTTAATAAATGAGTTCAGCAACATAGCAGGATACAAAATTAATGTCAAGAAATCTATGGCATTTCTATACAGCAATAGTGAACTTACAGAAAGAGAGACTAAAAAAGCAATCCCATTTACTATTACACCAAAAAAATTAAGATACACAGGAATAAACTTAATTAAGTAGGTAAAAGACCTATTCGCAGAAAATTACAGGACACAGAAAAAAGAGATAGAGGAAGATGTAAACAGGTGGAGGAACTTACCATGTTCATGGATTGGGAGAATCAACATCATTAAAATGTCCATACTACTCAAAGCAATCTAGAAATTTAATGAACTCCCCATTAAAATACCAATGGCATATTTCAGAGACCTAGAAAGAACACTAGAAAAAATTCTTCTGGAATAAAAAAAGACCCAGAATAGTCACAGCAATCCTGAGAAAGAAGCACAAAGTTAGTGGGATTTCAATACCAGATTTCAAGCTGTATTACAAAGCTACTGTTCTCAAAACAGCCTGGTACCGGCACAACAGACATATACCAATGGAATAGAATAGAGAACCAGACATTGACCCAAACCACTATGCTCAATTAATATTTGACAAAGGAGGCATGAACACAAAAAGGAGTCAAGACAGTCTCTACAATAAATGGTGCTGGGTAAATTGGAGAGATTCATGCAAAAAAATAAAAGTAGACCTCCAACTTACACCATACACAAAAGTAAACTCGAAATGGATACAGGACTTATACATAAGACGAGAAAACATAGAAATCCTAGAGGAATCCACCGGAAGAAAAATCTCAGACACATGCCAAAAGAACTTCTTCACTGATACTGCTCCTCGGGCAATGGAAGCTAAAGAGAAAATAAACAAATGGGACTTCATCAAAATAAAAAGCTTTTGTACAGCTAAATAAACCATCAACAAAACAATAAGAAAACCCACTGTATGAGAGAACATATTTGCAAATGTTATCAGTGATAAAGGTTTAATCTCAAGCATCTACAGGCAACTCATACAACTTAATAAAACGAGGACAAATGATCCAATAAAAAAATGGGCAACAGACCTAAACAGAATCTTTTCGAAAGAAGACAAAAGGAAGGCCCAGAGACATATGAAAACCTGATCAAAGTCACTAATTATTTGAGAGATGTAAATCAAAATAACAATGCGGTACCGTCTCACACTAATCAGAATGGATTTCATCAACAAATCAACAAATGACAAGTGCTGGCATGGATTCAGAGAAAAAGGAACTCTTGTGCACTGCTGGTGGGATTGCAGACTGGTTTAGCAACTGTGGAGAACAGTCTGGAGTTTCCTCAAAAAATTAAAAATGGAGCTCTCACTTGACCCAGTGATCCCATTTCTACGAATATATCTCAAGAATACAGAAACGTGAATTAGAAAGGATATATGCACCCGTACATTCATAGCAGCACAATTTACCATAGCTAAGATTTGGAAACAGCCTAAGTGCCTATCAGCAGATGAGTGGATTAAAACACAGTGGTACATCTATACAATGGAATACTACACTGCATTCAAAAAGGAGCTCCTAGCATTTGCAAAAACATGGATGGAGCTGGAGAGCATTACGCTAAGTGAAATTAGCCACCAGAGAAAGATAAATATCACATGACCTCACTCATTTGAGGAATATAATGAACAGCATAGAATGATGAACAAGAACAAATCCAGAGACTGAGAAAAGTACACCAGAATGTCAAACCTTAGGGTAATTTAGGGGTGGCAGGAGTAAGGGGGACCCTCTTCTCACAAACCAACCGCACACAGCTGTTGCCTGAGGTTTCAGTTCAAACTGAAGTTGAAGCCTCTGGGTGGCTGGCACCATGGACTTGTCTCTCACCCAATGGGGTGAGCTGGGCACTACCTGGAAAAAAAAACTTGAGTCCTCCAAGATATGTGATCAGTAACGGGACCCCGCCAGCAGGCTAGGGGACCCCAAGGCAGGTGTTGGACATGGAGGCCACAGGGGCATACAAGGAGACAGAACTGAACCTCATATTACCCTGCTTGGCCCCGCAGAATAGCCGGTTAGCAAGAGATGGGTAAGATTCCTCAGGGAAGGAACAACCTAAGATAGTCACTGCTGAAGAGGGGCCATCAGAGGAGAACTTAATGATCAACAGAGGTGGGGCACAGATCCTCACTCCCCTAATTTTGCAGGGCCTGAACTCTCACCCCTTCTGAGGGAGGTTTCCTGTCCCCTGGCTGGTTCTCCTTCTATGCACAGCTCAGATCGGGGACTCAGGTCACAGACAGAGACTGGGCCAGCAACAGCAGCCCTATATCTAAATCCAATCTAGCACAAGGAATGCTCAGGGCCTACTCAAGAATGTAAATAATCCTTGCCACAAATATTTGCAGGGTAAACTAAGATTATTGCTTGAGTATTAAATTTGACAGTAAAATAGCAATCAAGTTTTCAGATTAATTTAAATTGGCTAATTGAAATAAGTGAATGCTCTCCAGGTCCATCCATACTGCTGCAAATGGTAAGAATTCCTTCTATTTTATAGCAGTATAGAATTCTTTTGTGTAGATGTACCATAGTTTTCTAATCCACTTATCTACTTCTGGGCATTTAAGCTGTTTGCAAATTTTAGCTATGGTGAATTGTGCTGCTATGAACATAAGGGAGCCTATATCCTTTCTGATTGGTATCTAATTTCCTGGGATATAATCCTAGAAGTGGGATCACTGGGTAAAATGGGAGTTCCATTTTCAGTTTTTTAAGGAAACTCCATATTGTTCTCCACAACCAGTCTGCATTCCCACCAGCAGTGCACGAAGGTTCCCTTTTCTCTGCATCCTTGCCAG
Organism: Antrozous pallidus; assembly: GCA_027563665.1. Classification (NCBI taxonomy): domain Eukaryota; kingdom Metazoa; phylum Chordata; class Mammalia; order Chiroptera; family Vespertilionidae; genus Antrozous; species Antrozous pallidus. The sequence continues at coordinate 9,013,856 of CM050515.1, forward strand.
CTCTTCTTCTTTTTTTTTATTTGTTTAATGACTGCCATTCTGACAGGTGTGGGATGGTACCCCACTGTGGTTTTGATTTGCATCTCTCAGATAATTACCGACTTTGAGCATCTTTTCCTATGTCAATTGGCCTTTATGCTCTCTTCCTTCAAAAAGATTCTATTTAGGTCCATTGACCATTTATTTATTGGATCATTTATCTTCCTTTTATTAAGTTGTATAAGTTGCCTGTACTTGTTGGCGATTAAACCTTTATTAGTGATAATTTTGCAAATATGTTATTTCCTAGAGTGGGCTTTCTTCTTATTTTGAGGATGGTTTCTTTTGCTGTACAAAAGCTTTCCATTTTGTAGTAGTCCTATTTATTTTCTCTTCAGTTTCCATTGCCTTAGGACCTGTGTTGTTGAAGAAATGGCTGTGACATATGTCTGAGACTTTGCCGCCTGTGGATTCCTCTAGTATTGTTATGGTTTCCCATCTTATGTTTAAGTGCTTGATCCATTTTCAGTTCATTTTTGTGTAGGTTGTAAGTTGGTGTTTTAGTTTCATTTTTTTTTGTGCATGTATCTGTCCAATTTTCACAACACCATTTAGTGAACAGACTATCTGGACTCCATTGTATGGTCATGCCTCCCTTGTCAAATATTAATTGAGCATAGCGGTTTGGGTTGATATGTTGGTTCTGTATTCCATTCCATTGTTCTATATGTCTGTTCTTGTGGCAGTACCAGGCTGTTTTGGAAACAGTGATTTTGTAGTACAGCTTGAAATCTGGCATTCAGATTCCACCAACTTAGTTCTTCTTTCTCAGGATTGTTGAGGCTATTCTGGGTCTTTTTAAAATTCCAGATGAATTTTTGGAGAGTTCTTTCTAGGACAGTGAGTTATGCCATTGGTATTTTAATGGAGAATGCATTGAATCTACAGATTGTTTTGAGTAGTAAGAACATTTTAATGATGTTGATTCTACCAATCCTTGAACATGGTATGTTTGCCATCTCTTTATGTCTTCCACTATCTCTTTTTTCAGTGTCTTGTAATTTTCTGTATTTAGGTATTTGCTTCCTTGGTTAAGTTTATTCCTAGGTGTCTTAATTTGTTTGATGCGATGTAAATGGAATTGCTTTTTTAGGCTCAGTTTCATTAAGTTCACTATTGGTGTATAGAAATGCCATAGATATTTTGGTGTTTATTTTGTATCTTGCTACATTGCAAGATTTATATTTATTAAGTATAATAGTTTTTTGAATATTTAGTGTGTTTTTTAATGTACAATATCATGTCATCTGTAGATAAGGACAGCTTTGCTTCTTTTTTTCCAAGTTGGATGCCTTGTATTTCTTCTTCTTGTCTAATTTCAATGGCTAATACTCCAGTACTATGTTGAACAGGACTGGTGAGAATGGGCATCCATGTCTTGTTCCTGTTCTTAGAGGAAATGGTTTTAATTTTTACCTATGGAATATGATTTTTTCTGTGTTTTTGTCATGTTTGGTTTTTATGATATTGTGGTATGATCCTTCTATTCCCACCTTGATGAGAGTTTTTATCCAAAATGGGTGTAGGATTTTGTAAAATGATTTTCTATATCAGTTGAGACGACTATGTGGTTTTTATCTCTCAATTTTTTTTATGTGATTATCACATTTATTGATTTGTGAATATTGTACCATCCTTGCATTCCTGGAATAATTCTTACCTGGTCATGGTGTATGATCTTTCTGATGTACTGTTAGACTCGATTTTCTAGAATTTTGTTGATGATTTTAGCATGTATATTCATGAGGGATATTGGCCAGTAATTCTCTTTGTTTGTGTTATCTTTATCAGGTTTTGGTATCACAGTGATGCTGGCTTCATAGTAGTTGGAAGTGCTCCTTCCTCTTGAATTTTCTGAAATATTCTGAGGAGGATAGGTTTTATTTCTTTCTTGAATGTTTGGTAAAACTGCCCTGTGAGTCTGTCACGGGGCTTTTGATAGCTGGAAGCTTTATAATGACTGTTATAATTTCTGCCATAGCTATTGTTTTATTGAGATGTTTAGATTCTTCCTGATAGAGTTTTGGAAGGTTGTGTTTTTCTAGGAATATATCCATTTCCCACAGGATGTCCAGTTTCTTAGAATAGAGTTGTTCAAAGTATTTTTTTAACAATCCTTTGTATTTCTGTGGGGTCTGTTGTTATTTCTCCTCTTTCAGTTCTCATTTTATTTATTTAGATCCTCTCTCTTTGCTTTTTGGTGAGCCTGGCTAGAGGTTCATCAATTTTGTTTATACTCTCAAAGAACCACGTCTTGGTTTTGTTGATCTTTTTTCTTTTTCTTTTGGTCTGTATGTCATTTACCTTTCCTCTAATCTTTATTATTTCATTTTTTTCTGCTTACAATGAGCTTTTTTTTGTTGCTCTCTTTCTACGTTTTTGAGGTATAGGGTTAGGTAATGTATTACCATTGTTTCTTACTTTTTGGGGGTAGGCCTGTAAAGCTATGAACTTCCCGCTAAAGACAGCTTTAGCTGTGTCCCATAGATTTTGGATTCTTGTGTTTTGATTGTTGTATATTCCCATGATTTTTTTTTTTACTTCTGTGATATCTCTTGTAAATCAGTCATTGTTTAGTAGTATGTTGTTTAATTTACATGTGTTTGATTTTTCTGTTGTAGTTGATTTCCAGTGTTAAGCCACTGTGATCTTTGAGGAAGCTTGATATGATTTCTATGTTCCTGAGTTTGAAGAGACTTTGCCTGTGACCCAATATAGGGTCTGTCTTTGGAAATGACCCAGGTGCACTGGAGAAGAATGTATATTTTGTGGACTTGGGTTGAAATGTTTTGAAGATGTCAATTAATTCCATCTAGTCTAGTGAATCATTTGGGATTGAAGTTTCTGTACTGATTTTTTGTTTAGAGGATTTTTCCAATGGTGATAGTGGGGTATTAAAGTCCTTTAAAATGATTGTATTGCTGTCTATCTTTCCTTTGATATCCTGCAGGAGTTCTTTTGTTGTTGTTGTTTTGTGTGTGTGTGTGTGTGTGTGTGTGTGTGTGTGTGTTTGGGTGCTCCTCTATTGGGTGTGTATATGTTTACCAGAGTTATTTTTCTTATTGAATTGCTCCCTTTACTATTAGGAAGTGGCCATCCTTATGTCTTTTTTTTTTTAATTTTTTTATTGTTCAGTTTATTAATTACATTGTTTCCCCCTTTTTATCCCCCTATATCTTCCCTCCACCCTGTACCTATCCCACCCTCCGCCCTCATCTCCCCCTCCCCAATGTCCTCTCCCATTGTTGCAAGATTTTTGTCCAATCTCTTGCTGTACTTCCAACAACACTTTTCTCCCCAAGAATTGTCAGTCCATTCCCTCTCTATGTCCATGTTTCTGTTATAGTCACCAGTTTATCTTGTTCATCAGCCTATCAGTTCACTTGATTTTTATGTTCATTTGTTGATAGATGTGTATTTGTTGTTCATAATTTATATTTTTACCTTTTTCTTCTTCCTCTTCTTAAAGAATATCTTTCAGCATTTCATATAATACTGGTTTGGTGGTGATGAACTCCTTTAGCTTTTTCTTATCTGCGAAGCACTTTATCTGATCCTCAATTCTGAATGATAGCTTTGCTGGATAGAGTAATCTTGGTTGTAGATTCTTGCTCTTCATTATTTTAAATATTTCTTGCCACTCCCGTCTGGCCTGCATCGTTTCTGTTGAGAAATCCACTGACAATCGTATGGGTGTTCCCCTGTAGGTAACCAACTGTTTTTCTCTTGCTGCTTTTAATATTCTCTCTTTATCTTTTGCTCTTGGCATTTTAATTATGATATGTCTTGGTGTGGTCCTCTTTAGATTCCTATATTTTGGGGTTCTGTGTACTTCTTGGGTTTTTAAGTCAGTTTCTTTCACCAGGTGGGGAAAGTTTTCAGTCACTATTTCTTCAAGTAGGTTTTCATTAACTTGCTCTCTCTCTTTTTCTGGCACCCCAATAATTCAGATGTTGGCTTGCTTGAGGTTGTCCCAGAGGCCCCTTACACTATCTTCAATTATCTGAATTCTTTTTGTTTCTTGCTTTTCCAGCTGAGTGGATTTTGCTTCTTGTATTTCAAATCTTTGACTTGGTTCTTGTGGCCCTCTGGACTGCTTTTAGGACTTTGTGTAATATTTTTTATTTCAGCCTGTGTATGCTTGATTTCTAGTTGGTCCTTTTTTTTATCTGTGAGGGTCTGGTTTGTATCCTCAGAGGTCTTGCACATTTCCCTGAGGGTCTCATTCATTTCTTTGTAAGTATAATTCATCTCCTTGTAAATCTCATTCATTTGCTGGTTGGTCTTGTTTATTTCCTGGTTGGTCTTGTTTATTTCCTGGTAATTCTCATTAAGTTGATCGGCCTTTTGTAGGAGCCTCTTGAAAAGCCTTATAACCGTGGTTTTGAACTCTATGTCTTGTCGTCTTTTCTCCTCCATTTCTTTCACACCTGATTTCTTTCCATGTCTCTGCATGGTGGCTGCTTTATGTGGTGGCTATCCTCAAAGGGACAGTGGCTCAGTCTCCCCAGTTACCTGAGGTGGGTACTCTTACTGCAATCCTTTATGGGTTGTATTCAGTGTTTTTGAATTTAAACCCAGCTTTTTGTTGTTAGCCCTAGGAGGGTTTGACCTCCAGGCCAATTGTCTGTGAAGCTCAGCTGTGCTCAGGTTGGATGGGCGGAGTCTCTGGGCCAAGCAGATAGCGCTAGCTCCACCCTATGCGGCCCCAGGGGCTCTGTGCGGGGGGCAATGGCTGCCAGCACCTCTGAGAGAGAGCCTCTGTGGAGCTCCACCGGCTGCCGGGGAATTCAGACTGTCCCCAAATGACTTTGCATGCGCAATGTCTCACCCAGGGTCGTAAAACAAAGCAGTCTGATGGTTTTCCGAATGAGAGACAAGTCGCGGTGCGCTCTCTGCGCCGTCACGCAGCCGAGCTGTTAGCGGGAGAGCTGCCTTCTCCACAAGCCGGCAGACCCGGCAGCACCCGAGCTTCGGCGTGCCCTCCCACTGTCCAGTTTTCACCCCGTGTGATAGTGGGTTCCCTGGACTTCGCCCAGAGCTGGAGAATCTGTCCAGTGGGATGCCCCTGTCTCCCCGTTCGAGAAACCTGGCCGGTTTTCAGCCGCCCGCCCTCTCCGCGGCGTGCACTCCAAACCTCTCTCTGCGCGCGAATCTTTCAACGCTGTCCGCCGCCGCTCCTCCGGGTCACAGTGTCTTATCTTCACTTTTATTTGTGGAATTTTCACTCGGCGAGCGTTCTGGTGATTCTGGAAGGTGTTTGTTCCTTCGTTAAGTTGTAGTATTAAAATTGCTGATTATGACGGCAAGATAGGTGTTTTGCCTTTGCCGCCATCTTAGTTCTGTCCCTTATGTCTTTTTATGTCCTTCAGTTTGAGATCTAATTTGTCATATATAAGTTTTGCTAATCCAGCTTTTTAAATTTGCATTCCCTTGAAAAACCCGCCGCCATCACTTCAACCTCAGTCTGTGTGCATCATTTATTTGATGTGGGTCTCTTCTAGACAACAGATGTATGGGTCATGTTTTCTCATCCAATCCATTACCCTATGTCTTTTGATTGTTGTATTTAATCCATTTATAATTAAAGTTATTATTGGGTACTTGTTTTATTGCCATTTTTGTTCTTTATCATGTCTTCCTTCTTTGCTTCCTATTTCTTTTTTCTTCTTTTATAGGGGACCCTTTAGCATTTCTTACATTCCTGGGATGGTGGTAATAAACGGATTTAGTTTTTTTTTGTCTGAACTCCTGATTTCGCCTTAAATTTTGATTTATAACGTTTCTGGGTACAGTATTCTTGGATTCAGACCCTTTCTTTGAATGACATTGTATATTTCATTCCATTCCCTTCTGGGCTGATGTGTTTCTGTTGAGAAATCAGTTGCTAGTCTGATGGGATATCCTTTGTAGGTAACTTTCTGTTTCTTTCTGGCTACTTTTAAAATTCTTCCTCTGCCCTTTGTGTTTGCCAATTTCATTACAATGTGCATTGGTGTCAGTCTTTTGGGGTTAATTTTGCTTGGGACTCAGTGAGCTCTTGGATTTGTGTTTTTCTTTTCTTCTTCCCTATATCAGGGAAGTTTTCTGTCATTATTTCTTCAAACAGGTTTTCTATTCCTTGCTCAGTTTCCTCTCCTTCTTCAACCCCTGTTATGCAGCTGTTGTTTTATTTCATGCTATCACAAAGTTTCCTTGGGCTCTCCATCTGCATTTTAATTTTTTTTTTGTCTAGAAGCTGCTCTCCTTTTGTATTTTTTTCTTGTATTCTAGCTCAAAGATGTGGTCCTCTGATTCTTCTAGTCTACTCTTAATGCTTCCTTTTGAGTTATTTACTGCAGCAATGTCATTTTTCACTTATTCTTGGTTCTTCTTCATTTTCTCTTGATTTTTACAGATACTGTTGAATTTATCTTCCATTCTTTTCATCCACCTTATGACCATTTCTCTGAATTCTTTCTCTGACAGGTTGCTTACCTCCATTTCATTTACTTCCTTTTCTTGGATGCCTGATTTTCTTTCGTATGGGGACTCTTTCTTTGTCTCCCCTTGATCTTTCTTCTCCATGTGCCTAGTTAGGTGGTTCTCTCTCTCCTTTCTATGAGAGATAGTAGAGTTCCTCTGAATCCACATGCTTGCACCTATTGGGGAACTGTGTTCTCGGCTTCACAGCTATTTGGTGGGTGCCATAGTTGTAGATTCCCCGAAGTTTCGGGTTTCCGATAACATCCACTTTCACCTTCAAGATGACACTGTCTCTGTATCTGAGCTCCTCACTATGGGAGGGAACCAAGCAGCAGTAGAGGCTGGCCACACTGGAGTGCCATCTCCAACAGTCTCCTACAGTCTCCTGGAGTATAGCTGTCCTTCAACTGACCAACAAACACTCCTCATGTAACCACACACTCACCCTTTGTTTGCTCACGTACACACTATCTTTCAGTTTGCCTTCTTGTTGGCAGCCATCTTCTCTTCCCAATTGGCTATTTTAAAGAAATTTAAGTGAATGGGGCAGATGTTCGAAAACCAGTATAGTAAATTCATTAATACACACACACAAACACACACACATATGTTACATATCTACAACTGTGGTCTTCATATTAAAATCGAGGAGTGCCCTGTCATAACCAATGTTCAGGAAATGATTATCACTTTATCAAATGGCACATAGTAATTAGTCTCTTCATGGTTAACATGACTTTCTGTAGTAATTTTAAAATGTTATAGCTAGTGTTCCAACCTGTGCTAAACTACACCCCAGCCATTTATATTTGTTTATTGTGAAATTAAACACATGTTACATTCTTAATTTCAATTGCATAGTTCGCCCACTTAACAAAGACAGGTAATCTAGTTTGTTGAGGGATCTTTTATGTGACTTTTGTAATTGTTTATCAGTGCCTCATACCATATCGATATTAGATGTCAAAGTTAACTGATAAATGTTGTGCATTATCTGACTGTTCCACTCACAGATCATTTCTGTCTCTTGGCTCCCTAGTCTTCTAGACGCAACAATATTGACATTAGGCCTATTAATAATTTCATGTTGGTTTCTCAATGTTCAAGGGAAAGGAAGAGTCTCACACCTCTCCCTTAAATCAAAAGCTACATAAAATTAAGGAAGGCATGAGAAAAGCTAGGTCTCTTGTGCCATTAAGCCATATCATGTTTACACAGGAAAATTACTTGAAGGGAAATAAAAGTGCTATCCCAGGGAAGTAAAGAATGATAAGATGGGAAAAACAGTTTCATTCTTGTCATGGAGAAAATTTTAATGATTTTTATGCAAATTAAAAACAGTTACAGCTTTTCCTTAGGCTTAAGCCTAATCCAGACTAATACCTAAATGTTTAATATTATAAAAGTGACAGATAAAAGCATGAAACTCCTATAAATTATTTTAAGAGGCTTACGAAAAAAAAAAGCCAACTCCATATACATAAAGGAACCCCAGGAAGCAGCAAGTGCTCATAAGAGAGCTACATTACAGTGTCTGGAAACTAGTTAAGACAGTTGTGTGATGGTGGTCACACATCACAACAGGTTTACAGTGGTGACACAGTAGCCTCCTATTTGAAGAAGGCAGCAATAAAACTGCATAGCTAGACAGGAAAAGTCAGAAACTGCCTGCAGAGTCTCAAACAACAGGCTGATTATATTCTTAGAATACAATGCATCCGATGAGTTTATTTTGAAGCCGATGCTCTTTTGTCATTCTAAAAATCCTAGGACCTTTCACATATATATTCAGTCCCCTCTGCCTCTGCTCTATAATGAGAAGAACAATGCCCAGATGACAGCACATCTGCTTACAACACAGTTTTCTGACTATTTTGCCCAATTATTGAAACCTACTATTCAGAAAAAAAAAATTCAAGTGCTCAGTGGGGACAGGCATGAGACTAATGGTGATTCACACCAGCCCAACACTATGTCCCTACTGAAGCACATGGGGGAAGGGAAGTAATTTTGAGTAATTTTTAATCTTATTATATGAAAAATGGATTTCTAAATGCCATAGCTACCATGTATATAATTGCTCCGATGGATCTGGGAAGAGTGAGTTGTAAATGTATAGGAAATGAACTGATGGTATATACTATTAAGAAAACCTGTGGATCATGTGAGAGATCAAAATATCAATAGTAACAAGAGTTTGCAGGACATTGATTTTGATCTTCCTTAATGACTTTCGAAAGTTCAAGTTTTTTATCAGGGAAATATCTGTTGAAGTTGAAGAAATAGCAAGAGACCTAGCATAATATGTGGAGTCTGAACACTGAAGCCTGGATTTCTGCTGCGATCTTATGATAAAACTTTAATGGATGAGGAACATTTTCTTCTGGCTGATCAAGGAGAGTGGTTTCTTGAGATGGCATCTACTCTTAAAAAAGATGCTGGGAATATTGTTGGATTGACAACAAAGGATTTAGAACATTACCTACCTTAGCTGAAAAAGAAGTGGTAGGTTTTGAGAGTACTACTTCAACTTTAAAATAAGTTCTCCTATGGGTATAATCCTATAAAAAAGTCTTGCATGGTAGAGAGATCTCATCCATGAGAGAAAGAGTCGATGGATGTGGCAAACTCATTGTTCTCTTTTTTTCCAAAAAAATTTTTTTTTATGTCTGAGAGGAAGGGAGAGGGAGAGGGAGAGAGAGAGATAGAAACAGCAATGATGAGAGAGAACCATTGATTGGCTAACTCTTATGTGACCTCTACTGGTGATGAAGCCTGCAACCAGAGCATGATTAGAAATCCAGCCATTATCTCCCTGTTTATAGGTCGACACTCAACCTTTAGGCCACATCAACTGGGTTCATATTGGTCTTATTTTAAGAAGTTGCCACAGCTAACCCAACCTTCAGTAAGTACCACTCTGATCCGTCAGCAGCCATCAACATTGGAGTAGGATCTTCCATCAGGACAGAGATTCTAGCTCACTGAAGGCTCAGATGATTATTAGCAGTTTGTAGTCATAAAGTATTTTGAACTGAAGATGTGATATTTTTTGTAGATAAAATACTATGTGCACAGAATTAACTTCTGTAGAGGATAAATTTCATGTGATTTGTTTTTTGTGATAGTCACTCTATTGCTCTGATTTGGAAACAAACCCAAAATATCATCAAAGTTTGTGCTTCACAAAAGAAGTTAACTAATTAAATGAGGGTGTTCATGAAAACTTTTCTGCATGTAATAGTAACTTAGAGGTACTTTTGTTCTTTAAGTTCCACACTTAATCCAACACTAAAGAGGATAAATAATCCTAAAATATTATATTTTACAAATCTTGCTCTTACCAGGGAAATCCATTGTCTTCCATCGACCCTTTTTTATGTCATGTGCAATTCCATCAGTTGAGTGTTCCTCATTACTGACTAGAAAAATAAACGGATATGAAAAGGTAGATATTATTTACATATGAATACATGTGTTTTGAGTGTGTGTTTATAGTGGCCATCACTAGCATGCTTTATCATACAGAAAAGCATTATATTTAAATCTCTGGATTGCAGAATCACAAAACCTTACATATAAATGAAGCAAGAATATAACCCATGCTATGTTGATGTTCAGATATGTTTAGTGACTTGTCCATTAATTTTAAGAATTATGTCACATAATTCCTTAAGCAACGCTTATGCTGTACAAATTCTCTCATGCAAAATGAAATTGTACCAGAGAAGTAAAAAAAATAAAATTAATTTTATGCTTAGGTTAAATGCAAATTCTTTATATAAGGATGGACCTGATGAAGTATAAGATTTCTATTTGTTTGTTAGTTTTATTTATTTATTTATTTATTTATTTATTTATTTATTTATTTATTTATTTATTTACGTATTTATTTACTTATTTATTTTCACCACAGGACAATTATGAAACCAAAGAATGCACCATGAGCTAGAATTCTTTTGACTCACCCACCAAAATTTTACTTCCCTCTTAGATTTTGTAACTGTTAACCATGTATATATCAGAAAATAAAAAGATGTTGACTACTTTCAGATAAAGTGTCCTCTGAGGTTCCTTTGATATGGAGACTTTGTGACTTGCAAGGAGAAAATGGTTAAATTTGCAGCAGTACCTAGTGTTCTGATTGAATCATTTCCCACATGAGTTTTCATGATATTCAAAGCTTTTGCTATAATTAATAACTATTAACTGGTCCCCTTGACATATAAATTTAGGAAAGGTATTAAAGAGAAATCATTATTGTGGGAGGCATATATTGATTACTGAACTAGAGTGGACTTTGAGGCCAACTATGTACGGGGTAGAAGTGACTTCCAGTGACCCCCCAAGTGTAGTTGGAAACATCTCATGGCCCTGACACTGCACAGCAGACCTCTTGCTTTGAAGTAATGCCTGAGCCCAGGAAGATACATAAAAGTTCATATTATGACTCTGACAACCAATATGTACCATACCAGTTACTTTACAGAGAGTATCCCAGCTGGATTACCATTAACAAAATAAATAAAAATACCTCATATTGAGTAGAACAGATGTTCACTAAATGATTAGAAACTTTTTGTAAATGATACATGTGCTATACAGTAACACAACACCAGGCAACATTAGTCAATATATTTTAGTTGTTCTAGTCTTTTCCCAAAAGGTATAAGAAACACCAAGCATGTAACATACTAAAGTAAGTGGGAGGCAATCAGAATAGCATTTGAGGGGAGAAATGCTGGAGAAACTTATCCTAACAAAGAGGAAATATACTAATTGACCCTCAGGCCATTGCAAAGATGGTGGTGCCCACAGCCAATAAGGAGAGAATATGCTAATTGTCTGCCTTGCCCTGAAAGATGGCAGTGGCCACAGCCACAAGAGAGCAGTGCCTGGTCACCTCAGCCCTGGCAGGGCCAAGCCCCTTGCACAAATTTTATGCATCAGGCCTCTAGTGTTGGATAAGAGCGATGAAAGCGTACATCCCTGTTTTGTTCCTCTTCTTAAGGGCAATACTTTTAGTTTTGTCCATTGAGTATGATGTTGGTTTTAGTTTTGTTGTACATGGCCTTTATCATTTTGAGGTGGGAGTCATCTATTACCACTTTGCTGAGAGTTTTTATGAATAATGGGTGTTGGACTTTGTTGAATGCTTTTTCTGCATCAATTTATATGATCATGTGATTGTTATCTTTCATTTTGTTAATGTGAGGTATCACATTTATTGAATTTGTGAATATTGTTCCAGAGTTGCATCTTTGGAATAAATCCCACTTGGTCATTGTGTGTCATCTTTTTAATGTATCATTTCTAATATTTTTGTTGAGGATTTTAGCATCTATGTTCGTGAGGAATATTAGGCTATAATTTTATTCTTGTGGTGTTTTTATCTGGTTCATTAATTAAGATAATGCTGGCCTTGTACAAAGACTTTGTTTGCAAGGTTTCCTTCCTCTTGAATTTTGTTGAATAGTTTGTACATCCTGAAGTTGTGTGGCTTTTTTTTTTTTTTAACCAACTTAGGGAAGTTTTATCTTATTCTTTTTTCAAACATGTTCTCTGTCCCTGTTTATTTTTGTTTTTCCTTTTTTTTTTTTACTTTTCATTTATTTTTATTGTTTAAGATATTACATATATTAGTACATATATCTTCTTTTCTTATACCATTGAACTTCCCCCAGCCTACCCTTTGCCTTGTCACATGCCCTCATCCCCCCTCCCACTCTTAATGTCCTGTGTCCATTGGTGTGCTTATATGCATGAAAATAAATCCTGTTGTTGATCTATTTCCCTCACTCCCCAACACTCCCTAACTTTCCCTGCTGTAATTTGACACTGTTTGATGCTTTACTGCCTCTGTGCCCATCTTTTTATTCATCAGGTTATAACGTTCATTATTTTCCATAAATGAGTGAGATCATGTGGTATTTTTTTTTTTGCATTGCTGACTACTTCACTTGACATAATGCTCTCCAGGTCCATCCATGCTGCTGCAAATGGTAATAATTCCTTTTTTAAAGCAGTGTAGAATTCCATTGTGTAGATGTACCATAGTTTTCTAATCCACTTATCTGCTCCTGGGCATTTAAGGTATGGTGAATTGTACTGCTATGAACATATGGGTGCATATATCCTTTTTGATTTGTATTTCTAACATCTTGGGATATAATCCTAGAAGTGGGATCACTTAGTCAAATGGGAACTCTATTTTTATTTTTTGATGAAACTCCATACTGTTCTCTACAGTGGCTGCACCAGTCTGCATTCCCACCAGCAGTGCACAAACGTTCCCTTTTCTCTGCATCCTCACTAGCTCTTCTCATTTTGTGATTTGTTGATGATTGCCGTTTGACAGGTGTGGAAAGGTACCACATTGTCATTTTGATTTGCATCTCTCAGATAATTACCGACTTTGAGCATCTTTTCCTATGTCAATTGGCCTTTCTTCTCTCTTCCTTCGAAAAGATTCTATTTAGGTCCACTGACCATTTATTTATTGGATCATTTATCTTCCTTTTATTAAGTTGTATAAATTGCCTATACATGTTTGTGATTAAATCTTTATTAGTGATAATTTTGCAAATTAGTTCTCCCCTAGAGTGGGCTTTCTTCTTCTTTTGAGCATGTTTTGTTTTGCTGTACAAAAGCTTTCATTTTGATGTAGTCCCATTTGTTTATTTTCTCTTCAGTTTCCATTGCCTTAGGAGCTGTATTGGTGAAGAAATGGCTGTGACATATGTCTGAGACTTTGCTGCCTGTGGATTCCTCTAGTATTGTTATGGTTTCCCATCTTATGTTTAAGTGCTTGATCCATTTTCAGTTCATTTTTGTGTAGGTTGTAAGTTGGTGTTCTAGTTTAACTTTTTTTGTGCAGGTATCTGTCCAATTTTCCCAACACCATTTATTGAACAGACTATCTTGACTCCATTGTATGGTCATGCCTCCTTTGTCAAATATTAATTGAGCATAGTGGTTTGGGTTGATATGTTGGTTCTGTATTCCATTCCATTGTTCTATATGTCTGTTCTTGTGGCAGTACCAGGCTGTTTTGGAAACAGTGATTTTGTAGTACAGCTTGAAATCTGGCATTCAGATTCCACCAACTTAGTTCTTCTTTCTCAGGATTGCTGAGGCTATTCTGGGTCTTTTTAAAATTCCAGATGAATTTTTGGAGAGTTCTTTCTAGGACAGTGAGTTATGCCATTGGTATTTTAATGGGGAATGCATTGAATCTACAGATTGTTTTGAGTAGTAAGGACATTTTAATGATGTTGATTCTACCAATCCTTGAACATGGTATGTTTGCCATCTCTTTATGTCTTCCACTATCTCTTTTTTCAGTGTCTTGTAATTTTCTGTATTTAGGTATTTGCTTCCTTAGTTAAGTTTATTCCTAAATATCTTAATTTTTTTGGTGTGATGTAAATGGAATTGCTTTTTTAGGCTTAGTTTCATTAAGTTCACTATTGGTGTATAGAAATGTTATAGATTTCTTGGTGTTAATTTTGTATCCTGCTACATTGCCAAATTCATTTATTAAGTATAATAGTTTTTTGATTGAGTATTCAGGGTTTTTTATGTACAATATCGTGTCATCTGCAAATAATGACAGCTTTGCTTCTTCTTTTCCAACTTGGATGCCTTGTATTTCTTCTTCTTGTCTAATTGCAATGGCAAATACGTCCAGCACTATGTTGAACAGGGGTGGTGAGACTGGGCATCCATGTCTTGTTCCTGTTCTTAGAGGAAATGGCTTTAATTTTTACCCATGGAGTATGATTTTTTCTGTGTTTTTGTCCTATTTGGTTTTTATTATGTTGCGGTATGATCCTTCTATTCCCACCTTGCTGAGAGTTTTTATCAAAATGGGTGTACGATTTTCTCGAATGATTTTTCTACATCAATCGATATGAATATGTGGTTTTTAATCTCTCAATTTGTTTATGTGATTATCATGTTTATTGATTTGTGAATATTGTGCCATCCTTGCGTTCCGGGGATAAATCCTACCTGGTCATGGTGTATGACAATTTTGATGTACTGATGGATTTGATTTGCTAGAATTTTGTTGAGGATTTTGGCATCTATGTTCATGAGGGATATTGGCCAGTAATTCTCTTTGTTTGTGTTATTGTTATCATGTTTTGGTATCACAGTGATGCTGGCTTCATAGTAGTTGGAAATGCTCCTTCCTCTTGAATTTTCTGGAACATTCTGAAGAGGATAGGTTTTATTTCTTTCTTGAATGTTTGGTAAAACTGCCCTGTGAAACTGTCACTGGGCTTTTGATAGCTGGAAGCTTTTTGATGACTGTTACAATTTCTGCCATAGCTATCGGCTTATTGAGATGTTTAGATTCTTCCTGATAGAGTTTTGGAAGGTTGTGTTTTTCTAGGAATATATCCATTTCCCACCGGATATTCAGTTTGTCGGAATAAAGTTGTTCAAAGTATTTTTTAACAATCCTTTGTATTTCTGTGGGGTTTTTTGTTATTTATCCTCTTTCAGTACTCATTTTATTTATTTAGATACTCTCTCTTTGCTTCTTGGTGAACCTGGCTAGAGGTTCATCAATCTTGTTTATACTTTTAAAGAACCACGTGTTGGTTTTGTTGATCAGTAGTTTCTGTTTTGTTTTGTTTTTGTTTTTTGGTCTGTATGTGGTTTATCTCTCCTCTAATCTTTATTATTTCCTTTTTTTCTACTTACAGTGAGCTTTCTTGTTGCTCTCTTTCTACCTCTTTGATGTGTAGGGTTAGGTAATGTATAACCATTGTTTTTTTGGGTTTGTTGTAATAGGCTTGTAGAGCTATGAACTTCCTTCTCAAGACTGCTTTGGCTGTGTCCCATAGATTTTGGATTGTTATGTTTTCATTGTTTGTTGCCATGATGTTTTTTATTACTACTCTCATATCTCTTATAAATTAGTCATTGTTTATTAGGATGCTGTATAGTCTACATGTGTTTGATTTTTTGGATTGTTTTTTGTTGTAGTTGATTTCCAGTGTTATGCCACTGTGATCTTAAAAGATGCTTGATAAGATTTCTATGTCCTTGAATTTAAAGAGACTTTGCCTGTGACCCAATATATGGTCTATATTTGAAAATGACCAGGTGCACTTGAGAATAATGTATATTCCTTGGATTTGGGGTGAAGTGTTTTGAAGATGTCAATTAATTCCATCTAGTCTAGTGAATCATTTAGGATTGATGTTTCTTTGCTGATTTTTGTTTAGAGTATTTTTCCAATGGTGACAGTAGGGTATTAAAGCCTCCTACTATGATTGCATTGCTGTCAGTCCCTCCAATAATATTCTTTGGGATTTTTAAAAATATGTATTTGGCTGCACCTCTATTGGGTGGATATATGTTCACCAGAGTTATTTTTCCTGTTGGATTGCTCTCTTTGCTATTATGAAATGGCCTTCCTATGTCTTTTTATGTCCTTCAGTTTGAGATCTAATTTTTCATATTTAAGTATTGCTAACACATATTTTTTTAAATTTCCATTCCCTTGAAAAACCCTTTCCCATTGCTTCAACTTCAGTCTGTGTGTCTCATTTTTTGGAGGTGGGTTTCTTCTAGACAGAAGATATATGGGTCATGTTTTCTCATCCAATCCATTACCATGTCTTTTGGTTGGTGCATTTAATCCATTTACATTTAAAGTTATTATTCATAGGTACTTGTTTTATTGTGATTTTTATTCCTTAACCTTGTGTTCCTTCTTCACTTCCTATTTCTTTTTGTCTTCTTTTATAGGGGACCTTTTAGTATTTCTTGCATTGCTGGTTTGCTGGTAATAAACTCTCTGTCATTTTTTCTGTGAGCTCCTGATTTCACCTTCAATTTTGATTTATAACGTTTCTGGGTACAGAATTCTTGGATTCAGACCCTTCTTTTTAGTGATGTTATATATTTTCTTCCATTCCCTTCTGGGCTGATGTGTTTCTGTTGAGAAATCAGTCACTAGTCTGATGGGATATCCTTGTAGGTAACTTTCTGTTTCTATCTGGTTGCTTTTAACATTCTTTTTCTGTCGTTTGTGTTTGCAAATTTCATTACAATGTGACTTGGTGTCAGTCTTTTGGGGTTAATTTTGGTTGGAATTCAGTGAGATTCTTGGATGTGTGTGTGTGTGTGTGTGTGTGTGTGTGTGCGTTCTCTTCCTTATATTAGGGAAGTTTTCTGTCATTATTTCTTTAGACAGGTTTTCTATTCCTTGCTCAGTTTCCTCTCCTTCTGGGACCCCTGGAATGTGGATGTTGTTTTGTTTCAAGCTCTCACAAAGTTTCCTTGGGCTATCTACCTGCTCTTTAAACTTTTTTTCCTAGAAGCTGTTTTACTTGAGTATTTTTTATTATCTTTTCTTCTAGCTCAATGATGTGGTCCTCTGCTTCTTCTAGTCTACTCTTGATGCTTTCTTTTGAGTTATTTACAGCAGCAATATCATTTTTCATTTATTCTTGGTTCTTCATTTTCTTGTGGTTCTTAACAGATATTGTTTAATTTGTCTTTTATTGTTTTCATCCACCCTACGACCATTTCTTTGAATTCTTTCTCTGACAGGTTGCTTGCCTCCTTTTCATTTACTTCCTTTTCTGGTGATGCCTGATTTTCTTTCTTATGCAGGTTCTTTCTTTGTCTCTCCATGATCCCTCTTCTCCAGGCAGTTCTCTCTCTCCTTTTTTTTTTTTTTTTTAGGGTTTTTTATTTATTATTATTTATTTATTTATTTTTTAATCTTTATTGTTCAGTTTATTAATTACATTGTTTCCCCTTTTTTATCCCCCTATATCTCCCCTCCACCCTGTACCTACCCCACAATCCACCCTCCCTTCCCCCTCCCCAATGTCCTCTCCCATTGTTGCAATATTTTTGTCCAATCTCTTGCTGTACTTCCCACAACCCTTTTCTCCCCAAGAATTGTCAGTCCATTCCCTCTCTATGTCCATGTTTCTGTTATAGTCACCAGTCTATCTTGTTCATCAGCCTATCAGTTCACTTGATTTTTATGTTCATTTGTTGATAGATGTGTATTTGTTGTTCATAATTTATATTTTTACCTTTTTCTTCTTCCTCTTCTTAAAGAATATCTTTTAGCATTTCATATAATATGAAATGGTGATGAAGTCCTTTAGCTTTTTCTTATCTGCGAAGCACTTTATCTGATCCTCAATTCTGAATGATAGCTTTGCTGGATAGAGTAATCTTGGTTGTAGATTCTTGCTATTTATTATTTTGAATATTTCTTGCCACTCCTGTCTGGCCTGCATCGTTTCTGTTGAGAAATCCGCTGACAATCGTATGGGTGCTCCCCTGTAGGTAACCAACTGTTTTTCTCTTGCTGCTTTTAATATTCTCTCTTTATCTTTTGCTCATGGCATTTTAATTATGATATGTCTTGGCGTGGTCCTCTTTAGATTTCTATATTTTGGGGTTCTGTGTACTTCTTGGGCTTTTAAGTCAGTTTCTTTCACCAGGTGGGGGAAGTTTTCAGTCACTATTTCTTCAAGTAGGTTTTCGTTAACTTGCCCTCTCTCTTTTTCTGGCACCCCAATAACTCGGATGTTGGCATGCTTGAGGTTGTCCCAGAGGCCCCTTACACTATCTTCAATTATCTGAATTCGTATTGTTTCTTGCTTTTCCAGCTGAGTGGATTTTGCTTCTTTGTATTTCAAATCTTTGACTTGGTTCTTGTGGCCCTCTGGACTGCTTTTAGGACTTTGTGTAATATTTTTTATTTCAGTCTGTGTATGCTTGATTTCTAGTTGGTCCTTTTTCATATCCGTGAGGGTCTGGTTCGTATCCTCAGAGGCCTTGTTCATTTCCTTGAGGGTCTTATTCATTTCCTTCAGTGTCTCATTCATTTCCTTATAAGTCTCATTCATTTCCTGGTTGGTCTTGTTTATTTCCTCATAATTCTCATTAAATTGATCGGCCTTTTCTAGGAGCCTCTTGAAAAGCCTTATAACCGTGGTTTTGAACTCTATGTCTTGTCGTCGTTTCTCCTCCATTTCTTTCACACCTGATTTCTTTCCATATCTCTGCATGGTGGCTGCTTTATGTGGTAAATATCCTCAAAGGGACAGTGGCTCAGCCTCCCCAGTTACCTGAGGTGGGTACTCTTACTGCAATCCTTTATGGGTTGTACAGTATTTTTGAATTTAAACCCAGCTTGTTGTTAGCCCTAGGAGGGTTTGACCTCCAGGCCAATTGGCTGTGAAGGGAGACTGTGTTCAGGTTGGATGGGCGGAGTCTCTGAGCTGTGCAGGCAGCCTCAGTGTCAGCTACGTCCTATGCGGAGTTCGCGTGCGCGCTGGCGGGTCTCTGTTGGATGGGGATGGCTGCAGGCACCTCCAAGAGAAAGCCGCTAGTCTCTTCCCCTTGCCAGACAACTCTGCCTCTCCCCAAATGTGTCTGCACACCCAAAGACTAGCCCAGGGTTGTAAAATAGATGGTTTCCGGGACCAGGAGACAAGTTTCCAGGGGGCAAGTCGTGGGTTTGTGCGACCCTTGCTCCCAAACTTCTTTTCCCCGCCTCCGGGTTTCTCCTTAGACTAGGAGACCTCTGCCGCGCCCCGCTTCCAGGTGCGTTCCCTGGATCTCGGACCTCGCCTGGCACTGGGGAATCCATGTAGTGGGACGTCTCCGCCCTCCCCGTTGGCGAAATCCAGCCGGGGTTGCTGCTCCAGCCCCAGCCTGCGTGTGCGACCAGGATCGCTCCTAACCTGTTTCCGTCTTCAAGGCTGCGCTCCCACCGCTCCTCTGAGTCTCAGTGGCCCACCTTTACTCTTATTTGTGGAGTTTTCACTCAGCCAGCTTTCTGGCGATTCTGGGTGATGTGTGTTCTGCTGTTATTTTGTAGTTCTTAAATCGCTGTGCAGGGCAGAACAATAGCTTTTTACCTATGCTGCCATCTTGGTGTTCCTCTCTCTCTCCTTTTTATGAGAGGTAGTAGAGTTCCTCTGAATGCACATGCTTGTGCCAATTGGGGACATGTGTTCTTGGCTTCACAGCTATTCGCTGGGTGCCGTAGTTATTGATTTCAGGTTCCCGATAATATCCACTTTTCCCTTGAAGATGACACGGTCTTTGTGTCTGAGTTCCTCACTATGGGAGGGAACCCAGCAGCAGTCAGGGCTTCCCAGACAGTGGAGCCCCATCTCCAGTATTCTCCCACAGTCTCCTGGAGTATAACTGTCCATCAATTGACCAACAAACATTCTCGTGCTACTACACACTATCTCTTTGTTTTCTCACTCACACACTATCTTGCAGTCTGCCTTCTTGTTGACAGCCATCTTCTCTTCCCAATTGGCTATTTTAAAGAAATTTAAGTGAATGGGGCAGATTTTGGAAAACCACTTTAATAAATTCATTAATACACACACACAAACACATAAACACACACAAACATATGTTACATATCTACAATTGTGGTCTACATATTAAAATCTAGGAGTGACCCATCATAACCAATGTTCAGGAAATGATTATCACATTATCAAATGGCACATAGTAATTAGTCCTGTCATTGATTGGCATGACTTTCTGTATTAATTTTAAAATGTTATAGTTAATGTTCGAACCTGTGCTAAACCACACCCCAGCCATGTATATTCGTTTACTGTGAAATTAAACACATGTTACATTTTTAATTTCAATTGTACACTGGTGTCCACATAACAATGACAGGCAATCTAGTTTGTTAAGGGATCTTTTATGTGATTTTTGTAATTGTTTATCAGTACCACATACCATACCAATATAAGATGACAAAGTTAACTGATAAATGTGGATTATCTGACTGCTCCACTCACTGATCATTTCTGTCTTTTGTCTTCCTTGTCTCTGAGACACAACAATATTGGCATTAGGACTATTAATAATTCCACATTGGCTTCTCAGTGTTCAAGGGAAAGGAACAGTCTTACACCTCTTCCTTAAATCAAAAACTACATAAACTTAAGGAAGACTTGACAAAAGCTAGGTCTCTTGTGCCATTAAGCCATGTCATGTTTACACAGGAAAACTCCTTGGAGGGAAATGAAAGTGCTACCTGTGGGAACCAAAGAATGATAAGATGGGAAAAACAGTTTTATTCTTGTCATGAAGAAAATTTTAGTGATTTGCATGCAAGTTAAAGACAGCCACAGATTTCCTTTAAGCTTAAGCCCAATCCAGAATAAGGCCTAACTGTTTATTATTATAAAAGTGAAAGATAAAAGTGAAACTCCTAGAAATGATTTCAAGGGGCTTATAAAAAAAAGCCAACTCTATGTACATAAAAAAGCAAAAGGAAGCAGCAAGTGCTCACAAGGAAGCTACATCAAAGTGTCTGGAAACTCGTTAAGACAGTTGGTGAAGGTGGTCACACATCACAACAGGTTTACAGTGGTGACACAGTAGTCTCATATTTGAAGAAGGCAGCAACAGGAATTGCATAGCTAGACAGGGATAGTAAGTAACTGCCAACAGAGTCTCAAACAACAGCTGATTATTATGTTAGAATATAATGCATCCGATGAGTTCATTTTGAAGCCGGTGCTCTTTTGTCATTCTAAAAATCCTAGGATCCTTCAGATATATATTCAGTCTCCTCTGCCTTTGCTCTATTAATAAGAAGAACAATGCCCAGATGACCACACATCTGCTTTCAACACAGTTTTCTGACTATTTTGCCCAATTATTGAAACCTAGTATTCAGAAAGAAATACCATTTTAAAAATATTACTGGTTGCTCAAGTGTTCAGAGGGACAGGCAGTGAGACTAATGGGGTTTCATACCAGCCAAACCCAATGTCCATTCTGAAGCACATGGGTGAAGAGAAGTAATTTTGAGTAATTTTAAGTCTTATTTTATTAGAAAATCATTTCTAAATGCCATAGCTACCATACATTTGATTGCTCCGATGGATTTGGAAAAGCGAGTTGTAAATCTGTAGGAAATGAACTTATGATATATAATTTTAACAAAACCTGTGGTTCATGAGAGAGAACAAATTATCAAGAGTAACAAGAGTTTGAAAGACCTTCATTTTGACCCTCCTTAATGACTTTTGAAACTTCAAGTTTTCCATCAGGGAAATATCTGTTGAGGTTGTAAAAATAGCAAGAGACCCAGATTAATAAGTGGAGCCTAAAGAACTGTAGCCTGGATTTCTGCTGCGATCTTCTGATAATATCTTAATAGATGAGGATCATTTTCTTCTGGCTGATCAAGGAGAGTGGTTTCTTGAGATGGCATCTACTCTTAGAAAAGATGCTGGGAAGATTGTTGGATTGATAAAAAAGGGTTTAGAACATTACCTAACCTTAGCTGAAAAAGAAGTGGTAGGTTCTGAGAGTACTACTTCAATTTTAAAATAAGTTATTCTATGGGTATAATGTTATCCAAAAAGCCTTGCATGATACAGAGATCTCATCCATGAGAGAAAGAGTCGGTGGATGTGGCAAACTCATTGTTCTCTTTTTTCCAAAAATATTTTTATTAATGTCTGATTGGAAGGGACAGGGAGAGGGAGAGAGAGATAGAAACATCAATGATCAGAGAGAAACATTGATTAGCTAACTCTTGTGTGACCCCCACCTGGCATGAAGGCTGCAACCTGAGCATGATTAGAAATTCAACCATGGTCTGCTGGTTTATAGGTCAACACTCAACAGCTGAGCCACATCAACTGGGTTCATTTTTGTCTTATTTTAAGAAGTTGCCACAGTTACCCCAACTTACAGCAACTACCACTCTGATCCTTCAGAAGCCATCAACATTGGGGTAAGGTCTTCCATCAGGGTAGGGATTTTAAGTCACTGAAGGCTCAGATGATTATTAGCAGTTTATAGTCATAAACTATATTTAATTAAAGATGCGAATTTTTTTAACAAATATGTTATTGTGCTCAGATTGACTACTGTATAGGGTAAATTTCATGTGATTTGTTTTTTTGTGATAGTCACTCTATTGCTCTGTTTTGGAAACAAACCCAAAATATCTTCAAAGTTTGTCTGTACTTCACAAAAGAAGTTAACTAATTAAATGAGAGTGTTCATGAAAACTTTTCTGCATGTAATATTAACCTAGAGGTAATTTTGTTCTTTAAGTTCCACAATTAATTCAACACTAAAGAAAATAAATAAACCTAAAATATTATATTTTAAAAATCTTGTTCTTACCTGGCAAACCCATTGTCTTCAATCGTCCCTTTTTTATGTCATGTGTAATTGCATCTGTTGAGCGTTCCTCAGTACTGCCTAGAGAAAAAACCAGATATGATAAACATCATATGATGTTTAACATAGATATTATTTACATATGAATACATATGTTTTGATTGTGTGTATATGGTGGGTATCACTAGCTTTATCATACAGAAAAGCATTAAATCTCTGGATTGACAGAAGAAAAAAAACCCCCATATTATGTTGATGTGCAGATATGTTTAGTGACATGTCCTTTAATTAAAAAAAATTATGCCACATAATTCCTTAAGCAAATTCTCTCATGCAAATTGAAATAATCTCAGAGAAGTAATAAAAATAAAATTAATTCTATACTTACATTAAATGAAAACTCTTTAAATAAGGATGGACCCGAGGAAGTATAATATTCCTATTTGATTGTTTGTTAGTTTTATTTATTTACTTACTTATTTAATTTTACCATAGGACAATTATGAAACCAAAGAATGTAGCACAAGCGAGAAATCCTTTGACTCTCCCACCAAAATTTTACTTCCCCCTGAGACTTGTAGCTTTTAACCATGTATATATCAGAAAATAAAAAGATGTTGAGTGGTTTCAGATAAAGTGTTCTCTCAGGTTTGGTTGGTATGGAGACTTTGTGACTTGCAAGGAGAAAATGGTTAAATTTCAACAGTATCAACGATTCTGATTGAATCATTTACACATGAATTTTCATATGATTCAAAGCTTTTGCTATAATTAACAACTATTAACTGGGCCCCTTGACATAAGTTTACTTAAGGTATTAAAGAGAAATCATTATTGTTGGAGGGATATACTGGATTACTGATCTAGAGTGGACTTTGAGGCCAACAACGTATGGAGTGTAAGAGAGTTCCAGTGACCCCCCAAGTGTAGTTGGAAACATCTCATGGCCCTGACACTGCACAGCAGACCTCCTGCTTTGAAGCAATGTCTGAGCCCAGGAAGAAATATAAAAGTTTGCATTATGACTCTGCCAACCAATATGTACCATACCAGTTTCTTTACAGAGAGTATCCCAGCTGGATTACCATTAACAAAATAAATAAAAATGCCTCATATTGCTGAGACCGGTTTGGCTCAGTGGACAGAGCCTCAGACTGCAGACTGAAGGGTCCCAGGTTTGATTCCAGTAAGTGCATGTACTTTGGCTGCAGGCACATCCCCAGTAGGGGGCGTGCAAGAGGCAGCTGATGGATGTCTCTCATTGATGTTTCTGACTTTCTATCCCTCTCCCTTCTGCTCTGTAAAAAATCAATAAAATATATTTTTAAAAATGCCTCATATTGAGCGGAACATATGTTCACTATTTGATTAGAAACATTTTGTAAACGATACATGTGCTACAGTAACACAACACTGGGCCATATTAGCCAATATATTTTAGTTGTTCTAGGCTTTTTCCAAAAGGTATAAGTAAGAAACACCAAGCATGTAACATACTAAAGTAAGTGGGAGGCAATCAGAATAGCATTTGAGGGGAGAAATGCTGGAGAAACTTATCCTAATAAAGAGGAAATATACTAATTGACTCTCAGGCCATTGTAAAGATGGTGGTGCCCACAGCCAATAAGGAGAGAATATGCTAATTGTCTGCCTTGCCCTGAAAGATGGCAGTGGCCACAGCCACAAGAGAGCAATGCCTGGTCACCTCAGCCCTGGCAGGGCCAAGCCCCTTGCACAAATTTTATGCATCAGGCCTCTAGTGTTGGATAAGAGCGATGAAAGCGTACATCCCTTTTTTGTTCCTCTTCTTAAGGGCAATACTTTTAGTTTTGTCCATTGAGTCTGATGTTGGTTTTAGTTTTGTTGTATATGGCCTTTATTATTTTGAGGTTGGAGTCCTCTATTACCTCTTTGCTGATAGTTTTTATAAAAAATGGGTGTTGGACTTTGTTGAATGCTTTTTCTGCATCAATTTATATGATCATGTGATTATTATCTTTCATTTTGTTAATGTGAGGTATCACATTTATTGAATTTGTGAATATTGTTCCAGACTTGCATCCTTGGAATAAATCCTACCTGGTCGTTGTGTGTCATCTTTTTAATGTATTATTTCTAATATTTTTGTTGAGGATTTTAGCATCTATGTTCATCAGGAATATTAGCCTATAATTTTTCTCTTGTAGTGTCTTTATCTGGTTCATTAATTAAGATAATGCTGGTTTTATAAAAAGAGTTTGAAAGTCTTTCTTTCTCTTAATTTTTTTTTGAATAGTTTGTGAAAGAGAGGTATTAGTTCCTCTTTGAATGTGTGGTAATAATACTCCGTAAAGCCATTTGGCTCAGTACTTTTGTTTGCTGGAAGCTATTTAAATTACTGCTTCAATTTCATTATATATGATTGGTCTATTCAGGTTTTCTAATTCCTTTGGATTCAGTTTTGGAACATTATATGTTTCTAGGTATTTTTCCGTTTCTCCCTGCTTGTCCTATTTTTAAACATATAGCTGTTTGCAATACTTTCTTACAACCCTTTGTCTTTCTGTGGTTCTAGTTCTATGTCTCCTCTTTCATTCATGATTTTATTAATTTAGGTCCTTTCTCATTTTTACTTAATGTTAAATATTGTATTTTCAAGAAACCAGTTCTTTGTTTCACTGTTCTGTATTGTTTTTTAAAGTCTCTGTGCTATTTACTTGCACTCTTACCTTTATTATTGAATTCATTCTACTTATGGTTGACTTTTTTTTGTAATATTTCTAATTCTTTTACATGTAGAGTTAGATAATTGATTAGAGAATTTTCTTGTTTTTTGAAGTAGGCCAGTAATGCTATCGAGTTCCCTCTCAGCTCTGCTTTACCTGCATCCTATAGATTTTGGTTGCTGTATGTTTGTCTTCATTTTTTTCCAAGAAGTTTTTAAAATTTTATTTCTTTTTGGTTTCATTGACAACCATGCACTTTTCAATAGCATGCTATTTAGCCTCCAGGAGTTTGAATGTTTTTGGTGTTTCAAATTGTTGTTGATTTCTAGTTCATGCCATTGTTATAAAGAAAGGTGCTTAATATAATTACAATCCTCTTATACTTATAGAGATATATTTTGTGTCCTAACATGTGATCCATTTTTGACACTGTCTCATGTGCACCTGAGACAGTCTTTGACTATTCCTCTCTTCCTGTCTTTATGATCCTCTCTTTGTTTTTAACATTTGACATTTTAATTATAATGTGTTTTGTAATGGGTCTATTTGGGTTCATACTGATTGCCATGTTCAGTGCTTCCTGAACTTTTGTGACTTTTTCCTTTACCAACTTATGGAAATTTTATTTTATTATTTCTTCAAACGGGTACTCTATCCCTTTTTATTTATTTTTGTTGATGTTTTTTACATTTATTTTTTATTGTTTAAACTATTAAATATATTAGTACATATATGTCCTCTTTTGCTCCACTGACCTCCCCCAGCCTATTTTATCCCGTCGCATGGCCGCATCCCAAACCCGCCCCCAGTGTCTTGTGTCCATTGGTGTGCTTATATGCATGCATACAATTCTTTTGGTTGATCTGTTTCTCTCCCTCCCCTAATTCCCCAGCTATTCCAATGTACTTTGATAGTCTGCTCGATTGATACAGTCTGCCTCCGTATCTATATTTTTATTTACCACATTATAATGTTCTTTATTTTCCATAAATGAGTGAGGTCATGTGGTATTTTTCTTTCATCTCCTGGCTTATTTCACTTAACATAATTCTCTCCAGGTCCATCCATGCTGCTGCAAGTGGTAAGAATTCCTTCTTTTTTTATAGCTGCGTTGTATTTCATTGTATATATGTACCATAGTTTTCTAATCCACTCATGTACTGATGGGCATTTAGGCTGTTTCCAAATCTTAGCTATGCGAATTGTGCTGTCATGGACATAGGGGTGCAAATATCCTTTCTGATCGATGTTTCTAATTTCTTGGGATATAATCCTAAAAGTGGTATCTCTGGGTCAAATGGGAGCTCCATTTTTAGTTTTTTGAGGAAACTTTATACTGTTCTCCACAGTAGTTGAACCAGTATGCATTCCCACCAGCAGTGCACGAGGATTCCTTTTTCTCTGCATCCTTGCCAGCACTTATTGTTTATTTGCGATGGTTGCCATTCTAACAGTTGTGAGATGATACTGCATTGTTGCTTTGATTTGCATCTCTTGGATAATTAACATGTTTTCAAACCCTCTTGGCCTTCCTGCTGTATTCTTTCAAAAAGATTCTATTTAGGTCCATTGCCCATTTTTTAATTTGATCATTTGTCTTCTTTTTATTGCTGGTTTCTTTTGCTGTGCAGAAGCTTTTTATTTTGATGTATTCCCATTTGTTTATTTTCGCTTTTTCCCCCATTGTCTTAGGAGCTGTGTCAGTAAAGATATTGCTATGGCATATTTCTGATATTTTGCTGCCTATCAAGTCTTGTAGTGTTTTTCTTATTTCCAGTCTTACATTTAAGTTGATTATCCATTTTGAGTTTGTTTTTGTGTATGTTGTAAGTTGGTGATCTATTTTCATTTTTTTCATGTATTTGACCAAATTTCCCAATACTATTTATTGAAAAGACTGTCTTGACTCCATTGTATGCTCTTGTCTCCTTTGTCAAATATTAATTGAGCATAATGATTTGTGCTGATTTCTGGGCTTTCTCTTCTATTCTATTGGTCTATATGTCTTTTCTTTTGCCAGTACCAGGCCTTTTAGAGAACTGTGACTTGGTAATATAGCTTGATACTTGGTATCGTTATATTTCCAACTTTGTTGTTCTTTCTCAGGATTGCTGTGGTATTTTGTTGTTTTTGTTTGTTTGTTTATTCCAGATGAATTTTTGGAGAGTTTGTTCTAGATCTGTGAAGTATACCATTGGTATTTTATTGGGGAGTACATTGAATCTGTAGATTGTTTTGGGTAGTTTGGACATTTTAATGATGTTGATTATACCAATCCATGAACATGGAATATTCTTCCATTTCTTTATGTCTTCCTCTATCTCTTTTTTAATGTACTATAGTTTACTGAGTATAGGTTTTTTATTTCCTTACTTAAGTTTATTCCTTGGTATCTGAATGTTTGTTGTTGTTGTTACAAATGGTAAGTGGTATGTACATATATATATATATATATATATATATATATATATATATATATATTTTGTAGCTTCACTTTCTGTGAGTTCATTATTGGTGTACATAAAGGCCATATATTTCTGGGCATTAATTTTGTATCCCACTACATTGCCAAATTCATTAGGTCTAGTAATTTTTTGATGGAGTCTTTGGGGTTATCAATGAATAGTATCATGTCATCTGCAAATAAGGACAGTTTTACATCTTCTTTTCCAATTTGGATGCTTTTTATTTCTTCTTCTAATCTAACCACTATGGACAGCACTTCCACTACTATATCGAACAGGAATGATGAGAACAGGCATCCCTGTCTTGCTCCCTGTCTTAGGGGAAATGAGTTTAGTTTTTGTCATTGAATATGATGTTGGCTATAAGTTTGTCATATAAGTCTTTTATTATGTTGAGGTATCATCCCTCTATTCCCAGTTTGCTGAGAGTTTTTATCAAGAAAAGGTGTTAGAGTTTGTCAAATGCTTTTTCTGCATTGATTGATATAATTATGTGATTTCTGTCTATCAAGTTGTTTATGTGATGCATCACATTTATTGATTTGTGGATATTGTACCATCCTTGCATTCCCGGAATAAATCTCACTTGGTCATGGTATACTAGTGTTATATTTCTAATGTAATGCTGGATCCAATTTGCTAACCTTTTGTTGAGGATTTTAGCATCTATGTTCATCAAGAATATTGGCCTATAGTTCTCTTTTTTTGTGATGTCTTTATCTGGTTTTGGAATTAGGGTAAAGTAGGTTTCATAGAAAGATCTTGGAAATGTGCCTTCCTCTTGAATTTTTTTGAATAGTCTGAGGAGGATAGGTTTTAGTTTTGGAATGCTTGGTAGAACACCCCTATAGAGTTATCCAGACTAGAGATTGTTTGAGTTTTGAGAGCTTGTATTTTTCTCAGAATATGTCCCATTTCATTTAGGTTGTCCATTGTGTTGGAATAGAGTTGTTCATAGTATTTTTTTTTCATTATTGTTTGTATTTCTGTGGGATTGGTTGTTACTTCACCTCTCTCATTTCTGATTTTGTTTATTTGGGTCCTCTCTCTTTGCTTCTTGGTGAGCCTGGCTAGAGGTTCATCAATCATATTTATCCTTTCAAAGAACCAGCTCTTGGTTTTATTGATCTTTTGTATTTTTTTGGTTTTTATGTTGTTTATTTCTGCACTGACCCTTATTATTTCCTTCCATTTACTTATGCTTGACTTTTCCTGTTGCTCTCTTTTTAACTCTTTGAGTTGTAGGGTTAGATAATTTATTACCATTTTTTCTCTTGTATTTTAAGGTAGGCCTGAAGAGCTATGAACTTCCCTCTAAAGACTGCTTTCATTGTATTATTTTCATAGTTGTTTGCTGCTATGATACTTTTTATTTTTTCTTTGATCTCTTGGGCAACCCAGTGGTGGTTTAATAGCATGGTATTTAGTATCCAGGTATTTGATTTTTTAAATTGTGTTTATTATAATTGATTTCTAAAATTATGCCATTGTGATCTGAGAAGATGCTTGATATGATTCTATCTTCTTGAATTTGTTGAGACTTTGCCTGTGCCCCAATATGTGATCTATCTTGGAAAATGATCCTATGTGGAGAACCAAGATGGTGGCATAGGTAAAACACCTATCTTGCCACCATACACAGCAAGTTTAAAACTACAACTTAACAAAGGAACAAACACCATCCAGAATCACCGGAAAGCTGGCTGAGTGAAAATTCCACAAATAAAAGTGAAGATAAGACACTGTAACTCGGAGGAGCGGCTGAGGACAGCGTTGAAGATTTGCGCAGAGAGATGTTGGGAGCACATGCGCCAGCGGTTACGGCAGGGTGGCTGAAAACCGGCCAGTTTTCTCGAACAGGGGAGATAAAGATGTCCCACTGGACTGATTCTCCAGCTCTGGGTGAAGTCCAGGGAACCCACTATCATACAGGGTAAAAACTGGACAGTTAGAGGGCACGCCAAAGCTCGGGTGCTGCAGGAGTCTGCCGGCTTGTGGAGAAGGCGAGCTTGTGCAGAGTGGGTGTGAACTTGGGAACAGCGCAACTTCCTGACCGCGCAGAGAGTGCTCGTGACTTGCTCTTTCATTCGGTAAATCGTCAGACTGCATTATTTTGTGACCCTGGGTGAATAATTGGGTGTGTAGACTCATTTGGGGAGAGTCTGAGTTCTCCAGAAGCCAGTGGAACTCGGCAGCGGCTCTCTCTCAGAGGTGCTGGCAGCCATTGCCCCTGGCACAGAGTCCCTGGGGCTGAATAGGGGGGAGCTGACACTGTCTGCTTGGTCCAGAGACTCATCCAACCTGAACACAGCTGAATGTCACAGACAATTGGCCTGGAGGTCAACCCCTCCAAGTGCTAACAATGATTAACCTGAGCTTAACTTCAGCAAGACTGTGCAACCCATATCCACCTCAGGTAACTGGGGAGGTTGAGCCACTGTCCCTTGTAGGATGACTACCACACAAAGCTAATTGACCAACTCAGGGAAGCAGCCACCATCCAGAGACATGGAAAGAAATCAGATGTGAAAGAAATGGAAGGAAAAAAACGACTGGACATAGAATTCAAAACCACGGTTATAGGGCTTTTCAAGAGGCTCCTAGAAAAGGTCGAGACCTATAAGGAAATAAGCAAGACCTACAAGGAAATGAACAAGACCCTCAAGGATATGAAGGAGACCTGCAAAGAAATGAACAAGATCAATGTGGAAATGAATGAGTCCTACAAGGAAATGAAAGAGACCTGCAAGGATATGATGGAGACTCTCAAGGATATGAAAAAGGACCAACCAGAAATTAAGCATACACTGACCAAAATAAAAAATATTATACAAAGACCTAAAAGTACTCTAGAGCACTCCAAGAACCAAGTTAAAGATTTGAAATACAAAGAGGCAAAATCCACTCAGCTGAAAAAGCAAGAAACCAAAAGAATCCAAAAAATTGAAGATAGTGTAAGGGGCCTCTGGGACAACCTAAAGCATAACACCATCCGAATTATAGGGGTGCCAGAAAAAGAGAGAGAGCAAGACAATGAAAACCTATTTGAAGAAATAGTGACTGAAAACTTCCCACACCTGGTGAAAGAAATAGACTTAGGAGTCCAAGAAGCGCACCAAATCCCAATATATAGGAACCCTAAGAGGACCACACCAAGGCACATCATAATTAAAATGCCAAGAGCAAAAGACAGAGAGAGAATATTAAAAGCAGCAAGAGAAAAACAGTTAGTTACCTATAAGAAAGCATCCATTCGATCATCAGCAGATTTCTCAACAGAAACGCTGGAGGCCAGACGCGAGTGGCAAGAAATATTCAAAGTGATGAATAGCAAGAATCTACAACCAAGATTACTCTATCTAGCAAAGCTATCATGCAGAATTGAAGGTCAGATAAAGTGCTTTCCAGATAAGAAAAAGCTAAAGGAGTTCACCACCAAACCAATATTATATGAAATGCTGAAAGATATTCTTTAAGAAGAGGAAGAAGAAAAAGGTAAAAATACAAATCATGAACAACAAATACACATCTATCAACAAATGAATCTAAAAATCAAGTGAATTAATAAGCTGATGAACAGGATAAACTGGTGAATGTAACAGAACCACAGACATAGAGAGGGAATGGACTGAGAACTCTTGGGGAGAAAAGGGGTATGGGAAGTGCAGTAAGAGACTGGACAAAAATCATGCAACTATGGGGATGACAGTGGAGGAGGTGAGGGCGGAGGGTGGGATAGGTACCAGGTGGAGGGGAGCTATAGGGGGAAAAAAAGGGAACAATGTAATTAATAAACTGAACAATAAAAATTAAAAAAATGAAAATGATCCTGTGCACTTGAGAAGAATGTATATTCTGTGGATTTGGGGTGAAATGTTTTGAAGATGTCAATTAATTCCATTTGATCTAGTGAGTCATTTAGGATTGCTATTTCTTTGCTGATTTTTTTGTTTAGAGGAGTTGTCCAATGGTGCTAGTGGGGTATTAGTCTACTACTATGACTGTACTGCTATCAATCTCTCCTTTGATATCTTCCAGATTTTTTATGTATTTGGGTGCTTCTGTATTGGGTGCATACGTGATTACCAGAGTTATATCTTCTTAAAATCCTCTTTTTAATATTATAAAGTAGCCTTCCTTATTTCTTGTTATGGCCTTTACTTTGAGGTCTGATTTGTCAAATATAAGTATTACTGCCCCAGCTAATACTGAAATAAAGAATAAAGAGGATACTGGAAGAGAAAATGGGCTGGAAAAGGATTCTAAGAGGAAAGGATGGAGAGAAAGACTAAGAGTAGAGAGTAAGGAAAAGAAAATTGTAAAAATAGACAAGAAGATAGAGTAAGAAAGCAAAAATATTATGCAAAGGTAAGAAGGAGAGAAAGGAAAAGCAAAAGAAAGAATGGAAAATAAAAAAAGGGAAAAGTGCTTAACAAAAGGAAGGAGGCCAATTAGAGATATGAAAGAAATGAGAGAAATGAGCAAAAATCTTAATAATAATATCAAAGTAATAAAGAAGAAAAAATAAGGAAAGTATTTAAAAAAGAAGAAAGAAACAAACAAACAAAACATTTTTTAAAAAAAGAGTCATAGGGAGTTTTTCTAGGCAGCTTATATTGTCTGAGGCTTACTGTTTTGTCTGCTAATTTCACGCCTCCTGGAAGGTACTTTTGGGCCAGCCAATTTCAGAAACTGTCTAAGTTTGGCTTTCAGTGTTCTGTTGTAGCTGTGGTCAGTCTGAGGTTTTCTGAAAATACCTTCCATCTGCCCCTCTCCTGAAGTTTCCTGGCCTTCCTGCAGGGTCATCCAAAGAACGTCTTTAGGGTAGAGGCAGAAAGGCTAGCAGAGCTAAGGCTAGTGGGCCTTCTTAGAGATTTCACCATCAGGCACTCAATGAGTGTAAATTAATCTCTGTTTCAAAGCCAAACTACTCAGTCTTTACCATATCCTTCAACTGTAGTTCCATCTTAGGTGGCCTGATGCATGTTCAGGTTGGATACCGCTTGCTGCCTTTTCTTAAGGAGCAGTGTCAGCTGCCCAGGCTCAGTGGGCTTGATCAAAAGAGTCACCTGTGAGCATGTGTCCTGCCCAACTCACAGGAGGAAGACTAAGCATTTTCTCCTGGTCCCAGCCAAGGGCCTTTGAGGGTCTTATTCTTGGAATGGTTTTCTATGAGATGCTCTTCTTACCTCCACCAAAGTGTACCCAGCAGAGGTATCTGAGGCTTCAGAGAGCAGATCCAAGCCCTTTCCTGTTGTGGAGTAGTGATCCCAGACTGCAGGATGGGTAGACATGCCCCATCCCTCCTTCCTGGGACTGGCTGAGTGAAATCACAAGGATCTTGGATCAGCTTCTCCACAATGCAGTCACAAAGTTCAGCTCTTGCTTGTCTGTCTCCCCAGTATAAACCTTCCTTGGGGATGCTGTCCAAAAATACAAATATACAAACAAACAAAAAAACCCGTTTTGTGAGGCCCCAGTTCTCTTGCACCACAAGCCCAAGCAGTAGCTACAAAGTCAGCCCCGCACAGGACTCTGATCTATCAGCACAGCTGGTCTCAGTAAAGGTGTGGCTGGGAATCCCAGCTGCACTCACTCACCCAATTCTCCTTAGTGCATGTCAAAATCCCCAATCTGTTCTTCTACCAGCCCCACAGGCTAAGCAGCCCATGCACTCCACAGGGAAGGGAGAAGTTCCAACCCATCTCGGGAGGTGGGAGAGATCCGCTCCCCTTCCCAGGCCACAGAGTTTAGATGCTTTATGGGTTTCTTTACAATGCCTTTCTGGAAAGCAGAGGGTCCCTTTAAGTCACTCCTGGGTGAATTCCTCAGGCTCCTTTCTATTCTGAGCCACAGACTGCAGTGCTACTTTTCCAGCAATCAGAGACTGGGATAAACCTCTTCGAAAGGAGCTGGTGACATTGGGCATGCTCTTTTACTGCAAAGGTACAGACCCAGCCTTCAAGGCACACAGTTATGCTGCATCTCTCCTCCCAGTACTGTGTGTGCTCTCCTCTCAGTCTTTGCTGTTCAGTATTTGGGATCCCTGCGTGAGGATACATGCCCAAACTCCTCTCATATCAGTCACAATGTTGTTTCCTCAGTGCTCATTAGATAAAATATTTTACAATGAATTTATGGCAGGTTGGCTCACAACCAGATCCCTCTTTAAAAATAAAAATAGAGGAATCTATTGATCGCACCTTAACTTTGAAAGATAGTTTGTTTGGATACAATATTCTTGTAACAGTATTTCCTATTATCCCTTTGAATATACCATACCACTGTCTTTGAGATTCCCCAGTTTGTCATGTGAAGTTAGCTGTTCATCTTACTGGTGTTGTTGCCTGGCCAGTTTGGCCCAGTGGTTGAGCATTGAACCATGAATCAAGAGGTCACGGTTCAATTCCCAGTCAGGGCACATGCCCAGGTTGCAGACTCAAATCCCATAGAAAGTGTGCAGGAGGCAGCCGATCAATGCTTCTCTCTCATCGTTGATGTTTCTATCTCTATTTCCCTCTCCATTCCTTTCTCTGAAATCAATAAAAACAACAACATTTTACTGGTGTTCTCTTTTTCATGATGACTTGTTTCCCCTTTGTGGGTTTCATGATTTTTTCTGTCCTTCTTAACTTCTACTATGATGGGTATGGTTGTGGATTTCATTGTACTTATCCTAGTTAAGTTTCATTGAACTTGGATATTCAAACTGATATTTACCATTGAATATGTTTGAAAAATTTCAACAATTATTTCTTCAAAAATTTTCCTGCCCCTTTTCTCCTTGCCTTATATTTATAGTTCCCATTACTTTAGTCTAGATCATTCAAATCTACTCTTGAGCGTCTTCAGTGAAATTTACCTTACAATTATTGTATTTCAATGCCAAAATTTTTAATATTTATTATTTTCATGTATAATTCTCTCTTTGATATTTGATAAGATATTATCACCTATGTAATATATTTATAAATTATGTAATAAGCTACAACTGGAATATACGCAAAGTGTTTTTTTGGTCTACTTTTCTCCTCTGTATAGTTTTCATTTGCTATTTCTTTTCATGTGTCATCTATTTTGTAGCAAAACCTGAACTTTTTAGGCAATGCATTGTAAAAAAATCTGGATACTCAGTTCCACTCTACTCTGGAAGATTGTTATCATTGTGTTTCTGGTTCTGTACTGAGTGAAGAGGCTAGACTATTTCATGTTCTACTGAAGTCTTCTTCCATGCAGTGTCAAGCTTCTAATGTTGGTCCTGTGAGGACATGAACTTGGGGAATGAACGCCATCATTTTTGGAAGACAGTGGTGTTGAAAACCTCTCTTTTACTGTCTCCTTCCCTGATTGTCCTGTTAACTAGCTTGCCTCATTTTATATCATATCAAAGATCATGATAAAGTGTGTTAAGCACTTGTAGGACAAGAATCAGTAGGCTCTACTCTAAACTGTATTTTTTAAAAAAATGTAAAGGTTGCTGATATAATTTAATTACATAGAGGGAATTAATAACCAATGCAATATCTATTTTCCAAATTCCTCTTCTATCCCATACAAAAGAACATTTTTGTTTTGAAAATACAAAGCAATTATCCAACTGGTTCTGAAAAGAGATTAATAGCATTTTAAGGGCTTCCATCAAGCATATTCCAAGCTCACAATAGCATTGGATTTTTGTGAATATTGTTAAATTGATGAGTTCTAGAATTTACATTATATAGCTAATTTTCCATTATCTTAAACTACAAGAATTCTACTCAGTTTAGAAAGAAATTATAGTGACGATTTATCATGTAATAATACATATAGGTACAGTGGTCATTGAAGGTCCAAACTTAAATTTCTGGGAAGATAAATAAACTATAAATAGACTTGCAATATACATAGTCTTACCAGGGTGACTCTTTGATTGCATCTTGAATTCTCCCTTTATTAGTCCTCTTCCTAAAGAAGCTGGTGAGTGTTCCGTATAAGTCTCTATAGAAATAAGCAGTTTTATATCAGCTTTTTAAAGTAAATATTAACATATGTGTTGATGGATATATGCGTGTGTGTGTTGGTTTGTGTGTATAAACTATGAGTCATCTAAAGAGCATTTTTACCACAGGAAAATAATTATGATGAAATATCTGAGTTTCAGAAATTAACGCCTTAGAATTATTAGAGCCATTAACCATCACAAAAGCCTCATCGACCAAGGTAACTTATGCATCTTATGACAAAATTAAATCACAAACTGGTGGTTAATAATTCCTTAAATAGGTCTTTTTTCATAACATACAACTTCTTTTGCCAATTTAAATTATTCTAGATAGCTTATTTTATAACATAAATTTCATGTAGACAAAAAACACATTTCTATTGCAAGGATACATCTGTTTGGGCAGATCCAAACAGGTTTCTCTAGGTCAAGTTGCAAACAATGGTTATCATAGTCACAGAACCCAACTATGAGGCAGAATTTCATAGACTTGTCCAGGAATATATCAATACCCTCTTTTTTGTTATGTAAATGTAAAATGATTAGGCATTAGTGTTGGAAAGCAATAACAGGTAATTTATAGACAGATGTAAATGGTCCTCTCAAGTCATAAGCATGTAGATCTTCTAGCTGAGGATGGAGAAATGGGTAGTTTGCGGGTATGTGAGCATTGGTATTGCATTTCTCTCCATTTGAGTCTTTTGGTAATTTTAACCTTTTGCTGGATTTGGAAACAATGCTCTAGGTTCAACGACAAAAACTAATATAATGATATTTATTTTTAACAATTGAATATTGCAAAAATAATAATTAGAATGATGGTTCTGCATCACTATCTGGGTAAAGTTTTATGGGAAACTGTTTTCAAAGTAATGCATACTTGAGATGGAAAGGTGCCATCTTCCAGACATCATAAACCAGAAATCATTGCTTTGGAAAAGAAACCGAGCCCGTGTTTATCACCCTCACAGTACAATCATTCCACAATAGCAAAGTAAGCAGAAATGAAATGGAGATGGGGGCACCATAAATTATGACATTTGTGAAATAACAGTTATAGCAACACATGATGGTAGAACCTTATCAGATATGTTTCAATTCTTAGTCTTCCTCCAACAAAAACATTTAGAATAATTGATGCATTTGAATTGAGAGCACAAACGTTTTTTAGATAATCAGAAAGGCAATGATAATAACCCTTAAGGGCAGATTGGGTTTAATGCTGTGATCAAAAACATTATGTGTTGGAAAAACTTATAATATATTAATAGGCACAATTTCCTTGTTTAACAGAATTCTGCCATTTAATTCTTTAAAAAATCCACCCCGCTTAAAGTTAACTCAGGTATTAAAAAAAATATAAGATAGTACTATACAATATCCCCATCTTACCTAATTATAGACAAATGTACTAATTGACCATATCTTCACAGCACCCACAGCCAATCAGAAGTGAGTATGCAAATCAACCCAATAAAGATGGAGGTTAATTTGCATATGTGTTCTGCCCCAACCCCAGCTACTATGGGCCTTGGAGCAACATAGGAAGATGGAAAGGTGGCTCCTGCCAGAGTGAAAGCAGTGCCAGCAGCCAGGGAAAGCAAGGCCCATTCTGACACAAATCATGCATCAGGCTATTCAATGGGTATTAATAATTCAGAAAGCGGTAGAAAAAATAGCGGCAGAACAGAGGGATGCGATCTGAATCTGGTCCTAGGGCAGAAGGAGGGAGCAGCTGAGACTGGCACAGGGAGTTCTTGTTGGCAAGTAGGGGGACAGCTGTGCCCCGAAAGAAGATAGGGGACTACTGGACTGGCCTTCCCTGCCTGAGTGGCCCCAGTACTGCTGGGTTCTCTCGCTGAGCCACCGGCACAGAGGTGGACCACACCATCTTGAAGGGGAAGCATCTGAAAATATACAGCTGCAGTACCCACTGGATAGCTGACATCCCAGACACTGGTGCCCAGTTGGTGAGGACGCACAGAGTCTTAGGAGCTCTGCGTTCCAGCACAGAAAGGTCAGATTTCCCTTGGAGTTACTTTGGGTGCAAGACCGAGGGAGCTGGCGGAACCGAGAGATCTGCGCCTTGGAACTCAAATCTGGGAGATCTGTGCCTGAAATAAAATCTGTGGCTGTTGGAGCTGGTAAACATGGGAGAGGGCCCTCAAAGCTGGTGGCAGAGGGAATCCCTGGAGGGCAACCCATTTGAACCTGACAGAGGAGGGAAACCCAGAAGATTTTGGGAGGGTCCTGGCTGCTAAACCAGCAGTCACCACTAGAGAGGCAGCTCTAGAACAGCCCACCCCCACAAATCAGTATTGAATACCACTGGGACAGCGAGAGTTTAGTTCAGGCTAGAGAGGACCAATAGACCCAGAGGTCAATCTAGTAACATTGCCACCCAGGGGCCAAATCAAAAATTGACTCTTGCGTAACACAAGGAATTGATTTTATTTTCACTTTATTCTACTTTGGGATTAGTGTTCTGCAGTCTATTTTCAACTACCATTTAGTATCTTTTACTCTACCTCAACTTCACCTTTATACCACCACTCTCTTGCTAACCTTTCCCTATTTGGTGCCTTGTTTCCTTTACAATTTTCCCACTTTAGATTTATCTTAATTCTTTCTTTTTACCCCCTGTTAAAATTTCATCCCACTTATGTACCTAATCTCAAACCACCTACTCCAAGTCCATATATACCTCTTGCTTCTTTGACTTCACTATCCTAAGTTGTTTTTATCTCTGTCCTGTTGTTTACTTGACTGTTGATTATATCGATTTTTTATGCAGGTTTGTGAGATTGGTTTGCTTATTCTTTTATTTTGGTTTGTTTTATAGGTTTTTTTTGTGTTATTTCTTGTTTTGTTGTCCTAATTTGCATTGTTTTTTAAATAGATTTTTGCTTCTGTGATCCCTCACCTCCCTTGATATTAGTAGTTGTATGTAGTTTGTATCAATCTCCAGGTACTTGTTGCTGGTTTTTGTTCAGCTTAGTGGCTGTCCTCTAGGAGTTTTAACCCCACATTTATAGTTTATTCCCCTTTTTCTTTTTTTCTTTTTTTTTTAACTTCTTCCCCTTTTCCCATTATCATTTTGGCATTCCTGTCTTTCTTTTTGTGAGTGTGTGTGTGTGTGTGTAGGGGGGGTTCTCTTCTTTGTGTGTGGGTGTGTGAGTATGTGAGTGTCTGTGGGTGTGTGTGTGTGGGGTTCCTTTCTTTTTTCTCACCTATCCCCGAATTTGCCTTTCTCTGGCGATCACCTTTATTTGGAGTTACCAATACTGTGACTACATTCATGTTCAGTGCCTAGTGCGTTGCACCTGGTTGTGTTGTATTTTGTGCCTTTAAATCAACACAGGAGAGTGAGAACTACATAACCAGATACTCAGAGAAAGAGGCCATGGGGAGACAAAGAAACAGCCCACATATGAAAGAAAAACAAGCCTCACCAGAAAAGGAGGTAAACGAAATGAAAGTTAGCAACCTGTCAGAGAAAGAATTCATAGAAATGGTTATAAGGTGGCTGAAAAGAATGGAAGACAAATTTGATAATATGAGTAAGAACCAAGAGGAAATGAGGAAGACCCAGGAAGAAATGAGGAAGACCCAGGAAGAAATGAAGAAGAGCCAAGAAGAAATGAAAAGTGACATTGCTGAAGTAAAGAACTCAATAGAAAGTATTAAGAGTAGACTAAAAGAAGCAGAGGACCCAATCAATGAGCTAGAAGACAAGGTAGGAAAAAATACCCAAGTAGAGCAGTTTCTAGAAAAAACAACAACTAAAAAGCAGGAGAGCCTAAGGGAACTTTGGGACAACATGAAACAAGACAACATCCGTATAATTGGGCTTCCAGAAGGACAGGAAACTGAGCAAGGAATAGAAAACCTGTTGGAAGAAATAATGACAGAAAACTTCCCTGATATAGGAAAGAAAAAACCCACACAAATCCAAGAAGCTCACAGAGTCCCAAGCAAAATGAACCCCAAAAGAACTATGCCAAGGCACATTATAATTATACTGGCAAACACCAATGACAAAGTAAGAATCTTAAATGTTGCCAGAGAGAGACAGAAAGTCACCTACAAGGGAACCCCCATCAGACTAACAAGTGATTTCTCAACAGAATCGGATCGGGCCAAAAGGCAATGGAATGAAATTTACAAAGTCATAGAAAGGAAGGGTCTGAATCCTAGAATACTATACCCAGCAAAGCTATCAATCAAAATTGAAGGTCAAATCAGAAGCTTCACAGACAAAAAAGGACTAAGGGAATTCATTACCACCAAACCAGCAATGCAAGAAATGCTAAAGGGTCTGCTGTAAAAAGAAATAGGAAGCAAAGAAGGAACACAGGGATAAAGAACAAAAATGGCAACATATAAGTACCTATCAATAATAACTTTAAATGTAAATGGATTAAATGCTCCAATAAAAAGACATAGGATAATAGACTGGATAAGAAAACACAACCCATGTATCTGCTGTCTACAACAAACCCACCTCCAGAAAAAAAAAAAAAAGATGCACACAGACTGAGGATGAAAGGATGGAAAAGGGTTCTTCAGGCGAATGGAAATGCAAAAAAAGCTGGGGTAGCAATACTTATATCTGACAAATTAGATCTCAAAGTGAAGGACACAATAAGAGATAAAGAAGGCCACTTCATAATACTAAAGGGAGAAATCCAACAAGAAGAAATAACTCTGGTAAACATATACGCACCCAATATAGGAGCACCCAAATATATATATAAAAAAAAACTCCTAGAGGATATCAAGGGAGAGATAGATCGCAATACAATCATAGTAGGAGGCTTTAATACCACACTATCACCATTGGAGAAATCCTCTAAACAAAAAACCAGTAGAGAAACATCAATCCTAAATGACTCACTAGACCAGATGGAATTAATTGACATCTTCAGATCATTTCACCCCAAAGCCACAGAATATACATTCTTTTCAAGTGCCCACGGGTTATTTTCAAAGACAGACCATTTGTTGGGTCATAGGCAAAGTCTCCCCAAATTCAAGAAGATAGAAATCATATCAAGTATATTCTGAGATCACAGTGGCATAAAGCTGGAAATCAACTACAATAAAAACAACCCAAAGAAATCAAACACATGGAGATTAAACGGTATGCTATTAAACAATGACTGGGTTGCTGAGACCGGTTTGGCTCAGTGGATAGAGCGTTGGACTGCAGACTGAAAGGTCCCGGGTTTGATTCCAGCAAGGTCATGTACCTTGGCTGCAGGCACATCCCCAGTAGGGGGCGTGCAAGAGTCAGCTGATCGATGTCTCTTTCTCATTGATGTTTCTGACTTTCTATCCATCTCCCTTAAACTCTGTAAAAATTCAATAAAATATATTTAAAAAACAAACAAACAATGATTGGGTTACTAGAGAGATCAAGGAAGAGATAGAAAACATCATGGAAACAAATGACAACGATAGCTCAACAATCCAAAATCTGTGGGACACAGTGAAAGCAGTTCTGAGAGGGAAGTTCATAGCTCTACAATCCTACTGCAAAAAAAAAAAACAAGAAACAGCAGCAATAAATTATCTAACCCAACAACTCAAAGAGTTAGAAAGAAAGCAACAAGAAAAGCCCAGTGTAAGTAGAAGGAAGGAAACAGTAAAGATCAGAGCAGAAATAAGTGACATAGTGACATAGAAACAACACAGAAGATCAACAAAACGAAGAGCTGGTTCTTTGAAAGGATAAACAAGATTGATGAACCTCTAGCCAGGCTCACCAAGAAGCAAAGAGAGAAGACCCTAATAAATAAAATCAGAAATGAAAGAGGTGAAATAAGAACAGACCCCATCGAACTACAAAGGATTGTTAAAAAATACTATGAACAACTCTACTCCAAAAAATTGGACAACCGGGAGGAAATGGATATATTTCTAGAAAAATGTAACCTCCCAAAACTTAATCAGGAAGAATCTAAACAGCTCAATAGGCCAATAACCATGGAAGAAATTGAAGCAGTCATCAAAAATCTTCCAGCAAACAAAAGCTCAGGGCCAGATGGTTTCACAGGGGAGTT
Organism: Antrozous pallidus; assembly: GCA_027563665.1. Classification (NCBI taxonomy): domain Eukaryota; kingdom Metazoa; phylum Chordata; class Mammalia; order Chiroptera; family Vespertilionidae; genus Antrozous; species Antrozous pallidus. The sequence continues at coordinate 9,055,752 of CM050515.1, forward strand.
TTACCAAACATTCAAGGAAAAACTATAACCTATTCTCCTCAGACTATTCCAGAAAATTCAAGAGGATGGAACATGTCCAAAGTCCTTCTATGAAGCCACAATCACCCTAATACCAACACCAGATAAATATTACACAATGAAAGAGAATTATAGGCCAATATCCCTCATGAATATAGATGCCAAAATCCTCAATAAAATTCTAGCAAATTAGATCCAGCAGTACATCAGAAAGATCATACACCATGACCAAGTAGGATTTATCCCAGGAATACAAGGATGGTACAATATCTGCAAATCAATAAATGTGATACATCACATAAACAAATTGAAAGATAAAAATCACAAAGTTTTATCAATTGATGCAAAAAAAGCATTTGACAAAATCCAACACACTTTCTTGATAAAAACTCTCAACAAGGTAGGAATAGAAGGGTCATACATCAACATAATAAAAGCCATATATGATAAATCCACAGCAAACATCATACTCAATGGGCAAAAACTACAACCATTTCCCCTAAGAACAGGAACAAGACAGGGATGCCCACTTTCACCACTCCTGTTCGACATAGTACTGGAAGTATTAGCCATTGCAATTAGACAAGAAGAAGAAATAAAAGGCATCCAAATTGGAAAAAAGAAGTAGAGCTGTCCTTATTTGCAGATGACATGATATTGTACGTAAAAAACCTGAAAGACTCCATAAAAAAAAACTAATAGACTTAATAAATGAGTTCAGCAACGTAGCAGGCTACAAAATTAATGCCAAGAAATCTATGGCATTTCTATACACTAATAGTGAACTTACAGAAAGAGAGACTAAAAAAGCAATACCATTTACCATCACACACAAAAAAATAAGATACCTAGGAATAAACTTAACTAAGTAGGTAAAACTACAGGACACTAAAAAAAGAGATAGAGGACGATGTCAACAAGTGGAAAAACATACCATGTTCATGGATTGGGAGAATGAACATCATTAAAATGTCCATACTACCCAAAGAAATCTATAAATTTAATGCATTCCCCATTAAAATACCAATGGCATATTTCACAGACCAAGAAAGAACTCTCCAAAAATTCATCTGGAATAAAAAAAGGCCCCAAATAGCCACAGCAATCCTGAGAAAGAAGGACAAAGTTGGTGGGATTTCAATACCAGATTTCAAGCTGTATTACAAAGCTACTATTCTCACAACAGCCTGGGACTGGCACAAGAACAGACATACAGACCAATGGAATAGAATAGAGATATCAACCCAAACCACTATGCTCAATTAATATTTGACAAAGGAGGCATGAACATAAAATTGAGTCAATACAGTCTCTTCAACAAATGGTGTTGGGAAAATTGGACAGATACATGCAAAAAAATGAAACTAGACCACCAACTTACACCATACACAAAAATAAACTCGAAATGGATACAGGACTTAAACAAAAGATGGGAAACCATAGAAATCCTAGAGGAATCCACAGGAAGAAAAATCTCAGACACATGTCAAAAGAACTTCTTCGATGATACTGCTCCTAGGGCAATGGAAGCTAAAGAGAAAATAAACAAATGGGACTACATCAAATAAAAAGCTTTTGCACAGCTAAAGAAACCATCAACAAAATAACAAGAAAACCCACTGTATGGGAGAACATATTTGCAAATTTTATCAGTGATAAAGGTTTAATCTCAAGCATCAACAGGCAACTCACACAACTCAATAAAAGGAGGACAAATGACCCAATAAAAAAATGGGCAACAAACCTAAATAGAATCTTTTCGAAAGAAGACAAAAGGAAGGCCCAGAGACATATGGAAACTTGCTCAAAGTCACTAATTATCTGAGAGATGCAAATCAAAACGACTATGTGGTACCATCTCACAACTTCAGAATGGCTTACATCAACAAATCAACAAATGATAAGTGCTGGCGAGGATGCGGAGAAAAAGGAACTCTTGTGCACTGCTGGTGGGATTGTAGACTGGTACAGCCACTGTGGAGAAAGTCTGGAGTTTCCTCAAAAAAAATAAAAATGGAGCTCCCATCTGACCCTGTGATCCCATTTCTAGGAATGTACCTCAAGAAACTAGAAACGTGAATTAAAAAGGATATATGCACCTGTACGTTCATAGCATTACAATTTACCATAGCTAAGATTTGGAAACAGCCTAAATGCCCATCAGAAGATGAGTGGATTAAAATAATATGGTACATCGACACAATGGAATACTATGCTGTGGTAAAAAAGAAGGAGCTCCTACCATTTGCAAAAACATGAATGGATTTGGAGGGCATTATGCTAAGTGAAATTAGCCAGGCAGAGAAAGATAAATATCACATGATCTCACTCATTTGTGGAATATAATGAACGACATAGACTGATGAACAAGAATGGATCCAGAGACAGAGAAAAGTCCATTAGAATGTCAAACCTCAGGTAAGTGGCAGGTGGTGGGAGGAAGAGGGAAAGTTAATATATTTGAACTCTTGAACTAAGGTAAGTAATTTGTGTTTTTACATCCCTGACAAAGTTTATATAAAGTTATAAAATAATTGGCAGCTAGTTTGAGATTGAATTGACATGGCCTAGAGCTTGTCATCTCCTATGGACACCAGTCCTTAGGCTAGGCTATCCTTAACCTCCCGTGACTCCATAATACCCTTACATGATACTATTCTATGATGTCATTATAATTTTTTATATTTGACAACAGCATATTATACAATTATCCCAAATAATCTTACAAACTAATTCTTTGAATATTGGGCAGCAATTTAAAATAGGAAAGAATTAATCCCTTTCAGAAGGAATTAAGGCACTGGGAAGGCACCCGAGCATTCTATATTGACCCCTCTTGCCCTTTTGCCAAGAGGGACCCTCTTCTTACTATCCAAATACACACAGCTGATATCTGAGCTTCCAGTTCAAGCTGTAGCTAAAGCCTCTGTGTCGCTGACACCATGGATCTGTATCTCGACCAATGGGGTGGGCTGAGCCCTCTCTGGAGAAGAAACCTGGGTCCCCTGAGTTATGTGATCAGTACCAGGACCCTGCCAGCAGGCGAGGGGACCCCAAGGCAGGTGCTGGACGTGGAGGCCACGGGGGCATAGACTACAAAGGAGACAGAACTGAACCTCACATCACCCTGTTTGGCCCTGGAGGATGGCTAGTTAGCCAGAGACGGGTAAGATTCCTCAGGGAAGGAACAGCCTAAGACAGGCACAGTCGCAGAGGGGCCAACAGGAGAGAACTAAAAGGTCAACAGAGGTGGAGCAGAGACCCTCACCCACAAACCTTATAGGGGCCTGAACTCTCACTTCTTCTGAGGGAGGTCTCCTGCTCCCACGGCTGTTTCACCTCCCATGCACAGCTCAGATGGAGACCCAGGTTGCAGACAGAGACTCGGCCAGTATTAGCTGCTCTATATCTAAATTCAGTCTAGTACCAGGAATGCTCAGGACCTACTCAAGAATGCAAATAATCCTTTCCACTAATATTTACAGGGTAAACTAAGATTTTTGCTTGAGTATTAAAATTGACAGTAAAATAGTAATCAAGCTTTCAGATTAATTTAAATTGGCCAAGTGAAATAAGTGAACACTCAAGAAAATCTAAGTGTACTGGACACAAAGCTGTTCCTAAAACATTAACTAAAATATCTATTAGTAGTTCATCTCACTGTAAAATTGCCTAACATCCAAAGAACCTAAAGCAGTCATGTTTGTGTGCAAAAATTAAAATTTAACATTACCAGGACATCAATATAAAATTTCCAATAGCCCCCATTAATCAAAAAAGGGGGGGATAGTGGGGGTAATATCATGTAAGGAAAAATATTCTATAAGTATAATACATCTAGAAAATTCTTACTCCAGAAAAGTAACTTCCATTTGTAAAGCCAACAGTAGGACACCCATGAAAAAACACACATGGTGTCAAAATAAGCCAAAGGAAAATCACTTAGGCAAAAATATAAAGAATCCCAAGTCTAATTTGCAGAGAGGATCGCTTTGTTAACTTTTGGTCGAGAATGTGTTTGTGTGTTTGCACAGAACAACTCCAAGACCATGTGGGTTCCTGCAACAGTGAGGAAGTGACGGGTCTGTTCCAGTCACGAGGATGGTCCAGAGGTGGGGGACACTGACGACACCTTGTCATGCTGGCAGTCGGCAGCTGTGCATGGCTGCAAGCGGCCCAGGACCAAACCAGAGAGGATGGAACTTGCATTGCCACGATGTGTCCACCATCTTGATACCATTGCTTACATGTACACATGAAGAACTATTTGACATTGAAACTGGGACTCAGAACAGTTGGACATTGAAACTGATACTCAAACATTTTTTGTTCTTAAACATTAATTTCTAGTATGCAGAGGCAAGATATTTTTGAAGGAAAGAAACAGAGGAGAGTGATTGATATAGAGGCAGGGAGGCACTGAACAGGCTGTCAAGCTACAGGAGGAAGGCTGGGGTGGATGGGAGGTGGATGCTGGGGGAGATCAATTGAAGGACTTGTATGCATGCATATGAGCATAACCAATGAATCAAAGACACTGGGGCAGGGATGGGGGTAGGTGGGTACATGTGCTGCGTGTAGGGGAGGCTTGGGGAAGGATAATGGGGGGAAAAGGAAAACATATGTACTACTATTAAATATAAGTTATACTGCAAAAAAAAGATGTAAAAAAATAAAATAAAGTTGGATCAACTTTCGAGGACATATTTAAAATTACAAATCTGAGTGACAGCACCATTGTGTTATTGTTGCATTAACCTTGATTCTATCCTTTTTCCCTGTACCCCAACTGTACTTTTATTCTACTCTCACCTCAATCATAATTTTAAAGTGTTTTCTCACTGAAAATATAGTCACCCTTACTGTTTGTTTTGAGATACTCTTGCCTAGTTAAGGCTTGAAAACAGACTGTAAGTCATTTATTAATCAATACGACCAGCCCTTCTTTATTGTAATCAATTTATAAAATGTGGTCCAAACACATTCATTACTGATCAGCAGTTTCTCATTATTGCTGTCTCTGTCAATATGAACATTGATTAGTTTTGGCCAGCGTGGATTGAGTAGAACATAAAGTAACAAGAATTGTATTAAGAATATTAAAAGGAAGGAACAGTTCCATGGAACCCTTTTAGGATATGCTGATCATTCAGGGTAGATGTTATATACTGTTCGAGCCAGCAAAATACAGAAGAAATAAATCATGCTAATGAAATCTAAAAAATTAAATGAATGATTAAAAAAATATTAGCCTTTACAATAAATATCTCTCAGGTTGAAAAAAAATAATTCAGAAAGCACTGAAACTGGTTTGGCTCAATGGGTAAACCGTCAGCCTGTGGACTGAAGGGTCCTGGGTTTGATTCCAGTCAAGGGCATGTACATTGGTTGTGGGCACATCCCAGTAGGGGCTGTAAGAGGCAGCTGATTGATGTTTCTCTCTCATCAATGTTTCTGAATTTCTATCCATCTCCCTTCCTCTCTTTAAAAAATCGATAAAATATATTTAAAAAAATAATTCAGAAAGCTGTGCAACAATGCAACAATTGTATAGTCACCCTTTATTAGTAGTATATGCTTCACATTTATAAACAAATAAATTCCAGGAAAATATAGAATTGTGATTTCTATATAGTTTTAGTCAATCCTTCCCCCCTTTTTTGGCTACAGTATCACATGTTACATGTATGGATATTAAAGGCATTTCTGAAAATGCCATTACAATTTTTTATGAAACTATAAATTGTAAGGAAGCCAAGATATAAAAATTCAAGAAAGAATATATTTAACTCAAAATGGATGAAGGACTTAAACATACAACGAGAAACCATAAAAAAAACTAGAGAAATCTATAGGCAGAGAAATCCATATTTCTCTGACACATGCCAAAGAAATTTCTTCACTGATACTACCTCTAGAGCAATGTAAACTAAAGATAAAATGAACAAATGGAACTGCATCAAAATAAAAAGCTTTTGCACAGCAAAGGAGACCATCAATAAAACAACAAGAAAGCCCATGCATGGGAGAACATATTTGCCAAAAAGACCAACTATAAGGGTTTAATCTTCAACATTTACAGGGAACTCATGCAGCTTAACAAAAAGAAGATAAACAACCCAATCAAAAAATGAGCAACTGATCTAAATAGACACTTTTCAAAAGAAGACAGAAGGAAAGCCAAGGGACATATGAAAACCTGCTCAAAGTCACTAATCATCAGAGAGATGCAAATCAAAAACAGCAATGCGGTATCATCTCACACCTGTCAGAATGGCTATTATCAATAACTCAACAAATGACAAGTGCTGATGAGGATGAGGAGAAAAAGGAATCCTTGTCCATTGCTGGAGGGAATGAGACTGGGGCAGCTACTGTGGAGAACAGTATGGAGTTTCCTCAAAAAACTAAACATGTAACTCCCATTTGACCCTATAGTCCCACGTCTAGGAATTTATCCTAATAAACTAGAAATAAAAATTAGAAAAGATATATGCACCCCCTATGTTCATAGCAGCACAATTTACCATAGCTAAGATTTGGAAACAGTCTAAGTGCCCATCAGCAGATGAGTGGATTAAAAAACTGTGGTATACCTACACAATGGAATACTGTGCTGTGGTAAAAAAGCAGTGAGTTCTTACATTTGCAATAGCATGTGTGGACCTGGAGAGCATGATGCTAAGTAAAATAAGCCAGGCGGAGAAACATAAATATCACATGATCTCACTCATTTGTGGAATATAACAACAAAAACTGATGAACAAAAACATATCCAGAGACAGAGAAATATCAATCAGAACATCAAAACGTCAGGGTAGGTAGGGAATGGTAGGGATTAAAGGGGAGAGATAAACCAAAAGACTTACATGCATGCATATAAGCCTAATCAACGGACACAGACAAGAGGGGGATGGGGGCATGAATAGGAAGTGAGGAGTAATGGGAGAATAAGGACACATATGTAATACCTTAATAAAGAAATTAAAAAGGAATATATTTAAAGTCTTTGTTATATAATTTTCTTATTTATAATCATTAGACTTTGATGTGCTTTCTGTAAATCTAATGTCATTTTCTTATTTAAATTCATCTTTGTCATCATTATCCCCTGTATGCTGCTTTTGTGAAATACTATTTGTCTATAGGTTAGAATACAAACAATACATGTTGTATCTATTGTTTTATACATTTACCTTTTAAAACAATTTAAAAAGGAGTCAATATGCTTTTACAGGGATTTCTGTAATTCTAGAATTATTCTGAGTGATTGTGGTTTTATCACTTATTTATTTTGTGTGGACTCAAATTACCAAGTGAAATAACATCCTTTCTTTAATATTTCCTTTCAAATAATCAATAAATTATAACCCTGTTTACTTATTTGATATCTCTTTATCTTCATTTTTAAAAAAATAGTTTGTCTGATATAAGATCTCCTAGTCAACAGACTTACCTTACACACCCATGCCTTCTGGTCTCTGATGCTCAGTCACTTGCTCACATGATTCTGTCCTCTCTTTCATAATGAACTGTTTTTCTCTTTGTCTTTAAACATTTTTACAAAAATGGGTCTATTAGTGGGTTTCTTTGTGCTCACTCTCCTAAGCTTTCATTCAGTTTGGATGTGTATGTGGACTAATAAGTTTCATTAAATAGTGTTCAAAATTTTCAGCTTTCTTTCTTCAAATATTTTCACTGCTAATTTCTATATTTTTTTCTTTCTAATATTCTTCTTACCTTAGTGTGCTGGTCCTTTCTTCAGACCAGTCAGACATTCCTTTGAATTCCTGCAATGATTCCCGCCCCCCTCCCCTTCACCTCCAGTTTACTTATTAAAACTTTCAACTCCAGAATTTGCTTCTGGGTCATTTGTATTAATTTTGCTTCTCTTGGTTGATACTATATAGTTGACGAAATATTTTTCTTTGCAAATATTTTCTTATATTACAAATTGAACATTTTTGGCAAACACATAAAGCAAGATATTGTGGACCTTTTTCCAAAAGCACTTATTGTCTTTGTGTCTCTGAGCCCCATTTTGGCAATTCTCGCAATATTTAAAACATTTTTATTCGTATTAAACTGGTTACGGTGATATGTAAAAAGGGACATTTAATGTTAATTTTATAAATCTTTTGGAATGCTTTATAACATGGCCATATAAATTGACAACTTAACCGGTAAGTGCTGTGCACTCACCGCTCCTGACTCTTTCCTTACCTTTGATCTCCCTAGTCCCTGAGTCACAAAAATATTGAAATTAGGCCCATTAATAACCCCACATTGGCCAATAAGTGTTCAAGTAAAAGGAAGAGTTCCACAGCTCTCCCTTAAATCAAAAGCTAGATATGATTAAGTTTAGGAAGGCAGGCATGACAAAAGCCATGATAGATCCCAAAGCTAGGCCCCTTGTGGCAGTAAACCAGGTAATGAATATATAAAAAAATAAAAAAAACTGGAAGGAAGTTAAAGTACTATTCCAGGAAAGCCAGGAATGATAAATGGTAAAACAGCCTTATTTTTTACATGGAGAAAATGTTAGTGATTTAGGTAAAAGATCAAGCCAGCCACAAATCCTAGAAGATCAATCCTAATCCAAAGCAAACACATAATTGTCTTTAATACTATAAAGGCTGCAAAAAAATTTTGAAATTCATAGAGTTTCAGAAGCTGTAGAATATTATCCAGAATCCTTAGCTAAGGTAATTAGTGAAGGTGGCTAAACTACGACACAGATTTTCAAGGTCAAGAAAAAAGACTTATATTTATAGAAGATGCCAATAGGCTAACCTACACAACTTAAAAACAACATCTCAGTGACTGCCTCCAGGGTTTCAAACAGGAAGCTGATCATATTAGAACTTGATGCATCTGGTGAATATACTTTGAAGCCAATACTTATTTACCATTTTAAAAATCCTAAGACCCTTCAGAACTATGTTCAATTTTCTCTGCCTGTGATCTATAATCAAAACAACAAAGCATGGAAAACAGCACATGTGCTTACAATATTTTTCTGAATATTTTGGTCCATTGTTAAGACCTAACTCTCAGAAAAAAGAATCCTTTCAAAATATTGCTACAAATTGCCAAGGCACCTGGTCACCCAAGTGCTCTGATGGAGTGGGCCAATGCGATTAATGGCGTCTCACACCAGCCAATATTATATCCATTCTGAAGCACATGGATAAAGAGGAGTAATGTTGAGTAATTTCAAATATTATATGAGAAGTGCATTTCAAAATGCCATAGCTACCATACATAATAATTGCTCTGATGGATCTGGGTAAAGTAAATTGCATATATTCAGAAATAAACCATTATGATCTATGCCATCAACAAAACCTGTGATTCATGGGAGACGTAAAAATATCAATAGTAACAGGAGTTTGAAAGAAATTGATTCAGACACTCCTGAATAACTTTGAAAAGTTCAAGTTTTCCATCAAGGAAATAACTGGTGAGGTGGTGGAAATAGCCAGAAGAACTAGAATAATAAGTGGAGCCTGAAGAACTTGATCCTGAATTGCTATTGTGATTTCATGATAAAGCTTTAATGAATAGGAGCATCTTCTTATGGTTGATCAAAGAAAGTTGTTTCTTGATATGGAATCTACTGTTAGAAAAGAAGCTCTGAAGATTGTTGGCATGACAACAAAGGTATAGAACATTACCTAAACTTAGCTTATACAGAAGTGGCAAAAGATATAGAGACAAATGAGAATGACAATACAACATATCAAAACCTCTAGGAAGCAGTGAAATCAGTAATAAGAGGAGAGTTCATATCATTATAGGCCTATCTCAAGAAACAAGAGAAATCCCACATTAATAATGTAACATCACGTCTTAAAGTACTATAAAAAGAATAAAATTAGAACAGAATTAAATGAAATAAAGAACAAGAAGACTATATAAAAATCAATAAAACAAAGAAGTGGTTCTTTGAAAATATTAATAAAATTGACAAACCTCTGGTTATTTGAAAATATTAATACAATTGACAAGCCTCTGGTTAGTTTCACTAAGGGAAAATATATATAATAAAAATCAGAAATGAGAGAGACATCACCACAGAATCACAGATAAACAATGGATCATTCTGGAATATTATTAAAGACTTTATGCCATCACTGCAATAATCTAGAAGAAGTAGATAAGTTCCTAGAAATATATAACCTTTCTAGACTAAATCATGAAGAATTAGAAAAATCAGTGAAGAAATTGAAACCATCAATAACCTCCCCAAAAAACAAAAGTATAAAACCAGTTGGCTTCAACAGTGAATTTTACCAAATATTCAAAGATTTAAAACCTATCCCTCTTAAACTCCTCCAAAAAATTTTTTGAAGAAAAGGCAATATTTCCTAACACATTCTAAGAGATCAATATAACCCTGATAATAAAACCTGCCAAAGATAATACATACAAAAGTAAACTGCAGAGAAGGGAGACAAAATGGCAGCAGAATAGACAGATGTGTCCTCAGCCTGTCCAGGAGCAAACAGAATGAACGGCTGAAACGAGTGGAATTCAGCCCGAATTGGCAAAGGAGACGCAGCTGGTGAGACAGTTTTCGGCCGGGAAGGGCAGGGGTCCCCTGGATAAAGTAAAGTCAAGGATCTAGGCGGGAGAGTCCGCCAGATCCCTGTGCCCAGAGCTCAGGGAGAAACCACAGGGTGCCAAGCCGCGTCCCTGAGGACAGGCAAAGCATCTGACTGTGAAAAAAGGGTCCACAGGACTGCGGGAGGTAGGGGATTTTTGACCTTGGAGTCCGGATTTTGGATCTGAGCTCAGAGGCAGCCCTGAAGGGCTGGCCGGACCGCGCAGCGCCTGCAAGAGAGGAGCTTGCCGGGCCGCAGCCCCTCCTCACGCTGGTGTCGTGTCTGTCTTTCTCCACGGAACCTGGTTCATAGGATGTTTTGGACACAGACGCTTTCCCGTGTGGCTGAGGTGCGGGAGAAGGTGTGGACTTGTGGAATCTGGGGAGAGTAAGCGTCGGCCCAGGAGAGGTGGTAGTGAGTTTGGTGCTGAGTCACAACTAAACCCAATCTCCATTTTCTTCGGAGAGATAGCCCCGCCCTCCGGTATCCAGGCAACCAATTCAGCCACACCCAGATCCCACCCTGAATGATGCCTAGGAATCTGAATACTCCCCGAGGCCATAGGAACCGGCCTAAAGAGAAATCTTTAGCCCCAGCAACTGGAAACAGAAACACTACAATACAGAAGACTTGGAATCAAACACCAGCCAAAGGAATGACACTCTACTTTTTTCATTTTTATTTTTTTAATTATCCATTTTCCCCCCTTTTTTTCTTCTTCTTTATTTTCCTGTTTTTGTTGGTTGCTTTATTTTCTACTTTTTTTGCATTAATTTCCCATCACTATTTGCTATTTTTAATTTTCATACCATTTTTGAAATAATTTTTTTTGTAAATTTATTATTTTTTCTTCTCATTCTCTTTCTTCTCATCCACTTATACCCTTTCTTACTTTCTCAATACTAAATTGAGGTCCTCCCCATATTCATCCAAGTCTTAATCTTATTTTCACTATATAAGCTCAGCCTCTACAGACTGTGCCCCAATCCCCTTTGTTGGGTATGTGGTGTTTGTATTTTTTTTTTATTCTTCTTTTTATTCCTTTGTCTTTTATCCCTTATCTTTTCCTCTCTCTTCCATAGCATTTGTGCTTCCTTTTCTCTGCCCCATCTCTCTTCTCTCAGGTGGTCACTTATGTTAGGGTTATTGGTGTCATGAGCACATTTGTGCTTAGTTACTTCTGTGTTGTGTCTTGTTGAGGTGAATTTTATCCTGTCTGGGCAAAGGACTTGAGAGAAAGAGACATAATCAGATACCTGGAGAGGAAACTCCATCCACAAACGGGTCAATAACACCCAGACCCAACTATAGAGGCAGGAAGAATGTGGCAGTGAGGGAAACAGCATGAGAGTGAGGGAGTAAAATAGGAACTTGTGGTCAGGTGGAGTGTGTGTGAGTATGTGTGTGTGAGTGAGTGAAACACAGTTAGATCCCACAGGACCTTCAGGGGCAGGTAATCAGGCTCGCCTAACTAGGCAGCTTTTGCTACCATTGCAAACAGTACCAGACCAGATTGTCCTCAGAGACCTAGACTTTTTGAAGGGGAGAGCTGCTATAATTGGGTTCCCAGCCTCAACTCCACCCAGAGAGCCCTCAGATAATACCTGGGACTCTACAGCCACCCCTGTCAGGGTCATGTTAAGTTGGCTTTGATCCCATGGCCAATGAGTTCCAGCCGCCCTGGGTGCTTGCTCCCGTGAGTTCGGAAGCAGGGTCCCTGCTGACCAGCCCAACACTTTAGCTCAGGGCACTGCAACCATATGAACAGCAGGCACGTGAGCAGCCCATTCCTGTCCAAGGAGCAGCAACCCCATGAGCAACCCACCACAGGCCTAAGAGCAGCAACTTCATGTGGCCTGCCCCTGTCCAAGGAGCAGTAGCTGTGTGAGCAGTCAGTTCTTGCATCTGAGGAGCAGCAGCCGCTTGAGCAGCCCACCCACTACTAAGGAACATCAGCTCCATGCAGCTGGCCCCCCTCTGAGGAGTAGCAGCTGCATGCAACCCACACCCTGCATCTATCTAAAGAACAGCAGGTATGTCCCCTGAGCAGCCAGCCACCTTCCAATGAGCAACAGCTGTGTGAGCAGCCCACCTCCTTCTGAGGAGCCACAGATGCACAAGCCACCTGCCAACATCTGAGGAGCAGCAGCTGTGAGAGCAGCACAACTACATCTGAGGAGCAGTAGCCACATGAGCAGCCTCCCCACATCTGAGGTGCAGCAGCCACATAAGCAGACCACCCATGTCCAAGGAGTGGCAGCCCTGTGCAGTCCACACTGGTCCAAGGAGCAGTACCCACATGTAGCCTGCACCTGTCTGACAAGGAGGAGCTGGATGAGCAGCCTGTCCCTGTCTGAGGAGGATCAACAGCATGAGCAGCTTACTCCCACACAAGGAGCAGCAGTCACATGAGCAGACTGCCCTATGTCCGAGGAGAAGTAGCTGGACAAGCAACCCGCACCCGTACAAGGAGCAACAGCCTTGCAAGCAACCTGCCTCTGTCCAAGGAGCGGCAGCATCATGAGTAGCCCATCCCATCTGAGGAACAGCAGCAGCATGCAGCCAACCCCATCTAAAGAACAGCAGCTATGTGAAAAGCCTGCCACTGTCTGAGGAGCAGCAGCCACATGAGCAGCTGGCTCCCATTTAAGGTGCAGTGGAAATGAGCAACCTATCCACACCTGAGGAGCAGAAACCTCATAATCAGCCCACCCCCATCTAAGGAACAGCAGCTATATGATCAGCCACCCCTACTAGCCATAGAAGGCACCACTGCTGTGAACAGCACCCACCAGAGGAGCTGCTGTCAACTGAGAAGCAGCTGCTACCATAACCACCCATGGAGCAACCACAGCCAGAGAAACCACTGCCACCCAAGGAGTAGCCTCTGTGCAGCTCGACATCTAGGTCAGTTGGTGAGACCAAAAATGGGTAGACAAAGATACTCCCAAAGGAAAGAAAAGGAGGAATACCAGAAAAGCAGCTAAGTGAAACAGAGGCATGAAATATGTCAGAAAAAGAATTCAGAATAAGGGTCATACAATTTATAAACTGGATGGAAGAAAACATCAACATCTTATGTAAGAATCAAGAAGAAATAGCTGGAAAAAAATCAACAACTTATATAAGAATCAAGAAGAAATGAAGAGCGATAGAGCTGCAATAAAAAACAACATAGAAAGTTTCAACAGTACACTAGGAGAAGCGGAGGACCAAATTAGTGAACAGAAGACCAGGAAGCAAAACGCAGCCAAACTGAATTGCAACTGGAGAAAAAAATTAAAAGACAGGAGGAGAACCTATAGGAGCTACGGGACAACATGAAACAAAGCAACATATGAATAATACCAGTGTCAGAACAACAGGAAGAGGAATAAGGGTTAAAAAACTATTTGAAGAAATAATGTCAGAAAACTTCCCTGATGTGGCAAAAAAAAAAAAAAAAGTCATGTAAGCACAGAGAGCCCCAAACAGGGTGAACCCAAAAGTACCCACACCAAGACACATTATAATTATGATGTCAAATATTCAAGACAAAGAGAGAATCTTAAAGGCTGCAAGAGAGAGACAGAAAGTTACATATAAGGGAGCTCCCATTAGATTATCAAATGATTTCTCAACAGAAACTCATCATGCCAGAAAAGAATGAAAGGAAATTTACAAAGTGATGCAAAGCAAAGGACTGAATCCAAGAATACTCAATACAGCAAGGTTATCATTCAAAATTGAAGGGGAAATAGGGAGCTTCATAGACAAAAAAAAAAAAAAATGCTAAGTGAGTTTATCACTACTAACCCAGTAACGCAAGAAATGCTGAAGGGACTGGTTTGAAAAGAAGAAATAAAAAGGTAAGAAGGGCCGAGACCGGTTTGGCTCAGTGGATAGAGCGTTGGACTGCGGACTGAAGGGTCCCGGGTTCAATTCCGGCAAGGGCATGTACCTTGGCTGTGGGCACATCCCCAGTAGGGGGCGTGCAAGAGGCAGCTGATCGATGTCTCTCTCTCTCATCGATGTTTCTGACTTTCTTTCCCTCTCCCTTCTGCTCTGTAAAAAAATCAATAAAATACATTTTAAAAAAAAGGTAAGAAGGAATACAGATACAAAAAGTGAAGACAAATAAGTACCTTTCAATAATAACTTTAAACATAGATAGACTAAATGCTCCAATCAAAAGACATCAAGTGGCTGTATGCATTAAAAAGTGTCCCATATATATGCTGTCTACAAGAGACCCACCTCAGAAATAAGGATTTATAGAGACAGAAAGTGAAGGGATGGAAAAACATCCTTCAGGCAAATGGAAATATAAAGAAAAGCTGGGGTAGGAGTACTTATTTCTGACAAAATAGACCACAAAGTAAGGGCCATAACAAGAAATAAGGAAGGCCACTTCCTTATAATAAAAAGGGATTGATACAACAAGAGGATATAACCCTGATATACATATATGCATCCATTATAGGAGAACCCAAATATATAAAAAAAACAATTGGAAGATATGAAGGGAGAAATTGACAACAATACAATCATAGTAGGGGACTTTAATATACCGCTGACATCACTGGATAAATCCTCTACACAAAAAAATCAGCAAAGAAACAACAGTTCTAAATGACTCACTAGATCAGATGGACCTAATTGACATTTTCAGGCATTTCACCACAAAGCCACAGAATATATGTTCTTCTCAAATGCACATGGGACATTTTCAAAAATAAACCACATATTGGGTCACAAAGTCTCCCCAAATTCAAAAAGATTGAAATAATATCAAGGATATTCTCAGACCACAATGGAATAATATTAGAAATAAACTACAATAAAAACATTCCAAAGAATTCAAGCACTTGAATCTGCATGCTATTAAACAATGATTGGTTTATCAATGAGATCAAAGAAGAAATTAAAAATATCCTGAATACTAATGACAAAAAAAAAACAAACACAACAATGCAAATACTATGAGACACAATGAAATCAGTCTTGAGAGGGAAGTTCATAGCTCTACTGCCCTTTCTGAAGAAAAACAAGAAAATTATCTAACTCAACAATTCAAAGATTTAGAAAGAGAGAAACAAGCCCACAGTTAGCAGAAGGAAGGAAATAATAAAGATCAGAGCAAAGAAAAACGCCAGAGAAACGAAAAAAAAAATGCAAAAGATCAAAAAAGCCAAGAGCTAATTTTTTCAAAGGATAAACAAAATTGATAATCTCTAGCCAGACTCACCAAGAAGCACAAAGAGAGGACCCAAATAAACAAAAGCAGAAATAGAAGAGGAGAAATAACAAAAGACCCCATAGAAATACAAAGAATTACTTAAAAAATAATAACAACTCTATTCTAACAAATTAGACAACATGGAGCAAATGGACACATTCCTAGAAAAATACAACCTTTCAAAACTTAGTAAGATTCTAAAAATCTCAATAGCTGATAAGTATAGAAGAAATTGAAGTAGTCATCAAAAAGTTTCCAGCAAACAAAAGCCCAGGGCCAGATGGCTTCATGAAGGAGTTTTACCAAACATTTAAAGAAGAACTAAAACCTATCCTCCTCAGACTATTCCAGAAAATTCAAGAGAAAGAAACACTTCCAAGCTTCTTATATGAAGCCAGCATCACCCTAATTAATACCAAAACCAGATAAAGCCAACACAATGAAAGAGAATTATAGACCAATACCCCTCATGAACATAGATGCCAAAATCCTCAACAAAAATTTAGCAAATTGAATCCAGCGGTACATCAGAAAGGTCATACACCATGACCAAGTAGGATTTATCCCAGGAATGCAAAAATGGTACAATATCCGCAAATCAATAAACGTAATACATCACATAAAGAAATTGAGATATAAAAACCATATAGTCATATCAATTGTTAAATAAAATGCATTTGACAAAATCCAACACATTTTCTTGATAAAAGCTCTCAGAAAGGTGGGAAAAGAAGGATCATACCTCAACACAATAAAAGCCATATATGACAAACCCACAGCCAATATTATACTCAATGGGCAAAAACTAAAACCATTTCCCTTAAGAAGAGGAACAAGACAGCAATGCCCACTCTTACCACTCCTATACAACATAGTGCTGGAAGTACCAGCAATTGCAATCAGACAAGAATAAGAAATAAAGTGCATCCATATTGGAAAAGAAGAAGTAAAACTGTCCTTATTTGCAGATGACATGATACTGTACATAGAAAACCCTACAGACTCCATCAAAAAATTATTAGACTTAATAAATGAATTTGGCAATGTAGCAGGATACAAAATTAATGCGAAGAAATCTATGGCACTTCTATCACCAATAATGAACTTTCAGGAAGATAGACTAATAAAGCAATCCCATTTACCATCCCACCAAAAAAATTAAGATACCTAGGAATAAACTAAGGAGGTAAAAAACATATGTGGAAAACTACACGACACTGAAAAAAAGAGAGAGAATAAGACATACACAGATAGAAGATTATACTGTGTGCATGAATTGGTAGAATCAATATTATCAAAATGTCCATACTAACCAAATCAATCTATAAATTCACGAACTTCCCATTAAAATACTAACGGCATATTTCACAGACTTAGAACAAAGTTTCCAAAAATTCATCTGGAATAAAAAACAAAAGACTCTAAATATCAACAGCAATCCTGAGAAAAAAGAACAAAGTAAGTATGATCTCACTACCAGATATCAAGCTGTACTACAAAGCCACTGTTCTCAAAACTGCTTGGTATTGGCATAAGAATAGACATACAGATCAATGGAATAGAATTGAGAACCCAGATATCGACCCAAATCACTATGCTCAATTAATTATTGAAAAAAGAGGCATGGACATAGAATGGAGTCAAGACAGTCTCTTCAATAAATGGTGCTGGGAAAATTGACAGATACATGCAAAAAAAAATGAAACTGGACCATTAAATTATACCATGCACAAAAATAAACTCAAAATGGATCAAGGACTTAAACATATGATGGAAAACCATAAAAATACTAGAGGAATCCATAGGCAGAAATATCTCTGACATATGCCAAAGAAATTTCTTCACTGATACTGCTCCTAGGGCAATTGAAACTAAAGAGGAAATAAACAAATGGGACTACATCAAAATAAAAATCTTTTGCACAGAAAAAAAAAAATCAACCAAACAACAAGAAAACCCACTGCATGGGAGAACATAGTTGCCAATGATATAAACTATAAGAGTTTAATCTCCAATATTTATAGAGAACTCATGCAGCTTAACAAAAAGAAGATAACCCAATCAAAAAATGGGCAACTGATCTAAATAGACACTTTTCAAAAGAAGACAGAAAGAAGACCAAGAGACATATGACAACCTGCTCAAAGTCACTAATCATCAGAGAGATGCAAATCAAAGCAACAATGAGGTACCATCTCACACCTGTGAGAATGACTATTATCAACAAGTCAACAAATGACAAGTGCTGATGAGGATGAGGAGAAAAAGGAACCCTCGTGCACTGCTGGTGGGAATGCAGATTGGTGCAACCATTGTGGAGAACAGTATTGAATTTCCTCAAAAAACTAAAAATGGAAATCCCTTTTGAACCAGTGATTCCACTTCCAGGAATATATCCCAAGAAACTACAATCATGAATCAGAAGAGATATATGCACCCCTATGTTCATAGCAGCACAATTTACCATAGCTAAGATTTGGAAACAGCCTAAGTACCCATCAGCAGATGAGTGGATAAAAAAAAAAAACCTGTGGTTCATCTATACAATGGAATACTATGCTGTGGTAAAAAAGAAAGAGTTCTTACCATTTTCAACAACATGGATAGAGATGGAGGGCATTATGCTAAGCAAAATAAGCTAGGCAGAGAAAGATAAATATCGCATGATCTCACTCTTTTGTGGAATATAATGAACAATATAATTTGATGAATAGAAATAGATCTAGAGACAAAGAAACATCAATCAGAACATCACACTTCAAGGAAGATAGGGGACAGTGAAGGTAAGGGGGAGAGATCAATCAAAGAACTTATATCCATGCATATAAGCCTAATCAATGGACACATACAACATGGGGTTGGGGGTATGAATGGGAGGTGGTGGTAGTGGGGATATAAGGACACATATGTAATAGCTTAATAAAGAAAAAACACAAAAATAAACTACAGGTCAATATCTCTAATGAATACAGATGCAAAAATCCTAAACAAAATACTAGCAAATAGAATACAACAGTAGATAAAAAAATAGTACATCAAGATCATTTCAGGGGCACAAGGATGTT
Source organism: Antrozous pallidus (assembly GCA_027563665.1). Lineage (NCBI taxonomy): Eukaryota > Metazoa > Chordata > Mammalia > Chiroptera > Vespertilionidae > Antrozous > Antrozous pallidus. Next base: position 9,074,660 of record CM050515.1, read on the forward strand.
TAAACATACATAAATCATTCAATGTAATATACCACATTAAGCAAAAAAAGGATAAAAATTATATAATCTTATCAACAGATGCAGACAAAACTTTTGATAAAATACAATATGCATTTCTGATTAAAATTTCAATAAAATAGGAATAGAAGGAAAGTACCTTAACATAATAAAGGCCATATATCATAGACCTTCAGCTAGTATCATAATCAATGTTGAAAAACTGAAAGATATTCCTCTAATATTTGGAACAAAACAAGGATGTCCACTCTCACCCCTCTTATTCAACACTGGAGTCCTGGTGCATGAATTTGTGCACCAGTGGGTCACTTGGTCTAGCCTGCAGGATCAGGCTGGTACCAGCTTTCTGAAACTGGCATTAGAGGTCCCAGATTACAAGAGGGCTCAGGCCAGCCCATAGGACCCCACTGGTGGACAATCAGGGATGAGGATAGATGCAAGAGGTTGGCCAGCAAGGGAGGGACCACATAAGGGCTCCAGAGCATGTCTGGCCCATCTTGCTCAGTTTTGATTGGCTGGAACACAACAGCAAGCTTACTTACCAGTCAGAGAGTATGCCTCCTGGTTGTCAGGGTATATCATAGCAAGTTGTTGAGTGGCCTTAGCATATCATTAGCATATTATACTTTGATTGGTTGAACAAAAGGCCAGATGACCCGTCTCTTAGCATATTAGGCTTTTATTATATAGGACTAGAGGCCCAGTGGACAAATTTCATGCACCGCAGAGGGGGGATCCCCTCAGCCCAGCCTGCACCCTCTCCAATTTGGGACCCCTCAGGGGATGTCTGACTGCTGGTTTAGGCCCAGGGGATCAGGCTTAAACCAGCAGTCAGACAATCTTCTCACAATCTAGGACCACTTGGTTCCTAACTGCTCACCTGTCTGCCTGCCTGATAGCCCCTAACTTCCCTCACTGCTGACCTGGTCACCCCCAACTTTCCCCCCATCACTCTGGTTGCCCCCAACTGCACCCACTGCCAGCCTGGTCACCCCTCACTGGTCCCTCCCCCCCGCCAGCCTGGTTGCCCCATGCAGCCTGCTATTCAGTTGTTTGTTCCTCACTAACCTCCCTGCCAGCCTGGTTGCCCCATGCAGCCTGCTGTTCAGATGTTTTGTCGTCCCTCACTAATCCCCCTGCTGGCCTGGTTGCCCCCTGCAGCCTGCTATTTGGTCATTACTGTGAGGGTGTCCTGACCAATTTGCATATTATCATTGCAATAAGGCAAGAGAAAGAAATAAAGGCATCTAACCAGGGAAGCAATAATTCAAACTATCACTTTTTGCAGATGACATAATTCTGTATATAAAAATCCTTAAAGACCCCATCAAAAACTACTAGCAACAATAAACAAATATAGTCAAGTTGCAGGATACAAAATCAATGTGCAAAAATCTATTGCCTTTCTGTATACTAACAACAAAACTTCAGAAGAAAATGAACAAAACAACTCTTTTTGGAACTGCAACCAAAAGATAAAAAATACCTAGAATAAACTTAGCAAAGAATGTTAAAGACCTATTTACTGAAAATTACAAAGTATTATTCAAAGAGATTGAAGAACACACAGCAAAATGCAAAAGTATCCCATGTTCATGGATTAGAAGAATCAACATAGTTAAAATGGCCATATTACCCAAAGCAATATACAGATTTAATGCAATCCCCATGAAAATCCCAATGGCATTTTTTAAAGAAACAGAAAGAGAAATCATCAGATTTGTATGGAATCACAAAAGAATCCAAATAGCCAAAGCAATCCTGAGAAAAAAAGAACAAAGCTGGAGGTATCATGCTACCTGATTTCAAATTACACTACAGAGCAATGATAATCAAAATAGCATTATACTGGCAGAGAAATAAACACACAGAGCAATGGAACAGAATGGATCCAAATGTATATGGGCAAATAATTTTCAGCAAAGGAGGTGGAAATACACAATAGAGTAAAGGTTGTCTTCAATAAATGCTGCTGGGGAAAATTGGAAAGCCATATACAAAGAAATGAAATTTGACTACAGTTTGTCCACATGTACAATTAATTCAAAATGGATCAGAGACATAAATGTAAGACCCAAAACAATAATTTAAAAGAAGAAAATATAGGTGCCAAACTTAGGATCTTAGTCATAGAGAACATATTTATAACCTTGATCCCAAAGGCAAGGGAAGTAAAGGCAAAATATCAGATGATCTCAGTCATCTGTGGAATATAATGAACAACATAAACTGATGAACTAAAATAGATCCAGAGACACTGAAGCATCGAACAGAACATCCAACCTCAGGGGGAACATCCAACCTGTGTGTGTGCAGGAAGGAGGGGGCACTGTGCAGAGGAAGGTGAGAGATCAGCCAAAGGACTTATATGCATATAAGCATAACCTATGGATACAGTCAGTGAGGGGAGGTGTGAGGGCATGTACTGTGGGAGCACGAGGGGAGAGGTCAATGGGGGAAAAGGGGTTCATATGTAATACTTTAGAATTAAATAAAAATAATTAATAAAATAAAATAAAAAGCTTCTGCACACCAATAGAAATTGATAACAAAACAAAGAGGCAGCCAACCAGATAGGAGATGATATTTGCAAGCAGTAGCTCCAAAAATTTTTCAAAATATATAAATAATTAATAAATCTCAATACCAATCAAATAATCCAATCAAAAAGTCAGCAGAGAACCTGAAAATACACCTCCCCAAAGGAGATTTACAAACATACAATAGATATATGACAAGATTTTCAACATCACTGGAATTAGGGAAAGGCAAATCAAAACTACAATGAGATAGCACTTTATATTTAGAGTGGCCATTATCAACAATACAAACAAAAAGTGTTGGAGAGATTGTGGGGAAAAAAAGAACCCTCATTTACTGCTGGTGGGAATGTAGACAGATATAACAACTATGGAAAGCACTCTGGCAATTCCTCAAAAATTAAGAGTGGAGCTACTATATGACCCAGCAATCCCTTTCCTATGTATATATCCAAAAATCGTGAAATCATGTACTCACAAAGATAGTGCACATCTATATTCACTGCAACATTATTCAGGGTGGCAAAACATGGAAAAAAATGAAACAAGACACAGTGTCCCATGGGAGCAGACTGGATAAAGAAGATGTGGTACACATACACAGTGGAATACCACTCAGCCACAAGAAAATGCCATTTGCAACAACATGGATGGACCTTGAGAATATTATGCTAAGTGAAATAAGTCAGCCAAAAAAAGCTAAGAACCATATGAGTACACTCATATGTGGGTTATAAAATTGAAACTCATGAACACAAACAGCAGTGTGATGGTTGGCAGAGTGTTAGGGAATGGAGGCGGGGGAGAGGTCCTAATATAAGGTGACAGGAGAAGACCTGACCTTGGGTAGTGGGCACATGGTGCAATATACAGATCCTGTAATATAGAAACTCACATCTGAAACATATAAGTTCATGTTGACCAATGTCACCTCAATCAATTTAATACATAAAAATATCAAAATACAATAAAGTGGTTTGAGAGTACTACTCCAATTTTAAGATAAGTTATACTGTGGGTATAATGACACCAACCAGCATTGCTATCTACACAGAACTCATCCATTAAAGGAAGGATCAATAGATGTGGCAAACTTATTGTTGTCTTATTTTAAGAAATTGCCACACAACTTACCCCAACTTTCAGCAACCACCACTCTGATGCATCAACATTGGGGTAAGGACTCTCCATCAGCAAAAAGATTGCAATTCACAGATGGTTCAGATGATTATTACCAGTCTAGCCATAAAGTATTTTAAATTAAAGATGTGCATTGCTTTCTTTTGTAGAAAAAAATGCAATTGCACACAGGATAGACTGCAATATAGAGTAATAATCACATTTATATATTCTTGGGATCTAAAAATTTCATGTGACTTGCTTTTTGTGATAGTCTTTCTATTGCAATGCTCTTGAAACAAACCCAAAGTATCTCCAAAGAATGCCTAAATACTTAATGTAAGAATTTAACTTATTAGAGGAGGGTATGCATCAATCTTTTTCTCTATGTAATAATAACCCTTAGATACTTTTGTTCTTAAAATATACACATTTAATTCAACTCAAAAGAGGATAAATAAACCTGAAATATCAGATTTTATAAATTTGTCTTTTTACCTGGGAGTTCCATTGATTGTGACTTGAGTTGTCTCTTCATTGTGCCAGGTGCAATTGCATCTGCTGGGCTTTCTGCATTACAAACAGATTTCAAAAGACACCATATGTCATTTACATATAAATAATTTACATAAGAATATATGTTTTCATGAGTGTGTACATTGGCTGTAACTAACATGTGTTTTGCTTTTAAGAAAAGCATTATATTGAAATATCTGGATTGCAGATTCACAAAAAATAAAATTGGAATAGATGGAGCAAGGATATCAGCCATATTATACTGATGTTCAGAGATGTTTAGTGACTTATCCAAAATCAAATATATAGAAAATGACAAAAGTGAAATACATTTAGAAGTTATGCCACATAATTCCTCAAACAGTGCTTATTCCATACAAATTCTCTCTTATGCAAATTGAAATCATCCCAGAGATGTTATGATAATAAAATTACTTCCAGGCTTATATTAAATGCGCACTCTTTTTTTTTTAGGGATGTACCTCATGAAGTAGAACTACAGTGTTTGTCAGTTTGATTCTTACCATAGGGCAAGTTGCAAAGAATAGATTGTATAGTCAGAGAAATAGTTGATTCAATAGAGAAAATTTTAATTTCCTTTTAGGTTTTATAACTTTAAACCATATAGATGTCAGTGATCAAGAGAACAAAATAACATTGATTGGATTGAGAAAAATGCTTCCTGAGGATTCTTTGGCATGGAGACCTTGTGACATGTATGGAGGAAATGGTTGTCTGCAGTAGGACCACGGGACTGGTTGGATCCATTTCCACTGTAGTTTTCATATGATTCAAAATTTTTCCTATAATTAACAACTATTAAGTTTGTCCAGTGACATAAAAATTCATGAACGGTATTAAGTATAAAATAGTATTGTGGAAGGGATAAATCTGACTGGTGAACAATAGTGGATCTCAGGACCAACAGCTTATGGGGTTTTAGAAGTCAGTTCTGGTGACCCTGCAAGTGTAGTGGGAAACATGTCATGGTCCTGACACTGCACAGCAGACCTCTTGCTTTGAAGAAATGCCTGAGCCCAAGAAAACAATATAAAAGGTCACACTATTACTCTGCCAGCCAACATACACCATACTACTTTTTTTTAAGGAGTGTCCTAGCTAGGGTAACAAAATAAACAAGTAGCTCATTTTTATGCAAAACAAATCTTCACTAACTGTTTAGAAAGATTTTGTGAATGATTCTACACAACACTCGGCAACATTATAGCCAATATATTTCACCTTCTCTGGTCTTTCTCCAATAGGTATAAGAAAGACCAAGACAGAAGAATCAAGTACATAAAGTATATTAAGATAAATGGGAGGTAATCAAAATAGCATTTGAGGGAAGAAATTTGTAATATGGTAAGAATCAAAACTTTCTTTCCATAAATATCTTTCCATTGCTTTAAAGTTTAAATCATCCTTAATCTCTTACTATTTATAATTCAGATAGCTATTTTAGCAAATGTAAAGTATACATTTTTAAAATATAAAGTGTGAATTCAATGAGTTTTTAAAATTTATATTCAGAGTTGTGTAACTGCCAACACTGATCATTTTAGAATCTACTTCAAATAGATTCTGAATAATTTCCAGAGATATCTTGAAGAGCCTATCCAATAGAGTTCTTTTACCTTTTTCTCCTTTTTATGTTATTATTACACAGCAGACCCACCATGTTATTGAGGGATCCATTCCAAGATCCCTCAGTGGATGGATGCTTGAAATTGTGAATTATTCCAAACCCTAAATATATTATGACCATTCCTATACATGCTTATTTATGATAAAATTTTTGGTTTTCCTTTGGCACTTCCAAATTGCCAGCATCATTATTTTTGTCTATTGGTGCCAGAATGAAGTAAGATCATGTTTACTAAATACAAGCACTGCAGTACAAACAGATTCCAAAAGACACCATATGATGCCATGACAGTGCTTACACATAATAATTGACAAGACTGCTAAGTGACAAAAAGGCAGGTAGTGTACTCAGTGGGTATAAGCTGGAGAAAGGGATTATTCATGTTCTGGACAAGACATTGGGGAATGGCATGAGATTCACCATGCTCCATAGAATAGTGCATAATTTAAAACTTATGAATTATTTATTTCTGGAATTTCCCATTTGATTTTGTGTGTGTGTATGATTGACCATGAATAACAGAAACTGGACCAAGTAAAACTGCAGACAATAGGGAACAATGGTGCTAAATATGTTATATGTTATACTTATCCTATCTAATAGAGAAGGAATATACTAATTGGGAGGGAATATACTAATAGAGAGGGAATATACTAATATACTACAGCCACCATCTTGTGGCTGTAGGTACTGCCACATTTGAGGGCAGGGCAGTCAATTAGCATATTCCCTCCTTATGGCTGTGGGCACCACCATCTTTGTGATCCACATCCAAGCTTGAGGCTCAGATAACCAGGGCCAGCCAAGACTTGTGCTGCCAGCATTGACAGCACAGATTTGTGATGGGCATCGCCTTTTCCATGAGTGCCAAGTTGCCTCTCACCCATGAGGACTCCTGGATTGTGAGGGGGGAAGCCTGAGCTGAGGAACCCCTCCTCCAGTGCATGAATTTTCATGCACCAGGCCTCTAGTTTTTATATAACTGTGTGTCCTTTGAAGAAATTGAGAGAATGAACAGAAAGTATACATTTACAATGTTCTTTCATATTAGTCTCCTTATTTATGATTCTGGGATTTCTTTATTTGCTTCTGCACATTTGTGGTTATATCTGCTAAAGCATCTTACTGAAATACATTGAATCTCCCACCCTTATCTTTTGTGCTGCCATAGTGTAATATATTCCTTTCCCACATTTTATAGGCACAATAGTACAATGATATATATTTTGATTAAGCAATTACCTTTTAAATCAACTACAGAAGCAAAACATGTATTCATGCAGTCTTTTAGAATTACTTAATTCCTTGCACCCATGCTACATTAAAGGAGGGAATTAAATTACTGCCTGAAGTCAAATTGTTTTCAACATGAACAATATGTTTGAGTGCTACTGTTAAGGTAGGTCTGCTGGCAAACAGATCCATGGTGTTTGTTTTGTTTTGCTTTTTGAAATTTGGGAATATCTTTTTGTCACCTTCCCTTTGAAAGATAGGTTGACCAGATATAACATTCTTGGTGACAGTGTTTTCTATTAGTACTCTGAACATGTCATCCTATCCCCTCTGGCTCTGACAGTTTGTGATGGCAAGGCAGCTCTCCGTCGTACCAGGTTTCTGTTTTCCACGATGAGCTGTTTGCCCTTTGTGGGTTTTATGATTTTCTCTGCCTTCATAATTTTTACCAAGATGGGTTTTACTATAGATTTAATTATTCTTAATCTATTCAGATTTCATTGATCTTGGATGGACACATTGTTATTATCATCAAATATGTTAGAAATATTTCAACCGTTATTTCTTCCAATGCTTTCCAAGCTCCTTTTCTCTCTGCTTTATGTACATAGTTCCCAGTATTCTAAGAGTGGAGATTCCATCTTATGACAATACCAATCTATTCCTGAGCCTCTCTACAGCATTTTACTTACAGTTATTGGAATTCCAATGCCAACATTTTTAGAACTCATTTTTTAAAACTGAGCCACAAAAATACAATGTTATTATGAGCTTGGAATATGATTGATGGAATTCTTTAAAATGCCATTCTAATAACATTTTCAGTGTTTATATTTTCAAATATCTCCACTTTGTTCATATTTTTTATTCAATGGAAACTTGGCTACTATGTTATTTTTCTCTTTTATAAAATGGGATTGTGTTATTAGAGGCCTCGTGTACAAAATTTGTGCACAGGGAGGTGGGGTCTCCTCAGCCCAGCCTGCACCCTCTCCAATCCAAGACCACTCAGGGGATGTCCAACTGCCAGTTTAGGCCCAATCCCATGGACCTAACTGGTAGTCAGACATCCCTCTCACAATCCTGGACCACTGGCTCCTAATTGTTCACCCACCTGCCTGCCTGGTTGCCCCTAACTCCCTCCCCCCACTCGCCTGGTCACCCCTAACTGTCCCCCGCTGCCAGCCAGGTTGCCCCCAACTGTCCCTTCCCTGCTGGCCTGGCTTCTCCTAACCCCCCCCCCCTCTGGCCTGGTCACCCCTTTACCCCTGCCAGCCTGGTCAACCCCAACTGACCCCCCTGCTGGCCTGGTCACCTCTCACAGGACCCCACCTGTTTTGTTGGCCCATGCAGCCTTTTGTTCAGTTGTTTGGTTGTCTCTTACTAACCTCCCTGCCAGCCTGGTCACACCACACAGCCTGCTGTCCAGTCATTTGCTTGTCCCTCACTAACCCCCATGGCGGGGGTGTGAGAGTGTGATGGTCAATTTCCATATTACCTCTTTATTATATAGGATAGAAATGCCTACAATTGGAATAAACATAAAGAGTTTTGGGGGTCTATTTTCCTCTTTTGTAGAGTTCACACTTGTTCCTTTGCATGTCTCTTATATTCTGTGGTAAAACCTCAGCATTTTAGGCTATGTATTGTAGCAAGTCTGAATACTGTGTCTGCCCTCTCCCCCAAATTGGGAAGCTTGTTGTCACTGTGTGCCTGGTTATTTATTGAGTGATGAGAAAAACTATATCATATTTTACTGAAGTGCCCTTCCCTGCAGGGTCATCCCTCTAGTATTGCACCCATGAGGCATGGATACTATCACTGTTGGATGACTGATGTTTTGAAAGCCTTTCTTTTACTGTATCCTTCCCTGATTGCTCTCTTGACTTCCCTAATTCCTTTGGTACTATCTCAAAGGTCATAACAAAGCATGTTAAACACTGGTTGGCCAAGACAAAAAGCAGTAAGATATATACTAATCCGCATTTAAAAAAACAGCAACACACTAGAGGATATTACACAACCTGAAATATTACATATTTGGTTGATAGTATAATCACATGGAGGTGACTAATAAACAATGGAAAATCTTTTTTCCTAACTTCCAATTCTAATCTCTTCATAAGATAGCTTTTCTGCTTTTGCAAATACAAAGCAACTAGTCAACTGTGTCTGATAGTGAGCAAAATGTCATTTTAAAGGCTTCCATCAAGCACATGTCATGCTCACAAGAGCAGTGGACTTTTGTGGATGAGTTTAAAGAGATGAGTCCTAAAACATATTATGTATCTAATTATCTATTGATATTAACTGTTAGAGTTCTACTCATTATAGGAAGAAATTATGGATATAGTTTATTATGTCAAATAACATTTAGTTACTGTGGTCATTGAAAGTGTAAACTTAAACTTCTGAGAAGATAAATAAATAAACTTGAAATATTCTTGTTCTTACCAGCATAGTGTATTGATTGTTTCTTGGCTTCCCCCTTTGTTTTACCTCTTCTCAAATCGCCTAAGTATTCTGTATCAGATGCTATAAAAATAAAGTTATAAATCAATTTTATAAGGCAAATATTAAACTATGTATATTGATGAATTTGTCTCTTGGTGTCTATGTGTAAAAAAAATTGTGTTCCCCTTATTAGAATTTTATCATAGAAAAAGGATTATACTGAAATATCTGTATTCCTGAAATAAGTACTTTTGAATCTTTAGAGTGATTAACCATTAGATAAGACCCATTGTTCTGAGGCTCACACTTATTTAGTGATTTGACCAAGGTAACATATCCAGCTAATGACAAACTTCAACTACAGACTAATATCTCATAATTCTTTACAGGGTATTTTCTCATAACATAAAAATTCTTTGTAATTAAATATCCCAGAGAGTTCATCTTAATAAAATAACTTACATGTGTTAAAAAAAAAAAAAAACAACACACACCCCACATGTCTATTGCAAGAATAAACCTAGTTGGGTAGGTTCAGTTTTCCATTGCTCAGGTTGAAAAAAATTATCATCATAGTCACAGAACCCAACTGTAAAGCAGAAATTCTTAAACCTGACTTTGGATATATCCATGATCTCGCCATATTTTTGTCATATAAATGTAAAACAGTTGGGGAATAGTTAGCATTGGAAACTAATGGCAGGTAATTTGTGGTCATATGGAAAGCTAATACCCTCTCAAGTCTTAGCATCTAGACCTTCTAGGTGGAGAAAGAAAATAGGTAATTGCATTCATGTAAGCATTAGAATTGTGTCCCTTTTCATTTGAGTCTTTAGGCAATTTTTCCCTTTTGCTGGATTTGTAATTTACTCTCTAGGTCCAGAAAAATTATAGTGAAATTTAGTTTAAAACTATAATTTTTAACATTTAGTTTTAAAACTGTAATTTTTCTAGGACAGAAAAGTTATAGTGAAATTTAGTTTTAAAACCTGCATCTTGCAGAAAGAATAATTAAACAGGAGTGGCAAGAAATTTTCAAAGCAATGAATAGTGAGAACCCACAACCAAGATTATTCTACCCAGCGAAGCTATTATTCAGAATTGAAGGTAAGATAATGAGCTTCACAGATAAGAAGCTAAAGGAGTTCATCAACACCAAACCAATATTATATGAAATGCTTAAAGATATTCTTTAAGAAGAGGACTAAGAAGAAAAAGGGGAAAAGGTGGCTGCTTCAAACTAGAGCATGGATGGAACTGGAGAGCATTATGATAAGTGAAATAAGCCAGGCAAATAAAGATAAATATCACATGATCTCACTCATTTATGGAATATAATGAATAACATAACTAATGGAAAAAAAACATATCCAGAGACAGAGAAGCATTGACTGTGAAACTTCTGAGGGAGGGTAGGGAAGGGTGGGGGTAAGGGAAAGAGATCAACCAAAGGACTTGTATGCATGAATATAAGCCTAATCAATGGACATGGACACCAGGGGGATGAGGGCATAAGTGGTGAGAGGGTGGAGTTGGAAGGAGTAATTGGGGATGAGGACACACGTGTAATACCTTAATCAATAAAGAAATTAAAACAAAAAACAAAAACCTGCATCTTTCAGAAAGAATAATTAGAATGGTGACACTGCATCACCTACTGGATAAATTTTTCTGTAATAATAATAATAATAATAATAAATAACAACAACAACAATAAGAAATAAAGATAATAATAATCCTATGTAATAAAAGAGTAATATGCAAATTGACCATACCTCCACCATACCCACATGCCATGCCCACAAACCACACCCAACATCCAATCAAGAGCAAATATGCAGATAAACCCCAACCAAGATGGACATGGCCACTGAGATCAGGAGGGAGGCTTGGGTTTCCCTAGCAATGAAGGAAGCCAAGCTTTCCACCTACCATTGCTGGCCTAGGCCTCCATTCAATGCTACAAAGTTTCAAATACAGAAGATACATAAATCCCAAGAGAAATGGCAGTAGCCACAGAGCTGGAGCGAGCAAAGCCTAGGGTTGCCCGGGTGATGGAGGAAGCCAAGCATTTGAAGCCCTGGCCAGCCTAGGCTTCCACTCCAAGCTGCAAAGTTTCAATTATAGAAGGTAAATAAATTATAACAGAAATGGCTGCCACCACTGAGCTTGCAGAAGGTTTGGCTCCATTCCAGGCTACAAAGTTTCAATTGTAGAAGATAAATAAATTCCAGATACCAGGTCCTCTGCTTAGGTTGATTGGGGGGTGTGGCCAGCCTGCAAATCACTGCAGGCCCCTCACCCAGGCTGCCCTACGCCACAAGAGAACTCCCACCCTGGCCCAGGATATCCTTAAGGGCAAACCAGTTGACCCCCACCCATGCACCAAGCTTCTGTCCTATCTAATAAAAGAATAATATGCAGATTGACCATCACTCCAATGCACAAGACAGCTGCCCTCATGTGGTCAAAAATCCTGGCCCCATGTGGACACAAGATGGCCAACAAGGGAGGGCAGTTAAGAGTGACCAGGCCGGGAGAGGAGGGAATTTGGGGGTGACTGGGCCTGCAGGGAAAGGCTGTTAGGGGGAACTAGGCCTTCAGGGGAGGGCTGTTAGGGGTGACTAGGCCTGCAGGAAAGGGCTGTTTGGGGGACCAGGCCGACAGGGGAGGGCAGTTGTGAGGGACCAGGCCTGCAAGGGAGGGCAGTTGGGGGCAATCAAGCCTGCAGTGGAGGGCAGTTAGGGGTGACTAGGTCAGCACAGGAGGGAAGATGCGGGCAAACAGGCTGGCGGGGGAGCAGTTAGACATCAATCAGGCTGGCAGGGGAGTGGTTAGGGGGTTATCAGGCTGGCATGCAGGAGTGGTTAGGGCCAAACAGGAAGGCAGGTAGATGAGCAGTTAGGACCAGCAGTCTTGGATGTCCTCTAGTAATAATGGTTTCAATGCAAATGGAACTGAGACAGAAACTTTACATGATGCAGATATCAAAGACTGAAATCCTTGTTTTGGCATAAATATGAATATTACCATAGCAGTACAAACATACCACCATATCAATATAAGCAGAGGTGAAGTCCAGAAGGGGCATCATTAGCAAAGACAAAGACACACTGGGTTGGGCAGAACAACTTGCCACAATAAGTTATGACATTTATGAAAGTGACATCAGTTATAGCAACACATGACAGGACAACCTTAGCAGACACATGTTATTCCTTGATATTCCTGCAACAAATACAATTAGAAGAATTAATTCATTTGAATAGGGAGCAAAATAATTTATATAATCATAAAGGCAATGAGAATAGCCCTTGTGGACAGATTGGCTTTAATACTGTGAGCAAAAAAAGATATGTGTGGGAAAAATTTATAATCTATTAAGAGGCATAATTTTATTTCACAAAATCCTACCATTGCTTTAGAGTCTTTAAAAAATTCTTATTATTTTTTAAGTTACCTAAGCTATTTAAAAATATATATAACTAGTGGCCCAATGCATTAAATTTGTGCATGAGGGGTGTGTGTCCCTCAGCCCAGCCTGCACCCTCTCCAATCTGGGACCCCTCGAGGGATGTCCAACTGCTTGTTTAGGCTCAATCTCACCAGGCAATTAGACATCCCTCTCACAATCCAAGACTGATGGCTCCCAACTGCTCACCTGCCTCATTGCCCCTAACTGCTTCTCTCTGCCAGCCTGATCACCCCCTAACCACTCCCCTGCCAGCCTGATCGATGTTTAACTGCTCCCCTGCTGGTCACCCCTAAATGCCCCCCCTTGCCAGCCTGATTGCCCCTAACTGCCTTCCCCTACCAGCTTGGTCAACTCCTACTGCCCTCCCCTGTAGGCCTGGTCACCCCCAACTGCCCTTCCCTATAGGCCTGGTTCCTCCCAACTGCCCTCCCCTGTAGGCCTGGTTTCCCCAGCTGACCTCCCCTGCAGGCCTGGTCACCCCTAACTGCCCTCCCCTGTAGACCTTCTTTCCCCCAACTGCTCTCTCCTGCAGCCCTGGTTAACCTCAACTGCCCTCCTCTCCTGGCCTGGTTCCCCACAACTGCCTTCCCCTGCAGGCCTTGTTACACCCCAACTGCCCTTCCCTGCAGGGCTGGTTGCCCCCAACTGCCTTCTCCTGTAGGCGTGATCATCCCCAACTGCTCTCCTTCGCAGGTCTGGTCCCTCCCAACTGCTCTTCCATGCTGGCCTGATTGCCCACAACTGCCTTCCCCTGCTGGCCATCTTATGGAGGCCATCTTGAGTCCACATGAGAATGGCCATCTTTGACCACATGTGGGTGGCCATCTTGTGTGTTGGAGTAATGGTCAATTTGCATATTACCTCTTTATTATATGGTATGAACAAAAATAGATAAGAGGCAAAGAAGTATCAAACAGAGTGTCAAATTCTAGCAGGAAGGCAAGGGAGGGTTGGGATGAGGTAAGACATCAACCAAAGGGCTTGTATGCAGGCACATAAGCATTACCAATGGAAGCAAGACAGTGGGAGGACGGGGGAGGGCATATGCTAGGGAGTAGAAGAAGCCAGGGGACGGCCAATGGTAAAAAAAAAGAAGACATGTTTTTCTATTTGTAATATTTTAAACAATAAAAATAGTTCAATGCTCAGTAAAAGAAAATAAAGAAATGAAATAAATAAAAATAGTTAATAAAAAAGTCACATGCATTTTCATGACATTCTGTAATTCTAAAATTATTTGGAGTGATATTTTTAAATTTTGTTTACTTTTTATTTCTTTTGTGTGGATTCAAACTACTGAGTGAGAAAATTCATGTCTAGCAGGTCTGCAAACAATGAATTCTCTCATTTTTTATTTATTTGGGAATGTCTATCTCATCTTCATTTTTGAAAATAGTTTTTCTGAGAAAGGATTCCTAGTTGACAGATTCCTAGTTCTTATGTAATTACACCCCATATATTCTGTCCTCTATAATCTCTGATGCTCAGTCTGTCACCTGTTCATTTGACTCAGTTCTCCTTCTCATAACCTTCTGTATGTCTCCATCTTTCAGCTTGTGCGTTAGTTTGTGCACATTCTACTTAGATTGTATTCAGCTCGAATGTGGATAAATAACTTTCATTGAATACCACTCAAAATTTTCAGCTTTATTTCTTCAAATATTTTTATTGCTTATTTCTCTCTCTACTCTCCTTCTGCTATTGCCAGTACCTGGAGTGTGCTGGTTCTTTCTTTGGGCTGTCAAATCTTCCTTTCAACCCTCTAGTGAATTCTTCTATTTTACTCATTTTCAATCTCTACTCCAGAATTTATATTTTTTTACATAAATTTTTATCTCTTGGTTGATATCATCTATGTGATGTAATATAATAATCAGACCTTCATTACTGTTGGCAAATATTATATTTTTTATAAAATGCATATATTGGTAAACCTTACATCAAGCAAATATTTGGGGTCTTATCTCCAACAGCATTTGCTCATTGTGTGTCTCTGAATCCCATATTGGTAATTTGCACAATATTTCTAAGGTTTTCATTAGTACTGCAGTTCTTATAGTGATATGCAAACACAGTTATTTGATGTTACTTTTATTATCATTTTAGAGTTCCTCATACCATGCTGATGTAATATGACAAACAACACCAATAAGGTTTTGCTATAGCTAACTGCTCCATTCATCATTCTCTTTCCCATACATTTGGCCTCCCTAGTCCCTGTGACACAATAATACTGAAATTAGGCCCATTAATAACCCCTCATTGGTCTCTAAGTCCTCAAGAGAAAGGAACAGTCTCTCACCTCTGCCTTGAACAAAAAGCTAGATATTATAAAGTTTAGTCAACAAAACATGATAAAATCCAAGATAGGCCTGATGCTAGGCCTCTTATGGCAGTAAATCTGGTTGTGTACACAGAGAAAAAGTTTTTGAAGGGAAGTAACGGTGCTACTCTAGGGATCCCAAGAAAGATAAACTAGCAAAACAGACTTATTGTTGACATGGAGAAACAAGATTACAACTCACTGAAGGCTCAGATGATTATTAGCAGTTTGAAGCCATAAAGTATTTTTAATTAAACATATGTGTTATTTTGTTTTGTAGATAAAATATAATTGCACACAGGATAAACTACAATATAGTGTACTCATCACTATTGTACACTCTTGGAAATCCAAAATTTCATGTGACTTGTTTTTGTGTTAGTCACTGTATTGCAATGCTCTGGAACCAAACCCACAGTATGTTCAAAATATGCCTGTATTTCACAAAAGAGGTTAACTAATTAAAGGAGGTTTTTTCATCAAAACTCTTCTCCATGTAATAGTGGGAGGAGTTAGCTTGATATGCAGGCAGACATGGCAAGAGTTCCGTTAAAAACAAAGGCACATAGAACATAGGTAGGGGTAGAGAGGGCAGTTTGAGCAAGCCTAATCATAGAAACCAAACATGCAGAAATAATAGAGTGTTTTTAAACTCAGAATTGAAGGCCTGTGAAACTAAGGGAGGGCCTGCAGCAATGAGGTGTACTGACCTATAGAAACAGGAAAAGTTCAGGTCCATTGCTGGGCAAGAACAATGAGGGAATCAATCAAGTGGTAACACAGGTAGGTATAGAGGAGGCTTGTAGCACATATATACCACTAGACTTACTAGCTTGACTGGAAACCCATTATTTGGGCACCCTCCTCAGGCAGGGAGTCTGAATCTACTTGCAGCAAAATTTCCACCCTTTTGTTTAAATCGTCTGGTTCAGAGTGATGATTCTTTAGCATCACAAATATGACCCCAGAAAAAAACCCTCAGTTCACAATTCTGATTATCAATAGTAACCTATAGATAACTTTGTTAAGTTCAACACTTAATTCAATTCAAAAATTGGTAAATGAACTATAAATATTATGTTTTTGAAATACTTCTTACCAGGGAGCGCCATTAATTGTGTCTTGAATTGTTCCTTTATTATGCCATGTGCAGTTGCATCTGTTGAGTGTTCTTCATTAGCCCCTACAGAAACAAAGTGACTTTAAAACCCACTTTATCATCATTTATGTAGGAATATATATATATATATATATATATATATATATATGATCTGAAGAAATACAAAAGATTGCAGTATGACTGCCAGCCTACCTGCACCACACCAATTTCTTTACAGAGAGTGTTCCAGCTGGGGTACCATTATCAAAATGATCAACAATAGCTCACAATGGGCAGAACAAATGTTAATTAATTGATTAGAAACATTTTCTAAAAGATTCATGAGCTAGAGAAACACAACACTGGTCAACTTTAGCTAATATATTTCACTGCTTACCCATGTGATAAAGGAGAAGTCTGCTGAGTGATAATGGGCAGGAAGCATACTTACCATTTACTAGTGTATGCAAGACAAAGAGATTATTTATGTTCTGGATGTCAAACAGGGAATGGCATAAGAATCACCACACTCCACAGAATAGTGCATAATTAAACCTTATGCATTATTTATTTCTGAAATTTTACATTTGATATATTCAATTCACGATTGACCATGAATAACAGAAACCGCAAAAATTAAAAATGCAGAAAATGGAGGACGATGGTACTGAATACAACTATGTGCTGTAATATTTTTATATAAATGTGTGCCCTCTGAAGAAGTTAAGAGAAGAAAGAAGTGAAAGTATATATTTAAAATGTTCTTTTATATTAGTCTTCTTACTTATGATTCTGGGTTCTCTTCATTTACTACTGAGCATTTGAGGTTACATCTGCTGTAAGACCTTGTTTAAACACATTATGACTCCTACACATCTCCTTTGCACTGCCACAGTGAAATGTATTCCTTTTCCACATTTTATAGGCACAATACAATTTTATGTATTTTGATTATACTTTGTCTTTTGAATCAATTATGGTGACAGAAGATGAATTCATGCAGTTTGCTTTCAATATAAACAACTTGCTTGACTGTTACTGTTATGTTGGCTAGGTATAAAATTCTTGGTGACAGTGTTTTCTATTAGCCCTTTGAATATGCCATCCCACTCCCTTCTGGCCCCTAGTTTGTGATGTCAAGGCAGCTCTTCATTTTACCAGGTTTCTCTTTTTCATGATAAGTTGTTGCCATGATAAGTTTATTATTTTCTCTGTTTTCATAATTTTTACCAAGATGGGCCTGGTTGTAGATTTCATTCTACTTATTCTATTTAGGTTTCATTGAGTTTGGAGGTGTAGATTGATATTTGTCATTGAACATGTTTGAAAATACTCAACCATTATTTCTTCCAATGCTTTCCCTGACCCATTTTTTCCATTCTACTTTTACATTTCCCATTATTTTAAGTGTAGAGATTCTTTTTTTCTAACAATTCCAATATATTTCTGAGCCCCTCTAGTGAACTTTATCTATCAGTTATTGGGATTTCAATGCCAAAAATCATCAGTGGTTTTTTTCATATATCATTCTATTTCTTGAGTGACATTTTTAGTTGATGATAACTTGCAACTATATTCTTTTTTTTCCTTTTAAACATGGGATTATTTACTTAAAATATTTATAACTAATTGAAAAACCTACAACTGGGATAGACACAAGTGTTCTTATGATCTGCTTTTATCATGTGTAGAGTTCACTGTTGCTGCTCCTTTGTATGTCTCACATATTATTTGGTAAAGCCTGCAATATTTAAAGCAATATATTGTGGCAAATCATTGTGTGTGTAGTAATTTATTGTTTTATGAGGCTGGACTATCATATTTTATGGAAATGTCCTTCCCAGCAGAGCCAAGCTTATAGTGCTGTCCTGTGAGGGCATGAACTTGGGCATGAACACCTCACCTTTGGATGACTGGTGTTTTGAAAACCTCTCTTTTGCTGTTTTCTCCCCTGATGGCTCCCTTAACCTGCCTATTTCCTTTGTTACCATGTCAAAGATGGTGACAAGTGTGTTAGCCACTGATATGTCAGAACAAGAAGCAATAATTTATACTATAATCTCTATTTACAAAAACAAACAAACTAAAGGTCACGCCATCACCTGAGATATTAGAAATATACCTATTGACAATTCCATGGAGAGTATTCATAAACAATGCAATATCTAGTTTCTAAATTCCTGTTGTAAAACCTTTCATTAGGTAGATTTTCTGAATTTTCAAGTATAAAGCAACTAACTATTTGGTTTTGAGAAAAAAAAGTGAATAAAATGGCATTTAAAGGCTTAATTAAGCACACTCTAAGCTCACAATAGCGTTGGAGTTTTGTGGGATCACTTTTAAAAGATGAGTCCTAAAACATATATTATATACCCAATTACTCACTGATGGTAGCTGATAGAGTTCTACTCATTACAAGAAGAAATTATGGAGATGTTTTATTATGTCAAATAATATATAGTTACTGTGGTCATTGAAGGTGTAAACTTAAAGAAATGTCTGAGAAGATAAATGAACCATAAATAGACTTGAAATATTCTTGTTCTTACCAGCAGGGGGCATTGATTGTTTCCTGGGTTCTCCCTTCATTATAGCTCTTCTGATATCATCAGGTAAATATTCTGTATTAGTCTCTATAGAAACAAGCAGTTTAAAATCAGTTTTGTAAGGCAAATATTAACATATGTGTATTGATGCGTGTACCTGCATAAGTGCCTTTTTGTGTAGCACTCCCCTTATATAAGGCTTATAATGACAGAAAAAAACTAAACTGAAATACCTGTGTGTCTGAAATAAACACTTCAGAATTTCTGCAGCCATTAGCCATCACATAAGTCTCATTGTACTGAGGCTTATACATGTCCAGTGATTTGACTGAGGTAACATATTCAGTTAATGACATAATTCAAACACAAACTTATGTCTCATAATTCCTTAACTGGGTCTTTTCTCATAACATAAAAATTATTTTGCAAATTCAAATCATATTCAAGGGCTGAATTTAATAACTTACCTGTGTAAAAACAATAACAATGGGAAAGTGGATGTTATCAGAAGTCCGAAAATCTACAACTACGGCACCCACCGGACAGCTGCGAACCCCAATTGGCACAAACATGTGGGTTCAGAGAAGCTCTACACCCCACCATGGAAAGGTCAGATATTGCCTGGGGTAAGGTAAAGTCTCTGGTCCCGGAAGGACAGAGAAACACATGTACTATAGGAGCTGGAGGACTGGGGGAAGTCTGCGCCTAGAAAAATCCATGGCTGTTGGGGCTGGTGTGATTCGTGAATGAGGAAGGGGGTCCTTAAAGCTGCTAACAGAGGGGATTTCTAAAAAGCAAACCATTTTGATCTGAAGCAGAAGGACAGCCTAAAAATTTTAAAAGTGTATCAGCTGCTTGGACACAAGAGGGGAAAAGGGACCGCACAGACTTGTGCACAGCACTGGAGTTCACATACTTGCACTTTTTCCTCTTCAAATCCTTGCTCCTGATTACTAAACCCAATACATTGGATCATCCAGTTGGGGACACCCTAGGACAGTGGTTGGCAAACTCATTAGTCAACAGTGCCAAATATCAACAGTACAATGATTGAAATTTCTTTTGAGAGCCAAATTTTTTAAACTTAAACTTCTTATAATGCCACTTCTTCAAAACATACTTGCCCAGGCCATCATATTTTGTGGAAGAGCCACACTCAAGGGGCCAAATAGCTGTATGTGGATTGTGAGCCACAGTTTGCTCACCACTGCCCTAGGAGACTTCAGGGGAAAGTTGTTTTTCTGGAACCTGGGGACCAGAGTGGGGACTGACCTTCAGAGAACCAGCTGTGGAGCAGCCCACTCTCACAAACCAGTACTGAGTGCAGGATCTAAGCACAGGCTAGAGAGGACCTATAGACCCAGAGGTCAAACCAGAAACACTGCCACCAAGGGGTTGAATAAAAAATTGACGCTTATGTAATCAAAAATAAAAGAATACAAGAAATTAAGACATACTGCCTACTTAAAAATCAAGAATGGCTTACAACACTGAGGAGCAGTGGAACACAGGGAACTGCAATAGTGTCCTGACTTGGAAACAAGCATGCCAAACGGAGCAATAGAGGAAGTGAATGACTCACTACTGCATATTTTTTTTATTTTTTTTTTCATCTTTTACTCAAGAAACTATTTTTTCTTTTTTCCTCACTTGATTTTACCTTGTAATTATTATATTTTTATTTTCAATCAGTATTATTACTACTACTATTTTAACTTTTTTTTTAAGTGTCATTTTATTTTCTCTTTATTTTACTTTGGAATTTGTGTTCTAAATTCTATTTTCATCTTTCCTTTAGCATCATTTTACTCTATCACAACTTCACCTTTATGTCATCATTCTCTTCCTAACTTTTCCCCTTTTACTGTCCTATTTCTCTTACCCTTTTCCTACTTTAGATTTTTCCTATTCTTCCTTTTTACCCCATTATAATTTAATCCTACTTACATACCTAATTTCCAATCCTCTGCTCCAAATCCATACACAACCCTCTCTTCTCTGTCTTCACTATCCAAAAAAATTATTTTTCTCTCTGTCTTTTTATTGTTGTTTGCTTTATTGTTGATTATATCAATTTTTACACATTTTTGTGAGATTCTTTTGCTTATTCCTTTTTTTGCTACCTTTTGTTTTGTTGTTTTGTTTTTGTTTGTTTTTTTTTTTGCTTCCATTTTCCCTCCTCTTGCTTGATATTAGTTGTTGTCTATAGTTTGTATTAATCTCCAGGTACTTGTTGGTGGCATTTGTTGAGATTAGTGGCTGTTCTATTGGAGTTTTCTCCCCATATACATAGTTTGTTCCCCTTTTCTTTCTTATACTCCTCCTTTCTCTCTTGCTTTTTTTCCTTTTCCCAATTTCATTTTGGCTCTCCTTTCTTTTGCTTTTTTTCTCCTCTCTTCTTCATTCTCCCTTATCTCCTAATTTGCCTTTCTCTGGTGGTCACCTTTATTTGGGGCTATTAATATCATGAATACATTTCTGTTCAGTGCTTTGTGTTTTGTACCTGATTGTGTTGTATTTTGTGCATTTAAATCAATGCAGGAGAGAGAGAACTATATAACCAGACACCAGGAGAAGAGAGAGACCCTGGGGAAATAAAGAAACAGCCTGCATATGAAAGAAAAGCAGACATCAACAGAAAAGGAAGTAAATGAAATGGAGTCAAGCAACCTGTAAGAGAAAGTATTCAGAGAAATGGTCATAAGTTTGCTGAAAACAATGGAAGACAAATTCAACAATATGAGTAAAAACCAAGAGGAAATGACGAAGAACCAAGAAGACATGAAAAATGGCATCGCTACTGTAAAGAACTCTTTAGGAAGCATCAAGAGTAGACTAGAAAAAGCAGAGGACCACATCAGTGAGCTAGAAGAAAAGGTAGGAAAAAATATCCAAGTAGAGCAGCTTCTAATAAAGAAATTAAAAAGCAAAAGGAGAGCCAAAGGGCACTTTGTGATAACACAAAACTAAACAATATCCACATAAAAAGGATACCAGAAAAAGAGGAAACTGAGCAAGGAATAGAAAACCTGTTTGAAGAAATAATGATGGAAAGTTTCCCTGATATAGAGGAAAAAAACCCCACACAAATCCAAGAAGCTCACAGAGTCCCTAGCAAAAGGAACCCCAAATGACCAATGACAAATCACATTATAATTAAATTAGTAAACACCAACAACAAAGGAAGAATTTTAAAAGCCACCAGAAAGAGACAGAAAGTTAGCTCCAAAGGAATCCCATCAGACTAGCATCTGATTTCTCAACAGAACTTCATCAGGCCAGAAGGGAATGGAATGAAATATACAAAGTCAAGGCAAAGGAAGGGTCTGAATCCAAGAATACTGTACTCAGCAAGGTTATCAATCAAAATTGAAGGTGAAATCAGGCACTTCAGGCAAAAAAAGGACTAAAGGAATTCATTACCACCAAACCAGCAAAGCAAGAAATAATAAAATGTCTGCTATAAAAAAAGAAATAGGAAGCAAAGAAGGAACACAGGGGTAAAGAAAAAAATGGCAATAAGTAAGTACCTATCAATAATAAATTTAAATATAAATTGATTAAATGCCCCAATCAAAAGACATATGGTTACAGATTGGATAAGAACAAACGACCCATATATCTGCTGTCTACAAGGTATCCAGCTCAGCAAAAAAACTCACACACAGAATGAGGTTGAAGAGATGGAAGAAGGTTTTTCAGGCAAATGGAAATGAAAAAAAAAATAGCTGGCATAGCAATATTTATATCTGATAAATTAGATCTCAAAGTGAATGAGATAATAAGAGATAAGGGAGGCCACTTCATAATACTAAAGGGAACAATCCAACAAGAAGTAATAACTCTGGTAAAAATATATGCACCCCAAGTCAGGAGCACCCAAATACATTAAAAAAAAACACCTTCTGGAGGATATCAAGGGAGAGATTGACAGCAATACAATCATAGTAGGAGACTTTAATATCCCAATATCAACACCATAAAAATCCACTAAACAAATATTAGCAAAGAAACATCAATCCTAAATGACTAACTGGATAAGATGGAATTAATTGACATCTTCAGAACATTTCACCACAAATCCACATGAATCATTTTCAATGATAGACCATATATGGGTCATAGGCAAAGTCTCTTTAAATTCAAAAAGGTAGAAATCATATCAAGCATCTTTTCAGATCACAATGACATAAAACTGACAATCAACTGCAATAGAAACAACCAAAAAGAATCAAACACATGGAGACTAAACATCATTCTTTTAAACAATTACTGGGTTACCAGACAGATCAAGGAAGAAATAAAAAACATCATGGCAACATATAACAATGAAAGCACAACAATCCAAAATCAATGGGACACAGCAAAAACAGTCTTGAGAGGAAAGTTCATAGCTCTACAAGCATATTGCAAAAAACAAGAAACAATGGTAATAAATTACCTAATCCTAACTCAAAGAGTTAAAAAGAGAGCAACAAGAAAAGCCAACTGTAAGCAGAAGGAAGGAAATAATAAAGAGCAGAGCAGAGATAAACAACATTGAGACCAAAAAATACAATGCAAAGATCCACAAAACCAAGATCTGGTTCTTTGAAATTATAAACAAGATTGATGAACCTGTAGGCAGGCTCAACAAGAAGCAAAGAGAGAGAGATCAAATAAACAAAATCAGAAATGAAAGAGGTGAAATAACAAAAGACTCCACAGGAATACAAAGTGTTGTTAAAAAATACTATGAACAACTGTATTCCAATAAACTGGACAACCTGGAGGAAATGGACATATTTCTAGAAAAATATAACCCTCCAAAACCCAATCAGGAAGAATCTAAACATCTCTATAGGCCAATAAGTATAGAAAATATTGAAGCAGTCATCAAAAAGCTTCCAGCAAACAAAAGCCCCGGGCCAGACGGCTTCACAGGGGAGTTTTACCAGACATTCAAGGAAGAACTAACACCTATCCTCCTCAGATTATTCCATAAAAGTTCAAGAAGAAGGAACACTTCCAAGCGCCTTCTATGAAGCCAGCATCACCCTAATACCAAATCCAGATAAAGACAACACAATGAAAGAGAATTACAGGCCAATATCTCTCATGAACATAGCTGTCAAAATACTCAACAAAGTTCTAGTAAATCGAATCCAACTGTACATCAAAAAGATCATATAACATGACCAAGTAGGACTTATCCTGGGGATGCAAGGATGGTACAATACCCGCAAATCAATAAACGTGATATATCACATAAATAAATTGAGAGAGAAAAATCACATATCATAACAATTGATGCACAGAAAGCATTTTGCAAAATTAAATACCCATTATTGATAAAAACTCTCAATAAGGTGGGAATAGAAGTATCATACCTCAACATAATAAAAGCTGTATATGATAAACCCACAGCTAACATCATATTCAATGGGCAAAAACTAAAACCATTTCCCCTAAGAATAGGAAAAATACAGGGCTGTCCACTCTCACTATTTCTGTTTGATATAGTACTGGAAGTATTAGCCATTGCAATTAGACAAGAAGAAGAAATACAAGGCATCCAAATTGGAAAAGAAGAAGTAAAAGTGTCCTTATTTTCAAATTATGATAATGTATATAAAAACCCCAAAGACTCCATAAATAAACTAATAGACTTAATAAAAGAATTTGGCAATGTAGCAAGATACAAAATTAATGCCAAGAAATCTATGGCATTTCTATATATCAATAGTGAATGTACAGAAAGAGAGACTAAAAAATCAATCCCATGTATCATCACACCAAAAAAAAGAAAAAAAAAAGATACCTAGGAATAAACTTAACTAAGGAGGTTAAAGACCTATACGTGGTGAACTACAGGTCACTGAAAAAAGAGGTAGAGAAAGATATAATTAGATGGAAGAACATACCATGTTCATGGATTGGTAGAATCAACATCATTAAAATGTCCATACTACCCAAAGCAATCTATAGATTCAAAGCACTCCTCATGAAAGTACCAATGACATATTTCACAGACCTAGAAAGAACTCTCCAAAAATTCATCTGGAATTAAAAAAGACCCTGAATAACCACAGCAATCCTAGGAAGAATAAAGTAGGTGGGATAGCAATACCAGATTTCAAGCTGTATTACAAAGCCACTGTTCTCAAAACAGCGTGGTACTGGCACAAGAACAGACATATAGAGCAATGGAATAGAACAGACAATCCAGACGTTGCCTCAAACTGCTATGCTCAATGAATACTTGACAAAGGAGGCATGAACATACAATGCAGTCAAGACAGTCTCTTCAATAAATGGTGTAGGAAAATTGGACAGATAGATGTAAAAAAATGAAACTAGACTACCAACTTACACCATATACAAAAATAAACTCAAAATGGACCAAAGACTTAAACATAAGATGGGAAACCATAAAAATACTAGAGGAATCCACAGGCAGCAGAATCTCAGATATATGCAGAAGGAGCTTCTTCACTGATACTGCTCCTAGGACAATGGAAGCTAAAGAGAAAATAAACAAATGGGACTAGATCAAAATAAAAAGTTTTTCACAGCAAAATAAACCATCAACAAAACAATAAGAAAGCCCACTGTATGAGAGAATATATTTGTAAATGTTATTACTGATAAAGTTTGAATCTCCAATATATACAGGCAACTTATACAACTTAATAAAAGAAAGATAAATGATTCAATAAAAAATGGGAAGTAGACCAAAATATAATCATTTGGAAAGAAGATAGAAGGAAGGCCAACAGACATATGAAAACATGTTCACAGTCACTAATTATTGGAGAGATGCAAATCAAAATGACAATGCGGTACCATCTCATACCTGTCAGAATGGCTTCATCAACAAATCAACAAAGGACAAGTGCTGGCAAGGATGCAGAGTAAAAAGAACCCTCGTGCACTGCTGGTGGGAATGGAGACTGGTGCAGCCACTGTGGAGAACAGTATGGAGTTTCTTCATAAAACTAAAAATGAAACTCCAGTTTGACCCAATAATTCCATTCTTAGTAATATATCCTAAGAAACCATAAACACCAATCAGAAAATCTATATGTTCATAGCAGCACAATTTACAGTAGCTAAGATATGGAAACAGCCTAGCTGCCCGTCAGCAAATGACTGGATCAGAAAATTATAGTACATCTACACAGTGGAATACTATGCTGCCATAAAATAAATTCTTACCATTTGCAGCAACCTGGATTGTACTATAGAGCATTATGCTAGTGAAATAAGTCAGTCAATGAAAGAAAAATAACACATGATCTCACTCATTTGTGGATAATAAAGAACATTATAAACTTATGAATAAAAAGATAGATACAGAGGCAGTAAAGCATCAAACAGACTGTCAAATTACAGTGGGAACTTTTGGGAGAAGTGGGGGAGATAAGAGATCAACCGAAGAAGTTGTATGCATCCATATAAGCATAACCAATGGACACAAGACACTGGGGGTGAGGGCATATATGGGAGTGGGGTGGAGGGACAATGGGAAGATATGTACACATGTAATACCTTAATGGAAAAAAAACAATAACAAGAACACATTTCTATTGTAGAGATAATCCTAATTGGGCAGTTTCAAACAGTTTGCCCCAGGTAAGGTTGCAAACAATGGTTTTCATAGTCATAGAAGCATACTGTGAAGCAGAAATTCTTAGAACTGTTTTGAAATATATTCTTGTCCTCATTCTCTTTCTTATTATGCAAGTGTAAAGCAGTTAGCCATTAGCTAACATTGGAAAATAATGACAGGTGATTTGTGAACTGAGGTAAAGCTTACACCCATTCAAGTCTTACAAGCATGTATACCTTCTAGCTGGGAAGGGAAATGGCTAATTTGCAACAATGTGAGCATTGGTATTGTGTTCTTTTCTATTTGAGTCTTGAGGTGCTTTTCACATTTTGCTGGATTTGGAAAGTACTCTCTAGATCCAATGACAGAAAACTATAACAATATTTAGTTTTAAAATTTGTATCTTGCAGAAAAGACTATGTACTGGGTAAAATTTTCTGAAATTCTACACTAATAAAGGAGAAACATGCAAATTGACCATACCTCTGCTAACCCACCAGCCACGCCCAGCATCCAATCAGGAGTGAGTATGCAAATTAACCCAACAAAAATGCTGGTGGCCACAGAGTTGGAGCAAGCAAGAGGCTTGGGTTGCTTCTGGCAATGGAGGAAGCCAAGCTTCCCACCTGCCCTGGCTGGCTCTGGCCTCTGCTTAAGGCTACAAAGTCTTAATTATAGAAGATAAATAAATCCCAGATACCTGTTTCCAGCTGCCCCTGGCCTCTGCATAAGGAGGGGCTGGGGGCCTGGGTCGCCAGGGCAACCCAAGCTTCCAGCCAGTCCTGGCCTCCACTCAAGGCTACAAAGTTTCAATTATAGAAGATAAATAAATCTCAGATACCTGCTTCCAACTACCAGCTCTGGCCTCCACTCAAAGTAGTGCTAAAAAAAGAAAAAAGAAAAAAGAAAAAAGAAAAAAAGGAAAAAAAGGAGGAGCTTGGAGCCTGGATCACCAGGAGGCATGGCCAGCCTTAATAAAGCCCTCAGCTCCTCACCCAGGCTGGCCACACTCCCATGGGGTGAGGGTCCCCACTGGGGCGCTTGACCAGCCTGAAAGTAGCCCTTAGCACCTCACCCAGGCTGCCCCAGGCCCCAAGGGAACCCCCACCCTGATCCTAGACACCCTTAAGGGAAAACCAGCTGGCCCCCACCCGTGCACCAGGGCTCTACCTATACTAATAAAAGGGTAATATGCTTATTAGACTGGGACACTTTCCAGGAGACCTTCCAGACAATCTTCTGGACAAAGCCATGGTAGCGGGGCTGAGGTAGAGGTGGTTAGAGGCCAAGAGGGGAGGGCAGTTGTGAGTGATAAGGCCAGGAAGGGACAGCAGTTGTGAATGATCAGCTGGTGGGGGCCAGGGCCATTAGGGGTAAGCAGACCAGCAGAGAGGCCAGTTGGGGGTAAGCAGGATGTCAATGGAGGTCTGTTGGAGGTGATCAAGATAGTGAAAAAGGGACAGTTTGGGGTGAGCAGGCCAGCAGTGGGGCAGTTGGGGGCGAGCACACTGGTTGGGGGGAAGTTTGGGGAGATCAAACTGGAGGGTACTTGGAGGCAAGCAGGCCAGTGGCAGGGGGCAGTTGGGGGAGAGCAGGCTGCCAGGCAGAGTGGTTCAGAGCAATCAGGCAGGCAGGAGGGCAGATGAGTGGTTAGGAGCCAGCAGTCCTGGATTACGAGAGGGATGTCTGAACTACTGCCAGTTTAGGCTCGATCTCTGTAAACAAGCAGTAGAACATCCTTCAGGGGGTCCCAGATTGGAGAGGGTGCAGGTTGGGCTGAGGGATAACCCCCGTGCATGAATTTCGTGCACCAGGCCACTAGTAAACAAACAAACAAACAAATAAATAAATAAATAAATAGTTCCACATCAAATGGAACTGACTGAAAACTTGCCAGGATGTAAAATGATAGACTGGAAGCCTTATTTTTGGCAAAATTACTGAACACGTGATTTTTACAATGACAGTAGAAACATACCATTACAGCAATCTAAACAGAAGTGAATTCCAGAAGAGGCATGATTGGCAAAGAGAAAGACACACTGGATTGGGCAGAATAGCTTTGCCACAGTAAGTTACGACATTCATGAAAGTAACTTTAGTTATAGCAACACATGACAGGACAACCTTAGCAGGCATGTGTTATTTCTTGGTCTTCCTCCAAC
Source organism: Antrozous pallidus (assembly GCA_027563665.1). NCBI lineage: Eukaryota > Metazoa > Chordata > Mammalia > Chiroptera > Vespertilionidae > Antrozous > Antrozous pallidus. The sequence continues at coordinate 9,103,387 of CM050515.1, forward strand.
AAATACAATAGAAGAATTAATTAATTAAAATTTAAGGAGCAAAAAAAAAAAGATAATCATAAAGACAATGAGAGTAACCTTTAAGGGCAGATTGGCTTTAACATTGTGTGCAAAAATGGTGTGTGGCAGATAAACCTATATCTATTTAATGGCACAATTTTATTTCTTTTTCTTCCCCAAAAAATCCTACCATTGCTTTAGAATCTTTAAAAAATACTATCATTCTTGAAGTTACCTAAGCTATTTTTTAAAAAACAAACATATAACATATTACTCTACAATATTTCCATATTAAACGACTATTCAATGGTTATCAGAGAATTGTGCCACAATCAGTATAGTCACCCTTTAGTATAAGCCTCTGATTTATGCAAAATAAATTCTGGAAAATTAGACTTGAGATTGCTATACAGTTTTATTAACTACTAGTAGCCCAGTGCATGAAACTCATGCATGGGGATAGGGGGTCCCTCAGCCTGGCCTGCACCTTCTCCAATCTGGGACCCCTCAGGGGATGTCCAACTGCCAAAGAGATCAGGCCTAAACGTACACTCAGACATCCCTCTCACAATTTGGCTGCTAACTGCTCACCTGCCTGCCTGACTGATCGCTCCTAACCACTATACCTGCTGGCCTGCTTGCCCCATATATCTCCCCAGCCAGCCTTCTTTCCCCCAATTGCCCCCCTGGCCTGCTCGCCTCCAACTGCCTCCTGCCAGCTTGATTGCTCCCAACTGCCCCCCACTAGCCTGCTTGCACCCCACTGCCCCCTCCTGCTGGCCTGCTCACCCTCAACGGCCCCGCCCCCCTGCTGGCATGCTCACTCTCAAGTGCCCTCCACTTCTGGTCTGATTGCCCCTAACCACCTCTGCCTCAGTCCCACCACCATGGCTTTGTCTGAAAGGACTCTCGGTCTAATTAGCAAATTACCCTTTTATTAGTATAGAATAGAGGCCCTGGTGCATAGTGGAGGCTGGTTGGTCTGCCCTGAGGAGGGTCCTGGATCAGGGTGGGAATCCCCTTGTGAGGCGGGGTAGAGCCAGCCTGGGTGAGGGCCCTCAGGTGGTTTGCAGGCCGGTTACACCCCCATCAGGGTGGAGGTCCACTTGAGGGTGTTGCCAGTCTGAGTGAGGGTCTAGGGCAGTTTGCAAGCCAGCCACATGCACATTGGGGTGGGGGTCCTCACTTGAGGATGTGGCCAGCCTGAGTGAGGGGCTGATGACCATTTGCAAGCTGGCCATGACCCAATCAGGGTCGGGGTCCCCTCTGGGGGCTGTGGCTGGCCTGGGCAAGGGGCTGAGGAATGATTGGGGGCAGTTTGCAGGCTGGCCAAGTCCCCAGCTTTGTCCAGAAGGTCATCAGAAGGTCTCCCAGTCTAATTAACATATTACTCTTTTATTAGTATAGATTTGCTGTTTTTTTGGTACTGTGTTACATGTTGCATGTATGCATATTAAGGGCATTGCTGAAAATGCTGCTATAATTACAATTATACCTTTATGAAACTATACCTGTTAAGGAAGCTGAGAGAAGTTCAAAGAAGAATATATTTAGTGTTCATTATATATGTGTCTTATTTTTGCCATGGTATTTTATGTGCTTCCTGTGGATCTAGTGTCATTTTCATACTCTAATTCATCTTTATCATCACCATCTCCTATACCCCTTTTTTGATATATGCCATTTGTCTCTAGGTTATAATACCAACAATATATGTTTTACCTACTACTTTATACAATTGCTTTTTAAAACAATTAAGAAAAAAGGTACAGTCAACTTGCATCTTTCTCCTTTATTAGTGTAGATATTTTGACCTTGCCCATGAATCACAGGTTTTGTTAATGGTATAGATCATAGTGGGTCATTTCCTACAGGTTTACAACTTGCTTTTCCCAGATCCAATGGAGCAATTACTATGTACGGTAACTATGGCATTTTGAAATGCACTTCTCATACAATAAGACTTAAAATTACTCAGCATTACTCCTTTTCACCCATGTGCTTCAGAATGGATATAGTGTTGATGGTGTGAAACACCATTAATCTTATTGGCCATCTCCATTGGAGCACGTGGGTGACCATGAGCCTTGCTTGTCATTTTGCAGCAATATTTTGAAAATGTTCTTCTTTTTTTTCTGGAAGGTAACCATGAGCCTTTTCTGGGTGACCACGAGCCTTGTCATTTTGCAGCAATATTTTGAATATTCTTTTTTTTCCTGGAAGGTATGTTTTAACAGTGGGCCAAAAGATTCAGAAAACTATTTAGTAAGCAGATGCTCTGTCATCTGGGCATTGTTATTCTCATTATAGTGCAGAGGCTGAGGAGTTTGAACACAGAGCTGAAGAGTCCTAGTATTTTTAGAATGGCTAATGAGCATTGACTTCAAAGTAAACTCTCCGGGTGCACTAAGTCGAGATAGGACTAAAGTTAGGCCTCTTGTGGCAGTGAGCCAGATTGGGTAAACCTGACATTTTCTTGAAGGAAAGTGAAGGTCATTCTCTAGGAATCCCAAGAAAGTTAAGCAGGCAACACTGACTTATTGTTGACATAAAGAAAATTATAGTGGTTTGAATGAAAGATCAAGTCAGCCACAACATTCCTTAAAGCCTAGAACTACTCCACATCTAGACCCTAACTCTCTTCAGTACTACAAAAGTTGCAGAAAAAAACTTTGAAGTTCATAGTGATTGTTTCAGCATTTTGAAAAAGGAAACCATCTCCACAAATGTAAATGTGCTGGTCAAGCTGCAGGTGCTCCTGGAGAAGCCAGAGGAAAGTGCCCAGAAATTTTAGCTAAAATAGTGAGTAAAGTGGTGACAACACACAATAGGTTTTCAAAGGTGGTATAGTAGCTTTATATTTAAAGACAATGTCAATAGAAACCTGCATAGCTATAAGGAAAAGTCACTGGCTGCCTCCAGAGTTTCAAACAATAGGCAGACCACATTTTTAGGACTTAATGCTGATGTTCATTTGGCATTCTAAAAATTTTTGGACTCCAGATCTATATTCAAACTCTTGTGCCTCTGCATCATAAATTAGGACAAAAATGCTAAGATGATAGCACATCTGCTTACAACATAGCTTAGTGAATATGCGGTCCATTAATTAAGACCTACCATTCAGGAAAAAAATAATATTTTCAAAATATTACTGCAAATTGCCAAGGCACCTAGTTACCCAGGTGCTCTGATGGAGATGGCCAATGAGATTAATGGTGTTTCATGCCAACCAACCCTACATCCATTCTGAAGCACATGGAGGAAGAGAAGTAATTTTAAGTCTTATTATCTGAGAAGTGCATTTTATAATGCCATAGCTACCGTACATAGCAATTGTTGCAGTGGATCTGGATAAAGTGAGTTGTATATATCCAGGAAATGAACCACTGTGATCTATGCAATTATCAAAGCCTGTGACTCATGGGAGAGGTTAAAATATCAATAGTAACAGGAGTTTGGAAAAAGTTCATTCAGACTCTCCTGAGTGACTTTGAATAGTTCAAGTTTTCCATCAAAGAAATAACTGGTGAGGTGGTAGAAATAGCAAGAGAACTAGAATAATAATAAGTGGAGCCTGAAGAACTCTAGTCTGGATTTCTGCTGTGATCTCATGATAAAACTTTAACGGACAAAAATAATCTTCATATGGTTGATCAAAGAAAGTGTTTTTTTTTAAGATGTCATTTATTTTTTTTTAAAAAATATATATTTTATTGATTTTTTACAGAGAGGAAGAGAGAGGGATAGAAAGTCAGAAACATTGATGAGAGAGAAACATCAATCAGCTGCCTCTTGCACACCCCCTACTGGAGATGGGCCCGCAGTCAAGGTACGTGCCCTTGATTGGAATCAACCCGGGACCCTTCAGTCCAAAGGCTGACGCTCTACCACTGAGCCAAACTGGTTTCGGCAATTCTTAAAAAGATTTTTTTTTTTTAAGTAAATGACATCTCAAAAAAAAAAAAAAACACAAAAAAAACCCACAAAAACTTTTTTTAAGCTAAATGAAAATCCTTTTGGCAAAAATAAAAAGGATCCCAAGTTAAATTTATAGAAAAGATTTCTGTATTAACTTTTGGTTGAGAATATGTTTGTTTTTTATATTTTCAAAAAACAACTCCAAGACTATATGGATTCCTGTAACAAAGAGGAATTGACAGGTCTGCTCCAACCAAGAAGACAAGAGGAGAAACAGTCCAGAGATGGAAGATGCTGATGACACTTTGTCATGCTAGCAGTCAGCAGCTGTGCATCGCTGCATGTTGCTCAGGACTAAATCAGAGAGGATTGGACCTGTATTGCCAACATTTGTCCCCCTTTCAGATATCATTGCTGACATGTATACAATAAAGGATTTAGAACATTACCTTAACTTAGAAGAAAAAAAAGTGGCAGGTTTTGAGAGTACTACTTCACTTTTTAAAGAAATTCTATTGTGGGTATAATGTTATCAATCAGCATTGCATAATATGGAGAACTCTTAGAAGAGCAGAAGAGTCAGCTGATGTGGCAAACTCTACTGTAGTCTTATTTTAAGAAATTTCCACATTAACCCCAACCTTCGAATTCCACATGTCTAATCCATTAACAGCAATCAACATTGAGATAAGCAAAGAGATTGCAATTCCCTGAAGGCTCTCATGATTATTAGCAGTTTGATATCATAAAGTATTTTTAAGTAAAAATATGTATTATTTTCTTTTGTAGATAAATACTATTGCATACAGGGTAGACTACAATATAGTGTAATCATTGCTATTGTATACTCTTGGAAATGAAAGATTTGTGACTTGTTATTGTACTAGTACTGTATTGCAATGTTCTGGAACAAAACCCAAAATATGTCCAAAGTATGCCTGTACTTCACAAAATAAGTTAACTAATTAAAGGAGGATTTTCATCAAAACATTTCTCCATGAATAGTAACCTCTAGGTTGTTCTTTAAGTTCCACACTTAATTTAACTCCAAAGATGATAAAGAAATGTGAAATGTTTTATTTTTATATTATTCTTCCCAGGGAAATCTCCTGATTGTATCTTATGTTGTCCCTTTATTATGCCATGTGCAGTTACATCTGTAGAGCAGTCTGTATTAGCCACTACAGAAACAATCAGACTTCAAAATTCATTTTATCACCATTTATGTACAAAGCATAGAAATATATATGTTTTTAAGAGTGAGTGTGCTGGTTGTAGCTAGCATGTTTTATTGGAGAGAAAATCATTATATTAAAATATATGGATTGTATATTCACAAGAACATAAATTAGAACAAATAGAGCAAGGATATAAGGCCATATTATGTGATATTTAGAGACTTTTGGTGACTTGTCAAAAACCAAATATATAGATAATGACAAAATTGATATACGTTTCAGGAGTTATGCCACATAATTCCTTAAACAGTGCTCATTCCATAAAAATTATCTCTTATGCAAAGTGAAACCACACCAGAGAAGTTATGATAATAATAATATTACATCCAGGCTTATACTAAATGCACACTGTTTCTTTAGGGATGTACCTCATGAAGTAGAACCTCACTGCTTGTTTCTTTCTGTTTTTTTAACCACAGGACAATTTGCAAACCATAGACTGTGTAGTCATAGAAACTTACCATGAGCAGAAATGTTTTGACTCACCAGGGAGAATTTTAATTCCCCTTTAGGTTCTGTACTGTAAACCATGTAGATATCAGTGATTAAGAGAATAAAAAAGATATTGATTGGATTTAAAAAGATGATCCCTGAAGATCCTTTGACATGGAGAGCTTGTGACATGCAAGGAAGAAATTGTTAAGTATAAAAGTACCAGAGTACCAGTTGAATTCATTTCCATTAGCATTTTCAAATGATTCAGTTTTCCCTACAATTAACAACTGTTCAGTGACATATAAATGCATGAAAGGTATTAAATAGAAATTAGTATTGTGGAAGGGATAAATTAGCTTGGTGAACTAGTGGCCTTCAAGTCCATAAATGTATTGGGTTTTGGAAATCAGTTCTACTGGACCCTGCAACTGTAGTTGGAAACATCTCAGGGTCCTAACACTGCACAGCAGACCTCTTGCTTTGATGAAATGCCTGAGCCTTTGAAGAAATATAAAAGGTTGCACTATAACTCTGCTAGCCAACAGGCACTATAACACCTTTTTTTATGGAGAATAACCTAGCTAGGGTACCATTAACATAATAAACACAAATGCGTCATATTGGGCAGAACAAATGTTCTTTGATTGATTATTAACTTTTCGAAAATATTTATGAGCTGGAATAACACAAACCTGGGCAACATTAGCTGATATATTTTACTGTAATAACATGGCAGTGCTTACCCATGTGAAAATGAGATGGCTGTAGAGTGATAATGGGCAGGAAGCATACTCAGCATTTATAAGCTGAACAAAGGGATTATTGATGTTCTGAGTGGCAGAGAAGTGCATGACATGAGATTCACTATTCTCCACAGAATAGTGCATATTTAGAACTTATAAAATTGTTCCTTTATTTTTCCACTAGTGGCCCAGTGCATGAAATTCATACACATTAAAAGAGAATTAATCAGAGGAGATATTTTAATATTGCTATTTGCCCTTTCTCTTTAATAGAAGTGTAAGAAATTACAGAAAATTAGTAAAATGTATATAAAATCTCCCTTATATCAGTGTCTGGGCACACCACAGGACCCAAAGTTAAGTCCCACCCACCATCCGCCTGCACTTTGAAAACACAGGAGACCATGGGAGGAACCAAGATGGCAGCATAAGTAAACACCTATACTGCTGCCTCACACAACAATTTCAAAAATACAACTAAAAGACAAAATGGACATCATTCAGAACCACCGGAAAGCTGGCTTAGTGGAAATTCTACAACTAGAAGAAAAAATAAAAGGACATTGAGATTCAGAGGAGGTGGGGAGAACAGAGGTGCTGAGACGTGGAGACAGAGGTGTGGAGATGCGGAAATGTGCATGAACAGAAAAGGCGGCGGCTGAATACTCAGCTGCATACTCAAATGGAGAGGGAGACAAAGCTTCTCACTGCACTGAACCCCAGTTCTAGGTGAGTCTCGCAGATCCTAGATTCATACGAGGTGAAACTGGACTGTCAGGAGGAAGCACATTGAGACTCAGGAGCTGCAGAGGCACGCAAGCTTGTGGAGAGGGCATGTGGCTGGCTCTCTCATTCAGGAGGAAAACAAAACATCTGGACTGCACTATAACCCAGTTTCAGGTGAGACTTTGGGTATCCAAACTCATTTGGGGAGAAACTGGACTGTCTGGCAGCCATTGCCACAGGACATGGAGACCCAAGTGCTGCTTAGGATGGGGCTGACAGGAAACCAAGGCTGACTGCTCAACCCTGATACTCCGTCCCATCCAAGCTGAGCACAGAGGCTTTCCCAGCATAGACATAGCTGATCCTCACAGCCAATTGGCCTGGAGCTCATCCCCTCCCAGTGATACCAACAACAATCAAGACGTAACTGCATAAGGCTGAGCATACAGCCCATAAAGGGGTTCACTAACAGTCTCCAACTCAGGTAACTGGGGAGGCTGAGCCACTGTCTCCTAGAGGACACCTACCACACAAAGCTACTCGACCAACTCAGGGAAGCAGCAAAAATGCAAAGACAAGGAAACAGATCACAATAGAAAGAAATGGAGGAAAAATGACTGCACATATAGTTCAAAACCATGGTTATAAGTTTTCAAGAATTTCCTAGAAAAGGCAGATAAATCTAATGAGACCTTCGAGGATATGATAAAGGACCAATTAGAAATTAAGCAGACACTGACTAAAATAAAAATAAAAACATTATACAGATACCTAACAGTAGATTAGAGGACAACAAGAATCAAGTCAAAGATTTGAAATACAAAGAAGCAAAAACCACTCTGCCAGAAAAGCAAAAAGAATCCAAAAAATTGAAGATAGTTTAAGGAGCCTGTAGGACAACCTCAAGCATACCAACATTGAATTATGAGGGTGCCAGAAAAAGAGAGAGAACAAGATGCTGAAAACCTATTTGAAGAAATAGTGACAGAAAACTTCCCCTATCTGGTGAAAGAAATAGACTTACAAGTCCAGAAAGTACACAGAACCCCAAACAAAAGGAATCCAAAGAGGACCACACAAAGACACATCATAATTAAAATGTCAAGAGCAAAAGACAAAGAGATAATATTAAAAATAGCAAGAGAAAAACACTTAATTACCTACAAGGGAGCACCCATATGACTGTCATGATTTCTCAACAGAAACCATGCAGGCCAGACAGGAGTGGCAAGAAATTTTCAAAGTGATGAATAGCAAGAACCTACAACCAAGATTACCCAGCAAAGCTATCATTCAGAATTGACGGTCAGATAAAGAGCTTCACAGATAAGAAAAAGCTAAAGGAGTTCATCACTGCCAAACCAGCATTATATGAAATTCTGAAAGGTATTCTTTAAGAAGAGGAAGAAGAAAAAAGTAAAGATAAAAATTATGAACAACAAATACATGTCTATCAACAAGTGAATCTAAAAGCCAAGTGAATTAAAAATCTGATCAACAGAATAAACTGGTGTATATAGTAGAATCAGGGGCATAGAAAGGGAGTGGACTAACAATTCTTGGGGAGAAAGGGTGTGGAAGGTGCAGGAAGAGACTGGACAAAAATAGTACACCTATGGATGAGAACAGTGGAGGGGAGGAAAGGGCAGAGGGTGGGGTGGGTATCGGTTGAAGGGTAACTATAGGGGGAAGAAGGGGGAACAACTGTAATAATCTGAAAAATAAAGATTTATTAAATAAAAAAAAAAAGAAAACACAGTAGATCATGCTTCAGCTGAAAAAGATAGTGGCTGGCAGGACAGAGGTGAGGAGAGGAAGTAAGTGAGTGAGAGTAGGAAAAGAAGAATGTGTGGTGTGTGTGTGAGTGAGTAAGGGACAGTTAAATTTCATAGGAGCAGCAGGGGCTGGCAGACAAGGCTCTCTTTAACAGGGAGAGACTACCACCACTGCAGGCACTCCCCAGACTGCGGGACTCAGGCTTGAAGCCCAGGCCATCTTGAAAGTGAAAATGGCCTTTTTAAGGAACTCATCAGCACCAACACCCAGACAGGCCTTGGAACTACCCCATGACCCAGCAGCCACTCCAGCCAAAATCCTGCTGCCCTAGCTGCAGACCCGTAGACCTTGGGACCTCCACCTCCAAAGGTGCATCGCCCCACAGCAGTAAGTGCCACTTCCCCTTCCCTAGCAGCAGAACTCCAGACAAAACATTTCTGCATTTCCAGCTCGAGCAGGCAGCCAGGGCACACCACTCTGTAGGCAGCGTCTGGGAGCCACTGAGAGCCCCCGAGGGTGTGATTTTGTACAGACAAGAGTGTGTGGCCCAGCAGTAGAAATTCTGAACTCCCTCTTCCCGAATAACTCCCCACAGACACCCCAGTGACTCATCCTTAGTGTCAGGACCCCTCAGAGTGCATCAGAGCTCTGCACCAGCAAAGGCACCTCCACAAAGGAACGGGACCTCTGAGCCCATAGATCCACAGCATGCTCTGGGAGCATCTATAAGACTCTGCTGGGTGTGATTCTGCATAGACACGAGTGCGTTACCCTGCAGTAGAAATTCTGTATTCCCTCTTCCTGAATAACTGCCCACATTCACCCCAGTGACTCAACCTTAATGCCAAGATCCCTCAGTGTTCGTCAGAGCTCTGTGCCTGGCAAACACACCTCAACAGATGCGAAGTTTTAACATAGCTGGCACCCTGAGCCCATCTACCCACAGGGCACTCGTGGGAACCACTCTGAGCTCTCCCTGGGTGCGATCTTGAACACACAGAGGTGCACTCTGCCCCCAGTAGTAGAAATTTTAAATTCACTCATCCTGGATACCTGACCACAGGCACCTCAATTATATGGCTACACTGCCAGGACTCTTCAGAGTGCTTCAGTGTGCCTTGATGGCAAACTTACTGCAGGTGCTCCTGTGAGCTGCCACTGGGAGTAAGTGCCTATCCACCACAGGTGCAGCAACAAAAGTTGAGTCTGCCCACCCCACAACTACAGAACTCTGGGCACCACAGTCACGCCTTTCCAGAGTGCATGCCCCCTGAGCCACATCACCCTGACAGATGGTTCCTTGGTGCCAGTGTGAGTCACTACTGGGCATGTATGATTTCTTTTTTTATTGTTCAGCTTATTATTTACATTTTCCCCCTATAACTCCCCTCCACCCAGTACCCATACCACCCTCCGCCCTCACCTCCCCCTCTGCTGTCCTCTCCCATAGTTGCATGATTCTTGTCCAGTCTCTTGCTGTACTTCCCACACCCCTTTTCTCCCCAAGAATTGTCAGTCTATTCCCTCTCTATGTCCATGATACTGTTCTATTCCACAGTTTATCCTGTTCATCAGATTGTTAATTCACTTGATTTTTAGATTCATTTGTTGATAGATGTGTATTTTTCAATTAAGGGTGCCAGACAGCAAAAATTGGGACACTCCCCTCCATGGCTGCTGAATTCTAGACACCACAGTTGTGCCTCTCAAGCTTGCATTCCTATATCAAGAGAACCCAAATAGCTAAAGAAGGGAGCTACACTAGATTACCAAGCTCAGAAGAACTGAGAGCTTACACCAGTAGCACCATCCCCAAAAGAACCTGGGTAGCAAAGCAATTGGGTCTACAATTAAAACATTATAGGAAAACATGGGAAGACAAAAAAAAGCAACCTCTAAAGAAAATAAAAAGAGGAATCACCAGAAAGGGAGTTAAATAAAATTGAGGCTAGCAGCTTATTAGAGAAAGAATTCAGATAATGGTTATAATGATGTTTAAATGGCTGGATGACAAATACAAACAACTCAATGACAAATACACACAACTTGAGAACTATAAGGAGCTAAATGAGAATGTCACCAAATGAAGAGAAACCAAGAGGAGATGAAGAATAACATAGCTGCAGTAAAGAACACAATGGAAGACATAAACAGAAGGCTAGAAGAGGCTGAAGACAACATCAGAGAATTAGAAGACAAGGTAGGGAAAAACACACAAACACAGCAGCAACTGGAAAAAAAAATACTTAAAAAGCAAGAGGAGAGCATAAATGAGCTTTGGGACAACACAAAAGGAAACAACATTCACATAATAAGGATACCAGAAGGAGCGGAAGAGAAGCAAGAAATAGAAAACCTGTTTGAAGAAATAATGACAGAAACTTCCCTCATATTGGCAAGAAAAAAAAATATGCAAGCCCAGGAAGTACACAGAATTCCAAACTAGTTGAACTCCAAAAGACTGAAACCAAGACACATCATAATTAAATTGGCTAACACCAATGACAAAGTAAGAATTTCAAAGGTTGCAGAATTTCAAAGAGAAGCAGAAATTTACCTACCAGGGATCTCCTATTAGAATATCAACTGATTTCTCAACAGAAACACTCTAGGACAGAAGGGAATGGAATTACATATACAAAGTGATGCAAAGCAAGGGACTGAATCCAAGAATACTATACCCAGCAAGGCTATCATTCAAAATTGAAGGTGGAATTAGGAGATTCATACACAAAAATGGGCTAAGAAAGTTTATCAATACCAAGCCAGCAATGCAAGAAATGCTAAAGGGACTGCTGTAAAGAGAAGAAAGAGAAAAGCAATAAGAAACACAAACAATAAGGAAAAATATGACAAAAAAACATGGACTTGTCAATAATAACATTAAACATAAATGGATAAAATGCACCAATCAAAAGACATAGGGTAGCTGAATGGATGAGAAAACCTGACCCATATATTTGCTGTCTAAAAGATTCACCTTAGAGAAAAAGATTCACACAGACTGAGAGTGAAGGGATGGAAAAACATATTTCAGGCAAATGGAAATGAGAAAAAAGCTGGGGTTGTGATACTTATATCTGATAAAATAGACGTCAAAGTAAAGGCCATAACAAGAGATAAGGAAGGCCACTACATAATACAAAAGGGAACAATTCAACAAGAAGAAATAACTCTGGTAAACATATATGTACCCAATACAGGAGCACCCAAATACATAAAAAAACTCCTGGGAGATATCAAGGGAGAGATTAACAACAATACAATCAGAATAGAGGACTTTAATACACCACTGACATCCCTGGATAAATCCTCCAGAAAAAAATCAGCAAAGAAACAGCAATCCTAAATAACTCACTAGATCAGATAGACTTAATTGACATCTTCAAAGCATTTTACCTCAAAGCCATGGAATTATGATTTTCTCAAGTGCACCTGGGACATTTTAAAAAATAGACCACATATTGGGTCACAAGCAAAGTCTCTCCAAATTCATGAAGGTTGAAATCATATCAAGCATCTTCTCAAACCACAATAGCATAATATTAGAAACAAAGTACAAGAAAAACAATAAAAAATTCAAATCCTTGGAGGCTAAATAGCATGCTATTAAACAATGAGTGGGTTATCAAAGAGATCAAAGAACAAAATTTAAATATCCTGTAAATGAATGACAATTAAAATACAACAAGTAAAAATCTATGGGGAACAATGAAAGCAGTCCTGAGAGGGTAGTTTATAGCTCTATGGTCATACATAAAAAAAAAACCCACAAAAAACAAAGAAACAAAAAACAGTAAAAAAGGTAGTAAATAATCTAAATATACAACTTAAAAAATTAGAAAGACAGCAACAGGAAAAACCCAGAGTGAGCAGAAAGAAGGAGATAATATCAGAGCAGAAATAAATGACAGAGACAAAAAAAACAATACAAAAACAAACAAACAAACAAACCCAATACAAACATTTAATGAAATCAAGAGCTGGTTCAATGAAAGGATAAACAAGATTGATGAACCTCTGGCCAGGCTCACCAAGAAGCAAAGAGAGAGGACCCAAATAAATAGAAATGAAATGGGTAAAATAGCAACAGACTCCGCAGAAATACAAAGGATTTTTTAAAATACTATGAACAACTTTATTCCAACAAACTAAAACAACCTGGAGGAAATGGACATATTCCTAGAAAAATACAACCTTCCAAAACTCAATCAGAGATATTCTAAACATCTCAATAGGTCAATAACTATGGAAGAAATTGAAGCAGTCATCAAAAAGCTTCCAACAAACAAAAGCCCAGGGCCAGACAGCTTCACAGGGGAGTTTTACCAAACATTCAAGGAAGAACTAAAACCTATCCTCCTCAGGCTATTCCAGAAACTTCAATAGGAAGGAACACTTCCAAGCTCATTCTATGAAACTAGAATTACCCTAATACTAAAACCAGATGAAGAGAATACAATGAAAGAGAATTATAGGCCAATATCCCTCATGAACATAGATGCCAAAATCCTCAACAAAATTCCAACATTCTAATCAAGCATTATATCAGTAAGATCATGCACCATGTCCAAGTAGAATTTATCCTAGGATGCAAGGATGGTACAATATCCGCAAATCAATAAATGTGATACATCACATAAACAAATTGAGAGATAAAAATCACAATCAGATCAATTGAACCAGAAAAAGCATTAGACAATACCCTTTTAAAAAAAATAAAAATCCTCAGCAAAATGACAATACTTCAACATAATAAAATCCTTATATGAAAAAACTGTAGCCAACATCATACTCAATGGGCAAAAACTAAAACCATTTCACCTAAGAACATGATGAAACAGGGATGTCCACTTTCATCACTCCTGTTCAACATAGCTCTGAAAGTGCTATCCATAGCAATTAATCAAGAAGAAAAATAAATGGTTTCCAAGGTGGAAAAGAAGATCTAAAGCTGTCCTTATTTGCAGATGACATAACACTGTAGGAGATCCTAAAGATTCCATCAAAAAATTATTAGACTTAATAAGTGAATTTGTCAGTGTAGCAGGATACAAAATTAACACCAAGAAATATATGGCATTTCTATACACCAATAGTAAACTTACAGAAAGAGAGAGAGAGACACTAAAAAAATCCCATTTACCATCGTACCAAAAAAAATTAAGATGCCTAGGAATAAACTTTTAAATAAGGAGTTAAAAAACCTGTATGTGGAAAACGTCAGGACACTTAAAAAAAAAAAAAGAGAAGACCTAAACAGATCAATGAACATACCATGTTCATGGATTGGTAGAGATAACATCATTAAAATCTCCATACTACCCAAAGCAATCTGTAGATTCAATACACTCCCCATTAAAATACCAATGGCATATTTCACAGACCTAAAACAAATTCTCTAAGAACTCAACTGGAATAAAAAAAGAACCCTAATGGCTACAGTATATTCAAAGTGATGAACAGCAAGAATCTACAACCAAGATTACTCTATCCAGCAAAGCTATCATTCAGAATTGAAGGTCAGATAAAGTGCTTCCCAGATAAGAAAAAGCTAAAGGAGTTCATCACCACCAAACCAATATTATATGAAATGTTGAAAGATATTCTTTAAGAAGAGGAAGAAGAAAAAGATAAAAGTGTAAATTAGGAACAACAAATACACATCTATCAACAAATGAACATAAAAATCAAGTGAATTAATAAGCTGATGAACAGGATAAACTGGTTAATGTAACAGAATCACGGACATAGAGAGGGAATGGACTGACAACTCTTGGGGAGAAAGGGGGTGTGGGAACTGCAGCAAGAGACTGGACAAAAATCATGCAACTATGGGAGACGACAGTGGACGGGGGTGAGGGCGGAGGGTGGGATGGGTACCAGGTGGAGGGGAACTATAGGGGGAAAAAAGGGAACAATGTAATTAATAAACTGAACTATAAAGATTAAAAAAATAAAAAATAAATAAAAAGAGCAACAAAAAAATAAAAAATAAATAATCTGAAAACTTTATTACTAAAAAAAAAAAAAGAGAGAGAGAGAAAAGAGAGAAAGAAATTAGACCTCCAATTTACACCACACACAAAAACAAATTCAAAATGGATAAAGGAATTAAACATAAGATAGGAAATACTAGAGAAATCCATAGGCAGCAAAATTTCAGACATATACCAAAGCAATTTCTTCACCATTAACAGCTCTTCAGGAAATGGAAACAAGAGAAAATAAACAAATGGGACTACATCAAAATAAAAAGCTTCTGCACACCAAAGAAAGCATCAACAAAACAACAAGAAACCCCACTGCATGGGAGAACATATTTGCCAATGTTGTCAATGGTAAGGGTTTAATCTCCAACATTTACTGGGAACTCATACAACTTAACAAAAGGCAGATAAACAACCCAATAAAAAATGTACAGTGAACCTAAATAGATACTTTTCAAAAGAAGACATAAGGGAGGCCAAGAGACATATGAAAACATGCTCAAAGTCACTAATCATCCCAAGAGATGCAAATCACAATGATAATGCAGAACCATCTCCCACTTGTCAGAATGGCTATCCTTAACAAATCAACAAAGGACAAGTGCTGGTGAGGATGCGGAGAAAAAGGAACCCTGCTGCACTGCTGGTGGGAATGCAGACTGGTGCAGCCACTGTGGAAAAGACTATGAAATTTCCTCAAAAACTAAAAATGGAACCCCCATTTGACCCAGTGATCCCCCTTCTAAAAATATATCCCAAGAAATCAGAAACACCAATCAGAAAGGATATATGCACCCCTATGTTAACAGCAGCACAATATACAGTAGCTAAGATTTAGAAACAGCCTAAGTGCCCATCAGCAGATGAGTGGATTAAAAACTGTGGTACATCTACACAATGGAATACTATGCTGCTGTAAGAAACAAACAAACAAAAAAACTCTTACCATTTGCAACATCATGAATGGACATGGAGACATTATGCTAAGTGAAATAAGCCAGTCAGAGAAAGATACATATCACATGATCTCACTTATTTTTAAAATAAACAACATAATCCAATGAACAAAAATAGATCCAGAGAAAGAGAAGCATTGGACAGACCCTCAAACCTCAGAGGGAAGGTAAAGAAGGGGGTAGGGCTAAGGGATCAACCAAAGGACTTGTATGCATGCATATAAGCCTAACTGAGGGAGAAAGACACTGAGGGGGATGAGAGCAACTGCAGGGATTGGAGGTGGCTGGGGAGACATCAATGGGAGGAAAAGGAGACATATGTAATAATATATATAATACTTTAAACAATAATTTTTTTTTAAAAGTAGGGAATCAAATTATTGTCTATAGTCAATTGCTTTCAACTTTAAAAACCTGCCTGTTACTGTTAAGGTAGTTCTGTCAAGCAAATTCCCTGTGTTATTTTTTGTTTGTTTGTTTGTTTATTTGTATTACTCATTGGAATTTGAGAATCTCTTTTTGTCAATATCACTCTGAAAGATAGTTTCACTATGTATAGCCTTGTTGGTGACAGTGTTTTCCTTTAACCTTTTAAATATGCCGTCCCACTGCTTTCTGACCTGGACACTTTATGACGTCGAGGAAATTCTTCATTAAACTGTGTTTCTCTTTTCCAAAATGAGTTGTTTGTCCTTTCTGGGTTTTTATTTTCTCTGTCCTTCATAAATATTATAACGACGGGCCTGGTTTTAGATTTCACTGTACTTTTCTACATAGGTGTTTTTTAAGTTTGGATGTGCAGATTGCTATTTTTCATTGATTATATTAGAAAATACTCAACCATTATTTCTTCTGCCTTTCCTTCTCCTTTTCTCTCTGCTCTACCTTTATAGTTCCCATTACTTTAAGTATACAGATTCTTCTGACAATTACAATCTATTCCTGAGACCCTGTAATGCATATTATCTAATAGTTATTGGAATTTGAATGTCAAAATTGTCAGTGTTTTTTTTTTCTCATATATCATTTTGTTTCTCTGTTGATATTTTTGTTCAATGAGATCATACTACCTATATTCTTTTCTCTTTTAAACATAGGATTTATTACTAAAAATATTTATAAATTAAAGAAAAATCTACAACTGGAACACACAAAAAGTTTTGTTCTGGTCTGCTTTTGTCCTGCTTTCGTTCGCACTTGCTGTTCTTTTGCATGTCTCATACAGTTTTTGATAAACCTGCACATTTTTTGGCAATGTATTATAGCAAATCTGGGTACTGGGTTCCCTCTCCTCTCATTTGTAGGCTTGTTGTCATTGTGCATGTGGTAATTTACTGAGTGATGAGGTTGGAGTATTTATATTTTACTGAAGTGTCCTTCCCTGCAGTGTGAAGTTTCTAGTGTTGTTTCTGTGAGGGAATGAACTTGGGAATAAACACCTCACCTCGGGATGACTGGTGTTTTGAAAGTCTCTCTTTTATTGTCTCCTTCCCTGATTGCGCCTTTAACCTACCTATTTCCTTTGTTATCATGTCAAAGATGGAGACAAAGTATGTTAGTCACTGATTTGCCAACAGTAATTTATACTATAAACTCTATTACAAAACACACACACACACACACACACACACACACACACACACACACACCCCCAAAAAACAAAGTAAAGGTTGCACCATCACCTGAGATATTAGAAATTTGCCTATTAATAATTCCGAGGAGAGTATTCATAAACAATGTGATATCTATTTTCTAAATTCATGTTCTAATACCTTTTATTAGGTAGCTCTTCTGCATTTGCAAATACAAAGCAACTAATTCCTTGGGTTTGAAAAAAAGAGTCGGTAAAATGGCATTTCAAAGGCTTACGTCAAGCACAGAATAGGCTCATAATAGCATTGGATTTTTGTGGAACACTTTAAAGAGATGAGTCCTAAAACATATAGTATGAATCTAATTACCCATGGATGGCAACTGCTAGAGTTCTACTCATTATAGGAAGAAATTATGGAGATAATTTATTATGTCAAATAACATTTAGTTACCATGGTCATTGAAAGTATAAACTTAAAAAAATTCTGAGAAGATAAATAAACCATAAATAGACTTGAAATATTCTTGTTCTTACCAGCAACCTGCATTGATTGTTTCTTGGCTTCCCCCTTCATTATGCCTCTCCCGGAAGCATCCGGAACGTGTTCGGTATCAGTCTCTATAGAAATAAGCAGTTTTAAATCAGTTTGCAAGGCAAATATTAACAAAAGTATGTTGATGTGTGTACATATTCTTTTCAGTGTGTGTTTTTGTCTAGTATTCCCTTTATTAGTCCTTTTATCACAGAAAACTGTTTAAACTGAAATAGCTATGTGTCTTAAATAAACACCTGAAAATCTTTAGACTCATTAGCCATCGGATAAGTCCCATTACACTGAGGCTCATACATGTTCAGTGATTTGACCAAGGTGACATATCCAGCTAATGAGAAAATTTAATCACAAACTGATGTCTCATTATTTCTTAACTGAGTCTTTTTTCATAACATATAAATTCTTTTACAACGTCAAACAATCCTACAGAGGTTATCATAATAACATTATATTTCATTTTTGAAAAAACAACCCACAACATCCACATTTGTTTTACAAAGATAAACCTTATTGGGCAGGTCCAAACAGTTTTCTCCAAGTCAGGTTGCAAACAATAATCATCATAGTCACAGAATCCTACAGTGAGGCAGAAAATTCTTAGACCTGTCCATGAATATATCCATATCCTCCCCTCTTTTGTTATGCAAATTTAAAATACTTAGGCATTAGCTAGCATTGGAAAGGAATACCAGCCAATTTGTGGGCAGAAGAAATTAAAATTTAAAATTACCAAGACTGCAAGATAAAATTTCCAAAAGCCCCCATTAACCAAAAAAAAAGAGGGAGGGGACAGTGGGGTAATATCATGTAAGGAAAAATATCCTATAAGTAAAATACATGTAGAAAATTCTTACTCCAGAAAAGTAAATCCCATTTGTAAAACCAACTGCAGGACACCCATGAAAAAACACACATGGTGTCAAAATAAGCCAAAGGAAAATCGTTTAGGCAAAAATAAAAGGAATCCCAAGTCTATTTTGCAGAGAGGATCCCTTTGTTAACTTTTGGTCAAGAATGTGTTTGTGTGTTTGCAGAGAACAACTCCAAGACTATGTGGGTTCCTGAGACAGTGAGGAACTGACGGGACTGTTCCAGCCACGAGGATGGCCCAGAGATGGGGGACACTGATGACACCTTGCCATGCTAGCAGTCGGCAGCTGTGCGTGGCTGCAGGCACCCCAGGACCAAACCAGAGAAGATGGATCATGCATTGCCACGATGTGTCCACCATCTGGATACCATTGCTGACATGTACACATGAAGAACTATTTGACATTGAAACTGGGACTCAGAACAGTTGGACATTGAAACTGACACTCAAACATTTTTTTTGCTCTTATACGTTTGTTTCTAGTATGCAGAGGCAAGATATTTTTGAAGAAAAGAAACTGGGGGGAGTGATTGATGTAGAGGCAGGGTGGCCTTGAACAGACTGTCAAGCTACAGGGGGAAGGCTGGGGTGGATGGGAGGTGGATGCTGGGGGAGATCAATTGATGGACTTGTATGCATACTTATGAGCATAACAAATGAATGAAAGACACTGGGGCGGGTAGGGGGGCAGGTGGGGACATGTGCTGGGGGGTAAGGGAGGCTGGAGGGAGGACTTTGCGGGGGAAAAGGAAAACATATGAACTACTATTAAATATAAGTTATATTGTAAATTTTAAAAAATTAAAGAAAAAAAATTTGTGGGCAGAGGTAAAGCTAATACCCTCTCAAGTATTAAAAGCATGTAGGCTTTCTACCTGAGGAGGGAAAATGGGTAACTTGCAATAATGTGAACTTTCCATTTAAATCTTTAGATTTTCACCTTTTGCTGTTTTTGGAAACTACTCTCTAGTTACAGTGATGGAAAAAATGTAATGATGTTTAGTTCTAAAATCTGTGTCTTACAGAAAGCATAATTAGAACAATGACTCTGCATCACATAATTGGTAAAGTTTTGTGGACAAATATAAGCAAACAAACAAATAAAATGGTTCCAAATCAAATGGAACTGACATTGGAACTTGCATTGATGCAGACATCATAGGCTAGAAGCCTTGTATTGGCAAAATGATTGAGGCCTTGAATAATCCCATGGTCATACAACATACTAAGAGAGCAATCTAAGCAGAGGTGAAGTCCTGAAGAGGCATCGTTAGTAAAGATAAGGGCACAATGTTTTGGGCAGAACAACTTTGGCACAGTAACTTACGATATTCAGGAAAGTAAGTTTAGTTATAGCAATACATGACAGGATAACCTTAGCAGGCATGTGTTATTTCTTGGTCTTGCTCCAACAAATACAATTAGAAAACTCGTATCCATTTAAATTGAGAGAGAAATTTAAATGATCAGAAAGACAGTGAGAATAACCCTGAGGATAGATTGGCTTTAATACTGTGAGCAAAGTAAGTGTGGTGGAGAAACTCATAATCTATTAAGAGACACGATTTTCTTATTACACAAAATTTTACCACTGCTTTTGAAAAATTCAATCCTTCTTGAAGTTACCTAAGCTATTTTTTAACAACATATAACATAGTATTATATAATATTATGTTATTAAATGACTGGTCAATGGTTAATAGTTTAGAGTGTTGTGCCACAATAACCCTTTAGTATATGCTTCTGATTTATACAAAATAAATTTTGGGAGATATAGAATAGAGATTGCTACAGTTTTATTCACTATTTCCCATTTTCTGGTACTGTATTACATGTAACATATACACATGTTAAAGGCATTGCTAAAGTGCTGTTATAAGTATAATTATACTTATTTCTTTATGAAACTATAATTTTAAGAAAGTTGTGAGACAAAGTTCAAAGAGGATTATATTTAGAGTATTCATTATACATCCATCTGTTTTACAATCTTTGGTTTTTATATGCTTCTTGTGGATCTAGAGTCATTTTTTCCTTCTAATTCATTCTTTTCATTACCAACTCCTTTATGCTACTTTTTAAATATATACTAGTTATCTCTAGGTTATAGTCCCAACAATACATGTTTTATACAGTTGCTTTAAAAGAATTAAGAAAAGAGTCACAGATGCATTTTCCAATTGTTTAGAATGATTCATTAAAAATTTTGTTTATTTTATATTTATTTTGTGTAGATTCAATCTACTGAGAGAGATGTCCTAATTTCAGTATTTCTTGTCTAGTGTATCTGTAAGCAATGATGTATCTCAGTTTTATTTATGTGGGAATGTCTTTATCTCACCTTCATTTTGGAAAAATAGTTTGCCTGATATAGGATTCCTAGTTGTCAGACTGTTATTATGCACTTTGGCTATTCCACCCCATGCCTTTTGGTCTTCATAGTCTCTGATGCTTAGTCACTCACTTGCTTACCTGACTCACTTCTTTTTCTCGTAATCTGCTGTTTGTCTCTTCATCTTCCAACATTTTTAGCATAGTGAGTATGGCTGTGTATTACCTTGTGTCCATTTTACTTATATTTCATTCAACATGAATGTGCATGTGGATTAATAACTTTCATTGAATACCACTCAAAGATTTAAGCTTTATTTCTTTAAATATATTTACTGCTCATTTCTCTCTCTACTCTCCTTCTGGTATTCCCAGGACCGGAAGTGGGCTGGTTCTTTCTTCAGGCTGTCAAATCTTCCTTTGAATCCCTCCAGTGATCCTCTCCCTCCCCCATTTAACTCATTTTCCATTTCAATTCCAGAATTTGCACTTGGTTTTTCACATTAATTTTTATCTTTTGGTTGATACTATCTCTTTAATGTATTATGTTTATCGGACCTTCATTTTTCTTTGCAAATATTATATATATATTATTTACAAAATGAAGATTTTCACAACCCTACATCAAGCAAGTAATTGGGATCCTCACTCCAATATCATATGCTCACTGTGTTTCTGAGGCCCATTTTGTAATTCTCACAATATTTTAAACATTTTCATTAGTATTACAGTTGTTATAGTGATATGCAAACAGGTATATTTGATGGTACCATTATAATTGTGTTGGAGTACCTAGTACCATGACCATATACCATGACAAACTTAACCAATAACTGTTGTGCTTTAATATGATGGCTCCACACATTGACCTTTTGGATTATTTTCCCTAACTGTGATTTACCTAGTCTTCCTATTGTTGAGACACAATACTATTAAAGTAAGGCCCATTACTAGTCCCACAATCGCCTCTAAGTCTTCAACATAAAGGCAGAGTCTCATGCCTCTCCCTTAAATCCAGTGCTAGGTATGATTATGTTTGGTAAGCAAGTCATGGCAAAAGCCAAAATAGGTCCAAAGTTAGGCCTTTGGGGTCAGTGAGCCAGGCTGTATAAACCCAAAATTTTCTTCAAGGAAAGGAAAGTTGATATTCCAGGGATCCCAATAAAGGTAAGCTAGGAAAACTCTCTTATTGACATGGAAAAATTGTTGTGCTTGAGTAAAAGACCAAATCAGCCACAACATTCCCTTAAGCCTAAACCTAATCCAGAGCAACACCCTAACTCTCTTCAATATTATGAAGGCTGTAGAAAAAAAAGTTTGAAGCTCAGAGAGACTATTTAAAGAGGTTTGAAAAAGGAAACCATCTCCATAAATGTGAAAATACAGGGGAAGCTGCAGGTGCTCCCGGAGAAGCCACAGCAAAGTACCCCAAACCTCTAGCTAAGACAGTCACGTTTCCAGTGGTGACACAGTCACCACATATTTAAAGAAAATGGCAATAGGAACCTGCATAGCTACCTGCAGAGGAAAAGTCAGTGACTGCCTCCAGAATTTCATACAACATTGCAGGCCACATTTTGAGGATTCAATGCATCTGGAGAGTTTGCTTTGAAGTCAATGCTCATTAGCCATTCTAAAAATACTAGGATCTATGTTCAAACTGCTCTGCCTCTGCACTATAATGAGAATAACAATGCCCAGATGACAGAACATCTGCTTACTAAATAGTTTTCTGAATCTTTTGGCCCACTGTTAAAACATACCTTCTAGAAAAAAAAGAATATTTTCAAAATATTTCTGCAAAATGACAAGGCTCATGGTCACCCAGGTGCTCTGATAGAGATGGCCAATTAGATTAATATTGTTTCACACCAGCCAACACTGCATCCATTCTGAAGCACATGAGTGAAGAGGAGCAATGTTGAGTAATTTTAAGTCTTATTATATGAGAAGTGCATTTCAAAATGCCATAGCTACCGTACATAGTAATTGCTCCAATGGATTTGGGTAAAGTAAGTTGTAAACCTATAGGAAATGACCCACTATGATCTATACCATTAACAAAACCTGTGATTCATGGGCAAAGTCAAAATATCTACACTAATAAAGGAGAAAGATGCAAATTGACTGTATTGTTGTCACACCCACCAGCCAATCAGGAGTGTGTATGCAAATCAACCTAACAAAGCTGGTGGGTTAATTTGCATAAGCAGGTGCTGAGCAGCCAGAGGTGGGGCTGGATGCTTGCGTCATTGCCATGGTGATGACGCAGGTGTTCTGCACCAACACCAGCCCCTCCGGGCCTCTGGGAAGTGTGCAAAGGCAGAAAGGTGGCTTCAAGAGGAGCAAAGGCAGAAAGGTAGCTCGGCCGGAGCTGGCAGCCAGGGGAAGGAAGGCCCATTCTTGCATGAATATTCCTGCATCTGGCCTCTAGTCAACAGTAACAGGCGTTTGAAAGATGTTGACTCAGACCAGCCTGAATTACTGTGAAAAATTCAAGTTTTCTTTCAAGGAAATAATTGGTGAGGTGATGAAAATAGCAAGAGACCTAGAATAATAAGTGAAGCCTGAAGAATTGGAGCCTGGGTTTCTGTTGGGATCTCATGATACAATTTTAATGAATGAGAACTTTATTCTGTATGACCAAAAAAATTGGTTTCTTGAGATGCAATCTACTCTTAGAAAATATGCTGGGAAGTTTGTTCCATTGAGGACAAAGTTTTAGAACATTACCTAAACTTAGCTGATAAAGAAGTGGCAGGTTTTGAGAGCACTATTCCAATTTTATGTATGCATGTATGTAAGCTTAACTAATGGACACAGACATCAAGGGGGTGAGGGCATGAGTGGTAGTGGTGGTGGGGGGGGAGCAATGGAGAGAATGGACACATATGTAATATCTTTATCAATAAAGAAAACAATAAAATACATTTTTTAAAAATCCTGCTAGTTTTACACTCCAAATTGAAAAATAAAAACAGCCCTGGCCCAGTCATTCAGTTTATTGTAGCTTTGTTCTGACATGCTAAGATTGCAGGTTC
This sequence comes from Antrozous pallidus, assembly GCA_027563665.1. Taxonomy (NCBI): domain Eukaryota; kingdom Metazoa; phylum Chordata; class Mammalia; order Chiroptera; family Vespertilionidae; genus Antrozous; species Antrozous pallidus. The sequence goes on from CM050515.1 coordinate 9,127,562, forward strand.
GATCCCTGGTCAGGCCACATACAAGAATCAAATCAATAAATAATAATTAAAGAACTAAAACAACCTTGGAATTACCTTTCCCCCAAGTATAGAGGTCCTGGTCTAAAAATAATATTTTCTTTTGTTAGAAGCCCTCTTGCCCCATCCTTCTTCTTATAAAAACCTTTCATTTTGTACAACTCTAATTGCTGGGTGGAAAGCTGCTTGATTCATGAATCACTGATCTATCAGCCGCCATCAACATTGGGGTAAGACCCTACATCAGCAAAGAGATCACAACTCACTGAAGGTTCAGATGTTTATTAGCAGTTTAAAGCCATAAAGTGTTTTTAATTAAACATATGTATTATTTTCTTTTGCAGATAAAATACTATCGCACATAGGATAGACTATCTAGTATAATTACAATATAGTGTAATCATCACTTTTGTACACTCTTGCAAACCTAAAATTTATGTGCCTTGTTTTTGTGCTAGTCACAGTATTACAATGCTTTGGAATCAAACCCAAAATATCTCAAAAGTATGCCTGTACTTCATAAAAAAAATTAACTAATACAAGGAGTGTTTTCATTAAAACTTTTCTCCATGTAATAGTAAACTCTAGGTACTCTTGTTCTTTAAGTTCCACACTTAATTCAATTCAAAAAATGATAAATAAATGTGAAATATTTTATTTTTAAAATTCTTCTTACCAGGAAGTTCCTCTGATTGTTTCTTGAATTGTCCCTTTGTTATACCACGTGCAGCTGCGTCTGTTGAGTGTTCTACATTAGCCCCTACAGAAGCAAACAGACTTCAAAACTCATTATATTATCATTTATGTAGGAATATATATTTTTCCAAGAGTAAGTGTGTATGCTGGTTGTAACTAGGATATTTTATTGTACAATAAAGCATTATATTAAATTGTAATAAACCTAATTTGGAACAGGTGCAATAAAGATATAAAACATATCTTATGTTGATGTTCAAAGACTTTTGGTGACTTGTCCAAAACTAAATATCCAAATAAAGACAAAATTGATATACATTTCAGGAGCTATGCCACATAATTCCTTAAGCAGTGATCATTCCATAAAAATTCTCTTATGCAAATTGAAATCAGCCCAGAGAAATTATGATAATAACATTACTTTCAGGCTTATATTAAGTGTACACTCTTTCTCTAGTGGTGTGCCTAATGAAGTAGAACCCCACTGCTTGTTTCTTTCTGTTTCATTTTTTTAACTACAGGACAATTTGCAAACCATAGACTGTGTAGTCATAGAAACTTACCATGTGCAGAATGTTTTGACTCACCATGGAGAATTTTACTTCCCCTTTAAATTCTATAACTGTAAACCGTGTAGATATCAGTGATTAAGAGAATAAAAAAACTGATTGGATTGAAAAAGATGACCCTTGAAGATCCTTTGGCCTGGAGAGCTTGTGATATGCAAGGAGGAAATTGTTAAGTTTGTAACAGTACCAGAGTACTGGTTGGATTCATTTCCACTGGAATTTTCAGATGATTCAGTTTTCCCTAAAATTAACAACTATTACGTTTATTCAGTGACATAAAAATGTATGAAAGGTATTAAATAGAAATTAGTATTGTGGAAGGGATAAATTAGCTTGATAAACTAGAGTGGCCTTCGAGTCCATTAATGCATGGAGTTTTGGAAATCAGTTCTAGTGGACCCTGCAAGTGTAGTTGGAAACATCTCAGGGTCCTGACACTGCACAGCAGACCTCTTGCTTTGACAAAATGCCTGAGCCCAAGAAGAAATATAAAAGGTTACACTATGACTATGCCAGCCAACACAGATCATACCACCTTTTTTATAGAGAATATCCTAGCTAGGGTACCATTAACCAAAATAGACACATACGCCTCATATTGAGCAGAACAAATGTTTATTATTTGATTAGAAACATTTTTAAGTATTAATGAGATAGAGCAACAAAAAACTGGACAACATTAGCTGACATATTTCACTGCCAAACCATAACAGTGCTTACACATGTGAAAAATAAGAAGGCTGCAGAATGATCATGGGAAGGAAGCATACTCACATTTATAAGCTGGATAAAGGGATTATTTATGTTTTGGGTTGGACGGAGGGGGACTGTCTGACATTCCCCATGCTCCATAGAAGAGTGCAAATTTAAAACTTATGAATTATTTACTTCTGCAATTTTCCATTTGATATATTCAATTTGTGATTGACCATGGAAAACAAACTGCACGAATTAAAACAGCAGGAAATGGGAAATGGCAGTACTATGATATAAACTTGTGTGTAATCCTTTTTTATATATAAGTGTGTGCCCTCTGAAGAAGCTAAATGAAGAATAGGAAGTATATATTTACAACATTCCTTTTATTAGTCTCTCAGTTTTTATTCTGCCACATTTGTTTTTCCTTTGCTCCTGCGCCTTGGAGGTTACATCTGCTGTAGCATCTCACTGAAATACATTGTGACTCCCACACTTCTCCTTTGTGCTGCCACAGTAGAATGTATTCCTTTTCCACATTTTTAGGCACAGAAATATAATAATATTCATTTTAATTATGCAATTGTATTTTGAATCAATTATAGAGATGAAAGATGCATTAAAGCAGTCATTTGGAATTACTTAATCCCTTGAACCCATGCTCCTATAAAGGAAGGAATTAAATTACTGCATGAAATCAATTGATTTCAACATAAACAACTTTCCTGCCTGTAACTGTTAAGGCAGGTCTGCTGGCAAACAGATGCCTTGTTTTGTTTTGTTTGTTTTTTAAATGTTGAAATCTGATTTTTTCAGCTTCACTTTGAAAGATAGCTCGGCTTGGCTGGTTTCATTTTGGGGCTCAGCCCATCTGGTATCCAGACCACCTAATAAATTCATAATTATTTATCCCTTTAAAAAGAGAGAAAGATAGTTTGTTTAGATATAAACTTCTTTGTGACAGTGTTTTTCATTAGCCCTTTAAATATGCCAGCCCACTGCCATCAGGCCTCGCCAATTTGTGATGTCAAGGCAGCTCTTCATCTTACCAGGTTTCTCTTTTCCATAATGAGTTGTTTTCCATTTGTGGGTTTTATGATTTTGTCCTTCATAACTTTCACCAAGATTGGTTTTGTGTAGATTTCACTTTACTTATTCTACTTAGATTTTATTGAGCTTGGATGTGCAGATGGATATTTATCCTTTAACTACTGGCCCAGTGCACGAAATTCATGCATGGAGGGAGGGGGTTCCCTCAGCCCAGCTTGCACCCTATCTAATTGGGGACCCCTTCAAGGATGTTCCACTGCTGGTTTTGGCCTGATTCCTGTGGGATATTCCGGCAGTTGGACATCCCTCTCACAATTTGGGTCCACTGGCTACTAACCGTTCACCAGCCTGCCTGGCTGATCACCCCTTATTACCTCTGCCTGCCTGCCTGCCTGATTGTCCCTAACTGCTTGCCTGCTGGCCTGATTGCCTCTAATTGCCTCTGCCTCATCTGCACCCAAGACCCAGTCTTCCCTCCTCTGGCCAGTCACAGGCACTCAGGACCCAGGCTGTATCCACCCAGGATGGCCACAGCCATAGCGGCAGGAGACCATGGGTGGGCAGCTCCACCCACGCTGCAGCCACAGGCACCCAGAACCACAGGGTGTGCAGCTTGTCCCTCTCCTGGACCAAAGGTGCAGGCACAGCTGCTAGCACCTGGGACCCTGGAGAGGATGGCTTGTCCCTCTCCTGGGCTGCAGCCTGGCTGGTCCCCATTTCTCTCTTTCCAGGGTTGAGTGTCTGAGCAGTTATGGTATGATGGCATGAGAATGTGGTTGCTATTTGCATATTAGCTCTTTAGCATATAGGATTTTAACTTGTCATGGTCTGTCTTCAAGAGGATATTATACTACTTCATATCCTGTATAGAAACTTCACTATAATAAAATTTCATTTTTCCTGGGCAATCTTTGTGCTATTGTTGTCATGTATTTTACTTCCACAGATGTTATAAAACTGACATTGCATTATTATTTGTTTAAATAGTTAATTATCTTTAAATATATTTAAATAAGAAACTTCTATTATATTTTTTCCTATGCATTTACTGTCTTTGGTGTCTTGCTTTTCTTGTCATAGATTGTTATTTCCATCTGGTAACATTTTATTTCTTTTTGCATGACTTTTTTTTAAATTTCTTACACTACAAATATGCTGGTGAGAAAAAAATCAATCTTTTATACATGAAAAATATATTTTCACTATTTTTAAAAATATTTTCACTCAGTCTAGAATTATAAATTGAGAAGATTTTCTCCCATTGTGAGTACTTTAATAATGTTGCTGTATTATCTTCTCCCTTACACTGTTTCTGATGAGAAATCTTTTGTAATCCTTATGTTTATTCCTGGGTATAGTGTGACTCTTTTCTTAAGACTACTTAAAAGATTTTTCTTTTCATCATTGGTGTTTGTTGAGCAATGAGATTTTTATGTGTCTTGATGTAGGTTTCTTTATGTCCTCTGCTTGCTATTCACTGAGCTTTTTTGATCTGTGGGTTTATATTATCCTATCTAGTAAAAGAATAATATGCAAATTGACCATACCTCCAATCAAGCCATGCCCACAACCATGCCCATCAGCCAATCAGAGGCAAATTATGCAAATAAACCCCAACAAAGATGGCTGCCACCACTGAGAGCAGGAGGGAGGCTTGAGTTTCCCTGGCAATGAAGGAAGCCAAGCTTTCTGCCTGCCATTGCCAGCTTAGGCCTCCACTCAATGCTGCAAAGTTTCAATTATAGAAGATACATTATCCCAACAGAAATGGCGGCAGCCATGGAGTTGGAGAGAGAAGAGACTAGGCTCACCAGGGCGATAGAGGAAGCCAAACTTCTGCAGCCCCAGCCTAGGCCTCCACTCTAGCCTACAAAATTTCACACAAAAATGGCTGTTGCCACAGAGCAAGCAGAAGGCTCCACTCCAGGCTACAAAGTTTCAATTGTAGAACATAAATTAATCCCAGATCCCAGTGCCTCCGCTTGGGTCCCTAGGGGTCGTGGTCGGCCTGCAAACCATCACAGGCCCCTCACCAAGCCACCCCACACCACCCTGATCCAGGACTCCCTTCAGGGCAAACCAGCCGGTCCCCAACTATGTACCAGGCCTCTATCCTTCTAATTAAAGGATAATACACAGATTCATCATCACTCCAATACACAAGAGGGCTGCTTGCATGTGGTCAAAGATCCTGCCCCCATGTGGACACAAGATGGCCACCACAAGATGGCCAGCAGGGGAGGGCGGTGGGAGGTTCCAGGCCTGCAAGGGAGGGCAGTTGTGGGCGATCAGGCCAGCAGGGGAGGGCAGTTGGGAGGGACCAGGCCTGTAAGGAAGGGCAGTTGGGGCGATCAAGTCTGCAGTGGAGGGCAGTTAGGGGTGAACAGGCTGGCAGAGGAGGGAAGTTGGGGACAAAAAGGCTGGCGGAGAGCAGTTAGACATCAATTGGGTTGGCAGGGTAGTGATTAAGGCCGTGATGGCGAACCTGTGACACATGTGTCAGCATTGACAAACATAGCCATTTTCGATGACACCTGGCTGCATGTGGTCGCATACAGAGAAGTGTAGGGCTGCATGTTAAGAAGGACATTTCATCCTTGGCTACTGCACAGCTAGGTGCAGTAGCCGAGGATGAAATATTTGCTGCCATGCAGTGTAGACACTCTGTGCCGGAGGTCTGTAGGCCAAAACAACAGAACTCCAGCACAGAGTGTCCAGTTCTGGGACTTCCTATTAGGCCGTTAGGGAATCTTTGACCTCACTTCCAGCTTTCAGAGCAGGGAGCAGCAGAATGCCACGGGGGATGCAGCTCTGGGGGCCCTGTGATCGCCATTACCAGCAACCACATAACTACAACAACCATCATCCAATCAATCTACTGTTCTGGGGTGTCGTGGATTTCTAATTGACCATCATTACTGAGATAAGTGAGGGGGAGGCTGGGAGAGGCGAGGACCTGTGCTATGGTTGCTGTTTCTCGCCATTAGAAATAGCAGCAGCCATCTTAATTTATATCAGGAACGCCATTTTGCAGCATAGTGCAGACTCCATTTCACCACTATTACTGTTGTGCATCCTTATTAATCCCTATTTCTGCTTATTAACCCTGCCCTTTCCTAAAAGATAGTTACATGTATCATCTTGTGGTCAGTTAGGCTAGTTAACCCTGAATTGCCTGCAGGGCTAACAGGCTATCTATAATTCTATCTTCTGTCAGTGCCCCCGCTGATGGAGAACCCAAAAAATAAAAAACCAAGGTTAAGTAAAGGAAGTGGTAATAGCAGTAGCCAACCCTATTAAGAGACATGTACCCAGATGTATGGCATTATTGAGAAAAATGGCAAATCACTTTGTGTTCTATGTACTGAAACAGTGCTAAGCAGAATGTGAAATTTAAATAGACATTTTGAAAACAATCATTCCCAGCTCTTGAAAAAAGGTGAGGATGAAAGGAAGGAATACATTGCCAGACAGCTACACCTTTATGAGAGCCAATCTAATTTCATCCTTAAATTTATGAAAGGTTCTACAAATTTAACATCTGCAAGTTTGAGCATTGCTCACTCTATAGCTCAGCATGGAAAAGCACTCAGTGAGGGCGAATTTACTAAAGAAACTCTCCTAAGATGTGCACCAGTTATATTTCACCATATGTAGAATAAAGATGAAATTATTAAGAGAATATCTGAGTTATCACTCAGTAGAAATATCATAAAAGACCGAATGATGAGAGTGAACACAAATGTACAACATCAATTAAAAAGAAACATAAGTAATTGTAAATATTTTTCCATCTCTCTTGATGAAACTACTGATGTCACATCACATGCTCAGTTGGCCATTATTGGTCAATATTCTGATGGTCTCACAATGAGAGAAGAGTTGATAAAGTTAGTATCAGTGCCAACAAGTAAATCAGGAAGCGAAATATATAAGGTGGTTATGCAGACATTCCGTGACCTAAGCATTGATATCTCTAAAGTTGTGTCAGTGACGACAGATGGGGCACCAAACATGGTGGGGGAAAAAGTCGGATATGTCAAATTGTTTACAGAAGCTATTGGACATCCAATTGTGCCTTTTCATTGTATTATCCATCAGGAGGTTTTATGTGCCAAGGCAGGATTCACTGACTTAAACGACTTAATGTCAGTTGTTACAAAAATAGTTAATTTAATAACTGCTCACCCCCTTCACAAGCTAGAATTTTCTTTACTTTTACTAGAGGTTGATTCCACCTACAGTGGATTGCTGATGTACAATAATGTAAGATGGCTGAGCTGAGGCAAAGTTCTTGAGTGCCTCGTGGAGTGTTTTGAAGAAATTAAGGTATTTCTTGAGGATAAGGATCTGGGAAACTTTTCTCAGCTCAATGATGATAAGTGAGTCAACACCCTGATATTTTTTACAGATCTCTCTGTTCATATTGATGAACTTAACTTAAAGTTACAAGGTTTTGGCAAAAGTATTGACATTATGTTTGGATACATAAAAGCTTTTGAAAGTAAACTTGACATTTTCGAGCGAGATGTAGAAACTAAAACATATAAGTATTTTCCTCAAGTAACAAAGTATTTTGAGAAGGCCAGTGCAGCTATACAAAATGAAATGGAATCCTTGCATATAAAGTACCAGCATGTTTTAGACTCATTACTTGATCAGTTCAATTATAGATTTAATCAATTTATAAGCCTAGAGCAGACCATAAAAATAATTAAGTATCCTGATGTAGTAGTCTACAGCAGTTTGGAATAACATGGTTTCCAATGAATGCAGATTGATGATTTGGAGATGGAACTTGCAGAATTTCAAGACAGCATCTGGGCTCAGGTGTTTGTTGACTTGAAGTCAAAGCTTGAGAATCTGGAAAGGTGCTCCTTGGAGAATCAAGAGGAGTGTCACTATGAACTTGAAATTTGGAGTGCCTGGAACCAATTACCAGACACTTTTAGCACCCTGAAAAATATAGCTATGGCTTTACTCACAATTTTTTCCTCCATGTACTTTTGTGAGACCTTATTCTCAGCATTAAATAATATCAAAACCCACAAAAGAAACAGATTGACAGATGAAGTTAATAGCCCTGGCTTGGGCTTGAAATGTACAAAATACCAACCTTCAGTTGAAGGTTTAGCCAATGAAATTCAGCAACAAAAAAAGTCACTAATAGACAGGTTAGTTAAAGAATTCCCCCTCTCCCTCACTTATCTTAGTTTACGGCACCCCACACAAGTTAAATAATATCAAGTCTAACAAAAGAAACTGAGTGACAGATGAACAAAGAAGTCACTAAGCAGGTAAGTTAAATAATTAGTTTTTGGTTTATTAAATATGGTTATATATTACAATGATATATTTTTGTTATTTAAACTATAAATATTGCAAAATAATGTGTGTTTTTTTCTTCAAAGTTACAGACCCCCCGAGTTATGCTAGGTATTTTGGAGAATTTTGACACACCAAGCTCAAAAGTTTGCCCATCACTGGGTTAGGGGGCTGATCAGGCTGGCAGGCAGAAGCAGTTAGGGGCAATCAGGGAGACAGGCAGGGGAGGAGTTTGGAACTAGCAGTCCTGGATTGTGAGAAGGATGTCTGACTGCCCATTTAGGCCTGATCCTACTGGGATCAGGCCTAAACGGGTAGTCAGACATTTCTCCAGGGGTCCCAGATTGGAGAGTGTGTAAGCTGGGCTGAGGGACACCCCTCCAACCCCCCATGCACGAATTTCATGCACCAGGCCTCTAATTTACTATATTTTGGTAAATTTGGAAATTTTTGAATCATTCTTTCTTTAGATGATTATATATTACAAATTCAGGTCTCTAGAGGGGGCTGGGAGGAAGAGAAGTGAACCAAACCATCGGGTCAGTACCTCTGCAGGCAATTGAGTATGAGGACTGCCAGCAGGGCTTCCCTGCAGTGTCCAGTTCATGATTAGCTGCCTGAGACTGGCTTATTCCTGGGCTGGGGAGTTTTATGCACCTGCTCCGTGCTGCCCAGCAGCTGTGCCTGTTGGGGCTGTGTGTAGCTTTTGGGGAAGGTGTGGCCTGGGGAGTCGGAATCTTGATCCCATACAGTAACCAGTTCCAGGCATTGGAAAGGCGGCCAGTTCTCTGCACCTTGAGTCACCCCACTGTTGTATCACAGGAGCAGTTATGATGCCTTCTTCCATCACGGTCTCCGAAGCTCACAGCATTGGATGTGTGCTGTCACAGATTTGGATGAACAGAAGACCCCTGGGTGATAGTTTGCTGGGGAGGCAATCATGTGGGTTTGCGTGAAGTGATCACAGTCACAGCTTTGGAAACCTCTTTCTTAGTTTCTCAGAGACCTCGATCGGGAGGAAATGCAGGTCTCATCCTGCATTTTAGTTTCTGTGGGAAACCTTGCCGTCGGGAGTGTCAGAGGGGTTGGCCAGGAATGCCTGTGGCATAGCGACACCTTTCTCTTATAACCACTTGGCAGGCAGACTGGTCGCTGGATGCCCAGGAACTGCCCAGCGACTCCCTGCTGTTGCACAGAGCTCTCTGAGCAGCTGTCCATCTTCCGCGGGAAGGAAGGTGTGTGCTTGTGCACATTCACTGCCCAGTCCCTTATCCAGACGTGTTCTCCCGCTTGGTTGGCAGAGGTCAGACAAATGTTGTCCAGAATTTCCTTGTTTAACAAAGAAAGTTAAGTTCCCATTGAGGCTCTGGTTAGGAAGGGAGGAGATGCGGGAGAGGCAGAGGAGCTGAGCTGCCTCTTCCCTGTCTGTCAGAAGGCACAGAGCCCGAGGCATGACCTCCAATCTGCTCACCTGCTCTGGGAGGCTACTTCCAGAGAGACCTTGAAGGCCGAGCTCTGCTCCTGTGTCCTGGTGGGTCTGAAAAGCAGGAGGCAGAGCCATGCTCTTAACTGGGCCTTAGGGCAGTGGCCTCCTGGTTCTCTAAAGAGACCATGGCCCTGGAGTCTGACCGCTCCTTAGTGGTTGGAACCGCATGTAGGAGCTGCTGGCACAGGTGGCCCCTGGGAGGCAGATTCAGCAGGAAAACCATCAATCTCATTGCCCAGGTGACAACACCAGTGTCCTGCCCGATTACTATAGGCATCCTCATCTTTGTTGTGAAGTGATTGTTAATTTGCATATCCCCTCTTTATTAGATAGGATATGTATGTTTGAAAATATTAAATAATTATTTCTTCCAATGCTTTTTCTAGTCCGTTCTATTTGCTCTACTTTTACTCTTCCCATTATTTTAAGAGTAGAGATTCTTCTGACAATTCCATTCTATTCCTGAGCCCCTCTAGAGAATTTTACCTTACAGTTATTGGAATTTCAATGCCAAAATCATGTGTTTTTCTTTTCATATGTCATTCTGTCTCTCTGATGATAGTTTTATTTGGTGAGAACTTACCACATATATTTTGTTTTCTTTTAAATATGGGGTTCCTCACACAAACAGTTTTTGTAGTCTGCTTTTCTCTTGTAGAGTGTTCATACTATTCTACCATTGTATGACTCATGCATTTTTGTGATAAATCCTGTGCATTTTTGACAATGTATTTTAGCAAATCTGGGTCGTATGCCCCTCCCCCCTCATTTTAAGGCTTGTAATCATTGTGTGTGTAATTTATTGAGTGATGAGTCTGAACCATTTCATATTTTACTAACGTGTCTTTCCTTGCAGTGTGGAGCTTCTAGGGTTGTTCCTGTGAGGGAATGAACTTGGGCATGGACACCTCACCTCTGGATGACTGGTGTTTTGAAAGCCTCTCTTTTACTGTCTCCTTCCTTGATTGCTCTCTTAATCTGCTCATTTCCTTTTCTACCATGTGAAAGATGGTGACAAAATGTGTTAGCCACTGATCTTCTAGGACAGGAAGCAATAATTTATACTTTAAACTGTATTAAAAAGAGAAAAACTAAAATATGTACTATCACCTAAGATATTAGAAATTTGTCCGATAGTGTAATTACATGAAGGGTAATCATAAACAATGCAATATATATTTTCTAAATTTCTCTTTTAATACCTTTCATTTGGTAGCTTTTCTGCAGTTTCAAATACAAAGCAAGTAATGATTTGGGTCTGATTAAGAAAGTGAGTAAAGGGGAACTAAGATGGCGGCAAAGGCAAAACACCTATCTTGCTGTCATAATCAGCAATTTTAATACTACAAATTAACAAAAGAACAAACACCTTGCAGAATCACCAGAAAGCTCGCCGAGTGAAAATTCCACAAATAAAAGTGAAGATAAGACACTGTGACTCGGAGGAGCGGCGGCGGACAGCGTTGAAAGATTCGCACGGAGAGAGGTTTGGAGTGCGCGCCGCGGAGAGGGCGGGCGGCTGAAAACCGGCCAGTTTTCTCGAACAGGGAGACAAAGACGTCCCACTGGGCTGATTCTCCAGCTCTGGGCGAAGTCCAGAGAACCCACTATCATACAGGGGGGAAAACTGGACAGTGGGAGGGCACGCCGCCGGGTGTGCCCGCTTGTGGAGAAGGCGGCTTGTGCGAACAGCTCGGCTGCGTGACGGCGCAGAGAGCGCACCACGACTTGCCTCTCATTCGGAAAACCTTCAGTCTGCTTTGTTTTACGATCCTGGGTGAGCCATTGCGCATGCAGACTCATTTTGGGAAAGTCTGAATTCCCCAGCAACCAGCAGCTATTGGAGCTCGGCAGCAGCTCTCTCTCAGAGGTGCTGGCTGCCATTACCCCGGCACAGAGTCCCTGGGGCCACATAGGGCGGAGCTAACGCTGTCTGCTTGGCCCGGAGACCCCGCCCACCCAACCTGAGCACAGCTGAGCTTCACAGACAATTGGCCTGGAGGTCAACCTTCCAAGTGCTAACAATGATTAACTGAGCTTAACTTCAGCAAGACTGTGCAGCCCATATCCACCTCAGGTAACCGGGGAGGCTGAGCCACTGTCCCTAGTAGGAAGTCTACCACACAAAGCTAATTGACCAACTCAGGGAAGCAGCCACCATGCAGCAACATGGAAAGAAATCAGATGTGAAAGAAATGGAGGAAAAAAAACGACTGGACATGGAATTCAGAACCACGGTTATAGGGTTTTTTAAGAGGCTCCAACAAAAGATCGAGGCCTATAAGGAAATAAGCGAGACCACAAAGGAAATGAATAAGTCCTACAAGAAAATGAACAACACCCTCAAGGATATAAACGAGAGCTGCAAAGAAATGATCAAGACCAACGTGGAAATGATCAAGATCAACGTGGAAATGAATGAGTCCTACAAGGAAATGAAAGAAACCCTCAAGGATATAAAGCAGACTCTCAAGGATATGAAAAAGGACCAACCAGAAATTAAGCATACACTGACTGAAACAAAAAATATTATACAAAGACCTGAAAGTGCCCTGGAGCACCCCAAGAACCAAGTTAAAGATTTGAAATACAAAGAGGCAAAATCCACTCAGCTGAAAAAGCAAGAAACCAAAAGAATCCAAAAAATTGAAGATAGTGTAAGGGGCCTCTGGGACAACCTCAAGCATACCAACATCCGAATTATAGGGGTGCCAGAAAAAGCGAGAGGCCAAGACAATGAAAACCTATTTGAAGAAATAGTGACTGAAAACTTCCCACACCTGGTGAAAGAAATTGACTTAGGAGTCCAAGAAGTGCACCGAACCCCAATATATAGGACCCTAAGAGGACCACACCAAGGCACATCATAATTAAAATGCCAAGAGCAAAAGACAAAGAGAGAATATTAAAAGCAGCAAGAGAGAAACAGTTGGTTACCTATAAGGGAGCACCCATACGACTGTCAGCGGATTTCTCAACAGAAACGATGCAGGCCAGACGGGAGTGGCAAGAAATATTCAAAGTGATGAACAGCAAGAATCTACAACCAAGATTACTCTATCCAGCAAAGATATCATTCAGAATTGAAGGTCAGATGAAGTGCTTCGCAGATAAGAAAAAGCTAAAGGAGTTAATCACCACCAAACCAACATTATATGAAATGCTGAAAGATATTCTTTAAGAAGAGGAAGAAGAAAAAGGCAAAGATGAAAATTATGAACAACAAATACTCATCTATCAACAAATGAACATAAAAATCAAGTGAATTGATAGGCTGTTGAACAGGATAGACTGGTGAATATAACAGAGACATGGACATAGAGAGGGAATGGACTGACAATTCTTGGGGAGAAAAGGGTTGTGGGAAGTGCAGCAAGAGACTGGACAAAAGTCATGCAACTATGGGAGAGGACAGTGGGGAGGGGGAGGTGAGGGTGGAGGGTGGGATAGGTACAGGGTGGAGGGAAGCTATAGGGGGATAAAAAGGGGAAACAATGTAATTAATAAACTGAACAATAAAGATTAAAAAAAAAAGAAAGTGAGTAAAATGGCATTTTAAAGGCTGACACTATCATTGGACATTTGTGGATCACTTTAAAGAGATTAATCTTAAAACATAAATCATGTATCTAGGGAGGAGAAAATGGCAGCTGAACAGGCAGACCTGTAAACACACAATAGTCCAAAACCTAAGGGACACAATAAAAGTAATCCAGAGAGAGCTCTTAGCACTACAGGCCTACCTAAAAACAAAAAAACAAGACAACAACAACAACAAAAACCAAGAAAAACTGATAATAAATTAGCTAACACTACAACTTAAAGAATTAGAAAGAAAAGAAAAGCTCAGAACAAGTAGAAGGCAGGAAATAATAAACATCAGAGCAGAAATAAATGACATAGAGGCAACAAAAACAAAAATACACACACAACAAAAAACAAACAAACAAAACAAAAACAAAAGATCAGTAAAACCAAGAGCTGACTCTTCAAAAGGATAAACAAGACTGATAAACCTCTAGCCAGACTCACCAGGACACAAAAGAAGAAGACCCAAATAAACAAAATAAAAAAAAGAGAGATGAAGTAACAAGTGACCCTACAGAAATACAAAGGATCATAAAAAAATACTATCAATGATTTTACTCGCACAGATGGGACAACCTGGATGAAATGGACATATTCCTAGAAACCTACAACCTTGCAAAACCCAATCAAGAAGAATCAGAAAACCTGAATAGGCCAATAACTAATGATGAAATAGAAGCAGTAAAAACAAAACAAAAACAAACAAACAAAAAAACAACCTCAGCAAACAAAAAACCTAGTCCAGATGGTTTCAAAGGGGAATTTTACCAAACATTCAAAGAACTAACGTCTATCCTCCTCCAACTATTCTGAAAAATTCAAGAGGAAGAAATATTTCCAAACATTTTTCATGAGGGTAGCATTTCCCTAACTCCAAAACCAGATAAAGAATGACAAAAGGAAGAGAGACAGAGAGAGAGAACTACAGTCCAATATCACTGTAGAACATAGATGCTAAAATCTTTAACAAAATTTTAGCAAATAGGATCCAGCTATACATTAAAAATATCATATACTATGACCAAGTGGGATTTATTCCAGGGGTACAAGGCTGGTACAGTTTCACAAATAAAAAAAAATGTGATGTAGCATACTAACGATTGCAAGACAAAAATCAAATGAATATATCAATTGCTGCAGGAAATGCATGCAACAAAGTCCAACACCTTTTTTGATAAGAACTCTCAGCACCTGGGAATAGAGGGATTATATCTCAACATAATAATAGCCATATATGACAAACCTACAGCCAACATCATACCCAATGGGCAAAAACTAAAACCATTTCCCCAAAGAATATGAACAAGACAGGGATGACTTCTTTCATCATTCTTGTTCAATATAGTGCTGGAAGTCCTGGTGATCAGACAAGAAAGAGAAACAAAAGGCATTCAAATTGGAAAGGAGGCAGTAAGACTCTCATTCTTCACAGTTGACATGATACTGTAGGGTTTGATGAAAATCCTAGACTCCATCAAAGAACTACTAGATTTAATAAACAGATTCAGAAAGGTAGCACTATACAAAATTAACACCCAAAAATGCACAGGATTTTTATATACCAATAAGTGAACCCTCAGAAAGATAAACTAAAAAAAAAAAAATCCCATTTACCATTGCAAAAAAATTTAAGATACTTAGGAATAAACTTATATGCCAAAACTATAGGACATTGAAAAGGAAGATAGAGGTAAATTTGAACAACTGGAAGAATATATCACGTTCATGGATTGGTAGAATCAATATCATAAAAATGTCCATATTACCCAAAATAATCTATAGATTCAATGCTATTCTTATTAAAATACCAATGGCTTATTTCACAAATCTGGAACAAACAAAACACAAACATTTAAATGGAACCAAAAAAAGACCCCAAATAGCAGCAACTATCTTGAGAAAGAGGAACCAAGTAAGAGGAATCACAATACCAGATATCAAGTTATATACTTAAAGCTACTCTGCTCAAAATAGCCTGGTACGGGCACAAGAACAAATATATAGATCAATGGAACAGAACAGAGAATCCAGAAATTTACCCAAGCCACTATGCTCAATTAATATTTGACAAAGGAGGCTAGAGCATACATTGGAGCAGAGACAGTCTCCTCAATAATTGGTATTGGGAAAATTCCACAGGTACATGCCAAAAATATAAAACTAGACCACCATCTTACACCACACACTAGAATAAACTCAAAATGTATAAATGACTTAAATATAAGACATGAAACTATGGAAGTCCTAGAAGAAACCATAGGCACCAAAATCTCAGACATCTCTAGTAGCAATACATTTACACATACATCAAATCAAAATGACAATAAGGTACCACCTCACATATGACATAATGGCTATAAACAACACATCAACTAATGATGATAAGTGTGGGCCAGACTGTGGAGAAAAGGGAACGCTAGTATACTGCTGGTGGGAATGCAGACTGGTGCGGGCATTATGGGAAACAGTATGGAGTTTCCTCAAAAAATTAAAAATGGAACTTCCATTTGACCCAGTGATCCCACTTCTAGGAATATATCCTAAGAAGCCCGACTCATCAGAAATGGTCATTCCACCATTTGGTTATTTGCATATGATTAGCCTTTTATTATGAAGAATATGCTGTAGATGAGGTCCCCTAGAACCATAAAAAAATGCAAAAAATTTACTGCTAACTCATTCTCAAATTGCTCCCCCTCCCTCCACTGTGGGGCATGTGTTGCACCTTGGAAAATACTGGGCTTGAAACTTTTCCTCTCTGAGTTTCATTTCTGAATATATATGTATATACTATGGGAATTGTAATCTCTTCTCCACCTACCTCACTGGGTGGTCATGAGGTGGTTCTGAGCTAATAAACCTAGAAATGTTTCGTCAAGTAAGTGATGTTTAAACTGGAAGGGATCGTTATTTTTAAGCCCACGGGTACCCTCACAGGTGCTGATTAGGAGGTGAGGGCATGATTGTTTCCTGGGACTGTAGCTATGGAAGCTTTGCAGAGGGTTCCACAGGCTTTGGAGGGGTGGGTTCTGGCCAGCAGCCCTGTAGCTGCAGTCCTCCTGGAGGTGCTAAAGGGGAGCAGCGAGTTAGAGGGTATTAGGGGGGTGTGGAGGCCAAAGAGGGAGTAACTGTCAAACCTTCCCGTTTGGCTCCATTCTTTAAATTGTTTGTGGCTGTTTCACAGCTGTGCTTGCTCAGGGAGGGGCTCCAATCTCCTGGAGCCTGGTGGGGGCTGGGCCAGGGCTGAGCTAGGCAGGCTAGGAGCGCGGGTTTAGCCGTGCCCCCAGTGAGGTTCAGTGCCTTCTGCTGCAGAGACAGCACTGCTGCTGTCCCGGGGTAGGGGTGGAAGAGTCTGACCCTGCGGGGTGTCGCTCAGGCCTGCCTCCACCTGGGTCTGGAATTGTAGGAGGAGAGGTGTGCCCGGCCCCAGCAGAGGGTGCCCAGGAGTGGAGGGGGCACAGCAGTAGTGGGCCACGGGCCCTGGGTGCCTCTGGGGTGCTGACGGGTGGTCGCCAGTGTGCTATTGCGGTGGGTACCCCTGGTGAGGTTGGTGGGGGGAGAGATTGGGAGTCAGAGGTATGGCCTGCAGCTATTACCCCTCCCCCCGCCCCTCAGTCTGGGAGTCTGGGTCTTCACCCTGTCTGGCCAGCCTCCCCATCCCCCCAGGGAGTACAGGGGCTGGAGTAGGGTGTCTGTGCAGGGGGATTGGAAGAGCTCCCTGTGGACACTTCCTCTTCCTTCTTTGCAGTGTGGGCTCCAGTCCAGTGCTCTCCTCAGACCCCCAGGAACTTGGCTCCAGTCACCCAACCCCTGCTGCGGGTGCAGTCATATGCAAATTGGTCATTACTGGGACACCATAATGGCAATTAGCATATTACCTCTTTATGTGTATAGATGTGTGTTGATTTGTGTATGTGTTGTTTTCCGTGTGTGTTTGTGTAGTACTCACCTTATATTAGCCTTTTTCTCTCGCAGGAAAAGGATTATACTGAAATATGTGTTTTCAAATAAGCACCTTAGAATTGTTAGAGTTATTAACTATTAGATAAGTCCCATTGTTCTGAGGTTTATACATGTTCAGTGATTTGACCAAGGTGACATACCCAGCAAATGACAAAATTCAATCACAAACTGATGTCTCATAATTTGTTAACGGGGTGTTTTCTCATAAGATACAAATTATTTTGCAAATTCAAATCATCGTAGAGAGCTGATCTTAATAAATTAATTTTCATGTGTAAATAGACAACAACACTTTTATTGCAAGGATAAATCTAGTATGTCCAAACAGTTTCCCAAGTTCAGATTGCAAACAATGATCTTCATAGTCACAGAATCCTACTGTGAGGCAGAAATATTTAGATTTGTCCATGAATATATTCATGTCTTCATCCTCTTTTTGTTACGTAAGTAAGTGTAAAGCAGTTAGGCATCTGCTAGCAATGGAAAAGAATAACAGGTATTTTGTGGACAGAGGTAAAGTTTATGCCCTCTCAAGTCTTACAAGAATGTAAATCTTTTAGCTAGGAAGGGAAAATAGATAATTTGCAGTAATGTGAGCATGGTATTGTGCCCCTTTCCACATGACTCTTTGGGGATTTTCCTGTTTTGCTGGATTTGGAAACTACTTTCTAGGTTCAATGATAAAAACTATAATGAAATTTAGTTTTAAAATCTGCATCATGCAGAAAGCATAATTTGAATGGTGACTCTCTATATCACCTACTCTATAAAGTTTTCTGGGCAAAACAAACAAACAACAAACAAATAAATAAAATAAAATTGTTCCAAATCAAATGAGCTGAGATGGAAACTTGCCATGATGCAGACATCAGAGACTGGAAGCCTTGTTTTAATGAAATGACTGAGCTCATGAATATCATCATGGTAGTATAAACAT
The DNA here is from genome assembly GCA_027563665.1 of Antrozous pallidus. NCBI lineage: Eukaryota > Metazoa > Chordata > Mammalia > Chiroptera > Vespertilionidae > Antrozous > Antrozous pallidus. Next base: position 9,145,890 of record CM050515.1, read on the forward strand.
ACCACCGCAACAATCTAAGCAGAGGTGAAATTAAGAAGGTGCTACATTAACAGAGACAAAGACATACTGGATTGGGCAGAACAACTTTACCACAGTAAGTTATGACATTTATGAAAGTAACATCAGTTATAGCAACACATGACAGGACAACCTTAGTAGACATGTGTAATTCCTTGGTTTTCCTACAAAAAAAATACAATTAGAAGAATTGATTCATTTGTATTGAAAGAGAGAAAAACAATATTGGTAATCATAAAGGCAACGAGAATACCCTTGAAGGGTGAATGGCTTGAACATTGTGAGAACAATGCACAAATGACAGTACATCGGCTTATATCCTAGTTTTCTGAATGTTTTGGCCCATTGTTAAGACCTACCATTCAGGAAAAAAATAATCTGTTCAAAATGTTGGTGCAAATTCATAAGACACCTGGTCACCCAAGTGCTTTGATGGAGATGGCCAATGAGATTAATGGTGTTTTACATCAGCCAACACTACATCCATTCTAAAGCACATGGAGGAAGAGAAGTAATGCTGAGTTATTTCAAGTCTTATTATATGAGAAGAACATTTTAAAATGTCATAGCTACCATACATAGTAATTGCTCCAGTGGATCTGGGTAAAGTAAGTTGGAGACCTTTAAGAAATGACCCACTTTGAACTATGCCATTAAATATACCTGTCATTCATAGGGGCAATCAAAATATCAATATTAACAGGAGTTTGAATGAAATTGATTCAAACCCTCCTGAATGACATTAAAAAGTTCATGTTTTCCATCAAGAAAATAACTGGTGAAGTGGTGGAAAAGAGAACTAGAATAATATGTGGAACCTGAAGAACTGGAGCCTAGATTTTTGCTGCGATCTCATGATAAAACTTTGATGAGGAGCATCTTCTAAAGGCTGATCAAAGAAAGTGGTTTCATGAGATTGAAATGACTCTTAGAAAACAAACAAACAAAAAGATGCTGGGAAAAATGTTACATTAACAACGAAGAATTTAGAAGATTACCTAAACTTAGCTGATAAAGAAGTGGCAGGTTTTGAGAGTACTACTTCATTTTAAAAGACGTTATACTGTGGTTATAGTGCTATCAATCAGCATCGAATGCTACAGAGAACTCACCCATGAACAGAAGAGTCAGTTAATTTGGCAAACTCATTTGCGATCTTATGTTAAGAAATTGCCAAGCTATCCAACCTTTGGCAACTATCAGCCTGATCCATCAGTAGCCATCAATATTGGGTTAGGCAAAGAGATTACAACTCACTAAAGACTTAGATGACTACTGGCAGTGTGAAGCCAAAAAATATTTTTAAGTAAAGATATGTCTTATTGTCTTTTGTAGATAAAATACTATTGCACACAGGATAGACTACAATATAGTGTACTCACCACTATTGTACACTCTTGGAAACCCAAAATTTCATGTGCTTGTTTTTGTGCTAGTCACTCTATTGCAATGCTCTGGAACCAAACCCAAAACATGTCCAAAGTATGCCTGTACTTTACAAAATAAGTTAATTAAAGGACAATTTTCATCAAGACTTTTTTCTATGTAATAGTAACTTATAGGTACTTTAGTTCTTTAAGTTTCACACTTAATTCAACTCAAAATAATATAAATAAACCTGAAATATTTTATGTTTTAAATTCTTCTTCTTACCAAAGAGATCTATTGATTGTGTCTTCAGTTGTGTCTTTATTATGCCACGTGCAGTTGCATCTGTTGAGGGTTCTGCATTAGCCCCTATAGAAACAAACAGACTTCAAAACTCATCATATTATCATTTATGTACTAATCATTTACATGAGAATATATATGTTTCTAAGAGTGTGTGCATGCTGAGTGTAACTAGCATATTTTATTGTATAGAAAAGCATTTTATTAAAATATATGGATTTTAGCTTCATAGAAACTTAAATTAGAACCAATGGAGTGAGGATATCAGCCATATTATGTTTATCAACATAATATGAGCCTTTTAGTATCTTGTCCAAAACCAAATATCAAGTTAATGACAAAATGATATACATTTTAGAAGCTATGCCACATAATTCCTTAAATAGTGCTCATTCCATACAAATTATATGCATCCTTTTTCTTTAGGGATGTACCTCATGAATAACAACTTCATTGCTTGTGTATTTCACTTTTTTCTTTTTTTTTTATTATTGTTTTTAACCACAGGAGAAGTTGTGAATCATAAACTGTATAGTCACATGAACTTACTGTGAGCAGAAATGTTTTGACTCACCAAGGAAAATTTTAATTCCCATTTAGGTTCTGTATCTGTAAACTATGCAGATATCAGTGATTAAGACAATAAAAAGACATTGTTTGGATTGAGAAAAATAACCCTGAAGATCCTTTGGCATGAAGAGCTTGTGAATGTGCAAGGAGGAAAGGGTTAAGCTTGCAGCAATACCATGATACTGGTTGGATCCATTTCCACTGGAGTTTTCAGATGATTCAAAGTTTTTCCTACAATTAACAATTATTATGTTTGTCCAGAGACATAAAAATGCAAGAAATATACTAAAGAGAAATTAGTTTTGTGGAAGGGATAAATTAGATTGGTGAACTACAGTGGACTTTGGGACCAACAATTTATGGGGTTTGGGAATTCACTTCCAGTGGACCCTGCAAGTGTAGTTAGAAACATCGCATGGTCCTGACACTGGATAGCAGACCTCTTGCTTTGATGAAATGCCTGAGCCCAAAAGGTTGCACTGTGACTCTGCCAGCCAACACATACCATGTATCTTCTTCAGAGTTTCCCACCTGGGGTACCATAAAAAATATGTCTCACATTGGACAGAACAAGTGTTCATTAACTGATCAGAAACATTTTTTAAAGATTCATGAGTTAGAACACCACCAAACTGGCCAACATTAGCTGATATATTTCAGTGACATACTAACTCAGTGCTTACCCATCTAATAAATGAGAAGGTTGCTGAGTCATAATGGGTAGGAAGCATACTCAGAATTTACATGCTGGACCAAGGGATTATTTATGTTCTGGGTAGGAGAGAGGAGGGTGGCATGACATTCACCATGCTGCACAGGAGAGTGCAAATTTAAAACTTATAAATTATATATTTCTGGAATTTTCCATTTAATATATTAGATTCATAATTGACCATGGATAACAGAAACTGCCCAAATTAAATCTCCAGACAATGGAAGATGATAGTACCAAATACACCTATGACATAAAGTTATGTGTTATATTTATATAAGTGTATGTCCTCTGAAGAAGCTAAGAGAAAAGAAGAGAAAGTATATTATATTTATGATTTGTTTTTTATATTAGTCTCCTTATTTGTGATTCCAGGTTCTCTTCATTTGTTCCTGAACATTTGAGTTTGAAGTATGGTAGCAATCATCTCAGGTAGAAACTGCTGTTAGTGTTCTGTACTTATTTGTTTGCTAAAACAATAGAAAGTTATTTTGGCAGAACCGGTTTGGCTAGGTGGATAGAGCGTCGGCCTTTGGACTGAAAGGTCCCAGGTTCGATTCCGGTCAAGGGCATGTCCCTTGGCTGCGGGCACATCCCCAGTTGGAGGTGTGCAAGAGGCAGCTGATCGATGTTTCTCTCCCATCGATGCTTCTGACTTTCTATCCCTCTCCATTCCTCTCTGTGAAAAATCAATTAAAAAAAAAAGTTATTTTGATTTTCTGAACTTATGTGTGAGTGAATACTCCATTGATGGTGGTTTGGATATCCCATTGATTGTGATCTCACTGGTCACAGAAGCACATTCCTCTGGGAACCAGGACAGGACAATTATCCTAAATTGTCTCAGTAGCTACAGAGAACTGAGTTTCAGTTGACTCAGTGGTCCCAGAATCAGAACAGACCCTAAATTGCCTCAGTAGCTACAGATATTTCATGCCTGTTGACTCAGTGATCCCAGAATCTGGACAGCACAATTATTCTAAATTGCCCAGGTGGTCCCAAATAATGTGTTTCTGTTGATTCAGTGATTATTCTTAGATACTTTAGGTAACTAACTAGCTAAATTTTTGCTTCTGTAAAAACAGTGCTTTTCTCGAAACAGGTTCCTCATTTCAGACCCAAAGATGTAATCACTGCCTTTGTGATATTCTGCCAATATAAGCAGGATGTCTCAAGCTGTTCAGGGCTGCGAGGTTTGGAGTGCTTTTGCTCCAGACCTCGTGTGCTACCAGCCTTTAATAAATGACTCCATAATTCGACTTCTTGAGGTATCCTTTGTAAAATGGGGGTACACTACAACAAGTTTACAAATGCTGTAGCATGTTACTGAAAAACAGTGTGACTTCCACTTTTCTCCTTTGTGCTGCTACAGTGGAATGTATTCCTTTCCCACATTTCACAGGCACAACGATATAATGATATGCATTTAGATTATGAAATTGCCTCTTAAATCAATTAAAGAGACAAAACATGCATTCATACTGTCTGTAGGAATTACATAATTCCTTGAACCCATGTTCCTTTAAAGGAGGGAATCAAATTACTGTGTGGATGAAAGCGGCCACATGCTAACCTGACAAACTCAATGGAGGCCTGCATGGCAGTCTTGCAAACTCAGAGACCTAAAGCAACCACAAAGGATGGTCTGAAATTAAACTTTAACTGAAAGCAGTTATGGTGGGCAGTTAAGTCATAGGCCAGTATCTTCCCTGACAAGGTCAACCTTTACCTTAACTGAGCTTATCTGTCTTTTTGCATCTATGATAACATACCCTTGAAGTGCCTGGGTAACTAGTAACTTCCCTTTTTCTGGACCCCCCTGGGGCACAATCAAATGTGCTGGACTCCTGGCAGATACCACAAATATCTTAATTATCATGTTAATCGTTCCTGCACCCACTTAAGTATATGTCCATCATTTTACTTTTTATCCAATTCCCGGGGTCCCCCCCCCCCCATCCTTTGCTTTCTCCTGCCTCTCTAATCTATCACCAATGGATTTCATGTAACCCACCTATTTCCCTTCCTTTGATTGCAATGTATAAATACAGTTGTAACCCACCATTCTCCAGAGCATTACCATAATTTCTTGAGGTTCCGCTTCCTGCCATATGTTGACAGTTTGGCTCAAATAAATTCAGAGAAATTCTTACAGGTTTCATTGTGGGTTTTGGTTTGTTTGTTTTGTTTTTGTTCGTTTGTTTTTATGTTAACAACTGCTTGAAGTCAACTGCTTTCAACATAAAAAAAAAACTTTCCTTATTATTACTATTAAGGCAACTCTGCTGGCAAACCAACTGTTTAGTTTTTGATCATTTTGTTTTTTTTAAATTTGGGAATCTCTTTTTACACTTTCACTTTAGAAGATAATTTAGCTAATATAACCTTCTTAGTGACAGTGTTTTCCATCAGCCCTTAGTGGCTTTTATGATTTTCTCTGTCCTTTATAACTTTTTCAAGACAGTTGTAGAAAATCTGGTTGTAAATTTCACTGTACCTATTGTACTTAGATTTCATTGAATTTGGATGTGCAGATTGAAATTTATCATTGAATTTGTTAAAAACACTCAACCATTATTTCTTCCAATACTTTTCTTGCCCCTTTTCTCTCTGCTTTACTTTCACAGTTCCCATTATTTTAAATGTAGAAGTTCTTTCTTCTAACAATTCCAATCTATTCCTGAACGCTTCTAATACATTTTACCTAAGTTATTGGAATTTCAATGCCAAAATAATAAGTGTTTTTCTTTTCATATATCATTCTGTCTCTCTGACGTTTTTGTTTAATGAGAACTTGCCACCTATATTCTTTTTTTCTTTAAACATGGGGTTCTTTATTTAAAATATTTATAAATTATAGGAAAACCTACAATTGGAACACACGCAAGAATTTGGTATGCTTTTCTCCTGTGTAGAATTCACATTTGCTATTTCTTTACATGTCTCATATATTTTGTGGTAAAACCTGAGCAATATAGGCAATGTATTGTAGCAAAACATGGGTTCTCTTCCCCCTCCTTTGAAGGCTTGTTGTCATTGTGTGATTTATCATTTACTGAGTGATAAGGCTGGACTACTTTATATTTCACTAAGGTGTCTTTCCCTGCAGTGTGAAGCTTTTAGTGTTGTTTCTGTGAGGGGAAGAACTTAGGGCATGAAACCATCACCTTCGGATGACTGGTGTTTTGAAAGCCTGTCTTTTACTGTCTCCTTCCCTGATTACTCTCTTAACCTCCCCACTTCTTTGGTACCTTGTCAAAAATGGTGATAAAGTGTGTTAACTACTGATCTGCCAGGACAAGGATTACTAATTTATACTCTAAACTGTATTAAAAAGATAAAAAGCAAAGTTCACACCATCATTGGAGATGTTAGAAATTTGCCTAATGGTGTAATTAGGTCGGGAGTATTGATAAACAATGCAATACCTATTTTATAAATTCCTCTTCTAATACCTTTTATTAGGTAGCCTTTCTTCACTTTTAAATACAAAACAACTGCTGCTAGCGGTTTCGCCCTTGGATAAAGCATTGGCCTGCAGACTGAAAGGTCCCAGGTTTGATTCCTGTCTAGGTCTTGTATCTTGGTTGCTGGCACATCCTCAATGGGGAGTGTGCAGGAGGCAGGTGATCAATGTTTCTCTCTCATCGATGTTTCTAACTTTCTATCCCTCTCCCCTTTTCTCTGTAAAAAATCAATAAAATATATTTAAAAAAAATAAATACAAAGCAACTAATGAATTGAGTCTAAAAAAAAAGTGAGTAAAATGGCATTTTAAAGACTTTCATCAAGCACATTCCAAGGTCACATTAGCATTGAATTTTTGTGGGATCACTCTAAAGAAATTAGTCTTAAAACAGAAATTATATATCTAAGTATTTCTTGATGATACTTCTAGAGTTCAGCTAATTATAGGAAGTAATTATGGAGATGTTTATTATGTAAAATATCATATAGGTACTATGGTCATTGAAGGCATAAACTTAAACTTCTGAGAAACTAAATAAACCATAAATAGACTGGAAATATTCTTGTTCTTATCAGAATGGTGCATTTATTGTTTCCTTTTCTTTTAAAAGCTATTGATTATATTTTTCTGAAATTCAAATCCAGCTGGGCTTACTGTGTTTTATCTGGCAACCTTAACAGGGCGGGGGTGGGGAGAGGGAGGAAAAGAGTAGGGTATGGAGGGGTGCAAGGGAGGATTGAGTGCACGAGGTGCCTTGCAGACAGGGCGGGGGTGTCACAGGGCAAATGGAGAGGGTGTTGTGAAGGCCTAGGGCTGGGTGAATCTGGAGGGGGAGGAAAACTGGGGGTGGGTGGGGGAAGAGCAGGCTAAAACTTGGTTAGGCCACCAGAGGTGGAGGTAATGTCTCCCTGTGGTCCTGGTGCTGGGAGTGACCAAGGGACCAGGGTCTAAGCATTTCCTATAAAGACCCCACCTGAGTAGTATCCATCGGGCTCTGAAACCAGGGGCTGATTTGTTGAGTTAATAATGGGGAGGATTCTGTCTTCTTTAAATCCCAGGAGTAAGTTTTTCACACCACTGGAGACAAAAATCTACATTCTGTAAAGTGGATATGACCCAATTTTGTCAGGCAATATAGCAATTGGACCTTTCTATCCCGAGACATCAGTGGTCCTTCAGGACTTTATATTGAAAAGAATTTACCTTTAAAATTTAATTTACAATTTAAAAAAATCTTCACCTGAGGATATATATATTTTTTCCCAATGATTTCCAGAGAGAGTAGAAGTGAGGAAGGCAAGGGAGAGAGAAGCATCAATGTGTCATATCAATTGGTTGCCTCCCCCTCCATCCTTATCTCACTGGGAAATCTGCAACTGGGGTACATGCCCTTGACCCAGAATTGAGCCCCTCACCCTTTGGTCAGTGGGCTGGTGCTCTATCCACAAAACCAAACCAGCCAAAGCAAAAATTTACAATTTTTAAAAACTCAAAATTGAAGGCACTCAACATTTATTGATCATTTACCATGTCTGTGCCCAAGAGCTAAGTAGGTTATCTCATCAAACCTGATTACTTTCTCATAGCACTCTGGGATCTCTGCATATAATAATGTCCCCATTCAGCAGATAAAAAAAAGTTGGGCTTGGAGAGGAGAAAGCTTTGGCCAGCCAAGGTGTTCTAGAAGGTTTTGAAATATTAAAATATTTCCTCTAATTAATTACATTTCAATGAATTGACCAAGCGGCAGAATGACAGGTCTATGACACACACTGACAACCAGGGGGCAGATGTTCAAAGAAGGAGCTTCCCCCTGGTGGGTCAGTGTGCTCCCGTCATAGGGAGAGCACCACTGAGCCAGAAGCCCAGCTCATGGCAGCCCTATGGATGTCCAACTGCCAGCTTAGGCCAGCTCCCCAGGCCTAAGCTGTCAGTCAGACATCCCCCAAAGGCTCTCAGACAGCAAGAAGGTGGGTGCAGGACAGGCTGAGGGGACCTGCTCCCCCCCCCACAGTGCATGAATTTTGTGCACCATGCCTCTAGTATATATATATATATATATATTAATTCTTCTTACCATGGGGTTCCATTGATTGTTTCTGGAGTTGTCCCTTAATTATGCCATGTGAAATTACATCTTTTGAGCGTTCTGCATTAGCTCCTACAGAAACAAACAGACTTCAGACCCATTATATCATCATTTACTTATAAATCATTTACATAGACATATATATACTTCCAGCATATTTGTATACTGGTTGTAACTAGCACGTTTTATTGTACAGAAAAGCATTATATTGAATTACATGGATTGCAGATTCATAGAAACTTAAATTGGAACAGATGGAATAATGATATAAAGCCATATTATGTTGATATTCAGAAACTTTTATTGACCTCTCCAAAACCAAATATCCAGATAATGGCAAAATTGATATACATTTTAAGAGCTATGCCACATAATTCCTTACATAGTACTTATTCCATACACATTCTCTCTTACGCAAATTGATACCATCTTAGACAAGTTATGACAATAAAATTACTTCCAGGCTTGTATTAAATTCACACCCTTTCTTTAGGGATCTAACTCATCAATTAGATCATCATTTATTTGTTTCTTTTTCATTTATTCACTAGAGGACAAGATGCAAACCATAGACTGTGTAGTCTCATAAACCTACCATGAGCAGAAATACTTTTACTCACCAGGAAAAATTTTAATTTTTCTTTAGGTTCTGTAACTGTAAACCATATATATATATATATGATTAAAAGAATAAAAAGACATTTTTTGGACTGAGAAAAAGGCCTCCTGGTGGTTCTTTGGCATGAAGATCTTGTGATATGCAAGAAGAAAATGGTGAAGTTTGCAGCCATACCAGAGCATTGGTTGGATCCATTTCCACTGGAGTTTTCATATGATTTAAAATTTTTCCTGTAATTAAACTATTAAGTTTGTTTAAGGACATAAAACTGCATGAAATGAATAAAAGAAGAGGCAGTGTTGTGTAAGGGATAAATTGTATTGGTGCACCAGGCCTCTAATTTAAAATCTTTCTAAATTATAGGAAACCTACAGCTGGCAGACACAAAGGTTTGTTCAGGTCTGCTTCCCTCCTGTGTGGAGTTGACACTTGTTGTTCCTTTATGTGTTTCATATATTTTGTGGTAAAACCTGTGCCTTTTAGGCAATGTACTGTAGCAAATCTGGGTACTCTTACTGCATTCGGAGGCTTATCATTATGCGCCTGGTAATTTACTGAGGGACGAGGCTGTGCTATTTCATATTTTACTGAAGTGTCCTTCCCTGCAGTGTGAAGCTTCTAGTGTTGTTCCTGTGAGGGCATGAATTTGGGGCTTAAGCTCGATCACCTTTGGATGACCAGTGTTTTGAAAGCATCTCTTTCAGTATCTCCTTCCCTGATTGCTCTCTTAAACTGCCCACTTCCTTTGCTACCATGTCAAAGATGGAGATAAAGTGTGTTAGTCACTGATCTGCCAGAACAAGAAGTAATAATTTATACCCTAAACTGTATTAAAAATGAAAAAACACAAGTCATACTGAGATATTAGAAATTTTCCTGGTATTGTAATTACATGGAGGAAATTAATAAATAATGCAATGTCTATTTTTTTAATTGTTCTTCTAATGCCTTTTTTAAGATAGCTTTTCTACATTTGCAAATACAAAGCAACTAATGACTTGGGTCTGAAAGAGAAAATGAGTAACATGGCATTTTAAAGGCTTCCATCAAGCATATTCCTTACAATAGCATCGGATTTTCATGGATGACTTTAAGGAGATGACTCTTAAAACAGAAATTATGTATCTAAATACCCATTGATGGAAGGAAGGGATTATAGAGATAGTTTGTTATGTCAAATAACATTTAGTTACCATGGTCATTGAAAGTGTAAACTTAAATAAACTTCTGAGAAGGTAAAGAAACCATAAATAGACTTGAAATATTCTTGTTCTTACCAGCAACCTGTGTTGATTGTTTCCTGGCTTCCCCCTTCATTTTCCCTCTTCCGAAAGCACCTGGTAAGTGTTCTGTATCAGTCTCTATAGAAATAAGCAGTTTTAAATCAGTTTGTAAGGCAAATATTAACATATATGTGTGTTTGTGTGTGTGTGTTGGTTTCCATATATAAGTGTGTTTGTGACTACTGCTCCCCTTATTAAAATTTTAATCACTGGAAATGGATTGTACTGAAGTATCTGTGTTTCTGAAATAAATACCTTAAGATCATTACAGACATTAGCCATTACATAACCCTCATTGCACTGAGGCGTATACATGTTCAGTGATTTGGCCAAGGTGTCATATCCAACTAATCACAAAATTCAATCACAAACTGATGTCTAAAATTTCTTTAATGGGTCTTTTCTCAGAACATACACAGTTTTACAAATCTCCATTATCTTAGAAAGCTTATCGTAATAATATATCTTTCATTTAAAAAACACACATTTCTATTGCAAGGATAAACCTAGTTGGGAAGTTCCAAACTCTTTCTCCAACTCAGATTGCAAACAATGGTCATCCTAGTCACAGAACCTTCCTATGAGGCAGAAATCCTTAGACTTGTCCATCAATATATCCATGTCCTCACCTTCTCCATTCTATAAGTGTGAAACTGTTAAGCATTGGATAGCGTTGGAAAAGATAACAGGTAATTTATGAAGAGAAGTAAAGCTAAAATATTCTCAAGTCTTACAACTTTGCAGACTTTCTAGCTGGGAAAAGTAAGTGGGTAATTTGCAATATTGTGAGCATTGGTATTGAGTCCCTATATAATTGTGTCTTTAGGTGATTTTCACCTTTTGCTGGATTTGGAAACAAGTCTCTAGGACCAATGACAGGAAAACTACAATGAAATTTAATTTGAAAAATGCATCTTGTAGAAAAAAGTAATTATTATGGTAACTCTGCCTCACCTATTTAGTAAAGTTTTCTGAGCATTAATAATGATAATAATAATAATTATAATTAATTGCAAATAGAATTGAGATAGAAATTTGCATGATGCAGACATCATAGACTGGAAGCTTTGGAAAATGATTGAACCTATGAATATAACCATGGTATACTAACATATAGTATAGTTATCACTTTTTTACATTTTTTAAGTTTATTTTTTATATATATTTTATTGATTTTTTACAGAGAGGAAGGGAGAGGGATAGAAAGTCAGAAACATCGATGAGAGAGAAACATTGATGAGCCGCGCCTTGCACACCCCCCATTGGGAATGTGCCTGCAACCAAGGTACATGCCCCTGACCGGAATCGAACCTGGGACTTTTCAGTCTGCAGGCCGACACTCTATCCACTGAGCCAAACTGGTTAGGGCCTTTTTTACATTCTTGCAAATAAAAAATTTCATTCTCCTCCCCCCTCCCCCTCCCTCTCCCCCTCCCTACTCCTCCTCCCCCTCCCCCTCCCCCTCCCCTCCCCCTCCCTCTCTCTCTCCCTCTTCCCCCCTCCCCCTCCCTCTCTCTCTCCCTCTTCCCCCCTCCCCCTCCCCCTCCCTCTCCCTCTCCCTCTCCCTCTCCCTCTCCTTCTCCTTCTCCTTCTCCTTCTCCTTCTCCTTCTCCTTCTCCTTCTTCCTCTTCTTCCTCTTCTTCCTCTTCTTCTTCTTCTTCTCCTTCTCCTTCTTCTCCTTCTTCTCCTTCTTTTTGGCAGAAATTGAGTAATTTAATTGGAGTGATTTATATTTTATTTATAACACTCTGGTATTATAACAATATTTGTCTTCATAATATTTCATTTAAGTATCACATTTTTAAAAATTTATTTATTAAGGTATTACAGTGTCTTCATCTCCCTATTACTCCCCCAAACTCCACCCTCCCACTCATGCCCTCACCCCTTGTTGTCTGTGTCTATTGGTTAGGTTTATGCATGCATATAAGTCCTTTGGTTGATCTCTCCTCCTTACCCCCTCCCTCCCCTACCTTCCCTCTGAGGTTTGACAGTTTGGTCGATGCTTCTCTGTCTCTGGATCTGTTTTTGTTAATCAGTTTATGTTGTTCATTATATTCCATAAATAAGTGAGATCATGTGGTATTTATCTTTCTCTGACTGGCTTATTTCACTTAGCATAATGCTCTCCATTCATGGACTTCTTTATTTCCAGTGCTGCCAGGAATTCTTTTGTTTCGTGTCCCAGCTACAGCCTCAGCAATCCCTATCAGCTCATCTAAGACCTAAGTTGAATCAAGCAATTTTGTATGACAGGGGAAGCAATTGCTGTCTCTCACCTGGGCTTCTCTGTAATGCATTGGGTGCATTTGTTGTGTATGGCAAGAGAGGCTTTTAATGCCTCTTGTCTTGTGGAGCCTGATCAGCTCCAGGTGGCAAGAAACCTCCAATGGTCATTGCCTAATGTCCAAGCACATAGTCTGACCGGCTTTGGGACAAGAGACTGCTCTGCTTCAGTGTTTTCTTTTAAATGCAGGGCATTCTGAGGTTTCCGTGACAGAGCAGACAAGGAGAATGGTGTGAAGCTCTTGTCTGTAGGTTTTGTGTGCCTATAAATATTCATATGAGTGTCTCTGTTGAATGCTGTTTTGTGGCTCTTTATTATTGGGTTTAATTTGTTTAAAGATGTGGCATATCCAACATTGCTGAGGGGCTCCAGCTGCTTATGGCCAGCTGAACCCATGGCAAGGATTACAGGAACTTCCCAGCAGCTACAGAGAGCTTTTAATCTTGGGTACCTCCCTGTCCTTCCTCTCAAAGCATCAGCTGCCCCAAATGCTTAGCCTGTGAGAGTTTTCTCTGTCTGCATGTGACTTCAGTTACAGATGTCCTTTGCTTGCTTTCTTATCTTTTGGGGACTTAATTCACTCCTCACCATTTTATGAAAACAGGAGATCCTCTGTCTTTGCTATTTTGGCTTTGTGTTCCTTAGAACACAGGTCATTTGCTGGGCTGGGTTAGTGTAAGATAAAGAGGCTAAGGCCAATGTCCCAGTCCATCCTTTTGGGAGTGTCACTCACTTATTTACTTTAGGGTTGTTTTTATTTCTGTTTTAAAATTGGATAAGATCTCTTCTAATATGCAAGATTTCATGTTGTTACATTCTATTCAGAAAGAAAAATATGCAAAATAAGCCTTTTAAACTATCCAAATTTTCTCCTAGAGGGCAGGCTGCACAAGTGGCACTGAAGGGCCACTCCCACTTTGTGGGAAAAAAAAAATAAAGTATTTGATACTTAAATCTTTGGAGTTCTGCTGGGTTAAACGGTAAAAATTATTCACTATCTAAGTATTATGATGTAACAGGATGCTTCAAATATTAATTATCCTGAGTTTGCCTACTTTTGGTTTCTTATTACAGAGATTCTAAAGGATAGATTTTAATCTGTTAATAAATATGCCTGGTACTTTATTTGAAATTTGAAACTAGAGCCCCGATGTACGAGTTTGTGCATGGGTGAGGTCCTGAGGCCTGACCGTCAACTGAGGCCTATTGTGGGGCCAGCTGGCGGGGGGGTAGGACTACGGGAGGTTGGCCCACTGTCCCCCTGATCAGGCTCTATTGGTGGGTGCCACCTGGCAGGGGGTGGAACTACGGAAGGTTGGCTGGCTGGGGGGGAGGGAATGTGGAAGGTTGGCTTGCTGGTGCTCCCAATTGGTGCCCTTCAGGAGAGCTGGACAGCCAGAGGAAGGGGCCATGGGAGGTTGGCCAGCTGGTGCGGGGGGACAGAGGGGGAATGGAAGAGGGGGACCTTACTGAGTAGGGGAGTAATGAGGGAGGTACCTTGGAGGTTGCCTGGTAGGGGTGTGTAGAAACAGGGGTCACGGGAAGTTGGTTAGCTGGGAGGAGGGCCTGTGGGAGATCAGCTGGTCATAACCCCTATTGGAACTAATGGGGGGGGTAGGCAAGGAGGAGGGACTGCAGGTGGTTGCTTGTTCTGGAAGAGGTAGGGGTCACAGGGGGTTGGCTGGATGTGGGGAAGGGCCTCAGGAGCATGGCTATGGAGCTTCCTGAACACCAGGGGGGAAGCTCCTGCATTGAGCATCTACCCTCTGGTGGTCAGTGTGTGCCACAGTGACTGGTTGACCTGTCCTTCCGGTTGTTCTGCTCATTCAGTTGTAAAGGTCACTTAGGCTTTTATATATATTCTAGAGGCATGAAATTCGTGCACGGGGGGCGGGGGATGTTCCTTAGCCCAGCCTGCACCCTCTCCAATCTGGGACCCCTCAAGGGATGTCTGACTGCCTATTTAGGCCCGATCTTGGTAGGATTGGGCTTAAACGGGAAATTGGACATCCTTCTCACAATCCAGGACTGCTGGCTCCAAACTGCTCACCTGCCTGCCTCCCTGATTGCCCCTACATGCCTCTTTGACCACATGGGGGCAGCCCTCTTGTGTGGTAGAGTGATGGTCAATCTGCAAATTACCCTTTTATTAGATAAGATAGAGGCATGGTGCATGGGTAGGGGCCACCTGGTTTGCCTTGAAGAGTGTCCCGGATCAGGGTGGGAGTTCCCTTGGGGTGAGGGGCGGCCTGGGCAAGGGGCCTGTGGAGGTTTTCAGGCCAACCACATCCCCCAGTGACCCAAGTAGAGGCTCTGAGATCTGGGATTAATCTATGTCTACAATTGAAACTTTGTAGCCTGGAGCCCAGTCAAGCCTTCTGCTCGCTTTGGGGTGGCAGCCATTTCTGTTTGAAACTTTATAGCCTAGAGTGGACACCTAGGCCAGCAACAGTAGGTGGGAACTTGGCTTTCTCCATTGCTGGGAAAACCCAAGCCTCTCTCCTTCTCTCAGTGGTGACAGCCATGTTGGTTGGGGTTTATTTGAATAAATTGCTCCTTATTGGCTGGTGGGTGTGGCTGTGGGCATGGCTTGATCACAGGTATGGTCAATTTGCATATTACTCTTTTATTAGATAGGATAGACTAGAGGCCGGGTGCACAAAGTACATGCACCAGGGGAGGACTGTCCCTCAGCCCAGCCTGCACCCTCCTACAATCCCAGACCACTAGTTCCTAATCACTTGCCTGACTGCCTCATCACCCCTAACCACTCACCTGCCTGCTTGATCACCCCTAACTGCTCCCCTACCTGACTGATTACCCTAACTGCCTCTGCCTCGGCCCCTGCTGCCATGGCTTCATAAGGAAAGATGTCCGGACTGATATCCACAAGGCTGTTCAGTTGTCTGGTCTAATTAGCATCTTACACTTTTATTATTACAGATATCTCTCTTAAAAATGTGACTACATAACTACACTGAGTAATGTTGATTACTTACTTGTCACTTAAAAATTAAGCTTTTCTACGAGTTAAGAATTCTAAATAATTGGAAATAAATTGTATAGTTTTGGTAATAGGAGGCATGAAGGGTGGAGATGCATTTTGAAAAAAACATGAAAGTGAGTTTTCTAAAGCTGGTTTGTGTTTTTTTTTCAGAATGGGAAAGAGGGTTTGTAAAAGTTGTAGAAAGGTTGTAAAGAGAAATCTTAAGAGGAAAATTATAGCTAATCTGAATTAATAAATTTAATTAACTTAATAAATGTGTAGAAAGCTAGTACAGAATATGTTTTGTCCTTTCCCAGGCTGTTAAAATGGAAAATATCTTTCCTGTATTTGACCAGGAAGCAAAAATCCTATAAATTATTGAAATTGTTATAAATTATGTTATATTAATCAAGTATTTGAATAGTTGGAACAGGCCATCTTATTAAATGTGGGAACTGAAGTTTTACTAGCCTATGTTTGTGTTTAATATGCTTTTTGTCACTTTGAATGGATAAATAGTATAATACTGTTGCAGAATAAAAATAAGGATATATAATCTTTTGGTGAAGTGAGCTTGATAAACTTCCCAGGGTTTGAACTTTAAGAAAAATTTTCTTGACCTGGAATTAGTTTTATGTCCTGGAAGGATTTGTTTTTTCTCCTTATGAAGGAAAATTTTACACTTAAGGTACATGAGAAACTTTGTCAAATAAAGAAATAATAACTATATTTTATTTATGAATGCATATTATTAAAATAGATGCTCTAAAAATACCCAGGAGTCTATAAATTCTAATATACTTTCATTTATAGCTCTAATTATTGTTCTGGAATATTATGTTTTGTAAAAAGGACAGGATTCCATGTCAACTGCATTATAATCAATCATAATGGTGTGATTTAAAATTTCTTCTTGTTATTTAGAGATAGTCACTGTTTTGTTATAGTGCATTTGCAAAAATGTTATATTTTCTTAGGGACCCATGGAAAGGACTCTGACTTATTTTAAATTAGATAACTCTGAGAATCAAATTTCAGATCATCCCCTTCCAAATGGATAAAAATTACTAGAATTCTACCTAGTACTAGATTTATAGAAGTACTGGCAAGAAAACTCAAGAGAGACAAGAATTAATTATGACTGAATAATCTGAAAATACATAGTTTTTGTGACTTTTTTTGTATGTATATCTGATTTATAATTCTCTTTTTTCTAATATACTGATAAGGACATGTTTTTAAGGCAATTTAGTAAATTATATATTTTTCTCCCTACATATCCCTCCACAATTGGCAATTCTTAGTGAATAAATCATGGCAATATATTTCTTTGCATGAATTCAGTAACACCAGTATCCAACTGTGGTTTCCTCAACCAAGACTTTAGTATGTTATGAGAGAGAGAGAGAGAGAAAGAGAGAGAGAGAGAGAGAGAGAGAGAGAGAGAGAGAGAGAGAGAGAGAGAGAGAGAGAGAGATATTCCTGGACTTGATGTCACTGGAAAGCCAATACCAGCCCCTGGGAGAAAGCTATGTACCTGTCTTGATCACTTGGTTTGTGGCAGTGTTTACAGGTAAGGAATGGAAGTTCCTTTTCTGAAGGAAGGCAAGAAAGGAACCTCAATACAACATTGGAGAGCTCAAATATTTGAGGAATTCACCCAAATGTACAGTTATTGCAGGAAAACCTGATGGCAGCTAAGTGGCTGAGCTTCTTTGTCCTGAGAGGCTAATGAAAGCTCAATCATGAGATTCCAGCAAAACAGGCTTTTAAAAGCCTATATAATCAATTGCTATTCTTATTTTTTCATGCAAACCATCAGAGCAAATTGTAACTAGTCTTATTACAGTAAATCGGTCTTAATTTGGCTCTTTAACAAAAATGAGGGTAATTTTAGGGGGAAAGTTTTGTTTCAATAGACTCTATACTACACAATTTTGAATATTATACTCTAATTCAATTAATTATCTTTAAAGTTCTCTTTCTATTCTAACTCTGCCCCTCCCCACCCCCCAACACACACACACAAGAAAATTTAAATGTTATGCTTAAGTTACAAGTCCTATTCACACTCAGGGAATACCATCTCTAGACACCATTACCACCTTTCTCCATGCCCAGCCCTCATTGTCCCTCAGCCAGGAAGCAAGGGTCTTTTGGATCTGATGGAAACTTCATCTCTTCTCAGTATGAAGCAGCTACAGAAGAGGCATGCACCCCTTTTCTTTGAAATAATTTAGGCCAAGATCCTTGAGGAGGTGATGTGGGAGGCAGTTAGATAGACATGAGCAGGCAAAAATGATGGGCCAGGTCTGCTACATCTCTGAAGCAGGAGACAGAGTTCTACCCAAAACATGGGAAGTAGAATGCCAGATGATCAAACAGAGGAAAAATGGATAAAACTTTGAGGTGTGCTTCTCACCACTCCAACTGTTCTGAAGCTGATAATGAAGAACAGACCTTTATATCTTGCCCAGTAGGAATTGGGACACCTATTGCTAATATATAAATTCTTCTATTCATTTTGGGAAGAAAGTTACAGATAGAGACCTTTATATATTGGGACCCACTGTCTGAAAAAGATGCTGAGATGTTTTTCCTAAACATTACTGGAGTAGCTTCCTGTGGTGAATGTCTAACCTTTACCGGGTGTTCTATATTATTGTTCAGTGTACGCAATGTGAATTCCTATGAGAATTTCACCCTCCCTTATAATAATGGGCATAGTAAGCTGCTGACTAGCTGGTTTCTTATATAAGGGGTAACAATTTATTCATATAGCCCTGCCACGAGCACCAGGGAAGCCTTGTTCCTTAGGATGACTGACTGTTATGCCCCAGAAACACCACAGAGTTTGGACCAAAAAAGACCTTTTCGTGGCTATGGCACAGAACTTCCATGATGATCTCCAACTGTGGAAACCTGCTGAATACATTGCTTTAACCATTTTTGTTATGCTGGTAACTATAGACTCTCTTAATGTAGAAGTGACTGGGTTAGGTGTAATAAAAACTTTGAATAACATTTGCAAGGCTATACATGAAATAAATCAGGAACTGAGCCAGGTGAGGGAGGCAGTTCTAGAGAATCTGGAATCAGCAGATTATTTATTATTGTTAGGTCTGATCAAATAATTGAAGTGATCTCCTCTCCCCTGGTAATTGACCTTTAGACCACTTCACAACAGACATTCCCTTCATTTAGACCCATTCCACTTGCTAAGACTGTTATCTTTCCCTTCCAGACTTTGCCAGGATCCAGGCTCACCCAGACAGTTCCCTGCTGAAAAAGCCCACCTAGAGTCCTTTAAAACCTCCGACTTTCTGTCCTTTGAGCTGACATCATTTTGTGGCTCAATCATCGGGTAATGAGATGCTCTATTAAATTTATATCCCTTACCACATTTGGCCCCATTCATTCCTCTTTCAATTATCTTAACATTTGGTGCCTTCGTCCAGGAAGGTTCTACAGGAAAAGGGAAGCATTGGTCCAGCTTTGTTCTCCAAGAGTTTCCTACTCAGAGAAAGGTATGTAATGGTAGCTCATCCTGGGCTTACCTCCTAATCCTACTTGGGTGACTCCATTGCCAGCCTGAATTAAGCCTCCCTCCTTTTAGTCCCTCTCGAACCAGGCCAGAAGGACTCCAGTTTAGGAACTTGTCCTTCTCCATTGTTGACCCTCTATCCCACACCAGCCAATCTTCTCTAGGTGAGTGATTTCCACAGTTTCACTAGTCTCGAGTCTTTTGCCAACTTACTTTCACTGTCTTATCAAAATCCTCTAATCTGAAAAGTCCTAGTACTAGGCTAGAAGACTCCTGAGCCATTGTGCTCCTGTCCTTCTGGATTGGGGATGCCCAGTCTGGAGAGTTACTCCTCATTTATTGTAGTGATTTCTTTATCAGTGGGGTTGCCTGCCCTAAATAGTCACTTTGGACTTGTAGTTTGTCACTCTTCCCCTCATGGGCCAAGTTCATTCACATTATCATAGGGAGCACTCCCTAAAACAACATCTTTTGGCTATCACCTTAAAAACCTAAAGGACCACTGGCCCTGCCAAGGCATTAGGGGTAAGTTAATTAAATGTTTAACCAAATAAGCAGGCTAATTTTTAATTGATAATTTTGTTTGGCCCACAAATGATGTTATAAATATCCCAATTGCCCTTGACAGAAAAAAGTTCCCCATCCCTAGCATAGAAGGTGAAACATAGATCATATGTGTCATGGAAAATTACATGTTTGTTTTTGTTGCTTTAAAATATATTTTTCTTGATTTTAAAGAGGAAGGGAGAGGAAGAGGAAGAGGGGGAGGCAGAGCGAGAGAGAGGGGGGAGGGAGGGAGGGAGGGAGGGAGAGAGAGAGAGAGAGAGAGAGAGAGAGAGAGAGAAAGAGAGAGAGAGAGAGAGAGAGAAACATCAATGATGAAGGAGAAATCATTGATAGGCTGCCTCCTGCCTAATCCAAATGGGATCAAGCTCACAACCTGGGCATGTGTCCCAAAATAGGAATTAAACTGTGATCCCCTGGTTCATAGGTTGATCCTCAAACACTGTGCTATGCCAACTGAGCTGTTTTTAGTATTTTCAATTTATCACATCATTTAAAAACTCCTGGAATTTATCTCTAAGAAAGAAAAGGAGGCTTGGACAAAGGAGAGGATGAGAAGAAACCAAATCTGTAGAAACAAAGTGAAATCTATAATTCCATATCAACAAACTATTGAATCTCAGAGGGACGGTGGATGTGGATGGGTGGATGGGAAGACATCAACCAAACAACTTGTATGAATCATAAGCACAACACATGGACACACACAATACATGGTAAAGGCTGGGATAGGGGGATAGGGAGCAGGCAAGAAGGGGTCAATGGGGGGAAACTGCAGATACATGTAATACTTTCAACAATAAAAATGTAACAAATTAAAAAATAAATGCCAAAAAAATATTATTTCTTAACCCCCTTACACTCCTAGGGGAGATTAGGCCCAACACCTCATTTTCTTTTCTGCCTTGTTTGGCCATAATATAAACTAGAGGATCAATCTTATTGACCTGAAATTGGCACTTTTTATTTTAACATATTGTGTGATTTAGATAATTGTTATTGCTGCAATGGTAAATGTTCAGAGATTCCTTACTCTAGCACTTTTTCAGCCTTCTGCCTCTACCTTCTCTGTCAGTCCTGCTCTACCAATAAGATCCTTCTCCTTCACAAAAAACATCATGCCCCTAACACTTCTGATTCTGAATCTACTTGTAACCTAACAGGCCATCAACCTCCAGCCCCCAATATGCCCTCTTTCATAGTAGAATCCAGGACCCAGGCCCTCCCAACCAGCAACCACCTTCTCCCCAAGTCCCCATCAGTCCAAATCCAGATAATGAGTTCAATACAGCCTTTTCCCCACTATATACTCACTCTTGTGTGACTCAAAGACCTAACCTTTCTCAAGAGCCACTTCAGTTCCCTCACCTATTCTACCCAAGGGAGGAAGCAGTAACTGATGGTATAGTTGGAGTCCACATCTTATTCTCTATGTCTGACATTTCCGAGATTTTAAAAGACTAGGTTCTTTTCCACTGAACCAGCCACTTTTACTAAGGAATTTGAGTACCTGACCCAATCCTATGAACCTGCTCTGGCATGAAATTTATGTCACCATATTCTTCTCTCTAATCCCAGAGAAGGAAGGGTGCATTTGGCTAGCAGCTCAGGACCATGCTGATGTCCTGCATAAACAGGGTTGGCGATGATTCAGAGTCCCGAATTGACCTGAGATGGTACTATCTGTAGCCCCAATGCCTTTTGTCCAGGCTCATATGCTCATACATAATTTTCCATAGTCTTTGCTAACTTAAAGGCTTTAGAGCATTTTGAGGTTAATTCAGAAATATCTAATTGAAAAAATAACACAAATATATGGAAACATTTGATTGCTAAACAAGTTTTAAATTTGCCTGCACTTCCCTTTCATTACAAAAGGCCTCTTGTACTTTGTTGAAGGTATATTTTATTGAAACCAAATTTACATTTTGGGCAAAGATGAATATTTGTCAATGGGTAGAAATTTTTGTTGAAGTTGTAAAAAACTTTGTTGAGTGTCCGGACTTGATAATCTCTGACATATGAAGGGACCCCTTCTCTTCTTATAAGCTAAAGCAACACTCCAGATTCTCCCCTGTTGCTTAAGTCCTCAGTTTGGAGCTTAGATTTTCTTTATATCCACAGCTCATTCACAGTCCTAGACACTATCATTTAAAGTCTCAACAGGTCATACTCCTTGGTGTTTAGGAACTTCTCTCCACTTTTCTAGACCGCTTAAAAGTCATCCACTGCAAAAGACGTCAAGTTGGGAATGATTGTATAATACAGGGAAATAACAGAGCACACCAGGAGGCTAAGACAGCAGCTCGCAGGAAGCATCTATCTCCCTAACTCTTAGTTATACTTCATTCAACACTCAAATTCCCTCCAGAGAAATGACATTTCTTATTAATTCTTGGTGCCACTTAGAAAGATCCATGGTTAAAATATCGGGGGAAATATATCCTTCTCTAGGGATAGGCCCATGAAATATTATTGACTATTCACAATTGCTTATATATAGGATACAGGCCATTTTTTCAACTCTTAAAACCATCACATGTCCTAGCCTAGCCTCCCTTGTAGGAAATTCCCACCCTACTTATAGATTGCGATTTCTGCAGCTGGCCATGGGCTTTGCATGCAGTGGATTTTCCCCACCTTTTCAATGAATTTTCTGAAGTTCCCACCCTACTTACAACCACCCATTGTCTTCACTATCAGAGAGGTATAAACAAGGAGCTTGGAACACTAGTGAACCTTGAGCCCTGACAAGGTTCAGAGCTATGCAACAGTTGTTCAGTGCAGACAAGGTGGCTCTAGCAATAAATCTTTCTAATATTTACTGACCTTTAAGATAGTCTGTCTGTTACACAATTGCCTGTCTGACTAAGGGCTAGATGTATATCCAAAATTGAATAAAAGGTTGGCAAGGCCAGAGCATGAGTGGAAGTCCTATTCCTTGTGTTGTGCTACCCACCTGGCCCAGCCCCCCCCCCCCAATATTTTCAAATTATTATTTCTTGTCTCATCTCTGTCATTTGTGCATGGCCCTTCTACAGATCCCAAATCCTGAACCCATGCAGGGCACAGCTCTCACATCTGGCGCCTTGATGAGAGACATCTAGAGGAGAAGAGTTCATCTAGAGTGAAAAACCAAGTTCACCAGATAGGTGGGGAAAATTCACTGAAAAGGTGGGGAAAATTCACTGTGTGCAAAGCCCATGGCCAGCTGTAGAAGTTCCAATCTGTAAGTAGGGTGGGAACTTCTTGTTTTAGCCAAGATTATGGGGTAGAATTAAATTAAAAAGTAAGAAACTTTATTGTAGACTTTTGATTTGCATGCTTAAGAATAAAAAAATTAAAGTGTCAGAAGGTATTCTCTTACAGTTTTTGCATGTTATTATAGAACATAATCCTTGGTTTCCTGAAGAAGGTACATTAGATCTTGAATGTTGAGAAAGAGTGGGTCAAAACTTGAAAAAAGCTCCGCAGCAGGGGAAAAACTTGACTCTCCTTGTATAACATGCACCTTTTGCTCCTAAAGGAAAATTGGAGGAATGGCCTTCATGGCCCCCTCCACCTCCATTTCCTAATCCTGAAATGTTTAATTTGCCATTAACAGAATCACCTGTGCAAAGAGCTATCAGAGAAGGATTAAAGAAGAAATTATGAATAACATTTCTGAAGCATAATAATGCCTTACAATTGATATCCTCTGGCTCATGCAATTCTGGATGAAGGATATTATTTACTATGGGAGGGAGAATTTTTGGAGAAATGTCAGGAGAAAGCCCACACAAACTGTGGACTGAATGCTCAAATAACTTATGAAATGCTGGCAGGACTGGGACAGTATAATCACGTGCAAAATCTGTTAAACTATGTGCAACAAGCATGTGAGAAAATTAGACTTTGTAGAAGAAAAGATTGGTGGGCTTTTACCAGCAAAAGGGGCCTCTGAGGGAGCTTTCAGTAAATGTATGCAGGGGCCTTTAAAACCATTTTTTGATTTTGTGGCTCATCTCAATCAAGCAGTGAGATGACAGATTCAACATGAGACAGCAGGAGACATTTTAATTCAACAATTAGCTTATGAAAATGCCAATGCTGATTGTAAGAAATGCCTGATGCCTCTGAGAAAAAAAATAGTACCATTACAGAAATGATTTGAGCATGTCAGAATGTGGGATCAGGACTTTTCAAGAAAATTTATTCACTACCCCTGTAACAGTGGGGAATAAGAGGTGCTATAATTGTGGAAGAACAGACATTTAAAAAAAGCATGTAGGCAGGTCTTAGAAAAGATGGCAGCTGGCAGGACAGAGGTGAGGGAAAGGAAGTGAGTGAGGGTATGAGAGGAGAGTGTGTGGATATGTATTGGACCTAAATAGAATCTTTTCAGAAGAAGACAGAAGGAAGGCCAAGACGCCTATGAAAACATGCTCAAAGTTACTAATTACCCAAGAGATGCAAATCAAAACGACAATGTGGTCCCACCTCACACCTGTCAGAATGGCAATCATCAACAAATCAACAAAGGACAAGTGCTGGAGAGGATGCAGAGAAAAAAGAACCCTTGTGCACTGCCTGTGAGAATGTATACCGGTGCAGCCACTCACTGTGGAAAACAGTATGGAGTTTCCTCAAAAAACTGAAAATGGAACTCCCATTTGACCCAGTAATTGCACTTCTAGAAACTAGAAACACCAATCAGAAAGCATATATGCACCCCTATGTTCATAGCAGCACAATTCACCATAGCCAAGATTTGGAAATAGCCTAAATGCCCATCAGCAGATGAGTGGATTAGAAAACTATGGTACATCTATACAATGGAATACTACACTGCTGTAAAAAAGAAGGAATTCTTACCATTTGCAGCAGCATGGATGGACCTGGAGAGCATTATGTTAAGTTAAATAAGCCAGGCGATGAAATAAAAATACCACATGATCTTACTCATTTATGGATAATAAAGAACATTATAACTTGATGAGCAAAAAGATAGACACAGAGGCAGTAAAACATGGAACAGACTGTCAAATTACAGCGGGAAGGCTGGGAAGTTTTGGGGAGAGGGAGAAAGAGATCAATCAAAGGACTTGTATGCATGCATATAAGCACAACCAATGGACACAGGACACTGGGGGCGGGGGATAGGATGAGGGCATTTGACAGGGGTTAGGAAAGGCTGGGGGAAGGTCTATGGGGGAAAAGGATATATATGTACTACTTTATGTAATACTTTAAACAATAAAATAAATAAAATAAAATAAAATAAAATAAAATAAAATAAAATAGCATGTAGGGAACCAAGAAGGACACAAGGTGGCGCTCTAAGGAAATGCGCAAGCATTCCACCTCCTGATTTGATTAAATGCAAATTCAACCTCTTTCATGTCCAAGATCACTGGTTGGCAAACCTCAGCTCGAGAGCCACATGTGGCTCTTTGGCCGTTGAGTGTGGCTCTTCCACAAAATACCACATGTGGGCATGCAGGTACAGAGCAATTTAAACTTCATAACCCATGAGCAGAAGTAGGTTTTTCGGCTCTCAAAAGAAATTTCAATTGTACTGTTGATATTCGGCTCCGTTGAGTTTGGCTCTAATGAGTTTGCCGACCACTGTCCTAGATATTAAAAAGGAAATTAATGGGCACTTATCTATGAATTATTATCTGTCTTTGTTGTTTATTGTTAGTTTATTAAGCATGGCTTTAATTTAACTTAATAATAAAGAAATGGTAGATGGCCAGGCCATTGCTGAGTTTCCCCAGAACAAACAGAATGCAGAAATGGGGAGAGCGAGACTATGAGCAGTACACGTGGCCAATAATACAGGTTTTAGGAAAATTCCCTAAACAAAGAGAAGTAATTAAATCATTACTAAGTCTTTTGGCGATCCTATAAGATGGATGCCCACTCGAGAATGTTATTAAAAGTCTCATTTTTGCCAAGTTTTTATTTCCCAGTCCATCAGTTGAAATTTAGACAAATGAAACATTTCCCAGAATTTAGGGATGCATCTGGAATTTCTGTACCTGTGAATAGAAAAGCAAGTTTAAGAAAACACGTATATTCTGCCTGATTTTGGGTGGCTTCTTGAGCCCCAATCTCTTCACAGATGCTACAGAATAAACCCAGACAGTTTTTTCTTTAAAAAGATGACAAAAAATGACACAAAGAAAATATACAGGCTATTTTTGGACAAGGATTAATGTTTTCATAATAATGGTTAATTTTTGAATAATGTACCAAATTCAAAGGTTGCCTCCCAAATCTTAGAGGCACTCCTGTTTTTATAAAATAAAATAAAATACTACTTTAAGATTAAAGCCACTAAAAGTCAGTAAGTTATATCTGTTACAATATTTACCAAAAGAAAATGCCTTAGACAGTAATTAGCTTTAAAATCTCAAAGTTGTTAATACATAAATAATAAATGTAACTAAAGTGAAGAATTTGTAGCAAGGCTTTTTGGTAAAAATATATTAATGAAGAAAATCCAGTCGCTCTTCTCCCTGTTAAAGCTTAGAAGCCAGAGGCAGCAACAGAGACCGTACATGTTCTCTCTAAGGAAAACTGGTGGTTTTAAAATTCCCCTCTCCCTGCCTTTTTGCCAGAAACATAGTTTTCCAAAACCTTCAGTAACTTAAGACTTTAGAACATTGCTGAATTAAATAATAAAAATTATTGGACATGTGGGTATTTTAAAATAACAAGATACTAAAATATTGATCTAGGTTTGCTTCATATGAAACATCTAGAGAATAGAATTGAATCTATTAATTAAATATACTTTGTATTTTATTTGAAATATATCCTTAAAAATATAAAAGTATTATTAATCTAAAAAATACTAAGTATTTAACTTGCTACTTAAAATTTGAAGTTTCTAAGAATTTAAAGTTCAAATTAAATTGGGAGGAATTATATAGTTATAATAACAAAATACATAAAGTATAAAAATTCATTTTTGAGAAAAATAATTCTTAATTATAAAAGAGGATTAATTCCATAATCTGAACCAAATTTTTAAATATAAAAACCAGTTTAAATCTAAGTGATGTCATTTAAAATTATTATAAAAGGTATATTGATAAATATCAATCTAATTATCATTGGGAAATTAAGGTCTAAGTACTGTATAGTTTTAATAACTGAAAGTATATACAACTTAATGACAGAAAGAAAGAAAATTAGAGTCAAAATGCATTTTTAAAGGACATAAATAGAAGGTTTGAAGACTAATTTGAAGGTATAAAATTTATGAAGTTTTAAAAGTAAATTTAAAAATATACAAACATACGACACCTTGCCATGCTAGCAGTCAGCAGGTGTGCGTCGCTGCAGGTTGTCCCGTACCAAACCAGAGAGTGTGGGACCTGCATTGCCACCATTTGTCCACCATCCAGATATCATTGCTGACATGTACACATGAAGAACTATTTGATATTGAAACTGGGACTTAGAACTGTTGGACATTGAAATTGAGATCCAAACATTTTTTTGTTCTTATATGTTTATCTCTAGTATGCAGATGCAAGATTTTTTAAAGAAAATAAATGGGGGGAAAATAGATACAGAGGCAAAGAAGCATTGAACAGACTGTCAAACTACAGTGGGAAGGTAGGGGCTCGGGGGGCTGTAAGAGATCAACCAAAGAACTTGTATGCACGCATATAAGCATAACCAATGGATATAAGACACAGTGGGGGGGGGGGCAGGTGAGGGCATGTGCTGGGGGGATAGAGGAAGCTGGGGGGAGGTCAATAAGGGGAAAAAAGGAAACATTTGTACTACTATTTGTAATACTCTAAACAATAAAAATAAAAAGTAAATAAATAAAAATAAATTTAAATCTTTTGCTGTTTAAAAGTAAATGCTAAGCTTAAGAAAAAGGAGAAAATTTTAAATTTCTTCCACTACTATTTACAAAGTAAACTAAAAATTGTTGTTCAAGCACTAAATCTCATGATTAATGAGACAACATAAATAAAAAGAAAGTTACTTTTGCTTGGAAAGTATGAATGGCAGCAATGGTCAGCATCCAAGAAGCAACAAAATTTGTTGCTCGGTTTAAAAGAAAGAAAAATTTTTTAAAAGAATAAATAGCTCAAAGATAGCTCTGGGAGAAAATAAAGGGAAATGCCATTCAGATATTTAGAAACTATAATTAAAGTCAGTATATTAGGCCTTAAAAAGTAGAAATACAAAAAGAATTGTCTTGCAACCTTAAATAACTTTTTAGAAGTTATTAAAGGATATTAATTGGTTAAGATCTTATCCAAAAATCTCTATAGAAGAAATGACAAATGTGTTACTCAATTAAAATGACTCAATAACACAAGCTGTACTTTACAGCAATTTTGTAAAAAAGTTGAAAATTCAGCACACTGCAAGATTTCCAAAAGCCTTTTAATATTATTTAAAACAAAATAGGGGGAATATGGAGAAATTGCTTGTAAGCAGACTACACCAAGCCTTAATTACTTAAAATTTTTTCACTTGTGAGGCCAATGGCAAGACACCCATGGAAATACACTGGTGTCAGAATAAGCCAAAGGAAAATCATCTGGTTAAATGGAAAGATCCCAAGTCTGGTTTATGGAAGGGCCCCAATCCCCTATTAACATTGGGTCAAGGGTACACTTGTATGTTTCCAGAAGATTTCTCCAAGCCCATGTGGATTCCTGCAAGAATTATTAAACTTCAACATGGATCAGAGGGGGGAACTGGCCAGGTAATGAGTATCTTGCACCTGGAGCCATGCCTTACAGCTGCAGACAATCGACTAACCCATTTGGAGATAGCAGAAACCCCTTATCTTCAACCCACTGAAGATAAGGAGTGGGCGGAGGATGAAGAGGACAGCAAACAGCCCAGAGGTCATCTAGGGTATGGTGAAGAAGATGGTCCAGAAAGCTGAGTGATTTTGTGAGGAAACCAGAACCCCAAGAATGCTTTCTGAGAACGTCTTTCTTGTCATGCTAGCAGTAGTCAACTGTGCAGTAATATTACCTGGGGCAAATGGGGAAGTATTTTGGACTTATGTTCCTGACCCATCATGAGTAAGACCCCTTACATGGGCTGACCCCCCACCTAATGTAGCCACTAATAGCACCAAAACACCTTGGTCATACAGGAGGACCACGGGTGGGGCAAGGAAGTATATGGGCAAAGTATAATTACATAGGTGTTACCATCCAGCTTCCCTTTTGTATGACACAGAATGAAATCACTGCTTCTTTGTGTGTAAATTAAAGAGAGGCTTCTGGCTAGCATGGACACCAAAGGAAGGGGGAGAAAAAGCCCAAATACATCTACTATCACTACTTGCTCCAGGGAGAGGTGCAGAAAATGTCATTGTACTAAGACCTCCCCTCCAAAAAAAATAAGCCATTATGTAAAAAATCTTATGAATGGCATCCCACCGAGGAAGAAATTAATTGGCAACACTGTTACAGTGATTACCCTATCACCAGCAAACTTAATAATAGCTTTTCCTTTGTGGTTTGGTCCACTATGGGTCTGCATATAGTAACAATCACACCCTAAACCGGAAGGGGAACGCTTCCTATCTATATGTTGGAGCTAATCGCCCCATCTCATGGTGTGGAGGAGGGTGTGTTGGATTTCAATTACAGCATCACACTTGGGCCCTACAAAACACACAATGGGAATCAGCTGCCACACCTGCGCCTATTAGATGGTACAGTTTTAACTACAGCCCAGATAACTCCATTCGTACCTTATGGGGAACTCCCAATACGACAGTATTTGCCACCGCCTGTGTGTTTGATCCATTTGTACTCCTCTCAGGCCCCATCCAGATGCACCTTAATGTTACAAGCCATCTGTATGAGGTGTCATGAACAGGCTGCACACTATCCTATTGTATTAATTCTACATTCCAAAAGGTTCCCTCGTGATTTTAAAACAACCAGCTTCGCTTGGGTTCCTACTAACCTAACTGAGCCTTGGGAATCTCATCAAACCTACCAACTGTTACATGATCTGGTAAAAATCTTAAAAGGACAAAAAAAATGTCTTGTAAATATTTAATTGCAGGAATCTTTGCCCTCATAATGTTACTTACTTTTGTGGACATTTGCTGCTTCATCCATGGTACAAACTGTTCAAACTTCCCAGTTTGTACAAGTTAAGGACAATGTAACTAAGACCTTGTTTATACAAAGTATAATTGACAGCCAGTTTGAGATTGAATTGCCTGCATTAAAGTCTACTAGTTTAATACAGTTCCTCATGTTGTGGTGACCCCCAACCATAAAATTATTTTTGTTGCTACTTCATCACTATAATACTGTTAATGAATAGTAATGTAAATATCTGTGTTTTCCGATGGTCTTAGGCTCTACAGCAGCGGTTCTCAATGTGTGGGTCACGACCCACAGGTTGAGAACCACTAGCAGGGTCACCTAAGACTATCGCAAAACACAGATATTTACATTACAACTCATAAACAAGGAGCCCGGAATGCTGGTGAATCTTGAGCCCTGACAAAGGCCAGAGCTATGGACCAGTTGTTCAGTTCAGACAATGGTGGCTCAAACAACTTCCTGACCAAATAATCTCAGAGTAAATCTTTCTAATATTTACTGACCTTTAAGATAGTCTGTCTGTTACCACAATTACCTGTCTGACTAAGAGCTAGAAGTATATTCAAAATTGAATAAAAGGTTGGCAAGGCCTGAGCATGAGTGAAGTCCCTCCCCTTGTATTGGGCTTCCTACCTAACCCCAATATTTTCAAATTATTATATCCTGTCTCCTTTCTGTTATTTGTGTGCGGTCCCTCTCCAGATCCCAAACCTTGAACCATGCAGGATGTGACTCTCACATTCCCTACTGCCAGATATCTCCAAAACCTGCTTTCTTGTCATTCAACATCTCGCCAAGGACAGGTTAGATTAGACCTCCTTTTTTCCCCCCTGCACATTTGGCTAGGGGCCAAATCCCTGGATAAGACTGGCAAATTCACTTCATTCACATGCTCCCTATTAAAAGAACCAAACATCTCTCAAACCTAGTAATACCTTCTCAGGCTGACTAGAAACATTTCCCACTGCCTCGGAAAGTCATCTGAGGTCACAGAAACTGTCATTCAGCATAGCATTCCAAGATCCTGCCTACCCACCTCACTGCAATCAGATCATGGACCTGCTTTCATATCTCAAATAGCTCAACAGGTCTCCTCCACTCTGAACAACAGTGGAACTTACACATCCCTTACCAGCCCCAATCTTCAGCCAAGATAGAAAAGGTGAATGCCTTAATTAAGTCCCACCTAACAAAATTAACTCTTGAAACTAAAGAACCTTGACTGCTCTCCTACTTCTAGCCCTTATGGGCACCATGGAAATCCCCTATGCATCCTCCTTATTAGTCCCTTTGAACTCATGTATGGAAGACCTTCCCCAGAGACCCTCCAGGAGACTATGTTCCCATTTTAAATCTCATCCAACAATTATTGAGAGACATGGTGATCATGCTGGTGCTCCCTGAACCTTTAAGGGAGACATGCCCCTTCTCCTCTAAAGCCAGGGGACTGTTCTCCTAAATGAAACCCACCCATCAAATAATTCACAGCTCCAATGTCAAGGCCCTTATCATGTACTCCTAACTATCCCAACTGCAGCTAAACTATCGGGGCATACCCCATGTTTCCAGCTTTCCAGATTAAAACTCATCTCAGGCATGCCACCATTGCATGAGCAGGAGTCCAACAAGTATCACAGCCACCAGATCAGGCCCACCAGACTCCACCTTACCTGCATCCCAGAAGAAGATGAATGAGTGGGCATTCCTGCATGTACCACCTATGTACTAACCCTAATAATCCTGAATTCCCTGAAAGCCCACCTCTTCTCCCAATACAAATCATCCAGGTACTAGCTATTGCTACCTCTCACTTTGCATCAGGATTCTCACCTTTATATTGGACTCCCTTCTATAAGGTGTCTTAGATTACAGATGGGATAAGATTTCCTTCTTTCTAGGTATTGTATATGTATTTCCTCTCGCCCTTTAGGACAATCCCAACTCTGGAAGTGGGTATTAGCTCTCCTTTTCACCCTATTCCTACACCCATAAGGAACTTTCTAACTTCCACTCATCTCAAAAGAATCCTTAACTCCACACAACCCTCCTAAATCAGACCAATTCAACTTTAGCCTGGAATATCTGGCTCTACCTTTTCCTCTCACCTTCAGCATATACCACCATTCTTATACCAATGAAGATATGGAATCAGGCAAAAATCACTCAAGTTTATAAAAAGAAAAGTGGAACTATATTTCTCAAAAAAGGCAGAAATCCTTCTAGGTAATTATCCTACAGACCAGGAAAATCAAGCCTCCCTTCTTTCTATATTTATAGTCAATCTCTTACTAAGTCAGCTCATTCCCCATCCCAGTCCCATGTTACTCTACATACTCCACTAATCACCGAAGCCCTTTATGCTTTACAATGTCACAGCGTAATATAACAGTAGAATATTTTCCATCACGAGCTTGCAATTCCACAGTTAATCTAGATTTATTGAATGGCCATTGGTTCTAACAGGTTGGCAACCGGGTCTCCCCAGAAGCCTACAGTCAGTCCATTTTACCTCTTCCATTCAAAGGTTTCAACCACTCCTTTCCTTCTGTTTACCTTTTCCCTTTTATAATAGTCCTTTATAGTGTCCCTGCACAATTTCACAGCAATAGAAGCTCAGTCACTCATCTGTCACCTCTTATTACACCTATCCTCTTTGTTAGGATCACCGAACCTGAAAAAGGAACCCCACAGGCATTGGTTCACACGTTCTCTCTACACCTTCCAGTTTGTTTCCATGATAAGGGATTTTTCTCTCTGTGTTGGGAAAACACATACATATGCCTCCTGACCAACTGGACAAGAACCTGTACTCTTGTCTATCTCTCACCAAAAGTATATGTAGTCCCCAATAATCAGCCTTTGCCTACTCCCATAATCCATCGTATCTGACACAAAAGGGCAATCCAGATAACACTCTCCAAATAATCCTCCGTATTTGAGCAGTTGTTGGGACTGGCATAGGGAGTTTAACCACTGCTCTGTCATATTTTGAAATCCTGTCTCAGGACCTACAAGAAAACCTAGATGACATTGCCAAAGTTTACTTCAAATTCAGAATCAGAAACATTCATTAGCGATTGTCACCCTCCAAATTTAGAAGGATTGCACCTCCTAACTGCAGAGAAAAGGGAGTCTATGACTCTGTCTGCAACAATGTCATTTTTATGTCAATCAGTCTGGCCTAGTCAGGAATGTTGCCCAAAATTTAATAGAAAGTGTCGCAAAGATTAGAGAACATCAATCAAAATTATGGGGCTGCAGGCTAAAGAATATAAATTGGTATACCTGGCTACTACACTTCATAGGACTATTAATATTCCTATTTCTCATCCTTGTTTTTGGCCCATATAGTCTGTGACATATTTCATCTTTCCTTCAGGACTGCTTTTGAGCCTTCAGCAACCAGTCTCTCAGGGAAATCATGTTACTGCACCACTCACTCCAACCAGGAGAAATCTATACAGTGTTCCAGCCAACTACAACCAGATTCTATCCCCCTACAGCCTGGATGTACCCCTTCAGCAGGAAGTAACTATGGAAGATATGACCTCTTCCTCTATTGTCCTATCTAATAAAGGAGTAATATGCAGATTGACCATCACTCCATCACACAAGATGGCTGTCCCCATGTGATCAAAGATCCTGCCCCCATGTGGACACAAGATAGCCACCACAAGATGGCCAGCAGGGGAGGGCAGTTGGGAGGGACCAGGCTGTCAGAGGAGGGAAGTTGGGGGTGACCGGGCCTGAAGGGAAGGGCAGTTGGGGGTGCGGGGGCAGGCCTGCAGGGGAGAGCAGTCGGGGCCTGCAAGGGAAGGTAATTAGGTGTGATCAGGCCTGCAGGGAAGGGCAGTTGGGGCAAACAGGCTGGCATAGGAGCAGTTAGGCATCAATCAGTCTGGCAAGGAAGTGGTTAGAGGGTGATCAGGCTGGCAGGTAGAATCAGTTAGGGGCAATCAGGAAGGCAGGCAGGCGAGCAGTTGGGAGCCAGCAGTCCTAGATTGTGAGTGGGGTCCCAGATTAGAGTGGATACAGACTGGGCTCAGGGATTCCCCCTGTGCACAAATTTTGTGCACCTGGACTCCAGTATGTAATAAGAGAGTCATGAGACATAACGACTGACCTCGTAATGACCAGATCATGGATCTGCAGGGGGCTGGACCAGGGAAATATAATCAGGCGTTAGAGAGCTACAGGAGGGGACAGGGCAGCAAGCTCTGATGGGGGTGAGGTGAGAGGAGGGTAGAAGAGCTACAGGAGATCAGCAAAGAGATACTGGCACATGGATTTGTGCATAGGGCTACTAGTTCTATATAGCAAAAAGGAAGGAATGTTAGGTCTGATGGAATAATTTAATTGATACCTACTCCCCTAGGAACTGACCTTTAATCCACTTTGCAACTGACATTTCCTTTAGCTGAGGCCACATTCCACTGTCTGACCCACATTCGACTTGCTAAGACCATTATCTTTCCCATCTGTACTTTTCTAGGATCCAGACCTGCCCAGAGATTTCCCTACTGAAAATGCTTGCCTAGAGTCCTTTTAAACTTCTGACAGGGGTCCCTGGGTGCTCAACCCTTTAGTATCCAGATCATCTAATAAATTCATAATCCCTTACCATGTTTGGCTTCATGAATTCCTCCTTAGGTGATATTAACCTCTGTTTTAGCACTTCAAATGAATTCAAAGGAATGTGCTGTTTTGATTTTTCTGACAATTATTAATTGATAAAAACAGCATTTAACAAATTAGGGAAACCATCTACAAGGAAAAACAATAGGAATGATTTTTTTGTGTGTGAATTTGGCTAATCCAATTAAACTCTTGGATACCCAGCCTGTGTGTGTTGTGGTAATTACTTTTTATTTTTCTACAGTTTATTTTTGTAGTCTGATTGTATGCTGCTGTTTTCAATATCTTCATATTTATAGATCATGCATTGATCATGCTGTATTCAACACCTAGAAACTGCTTTCAGTACAGAAGCAAATGAAGTCCAGCAGGATGAGGCATTTGACCTAAAACAAATCCCACAGATATGATGTAATAGAAATAGCAGGGAGAATTGTTAGGGGCAGAAATAGAATACTGGGTACCAGCTATAATGATAAGAAATATTCATTGGAAAATGGCAACCAGCAGGAAGCCAGGAAGGGAGAGAGTTTGAGAGAGTGAGGGAGTGTGGATGTATGGTGTGGGTGTGGGTGTATGAGCTAGGGACAGTTATATTTTGCAGGTCTTCCAAGTGGCTGCCAAATGGGGAAATCTTAGACAGCAGAGCCCCACTCCCAACAAGGACACTCTGGGGCAGCCAGCGCAGCACAGAGACCACGCCATCTTGAGAAACATTGCTGCTTTAGACTAGGATCCTGGCCTCAGCATCACCCAGTCTGATCTCAGATGCAAACCAGGACCCTGAGGCAACTGGCAACAGAGACCTGCAATCACAGCTGAAGACCCACAGACACCAAGAATCCAAACAATCAGGCCAGAGATTTCTGTGAGTTACAGAGCCTCTCTCTCTCCCTGCAGGCTCGCAGGCAGCACCATAGTAACTGATAGATCCGCCCCTCACAGGGCCATAGTGCCAGGAATTTGAGCCTGGGAGCATGCAGACACTGGGAATATGCAGTTATGGGTGCAACTGGGTGACCAAACCCAAAGCCCACACAGGGAGGCAGTGCCACCTGACTTCAATTCTGGGCAAGTGCACATGGAAGTCTGTTTTCCGCAGTGCAGGGGCAGACCTCCTGCTGACATAGTGCTACTGTGCAACCCAGTCCTCCAAGCTGACCAGGACCTGGATTCTCCAGGCAGAAAGCAGCAATAAGCACCAGTGACTTGACTCTGTTTCTTATCGCATGCACCTGGGATCCCTGACTCCCAGTGCATTCACAATGAGAACCAGTGACTCTAATTCTTGGTGTATGTGCACACAGGGACCCTGATTCTCAGCACAAGGCCACATGAAGCAACAGAGACTCTGATACTCGATTCTTGGTGCAGGATCAGGGGAACTCTGACTCCTGGCATGCACTAGGAGGCTCTGATTTTTGGCACACACTGGAGGGGTCTCTGTTTAAGTGTGGTGCAGGTGGAGTTCCCTGATTCTAGGTGCATACACTAGGCCACACTGAGCACTGGTAACACTGACTCTGGGTGAGTCAGGTTCTCACCAACACACAACAGCCACACATCATAGTGCTGGGTCTCTTCAGTGATACTTGGGATGAGCAAGCCTCCCACTACACATGGCCCAGGCCCACACAACTCGATATTTGAACCTTCTGGTGATAGTCAGAATAGGGAGATGACACAATCCACAGAGAAAAGAAAATGAGGAGTCACCAAGAGAGGAAATTAGTGAAATTGAAGCATGCAACATAACACAAACATAATTCAGAGCAATAGTTGTACAATTCATTCAATGGGTAGATGAGAAAATCAACAACCTATGCAAGAATCAGGAAGAAATGAAAAGTGATATAGCTACAATTGAAAACACCATGGAAGGTTTCAACAGTAGATTAGAAGAAGCAGAGGACAGAATTACTGACTTAGAAGATAAGGTACAGAAACAGGCTCAATCTGAACAGTAACTGGAGAAAAAAATTAAAAAGCAGGAGGAGAGACTAAGAGTTTTGGGACAACATGAAATGAAGTAACATACATATAATAGGGCTGCCAGAAGGACAAAAAAGGAGCACGAATTAGAAAATTTATCTGAAGAAATAATGACAGAAAACTTCCAGGATATGGGGAAGAAAAAAGCTACACAGGTATAGAGAGTTCCAACCAAATGAATCCCAAAAGACCCACACCAAGACACGTCATAATTACAATGGCAAATTTTCACAACAAAGAGAGAATCTTAAAGGCTGCAAGACACAGAGAGCTAACTACAAAGGATGCCCCATCAGATTATCAAATTCTTTCTCAATAGAAACACATCAAGCTATAAAGGAATGAAAAGAGGTATACAACCTATCGCAAAGCAAAGGACTGAATCCAAGAATACTCTATCCAGCAAGACTATCAATCAAAATTGAAGGAGAAATCAGGAGCTTTGCAGACAGAAAAATGGCTAAGGGAGTCTATCACTACCAATCCAGTAATGCAAGACATGCTAAAAGGAATACTGTAAAAAGAAGAAATAAAAAGGTAAGAAAGAACACAGGCACAAAAATAGAAAGACTACAAACATTTTTTAATAATAACTTTAAAAATAAATGGACTAAGTATTCCAATCAAAAGACATCTAGTGGCTGAATGGATAAAAAAAAACATGACCCACATATATGCTGTCTACAAGAGACCCACCTGAGAACAAGGGACTCACACAGACTTAAAGTGAAAGGATGGAAAAATATCTTTCATGCAAATGAAAATGAAAAAAAAGCTGGGGTAGCAATTCATATTTCTGACAAAATAGACCTCAAAGTGAAGGCCAAAATACTAAAGGGTACGATACAACAAGAGTATAAAACCCTGATAAACATATATGCACCTAAATACCTCAAAACACCTGATAGATATCAAAGGAGAGATCAACAACAATACAATCATAGCAGGGGACTTTAATACACCACTGACATCACTGGATAAATAATACTCTAGACAAAAAAATCAGCAAAGTAACAGCAATCTTAAATGACTCACTAGATCAGATGGACTTAATTGACATCTTCAGAGCATTTCACCCCTAAGCCAAGTGCACATGAGACATATTCAAAAATAGATCACATATTGGGTCACAAGCAAAGTCTCCCAAAAATTCAAGAAGACTGAAATCATACCAAGCATCTTACAGGCCACAATGCCATATTAGAAATAAACTACAATAAAAACAATCCAAAAAAACTCAAACACTCGGAAGCTGAATGACATGCAATTAAATAACGATTGTGTTACCAATGAGATCAAAGAAGAATTTAAAAAGATCCTAAAAAGCAATGACAATAAAAACACACAATCCAAAATCTATGGGACACAATGAAAGCAGTACTGAGAGGGAAGTTTATAGCTCTATAGGCATACCTCAAAAAATAATAAAAATGGTAGTAAATAATCTAACTCTACAACTCAAATAATTAGAAAGAGAGCAGCAAGAAAAATTCAGAGTGAGCCAAAGGAAGGAGATAACAAAGATCAGAGCAGAAGTAAATGATATAGAAACAAACAAACAAACAAAAAAATCAATGAAACCAAGAGCTGATTCTTTGAAAGGATAAAAAAGATTGATAAACCTCCAGCCAGGCTCACCAAAAAGGAAAGATAAAGGACCCAAATAAACAAAACCAGAAATAAAAGGGCAAAATAACAACAGAACCTACAGAAATACAAAGAATTGTTAAAAAATACTATGAACAACTCTACTTCAAAAAACTAGAAAACCTGGAAGAAATTGACATATTCCTAAAAAACACAAGCTTCCAAAAGTCAATCAGGAAGATTCTGAAAATCTCAAATGGCCAATAACTATGAAAGAAATTGAAAGTCATCAAAAAGCAGACAAAATTTAGGGACCGGAGGCTTCACAGGGGATTTATACAAACCATTTAAGGGAGAAATAAAACCTATCCTCCTCAGACTATTCCAGAAAATTCAAGAAGAAGGACCACTTTTAAGTTCATTTTATGAAGCCAGCATTACCCTAATATCAAAACCAGATAGAGACAACACAATGAAAGAAAATTATAGGCCAATATATCTTATGAACATAGATGCCAAAATCCTCAACAAAATTCTAGCAAATCAGATTCAGCAATACATCAGAAAGATCATACACCATAATCAAGTAGGATTTATCCCAGGGATGCAAGGATGGTACAATATCCACAAATCAATAAAGGTGATATGCTGGGAGTCAATCACTATTTTAATAATGGAGAGCTGTGGACAGGGAGTTTTCAGATTAATTTAATTGGCTAATTGAAATAAGTAAATATTCAGGAAGGTTTAGTTGTACAAGATAAAAAGCTGTTCCTAAAGTATTAACTAAAATTTCTATTGGTAGTTCATTTCATAGTAATATTGCTTAACATGCAATGAACCTAAAGCAGTCATATTTTTGTGCAAAAAGAATTAAAATTTAAAGTCATCAGGACTGTATTATAAATTTACAAAAGCCTCCTAATAATTAGATTTTTAAAAAGGGAGGAGGATAGTGGAGTAATATGATGTAAGGAAAGTTATTCTGTAAGTAAATTACATCTAGAAAAAATTTTACTTAAAAAGATTAATTTCTATCTGTAATGTTAAAAGCAAGACACCTATGAAAAACACATGGTGTCAAAATATATCAAGGGAAAATCATTTGGGCAAGGATGTAAAGAATTAGGAGTCAAATTTGTGAAAAGGACTCTTTTGTTAACTTTTGGTCGAGAATGTGTTTGTGTATTTTCAGAAGACAACTTCAAGACAGCCCAGAGATGGAAGACACTGATGATGCCTTGCCATGCTAGCAGTTAGCAGCTGTATGTTGCTGCAGGTTTCTCAGCTAGACTGGAGAGGGTCAGCTAGACTGCATTGTTATCATTTTTCCACCATCTAGATATTACTGCTGACATGTATACATGGAGAACTGTTGGACGTCAAAATTGGGACTTAAGCATCTTGTTCTTATATGTTTATTTCTAAATTTGTGGATTTTTTAAAGGAAAGAAATGGGGGAGATGCCAGAAGCCAATCATTGTTTTAATAATGGGGAGCTGTAGACAGGGAGTTTGGAGGGCTGGTCAACCTTGATTGCTCTGAGGGGTCAGAGCTGGTTACTGAGATGTTGGTAGTTGAAGCAGCCCCCACCTGTTAGTCTTAAGAAGCTTTATTGATTGGCTTTTACTGGTGTTTCTGGCCTGGGGAATACAGCTGTATCTTATGACTTTAATCTTAATAAAAGGAATGGTAAAGCCAGATTGAGGAGTAGTTCTTCCACTCGAGTTGGACTACCACCTGGCCCCCATTTCCCAAATTAATATTTTTCTAAGTATCTTTATTCATTTGTGTGCAGCCTTCTCCAGAAACCCAAACCCTGAACTGGGGACCCTGAATCACAAGGGACATGAAAGGGGTTCCCACATTTTGGTGCCCAAACAGGGACACCATAGTGATACATCACATAAATATATTGAGAGATAAAAATCACATAGTCATATAAATCGACACAGAAAAAGCATTTGACAAAATCCAACACCCTTTCTTGATAAAAATGCTCAGCAAGGTAGGAATAGAAGGATCATACCTCAACATAATAAAAGCAATATATGACAAACCCACAGCAAACATCATACTCAATGGACAAAAACCATTTCCCCTAAGAACAGGAATAAGACAGGGATGCCCACTCTCACCACTCCTGTTTGACATAGTACTAGCCATTGTGATTAGACAAGAAGAAAATAAAAGGCAACCAAATTGGAAAAGAAGAAGTAAAACAATCCTTATTTGTAGATGACATGATACTGTACATAGAAAACCCTAAGGACTCCATCAAATATTATTAGACTTAACAAATGAATTCAGCAATGTAGCAGGATACAAAATTAACACCAAGAAATCTAGCCATAACCAGTTTGGCTCAGTGGATAGAGTGTCAGCCTGCAAACTGAAAGGTTCCAGGTTCGATTCCAGTCAAGGACATCTACCTTGGTTGCAGGCACATCCTCAGTAGGAGGTATGCAGGAGGCAGCTGATCGATGTTTCTCTCTCATCAATGTTTTTATCTCTCTCCCTTCCTCTCTGTAAAAAAAATCAATAAAAATATATTTAAAAAAGAAAAAGACATTTATGGCATGTCTTTAACAATAGGAACTTATAGAAAGAGAGACCAAAAACCAATCCCATTTATCATCACACCAAAAAAAAAAAATTAAGATACCTTGGAATAAAGTTAACTAAGAAGTTAAAAGATCTATATGCAGAAAACTATAGGACACTGAAAAAAGAGATAGAGGAAGACATAAACAGATGAAAGAATATACTGTATTCATGGATTGGTAGAATTAACATAATCAAAATGTTAATGTTAACACCATACCACCCAAAGCAATCTGTAGATTCAATGCAATACTAATTAAAATACCAAGGGCATATTTTACAGACCTGGAATGAACATTTCAAAAATTCATCTGGAATAATAAAAAAGTCCCCAATTGGCTGCAGCAATCCTGAGAAAGAAGAACAAAGTAGTGGGATCTCAATACCAGTTACCAAGCTGTATTACAAAGCCACTGTTGTTAAAACAGCTTGGTACTGGCACAAGAACAGACCTATGGATCAATGAAATAAAATAGAGAACCAGGAAATTTACTCAAATCACTATGCCCAATTAATATTCCACAAAGGAGGCAAGAGCATACAATGGAGTCAAGTCAGTCTCTTCAATAAATGGTGCTGGGAAAATTGGACAGATACATGCAAAAAAAATGAAACTAGACCACCAACTTACACCATACACAAAAATAAACTAAAAATGGATAAAGCACTTAAATATAAGATGGGCAACCATAAAAATACTCGAGGAATTCATGGGCAGCGAAATATCAAACATACTGAAGCAATTTCTTCACTGATACTGCTCCTAGTGCAATGGAAACTAAAGAAAAAATAAGCAAATGGGACTACATCAAAATAAAAAGCTTTAGCACAGCAAAGGAAACAATCAACAAAATACAAGAAATCCCACTGCATGGGAGAACAATTTGCCAATATTATCACCATTAAGAGTTTAATCTCCAACATTTACAGGGAATTCATACAATTTAACAAAAGGAAGATAAACAACCCAATCAAAAAAGGGGCAATGGACCTAAATAAATACTTTTTGAAAGAAGACAGAAGGAAGGCCAAAAGGCATATGAAAACATGCTCAATGTTACTAATTATCTGAGAAATGCAAATCAAAACAATTCCGTATCATCTCACATCTGTCAGAATGGCTATCATCAAATCAACAAAGGACAAGTGTTGGCAAGGATGCAGAGAAAAAGGAACCTTTTTGCACTGATGAGAATGCAGACTGGTGCAGCCACAGTGGAGAACAGTATGGAGTTTCCTCAAAAAACTAAAAATGGAACTCCCATTTGACCCTGTGATCCCACTTCTAGGAATATATCCCTAGAAACTAGAATATCAACCAGAAAGAATATATGCACCCCTATAGTCATGGCAGCACAATTCTCCATAGCTAATATATGGAAACAATCCAAGTGCCCATCAGCAGATGAGTGGGTTAAAAAACAGTGGTACATCTACACAGTGGAATACTCTGCAGAGGTAAAAAAGAAGGAACTCTTACCATTTGCAACAGCATGGATGGAGCTGGAGAGCATTATGCTAGGTGATATAAGCCAGTCAGGGAAAGATAAATGTCACATGATCTCACTCATTTGTGGAATATAATGAACAACATAAACTGATGAACAAAAACAGATCCAGAGACAGAGAAGCAGCGATCAAACGGTCAAACCTCAGAGGGAAGGAAGTGGAAGGTGGGGGTATAGGGAGAGATCAGCCAAAGGACTTGTACACATGCATATAAGCCTAACCAAAGGACACAGACAACAGACTGGTGAGGGCATGAGTTGGTGGGTTTTGGTGGGTTAATGGCAGATGAGGACACATATGTAATACCTTAATCAATAAATAAGTTAAATATTTTTTTAAAAATAATATTAATTATGCTCTGTTAATGATGATTATTAAGACTTGTGAGTGAAGAACTATCTATTATCATGGAGAGATGAACAATCTTGTTGCCCAGATAATGGAGTCCCAAGAGATGCCCATAGACAGCCTGCATTGCATGTAATCTGATACCATTGTACCCATTTTTATGCCCTTTGCCAACTTTATCAGGCAATCTTTGTCCCACCCAATATAAATAGCTGTCTTATGGGTT
This sequence comes from Antrozous pallidus, assembly GCA_027563665.1. NCBI lineage: Eukaryota > Metazoa > Chordata > Mammalia > Chiroptera > Vespertilionidae > Antrozous > Antrozous pallidus. The sequence continues at coordinate 9,188,706 of CM050515.1, forward strand.
TATGGGGAGGCAGAGAGAAAATGGTAGGAGCCTGCTTGCAAAGCAGATATTTGTGGAAGACCTGCTGCTCCCCAATACTGGCCACATTGTTGGAATAGATGCTCAAATATGATTCAACCCTGTCTCTGCATAATTGGTTCAAGTAGTGATAGACAGCCTGGACCCATTGGTTGTTCAGTTTAAAATCCAGGAGTATAATAAGCAGGAGAGTGGACCTGTGAAATGAATGGGAAAAATTACTCCATTCCAGGACTCAGAGGATGAAGCAGCAAAGCAGGTGAAGACTGACCAAGAACCCGGGGAGCCCACTAAGAAATGGAATTTAGCTTTTTTTTTCTTGGAATCTCTCTTTCTCCCATATTCCAATTCCTATGCAGGCAATTCACTTTCTGCTTTTTGCTGCTTCAGACTCAAGGCCAACCTCATGGGAGTGGAATATCCAGCTGTGTCTCCTCCAGCTGGAGCTATGGCTGGCACAGAAGCTCCCACAGCTGTAGCTACCCTAGCCCCTGCAAATGGATTGGGTGCTTCCTCGGTGCCACTACCATAGTATTCAGGTCTGGGAACCTTCCTGGGACACATACTGAATTCCAGTTAATAGGCTCTGTGTCTGGCCTGCGAGATTTGAGAAGCTTCCTAGGCATACAGAGTAATGTTGACTTCACAGCATCTCATTTCCACTCTGAAAGCATGTTAACAGTGTCCATAGAACTGAGGGCCACTTATAGAAGGTCCTAAGCTCTGGGCCCCTGGATAGTTGGGGATGGAGTCTAAGGGCTCCTTTCCCAGAATCCCCCTGTCCAAGTTTCTTTCAGCCTGGTGCTAACAACCATGCCCCCACCCTGAATGTGATGTGCAGGATAAATATAACTTTTCTTTCTCCCCCTCATCAGGAAAGATGATGTTACAGGTGTTTGAGATACCTCCTCCCAAAATGATGCCTGAAGTTCCCCTCACACTTCCCTACCTGCCCCCCGACACACACACCCTAAACCTTGTAGATTTGAGGAATGAGGGGCTCTGACCTCCTGGTGCTTGTGCTAGAGAGCAGAGAGAGAAGGGTGCCACTTTAGATGCATTAAGAAAAGCTGCTTAACTGCTTTTGCTGATTGCAGTGCCCCCACCTTCTCTCTTCTATGTGAAGGGACCCATGGCATCACCCCTAGCAACCTTGTTGGACTTGAGGTGCATGTCCATTCCCTGGCGGGCTACTGAGTATGGAAGGGCATCGTCCCCCCTCCGCGTTTGTTTCTTTTCTCCTTGAAATCAACAATAACACAACCTCCATTTTGGAGAGTGCCCCACGCTGGCATGGAATTTTATTCTGGGTTTTTCAAAGAAAACTTTCTACCTTTAACTGCCTTTCTAGTGTTAGTGCCCAGTCTTCAAAAGTCTTGTCTGGGTCATCTATTGGAATGCAGATTCTAAGTTCCATGAAAGCTTTCAATAAGATCAGAGGCAAAAAGAATCCATGTGTGGAGACATCTAAGTTCAATCTAAGGATGCCAGATCTGTACTAACATTCTAACCCTTCATTACTGGGCAAAATTATATTGTTATTTTGGAAAGGTCTCTGCCCCAGTGTGGAAAAGGGAAGGCAAAAGACCTTTCTCTGGATGCAGAGACTGGCATTGGGTGGTCCTATGAAAATCCTAGGCTCTGGCATATGACTAAAAAGCTTGAGAATATTGAGGATGCTCAACCATTTCCTCAGCTTTCCGATCTCTCTCCATTCCAGAGTTTTTAATTCTCTTTGAAATGAACAACAATATAATTTTCATTCCTCAAAAGTGCCCACACTCTTCTGGCATGGAATGCAGATTCAGAGAAAGAGTTCTCATCAGAGCCTAAACTTATCTGAACCAATCAATTTAATTACGTTCACCTGTAATTACTAAGTTAGTGTGTTAAAATAGATCTCATCTTAGCCCAAGCTACTTAAGCCAATCAGTTTAGCCCAGTCCCTGTCTGGTTTGCTAAATCAGCACATGTTGGTTTGCCAATAAGAAGCCTGTGTTTCTGAAAGGTTATGAAAGCTATTTAATAATTAATCGAATATTAATTGTCCACTTGTAGTTCTATTTCCTTTCTGCTTGATACCTCCGGAATTTGGCAATTCTTAATGTGTGAGTTATGCCAATCCATTTCTTTGCATAAATCCCATAATACCAATTCCAAACTATGTGGCTTTATTGACCAAAACTTTCACAGGATTGCCATGTCCAAAGGAGAGATGCCTGAAATTCTAGGTGCTACCAGAGTCCTTAAAGAATTGAGATTGATCCTCCAACTGATTGAAGTCAATTGAGAGCCACTTGTAAAACTGGCCCAATACCTTGCTAGGTCACATGGTTTGTGACAATGTTTCCAGGGAAGAGACAAAAATAGTTTTTCTCTTCAAGTTGTCTTTGGAACCTCAAGGACTGAAGAACATGACCCAAACCAGTATCACAGGTACAACCTGATAGTAATTTTTGCCTTCACTTCTCGACCCTATGGGGCCTGCTCACTAGAGCATAATCTAAAAATTTCTTATAAACAAATGAGGTTCCAAAGAAGCAGATTTGAAAAAGCCTGTGGGATCAATATGATCATTTGTTACTCTGGTTGTGTTTATACAGTTAATTAAATCAAACTTAATATAGCCTCTTAAAATATGAGGGTAACCTTAGGGAGAGAAATATTGTGATTCAATGGAAAACACAATCCCCAATTGTAGATATTGGACTCTAACACAGTTAACAGTATTCAATATTTTGATTTTAAGGCTTTGTCTACTTATGCAATATAGACATCAATGCCTGATAACATCACCAGACATGAAAGATGTTCCAACTTCAGACAAACTATCAGACTGCCAGTGCTTGTATCCATTTTTATAGAATTTATTAGGGGCCCGGTGCATGAAATTTGTACACTGGGGGAGGTGATCCCTCAGCCCAACCTGCCCCCACACACATACTGGGAGCCCTCAGGGGATGTCCTACTGACTGTTCACCCCCGGCCTGGCCAAGGCCTAAAGCCTCAATGAGGCCAATGTCTGGCTCCGACCCAGCCCTATCCCCCCGACCCCCACTTCCGCCCTGGGCCTTCACCCCAGCCAGCTCCCACCTGGCTAGAGTGGGCCTCAGCCCTGCCCCTTCCCCCTCCCCAGTGCCCAGGCCTTCTCCCTGGCCAGTGCATGGCCCTGGCTGCCTTGGCCCCACCCCCCTGCCCTGGTCGCCTCAGCCCTGACTCCAGGCCTGGGCCTTTGCCCTAGCAAGCTCATGCTGGCCTCCTCTGCCCGGCCCCCCTACACCCCCCCACCCCGGCCTGGGCTGTGTGCTGGCTGGCTGACTCTGCCCCAGCTCCTGATTGGCTGGTGGGCGTGGCTGGTGGGTGTAGGGAAGGTACAGTCAATTTGCATATTACTCTTTTATTATATAGGATGCCTGTGTACTTGGTACTTAATGGCTTGTGTTCACAATAGTTCAGTAGCCATCTGCATCACCATCTGCAATGAGACTCAGTATTCTGGACTTATGATTGAATAAATGAAGCATGGACTGTTTATTCGCTTCACTTGAAACTGCTTTCGTTTTCTGTCTAAACTGGTACATCAGAAAAGACCCAGAGTTTCTCACAGGGAAAATCTTAGACTATTTCCCTTAGCTTAATTTAGAATCAGTGTGGTGGACAAAAGGGCTTCGGACAGGTGAGACACATCTGCCTTCAGGGAAGCCTATCAATTGGGGACATTGATAGTCTTTCTTTTGTCACATGGGTTTCTGCCTCTCACTAAAGCCTTAGTTGTAATAAGTCTCCTCACTTTTGAATTTTGCCTTTTAAGGTTCTTATCAAGTTTGTCATTTTCAAAACACATGAAAAATGCCATGTTCTCCAACATGTCATCCATCTGGACATCACGTGTCATCTCTCTGAAATACTGAACCACATTGACTTTGCAGAATTCCTTTTCCCTTGTTGCTATCCCCTTCCAATGTCAGATAGGCTGAAACCATAGAAAGCCAGACCTACTCCTGCTTGACCTCAGGAAGTAGATATAAAATACAGACACTTTTGTCCATTTCCTCTTCAGACGACTATAAAAGGGTTCTATTTTTCTGAGGGGAGAATGATGCCACTGTAATAACCTGAGTATTATTTAAGAAAAATAATAATAAAGGAGAGACCAGATAATATACAGATGCTATTTATACAGGTTGGCCAAAAAGCTGAACCTAACACTCTCCAACTCTGATCTCCACTGATCAATGAGGGAAGAAACTGACAAAGGCAAATTAGAAGCATGCCTAGTAAGGTCTGAGTGGCATGGGAAGATTCTTTCTCATCAATCCCTCTTTGGAACAGGTAATGGGCCAGAGTGGGCATGTCTACTGCAAGCACATGAAACCTGAATATTAAACATTTAAATCAAGGAGCACACCCTGTCTCCTCTCTCTCTCTGGTGCACCTGGTTCCTTGCTCTCCTGTGGCAGGGGAAATACTATACTGCATCCACCTGGCTCAAGGCCAGGTGGGACTCCACACAATGGACTAATGAACTTCAATTAGGGAGGCTCTGGACTCTGGCCTTGCTTTTGGCTCTGCTGAAACGCCGAATGCCCCTCTTTCAGGGTTGGGTTACGGGGCATGGAACTTCAAAACATGAGTAAGGTAAATACACACTAATAAGAAAAGTTACCACATCACGTTCTCCCCTTGACTTTCATATAATCTTATTTCAGCAATATCCCCAAAACCTAGCTCTCACTAATGACAGAGACATTTGCTTTCCTGGTAAGAATTGCATACACACATATAAGGATAACCTTAACCAATAAATGTTGTGTATTATCTGATACTGATGTGCTCATTGAACATTTCTGCAGTTTTCCATTACCTAAGCTCTCCCTAATTCCAGAGACACAACAATATTGAAATCATGCTGATGAATAACCCCACATTGGCTTCTAAATGTTCAGGTGAAGACAGATCTCATACCTCTCCCTTAAGTCAAATGCTAGATATTATTAAGTTTAGTGAGTAAGGCATTCCAAAGCCAAGATAGGCTGAAAGCAGTGCCAGTAATCTAGACTGAGAATATAGAAAAGTTCTTGAAGAAAAGTAAAAGTGTTAAACCAGGGCCAACTATAAGAATGATAAGATAGCAAAAACGTTATATTGCTGACATGAAAAATAGTTTAGTGATTTGGGTCAAAGATCAAGCCAGCCTGAACACTCCCTTAAGCCTAAACAAATCCAGAACAAGACCCTAACTCTCTTCAGTGCTATGATGGTTGCAGAAAATGTTCTGAATTTCACAGAGATTGTTTCAGGAGACTTGGGAAAAAAAAGCAGCAATCTCCTTAAACATAAAGGTTCAGGGGAAGCTGCAGGTGCTCTTGGAGAAGCCACAGTAACCAGAAGCTCCAGCTCAGACACTTAGGGAAGATGGGCCCACCACACCACAGGTTTTCAGTGGTGACAGAGTAGCACTAGTTTTAAAGAAAAGGAGAATGGGAACCTGCATAGCCAGGGAGCAAATGTGAGTGACTGCCTCCTGGGTTCCAAACAACAGGCTGAGAAAATCATGAAGATTTAATTCAGCTGGTGAGTTCATTTACAACTCAGTCCTCATTTGTCATTCTAAAAATCCTAGAACCCTTCACATTTATGTTCAATGTCCTCTGTCTGTGATCTATAATGAGAACAACAATGCCCATTTGACAACACATCTGCTTATAACACAATTTTCTAAATACTTTGGCCCACTGTCAAGATCTATCATTCATAAAAGAGAATCTTTTCAATATATTGCTGCAAATGGACAAGGCATATAGTCACTCAAGAGTTCTGAGAGGAAGAACAATGAGATTAGTGGTGTTTTACACCAGCCAAGACTATCCCTTCTGAAGCACATGGGTAATATGGGTAATTCTGAGTAATTGTAAGTCTTATTATATGAGAAGCACATTTCAAAATGTTATAGTGTTCATACATAATAATGACCCCAGTAGATCTGGGCAACGTAAGTTGTAAACATTCAGAAAATTCAGTAGGTTGTAACTTGTTCAGACGCACTTTTATCTATGCCATTAACAAATCGTGTGATTCATGGGAGAGGTCAAAATACTAATAATAACATGAGTTCAAAAGAAATTGGTTCATGCCCCCCTAAATGACAATGAAAATTTCAAGTTTTCCATCATGGAAATAACTGGTGACGTGACAGAAATATCAATAGAACTAGAATAATAAGTAGAGTCTGCAGAAGTGCAGCCTGGAGTTCTGTGGTGATCTCATGAAACAACTTTAATAGATGAGAAGCACTTTCTTATGTAGTATGATCAAAGAATGTGGTTTCTTGAGATGGAATCTACCCTCATAAAAGATGTTGAGAAGAGTGATGAATTGACAGCAATGTTTTAGAACATTACCTAAACTTAGATGATGAAGAAGTGGCAAGTTTTGAGAGTACTACTACAAATTTATTTATTTTTTTTAAAATTTTTTTTCCATTTAAAAATCATTTTCCCATTTAAAAATCATCTTCATCTTCCCATTTAGCCAAGTGTCTGTCACGTATAAGGAATGTCGGTAAATATCCCATTTGAAGCTTCTTTGTACATCTTTCCATTGATAAATAAACTGAATTCACATAAAAAAGTTAAACTTAAATAACTCATATTTCCTTCTCTTGCAACAGGCATATATTGGCAAAATATAAATATTCTTGGACTCAGGCTTTGTTCTAGGTGAGGACAGGACTTCATCACATGGGACAATGATCAACAACAAAACCAAGAAGTGGTTGGCTGGAGTCCTGGCTTGGCCTAGCACTGAGGTGGGAGAGGAAGGTCCACATTTGGTTTCTGGGCCAGGGGTGGGGCAGGGTGGCGAGGAGGAGAGAACAGCTTTCTTTACAGCTCTGACAAAAACAATCTGCTCTGCCACTGAATGTTAACTCTGAGTCCATTCTCCCACGTCTGCGGATTATTTCCATAACGTGTTACTTAAAACTCAGATGTCAACGGACAAGATATGGCCCACAATCCACGGGGAGCAAGGTCGGTAGGTTCAGAACCGGTCGCTGGGCTGCCGAGGCCACAGGTGTGCACGCGGGGAGGGCGACGGCGGGTCGTCTGGTCAGATCACGGCCAGCCTCACGTCCGCCCAGGCCCCCCCACCCCACCCCACCCCACCCCCGCGGCAGCCGTGCCCCCGGGGGGCGCCCCGGGCGGCTGGGCGCAGGCTCAGAGCACTGGGGGATGATGGTGAAGGGCACCGCGGGGCTGCTGGCCTCCAGCTCCAGGGCCATCAGGAAGCACTCGGTGGCGGCCCTGTTCTTGCCCTGGGCCTGGAGGACCTCGCCCGGCCCGTTCCAGATCCCATGGGCCATGGAGTTCACCGGCACCGCGTCCCGGAGGGTCTTCTCGGCGCAGCTGGTGAAGGATCAGGGCCCAGCAGAGAAGCTAGGGTGAGAGGGGTGCTGGGTGCTGGCCGCCAGCAGCAGCGGAAAGGATCATAGAAGGAGCCCCATGGCGTCCCCCTAGGCATGGCTTTCTCAGGGCACCCAAAGTACGGAACTCACACCCCCTGTTTTGAGTGGCTCGCTCCACTAGGCAGGGAGACGCATGGCAAAGGGGTGGTGGGGGACACACCACTTGGCAAGATGGAAAGAGGCCTCTGGGGTTACTAGGCTTCGAGAAGAGACTATATTATGAGTCACCTCCCCTGGGCACTGGCTCACACGCCGCCTTTTCAGACTCAAGGAGCCAGGGCTCAGAGAGGCCAAGTGTCTCGCCCGGGGCCGCAGAGCCAATGAGTGCGGAGCTGCTGGCCAGCCCGGCTGCCCGAGGCCCAAGGCCCGGCTCTCCCCAGCGAGCCCCCACCGCCTCTCAGTACCACTCCAAATTTAAAAGAAGTTCCACAGTGGGTATAATGCTATCAAACAGCCTTGCCTGCTACAGAGAACTCATCCAGGAGCAAAGAGTAAGTTGATATGGCAAAATCTATTGTTGTCTTATTTTAACAAATTTCCACAGCTACCCTGTCTTCAGCAACCACCAGTCTGAATGAAGCAACATCCGCCATCAACATTGCGATAAGACCCAACACATATAAAAGGATTATAACTCAGCTAAGTTTCAAATGGTTATTTTCAGTTTCTAGACACAAAGTATTTTCAATTAAATACATCCACTATTTTCATTGTAGTTAAAATGCTACTGTACACAGAATAGAATTCATATAGTGTAGTCATCATTTTACACCCTTTGTGAAACCCCAAATTTCATGTGCCCTGTGTTTTGTGATATTCACTTTATTGCAATGGTCTGGAACACAACCCAAAGTATCTCCAATGTATGCCTTCACTTAAGGCAAGAATGTAACTAATTAAAGGAGGGTACTCATCAAAACTTTTATCCATGTAATAGTAACCTACAGGTACTTTTGTGCTTTACGTTCCACATTTAATTCAACTCCAAAAAGATGAATAAACCTGACATATTTTATTTTTGGTATTCTTCTTACCTAGAAGTTCCATTGCTTGTGTCTTCGGTTGTCCCTTTATTATGCCATGTGGTGCTTCATCTGTTGAGGGTTCTGCACTAGCTCCTACTGAAACATAAATTTCAAAGTACATCATTGTGGTCATTTATGTACAAGCTAGAGGCCCAGTGCATAAACTCATGCACAAGTGGGGTCAAGCCAACCTGCCTGGATTGGGGCCTGATCAGGGCTGGGCTGGCTGGTGGCAGGAACCTTAGGTAATTGGCTGGTCAGCCCCACCCACAAATGGGGTGGTGGATAAATCAGGGGTAGGACCAGCCTGGGGAAAAGCCCTCAGTCAGGGTGGGAGAGGTGGATCCGGGGTTAGGGGGCCAAGGAGTATTCGTGACTGCCTCATCCTCTAAGGGGGTGGGAGATGCCAATTTGGCCAGAAGCTGGACATACTGGTCATTATAGCCTTGAGTCATTCCAGTCTTTATTGTGTTCCAATCACTGGCTTTCTATGTATATAGATCATTTACATAGGAATATATGGTATATGTTTCCATGATTGTGTGTACATGGCTGCTTGTATCTAGGCTATCAACATTTTATTGAAATATCTTGATTGCAATTTCAGAAAATATATATTGGAAAAGATAGAATAAATATGTCAGCCATGTTATGCTGATGTTCAGAGACATTTAGTGCCATCTCCAAAACCAAATATTCAGGAAATTGTAAAATTGATATACATTTTAGGAGCTATTTCTCATAGTTCCTTAAACACTGTTTAGTCCATATAAATTCTTTATCATGCAAAGTGAAAGCAACCCAGTGATTTTATGATAAAAAAATTACTTGCAGGCTTACATTAAATGCCCACTCTCTCTGTAGGAAAGTACCTCATGAAATAGAACATCACTCTTGATTTCATTGTTCGTTTATTTTACTCCATCAGCCAACTTCCACACCATGAAATATATAGTCACAGAAATTCCCGTGAACTAAAAATACTTTGACTCACCAGGGAACATTTAATTCCTCTTTTGATTTTGTAACTATAAAACATGTAGTTATCAATGAGTAACAGAATAAAGACATTGATAAGATTTAGAAAAAATGCTTTGTAAGGTTCCTTTGCATGGAGAAAATTGTTAAGTTTTCAGCAGTACCACGATACTGGTTGGATCCATTTCCACCAGAGTTTTCATATAATTCAATATTTTTCCTATAATTACCAACTTATAATTTGGTCCACTGACATAAAAAAATGCATGAAAGGTATTAAAAAATTAGCATTGTGTCAGGGATAAATTGAATTCAGGAGCTAAAGTGCACTTGGGGGCCAACAATGTATGGAGTGGAAGTCAGTTCTGGTGACCCTGCAAGTGTAGTTGGAAACATGTCATGGTCCTGATACTGCACAGCAGACCTCTTGCTTTGAAGTAATGCCTGAGCCCATGAAGAAATATAAAAGGTTGCACTATGACTCTGCCAGCCAACAAGTACCATAACATCTTCTTTACAGAGAGTGTCCCAGCTGTGATATTATTACACAGCAGGCCCATATTGGGCAAAAGAAAAAAATGTTCATTATTAATTAGAATCATTTTTGTGAAAGATACATGAGGTAGAGCAACACAATACTGGGCAGCATTAGCCAATATATTCCAGTTGCTCTGGTTTTTCTCCATTAGGTATAAGTAAAAAACACCATGTCAGTAGAATCAGGTATGCAAAGTTTACTAAGATAAGCAGGAGGCAATCAGTATGGGCTTTGAGGGGAGAAATGTAAGAGAAACTTATGGGAGGAATCACAATTTTTTACCATAAACATCTTCCCATTGGCTTAAACCTTCCTTAATAGCTTACTATTTGTAGTTCAGAGAGCTATTTTTAGCAATTATTTAGGCATACAATACATTTTGCCCATATAAAATGTGAAATTTAATGGGTTATTAAAATTTATACTCACAGTTGTAGTTACATAACTACCAACTACCAACATTGATCATTTTTAGAATCTAGTTCAGATTGATACTAAATAAATACCAGGGAGATCTAGAAATGCTAATTCTATATAATTCTCTTACTTCTTTCCCATTTTTGTGCTACTGTTACCCATTTTATCAGTGAGGGATCCATTATAAGATCCCACAGTGGATGAATGCTTGAAACTGTGGATTGTACCAAACCCTAAATATATTATGAGCTTTCCTATATAAATTTACCTCTGATTTAAAAAATGTTGGCTTCTCTTTGGTATATCCAAACTGCTAGCATCTCTACTCTTGCATGTTGGGGCCAGTATGAAGTAAAATCAGGTTTACTTGAACATGAGCAGTGCAATACCATGACAGGGCTTACCCATGTGATAACCGAGAAGGCGACTGAGTGACAAAAGGGCAGGTAGCTTATCAGAGAGAACAGGCTGGACTATGTCCTGGGTAGGACAGAGGAGGATAGCATGAGATTCCCCATGCTCCACAGAACAGTGAATAATTTAAAATTTATGAATTATTTGTGCTTTTCATTTTCCATTTACTATATTCCAGTCCTGATCCACCTTCATTTCTGAAAATTAGAACTTTCATTCTGTTAGCTTTTATAACACTCATTCTAAAAGATAGTTTGACTACATATGAAAATCATAGTGACATTTTTTCTGTCAGCACTCTGACTGCCATCCCACTGCCTGTAGTCCTGGGCAGTTTGTGATGTCAAGTCACCTCTTCATCTTACCAGGTCTCTCTTTTTTAGGGTGAGTTGTCTGCCCGTGTGGGTTTTACTCTTTCCTCTGTCTTTCATACCCTTAACCAAGATGGGTCTGACTGTATATCTCATTGTACTTATTATACTTATATTTCATTAAGCTTGGATGTGCAGATTGATATTTTTAATTGAATATGTTTGAAAATATTCAACCATTATTGCTTTTTATGCTTTTGCTGCCCCCTTTCTCTCTTCCCATTATTTCAAGTTAGAGATTTTTCTTCTGACAGTTCCAATCTACTCCTGTGAGGTATTTTACCTAACAGTTATTAGAATTTCAATACCAAAGTTATCATTGTTTTTCTTTTTATATATCATTCCGTTATATTGATATTTTCAGTTGATGAGAACTAGCCACCTATGGTCTTTTCTCTTTGGGGTTCTTTATTTAAAATATTCATAAATTATAGCAAAACCTATAACTGGCAGACACAAAGATTTGTTCTTATTTGCTTTTCTCCTATGTAGAGTTTATACTTGCTGTTCCTGTACACGTCTCATATATTTTGTGGTAAAACCTGTGCCTTTTAGACAATGTATTGTAGCAAATCTGGGTATTCTTATTGTATTTCTGGGCTTGACATTGTGTGACTGGTAATTTACTGAGGGATGAGGCTGTGCTATTTCATATTTTACTGAAGTGTCCTTCCCTGCAGTGTGAAGCTTCTAGTGTTGTTCCTGTGAGAGCATGACTAGTGTTTTGAAAGGGTCTCTTTTAGTATCTCCTTCCCTGATTGCTCCCTTATCCTGCCTACTTCCTTTGCTACTATGTCAAAGATAGAGATAAAGTGTGTTAGCTACCGATGTGCCAGAAAAAGGAGCAGCAATTTATTCCTTAAATTGTATTAAAACAGAAAAAACACTCCAGTTGCACCAACACCTGAGATATTAGAAATTTACCTAGTTTTTAATCATATGGAGGGGATTAATAAGCTATGCAATGTCCATTTTATAAATTTCTCTACTAATCCCTTTCTTAAGGTAAGTTTTGTTTTGTTTTGTTTTTGCATTTTCAAATACAAAGCGACTAATGAACTGGGTCTAAAAAAGAAAGTGAGTAAACTGACATTTTAAAGGTTTCCATCAAGCATATTCCAAGTTCACAATACCACTGGATTTTCAAGGATGACTTTAAGGAGATGAGTCCTAAAACAGAAATTATGTATCTAAGTACCCATTGATGGTAACTGCTAGAGTTATACTAATTATAGGAAGAAATTATGGAGGAATTTTATTATGTAAAATAGCATATATGTACAGTGGTCATTGAAAGTATAAACTTAAAAAACTCCTGGAAGACAAATGGACCATATACTTGAAATATTCTTGTTCTTACCAGCATGGTGAATTGGTTGTTTCTTGGCTTCTGCCTTGGTTATTCCTTTTTTGTGATCACTGGGTAAGTGTTCTGTATCAGGCTCTATAGAATAAGCAGTTTAAAATCAGTTTTGTAAGGCAAATGTTAACATATGTATGTGTTGTGTGTGTGTTGGTTTCCATGTATATTGTGTGTGTGACTAGTGCTCCCCTTATTCTTATTTTATCACTGGAAATAAATTGTACTGAAGTATCTATGTTTCTGAAATAAATACCTTAAAATTGTTGCAGACATCAGCAATCACATAACCCTCATTGCACAGAGGCTGATACATCTTCACTGATTTGACCAAAGTGTCATACCCAACTAATGACAAAATTCAATTTCAAACTGATGTCTCAAAATTCTTTAATGGGTCTTTTCTCATAGTGTACATGTTGTTGTGCAAATTTCCATCATCTTAGAGGCTTTATATTAATAGCATAAAACACACAAACATTCCTATTGCAAGAATAAACCTAGTTGGGCAGGTCCAAACCCTTTCTCCAGGTTAGGTTGCAAACAATGGTCATCCTAGGCAAGAACCTTCCTCTGAGGCAGAAATTCTTAGATTTATCCATCAATATATCCATGTCCTCACCCTCTTTTTCTTCTATAAGTGTGAAACTGTTAAGTATTGGCTAGCTTTGGGAGAGAATAACAGGTAATTTGTGGACGGATGTAAAGCTTAAATACTCTCAAGTCTTATAACTTTGTAGGCCCTCTAGCTGGGAAAAGAAAGTGGGTAATTTGCAATATTGTGAGCATTGGTATTGAGTCCCTATATATTTGTGTCTTTATGTGTTTTTGACCTTTTGTTGGATTTGGAAACAAGTCTCTAGGCCCAATGACAGAAAAAGTATAATGAAATTTTGTTTAAAAAGTCCATGTTGCAGAAAGAAATAATTATTATGGTGATTCTGCATTGGCTACGGGGTAAAGTTTTCTGGGTATTAATAATAATTCACTTGCAAATGGAATTGAGAGGGAAATGCAGACATCATGGAGTGGCAATCTTGTTTTTGCAAAATGACAGCCCATGAATATAGCCATGGTATACAATATAGTATAATTATCTCTTTTGTACCTTCTTGGAAACCAAAAATTTCATGTTAGTTGTTTTGTTTTTGTCTTTTTGTTTGTTTGATAGCCACTTATTGCAATGCTCTGGAACCAAACCCAAAAAATATCTAGGTATACCTGTACTTGTGGGAAGAATTCACCTAATTAAAGGAAGGTATTGATGAAAAAATTATCTATGTAATATTAAACTTTAGGTACCATTTTTTAAGTTCCACACTTAATTTGATTCATTCTACATTTCACACCAGAATTTGCATTTTTAATATAAAATTTTCTGTTTTGGCTATTTGATGAAATATGTAAATCATGCCTTCCTTTTTATTTGCAAATATTGTATTTTTTATTAAATAAACATTTTTGGCAACCCTATATCAAGCAAGTAATTAGGGTCCTCTTTCCAATAGCATTTTTTCCTGATGCATGTCTGAGATCCATTTTGGATCTCATAATTTCCCCAACATTTTCATTAGTACCACAGTTGTTATGGTGGTATGTCCATAATTATCTTTGATGTACCCATTGTAATTTTTCTGGAGTACCTCATAGTGATGCTGTTGTAATAACCTATTTATAATTTAATAGTAAAGGCATTAATGGAAGACCAAAAATATAACCATGCCATTTATAAAACTCTGCCAAAAAATGGCATTTATTGCGCTCTAAATCTGTTGGCCACTGATTAATGGGGCAAGGGACTGGACAAACGCAGGTTGTAGGCATGGCCAGTAAGGTCTGGGTGACATGGGAAGTTCCTTTGCTCTCCATCAGACCTAGAAGTAAAGCAGTTGCTGGAAGGGGCATGGCCACTGCAAGTGAGTCAAACCTGAATATTTAAGCTTGAATCAGATGAGCTCACTGGGTTCCTGGCTCTCTTATGGCATAGGATTCATTTTCTTGGCCAGTGACTCATGGCCATGTGGACTTATAGACAATGAACTAATGAACTTCAATTTGCTTGTATTCTGATCTACACCCAGCTTCAACATGGAATGGCAGTCTGTACTCTGGCCTTGTTTTAGCTCTGCTGGAGCCCGTAGTGTTCCCTCTTTCAGGACTGGCTTAAAGAGGATAGTTTTTTACAACTGGAGGAATGTAACTCCGTGCAATAAAGCCTTTTATCACATTTCATTATCCCCTCTGGATTCTCAAAATTCTTACATCCGTGGTACACTAAGGTCCTGACTCCAGTGGTTACAGTAATTTGATTCCTCTCTTAACATCTTTTTATGAATGGTCTTTTAGGGCAGATATATAATATTGGGGCTATCTATAATTATAAGAAATATTAATCATGCTGTGCTAACCATAATTGTTTTGCTCTGATTAAAGAAATCATGTTCTGATGTGGCTGTGTTCTGGGAGTTAAGAACTGGTTGAAATGAGGAGACCCAAGAAGTCAGCTGATAGGATGGCAGTGAGGAAGAGTGTGTAAGTGAGGGTGAATAAGGGGAGTGTGTGGACGCATGTGTGTTTGTGTGTATGTGTGAGTGAAGGACAGTTATATTTCCTGACTGTTTGGGTTTGGTAGACTAGGGTGCCCTACCTGGGCAGCTTCTACTACTAGTGAAATCTCTCACAGGACCGCCTGCTCTGCCTCAGAGGCCCTGACATTTTAAAGGGGGAGAACAGCTACAAGTGGGAGCGGAGCTTCACCTCCACTTGGGGAGACTTTGGACAACACCCTCGATCCTATATTTACACCATCCAGGGATCTGCTGCCTCAGCTGTGAATCTATGAACACTGAGTCTCAAGCCTCCACAGTTGTGGGCTCCTAAAAAGTTTGTCCAGGGGGAGATAAAATGGCAGTTGAATAGGAGGGCGTGTCCTGCACCTTCTTATGGAGCAGATAGAAGAAACAATTGAATCAGATAACATCCACCCAGAATTGGGAAATTAAAAATAGCTTTTGAGACAATCTGGACAGAGTAGACCTACAGAACAGCGGCATCAGGGATCTGGGCTGGCTGGAGAGAGGGTTAGAAGAAAACAGCACCGTACCAAGTCCACATCCCTTGGGGACACATATAACACTCCACGGTGGAAGGGGTTCCACAGGGCTTCTGGCAGCAGAGGACTATATATCTAAGCCCACAGCCCATAGGAGGCTGTGCCCAGAAAGCAGCCTGAAGTTCTGCACCATCAACACAGTGCCTGGGGTAGAGAAATGCATGGCAGCAAGGTTGCTCTGTCTTTATACTTTCCTTGATTTTCCTTGCTAAACCCAGTACATAGGATCTTTCAATTAAAACACTTACTGTGGCTGTGGTATAGGCGAAGGCAGTTTTATGGAAGCTGGGGGGCAAAACAGGGAGAGGTGACCAGGAAGCCAGGTCTTGGTCAGTCTGGTCCCTTCAACCCTGAACAGCCATTTTTTTCTCTCGAAGACTAGGCCCCTCCTAGCAGTTCAGCCAAACCCAGCCTTGAGCTGGGCAAGGAAACAAGGCTTTTGAATACTCCCAGGGAGCCCTTGGCACTGAGTTGAAGGGCCATTTGGTTCTGGAAACTAATAAGCAACACCACCACCTAGAGCCCATGTCAGTAATAAACACTTGTGTAAATACAACTGAAAGCAGGCAGATTGATCCCACCTGCCTGAAATCAAGGCTCTGGAGTCTGACACAGAGGAACTGAGGATCTCTGCAAACTGCAACACACTGCTGACTACTTAACAAGAAACTGAAATGTGGAAGACAAAACAGTAGAGAGGTGTCTTAAACCAGCCACCATGAGACATTAAAACTCAGCTGAAGCGAATGATACTTCACTAATTCACTTTTTTATATTTTATCTTTTATTTAAGAAGTTAAAATATTTTTATTTTTTCTTAATTTCATTATTAAACTATTTTTTTGGATTAGTGTTCTACATTCTATTTTTATTATTTTACAATTATTTTTACTTTATCTCATTTCCTTCCTTTTTTGCCAAAGTTTTCTGCCTCATTTCTCCCTTTTTCATCTAGTTTCTCTTCTCCTATTTTTATTAGTTTCTTTCTCTCCTTTCCTTTTTCTCCCTTGTTAAATATTGATCTTCTTTATCTGCTTTATTGATGCATTACTATTATAGTATATAATTTCCTCTCCCCTGCTCCAAGTCCATGCACCATTCTCTCTTCTTTTTTTTCACTGGCCAATTTTTTTTCTTATTGTTGTTTCATTATTTGTTTTTATTTTTGTTTTTATTTTATGTTTTTGTTTTTCCTCTCTTGCTCTCTTCTTTTACTGACACCTTAATTAGTTTCACTCACCAAACTCAGGCCTATATGCTTGCTACTTTTTTCTCCTTTTCCAAAAATAGATGAATAGAAATATGGATAGAAAGAAGGGGAAATATATATATAATTATTTTTTTAACTTTTTTGAGTGTTTTTTTTTTAATTTTTCTTCTTATATACTCATTCTTTTTCTACCTCCTCTATACTAAATCATGGCCATTCCCTCACTCATTCAATTCATTTACCTTACCTTATGGAAACAAGCTCTGTCTATTCAGATTCAGTCTCCCCTTTTCTTCTGGGTGTTTGTTATTTGCATTTTTGGTTTATATGTTGGTTTTGTGGAGTTTTTCCCCCATATTCATCTATTTTATCAATATTTTTTCTTCTTTTTACTTTCACTCTTACCTTATTCCTTTTTTTAATATCATTTTTGCAATATATTCTCTCCCAAAAATATCTTTTCTCTGGTGGCTACCTTTATTTGAGGTTATTGGTGATATGCATTCGTATTTTGTTACCTTTGTATATCCTTATCATATTGTATGCCTTTTGGTCAAGATGGTAGAGTGAGCCACTAAACCACACACCCTGAGAGGAGCAAAAATGGGCAAAGAAACAGCCCCCATATGAATGAAAAGGAAGAATCACCAGAAAAGCAAGTAAACACAATGGAGGCAAGCAACTTGTCAGAGAAAAAATTCAGAGAAAAGATCAAAAGAAAATGAAGAAGAACCAAAAGAAATAAAGAATGACAGAGCTACAATAAAGAGCAAAATAGAAAGCATCAAAAGTAGACTAGAATATGCTGAGGACTGCATCAGTGAGCTAGAAGACAAGGTAGGAAAAACACCCAAAGCAGAGCTGCAACTGGAAAAAAACTTAAAAAGCAGGAGGAGAGCCTAAGGATGCTTTGGGACAACACAAAATGAAATGAGATCTGCATAATAAGAGTGCCAGAAGGAGAGGAAACAGAGCAATTAATAGAATTCTGGTTTGAAGAAATAATCACAGAAAACTTCCCTGATATAGGAAAGAAAAAAATCAGACAAGTCCAAGAAGATCACAGAGTCCCAAACAAGATGAACCCAAAAAGACCAGTCCCAAGACAAATCTTAATTAAATTGGCAAATACAAAAGACAAAGTAAGAATCTTAAAGGCTGCTAGAGAGAGATAGAAAGTTAACTACAAGGAATCTCCCATTAGACTAGCAATTTATTTCTCAACAAAAATACATCAGGCAAGAAGGGAATGGAATGTAATATGTAAAGTGATGCAAAACAAGGGATGGAATTCAAGAATACTATATCCAGCAAGGCTA
This sequence comes from Antrozous pallidus, assembly GCA_027563665.1. NCBI lineage: Eukaryota > Metazoa > Chordata > Mammalia > Chiroptera > Vespertilionidae > Antrozous > Antrozous pallidus. The sequence goes on from CM050515.1 coordinate 9,206,933, forward strand.
TCATTCATCACCAAGCCAGCAATGCTAGAAATGCTAAAGGGGCTGCTGTAACAAGAAGAAATAGGAAGATAAGAAGGAACACAGGCATAAAGAATAAAAATAATGACAAACAAGTTGTTATCATCAATAATAACCTTACATGTAAGTGGATTAAATGCTGCAATCAAAATACATACCGTAGCTGAATAGATAAGAAAACATGACCCATATATGTGCTGCCTACAGGAGACCCACCTCAGAACAAAGGACTCACACAAACTGATAGTGAAAGGACAAAACAAAATTTTTCAGAGAAATAGAAATGAAAAAAAAGCTATTGTAGCAATACTTATATCTGACAAATTAGACCTTAAAGTGAAGGCCATAAATAGAGTTACAGAAGGCCACCTCATAATACTAAAGGGAATAATTCAACTAGAGCAGTGGTTGGCAAAGTCATTAGTTAATAGAGCCAAATATCAACAGTACAATGATTGAAATTTACTTTGAGAGCCAATTTTTTTAAACTTAAACTTCTTCTAAAGCCACTTCTTCAAAATTATTTCACCAAGGCTGTGGTATTTTGTGGAAGAGCCACAGGGAAGGGGCCCACGAGCCACATGTGGCTTGTGAGCCACAGTTTGCCAACAACTGAACTAGAGAATATAACTCTGGTAAACATATATGCATCCAAAACAGGAGCACCCACATACATAAAAAAAACTTCTGTAAAATATCAAGGGAAAGATCTAAATCAATATAGTCGTAGTAAGGGACTGAAATACTCCAGTGACACCACTGGATATATCCTCTAAACAAGAAAACATCAGCAAAGAAACATCAATACTAAATGAATTACTAAATCAGATGAAATTAATTAAAATCTTTGGAACATTTCACCCAAACGTTACAGAATAAACTTTTTCTCAAGTGCACATGGGACATTTATAGAAAGACAACATATTTGGACCCAAAGTCTCTAGAAATTCAAAAAGATAGAAATTATATCATGCATATTCTCATGTCACAATGGCATAAAATTAGAATTCAACTATAATAAAACAATGAAAAAAATCAAATACTTGGAATCTAAATAGCATGCTATCAAACTGTAATCAGGTTACCAAAGAGCTGAAAAAAGAAATAAAAAGGATTCTGGCAACAAACAACAATGCAAACACAACAGTCCAAAATCTCTGGGACACAGTAAAGCAGTTTGAGATAGCAGTTCATAGCTTTATGGGCCGACCTCAACAAACAAGAAAAAAATGGTAATAAACTATCAAACCCTACAACTCAAAGAATTAGAAAGAGAGCAACAAGAAAAGCTCAGAGTAAAGAGAAGGAAGTAAATAATAAAGATCAGAGCAGAAATACATGACATAGAGACCAGCAAAAAATACAAAAGATCAATAAAACCAAGAGCTGGTTCTTTGAAAGGATAAACAAGATTGATGAGCCTCTAGCCAGGCTCACCAGAAAACAAAGAGAGAGAGGGCCCAAATAAACAAAATCAGAAATGAAAGAGGTAAAGTAACAACAGATTCCATAGAAATACAAAGGATTATGAAAAAACACTATGCACACCTCTATTCCAAAAAGTGGACAACCTTTAGGTAATGGATATATTCTTAGAAAAATACAAACTTCCAAAACTCAACTAAGAGAATAAGAAGAACCTGAATAGGCCAATAACTACCAAAAGATTAAAGCAGTAATGAAAAATCTTCCAGAAAACAAAAGCCCTGTTGTGAAGGTCTTTACAGGAGAGTTCTACCAACCTTTTAAAGATGAATTAAAACCTATCCTCCTCAGACTATTCCAAAAAAATTCAAGAGGAAGGCACACTTCCAGGCTCTTCCTATGAAGCCAGCATTATCCTCATTCCCAAACCAGATAAAGACACCACACACACACACACACACACACACACACACACACACACACACACACAAAGAAGAATTATAGGCCAATATCCTTGATGAATATAGATGCTAAAACCCTCAACAAAAGTCTAGCAAATCAGATCCAGAATTATATTAGGAAGATCATACACCATGACCAAGTGGGATTTATTTCAGGGATGCAAGGATGGTACAATATCCACAAATCAATAAATGTGATACATCATATAAACAAATTGAGAGGGAGGCAGAAGTCACATATTTATATCAATTGATGCAGAAAAAAAGCATTTGACAAAATCTAACACCCTTTCTTGATATAAACTCTCAGAAAAGTTAGAAAAATGGGGTCATACCTCAACATAATAAAAGCCTTATATGACAAAGATACAGCCAACATCATACTCAATGGGCAAAATCTAAAACAATTTTCCCTAAGAATAGGAAAAGACAGGGATATCCATTTTAACCATTTGTGTTCAATATAGTACTAGAAGTCCTAGCCATAGTGATAAGACAAGAAGAAGAAATAAAAGGCATTCAAATTGGAAAAGAATAAGTAAAACTGTACTTCTCAGATGACATGATTTTGTTAACAGAAAACCGCAAGGACTCCATCAAAAAATTACTAAAGTTAATAAATGAATTTAGCAATGTAGCAGGCTACAAAATTATCGCCCAGAAATCTATGGCTTTTTTATACACCAATAATAAGCACACAGAAAAAGAAACAAACAAACAAAAAAAATCCCATTTACCATTGCACACAAAAACATTAAGAAGCTTAGGAATAAATTTAACCAAAAAGGTAAGCCCTGTATTCACAAATGTATAGGATGCTCAAAAAAAGAGATAAAGACATGAACAAATGGAAAACATACGGTGTTCATGGATTGATAAAATAAACATCATCAAAGTGTCCATATTACCCTAAGCAATTTATAAATTTAATGCAATCCCAATAAAAATACCAATGCATATTTTGCAAACCTAGAACAAACTCTCCAAAAATTCATATGGAATAATAAGAAACCTCAAATAGCCACAGCAATCCCAGGAAGGAAGACCAAAGTTGGAGAGAATCACAATACCAGACATCAAGCTATACAATAAAGCCACTGTTCTCAAAACTGAAACAAGAACAGAAATATAGACCAATTTAACAGAACAGAGAGCCCAGAATTAGATCCAAGACATCATGTTCAATTAATATTTGACAAAGGAGGCATGAACATACAATGGGGTTAAGATAGTCTCTTCAATAAATGGTGTTGGGAAAATTGAACAAATATATGCAAAAAACTGAAACTAGACCAATAACTTACACCATCCACAAAAATAAACTCAAAATGGATCAAGGACTTGAATGTAAGATGGAAAACCATAAAAATCTTAGAAGAATCCATAGTCAGAAAAATATTAGACATATATTGTAATAATATCTTTACTGATACAGCTCATAAGGCAATGAAAACAAGAAGGAAATAAACAAATAGAACTACATAAAAATAAAAAGCTTCAGCACATCAAACTAAATCATCAACAAAACAACAAGAAAGCCCACTGCATGGGGGAACTTATTTGTCAATATTACATCTGATTAGGGTTAAATTTTCAAAATTTATAGGGAACTCATACACTTTAGCAAAAGGAAGATAATCCAATCAAAAAGTGGGAAAAGGACTTAAATACTTTTCAAAAGTGGACATACAGAAGGCCAAGAGTAATATGAAAACATGCTCAAACTCACTAATCATCTGAAAGATGCAAATCAAAATAACATGAGATACCATCTCATACCTGTGAGAATGGCTGTCATCAACAAAAAATTGACAAATTACAAGTGCTCTTGAGAATATAGAGAAAAAGAAACCCTGTTGGTGGGAATGCAGACTGCTGCAGCCACTGTGGAAAAGAGTATGGAGTTTCCTCAAAAAATTAAAAATGAAATTTCTATTTGACTCAGTAATATTATCTGGAAATATATGGAAAAAAAACCAGAAACATGGATTAAAAAAGGATATATGCACCCCTATTATCATAGCAGCACAATCTACAATAGCTGTTTTGAAAACAGTCTAAGTATCCATCAGTAGATGAATAGATTAGAAAATTGGTACATCCACACAATAGAATACTACTCTGCTGTAAAAAAAAGATGTAATTCTTACCATTTGCAATAGCATGGATGGAACTGGAGAGCATTATGCTAAGTGAAATAAGCCAGTCAAAGAAAGATAAATACCACATAAACTCACTCATATGTGTGATATAATGAACAAAATAAACTGATGGACAAAAAAATTAAGATACCTAGGAGTAAATTTAACCAAATTTATTCAACCTCTGAGACAAGGCAGGGAAGAGGGGTTAGAGATCAATCATAGGACTTATATGCATGCATATTAGCGTAACAGTTATTTAATGGACACAGACTCTGGGGCAATAGGGGCTTGTCCTGGGGGTGTGTATATGTAAGGGGTCAATCAGGGAAAAGGGGGACAATATAATACTTTAATCAATAAAAAACAAACAAAAAACTGCCTCTGTCTATATATAAGAGAATAATATGCAAATCGACGGAATGGCAGAACAACCAGAATGACCATTCAATCAGTCTCTATGAGGCGCACTAACCACTTCTCAGTCCCTACTTCTGGCTGACAGGCTCTGATCCCCCGATGGAGAACAGGGAACTGGGGGTAGATGGTGGTGGGGGGTGGGGCCAGTTGCAGCAGCCAGGGAAGATGGCCCTATTCACAGGCCTGGCCTAGGGACCATATCCGCGCATGAATTTTGTACACCTTGACCTCTAGTTATCAAATAAATATTAGCCTTGTTGCTCAAAAAAGGGAGTCCCAGAAGAGCTCACCACCAGCACACATTGCCTATAATTTGTAACCACTATACACATCTTAATTTCTTTTGTATATGTCCCCATGTAATCTTTGTCCTACCCAACATAAGCAGCTGGTTTATGCAGCGGAAGGGAGGGGATTGGAAGAGGGTATTGCAGAACAGATTTTCCTAGATGACCTGCTTCTCCCCCATACTGCCAGCATTACTGTAATAAACACTCATATATAATTCAACACTACCTCCGCTTAATTGGATCAAGTAGTGACAGGCAACTTGGACCCATTAGGTGTCTGTTTCTATAATCTGGTACCTCATGTTGGGGGAGTACTGTAGGGGAGCACAAGTGATCCCACTTGCTGCTTGGACTGAGGTACCCGAGGCTGAGGTCTGGAATTTTCATTTGTAGTGCTGCAAAGAATTTTCCTTTCATTTCCCAGCTACAGCTTCAACAATTCCCATTGATTCACCTAAGATATAAGATGAATCAGGGATTTTTAAAAAATTCTTTATTGATTAAAGGTATTACATATGTGTCCTTATCCATCTATTGCCCCTTATCCCACACTCATGCCCTCACCCCCCTGTTGTCTGTGTCCATTGGTTAGGTGAACATGCATGCATACAAGTCCTTTGGTTGATCTCTCCCCCTTTCCCCTCTCACTCATTCCTTCCCTCTGAGGTTTGATGGTTGGATCGATGCTACTCTGTCTCTGGATCTGTTTTTGTTCATCAGTTTATGTTGTTCAATACATTCCATAAATGAGTGAGATCATGTGATATTTATTTTTCTCTGACTGACTTATTTCACTTAGGATAATGCTCTCCAGTTCCATCCATGCTGTTGCAAATGGTAATAATTCATCCTTTTTTACTGCAGCATAGTATTCCATTGTGTAGATGTACCACTGTTTTTTAATCCACTCATCTGATGATGGGCATTTAGACTGTTCCCAAATCTTAGCTATTGTAAATTGTGCTGCTATGAACATAAGGGTGCTTATATCTTTTCTGATTGGTTTCTAGCTTCTTGGGGTATATTCCTAGAAGTGGGATCACTGGGTCAAATGGAAGTTCTATATTTAGTTTTTTGAGGAAGCTCCATATTGTTCTCCATAGCGGCTGCACCAGTTTTCATTCACACCAGCAGTGCAAGAGGGTTCCTTTTTCTCTGCATCCTAGCCAGGACATGTCATTTGTTGACTTATTGTTGATACCCATTCTGACAAGTGGGAGATGGTACCACATTGTCATTTTGATTTGCATCTCTCACATGATTAGTGACTTTGGGCAGGTTTTCATATGTCTCTTGGCCTTCCTTCTGTCTTCTTTCTAAAAGTTATCTATTTAGGTCCTTTGCCCATTTTTTGACTGGGTTGTTTATTTTTCTTTTGTTAAGTTGTATGAGTTCCCTGTAAATGTTGGAGATTAAACCCTTATCAGTGATAACACTGGCAAATATGTTCTCCCATGCAGTGGGCTTTCTTGTTGTTTTATTGATGGTTTCTTTTGCTGTGCAAAAGCTTTTTATTTTGATGTTGTCCCATTTGTATCAGTGAAGAAGTTGCTTTAGCATGTCTGATATTTTGCTGCCTGTGGATTCCTCTAGTATTTTTATGGTTTCCCATCTTATATTTAAGTCCTTTATGCATTTTGAGTTTATTTTTGTGTATGGTGTAAGTTGGTGGTCTAGTTCCATTTTTTGCATGTATCTGTCCAATTTTCCCAACACCATTTATTGAAGAGACTGTCTTGACTCCATTGTATGTTCATGCCTCCTTTGTCGAATATTAATTGAGGATAGTGTTTTGGGTCGAGTTCTGAGTTCTCTATTCTATTCCATTGATCTATATGTCTCTTATGGCAATATGAGGCAGTTTTGAGAACAGTGGCTTTGTAATACAGTTTGATATCTGATATTGAGATCCCACCTACTTTATTCTTCTTTCTCAGGATTATAGGAGCTAGTCGGAGTCTTTTTTTTTTTTATTCCAGATGAATTTTTGGAAAGTTCATTCTAGGTTTGTGAAATATGCTGTTGGTATTTTAATGGGGAGTCCATTGAATCTATAAATTGCTTTGGAAGGTATGGACATTTTTATGATGTTGATTCTACAAATTCATGAATATGGTATGTTCTTCCATTTGTTTATATCTTTCTTTATCTCTTTTTCTTCAGTGTCCTGTAGTTTTTTGCATATAGGTCTTTTACCCCCTTAGTTAAGTTTATTCCTAGGTATCTTAATTTTTTTGGTGTGATTGAAAAAGGGATTTTTTGGCTCTTTTTCTGAAAGTTCATTATTGGTGTATAGAAATGCTATAGATTTTGTGGTGTTAATTTTGTATCCTTTTACATTGTTGAACTCATTTATTATCTATATTAATAAAAGGGTAATATGCTAACTAGACCATGAGACATTCCAGATGTCCTTCTGGACAAAGCCATGGTGGTGGGTCCAAGGCAGAGGCAGTTATGGGTGATCAGGCCAGGAGGAAAGGGCAGTTGGTGGTGATCAAGCTGGCAGGGAGGTGCAGTTGGGGGCAAGCAGGCCAGCAGGCAGAGTGGTTAGGGGAGATCAAGCAGGCAGGTGAGCAGTTAGGAGCCAGTAGTCTCGGATTGCAAAGGGGTTGTCCAACTGCCAGTTTAGGCCCGATCCCACAGGGTTCCCAAATTAGAGAGGAAGCAGGCCAGGCTAAGGAACACACCCCTCCCTCCCCTCCCCTGTGCACAAATTTCATGCACCGGACCACTAGTGTCTAATAATTTTTTATGGAGTTTTTAAGATTTTCTATGTACAGTATTATGTCATTTGCAAATAAGGACAGTTTTATTTCTTCTTTTCCAATGTGGATGCCTTTTATTTCTTCTTCTAGGCTGATCACAATGGCTGGTACTTCCAGTACTATGTCAAAGAGAAGTGGTGAAAGTGGCATCTCTGTCTTGTTCCTGTTCCTAGGGGAAATGGTTTTAATCTTTGTCTATTGAATATGATGTTCATTGTGGGTTTATCATATATGGCTTTTATTATATTGATTTATAATCATTCTATTCCCACCTTGCTGAGTGTTTTTAATCAAGAATAATTGTTGGATTTTGTCAAATGCTTTTTCTGCATTAATTGATATGACTTTGCAATTTTTATCTCTCAATATGTTTATGTGATGTATCATGTTTATTGATTTTTGGATATTATGCAATCCTTGCATCCCCAGGATAAAATTTACTTGGTCATAATGTATGATCTATCTGATGTGATGCTAGATCTGATTAGCTAGAATTTTGTTGAAGATTTTTGGCATCTATGTTCATGAGGGATGTTGGCCTGTAATTCTCTTTCATTGTGTTGTCTTTATTTGGTTTTGGTATTATGGTGATGTTGACTTCATGCAATGAGCTTGGAAATGTTCCTTCCTCTTGAGTTTTTTTGGAATAGTCTGATGAAAATATGTTTTAGTTCTTCCTTGAATGTTTGGTAAAACTCCCCTGTGAAGTTGTCTGGCCCTGGGCTTTTGTTTCCTGGAAGCATTTTGATGACTGCTTTAATTTCTTCCATAATAATTGGCCTATTGAGATTTTTAGAATCACCCTGATTAAGTTTTGGAAGGTTGTATATGTCCATTTTCTCCAGATAGTATAGCTTATTAGAATAGAGTTGTTCGTAGTATTTTTTAACAAACCTTTTTTATTTCTGTGGGGTCTGTTGCTATTTCACTTCTTTCGTTTCTTATTTTGTGTTTGGGTCCTCTCTCTTTCCTTCTTGGTGAGCCTGGCTAGAGGTCATCAATCTTGTTTATTCTTTCAAAGAACCAACTTTTGGGTTCATTGATCTTTTGCATTTTTTTGGGGGGGGTCTCTATGTCATTTACTTCTGCTCTGATTGTTATTATCTCCTTCCTTTGGCTCACTATAGGCTTTTCTTGTTGCTTTCTTTCTAATAATTTGAGTTGTAGAGTTATATGAGTTACTACTATTTTTTCTTCCTTTCTTTCTTTCTTTCTTTCTTCTTCTTTTATTATTATTTTTTTTTTTTGAGTTACGCTTGTAGAGCTATGAACTTCTGTATCAGGACTGTTTTCATTGTGTTCCATAGATTTTAGATTGTTGTGTTTTTATTGTAATTAGTTTCCAATATCTTTTTAATGTCTTTTTTGATCTTATTGGTAATACTGTCATTATTCCAAACGTTTGAATTTTTTGGATTGTTTATATTATAGTTTATTTCTAATTTTATGGAATTGTGGTCCGAGAAGATGCTTTGTATGATTTTAATCTTCTTGAATTTGGGGAGACTTTGCTTGTGATCCAATATGTGGTCTATTTTTAAAATGCCCCATGTGCACTTGAGAAGCACGTATATTTTGCGGCTTTGTGGTGAAATGTTCTGAAGATATCAACTAAGTCCATCTGATCTAGTGAGTCATTTAGGATTGCTGTTTCTTCGTTGATTTTTTGTCTAGAGTATTTATCCAGTGATGTCAGTGCTATATTAAAGTCTCCTACTATGATTGCATTGTTGTTGATTTCTCCCTTGATATCTTCCAGGCTTTTTTTTTTTAATGTATTTGGGTGCTCCCGCATTGGGTGCATATGTTTATCAGGGTTATATCCTCTTGTTGTATCAATTATTTTAGTATTATGAAGTGGCCTTTCTTGTCTCTTGTTATGGTTTTCACTTTGATGTCTATTTTGTCAGATATAAGTATTGCTACGCCAGCTTTTTTTTTTTTTCATTTCCATTTGCCTGAACGATATTTTTCCTTCTTTGCACTTTCAATCTGTGTGAGTCCCTTGTTTTCTTGTAGATAGCATATATATGGGTCATAATTTTTATACATTCAGCTTCTCAATGCCTTTTTATTAGAGCAATTAGTCCATTTACACTTAAAGTTATTATCATAAGGTAAAGGTACTTGTTTGTAGCCATTTATATTTTTTGTGCCTTTGTTTTTTCTTACCTTTTTAACTATTCTTTTTACAGTATTCCCTTTAGCATTTCTTGCATTGCTGGCTTGGTAGTGATAAACTCCATTAGTTTTGTTTTGTTTTTGTCTGTGAAGCTGCTTATTTCCCCTTCAATTTTGAATGATAGCCTTGCTGGATAGAGTATTCTTGGATTCAGTCCCTTGCTTTGCATCAATTTGTAATAAAATTTCTTTCTATTCTTTTCTGGCCTGATGTGTTTCTGTTGAGAAATCATTTGATAATCTAACTAGAGGCCTGGTGCATAAAATTCATGCACAAGGGGGTGGGGGATGTCCCTTAGCCCAGCCTGTACCCTCTTCAATCTGGGACCCCTCGAGGGATGTCCGCCTGCCTGTTTATGTCCAATCCCAGTAGGATCAGGCCTAAATGGGCAGTCAGACATCCTTCTCACAATCCAGGACTGCTGGATCCAAACTGCTCACCTGCCTGCCTCCCTGATTGCCCCTAACCGCTTCTGCCTGCCAGCCTGATCACCCTCTAACCAGTACTCTGCCAGCCTAATTGATGTCTAACTGCTCCCTGTCAGGCCGTTTGCCCCCAACTTCCCTCCTCTCCTGGCCTGGTGACCCTAACTACCTTCCCCTGCAGGCTTGATTGCCCCCAACTGCCCTCCCTTGCAGGTCTGGTCCCTCCCAACTGCCCTCCCCTGCTGGCCTGATCACCCACAACTGCCCTCCCTTGCAAGGCCTGGAACCTCCCAATAGCCCTTCCCTGCTGGCCATCTTGTGGTGGCCATCTTGTGTCCACATGGGGGCAGGATCTTTGACCACATGGGGGCAGCTCTCCTGTGTGTTGGAGTGATGGTCAATCTGCATATTACTCTTTTATTAGATAGGATAGGGTATCCCTTGTACGTAACTTTCTGTCTCTCTTTTGCAGCCTTTAAAATTCTCTCTTTGTCCTGATTAGTTCCTATTGTAATTATGATGTGTCTTGATGTCAATCTTTTCAGGTTCCTCTTATTTGGGACTCTCTGTGCTCTTGTGTGACTTTTTTCTTCCATACATTAGGGATGTTTTCTTTTTTATTTTATTTATTTATTTTTAAATTTATTTTTCATTATTGATATTTTACAGAGCAGAAGGGAGAGGGATAGAAAGTCAGAAACATCAATGAGAGAGAAACATTAATCAGCTGCCTCTTGCACGCCCCCCCACTGGGGATGTGCCTGCAGCCAAGGTACATGCCCTTGATCAGAATCGAACGCGGGACCCTTCAGTCCGCAGTCTGACGCTCTATCCACTGAGCCAAACCGGTCTCAGCGATCAGGGATGTTTTCTGACATTATTTCTTCAAATATGTCTTATAACCCTTGGTCCTCTTCCTGTTGTTCTGGCACCCTTATTATTCATATGTTGCTTCATTTCATGTTTTCCCATCGCTCCCTTAGGCTCTCCTCCTGTCTTTTAATTTTTTCTCCTATCGCAGTTCAGTTTTGGTGTGTTTTGCTTCCCTGTCTTCTAATACGCTGATTCAGTCCTTTACTTCTCCTTGTCTACTATTGAAACTTTCCAGGTGTTATGCATCCAGCAGCAGCTGCATCCGCCGTGACCCTGACCCTCCACCCCTGGACTTGACTGGCAGTGCAGCCCTCGCCCCGCCCCCCCCAGCCTCGTACTGTTGTCAAAAGTGAGAGCCTGTGCTTAAATGAGAAATAAGGCCTCACTGGAGACATTGAAGCAAAAGTTGGACAACTACTTTTCTAGAACAGAAAGGAAGCTCATGCAACAAAAAAGGTGACTAATAAAGGTACCGAAAGAATATGGCTGCACAAATTCCAGAATCTGATCAGATAAAACAGTTTAAAGAATTTCTTGGAACCTTCAATAAACTTACAGCAACCTGCTTTTTGGACTCTGTTAAAGACTTCACAACAAGAGAAGTAAAACCTGAAGAGACCAGCTACTCAGAACATTGCTTACAGAAATATTTAAAAATGATGCAAAGAATATCCATGAGATTTCAGAAATATCATATTCAGCAGAATGAAGCCCTGGCAGCCAAAGCAGGACTCCTTGGCCAGCCATGATAGAGATGTCCTGATTAATGGCTGGACTTTCCCTGAAAAGTTGCCAATAGCTTTGCACTGGAAGTGAGGATTCATCTGATAGAATCCCTGAAAGCAATAGCCACCATGTTAACCATCTGTCATGACTATTTGGCAGATGGGAACCACTGGAGAAACAAAATTGCTATTTACCAGGGATAATCAAAATAGAAGGTCTTATTGTACAATCAAAATGTAAGATCCAACATTTGTTGAGGCTTTAGATTCAGGAGCTTAGTCACTACATTAGAAAAATAAACCATTGTTTCTTCAACTGTGACTATTAATTTTTATGCAAACTATGTGTTCAATCATGAATGAAATAGAAAAAAATTTTATTTCTAAAAGTTAAATAAATGGAAATATCACTGGAAAAAAAGAAACTTTCCATGGTATTTTTTATTGCAGCTATATACCTCTTCACTTCTTGATTCTTACATAAGTTGTTGATTTTTTTCATCTATCTGGTTTAAGAAGTATATGACCCTTATTCTGAATTCTCTTTTGGACATATATTATGCCTCTGTTTCACTTAACTGCTTTTCTGATGATTCCTCCTTTTCTTTCCTTTGGGGATTTCTTTGTCTACACATTTTTTTTTTTAAATCTCACCAACTGATCTAGATGCCGAGGCATGCAGGGATTGTTTCTTTAGTAGCAATGACTCCTCAGGCTGCGGTTGTCCTTGGGTGGTTGTGGTAGTGGCTGCTCCTCAGTTGGCAGCAGCTGCTCTGGTGGGCACTATTCACAGCAGTGTGGCTCCTCTGGCTGGTGGGGGAAGGCTGCTCACACAGCTGCTGCTCTTCAGACAGGGGTGTGCTGATCACAGACTGCTCCACTCAGATGGGGGCGGGCTGTACGAGGCTGTTGCTTCTTGGACGGGAGTGGGCTGCACATGTGGCTACTGCTCCTTAGAAGGGGGAGGATTGGTCATGTGGCTGCTGTTCCTTGGATGGGGGCTGACTGTGCGCTACTGCTGCTCATTGGATGGGGAAGGCTGCTCCTGAATCTGCTGCTCCTTGGACAGGTTGCTTGCAAGGCTGCTGCTCCTTGTATGGAAGTGGGTTGCTCACACTGCTGTTGCTCTTTCAATGGGGGCATGCCGCGGGGGGCTGCCAGTCCTCAGTCATAGGTGGGTTGCTTGTGCGGCTGCTGCTCCTTGGACTGGGTGTGCTGCCAACATGGTTTCTGCTCCTCCGATGGGGGATCAGGCCACTCACATAGCTGCTGCTCCTTGTACAGGAGCAAGCCACATGAGGCTGGTGCTCTTAGGTCTGGAAAAGGCTGCTCACAGGGTTGCTGCTTGTTGGACAGGAACAGGCTGCTCACATGTCTGCTGCTTGCATGGTTTCAGTGCCCTAGACTAAAGCATTGGGCCATTGAGAGGTGAGTTTGCTTCACAGGAGCCTATGCCTGGAATGGCTAGAGAGTCGATGACTGTGGGACAACAGCTGAAGTAGCAGGTCCCTGCAGGGGTGGCTGTAGTGACCTGGGTGTTATCTAAGGACACCTTGTATAGAGGTGAGTCTGGGCTCCCAGTTACAACAGCTCTCCCCTTTAAAAAGACTAGGCCTCAGGAAAAACCAATCTCCCGGTACTGTTTGCAACATTAGCAGAGGCTGCCTAGTTAGGCCAGCCCGGTTGGCCTACTCCTGAAGGTCCTGTGGGATCTAACTGTGCCTCCCTCACAAACACACACACACACACACACACACACACACGCACGCACGCACGCACACGCACGCACACACGCACCCCACACGGCCATACACTCCTTTTTGCTCCCTCCCTCACTCATGCTCTCTCCCTCACACCTTTTTCCTGCCTCTGTAGTTGGGTCTGGGATGTTATTGACCCATTTGTGGATGGAATTTCCACTCCAGGTGTCTAGATATGTAGCTTGCTCTCTAGCATATTGGCCAGAAAGGATAAAATTCACCTTGACAAGACATGACACAGCCCTAACTGGTTTGGCTCAGTGGATAGAGCATCAGCCTGTGGACTGAAGAGTCCCAGGTTCAATTCCAGTCAAGGGGATGTACCTTGGTTGTGGGCACATCCCCAGCAACGGGTGTGCAAGAGGCAGCTGATCGATGTTTCTCTCTCATCGATCTTTTTGACTTTCTATCCCTCTCTCTTCCTCTCTGTGAAAAATCAATAAAATATATTTAAATAAATAAATAAATAAATAAAAATGAAAAAGTGAAGTGTTCCTTTGGCTGGCTTACGATCCCAATCTTCTGTATTGTCTGTGGTTTATCAGTTTTCTGTTGCTGGGACTGAAGGCCTCTCTTTAAGCCAGTCCCTGTGAACTCAGGGATTGTTCAGATTTTTTTTTTTAATCCTTTGTACCATTCAATCTGGGTGTGACTGTATTTGTTGCCTGGAGACTGGAGGGAGGGGCTATCTCTTTAGGAAAAAATGTCTGCCCAGGAACCAGGCTCAGGTATGACTCAGCACCAGACTTGCTGCCACTTTTCCAGGACCCCCTTCACTCCCCAGCCTTTGACCAGACTCCACAACTCCACACCTTCTCCCCCACCTCAGCCACGGGTAAGTGTCTGTGTCCAAAAGGTCTTATGAACCAGGTTAAGTGAAGAAAAGCACAGGCCATACCTAGAGAGGAGGAGGACTGTGCCTCTGCGAGCTTCTCTCCTGCCAACACTGCTGGTCTGGTCAGCTCACCAGGCGACCCTCTCTGGGCTCAGCCTTTCGTGAATGTGGACCCAGATCTAGAATCCCCTGCCTAGACCTTCTTTCCGTAGTCAGATGCCAAGCCTGTCCCCAAGCCTGTCCCCAAGCCTGTCAGGTGCTACTCAGTGCCATGAGGTTTCCCTCTGGCCCTCTGGGCTCAGAGGTCTGGCAATACTCTCCTGCCCTGATCCTTGATTTTACCTTTCTCCAGGGGTCCTCTGCCCTTCCTGGCTGCAAATTGTCTCACCAGTTGAGTCTCCTTTGCCAATTCGGGTTGGATGTTATTTATTTTTGCTGCTCATTTTATTTGTTTCTGGACAAGGCTTGGGACACTTCCATCTATTCTGCTGCAATTTTGTCTACAATCAAGCAATTTTGTATGACAGGAGAAGCATTTGCTGTCTCTCACCTGGGCTTCTCTGTAATGCATTGGGTGCATTTGTTGTGTATGGCAAGAGAGACATTTAATGCCTCTTGTCTTGTGGAGCCTGATCAGCTCCAGGTGGCAAGAAACCTCCAATGGTCATTGCCTAATGTCCAAGCACATAGTCTGACCAGCGTTGGGACAAGAGACTGCTCTGCTTCAGTGTTTTCTTTTAAATGCAGAGCAGTCTGAGGTTTCCGTGACAGAGCAGACAAGGAGAATGGTGTGAAGCTCTTGTCTGTGGGTTTTGTGTGCCTACAAATATTTATATGAGTGTCTCTGTTGAATGTTGTTTTGTGGCTCTTTATTGTTGGGTTTAATTTGTTTAAAGATGTGGCATATCCAACATTGCTGAGGGGCTCCAGCTGCTTATGGCCAGCTGAACCCATGATTTCAGGAACTTCCCAGCAGTGACTAAGAGTTTTTAATCTTACCCTGCCCTTCCTCTCAAAGCATCAGCTGCCCCAAATGCTTAGCCTGTGAGAGTTTTCTCTGTCTGCATGTGACTTCAGTTACAGATGTTCTTTGCTTGCTTTCTTATCTTTTGGGGACTTAGTTCACTCCCCACCATTTTATGAAAACAGGAGATCCTCTGTCTCTGCTATTTGGGCTTTGTGCCACTCAAACCACAGGTTATTTGAATGACAAGTAATGGGCTGAGTTAGTGTCAGATAAGAGTCAAAGGAAAATATCCCAGTACATCCTTTTGGGAGTGCTCCTTTATTTACTTTAGGGGTTGCTTTTATTTTTATTTTGAAATAGAATAAGATCTCTTATAATATGCAAAATTTCATGTTGTTACACTCTATTCAGAAAGAAAAATATGCAAAATAAGCCTTTTAAACTATCCACGTTTTTCTCCTAGAGGGCAGGCTGCAGAAATGGCACTGGAGGGCCACTCCCACTTTGTGAAGAAAAAGAAAATAGTAAAGTGTATGGTAACTTAAAACTTTGGAGTTCTGCTGGGTTAGACAGTAAAAATTATTCAATATCTAGGTATTTTGAAATAACAGGAGACTTGAAATATTAATCTGAGTTTGTCTACTTTTGACTTATTACTGAGAAATCTGAAGGATAGATTTTAATCTGTTAATAAATATGTCTTCTATTTTATTTGAAATATATATCTTAAAATGTGAATATATTGCATCTATGAGAAATGTTTATTACTTGCCACTCAAAAATTACGGTTTCTAAGGGTTAAGAATTCTAAACAATTGGAAAGAAATTGTATTATTTTGGTAATAGGAGACATGAAGTATGGAGATGTATTTTGAAGAAAACATGAAAGTGAGTTGTTCTAAAGCTTTTTTTATGAATGAGTAAGAGTGTTTGTGAAAGTTATAGAAAAGTTGTGAAGACAAATCTCAAAAGGAAAATTATAGGTAATTTGAATTAATAAATTTAATTAGATTAATAAATCTGAAGTAAGCTAGTATAGAATTTGCATAATCCTTATCCAGTCTGATAAAATGGAAAATATCTTCCCTGTATTTGCCAAGCAAGCAAAAGTTCTAGAAATTATTGAAATTTTTATATATTATGTTATATTAATCAGCTATTTTATTACTTAGAAAAGCCATATACTTAATTGTGCTAACTGAAGTGTTACTAGCCCATGTTTGTGTTTAATACCCTTTTGTTATTTTGAATGGATAAATACTGTTTCAGAATAAAAATAAGGATATATAATCTTTTGGTAATGTACATTTGACAACTGTCCCAGGGTTTGAACTTTAAGAAACATTTTCTTGCCCTTGAATTGGCTTTAGGTTATTTCAATAAGCCCTGGAATGACTCAAGGATTTGTCTTCTTTATTTATGATCCAAACTTTTATACTTAAGGTTCATTGGAAATTTTGTCAAATGAAGAAACAGTAAGAATAATATATTTATGTATACATATTATAAAATAGATGCTCTAAAGATCTCTGGAAGTCTATAAATTCTAATACAATTCATTTATAGCTCTAATTATTGTCCTGGAATATTGTGTTTTGCAAAAAGGACAGGATTCCATGTCAATTAAATTATAATCAATCTATAGCAGTGTCATTTAAAATTTCTTCTTGTTACAAAGAGATAGTCACTGTTTTGTTATAATGCATTTGCAAAAATGTTAGATCTTCTGAAGGATCCATGGAAAGGACTCTGACTTATTTTAAATTACATATCTCTGAGAAAAATTAAATTTCCCTTTCAAATGTTTGAAAATTACTAGAACTCTACAGAGTACTGGATTTATAGAAGTACTGGCAAGAAAACTCAAGAGAAACAAAAATTAATTATATGACTGAATAATCTGAAAATACATAGGTTTTCTAACTTTTTGTAAGTATTGCTGATTTATAATCCTTTTTTCAAATATAAGGATACATTTTTAAGGCAATTTAGTAAATTATATATATATTGCCTGCCTACCATATCCCTCCATAATTTGGCAATTCTTAGTGAGTAAATTCTTTGCATGAATTTAATAACACCACTTTCTAATTATAGTTTTCTTAACCCATTTGGCATGTCATTTCTAAGACAGAGACTTGCGTGGAATCTAGATGTCAACAGAAAGCCTTATGAAAACAGTAAGAGGGTGACCCAAGATGGCGACTGGCAAGAAGGTAGGGAGGGAGAGTGTGTAAGAGACTTGTGATAGAGGAGTGTGTGGATGTGTATGGTGTGTGGGTGTGTGTGAGTGAGAGCTAGGGACAGTTAGATCCTGCAGGACTTCTAAGGGGCTGCCAAACCAGGCAGTCTTAGATGGCAAAACCCTGCTGCTACTGCAAACAATCCTGGGTAGGCCAGCGCGGGCACAGAGACCATGCCATCTTGGAGAACAGAACTGCTTAAGACTAGGATACTAATCTTGCTGCTACCCAATCTGGTCTCAGACGCAAACTGGGACTCTATACCCACTCAGTTAAAAGACCTGCGGCCACAGCTGCAGACCCATGGACACCAAGACCCAGGCACCCTGCCTGCAGATTTCTGTGAGTCACAGAGCCAACCCCCCTCCCTGCCAGCCCCAAAGCAGTGGCAGAGCAACTGCCAGACCCTCTTCACACAAACAGGCTTCCTACCCACACACAGCAGCAAAGGCTCTACCTGAATTTGAGCTGGATGTGTAGACACCGGAAATTTGTTTCCCACAGCCAGACCCCACACCCATGCAGGGAGGCTATGCTTATTTTGAGGCTGAGAGCGTGAACTCATGGAGATTATTTCCCATGACCAGACCCCGTACTCATGCAGGGAGGGTGCACTGAGTTTGAGCATGGATGTGAGGACACGAGAAGGTTGTTTCCTGCATCCATACCCTGGGCCCATGCAAGGAGGCTGTGTTGAATTTAAGCATGGGTACATAAACACAGGGAGCTTGTTTCCCACAGTGCATACCCATTGGACCAGAACCCTTTCCCACACAATGGCAGTGCCATCTAACCTTGATTCAGAACAAGCACACACACAAGGCTGTTTTCCATAGGGCAAGAGTGGACCTCCTGCTGACACAGTGCTACTGTGCATCCTGGTCCCCCAAGCTGACTGAGAGCCTGATTCTCCATGCAAGAGGCAGCACTGAGCACCAGTGACTTGACTCTGTTTCTCATTGCATACACATGGGATCCTTGACTCCCAGTGCATTCACACTAAGAGCCAGTGACTCCAATTCTTGGCACATGTGCACACAGGGACCCTGATGCTTGGCACGAGGCTGCCCCAAGCAACAGAGACTCAGATAGTTGATTCTTGGTGCAGGCACAGGGGGTTTCTGACTCCTGACACATGCTAGGGGACTCTGATTTTTGGCACAAACTGGCAGGTCTCTGTTTCAGTGTGGCACAGGAAAGGTCCCTGATTCTAGGTGTGCACACAAGGCCACACTAAGCTCCTGTGATTCTGATCCTGGGCAAGCGTGACTCCCACCAACCCTCAGCAGCCACACGTCTTGCAGTTGGAGCTCTACAGTGAAACTTTAGGAGTGCTAAGCTCCCACTGCACATAGACCAGGCCCCAGCATCTCGACATTTGAACCTTCTGGTGATAGTTAGAATAGGGCAACAATGAAACAATCCCCAGAGGAAAGAAAATGTGGAATCGCCAAGAAAGGAAATAAGTGAAAAGGAAGAATGCAACATGACAGAAAATGAATTCAGAGTAATGGGTGTACAGTTCATATAACAGATGGACAAGAAAATCAACAATCTATGCAAAAACTAGAGAGAAATCAAAAGTGATATAGCTCCAATCAAAAACACCATGGAAGGTTTTAACAGAAGACTAGAAGAAGCAGAGGACCAAATTAGTGAGTTAGAAGATAAAGTACAGAAACAAACCCGAGCTGAACACCAACTGGAGAAAAAAAAAATTAAAAAGCAGGAGAAGAGCCTAAGGGAGCTTTGGGACAATGCAAAATGAAATAATCCTATATAATAAAAGAGTAACATGCAAATTTACCATCACTCCAACACACAAGATGGCTGCCTCCATGTGGTTAAAGATGGCTTCCCCCATGTGGACACAAGACGGCTGCCACAAGATGGCCAGCAGGGGAGGGCAGTTGGGAGGGACCAGTCCTTCAAGGGAGGGCAGTTGGGGGCAATCAAGCCTGCAAGGGGGGGGGGAGTTAGGGGTGACAAGGCCAACAGAGAAGGGAAGTTGGGGGTGACTAGTCCTGCAGAGAAGGGCAGCTGAGGGGGGCCCAGGCCTTCATGGGAGAGCAGTTGGGGTGGGGACCAGGCCTGTAAGGGAGGGAAGTTATGGGTGACCAGGCCTGTAGGGGAGTGAAGGTAGGGGCAAACAGGCTGGCAGGGGAGCAGTTAGGCATCCATCAGGCTGGTGAGGGGGTGATTAGGCTGGCAGGTAGAAGTGGATAGGGGCAATCAGGGAGGCAGGCAGGTGTGCAGTTGGGAGCCAGCAATCCTGACATCCTTCAAGGAGCCCCAGATTGTAGAGGGTGAAGGCTGGACTGAGGGACAACCCCCCCTACCCCATGCACGAATTTCCTCACTAGGTCACTAGTGTATGTATAATAGGGCTGCCAGAAGAGCAGCAGAAAATCTGCTTGAAGAAATAATAACAGAAAACTTCTTGGATATGGGGAAGAAAAAAGTTACACAAGTACAGTGATTCCCAAGAAAGAGGAATCCCAAAAGACATACAACAAGACACATCATAATTACAATGGCAAATGTTCACGACAAAGAGAGAATCGTAAAGGCTGTGAGAGACAGTTACCTACAAAGCATCTCCCATCAGATTATCAAAAGATTTCTCAACAGAAATACATCAGGCTAGAAGGGAATGGAAGGAGGTATACTAAGTGATGCAAAGGAAATGACTGAATCCAAGAATATTCTATCCAACAGGTCTATCAATCAAAATTGAAGGGGAAATCAGGAGCTTAACAAACAAAAAAAGGCTAAGGGAGTTTATCACTACCACACCTGAAATGTAAGAAAAGCTAAAGGGAATGCTTTAAAAAGAAGAAATAGAAAGGGAAGAAGGAACACAGGCATAAAAAACACAAATGGCTACAAACAAGTACCTATCAATAATAACATTAAATATAAATGGATTAAATGCTCCAATCAAAAGACATTGAGAGGCTGAATGGATAAGAAAACATGAGCTATAACGGACTCACACAGACTAAAAGTGAAAGGATGGAAAAATACCTTTCAGGCAAATGAAAGAAAAAAAAAAGCTAGGGTAGCAATACTTAGTTAGATCTGACAAAATAGAACTCAAAGTGAAGACCATAACAAGAGACAAGAAAGGCCACCGCATAATACTAAAGGGAATCAATAAAACAAGAAGATATAACTCTGGTAAACATTTATGCACCCAATGCAGGAGAATCCAAATACATAAAAAATTCAGGAAGATATCAGGGATGAGATAGACAGCAACACAATCATAGCAGGATCCCATTAACATCACTGGATAAATTCTTTAGAGAGATTTCAATCCTAAATGACTCACTAGATCAGATAGACTTAATAAACTTTTTTAGAACATTCTACTCAAAAACTACAGAATATACATTCTTCTCAAGTGCACATGGGACATTTTCAAAGATTGACCACATATTTGGACACAGGCAAAGTCCAAATTCAAGAGGATTGAAATCATATTAAGCATCTTCTCAGATCACAAATGGCATAAAATTATAAATCAACTATAGTAAAGACAATCACAAAAATTCAAACACTTGGAGACTGAATAGCATATCAAAGAAGAGATCAAGGAAAAGTAAAACACATCCTGGTGCCAAAACCAGTTTGCCTCAGTGGATAGAGAGTTCTCCTGTGGATTGAAGGGTCCCAGATTCAATTCTGGTCAAGGGCAAGTACCTTGGTTGAGGGCACATCCCCACTGGGGGGTGTGCAAGAGGCAGCTGATAAATGTTTCTCTCACATTGATGTTTCTGACTTTCTATCCCTCTCCCTTCCTTTCTGTAAAAAAAAATCAATATATATATTAAACACACACACACACACACACACACACATCCTGGAAACAAATAACAATGAAAACACAACAATCCAAAAAGTCTGGGACACAATGAAAGTAATACTAAGAGGGAAGTTCATAGCATTACAAGCCTACCTAAAAACAAACAAACAAACAAACAAAAAACTGATAATAAACCCATCTAACTCTTAAAACTTGAAAGCAAAAAAGAAAGCAACAAGAAAAGTCCAGAGTGAGCAGAAGGAAGGAGATAATAAAGATTAGAGCAGAAATAAATGACATAAAGACCAAAACAAAACAAAAGATCAATGAAACCAAGAGCTGGTTCTTTGAAAGGATAAATAAGATTGATGAACCTCTAGCCAGGCTCACCAAGAAGCAAACAGAGAGGACCCAAATAAACAAAACCAGAAATAAAAGAGGCAAAGTAACAACAGAACCTACAGAAATACAAAGGATTGCTAAAAAATACTATGAGCAACTAACTCCACAAAGTGGTCAATGTAAAAGAAAAGAACATATTCCTAAAATAAATATGACCTTCCAAAACTCAGCAGAAAGAATAAAAACATCTGAATAGGCTGAAAACTATGGAGGAAATTGAAGCAGTAATGAAAAATCTTCCAACAACAAAAGCCCTACATCAGACAGCTTCACAGGGGAGTTTTATAAAACATTAAAACAAACAAACAAAAACAACATCCTATCTTCCTCAGACAATTCCAAAAAATTCAGGAGGAAGGAGCACTTCCAAGCTCGTTTTATGAAGCTTAATGCCAAAATCAGATAAAGACAATACAAAGAAAGAGAATTACAGGCCAATATCCTTTATGAACATAGACACTAAAATCCTCAACATAATTCTAGCAAATTTATGCCAGCAATACATTAGACAGATCATACATCATGAATAAGTGGGATTTATTCTGGGGATGCAAGAATGGAACAATATCCACAAATCAATAAATGTAATAAACCATATAAACAAACTGAGAGACAAAAACCAAGCATTTGACAAAATCCAACACCCTTTCTTGATAAAAACTCTCAGCAAGTTGGGAATAGAAGGATCATACCTCAACATAATAAAAGCCATATATGACAAACTCACAGCCAACATCATACTCAATGGGCAAAAACTAAAACCGTTTCCTTTAAGAACAGGAACAAGACAGGGATGCCCACTCTCACCACTCCTGTTAAACATAGTACTGGAAGCAATAGCCATTGCAATCAGACAAGAAGAAGAAATAAAAAGCATCCAAATTGGAAAAGAAGAAGTAAAAACTCTATTTGCAGAAGTCATGATTTTGTACTTAGAAAAGCCTAAAAACTCCATCCAAAAACTACCAGACTTAATAAATGAATTCAGCAATGTAGCAGGATACAAAATTTACACCCAGAAGCCTATGGCTTTTCTATACAACAATAATGAGCTCACAGACAGAAAACTTAAAAAACAATCACATTCACCATTGCAACAAATAATTAAGATATCTAGGAATAAACTTAACTAAGAAGATAAAAGACCTGTACTCTGAAATTTTCAGAATGTTGAAAAATATAAGAACATACCAGTTTCAGAATGCTGAACAAATTTAAGAATATACCATTTTTATGGATTGTTAGAATCATCATCATTAAAATGTCCATGCTGCCAAAACCAGTTTGGCTCAGTGGCTAGAGTGTTGGCCTGCAGACTGAACAGTCCCAGATTTGATTCTGGTCAAGGGCATGTACCTTGGTTGCAGGCAAATCCCCAGTGCGGGGTGTGAAAGAGGCAGCTGATGATGTTTCTCTCTCATGGATATTTCTGACTTTCTATCCCTCTCCCTTCCTCTCTGTAAAAAATCAATACAATATATTTTTTAAAAACCATCCATATTACCCAAAGCAATCTATAAATTCAATGCAATCTCCATTAAAATTCCAATGGCATACTTCAAAGACCTAGAACAAATTTTCCAAAAATTCAATTGGAATAAAAAAAGACTCTGAATAGCTGCAGCAATCTTGAGAAAGAAGAACAATGTTGGAGGGAATCACAATACCAGATATCAAGCTATACTACAAAGCCAATGTTCTAAAAACTTTGTGGTACTAGGTCAAGAAAAATAGACATATAGACCATTAGAATACAACAGAGAACCCGGAAATCAACACAAGCCATTATGCACAATTAATATTTGGAAAAGGAGGCATGAACATACAATGGAATCAAGACAGTCTCTTCAATAAATGGCGTAGGGAAAACTGGACAGATATTTCAAAAAATGAAACTAGATCACCAACATACATAATAAACAAAAAGAAACTCAGAATGGAAAAATAACTTAAACATAAGATGGGAAATCATAAAAATCTTAGAAGAAGCCATAGACAGCAAAATGACAGACCTTTGTCCTAGCAATATATTTAACAAGACAGCTCTAGGGCAATGGAAACTAAGGAGAAAATAAACAAACGGGACTACCTCAAAATAAAAAGCTTCTGCACAGCAAAGGAAATCATCAATAAAATAATAAGAAACCCCACTGCATGGGAGACCATATTTGCCAAAGTTATATCTGATAAGGGTTTAATCTCCAACATTTATAGGGAACTCATACATCTTAACAAAAGGAAGATAAATGAACAAACCAATTTTAAAAAATGGGCAATTGACCTAAATAGATACTTTTTGAAAGAGGACACTCAGAAAGCCAAGAGACACCAATAATTTTAGAGATGCAAATCAAAACAATGAGATACCACCTCACACCTGTCAGAATGGCTATCATCAACAAATCAACAAACAAGTGCTGTAGAGGATGCAGAGAAAATGGAACCCTACTTCACTGCTGGTGGGAATGCAGACTGATGCAGCCACTATGAAAAACAATATGGCTTTGTCTCAAAAAATTAAAAATACCATTTGACCCAATAATACCACTTCTAGGAATACATTCCAAGAAAATATAAACACCAATCAGAAAGGATTTATGCACCCCTATGTTCATAGCAGCAGCATTTACAATGCTAAGATTTGGAAACAGCCTAAAAGCCCTTCAGCAGAGGAGTGGATTAAAAAACTGTGGTACATCTACACAATCAAATACTATAAAAAAGAAACAATGCTTACCATTTGCAATAGCATGGATGGAACTGAAGAGCATTATGCTAAGTGAAATAAGCCAGTCAGAAAGAAAAATACCACATGATCTCACTCATTTATGGATAATAAAGAACATTATAAACTGACTAAAGGCCAGGTGCACAAAATTTGTGCATGGGGGTGTGGATCCCTCAGTCCAGCCTGCACTCTCTCCAATCTGGGACCCTTCGATCCTACCAGGCAGACATCCCTCTCACAATCCAGGACTGTTGGTTCCCAACAGCTCACCTGAATATCTTCCTGGTTGTCTCTAACTTCTTCTGCCTGCCAGCCTGATCACCCCCTAACCACACCTCTGCCAGCCTGATTGATGCCTAACTGCTCCCCTGCCAGCTTGATTGCCCCTGACTGCCCTCTCCTCAGGCTTGATCAACTCTAACTGCCCTCCTCTGCAGGCCTGGGTCCCCCCTACAACTGCCCTTCCCTGCAGGCCCGGTCACTCCCAACTTCTCTCCTCTGCCAGCCTGGTCACCCCTAACTGCCCTCCCCTACAGGGTTGATCACCCCAAACTGCCCTCCCTTGTAGGCCTGGTTCCTGCCAACTGCCCTACCCTGCTGGCCTGATGGCCCACAACTGCCCTCCCTTGCAGGCCTGAAACTTCCCAATGGCCCTCCCCTGCTGGCTATCTTGTGGTGGCCATCCTGTGTCCACATGGGGGCAGCCATCTTTGACCACATTTGGGAAGCCATTTTGTGCGTTGGAGTGACAGTCAATTTGCGTATTAGTCTTTTATTAAATGCAATAGAGGCCTGGTTCATGGGTTGGGGCAAGTTTGTTTGTCCTGAAGTGTGTCACAGATTATGGTGGGGGTTCCCTTGGAGTGTGGGGAGCCCTGGGCAAGGAGCCTGTGGTGGTTTGCAGGTCAGTCACACCCCTGGTGACTCAAGTGGAGGCCCTGTAATCTGGGATTTATTTATCTTCTATAATTTAAACTTTGTAGCCTTGAGTGGAGGCCAGAGCTTGAGTTGCGCCCTCAAGCCTCCTGCTGTCTCCAATTCCATGACTGCTGTCATTTTTATTGGGATTTATTTATCTTCTATAATGAAACTTTGCAGCCTTGAATGAAGGCCAGGGCTGGCTAAAGTATTTGGAAAGCTTGGCTTCCTCCATTGCTGGGGAAACTGAAGCCTCCTGCTCGCTCAGTGGCCACAGATATTTTGGTTGGGGTAATTTGCATGCTCACTCCTGATTGGCTATTCAGTGTGGCTTGTGGGCATAGCAGAGGTATAGTCAATTTGAATATTTCTCTTTTATTACTGTAGATGAACAAAAATAGATACAGAGGCAGGAAGGCTGGGGAGGATGGGATGGGGGGAAGTAAGAAATCAACCAAAGGACTTGTATGCATGCATATAAGCATAAGCAATGGACTCAAGACACTTGATAGGGCTGAGTTTTTTTACTGGGGGATAGGGCAGGGTGGAGGAAGGTCAATTTGGAAAAACAAGGAGACATATGTACTATTATTTGTAATATTTTCAACAATAAAAAGAAGTAACAAAAGAAGCCAATAAGAGCACCTGGGAGGAAGCCTGGTATCTTGCTTGATCACTTGGTTCACAGGTAAGAAAGGGAAGTTTTTTTCCTGATGTTTGGCAAGGAAGGAACCTCAATACATCATTGGGGACCTCAAGTGTTTGAGAAATTCAGTCAGGTGAACAGTTATTGCAGGAAAACCTGATGACAGCTAGGTGGCTGAGCTTCTTTGTCCTGAGAAGCTAATAAAAGCTCAGTCATGAGATTCCAGTGAATCAGACTTTCAAAAGACTACACAATCAATTGCTATTTTTATTGTATTCATGCAAACCATCAGGCCAAATTGTAACTACTCATAACACAGTAAATAAATTTGTCTTAATTTGGTTCTTTAATAAATATGAGGGTAATTTTAGGGGGGAAGTTTTGTTTCAATAGACTCTATAATACACAATTGTGAATATTATACTGTAATTCAATTAACTATCATTAAAGTTTTCTTATTGTTATAACTTTTGCCCCAATAATACAAAATTTGATACTTATGTTTGTCTTCAACAGGTTATAAGTCCTATTCACATTAATAGAATTCCACCTCTAGACACCATTACCACCTTCTTCCATGCTCAGCCCTCATTGTCCCTCTGACAGAAAGCAAGGATTTCTTGAATATGATGAAAACTTCATCCCTCCTCAGCATGAAGCAGCTACAGAAGAGACCTGCACCCCTTTTCTTTGAAATAATTCAGGCCAAGATCCTTGAGGAGGTGATGTGGGAGGCAGTTAGACAGACATGAGCAGAGCATGGATGATGGGCCAGGTCCACTACAACCCTTTGAAGCAGGAGACAGTATTCTACTCAAAACATGGGAAGTAGAATGCCAGATGATCCAAAAGAGGAAAAATGGATAGGATTCTGAAATGTGCTTCTTACTACTCTAGTTGCTCTGAAGCTGATAATGGAGAACAGACCTTTACATCTTGCCTAGTAGGAATTGGGACACCTATGGCTAATATATAAATTCTTCTATTCATTTTTGGAAGAAAGTTACAGATAGGTTCTTTATATGTTAAGACCCAATGTCTGGAAAAAGGATGCAGAGATGTTTTCCCTAAAAGTTACTGGAGTAGCTTCCTATCGTGACTATCTGATATTTACTAGATGTTATATATTATTATTCAGTGAATAATAACTGCAATATGAATTCCTCTGAGAATGTATCCCTCCCTTATAGTTATGGACATAGTAAGCCATGGGCTGGTTAGTTTCAGATATATAAGTAATTATTTGTTCATATAGCCCTGCCAAGAGTACCAGGGGGGAAACATCACAGGGTCTGAATCTAAAGAGACCTTTTCATGACCATGGCAAAGGACTTCAATGATGATCTCCATCTGTGGAATCCTGCTGAATACATTGCTTTAACCATTTTTGCTATGCTGGTAACAATAGACTCTTTTAATGTAGATGTGGCTGGGCTGGTTGTAGTATAGTAAAAACTTTGAATTCCATTTTCAGGGATAGTCATGGAATAAATCAGGAACTGAGCCAGGTGAGGGAGACAGTTCTAGAGAATCTGGCAGCAGCAAATTATTTGATGTTGTTAGGTTTGATGAAATAATGTAAATGATCCCCCCTCCCCTGGTAGTTGACCTTTAGACCACTTCACAACAGACATTCCCTTCACTTAGATCATATTCCATTTGCTAAGACTGTTATCTTTCCCTTCCAAAAATTTCCAGGATCCAGACCCACCCAGAGAGTTCCCTGCCGAAAAAGCCCACCTTTGAAACCTCCAACTTCCTGTCCTTTGAGCTGACATCATTTTGTAGCTCAATCATCGGGTATTGAGATGCCCTATTAAATTTATATCCCTTGGCCCCATTCATTCCTCTTTCAATTATCTTAACATTGGGTGCCTACATCCCGGAGGGTTCCACAGGAAAGGGGAGGCATTGCTCCAGCTTTGTTCATCCAGAGTTTGCTACTAAGAGAAAGATAGGTAGTGATAGCTCATCCTGGGCTTACCTCCTAATCCTACTTAGGTGACTCCATTGCCAGCTTAAATTAGGCCTCCCTCCCTTATTGTCCCTCTCGAACCAGGCCAGGAGGACTCCAGTTTAGGAATCTGTCCTTCCCCATTGTTTACCCTCTATCCCACACTAGCCAGTCTTCTCTAGATGAGTGATATTCCACAGTTTCACCAGTCTAGAGTCTTTTGCCAATTTACTTTCACTGACTTCTCAAAGTTCTCTAATCGGAAAAGTCCTAGTATTAGGTCAGAAGACTCCTGAGCCATTGTGCTTCTGGTACTTCTGGATTGGGGATGCCCAGTCTGGAGGTTACTCATTTATTATAGTGATTTATTTAGTAGTGGGAATGCCTGCCTTAAATAGTCACCTTTGGACTTGTAGTCTGTCACTCACTCTACCCCTTATGGGCCAAGTTCATTCACATTATCATGGGGAGCACCCCCTAAAACAACACCTCTTGGCTATCACCTAAAAATCTAAAGCACCTCTGGCCCTGCCAAGGCATTAGGGGTAAGTTAATTAAATGTCTGACCAAATATAGCAGGCTAATTTTTAACTGATAATTTTGTTTGGCCCACAAATGATGTTATAAATATCCTAATTGCCCTTGACAGAAAAAAATTCCCCATCCCTGGCATAGAAGACAGAACATAGATCATATGGATCATGGAATGCTACATATCTGTTGTTGCTGTTTTATACTATATTTTTCTTGATTCCAGAGAGGAAGGGAGAGAAAGCAATAGAAACAAAAATGAGGGAGAATCATTGATAGGCTGTTTCCTGCTGACTAACAGTGGGGATAAAGCTCACAACCTGTGCCTGTGCGCTAAATAGGAATCCAACTGTGATCTCCTGGCTCATAGGTTGATGCTCAAACACTTCGCTATGCCAGCTGAGCCGTTTTTACTATTTTCAATTTATCACATCATTAAAAAACTCCTGGAATTTTTTTTTTTTTTTGAGAAAGAGGAGGATGCTTGGACAAAGGAGAGGATGAAAAAAACAAAACAAAATCTTCTGTAGAAACAAAATGAAATCTAAAATGCCATATAAGCAAACTATTGAATCTCAGAGGGAAGGTGGGTGTGGATAGGTGGATGGGAAGACATCAACCAAATGACTTGTATGGATATAAGCACAACCCACAGAAACAAACAATACATGGTAAAGGCTGGGATTGGGGGGATAGGAAGCAGGCAAGAAGGGGTCAATGGAGGAAACTTTCAACAATAAAAATTAAAATAAAAAATAAATGCCAAAAAAATATTATTTCTCAACCCCCTTAGACTTATGGGGGAGATTAGGCCCAATACCTCATTTTCTTTTCTGCCTTGTTTGGCCATAATATACACTAGAGAATAAATCTCATTGGCCTAAAAACGGCACTTTCTAGATCTTGTATATACCTTTCCCCTCCCCTCTTAGGACAATCCCAACCCTGGAAGTGGGTATTAGCTCTCCTTTTCACACTATTCCTACACTCTTAAGGAACTTTCTTACCTCCACTCATCTCAAAAGAACCCTTAACCTTACACACCTCTCCTAAATCAGATCAATTCAACCCTAGCCTGGAATATCTACCCTTTCCTCTCACCTTCAGCATATAACACCATCCCTATACCAATGAAGAGATGGAATCAGGCAAAAATCACTCAAGTTTATAAAAATGAAAGTGGAACTATATTTCTCAAAAAAGGCAGAAACCCTTCTAGGTAATTATTCTATAGACCAGGAAAATCAAGCCTCCCTTCTTTCTATATTTATAGTCAATCTCTTACTAAGTCAGCTCCTTCCCCATCCCAGTCTCATGTTACTCTACATACCCCACTAATCACAAAAACCCCTTTATGCTTTATAATGCCAAAGGGCAATATAACAGTAGGACATTTTCCATCATCAGCTTGCAATTCCACAGTTAATCTAGAAAGGGCGGAAAAGATTAGAGAACATCAATAAAAATTATGGGGCTTCAGGCTAAAGAATATAAATTGGTATACCTGGCTACCACACTTCATAGGACTATTAACATTCCTATTTCTCATCCTTGTTTTTGGCCATATAGTCTGCGACATTTTTTATCTTTCTTTCAGGATTGTTTTTGAGCTTTCAGCAAGCAGTCTATCAGGGAAATCATGCTGCACCCTTCACTCCAACCAGGAGGAATCTATACAGTGTTCCAGCCAACTACAACCAGATTCTATCCTCCTATGGCCTGGATGTATCCCTTCAGCAGGAAGTAACTATGGAAGATATGACCTTGTATGGTTCCTTTGGATGGAGACTTTGTGACATCAGAAGAGAAAATTGTTAAGTTTTCAGCCATACCAGAATACTGGTTGGATCCACTTCCAGAATAGTTTTCATATGATTCAATGTTTTTCCTATAATTACCAACTAATAACTTGATTCAGTGACATTAAATAATGCATTAAAGTTATTAAAGAGAAATTAGCATTGTGGAGAGATAAATTGGATTCAGGAACTGAAGTGGACTTCAGGACCAACAATGTATGGAGTGGAAGTCGGTTCTAGTGGGTCCTGCAAGTGTAGTCGGAAAGATCTCATGGTCCTGACACTGCACAGCAGACCTCTTGCTTTGAAGAAATACCTGAGCTCATGAAGAAATATAAAAGGTTGCATCATGACTCTGCCAGCCAACCCCTTTACAAAGAGTCTCCCAGCTGCGGTATGATTACACAGGAGGCCAATATTGGGCAGGAAAAAAAGTTTATTTATTAATTAGTTTGAGAAAGATACATGAGGTTAAGCAACACAACACTCACTGGGCAACATTAGACAATATATTTCAGCTGCTCTGGTCTTTCTCGGTTAGGAATAAGTAAAAAATACCACATCAGAATAATTAACTATGCAAAGAATCCTATATAATAAAAGCCTAATATGTAAATCAAACAAATGATGGAATGGCATGCACTGGCCACCAGGGGGTAGATGCTCAATGCAGGAGCTGCTCCCTGGTGGTCACTGTGCTCCACAGTGGAGGGCCATTCAGCTGATCAGGATGAGCAACTTTTTATTTTAGCATATTGTGTGATTTACATCATTCCTGTCACTGCAATGGAAAATGGTCAGAGATTCCTTACTCCAGACCTTTTTCAGCCTTCTGCCTCTACCCTCTCTGTCAGTCCTGTTCTATAGATAAGATCCTTCTTCACACAAAACATCATGCTCTTTACAATTCTGATTCTGAATCTACTTGTAACTTAGCAGGCCATCAACCTCCAGCCCCTTACAGGCCCTCTTTCACAGTAGAATCTAGGACCTAGGCCCTCCCAACCAGCAACCACCTTCTTCCCCAGTCCCTATCAGTCCAAATCCGGATAATGAGTTCAATACAGCCTTTTTCCCACCATATACTCACTCTTGTGTGACTCAAAGACCTTATCTTTTTCAAGAGCCACTTCAGTTCCCTCACCCATTCTACCCAAGGGAGGAAGCAGTAACTGATGGCATAGTCTGAGTCTATATCCTGTTCTCTATGTCTGACATTTCCTAGATTGAAAAAAGACTAGGTTCTTTTCCACTGAACCAACTACTTATACTAAGTAATTTGAGTACCTGACCCAATCTATGACCTGCTCTGGCATGACATTTGTGTCACCCTGTTCTCCCCTCTAACCTCTGCTTTTGGCTAGCAGCTCAGGACCATGCTGATGTCCTGCATAAACAGGGCCAGCAGCTAACCTGGTTGGCACTGATGCAGTGTCCTGAACTGAACTGAGATGGGTCCATCAGGGCACCGGCTCTGCAGCCCCCATGCCTTTCATCCAGCCTCATTTGCCCAGACATAATTTTCCAAAGTCTTTGCTAACTTCAAGGTGTTGGAGCATTGCTGGGTTAATTGACGAATACCTAATTATTTAAAAAATAACATTAAAATACTTAAACATTGATTTCTAGACAAGTTTAAAATTTGTCTGCACTTCTCTTTCATTACAGAAGGCCTTTTGTAATTTGTTGAAGGTACATTTTATTGAAAGTAACAGGGTCTTTAAAGTATTTTCCCAAATTTACATTTTGGCCAAAGCTGAATATTTGACAATGGGTAGAAATTTTTGTTGAAGTTTTAAAAAATTTGTCCAGTGTCAGGACCTGATCACCCCTGTCATATGAAGGGACCCCTTCTCTCCTTATAAAATAAAGTAACCCTGCCCAGGCTCTCTGCTATTGCTTAAGTCCTTAGATTGGAGCCTAGATTTTCTTAATTTCCACAGCTCATTCATATTCTTTGACACTATCTTTGAAAGTCTCCACATGTCTTCCTGCTTGATATTTAGAAACTTCTTTCTGCTATTCTGGACTTCTTAAAAGTCATACACTGCAAAGGACATCTAGTCAGGAATGATTTCTTAATACAGGAAAATGACAAAGCAGACCAGGAGGCTAAGACAGCAGCTCAGAGGAAGCCTCTGTCTCTCTAAAATCTTAGTTACACTTCATACAATACCCAAGTACCCTCCAGAAAAAAAATTCAGTTTTTATTAACTCTTGGGGCCACTCAGAAAGATTCAGAGTTAAAATTTCAGGGAAAATATATCCTTCCTTAGGGATAAGCCCATGAAATCTTATGGGCTACTCACGATTCTCTATATATAAAGTATACAGACTACTTTTTCAACTCCTAAAACCCCTCCTGCATGTTCTACCCTAGCCTCTCTACTGCCAGATATCTCCAAAACCTGTTCTACTTGTTACTCAACATCTCTCCATGGGCAGATTAGATTAGACCTCATTTTTTCCCCACCTGTCAGGCTAGGGGCCAAATCCCTGGACAAGACTGGCAAATTCACTTCATTCACATACTCCCTATTAAAGAAGGAAATCTTATACCATCTTTAATCTAAGACTCCTTATAGAAGGGAGTCCAATAGAAAGTTGAGAATCCTGACGCAAAGCTAGAGGTGGCAATAGCTAGGACCTGGATAATTTGTATTGGGAGAAGAGGTGGGCTTTCAAGGAATTCAGGATTATTAGGGTTAGTACATAGGTGGTACATGCAGGAATGCCCACTCATTCATCTTCTTCTGGGATGCAGGCAAGGTGGAGTCTGGTGGGCCTGATCTGGTGGCAGTGATACTTGTTGGACTCCTGCTAATGCAATGGTGGCATGCCTGAGATGAGTTTTAATCTGGAAAGCTGGAAACATGGAGTATGCCCCGATAGTTTAGCTGCAGTTGGGATAGTTAGGAGTACATGATAAGGGCCTTGACAGTGGAGCTGTGAATTATTTGATGGGTGGGTTTCATTTAGGAGAACAGTCCCCTGGCTTTAGAGGAGAAGGGGCATGTCTCCCATTAAAGATTCAGGGAGGACCAGCATGATATCACCATGTTCTCGAGTTAATTTTGTTAGGTGGGAATTAATTAAGGCATTCACATTTTGGCTAAAGATTGGGGCTGGTAAGGGATGTGTAAGTTCCACTGTTGTTCAGAGTGGAGGAGACCTGTTGAGTTATTTGAGATATGAAAGCAGGTCCATTATCTGATTGCAATGAGCTGGGTAGGCAGGATCTTGGAATGCTATGCTGAGTTACAGTTTGTGTGACCTTAGAGGACTTTCAGAGGTAGTGGGGAATGGCTTCTACCTAGCCTGAGAAGGCATCTACTAGGTTTTAAAGATGTTAGCTTCCCCTATTGTATGTAATAAGAGAGGAATATGTTAATTATCCATTAAGCCATGAGACATAATGACTGACCTTCTAATGACCAGATCATGGATCTTCAGGAGGCTGGAGCAGCGAACTACAATCAGGCAGTAGGGGGCTATAGGAGGGAGCAGGGCAGCATGCTCTGAGGTGAGAGGAGGATGGGAGAGCTACAGCGAGAGCGGCAGTGAGGTACTGGCACATGGATTCGTGCACAGGGCTACTAGTTCTATATAACAAAAAGGAAGGAATGTTAGGTCTGATGGAATAATTGAATTGATACCTACTCCCCTGGGAACTGACCTTTAATCCACTTTACAACTGCCATTTCCTTTCACTTAGACCACATTCCAGGGTCTAAACCACATTCCACTTGCTAAGACCATTATCTTTCCCATCTGCACTTTCCCAGGATCCAGACTTGCCCAGAGATTTCCCTGATGAATATGCCTGCCTAGAGTCCTTTTAAACTTCTGACTCCTTGTCCCTGGGTGGTGAGGCCATATTTGGGTTCAACAATATGGCATCCAGATCATCTAATAAATTCATAATCCTTTACCATGTTTGGCCTCATGAATTCCTCTTTAGGTGAATTAACCTCGGTTGTAGCACTTCGAAGGAATTCAAAGGAATGTGCTGTTTTAATCTGACAATTATTAATTGATAAAAACACACACACATTCAACAAATAAGTAAATCATCTCCAAGGTAAAGCAATTATTTTTTATGAATTTGGCTAATCCAAGTTAAACACTTGGATACCCGGCCTGTGTGTGCTGTGGGAATTCTTCTTTATTTTCTTACAGTTCATTTTTGTAGTCTGATTGTATGCTGCTGTTTTCAATATATTCCTGCATTTGTTGTATTCAGTTCTTAGAAACTGCTTTTAAGGCAGAAGCAAATGCAGTCCAACAGGATGAGATATTTGACCTAAAACTAATCTCATAGATATGATGCAATAGAAATAGCAGGGGGGAATGTGAGAGACAGAAATAGAATATTGGGAACACACTATAAGGATAAGAAATATTAATTATGATCTGTTAACCATGATTGTTTTGCTCATTCTGAACTGGCTGATACCTGGTAGTGAAGAACCTTTTTATCATGAAAAGATTAACAAATAATGCCCAAAAAATGGAGTAGCAGAGGTGCCCACAGACAGCCTGCATTACATGTAATATGTCACCATTAAACCATTTTATTCCGATTACCAACATTACAATGTAATCTTTCTTCTACCCAATGTAAGCAG
Source organism: Antrozous pallidus (assembly GCA_027563665.1). Taxonomy (NCBI): domain Eukaryota; kingdom Metazoa; phylum Chordata; class Mammalia; order Chiroptera; family Vespertilionidae; genus Antrozous; species Antrozous pallidus. Next base: position 9,241,880 of record CM050515.1, read on the forward strand.
GTCCACTGCCACTCCAGTAACAGGGATGAACTGCACTCCCACAGCAGCCAATCCCTGCAGGCCATGCTCCCCACCAGTACGTGAATCTTGTGCACAGGGCCTCTAGTGCTAAGTTAAGAGGGAGACAATCAGATTAGCTTTTGAGGTGAGAAATGTTGGAGAAACTTATAATATGGGAAGAATCATAATTTTCTTACCATAAATATCTCCCCATTGCTTTAAACCTACCTTAATCTCTATTTGTGACCTAGAGAGCTACTTTTAGCAATTATTTAGGTATATAATACAGTTTGACCATATAAACTGTGAAATTTAATGGGTTGTTAAAATTTACATTCAGAGATGTATAACTATCAACATTGATCATTTTAGAATCTACTTTAAACTGATACTAAATAAATACCAGGAAGATCTAGAAATGCTAATCCTATCTAATAAAATAATATACAAATCGACCATACCTAGGATCAAGCCACACCCATTAGCCAATCAGGAGCAAATTATGCAAATAAAGCCCAACTAGAATGGCTACTGCCACTGAGAGCAAGAAAGAGGCTTGGGTTTCCCCTGCAATAGAGGAAGCCAAGCTCTCTGCCTGCCATTGCCAGCCTAAGCCTCCACTCAATGCTGCAAAGTTTCAGTTATAGAAGATATATCCCAAAAGAAATGGTGGCAGCCATGGAGCTGGAGAGAGCAGAGGCTAGGGTTGCCCATGGGATGGAGGAAGCCAAGCTTCTGCAGCCCTAGCACCTAGGCCTCCACTCTAGGATACAAAGTTTTAATTATAGAATGTAAATAAACCCAAACAGAAATGGCTGTCGCCACAGTGCGAGCAGAAGGCTTGGCTCCACTCCAGGCTACAAAGTTTCAATTGTAGAACACAAATTAATCTCAGATCCCAGGGCCTCCACTTGAGTCGCTGGGGGGTGTTGGCCAGTTGGCACACCACCACAGGCCCCTTGCCCAGGCCACCCCATGTCCCAAGGGAACCCCCACCCTGATCCAGGACACTCTTCAGGACAAACCAGCTGGCCCCCACCCATGCACCAGGCTTCTATCCTAATAAAAGAGTAATTTGCAGATTGACCATCATTCCAACACACAAGAGAGCTGCCCCATATGATCAAAGATCCTGCCCCCATGTGGACACAAGATGGCCACTACAAAATGGCCAGCAGGGGAGGGATGTTGGGAGGTTCCAGGCCTGCAAAGAAGAGTAGTTGTGGGCCATCAGGCCAGCAGGGGAGGGCAGTTGGGAGGGAGCAGGCCTGCAATAGAAGGGAATTGGAGGTTATCAAGCCTGCAGGAGAGGACAGCTAAGGGTGACTAAGCGCTGAGACCAAAGTAGTCCAGGCTTGCGGGAGGCAGGACAGAGGCTCTGGGCTAGAGAGCTGCCCAAACAGGCAGCTATGGGCACTTCTCCAGCCTCTCCGCCAGGACACCCACCCAAAGGACCTCTGAGCTGCCAGGAACAGCATTGTTTTGCAACCAAAATTAGGCTGGCTTGTGGGGGGAAGGGACTTACAGAGCAGATATTTGTGGAAGATCTGCTGCTCTCCCATACTGGCCACATTATTGGAATACATGCTCAAATATGATTCAACCCTGTCTCTGCTTAATTGGTTCAAATAGTGATAAGCAGCCTGGACCCATTGGCTGTTCAGTTTAAAATCCAGAAGTATAATAAGCAGGAGAGTGGACCTGTGAAATGAATGGGAAAAATTACTCCATTCCAGAACTCAGAGGATGAAGCAGCAAAGAAGGTGAAGACTGACCAAGAACCCAGGAGCCCAGTAAGAAAAGGAATTTAGCTTCCCTATTCTGGATATCTGTCTTTCTCTCATATTCCAATTCCTATGTGGGAAATTCACTTTCTGCTTTTTGCTGCTTCAGACTCAAAGACAACCTCATAGGAGTGGGGTATCCAGCTGTGTCTCCTCCAGCTGGAGCTATGGCTGGCCAGAAGCTCCCACAGCTGTAGCTACCCTAGCCCCTGCAAATGGATTGGGTGCTTCCCCGGTGCCACTACCATAGTATTCAGGTCTGGGAACCCTCCTGGGAATCACACTGAATTCCAGCTTAATAGGCTCTGTGTTTGGCCTGGGAGATTTGAGAAGCTTCCCAGGCATAAGGAATAATGCTGACTTCACAGCACCTCATCTCCAGTCTGAATGCATGTTAACAGTGTCCCTAGAGCTGGGGGCCACTTATAGAAGGTCCTAAGCTCTGGGCCCCTGGATGGTTGGGGACTGGAGTCTAAGGGCTATTTTCCCAGCAACCTCCTGTCCAAGTTTCTTTAAGCCTGGTGCTAACAACCATGCCCCCACCCTGACTGTGATGTGCAAGATAAATATAACTTTTCTTTCTCTCCCTCAGCGGGAAAGATGATGTGTTTACAGGTGTTTGAGACACCTCCTTCCAAAATGACAAAGAAATTCCCCTCACCTTCCCCAGCCTCTCCAACCCCCACCACCTAAACCTTGTAGATTTGAGGAATGAGGGGCTCTGACCTCCTGGTGCTTGTGCTAGAGAGTAGGGAGAGAGGGATGCCACTTTAGATGCATTAAGAAAAGCTGCTTAACTGCTTTTGCTGATTGCAGTGCCCCCACCTTCTCTCTTCTATGCAAAGGGACCCATGGAATCACCCCTAGCAACCTTGTTGGACTTGAGGTGCATATCCATCCCCCTGTGGGCTCCTGAACATAGAAGGGTATCATTCATACCTCCACTTTTGTTTCTTTTCTCCTTGAAATCAACAATAACACAATTTTCATTTTGGAGAATGCCCCACGCTGGCATGGAATTTTATTCTGGGTTTCTCAAAGAAAACTGTCTGCCTTTAACTGCCTTTCTAGTGCTAGTTCCTAGTCTTCAAAAGTCTTGTCTGAGTCATCTATTGGAATGCAAATTCTAAGTTCCATGAAAGCTTTCAATAAGATCAGAGGCAAAAAGAATCCATGTGTGGAGATATCTAAGTTCAATCTAAGGATGCCAGATCTGTATTAACATTCTAACCCTTCATTACTGGGCAAAATTATATTGTTATTTTGGAAAGGTCTCTGCCCCAATGTGGAAAAGGGAAGGGTAAAAGACCTTTCTCTGGATGCAGAGATTGGCATTGGGTGGTCCTATGAAAATCATAGGCTCTGGCACATGATCAGAAAGCTTGAGAATATTGAGGATGCTCAACCATTTCCTCAGCTTTCCAATCTCTCTCCATTCCAGTGTTTTCATTTTCTCCTTGAAATAAACAACAATACAATTTTCATTCCTCAAAAATGCCCACACTCTTCTGGCATGGAATGCAGATTCAGATTCAAAGTTTTCATCTGAGCCAAAACTTATCTGAGCCATCAGTTTAATGAAGTTTACCTGTGACTACAAGCTAGTGAATTAAAATAGACTGCATTTGAGCCTAAGCTATTTAAGACAATTAGTTTAGCTCAATTCATCTCTGGTTTGCTAATTTGGGGCATGTTGATGTTTTCCAATAAGAAGCCTATGTTTCTAAAAGGTGATGAAACATATTCAATGATTAGGGAATGCTAATTGCTCATTTAGTTATTTTTCCTTTCTGCCTGAAACCTCCAGAATTGTGCAAATCTTAATTAGTGAATTATGCCAATGCATTTATTTGCATAAATCCAATAATACAAATTCCAAACTATGTGGCCCTATTGACCAAAACTTTCACAGGATTGCCATGTCTAAAGTAGACATGCCTGAAATTCTGGGTGCCACCTGAGTCCTTAAAGAATTGAGATTGACCCTCCAGCAGATTGAAGCCAATTAAGAGCCACTTGTAAAACTGGCCTGATACCTCACTAGGTCACATGGTTTGTGACAATGTTTCCAGGGAAGAGACAAAGATAGTTGTCTCTTTAAGTTGTCTTTGGAACCCCCAGGACTGAAGAACATGACCCAAACCAGTATCACAGGTACAACCTGATAGAAATCATGGCCTTCCCTTCGCCCTGTGGTCCTGGCTCACCAGAGCGCAATCTAAAAATTTCTTATAAACGAATGAAATTCCAAAAAAGAAGATTTGAAAAAGCCTGTGGGATCAATATGATGATTTTACTCTGGTTGTGTTTATGCAATTAAGTCAAATTTAATACAGTCTCTTAAAAACGAGGTTAATCTTAGAAAGAGATTAACCTTTTGTGCATCAGTGGGAACTACAATGCAGGATTGTAGATATTGGACTCTAATGAAGTGCCTTCAATATCTTGATTTTAAGGCTGTTTTCTGCATATGCAATATAGACCTCAACACCTGATGGCATCACCAGAAATGAAATATGTTCTAACTTTAGACAAACTATCAAATTGTCACTGCTTGTTTCCATTTTTATAGAATGTATGCCTAGGTCCTTTGTACCTAATGGTTTGTGTTCACAGTATAGACTTCAGTTTAAAAACCATCTGCATCACCATCTGCAATGAGACTCAGTGTTCTGGGCTTATGATTGAATCAATGAAGCATGGACTGTTTATTCGCTTCACTTGAAACTTTTCCTTTTTTGTCTAAACTGGTACATCAGAAAAGACCCAGAGTTTCTCACAGGGAAAATCTTAGACTATTTCGCTTAGCTTAATTTAGATTCAGTGTGGTGGACAAAAGGGCTTCAGACAGGTGAGACACATCTGCCTTCAGGGAAGCCTATCAATTGGGGACACTGATAATCTTTCTTTTGTCACATGGGTTTCTGCCTCTCACTAAAGCCTTAGTTGTAATAAGTCTCCTCACTTTTGAGTTTTGCCTTTTAAGCTTCTTGTCAAGTTTGTCATTTGAAAAATACATGAAAAATTCCATCTTCTCCAACATGTCATCCATCTGGACATCACATGTGTCATCTCCCTAAAATACCAGCCTTCGTTGACTTTGCAGAATTCCTCTTCCCTACATAAAGACTCTTTTTCCATTGTTTGTATCCTCTTCCAATGACAGACAGGGAAAAACCCTAAACCCGTAGAAAGGCAGATATACTCTTGCTTGACCTCAGGAAGCAGATATAGAAGATAAACACTTTTGTCCATTTCCTCTTCAGACGACTATAAAATGGTTCTATTTTTCTGAGGGGAGAGTGATGCCATTGTAATAACCTGGGTATTATTTAACAGGAAAATAATAAAGGAGAGACCAGATAATATAGGCATTCCATTTATACAGGATGGCCAAAAAGCTAAACTTAACACTCTCCAACTGTTTCCCTCTGATCAATGAAGGAAGGGACTGACAAAGGCAGTTTGGAAGCATGCCCAGTAAGGTCTGAGTGACATGGGAAGGTGCATTCCCATCAATCATTCTTGAGAATAGGTAATTGGCCAGAATAGGCATGTCTACTGCAAGCACATGAAACCTGAATATTAAACATTTAAATCAAGGAGCATGCCCCATCTCCTCTCTCTCTGGTGCACCTGGCTCCTTGCTCTCCTGTAGCAGGGGAAATACTATACTGCATCCAGCTGGCTCAAGGCCAGGTGAGACTCAATACAGTGGACTAATGAACTTCAATTAGGGAGACTCTGGACTCTGGCCTTGCTTTTGGCTCCGCTGAAACCCTTGATGCCGCTCTTTCAAGGTTGGGTTAAGGGGCATGGAACTTCAAAATATGACTAATAATAAAAGTTCCCACATCAAGTTCTCCCCTGGACTTTCATGTAATCTTGTTTCAGCAATATCCCCAAAATCTAACTCTCACTAATGACAGAGACATTTGGTTCCCTGGTAAGAATTTCATGCACACATAAAAGGATAACCTTAACCAATAAATGTTGTGTATTATCTGATACTGATGTACTCATTGAACATTTCTGCAGTTTTCCATTACCTTAGCTCTCCCTAATTCCGGAGACACAACAATATTGAAATTATGCTGATTAATAATCCCACATTGGCTTCTAAATATTCAAGTGAAGACAGATCTCATACCTCTCCCTTAAGTCAAATGCTAGATATTAAGTTTAGTAAGGAATTCCAAAGCTAAGATAGGCTGAGAGCAGTGACAATAATATAGACTGAGAGAGAATACAGAAAAGTTCTTGAAGAAAAGTAAAAGTGTTAAAGCAGGGACAACTAAGAATTTTAAGATAGCAAAAACGTTATATTGCTGACATGAAGAATAGTTTAGTGATTTGGGTACAAGATCAAGCCAGCCTGAACACTCCCGTAAGCCTAAACAAATCCAGAACAAGGCCCTAACTCTCTTCAGTGCTATGACAGTTGCAGAAAACGGTTTGAATTTCACAGAGATTGTTTTAGGAGGCTTGGGGGAAAAAAGCAGCAATCTCCTTAAACATAAAGGTTCAGGGAAGCTGCAGGTGCTCTTGGAGAAGCCACAGTTACCAGAAGCTCCAGCTAAGACACTTAGGGAAGATGGCCACACCACACAGCAGGTTTTCAGTGGTGACAGAGTAGCACTAGTTTTAAAGAAAAGGACAATAGGAACCTGCATAGCCAGGGAGCAAATGTGAGTGACTGCCTCCTGGGTTCCAAACAACAGGCTGACAAAATCATGAAGATTTAATTCAGCTGGTGAGTTCATTTAAACTCAGTGCTCATTTGTCATTCTAAAAATCCTAGAACCCTTCACATTTATGTTCAATGTCCTCTGTCTGTGATCTATAATGAGAACAACAATGCCCATTTGACAACACATCTGCTTATAACACAATTTTCTAAATACTTTGGCCCACTGTCAAGATCTACCATTCATAAAAGAGAATCTTTTCAATATATTGCTGCAGATTGACAAAGCACATGGTCACCCAAGAGTTCTGAGAGGAAGAACAATGAGATTAGTGGTGTTTTACACCAGCCAATACTCTATCCCTTCTGAAGCACATGGGTGAATATGAGTAACTCTAAGTAATTTCAAGTCTATTATATGAGAAGCACATTTCAAAATGTTATAATGACCATACATAATAATGGCCCAAATAGATCTGGGCAATGTAAAATGTAAACATTCAGAAAATTCAGTCGGTTGTAACTTATTCAGACCCACTTTTATCTATGCCATTAACAAATCGTGTGATTCATGGGAGAGGTCAAAATACTAATAATAACATGAGTTCAAAAAAAGTTGATTCAGGCCCCCCTAAATTACAATGGAAATTTCAAGTTTTCCATCATGGAAATAACTGGCGATGTGATGGAAATATCAATAGAACTAGAATAATAAGTGCAGCCTGTAGTTCTGCAGTGATCTCATGAAACAACTTTAATAGGTGAGAAGCACTTTCTTATGTAGTATGATCAAAGAAAGTGGTTTCTTGAGATGAAATTTACCCTTATAAAAGATGCTGAGAAGACTGATGAATTGACAGCAATATTTTATTTATTTATTTATTTATTTTATTTATTTTTTATTTTATAAATCTTTATTGTTCAGATTATTACAATGTTCCTCTTTATTCCCCCCAAGAGCTCCCCTCCATCCAGTACCTACCCCACCCTCTGCCCTTACCCCCCCCACTGTCCTCATCCATAGGTATACGATTTTTGTCCAGTCTCTTCCTGCACCTCCCAGACCCATTCCCCCTAAGAACTGTCAGTCCATTCCCTTTCTATGCCCCTGATTCTATTATTTTCATCAGTTTATTCTGTTCATCAGATTTTTAATTCACTTGATTTTTAGATTCACTTGTTGATAGACATGTAGTTGTTGTTCATAATTTTATCTTTACCTTTTACTTCTTCTTCCCCTTCTTAAAGAATACCTTTCCGCATTTCATATAATACTGGTTTGGTGTTGATGAACTCCTTTAGCTTTTTCTTATCTGTGAAGCTCTTTATCTGACCTTCAATTCTGAATGATAGCTTTGTGGGGTAGAGTAATCTTGGTTGTAGGTTCTTGTTATTCATCACTTTGAATATTTCTTGCCATTCCTGTCTGGCCTGCATAGTTTCTGTTGAGAAGTCAGCTGACAGTTATATGGGTGCTCCCTTGTAGATAACTTTTTTCTCTTGCTGCTTTTAATATTCTCTCGGTTTTTTTTTTAATATTTATTTTTATCTTGCAGTATAACTTAGATTTAATAGTAGTACATATGTTTTCCTTTTTTTCTCCCCATTATCCTTCCCCCACCCTCCCCTACCCCCTATCTCTCTTTGTTTTTTGCTCTTTGCATTTTTTTATGATGTGTCTCAGTGTGGTCCTCTTTGGATTCCTTTTGTTTGGGGTTCTGTGCACTTCCTGGACTTTTAAGTCTATTTCACCAGGTGGGGGAGTTTTCGGTCACTATTTCTTCAGTATCTTGCTCTCTCTCTTTTTCAGGCACCCCCATAATTCGGATGTTGGTATGCTTGAGGTTGTCCCAAAGGCTCCTTACACTATCTTGAATTTTTTGGATTCTTTTTGCTTCTTGCTTTTCTGGCTGAGTGCTTTTTGCTTCTTTGTATTTCAAATCTTTGACTCGATTCTTGTGGTCCTCTAGTCTGCTTTTAGGTCTCTGTATAATATTTTTTATTTCAGTCACTGTATGCTTAATTTCTAGTTGGTCCTTTTTAATATCCTTGAAGGTCTTGCTAAATTTATCGGCCTGTTCTAGGAAATTCATGAAAAACCTTATAACCGTGGTTTTGAACTCTATGGCCAATCATTTTTTTCCCTCCATTCTTTCAATTGTGATCTCTTTCTTGTCTCCGCATTTTGGCTGCTTCCCTGAGCTGGTCGAGTAGCTTTGTGTGGTAGTTGTCTTCTAGGGGACAGTGGCTCAGGCTCTCCAGTTACCTGAAATGGATTCTTTTGGTGAAGCCCTTTATAAGCAGCACTGTCTTGTTGTAGTTAAGCCTAGATTGTTGTTGGTATCACTGGGAGGGGTTGACCTGCAGGCCAATTGGCTATGGGGATTAGCTATGTCTACACTGGGAGAGCCTCTATGCTCAGTTTGGATGGGGCAGAGTCCCAGGGCTTAGCAGTCAGCCTTGATTTTCTGTCAGCCCTGCCCTAAGCAGCACCTGGGTCTCCGTGTCCCTCAGCAATGGCTGCTCACAACTCTGAGAGAAAGCTGCCCTTGAGTTTTCCGTGCTGCCAGATAGTCCAGTTTCTCCCCAAATGAGTCTGGATACCCAGTCTCACCCAGAACTGGAATACAATGCAGTCCAGAGATTATGTTTTCCACCTGAACGAGAGAGCCAGCCACATGCCCTCTCCACAAACTCACACACCTCTGCAGCTTCCGAGTCTGTGTGCTTCCTCCTAACAGTACAGTTTCACCCTGTATGAGTCTGGGTTCTCTGAGACTCACCTGGAACTGAGGATCAGTGCAATGGGGAGCCTTTGTTTCCATTCCTGTTTGAGAAAACCAGCCAGGTATTCAGCTGCCTGGCGTTTCCGCTCACGCTCATTTCCGAATCTCCTCACCTCTGTCTCTGCAGCTCTGCAACTCTGCCCTTCACACCTCCTCTGAGTCTCAGTGTCCTTTTATCTTTCCTTCTAGTTGTAGAATTTCCACTCAGCCAGCTTTCCTGTGGTTCTGGATGATGTCCGTTTTGTTTTTTAGTTGAAGTTTTGAAATTGTTGTGTGAGGCAGCAGTATAGGTGTTTACCTATGCTGCCATCATGGTTCCTCCCGACAGCAATATTTTAGAACATTACCTAAACTTAGACAATGAAGACTTGGCAGGTTTTGAGAGCACTACTCCAAATTTAAAAGAAGTTCTACAGTGGGTATAATGCTATCAAACAGTCTTGCCTGCTACAGAGAACTCATCCATGAACAAAGAGTAAGTTGATATGGCAAACTCTATTGTATTATTTTAACAAATTTCCACAGCTACCCTGTCTTCAACAACCACCAGTCTGAAATAACATCCGCCATCAACATTGAGATAAGACCCAACATATATAAAATGATTATAACTCAGCTAAGTTTCAAATGGTTATTTTCAGTTTCTAGACACAAAGTATTTTCAATTAAATACATACACTATTTTCATTGTAGATAAAATGCTACTGTACACAGAATAGAATTCATATAGTGTAATCATTTTATACACTTTTCTGAAACCTCATTTTTTTGCGCCTTGTGTTTTTGTGATATTCATTCTATTTGCAATGGTCTGGAACACAACCCAAAGTATCTCCAATGTATGCCTTCACTTATGGGAAGAATTTACATAATTAAAGGAGGGTACTCATCAAAACTTTTATCCATGTAATAGTAACCTACAGGTACTTTTGTGCTTTAGGTTCCACATTTAATTCAACTCCAAAAAGATGAATAAACCTGACATATTTTATTTTTGGTATTCTTCTTACTAAGAAGTTCCATTGATTGTGTCTTCAGTTGTCCCTTTATTATGCCATGTGGTGCTTCATCTGTTGAGGATTCTGCACTAGTTCCTACTGAAACATAAATTTCAAAGTACATCATTGTGATCATTTATGTACAAGCTAGAGGTCCAGTGCATAAACTCATGCACAAGTGGGGTCAAGCCAGCCTGCCTGGATTGGGGCCTGATCAGGGCTGGGCTGGCTGGTGGCAGGAGCCTTAGGTAATTGGCCGGTCAGCCCCACCCACAAATGGGGTGGTGGATAAATCAGGGGTAGGACCAGCCTGGGGAAAGGCCCTCAGTCAGGGTGGGAGAGGCGGATTGGGGGTTGGGGGGCCAAAGAATATTCGTGACTGCCTCATCCTCTAAGGGGGTGAGAGATGCCAATTTGGCCAGAAGCTGGCCATACTGGTCATTATAGCCTTGAGTCATTCCAGTCTTTATTGTGTTCCAATCACTGGCTTTCTATGTATATAGATCATTTACATAGGAATATATATGTTTCCATGATTGTGTGTACATGCTGCTTGTATCTAGGCTATCAACATTTTATTGAAATATTTTGATTGCAATTTCAGAAAACATATATTGGAACAGATAGAATAAATATGTCAGCCATGTTATGCTGATGTTCAGAGACATTTAGTGCCATCTCCAAAACCAAATATTCAGGAAATTGTAAAATTGATATACATTTTAGGAGCTATTTCTCATAGTTCCTTAAACACTGTTTATTCCATATAAATTCTTTATCATGCAAAGTGAAATCACTCAGTGAATTTATGAAAAAAAATTACTTGCAGGCTTACATTAAATGCCCACTCTCTCTGTAGGAAAGTACCTCATGAAATAGAACATCACTCTTGATTTCAGTGTTCGTTTGTTTTACCCCACCAGCCAACTTCCACACCAGGAAATATATAGTCACAGAAATTCCCATGAACTAAAAATACTTTGACTCACCAGGGAACATTTCATTCTGCTTTAGATTTTGTAACTATAAAGCATGTACCATAGTTATCAATGAGTAAGAGAATAAAGACATTGATAAGATTTAGAAAAAAAGCCTTGTAAGTTTCCTTTCCACGGAGACCCTGTGACATGTGAGGAGAAAATTGTTAAGTTTTCAGCAGTACCACGATACTGGTTGGATCCATTTCCAACAGAGTTTTCATATAATTCAATATTTTTCCTATAATTACCAACTTATAATTTGGTCCACTGACATAAAAATACATGAAAGGTATTAAAGAAAAATTAGCATTGTGTCAGGGATAAATTGAATTCAGGAGCTAAAGTGCACTTGGGGGCCAACAATGTACGGAGTGGAAGTCAGTGACCCTGCAAGTGTAGTTGGAAACATGTCATGGCCCTGACACTGCACAGCAGACCTCTTGCTTTGAAGTCATGCCTGAGCCCAGGAAGATATATAAAAGGTTGCACTATGACTCTGCCAGCCAACAAGTACCATAACATCTTCTTTACAGAGAGTGTCCCAGCTGTGATATTATTACACAGCAGGCCCATATTGGGCAAAAGAAAAAATGTTCATTATTGATTAGAATCATTTTTGTGAAAGATACATGAGGTAGAGCAACAGAATACTGGGCAGCATTAGCCAATATATTCCAGTTGCTCTGGTTTTTCTCCATTAGGTATAAGTAAAAAACACCGTGTCAGTAGAATCAGGTATGCAAAGTTTACTAAGATAAGCAGGAGGCAATCAGTATGGGCTTTGAGGGAAAAAATGTAAGAGAAACTTATGGGAGGAATCACAATTTTTTACCATAAACGTCTTCCCATTGGTTTAAACCTTCCTTAATAGCTTACTATTTGTAGTTCAGAGAGCTATTTTTAGCAATTATTTAGGCATACAATACATTTTGCCCATATAAAGTGTGAAATTTAATGGGTTATTAAAATTTATACTCAGAGTTGTATCACTATCAACATTGATAATTTTTTAATCTAATTCAGATTGATAGTAAATAAATACCAGGGAGGTCTAGAAATGCTAATCTTATATAAGTCTCTTATTTTTTTCCCATTGTTGTGCTACTGTTACCCACTTTATCAGTGAGAGATTTATTATATGATCCTCCAGTGGATGTATGCTTGAAACTGTGGATTGTACCAAACCCTAAATATATTATTAGCTTTGCTATATAAATTTAACTCTGATAAAAATATCAGCTTCTCTTTGATATATACAAAGTGCCAGTATTTCTACGCTGGCATGTTGGGGCCAGTATGAAGTAAAATCAGGTTTACTTGAACATGAACAGTGCAATACCATGACACAACTTACCCATGCGATAACTGAGAAGACTAAGGAGAGACAAAAGGGACGGTTGCTTATTAGAGAGAATAGGCTATACAAAGGGATTATTGATGTCCTCGGTAGGACAGAGGAGGATGGTATGAGATTTCCCAAGCTCCACAGAATAGTGAATAATTTAAAATTTATGAGTTATTTGTGCTTTTCATTCTCTATTTAATATATTTCAGTCCTTATTGACCTTTATTTTTGAAAATTGGAATCTTCATTCTATAACCTTTTTGTAACCTTCATTCTGAAAGATAGTTTTGCTACCTATAAAAATCATAGTGACATTTTTTCTGTTAGCACTCTGACTCTGCAATCCCACTGCCTGTAGTCCTGAACAGTTTGTGATGTCAAGTCACCTCTTCATTTTACCAGGTCTCTCTTTTTTAGGATGAGTTGTCTGCCCTTGTGGGATTTATCATTTTCTCTGTCCTTCATAAATTTTACAAGATGGTTCTGATATGTCATTGTATCTATTCTACTTATATTTCATTAAACTTGGATGTGGAGATTAATATTTTAAATTAAATAGGTTTGAAAATATTCAACCATTATTTCTTCTGATGCTTTTTCCGTCCCCTTTCTCTCTTCCCATTATTTCAAGTGTAGAGATTCTTTTTCTCTGACAATTCCAATCGATTCCTGTGTACCTATATTGTATTGTTCCTAACAGTTATTAGAATTTCAATACCAAAATTATCATTTTTTTCTTTTTATATATCATTCTGTCATGTTGACATTTTCAGTTGATAAGAACTAGCCACCTATGGTCTTTTCTCTTTTAAATATGGGGTTCTTTATTTAAAATATTTATAAATTATAGGAAAATCTACAACTGGAAGACAGAAAAATTTGTTCTGGTCTGCTTTTCTTCTATTAGAAGTCAGACTTGCTGTTCCTTTACATGTCTCAAATATTTTGCGGTAATACCTGTGCATTTTGGGCAATGCATTGTAGGAAATCTGGGTACTCTTCCTGCATTTGGCCACTTGTCATTGTGTGCCTGGTAATTTACTGAGTGATGAGGCTGTGCTATTTCATATTTTACTGAAGTGTCCTTCCCTGCAGTGTGAAGCTTCTAGTATTTTTTCTGTGAGAGCATGAGCTTGGGACTTGAGTACCTAGTGTTTTGAAAGGGTCTCTTTTAGTATCTCCTTCCCTGATTGCTCCCTTATCCTGCCTACTTCCTTTGCTATGTCAAAGATGGAGATAAAGTGTGTTAGCTACTGATGTGCCAGAAAAAGGAGCAGTAATTTATACCTTAAATTGTATTAAAACAGAAAAAACACTCTAGTTGCACCAACACCTGAGATATTAGAAATTTACCTAGTTTTTAATCATATGGAGGGGATTAATAAGCAATGCAATGTCCATTTTGTAAATTTCTCGACTAATCTCTTTCTTAAGGTAAGTTTTTGTTTGTTTTGTTTTGTTTTTGCATTTTCAAATACAAAGCAACTGATGAACTGGGTCTGAAAAAGAAAGTGAGTAAACTGACATTTTAAAGGTTTCCATCAAGCATATTCCAAGTTCATAATACCATTGGATTTTCAAGGATGACTTTAAGGAGATGAGTCCTAAAACAGAAATTATGTATCTAAGTACCCATTGATGGTAACTGCTAGAGTTATACTAATTATAGGGAGAAATTATGGAGGAATTTTATTATGAAAAATGCATATAGGTACTGTGGTCATTGAAGGTATAAACTTAAAAAACTCCTGGAAGACAAATGGACCATATACTTGAAATATTCTTGTTCTTACCAGCATGGTGAATTGGTTGTTTCTTGGCTTCCGCCTTGGTTATTCCTTTTTTGTGATCACCGGGTAAGTGTTCTATATCAGGCTCTATAGAATAAGCAGTTTAAAATCAGTTTTGTAAGGCAAATGTTAATGTATGTATGTGTTGTGTGTGTGTTGGTTTCCATGTATAGTGTGTGTGTGACTAGTGCTCCCCTTATTCTTATTTTATCACTGGAAATAAATTGTATTGAAGTATCTATGTTTCTGAAATAAATACCTTAAAATTGTTGCAGACATCAGCGATCACATAACCCTCATTGCACAGAGGCTTATACATCTTCACTGATTTGACCAAAGTGTCATACCCAACTAATGACAAAATTCAATCTCAAACTGATGTCTCAAAATTCTTTAATGGGTCTTTTCTCATAGTGTACATGTTGTTGTGAAAATTTCCATCATCTCAGAGATTTTATATTAATAGCATAAAACACACAAACATTCCTATTGCAAGAATAAATCTAGTTGGGCAGGTCCAAACCCTTTCTCCAGGTTAGGTTGCAAACAATGGTCATCCTAGGCAAGAACCTTCCTCTGAGGCAGAAATTCTTAGATTTATCCATCAATATATCCATGTCCTCACCCTCTTTTTCTTCTATAAGTGTGAAACTGTTAAGTATTGGCTAGCTTTGGGAAAGAATAACAGGTAATTTGTGGACGGATGTAAAGCTTAAATACTCTCAAGTCTTCTAACTTTGTAGGCCCTCTAGCTGGGAAAAGAAAGTGGGTAATTTGCAATATTGTGAGCATTGGTATTGAGTCCCTATATATTTGTGTCTTTATGTGTTTTTGACCTTTTGTTGGATTTGGAAACAAGTCTCTAGGCCCAATGACAGAAAAAGTATAATGAAATTTTGTTTAAAAAGTGCGTGTTGCAGAAAGAAATAATTATTATGGTGACTCTGCATCGGCTACGGGGTAAACTTTTCTAGGTATTAATAATAATTCACTTGCAAATGGAATTGAGAGGGAAATGCAGACATCATGGAGTGGCAGCCTTGTTTTTGCAAAATGACTGAGCCCATGAACATAGCCATGGTATACAATATAGTATAATTATCTCTTTTGTACCTTCTTGGAAACCAAAAAATTCATGTTAGTTGTTTTGTTTTGTTGTTGTCTTTTTGTTTGTTTGATAGTCACTTATTGCAATGCTCTGGAACCAAACCCAAAAAATATCTAGGTATACCTGTACTTGTGGGAAGAATTCACCTAATTAAAGGAGGGTATTGATAGAAAAATTCTCTATGTAATATTAAACTCTAGATACCATTTTCTTTAAGTTCCATACTTAATTTGATTCATTCTACATTTCACACCAGAATTTGCAGTTTTAATATAAAATTTTCTGTTTTGGCTGACTATTTGATGAAATGTGTAAATCATGCCTTCCTTTTTATTTGCAAATATTGTATTTTTTATTAAACATTTTTGGCAAGTAATTAGGGTCCTCTTTCCAATAGCATTGTTTCCTGATGCATGTCTGAGATCCATTTTGGATCTCACAATTTCCCCAACATTTTCATTAGTACCACAGTTGTTATGGTGGTATGTCCATAATTATCTTTGATGTACCCATTGTAATTTTTCTGGAGTACCTCATAGTGATGCTGTTGTAATAACCTATTTATAATTTAATAGTAAAGGCATTAATGGAAGACCAAAAATATAACCATGCCATTTATAAAACTCTGCCAAAAAATGGCATTTATTACGCTCTAAGTCTATTGGCCACTGATTAATGGGGCAAGGGACTGGACAAACGCAGGTTGTAGGCATGGCCAGTAAGGTCTGGGTGACATGGGAAATTCCTTTGCTCTCCATCAGACCTAGAAGTAAAGCAGTTGCTGGAAGGGGAATGGCCACTGCAAGTGAGTCAAACCTGAATATTTAAGCTTGAATCAGATGAGCTCACTGGGTTCCTGGCTCTCCTATGGCATAGGATTCATTTTCTTGGCCAGTGACTCATGGCCATGTGGACCTATAGACAATGAACTAATGAACTTCAATTTGCTTGTATGCTGATCTCCACCCAGCTTCAACATGGAATGGCAGTCTGTACTCTGGCCTTGTTTTAGCTCTGCTGGAGCCCGTAGTGTTCCCTCTTTCAGGACTGGCTTAAAGAGGATAGTTCTTTACAACTGGAGGAATGTAACTCCGTGCAATAAAGCCTTTTATCACATTTCATTATCCCCTCTGGATTCTCAAAATTCTTACATCCGTGGTACACTAAGGTCCTGACTCCCATGGGTTACAGTAATTTGATTCCTCTGTTACCGTATTTTCATGAAGGAATCTGTTAGGGCAGATATGACCACCAAGTACGACCACCAGGGATGCCACTTGCTGCCTGAACTGGGGATTCCTGGGTCTGAGGTCTGGAATTTTTATTTCCAGTGATGCCAGAAATTTTCTTGTTTCATGTCCCAGCCACATCCTCAGCAATCTGCATCAATTCATCGAAGACCTTAGTTGAATCAAGTATTTTTTTTTATGACAGTAGAGGCATTTGCTGTTTCTCACCTGGGCTTCTTTGTAATGCATTGGATGGATTTATTGTGTATGGCAAGGGGGGGTGCATTTACTATAATAGTACTGCCTCTTGTCCTGTGGAGCCTGATCAGCTCCAGGTGGCAAGAAACCTCCAGTGGTCATTGCCTAATCTCCATGCATGTAGCCTGATCCGCTTTGGGACAGGAGACATTGCTCAGCTTCAGTGTTTTCTTTTTAAGGCAGGGAATTCTGAGGTTTCTGTGGCTGCCAGACAAGAAGAATAGTTTGAAGCTCTTGTCTGTTGATTTTGCATGCCTATAAATCCTATCTAATAAAGAGGGAATATGCTAATGGACCATCATGATGGTGGCACCCACAGCCAATAAGGAGGGAATATGCTAATTGACTGCCATGCCCTCACTGATGGTGGTGCCCATAGCCACAATATGACAGTGCCCAATACTCTTAGCCCTGATGGGGTGGTAGGTGTGTGGCACACCTGGGCATGCCCCCAGGTGTAGCTTGCAGCTCCATACTCCTTTCTCCAGATTTCCCAATTCACCTCAGCCCCGCAGGCACTCAGGGTCAGCCCAAGGCATAGGCCAACTTTGGATGTCAGCTGCCCCATCACCCAGGGCCACCTGAGGCTCAGGTAACCAGGGCTGGATGAGGCTTGCACTGTTGGCAGTTGCAGCAGCAAAGGTGTAATGGGGAAATTGTCTTCCTCTGATTACCGGGTTGCCTTCTGCCCTTGAGGGCTCCCAGACTGTGAGAGGGGGCAGACTGGCTGAGAAACCCCCACTCCAGTGCATGAATTTTCATGCACCAGGCCTCTAGTCTATAATTAAAAAACTTAATATACTAATTATACTGGACAGCTGAACTACCTTCCAGATGTCATTCTATACTTCCTTCAGAACAAAGCTGTGGTGGCAGGAACCAAGGCAGAGGCAGTTAGGGGTGATCAGGCAGGCAGGTGAGTGGTTAGGGGAAATCAGGAAGGCAGGGACAGCCATTAGAGGCTATCAGGAAGGCAGGCAAGGGGTTAGGGGAAATTAGGCAGGCAGGCAGAGACTGTTAGGGTAATCAGGCAGGCAGGTGAGTGGTTAGGGATGATCAAGCAGGCAGGTCATAGGTTAGGGGTGATCAGGCAGGCAGGTAGAGTGGTTAGGGGTGATAAGGAAGTCACACAAGGGGTTAGAAATGATCAGGCAGGAAGGCAAGTGTGTAGGGGTGATCAGGCATGCATGCAGGCAGGCAGATGAGTGGTTGAGGTGATCAGTAGGGGCAATCAGGCAAGCAGGCAGGCCAGCAGTTAGGAGCCAGCAATCCCAAATTGTGAGAGGGCCATCAGACATGCCCTGAGTTATCTCAGATTGTGAGAAGGTGCAGGCCGGGCTGAGGGAGCCCCCTCCCCATGTACAAATTTCATGCACCGGACCTCTAGTATTTATATGAGTGACTGTAGAATGTTATTTTGTGTCTCTTTATTGTTGGGTTTAATTTGTTTAAAGATGTGTCATATCCCAATTTGCAGAGGGTCCTAGCTGCTTATGGCCAGCTGAAACCATGGCAAGGATTGCAGGAACTTCCCAGCAGCTACCGAGAGTTTTTAATCTTGGGTACCTCCCTGCCCTTCCTCAGCTGCCCCAAATGCTTGGCTAGTGAGAGTTTTCTCTGTCTGTCATGAAATAATGACAGAAAACTCCCCTAATATCAGGGGGAAAAAAAACCTTAGAACAAATACAAGAAGCTCACAGTGTCCCAAACAAGATGAACCCAAAAAGTAAAACACAAAGAGATAATTAAACTAACGGCCCGGTGGACAAAATTCATGGATGGAAGGGGTCTCTCTGCTTGGACTGTACCCTCTCCTATACAAGACTCCTTGGGAGATGTCTGACTGCCTCTCAAAATCTGAGACTCCTGTCTCTTAACAGCTCGCTTGCCTGTCTGCCTGATTACCCTAACTCCTCTGCCTGTCTGCCTAATAACCCCTAACTGCTTCCCTGCTGGCCCAATCACCCCTAACTTCCTCTGACTCATCCCACACTCAGGACTCAGGATTACCTTTTCCAGCCAATTGCAGGCTCCTGAGACCTGGGCTTCCCTCACTCCATCCGGCTGCAGCATCCACAACCTGGGCTGACTTTTCTCTGGTTGGCCACAGTCACAAGGGACTGTGGGTTGTTGGATTCACCTGGTCCATAGCTGCAGGTGCCTGGGACTGTGGGGTGGATGGCTTGTCCTTCTCCCGGGACACAACCATAGGCTCTGGTGACTGGGACTTCAGGGCATGAGGCTTGTCCTTCTCCTGTTCTGCAGGTGCAGGAGCAGGTGCTGGTGCCCAAGACCATAGGAGGGTGGCTTGTCCCTCTCTTGGGCCACTAGCACAGGCACAGCAGTTGGTGCCAAGGACCATGGGGCAGGTGGCTTGTCCCTCTCCTGGGCCCCAGCCCCAGCCACTGGCACCTGGTGCCACAGTGCTTATGGCTTGTCCCTCTGCTGGGCTGCAGGTGCAGGTGAAACTGCTGGCACCTGGAGCCATGGGTCAAGCAGCTTGTTCCTTTCCCTGCCTGCAGCTTCGGCCACTGGTGCCTGAAGCAACAGGCAGGTCACCTTGTCCCTCTCCCAGGTCTTAGGCACAGGTGCAGTTGCTGGTGTCCAGGAGCACAGGGCTAGTGGCTTGTCCCTCTACCGGGCCACAGCCTGGATGGTTCCCATTCCTCACTTGCAAGATCATTTGTGCCTGGCTGGTCCCCATTCTTCTCTCCCCAGTGTTGAGTGTTTGAGCCATTACAGCATGACAGCATGAGTGTGTGGTGACCATTTGCATATTAGCTCTATATTATATAGGATTAGCAAAAATAATGACAAAGTAAGAATCATAAAGGCTGCCAGGGAGAGATAGAAAGTTACCTACAGGGATCTCCCATCACACTATCAACTGATTTCTCAACAGAAACACAACAGGCCAGAAGGGAATGGAATAAAATATGCAAAGTCATGCAAAGCAAGGGTCTGAATCCAAGTGTACTATACCAAGCAAGGCTATCATTCAAAATTGATGGTAAAATCAGGAGCTTCACAGACAAAAAGGGACTAAGGGAGTTCATTATGCCCAAACTGTCAATGCAAGAAATGCAAAGGCTCTGCTGTATAAAGATGAAATAGGAAGGAAATAAGGAACACAGACATAAAGAATAAAAATGGCGACAAACAAGTATCTATCAATAATAACTGTAAATGTAAATGGATTAAATGCCACAATAAAAAAAAAACATAGGGTAGGTGAATGGATAAGAAAACATGACCCATGTATTTGCTGCTTACAGGAGACCCACCTTAGAACAAAGGACTCACACAGACTGATAATGAAAGGATGGAAACATTTTTTCAGAAGAATGAAAAAAAACACAAAAAAAACTTGGGTAGCAATACTTATATCTGACAAATTGGACCTCAAAGTGAAGTCCATAACAAGAGATAAGGAAGGCCACTTCATAATACTAAGGAGAGCAATTCAACAAAATATATAACTCTGATAATCATATGTGTACCCAATATCAGGAGCACTCAAATACATAAAAAAGCTCTGGAAGATATCAAGGGAGAGATTAACAGTAATATAGTCATAATAGGATACCTTAAATCCCAACTAATACCACTGGACAAATCCTCTAAACAAAAAATCAACAATGAAACATCAATCCTAAATGACTCACTAGATTAGCTGGAATTAATTACCTCTTACGAACATTTCACCCCAAAGCCATAGAATATACTTTCTTCTCAAGTACACACAGGGCGTGTTCTAAGCTAACCACATATTGGGACACAGGCAATGTCTCTCCAAATTCAAGAAGGTAGAAATCACATCAAGCATCTTTGCAGATCACATTGGCATAAAATTAGAAATCAACTACAATATAAATAATGTAAAAAAATCAAACACTTGGAGGCTAAACAACATGCTATTAAACAATGATTGGGATACCAAGGAAATCAAAGAAGAAATAAAAAGCATCCTGGTAACAACCAACAATGAAATCACACCAATCCAAAATCTATGAGACATGGTAAAAGCAGTCTTTAGAGGAAAGTTCA
This sequence comes from Antrozous pallidus, assembly GCA_027563665.1. Lineage (NCBI taxonomy): Eukaryota > Metazoa > Chordata > Mammalia > Chiroptera > Vespertilionidae > Antrozous > Antrozous pallidus. The sequence continues at coordinate 9,262,892 of CM050515.1, forward strand.
TAATTCTACAGGCTTAACAATAAAAATAACAACAACAACAACAACACCCCCCAAGAAAAAATGGTAATACATTATCTAACTTTACCACTCAAAGAATTAGAAAGGGAGCAACAAGAAAAGCCCAGTGTAAGCAGAAAGAAGGAAATAATAAAGATAAGAGTGGAAATAGATGATATAGAGACAGAAACAAAAACAAAAGATCAATAAAACCAAAAGCTGGTTCTTTGAAATGATAAACAAGATTAATGAACCTGTAGCCAGGCTCACCAAGAAACAAAGAGAGTGAACCCAAATAAAAAAAATCAGAAATGAAACAGATGAAGTAACAACTGACCTCACAGAAATGCAAAGGATTATGGAATAATACTACGAACAACTTTATTCCAACAAAGTGGACAACCCAGACGAAATGGAGATATTCTTAGAAAAATACAATCTTCAAAAACTCAATCAGGAAGAATAAAAAAAACTGAATTGGCTGATAACTACTGAAGAAATTGAAGTAGTGATAAAAAATCTTATAGCAAACAAAAGTCCTGGTGTGAAGCGCTCTACCAAGCATTCAGAGAAGAATAACACCTATCATCCTCAGACTATTAAAAAAAATTCAAGAGGCAGGCACACACCTAACCTCTTTCTATGAAGCCAGCATTTTACCCCAATTCCAAAACCAGATAAAGATACCTCACACAGACAAAGTGAACTATAGGCCAATATATTTGATGAACATAGATGCTAAAATCCTCAAAAAAAAAAAAAAAGTCTAGCAAATCCGATCTAGCCTTACATTAGAAAGATCATACACCATGATCAAGTGGGATTTATTACATGGATGTAAGGATGGGAAAATATCAATGATTCAATAAATGTGATATCACATAAATGAATGGAGAGGCAAAAATCACATAATCATATCAATAGATGCAGAAAAAGCATTTGACAAAATTGAACACTCTCTCTTGATAAAATAATAAACAACCTATCAGCAAAGTGGGAAAAGAGGGATCATACCTCAATATAATAAAAGCCTTACAAGACAAACCTATAGCAAACATCATATTTAATGGGAAAAAAACTAAATTCATGTCCCCTAAGAGCAAAAATAGGACAGGAATTCCCACTTTCACCACTCTTGTTTGATATAGTATGGAAATGCTAGCCATAGCAATCAGGCAACAAGAAGAAATAAAAAGCATCCAAATTGGAAAAGAAGATTTAAGACTGTACTTAATAGCAGATGACATGATACTAGAGATAGAAAACAACAAGGACTCAAAAAATAACTAGACCTAATAAATGAATTTGACGATGTATCAGGTTACAAAATTAGCACTCAGAAATCTATGGCCTTTTTATAAACCAGTAATTAATTCACAGAAAGAGAAACTAAAAACACAACACCATTTACAATTGCATCCAAAAAATTAAGATACATAGGAATAAACTTAACTACAGAGGTAAAAGACATGTACTCAGAAAATTAAAGAACGTTGAGAAAAGAGATAGAGGAAGACATAAACAAATGGGCAAACATACCATGTTCATTGATTGGTAGAATCAACATAATTAAAATGTCCATACTACCCAAAGCAATCTACAGATTCAATGCAATCCCCATTAAAATACCAATGATATATTTCAAAGATCTAAAACACACTCTTTAAAAATTCATCTGGAATTTAAAAAAGACCCTGAATAGCCAAAAGAATCCTGAGGAAGAAGAATAGAGTTGGAGGTATTCCAACACCAGACATAAAGCTATATTACCAAACCATGGTTTTCAAAACTATCGGGTACTGGCAAAAGAATAGACATATAGATCAATGGAACAGACCAGAGAACTCAGAAATTAACCCAAGCCATTATGCTCAATTAATATTTGACAAAGGGAGCAAAAGCATACTATGGAGTCAAGACAGTCCCTTCAATAAATGGTGCTGGGAAATTTGGTAAGATACATGCAAAAAATAAAATAAAACTAGACTACCAACTTAGACCATACACAAAAAGAAACTCATTATGGGTAAAGGCTTTAATGTAAGACAGGAAACCATAAAAATCTTAGAGGAATCCACAGCCAGAAAAATATCAGACATATGTCTTAGCAATAACTTTGCCAATACAGCTCCTAGGGCAATGGAAACTAAGGAGAAAATAAACAAATAGGACTACATCAAAATAAAAAACTTCTGCACAACAAAAGAAAACACAAACAACAACCACACACACACACACACACAAAAAAAAAAACAAGAAAGCGCACTGCATAGGAGATCATATTGGCAATGCTATTTCAGATAAGGATTTAATCTTCAAACTTTATAGGGAACTCATACAACTTAAGAAAAGGAAGATAAACAACCCAATAAAAAAATGGGCAAAGACCTAGGTAGACACTTTCAAAAGAGGGCATAGAGAAGGCCGAGAGACATGTGAAAACATGTTCAAAGTCACTAATCATCCAAGAGATGCAAATCAAAACAATATGCTGGAAACTTAATTCCAGCAGGTCATAAATGCAAGAAGTTCATCAAAAGTTTGATGGAACTTGGGGCTTCAGCAGGGCTGAAGATCTACATATTATTTCTTGCTGCCAAATAGCTGAAGGCAGTACCCCCAACCTGATAATCTTTTACTTTTACCAAACCTTACCTTTGATATGTATACCTGCTTTGCTTTAGGGCAAAATATATATATATATATATATATATATATATATATATATATATATATATATATAACCCTAATATGCAATGGTGGAACAACTGAACAACCAGTCGCTATGACATGCACTGACCACCAGGAGGCACATGTGAAACATGGTGGGCATCAGCAGCAGGCCACAGAGTTCAGAACATGAGAGGCATTGGCCATGGCATAACAGTGAAATAGGGAGTGGGGGCACCAGACCAAGGCGGGACATGAGTCACCTGTCATTGGGGCAAGCCTCTGGTGGTTACGGAAAATTCTTTGCTCCTGCATGCCATAGTCTTCCAGAGTGCTCACACCCACTGATGGCACTGGCTCCAATTGCTCCACACCATCAGGGGTGTGAGTGTGGCTGGTGCCCTCAGTGCCTGGGAGCAGCAGGGTTGTCAGCATACAGGGGACCAGCTGTGGTGGGAGGGGCCAGACAGGGGTGCAGAGGATGGGCTGAGACCTGCCCCTGTGCCCACTGCAGCCTGATGGCACACAGTTCCTTTAAAGGTGCACAAATTCGTCTCTTAATAAGGTGCACCTAGAGTGTTAAAAAGCTAAGGATACAGACATTCGAAGAGCTTAGTCACTTGAATGAGGTTTCTGTCTGGCTTTCCCCCATGCCTTTCAGATTCATATTTCTTCTCTAGCCTCTTCATTCATTTATGCACAGCCCCTTTTCCAGATTCATGAATGCTAGTTGATGCTGAGAAAAACCCCAGCATTTATGGGGAAGATTTCACCTGAGTAAAGAAAAAAGGATTCGCTGATAAAGGTGAGGGGGTCACTGAAAATTCGATGAGGAGATTAACTGTGCAGAAAGCCTGCATCAGCTTTGGAAGTAAAGAATCCAGACTAGATGGGAATGTATTTTGTTTCATGCCAGACTATAATGGGGAAGAATTTGGTTCAAAGGAAAATATATCATTGTAAATTTTTAGCTTGTATGCTCAAGCATAAAGAAATTGAAATGTCAAAAGGCACTTTCTTAAATCAGGCTTAAGGAAAAAGGGTGCCATTGTCATATTTAACTATATGGCTTCTTGTTCAAATTGCAAAATGCCTAATTCATATTTGGAATTAAAAGTTTGTAATTTCTAAAAAGCCACCAGATCCTCTGCTTCTTGTGTTAAGAGGTTCAAAGGCAGCTAGAGAGGGTGAAGCCACCATCTCTTTCACAGAGGAACTATCTGTTGCTTTGTTTACTAAATTTCCCCAAAGGAAGCAGGATATGGAGGTGGAGAGACACGTGGTGATCCTATAAAATGGATGCCCATTCCCGAGAGTACTATGAGAAAAACTAATTTCTGCCATGTTTTTTCCCAGTCCATAATTTAAAATTTTTTCAAAATTTAGGAATGCATCTGGGAATTTCTGTACTTGTAAAGAGAGGAAAGCTAGCTTAAAACAAAAGAGTGCTTTTGTTGGACAAGGTTTTGAGCTAAATTTAATATCTTAATAAACACTACGGAATAAACCCCATGACTTTTTTCTCAAAAGATAGAAAAAATGACCCAAATGAAAAAATACAAGCCGGTTCTAAGCAACAAGATTGGTATCTTATCTAATAAAAGAGCAATATGCAAATTGACCACACCACCACTACATCTACCATCCATGCCCACCAGCCACACCCACCAGCCAATCAGGAGTGATATGCAAATTAACCCCCAACCAAGATGGCTGTTGCCTAAGACCAGAAAGCCTCGGCCAGAGGCTTTCAGCCTTGGGCAGGCCTGGGCTGGGGCAGAGGCAGTGATCAGCCCCATCCCAGAGCAATCCCTGGGGGTTCCCTGGCTTGGGCAGGCTGGGGCTGGGGTGGAGGTCCCCAAGGCTGAAAAGCCTCAGGCTGGGGCAGAGCCAGCGATCGGCCCCATCACAAGGCAATCCCTGGGTGCCCATTGCCGAAAAGCCTCAGCTATCAGTAGGATATCCCCTGAGGGCACGCAGTATGTCAGAGGGGGCAGTTGGGCTAAAGGACCACCCATCCAAGTGCATGAATTTTGTGCACCAGGCCCCTAGTTACCATAATAAAGGGTAGTTTTTAAATAATAATGGACCACATTTCAAAGTTAACATTAAAGCCATTACAAAGTCAGTAAATTATCTCTGTAACAGAATTTGGCAAAGTAAATGCCTTGGATAATAATAATTGGCTTTAAGATCTCAAAATTGTTGAAACATGGATAGATAATGTATTAATTATAAAGGTCCAGTAGCCTAGGGGAAAACTGGTTTGAATCTTTGTTGAAGAAGGGGGCTGGTCCACAGGCAGCAACTTCTAAGGAAGAATGTGGCAATTTACATTTAAATAGACCAGGCTTGCTTCCAAAAGCTGTTGGCAACTTAAGCTTTAGAGTTTATTGAATTAAATAATAAATATTTATGAAATATATAGGTATTTTGAAATGACTAAAGTGTTGAAATTTTAATCTGAATTTCCCTCATATGAAAAGTCTAGAGGATAAAATTAAATCTATTAATTATGTCTTGTATTTTATTTGGAATGTGTCCTTACAAATGTGAAGGTGTTACTAATATGAGAAATGTTAAGTATTTAACTTGCCAGCTAAAATTTAAGGCTTCTAAAATTTAAAGTTCAAATTAAGTTGGTAAAAGTAACATAGTTGTAATGACAAAATGCATAAAGTATAAAAATTTATTTTTGAGGAAAAAATTCTTGTGTTTTTCTGAAGAAATTAGTAGTTTAAAATATAATCTGTGTGGTAAAATTTCAACATAAGGTATAATATTTTATATGGTCTGATTAAAAAGAGGATTAATTCAGTGGTCTGAACCAAATTTTTAATATAAAAACCAGTTTAAGTTTAATTGATATCTTTTATAATAATTATAAAAAGTATATATTATAATCTTTGCACACACACTAATAAAAGAGAAAGATGCAAATTGACCATACTTCCACTACACCCATCAGCCAATCAGAAGTGAGTATTCAAATTAACCCAACAAATATGGAGGGTTAATTTGTATATGCAGGCATTCAGCAGCCTGGGTTCTGGAAACATCTTCAGGACCCAGGCTTCTCTGAGCCTGTAGGCCCATGCATAGTCCCTGAGCTGCCAGGGTCCCAGAAGCCCCTGGCTACTCCTAGTCTACCAGCCTTGGTGCAGATCGGCCAGGGCTGGGATTGCAGAGGCTTGAGCAGGGACTGAGCAGAGCCGGGGTGGCCCTCACCAAGCTGTGACACAGGCTTGATCAGAGCCAGGGGGCCCTGCCCAAGCCGAGGCAGAGGCTTAATAAGAGCTGGAGGGCCTTGCCAAGCCACAGCAAAGGCTTGAGCAGGGCCTGAACAGAGCCGGGAGTTCTCTGTCCAAGCCACAGCAGAGGCTTGAGCAAGGCCTTAGTGGAGCGGGGGGGGGTGGGGGGGGGAGGGGCAGCTGCACAAGCCATGGCAGAGGCTTGAACAAGTACTAAGCACAGTCAGGGGGGTGGGCTGCCCAAGCTGTGGCAGAGACTTGAGCAGTGCTAGACAGGGCCCTGCCCAAGCCGCAGCTGAGGTTTGAGTGGAGAGGGGTCCCCTGCCCAAGCCGCAGCAGAGGTTTGAGTAGGCGGGGGTGGGGGGGGGGGCAGGAGGGATGCCAGCCTCAGCTTGCCAGCAGTCCTGTCTCTGTGCATGAGCTGAAGAGGAAACAACTTTTCTGACTGCTCATTGGCTAAGCTCCCTGTATGACACTAGTAATATTCTTGGAAACTTGGGTAATAAGAATCCAAAAAAGTGATCTAGGGTTTTTACACCCCACTCCTGGAGGAAGAAACAAAGGTCTGCTGCTGGAAGGCTAAGAAATGTCATATTCTGCCCTAGTGGGTTTGGCTCAGTAAATAATGCCTTGGCCTGCCAACCTTAGGGTCTGGGTTTGATTCTGATCAAGGCATGTACCTAGGTTGCAGGCTCCTCACTGGCCGGGGCCCAGGTCAGGGCTCATGCAGGAGGCAATCAATCAAAGTGTTCCTCTCTCTGTCTCTCCCTCTCCCATACTCTTTAAAAATCAATGGAAAAATATCCCCAGGTGAGGATAAAAAAAGAAATGTCATATCCTATGGAAAACACATCTTGAAAATGCCTTAAAAAAGTTGTCATTTTTTTCTTGATGGGGCTGATCAGCCTGGTCGCCTCGCACAGAGAGAGGCCAGACTGTGGCCATTGGTAGGACATCCCCTGAGAACTCCCAGTCTGTGAGAGGGGGCAAGCTGGGCTGAGGGACAAACCCCCCCCCCCAGTGAACAAATTTCATGCACTGGGTCCCTAGTGTGTGTGTGTGTGTGTGTGTGTGTGTGTGTGTGTGTGTGTGTGTGTGTATACTAGAGGCCTGGTGCACAAAATTCATGCATGGGGTATGGGGGGGAAGTCGGGGGTCCCCTCAGCCCAGCCTGCACCTTCTTCATTCTGGGACCCCTCAGGGGATGGCCTGATCCCTAAACTGGCAGTCAGACATCCCTCTCATAATCTGGGACTGCTGGCTTCTATCTGCTCACCTATCTGCCTTTCTGGTTGCCCTTAACTGCCCTCCCCTACCAGCCTGGTTGCCACTAACTGCCCTCCCCAGCTGGCCTGGTTGCCCCTAACCACCTCTGCCTTGGCCCCCACCACTGTGGCTTTTTCCATGTGGGTGTGTGCATGAGCATGGACCTTAGCGACACACATTCACACACCCACACCCACACTGAGTCCTTGGATGTCCAGAAGATGTCTGGTCTAATTAGCATATTACTCTTTTATTAGTATAGATAAGTATTTGTCATATTATTCTCTACTTTACTATATGTACTTAAAATACTCCAGAATATTTTAAGTGAATAAAAAATGGTCAAGTTGCAGAAAAATAAATGTTTTGAAATACAACCTGCTAGACTTGAAAGCAACAACATTTGCATAAAAGGGCATAAGTTGCAGTCGGCAACAAAACTTGTTAGGATTGCTTGGTTAATATCCTTTTGTTGGAAAGGCATGGTTTGGGCAAAGGAGAAAAGGAAACCAGCCCAATAAAAGGGAATGTCTGATTGGGCCGTTGCCACACCAGAGAGGGGCAGGAGCGGCAAAGGCTCAGGCTGTCCCACAGGCAGGGATGTCTGTGTGTGTGGGACACCAGGGGACGCCTGTCACACCTGAAACACAATTTGCTAACACGATTGCAGAGCTCAGGAAGAATCACTGGTTTTAAAACTATTATTTCCCTGACATATAAAATATACATACATGTAAGTATACATTCCCTCTTCTGATGTTCCCCTGCCCTCCACTTAATATTTGGCTAGGCCTTCTTTTCACGTCAACGAATTAGATGTACAGACATAATTTTTAATGGCTACAGTGTTATCCCTGACTGTTTGACATTACTATGGTTTACTTCACTAACCCTTTATTGTGGGGCAGGTTGCTTCTGGTTTCCTCCGGCATCAACAATGACAGTAAACATAATTGCTTATTTGACTGTTTACTTAGGACACATTCACAGACATGGAACTACTGGCCCAAAGCTAATTCACTTGAATTTTGATCCACATTTCCAAATTGACTTCCTAGTTTAGTGCATTGGTTTTAAGTCAGATTACACTCCGACAAATGGGTTAGGAGAAAACTGTTCAACGTGCCTTGGGCAAATTGCTGAATTTGAGCGGCCCCAAGGCTTGGGACAGGGAGGATCCAGGCTGCAGGGTGAAGTCCAGGGAGGCAAGGATGGCATGGCCGAGGACCCTGTGTGGTTTGCGGGCATGTAAGTATGTGTTGCTCGGGTCCATGGTCATGCACACACCCACATGCCCTCACTCCCTCTCTGCACCCTCGGCCACCAGGAACCTCCGTGGAGCCTGTGATCTGGGATGCATCCAGTTCCAGCATCAAGCAAGTCTGAGAAAGATTCCCCAGACTGACTCCTGCCCGTACCTATGGGAGGTGTGGCCAGGAGGATCCTGGCTGGAGGGTGAGGTCCAGGGAGGCGTGGGTGGCACGCAGAGGACTCTGTGTGGATGCTGGTGTGTGAGTGCGTGTTGCTAGGGTCCATGCTCATATACACATCCACATGCCCGCACTCCTGCTCTGCACCCTTGGCCACCACGGCCCTGGCCACCTTGGCCACGCCCCTCCCATGGCCCTGGCCGCCTCAGCCACACCCCCATGGCTCTGGCTGCCTTGGTTGACTCCCCCATGACCCTGCCTGCCTCATCCTTGCCCATCTTGTCCCTGGCCACCTCAGCCACACCCCTTACGGCCCTGGCCACCTTGGCCATGCCCCAACCCAGGCTGCGTGCTCACTGGCTGGCTTTGCCCCAGTTCCTGATTGGCTGGTGGGCGTGGCTGGTGGGCATGGCTGGTGGGTGTAGCAAAGGTATGGCCAATTTGCATATTACTTTTTATTAGATAGGACATATATATATTTATATATATATATATACATTTGATATATATAGGTATATGTATATATATATATATATATATATATATATATATATACACACACATACATTTCATAATCTTTCCAAGTTAAATTTCAAGATTTTAATTGACAGATAATTTTGGGATACTTCAAAGACCCTGGAGTGGTTCAAGAATTTATTCTCTCTTCTTAAAAGAAATAATTTTGATTAATCCAATCTAATATACTTGAAATCACCTGGAAAGCTTTATCTAATAAAAATTAATAACTATAGTTTATTTATATACATAAATTTTAAATGTTATAAAAGGATAGGTAAATAATTCTTAAGGTTCACAAATAGAATTTTAAAACAAAAGCCTCAGGAAGCTTGCTTTTAGATAGGCTGAAGTGATGGGACATCATCTATACCTCATAGATCTAATATATAAGTTTGTTTACATTGCTTTTTCAATAAAGATGCCTACTTTAATTACATAATAAATTAACTTTATAAAATATAATCAAAGTCTCATATAATTTCAGTTAAATGAGAAGAATGTTTTTTATAAGCACTTGGCTTTAACAAAGACCAATATAAAGATTTATATTCCTGAGATCTCCCAAGATTCCTTTGTGTATGCAAATGAGCCTTGGTGAAAAATAATGCTATTTATAAGTACATTTTTAAGCTTCATAAAAAGAATAAATTTAAAAATTTTTAAATCTCTTCCACTACTATTTACAGGGTAGACTGAAGTTTGTTGTTCAACCCTTAAATCTAGTCATTACTAGTCACCATAAATAGAAAGAGGGTCACTTAATATGTAAGCATCTCAGTATCAGTCAGCATCTGGAGTAACTATGTAGGTTGCTTGGTATAAAAGAAAGAAAAGGTTTTTAAAAGAAACTCTCTAAGAGTGGCCTAGAAATTACTCTAGGAAAAAATATAGAGAGGTTTTCTTCAAACACTTGGAGACATGTAATTAAAAGTCAATGTAGTAAGCCTCAGAAAGAAAAGTAAATAATTTGCATTTTGCCTTCTTAAACAAGGCTTATGTCATTATACTCAAAGGCTGAGATTAACACTTCAATTAATGTCCTTAAACTAGAAAATAAGCCTTATTTCAGATTGACTTAAATTGGCAAATTAAAATAAGTAAATATTCAGGGGAACTTAGCTGTATTAGGTAGGAAACCATTCCTGGAACATTAACTGATTTTTACTGATACTTCATCTAATAGTAAAGCTGCCTAACATGCAATGAATCCAAATTAGTAATAGTTCTTTGCAAAGAATTGAATTAGAAACTATCAAGGTTGCATTGTAGGATTTCCAGAAGCCTTTTAATATTATTTAAAACAAAAGGGGGGGGGGGATAGTAGAGTAATCTCCTATAAATAAACTACATCAAGCCTTAATTACTTAAATATTTACTTAAAATATTTTTTTTCACTTGTAATGATGATGGCAAGACACACATGGTCTCAGAATAAGCCAAAGGAAAATGGTTTGTCAAAATGAAAAGATCCTGAGTTTAGTTTATAGAAAGGATCTCTTTATTAACCTTTGTTTGAGAATATGCTTATATATTCCAGAAAACTCCTACAAGCCCTTGTAGATCCCTGCAACAATGGATCCAAGAGAAGAACTAACCAGACTACTCCAGCCACAGATAGCAGTGACCTTAAGCAACACACTGATGAGAGAGAAGAAATAGTCCAGAGATAGGAGACGGTGAGGCGCCTTGCCATGCTAGCAGTCAGCAGCTGTGCATCCCTGCAGGTTGCCCAGGACCAAGCCAAAGAAGGTTGGACCTGCATTGCCACTGATCTCATTTGTCCACCATCCAGAACTAGAATATCATTGCTGTCATGTCACAAGAAACAGTGATTGGAAAGGGGACTCAAAGAACTGTTGGCCCAGAAAGGAGCTTATTGCAGACTGATTCCTTTTATTCCTGGCAGCAATTTAAAAGGACATGATAGAATTTTACCCTTCCCTTTATATTTAAAAATCTTAAAAGGACCCTACCTATGCAAATGAAATACATTCCAGTTAAATGTATTAAGTCAGAGAAGGAGGATATGCTAGAGGCTAATACCAGCAGGACATAACTGCAAGAAATTAATCAAAAGGTTGATGGAACTTGGGGCTTCAGTAGGGTTAAAGATCTATATATTACAGCCTCCTGCCAGATAGCAGAGGGAAGTTACCCCAACATAATATTTTACTGTTCACCAAACCTTACCTTTGAGATATATATTTGTGTGTGTATATAAACACACACACACACACACACACACACACACACACACACACACACACACACACACCTGGCTTTCCCCCATGCTTTCCAAATTCATGTTTATTTTCTAGCCTCTTTATTCATTTATGCTCAGTCCCTTTTCCATATTCCTGAACCCTAGTAAATGCTGAGGAAGACCCTGGCAACAATGAGGTACCATTTCATACCTGTCAGAATGGCTATCATCAATGAATCAACAAACAGCAAGTGCTGGTGAGGAAGTAAAGAAAAAGGAACCCTCGTACACTGCTGGTGGGAATGCAGATTGGTTCAGTCACTGTGAAAGATATGAAGTGTCCTCAAAATGTTAAAAATGGAACTCCCATTTGCCCCAGGGATCCCAATTTTAGGATTAAATGCCAATAAATCAGAAATACCAATCAGAAAGGATATATGCATCCCTATGTTCATGGCAGCACTATTTGGAAACATAGCTAAAATTTGGAAACAGCCTAAGTGCCCATCAGATGATGAGTGGATTAAAAAACTGTGGTTCATCTACACAATGGAATGCTATGCTGCTGTGAAAAAGAAGGACATTTTATCATTTGCAACATCATGGATGGAACTGGAGAGCATTATGCTAAGCAAAATAAGCCAGCAGAAGAAAGATAAACATCACAAGACCTCACTCATATGTAGGATATAATGATCAACCTAAACTGATGAACAAAAATAGATCCAGAAACCAATGGAAGGGGGCACAGAGATCAATCAGAGGACTTGTATGAATGTATATTATCATAACCAATGGACATAGATTGAAGGTGGGGGCTTGCCCTTGGACTGGGCAGGGTCAATCGGGGAAAAATGAGACATATGTAAAACAAACAAAAAATAATACTAAAAAATAATAAAAATAATTTTATAGCTACCATACATAATAATAACCCCAATGGATCTAGGCAAAGTAAGTTGTAAATATTTAGAACACTTTTTAAAACATTCAGTAAGTGGTAAATTTTCCAGACTCACTTTAATCTATGTCATTAATAAAATCTGTGAATCACCGGAAAGGTCAAAATATCAATGGTAAAAAAAGGTTGAAAGAAGATAATTCAGACTCTCCTAAATGACTTTGAATATTTTAATTTTCCATCAAGGAAATAACTGGTGAGGTGGTGGAAATAATCAAAAGAACTAGAATAATAAGTGAAGCCTGAAGAAATGCAGCCTGGATTTCTGCAGTAATCTCATGTTACAACTTTAATGATTGAGGAGCACCTTCTTATGTAGTATGATCAAAGAATGTGGTTTGTTGAAATGGAATCTACTGTTAGAAAATATACTGAGAAGATTGATAAATTAACAGCAAACTTTTAGAAATTTACCTAAACTTAGCTGATGAAAAAATGGCAGGTTTTGAGAGTACTGCTCAAATTTAAAACAAGGTCTACTGTGAGTATAATCAAACAGCTGGGCATGCTACAGAGAACTCATCCATGAGCAGAAAAGTAAGTTGATATGGAGAACTCAATTGTTGTCTTATTTTAACAAATATCCACAGCTACCCCGACTTTAGCAATCGCCAGTATGAATCAATATCAACCATCAACATTGAGATAATACCCTATATATATAATTATGATTACAACTCAGCTAAGTTTCAGAAGGTTATTTTCAGTTTTGAGACATAAAGTATTTTCAATTAAATACACATATTATTTTCTTTGTAGATAAAATGCTACTGTACACAGAATAAAATTAAATACAGTGTAATCATAATGTGAAACCCCAAATTGCATGTGGCTTGTGTTATTCACTTTATTGCAATGGTCTGGGACACAACCCAAAGTATCTCCAAGGTATGGCTGCACTTAAGGCAAGCATTTAACTAATTAAAGAAGGGTATTCATCAAAACTTTTATCCATGTAATAGTAACCTACAGGTACTTTTGTACTTTAAGTTCCACACTTAATTCAACTAAAAAAAATGAATAAACCTAACATATTTTATTTTTGAAATTCTTTTTCTTACCAAAGAGTTCCATTGAATGTATCTTCAGTTGTTCCTTTTTTATGCCACGTGGAATTGCATCTGTGTGGTGTTCTGCATTAACCCCTACTGAAACATAAATTTCAAAGCACATCATTATAATCATTTATGTACAAATTATTTACATAGAAATACATATGTTTTCATGAATGTGTGTATATACTGGCTGTATCTAGCCTATCAAAATTCCATTGAAATATCTGATTGCAAATTCAAAAAAAAATATTGGAACAGATCGAATAATATATCAGCCATATTATGCTGATGTTCAGACATTTAGTGATATCTCCAAAACCAAATAACAAAGAAATAGTAAAATTGATATACGTTTTAGAAGTTACATCTCATAGTTCTTAAACACTGCTTATTCCATGAAAATTCTTTGTCATGCAAGTTGAAATTATCCCAGTGAATTTATAATAAAAAATTACTTGCAGGCTTACAGTAAATGCACACTCTTTCTGTAGGGATGTACCTCATAAAATAGTACAGCACTGTTTGTTTCATTGTTTGTTTGCTTGTTTTTCTCCATCAGAGAAGTTCCACACCACCAACTGTATAGTCACAGAAATTCCCATAAGCAAGAAATACTTTGACTCACCAGAGAACATTTTAATTCCTCTTTAGATTTTGTAACTATAAAGCATGTAGTTATCAATGAGTAACAGAATAAAGACATTGATAAGATTGAGAAAAAAATGTCTTGTAAGGTTGCTTTGCATGGAGACCTTGTGACATGTGAAGAGGAAATTGTTAGATTTTCAGAAGTACCAGGATACTGGTTGGATCCATTTCCACCAGAGTTTTCATATAATTCAATGTTTTTCCTATAGTTACCAACTAATAATTGGGTCCAGTGACATAAAACTGCATGAAAGGTATTAAAGAAAAATTAGCATTGTGGCGGGATAAACAGGATTCAGGAGCTAAAGTGGACTTCACGGCCAACAGTGTATGGAGTGGAAGTCAGCTGTGGTGACCCCCCAAGTGTAGTTGGAACCATCTCATGGTCCTGACACTGCACAGCACACTTCTTGCTTTAAAGTAATGCCTTAAGTTCTATTTGTAATCTAGAAAGCTATTTTTAGCAATTATTTAGGCATACATTTTTCCCATATAAAGTGTGAAATTTAATGGGTCATTAAAATTTCTACTCAGAGTTGTGTAACTACCAACATTGATCATTTTAGAATCAGGTTTAGATCAACACTAAATAAATACCAGGGGTATCTAGAAATGGTAATCCCATGTGATTCTCTTACTTCTTTCTGCTTTTTGTGCTACTATTTCACAGTAAGCCCACCTTATCAGTGAGGGATCCATTCCAAGATCCCCCAGTGGATGGATGCTTGAAACTGTGGATTGTACCAAACCTTAAATATATTACGAGCTTTCCTGTATTAACTTACCTCTGATAAAAATGCTGGCTTCTCTTTGGTATATTCAAAGTGCCAGTATCTCTACTCCTGTTGCATGTTGGGGCCAGTATGAAGTAAAATCAGGTTTACTTGAACATAAGCAGTGCAATATCATGACAGCGCTTACCCATGTGATAACTGAGAAGACTACAGAGTGACAAAAGGGCAGGTAGCATTATCAGGCTGGACAAAGGGATTACTGATATCCTGGGTTGGATAGAGGAGGACGGCATGAAATTTACCATGCTCCACAGAATACTGAATAATTTAAAACTTATGAATTACTTATCCCTGGCATTTTCCATTTAATAATATTCCATTCCTAGTTTACCATGAAGAACAGAACCTGCACATATGAAAACTACAGACAATGGGGATGATGGCACTAAATGCACCTATGATATAAAGTTATACTTATTTTTATTTAGCTGTGTGCCCTCTGATTAAGCTAAGAAAGAAGAAAAAGGGAGGAACCAAGATGGCGGCATAGGTAAACACCTATCTTGCTGCCCCACACAACAATTCCAAAACTACAATTTAACGACAGAACAAACATCATCCAGAATCACTGGAGAGCTGGCGGAGTGAAAATTCCACAAATAAAAGTAAAGATAGGACACTGTGACTCAGAGGAGCAGTGGAGGGCAGCGTTGAAGATACTCGCAGAGTCAGAGGTTTGGAGCAGTGCTTGCACGCCAGCGGAGAGGGTGGGCAGCTTCAAACCCGGCTGGTTTTCTCCAACAGGGAGGGCAAAGGTGTCCCACTGCACTGATTCCCCAGTTCCAGGTGAGGTCCGGGGAACCCACATTCATACAGGGTGAAACTAGACAGTGGGAAAGCACGCTGAAGCCCGAGTGCAGCAGAGGTCTGCGAGCTTGTGGAGAGGGTGAGCTTGTGGAGAGTGCGTGTAAACTTGGGAACAGCAGTTTGCACGTAAACATGGGAACAGAAGTGTACCATCCTTGCATTTCTGGGATAAACGCTACTTGGTCATGGTGTATGATCTTCCTGATGTACTGCTGGAATTGATTTGCTAGAATTTTGTTGAGTATTTTGGCATCTATGTTCATGAGAAATATTGGCCTATAATTCTTTTTCATTGTGTACAACTTCCTTTTATGTTGTCCTTCTTATCATTCTCAACACTCTTCATTTGCTCTTCAAATTGGAATTAACATCTTCTGTATAATCTTACTGAAATACATTGGGACCCCAAATATCTCCTTTGTGCTGCTACAATGAAATGCTTTCCTTTTACACATTGTATAGGCACCACAATACAATGACGCACACAATGTTTATGAAATTGCCTTTTGAATGAACTATGGAGAAAAAAACATCCATTCTTACTGTCTTTTGGAATTACATAATTCCTACTCCTTTAGAAGCTGGATTCAATTTACTGCCAGATGTAAATTGCTTTCAACATACAAATTTTTTTCCCTATTGATGCAGTTTCCTCCCTCCCTCCCTCCCTCCCTCCCTCCCTCCCTCCCTCCCTCCCTCCTTTCTTTTCTTTCCTCTTTCCTTTTCTTTCTTTCTTTCTTTCTTTCTTTCTTTCTTTCTTTCTTTCTTTCTTTCTTTTCTTTCTTCCTTTCTCCTTCCTTGATCCCCTCCCTCCCTCCCTCCCTTCTTTCCTTTCTTCCTTCCTTCCTTTTTCCTTTCTTTCTATCTAAAAATTTTAATCTCTTTTTCTAAACTTCATTCTGAAAGAAAGTTTGGCTAGATATAAGAATCATAATGATATTTTTCTATTAACACTCTGGCATTCCCCTGCCTATAATCCTGGACAGTTTGTGATGTCAAGGCAGCTCTTCATCTTACCAGGTTTCTCTTTTTTATGATGAGTTGGTTGCCCTTTGTGGGTTTCATTATTTTTGCTGTCCTTCATACCTTTACCAAGGTGGGTCTGATAATATATTTCATTGTACCTAAATCTAATCTATTTAGATTTCATTGATTTTGCATGTGCATATTAATTTTTTTCATTGCATATGTTTGAAAATGTTCAACCATTATTTCTTCTAATGCTTTTTCTGTCCCCTTCCTCTGTGGTCTGCTTTCACTCTTCCCATTATTTCAAATGTAGAGATTCCTTTTTCTGACAATTCCAATCTATTCCTATGCCCCTATAATGCATTTTATGTAACCATTATTAGGATTTTAAAAGCAAAATCATCAGTGTTTTTCTTTTCATATATTATTCTGTCTCTCTGTTGACCTTTTCATTTGATGAGAACTAGCCACCTATGGTGTTTTCTCTTCTAAACATGGGGTTCTTGACTTTAAATATTTTTAAAAAGTATAAAAAACTACAACTGGAATACACACACTTGCCATTCTTTTACATGTCTCAGATATTGTGTGGTAAAACGTGAGCATTTTTGGCAATGTATTGTAGCAAATCCAAGTACTTAGTTCCTTTTATGACAATCAGAGGCTTGTTGTCATTGTGTGCCTGGCCATTTACTGAGTGATGAGGCTGTGCTATTTCATATTTCACTGAAGTGTCCTTCCCTGCATGGATAAGCTTCTAGTATTGTTCCTGTGAGTGCATGAACTTGGGGCCTGCGCACCGTCACTTTTGGAAAGCCTCTCTTTCATTGTCTTCTTCCCTGATTTGTCTTTAGGAGATTTTCCCCTTTTGCTGTATTTGGAAACAAGTCTCTAGGCCCAGTGACAAGAAAAATATAATGAAATTTATTTTAAAAAGTGCATGTTGCAGAACAAATAATTATTATGGTGATTGTGCATCTCCTACTGGGTAAATTTTTCTGGGTAATACTGATAATAATAATAATATTAATAATAATAATAATTCATTTACAAATGGAATTGAGAGGAAAATGCTGACATCATGGACTGGAAGTCTTCTTTTGGCAAAATGACTGAGTCCATTAACATAAACCATGGAATAAACTACAATAAAGTATAATTATCACTTTTGTATATTCTTTGAAACTAAAAAGTTCATGTTACTTGGTTTTTGTTGTTGTGGTGGTGGTGCTGGTTTTGTGTGTGTGTTTTGGTTTTTTGTTTGTTTGTTTGATAGTCACTCTATTGCAATGCTCTGAAACCAAACCCAAAATATAGCCAGCTATACCTGTACTTATGGAAAGAATTCACCTAATTAAAGGAAGGTATTAATGAAAATTTTAACCCTGTAATACTAAACACTGGTGCTTGAGGCAAGAAGTTCATCAGAAGGCTGATGGACCTTGGGACTTCAGCATGGCTGATAATCTGCATATTATTACCTGCTGCTGAACAGCTATAGGCATTTCCCCTAACCTGATCATCTTTTCCTGTTTATCAAACCTTATCCTTGATATGTATATCTCCTTTCCTAAAGGGCCAATGTGTTTTCCAATAAATAAAAAGCTGTGGGTCTGGATATTCAAGGAACTTACTCACTAGAGCTAAGTTTCCATCTAGCTCCCACAGAATGCCTTCCAAATTTATATTTCTTGTCTAGTCTCAATCCATTTATACTAAGTCCTTCTCCAGATTCCTGAACCCTTGCTGCAGAAAGACTGCAACACTCTGGGTACCTTTTTTTTTTTTTTCAAGATCCACTTAATTCAATTCAGTGTACGTTTTAACACCAGAATTGCATTTTTTAATATAAATTATTCTGTCTTGGTTGATACTATGTATTTCATGAAATATGTTAACCATATCTTTATTTTCCTTTGTAAATATTGCATTTTTTACTAAATAAACATTTTGTGCAATCCTACATCAAGCAAGCAATTAGTTCCCAGTTTTCAACAGCATTTCCTCTCTGAGATCCATTTTGGAACTCACAATATTTCAAATAATTTTATTAGTATTACAGTTGTTATGGTGACATACACAAAATTATCTGATATTGCCATTGTAATTTTTCTGGAGTGCCTCATACTGATGTTGTTGTAATAACCTATTTAAAATTAGAGAGTAAAGGAGTTAATGGGAAACAAGATAATATAACCATGCCATTTATAAAGCGCTGCCAAAAGCAGCATTTAATACCCTCTAAGTATGTTCCCTGCTGATTGATGGGGCAAGGGACTGGGCAAAAGTAGGTTGGAGGCATGGCCAATAAGGTCTGGGTGAGATGGGAAGTTCCTTTGCTCTGTGATAGCCAGACTCAGAGTGGGGAGGAGGATAGAGGAGAAGGACGTGGTTCAGTTGTGCTTAGACCAGGGACAACAACCGAAACCCCCTTTAGCTGTTTATGACATTTACTCAACCCTCCCTTGCCCGAGGACATCCTGCTACCAGAACACCACAAAGGCCAGATACCAGGTCAACAAAGCCCACCAGCAGTTTAGGAACAGAACTTAAAATTTTCCGCTTCCCTGTACTGTAACTGACCTTGTGCTACCTTTCTTTGTGTGAAACCGGCCAATCACAAATTGCCAAATCTCCCTGCGTTGGAGATAAAAAGTGCTCGCTACTTGAGGCTCAGGGCTCTCGTTGCTCACTGCTGTGACAGTTGAGACGTGATCCTGGACTCAAGTTTGTAATAAAGGCTTCTTAAATTTTTGATCTGGCTCCTTGGTGGTCCTACTCACAGGTGGTCCATAACAGCTCTCTATCAGACCTAGAAGTGAGCAGTTGCTGGAAGGGGATTTGTCACTGCAAGTGAGTCAAACCTGGATATTTAAACTTGAATCAGATGAGCTCACCGGGTTCCTGGCTCTCCTATGGCACAGGATGCATTTCCTTGGCCAGTGACTCATGTCCATGTGGACCTATAGACAATGAACTAATGAATTTCAATTTGCTTGTATGCTGATCTATACCCAGCTTCAACATGGAACGGAAGCTCTGGACTCTGGCCTTGTTTTTAGCTCTGCTGGAGCCCACAGATGCCCCTTTCAGAATTGGCTTATGGAGGATGGTACTTTACAACTGGAGGAATGTAATTCCACGCAATAAAGCCTTTAACCACATTTCATTATCCCCTGTGGATTATCGCAATTCTTATTTCTGTGGTACACCAAGAACCTGACTCCCATGGGTGACGGTAATTTAATTCCTCTGTTAACATCTATTGGTGAGGGAATCTGTTAGGGACAGATTGAATATTGGGGCTAGATATAATTATAAGAAATATTAATCATGCTCTGCTAACCATGACTCTTTTGCTCTAATTAAAGAAATCATATTCTGTTTGGGCTGGGATCTAGGTATTAAGAACTGCCTATTATCATAGAAAGATTAACAATCTTGTTGCCTTAATAATGGAGACCCAGAGAAGCCCACCCCCAGCACACATTGCCTATAATCTTTAACCATTATACTCATCCTTAATTTATTTTGCCTACTTCCCTATGTAATCTTTGTTCTACCCAATTTATGCAGGCGGAGAGGGATTTCAGAGCAAATGTTTATGCATGACCTGGAATTCTTTACTGCCATCATTACTGGAATAAACAGTAATACATGATTCCATCCTACTTCTGTTTAATTGTCTCAAGTAGTGACAGTTAACCTGGACCGACTATTTGTCTGGTTTCATAATCTGGTGACCCAAGTTCGACCACCAAGGATGCCACTTGCTGCCTGCACTGGGGGTTCCTGGGGCTGAGGTCTGGGATTTTTATTTCCAGTGCTGGTAGGAATTTTCCTGTTTCATGTCCCAACCACAGCTTCAGCAATCACCATCAACTCACCTAAGACATAAGTTGAATCAAGCGTTTTTGTATGACACTCATATGGCCTTCTTTGTAAGGGTGCATTTATTGTCTATAGCAAGGGAGGCATTAACTGCCTCTAATCTTGTGGAGCCTGATCAGCTTCAGGTGGCAAGAAACCGCCATTGATCCTTGCCTGGTCAAGCACATAGCATGTCCAGCTTTGCTCTGCTTCAGTGTTTTCTTTTAAATGCAGGACATTCTGAGGTTTCTATGGCGGGGCAGACAATGAGAATGGTGTGAAGCTCTTATCTGTGGGTTTTGTGTACCTATAAATATTTATATGAGTGTCTCTGTTAAATGTTGTTTTGTGGCTCTTTATTGTTGGGTTTAATTTGTTTAAAGATGTGGCATATCCAACATTGCTGAGGGGCTCCAGCTGCTTATGGCCAGCTGAACCCATGACAAAGATTGCAGAAACTTTCCAGAAGCTACTGAGAGTTTTTAATCTTGGGTACCTCTCTGCCCTTCCTCTCAAGGCATCAGCTGCCCCAAATGCTCAACTAGTGAGAGTTTTCTCTGTCATGTAACTTCAATTACAGATCTTCTTTGCTTCGTTTCTTATCTTTTAGAGATAGTTCATTCCTCACCATTTTATGAAAAAAGAAGATATACTCTGTTTTTGCTATTTTGACTTTGTGCTACTTTGAACACAGGTCATTTGCTGGGCTGGGTTAGTGTGAGATAAAGAGGCTAAGGCCAATGTTCCAGTTTATCCTTTTGGAAGTGTCATTTATTTACTTTCGGGTTGTTTTTATTTTTGTTTTGAAATTGGATAAGATCTCTTCTAATAAGCAAGATTTCATGTTGTTACATTCTATTCAGAAAGAAAAATATGCAAAATAAGCCTTTTAAACTATCCAAGTTTTTCCCCTAGAGGGCAGGCTGCAGAAGTGGCACTGGAGGGCCACTCCCACTTTGTGAAGAAAAAGAAAATAGTAAAGTGTATGGTAACTTAAAACTTTGTGGAGTTCTGCTGGGTTGAATAGTAAAAATTATTCAATATCTAGGTATTTTTAAATAATAGGAGACTTGGAATATTAATCTGAGTTTGCCTACTTTTGGCTTCTTATTACAGAGAATCTAGAGGATAGATTTTAATGTGTTAATAAATATGTCTCCTATTTTATTTAAATATATATCTTAAAATGTGAACGTATTGCAACTCTGAGGAATTCTTATTACTTACTTGTCATTCAAAAATTAAGGTTTCTAAGAGTTAAGAGTTCTAAATAGTTGGAAAGAACTTGTATTATTTTGGTAATAGAAGGCATGAAGTATGAAGATGCATTTTGAAGAAAACATGAAAGTGAGTTTTCTAAAGCTGTTTTTTTTTTCAGAATGGGAAAAAGGGTTTGTGAAAGTTATAGAAAGGTTATAAAGAGATATCTTAAAAGGAAAATTATAGCTAATCTGAATTAATAAATTTAATTAGCTTAATAAACCTGAAAAAAGCTAGTGCAGAATATGTTCTGTCCTTTTCCAGTCTGTTAAAAATGGAAAATATTTTTCCTGTATCTGAACAGGAAGCAAAAATTCTATAAATTATTGATGTTGATATATATTATGTTATATTAATCAGGTACTTCCTTACTTACAAAAAGCCATTTTCTTAATTGTGGAACCAGAAGTTTTACTAGCCCATGTTTGTGTTTAATACCCTTTTGTCACTTTGAATGGATAAATAGCCCAATACTGTTTCAGAATAATAATGATGATATATAATATTTTGGTAAAGTAAGTTTGACAAACTTCCCAGGGTTTGAACTTAAAAAATTTTTTCTTGACCTCAAATTGGCTTTAGGTCATTTCAATAGGCCCTGGAAGGCCTCAAGAATTTGTTTTCTCTCCTTATGAGGATAATTTTGTACTTAAAGTACATGAGAAACTTTGTCAAATAAAGAAATAATAACTGTATTTTATTTATGTATGCATATTATTAAAATAGATGCTCTAAAAATATACAGGAGTCTATAAATTCTAATATACTTTCTTGTATAGCTCTAGTTATTATTCTGGAATATTGTGTTTGCAAAAAGGACAGGATTCCATATCAATTGCATTATAATCAATCCATAATGGTGTCATTTAAAATTTCTTCTTGGGGGAGAAAAAATGGCAGCAGAACTGAAGAACGCGTTTTGAAACTTGTCCCAGAGCAGACAGAGGGAGCAGCTGAGGGTCGCAAGGGGAGTTTTTGTTGGGGGACAGCTGTGCTCCGGGAGAAGGTAGGGGACATTGGACTGGTCTCCCCTGAATGAGTAGCCCTGGTGCTGTTGGTTTCTCTCGTGGAGCCACTTGCTCAGAGGCAGACCATGCCATCTTGAAGGGGAAGGACCTAAAAATAGACAGCTGCAGTACCCACTGGACAGCTGAGACCCCCAGAATACCAGTGCCCAGTTGTTGCAGAAGCACAGATTCGAAGGAGCTCTGCGCTCCAGCACAGAAAGGTCAGATTTACCCTGGTGTTACTTTGGGACAAGCCTGAGGGAGCTGGCAGAGCCGGGAGATCTGCGCCTGAAAAAAAGGTCCGTGGCTGTTGAGCTGGTAAACATGGAAGAGGGCCCTTGGAGCTGGTGGCATAGAGGATTCCTAGAAAGCAACCCATTTGGACCTGACAGAGGAGCACAGCCCAAAAATTTTGGGAGGGTCCTGGCTGCTAAACCCAAGGGGGGGAAGGAGATTTGTGCAGACATACGTGCGGAAACTGAGTTCACGCACTTGTGTTTTTTCCTTTCCTAATCCAAGCTTCTGAGTGCTAAACCAGGAACTGTGGGATCATCTGGTGGGGGATAACCTGGGACACCACAGAGGAGAGCTGTTTTCCTGGATCCTGGGGATAAAAGTAGGCAGTCACCATTAGAGAGGCAGCTCTGGGGCAGCCCATCCCCACAAATCAGTATTGAATACCATAGGGATAGTGAAAATTTAGTTCAGGCTAGAGAGGACCAATAGACCTGGAGGTCAATCCAGAAACACGGCCAACTAGGGGTTGAATCACAAATTTACTCTTGTGTAACACAAATTAAAGGATTAATTTTATTTTCTCTTTATTCTACTTTGGGATTAGTGTTCTACTGTCTATTTTCATCTACCCTTTTGGATCTTTTTACTCTGCCTCAACTTCACCTTTATGCCACCACTCTCTTGCTAAACTTTCCCTATTTAGTGCCTTGTTTCGATTATACTTTTCCTGCTTTAGATTTACGTTATTCTTTCTTTTTATCACCTGTTAAAATTTCACCTCACTTATATACCTAATCTCCAACCACCTGGTCCAAGTCCATACACATCTCTCACTTCTCTGACTTCACTATCCTAAATTGTTTTTATCTCTGTCCTGACCTTGACTATTGATTATATTGATTTTTTATGCAGGTTTGTAAGATTCGTTTGCTTATTCTTTTATTTTGGTTTGTTTGGTGAGGGTCTTTTTTTTTTTTTTTTTGGTGTTTTTTTGTTTTGTTGTTCTCATTTGCATTGTTTTTTGATAGATTTTTGCTTTTGTGTCCCCTTACCTCCCTTGATATTAGTTGTTGTATGTAGTTTGTATCAATCTCCAAGTACTTGTTGCTGGCTTTTGTTCGGATTAGTGGCTGTCCTATAGGAGTTTTCACCCCACATTTATATTTTATTCTCCTTTTCTTTTCTTTTCTTTTTTTCTTTTCTTTTCTTTCCTTTTCCTTCTTCCCCTTTTCCCAAATTCATTTTGGCATTCCTGTCTTTCCTTTGTGTGTGTGTGTGTGTGTGTGTGTGTGTGTGTGTGTGTGTGTGTGTTTCATCTTTCTTCTTTCTCACCTATCAATGAATTTGTCTTTCTCTGGCGATCACCTTTATTTGGAGTTACCAATACTGTGAATACATTCCTGTTCAGTGCCTCGTGTGTTGCAGCTGGTTGTGTTGCACTTTGTGCCTTTAAATCAATAGCAGGAGAGTGAGAACTACATGACCACACACATGGAGAAGAGAGACCATGGGGAGACAAAGAAACATCCTGTATATGAAAGAAAAACAAGCCTCACCAGAAAAGGAGGTAAAGAAAATGGAAGCTAGCAACCTGTCAGAGAAAGAATTCAGAGAAATGGTTATAATGTGGCTGAAAAGAACGGAAGACAAATTTGACAATATGAGTAAGAACCAAGAGGAATTGAAGAAGAACCAAGAGGAAATGAAGAAGACCAAAGAAGAAATGAAGAAGAGCCAAGAAGAAATGAAAAGTGACATTGCTAAAGTAAAGAACTCAATAGAAAGTATCAACATGATACAAAACAACATCTGCATAATAGGTCTTTGAGAAGGACAGAAAACTGAGCAAGGAACAGCAAACCTGTTTGAAGAAATGATGACAGAAAAGTTCCCTGATATAAGAAAGAAAAACCCCACACAAATCCAAGAAGCTCACAGAGTCCCAAGCAAAATGAACCCCAAAAGACCTATGCCAAGGCACATTATAATAAAATTGGCAAACACCACCAACAAAGTAAAAATCTTAAAAGCCACCAGAGAGAGACAGAAAGTTACCTACAAAGAAATCCCCATCAGACTGGCAATGGATGCTAAAGAAAAAATAAACAAATGGGACTATATCAAAATAAAAAGCTTTTGCACAGCAAAATAAACCATCAACAAAACAACCAGAAAACCCACTGCATGGGAGAACATATTTGCAAATGTTATCACTGATAAAGATTTAATCTCAAGCATCTACAGGCAACTTATACAACTTAACAAAAGGAAGATATATGATCCAATAAAAAATGGGCAATGGACCTAAATAGAATCTTTTCAAAAGAAGACAAAAGGAAAGCCCAGAGACATTTGAAAATCTGCTCAAAATCACTAATTTTCTGAGAGATGCAAATCAAAATGACAATGCGGTGCGATCTTACACCTGTCAGAATGGCTATCATCAACAAATGACAAGTGCTGCCAAGGATGCGGAGAAAAAGGAACCCTCATGCACTGCTGGTGGGAATGCAGACTGGTGCAGCCACTGTGGAGAACAGTATGGAGTTTCCTCAAAAAACTAAAAATTGAACTCCCCTTTGACCCAGCAATCTCACTTCTAGGAATATGTCCCAAGAAACTAAAAACACGAATTAGCAAGGATATATGCACCCTTATGTTCATAGCAGCACAATTTACCATAGCTAAGATTTGGAAACAGCCTAAGTGCCCATCAGCAGATGAGTGGATTAAAAAACTGTGGTACATCTATACAATGGAATGCTATGCTGCAGTAAAAAAGAAGCTGCTCCTACCATTGCAACAGCATGGCTGGAGTTGGAGTGCATTATGCTAAGTGAAATTAGCCAGGCAGAGAAAGATAAATATCACATGATTTCACTCATTTGTGGAATATAATGAACAGCATAGACTGATGAACAAGAATGAATCCAGAGACTGGGAAACGTCCATCAGCATGTCAAAATTCAGGGTAAGTGTGTGTGTGTGTGGGGGGGGGGGGGTTGAGTGAGTAAGGGGGAATGTCAATATATTTGACCTCTTGAATTAAGGTAAGTAATTTGTGTTTTTACCACTCAGATAAAATTTATATAAAGTTATAAAAATATTGGCAGCTAGTTTGAAATTGAGTTTACATGGCCTATGGATACCAGTCCTTAGGCTAGGTACCCTCTAAGCCCCTGTGACACCATAATATCCTTACATGATATTATTCTACAATGTCATTATAATTTTTGATATTTGACAACAACATACTGTACAATTATCCCAAAGAAACTTACAAACTGATTCTTTGAATGTTTGGCAGCAATTTCAAAAAGGACAGTAAAGGAATTATTCCCTTTCAGAAGGAATTAAGGCCCTGGGAAGGCACTTGAGCATTTTATATTGGCCCCTCTTATCCTTTGTTCTCAAAATCCAAGTGCACACAGCTGTTGCCTGAGCTTTCAGTTCAAGCTGAGGTTGAAGCCTCTGGGTGGCTGGCACCATGGATCTATCTCTTACCCAGTGGTGTGAGCTGGGCCCTCCCTGGAGAAGAAACCTGAGTCCCTCAAGGTATGTAATTAGTAATGGGAACCTGCCAGCAGGCGAGGGGATCACAAGACAGGTGCTGGGCATGGAGGCCACGGGGACATAGACTACCAAAGAGACAGAACTGAACCTCACATCACCCTGCTTGACCCTGGAGGATGGCTGGTTAGCCAGAAACGGGTAAGATACCTCAGGGAAGGAACATCCTAAGATAGGCACAGTTGCAGTGGGGTCATCAGGAGAGAACTTGAAGGTCAACAGAAGTGGGGCACAGAGTCTCACCACCCTAACCTTGAAGGGGCCTAAACTCTCACCCCTTCTGAGGGAGGTCTCCTACCCCCATGTCTGCTTTGTCTCCCATGCACAGCTCAGATTGGAACCCAGGTTACAGACAGAGACTCGGCCAGCAACAGCTGCCCTATATCTAAATCTAGTCTACCACCAGGAATGCTCAGGGCCTACTCAAGAATGCAAAAAATCCTTTCCACTAATATTTACAGCATAAACTAAGATTATTGTTTAAGTATTAAATTTGACAGTAAAATAGTAATCAAGTTTTCAGATTAATTTAAATTGGCCAATTGAAATAAGGGAATATTCAAGAAAATTTAAGTGTACTGGACAAAAAGCTATTCCTAAAATATTAACTAAAATTTCTATTAGTAGTTCATCTCATTGTAAAATGCCTAACATGCAAAGAATCTAAAGCAGTCATGTTTTTGTGCAAAAATTAAAATTAAAATTTACCAAGACTACAATATAAAATTTACAAAAGTCCCCATTAATTTAAAAAAGGGGGGATAGTGGGGTAATATGATGTACGGAAAAATATCCTATAAGTAGATTAATCTAGAAAATTCTTACTTCGGAAAATTAATTTCCATTTGTAATGCTAACAGCAGGACACCCGTGATAAAAGCACATGATGTCAAAATAAGCCAACGGAAAATCATTTGGGCAAAAATAAAAAGAACCCCAAGTCTAATTTACAGAAAAGATTCCTGTATTAACTTTTGGTCAAGAATATGTTTGTATATTTTCAGAAAACAACTCCATGACCATATGGATTCCAACAACAAAGAGGAACTGACAGTTCTGTTTCAACCACAAAGACAGTCCAGAGATGGAAGACACTGATGACACCTTGCCATGCTAGCAGTCAGCAGCTGTGTGTCACTGCAGGTTGCCCAGGAATAAGCCAGAGAAGGTGGAACCTGCATTGCCACCACATGTCCACCATCCAGATGCCATTGTTGACATGTGCACATAAGGAACTATTTGATATTGAAACTGGGACTCAGAACTGTTGGACATTAAATTGAGACTCAAACATTTTTTTGTTCTTATATGTTTATTTTTAGTATGCAGTTGCAAGATATTTTTAAAGAAAAGAAACGAGGGAAAAATAGATACAGAGGCAAAAAATGTGTTGAACAGACTGTCAAAACACAGTGGGAAGGCAGGGGAGGGTGGGGGGCAGGGGCTGTAAGAGATCTAGGGAAGGACTTGTATGCACGCAAATAAGCATAACCAATGGATACAAGACACTGGGGGAGGGAGCAGGTAAGGGTATGTGCTGGGGGGTAGAGGAGGCTGGGGGGAGGTTAAAGAGGGGAAACATATGTACTAGTATTTGTAATACTTCAAACAATAAAATAAAATAATAAACTGATAGTTGACATCCCTCTCACAATCTGGGACCCTTGGCTCCTAACTGCTCACCTGCCTGTCTGCCTAATAGACCCTAACTTCCTCTGCCTGACTGTTCACTTCTAATCCTTCTGCCTGCCTGCCTGGTCACCCCTAATTGCATCTGCCTGGCTGCCTATTTGCCCCTAACTGCCCTCCCTGGCTGGTCTGATCTCACCTCCAACTGTACTCCCCTGTCAGCTTAATCTTGCCCCCAATGGCCCTCCCCTGCTGGCCTGGTTGCCCCCAACTGCCCTCCCCTGCCATACTAATTAAGTCCCCAATGGCCCGCCTCTGCCAGCCTGATCTCGCCCCCAACTGCCCGCCTCTGCCAGTCAATTTGGTTCTGTTTGGTCAGATTCTATGCCAGTCAGCGTCATAAGCTTCACCTCCTCACCAGCCATTGGCTACCCACAGTTCACCCATATTTTGCTCTGATTGGTTGGTTGCTATGCCAGTGAATGTCAAAAGCTCCACCTCCTAGGCAGCCATTGGCTCCTCACAGTTGGCCCAGTTTTAGTTCTGATTGGTCAGTTTCTATGCCAGTCAGTTTCAAAAGCTCTGCCTCCTAGGCAGTCATTGGCATCTCACACTTCACCCATATTTGGTTCTGATTGGCAGGTTTCTATGTCAGTCATTGTCTCTGGGCTTATCAACCCGGCCTAAACTGAAATGCCTGGCTGATCAGCAGACCTGGTGGTGGCCTGGAGAGAAAGGGAGAGACAAGTGCTGAACCATAGTTGCCACACAGGCTATAAATCAGGCCTTGCTTCTGTTTTCAGGCCTCTCGAAGGGCCTAATTCACAGCCCCTCAGCAGTCAGTGCTGGGTCACCACATCTGCATCTGCAGTTGCTGTCACAGCCCAGCATTAACTGCAGGACAGACTTCTGGTTGGTCAAGCCTTGGTTGTGATGGACCCAGGGTTTTTATATATTAGGATGAGATTCCAACAGAGCAGATTTCAAAAAGCCAGTGAGATGATTTTGACAAATTATTGCTGTGGTTGTGCTTATGCAAATAATAAAGTCGAACTAAATACAGTCTCTTTAAACATGAGAGTAACCTTAGGGAGAGAAATATTGTGCTTCAGTGGAAACCATAATACCCAATTGTAGATATTGGACTCTAGTACTGTTACCTGTCTTCAATGTCTTGATTTTAATGCTGTGTTGGCATATACAATATAGACCCCAACACCGAATGACATAAACAGACATCAAAGATATTCTAATTTCATACAAACTGTAAGATTGTCACTGCTTGCTTGCTTTCCAGCAAAAGCCCGGCCTTTGGATTTCTTGACAACTGGTTTATGATTTGTATTAACCTTTGTGTTCTATTTGTTCCCAATTTTATAGCATGTATGCTTATGTCCTTGAGTACTTAATTGTTTGTGTTAACAATATAGACCTCAGTTTAGAAGCCACCTGCATCACCATCTGCAATGAGACTCAGTAGTCTCAACTTATAATTGAATCAATGAAACATAAACAATTTATTCACTTCACTTGAAATGGCTTTCCTTTTCTATTCTAACTGGTCTGTCAGAAAAGGCCCAGAGTTTTTCACAGGGAAAATCTTAGAATGCTTCCCTTAGCTTAATTTAGATTCAGTGTGGTGGACAGAAGGGCTTCAGACAGATAAGACACATCTGCGTTCAGGGAAGTCTATCTTCCAACAGAATTGGGAACACTGAAAGTATTTACTTTGTCACAAGACATTTGCCACTCACTAAAACTTTAGTTGTAATAAGTCTCCTCACTTTTGAGTTTTGCCTTTTAAGCTTCTTGTCAAGTTAGTCATTTCCAAAATACATGAAAAATGCCATGTTCTCCAACATGTCATCCATCTGGACATCACATGTGTAATCTCCCAGGGACACTATACTGACCTTGACTTTGCAGAATTCCTCTTCCCTGCATAAAGACTCCCTTTTCTATTGTTGCTTCCTCCTTCCAATGTCAGACAGAGAGATCCCTAAACCCGTAGGAAGGCATATCTATTTCTTCTTGACAATAAAAGTAGATATAGAAGACAGAGACTTTTGTCAATTTTCCCTTCAGATGATTATAAAAAGTTTATTTTTTCTGAGGAGGGAATGATGTCACTGTAATACCTGGGTACTATATAACAGAGATATTATAAAGGAGAAACCAGATAATATAGGAATGCATTTTATACAGGTTGACCAAAAAGATAAATTGAATACTCTCCACCTCTGTTCCCCACTGATCAATGAGGTTAGGCTCTGGACAAAGCCAGTTTGGAAGCATGCCCAGTAGGGTCTGAGTGACATGGGAAGGTGCTTTCCCATCAATCACCCTTGGCAACAGGTAATTGTCCAGATGGGCATGTCTACTGCAAGCACATGAAACCTGAATATTAAACATTTAAACCAAGGAGCACACTCCATCTCCTCTCTCTCTGGTGCACCTGGTTCCTTGCTCTCCTGTGGCAGGGAAAATACTGTATACTGCTCAAGGCCAGGTGGAACTCCACACAATGGACTAATGAACTTCAATTAGGGAGGCTCTGGACTCTGGCCTTGCTTTTGGCTCCGCTGAAACCTGGATGCCCCTCTTTCAGGATTGGGTTAAGGGGCATGGAACTTCAAAACATGAGTAAGGTAAATACACACTAATAAAAAAAGTTTCCACAACAAGTTCTCCCCTAGACTTTAATGTAATCTTATTTCAGCAATATCCCCAAAACCTAACTCTCACTAATGACAGAGACATTTGGTTCCCTGGTAAGAATTTCATGCACACATAAAAGGATAACCTTAACCAATAAATGTTGTGTATTATCTGATACTGATGTGCTCATTGAACATTTCTGCAGTTTTCCATTACCTTAGTTCTCCCTAATTTCAGAGGCACAAAATATTGAAATTATGATTAATAATCCCACATTGGCTTCTAAATATTCAAGTGAAAAGACAAATCTCATACTTCGCCCTTAAATCAAATGCTAGATATTAAGTTTAGTGAGTAAGGCAGTCCAAAGCCAAGATAGGCTGAAAGCAGTGACAGTAATCTAGACTGAAACTTCAGAGAACTTCTTGAAGTAAAAGTGCTATGAAGGTTGCAGAAAACGTTTTGAAGCTCACAGAGATTGTTTCAGGAGGCTTGACAAAAAAGCATCTCTTTAAATATAAAGGTGCAGGGAATGCTACAGGTGCTCCTAGAGAAGCCACAGTAAAGTAACCAGAAACTCAAGCTAAGACACTTAGTGAAGATGGCCACACCACACAAAAGGTTTTCAATGGTGACAGACTAGCACTATTATTAAAGAAAATGACAATAGGAACCTGCATAGCCAGGGAGCAAATGTGAGTGACTGCCTCCAGGGTTCCAAACAACAGGCTGACAAAATCATCTGTGAGTTCATTTAAACTCAGTGCTCATTTGACATTCTAAAAATCATAGGATCTTCACATCTATGTTCAGTGTTCTCTGTCTGTGTTCTATAATGAGAATAACAATGCCCACTTGACAGCACATCTGTTTATAACACAATTTTCTAAATATTTTCTCCCACTGTTAAGACCTAGTGTTCATAAAAGAGAATCTTTTCAATATACTACTGCAAATTGTTAAGGCACCTGCTTACCCAAGAGTTCTGAGGCGGAGGGCAATGAGATTAATGGTGTTTCATATCAGCCAACAGCATATCCCTTTTTGAAGCACATGAGTGAAGATGAGTAATTCTTAGTAATTTCAAGCCTTATTATATGAGAAGCACATTTCAAAATGGTACAGGTACCATTACATAATAATGGCCCAAATGGATCTGGACAAAATAAGTTGTAAACATTCAGAAAATGTTTATAAACATTCATTAAGTTGTAAAATATTTAGACCCACTGTTACCTATGCCATTAACAAAGCATGTGATTCATGGGAGAGGTCAAAATATCAATAGTAACAGGAGTTGAAAGAAGTTGACTCAGAACCTCCTAAATGACTTTGAAAAGTTCAAGTTTTCTATCAAGGAAATAACTGGTGAGTAGGGAAAATATCAAGAGAACTAGAATAATAAGTGGAGCCTGCAGAAGTGCAGCCTGGAGTTCTGCGGTGATCTCGTGATATAACTTTAATGGATGAGGAGCACCTTCTTTTGTAGTATGATCAAAGAAAGTGGTTTGTTGCGATGGAATCTACTCTTAGAAAGCATGCTGAGAAGAATGATGAATTGACAGCAAACTTTTAGAACATTACCTAAATTTAGATGATGAAGAAGTGGCAGGTTTTGAGAGCACTACTCCAATTTTAAAAGAAGTTCTACTGTGGGTGTATATTAGTAATGCTATCGCACAGGCTTGCATACTACAGAGAACTCTTCCATGAGAAGAAGAGTCAATGGATGTGACAAACTCTATTGCTATCTTATTTTAAGAAATTTCCACATCTACCACAGCATTCAGCAGCCATCACTATATTAAACAGCAGTCATCAACATTGGGATAATACTCTATATCAGCAAAATAATTACAACTTAGTGGAGTTTCAGATTGTTATCTATTTCTATCCATAAGGTATTTTCAATTAAATACATATATTATTTTTGTAAATAAAATAGACTACAGTATGGTATAATAAGCATTTTATATACTTTGTAAAACCCCAAATATCATGTACCTTGTGTTTTGTGATATTCACTCTATTAAAATGCTCTAAAATACAACCCAAAGTATCTCCTCGGTATGACTGCACTTTAGGCAAGAACTTAACTAATTAAAGGAGGGTACTCATCAAAACTTTTCTCCATGTAGTAGTAACTTACAGATACTTTTATTCTTTAAGTTTCATACTTAATTCAACTCCAAAAGGATGAATAAACCTGAAATATTTTATTTTTGAAGTTCTTCTTACCAAGGAGTTCCACTGATTGTGTCTTCAGCTGTCCCTTTATTGTGCCAGTTGCAGCTTCAGCTGTTGAGGGTTCCTCATCAGCTCCTACTGAAACATAGATTTTAATGCATATGATTATAATTATTTATGTACAAATCATTTAAAGAGGAACATATGTTTCCATGAGTGTGCCTATATATTGGTTGTATCCAGCCTATCAAAATTTTATTGAAATATCTTGATAGCAAAATCACAAAAACATATTAGAACAGATGGAATAAATTTTATCAACTATAATATGCTGATGTTCAGAGACATTTAGTGACTTCTCTAAAACTAAATAACCAAGAAAGGTAAAATTGATATATATATATATATATATATATATATATATATATATGTTTTAGGAGCTATGTCACATAACTATGTCATTGCCTATTCCATATAATTCTTTATTATGCAAATTGAAACCATCCTTATGAATTTATGATAAAAAATTACTTGCAGGCTTACATTAAATGCACACTCTTCCTGTAGGGATATACCTCATGAAATAGAATATCGCTGTTGGTTTCATTGTTTGTTTGTTTGCTTTTCACCACCAATAAGTTTCACACCACAGACTGTATAGTCACAGAAACTTCCCATGAGCCAGAAATACATTGACTTACCAAGGAACATTTTAATTCCCCTTTAGGTTTTCTAACTATAAAGCATGTAGTTATCAATGAGTAAAAGATTAAAGACATTAATAGGATTAAGAAAAACTGCCTTGTATGGTTCCTTTGGATGGGGACCTTGTGACATGAGAGGAGAAAATTGTTAAGTTTTCAGCCATACCAGAATACTGGTTGGATCCACTTCCAGAATAGTTTTCATATGATTCAATGTTTTTCCTATAATTACCAACTAATAACTTGATTCAGTGACATTAAATAATGCATGAAAGTTATTAAAGATAAATTAGCATTGTGGAGGGATAAATTGGATTCAGGAACTGAAGTGGACTTCAGGACCAACAATGTATGGAGTGGAAGTCGGTTCTAGTGGGTCCTGCAAGTGTGGTTGGAAAGATCTCATGGTCCTGACACTGCACAGCAGACCTCTTGCTTTGAAGAAATACCTGAGCTCATGAAGAAATATAAAAGGTTGCATCATGACTCTGCCAGCCAACCCCTTTACAAAGAGTCTCCCAGCTGCGGTATGATTACACAGGAGGCCAATATTGGGCAGGAAAAAAAGTTTATTTATTAATTAGTTTGAGAAAGACACATGAGGTTAAGCAACACAACACTCACTGGGCAACATTAGCCAATATATTTCAGCTGCTCTGGTCTTTCTCGGTTAGGAATAAGTAAAAAATACCACATCAGAATAATTAACTATGCAAAGTATCCTATATAATAAAAGCCTAATATGTAAATCAAACAAATGATGGAATGACATGCACTGGCCACCAGGGGGTAGATGCTCAATGCAGGAGCTGCTCCCTTTTGGTCAGTGTGCTCCACTGTGGAGTGCCATTCAGCTGATCAGGATGAGCAACTGCTTCTGCAGCAGGAGCAGCCCTTAAAGGGAAGGTCCACTGCCACTCCAATAACAGGGATGAACTGTACTCCCACAGCAGCCAATTCCTGCAGGCCATGCTCCCCCCCAGTACATGAATCTTGTGCACAGTGCCTCTAGTGCTAAGTTAAGAGGGAGACAATCAGAATAGCCTTTGAGGGGAGAAATGTTGGAGAAACTTATAATATAGGAAGAATCACAATTTTCTTACCATAAATATCTCCCCATTGCTTTAAACCTACCTTAATCTCTATTTGTAATCTAGAGAGCTATTTTTATCAATTATTTAGGCATATAATACAGTTTGCCCATATAAACTGTGAAATTTAATGGGTTGTTAAAATTTATGTTCAGAGATGTATAACTATCAACATTGATCATTTTAGAATCTACTTTAAACTGATACTAAATAATAAATACCAGGGAGATCTAGAAATGCTAATCCTATCTAATAAAAGAGTAAGATGCAAATAGACCATACCTCGGATCAAGCAAGCTCATTAGCCAATCAGGAGCAAATTATGCAAATAAACCCCAACTAAAATGGCTGCGGCCACTGAGAGCAAGAGGAGGGCTTGGGTTTCCCCAGCAATAGAGGAAGCCAAGCTCTCTGCCTGCCGTTGCCAGCCTAGGCCTCCACTCAATACTTCCATTATAAAAGATATATCCCAAAAGAAATGGTGGCAGCCATGGAGCTGGAGAGAGCAGAGGCTAGGGTTGCCCACAGGATGAAGGAAGCCAAGCTTCTGCAGCCCTAATGCCTAGGCCTCCACTCTAGGCTACAAAGTTTTAATTATAGAATGTAAATAAACCCAAACAGAAATGGCTGATCAGGAGGGGAGAACAACAGAGCGAGCAGAATGCTTGGCTCCACTCCAGGCTACAAAGTTTCAATTGATTAATCTCAGATCCCAGAGCCTCCACTTGAGTCACTGGGGGGTGTTGGCCAGCTGCCACACCACCACAGGCCCCTTGCCCAGGGCACCCCATGTCCCAAGGGAACCCCCACCCTGATCCAGGACACTCTTCAGGACAAACCAGCTGGCCCCCACCCATGCACCAGGCTTCTATCCTAATAGAAGTGTAATTTGCAGTTTTACCATCATTCCAACACACAAGAGAGCTGCCCCATATTGTCAAAGGTCCTGCCCCCATGTGGACACAAAATGGCCACCACAAAATGGCCAGCAGGGGAGGGACGTTGGGAAGTTCCAGGCCTACAAGGAAGAGCAGTTGTGGGCCATCAGGCCAGTAGGGGAGGGGAATTGGGAGGGAGCAGACCTGCAATGGAGGGGAGTTGGAGGTGATAAAGCCTACAGGGGAGGGCAGTTAGGGGTGACCAGACTGGCAGAGGAGGGAAGTTGGAGGCAAACAGGCTGGCAGGGGAGCAGTTAGACATAAATTAGGCTGGCAGGGTAGTGGTTAGAGGGTGATCAGGGTGGCAGGCAGAAGCAGTTAGGGGAGGAAGGCAGGCGAGCAGTTTGGAGCCAGCAGTACTGGATTGTCTGACTGACCGTTTAGGCCCCACTGGCATTGGGCCTAAATGGGCAGTCATACATCCCTCGAGGGTTCCCATATTGAAGAAGGGCAGGCTGGACTGAGGGACATCCCCTGCCCGCCCCCATGCATGAATTTTGTGCACCGGGCCTCTAGTTCCATATACTTCTCTTACTTCTTTCCCTTTTTTGTGATACTATCTCACAGTAGGCCCACCTTATCAGTGAGGGATCCATTCCAAGATGCTTGAAACTGTGGATTGTACCAAACCCTAAATATATTATGAGCTTTCCTATATAAACTTACCTCCGATAAAAATGTTGGCTTTTCTTTCGTATATCCAAACTGCCAACCTCTCTACTCTAGCATGTTGGGGCCAGTATGAAGTAAAATCAGGTTTACTTGAACATGAGCAGTGCAATACCATGACAGCGCTTACCCATGTGATAACCGAGAAGGCTACAGAGTGACAAAAGGGCAGGGATTATCCATGTCCTGAGTAGGACAGAGGAGGATGGCATGAGATTCACCATCTCCGCAGAATAGTTAATAATTTTAAACTTATGAACTATTTATCCTTGGCATTTTCCATTTGATATATTCCATTCCTGATTGACTTTGAAGAGCAGAACTTGCACATATTAAAACTGCAGACAATAGGGATGATGGTATTGAATACAACTATGATACTTATTTTTATATAACTGTGTTCTCTAAGAAGCTAAGAGAAGAAAGAAAAAAAAGTATGTATTTGAAAATTTCTTTTACCTTAGCCTTCTTATTTATAATTAGGGGCCTGGTGCATGAAAATTCGTGCACTGGGGGACAGAAGTCCCTCAGCACAGCCTGCACCTTCTCACAATCTGAAACGCCTCAGATAGTGTCCATAGGCCTGGCACGAGATCAGAGCCTATTGAGGTTTTCCTTCCCAAGGCTGCAGGCAGCTGGCCCCACCCTGCCGCTGCCATTGCTTGCCATCTGTGCAGCACTCCTGCCCCCCTCCCCACATATTCCCCTGCCACTGGTCGATTCTCTCCGCAGGGGACCGGCCTGGGGTGCAGTGGCTTGGCTGGCCTGGGCCTCCCTCTGTACGGTGATGGTTGGCTGGTCGCATACCTGCCAGTGTCAACAGCTCGTAGCCGGGGCCTCCCTCTTTCTTCTCTTTCTTTTTATTTTTTAAGAGTGTTTACTGGCACCCTGCCCCTGCCACCTCCAATATGCAAAGACTACAATACTTAGAAGTTATGCACAACAGCCATAGCTGTTGAATATCTGCTCGTAACAAACAAACCATAGAATATTTATACTGTATCACATCGAGTGGTTAATAGAAACCCATTTATATATTGCTTGTATAAAATCTTTTTTTTTGGTAAAAAAAATATTATAAAAAGAAAGTATAAAAAAACATGTGCAGTTGAAAGCCCTGCCAGGACAGCCAGTCTGTAAACACTCAGTGAGGATGTGCTTTGCAAGGGCGACCATGTGCCCTGCCCAGAGCAACTCCAGCAGGACCAGCGGGGGTGAGCCCGGCTGCCACTCCAGGCGGATCTTAGCTGGACCATGGTGAATAGGCACAGCAGGGCCTGGCACTGTGCCCTTCTCTAGCCTTGCATCAGGATCAGGGTCAGGGCTGGGGGCAGGCAAATTGCAGTTTCACTCTGAGTTCCATATTCAGCCTAATTTTGGTTGCAAAACATTGCTTTTCCTGGCAGCTCAGAAGTCCTTTGGGTGGGTGTCCTGGCGGAGAGGCTGGAGAAGTGCCCATAGCTGCCTGTTTGGGCAGCTCTCTAGCCCAGAGCCTCTGTCCTGCCTCCTGTAAGCCTGGTGCCAGGCAGAACAGCACCCCCGTCAGGACTACTTTGGTCTCAGCACTTGGTCCTGTGTTTCTTCCCCTGGTGTGTCTGATCTGAGTAAAAAAATTAAATAAATAAATAAATAAATAAATAAATAAATAAATAAATAAATTTTAAAAAAGCCTGGCCAATGTTGGCTGTGCTGAGCCTCATTGAACAGTTTTTTATGCAGCAAGGAAAAGCCCTCTGGGACCCTCCTCCTCTTCTTCTCTTCTCTCCTCATCTCCTCCTCTTCCTCCCAGCCCATGGTCACTTCTCCGGCTGCTCCAGCAGTGGCTGCCTTCTGAGTCAGGAGTCTTAACACTGTTGATCCTAATAATGCAGGTGGGGTGATGCCAGTTGAGCATCAAGATGAGCTGCTGGCACTCCTGCTTCAGCTCCTCCATCTGGTTTTTCAGCTCCGCATTCATGAGGTCCAGCCACTCAGATTCTCGCTGCAGAAACTCCTTCCACTCTTTATAACGACATGGGGCTGCCACCACTTTGTTCTTTTCCCAGCACCTTTTCCTCTGCTCCTCTTCCTTGTCTAGCTCACTTTTCACAGGTTGAAGCCTTTTGCACAGTTTCACCTCCAGGAAGTGCAAAGGAACAATAATGGCCCCAATGCTGTGGATGTCAGCATATTTCGGCTCCTCTGCAGTCAGGGCCAAACTGGGGAGTTCAGGCAGGGGGCAGAGAGCCTGTAGTCATGGAAAGGTCTGGGAACCGCCCAGGCATCATTGCAGGAAGGCTGGCAGTCCAGCCCTGCAGAAGCCACAGGGAGAGGCTGCCACCCTGGGGCCTGGGCCAGACTGCAGGTGCCATGCCTGCTCAGGAGCCATGGTGGTGCCAGCCCAGCCCTGCAGCATCTCTTCCACCAGCATCCTCTGCCTCCCATCACAGCTGCCTAGCATCCCTCCCTCTGGCTGTGGCATGGGTCTCCCTCCCTCTTTGAGGTGATGCCTGCCTCATTGCCCCCAACTGCCTGCCTACCTA
Organism: Antrozous pallidus; assembly: GCA_027563665.1. Taxonomy (NCBI): domain Eukaryota; kingdom Metazoa; phylum Chordata; class Mammalia; order Chiroptera; family Vespertilionidae; genus Antrozous; species Antrozous pallidus. Next base: position 9,301,804 of record CM050515.1, read on the forward strand.
CCTGATTGTCCTCAACCACACACCTGTCTACCTGATTGCCCCCAACCGCTCACCTGCCTATTTGATCATCCCTAACTGCTTGCTGGGGTATGGGGCCAGCATGGTGAGGAGCAATGGTGGTTCTGGTCTCTGGTCATTAGGTCACTGGGCTTTTATTATATAGGACTAGAGGCCCGGTGCACGAAATTCATGCACAGGGGGGGGGGGGGGGTCCCTCATCCCGCCTGCACCCTCTCCAATCTGGGACCCCTTAAGAGATGTCTGACTGCCCGTTTAGACCCAATCCTACTAGTAGGATCGGGCCTAAAAAGGCAGTTGGACATCCTTCTCACAATACAGGACTGCTGCTCCAAACTGCTCGCCTGCCTCCCTCCTTGATTGCCCCTAACTGCTTCTGCCTGCCAGCCTGATCACCCCTAAACCACTACCCTGCCAGCCTAATTGATGTCTAACTGCTCCCCTGCCAGCCTGTTTGCTCCCAACTTCCTTCCTCTGCCAGCCTGTTCACCCCTAACTGCCCTCCCCTGCAGGCTTGTTCACCCCCCAACTGCCCTCCCTTGCAGGCCTCATCCCTGCTCCCTCTCAACTACCCTCCCCTGCTGGCCTGATGGCTCACAACTGCTCTCCCTTGCAGGCCTCATCCCTCCTAATTGCCCTCCCCTGCTGGCCATCTTATGTCCACATAGAGTCAGGATCCTTGACCACATGGGGGCAGCACTCTTATGTGTTGGAATGATGGTCAATCTGCGTATTACTCTTTTATTAAATAGGATAGAAGCTTGGTGCATAGGTGGGGACTGGCTGGTTTGCCCTGAAGGGGGTACTGGATAAGGGTGGGGATTCTCTTGGGGTGTGGGGTGACCTGGGCGAGGGGCCTGTGGTGGTTTGCAGGCCAGCCATGCCCCCAGCAACCAAGTGGAGGCCCTGGTATCTGGGATTAATTTATGTTCTACAATTGAAACTTTGTAGCCTGGAGCAGAGCCAGGCCTTCTGCTTGCTCTGTGGCGAAAGCCATTTCTGTTTGAAACTTTGTAGCCTAGAGTGGAGTCCTAGGTGCTTATCTTTCTCTATCGCCCGGGCAATCCTAGCCTCTGCTCTTTCCAGCTCCCTGGCTGCCGCCATTTCTGTTTGGATTATGTATCTTTTATAATTGAAACTTTGTAGCATTGAGTGGAGGCCTAGGCTGGCAATGGCAGGTGGAAAGCTGGCTTCCTGCATTGCCAGGGAAACCCAAGCCTCCCTCCTGTTCTTTGGTGGCAGCCATCTTTGTTCGGGTTTATTGGCATAATTTGCTCCTGATTGGTGGGTGGGTGTGGCTGTGTGCATGGCTTGATCAGAGGTAAGTCACTTAGCATATAACTTTTTTATTAGGTAGGATTCCAGGCACTGTTCATTTGCTCTGGAAAATTTGAGTTAACATGTTCTGTATTATCATACTGAAATATATTGGGACACCCATACATCTCCTTTGTGTTGCTACAGTTGAATGTATTCCTTTTACACATTTTATAGGCACCACAATACACATATTGATTATGCAATTGTCTTTTGAATCAACTACTGCAAAAAACAAACAAACATACATTTCTACTGTCAATTGCAATTAAATAATTCCTTGAATCTATGTTCCTTTAGAAGGGGGATTCAAATTACTGCCAGAAGCCAACTGCTTTCAACATTAAAAAACTTTCTTTTTTATTCTTTAAAATATTACATGTCTCCTTGTTTCCTAATTGACACTTACCCAGCCACTTCCAACCCTGAGATCAAGCCCTCCCCTCCCCAGTGTCTGTGTCCATTGGTCATGCTAATATGCATGAATACAAGTCCTTTGGTTGATCTCAAGCCACCCATCCCCTGACTTCTCTCCAAAGTTGGAAGGTCTGCTCGGTGCCATGTTGTCTCTAGATCCATTTTTGTTCATCAGTTCATGTTGATCATTATGTCCCACATATGAGTGAAATCACGTGATATTTATCTTTCTTTGACTGGTTATTTCACTTAGCATAATGGTCTCAGGTTTCATCCATGCTGTTGCAAAGGGTAAAAGTTCCTTCTTTTTTATAGTGGCACAGTATTTCACTGTGCAGATGTACCAGTTTTTAAATCTACTCATCTGCTGATTGGAACATAGGTTGTTTCCAAACCGTAGCTATTGTAAATTGTGCTGCTATGAATATAGGGGTGTATATATCCTTTTTGATTGGTATTTATGGATTCTTGAGATACAGTCCTAGAATTACTAGGATTACTGGGTCAAATGGGAGTACCATTTTTAATTTTTTGAGGAAACTCCATACTGTCTTCCACAGTGGCTGCAGCAGTCCGAATTCCCACCAGCAGTGCACAGAGTTACTTTTTATCCACATCCTCACCAGCACTTGTAGTTTATTGATTTGTTGATGATAGCCATTCTAACAGGTGTAAGATGGTATTTCATTGTCGTTTTGATTTGCATCTCTTATATGATTAGTGACTTTGAGCATGTTTTCATATGTCTCTCGGCCTTCTGTATGTCCTCTTTTGAAATGTTGTCTATTTAGGTCCTTTGCCAATTTTTTTTATTGTTTATCTTCCTTTAAGTTGTATGAGTTCTCTATAAATTTTGGAGATTAACTCATTATCTGAAATAGCATTGGCAAATATGTTCTCCCATTATGTGGGCTTTCTTGTTGTTTTATTGATTGTTTCTTTTGCTGTGTGAAAGTTTTTTATTTTGATGTAGGGCCATTTGTTTATTTTTCTCCTTACTTTCCATTGCCCTAGGAGCTGTATTGGAAAAGATATCGCTACAATCAATGTCTGCTGTTTTGCTCCCTACAGAGTCTTCTAAGATTTTTATGGTTTCCTGTCTTACATTTAAGTCCTATAGCTATTTTGAGTTTCTTTGTTGTGTATGGTGTAAGTTGGTGGTGTAGTTTCGTTTTTTGTTTTGTTTTGTTTTTTGTTTTTTTGCATGTGTCTGACCAAATTTCCCAACAACCATTTATTGAAGAGACTGTCTTGACTCCGTTGTAAGCTCTTGCCTCCTTTGTCAAATATTGAGCATATTGCCTTTGGTCGATTTCTGAGTTCTCTGTCCTGTTCTAGTAGTCTATATGTCTGTTTTTGTGCCAGTACCAGGCAGTTTTGAGAACCAGGATTTGGTAATATAGCTTGATAACTTGTATTGTGATCCCTCCAACTTCGGTCTTCTTCCTCAGGATTGCTGTAACTATTCAGGGTCTTTTTTATTCCATATGAATTCTTAGAGAATTTGTTCTAGGTCTGTGAAATATGCCATTGATAATTTTTAATATATTTTTATTGATTTCAGAGAGGAAGGAATAGAGGGAAAGAGATAAATATCCATGATGGGGGAGAATCATGGATCAACTGCCTCCTGCAAGTACCCCACTGGGAATAGAGCTCACAACCTGGTTATGTGCCCTTGATCACAATTGAACCTGAGACCTTTCAGTTTGCAGGATGATGCTCTATCCACTGAGCAAAACTGGCTAGGGATGCCATTTATAATTTAATGGGAATTGCATTAAATCTATAAATTGTTTTGAGTAGTATGGACATTTTAATGATGTTGATCCAACCAATCCATAAACATAATGTAATTGATTCTACCAATCCATCCTGCTTCAATTTTTCAGGAGTTATAGGCCTTATGTTCTTCCAGTTGTTTATGTCTTCTATCTTTTTTTCAATGTGCTGTCATTTTTAGAGACAGGTCTTTTACCTCCTTAGTTAGGTTTATTCATAGGTATCTGATGTTTTTGTGTATGGGTGTGCAATGGTACTTTTTTTTTTTTTTGGTTTCTCTTTCTGTGCATTCATTGTTGGTGTTTATAAAAGCCATATATTTCTGGGTATTGATTTTGTATCGTGCTATATTGCTGAATTCATTTATTGAGTCTATTAGCTTTTTGATGGAGTCTTTTGGGTTTTCTATGTATAGTAAGTATCCTGTCATCTATGAATAATGACAATTTTACTACTTCTTTTTTAATTTGGCTGCCTTTATTTCTTCTTCTTTTCTGATCATTATGGCTAGCACTTCCTGTACTAAATCGAGCAGGAGTGATGAAAGTGAGCATCCTAGTGTTGCTCCTATTTTTAGGGGAAATAAATTTAGTTTTTGCTCATTGAATATATTTGCTGTAGGTTTATCATATAGGATTTTATTATGTTGATTTATGATCCCTCTATTCCCACTTTGCTGAGTATTTTTATCAAGAGAAAGTTTTGGATTTTGTCAAATGCTTTTTCTGCATTGCTTGATATGATTATGTGGTTTTTGTTTCTCAATTTGGTTATGTTATATCCGAGCTAATAAAAGGATAATATGCAAATTAACCATCACTCCATCACAAAGATAGTGGAACCCATAGTAACTGGGGCCCTAGATGCTAGCGGCATTGCCCTGGTGAAGAGCTCATGGCCTGTGGTGGGAGGGCAAGTGGGCCTCTGGCCAGAGGCCGGCCTCTAGTATCATATATATTTATTTGTGGATATTGTACCTTCTTGCATCTCTGGAATGAATCCCACTTGATAATGGTATAAGATCATTCTAATGCAATGTTCCATCCCATTTGTTAGAATTTTGTTGAGGATATATCTTCTATGTTCATCAAGCATATTGGCCTGTAGTTCTCTTTCTTTGTGATATCTTTATCTGGTTTTAGAATTAGGATAATGCTAGCTTCATAGAAAGAGCTTGGAAGTGTGCCTTTCTCTTTAATTTCTGAAATAATCTGAGGAGAATAGGTTTTAGTTCTTTTCTGAATGTGCAGTAGAATTACCCTGCAAAGCCTTCTGAACCAGGACAGTTCTAATACTGGAATATTTTTTATTCTTAAACATGTTGTTGAATTTGTTTTCCATCAATTTTTTCAGGAGTTATAGGCCTTATTTTTCTTCCTTATTAAGTTTTAGAAAGCTTGTATTTTTCAAAGAATATGTCCATTTCATCTAGGTTGTCCAGTTTGTTGAAATAGAGTTGTTCATAGTATATTTTATAATCATTTGTATATCTGTGGGGTTGGTGGGTACTCACATCTTTCATTTCTGATTTTGTTTATTTGGGTCCTCTCTCTATGCTTCTTGGTAAACCTGACTAGAGGTTCATCAATCTATTTTATCCTTTCAAAGAACCAGCTCTTGGTTTTATTGATCTTTTGTGGGTTTTTTTTTTTTTTTTTGGTCTCTATATAATTTATTTCCACTCTGGTCTTTGTTACTTCCTTCCTTCTGCTTGCTCTGGACTTTCATTGTTGCTATCTATATAGTTCTTTGAGTTGTAAGGTTAGATAATTTATTACCATTTTTAAAATTATTTTTTGAGGTAGGTCTGTAGAGCTATGAACTTCCCTCTCAAGACTGCCTCCACTATGTCCATAGATTTTGGATTGTTGTGTTTTCATTATCATTTGTTATAGGATGCTTTTTATTTCTTCTTTGATTTCTTTGGCAATCTAATTATTGTTTAATAGCATGCTATTTAGCCTCCAAGTGTTTGATTTTTTTTCATTTCTTTTATTGCAGTTGATTTCTAGTTTTATGCCAATTTGATCGCAAATATGCTTGATATATCTATCTATCTTCTGGAATTTGGAGAGACTTTGCCTGTTTCCCAGTATATGGTCTAGCTTAGAATATGCCCCATGTGCACTTGAGAAGAAAGTATATTCTGTGGCTTTGGGGTGAAATGTTTTAAGATGTCAATTAATCCCAGCTGGTCAAGTGAGTCATTTAGGATTAAAGTTTCTTTGCTGGTTTTTTGTTTAAAGGATTTATCCAGTGGTGTCAAACTGGATATTGAACTCTCCTACTATGACTTCACTGTTCTCAATCTCTCCCTTGATATTTTGCAGAATATTTTTAATGTATTTGTGTGCTCCTGCATTGGGTGCATACATGCTTATCAGATTAATATCTTTTTGAATTGCTTCCTTTAGTATTATGAAGTGTCTTTCCTTATCTCTTGTTATGACCTTCACTTTGAGGTCCAGTTTTTCAGATATAAATATTGCTACCCCAGCTTTTTTTTTTCATTTCCATTTGTCTGAAAATATTTTTCCATCCCTTCACTATCAGTCTGTGTGAGTCCTTTGTTCTGAGGCGAATCTCTTGTAGACAGCAGATTTATAGGTCATGTTTTCTTATCCATTCAGCTACCCTGTGGCTTTTGATTAGAACATTTAATCCACTTGCATTTAAAGTTGTTATTGAAAGGAACTTGTTTGTTATCATTCTCATTCTTTATACCTGTGTTCCTTTTTCCATGTCTATTTCTTCTTTTTATAGCAGACCCTTTAGCATTTCTTGCATTGCTGGTTTGGTGGTCACAAACTCCCTTATCCTTTTTTTTTTTTTTTTTTTTGCATGTGAAGCTGCTGATTTCCCCTTCTATTTTGAATGATAGCCTTGCTGGGTATAATATTTTTGGATTCAGTCCCTTGGTTTTCATCACTGTTTAAATTTTATTCCATTCCCTTCTGTCCTGATGTTTTTCTGTTAAGAAATCAGTTGGTTGTTAATATAATGGAGATCCCTTATAGGTAACTTTCTGTCTCTTTCTGGCAGCCTTTAAGATTCCTACTTTGTCTTTGGTGTTTCCCAACTTAGTTATGATGTCCATTGGTATCAGTCTTTTGGGGTTTATCTTGTTTGGGACTCTATGAGCTTCTTGGACTTTTGTGAGATTTTTTCTTTCCAACATCAGAGAACTTTTCTGTCATTATTACTTCAAACAGGTTTTCATTTTTTGCTCAGTTTCCTCTCCTTCTGGCATCCATCCATACTATGCAGATGTTGTTTCATTTGGTGTTGTCCCTAAGCCCCCTTAGGTTCTCCTCCTGTTGTGTTTTTTTGTTTGTTTGTTTGTTTGTTTGTTTTTGTTCTTGTTTTTCCAGTTGCTGCTCTGCTTGGGTGTTTTTTTCCTACCAAGTTTTCTTTCTCACTGATGCAGTCCTCAGCTTCTACTAGTCTACTGTTGATGTTTTCTATTGTGTTCTTTATTTAAACTACATCATTTTTCATTTCTTCCTGGTTCTTCTTCATTTCCTCTTGATTCTTAGGCATGTTGTTAAATTTATCTTCCATCCTTTACAGTGTCCTCATGACCACTGCTCTGAATTCTTTCTTTGAAAAATTGCTTGTCTCCATTTCATTTTCCTCCTTTTCCAGTGATGCCTCTTTTTCTTTCATATGGGGGCTGCTTCTCTGTATTCCCATTTTCACTCCTCTCAGGGTGTCAGATTATGTAACTCACTTGTCTTACACATTGACCAAAAGGCACAAAATATAATTCAACAATAAATGACATGGAAACATGAATGTATTCATGACACCAATAACCCCAAAGTAAGGTGACTACCAGACAAAAAGAGTGTTAGGGGAAAGAAAAGAGCACAAAAATTATATTCAGAAAAGGAAAATAAGTAAGAGAGGAAAGAAAAAAGAAGGGGAAAGAAAGATATATATATGGAGAAAAGTCCACAAAACCAACAAATAAACCAAAAAATGCAAACAACAAACCCCCAGAAAAAAAGGAGGGGAGCTGAATCTGAAAAGGCAGAGCTTATTTACAGAAGGTAAAGTAATGGAATTTAATGATAGAAGGAATGTCCATGATTCAGTATAGAGGAGGAAAGAAGACAGTTAGTGAATAAGAAAAAAAGTAAAAACAAAATACTCAATAAATTTCCACCTTCTTTAATCTATATGTCTATATATTCGTTTTTGGAAGAGGCAAATAGAGTAGCCAAAAGATAGGCCTGAGTTTGGTGAGTAAGACTAATTAGGCTCTTAGTAGAAGAAGAAAGCAAGCAATCAGGGGTAGCAGTTGGGGTGACTAGCCTGGCAGGGGGGCAGTTAGGGGTGACCAGGCCAGCAGAAAAATAAAAGCATAAGATAAAAAAAATAAAAAACAGTAACAAAGTATCAAACAAGCAACAACAAGAAGAAAAAAATGGCTAGTGAAGAAAGAGAAAAGAAGGGTGCATGCACTTGGAGCAGGGGAAAGGAATTTAGATATATGAGTAAGTCTATAGAAACTACTATAATAGCCATGCATCAATAAAGCAGATAAAGAAGATCAATTTTTAGCAAGGAGTAAAAAGAAAGTAGAGAGGAAAGCTAAAGCAGGAACAGGAGAAGAGAAACAGAATGAAAAAGGAAGGGGAAGCAAGGAAGAAAGGAAAAAATGAGTTAGAGTAAATTAATGATAAATCATATATAATAGAGAGTTAATATGCAAATGGACCATCACATCCTCACAAGATGGCTGCTTATGACCAAGCCAGCAGGGGGGTTAGTGAGGGATGACCAAATAACTGAACAAGCAGGCTATGTGGGGCAACTAGGCTGGTGAGGGGGGCTGTGAGGAGTGACTAGGCTGGCAATGGGATGACCAGGCATGTAGGGGTAGCAGTTGGGGTGACTAGGCTGGAACGGGGGCAGTTAGGGGTGACCAGGCCAGCAGAAGGGGCAATTGGGGGCAATCAGGCTGGCAGAGAGAGAAGTAAAAGGTGACCAAGCCAGTAGGGGTGGGGGTAGTTGGAGGCAACGAGGCTGGAGGGAGGGGGCAGATGGGGGTGACCTGGCCTGCATGGAGGTGAACAATTAGGAACCAGCAGTCCAGGACTGTGAGAGAGATGTCCTGCCAGGATCATGCCTAAACCAGCAGTTGTACATCCCCTGAAGGGTCCTGAATTGGAGAGGGTGTAGACTGGGCTGAGGAGATTCCACCTTCTCCCCATACCCTGTGCATGAATTTCAGGCACTGTACCTCTAATAATAAAATAAAAATAAAATGTAGAACACTAATACAAAAAAGTAAGGTTAAAAAATAATAATACATAAAAGTTATAAAGAAAAAATAAAGAAAAAATAGTTTCATAAGTTAAATTTTTTTTTAAAAAAGTAAAGTAATGAAGTTTGTTTGCTTCAGCTGAGTACTTAATGTTCCCTGTGGGCTGGTCTAAGACTCCCTCCACTGTTCTGTCTGCAACATCTCAAATTCCAGCTAGATGGTCAGCTCCATGTTGAAGCTCCCAATGTTCGATCCACTGCTCATCTGTGCCAGATTCCACAGCCTTGGTTTCAGCCAGGTGGGACCACTCTGCCTGCTTTGTTTGTTAGCCTGCTTTCATTCATATTTACACAAGAGTCTATTTCTGACATAGCCTCTATGTGGATGGGATGCTGTATTAGTTTCTCCGTCCAAATGGCCCCTCAATGCAGTCCCCCATGGGGTTATTTTGAATTTTTGTTTCTCTGCCAAGCTCAAGGCTGGGTGGGGCTGCACTGCTAGGAGGGGTGTGCCTTCAGGAGAAAAATGTCTGTACAGGATTAGAGGGATAAGACTGTCCCAGAACTGGCTTCCTGGTTTCTTCTCCCTATTTTGTTCCCCAGCTTCCACAAAACTACCTTCCCCTGCACCACAGCCAGGACTAACATATGTAATTGAAAGATCCTGGGTTTAGCGAGTAAAAGCAAGGAGATTATAAAGACAGAGCAACCATGCTTCTGGGAGCTTCTCTCCCCCTGGCACTGCATAGCCAGTGCAGAACTTCAGGCTGCTTTTCTTGGTGCAGTGTCTCATGGCTGTGAGCTTAGATATAAAGCCCCTGCTGCCAGCAGCCCTGTGGACACCCTTTCACAGTGGAGCATGGCACTTGTCCCCAAGGGACCTAGTGTTAGTTCAGTTTAGTCCAGGCTGCTTGTGTTTTTCCCTCCAGCCGAGATCTCTGACCCCACCAGTTTCCTGGCTACCTCTGACATTTCTGTCAATGGATTGTCTCTCCAGCTGTGTTTAATTTGCTAATTCTGTGAGAATGTTATTTAACTCAGCTGTTTCTTCTATCTGCTCCATCAGAAGGTGTGGGACTCATCTGCCTATTGAGACACCATTTTGTCCCCCCTGGGCAAACTTTTTAGGATCCCACAGATGGGAAGGCTGGAGTCTCAGTGTTCCTGGGTTTGTAGCCATGACAGCTGGTCCCTGGCCAGTGTGGCCGCAGAGTCCTGAGCAGTGTCTGAGGTCTCCCTGGGTGGAGATGTGAGAGGGCTCCTAGTCACAACTGCTCTCCTTTCAAAATGGTGCAGTGTCTGTGCAGAGCTGGCCAGCCCAAGAGAGATTTCAGTGATAGTATAGTTTGCCTAGCTATGAGATCCTGGTTCCAGTCCCTAACAGTCCTGCAGAATAAAAATGATCCTCATTCATACATACACACATGCCCCACATGTCCATGTACTCCCCTTTTGTTGTCTCAGTCACCCCCTCTCTCTCAAGTGCTGACCTATCTGCCCTAAAAAACTTTCTTTACAGTTAAGGCAGATCTGCTACAAACAGATCTCTCATTCTTTATTATTATTTTTTTAATTGGGAACCCCTTTTTCTAAACTTCACTCTGAAAGATAGTTTAGCTAGATATAACAATCATAGTGACATTTTTTTTTCTATTAGCACTCTGAATATGCAATCCCACTGCATTCAGACCTCGACAGTTTGTGATGTCAAGTCAGCTCTTCATCTTACCAGGTTTATCTTTTCTATAATGAGTGTTTGCCCTCTGTGGATATTAATGTTTTCTCTGTCCTTCATAACTTTACCAAGATGGGTCTGATTACATGTTTCATTGTACCTATTCTACTTAGATTTCATTGAACTTAGATGTGCAGGTTGATATTTTTTCATTGAATATGTTTGAAAATATTCAACCATTCTTTCTTCCAATGCTTTTCCTGCTGCCTTTCTCTCTGCTCGACTTTCACTCTTCCCATTATTTCAAGTGTAGGGATTATTTATTCTGACAATCAAATCTATTACTGAGCCCTTCTAATGTATTTTACCTAACAGCTATTAGAATTTAAATGCCAAAATCAGCAGTGTTTTTCTTTTCATATATCATTCTGACTCTGTTGACATTTTCATTTGATGAGAACTAGTTATCTATATTCTTTACTGTTTTAAGCAGGGAGTTTTTAGCCTATATAATAAAAGTCTAATATGATAAGTGTCTGGTAGTCTGGTCGGCCACTCAACTAATCAAAGCATAATATGTTAATCATATGCAAAGGCCGCTCAACTGCTTACTATGACATGCTATGACCATCAGAGTGCAGAAAGAGACAGGTCAACCAGTCGCTATGTTGTACACTGACCACCAAGGGGCAGACAATCGACCTCTTACCCAGTGACTATGAATTACACTGACCAACAAAGGATAGAAGCTCTGATGGGTAGGTTAGTATGGTGCTGGGATCTGGTCAATCAGGACTGAGAAGGACAGGACATGCCCTGGAAAATGCATGCAGTCCCTCCCCAGTGGGCCAACTTTCCGTGTCCCTCCTTGACTCCTATGGTGAACCAGTGGGATCTCACGATCTGGCCTGCACCTTCTCACAATCAGTGCTGAGGGGCCCCTCGCACCTCACTGAGTGCATGCATTTCATGTACTGGGCCTCTAGTTTAAAATATTTATAAATTAAGGAAAAAACAACTGGAACAATCGCACATAAAGATTTGTTCTAGTGTGCTTTCCTCCTATGTAGAGTTCCCATTTACTGTTTCTTTACATATTCTCATATACTTTGTGGTAAGTCTGAGCACTTTAGGCAATGTATTATAGCAAATCTGGTACTGTGTTCCTCCCACTGCACATGGAGGCTTGTTGTCATTGTGTGCCTGGTCATTTACTGAGTGATAAGGTTGTGCTATTTCCTATTTTACTGAAGTGTCCTTCCCTGTAATGTGAAGCTTCTAGTGTTGGTTCAGTGAGTGCACAAACTTGGGGCATGAGCACCATCACTTTTGGATGACTCATGTTTTGAAACTGCTCTTTCAGTGTCTCCATCCGTGATTGCTCTCTTAACCTAACTATTTCTTTGATACCATGTCAAAGATGGTGACAAAGTCCATTAGCTACTGATCTGCCAGAACAAGAAGCAGTAATTTATTTTATAAAGTGTATTAAAAAGGAAAAAATTCAGATAGTACCATGCCTTGAGATAATAAAAAAAATTCCTGGTATTATAATCACAAGAAGAGAATTATTAAGCAATGCAATGTTTATTTTCTAAACTCCTCTGGTAATCCCTTTCTTACAGTAACTTTTCGCATTGGCAAATAAAAGGCAATTAAAAATGAATTGGATCTGAAAAAGAAAGTGAGTAACATGCAATTTAAAAGGCTTCCATTAAGCATATTCCTAGTTCACTGGATTTCCTGGATGACTTTAAGAAGATGAGTTCTAAAACAGAAATTACATTTCTAAGTACCCATTGATGGTAACTGCTAGAGTTCTACTAATTATAGGAAGAAATTATGGAGAGGTTTTGCTATGTAAAATAGCATATAGGTACTGTGGTAATTGAAGGTGTAAACTTAAGTGAACTTCTGAGAAGATAAAAGAACCATGAATAGACTTAAAATAATCTTGTTCTTACCCTCATGGTGCGTTAATTGTATCTTGGCTTCATCCTTAATGATACCTCTTCCAAGGTCGTCCAGTAAGTATTCTGAATCAGTCTCTGTAGAAATGAGCAGTTCAAATCAGTTTGTTAATGCAAATATTAACACATGTGTGTGTAGTGTGTGTGTGTGTGTGTGTGTGTGTGTGTATGTGTGTGTATGTATATTGGTTTATATGTATAGGAGTAAATGTGACTCTTGTTCCACTTATTAGCATTTTTATTATTGAAAATGGACTAAAATATCTGCGTTTCTGAAATAAGTAATTTTAAATGGTTACAGACTTTATCACATACCCTCCATTGCACAGAGGCTTATACATGTTTAGTGATTTGAACGAGGTTTCCGATATCATTAATGACAAAATTCAATCACAAACTGATTGCTTATAATTCCTTTCTCCCTCCCTCCTTCCTTCCCTCCCTCCCTTTCTTCCTTTTTCCATCCTTTCTTTCTTTCTATTTTGAAAATTGGAATCCCTTTTTCTAAACTTCACTCAGAAGATAGCTTGGCTAGATATAGGATAATAGTGACATTTGTTCTATTAGCACTCTCACTATGCCATCCCACTGCCTGTAGTCCTGGAGAGTTTGTAGAGTCAAGTCAGCTCTTCATCTTACCAGGTTTCTCTTTTCTAATTTTGCCTTTTGGGGGTTTATTTTCTCTGTCTTTCATAATTTTACCAAAATAAGTCTGATTATATATTTCATTGTATATATACAACTTAGATTTTATTGAGCTTGGATGTACAGATGGATATTTTTCATTGAATACGGTTAAAAATATTCAACCATTATTTCTACCAATGCTTTTCCAGCTTCATTCCTCCCTGATCTACTATTGCTCTTCCCACTATTTCAAGTGTAGAGATTCTTTCTTATGACAATTCCAATCTATTCCTGTGTCCTTACAATGCATTTTACTTGACACTATTACAATTTAAATACCAAAATTATGAGTGAATTTCTTTTCATATATCATTCTGTCTCTCTGTTGACATTTTCATTGGATGAGAAGTAGTCACCTATGGACTTTTCCCTTTTAAACATGGGTTTTTTATTTAAATATTTATAAATTTTAGGAAACAGAATTGGAACACACACAAAGATTTGTTCTAGTCTGCTTCCTTCCAATCTAGAGTTCACACTTGTTATTTCTTTAAATGTCTCATGTATTTTGTGGTAAACCTGAGCATTTTAGGCAATGTATTGTAACAAATTTGGTACTGTGTTCCTCCCTCTGCACTTGGATGCTTGTTGTTACTGAGTGGCTGGTAATTTAATGAGTGATGAGGCTGTGCTATTTCATATTTTACTGAACTGCCCTATTCTGCAATATGAAACTTCTAGTGTTGATTCTGTGAGGGAATAAACTTGGGGCATGAGAACCATCACCTTTGGATGACTCGTGTTTTGAAAGCATGTCTTTCAGTATCTCCTTCCATGACTACTCCCTAACCAGCCTATTTACATTGCTGCCATGTCAAAAATGGGGGGAAAGTTTGTTAGTCACTGATCTGACAGAACAAGAAGCAGTAATTTATTCAATAAATTGTATTAAAAAGAAATACTCAGGTGGTACCATCAGCTGAGATACTAGAAATGTTCTTGATATTGTCATCACATGGAGGGAATTAATAAGCAATGCAATGTTTATTTTCTAAATTCCTCTTCTAATCCCTTTCCTTGGGTAACTTTTCTGCAATTGCAAATACAAAGCAACTAATGAATTAGATCTGAAAGAGAAAGTGACTAAAGGGGCATTTTAATGGTTTCCATCAAGCATATTCCTTGCTCACTGGATTTCCTAGATGACTTTAAGGAGATGAGTTCTAAAACAGAAATTATGTATCTAAGTACCCACTAATGGTAACTGCTAGAGTTCTATTAATTATAGGATGAAATGATGGAGAAGTTTGATTACGTAAAATAGGTCACAGCATATAGATACTATAGTAATTGAAGCTGTAAGCTTAAATAAACTTCTGAGAAGATAGACGAACCATAAATAGACTTGAAATATTCTTGTTTTTACCTGCATGTTGCATTGACTGTTTCTTGGCTTCCCCGTTGATGATACCACTTCCAGAGTCACCTGGTAAGTATTGTGCATCAGTCTCTATAGAAATGAGCAGTTTAAAATCAGTTTTGTAAGGCAAATATTAGCACACGTGTGTGTGTGTGTGTGTGTGTGTGTGTGTGTGTTTATGGAATTTTGAGTGTGATGTGGCGTGTGCTCCCCTTATTAGCATTTTTATCACAGGAAATGGAGCATATTAAAATATTTGTGTTTCTGAAATAAATACCTTAAAATTGTTTCAGAAATCAGCAATCACATAACCCTCAATGCAAAGAGGTTTATACATGTTCAATAATTTGATAAAGACCATTTCTTCCTTCCTTCCTTCCTTCCTTCCTTCCTTCCTTCCTTCCTTCCTTTCTTCCTTCCCTTCCTTCCTTCCTTCCTTCCCTTCTCTCTCTCTCTCTCTCTTTCTTTCTTTCTTCTTTCTTTCTTTCTTTCTTTCTTTCTTTCTTTCTTCTTCCCCTCACTTTCTTTCTTCCTTTACCCTCTTACTTTCTTTCTTCCTTTACTTCTTTCCTTTACCTCCCTTCTTTCTTTTTTCTTTCTCTTCCTTCCTTCCTTCCTTCCTTCCTTCCTTCCTTCCTTCCTTCCTTCCTTCCTTCCTTCCTTCCTTCCTCCTCTTTCCTTTCCTTTCCTTCCCTTCCCTTCCCTTCCCTCCCCTCCCCTCCCCTACCCTACCCTTTCCTTCCCTTCCCTTCCCTTCCCTTCCCTCCTTCCCTCCCTTCCTTCCTTCCTTCATTTCTTTTTCAAAAATTGGAATCCCTTTTTCTGACCTTCACTTTGAAAGATACATATTGGCTACATATAGGAATCATAGTGACATTTGTTCTATTAGCACTCTCACTATGCCATCCCAATGCCTGTAGTCCTGGAGAGTTTGTAGAGTCAAGTCAGCTCTCCATCTTACCAAGTTTCTCTTTTCTATGATAAGTTGTTTGCCTTTTGGGGGGTTATTATTTTCTCTGTCCTTCATAGCTTTGACTAAGATAGGTCTCAATGCATATTTAATTGTACCTATTCTACTTAGATTTCATTGAGCTTGAATGTGCAGATTGATATTTTTATTTGAATATGTTTAAAAATATTCAACCATTATTTCTACCAATGCTTTTCCAGCTCCATTCCTCCCTGCTCTACTATTGTTCTCCCCACTATTTCAAGTGTAGAGATTTTTTCTAATGACAATTTCAATCAATTTCTATGCCCTTATAATGCATTTTACTTGACACTATTACAATTTCAATAACAAAATTATCAGTATCTTAATTTTCATATATCATTTTGTCTCTCTGTTGACATTTTCATTTGATAAGAATTAGCCACCTATGGTGTTTTCCCTTTTAAATATGGGGTTCTTTATTTAAAATATGTATTAAGTAGAGGGCCAGTCACAAAATTTTTGCATGAGGGGTGGGAGTGTCCCTCGGCCCAGCCTGCATCCTGTTCAATCTGGGACCCCTCAAGGGATGTCTGACTGACAGTTAGGCCCAATCCTGGTATGATCTAGCCTAAATGGGCAGTCGGATATCCTTCTCACAATCCAGGACTGCTGGCTCCAAACTGCTCGTCTATCTACCTCCATGATTGCCCCTAACTGCTTCTGCCTGCCAGCCTGATCACTCCCTAACCACTACCCTGCCAGCCTAATTGATGTCTAACTGCTCCCCTGCCAGCCTGTTTGCTCACAACTTCCCTCCTCTGCCAGCCTGGTCACTCCTAACTGCACTCCCTTGCAGGCTTGATCACTCCCAATTGCTCTCCATTGCAGGCCTGGAACCTCCCAATGGCCCGCCCCTGCTGGCCATCTTGTGGTGGTCATCTTGTGTCCACATGGGGGCAGGATCTTTGACCACATGGGGGCAGCCCTCATGTGTGTTGGAGTGATGATCAATCTGCATATTACTCTTTCAGTAGAAAGGATAGAGGCCTGGTACATGGGTGGGGGCCATCTGGTGTGCCCTGCAGTGTGTCCCGGATCGGGGTGGGGGTTCCTTTGGGGCATAGGGTGGCCTGGGCAAGGGGCCTGTGGTGGTTTTCAGGCCATCCATGCCCCCCTGCAACCCAAGCGGAGGCCCTGATATCTGGGATTTATTTTTGTTCTACAATTGAAACTTTGTAGCCTGGAATGGAACCAAGCCTTCTGCTTGCTCTGTGGTGACAGCCATTTCTGTTTGGGTTTATTTAAATTCTATAATTGAAACTTTGTAGCCTAGAGTGGAGGCCTAGGTGCTAGGGCTGCAGAAGCTTGGCTTTCTCCATCCCCCAGGCAACCCTAGCCTCTGCTCTCTCCAGCTTCGTGCCTGCCATCATTTCTATTGGAATTATGTATCTTCCATAATTGAAACTTTGTAGAATGAGTGGAGGTCTAGGTCAGCAAGGGCAGGTGGAAACTTGGCTTCCTCCATTGCCGGGGAATCCTAAACCTCCCTCCTGCTCTCAGTGGCCATAGCCATATTGGTTGGGGTTTATTTGCCCCTATTGGCTGATGGGCATGGCTTGTGGGTGTAGTGAAGGTAGGGTCAATTTACATATTGCCCTTTTATTAGATAGGATTTTAGTAAACACAACTGGAACACACACAAAGATTTATTCTAGTCTGCTTTCCTCCCATGTATAATTCATACTTGCTATTCTTTTACATGTCTCATATATTTTGTATTAAGCCTGAGCATTTTAGGCAATGTATTGTGACAGATTTGTTACTGCCTTCCTCCCTCTGCACTTGGATGCTTGTTGACATTGAGTAGATGGTAATTTACTGAGTGATGAGGCTGTGCTATTTCATATTTTACTGAACTGCCCTATCCTACAGTGTGAAGCTTCTGGTGTTGATTCTGTGAGGGAATAAACTTGGGGCATGAGAACCATCACCTTTGAATGACTAGTCATTTGAGAGCCTTTCAGTGTCTCCTTCCATGATTGTTCCCTTAACCAGCCTATTTACATTGCTACCATGTCAAAAATCGTGAAAAAGTCTGTTAGCCACTGATCTGACAGAACAAGAAGCAGTAAATTATTCCAAAAATTGTATTATAAAGAAATATTCAGGTTGTACCATCAGTTGAGATACTGGAAATATTCTTGGTATTGTCATCACATGGAGGGAATTAATAAGCAATGCAATGTCTATTTTCTAAATTCCTCTTCTAATCCCTTTCCTTTGCCAACTTTACTGCAATTGCAAATACAACACAACTAATGTACTGGGTTTGAAAGGGAAAGTGACTAATGGGGAATTTTAATGGTTTCCATCAAGCATATTCCTTGCTCACTGGATTTCCTAGATGACTTTAAGGAGATGAGTTCTAAAACAGAAATTACATTTCTAAGTACCCACTAGTGGTAACTGCTAGGGTTATACTAATTATAGTAAGAAATTATGGAGATGTTTGGTTATGTAAAATAGGACATAGCATATAGATACTATAGTAATTGAAGCTGTAAGCTTAAATGAACTTCTGAGAAGATAGACAAACCATAAGTAGACTTGAAATATTCTTTTTCTTACCAGCGGGTTGCATTGATTTTTTTGTGGCTTCCCCTTTGACGATATCTCTTCCAAAGTCACCTGGTAAGTATTGTGCATCAGTCTCTAAAGAAATGAGCAGTTTAAAATCAGTTTTGTAAGGCAAATAGTAACACATGTATGTGTAGTGTGTGTGTGTGTGTGTGTGTGTGTGTGTGTCTGTGTGTTGTGTGTGATAAGTATAAGAGTGATTGTGACTTACACCCCTATTATTAGCATTTTTATCACAGGAAATGGAGTATATTAAGGTATCTCTGTTTCTGAAATAAATACCTTAAAATTGGTACAGAAATCAGCCATGCGCTGCTAGTTCACATGGGACCTTCAGGGAGAGTCTAATTAAGCTCAGCTAACTAGGCAGCTTCTGCTACCATTGCAAACATTACCAGGAGGCCAGCTTGTCTCTAGAGGTCTAGCCTTTTTTAAGATGAGAGCTGCTGTAACTGGGTTCCCAGGGTGAAGTCCACTCTGAGTGCCCTCAGATAACACCTGGGGATCTACAGCCACTGCTGTCAGGGACATGCTGAGTTGGCTGTGATCCCACACTCAGTGAGGTTCCAGCCACCCTGGGAGCAGGCTCCTGTGAGCTCAGAAGCATGCTCCCCTCTGACTGGTCCAACACTAGCCCAGGGCACTGCAACCATATGAATAGCAGTCACATTAGCAACCTGCCACAGGCCTAAGAGTAGCAACTTCACATGGCCTGACCCTGTCCAAGCAGCAGCAGCTGTGTGAGAAACTAGTTCCCTCATCTGAGAAGCAGCAACCAAGTGAACAGCTTGCCCTTACCAAAGATCAGCAACCACTTGAGCAGCCCACCCACTACTGAGGAGTGGCAGACCCACACAGCTGGCCCCCTCTGAGGAACAGCAACTGCATGCAGCCCACACCCTGCACCTGTCAGAAGAGCAGCAGCTGTACCACACAAGCAGCCAGCCGCCTTCCAAGGATCCGCAGCTGTGCAAGCACACTGCCCTCTTCTGAGGAGCAGCAGCTATGTGAGTAGATTGTCCCTTTAGGAGAAGCAGTAGCAGCATGAACCACCTGCCCCCATTCAACGAGCAACAGTTGTGAGAACAGCCCAACTAAATCTCAGGAGTAGCAGCCACATGAGCAGCCTCCACCCATCTGAGGAGCAGCAGCCACAGAAGCAGACTATCCACATCCAAGGATTGGCAGCCCTGTGCAGTCCACACTGGTCCAAAGAGCAGCACCCACATGTAGCCTGCACCTTCCGATGAGAAGGAGCTGGGTGAGTGGTCCATCCCTGTCTGAGGAGCATCAATAGCACGAGCAGCTCACTCTTACATGAGAAGCAGCAGCCGCATGTGCAGACTGCCCTATGTCTGAGGAGAAGTAACTGCACAAGCAATCCACACCCATACAAGTAGCAGCAGTCCTGCAAGAAACCTGCACCTTTCCAAGCAGTGGTGGCATCATGAGTAGCCTGTCCCATCTGAGGGACAGCAGCAGCACACAGCCAACTCCCATCTAAAGAACAGCAGTCATGTGAACAGCCCACCCCTGTCCGAGCAGCAGCAGTCACATGAGCAGCTGGCCTCTGTCCCAGGAGCAGTGGACACGAGCAACCCATCCAAGAAGTAGCAACCTCATAAGCAGCCCATCCCCATCCAAGAAACAGCAGCTATACAAGCAGCCTCCCCCACAAGGCAGAGGAGGCACCACTATTGCAGAGAGCAGCCACCAGAGGAGCCACAGCCAACTGAGAAGCAGCTGCTACTGTAAACACCCGAGGAGCAACCACAGCCAGAGAAGCCACTGCCACCCAAGTAACAGCCCTGCACAGCTCGACATTTAGATCAGTCTGTGAGACCAAAAATGGGTAGACAAAGATACCCCCCAAAGGAAAGATAAGGAGAAATCAGCAGAAAAGCAGCTAATTGAAAAAGAGGCATGCAACATGTCAGAAAAAGAATTCAGAATAAGAGTTGATAAACCAGGTGGAAGAAAAAAATCAACACCTTATGTAAGAATCAAGAAGAAATGGATGAAAAATCAACAACTTATGTAAGAATCAAGAAGAAATAAAGAGTGACATGGCTGCAATAAAAAACACCATGGAGCCGAGACCGGTTTGGCTCAGTGGATAGAGCGTCGGACTGTGGACTGAAGGGTCCCGGGTTCGATTCCAGCAAGGGCATGTACCTTGGCTGCGGGCACATCCCCAGTAGGGGGCGTGCAAGAGGCAGCTGATCGATGTCTCTCTCTCATCGATGTTTCTGACTTTCTATCCCTCTCCCTTCTGCTCTGTAAAAAATCAATAAAATATATTTTTTAAAAAAACACCATGGAAAGCTTCAACAGCAGATTGGGAGAAACAGTGGACTGAATTAGTGAACTAGAAGACAGGGAAACAAAACACAGCCAAATTGAATTGCAACTGGAGGAAAAAAAATTAAAAGACAGAAGGAGATCCTAAGGGAGCTCTGAGACAACTTGAAATAAAACAACATACAAATAATAACGGTGCCAGAACAACACCAAGAGAAACAAGGGTTAGAAGAACTATTTGAAGCAATAATGTCAGAAAACTAGCATGATGTGACAAGGGGAAAAAAATCACACAAACACAAAGAGTGCCAAACAGGAGGAACCTGAAAAGACCCACACCAAGACACATTATAATTACAATAGCAAATATTCAGGACAAAGAGAGAATCTTAAAGGCTAAAAGAAAGAAAGGAAATTACATACAAGGGAGTTCCCATTAGATTATCAAATGATTTCTCAAAAGAAACACTTCAGGCCAGAAAAGAATGAAAGGAAATTTATAAAGTGATGCAAACCAAGGAACTGAATCCAAGAATATGGTATCCAGCAAGGTTATCATTGAAAACTGAAGGGGAAATAAGGAGCTTCACAGACCGGAAAAAAAAATGCTAAGAGAGTTTATCAATACCAAGCCAGCAATGCAAGAAATGCTAAAGGGACTGCTATAAAAAGAAGAAATAAAAAGGTAAGAAGGAACAATACAAACACAAAAAAAGGGTACAAATAAGTATCTTTCAATAATAACTTTAAATATAAATGGATTAAATGCTCCAATCAGAAGACATCAAGTGGCTGAATGGATTAATAAAACACAACACATATACATGCTGTCCACAAGAGTCCCACCTCAGACAAAGGGACTCAGAGAGACTGAAAGTGAAGGAATGAGGAAACATATTTCAGGCAAATGGAAATGAAAAAAAAATCTGGGGTAGCAGTAATTATTTCTGACAAAATAGACCTCAAAGTAAGACCATAACAAGAGATAAGGAAGGCCACTTCATAATAATAAAGGGATCGATACAACAAGAGGATATAACCCTGTTAAACATATATGCACCCAATGCAGGAGCTCTCAAATACATAAAAATAAACTCCTGGAAGATATCAAGGGAGACATTGACAACAATACAATCATAGTAGGGGACTTTAGTACACCACTGACATTACTGGATAAGTCCTTTAGACAAAAATTCAGCAAAGAAACAGCAATTCTAAATGACTCACTAGAAGAGATGGACCTAACTGACATCTTCAGAGCATTTCACCCCAAAGCCATGAAATATACATTCTTCTCAAGTGCACATGGGACATTTTCAAAAATAGACCACATATTGAATCACAAACAAGTCTCCCCAAATTCAAAAAATTGAAATCATATCAAGCATTTTCTCAGACCACAATGGAATAATATTAGAAATAAACTATAATAAAAACATTCCAAAAAAATCAAACACTTGGAAGCTAAATAGCATGCTATTAAATAATGATTGAGTTATCAATGAGATCAAAGAAGAAATTAAAAAGACATATGGAAACCTGCTCAATTTAACTAATCATCAGAGAGACGCAAATCAAAACAATAATGTGGTACCAACTCACACCTTTCAGAATGGCTATTATCAAAAGTCAACAAATGACAAGTGCTGGTGAGCATGATGAGAAAAAGGAATCTTCATGCACTGCTGGTGGGAATGCAGACTGGTGAAGCCATTATGGAGAACAGTATGGAGTTTCCTCAAAAAACTAAAAATGGAACTCCCTTTTGACCCAGTGATCCCACTTCTAGGAATATATCTCAAGAAACTAGAATTAGGAATCATAAAGAATATATGCACCCCTATATTCATAGTTACACAATTCACCATAGTTAAAATTTAGAAACAGGCTAAATGCTCATCAGCTGATGAGTGAATTAAAAAATTGTGGTACATCTACACGATGGAATACTATGCTGCGGTAAAAAAAAGTTCTTATCATTTGCAACAACATGGATGGATATGGAGAGCATTATGCTAAGTGAAATAAATCAGGCAGAGAAAGGTATATATAACATGATCTCACTCATTTGTGGAATGTAATGAACAACATAAACTGATGAACAGAGAAACATCAATCAGAATTTCAAACTTCAGGGAAAGTAGGGGACAGTGGGGTGAGGGGGAGACATCAACCAAAGAACTTGTATGCATGCATATAAGCCTAACAAATAGACACAGACAACAGGGGGTGAGGGCATGAATGTGAGGCAAGTGGTAAAGAGGGAATAAAGACACATATGTAATACCTTAATCAATAAAGAAATTTAAAAAAAGAAATCAGCTATCACATAATCCTCAATGCACAGAGGCTTATACATGTTTAGTATTTTGGCCAAGTTGTCATATCCAACTAATGAAAAAATTCAATCACAAACTAATGTTTCATAATTCTCTAAAAGGTCTTTTCTTTCTTTCTTTCTTTCTTTCTTCCTTTCTTCCTTCCTTCCTTCCTTCCTTTCTTCCTTCCTTCCTTCCTTCCTTCCTTCCTTCCTTCCTTCCTTCCATCCTTTCCTTTTTGAAGTTGGAATCCCTTTTTCAAACCCAAACTCTGAAAGATAGTTTGGCTAGATATAAGAATCATAGTGACATTTGTTTTATTAGCATTCTAACTATGTCATCCCACTGCCTATAGTTCTGGAGAGTTTGTATGGTCAAGTCAGCTCTTCATCTTGCCAGGATTCTCTTTTCTATGAGTTGTTTGCCTTTTGTGGTTTTATAATTTTGTCTGATTATATATTTCATTATATATATTCTATTTATATTTCATGGAGCTTGGATGTACAGATTGATATTTTTCATTGAATATGTTTAAAAATATTCAACCATTATTAAGACATTTTAATACATTATTAATGCTTTTCCGGCCACTTTCTTCTGTGCTCCATTATTGGATTTTCCATTATTTCCAGTGCAGAGATTCTTTCTTATAACAATTCCAATCTATTCCTGTGCCCCTATAATGCATTTTACTTGAAATTATTATACTTTCAATACCAAAATTACCAGTGTTTTCCTTTTTAAATATCATTCTGTCTCTGTTGGCATTTTCATTTTATTAGAACAAGCCACTTATGGAATTTTCCCTTTTAAAGATGGGATTTTTTTTATTTAAAATATTTATATATTTTAGGAAACCCAACTGGAACACACACGAAGATTTGTTCTGGACTGCTTTCCTCCGATGTAGAGTTCACACTTGCTATTCTTTTTCATGTTTCATATATATTTTGGTAAACCTGAGCATTTTAGGCAATGTACTGTAACAAATCTGGTACTGCATTCCTCCCATTGAACTTTGAGGCTTGTTGTCATAGTTTACGTGGTCATTTACTGAGTGATGCGGCTGTGCTATTTCATATTTTACTGAAGTGTCCTATCCTGCAGTGTGAAGCTTGTGGTGTTGACTCTGTGAGGGGATGTACTTGGGGCATGAGCACCATCACCTTTGGATGGTTCGTGTTTTGAAAGCCTTTCTTTCAGTGTCTCCTTTCCTGATTGCTCCCTTAACCTGCCTATTTACTTCGCTACCATGTCCAAAGGTGAAAAAGTCTGTTAGCCACTGATCTGACAGAACAAGAAGCAGTAATTCATTCCATAAATTGTATTAAAAAGAAATCCTCAGGTTGTAAAAATTAGCTGAGTTATTGGAAATGTTCTTGGTTTTGTCATCACATGCAGGGAATTAATCAGCAATGCAATGTCTATTTTCTAAATTTCTCTTCTAATTGCTATCTTCAGGTAACTTTTCTGCATTTCCAAGTACAAAGCAACTAATGAATTAGGTCTAAAGGAGAAAGTGACTAAAGGGACATTTTAATAGTTTCCATCAAGCATATTCCTAGCTCACTGGATTTCCTGGATGACTTTAAGGAGATGAGGTCTAAAACAGAAATTATGTATCTAAGTACTACTACTGGCAACTGCTAGAGTTCTACTAATTATACGATATTTAAAGCTGAAGGCTTAAATAAAATACAGAGAAGATAGATGAACCAAAAATAGACATGAAATATTTTTATTCTTACCAGAATGTTGCATTGATTGTTTCTTGGCTTCCCCTTTGATGATGCCTCTTCCAGAGTCACCTGGTAAGTATTGTGCATCAGTCTCTATAGAAATGAGTAGTGTAAAGTCAGTTTTGTAAGGCAAATATTAACACGTGTGTAGTGTAGTTATGTGTATGTGTGTTTATTGATTTCTGAGTATAGGAGTGATTGTGACATATGCTCCACTTACTGCATTTTAATCACAGGAAATGGAGTATATGAAGTTATCTATGTTTCTGAAATAAATACCTTACAATTGCTACAGAAATCAGCCATCACACAACCTTCAAATGCACAGAGGCTTATACATGTTTAGTAATTTGGCCAAGGTGTCATATCCAACTAATGACAATATTCAATAATAAACTGATGTCTTATAATTCTATAACAGGTATTTCCTTCCTCCCTCCCTCCCTCCCTCCCTCCCTCCCTCCCTCCCTCCCTCCCTCCCTTCCTTCCTTCCTTCCTTCTTTCTTTTTTGAAAATTGGAATCCCTTTTTCTGAACTTAGTTCTGAAAGATAGTTTGGCTATATATAGAAATCATAGTGACATTTGTTCTATTAGAACTCTAACTCTGCCATCCCACTTCCTGTAGTCCTGAAGAGTGTGTGAGGTCAAGTCAGCTCTTTATCTTACCAGGTTTCCTTCTTTATGATGAATTGTTTGCCCCTTGTGGGTTTTAATGTTTTCTCTGTCCTTCATCTTTTACCAAGTGGATCTGATTGTATATTTCATTTTATCTCTTCTCTTTTGATTTCATTGAGCTTGGATGTGTAGATTGATATTTTTCAATGAATATGTCTTAAAATATTCAATCATTATTTCTACCTATGCTTTTCCTGCTCCCTTCCTCCCTGCTCTACTTTCACTCTTCCCATTATTTCAAATGTATAGATTCTTTTTATGACCATTTTAATCTATTCCTGAGCCTGTATGAGGCAGTTTACCTTATAGCAATTAGAAATTCCACAGCAAATGACCAGTGTTTTTCTTTTCCTATATCGTCCTGTCTCTCTGTTGATATTTTCATGAGAACTGGGCACTAGTTTTCTCTTTTAACCATAGGGTTTTTTATTTTAAAAGTTTGTTAATTATAGGAAAACTTAGAACTGGAACACACACAAAAATTTGTTCTGGTCAGCTTTCCTCCTATGTAGACTTCACATAGGAGGAACTTTGCTATTTCTTTACATATCTTATATATTATTAGGTAAAATCTGAGCTTTTTAGGCAAAATATTATAGCAAAACGGGGTAGTTGCTTCCTCTTACTGCATTTGGAGGCTTGTGGTTTTTTTGTTTGTTTGTTTGTTTTGAGCCTGCTCATTTACTGAGTGATGAGGCTTTGCTATTTCATATTTTACTGACATATCCTTCTCTACCGTGTGAAACTTCTGGTTTTGTTTTTCTAACCACATGAACTTGGAGCCCGAGAACCACCACCTTTGGATGACTCATGTTTTGAAAGCCTCTCTTTCAGTGTCTCCTTCCAATATTGCTCCCTTAACCTGCCTATTTACTTTGCTGCCTATACAAAGATGTGACAAAATTGTTAGCCACTGATCTGCCAGAATGAGAAGCAGTAATTTATATCCTAAACTGTATTAAAAAGGAAGAAACTTAAGTTGCACCATCAGCTGAGATATAGGAAATGTTTTTGGTATTGTAATCACAAGGAGGGAATTAATAAACAATGCAATGTTTATTTTCTAATTTTTGCTTCTAATTCCTTTCTTCAGGTAACTTTTCTGCATTTTCAAATACAAAGCAACTAATGAATTGTGTCTGAAAAAGAAAGCGACTAAAGGGGCATTTTGATGGTTTCCATCACGCATAGTCCTTGCTCACTGGATTCCCTGAATGACTTTAAGGAAATGAGTTCCAAAACAGAAATTACATTTCCAAGTACCCATTGATGGTAACGGCTAGATTACTACTACTAATTATATGAAGAAATTATGGAGAAGTTTGGTTATGTAAAATAGGACATAGCATATAGATACTATGGTAATTAAAGCTGTAAGCTTAAATAAACTTTTGAGAAGATAGATGAACCATAAACAGATTTGAAATATTCTTATTCTTACCAGAATGTTGCATTGATTGTTTCTTGGCTTCCCCATTGATGATAACTCTTCTAAAGTCACCTCGTAAGGTTTCTGCCACAGTCTCTATAGAAATGAACAGTTTTAAAGCAGTTTTGTAAGGCAAATATTAATACATGTGTGTAGTGTGGTTGTGTGTGTGATGTGTGTGTGTTTTTGATTTCTGAGTATAAGAGTAACTGTGACTTGTGCTCCCCTTATTAGCATTTTATCACAGGAAATGGAGTATATTAAAGTATCCATGTTTCTGAAATAAATACCTTAAAGTTGTTACAGAAATCAGCAATCACATAACCCTTAATGCACAGAGGCTTATACATGTTCAGTAATTTGGCCAAGGTGTCATTACCAACTAATGAAAAAATTCAATCACAAACTAATGTTTATTAGTTCTCTAACAGGTCATTCTTTCTTTATTTTTTCCTTCCTTCCTTCCTTCCTTCCTTCCTTCCTTCCTTCCTTCCTTCCTTCCTTCCTTCCTTCCTTCCTTCCTTCTTTCCTTCCTTCTTTCGTTTTTGAAAATTGGAATTTCTTTTTCTGATATTAAATCTGAAAGGTAGTTTGGCTAGACATAGAAATCATAGTGGCATTTGTTTTATTAGCACTCTGACTCTGCCATCCCACTGCCTATAGTTCTGGAGAGTTTGTAGGGTCAAGTCAGCTCTTTATCTTACCAGATTTTTCTTCTTTATGATGAGTTGTTTGCCCCTTGTGGGTTTTAATGTTTTCTCTGTCCTTCATAGCTTTTACCAAAATGGATCTGATTGTATATTTCAGTGTACCTATTCGATTTAGATTTCATTGAGCTTGGATGTACAGATTGATATTTTTCATTTAATATGTTTAAAAATATTCAACCATTACTTCTACCTATGCTTTTCCTGCTCCCTTCCTCCCTGCTCTACTTTCACTCTTCTCATTATTTCAAGTGTAGAGATCCTCTCTTATGACAATTCCAATCTATTCCTGTGCCCATATGATGCATTTTACCTAACAGCCATTTGAATTTCAAACCAAAATCACCAGTGTTTTTCTTTTCTTGTACCATTATGCCTCTGTTAACATTTTTATTTGATAAGAAACATGCACCTATGGTCCTTCCTCTTTTATACATGGGTTCTTGATTTAAAATATTTTAAATGATAAGAAATCCTACAACTGGAACACACATAAAAATTTTTCTGGTCTGCTTTCCTCTTATGTCGACTCCACTCTTGCCATTCCTTTACATGTCTCATATATTTTGTGGTAAAACCTGTGCATTTTAGGCAATGCATTATAACAAATTTGGATATTTTTGCTGTATTTGAAAGCTTATGTGCCTGGTCATTTACTGAGTGATGAGGCTGCGCTATTTCATTTTTTACTGACATATTCTTCCCTGCAGTGTGAAGCTTCTAGTGTTGTTCCTGTGAGGGCATGAACTTGGGGCCTGAGCACGATCACCTTTTGATGACTGTGTTTTGAAAGCATCTCTTTCAGTGTCTCCTTCCCTGATTGCTCCCTTAACCTGCCTATTTCTTTTGCCACCATGTCAAAGATGGTGACTGTGTGTTAGCCACTGCTCTGTCAGAACAAGTAGCAATAGTATATACCCTACAGTTTATAAAAAAGAAAAAACACAGGCTGAACAATCAGGTGAGATATTAGAAATATTCTTGGTATTATAATCACACAAAGGAAATTAATAAGCAATGCAATGTCTATTTTCTCAATTCCTCTTCTAATCCCTTTCTTTAGGTAGTTTTTCTGCATTTACAAAGACAGAGCAACTAATGAATTTGGTCTGAAAATCAAAGTGAGTAACATGGCATTTTTAAAGACTTCCATCAAACATATTTCAAGGTCACAATAACATTGAATTTTCACAGATGACTTTAAGGAGATGATTCTCAAAACAGAAATTATGTATCTAAGAACTCAGTGATGGTAACTGCTAGAATTCTGATAATTATAGGAATAAGTTATGGATAAATTTTATTATGTACAATAGCACATAGAAACTGGCGTCATTGAAGGTATAAACTAAAATAAAAGAAGCCAAATGAACCATAGACTTGAAATATCCTTATTCTTACCAGCATGACGCATTGATTGTTTCTTGCCTTCCCCCTTGATTATACCTCTTTCAAAGTCACTTGGTAAATATTCTGTATCAGCCTCTATAGAATAAACAGTTTAAAATCAGTTTTGTAAGGCAAACTTTAACATATGTGTGTGTTGTGATTATGTATGTGTTGGTTTCTGTGTATAAATGTGTTTGTGAATATTGGTGACTGTGTGTTAGCCACTGCTAATTAAGGATTTTTATCACTGGAAATTAGCATTTTTATCACTGGAAATAGATTGTACTGAAATATCTATATTTCTGCAATAAATACCTTAAAATATTTACAGACATTAACCATCACATAACCCTCATTGCACAGAGGCTTATACATGTTCAGTGATTTGAACAGGTGTCATATCCAACTAATGACAAAATTCAATTACAAGCTGATGTCTCATAATTCTTTAGAGGGTCTTTTCTCATAGCATACTTGTTGTCTTGCAAATTTCCATCATCTTAGATCATTTATCTTAATAACATAAGTTAAATCACACACTTTTCTATTGCAAGGATAAACACAATTGGGCAGGTCCAAACAGTTTTCTCCTGGTCAAGTTGCAATCAATGGTTATCCTAGTCATGGAACCTTCCTATGAGTCAGAAATTCTTAGACTTGTCCATGAATGTTTCCATGTCCTCATCCTCTTATTCATTCCCTGAGTGTTAAACTGATAGCATTGTCTAGCTTTGTAAAGGAATAACAGGTAACTTGTGGACAGAGGTAAAGTTTATACTCTCTTGAGTCTTAAAAAAATTTTAAAAAGCAATTGAAAAGACGGCTGCCAACAAGAAGGCAAACTGCAAGATAGTGCATGAGTGAAAGAAAGAGAGTGTGTGGCCACAAAGGGAGTGTTTATTTGTGAGTTGAGAGACACCTATATTCCAAGGGACTGTTGGCGATTGCTAGATGGGGTCCGATTTACCAGGCAACCTCCACTGCTGCTGAAATCCCTCCAAGAGCAATAGGCTCTGACACAGAGACCACACCATCTTGGTGGGAGAGTGACAGTTATTAAAAGTCTAAAAATTCCAGGAATCTACAATACCACCACCCAGGGAACAGCTGCGAACCCATAACACCAGATCCCAAGCAATGCAAATATGCGGACTTGGAGGAGCTCTGCACCTTCTCACGGAACGGTCAGATTTCACCTAGGAAAAAGTGAGGTCTGTGATCCAAACAGAAGAGAGAAATGCACACAATGGGAGCTAGAGGATCAGAGAAAATCTGACACCCCCCCCCCCAAATCTGCTGCCATTGGGGCTAGCGTGATCCTCGAATGTGGAAGGGGATCTGCGGGGCTGCTAACAGAAGAGAACTCTAAAAAGCAACCATAGCTGAACTGGGTGCAACAGGGCAGCCTAAAAAATTAACAGTGTGCTGGCTGCTTAGAGCCAGGGGGGAAAGAGACTGTACAAACGTGGGTGCAGCACTGGAAGGTAAAGGTCATACACTTACTCTGGCTCTTTTTGCTTTTCTCTTTAAATCCTTGCTTTAATTTCAAAGCCCAGAACATGGGATCACCCAATTGGGGACACTCTAGGGGAAAGTTTATTTTTAATCAGTACTATTACTATTCCTATTTTATCTTATCTTATCTTATTTATTTATTTATTTATTTATTTATTTATTTAATATTTTATTGATTTTTTTACAGAGCGGAGGGGAGAGGGATAGAAAGTCAAAAACTTAGATGAGAGAGAGACATCGATCAGCTGTCTCTTGCACGCCCCCTACTGGGGATGTGCCCACAGCCAAGGTCCATGCCCTTGACCGGAATCGAACCTGGGAACCCTTCAGTCTGTAGTCTGACGCTCTATCCATTGAGCCAAACTGGTCTCGGCTTATCTTTTTTTTTTTTTTAAGTGTCATTTTATTTTCTCTTTATTTTATTTTGGGATTTGTGTTCCACATTATATTTTCATCTTCTCTTTGGCATCATTTTACTCTGTCTCTCTACCTTTATGCCAACACTCTCTTCCTCACTTTCTCCTTTGGTTGTCATGTTTCTCTTACCCTATTCCTGCTTTAGACATTCCCTATTCCTTCTTTTTACCCCCTGTTAAAAATTCATCCTACTTATATATCTAATTTTCAGTCTCTCTTTTCTTTCTTCCATATCCAAATTCTTTTCTCTCTGTCATTTTGTTGTTGTTTATATTGGTTGTTTTTTTTAATGCTTGTTTTATGGAGTATTTTCCAGGCCCTGTTTTATACACTCCATATAATTCCCACAATAACCTTATGAGGTAGATTCTATCCCTACCCATACTTTTCAGATGAAGAAATAGGTATGGAGAAATTAACTAATTTACACTGTAAAAGAGAGAGATAGGCAGACTTTAAAGACAGTCTATCCCTAACCCCTATATTGTCTCTTATAAGAAGATATGCATCTTCTAATAGAAACCACATAAATATCCATCCACAAGAAAATAAGTAAATTAGTTATAATATCATTATACAGCAATAAGAATAAATGAACAAGAACTAAAAAATTCAACAATGGTTAATTTCACAAATATTGAACCAAATAAGTAAATTGCTAAAGAAATCATAAAGCACATTACCATGTAAACATAAAAAACAATAGAATTTGCATTATTTACAGGTGGAAACACCTTTAGAAAAAGTATAAAGCAATAAATGAGAGTGGTAAACATCAAGTTTAGAATAAAAGGAGGTAATAATCTGAAAAGGCAAAGAGGGGAACAACAATATTTAAGATATAGTTATTAAACTGGGACACAAAGACGTAAGTGCTCATTATACTAATTCTTACATCTTTCTACATTTCAAAAAAATAAAAAAAATAGCCAATGCAACCTAAAATACTGGGGTTTTATTTGATCCATAAGAAGATCAAAGCAAACTGAAATCTATTATCAAAATCCAAATAAAATTTGTTCAAATCTTTCTAATGTCCTATTCTTCCTCAAATCATTTTTGAAGCAGAGAAAATAAATGGTTAGTTAATTAAGTAAAAATTTACCAATCATTGTAGTAGAAAATATATAAAAATAAAAATTGTCAGTAGATAAAATAATAAATATATAACAATCAAGAATACAATCTACTGGATAATAACCAACATATTTAGGCAAGTAATAGTACTTGATGAGAATTTAAATGTGAATACTGGGTGAAATGTCATACTTTAAAAAAATGAAATAATTGTATTATAGCGCTATAAAACTTATAAAAAGATGTTTCTTCTTAAAGAGCCAACACACAAAATTTTATTTGCAGCCACTCACTTTGGGCTCTGAGCCAATCAATTTAATTAAGTTCACCTGAGATTATAAGCTAGTAAATTAAAATAGACCGAATTTAAGCCTAAATTCTTTAAGACAAGTAGTTTAACTCAATTCATCTATGGTTTGCTAAATCAGTGCATGTTGAAGTTTGCCAATAAGAAGACTGTGTTTCTAAAAGGATATGAAACCTGTTTAATAATTAGGGAATGCTAATTGTGCACTTTTAGTTATTTTCCCTTTCTGCCTGATATCTCCAGAATTTGGCAATTCTTAATGAGGGAGTTATGCCAATAATTTCTTTGTGTAAGTCCAATAATACCAGTTCTAAACTATGTGGTCTTACTGAATAAGACTTTGACATGATTGCCATATCTAAATGAGATATGTCTGAAATTCTGGATGCCACCAGAAGACCTTAATGAATTGAGATTGACCCTCAAACTGATTGAAGCCAATCAAGAACCACTTGTTAAACTGGCCTGAACCAGCTTGGTCGCATGATTCATGGCAATCTTTCAAAGGAAGGAGCAAAGATAGTTTTCCACCTCAAGAAGTCTTTGTTTTTTTGCGTATGCTTGTTTTTTTTAAATATATTTTTATTGATTTCAAAGAGGAAGGAAAAGCGAGAGAGAGAGGTAGAAATATCCATGATGAGAGAGATTCCTGGTGGATCGGCTACATTCTACAAGTCCCCCACTGGGGATCAATTCCACAACCTGGGCATGGTTCCTTGAAGAGAATAGAACCTGGAAGTTTTCATTTCACAGGCCAATGCTCTACCCACTGAGGAAAACTGGCTAGGGCTTAAGACGTCTTTGGAACCTCAAAGACTGAAGTACATGATCCAAACCAGTATTACAGGTACTAATAGGTACTACATGACAGCAGTTTTGGTCTTCACTTCTCCACCATGTGTGGCTGGCTCACTAGAGCACAATCTAGAAATTTCTTATGAACAAATGAGATTCCAACAGAGCAGATTTCAAAAACCCTATGGGATCAATTTGACAAATTATTACTCTGTTTGTGCTTATGCAAATAATAAAGTCAAACTTAATCCAGTCTATTTAAACATGAGAGTAATCTTAGGGAGAGAAATACTGTGCTTTAATGGAAACTGCAATGCCTAATTGTAGATATTGGATTCTAATGCAGTTAACTGTCTTCAATGTCTTGATTTCAAGGCTGTGTCTGAAAATGCAATATTGACCTCAACACCTAATGGCATCACCAAGCATGATAAATGCTCTAACTTCAGATAAACTATCAGATTGTCATTGTTTGCTTGCTTTCCAGCAAAAGCCTGGCCTTTGGATTTCTTCACAACTGGTTTATGATTTGCATTAACCTTTGTGTTCTATTTGTTTCCATTTTTATAGAATGTATGCCTATGTCCTTGTGTACCTAATTGATTATGTTTACAATATAGACCTCAGTTTAGAAGCTATCTGTGTCACCATCTGCAATGAGACTTAGTGGTCTCAAGTTATGATTAAATCAATGAAACATGGACTGTTTATTTGCTTCACTTCAAACTGCTTTCCTTTTCTGTCAGAGTTTCTCACAGGAAAAATCTTACAATGTTTCCTTTAGCACAATTTGGATTCAGTGTGGTGGACAGAAGGGCTTCAGACAAGTGAGACACATCTGCCTTCAGGGAAGCCTTTCTTACAACCCAATTGGGGACAATAGTAGTCTTTTCTTTTTCAAATGGGTTTCTGCCTTTCACTAAAGCTTTAGTTATAATAAGTTTTCTAATTTTTGAGTTTTGCCTTTTAAGCTTCTTGTCAAGTTTGTCATTTGAAAAATACATGAAGGATGTCAAATTTTCCAACATGTCATCCATCTGGACATCTTATGTGTCATCTCTCAGGGACACCAGACTGACCTTAACTTTGCAGAATTCCTCTTCCCTGCATAAAGACTCCCTTTCCATTGTTGATGCCTCCTTCCAATGTCAGACAGAGAGAATCCCTAAACCTGTAGATAGTCAGATCTACTCCTACTTGACGACAGGAAGTAGATATAGAAGACAGAGACTTTTGTCCATTTCCCCTTCAGACGACTATAAAAAAAGATTCTATTTTTCTAAGGGGATAATGATGCCATTGTAATAACCTGGGTATTATTTAACAGGAAAATAATAAAAGGAGAGACCGATAATATAGGCATGCCATTTATAAAGGTTGGCCAGAAAGCTAAATTTAACACTCTCCAACCCTGTTTCCCACTGATCAGTGAGGTTAGGGACTGGACAAAGGCATTTTGGAGCATGCCAGGTAAGTTCTAAGTGACATGGGAAAGTGCTTTCCCATCAATCACCCATGGGAACAGTTAATTGCAAAGAATGGGTATATCTACTGCAAGCACATGAAACCTGAATATTTAAACAGTTAAACCAAGGAGAACACCCTGTATCCTCCCTCTCTCTCTCTCTCTCTCTGCCCTCTCTCTCTCTCTCTCTCTCTCTCTCTCTCTCTCTCTCTCTGCTCTCTCCTCTCTCTCCTCTCTTCTCTTCTCTTCTCTTCTCTTCTCTTCTCTTCTCTTCTCTTCTCTTCTCTTCTCTTCTCTTCTCTTCTCTCTCTCTCTCTCTCTCTCTCTCTCTCTCTCTCTCTCTCTCTCTCTCGTTCCTTGCTGTCCTGTGGCAGGAGAAGTACTCCACACAATGGAATAATGAACTTCAATTAGGGAGACTGTACACTGTGACCTTGCTTTTGGCTTTGCTGAAACCCCAGAGGCCCCTCTTTCAGGACTGGGTTAAGAGGCATGGAACTTTCCAACATAAGTAATGTAAGTACACACGAATAAAAAATATTACCATATCATATTCTCCACTAGAGCTTTATATAATTGTTATTTCAGCAATATCTCAAAAACCTATCTCTCACTAATGATAGAGGCATTTGATTCCCTGGTAAGAATTCCATACCCACATAAAATTGGGGGTGTGGGGAAGTGGATACATACATACTACTATTTGTAATATCCTGCTTAAATAATAAAAAGGGACAACCTTAACCTATAAATGCCGTGCATTATCTGACTGATGTACTCATTGAACATTTCTGCCTTTTTCCAATACTTTTGCTCTCCCTAACTCAAGAGCCACAGCAATATTGAAATTATGCTGATTAATAACCTCACATTGGCTTCTAAGTGTTAAAGTGAAAGGATGAATTTCATGCCTCTCCCTTAAATAAAATGCTAGATATTATTAAGTTTAGTAAGCAAGGCATGTCAAAGCCAAGATAGGCTGAAAGCAGTCACAATAAATTAGATTATGAATACAGAGACATTCTTCCACGTGTTAAACCAGGGCTAACTAATAACAATAAGATAGCAAAAAAGTTTTATTGCTGACAAGAAGAACAGTTTGTTGGTTTGGATAAAAGATCAAGCCAGGCAGAACACTCCATTACCTAAACAAATCCAGAGCAAGACACTCACTCTCTTCAATACTATGAAGGGTGCAGGAAAAGGTTTGAAGGTCACAGAGATTGTTCCAGAAAGTTTTAAAAAGGAAGCTATCTCCTAAACATAAAGGTTCAGAGGAAGCTGAAAGTGCTCCCACAGAAGCCACAGCAAAGAACCAAAACTCTAGATAAGACAATTAGTGAAGGTGGCCACACCACACAACAGGTTTTCAAAGGTGACAGAGTAGCCCTATTTTTAAGAAAATGACAATAGGGGAAGGAGGAACCAAGATGGCAGCATAGGTAAACACCTATACTGCTGCCCCACACAACAATTTCAAAACTACAACTAAAAGACAAAATGGACATCATCCAGAAACACCACAAAGCTGGCTGAGTAGAAATTCCACAAATAGAAGGAAAGATAAAAGGACACTGTGACTCAGAGGAGCTGTGGAGGGCAGAGTTGCAAAAACATGTGGAGAAAGAGGTGTGGAGCTGCGTGCAAGCGGAAAGGGTGGGTGGCTAAATACCCGGCTGGTTTTCTTGAACAGGGAGGGAGACAAAGGCATCCCACTGCACTGATTCCCCAGTTCCAGGCAAGTCTTGGGCAACCTAGACTTCATACAGAGTGAAACTGGACCACAAGGAGGAAACACACAGAGATTTGGGAGCTGCATAGGTGTGCGAGCTCGCAGAGAGGGCACATGGCTGGCTCTCTTGTTTGGGCGGGGAAAAAATCAACCACCAGACTGCATTGTTTCCCAGCTCTGGGTGAGACTTGGGGTATGCAGACTCATTTGGGGAGAAACTGAACTATCTGGCAGGAGGCAGATCTCGGTGACAGCTTTCTCTCAGAGGGGCGTGCAGCTGTTGCCGCGGGACACGGAGACACGGGCACTGCTCAGGGCAGGGCTGAT
This sequence comes from Antrozous pallidus, assembly GCA_027563665.1. Lineage (NCBI taxonomy): Eukaryota > Metazoa > Chordata > Mammalia > Chiroptera > Vespertilionidae > Antrozous > Antrozous pallidus. The sequence continues at coordinate 9,338,066 of CM050515.1, forward strand.
GGGAAACCAAGGCTGTCTGCTCAGCCTGGAGACTGCCCCATCCAAGCTGAGCACAGCGGCTCCCACAGCGTAAACACAGCTGATCCTCACAGCCAACGGACACCAACCACAACCTGGGCTTAACCACAACAAGACTGTGCAGCCCATGAAGGGATGCACCAAGAGTGTCCACCTCAGGTAATTAGGGAGGCTGAGCCACTGTCCCCTAGAGGACACCTACCACACAAAGCTATGTGACCAACTCAAGGAAGCAGCCATAATGCAAAGACAAAGAAATAAATCACGTTTGAAAGAAATGGAGGGAAAAAAACAACTGGACACAGAGTTCAAAACCATGGTTATAAGGTTTTTCAAGATGCTCCTATCAAAGGACAATAAATTTAATGAGGCCCTCAAGAATATGTGTGAGACCCCTGAGGATATGAAAAAGAACCAACTAGAAATTAAGTACACACTGACTGAAGTAAAAAATATTATACAGAGATCTAAAAGCAGGCTAGCGGACCGCAAGATTCAAGTGAAAGATTTGAAATACAAAGAAACAAAATCCACTCAGCAGGAAATACAAGAAGAAAAATGAATCCAAAAGGTTGAAGATAGTGGAAGGAGCCTTTGGGACAACCGAAAGCATACCAACATCTGAATTGTGGGGGTGCCAGAAAAAGAGAGAGAGCAAGATAATGAAAAACTATTGAAGAAATAGTGACTGAAAACTTCCCCCACATGGTGAAAGAAATATACTTGTAAGTCCAGGAAGCATACAGAACCCCAAACAATAGGAATCCAAAGAGGACCACGCCAAGACACATCATAATGAAAATGCCAAGAGCAAATGACAAAGAGAGAATATTAAATTCAGCAAGAGAAAAACAGTTAATTACTTGCAAGAGAGAACCCATATGATTATCAGCTGAATTCTCAACAGAAACTATGCAGACCAGACAGGAATGGCAAGAAATACTCAAAGTGATACAACTGAGATTACTCTACCCAGCAAAGCTATCATTCAGAATAGGTCAGATAAAGTGCTTCACAGATAAGAAAAAGCTAAAGGAGTTCATCACTGCCAAACCAGTATTATATGAAATGCTAAAAGGTATTCTTTAAGAAGAGGAAGAAGAAGAAAAGGGTAAAAAGTAAAAATTATGAAGAACAAATACACATCTAAAAATCAAGTGAATTAAAAATCTGATGAACAGGATAAACTGGTGAATATAATAGAATCAGGGGCATAGAGAGGGGATGGACTGACAATTCTAGGGAGGAAAAGGGTATGGGAGGTGCAGGAAGAGACTGGACAAAAATCATACACCTATAAATGAGGACAGTGGAGGGGGGAGGTAAGAACAGAGAACGAGATGGGTACCAAGTGGAGGGGAGCTATTGGGGGGAAAAAGAGGAACATTGTAATTAATAAGGTGAACAATAAAGATTTATTAATTTTTTAAAAAATGACAATAGGAACTTGCATATCCAGAGATCAAATGTCAGTGACTGCCTCCAGGGTTTCAAATAACAGACTGACAAAATCATGAAGATTTAATTCAACTGGTGAGTTTATTTAAAACTCAGTGCTCATTTGACATTCTAAAAATCCTAGACCCTGCATATCTATGTTTAATGTCCTCTGTCTGTGCTATATAATAAGAACAACAATTCCCACTTGACAGCACATCTTCTTGTAACAAAATTTTCTAAATATTTTGGCCCATTGTTAAGACCTACCATTTATGGAGGAACCAAGATGGCGGCATAGGTAAACACCTATTTTGCTGCCCCATACAACAATTCCAAAACTACAACTTAACAACAAAACAAACATCATCCAGAATCACCAAAAAGCTGGCTGAGTGAAAATTCCACAAATAAAAGTAAAGATAGGACACTATGACTCAGAGGAGCTGCAGAGCGCAGCCCTGAAGATATGCGCGGAGAGAAGTTCGGAGCCGTGGGCGTGCGAGCGGTGAAGGGCAGACAGCAGCAAACCCAGCTGGTTCTCTCCAACAGGGAGGGTGGAGGCATCCCACTGAACTGATTCCCCAGTTCCAGGCGAGATTTGAGTTCCAGGGAAGGCACACTAAAATCCGGGTACAGAAGAGGTATGCAGGTTTGAGGAGAATGTGGATAAACTTGGAATAGCAGTTTGCACATAAACTTGGGGACAGAACTGTGCGGCCACACAGAGAGAACCCTTGACTTGCTCCCTTGTTCAGAAGACCACCGGACTGCTTTGTTTTAGAACCCTGGGCGAGACTTTGGGTGTGCAGATTCATTTGGGGAGAGGCAGAGTTGTCTGGTAATGGGTGGAGACCAGCGGCAGCTTTCTCTCGGAGGTGCGTGCAGCCTTTACCACCCTGCACAGAGACCCATGTGCTGCATAGGGTGGAACTGACACTGCCCACTCAGCCCGGAGACTCCGCCCATCCAACCTGAACACAGCTTTCCTTCACAGCCAATTGGCCTGGAGGTCAAACCCTCCTAGTGCTAACAACAATTAGCTGAGCTTAACTTCAACAATACTGTACAACCCATAAAGGATTGCAGTAAGAGTATCCACCTCAGGGAACTGGGGAAGCTGAGCCACTGTCCCTTAGAGGACATCTATCACACAAAGCTAATGGACCAACTCATGAAAGCAGTCACAATGCAGAGAAATGGAAAGAAATCAGGTGTGAAAGAAATGGAGGAACAAAGAAGACTAGACATAGAGTTAAAAAACCACAGTAATAAAGTTTTTCAAGAGGCTCCTAGAAAAGGCTGATGAACTTAATGAGAACTACAAGGAAATGAACAAGACCTATGAGGAAATGAACGAGACCTATGAGGAAATGAATGAGACCTACAAGAATATGAATGAGACCCTCAAGGATATGAAAAAGGACCAACTAGAAACTAAGCACACACTGACTGAAATAAAAAATATTACACGAAGTCCTAAAAGCAGTCCAGAGGACCGAAAGAACCAAGTCAAAGAAGCAAAGAACAAAATACAAAGAAGCAAAATCCACTCAGCCGGAAAAGCAAGAAGGAAAAAGAATCCAAATAATTGAATATAGTATAAGGGGCCTCTAGGACAACCTCAAGCATGCCAACATCTGAATTATAGGGGTGCCAGAAAAAGAGAGAGTGCAAGATAATGAAAACCTACTTGAAGAAATAGTGACCGAAAACTTCCCCCACCTGGTGAAAGAAATTGACTTAAAAATCCAAGAAGTGCACAGAATCCCAAAATATAGGAATCTAAAGAGGAATACACCAATACACATCATAATTAAAATGCCAAGAGCAAAAGGTAAAGAGAGAATATTAAAAGCAGCAAGAGAAAAACAGTTAGTTACCTATAAGGGAGCACCCATACGATTGTCAGCAGATTTCTCAACAGAAATGATGCAGGCCAGACGGGAGTGGCAAGAAATATTCAAAGTGATGAATAGCAAGAATTTACAACCAAGATGACTCTACCCAGCTAAGCTATCATTCAGAATTGAAGGTCAGATAAAGTGCTTTGCAGATAAGAAAAAGCTAAAGGAGTTCATCACCACCAAACCAATATTATATGAAATGCTGAAAGATATTCTTTAAGAAGAGGAAGAAGTAAAAATATAATTTATGAACAACAAATACACATCTATCAACAAATGAATCTAAAAATCAAGTGAATTAATAAGCTGATGAACAGGATAAACTGGTGAATATAACAGAATCATGGTCCTAGAGAGGGAATGGACTGACAATTCTTGGGGAGAAAAAGGGATGTGAGAAGTGTATCAAGAGCCTGGACAAAAATCATGCACCTATGGGAGAGGACAGTGGTGAGGAGGTGACGGCGGAGGGTGGGATGGGTACCGGGTGGAGGGGAGCTATAGGGGGGATAATGGATGAGAACAATGTAATTAATAAACTGAACAATAAAGATAAAAAAATTTTAAACACCTACCATTCATAAAAGAGAATATTTTCAACCTATTGCTTCAAATTGACAAGGCACACTGTCACCCCAATGTTCTGAGGGGAAGAGCAATGAGATTAATGGTGTTTTACACCAGCCAACACTACACCCCTTCTGAAGCACATGGGTGAAGATGAGTAATTCTGAGTAATTTCAAGTCTTATTATATGAGAAGCACATTTCAAAATGCTATAGGTACCATACATAATAATGGCCCCAATGGATCTGGACAAAGTAAGTTGTAAACATTCAGAAAATGTTTATAAAAATTCATTAAGTTGTAAAATATTTAGACCCACTGTTACCTATGCCATTAAAAAACCTGTGATTAATGAGAGAGGTCAAAATGTCAATAGTAACAAGTTGAAAGAAGTTGACCAGACCCTCCTAATTGTCTTTGAAAAGTTCAAGTTTTCCATCAAGGAAATAACTGGTGAGATGGTGGAAATATCACGAAAACTAGAATAAAAACTCAAGCCTGAAAACTGGAGTCTGAATTGCTGCTGTGATCTCATGATACAACTTTAATGGATGAGGAGCACCTTCCTATGTATGATCAAAGAACATTGTTTCTTTGTTTTAAATTTATTGATTAAGGTATTATATATGTGTCCTTATCCCCTCATTACATCTCCTTCACCCCTACACATGCCCTCATCCCCCTGTTGTCTTTGACCATTGCTTAGGCTTATATGCATCCATGCAATCCTTTGGTTGATGTCTCCCCGTTACAACCACCCTCCCCTACCTTCCCTGTAAGGTTTGACAGTCTGATCAATGTTTCTCTGTCTCTGGTCTGTTTCTGTTCATCAGTTTATGTTGTTCACTATATTCCATAAGTGAGTGAGACCATCAGCAGATGAGTGGATTAAAAACCTGTGGTACATCTACACAATAGAATACTATGCTGCAGCAAAAAATAAGGAGTTCTCACCATTTGAAACAGCATGGATGGAACTGGAGAGCATTATGCTAAATGAAATAAGCCAGACAGAGCATGATAAATATACCAAGAATGTGGTTTCTTGAGATGAAATCTACTCTTGGAAAAGGAGCTGAAAAGATTGATGAATTAACAGCAAAGTTTTAGAAAATTATCTAAACTCAGCTGATGAAGAAGTGGCAGGTTTTGAGAATACTACTTCAAATTTAAAAGAATTTTTACTGTAAGTATAATGCTATCAAACAGCCTTGCATGCTACAGAGAACTCATCCATCCATTGATGTGGTAATTTCTTGTTGTCTTATTATAAGAAATGTCCACAGCTAACCCAGCCTTCAGCAAAAACCAATCTCATTCACCAGCAGCCATCAATATTAGGGTAAGACCCTACAGCAAAATGATCACAACTCAGTGAAATTTCAGGTGGTTGTTATCAGTTTCTAGCCATAAAGCATTTTCAATTAAATATGTATATTTTTTTCTTTTGTAAATAAAATGCTATTGTATACAGAATAGAATTCAGTATAGTATAATTATCATTTTATACACTTTGTGAAACCCCAAATTTCATGTGCCTTCTGTTTTGTGATATTCACTCTAATGCAATGCCTGGGGGGGGGGGGGCGAGTTTCTCCAAGGTATGCTTGCACTTAAGGCAAGAATTTAACTAATTTAAGAAGCATATTCATCAAAACTTTTCTCCATGTAATAATAACCTACAAGTACATTTGTTCTTTAAGTTCCACACTTAATTCAACTCCAAAAAGATAAACCTAAAATATTTTGTTTTTTAAATTCTTCTTACCAAGGAGTTCCATTGATTGTGTCTTTAGTTGGCCCTTTACTATGCCACCTGCAGCTTCATCTATTGAGTCTTCCACATTAGCCCCTAATAAAACACAGATGTGAAAGCACATTATTGTGATCATTTATGTACAAATCATTTACATAGGAATATATATGTTTCCATGATTGTGCATATATGTTGTTTGCAGCCTATCAAAATTTTATTGAAATATCTGGAATACTGATTCACAAAACCATATATTGGGGCAGATAGAATAAATATATCAGCCACATTAAGCTGATGTTTAGAGACATTTAGTGATTTCTCCAAAACCAAATAACCTGGAAGTGGTAAAATTGATATACATTTTAGGAGCTATGTCTCATAGTTCCTTAAACACTGCTTATTCCATATAAATTATTTATCATGAAAATTGAAATCATCCCAGTGAATTTGTGATAATAAAATTACTTATAGGCGTACATTAAATGCACATTCCTTCTGTAGGGATGTACCTCATGAAATCCAACATTGCTGTTGGTTTCATTGTTTGTTTATTTTTTCACCACCAGACTAGTTTCATATCATGGACTGTGTAGTCCCAGAAACTTCCCATGAGTCAGAAATGCATTGACTCACCAGGGAACATTTTAATTCTCGTTTAGATTTTGTAACTATAAAGCATGTAGTTATTGATTAATAAGAGAACAAAGACATAGATAGAATTGAGAAAAACTGGTTTGTAAGGTTCCTTTGCATGGAGCCCTTGTGAAATGTGAGGAGGAAATTATTAAGTTTTCAGCAGCACCAGGATCCTGATTGGATCCAATTCCAGGAGAGTTTTCATATGGTTCAATGTTTTTCCTATTATTACCAATTAATAATTTGGTCCAGTGACATAAAAAAATGCATGAAAGGTGTTAAAGAGAAATTAGCATTGTGGCAGGGATAAAGTGGATTCTAGAACTAAAGTGGACTTGGGGGCCAACAATGTATGGAGTAAAAGTCAGTTCTGGTGACCCTGCAAGTGTAGTTGGAAACATGTCATGGTCCTGACACTGCACAGCAGACCTCTTGCTTTGAAGTCATGCCTGAGCCCATGAAGAAATATAAAGGTTGCACTATGACTCTGCCAGCCAACAAATACCATAACATCTCCTTTACAGAGAGTGTCCCAGCTGTGATATTATTACACAGCAGGCCCATATTGAGCAAAAAAAAAGTTCATTATTGATTAGAATCATTTTGTGAAAGAAACATGAAACAGAGCAACACAATACTGGGCAGCATTAGCCAATATATTCCAGCTGCTCTGGTTTTTCTCCATTAGATATAAGTAAAAAACACCTCGTCAGAGAAATCAAGTATGCAAAGTTTACTAAGATAAGTGGGAGGCAATCAGAATAGGCTCTGAGGAGAGAAATGTAAGATAAACTTATGGGAGGAATCACAATTTTTTACCATAAACATCTTCCCATTGCTTTAAACCTTCCTTAATCTCTTACTATTTGTAGTTCAGAGAGCTATATTTAGCAATTATTTAGGCATGTAATACATTTTGCCCATATAAACTGTGAAATTTAATGGATTTTTAAACTCTATATTTAGAGGTGTATAAAATTACAAACATTGATCATTTTAGAATCTAGTTCAGATTAATACTAAATAAACACCGGGGAGAGCTAGAAATGTTAATCCCATATAATTCTCTTACTTCTTTCCCGTTTCTGTGATACTGTTACCAGTGAGAGATCCATTGCAATGCCCCCCAGTGGATGGATGCTTGAAACTGTGGATTGTACCAAACCCTAAATATATTATGAGCTTTCCTATATAAATTTAACTCTGATTAAAAAAATGTTGGCTTCTCTTTGGTATATCCAAACTGCTAGCATCTCTACTCTAGCATGTTGGGGCCAGTATGAAGTAAAATCGGGTTTACTTGAACATGAGCAGTGCAATACCATGACAGGGCTTACCCGTGTGATAACCGAGAAGGCTACAGAGTGACAAAAGGGCAGGTAGCTTATCAGAGTGAACCGGCTGGACAAAGGGATTACTGATATCCTGGGTAGGACAGAGGAGGATGGCATGAGATTCACTATGCTCCACAGAACAGTGAATAATTTAAAACTTATGAATTATGTATCCCTGTTATTTTCCAATTGAAATATTCTATTCCTGATTGACCATGAAGAACAGAATCTGCACATATCAAAACTGCAGACAATAGGGATGATGGAATTGAATGCACCTATGATATAAAGTTATATTTATTTTTATATAACTGTGCCCTCTGAATAAGCTAAGAGAAGAAAGAAGAAAAAGTATATATTTGAAATTTTCTTTTATATTAGGCTTCTTATTTATAACTCTAGGCACTCTTCATTTATTCTTGCAAATGAGTTATGTTCTGTATCATCTTACTGAAATCCACTGGGACCCCATACATCTCCTCTGCGCTGCTACAGTGGAATATGTTCTTTTTACACATTGTATAGGCATCACAATACAATGATACACATATGGACTATGTAATTGCCTTTTGAATCAACTACCGAGAAATAACATGCATTCCTACTGTCTTTTCGAATTACATAATTCCTTGAATCCGTATTCCTTTAGAAGAGGGATTCAATTTACTGCCAGAAGTCAATTGCTTTCAACATAAAAACAAACAAACAAAAAAAAAAACTTTCTTTACTGTTAAGGCAGATTCCCTAACAAACAGATGTCCCGTTGTTTTTCTTTCTTTCATTTTAAATTTGAAATCTCTTTTTCTAACTTTCACTCTGAAAGTTAGTTTGGCTAGATATAAGAATCATAATGACATTTTTTTCTATTAGCACTCTGATTTTGCCTTTAGGCTTCAGCAGTTTGTGATGTCAATTCAGCTCTTCATATCACCAGGTTTCTCTTTTCTATGATGAGTTGTTTTCCCTTTGTTTGTTTAGTTATTTTGTCTGTCTTTCATAACTTTTACCAAGATGGATCTTGTATATTTATTGTACTCATTCTACTTAGATTTCATTGAGCTCAGATGTGCCAGTGATATTTATCACTGAATATGTTTGAAAATACTAACCATTATTTATTTTAATGCTTTCCCTGCCTCTTTTCTCCCTGCTCTACTTTTATGTTTCCCATTATGTTAGATATAGAGACTCTTTCTTCTGAAAATTCCAATATATTCCCGAGTTCTCTATTGCATTTAACCTTATAGTTATTGGAATTTCAATGCCAAACTTGTCAGTGTTTTTGTTTTCATACTAGAGGCCCAGTGCATGAAATTTGTGCACTGGGGGGGAGGGGTTGTCCCTCAGCTCAGCCTGCACCCTCTGCAATCTGGGACCCTTCTCACAATCTGCTGGCTCTCAACTGCTGGCTTGCCTGCCTGATTACCCCTAACTGCTTCTGCTTGCCAGCCTGATCACCCCCTAATCACTCTCCTGCCAGCCTGATCAATGCCTAACTGCTCCCCTGCCAGCCTGATTGCCCTTAATTGCCCTGCCCTGTCAGCCTGGTCATCACTAACTGTCCTCCCTTGCAGGCTTGGTCGCCCCAACTGCCCTCCCCTGCTGGCCCGGTCACCCCTAACTGCCCTCCCTTGCCAGCCTGGCCACCCCTAACTGCTCTCCCTTGCTGGCTTGGTCACCAACAATAGTCTTCCCCTTTAAGCTTGGTTGCCCCTAACTGTCCTTCCCTGCAAGCCTGGTCACCCCTAACTGCCCTCCCTTGCTGCCCTGATTATCCCTAACTGCTCTCCCCTGTCAGCCTGGTTGTACCCAATTGCCCTCCCCTGCAGGTCTGGTCTCCTCCAACTAACCTCCCCTGCAGGCCTTGTCCCTCCCAACTACCTTCCCCTGCAGGCCTGATCTCCTACAATTTCCCTCACCTACAGATCTGGTCAACCCCAATTGCCCTCCCCTGAAGGCCTGGCCTCACCCAACACCCCTCCCCTGCAGGTCTTGTGACCCCCAATTGCCCTCCTCTGCAGATCTGGTTACCCCTAACTGCCCTTCCCTACAGACCTGATCACCCCCAACTGCCCTCCCTTGTAGGCCTGGTCCCTACCCTGTTGGCCATCTTGTAGTGACCATCTTGTGTCCACATGGGGGCAGCCATCTTTAACCACATGGGCACAACTATCTTGTGTGTTTGAGTGATGATCAATTTAAATATTACTCTTTTATGAGATAGGATATCATTCCATCTCTTTGTTGATATTTTTATCCCATGAGAACTTAACATCTATATTCTCTTCTGTTTTAAGCATAGGGTTTGCTGCTTAAAATATTTATAATTTATAGAGCAAACTACAAGGGCAATAGACACAAAGATTTTTTGGTGCCTGGTTTTATCCTGTCTAGAGTTCATATTTGATATTTTTTTGCATGTTTCATATGTTTTATGGTAAAACCTGTGCATTCTGGGCAATATGTTGTAGCAAATATTGGTACTCAGCCCCCCTCATACCTTCATTTGAAGCCTTTTTGTCATTGTGTGCTTGATCATTTATTGAGTGATTAGGTTGAGCTATATAATATTTTACTGAAGTGTCCTTTCATGTGTGTTAAATTCTTGTGTTGTTCCTGTGAGGGCATAAACTTGGGGCATTAATTTCATCACCTTTGGATGATTGGTGTTTTGAAAGAATCTTTTTTATCATCTCCTTCCCTGGTTGCTCTCTTAAGCTGCCTATTTCCTTTGCTACCATATCAAAGATGGAGACAAAGTGTTTTAGCCACTGATCTGCCAGAACACGCAGCAATAATTTACACTCTAAACTGTACTAAAAAGGAAAAAATCTCAGGTTGCACCATCACCTAAGATATTAGAAATTTTCCTGGTATTGTAATCACATGAAGGCTATGGATAAACAACACAATGTCTATTTTCTAATTTTCTCTTCTAATTCCTTTCTTATGGCAGGTTTTCAGCATTTGCAAATGTAAAGCAACTAATGAGTTGGGTCTGAAAAATAAAGTAAAATGGATTTTAATTCCATCAAGCATATTCCAAACCCTCAATAGCAATGGATTTTTGTGGATTCACTTCAAAGAGTTCTAAAACATGTATGACAATCTTATTACTCATTGATGGAAACTGCTAGAGCTCTACTTACTGTAAGAAGAAATTATGGGGCTATTTTATTATGCAAAATAGTATATAGGTACTTTGGTCATTGAAGTTCTAAACTTAAATAAACTTTTGAGAAGATAAATAAACCATAAATAGACTTGAAATATTCTTGTTCTTACCAGCAAAGTGCATTGGTTGTGCCTTGGGTCCCCCCTTTATTATTCCTCTTCCGAAATCACCTGGTAAGTGTTCTGTATCAGTCTCTATAGAAATAAGTAGTTTTAAATCAGTTTTATAATGTAAACATTAACATATGTGTGTGTGTGTGCATTGGTTTCCATGTGTAAGTGTGTTTGTGTCTAGTATTCCCAGTATTAACAATTTTATCACAGTTAAAAGATTTAAATATATGTATTTATGAAATAAACTACCTTAGAATTGTTAGAGTGCATTGCACTGAGGTTTATACATGTTCCATGATTTGATCAAGGTGGCATATCCAGTTAATTACAAATTTTAATCACAAACTGATGTCTCATAATTCCTTAATTGGGCCTTTTCTCATAACATATAAATTATTTTTCAAATTTAAATCATCTAGAGACCTTTTCTTATCAACATAATTTTCATGTGTAAAAAAAAAACCCCAAAACCCACACATTTATATTGGAAGGATATACCTGGTAGTATGGGTCCAAACAATTTTCCCCAGGTCAAATTGCAATTTGTAGTCATCATAGTAATAGAACCCAACTATAAGACTATAAAACATTGCCCTTGTTTTTTTATGTATGTGTAAAATAATTAGTAATTAGCTTGCTTTGAAAAATAATAACAGGTAATTTATTGACAGAGGTAAAACTTATGTCCTTTCAAATTTTATAGGCATTTAGACCTTCTAGTTGGGGAGGGAAAGTGGATAATTTACAATAACGTGTTCCTTTCCATTTGAATATTTAGGTGATGTTCACCTTTTGTTGGCTTTGGAAACTACTCTTTAGGGCCAATGACAGCAGAAGTATAATGCAATTTAATGTTTTATGACACAGTGTGGTATTTTCTGGTGGTGGGGCCATGCAGGGATGCATAGGTGGATTAAAATGGGTAATAAATGGTGATGGATGAAAACTTGATTTGGTGTGGTCAAGACACAATGCAGTTTACAGATAATGTGTTGTATTATTTTTATACCTGTAACCTGTGTAATTTTGTTAACCAGTGACTCCCAAATGCATTCAATAAAAACAAATGATCCAACTAAAAAAAAATCCATCTTGCTAATATGTCAGTTTGAATGGTTACTCTGGATCACTTGCTGGGTAATGTTTTCTAGACATAACTAACTAACTAACTAAATATATAAATAAATAAATAAATAGGAAAGAAAATGGTTCAAATACAGAATGGAACTCTTTCAGAAACTTGCCATGATGCAGACATAATAGACTGGAAGCCTTCATTGGTGAAATGACTGAGCCCATGAATATCACCATGGCAGTACCAACATATCACCCTGGCAATTTGAGCAGAGGTGAATTCCAAGAAGGGGCATCATTAGCAAAGCCAAAGACACACTGGATTGAGCAGAACGACTTTGTCACAGTTAGTGATCACATCAGTGAAAGTAACCTTAATTATAGCAACACATGACAGGACAACCTTCACCGACACGTTTTTCTTTGGTCCTCCTCCAACAAATACAATTACATTAATTGATTCATTTGACTTAAGGAGCAAAAAATGTGTATAACAGTATGTATAAGTGTAGGCTTATATAATGTAACAAATGTATTAATCTGGTGGTATTTACAATTGGGAGGATTCTATATGTGTGAGAAATGGAAATATCAGATATATCTGTATCTTCCTCTTACTTTTTCTATGAATCTAGAACTGCTTTAAAAAATAAAGTTTTTAGAAAATGAAAATATATTCTTCGATTGCTTTTAATTCTTTTTTAATAATCTTATCTTGATCTTTCCCAAGCAATTAAAATAATATTCTATATATTTTCCCATTTTAATGCTTGATAATTGGTTATTAATATATTTTTAGAATTATGTAACAATCAGCACAATCAACTTAGATTCACTCCAGATTTGTATTAATTAAATTACAATAATTTTATTACTGCTAATTTTTTATATTTTATGTATGTTACTTTTATTTACAATGTAGGGTAAAAGTAGATTTATAATTTTTGCATTAAAATAATACAATAATTGATAAATAATAATATAAAAGTAAACCGTTTCAAGTACTCACAACTGTATCTACTTTTGCCCCACCCTATATATAAGTTTTAAATATTCTATGTGTTATACTCCTATATAAAGCCCTAAATTAGTATACTCTTTTGTTAATTTTTACTCTTGTTACACATACTATAAATATAACTCCATTTATATATTTGTTTTAAAAAATTATTTTACATAACTTTTTACCAATACAGAAAATGGGAGTGTATTGGTTTGTTATATTAATCACTAGTGGCCTGGTGCATGAAGTTCATGCACAGGGGAAGGAGGGGTCCCTCAGCCTGGCCTGCACCCACTCCATTCTGGGATCCCTCTCACAATCCAGAATCATTGGCTCCTAAGTACTCACCTGCCTTCCTGATGGCCCTAACTGCTCTCCCCTCCTGTTCTGATCCCCCTAACTGTCTAATGCTCCCCCTTGCTGGCCTGATCCCCCTAACTGCCTATCTGCTCTCCCCTCCTAGCCTAAATCCTCTAACTGCCTATGTGCTATCCCTTCTTTCTTTCAGAACCCAGTGCAGGAGTGCTGGGAGCTCTCTGCCAAGGCCCCGCCCCATCCTGATGCTCCCCTCCCAGGCTGGCAGTGCCGCAGGCCTGCATGTATTTCTGCCCCTGCGACAGCCTCATGTCCCTTTGGCACAAGTCCACACCTCTGTCCCCACCCACCAGGTCATGACTGTGACACTCTTAGGACCAATTAGCATATTACCTCTTTAATATATAGATATTTTATAATATCTGGTTCTCTTTTCAGTCATTATTTTAAATGATATATTTTTCTCTTTAATCTCTCCTTGTATTATTTCAATACTTCTAAAGTTTACTGATCCTTTCTTCTAACAGTGTATATCTACTGAGCCCTCCAGTGATTTTTTTTATTTCATTCATTCTACAGCAACTCCTGAATTTACATGTATTCCTTTTCAAAATAATATGTCTATTTATACACATCCCCTTTTTAATCAAACATTCACATTACGTCTTATTTTTCTTATAAGAATGGTTCTTTTAAAATTAAACTTAATTGGGGTGACACTAGTTAATAAGATCGTATAGGTTTCAAATCTACAATTTTATAACACATGATCTGTATATTGCACTACAGATCTATACACACCCACCACCCAAAATAAAATAACCTTTCATCTCAAAATAGAGAAAAGGGGATAGTAGAGGGAGAGACATAAATATACATCAATGAGAAAGAAAAATCAACATTGATTAGCTGCCTTCTGCAAGCCTCTGCTGGGGATCGAACTTGCAACCTAGGCATGCACCCTGACCAGGAATCGAACTGATGACCTTTTGGTTCATTAGTTGACACTCAACCACTGAGCCACACCAGCTGGACTGGAGTGTCCATTATTGTTACAAGAGTAAAGGCAGTAGTATAATCTCTGAGGTATATAATGCAACGAATGGACTCTAATTCAACTGAGATATAAATATGCCTGACATTTCCATCAGATAGAGGCAAATAGGAAAGTATAAATGAAGTTATAGACTTCTTGCTTTCACAGTATTACATTAATTGGGTAGGTTTTGTCCTTTTGCAATATTAAAGCAACTTACTTGCTATCTTAGAAAGTGAGTAGAATAGCATTGAACTTGTACCAAGCATATTTTATGGTCACTATAGCATTTAATTTTTATGTTTTAATTTCTAAATGGGTAATTTCTAAAATTCATAATTTCTGGGGGGTTTTCATTTATATTAAATGCCAGAGTACACCTAACTATGAGAAAGTTAGGCATATATGAATAATATTAAACTGCTTGTCACTAATTATTCGTACTTAAACTCCAACGAAGATAAATATACCAGAATTATTAGACTTGAAAAATTCTTATTCTTACCAAGTACACTTTTTGTCTGTATCTTCATTTCCTCTGTTAACATTTGTCTTTCAATAGAATCTCTCAAGTGTCCTATATCTGTCTCTATAGAAATAAACATGTATTAATACACTTTGCATAGTAACTCTAACATACAAGTGTATGTATGTATGTATGTATATGTATGTATACAGTACCATCTTAATTTGCCTTGTTATAAATAGTCATTATAATGAAATGTCTAGATTGCAGAAGTCACTAAACCATAAAAGTGGAAGGGCCATTAACAACCATTAAACCTCCATGTACCGAGGCTTAGCGATATTAATGATTTCACCAAGACTTTTTATCCAGATAATAATAAAGTTGATACACAATCTTAAATATCATAGTTCTTTCACCAGTACTTTTTCTATATAATGTTATCTCTCATGCTAAATTAAAATATCCTGAAGAGTTTATGATAACATAACCTTCAGGTTTTCATTAAAAATAATAATCATACTTAGGATACCTGGTGATACGAAACAAGCTTCCCTGCTCCACAGATTGTACTGCACACCATGGAACCCACTGGGTGCTGGCCGCGTTCTAGGGCTCAGTCTATCTGGGTTTCTGGATGACCTAATAAATTCATAGTTCTTTACCCCTTTTGGCCTTATGTGTTGCTCCCTCAGTGGCCCTAAAACTATGTTGAATAAGAGTGGTGAAAGCAGGCATCCTTATCTTGTTCGTTTTCTGAAGGGAAACACTTCAGTTTTTGCCCATTGAGCATTTTGTTGGCTGTAGGTTTGTCATATATGGCCTTTGAAGTCTCAGTTTTACTTTTTTTAGTGGACCTGTTTTCCTGGGCTCAGAATTTTACAATTGCTTCTCAGCTCACTCACTCTCCCCTAATTGGGTGAGACATAAAGGAGAAAGGAGCTGGATTTAGATGTCTCCCTTCCCCAATGCTTCTGCACAGCAAAAGAAACCATCAGCAAAACAAGAAAGCCACTGTATGAGAGAACCTATGTGCCATTGATACATCCGATAAGGGCCTAATCTCCAAAATTTATAGGGAACTCATACAACTTAACAAAAGGAAGATAAACAATCTAATAAAAAAATGGGCATAGGACCTAAATAGACATTTTAAGCTGAGAGGAGTTTAACTTTGAATACACTCTAAAAGAACTACATTTTATGCCCCTGCATGCTTTATATTTATAATGCCATATTTTAGATCTTTTTGTTTTGTGTATATTCTAACCATGGTAGTTTGAATTAAGTTGGTACTGCCCTATATTTAAATTTCTCATTTTCTTTTAGAAATAGAACTATATATTTGAAGTACTTTAACTTTTAGACAGTGTTCTACTATGCCAAAACATTATGTCTACTTACCTTCGACTTTGTTCAAATCTAATTGCAATATTAGGTCACTTATTGATGGGTTCAGTGATGAAAGATTTTCTGCTACATCTGGAAGTTCTGAGGCCACTTCATTATTAACTGAAATAATAATAGATTTCCATATTAATTGATTTATAATTAATATTTTGTTTGAAATAAAATCCATTTTATTTAATTAATTAGAGATATTTTACCTTTATTTTTTAAAATATTTTATTGATTTTTTACAGGGAGGAAGGGGGAAGGATAGAGAGCTGGAAACATTGATGAGAGAGAAACATCAATCAGCTGCCTCTTGCACACACCCCACTGGGATGTGCCCACAATCAAGGTGCATGCCCTTGACTGGAATCGAACCTGAGACCCTTCAGTCCGCAGGCTGACGCTCTATCCAGTGAGCCAAACCGGTTTTGGCAAGATATTTTACCTTTAAAAAAATAAAAGCATTTATATCTATTCACTCTCTCATGGTACCTGCCAAGTTTATGAACCTGGGGTTGTAAACTACATAGACAGCAGCAGAGTCTCATTTGGATGGGAAACTTTGCTTAAAATTTAAAAATGGAATGTATTTGTGGCTTAGAGAGTGAATAGGATTTTTACAGATAGAACAAAGTACGTTATGGGAGGTTGGAAGGTTAAACGGGTAAAAGTAAAACTTCAATTTGTATACAATAACAAAACAAACATTACTCAATTGGGATAATTTTTGAAGGTTTTGTTGGCTTCTCAAGATGAAATGACTGATATGCATAAACCAATCTGAGAATGTATTTAAAAATACTTGTCTATTAAATTGATTGGGTTGACAGTCAATATGAACATATAGGTTTTAAGTGTTGGGTTCTAGGTTATAAGATCTGTATATTTTAATGGAAGGACCAATCATGTCTTCTCTTTCTCTCTCCCCCTGTCTCCAATACAGACAGGCACAAATGCACATACACACATACTCAGTTACAAATACTATACACAAGCATACAAATGTGCACAAATATACTTTTTACACACATGTACACACATATACACTGTTTTTACCTTCAGCTTTAGGCAGCAGGATGAGACATAATTATGTTGATACAACTACAACAATAAATGAATTACTAGATCATAACTGTATCAAAAGATTCAGGAAACTACATTAGAATTATTATTTTCCATCAGGCAGGCACTTATGGCATCCTCAGGGTCAATGGGGACTAAGGAATAAGCCATGGATGCCTTTTAGATGGAATGGACAATGGACCATATCCAAGTGACCCCTCCTGTCTTTCTTAATTGCAGGAAAGGTCTTCTATTGCCTTCTGTTTTATTTATTTACTAGTGGCCCAGTGCAAAAATTTGTGCATGGGGTGAGGGGGGTGAAGAGTGTTCCTCAGCCCGACCTGCACCCTTTTCAATCTGCGACCCCTTGGCGATGTCCAACTGCTGGTTTAGGTCCACAGGGATCAGGCCTAAACCAGCAGTTGGACGTCCCTCTCACGATCCAGGACCGCTGGCTCCTAACCACTTGCCTGCCGGCCTGATTGCCCCTAACCACTCTGCCTTCCAACCTGATCACCCCCAACTACCCCCCTTGCTGGCCTGCTTGCCCCCAACTGCCCTCCCCTGCCAGTCTGATTGCCCCTGACAGCCTCTGCCTCAGCCCTGCCATCATGGCTTTATCTGGAATGTCTCCTGGTCTAATTAGCATATTACCCTTTTATTAGTATAGATTTTTACTAATACCTGCCTGCCACGTCACTCCTCTGTTCTTTCTGGCACCCAAATAAACACAACTTGATGCCAGGTCTTCATTTAATGTAGCTAATTTGAGAGACAGGTGATCCTGGACATGTAAGATCCAGTAACTAAGCACTGATTTGTAAGCACCAGGACTGTCCTGGTGATGTTACACACATCACCTTATTTCATCTTCACGGTATCTCTCCAGTAGCGGTGGCATGTTGCCTGTTTACCAATTTGGAATCAGAGGTTTAGAGGGGCTTCAGTAACTCTGCAAGGAAAGTAGTCTACCCAGGATTGAAACTCAGTTTTTGTCTTACTCCCAAAACATTGCTTTTGCTCCTGTGCAACATTGCTTCCCCTATAACTTGGCCTATTTCAGAAATCAATTTATCTTGGAATAAGCAGTTTACTCTCCTAGGTGTTATGATCTATTTTCTGTTTTGTAACATTCCCTGGTAAATAACTTAAGACTGTGTGTGTTTTTAATTGTTTATCTATATGTTGTTGCTACTGTTATTTGAAGCAAATAAACAATAACAAAGATCAAGTAGCCAGGAAGCCAGCCGGCACATAGGGAAAAAAAAAGAGAAGTAACTGT
The DNA here is from genome assembly GCA_027563665.1 of Antrozous pallidus. Classification (NCBI taxonomy): domain Eukaryota; kingdom Metazoa; phylum Chordata; class Mammalia; order Chiroptera; family Vespertilionidae; genus Antrozous; species Antrozous pallidus. Next base: position 9,356,642 of record CM050515.1, read on the forward strand.
GCTAAGTGAATCATCTCTTCACCTGATGTCATCTCTCCTCTTGGATATATGCCTTGGAGCACTGGGGAACTCCAGGGGCTTTTTATTGCCTTAATTGTTTAGCTCAATAACTGTTCCCTTGTGCTTTCACAGTAATGTGAATCTCTTTAATATAAAGGGATGCACACTATATAGTATTGAGGTTGTATAATGAAATTCTGATTCAAAACACCACATGAACATCAATATTCTTTTTTTTTAATATATATTTTATTGATTTTTCACAGAGAGGAAGGGAGAGGGATAGAAAGTCAGAAACATCGATGGGAGAGAAACATCGATCAACTGCCTCTTGCACACCTCCAACTGGGGATGTGCCTGCAGCCAAGGTACATGCCCTTGACCGGAATCGAACCTGGGATCTTTCAGTCCACAGGCCGATGCTCTATCCACTGAGCCAAACAGGTTTGGCTTGAACATCAATATTGACTGGAACTGGTGGATAACCAAATAGTTGTTTCATTACTTTTTTGTTTTGTTTTTTTACAAATGTGAAAATTAAGGTCTGGACCCCCTACTGGGCCTGTGGCTGCGGTGATATGAACCATAGCCACCACCCCAGGCTTGCCAGGGCCAGGCTTCGGCAGGGGTCCAGACTCCCTGCTGGGCCCAGGGCTGTGCTGATCAGGACCACAGCCGCTGCCCCAGGCTTGCCAGAGCCGGGCTTTGGCAGATGTCTGGACCCCCTGCTGGGCCCGGGGCTGTGGAGATAGGGACCACAGCCACTGCCCTAGTCTTGCCAGGGCCATGCTTCGGCAGAGGTCCAGAACCCCTGCTGGGCCCGGGCTGTGCCAATTGGGACTGCTGCTGCCACTCCAGGCTTGCCAGGCTTGGCTTTGGCAGCAGGGGTGATTTGGGTCCAGTCGCCATCTTGCTTGGGGATTAATTTGCATATTGCTCCTATTGGCTGGTAGTGTAGTGAAGGTGCAGTCCATTTGTATGTTTCTATTTTATTAGATAGGATTTTGATTGTTCAAGTATTACAAATGTCTTCCATATCCTCTCACTTTGCTCACTTCCACCTTGCTCCCACCCTATCCAGGTATTCACTTTATTTATAATAATTTATCATTTATTTTAAACTTTTAAAATTAAGTTTATTTGAGTGGAAAATGGTAATAAGATTATATAGGTTTCAAGTATACAATTCTATGACACAACATGTGTATTTCATTGTGTGCCCATTACCCAAAGTCAAATATTCTCTTACCATATATTTAACCTAGTTTACCTTTTACCATTCCCCACTCCCCTTCACTCTTATAACCACTGTACTGTTGTCTGTGTCTATGAGTTTTTGTTTTTCTTGTTTGTTCATTTGCTGCTTTCAGATTTATTTAACCTTATTTACAATTCAACATGCTAAAATTTCAATTTAATACAAATGTATAATAATTTCAAGCTTACTAAATAGTTATTATATGCTAAATAATATACTAAGGGCTTTTCAAATATTCACTCACTCAACCCTCATAAAGATTCTAGAAAGTATTTTATTCCCATTTAAAAGATGTGGGAAACAGAGCTCAGACAGATGATGAATATTTTAAAAGTTCCAATAGTTAATGAATTTTGTGTTTTAAATTCCAAAATCTATTCTCAAGATCACTGGGACTAATCATGTAATGTGAGTGAAATAAACCTGGAGGTATTTAGAGTAGCATGAGTAGTGGAAGTGAAATGGAAAGTACATATTTTATATAAAGATAGTACTCTCTGATTGTTACAAGTGCAGGCCTGATATTCCTGAGTCACCTAAATTTTCAAGACTTTTAAATATTTGCAAGTAACTTAAAAGTATTAAGAATGTTTATAAAATAAAACAAATTATCTTCTACTGTCACTTAAGAATTACCTAACTTTAGAAAAAGATTAACTCTAGTTAACACATAGGTGAGATTTCAGAAGCAATTACTAGATTATATTTCTTTGCAAAGCAATATCATTTATCCACCAATAAATATATCTATTTCCTAGAAACGGAAAAATAAGTTTTTAAATCTGGATGAAATTGTTATTTTCAAGAGAAAATAACAGTAAACAAAATATGTCAGAGAAAATAAAAAGAACAATTAAAAATTTCACCTTTTATCCCCTGTATGCCCTTTACCATCTCCACCCATCCCCTCCACCTCTGCAATCACTACACTGTTGTTCATATCCAGGATAACTCTCTTCTTTTTTTCCTCAATCCCTCCACTCCACAATACCCACCTCTCTGGAGCTTTCTGTCTGTTTTCTATCTATGAGTCTGTCTCTATTTTTCTGTTTAGTTCAGTTTGTTCATTAAATTCTACCTATGGGTGAGATCATATGGTACTAGTCTTTCTTTGACTCGATTATGTCACTTAGCATGATATTATCCATCCCTGCCTTCCCAAAATATAAAATTTTCTTCCTTTTTACAACATGGAAGTATTCTGTTTTGTAAATGTAGCACATTTTAAATCACTCATCTACTTATGGATACTTGGGCTATGTCCAAATCTTGGTTATTATAAATATCACTGCAATGAAATTAAGGGTATATATATTCTTTCAAAGTAGTGTTTCAAGTTTCTTGGGATAAAATACCAGAAGAGAAGTCACTGGGTCATAAGGCAATGGGAAAAAAGTAAATTAAATTAAAAATAAAGAAAAATAAAAAGTTAATATGTAAAAAGAAATTCAATTCAATTTATTTAATAACATTTTCAAAAGTGCCAGGCTCAGATACTTTTTTTAATTGTAATATTTCTTAATTCCTTTTTAAAAAATCTTTACCTGAGGATATTTTTTCATTGATTTTTTGTTTGTTTTCTACAGAGAGTGGAAGGGAGGGAAGGGAGAGGGAGACATCAATCAGAGACACCTCAATTGGTCAACTCCTTCACACAAGCCTCTGACAGGAGCATGGATCAAACCTGCAATTGAGGTACTCACCCTTGACCAGGAATTGAATCCGAGATTCTTTGTTCCTTGGACTAAAACACTAACCACTGAGAAAACTGGCCAGGGTCCTAATTAAATGCCATGCTATAACACATAACAGGGAATTTTTTCATTTATTTTATAAAGTCAAAATAGTCATTACAGGAAATAACCAAGATGGCGGCATAGGTAAACACCTATTGTGCTGCCCCACAAACAATTCCAAAACTACAACATAACAACAAGACAAACATCATCCAGAATCACCGGACAGCTGACTGAGTGAAAACTCCACAAATAAAAGTAAAGGTGGGACACTGAGACTCAGAAGAGCGACGGAGCACAGACTTGAAGATACGCAGGGAGCCAGAGGTTTGGAGCCGTGGGGTGCGCATAGGCTGTAGGGCTGGCAGAAGCAACCCTGGCTGGATTTCTCCAATGGGGAGGGCAGAGATGTCCCACTGCACAGATTCCCCAGTGCCAGGTGAGGTCCGAGGTCCGGAGTACGCACCCTAAAAGCCAGGCCCGGCAGAGGTCTCCTAGTCTAAGGAGAATCCACGTAGCTTAGAACAGCCGTTTGCACACGTAAAGTGTGCAACAGCACAGACGTGCGACTTGCTCCCTGATGACTTGCCTCCTGGTTGGGGAGACCACCGGACTGCTTTGTTTTACAACCATGGGCAAGATTTTGGGGGTGCAGACTCATTTGGGGAGAGGCAGAGTTGTCTGGCAAGGGGTATAGACCAGTGGTGACTTTCTCTTGGAGGTGCCTACAGCCATTACCACCCAACACAGAGACCCTCACGCCACATAGGGAGTAGCTGACGCTGATGCTGCCTGCTCAGCTCAGAGACCCCGCCCATCTAACCTGAACACAGTTTCCCTGCACAGCCAATTGGCCTGGAGGTCAAACCCTCCTAGGGCTAACAACAACAAGCTGGGCTTAAATTCAAAAATACTGTACAACCCATAAAGGATTGCAGTAAGAGTATCCACCTCAGGTAACTGGGGAGGCTGAGCCACTGTCCCTTAGAGTACATCTACCACATAAAGCAGCCACCATGCAGAGATATGGAAAGAAATCAGGTGTGAAAGAAATGGAGGAGAAAAGACGACAAGACATAGAGTTCAAAACCACAGATATAAGGCTTTTCAACAGGCTCCTAGAAAAGGCCAATGAACTTAATGAGAATTACGAGTACATAAACAAGACCAACCAGCAAATGAATGAGACTTACAAGGAAATGAATGAGACCCTCAAGGAAATGAACAAGACCTCTGAGGATATGAATGAGACCCTCACAGATAAAAAAAAGGACCAACTAGAAATCAAGCATACACAGACTGAAATAAAAAATATTACACAAAATCCTAAAAGCAGTCCAGAGGGCCACAAGAACCAAGTCAAAGATTTGAAATACAAAGAAGCAAAATCCACTTGGCTGAAAAAGCAAGAAAAAAAAAGGATTCAGATAATTGAAGATAGTGTAAGGGGCCTCTGGGACAACCTCAAGCATGCCACATCCGAATTATTGGGGTGCCAGACAAAGAGAGAGAGCAAGTTAATGAAAACCTACTTGAAGAAATAGTGACTGAAAACTTCCCCCACCTGGTGAAAGAAACTGACTTAAAAGCCCAAGAAGTGCAGAGAACCCCAAAATATAGGAATCTAAAGAGGGCCACACCAAGACACATCATAATTAAAATGCCAAGAGCAAAGATAAAGAGAGAATATTAAAAGCAGCAAGAGAAAAACAGTTGGTTACCTACAGGGGAGCACCCATACGATTGTCAGCGGATTTCTCAACAGAAACGATGCAGGCCAGACGCGAGTGGCAAGAAATATTCAAAATAATGAATAGCAAGAATCTACAACCAAGATTACTCTATCCAGCAAAGCTATCATTCAGAATTGAATTTCAGATAAAGTGCTTCGCAGATAAGAAAAAGCTAAAAGAGTACATCACCATCAAACCAATATTATATGAAATGCTGAAAGGTATTCTTTAAGAAGAGGAAGAAAAAAAAGGTAAAAATATAAATTATGAACAACAAATACACATCTATCAACAAATGAACATAAAAATCAAGTGAATTGATAGGCTGATGAACAGGATAAACTGGTGAATATAACAGAAACATGGACATAGAGAGGGAATGTACTGACAATTCTTGGGGAGAAAAGGGTTGTGGGAAGTACAGCAAGAGACTGGACAAAAATCTTGCAACAATGGGAGAGGACAGTGGGGAGGGGGAGGTGAGGGTGGAGGGTAGGATAGGTACAGGGTGGAGGGGAGATATAGGGGGATAAAAAAGGGGAAACAATGTAATTAATAAACTGAACAATAACGATTTTAAAAAATCACATTGCTCAACAGCAATGATGAAAATAAAAATCTTTTAAGTAGTCAGAAGAAAGGAAACATACTATATCCAGTAATAAACATAAGGATTACAAAAGATTTCTCATCAGAAACAGTGTAAGGTAGAAGATAGTACAGCAACATCATTAAAGTACTCACAAGAGTGTGTGGGGGGGGAATCCTCTCAATTTATAATTCTAGACTGAATGAAAATATTTTTTTAATTGAATTTTTTAATCACCAGCAGATTTTTAGTATAAGAAATGTTAAAAGAAGTCCTGAAAGCAGAAATAAAATTTTGCCAGATACAAATAACAATCTATGCCAAGAAATGGAAAACACCAAAGACAGTAAATGCATAGGAAAAAATATAATAGAAGTTTCTTATTATTTAAATATATTTAAAGATAATTAACTATTTAAACAAATAATAATGTAATGTCAATTTTATAACATCTGTGAAAGTAAAATACATGACAACAATAGCACAAAGATTTTCTGGGAAAAATAAAATTTTGTTACAGTGAATTTTCTATACAATATGTGAAGTGATATGATATCCACTTGAAGATAGAACATGACAAGTTAAAATCCTATATAATAAAGAGCTAATATGCAAATAGTCATCACACCCTCATACCATAATGGCTCAGACACTCAACATTGGGGAGAGAGAAATGGGGACCATCCAGGCTGTGGCCTGGAAGAGGGACAAACCACCCACTCTAGGGTCCTGGGTGCCAGCAGCTGCATCTGCGCCTCTGTCCCAGAAGAGGGACAAACTATCTGCCCCATAGTCCTGGGAACCACCACAGGGGTCAAGCCTAAACCGACAGTCAGACATCCCTGAAGGGGGGTCCCCAATGGGAGAGGGTGCAGGATGGGCTGATGGAACCCCCTTTATGCATGAATTTCATGCACTCTGCCACTAATATCTGAATAATTGGGATGTCAGAAGGAGAAGAAGCTGAGCAAGAAATAGGGAACCTGTTTTCATAAATAATGACAGAAAACTTCCCAGATCTGGTGAGGGAAAAAGTCCAAGAAATACAAAGAGTCCCAGTCAAGATGAACCCAAAAAGGCACACACACCAAGACATGTCATAATTAAAATGGCAAACATTAAAGAGAATCTTAAAGGCTGCAAGAGAGAGATAGAAAGATACCTACAATTGAATTCCCATTAGACTATTAGCTGATTTCTTAATAGAAACACTTCAGGCAGAAAGGAATGGAGTGACGTATACAAAGTAATGAAAAGCAAGGAACTGAATCCAAGAATACTTTATCCAGGAAGGCTATCAATCAAAATTGAAGGTGAAATTAGGAGCATCACAGATTTTTTTTAAAAAGGCTAGAGAAGTTTATTATCATCAAAACAGCAATGCAAGAAATGCTAAAGAGTGTTATAAGAAGAAATAGAAAGATAAGGAGAAACCCAGTTATCCATAATAATAAAAGTATCATGTGCTAATTAAACCAACAGCTGAATGACCATCTGGACATCATTCCAGACAAAGCTGCAATTATGGGGACCAAGGCATAGTGGTTAGGGGCAATCAGGCAGGTAGGCAGAGGAGTTAGGAGCAATCAGGCAGGCAGAGTGGTTAGGGGTGAGGAGGCAAGCAGGTGAGTGGTTGGATCGATGAGGCAAGAATGCAGAGTGGTTAAGGATGATCAGGCAGGCAGGTGATCAGTTAGGAATCAGCAGTCCTGGATTGTGAAAGGGATGCCTGACTGTCAGTTTAGGGCCAATCCCACATGATTGGGTCTAAACTGTCAATTGGACATCCCCCAAGGGGTACCATTTTGCACAAGGGTACAGGCCAGGGTGAGAGACCTCACCCCCATGCTCTGTGACTCTAATAAAGAATAAAATTGGCAATAAATAAGTACCTATAAATGGTAACCTTAAAGGTAAACAGAATAAATGTTCCAATATTAAGACATAGTGTAGCTGAATGGAGAAGAAAAGATTATACACACACACACACACACACACACATATACACTAGAGGTCCAGTGCACAAAATACATGCATGGGAGGGGGTGTCCCTCAGCCCAGCCTGCACCCTCTCCAATCTGGGACCCCTCAAGGAATGTCCGACTGCCCATTTAGGCCCAATTCTGGATCAGGCAGTCAGATATCCCTCTCACAATCCAGGACTGCTGGCTCCCAATCGCCTGATTGCTCCTAACCACTTCTGCCTGCTACCCTAATCACCTTATCATCACTCCCCTGCCACCCTGATTGACACGTAACTGCCCCCCTGCTGGCCCAATTGCCCCCAACTGCCATCCCCTCCTGGCCCGGCAAACTCTAACTGCCCTCCCTTGTCAGCCTGGTTACCCCTAACTGCCCTCCCCTGCTGGCCTGGTCACCCCTAACTGCCCTCCCCTGCAGGCATGTTCCCCCACAACTGTCCTCCCCTGCAGGCCTGGTCTACCCCAGCTGCCCTCCCCCACTGCTGGCCCAGTCACCCCTAACTGCCCTTCATTGCTGACCTGATCACCCACAACTGCCCTCACCTACAGGCCTGGATTCCCCCCCAACCCAACTGTCCTACCTTGCAGACCTGGTCCATGCCAATGGCCCTCCCTGCTGGCCTAGTCACCCCCATCTGCCCTCCCCTGTAGACCTGGTCACCCCTAACTGCCCTCCCCTGCTGGTCTGATTGCCCACAACTGCCCCCCTCCCCATGCAGACCATCTTGTGGAGGTCATCTTGTGTCCACATGGGGGCAGCCATCTTTAACCACATGGGGGCACCATCTTGTGTGTTGGATTGATGGTTAATTTCCATAGTACTGTTTTAGATAGGATATATACATATATATACATATATCCTATCTAATAAAAGAGTACTATGCAAATTTACTGTACCTTCGCTATGCCCACCAGCCAATCAGGAGCTGCGGTAGAGCTAGCCAGCGAGCATGCGGCCTGGGCCGAGGGGCAGGGCCGAGGTGGCTGGGGCTGTGGAGAGGTGGGGTTGAGATGGCCAGTGTGTGCTGACCAGGGAGAAGGCCTGGGCTGGGGGGGCAGGGCCGAGGCCTGTGCTAGCTGGGTGTGAGCTGGCTGGGGCAAAGGCCCAGGCAAAGGTGCCAGGGGAGGCAGAGCTGGGACAGTCAGCCATCGGCCCCATTGCAGGGCGATGGCTGGGTGCTCAAAGCCTAAAGCCTCTCAAGGCTGGGCGTGAGTGGTCAATAGAACATCCCCTGAGGGCTCCCAGTATGTATGAGGGGGCAGGTTGGGCTGAGGGATCAACCACCCCAGTGCCCCTAGTGTGTGTGTGTGTGTGTGTGTGTGTGTGTGTGTGTGTGTGTATTATATATACATATATACATATGTATATATTAGAGGTCTGGTGCATGAAATTCATGCACGGGGGTGGAGGAGTATACCTTAGTCCAGCCTGCATCCTCTCCAATTTTGGACCACTTGAGGGATGTCCAACTGCCCATTTAGGCCTGATCCCACCTAAACAGGCAGTCGGACATCCTCTCCAGTCTAGTACTGCTGGCTCCCAACCGCTCACCTGCCTGCCTCCCTAATTGCCCCTAACCACTTCTGTCTGCCAGTCTGATCACTCCCTAACCACTCCCCTGCCAGCCTGATTGACACCTAACTGCTTCCATGCTGGCCTGATTGCCCCTAACTGCCCTCCCCTGCCAGCCTGGTCACCCCTAACTTCCCTCCTCTTCAGGCCTGGTTCCCCCCAACTATCCTCCATTGCTGGCCTAGTTGCCCCCAACTGCCCACCCCTCTAGGCTTGATTGCCACCAAACTGCCCTTCCCTACAGACCTGGTTCCCCCCCGCACCCACCCCCCCATCAACCGCCCTCCTCTGCTCTCCTGGTATGCCTTAACTGCCTTACCCTGTTGGCCTGATTGCCCACAACTATCCTCCCCTGCTGACTATCTTTGTAGCAGCCATCTTTGACAACATGGGGGTGGCCATCTTGTGCAAGGGCGTGAGGGTCAAATTGCATATTACCTCTTTATTATATAGGATACATGGGCCACTAATAAAATCAAGAAAGAAATTTAAAAAAAACTTGCTGGAAAAAAATAAAAATGAACACATAATAACACAAAGCTTATGGGACATAGGGAAAGCAGTCCTGAGAGGGAAGTTAATAGGACCTATAAGCCTATGTCAGGAAACAAGAAAAATTTCTAATAAACTACATAAAACTAAAAGTTAGATCTATAAAGAGAACAATAAGAATAGCCCAGAGTAAATAGAAGAAAAGAAATAATAAAGATCCAAGTAGAAATCAGTGACATAAAAACTAAAAAAATAAATAAATACAAAATAATCAATGAAACCAAGACCTAGTTTTTTGAAAAGATAAACAAGATAATACACCTTTATTCCAACTAATCAAGAAACAAAACAAGAGGATCCAAATAAATAAATCAGAACCAATAGAGGTGAAATAAAAACTGACCCCACATAAATACAAAGGGTTATAAAAATACTAGAGGCCCAGCACTCAAAATCAGTGTGCGGCCACCCACATTGGTTCCCTGTTGTCACCCATCATCACTACCCACCCTGGTTCCCCATTTGTCACTGGGCCATTGGAGCCTGACAGCTGGGGGAAGGAACCGAGAGATCAGCTGTTCCTGTCCACTTGCCAGCCCCACCCATACTATGAGTTTCCTATGTGTGTGGGGTGACTGGCAAGATGAGGGCCTTGGCCTGGTACCACCTGCATCCCTACCCAATCATCATCCTCAGTTCCCCATTCATAATCAGAGCCTGCCAGCCAGGGAAAGAAACCAAGAGATGGACAGTGTGCCTCATAGTGACTGGTCAGTCTGCTGTTAGGGTCAATTTGCATATTAACCTTTTATTATATGGGACTAGTGGCCCAGTGCATGAAATGCATGCACATTAAAAAGGAATTAATTACAGGAAATAGTTTATTTACTTATTTATATAGTTTTATTTTTTAAATATATTTTATTGATTTTTTACAGAGTAGGGAGAGGGATAGAGAATCAGAAACATTGATGAGAGAGAGAGACATCAATAAGCTGCCTCCTGTACACCCTCCACTGGGTATGTGCTCACAACCAAGATACATGCCCTTGACCAGAATCAAACCTGGGATCTTTCAGTCTGCAGGCCGATGCTCTATCCACTGAGCCAAACCAGTTAGGGCTAAAGGAAACATTTTAATATCAGTGGCCTATTGCACAGAATTCGTGCACAGAGGGGGCGGTTCCCTCAGCTCAGACTGCACCCTCTCCAATTGGAGACTCCTTGGGGGATGTCCAACTTCTGGTTTAGGCCCAATCAGGATCGGGCCTAAAACAGCAGTTGGACATCCCTCTCCCAATCTGGGACCACTGGCTCCTTACCGCTCACCTGCCTGCCTGCCTGATCACCCCTAACTGTCTCTGTCTGCCTGACTGCCCCTAACTGACCTCCCTTGTTGGCCTGATCTTGCCCCCAACTGCCCTCCTCTGCTAGCCTGGTTGCTCCCAACTAATCTCCCCTGCCAGCCTGATCTTGCCCCAAATGGCCTTCTCCTGATGACCTGATCTTGCCTCCAAAAGCCCTCCCCTGCCACCTGATCTCACCCCCAACTGCCCTCTTCTGCTGGCCAATTTGGTTATAATTGGTCAGTTTCTATGCCAGTCAGTGTCTAAAGCTCCACCTGCTAGGCAGATATTGGCTCCTCACAGTTGACCCAGATTTTATACCAGTCAGCATCAAAATCTTTGTCTCCTAGGCAACCACTTCCTCCTCACAGTTGACCCAGATTTGGTTCTGATTGGCCAGTTTCTATGCTACTCAGTGTCTCTGGGACTATCAACAGGGCCTGATCAGAAAGGCAGAGCTGATCAACAGCCCTGGTGGAGGCTAAAAGAGAAATGGAGGCAGGGCTGCTGGCCAGGCTCAGAGGGAAAGAGAGAGGCAGGTGCTGGTCAAAAGCTGCCACAGACAACTACAGATCAGCCCCTGCTTCTCTCTCCAAGTCTCTTTCCGAGCCTGATTTGCAGTCCCCTTAGCAGTCATTGCTGGGTCACCAGGCTTGCAGCTTCCGTGGTCAGCAGCTGGGTCCCCATGGCAATCCAGGACTGACTACAAGACTGACTTCTAGATTGCTGTTCTGATTGCCCCGTTTTTATGCTAGTCAGTGTCTCTGGACCTATCAATGGGGCCTGCTCAGAAAGGTGGGGCTGATCAGCACCCGTTGTAGGAGGCCTGGAGAAAAATGGATTGTGTGGCTGCTGGCCAGGCTCAGAGGAAAAGAGAAAGGCAAGTGCTGGTCAAAAGATCAGCCCCTGCTTCTCTCTTCACAACTCTTTCCAGGCCTGATTTAAAGCCCCCTCATGAGTCACTGCTGGGTCACCAGGACTGCAGCCATAGTAGTCAGGACTGAGTCACCATGGCAACCCAGGGCTGACTTCCTAATAGCCTTTGGTCATGATCAGTTGTTACACCCTGCCTCTTTATTATAGAGATTGCTATTTGCTCTTTCTCTATAATAGAAGTGTCAGAGATGAAAGAAAATTAGTAAAATGTTTATGAAAATCTTCCTCATGTCAGACAGAATCTGGGACCCAGGGTCAAGTCCCCACCCACCCATGGCACCTCAAAATTGCATGAGACCCAGACCCAGTCGGCCCCACCCACCTTGAGTGATATCCAGACCCTGCAAGCCCAACCCAGTCAAGCCCCACCAGGTGCAGCCTCAGGTCCCCATCAAGCCGCCTGGGCAGGAGGCAAAGCCTCAGGTCCCCCAGCCTGGTGCTGGGTTGGGAGGGGCAGTCTCAGGTCCCCCAGTGCATCCTCTGGTTTCCAGGCCCAGCGCTAGGCAGGTGGTACACCCTGAGGTCCCCAGTTCCAGCACCAGTGTGAGGGACATAACCTTGAGGTCCCCTGTCAAGCCCTGCTAGGTGGGGGGCACAGACTCAGGTCCTCCTGTCCACTGCTGGGAGGCAGGTGCAGCTTCAGGTCCCCTGACAAGCCCTGCTGGGTATGGGACATAGCCTCAGGTCTCCCAGGGCTGGGGAGGGGAGCATGGTGTGAGGTCCCCTGGTTCAGGGTGGGTGATAAAATCCCCTGGTCCAGCACCAGGATAGGGGGCACACCTTGAAGTCCCGTCAAGCCCGCCAGGTTGGGGGCAAGGTCTGAGATCCCCATCAAGCCCTACCAGGAGGAGGATACAGCATCAGGTCCTATCAAGCCCTGTCAGGTAGGGAGCACAGTCTCAGGTCTCCCATCCCAGGCCTGAGGTTCCCTGGTCTGGGCCAGGGCATGCAGCCTCAGGTCCCTCAGCCCAGCGCTGAGGCAAAGGGCACAGCCTCAGGTCCCTTGCCCTGGCCCAACACTAAACAGCCTCAGGTCTCTGCTAATTGCTCCTTAAGGCTCATTACAGGAACTGAGCCTCCGCTCTGGGTGTAGCCATATTGTGTTATGGAAACCCCACCTCTGCTGTGGGCACAGCCATCATAAGTTACAGAAACCCCGCCCCCACTGTGGGCGCCCCCATCTTTGACAGTGTGATGGTCAATGTGCATATTTCCTCTTTATATAGATACTATGAACAACTATATGCCAACAAAGTGGACATCCTGGATGAAATAGACAAATTCCTAGAAAAATACAACCTTCCAGAACTGAATCAGGAAAAAGCAGAAAACCTGAATAGGTTAATAACAACTGATGAAATAGAAGGAGTAATAAAAAAATAAAAACTCCAGGCAAACAAAAATTCTAGCTCTGCTTCACAGGAGAATTTTACCAAACATTCAAAGAAGAATTGGCACTTATTCTTTCAAATTATTCCAAGAAATTCAAGAAGAAGGAACATTTCCAAGCTCTTTTTATAAGGCCAGAATTATCCTAACTCTAAAACCAGATAAAACCCACTACAAAGAAAGAAAATTTCCAATCTCTTACCCTTTGAGAAGCATGGATGGACCTGGAGAGGATTATGCTAAGTGAAATAAGCCAGTTAGAGAAAGATAAGTATCACATGATCTCACTCATATATGGAATTTAATGAACAAAATAAACTGATGAGCAAAATAGATCCAGAGACATAGAAGCATAGAACAGACTATCCAATCTTAGAGGGAAGGTGTGGGTGGGAAGAAATCACCCAAAGTATTTGTATAAGGGTATGTTTGCTTAGCATGATATTCCCAAGTTCCATCCATGTTGGCAAAATGTATATATGTAATACTTCTTCTCATCCAATAATCTATGGACATTAAATATTTTTAAAAGAAATATAATGTATTTAATATAATCCAAATAACATATCTAATTAAAAGTAGTAATACTGACTTGTTTGCTTAGCATGATATTCCCAAGTTCCATCCATGTTGGCAAAATGTATATATGTATATATGTAATACTTCTTCTCATCCAATAATCTATGGACATTAAATATTTTTAAAAGAAATATAATGTACTTATACATTATACTGACATGTATACTGACAAATATTTTTCGACAAAGAAGCCAAATATACACAATCAAGGGGAAAACATCTTCAATAAATGATGCTGGAAATTTTTGAAAGTCAAATAAAAAAAGAATGTAACTAGACTATTTTTTGTTCTCGTCTACAAAAAATAACTCAAAATTGACCAACGACCTAAATATAAGATCTGAAGCAATACATGCATAGAAGAAAATGTAAAGTACAAAACTTATGGACCTTGTTCTTAGAGATGATTTTATTAATTTGACCACAAAATCAAAAAAGTAAAAGTTAAAATAAATTAATAAAACTGCCAACAAAGCAGAAAGGCAACCAACCAAATGGAAGAAAATATTTGCAAACAACTGCTCTGACAAGGGGTTAATATCTAAACTATTACAACACCACTAAACAAACAATCTAATTTAAAAAAATTAAAAGAGGATCTGAATAGACTTTTCTCCCAATAAGATATACAATTGGCCAAAAGATACATTGAAAAAATGCTCAACATCACTAAGCATTAGGAAAATGCATATTAAATCTACAATAAGATACCACCTCGCACCTGTTAGAATGGTCATTATGAACAAGACAAGTAATAACAAGTGTTGGGAGAGGTTGCTGAAAAAAAAGGAACCCTTATTCATTGGTGGTACAGCCACTATAGAAAACAGTATGGAGATTTCTCAAAAAATAAAAAATAGAGTTACCATATAATCTAGCAATACCTCTTCTGGATATCTATCCCCAAAATTTGAAAATAATTACTCACAAAGATAAACATACCCTTATGCTCATTGAAGTATTATTTACGAAGTGGTCAAGACATGGAAACAACCAAAATGTCCATAGATTATTGGATGAGAAGAAGTATTACATATATACATATATACATTTTGCCAACATGGATGGAACTTGGGAATATCATGCTAAGCAAACAAGTCAGACAGGAAAAGTTAAGGACCAAATGATTTCACTTATATGTGGGGTATAAATCTGAAAGCAATAAATATGAATGACAAACAAAAACTTATAAACACAGACAAGAGTATGGTGATTACCAGAAGGGGATGAGGGATTAATAAAGGGTAAAGAGGAAGGGTGTCAAATACAAAGTGACAAAAATTATCTGACTTTGGGTGCTGTGCATAAAATGTAATAACAGATCATGCATCATAGAAAAGTAACTTGATACCTATACAATAAATGTCACCCAAATAAATTGGTGTTGTGCATAAAATGTAGTAAGCAGATAATGTATCATATAAATGTACACTTGAAACCTATATAATGAATGCCACCCTAATAAATTTAATAAAAATAAGAAGATGGGTAAGGGTTGATTAAGGGTAAAAGGGGTCAGATATATGGTGATAAAATATTTGAGCAGTAGACATGTAGTATAATATCCAGAAGATGTATCCTAGAATTGAAATCTATATGACTTCATTAACCAATGTTAACCAAATTAAAACAATTAATGAGATGTTTTACATAAATTTGTCATAGTTTGTCTCCAAACTCAAGTGTATTTTATAAACTTACAATACATCTCAATTAAGACTAGCTGCATCACAAATCTCAATATCAATATGTAACTAGTAATTGCCACATTACATTAAAAATTTAGATTATAAAAACAAAAATATTAAATAAAAATAAGAAAATAGAACTCAATCATTTATTAAAATAATAACATAGCATTACCTACTAGGGGTCATTCCAGAATACAAGGCAAGCGATCTATTAATAAACTTTACTATATTAATAGTTCTAAAGAACAAATGTAAGATTATCTTAAGGTAACAATTCATATAAAAATTAAAACAATCATCCTATTTTAATTGTCCCCAGCTTCATTGAGATAAATTTCTATAAAATTGCTATACAATGTAAGTTTACTGTTTACAATGTGATATCTAATCTAATAAAAGAGTAACATCCAAATTAACCATACCTCCGATCAAGCCATGCCCACAGCCACGCCCATCAGTCAATCAGGAGCAAATTATGCAAATAAACCCCAACCAAGATGGCTGCAGCCCATGAGAACAGGAGGGAGATTTGGGTTTCCCCAGCAATGGAGGAAGTCAAGCTTTCCACCTGCCATTGCTGGCCTAGGTCTCCACTCAATGCTACAAAGTTTCAATTATAGAAGATATATTCCAACAAAAATGGCAGCAGCTATGGAGTTGGAGATAGCAGAGGCTAGGGTTGCCTGGGCGATGAAGGAAGTCAAGTTTCCGCAGCCCTAACACCTAGGCCTCCACTTCAGGCTACAAAGTTTTAATTATATCGCTGCCATGGAGCCAGCAGAAGGCTTGGCTCTGCTCTAGGCTACAAAGTTTCAATTGTAGAACATAAATTAATCCCAGATCCCAGGGCCTCTGTTTGGGTCTCTGGGACGTGTGGCTGGCCTGAAAACCACAATAGGCCCCTCGCCCAGGCTGCCCCAAGGGAACCCCAATCCTGATCCAGGACACCTTTCAGGGAAAACCAGCTAGCCCCCAACCATGCACCAGGCCTCTATCCTATCTAATAAAAGAGTAATACATGGATTGACCATCATTCCAACACACAAGAGGGATGCCCTCATGTGGTCAAAGATTCTGCCCCCATGTGGACACAAAGTGGCCACCACAAGATGGCCAGCAGAGGAGGGCTGTTGGGAGGTTCCAGGCCTGCAAGGGAGGGCAGTTGGGGGTGATCAAGCCTGCAGGGGAGGGCAGTTAGGGGTGACCAGGTCGACAGAGGAGGCAAGCTGGGGGCAAACAGGTTGGCAGGGAGCAGTTAGAAATCAGTTAGGCTGGCAGGGTAGTGGTTAGGGGATGATCAGGCTGGCAGGCAGAAGTGGCTAGGGGCAATCAGGAAGGCAGGCAGATTGAAGCCAGCAATCCTGGGTTGTCTGACTGCCTGGGCAGTTGGACATCCCTTGAGGGGTCCCAGATTAGAGTGTGCAGGCTGAGCTGAGGGACATCCCCCACTCCTCATGCATGAATTTCATACACCAGGCCTCTAGTCATATATATTACAAAATAAGTGCAAAAATAAGGTTATACCTCAATCACCCCACATTATTTCTGCAGTGAGAATATTTAAGATCTATTCTCTTAGAAATTTTCAAGTTTACTAGAGTCCTGGTGCACAAACTCATGCACTAGAGGAGTCCAGCTGGCCTACCCAATGGGGACAATGAGGGGCAGGCCAGCTGATGCAAGAGGCCATGGGTAGTTTGCCGGCTAGCCCCACCATGCCCCTGATTGGGATGGGGGTGCAGGCTCGGGGTTGGGGCCAGGAGGACGAGGGGCCAAGGGCATTCTGGTCATTCTACTGTTCAGCCAATTTGTATATTACCCTTTTATTATATAGAATAGTATAATAAACTATAATCACCAAACTGTACATTACAACCCCAAGAATTATTACCTTACTAGGTAATAATGCATAGAATTCATGCAAGAGTAGGCCTTCCTTCCCCTGGCTTTTGGCACTGGGTTCCCACTGGCACCTGAGACCC
Source organism: Antrozous pallidus (assembly GCA_027563665.1). NCBI lineage: Eukaryota > Metazoa > Chordata > Mammalia > Chiroptera > Vespertilionidae > Antrozous > Antrozous pallidus. The sequence continues at coordinate 9,373,928 of CM050515.1, forward strand.
AGGCTTGTGGGAAACCACCCACTGCTGATACTATAATGAGAGTGCACAAAGGAACAATGAAGGCCGATGAACCTTGGGCATTATCAGGACTGATGCTAAGCACCTCATCCGTTGAGATAGTGGTGGCTCAAGGCAATTCCTTAACCTGATAATACTTTCATTGCTTACCAAACTTTACCTTTGATATGCCTGTATGCATTGCTAAAGGGAAAATGTGTATTCAAGTAAATAAAAAGCAGACCTGCCAGAGGTCAGTATGCTTTTCATGAAAGAAAAACTACCTAGCCCCCACCCATTAATAATTCATATTTCTTGCCTAGTTTTTATTTGTGCATCAGCCCCTCCTTCAGATCCTGAATCTTAGCTATGTAGGTCTCAGCATTCTGGCGCCCAAACAGGGACACAGAGGAGAAGATTCACCTGAGCAAAAAACGAAGTGAAAGAGGAAAAGTGGAAATTCACCAATAAGGTAGGAAGTTCACCATGCACAGAGCCCATGCTAACTTCAGAGTTGCACAACCATAGTGGATGGGAACGTTTTGATTCAGCCAGGTTATAATGGGGCAGAATTCGAGTAAAGGGGGGAAACATTATTGTAGACTTTTGGCTTACATGTTCAATGATAAAGGAATCTAGGTGTCAGAAGGTATTCTCTTACAGTTTTTGCATATTATTATAGAACATAATCCCTGGTTTCCTGACGAGGGTACATTAGATGTTGAATGTTGGGAAAGAGTTGGTCAGAACTTGAAAATTGTTCATCAGCAGGGGAAAAACTTGCCCCCAAATTGTTTCTCTTTGTGGAGCATGGTATTGCATTTGCTAGAACCTTTTAGAGAGGCAAAATAGGATATATCTCCTTCCCTTAAACTCTCTGTTCCTAAAGAGGAGCAGAAATAACAATTGGAGTAGTATTCTTCATGTCCCCCTCCACCTCCATGTCCTGATACTGAAATATTTAATTTGTCACTAATAGAATCAACTGTGCAAAGGGCTATCTGAGAAGCATTAAAGGACATGACGGTGGAGGAGATCCTTGTTTTTCCTATTATACAGGCTGCTAATCCACATTACCCAAATCAAATAGTAAGACAACATGACAAATTTGACTTTAAGATGATAAAAGCCTTGCATGAGAGCATAGTACAAAATGGTCTTACCACTCCATTTATCGGATAAATTCTGACTAACATTTCTGAAGCATACCTACCTCCTTTCAAATGGTATTCTATGGCCCATTTATCCCTAGATGGGGGATATTACTTGCTATGAAAGGCAGAATTTTTAGAAATATGTCAAGTGCAGGCTCATGCTAATTGAGGACAGAATGTTCAAATAACTTTTGAGATGTTAGCAGGACAAGAAAAATACAGTGACTTGCCAAATTAGGTAGAATATCTGCAAAAAGCATTTGAGCAAATTAAACTTTGTGGAAGAAAAGCCTGGTGGGCTTTTCCAGAAAAAAAGGATCCAGAGGGAGCTTTTAGTAAGTGTATGCGGGGACCCATGGAATCATTTTTTATTTTCTGGCTTGCCTCACTTGAGCAATGAAATGACAAATACAACATGAAACAGCAGGGGACGTTTTAATTGGACAGTTAGCTTATGAAAATGCCAATTCTGATTGTAAGAAATGTCTGACGCTTCTAAGAAAAAATGGTACCATTACAGAAATTATTCGAGCATGTCAAGATGTGGGATCGAGTATTTTTCACGCAAACTTACTAGCTGCCACTGTAATGGCGGGAGTAAAAAATGTTTTAATTGTGGAAAGCCAAGACATTTCAAAAAGGAGTGTAGGCAGCCAAAAGGACTCAGGTTTGTGCCCAAGAGAAAGGCATGAGCATTCTGCCTCTCAATTCAAACATCAGAGATCCAACTTCTTTATGTCCTAAATGTCAAAAAGCAAATCTTTGGGCAAGTCAATGTAGACCTAAATTTCATAGAAATGGGCAGCCATTAAATCGAGACATAAGGAATGGCCAACTACAGGGAAACGGCCAGAAAGGTTTTCCCCCAGCCCCATAAACAACAGGGATTTATGCCCTCATCCAAGCCACTCCATCGAGCAGAGGCCTGGATCTCAACAGCGCAGTAATGGTTACTTTGACCCTTCATATGGCTTGCCAAGCTGTTCCTACAGGAATTTGGGGACCTGTACCACCAGAATGTTAGGATTAGTCTTAGGAAGGAGTGGGAATACTCTGAAAGGACTAAATGGTTTGCCTGGAGTCATAGATCTAGGCTATGAGGGAGAACTTGAATGCAAACATATTATGCAAATTACTCCAGGACAAAGAATTTCCCAGCTCCTACTTCTACTTTATATTCAGCAAGGTGAAGTTATAAATGGGAAAAGTGGAACACAAGAATTTGTAAGCTCAAATATCTATTGGGTACATGAAATTAAAACCCATCCTATAATTATTTTAAGAATAGTGAGTAAAATGTTTAAGAGTTTAGTAGACACTGGAGTGGATGTGTTACTAGTAAATAATTCTGACCTCCAGATTGGTCCATGGTAGAAACTATGGGCTCTATTATGTGGGTTGGAGTTCCTGATAATACCCAACTTAATGCTTCAGTGCTATAGTGGCAAGATCAGGAAGGACAAAAGGGATGATTTCAACCCTACATAGTCTTTGGAATTGTAGTCAATTTATGGGTCCTGGAAGTTTTAGAACAGTGGTTCTCAACCTTTTTAATGCCACAACCCTTTAATACAGTTTCTCATGTTGTGGTGACCCTCAACCATAAAATTATTTTCATTGCTACTTCATAACTATAATGTTGCTACTGTTAATGAATCAAAATGCGACCCTGCTAGTGGTTCTCAACCTGTGGGTTCTCAACCTGTGGGCTGCTGTAGAGCCTAAGACCATCAGAAAACACAGATATTTACATTACGATTCATTAACAGTAGCAAAATTACAATTATGAAGATAAATAATTTTATGGTTGAGAGTCGCCACAACATGAGGAACTGTATTAAAGGGTCATGGCATTAAAAATGTTTAGAACCACTGTTTTAGAAGGTTTACAAGCTTGTATTATAACTGGCAAGGGACAGCAGTTAATAATTCAGATGATATAGCAATCTGACCAACGTATAGGAAAAAATAATCAGGGAATTAAAGAATACATTCAAGCCAAAAGAAACCCAGGAAAATGAGGATTAGGATATTAACCTCATTTAGGAATGGTCACTGCTCAGTCTCCTCACCCCAAGCTGATCCTATACAATGGAAAGATGACAGACCTCTATGGATGGATCAGTGGCCATTTACCAAGGAGAAATTAAGCCATATTCATGAATCAATATAGGAACAAGTAGAGGCTGGCCACATAGAGCCTACCAATAGTCCTTACAATACCTAACCTGCCCCTCTCACATACTGGGAGCCCTCAGGGGATGTCCAACTGATGGCTCACCCCCAGCCTGCCCAAGACCTAAAGCCATGCCAGAGGCTTTAGGCTTTGGGCACCCAGCCATCACCCTGCTCAGCTTAGCCCCGGCTGCCTGCTACCACCTGGCCCGGCGCTACCTGCTGCCGCCACCACCACTGCTGCTGCCACAGCTTCCCCTCACAGCACCCAGGGGCTGGGCGCTCGCTGCCACCACTTTTTCATCTCCACCCTAGAGGCCCAGCGTGTGTGCCACTTGGCCCCACCCCCGCTCCTGATTGGCTGGTAGCATAGCCAGTCAGGAGCAAAGGTATGGTGAAATTTGTATGTTTCTCTTTTATCATATAGGATATCTTAAGGATTGTTTTTTCACTATTCCCTTGGCACTTCAAGATTAACAAAGATTTGTCTTTTGATTGCCATCTAGACTAATAAAAATAAATATGCAAATTAATCATCATTCTGCTATGTCCACCAGCCAATCAGGAGGGAATATGCAAATTAGAAGGAGAAAGATGGCCACCCAACTGCTCCAGGTGCACAGTGGCTGGGCTGGGCAGGATGCCTGCTATGAAAGGGAAGGTGGGGGATGGGGGTGGGGGGGCAAAGAGATCTGCAGATGAAGACTGCAAACTCTGGAGTCTGCAGTGAAGACAAAGATGGCAGACTCTGACCAAAGTCTGCAAAAAAGCAGCAAAGACTAGGACTCCAGACTCTGGCCTGAAATTGCATCAAAGATGCCAGATTCTAGCCGGAGTCTGCAGCAAAGATGAAGAAGGCAAACTCTGGCCAGAGTGAAAGCCTGGGTACCAGGTGCCAGAGGAAAACTGGCAGAAGCCTAGGGAAGGAATGCCTATTGCACAAATCTCTTTGTGCAATGGTCCTTTAGTCTATTAATAATATAGAGCCTATGAAAAGATATGAATGAAAAGTTTTTCCTCAAGGAATGGCTAATGGCCCCACTTCATGTCAAAAATATGTAGCTTGAGCTATCCAATCTTTAAGGTACAAATATTCACAATATTACATTATCCATTATATGGATGACTTGTTCTTAGCAAGCCTACAGGAGGAGCAGACTTTAGCAATATTTTCCCAATATTTAAGGAACTCCCTAAATGGGGCTTAAAAATTGTTCCAGAAAAGGTAGAGATAAATGCCCTTCAAATATATAAGAACCATAATTTAAAACCAATGTATTAGGCCTCAAAAGATGGTAATAAAAATGATTGCATTAAGACCTTAAATGACTCTCAAAATTTATTAGGGGACATTGATTAGTTAAGACCTTACAGGAGAAATGATAAATTTATTCAATATACTTAGGGGTGACTATAATATTGCCTCACCCCGAACATTAACAGATGAAGCTAAGAAGGAGTTACAAAAAAAATGGAGCAGGCAATCTCCTCAGCCCAAGTAACATGGGTACAGTTTGAATTACCTTTATTAGTACAGATTAATCCTACTGCAAATAGTCCCACTGGAGTTATTTTCCAAAACAAGAACTCTTCAATTATTATTGAATGGGCCCATCTAGGGCATCAATCCTCTAAAAATTGTGGTTACATATATAGAACGCATAGCTCAATTAATATCTCAACCCAGAAAGCACTGCAGCAGCTTGAGTAGAAGAACCCCAATGCATCTATCTTCCTTTCATTGGAAAGCAATTAGAAATGTTATTTTGGACTGATTTAAATTGGCAGATATTTAAAAAGTAGATATTCAAGTGAACTCAGTTGTCACCTACTAAAAGACAAGTTACTACAATTTTCATATTACACCCCTGCTATTATACCAAAAACATACTAGGCAAGGAGCCTATTCCTGGAGCATTAACTGTTTTTACTGATGCTTTATCCAATGGTAAAGCTGCTTATCATGCAATAAGACCAATTCATCCAGATTAGTCACACTTCTGTGCAAATAATTGAATTAGAAGCTAGCAAGGCTGCATTGCAGGATTTCCAAGAGCCTCTTAATATTATTTCTAATTCTGCCTATGCTTCTGGCCTAATAGAATTATCACTCAACAGCAGGCAAAACAGATTATCAGAGAATGTCCCACTTGCATGTTACATCTACCTCAAGGGCCTAACATAGGAATTAACCCTAGAGGTTTGCTAAGGGACCATATTTGGCAAATGGATATAAAATATTATACTCCCTTTGAATGCCTTGGGGAATTTCATGTTTCTGTAGACACATTTTCAAAAGTTCTATGGGGCTACTGCATCTACAGGGGGAATGGCAAAACATTACTAATCATTGCTTAGCTGCTTTTGCTGTCATGGGAATTCCAAAGATAATTAAAACTTATAATGCAACTGCTTACATAAGCTGTCATTTCCAGCAATTTTGTACAAAATGAAAAATTCAACACATTACTGGGATACCATACAATTCCCAAATTATAGAGTGAAAACATAAGGGGCTAAAATCCCAACTTAAAAAACAAAATGTGGGAATAGTGATGCTGGAGAAATCTCCTGTAGAGAGACTACACAAGACTTAATTACTTTAATTTTTTTTCACTTGTAACTAACAATCAAAGGAAAATGGTTTGGTTAAATAGAAAAATCCTGAGTCTGGTTTATGGAAGGATACCAACCCCTTGTTAACATTTGGTTGAGGATATGCTTGTGTGTTTCCAGAAAACTCCTCCAAGCCTATGTGGATTCCTACAATGAACATTAAACTTCAAAATGGATCCAAAAGAGGAACTGACCAGACTAATGAGGACCTTGCAGGTGGAGCCTCACACTGTACCTGTGGCTACAGACAGACAACTACTCCAGCCCCAAAAAAGCAGTAGCCCCAAGCAACACACTGAAGATAAGGAATGGGATGAGAACGAGACAGAAGATAAAGAGTCTGGAGATGACCTGGGAGATGGTAAAGAAGAGAGTCCAGAAAGCTGAGCAAATTTGTGAGGAGACAAAAACCCCAAGAACACCTGAGAATGTTTTCCTTGCCATGCTAACAGTCTTCAGTTGTGTGCTAATACCACCAGGGGCAAATGGGGAAGTATATTGGACTTATGTTCCTGACCCTCCATGGGTGAGACCCCTTACTTGGGCTGATCCCTCATCTAGTATAGTCACCAATAATATCAAGCACCTTGGTCATCCAGGGGGACTACAGGTGGGACAAGGAAGTATCTGGGCAAAACATAATTACACGGGTGTCATAACCCAGCTTCCCTGCTGTATGACACAGAATGCAACTGGTGCTCCTTTGTGTGTAGAATTAGAGAGGTTCCTGGTTAGCATGGACACCAAAGAAGAGGGAAGCAAAATCCCAAATACATCTCTTATCACTAATTGCTCCTGGGAAAGGTACAGAAAATGTAACATTGCTAAGTCATCACTCTACTAAGCTATTATGTAAAAAGTTTTATGAATGACACTCCTCAGAGGAATAAATAAATTGACAAGACTGCTATAGTGTCCACTCCACCAGCAGCAAACTTAATAACAGATTGTCCTTTATGTATTGGGGCCTCTATGGGTCTGCTTATAGTAATAATCCCATCCTAAAGTGAAAGGGGACCACAATCTATCTATATGTTGAAGCTAATCATGCCATCTCATGGTATGGAGGAGGATTTGTTGGATCTCAATTACAACACGGTAATCAGCTCCTGCAAAACACACAATGGAAATTAGCTGCTGCACTTACACCTATAAAATGGTAGTCACCCCTAAGTATATTGAATAAATTTATCATTTCTCCTGTAAGGTCTTAACCCTCAGTTCCCTGGCAGCCACCATTCTACTCTATATTTCTATAAGTTGGTCCTTTTTAGGGTGTGTGTGTGTGTGTGTGTGTGTATCCTATATAATAAAAGAGAAACATGCAAATATGACCGTACCTTTGCTCCTGATTGGCTATGCTACCAGCCAATCAGGAGCGTGGGTGGGGCCAAGTGGCATGAGCACAGGGCTCTGGGGGTGGAGATGAAATGGAGGTGGCAGCGACCACCCAGCCCCCGGGGCCAGATGGTCACAGGCAGCTGGGGCTGAGCTGAGCAGGGCAGGCTGGGGTGAGCCATCAGTTGGACAACCCCTGAGGGCTCCCAGTATGTGAGAGGGGGCAGGTTGGGTTGAGGGACCACTCACTCCCAGTGCATGAATTTTGTGCACCAGGCCCCTACTGTGTGTGTGTGTGTGTGTGTGTGTGTGTGTGTGTGTGTGTGTAGTCTCTAATTTTTCTAACTTATTTCACTTAACATTATGCTCTCAAGGTCCATCCATATTGTCACGTTTCCTTATTTATGGCTGAATAACATTTCATTCTGTCTCTGTATATGTATGTCTATATGTATGTATCTACATTTATATAATTATATATAGAATATACATATAAATTCTGTATATCATATATAATTTCCTTTACTCATTTATCTGTAAAAAAAATATCTAAATTGTTTCCATATCTTAACTACTGTGAATAATACTGCAGTGAGCATGGGAATTCAGATTTCTCTTTGAGATCCTGATTTCATTTCCTTGAACTGTATACCCATAAGTTGCAATGTTAAAACATATGTAGTTACATATTTAATTTTTTAAAAATCCTCCATACTATTTTTCACAGTGGATGCATAAATTTACATTCCCTCCAACAATGCATAAATGTTCCCTTTTCTCCACATCCTTACCAACACTTCTCTCCTGTCTTTGACAAGAGTCATTCTAACGGATATGATATTATGGTTTTGATTTTCATTTACATGATAATTAGTAATGTTGAGAATATTTTCATGAACTTCCTTATCCCTTTGTATGTTTTCTTTGAGAATATTTCTATTCAGGCCCTCATCATATTTTCATTTGGATAATTGTTTTCACTATAAGTTGAGTTTTTATATACTTTGGATATTGACCTTTCATCTGATATGTAGTTTGCAATTATTTTCTCCCATTATGCATATTGCCTCTTCATTTTGTTGATGTTGGTGTATTGTGTGAGTGTGTGCGTGAGTGTGTGTGTGTGTGTGTGTGTGTGTGTGTGTGTGTGTGTGTTTGCTGTGAAGTTTTTTAAGTGTGATATAGTCCTACTTGTTTATTTTTTTCTTCTGTCATTCGTGTTTTTGGTGTCATATCTAAAAAAATTGATGTCAAGACTAAAGTCCTTTAGTGACCTTTTCTCCTGTTTTCTACTATGAGATGTATGGTTTTAGATCTATATTTAACTATGTAATCTATGTTAAGTTAATTTTCATGTATAGTGTAAATCAGGGGATCATTTTATTGTTTTGCAATTGGATACCTAATTTTCCCAATGCCATTAATTGAATAGAATATTTCCTCTCATTGAAAAGGTTTTACTCTTTTGTGTAATATTATTTGACCATGTGTGCATGGATTTGTTTCTGGATTCCCAATTGTGTTCTACTCATCCATGCATCTTTTTTTATACCAGTACCATAAACTTTTTATTACAATAATTTTGTCACATGTAATTTTTATTTTTGTTTGTTTCTTTTTTGTTTGTTTTATTTTAATTTTTTCTTTATTGATTAAGGTATTACATATGTGTCCTTATTGCCCCATTGTCCCCCTCCCAGTTTTTAATTAGAAAGTGTAATGCCTCCAGCACTGCTCTTTCTCAGGATTGCTTTGGCTATTAAAGAACTTTTGGGGTTCCACACAAATTTTAGACAATTTTTGTTGCCTTTTCTGTGAAAGTACCAGTGGAATTTTGATAGTAGGGGCATTACATTTATAGATTTATTTAGGTCACATAGATGTTTTAATAGTATTAATTCTTTTGATCTAACAGACTATCTTTCAACTTATTTGTACTTCTTTAATTCCTTTCATCAAAATCTTATATTTTTTAGTATACAGGTCTTCTACCTCCTTGACTAAATTCCTATTTTACTGTTTTTGATGCTATTATAAGTGAGATTATTTTTTTCAGATACTTCATTATTAGTGCACACAAAAACCAACTGATTTTGTTCTATAGATTTTTTTCCTGAAACTTTACTGAGTTTTTTTGTTCTCAAAGATATTATATAAAATCTCAGAGAGTTATACTTCTCCTTTTCTGATTTGGGTGTCCTTTATTTTTATGTCTACTTTATTTATAAACTAGAGGCCTGGTGCAAGATATTTGTGCACAGGGGAGTGGGATCCCTTCCTAGCCTGCACCTTCTCCAATCCAGGACCCCTCAGAGGATGTCCGACTGCCGGTTTCGGCCCCATCCAGGCAGTCGGACATCCCTCTCATAATTGGGACTGCTGGCTCCTAATAGCTCACTTGCCTACCTGCCTAATTGCCCCTAACTGCTCCTCCTCCTACTGGCTTGGTCACCCCTTACTGCTCCCCCTGCTGGCTTGGTTGCTCCCCAACTGTCCCCCTCTGCCAGCCTGGTTGCCCCCAACTGCCTCCCACTGTTAGCCTCGTCTCCCCCAACTGTGGCCTTGCTGGCCTGATTTCCCCTCTCTGCTCCCCCTACTGGTCTGGTTGCCCCCAACTGCCCCCTCTCGCCAGCATGGTCACCTCCCACTGCCCCCCACCCCCACTGGCCTGGTCACCCCATGCTTCTTGCTGTTTAGTCATTTGGTTGTCCTTCACTAACCCCCTGCCAGCCTGGTCACCCCACACAGTCTGCTGTTTGGTCTTTACTGTGAAGGCGTCTTGACCAATTTGCATATAACCCTTTTATTCATATAGAGTCCATTACTATGGTGAATAGGAATGATGAGAGTGAACACTTTTTCTTGATTCTAAAGGAAAAAAATTTCAGCTTTTCACTATTGAATATGATATTAGATGTAGGTTTATCATATATGGCCTTTGGGATATTGACATATGATCCTTTTATATCTTATTTGTTGAATGATTTCCTCATGAAAGCCTATTGGATTTTGTCCAAACACCTTTTCTGTATCTATTAAGAGGATCAATATGATTTTTATAGTTCATTTTATTAATGTGGTGTCTCACATTTATTGCTTTGTGAATGTTAATACTTGATATGGTATATAATTTTTTAATGTTCTGTTAAATTTGTTTTGGTAGTATTTTGCTGAGGATTTTACATTTATATTCAAGATATTGGCTTTCATTTTTCTTGAAGTGTCATTGTCTAACTTTGTTATGAAGATAATGTCGTTCTCAAAAAATAAGTTTGGGAGTATTGCCTCCTTTATAATTTTTGAATAAATTTAAAAAGATTGGTATTAATTTTTCTATAAATTTTTGGTAAAATTCACCAGTGAAACTATCTTACCCTAAGTTTTTGTTTTTGGGGTGCTTTTTGATTACTGATTCAATCTTTTAAGTCATTACTGGCTTATTCATATATATTTTTTAATTTTTATGTTTCAGTTTTGGTATATTTCTAGGGATTTATCCATTTTTCTACATTATCCAATTTTTCATGTATAATTATTCATAGTAGTCCCCTCTGATCCTTTGTATTTCTGTAGTGTCAGTTGTAATTTGAGGGAGATGTAATCTTGTGCATGTAGTCTTTTAGCCCCTATTTGACCACATAATAATAAGATTTGGGATTAGAACACTTTATACCCAGAGATAAAAAAGCCTACACAGATTGAGCTGGGCTTATCACCTCATGTGAGAATAGCCTTCCATGTTTCATCAATGATTGCTTTCATCTCTGTTTGGAAGTTGTAAGTTATGTGGAACATAGCCAGCTCTATTGTTTTATCTCTTGTCTGTGGGTAGGGGACAGGGTCTTCTCGCTGTGGCACAAAAGGAATGTCCATAGGCAAATTGCCTTTATATCAACCACCAGTAGAGACCTTCTGACCATTGGGGATGGAAATACTGTTAATTTTGTTCTGTTTCTTCTCTATGTAAAATGTTGTTTCATCTAGTGCTTGGCTGCATTGTGTTTATCAGTGACTCTGGTACCAAGATAAAATTGGGAAGGGTAGAATTCTTTCCTGGGATTAGTAACCATGAATGGTACCCTACTGCCTTGGGGTTGATAAGTGGAGCATGATACTCTGTTGTTGAGTAATGTTTTCTTTTTCAGTTATAATTTTGTTCATTGAATTCTCTCTTTTTCCTTATTTAGCCTACCTAAATGTTTGCCAATTTTGTTTTTTTCAAAATCAAATTATTTCATGGTTTTACTTATATTTTCTTTCTAGCCTTGAATTATTATTCTTTTCTTTCTGCTCTATTTATTATTCCTTTCCTTCTTATTCTATTGTATGTTAATGAACCTATAGTGTTGTGTTTGGCTTCTTTTCTCTTTATTTCTTGTGTATCTCTTGTCGATTTTTGTTTATGATTATAACGAGATTTATATATACCAAGCTATATTTATAGAAGTCTATTTTAAGTTGACGGTCACTTACATTTGAACACATTCTCACATCAATACCATTTTACCCGCCTCCTTGATGTTTGTTTTTATCAGTATTTTTTACTTCTTATATATTTGTATTTGTCTGTATCTCTTATTTTTCTGGATTAATTACATGATCTTCCTACCTTTGCCTCTTAACCTTTATACTAACTTTAGTGTTGGTTGCTCCACTGCTCTTATTATACTTGCCTTTGTCAGTGAGAATTTTTAATTTATTATATTTTCGTATTTATTTTTATTTCTTGTATCTCTTCTTATTTCTCCTCTTTCTCTTCTCCCTCCTATTCCTCCTCCTCCTCCTTCTCTTTCTCTTCTTCCTCCTCCTACTCCTCTTCCTCCTCTTCTTAAAAAAGTCCCTATAAAATTTCTTGTAGTACTAGTTTGGTGTTCATGAACTCCTTCAACATTTTCTTATCTAGGAATCCCCTTATTTTTTCTTTGCTTCTAAATAATAGCCCAAGCTATTATACTCAATTAATATCTGACAAAGTGGGCAAGAGCATAAAATGGAATCAAGACCGACTCTTCAATAAATAGTATTGGGAAAATTGGATAGGTACATGCAAAAAAAATGAAATTAGACCACCAACTTATACCACACACAAAAATAAACTCAAAATGGATAAAGGACTTAAATGTAACACAGGAAACCATAAAAATCTTAGAAGAAGCCATAATCATTAAAGTAGCATATATCTGTCTTAGCAATATCTTTACTCATACCACTCCAAGGGCAATGGAATCTAAAGAGAAAATAAACAAATGGGACAACATAAAAATAAAAAGCTTCTGCGCAGCAAAAGAAACCATTCAACAAGACAACAAGAAAGCCCACTGCATGGGAGAACATACTTGCTAATGTTTTCACCAATTAGGGTTTAATTTCTCCAAAATTTTACAGGGAACTCATGCAACTTAACAAAAGGGAGATAAACAATCCAATAAAAAAAGGGACAATGGGCCTAAATAGATTCTTCACAGCAGTATACACACACAAGGCCAAGAGACATATGAAAACATGCTCAAAGTCACTAATCATCTGAGAGATGCAAATCAAAATAACAATGAGATACCATCTCATGCCTGTCACAATGGCTTTTATCAGCAAATTGACAAAGGACAAGTGCTGATGAGAAAGTGGAGAAAAAGGAACCTTCGTGCATTGCTGGTGGGAATGCAGACTGGCGTAGCCACTGTGGAGAACAGTCTGGAGTTTCCTCAAAAAGTTAAAAGTGGAACTCCTATTTGACCCAGTGATTCCACTTCTAGGAATATATCTCAAGAAACCAGAAACACCAGTCAGAAAGGATATATGCATCTGTATGTTCAAACAACACAATTCACCATAGCTAAGATTTGGAACCAGCCTAAGTGCCCATCAGCAGATGAGTGGATTAAAAGAACTATGGTAAATCTATACAATGCTATGCTGCTGTAAAAAGAAAGAACTTTTACCATTTGAAACAGCATGGATGGACCTGGAGAGCATTATGCTAAGCGAAATAAGCCAGTCAGAGAAACAAGATGGCAGCACCCAGTCCTCTTAGCCCTGCCAGAGTCCCCAGTCTCCCCAGAGGCGGCACTTCAGGGTGTCCGGTTGGGAGGCCCCAGTGCCCAGCACAATCCCTGGCCAGCAGCCACAGCCTGGGCTGGGGTCTCAGGCTGGCTGTGATGTGCACTCCCACTATGCAATCTCTGGCCAGGCTGAGATGGCAGCCGGGCTGGGGTGCGATCCCCTTCCAGCATGGGGTCTCAACCACTGAGTCACACCAGCCAGGCAGATATGGAAGAATCTTAAATGTTCCTTTAAAAAAAATAAATAAATATTTTATTGATTTTTTTTTTACAGAGGTGAAGGGAAAGAGATAGAGAGCTAGAAACATCTATGAGAGAGAAACATCCATCAGGGGCCTCTTGCACACTCCTCACTGGGTATATGTCCCCTACCAAGGTACATGCCCTTTACCGGAATCGAATCTGGGACCCTTGAGTCTGCAGGCTGACATTCCATCCACTGAGCCAAACCAGTTAAGGTTGACCAATATGCTGAAGAAAAAACCTTATAAAATAAGAAGGAATATGAAGGGAAGGGCATTTGGGGGTGACTGGATTATCAGGAGAGGGCAGTTGGGGATGATTGGGCTGGCAGGGGGGCAGTTAAGTGTTGATCAGAGTCTGCAGAGGCAATATTTTTTAAAGAAAAGAAATGGGGGAAATAAAAATAGATACAGAGGCAAAAATGCATGGAACAGACTGTTGGACTACAGCAGGAAGGCAGGGGAGGTTGCAAGAGATCAACAAAAGGACTTGATGCATGCATAAAAGCACAATCATAGGACACAAGACACTGGTGGGGGCAGGTGAGGGCATATGCTGGGGAGTGGAGAAAGCCAGGGGGAGGTCAAGGGGGAAAAAAGGAAACATATATACTACTATTTTTAATTCTTTAAACAATAATATAAAAAGGCTGGCAGGGGCATGATCAGGCTGGCAGGCAGAAGTAGTTAGGGGCAATCAGGATGGCAGGCGAGCAGTTGGAGCCAGCAATCCTACACTGTTTAGGCAGTCAAACATCCCCTGAGGGGTCCCAGACTGGAGAGGATGAACTGAGGGACACCTCTCCCTGCTCCCCAGTGCATGAATTTTGTGCACCAGGCCTCTAGTATACATTTCTACATATGAATACACATTAACACTATTATATATCATAATTGGTACTATGATATTTTTATGGTTTTATTGAGATATAATTGACATATATCACTGTGTAAGTTTAAGTTGTGCTGCATAATGGTTTGACTCACATATATGTGGATGGTATTATATTATTGTTTGTGGTATTTACATCAATTTATTCAATGAGTCCCCTATGCTTGAACATTTAGATTATTTTGAATATTTTGTAATTTTAGGTAATGCTGTGATGAGCAACTTAGGCATTATGTGTTTTTATTGTTTGATCTATAAATTAACCTTAAGTATAAATAATCTAAGAAAATTAAAGTTTAATTTAAACATATTTGGTGCCTGGTAATATTTATAAAATAAAGAGACAGCTTTAGCATGCACCCATTACAAATGTTCTCAGAATTTTCATATCAGATCAACTATATTGATATGTTACTTATGACTTTATAAAAATTAGAGAAAATGTTGCTGTTATAAATATGAAATATAGAGATTTTACAGTAGATCTATTTTTCTATTAAAGGATTTAATTTATCTCTTTATATAGTTCTTGATGAAGCAGGAACCAGATAAAAATCTTATGCTCAAACATCAAGATTCAATCTTAAAAACCAAAGGACTATTAAGGAAACAAAAAACTTCTAAAAGAAAAAGATTAAATAACTGGTGGAACTATTCAGATACTGTCACATTTTATAGAGTTCAGAAAGCACCATTCATTGGGTTGGTATAAGGACCATTACTCTTGACTGGGCCCCTGATGGACACTATCGCCTGGAGTCCTTTCAACTGACCTCCATAGCTGCCCTTTTTTTCTGGTTTCTCTTATTTCTATTTGCTGTTTCAGTTACAGATCTCAGCAATCTCGCTTTACCTACTGGAGCCTATGGCAGAAGGCCACTATGATAGGTGAGGTGTACCCATTGGTCTTTGGGTCCACAATCTGCCAGAGTTTACTAAAAAGTGCAGGTTCTTTATGAGACAATTATTGGTCTTTTATTGGCCTTGGTGGATTCCTGAGAGCATGACTTTAGTCATATAATAGTCTTATGATAAGAAATTTCAACCAAGCATTTTAATAAAATTGCTTTTGTCCTTTTTTTGTTAGAATAGTTACTTGTTAGGTTAAAATTTATATAAAATATATGCTCAAATACATATTCATGAACCAGAAATGTTCTGATATATGTATTCTATAATTAGTATACTAATTATTTAATCTTTTTCTTTAATAATTTGTTTCCTTAATATCTTGTTTAATTGAATCTTGATGTTTGAGCATAAGATTTTTATCTGGTTCCTGCTTCATCAAGAACTATATAAAGAGATAAATTAAATCCTTTAATAGAAAAATAGATCTACTGTAAAATCTCTATATTTCATATTTATAACAGCAACATTTTCTCTAATTTTTATAAAGTCATAAGTAACATATCAATATAGTTGATCTGATATGAAAATTCTGAGAACATTTGTAATGGGTGCATGCTAAAGCTGTCTCTTATTTTATAAATATTACCAGGCACCAAATATGTTTAAATTAAACTTTAATTTTCTTAGATTATTTATACTTAAGGTTAATTTATAGATCAAACAATAAAAACACATAATGCCTAAGTTGCTCATTACAGTGGTGGTTAACTTGCATATTACTCTTTTATTAGATAGGAAGGACACTTTATGTAGGGGATATGATGTGGGACAAATAACTACATACAGTGAGATGTTCCCCTCCCATCTGAACTGATGAGCTGACATTTGCCTGATATCATTTCATGGAAAAATAGAACACGATTGAAAAATTGGTAGAGCCAGTCAATTCCCTTTCATATTTAGACACTTGGTTATATTATTGTAGTAAGTGATTAAAGGATTAGTTGTTACTTTCAATTTGGTTTGTTGTCTCAAATGACTACCTTCTCAACTGGTAGCTCTTTCTTGCTGACAAATGGTGGCAAGCAGGGTGGCCCAATTAAGCACAATGTCTTTCTGGAAAAGCAAAAAGCATAAAGATCTCCAAGGGCATTTTTGGAAGATGTTAGAGAAGTCTATAATGCTTTTTGGGAAGTAGTAGCAGCTGTCATTTGTAAAAGTCTGAGGGCCCAAAAATGTACTTCATTACCCTTATCAATGAGCCTCAGGAATTATTTTTTCTCAGAAATGCCATGAGGCAATATTGGAGAGTGCTAGTGTATTGTTCATGTAAGCTTTTAAGTCTGAGGGGTACCCATAGACCTTCTCTTTATCCCCATAGTTCCTGGCCAAAATGCCTGGTAGATCAATTAAAGATCCAACAGAAAGGCTCTAGGAAATATAGGGAAGCAATCATTTGGCTACTGTTGTTGTCCTTTGATGATAGAACTAAAAATTGTTACAAACTAAGTTGTACACAATGGTTGTGTTGATTTTTTAACAATATAAGCAGTATTTTTTTAAGTATCAGCATTAAGAATGAATCTTACCTTCTTTAAAACCGTCACTTTCATATTAAAAAATAATAAAACATCAGTAGGAAGAGCACAGACAGCTGGCTCTTTACACAGTTAATTTGATTGTACATAGAATTCAAACAAAAACCCCAAATCAAAACCTCATTTCTCTCAATCTGTGAACAAAAAGTGGCTTTGGTGAATTACATTTCTCCTAAAAGACAACAATAAATTATATTAAACCCCACAAACATAGCTATTTTCATTTAATTAGATACACCAGAAGAAAATTCATTTACATAAATCTGCATAGATACAAAATGTGTGATTTACAGTGCATATTCCAAACCCAACCTGGCTTTGTCCTCAGATTTTAAGAAACGCAAAGATTGTTTTTAGCTCTGAGGTCCCAAACAAGGGGCGGCCTTTAACATAGTAACTTATTGAGACTATAGTTTATTTAATTGAATATAAAATTCTTTTTAAAATTCTCAACCAAGAGGGGAGAGAGAGAGAGAAAGAGAGAGAGAAGAGACAAACATTCATTGGTTGCCACCTGTATGCAGCCTGACCAGGGATCAAGCCTGCAACTTGGTATGTGACCTGACCAGGACCTGAGCAGCTGATCTATTGGTGTAAGATAGTGCTCTGCTCCAATCAACTAAGCTACATTGGCCAGAGCTAAAATTCTTCTTTTAATTTAGAAAATACTTTCATATATATTTTGATATCTATTTAAAGTTAAATAAAGTAGACCTAATTCAAATCATGCACTGTGCATAAAAAGGAAAAGACATTTTTAAAGTGAGACTTCTGTCTGCTTTGTTAACAAGAGCCAAACAAGAAATATAGGATCCCTTCCCTTCCCCAGCCTACCTCCACTGAAGCCACCAGCATCACTTACTTGGTTGAATGCTAGGAGAGTCCTCTGTGTGGACTCAGGATGATAAGGCAGACTCCTTCTGTGGGTGCTAGGCTTGTGAATGCTGCAATTTTTTTTTTTTAGCTTTCAACATCTCGAAAATATTTTTAACTATTTTGCATACATGGCTCAGTGCACTCCCCTCTGCTTTCAAGGTTTTGCCAGTTTGATTCCCAGTCAGGACACATATCCAGGTTGTAGGTTTGATTCCAGGTTGGGGAACCATATGTGAGGCAGCCTATCAATATTTCTCTCTCACAAGGATGTTTCCCCCCCCTCTCCCTGCCTATCTCTCTAAAATCTATTTTAAAAGGATATCTGCATGGTTAGGTGTTTTGCTGAAATAAGGACATTTTAAAGCCAGCATCTTGGACTGGTAATAGGATGCTACCACTTTATCCTGCAGCTGCTGCTTTTGGCAATGTCTGGCACAACACCGAAGTCCTTGCCTGGAGGAGCCACCATCTTGGGAGAGAAATACGGAATCTTTGTGATGGTTTCGTCCACTGACCTAAAAAGACCTTAGAGAGTTGGGTTGTTTGATTACATAATTAAAGGGGTAATCTTCTGAAATTTAGTGAGGAACAGTGATACTTTGTGAGGCGTGTCACTCTAGAACATGTCATTAAAAGTGTCCTAATAGAAAGTTTGATCAAGGATGCTGAATGTAACATCTAAGTCCTCCTTCTGAGGAACAAAAGGTGGTGTAGGTAAACACTTATACTCGCATCCTCCCAAAACCACATCAAAATTATAACTAAAATACATAACAACCATAAATCAGAAC
This sequence comes from Antrozous pallidus, assembly GCA_027563665.1. Lineage (NCBI taxonomy): Eukaryota > Metazoa > Chordata > Mammalia > Chiroptera > Vespertilionidae > Antrozous > Antrozous pallidus. The sequence goes on from CM050515.1 coordinate 9,392,518, forward strand.
TGCCTGAAGTCTGGCTGAATGGAAGTCCTGCATCTAGCAAACAAAGAAAAAGCCACATTGAGACTGGTAGGAGAGGCAGAGGCACAGAATGGGTTGGTCCAACATTCAGATGCGGTGTATTTTTAATTGGGAGGAATACCTTGGCTGAAGATGCCACCCGTGAGGAGAAAGGACCCTATGCCAGACCCCTCATCCCAGAATTCTAAAGATTGGAGAGAGGTCCCCAGAACTTTGAGTTGTAAAAACCAGTGGTGATTGTGGTTGAGTGACACAAAGGCTGCCTGAGACCCAGACATTTCCTCTTAAAAGGCTAGCACACAGACTTACCCACACTCACTCTCTCTGAGCTCCACCACTGGGGCAGCACCTTGAAAGGACCCAGGGACATATGGGGAGCAATTGGTGGTCAATTCCTCCCACTGACACCAATAGCAATCTGGCACCCGGGAAAGCACTTGGGAACAGTTTTCTCCTACACAAAAGTACTGGCAGGGGTCATTTTTCATTTGCTGAGACTCTCTCCCCTCCTACAGAGTGTACTGGCAGGCAACATATCTGAGTCTCCATTAACCTGACCTACACAGTTTGCTCCATCCTGGTGTTTCCCTGAGATCCTGCCCCACCCAATTTGCGGCCCAACCCAGGTTGCTTGTAATGGCTTTTTTTTTACGAAGCACTTGTTTTACCCGAAGCTTCAGACTTTCCTAAAAATCTCTCAAACAAGCAGCAGCTGGAGTCATTGTGCTCTATACCTCTTAATAAGTGTGCCCAGGCCTGGCATTAGCAGCAACTTCCCAAGGTTCATAACTAGACCTCTCCTGGGAACCTCTAAACCCAATACAAATAGAAGCCATCTGCATATTATTCTTTAGCTTGTGCAGGGTGCTGCCAGGCAGGACACAAGCAGTACTGACTTTGTACCTCCTGGAAGTCCCCAGACTCAGTGCATCAAGTGGACAGCTTCAATGCCATATTACAATTCTACTCAGTGAGCACCATAGTCCCATTGAAAGAAGTCTCTTGTACAGTAGCTCTTCTATTAAGTCACAGAAGGTCCTCATAGCCAATAAGCCTGGGGATCAATTCCTCCCAGTGACACCAAGAGCAATCAAAGCTCAACTACAACAGGATAGTGCACCCAGTTCACATAGGGGTGCACGTACAGTGCTCAGTTTAGGTAAGTTGAACCATGAACCCTATAGGGCACCTGCTACACAAGGCCACTCTGCCAGTTCCAGGAGACATAGAAGCTCTATATAATACAAACAAACAAACACAAAGAAGTAGTCAAAATGCAGAAACAAAGAAACATGTCACAAATGAAAAAGCAGAAAAAGAACTAAATGAAATGAAGCAATCAAACTACTAGATACAGAGTTCAAAACAATGGCTAAAAGGATGTTCAAAAACCTTAATGAGAGGTTCAAAAAACTTACTGAGAATTTCAAGAACCTTAGTGGAACATCAAAGACATGAAAAATGACTAGTCTGAAATGAAGGATACATTAACTGAAATGAAGACTAATTTACAGAGTATCAACAGTAGAGTCAAGGATGCTAAGAATCAAATCAGCAATTTGGAACATGAGGAAGAAAAAAAAACACCCAAAGAGAAGAGAAAAAAAGAATCTAAAAATATGAAGATACTATAAGGAATCACTGGGACAATTTCAAGTGCATCAACATTTGTATCATGTGGTGCTAGAAGAGGGCAAAAAATTGAAAACCTATTATAAAAAACTAGAGGCCTGGTGCACAAAATTTGTACATGGGAGGAGGAGGTGTCCCTCAGCCCAGCCTGCACCCTCTCCAATCTGGGACCCCATCAAGGGATGTCTGAGTGCCTGTTCAGGCCCAATCCTGTTATAAATGGGCCTAAATGGGCAGTTGGATGTCCCTCTCACAATCCAGGACTGCTGGCTCCCAACTGCCTGCCTGCCTGCCTGCCTTCCTGATTGCCCCTAACGGCTTCTACCTGCCAGCCTGATCATCCCTTAACCACTCCCCTGCCAGCCTGATTGATGTCTAACTGCTCCCCTGCCAAACTGTTTGCCCCCAATTTCTCTCCTCTGCCAACCTGGCCCCTCCCAACTGCCCTCCCCTGCTGGACTTCTTGTGGTGGCCATCTTGTGTCAACATGGGGACAGCCATCTTGTGTGTTGGAGTGATGGCAAATCTGCATTTTACTCTTTTATTAGATATGATAGAAGTCTGGTGCATGGGTGGGGGCTAGCTAGTTTTCCCTGAAGGGTGTCCCGGATCAGGGTAGGGGTCCCTTGGGGAGTGGGGTGGCCTGGGTGAGAGGCCTGTGGTGGTTTGCAGGCCAGCCATACCCCTCAGTGACCCAAGCAGAGGCCCTGTATCTGGGATTTATTTACCTTCTACAATTGAAACTTTGTAGCCTTAAGCAGAGGTCTGGGCCAGCCAGGGTGTGCAGAAAGCTTGGCTTCCTCTATCACTGGGAGCAACCCTAGCCTCCTGCTCTCTATAGCTCTAAGGCTGCTGCCATTTTAATTGAAACTTTGAAGCCTGGCTGGCCAGGGTGTGCAGAAACTTGGCTTCCTCCATCACTGGGGAAACCCAAGCATCCCTCCTGCTCTCTACATGGCTGTAGCCATCTTGGTTGGGGTTAATTTGCATACTTGCTCCTGACTGGTTAGTGGGCATGGCTGGTGGATGTAGCGGAGTGATGACTAAATTTGCATATTATTCTCTTATTAAATAGTCTAATCACAGAAAAATCCCCCTACCTGGTAAAAGAATTAACCTTACAAGCCCAAGAAATACAGAGTCCCAGACAAGATGAATCCAAGAGGCCCCAATTAAGACACATCATAACTAAAATGCTAAAGATTAAAGATACAGAGACAATCTTAAAGGAAGCAAGAGAAAAGAAGTTAGTTACCTACAAGGGAGCATCCATTACCCGTCAACTTGACTACTCAACAGAAATTTTGCAGGCCAGAAGTCTCTACACTAGGAGAAGCAGAGGACCAAATTATCGAATTAGAAGACAAGGAAACAAACAAAAAAACCCCACCCAAACTGAAGTGCAATTGGAGAAAAAAATTAAAAGACAGGAGGAGAGTCTAACAGAGCTATGAAAAAACATAAAATGAAGCAACATAAAAATAATAGGGGTGCCAGAACAGGAAGAGGAACAAGAGTTAGAAAACCTATTTGAAGAAATAATGTCAGAAAACTTTGCTGATGTGGTGAAGAAAAAATTCACACAAGCATAGAGAATGCCCCCCCCCCCAAAAAAATGAACCTGAAAAGACCCACACCAAGACACATCATAATTATGATGATAAATGTTCAGGACAAAGAAAGAATCTTAAAGGCTGTAAGAGAGAGACAAAAAGTTACCTACAAGGGAACTCCCATTAGGTTATCAAACTATATTTCAACAGAAATGCAACAGGCCAGAAATGAATGGAAGGAAATTTACAAAGTGATGCAAAGCAAGGAACTGAATCCAGCAAGGCTATCATTCAAAATTGAAGGGGAAATAAGGAGCATCACAGACAAAAAAAAAAAAAAAGACTGAGGGAGTTTATCACTACCAAGCCAGCAAAGTAAGAAATACTAAAGGGACTGGTGTAAAAAGAAGAAATAAAAAAATAAGGACAAACACAGGCATAAAAAATAAAAATAGCTACAAAAAAAGTACTTTGCAATAATAACTTTAAACATAAGTAAACTAAATGCTCCAATCAAAGACATTGAGAGGCTGAATGGATAAAAAAAACATGACCCATATATATGCTGTCTACAAGAGACCCACCACAGAATAAGGGACTCACACAGACTGGAAGTGAAAATGGAAATTTTCACTTTCAGGCAAATGGAAATGAAAAAAAAAAAAAGCTGGAGTTGCAATACTTATATCTGACAAAATATACCTCAAAGTGAAGGCCATAATAAAAAAAATAAGGAAGGCCACTTCATATACTAAAGGGATCGATACAACAAGAGGATATAACCCTGATAAACATATATGCACTCAATGTAGGAGCATCCAAATACATTTTTTTAAAAAGCTTCTGGAAGATATCAAGGGAAAGATTGACAATACAGTCATAGTAGGGGACTTTATTTTTTTAAATATACTTTATTGATTTTTTTACAGAGAGGAGGGAAGAGGGATAAAGAGTTAGAAATATCTATGAGGGAGAAACGTCGATCAGCTGCCTCCTTCACACTCCCCTACTGGGGATGTGCCTGAAACCAAGGTACATGCCCTCGACCTAAATCGAAGCTGGAACACTTCAGTCTGCAGGCCAACACTCTATCCACTGAGCCAAACCATTTAGGGCTTTAGTAGGGGACTTTAATACACTACTGACATCACGGGATAAATCCACTAGACAAAAACATCAGCAAAGAAACAGCAATCCTAAATGACTAACGACATCAGATTGACATCTTCAGAACATTTCACCCTGAAGCCACAGAATATTCATTCTTCTCAACTGCACATGGGGCATTTTCAAAAATAGACCACATATTGGGTCACAAGCAAAGGCTCCCTAAATTCAAGAAGATTAAAATACTATCAAGCATCTTCTCAGACCAAAATGACATAATATTAGAAATAAACTAGAATACAAACAATCCAAAAAAGTCGAACACACGGAAGCTGAATAGCATGCCATTAAACAATGACCGGGTTACCAAACAGATCAAAGAAGAAATTAAAAACATCCTGGAAACTAATGACAATAAAAACACAACAATCCAGAAATCTATAGGACACAATGAAAACAGTACTAAGAGGAAAGTTTTAGCTATAAAGGTCTAACTCAAAAAGCAAGAAAAAATAGTAGTTAATCATCTAACTCTACAACTCAAAAAATTAGAAAGAAAGCATCAAAAAAAGCCCAGAGTGAGCCAAAGGAAATGTATAATAAAGACCAAAGCAGAAATAAATGAGAGACAAAAAAAAAAAGAGCTGGTTCTTTGAAAGGATAAACAAGACTGATGAACCTCTAGCCAGACTCACCAAGAAGCACACAGAGAGGACCCAAATGAATAGAATAAAAAATGAAACAAACAAAATAACAACAGATACCCCCAAAATACAAAGGATTGTTAAAAAATACTATGAACAACTCTATTCGAACAAACTAGACTAGACAACCTGGAAGAAAGGAACACATTCCTAGAAAAATACAACCTTCGAAAATTCAATCAAGAAGATTCTAAAAATCTCAATAAAGTGATAACTATGGAATAAATTGAAACACTCATCAAAAAGCTTTCAGCAAACAAAAGCCTGGGGCTAGACTGCTTCACAGGGGAGTTTTATCAAACATTCAAGAAAGTACTAAAACCTACCTTCCTCAAATTAGTCCAAAAAGTTTAGGAGGAAGTAACACTTCCAAGCTCATTCAAAGAAGCCAAAACCAGATAAAGACAATACAATGAAAGAGAATTATAGGCTAATATCCCTCATGAACATAGATGCCAAAATACTCAACAAAATTCTAGCAAATCAGATCCAGCAGTACCTCGGAATGATCATATACCATTACCAAGTAGAATTTATCTTGGGGATGCAAGGATGGTACAATATCCGCAAATCAATAAATGTGATACAATACATAAACAAATTGAGATAAAAATCACAGTAATATCATTTGAGGCAGAAAAAGCACTTGTCAAAATCCAATGAACTTTCTTGATAAAAACTCTCAGCAAGATGGGAATAGAAGGATCATATCTCAACATAATAAAAGCCATATATGACAAACTCAAAGCCAACATCATACTCAATGGGCAAAAAATAAAACCATTTCCCCTAAGAACAAGAACAAGACAGGGATGCCCTCTCTTACCATTCCTGTTTGACATAGTACTGTAAACACTAGCCATTGCAATCAGACAAGAAGAAGAAGTAAAAGGCATCCAAATTGGAAAAGAAACTAAATTGTCCTTATTCGCAGACTACATCAAAAAACAGACTTAATAAATGAATTTGGCAATGTAGCAGAATATAAAATTAATGCCAATAAATCTATGGCATGTCTATATACCAATAGTTAACTTAGAGAGAGAGAGACTAAAAAAGCAATCCCACTTACTATAGCACCAAAAAAATTAAGATACCTAGAAATAAACTTAACTAAGGAGGTAAAAGGCCTATACATCAAAAACTATACAGCACTGAAAAAAAGAGGTAAAGGAAGACATAAACAGATAGAAGAACATACCGTGTTGATGGATTGGTAGAATCAACATCATCAAAATGTCCATACTACCCAAAGCAATATATAGATTCTATGCACTTCCCATTAAAATACCAATAGCATATTTCACAGACCTAGAATAAACTTTTCAAAACTTCATCTGGAATTTAAAAAATCCAAATAGCTGTAACAATCCTGAGAAAGAAAAACAAAGTAGGTGGTATCTCAATACCGGATATCAAGCAATATTACAAAGGCACTTTTCTCAAAACAGCCTGGTATGGGCACAAGAACAGACATATAGATCAATAGAATAGTATAGAGAATTGAAAAATAGAATAAAACCGCTATGCTCGATTATTATTAGACAAAAGAGGCATGAACTTACACTGGAGTCAAGACAGCCTTTCAATGAATGGTGTTGGAAAAATTGGACAGATACATGCAAGAAAAATGAAATTAGACCACCAACTTCACCATACACAAAAATTAACTCAAAATTGATAAAGAATTTAAACATAAGATTGGAAACTATGAAAATACTATAGGACTCCCCAGGCAGCAAAATCTCAGATATATGCCTAAGAAATTCCTTTACAAATACTGTTCCTTGGACAATGAAAACTAAAGAGAAAATAAACAAATGGGACACCAGCAAAATAAAAAGCTTCTGTACAGCAAAAGAAACCATAAAAAAAAAACAAGAAAGCTCATTGCATGGGAGAACATACTTGCCATACATCTAATAAGGATTTGATCTCCAACATTTACAGGGAACTCGTACAACTTAACAAAAAGAAGATAAACAACCCAATCAAAAAATGGGCAATGGACCTAAATAGAATCTTTTTGAAAGAAGACAGAAGGAAGGCCAAGAGACATATGAAAATATGCTCAAAGTCATTAATCATCCAAGAGATGCAAATAAAAATGACAATGTGGTACCATCTCACACCTGTTAGAATGGCTATCATCAACAAGTCAACAAACGACAAGTGTTGGAGAAGATGCGGAGAAAAAAGAACCCTCGTGCACTGCTGGTGAGAATGAAGACTGGTGCAGCCACTGTGGAGGACAGTATAGAGTTTCCTCAAAAACATAAAAATGGAACTCCCATTTGACCCAATGTTCCCACTTCTAGCAATATATCCCAAGAAACTAGAAATACCAATCAGAAAGGATATATGCACCCCTATGTTCATAGCTTCACAATTTATCATAGCTAATATTTGGGAACAGCCTAAGTGCCCATCAGCAGATGAGTGGATTAGAAAACTGTGGTACCGGGAGAAAAACCAAGATGGTGGCATAGGTAAACACCTGAACTTGCTGCTTTGCACAATGACTTCAAAACTACAACTAAGAGACAAAATGAATATCATCCAGAACCACATGAAGGCTGTCTGAGTGGAAATTATACAACTAGAAGGAAATAGAAAAGGACACTGAGAGTCAGAGGAGGTGTGAAAGTGAGGAAGTGAAGTGCAGAGGTATAGAGGCACATGTATGGAAAGGGGCTGCCAACTGAGTATGCTGTTGTCTTTTTCAATTGGGAGGGAGACACAAGCTCCTGACTGCTCTGAACTCCAGTTCCTGTGACACTCTGGGAACCCAGACTCATATGGGGAGAAACTGGATTGTCTGGCATTGGGCCAGAACATGAGGGCTGCTTTCTCTCAGGGTGCTTGCAGTAATCTTAATTCCAACACAGTGCTGCAGGAGACAGAGACCCAGGGACCTCTCCAATGCAGGGCTTACTGGTAGCCATTGCTGTTTGTTCTGCCCTGGTAATTCGCTGAGGCCCCACCCCTCCCAATTTACAACCCCACCCATGCTGTGTGCAGAGGCTTTTGCATATGAATAGGCTGGCCTTTTTGAAATCTAAAATTACCTAACAAACTGCAGTTGCATCAGAGAGGCCCAGAATTTCCAAAAGAAGACCCAAGGCTCCACAGCAGCTTGCATTGCTTCACAGCTGGGCCTCATCTGGGGACCTCCAAACCCCCCCCCCAAAAGAGAAGAAATTTGCAGATCTCTCTGTAGCTCCTGTTGGGTGGCTTCAGGCAGTGCCTCCTTGGAGATCCACAAGACAGTGTACCCAGTGGTCAGAGTGAGACCATCATTACAACTCTTCAGATCCATAAGAAACACACTCAGCAGACAGACTCAGTGAGCACCAAAGCCCCATTGAAGCATGTCTTGCCCCATAAGCATGTCTCCAGCACAGAAGTTCTCCCATAGTAGACACAACTAATCCTCACAGCCAATTGGACTGGAAGTCAATTCCTCCCAGTGATACCAACAACAATTAAGGCTTAACTACAATAGGACTATACACACAGCCCACAAAGGGGTGCACCAAGAGTGTCCCCGTTAGGTAATTGGGGAGGATGAGCTACTGGGCCTTATAGGACACCTAGCACACAAAGCAAGTCTATCAACATAGGAAAGCAGCCAAAATGTGGAGACAAAAACAAAAAACAAAAACAGGTCACAAATGACATAAATGGAGGAAAGCAAACTACTGGATATAGAGTTCAAAGCCATGGTTATCAAGTCACTCAATAATCTTCTAGAAATGGCCAAGAAATTTAGTGAGACCCTCAAGGATATGAAAAAAGAACCAACTAGAAATTAAGGATACACTAACTGAAATAATGAATAATATATAGAGATCCAACAGCAGACTAGAGGATCACAAGAATCAAGTCAAAGATTTGAAATACAAAGAAGCAAAAACACCCAACCAGAAAAGAAAAAGAAAAAAAAAAGAATCCAAAAGTATGAAAACAGTGTAAGGAGCCTCTGGGACAACTTCAAGCATACCAACATCTGAATTATGGGGTTGCCAATAGAAGAGAGAGACCATGATATTAAAAACCTAACTGAAGAAATAATGACAGAAAACTTTCCCTACCTAGTGAAAGAAATAGACTTACAAGTCAATGAAGTGCAGAGAACCCCAAACAAAAGGAATCCAAAGAGGACCAAACCAAGACATATCATAATTAAAATGCCAAGAGCAAAAGACAAAGAGAGAATATGAAAAACAGCAAGAGAAAAAAAAAAGTTACCTACCTATAAGGGAGCACCCATATGATTTTTCAACAGAAACTACGCAGGCCAGAAGGGAGTCACAAGAAATATTCAATGTGATGAACAGCAGGAACCTACAACCAAGATTACTCTACCCAGAAAAGCTATCATTCAGAATTGAAGGTCATATAAAGAGCTTCACAGATAAGATAAAGCTAAAGGAGTTCATCACCACCAAACCAGTATTACATAAAATGCTGAAGGGTATTCTACAAGAAGAGGAAGAAGAAGAAAAAGGTAAAGATAAAAATTATGAACAGCAAAGTGACAACAAATACATATCTATCAAGTGAATCTAAACACCAAGTGAATAAGAAATCTGATGAATAGGATAAACTGGTAAATATAACAGAATCAGAGACATAGAAAAGGAGTTGAGTGACAATTCTTGGGGGTAAGGGGATATGGGGGGTGCGGGAAGAGTCTGGACAAAAATAGTAAACTTATGGATGATGACATTGGGGGAGTAAGGCCAGAGGGTGGGGTGGGAACTGGGTGGAGGGGAGCTATAGGGGAAAAAGAGGAAAAACTAATAATCTGAACAATAAAAATTTATCTTAAAAAAACTTTGGTACATCTACACGATGAAACACTGCTGTTGTAAAGAAAAAGGAGTTCTTACCATTTGCAGCAGCATGGATGGAACTGGAGCATTATGCTATGTGAAATAAGCTAGTCAGAGAAAGATAAACATCACGTGATCTCACTCATGTATGGAATATAATGAACAACATAAATTGATGACTAAGAACAGATCCAGAGACCTTTGTCAATCAGACCATCAAACCTCAGAGGAAAGGTAGGGGAGGGTGGTGTAAGGGGGAGAGATCAACTTAAGGACTTGTATGCATGCATATAAGCCTAATGGACACAGACAATAGGGTGGGTAAGGGCATGAGTGGGGAGATTAGGGAGGGTAATGGGATGATAGGGATTCATATGTAATACCTTAATCAATAAAGAAATTTAAAAAGTAATTATTCAAAATGATGAATAGCGAGGACATACAACAAAGATTATTCTACCCAGCAGAATAATGTCATGGGCTCTCTATGGTGTTATTGTATTGTTTACATAGAGTTTTTAGTTCTGTATTTCTCTTTAGCCTCTGATTCACCTACCAAGATGGCCAATGAGTCATATGAGATACTCAGTAGATGGGCACTGAGAAAACTAGAGAAACAATTTTGTGGCTATTAATGGGTCCAAATAAAATTGGAGGTCCTGCATGCTGAGTTGTACCAAATTACTATTTGAGGTCTACCAGGCCCTGGAACTAATAACCTATGGTACAATGAGTTATTGAAATGTACACTTTAATATAAAAGAATGCTGAGTTCTGAGGATTAACTTGCCCAACAACTCAGAGACTTTAGAGACTTAAGTGCTTTGTCCCCATGAGAAATAAGGTAATCTTGTGATCAAGAGGGTCACATTTTAGGGCTTGTCATTGTAGAACCCCACTGTAAAACTTGACAGTGACTATATTTCTCAAGGAGGTGAAGGAAAAGGGGAATGGAAGACATGAATATCTGAAACCCTTCCTCTCATCCCTTATCTGGGTACTATTTTGATTCCAACAGAATTGTCAACCCATTATGCATTCCCTGCACCTGAAAAACATCTTTGACTCACCTCATCCAGAGGCTCTAATGGTTCTATAAATCACCTTATAAGCTCTAGAGTTACAATGAGTAAGGATGGTATTGATAAGATTTTTAACCAGACTCAGATTTCTAGTTTACGTTGGGTCATACTCACTGATTGCCAAACTTAATTAAACCTCCTTATGAAGTGATTTCCATTGGTTTGCAGCACAATCTATACCTTAAATTACAAATTCCAAAGCAAGTAAAAAGTAGCTGCCAATCAGAAAGTACTATTTGACTAGTACTAAAATGGTAATGAGGCATCCTGGACAATCAGGTAAAGAGTTTTGCTGAAGAAATCTCTAGGTATAGTAATTCAACAATGGGAATCCCTACCAAAGACCTCCTGGCCATGTAGTGGTGTCATGGGTCCAAGATACATTCCCAACAAATTTCAAATTGTGCTCATCCCTATGACTAATATGGGTGCTTTTCCCTGTGCTCCTCCAACTGATATTGATATAAATCAGAGAACCCTCTATTACTTTACCCAGACCTCTCAGCTTTCAAATATAAACAATATTAGAAGAATCCATAGGCAACAAAATATCTCTCATAAGAATATGTTTACTGATACATCGCCTAGATTAATAGAAATTAAGAAAAAAATAAACAAATGGGACAACATCAACATAAAAAAAAGCAAAAGAAACCATAAACAAAATAACAAGAGAGTCCACTTCATCGAAGAACATATTTGCCAATGTTACAACCGATAAGGGTTTAATCTCCAAAATTTATAGGGAACTCATGCAACTTAAAAAAAAAAAAGAACTTAAACAATCCAATAAAAAAAAATGCGCAAAGGACCTCAATAGTCACTTTTTGAAAAGGATATAATGAAAGCCAAGAGACATTAAAACATGCTCAAAGTCACTAATCATCAAAAAGATGCAAATTAGACTGTCATACAGGCCATTTTCCAAACTAAAGGAACTTTATATACATCTCTATCCACAAAAATAATCAAAATTAGTTTAACGTTGTATATAATGAGTTGCAATATACTACTAATGTCTTGCACATGAGTACCAAAATGCTCAATTATCTATCATCAATGAGTAGGCCATGATCTATATAAATTTCATGTTCCCAAAGGAAGGACTAGTCTCCACTCAAGTGGGCTCTTATAAGGACGCCACCCAACAAAGACTAGAAGCCCTGTTGAACAGTGCTGGCTAAGCCAGTAGTACAAACAAGGTACAGTTACCTAGTGCCTAGTTCAATTCCTGGGGATGATATCAAAGAGGCAAATCATCTCCTTCCAGAGGAAAAGACTTCCAAACTCTGACCACTCAATTCTAATAAGTAAAGGGGCCCAGCAATTAGTGGAGCTCTTTGAATACTTGGTTCTTTCATTTTTTCCTATGGGAGGTCCTGGATGATATCCACTTATGGGGTTACCAGAAAGGCCTCTCCCGTTTTAGTAAGTACAGAACCAAGAGGATTCCCCAGAGGCCCTCTAACAGACCTCCCAGGCTGTTCTTTCCCTAAGATCTTCTGATGGCCATCTGATGTTGGTTTTATTGATCTCAGAAACATTTATTTGGCAATTGGAGTTTATGATAGAAGGTCACCACCATAGTCAGAGGCATACATTGGGCTGTTGTGCCCATAAATATCTGGAGTCAGCTAAAAGGCACACTTCTTTTTTTAAAATATATTTTATTAATTTTTTACACAGAGGAAGGGAGACAGAAAGTCAGAAACATCGATGAGAGGATGAGAGAAACATCGATCAGCCACCTCCTACACACTCCCTACTGGGGATGTGCCCGCAACCAAGGTACATGCCCTTGACCGGAATCGAACCCGGGACCTTTCAGTCTGCAGGCCGACGCTCTATCCACTGAGCCACACCAGTTTCGGCCACACTTCTTTAAAGAAATAACTACTCACCTGCTATTGGGCCTTAGGGGATACTGAATGCATGTCCAGTAGTCATGAAATGATCTTAAGACCAGAAATTTCAACCAAACAATATCTATTTTGCTATGTTTTTTTTTTCTCTAGTTATCTTAGGGTATTCACAATTTAGTTGAAGTGTAAAACTTCTATAAAACATATTTTCAAATAAATATTCATGAACCAAAATAAAATGATCTAATGAGTTTATTTTAAAATATTTTAAAGTTATCTGTAATTTTTATACTTACTAATAAGTTCTTCCCCATTATCAGTTCTTTGATTCTTCATTTGAATATCTGATTTAAATATTGAATCTTGATGCTCAAGCATATAATTTTCATCTGGTACGTCATCCTGAGCTACATAAAGAGAAGCATTTAGACCAATAAACTAAACAAAAATCTATTATGAAATCTCTAGGTTTCAAATTTATAACAAATGTACAGCAGCTTCTCCACTCATTTTCATAAAATTTTATAAATTCCCATAATGCTAGATCTGATGTGAAGACTATGAGATAAGTTATAATGGGTATGTGTGAAAGGTGTTCTGTTCTATCAATAATATCCCTGATCTGCAAATGTTCTGTTAGTCTCTAGTTTACTCCATTTTTAATATTTTCAGTTAATACATATTCATAGACCAAAGAACAAAAATACATATGCATGAGGTTATTCATTATAGCGTATTTGTAATTGCAAAATACTCAAAACTACCTAAATGTACAAGCATAGGAATTTGGTAGATTAAAGTAATGTATGTAAATTATCTAGCACTAGAGGCCTGCTGCACCAAATTCATGTGTCCCTCAGCTCAATCTGTAACCTCTCCAATCTGGGACCCCTTGAGGGCAGTCAAACATCCCATTCACAATCCAGGACTGGCTCCCAACTGCTCACCTGCCTGCCTTCCTGATTGCCCCTAACTGCTTCTGCCTGCCAGCCTGATCATCCCCTAATCACTCCCCTGCCAGCCTGTTTGCCCCTAACTGCCCTCCCTTGCAGGCCTGGTCCCCCCCGCAACTGCTCTCCCCTGCAGGCCTAGGTCCCCCCCAACTGCCCTTCCATGCAGGCCCGGTTATGCCCAACTTCTCTCCTCTGATGGCCTGTTCCCTCCCAACTGCCCACCCCTGCTAGCCATCTTGTGGTGGCCATCTTGTGTCCACATGGGGGCAGCCATCTTTGACCACATGGGGGCAGCCATCTTGTGTGGAGTGATGGTCAATTTGCATATTACTCTTTTATTAAATAAGATAATAAAAGCGTAATATGCTAATTAGATCAGATAGCCAAATAATCATCTGGCTGTCCTTCCAGACAACCCTCTGGACAAAGCTGAGGCTGCAAGGGCTGAGCCTCTTGCACAAATTTCATGCATCAAGCCTCTAGTGATAATATAAACTGTGGGATATAATTGGTGCAAAAAGCTGTATATACAGGTATAAAAGGAGTGAAAAAGATACCTACAGACTAATTGGGAGTTATTTCTATGAAAGAATGTTCAATGAAGAAAAATCCTGAAATAGAGGATATTTAGTATGCTATTTTTCAATTTAAAAAGAAAGGAAAATAAGAAAGGAATGAAGAGAGATATTGACCTCTATAAAGATGAAAGACAGCAAATATGAACCATAAAACAAATTAGTTGGTCAATAAATGACTCTGCTGGCACTGCTGGCTGAGTTGTACTCAGTGTCTATTATTAGTTTTATGCATATCTCTGGTGCTGATGGACAGGCTGTTGCTGATAGACACAGTGACTTTTCAAGAATGCAGGTTTCTCAATCTTACTTTACCAGCAACTGAAGAAACTCTTGAGACTTGAGTAGTGTGTCTCCACCATAAAGGAAGTAATCTTAATAATTTAGTGAGGGACAGTGGCACCTTGGATGTGTGAAAACACTCCCTTTTTGTCTGAGTTCCCTGCAGTGGCCAGTTTGGCCAAGGAAGACCAGGAAGGGGATGGGGGAAAAACACTATGAACACCTCAGACAATTCTTCCAATGGCTGCCATTTGGTTTCTGAAAAGATTGACCCACCTGTCATTTGTTTCCCGCCACTGAATACATTGTCTAGTTACTCAGCAATGGACTCTCAAAGAGAAGGATCTTCTGGAGTGGTAGTGAGCCATGGGGGACCAACACAGCCTCACAAGAATTAAAGTGGTGATGACCCTTATTACTGCCCTCCTAATAATCTTGAGAAATATCAGAAAACTCTGTTTACATTTATCCAGAATTCTTAGCTTTCAAAAATAAACAATATTAAGGGTTAGGTAAATGTCCTTATGTCTCCAGTGGCATCTGAGGATGCATCCAAATCAGAATTCAAAGAGGCAGTGGGGGAGAGGTGGATTATAAAACTTGGGCCCTTTAGATACTAGTTTACTAGTGACTATATTATCCACAGCCTGAGAACAGGATCAAAGGGAAATAATTAATGCTGTCTGACCATTACCCAGATGTGCCTATAATTGAGACCCTTTGGTGCACTATAAAACTCCATTTTTATAGTCCCCATGACTATCAATGTAGTGTATATTTATTTCCTATGTGAATTCCAACTTGAATCAGCCCAAGCCTTGATAAGCACTGCTGTGGTTATGATCATTCTCTTGGGGCATGTGGAAGACTGTAAATCTATCAGACTACCAGGACTTAGATATTTGTGTCCAGAAACAACTACCTGGGGAAGAAAAAGCAACCACTGCTATCATTACGGAGTTTAACTACTACAAAGATCTCCGTGAGACTGTTAATTTCATTCAATGCAATAGCTAAGCTGACCTAGGCATCAAGTCATGGGTGCCTTTAGACTAACGTAGCACTGGTGCAGCCCAGGACATCGGTGTTACCTGACATTTGTGACTGCCATAGAGGCTTTCCCAAGCTGTGAGAAGGAGTTCTGAAGCAATTGATACTGCAAATGCCTTTTTCAGTATCCCTGTCCACACAGATAATCAGGATCAGTTTGCCTTATGTGTAACAAGTTTCAGTCCACCTTCCATATCCTTCCACAAGGCCACAAGCTCAAAAAGTCATATTCTCACACTGCATTAGTCTTTCACTCTATTGATAACACCTTGCTGGTGGGCCCAAGTAAGTATAGTACATAACAAGGATTAAATGCTAAGCTGACCCACATTCATTAACACAGGTGGGCCACAAAAAAAGACATGGTACAAAGACCTTGTACCCAAGTGAAATCCCTGGGAAGGCAATATGTCTTATTCTAGAGGAGACAACTACCAAATTTTTGTCCCCCTCAGTCTAGTAAGTGCAAAAGAAGCCTATAAATTTGTGGAATTATTTTGCTACAGGCTCTTTCACATCCTCTTCAATAGGATCCTGATTGCAGGCATCTATGTAGTTACCAAAAAGACCTCTACTTTGAGTTGATTTCCACCAACAAGATTCTCTGAGGCTGCTCAACAGACCTCCATAATACTTTTCTCCTTGGCCACTGTGACCTGCATTTAAGTTACAAATCTTAGCAACATCTCTTTTACCAGTAGAAACTTTAAAATAAGGAAAATGCACAAGACAGCAAATTAAATTTGGCTTCTTGACTCCTAACTTCTTGGAGTTGACTGAAAGGTGCACACTCTTTGAAAGACAATTATTCATCTGTTCATGGCTTTGGGCGATACACAAGCAGATGAACAGAAATATTAACCAAAAGTTATGAATCCCTTAGCTTTTGCTCTCTAGTTATCTTAGGGTATTGATACTTTAGGTCAAAGTTTAATATTTTTATAAAATATGTAGTAAAACACAGATGCATGAAGCAAAGTAAAATATCTTTGGTTATAATTAATTTAAAGTTATCTATAATGATTATACTTACCAGAGAGCCTTTCCTCTGTAGAAGTTCTTTGTTTCTTTACTTGCACTTGGGTTTTTGAAATAGATTCTTGATTCTCAAGCATAAGATTATCATCTGGTACTGTATCATAAGCTATATAAGAGATATATTTAGTTACTAAATAGAAAATTAGAGCTATTAATGAGTCTATATTTAAATTTTATAACAAGTAAATTTATATTTAAATTTTATAACATTCTTATTTTTATGAAGGTATGATTAAATTGCTATAATGCTAGATCTGACTATTTTTTTGTGTGAGAAGTTTTAATAGATATGTCTTAAAGGTTTCTTATTATTTCTCAGCATCATATATAGTTTATATTGGTCCCCAATATACTTTATAGATTATATAGGCTTCATAGACCAATAAACAAAAATGCATATGTAGCTGAGGGGTCCCCACCATGCATGAATTTTGTGCACCAAACCTCTAGTGTGCATATATATATATATAATATTTACATATATAACTAACTTACATATATCATAAATTTGTATATACTATAAACTTACATATACACACATATATACACTATAAACTGTAAAATATGGCAAATAATGTGTATATACAAACGTAAAATAAACAAAAAGGACTTCTATTAGCTGAATTGAAGTGGGGAGCAAAGGGGGAGTACTTCTATGCCACCTTTTAGGTTAGGAACAAGGGAAAATAGAAATATGATAGGAGTAGATAGAGAGGAGAAAGGGGGAAAGAAGAGAGAGAGAGAGAGAGAGAGAGAGAGAGAGAGAGAGAGAGAGAGAGAGAGAGGGCGCAATATGTACCTTTACAAAATGAAACACAAGTGAGATATCAGAAAACAATATAGTTGATTACCTCTAAGATGAAAGGAGGAGAACTGAAAAAGAAATTGTACTCCTTCAAGTGTACCCTTTTGCATGTTTTTTTTTTTTTTACTTTTGGACACAGATTCAATTTTCATATATTTAAGAAAAGAAATTAAATCACAAAAGAGAAACTAAAACTAAAAACAAACTTAAAGAAATGAACCTACTTTTTAAAAAGTATTAATACAATTAACTCATTAATGCAAGCAGTTGACATACATACTTTCATTCATGATAAAATATTTTAAACTGAGGCCCGGTGCATGAAATTCATGCATGGGGGGAGGTGTCCCTCAGCCTAGCCTGCACCCTCTCCAATGTGGGACCCCTTGAGGTATGTCCTACTGCCTGTTTAGGCCCATTCCTACCTGGATTGGGCCTCAACAGGCAGCTGGACATGGCTCTCACAATCCAGGACTACTGGCTTCCAACTGCTTGCCTGCCTGCCTTCCTAATTGCCTCTAAACCAGTGGTCAGCAAACTGTGGCTCATGTGCCACAGCCGCAGTTTGCAGCTCTGTTGACTGATGAGTATACCAACCACTGACCTAGACTCTTGACTCCAATAATTACAGGCCATTGTTGTTCCTTGTGATGTAGCATCTATCCCAGTGGTCAGCAAACTCATCAATCAACAGAGTAGCAAACTGTGGCTCAAGAGCCACATAGGGCTCAGAAGCCGCAGTTTGCCAACTACTGCCCTAACCACTTCTGCCTGCCAGCCTGATCACTTACTAACCACTCCCCTGCTATCCTGATTGATGACTAACTGCTCCCCTGCCAGCCTGTTTGCCCCAACTGCCCTCCCCTGTAGGCCTGATCAGTCCTAACTGCCCTCCCCTGCAGTCCTGGCTGCCCCCAATTGCTCTCCCCTGCAGGCCAGGTTGCCCCCAACTTCACACCTCTGCCAGCCTGGTCACCCCCAACTGCCCTCCCTTTCAGGCCTGGACCCTCTCAACTACTCTCCCCTGCTGGCCATCTTGTGGTAGCCATATTGTGTCCACATGGGGGCATTCATCTTTGACCACATGGGGGCAGCCATCATGTGTGTTGGAGTGATGGTCAATTTGCATACTTTTATTTTTTTAGCTAGGATTAGATAGGATAGAGGCCTGGTGTATGGGTGGGGGACAGCTGGTTTTCCCTGAAGGGTGTCCCAGATCAGGGTAGAGGTTCCCTTGGGGTGTGGGGCAGCCTGGGCAAGGGGTTTGTGGTGGTTTGCAGGCTGGCCACATCCCCCGGTGACCCATGCAGAGGCCCTGGTATATGGGATTTATTTATCTTCTATAATTGAAACTTTGTAGCCTTGAGTGGAGGCCAAGGCAGGCCACAGCAGACAGAACATTTGTCTTCCTCCATCCCTGGGGGAAACTCAAGCCTCCTGCTCTCTCTAGCTCCATGGCTGATGTCATTTTTGTTGGGATTTATTTATCTTCTATAATTGAAACTTTGTAGCCTTGAACAGAGGCCTGGGCTGGCCAGGGCAGGCAGAAAGCTTGGCTTCCTCATTAACGGTAAACCCAAGCCTCCTGCTCTCTCTGTGGCTGCAGCCACCTTGTTTGGGTTAATCTGTGTACTTGATCCTGATTGGATGGTGAGCGTGGCTTGTGGGTGTAGCAGAGTGATGGTTAATGTGCATATTACTCTTTTATTAGATAAGATAGGCTTGTTTTCTAGATATGTAAGCTAAGCAATTCTAAAATAATGTTCCAAGCATAACAAGGGTTAAATATAATTAAATACACTATGTTATTCAGTGTCAGGATTCACACAGTGGAAGAAAGAACATCTACACATGTCCTGGAGGAAGGCAAGAACATGCCCTAAAGGGATGAATTAGAATGTAAGATTTCCAAGATTTATCATGAATTCTAAATATACCAATATGTTTATATTCAAATATATGTATGAAAATATGTGTATGTATAAATGTATTAATAAGGAACCCAAACCCAGGAAAGATCTTTTGTGATCTTCCAGGCACAATCTTAGACAATTATAAAGGCACTAGTGGCCTGTGCATGAAATTTATGCATAGGGAAAGGGTTCCATCAGCCCAGCCTACACCCTCTCCAATCTGGGACATCCCTCTCACAATCTGGGACTGTTGGCTCCTAACCACTCACCTGCCTGCCTACCTGATCTCCCATAACTGCCCTCCCCTGTCAGCCTGATTTTCCCCCCAACTGCCCTCCCCTGCCAGCCTGGTCGCCCCCAACTGCCCTCCCTGCTGGCCTTATCTCACTCCCAATAGCCCTCCCCTGCTGGCCTGATCTCACCCCCAACTGCCCTCCCTGCTGGCCTGGTTGCCCCCAACTGTCTTCCCCTGCAGGCCTGGTCTCTGAATGCCCTCCCTGCTGGCCTGATCTCCCCCCGACTGCCCTCCCCTGCAGCCTGATCTCACCCCCAATGACCCTCCGCTGCTCGCCCAATCTTGCCCACAACTGCCCTCTCTGCCTCAGCTCCCACAACCATGGCTTTGTCCAGAGGAAGTTGGATGTCCAGAAGATGACTAATCAACCTGGTCTAAGTAGCATATTATACTTATTACACTTTTCTTAGTATAAATAGATGATTTAGGATAGGATTGTTTAAATGGGGGGTAGGCTTTTTCAGTAGGAAAAGATGCTCTTGGCAGACAAACATACATAATCCTTGTATCTAGACTGATAGCCAGCCATATGCACTATTCTGCCAAACCAGTCATTAAAAGATTGAATCGCTTTCTTACACCTTATACCAAACAGCTGTTGCCCTTAAAACCCCTCCTCAGCCACCACCTTAGGTTCTGCCTTCACAGTTCACCCAGATTAGATGCTGATTGCTTGGTTTCCATGCCAGTCAGCATCAATAGCTCTGCCTCCTAGGCAGCCATTGGCTCCTCACAGTTCACTCAAATTTGGTTCTGATTGATCAGTTTCTTTGCTAGTCAGTGTCAAAAGTTCCACCTCCTAGGCAGCCATTTGTTCCTTGCACTTCACCCAGATTTGGTTCTGATTGGTTAGTTTCTATGCCAGTCAGCATCTCTGGGCATATCTCTGGGCCTGATTAGAGAGGTGGGGCTGATAAGCAGCCCCCATGGAGGCCCAGAGAAAAAGAGATGTGCAGCTGCTGGCCAGGCCCAGAGAGAAGGAGAGAGGCAAGGGCTGATCAACAGCTGCCACGGAGGCTACAGATCAGACCCTCCTTCTCTCTCCAGGCCTCTCTCCAAGCCTGATCCACAGCCCCCTTGGCAGTAACAGCAGTCAGTGCTGGGTCTCCATAGCAACCCAGCACTGACTTCAGGAAAACCTCCAGTCAGTCGAGCCTTCAGTTTTTATGGACCCTGGGTTTTTATCAATCAGGATTGCCTGGCAGTTACCAGGGGGAAAGGAAGCTTCTCAGACCATAAGAGACTTAAAGAGACTTGATGCACAACCGGTGCACTATAGGCATTGGATACAGGCACAGTCATGAACCCAGCCTGCTCCCCTACCCCATCCCATGCTCTTACTGTATTCTTTGCCTGTCACTTTCAATTAGAAGTCTCCTTATGGTGAGGGTAGCATTTGACTGAGACACTGTAACCTTCAGGTACTGCCTCTGTCTAAACCAACTCATGAGAAGGAGGGTGGCTTGAAGAACCTTTTCTCCAACTCACATTTATTCCTAGACCTCCCACTAATCCCTCCTAAGAGCAAAGAATGTGTAAAAGCATAAAACAACAAGGCCCTTTTCTTTGGGGGTCCTCCTATACACCTCATTCCATTTTACTGAGGTGTGCCAGGGCCGTTAGCCTCAGAGAGCCATCTGGAACACTTTCGTAGTGAGGTCAATGTGTTTTTCAGACAGTGCTAATGGACCAGGCTGGGTGCTTTAGGAGAGTGCTATTTTATTGTTTATATAAGCTCTTCAGTTCTGAGGAGAAACAAAGTTTCTTTTCTTTAGAACTTGATTCACTGGCCAAGATACTTGCTGGGTCAAATTAGAGCTTCACCAAAGGAAGCCTGAGAAAGCTAGAGAAGCAATTTGTGACTACTTTTTATGATCCACCAGCAATGGGACCAAAAGTCATTGGAGATCCTGCATGCCAATAACTCTTATTGAGGCTTGTGCTTTAATGAAAAGGAATGAGAGTCATGGGATCACTTCACCCAGCAGCAAATAAGATCTTAAAGACTTAGGTAGTTTGCCTTCCTTTAATTGAAGCAATCTTATTAAGCATAGTGAATGAGAAAGGGATATTGTTCGGCTTGTCACTACAGAACCACTTCTTTAGAAAGCTTTGACAGTTGCCTGTTAGCCAAAGAGGCGGGAAAAGTGGGAAGTAATAAAAGCTAACATCTGAGACTCTCGCCTTCCTCAGATGGGTACTTACTGTTTTGGCTCTGACAGGACAGCCACCAGTGTTGAGTTCCCTGACACTCAATGTGTCTGTACCACTATTGCAGTAGAGAAAGTGTTCCTTTGAGCTACATTGATTGTCCTAGGGCGGTGGTTGGCAAACTCATTAGACAACAGAGCCAAATATCAACAGTACAAGGATTCAAATTTCTTTTGAGAGCCAAAATTTTTAAACTTAAACTTCTTTTAACACCACTTCTTCAAAATAGACTCTCCCAGGCCGTGGTATTTTATAGAAGAGCCACACTCAAGGAGCCAGCGAGCCGCATGTGGTTGGTGAGCCGCAGATTGCCGACCACGGTCCTAGAGTATTCACTGATGGGATGAAGACAGTACATAATGAAATTTTAGATCAATTCATTCTTGCCACCATTGCTGGATATTAAATTCAATTAAACCTCCTTGAGCCCAGCTGGCATGGCTCAGTAGCTGAGTGTTGACCTATGAATGATGAGGTCATGGTTCTATTCCCGATCAGAGCACATGCCTGTGTTTCAGGCTCAATTCTCAGGGAAGGGTGTGCAGGAGGCAGCTGATAAATGATCTCTCTCATCATTGATGTTTCTGTCTCTCTCTCTTTCTCCTTTCCTCTCTGAAATCAATAAAATATATGTGTGTGTGTGTGTGTGTGTGTGTTTAAAAAAAAAAAAACCTCTTCATAAGGTCAAGTTATTGGGTACTACACAATTTGAATATTAACTGACAAATTATTAGAGATGGCTAAGATAACAATTGATAAACAGTGAAAACAAGGTAAATATTGTAATGAGTCACCTATTCCTGGACAATGTAGACAAAGCCTTCTAGAAGAAAAAAAAAAACTATGGATAGAGATTCAATAATGGGGCACCAAAGAAGCAAGTTGACTGTTTCTACATAGCCCTGACAAAACACATTCACCTAATTTTCCAAAACACATTGACCTAAGTGCCTCAATGTTCTGACAAAACACATTCACCTAATTTTCCAAAACACATTGACCTAAGTGCCTCAATGTTCCTCTACCAAGGAACTCAGCCTGGTAGTGGGCCAAGGGATGCCCAAAAAGTAGCCAATCTAGGGTCCACATGGTGAAGACCCATATGACTAAGTGTGTTATATTGCTCAGCTCTTTCCACTGAATTTGAGGACTCACAGCCTTCAGCAATAACTCTCTGACTTCAAAAATATATATGACTATGGGTTAGACCAGGTTTTGTGGTCCTTGATGGGAACATGAGAGCCTATGCTAAAATTAAAGTTTAATGAGGAAGTAAAAATACAATTTTTGCCCAGCCTGCATGGCTCAAAGGTTGAATGTCGATCTATGAACCAAGAGGTTATAGTTGGATTCTATATGCAGGGATTGAAGGCTCAATCCCCAGTGGGTGATATGCAGATTCTCTCTCATTATTGATGTTTCTATCTCTTTATCTACCTCTCCCTTTCCTCTCTGAAATCAATTATACACACACACACACACACACACACACACACACACACACACACACACACATTTTAAAGAATAGAATTTCTTGAACCTTTTGGATACTGGTGCTATGTGCCTGTGATTGCCATAACTCCTGACACCAGCATGAGGGGGAAACATGTAATTTTCAACTGGGTAAGGGTACAGGATCTGGCTAAGTATCTCATTTAGTCTTAGGCCATTACCAGAGGGATTCTTACTCAGATACAACTATAGGTATGCTTCTTTAGTTCATTACAAACTCCATTGTTATGATCCCACTAGTACATGTACTAGTATTATTGGAATAGATTAAATGTCAATGTGAATCACTGCTTTGTATTAACTCCTCAGCCCTGGGGGAATTGGTACAATTAGGGTCATTTCAGCTGACTCATGGAAGACCATTAACCTTCCAAAACACCTGCCTGTGAGGGGAAAAAAAGAGCTGCTCTAATTGCTGAGTTTAATGAAATGAAAGTTCTCCGTGAAATTTTAACCATTCACAAACTCACACTCTGCCCATGACACAGAATACACAGTCAATGGATAGAAGCAGCTCAGTGTTGTAGTACAGCCCTTAGACCTATTTTATCTGATGTGATTGTAATACAAGGTATTGTACAAACTTCAGGGAACTTGGTATGCATCTTCTATCATGAATGCTCTTTTCAGCATACATTTATTGTGGATTATTATTATTAGTATAACTTTTTGTGCAGTGGGTTGCCATACAAAACTACTATACTTCCAAAAGCCTTCCAAAATTTTCTGAATATGTGTCACCATAACCACTGACACAAGGATAAATGGGACGCAGGTAATGTAATTGGTTTTAAGTGTGAATTCACAAAAAGGGACTCTTACCCAACTCCAACTATGGGCATCTCCCTGCAGTCTATGGAAAACCTACATTTCTTTGGTTGCCATTATTACATATATTGTTGATATAGATGTATTTTCTATGTGCACCTCAGTTGCTTTCAGCCCTAAGCCCTGATGCTCTGGTGGGAACTGTTTCATGTTAGGGCCACTTTTAGTGGGGCATGTGAAATACTATAAACCTACCAGACTACCAATGTCTAGCACCTTTTCCATCCAAAAATTACAACCTTGGGGAGAAAAAGGAATATTTGCCCTTATTGCTGAGCTTAACAAAACAAAATTCTCCATTAAGTTATTTCTCCATTCATAAATGCTTTCAGTCTGTGTGGAGGGCCTTGGGTACCTAGAGATTCCATTGGTTACGTATAGTTGGCTCAGTGCCATGTACAACTCTGGACACTGGCTTCACTCAGTTTTGTGTCCTTCACAGAGCCCCATTGCTCAAGATGAGTGAAATAGGTATGCAGCACATGTCCTCACCCCCTAGAGTCTGTGTCTATTCATTATGCTTATATGCATGTATGCAAATACTTTGGTTGATCTCCTACCACCACATTTCCCCATCTTCCCTTTGAAGTTTGAAAGTCTAATTTATTTAGACTTATAACTCTGGGTCTAATTTATTCATCAGTTTATGTTGTTGATGATATTACACAAATGAGTGAGATCATGTGATATTTATCTTTCTCTGACTGGCTTACTTCACTGAGCATAATGCTCTCCAGGTCCATCCATGCTGTTGCAAATGGTTAAGAGTTCCTTCTTTTTTTACAACTTAGTATTCTAGTGTATAGATGTACCCTGGTTTTTTAATCCACTCATCTGCTGATGAGCACTTAGACTGTTTCCAAATCTTAGCTATTGTAAATTCTGCTGCTACGAACTTGGAAATCTTTCTGATTTCTTGAAATATATTCCTAGAAGTGAGATTACTGGGTCAAATGGGAGTTCCAAGCTTTTTTCCACAGTGGCTGCACCAGTGTGCATTCCCACCAGCAGTGCACGAGGGTTCCAACCAAAGAAATGACTTATAGTTCCTCCAGTAAGCCTCTCAGGCCACCATTCTGCTTTGCTCCTCTGATCCACATTTGCCTTTTGAGTGACAGTTCTCAGTAACTTATCTGCCCATTTCATTCTACGACAGGGTGATGCCACAAGTCCATGTTGACCTTTGGGCTATTGGACCCAAAATCTGTTGTGGTCACCTGAAAGGTACACGCACCTCTTGAGAAATTATTGGTCTGTTATTGGGTCAGGGGCTCGGATTCCAAATTAATCTTACAACTAGAAATCAACAAAAGTTACGAATAGTTTATGTTCTCCAATTATCTTAGGATATTCACACTGTAAGTCAAAGTACAACATTTTTAAAATAAAATATAGGCACAAACACATATTCAAGAACCAAAGAAAAATTGTCTTGTGATATGGTTAAATTCATGTAATATTAAAAAATACAGTGGAATACTACTCAGCCATAAGAAAAGATGAAAGGGATTCCAAAATGATAGAAGATTAGGTGAAATCTACATTGACCTTCTCCTTGAACCAAACTAAAATGACAATTAAAGTATAGAAAAAAATCATTCTGAATAACCATCTGAAGACTAGTGGGATATGCAGCTTATAACGGAGGCCACATTGAAACTGGTAGCAAGTGCAGAGGCATGAGAAAGCTGACTGGGCTCCCACAAGCAGGAACTAAAGTTCCAGAGGAGTATCTAAATGAAAAGTATAGGGTTTAAACCTCATTCCAATATCCCCAACTAGGAAAGGTGCCCACATAATATCTAGCTGTCAAAAGCAGTGAGGTTACCATACATCTAGCAGTGAGAGACAGCTAGAAACACAGGCACCCTCTTAAAGGGCCAATGCACAAAATTTAATTTGCAGCCATTTACATTGGGCCCTGGCAGAGGAAGGACACAGTGGACTAGAGCAGAATGAGGAGAGTCTGGGGTTGTTATCTCTGGGAGAGAACAGAGAGCACAGTCCAGTATTCCTATGTTGAGTCATCAACTCATACTGTAGAAGTTATCTTTGTCAGGCAGAACTTTCCTATCCATGCACCATTAGCCTGAGGCAGTGGTCGGCAAATTCATTAGTCAACAGAGCCAAATATCAATAGTACAACCATTCGAATTTCTTTTGAGAGCCCAATTTTTTAAACTTAAACTTCTTCTAATGCCACTTCTTCAAAATAGACTCACCTGGGTCGTGGTATTTTGTGGAAGAGCCACATTCAAGGGGCCAAAGAGCTGCATATGGCTGGCAAGCTGCAGTTTGCCAACCACGGGCCTGGGGGAAAGCAATAGCCCCCCTCCCCCAATTTGGAATTTCGCTTGTCCCACCCTGTGGAGCTTAAATAATGCTGAGGACTACAGAAGGAGGCTCACTAAATGACTGAGCTAACAGATAGCCTGCAGGCAATATGTCTGCATGCTTTGAGCCATTTCCTGACTGAATCCTGGGCCTGGGGCTAGTAAAAGAAGACCCTGATGCACAGGTTGGTCCTTTCCATACATACCCAGGCTTATCAGAGGGAGCCAGAAACTGTGGATCAGTGATAACTCCAAATAGGTTGCTAAGGACCAGTCACAGACAGTGTCCCTCATAAGAGGCCCAACCAAAAGACCCAGTGGCCATCTTCAGACAGCAACACATAAGATCCAATAACCTTCACAAACAGCATATCCACAGGGAGATATTGATGGGCACCAAACCCTGCTGAGGCGAATTCCACTTCATGTGATTGGCATGTACACAGCATCCTGTGTGCTATATTGGGGTTGAGTCTCACTGTCAGCTTGCCTGAGGAGGGGAGGGCAGTTGGGAGAGACCACACACAAACAGGCCAATAGCAATCAAGACTTAACTGAATCAGGAGGGCCCACACAACATGCACAAGCAACATTCTTAAAACACCCAGATCTGAGGATTAGGGAAACTGTGCCATAGGTTCCATAGGTCACCTAATGCCTAAGGACACTCTACCATGACTGGGAGTCATAGCAGATCTACCTAATGCAGAGAAACAAGAACAAACAGGCAGACAAAATGGAGAGACAATGGAACAGGACCCAAATAGAGGAATAAGATAATTATCCAGAAGACCCAAATGAAGTGAAGGTAAGCAATTTTTATATAGAGAGTTCAGAGTAATAAATATAAGGATGCTTAATAGCATAAAAAAGGATATAGACACTACAAAAAGGGGTGATTCAGAAATAAAGAATTCCACATCCTGTTTAATAAAAGAGTAATATGCAAATTGACCATACTTCTGCTATGCCCACCAGCCAATCAGGAGCAAGTATGCAAATTAACCCCATCCAAGATAGGAAAGTTTCAACAGTAGACTAGAAGAAGCAGAGGACCAAATTAGTGAGTTAGAGGATCAGGTACAGAACCAAGCTCAAACTGAAAGCAATTGGAGAAAAAATTCAAAAAGCAGGAGGAAAGCCTAAGGGAGCTTTTGGACAACATGAAATGAAGTAACATACTTATAATAGGGCTGCCAGGACAAAAAGAGCAGCAAAGATTAGAAAAATCTATTTGATGGAATAATGACCGAAAACTTCCTGGATATGGGGAAGAAAAAAGTTACACAAGTACAG
Source organism: Antrozous pallidus (assembly GCA_027563665.1). Lineage (NCBI taxonomy): Eukaryota > Metazoa > Chordata > Mammalia > Chiroptera > Vespertilionidae > Antrozous > Antrozous pallidus. The sequence goes on from CM050515.1 coordinate 9,420,405, forward strand.
AGGGTGCCAAGCAGGATCAACCCCAAAAGACCCACACCAAGACATGTCGTAATTTCAATGGCAAATATCAATGACAAAGAGATAATCTTAAAGGCAGCAAAAGAGATACAGAGAGTTACCTACAAAGGAATGCCCATCAGATTATCAAATGATTTCTCAACAGAAACATAACAAGCTAGAAGGGAATGGAAGGAGGTATATAAAGTGATGCAAAGCGAAGGACTAAATCCAAGAATACTCTATCCAGCAAGACTATCAATCAAAATTGAAGGGGAAATCAGGAGCTTCACAGACAAAAAGAGTCTAAGAGAGTTTATCACCACCAAACCAGCAATGCAAGAAATGCTAAAGGGAATACTGTAAAAAGCAGAAATAAACAGGTAAGAAAGAACTCAGACACAAAAATAGATATGACTACAAACAAATACCTTTCAGTAATAACTTTAAATGTAAACGGACTAAATGTCTTAATCAAAAGATACCGAGCAGCTAAAAAACAGAACCCATATTATGCTGTCAACAAGAGACCCACCTCAGAACAAGAGACTCACATAGATTGAAAGTGAAGGGATGGGAAAATTCTTTCAAGCAAATGGAAATGAAGAAGAAAAAAAAAAGCTGGGGTAGCAATACTTATATTTGACAAAATAGACCTTAAAATAAATGCCATAACAAGAGATAAGGAAGGCCGCTTTATAATACTAAAGGGATCAACGCAACAAAAGGATATAACCCTGATAAATGTATATGCGCCCAATGCAAGAGCACTCAAATACATAACTCTTAGAAGATATCAAGGGAGAGATTGACAACAATGCAATCATCATAGGGAACTTTAATACACCATCAACATCACTGCATAAAACCTCTAGACAAAAATCAGCAAAGACACAGCAATCCTAAATGATTTACTAGAACAGATGGACTTAACTGACATCTTCAGAACATTTCACCCAAAAGCTACAGAATATACATTCTTCTCAAGTGCACATGGGACATATTCAAAAATAGACCACATATTGGTTCACAAGCAAAGTGTCCCAAAATTCAAGAAGATTGAAATCATACCAAGCATTTTCTCAGACCACAATGCCATAAAATTAGAAATAAACTACAATAAAAACAATTCAACAATCTCAAACACTTGGAAACTGAATAGCATGTTATTAAACAATGATTGGGTTATCAATGAGATCAAAGAAGAAAATAAAAGCATCCTGGAAACTAATGAAAACAAAAACACAACAATCTAAAGGAAACAATGAAAGCAGTCTTTAGAGGGAAGTTTATAGCTCCACAAGCCTACCTCAAAAATCAGGAAAAATATGGTAGTAAATAATCTAACTCTACAACTCAAAGAATTAGAAAGAGACCAACAATAAAATCCCAGAGTGAGAAGAAGGAAGGAGATAATAAAGATAAGAGCAGAAATAAATGACAGAGATGAAAAAATGAAACCAAAAGCTGGTTCTTTGAAAGGATAAAAAAGATTGACGAACCTCTAGCTGGGCTCTCCAAGAAGCAAAGAGAGATGAATCAAATAAAATCAGAAATGAAAGACGCAAAATAACAACAGACCCCACAAAAATACAAAGGATTGTTAACAAATACCATGAACAACTATACTAAAACAAATTAGACAACCTAGAGGAAATGTACATATTCCTAGAAAAATACAACATTCCAAAACTTGATAAGGAAGATTCTAAAAATCCCAATAGGCCGATACTTATGGAAGAAATTGAAGCAGTCATCTAAAAGCTCCCAGCAAACAAAATCTCAGGGCCAGATGGCTTCACTGGAGAATTATACCAAACATTAAAGGAAGAACTTAAAACTATCCTTCTCAGTCTATTCCAAAAAAATTCAAGAGGAAGGAACACTCCCTAGTTCATTCTATTAATCCAGCCTCACCTTAATATGAAAACCAGATCAAGACAACACAATGAAAGGGAATTATAGGCCAATATCCCTCATGAACATAGATGCCAAAAATCTTCAACAAAATTCTAGCAAATAGGATCCAGCAGTACATCAGAAAGATCATACACCAGGACCAAGTAGGATTTATCCCAGGGATGCAAAGATGGTTCAATATCCACAAATCAATAAATGTGATACATCACATAAACAAATTGAGAGATAAAAATCACATAATCATATCAATTGATGCAGAAAAAGCATTTGACAAAATCAAACACTGCTTCTTGATCAAAACACTCCAACAAGGTGGGAATAAAGGGATCAGACCTCAACATAATAAAAGCTATATATGAAAAATCCTCAACCAACATCATACTCAATGGAAAAAACTGAAACCATTTCCCCTAAGAACAGGAACAAGACAGGAATGCCCACTCTCACCACTCCAGTTCAACATAGTACTGGAAGTACTAGCCATTACGATCAGACAAGAAGAAGAAATGAAAGGCATCCAAATTGGCAAGAAGAAGTAAAACTGTCCTTATTTGCAGATGACATGATAATGTACATAGAAAACCCTAAAGACTCCATCAAAAAATTATTAGACTTAATAAATGAATTTGGCAATGTAGCAGAGTACAAAATTAATACCAAGAAATCTATGGAATTCCTTTACACCAATAGCAAACTTATAGAAAGAGATTCTAAAAATGCAAGTCTATTTTCATTTACCATCACACACACAAAAATTTAAATACCTAGAAATAAACTTAACCAAGGAGGTAAAAGACTTGTATGCAAGACAGCTGCAGTACCCATTGGACAGCTGAGACCCCCAGAACACCAGTGCCCAGTTGGTGCGGACACGCAGAGTCTAAGGAGCTCTGCGCTCCACCACGGAAAGGTCAGATTTCCCCTGGGGTTACTTTGGGTGCGAAACTGAGGGAACTGGCAGTACTGGGAGATCTGCACCTTGGCACTCAGAGCCAGGAGATCTGCCCCTGAAATAAAAACTGTGGCTGTTGGAACTGGTAAATGTGAGAGAGGGCCCTTGGAGCTGGTGGCAGAGGAAATCCCTGCAGGGTAACCCATTTGGACCTGACAGAGGAGGGAAACCCAGAAGATTTTGGTAGGGTCCTGGCTGCTAAACCAGCAGTCACCATTAGAGAGGCAGCTCTGGAGCAGCCCACCCCCACAAATCAGTATTGAATACCACAGGGACAGCAAGATTTTACTTCAGACTAGAGAGGATCAATAGACCCAGAGGTCAATCTAGAAGCACTGCCATCCAGGAGCTGAATCACAAATTGACTCTTGTGTAACACAAAGAATTGATTTTATTTTCTCTTCATTCTACTTTGGGATTAGTGTTCTACAGTCTATTTTCATCTACACTTTAGTATCTTTTACTCTACCTCAACTTCACCTTTATACCACCACTCTCTTGCTAACATTTACCTATTTAGTGCCTTGTTTTCCTTACACTTTTCCTGCTTTAGATTTACCTTAATTCATTATTTTTACCCCCTGTTTAAATTGAATACCACACGCATATATCTAATTGCGTGTATATATCCCACTTATACATCTAATCTCCAACCATCTACTCCAAGTCCATATATACCTCTTGCTTCTCTGACTTGGCTATCCTAAATTGTTTTTATCTCTCTCTGGTTGTTGTTTACTTGACTGTTAATTATATCGATTTCTTATGTAGGTTTGTGAGATTGGTTTGCTTATCCTTTTATTTTGGTTTGTTTTGTAAGGGTGTTTTTTTGGGGGGGGCTGTTTCTTGTTTTGTTGTCCTCATTTGCATTATTTTTAGATAGATTTTTGCTTCTGGTTTCCTCACCTCCCTTGATATTAGTAGTTGTATGTAGTTTGTATCAATCTCCAGGTACTTATTGCAGGTTTTTGTTCAGATTAGTGGCTGTCCTACAGGAGTTTTCACCCCACATTTATAGTTTATTCCCCTTTTCGTTTTTCTTTTTTACTTCTTCCCCTTTTCCTAATATCATTCTGGCATTCCTGTCTTTCTTTGTATGTGTGTGTGTGGGGGGGGGGGGGGGTCTCTTTCTTTTTGTGTGTGTGTGTGTGTGTATCTGAGTGTCTGTGTATGTGTGGAGGGGTTTTCTTTCTTTTTTCTCACCTATCTCTGAATTTGCCTTTCTCTAGCAATCACATTTATTTGGACTTACCAATACTGTGACTACATTCCTGTTCAGTGCCTAGTGTGTTGCACAGGGTTGTATTGTATTTTGTGCCTTTAAATCAACGCAGGAGAGTGAGAACTACATTACCAAATACACATAGAAGAGAGACCATGGGGAGACAAAGAAACAGCCCACATATGAAAGAAAAACAAGCCTCACCAGAAAAGGAGGTAACCTAAATGGAAGTTAGCAACCTATCAGAGAAAGAATTCAGAGAAATGGTCATAATGTGGCTGAAAAGAATGGAAGACAAATTTGACAATTTGAGTAAGAAGCAAGAGGAATTGAAGAAGAACCAAGAGGAAATGAGGAAGACCGAGGAAGAAATGAAGAAGAGCTAAGAAGAAATGAAAAGTGACATTGCTAAAGTAAAAAACTCAATAGAAAATATTAAGAGTAGACTAGAAGAAGCAGAGGACCTCATCAGTGAGCTAGAAGACAAGGTAGAAAAAATAACCAAGTAGAGCAGCTTATAGAAAAAAAATTAAAAAGCAGAAGAGCCTAAGGGAACTTTGGGAAAACATGAAACAAAACAACATCCGTATAATTGGACTACCAGAAGGACAGGAAACTGAGCAAGGAATAGAAAACCTGTTGGAAGAGATAATGACAGAAAACTTCCCTGATATAGGAAAGAAAAAACCCACATAAATCTAAGAAGCTCAAAGAGTCCCAAGCAAAATGAACCCCAAAAGACCTACGCCAAGGCACATTATAATTAAATTGGCAAACACCAATGACAAAGTAAGAATTTTAAAAGCTTCCAGAGACAGACAGAAATTCACCTAAAAAGGGACCTCCATCAGACAAGCAAGTGATTTCTCAACAGAAACGTATCAGGCCAAAAGACAATGGAATGAAATTTACAAAGTCATGGAAAGGAAGGGTTTGAATCCTAGAATACTATACCCAGCAAGGCTATCAATCAAAATTGAAGGTCAAATCAGGAGCTTCACAGACAAAAAAGGACTAAGGGAATTCATCACCACTAAACCAGCAATGCAAGAAATGCTAAAGGGTCTGCTGTTAAAAGAAATAGGAAGTGAAGAAGGAACACAGGGGTAAAGAACAAAAATGGCAACATATAAGAACCTCTCAATAATAACTTTAAATGTAAATGGATTAAATGCTCCAATCAAAAGACATAGGGTAATAGACTGGATAAGAAAACACGACCCAGGTATCTGCTGTTCACAAGAAACTAACCTCCGAAAAAAAAACGCACACAGACGGAGGATGAAAAGATGGGAAAAGGTTCTTCAGGCGAATGGAAATGAAAAAACAGCTGGGGTAGCAATACTTATATCTGACAAATTAGATCTCAAAGTGGAGGACATAACAAGAGATAAATAAGGCTACTTCATAATACTAAAGGGAGCATCCAACAGGAAGAAATAACTCTGGTAAACATATATGCACCCAATACAGGAGCACCCAAATATATTAAAAAACTGCTGGAGGATATCAAGGGAGAGATAGACAGCAATACAATCATAGTAGGAGACTTTAATACACCACTATCACCATTGGACAAATCCTCTAAGCAAAAAAAAAATCAGTAAAGAAACATCAATCCTCAATGACTCTCTAGACCAGATGGAATTAATTGACATATTCAGATCATTTCATCCCAAAGCCACAGAATATACACTCTTTTGAAGTGCCCATGGGTCATTCTCAAAGATAGACCATGTGTTGGGTCATAGGCAGAGTCTCTCCAAATTCAATATGATAGGAATCATATCAAGCATATGCTCAGATCACAGTGGCATAAAGCTGGAAATCAACTACAATAAAAACAATCCAAAAAAATCAAACACCTGGAGACTAAACAGCATGCCATTAAACAATGACTGGGTTACTAGAAAGATCAAGGAAGAGATAGAAAACATCATGGAAACAAATGACAATGATAGCACAACAATCCAAAATCTATGGGAAACAGTGAAAGCAGTTTTTAGAGACAAGTTCATAACTCTACAATCCTACTGCAAAAATAAAGAAACAGCGGCAATAAATTATCTAACCCAACAACTCAAAGAGTTAGAAAGAGAGCAAGAAAAGCCCAGTGTAAGCAGAAGGAAAAAAATAGTAAAGATTTGAGCAGAAATAAATGACATAGAGACCAAAGAAACAATACGGAAGATCAACAAAACCAAGAGCTGGTTCTTTGAAAGGATAAACAAGATTGATAAACCTCTAGCCAGGCTCACCAAGAAGCAAAGAGAGATGACCCTAATAAATAAAATCAGAAATGAAAGAGGGGAAATAACAACAGACCCCACTGAAATACAAAGAATTGTTAAAAAAAATACTAGGAACAACTCTACTCCAACAAATTGGACAACCTGGAGGAAATGGATAAGTTTCTAGAAAAATATAATCTCCCAAAACTCAATAAGGTAGAATCTAAACAGCTCAATAGACCAAAAACTGTTGGATAAATTGAAGCAGTCATCAAAAAATTCCAGCAAACAAAAGCCCAGAGTCAGAAGGCTTCACAGGGGATTTTTACCAAACATTCAAGGAAGAACAAAACCTATCCTCCTCAGACTATTCCAGAAAATTCAAGAGGATGGAACACTTCCAAAATCCTTCTATGAAGCTAGCATCACCCTAATACCAAAACCAGATAAAGATGACACAATGAAAGATAATTACAGGCCAATATCCCTCATGAATATAGATGCCAAAATCCTCAATAAAATTCTAGTAAATCGGATCCAGCAGTACATCAGAAAGATCATACACCATGACTAAGGAGTATTTATTCCAGGAATGCAAGGATGGTACAATATCTGAAAATCAATAAATGTGATGCATCACATAAACAAATTGAGAGAAAAAATCACATAGTCATATCAATTGATGCAAAAAAGGCATTTGAAAAAATCTAACACCCTTTCTTGATAAAAACTCTCAACAAGGTAGGAATAGAAGGATCATACCTCAACATAATCAAAGCCATATGTGATAAATCCACAGCCAACATCATACTCACTGGCAAAAACCAAAACCATTTCCCCTAAGAACAGGAACAAGACAGGGTTGACCACTCTCACCACTCCTGTTCGACATAGTACTGGAAGTATTAGCCATTTCAATTAGACAAGAAGAAAAATAAAAGGCATCCAAATTGGAAAAGAAGAAGTAAAGCTATCCTTATTTGCAGATGACATGATATTGTACATCAAAAACCAGAAAGACTCCATAAAAACACTAATAGACTTAATAAATGAATTCAGCAACGTAGCAGGCTACAAAATTAACGCCAAGAAATCTATGGCATTTCTATACACTAATAGTGAATGTACAGAAAGAGAGATTTAAAAAGCAATCCCATTTACCATCAAACCAAAAAAATTAAGATACCTAGGAATAAACTTAACTAAGGAGGTAAAAGACCTATTCACAAAAAACTACAGGACACTAAAAAAAGAGATAGAGGAAGATGTAAACAGGTGGAAGAACATACTGTGTTCATGGATTGAGAGAATCAACATCATTAAAATATCCATACTACCCAAACCAATCTATAAATTTAATGCACTCCCCATTAAAATACCAATGGCATATTTCACAGACCTAGAAAGAACTCTTCAGAAATTCATCTGGAATTTTAAAAAAAGGACCTGAAAAGTCACAGCAATCCTGAGAAAGAAGCACAAAGTCCATGGGATTTCAATACCAGATTTCAAGCTGTATTACAAAGCTACAGTTCTCAAAGCAGCCTGGTACTGGCACAAGAACAGACATATAGACCAATGGAATAGAATAGAGAATCCAGATATCAACCCAAACCACTAATTAATTAATATTTGACAAAGGAGGGATGAATATAAAATGAAGTCATGACAGTCTCTTCAATAAATGGTGTTGGGAAAATTAGACAGATACATGCAAAAAAAAATGAAACTAGACCACCAACTTACACCATACACAAAAATAAACTCAAAATGGATACAGGACTTAAACATAAAATGGGAAACCTAAAAATATTAGAGGAATCCACAGGATGAAAAATCTCAGACATATGCTGAAAGAACTTCTTAGACGATACTGCTCCTAGGGAAATGGAAGCTAAAGACAAAATAAACAAATGGGACTACATCAAAATAAAAAGCTTTTGCACAGCTAAACAAACCATCAATAAAACAAGAAAACCCACTGTATGGGAGAACATATTTGCAAATGTAATCAGTGATAAAGGTATAATCTCAAGCATCTACAGGCAACTCAGACAACTCAATGAAAGGAGGACAAATGATCCAATAAAAAAATGGGCAACAGACCTAAATAGAATCTTTTCGAAAGAAGACAAAAGGAAGGACCAGAGACATATGAAAGCTTGCTCAAAGTCACTAATTATCTGAGAGATGCAAATCAAAATGACTATGCGGTACCATCTCACACCTGTCAGAATGGCGTACATCAACAAATCAACAAAGGACAAGTGCTGCCAAGGAGGCACAGAAAAAGGAACTCTCGTGCACTGTTGGCGGGACTGTAGACTGGTGCAGCCATTGTGGAGAAGAGTATGGATTTTCATCAAAAAACAGTGATCCCGGGAGAACCAAGATGGCGGCATAGGTAAAACACCTATCTTGCCATCAACTCAGCAATTTTAATACTTCAAATTAATGAAAGAACAAACACCTTCCAGAAACACCAGAAAGCTGGCCGAGTGAAAATTCCACAAATAAAACTGAATATAAGATACTGTGACTCAGAGGAGCAGAGGCGGACAGTGTTGAAAGATTCCCACGGAGAGAGGTTTGGAGCGCGCGCCAGTGGAGAGGGCAGGAGGCTGAAAATCGGCCAGTTTTCTCGAACGGGGAGACAAAACCGTCCCACTGGGCTGATTCTCCAGCTCTGGGCGAAGTCCAGGGAACCAACCCACTATCATACGGGGTGAAAACTGGACAGTGGGAGGGCACGCTGAAGCTCAGGTGCTGCCGGGTCTGCCGGCTTGTGGAGAAGGCAGCTTGTGCAAACAGCTCAGCTGTGTGACCGCGCAGAGAGCACTCTACGACTTGTCCTCTCATTCGGGAAACCATTAGACTGCTTTGTTTTACCACCCTGGGTGAGACGTTGGGCATGCAGACTCATTTGGGGAGAGCCTGAATTCCCCAGGAGCCGGTGGAGCTTGGCAGCGGCTCTCTCTCTGAGGTGCTGGCGGCCATTGCCCCCAACACAGAGTCCCTGGTGCCACATAGGGCAGAGCTAACACTGTCTGCTTGGCCCGGAGACTCCACCCATCCAACCTGAGCACAGCTGAGCTTCACAGACAATTGGCCTGGAGGTCAACCCCTCCAAGTGCTAACAACGATTAACCTGAACTTAACTTAAGCAAGACTGTGCAACCCATATCCACCTCAGGTAACTGGGGAGGCTGAGCCACTGTCCCTAGTAGGAAGTCTACCACACAAAGCTAATTGACCAACTTAGGGAAGCAGCCACCATGCAGAGACATGGAAAGAAATCAGATGTGAAAGAAATGGAGGGGAAAAAACGACTGGACATGGAATTCAAAACCACAGTTATAGGGCTTTTCAAGAAGCTCCAACCAAAGGTCGAGGCCTAAAAGGAAATACGCAAGACCACAAAGGAAATGAATGAGTCCTACAAGGAAATGAACAAGACTCTCAAGGATATGAATGAGACCTGCAACGAAATGATCAAGACCAACGTGGAAATGAATGAGTCCTACAAGGAAATGAAGGAGACCCTCAAGGATATAAAGGAGACTCTCAAAGATATGAAAAAGGACCAACCAGAAATTAAGCATACACTGACTGAAATAAAAAATATCATACAAAGACCTAAAAGAGCTCTGGAGCACCCCAAGAACCAAGTTAAAGATTTGAAATACAAAGAGGGAAAATCCACTCAGCTGTAAAAGCAAGAAACCAAAAAAATCCAAAAAATTGAAGATGGTTTAAGGGGCCTCTGGGACAACCTCAAGCATACCAACATCCGAATTTTAGGGGTGCCAGAAAAAGAGAGAGAGCAAGACAATGAAAACCTATTTGAAGAAATAGTGACCGAAAACTTCCCACACCTGGTGAAAGAAATTGACTTAGGAGTCCAAGAAACGCACTGAACCCAAAAATATAGGAACCCTAAGAGGACCACACCAAGGCACATCATAATTAAAATGCCAAGATCAAAAGACAAAGAGAGAATATTAAAAGCAGCAAGAGAAAAACAGATGGTTACCTATAAGGGAGCACGCATACGATTGTCAGCGGATTTCTCAACAGAAACGATGCAGGCCAGACGGAAGTGGCAAGAAATATTCAAAGTGATGAACAGCAAGAATCTACAACCAAGATTACCCTATCCAGCAAAGCTATCATGCAGAATTGAAGGTCAGATGAAGTGCTTTGCAGATAAGAAAAAGCTAAAGGAGTTCATCACCACCAAACCAATATTATATGAAATGCTGAAAGATATTTTTTAAGAAGAGGAAGAAAAATATAAAAGTGTAAATTAGGAAAAACAAATACACATTTATCAACAAATGAATCTAAAAATCAAGTGAATTCCTAAGCTGATGAACAGGATAAACTGGTGAATGTAACAGAATCATGGACATAGAGAGGGAATGGACTGACAAGTCTTGGGGAGAAAGGGGGTGTGGGAAGTGCAGCAAGAGACTGGACAAAAATCATGCAACTATGGGAGAGGACAGTGGACGGGGTGAGGGCAGAGGGTGGGATGGGTACCAAATGGAGGGGAACTATAGGGTGAAAAAAAGGGAACAATGTAATTAATAAACTGAACAATAAAGATTTAAAAAAAAAACAGTGATCCCACTTCTAGAAATATATGCCTAGAAACACAAATTAGAAAGGATATATGCACCCCTATGTTCATAGCAGCACAATTTACCATAGCTAAGATTTGGAAACAGCCTAAGTGCCCATCAGCAGAGGAGTGGATTAAAAAAATACGGTACATCTACACAATGTAATACTATGCTGCGGTAAAAAAGAAGGAGTGTCTTGTTCATTTCCTCGTAGGACTCATTCATTTCCTTTGCAGTCTCGCTTATTTCCTTAAAGGCCTCGACCTTTTGTTGGAGCCTCTTGAAAAACCCTATAACCGTGGTTTTGAATTCCATGTCCAGTCGTTTTTTCCCCTCCATTTCTTTCACATCTGATTTCTTTCCATGTCTCTGCATGGTGGCTGCTTCCCTGAGTTGGTCAATTAGCTTTGTGTGGTAGATTTCCTACAAGGGACAGTGGTTCAACCTCCCCAGTTACCTGAGGTGGATATGGGTTGCACAGTCTTGCTGAAGTTAAGTTCAGGTTAATCGTTGTTAGCACTTGGAGGGGTTGACCTCCAGGCCAATTGTCTGTGAAGCTCAGCTGTGCTCAGGTTGGATGGGCGGAGTCTCCAGGCCAAGCAGACAGTGTTAGCTCCGCCCTATGCAGCCCCAGGGACTCTGTGCTGGGGGCAATGGCTGCCAGCACCTCTGAGAGAGAGCTGCTGCTGAGCTCCACCGGCTGCCAGGGAATTCAGACTCTCCCCAAATGACTCTGCACGCCCAATGTCTCACCCAGGGTCGTAAAACAAAGCAGTCTGACAGTTTTCCGAATGAGAAAGCAAGTCGCAGATCACTCTCTGCACAGTCATGCAGCCTAGCTGTTTGAGCAAGCTGCCTTCTCCACAAGCCAGGAGACCCTGCAGCACCCGAGCTTCAGCGTGCCCTCCCACTGTCCAGTTTTCACCCCGTGTGATAGTGGGTTCCCTGGACTTCGCCCAGAGCTGGAGAATCAGTCCAGTGGGACGTCTTTGTCTCCCTCATTCAAGAAAACTGGCCGGTTTTCAGCCTCCTGCCCTCTCCACTGGCGCGCACTCCAAACCTCTCTCCGCCGCCGCTCCTTTGAGTCACAGTGTCTTATCTTCACTTTTATTTGTGGAATTTTCACTCGGCGAGCTTTCTGGTGATTCTGGAAGGTGTTTATTCTTTCGTTAAGTTGTAGTATTAAAATTGTTGAGTATGACGGCAAGATAGGTGTTTTATCTATGCCGCCATCTTGGTTCTCCTTCAAGGATTTTAAAGGAAATTAACAGTTGTGCACTGTTGGTGGGATTGCAGACAGGTATAGCCACCTTGGAAAGCAGCATTGAGTTACCTCAAAAAATTAAAGATGGAACTTACTTATGATCTAGGGACTCCACTTCTGCAAATTTATCCAAAGAAACTCCAAACAGGAAATTGAAAGAATATAAATACCAGTATGTTCATTGCAGCATTATTTATAAAACCAAGATTTGGAAGCAGTCCAAGTGCCCATCAGTAGATGAGTTACTTAAAAAGCTCTGGTATATTTACACAATAGAATACTACTTGGCAAAAAAAAAATAGGAGTAAATCTTACCCTTTGCAATGACATAGATGGCCCTGGAGACCATTATGCTAAGAAACCAGTCAGAGAAAAACAAATACTATATGACTTCACTCATATGTGGAGTCTGATGAACAAACTAAACTGTAAGGTCTGGGACTGGGAAAATAGAGACTTCCCCTATCCCACTAGCTGAGGGATGGAAGTGGGGGCGAATAAAAGGTAAAAAGAGCCAAACATACAGTGATTAAAAGAGATCTGACTTAGGGTGGTGAGTACATATTGTAATATATATCATGTATCATAGAATTGTACACTTGAAAACTATATTATTTTATTAACCAACTGGAGGCTTGTATATTGGGGGATCAGGCAGGGGAAGAAACCCCAGAGGTTGGCCTGCCAGCCTCCCAATTGGGGCCATCGGGGAGAGCTGGCAAGTTTAGGGGAGGTGGTTGGCCAGTGAGGGGATGGAGGACTGCATGGGGATTTGGCCATGGAAGGTTAGCTGGATGGGGGGAGGGCCACAGGAGGTTGGCTGGCCATCCCCCCTCCCCATGACTGGGGCCTGGAGGTTCGGCAGCCAGCGGTGGAGGAGGGGGAGAGGTTGGTCTGAGGCCAGTTCAGTGTGGGAAGAAGGGGGTGGGGTTGTGCAGATTGGTTGTGGGAGCAAACAGACTATCAGGGGGCAGCTCCTGCATTGAGTGTTTGCCCCCTGATAGTCAGTGTGCATCATAACAACTGGTTGAATGGTCATTTTGTCATTCTAGTCATTCAGTCATAATGGTCTCTTAGGTTTTTTTATATATACTAGTTGCTCGGTGCACAAAATTTGTGTGGGGCAGGGGGGTGGTGGTGATTCACTCAGTCCAGCCTGCACCCTTTCCAACTGGACACCCCTTTTGCAACCTGGGACTGCTGGCTCCTAAGTGCTAAACTACCTGTCTGCCTGATTACCCCTAATCCCTCTGCCTGCCTGCCTGACTGCCTGATTGACCCTAACCTCTCTGCTTGCCTGCCTGATTGCCCCAAAATGCCTCTGCCTGCCTGATCACCCCTAACTGCCCTCCTCTGCTGGCCTGATCACTCTTACTGCCTCTACCTGCCTAATAGCCCTTAACTGAACTCCCCTGCAGGCCTGATCTCACCCCCAATTGCCCTCCGCTGCCAGCCTGATTGCTCCTAATCCCCTACCAGCCTGATCTTGCCCCCTACTGCCCTCCCCTTCCAGCCTGATTTCCCTAACTGCCTCTGCCTTGACCCCCACCACCATGGCTTTGTCCAGAAGCAATTTGGATATCCAGTCGACCCAGTCTAATTAGCATATTACCCTTTTATTAGTATAAATACATTATATAGAATAGGATTGCTTAAATAGAGTGGGAGCCTTTTACAGCAGGAGGAGATGCTCTTGGCAGACAAAAATACATAATCCCTATATCTGGACTAATAGCCAGTCAGATGCACTATACTGCCAGACTGGTCGTTAAAAAATTGAACCACTTTCTTACACTTTACACCAAACAGCTGTTGCCCTTAAAACCCCTCCTCATCCTCCACCTTAGGTTCTGTCTTCACAGTTCACCCACATTAGGTTCTGATTGGTCAGTTTCTATGCCAGTTAGCATCAATAGCTCCGCCTCCTAGGCAGCCATTGGCTCCTCACAGTTCACCCAGATTTGGTTCTGACTGGTCAGTTTCTATGCCAGTCAGTGTCTCTGGCCCTATCTTTGGGCTTGATCAGAGAGACAGGGCTGATAAGCAGCCACCCCAGGCTTCTGGTGAGCAGGCTGAATGGCTAACTTCTCAGAGATAGAGAGGCTCTGGTGCTGACAAGGTCTGGAGAGAGAAGCAGGGTCTGATGCACTGCACAAAATTATGCACCGGGGGCAGATTCTCTCTCTGGGCCTTTCCAGCAACCTGGGGTGTCTGCTGATCAGCCTTACCTCTGTCTCTGTCTCTGAGAGGTCAGCAGTTCAGCGCTCTAGCCAGTCCCCACCCACCTGAGCTTGCTGCATGCAGCCTGGCATTCGGTAGAGCCTTTGATCATTTTGGATATTATGGATCCTGGGTTTTCATATATTAGGAGAGATGTCACCCTAATAAATTTAATTTTTAGGAAGTTACCTATAATTATTATTCTTATGTTTCTCACCATTAGAAGTTATGTGTTTCTTTATTTGCAATTGGGTTTTTGAGACTGAATCTTTATGCTGAATCACAGGATCTTCACCTGTGAGTTTGTTATGAGCTATATAAAAAGATACATTTAAGGCACTAAGTAGAAAACAGATCTACTGTGAAATTCCTAACTTTCAAGTTTATACTATGTCTATAGCATCATTTTTCAAGTAAACAGTTGTAAGTAAACTACTATAATGTGACATCTAACATGGAAATTGTGGTAATAGTTTTAATAGGTAAGTGTTAAAGAAATGTTTAAGTCATAAACATTTATTGCACTAAATATGTTATATTAGTCTCTAATTTTCTTGTTTTATTTCTACGTTAGGTTAATACATATTAATAGGCAAAAATAAAATATACATGTACATGGTTATCATTACAGCAAAATATTCAAAACCACATAAATGTTCAAGTATGGGAAGCTGGTTGAATAAAATATGGTATATTCCATAAACTATGGTATAGTGTAAATTCTCATAATTAAAATAATAATTTGAGATTTCTGTAAATTGACTTAGAAGTGTTTCTAGGAAATAATTTTAAGTGGAAAAAACATGAAAAAGGAAAAAAAACTGTGTGCTACCTGCTTGTTTAAAAACATAAAAAATAAATAAAAGAAAAAGTAGAAATAGAGAAGTATTTAATTTTAAAACATCAAACACAGGAAACATGAAAAAACAATATGGTCAGTTACCTACAATGTGAGAGGGGACTACTTGAGAAAGAATCATAATCATCTAACTCTACCATTTTACTTATTTTCTATTTTTAGAATGTAAATCAAATTTCATATATCAAAAATTAAAATAAAATCAATGAATATAAGATAAAAGGATTAAAACTGAAAGAAAACTTAAAGAAATGGATCTACTGAAGAAAAAGAAAAAATATTAATCCAAGTAATGATAAATATATTATTTTACATAAACACTCTTTCTAGGACAAGAGAGTAAGGGGCAGACTATAAACAAATCACAAAATCTTTGCAGTTATCTTTTAGTGGTATATACTAAGCAACTATGAAACTATTTTAGAAACATTATAAGATTAAAGAAACAAATGTTTTGATATTCAGAGTCAGGTTCACACTGTGGAAAAAGGATGTACACACCTAAAATGGAGGCAAAAACAATTCCTAAGGGATATAGGTGCATGTGAACACGCATAAATATCTCTCTACATGTATATATGCATGTACATGTGCACCTATTATACACATATGAATATATGCATGTATGTTTATATAAGTCCAACTCCAGGTCAAAATTCTATATTTGCTATTTCAGGCCCAACCATAGACAATTATAAAAACTCTATCTGGCAATTCTCATGGAAAAGAAACTTCTCACCCTACACCAAACTTGATGCATACTCAGAGGTAGTTGGAGATAGTTGTAGTCAAGGACTAAGGCCCATCCACACCATAATCTTAGGCATTCTGCATTCCTATACAAAGTACCTTCATCAGAGGCTGCCTTGTGAAAGGGTGAAGAATAAACTGATTCATTGTGTTTTTAGGTGACTCTGCCTATACCACATTATAGGGTGAAGACACTTTTCTCAGTTCCATCTTAGTATTCAGAACTTTTACATTCCTAGCCATCCTACATTAACATCTGTAAGGCTCCTGAGTTCATAAAAGTGCAAGAACCTTTTGTTTAGTTACTTTAGCTATGATATGACCTTTCCTTAATCCCCACTCCACATCTGATATATGTATTTGGGGCCTTTTCCTTCTTAACTCTTGTTTATACTATTGCAATAACTACATAAAACTTCATTGTTACATGCAATTTCACTTGTACCTTAATTTACCAAATCAAAACTGGCAACTTTTTCTCTGACAAATTGGTACAGCAAACAATGTAGACAACAAAGTAAAATTCCTTTCTGGAAGGAGTACTTTGCGAGATGCTAGTGAGTGCACCAAATTCTTTCAGGACATATTACTGAATTATTTGCAATAGTCAGATGGTCCCACAGGGCACATCACCAGTCACATCAATGTGTTTCTAGAAGTGTTAGTGGATGATTTGGGGCTCTCCTGGAGAGTACTATCGTATTATTTTTGTGTGCTATTCTTTTCATCCTAAGCATGAACGATTGCCCAATTTAACTCCTGATTCACTTGCAAAGATATACAGTGAGTAGTGGAATTTGACATTCAACAAATGGGCTCTTAGAAAGCTTGGAAAGCAATACCTTCCATGGCTATTGCTTATAGGCTTCTTGTGATGAGCTCTAAAGTCATTGGAGACACTGCATTCTGAGTTGCACTCAATACGACTATTAGCTTAAGCATATTCCTAGTTCCGATAGTCAGCTTATGACTCAGTAATTTATTGAAATGGATGCTTTAATGAAAAAGAATGTAGACATGCATGCATATAAGCATAACCAATTGACACAGACACTATGGGGGTGAGGGCATGAGCAGAGAGCTGAAGGAGGGAATGGGGGGATAAGGACACATATGTGATACCTTAATCAATAAAGAAAAAGATAAAAATATATAGAGATCAGAGATTTGAAGATGGCGACATAAGTAAATACCTATACTTACCGGGTCCCACAACCACATCAAAATGACAACTAAAATACAGAACTATCACCTAGAATCACTGGAAAGCTGTCTTAATGGAAGTTCTACAACTAGAGAAGTAAAGAACAGAGCACACTGAGACGGTAGGAGATGCAGAGATGCAGAACAAGCTGGTCTGGCACCCACATGTGCCACTTTTTAATCAGCAAGGGGTCCTAGCCCCACACTAGACCCCCAGCCCAGGGTCACAGAGCTGGGCAAAGAAGTCCCTATGGGCAGTAACATCTATGGGCTGTAAAAACCAGTGAGGATTAGGGCTCAGAGACACAGAGGCTGCTAGAGACTCAGCTGTTCATCTTAAAAGGCTGGCACCACCAACTGAACTTACAAGGTTCCACTCATCTGAGCTCCAGCACAATGGCAAGGCTCTGGGGAACACAGACACATATAAGTATGAGGAACTGGATCATCTGACACTGGGGCATGAACTTGGGGAAGGTTTTCTCCCAGGTGGAGGTGGTCACAGAGATCATTGTTCTTATGCTGGAACCTCTCTGGTTACAGGGCTAACTGGCAGCTATTTTTGTTTGCTCCACTATGGTAATTCCCTAAAATCCCTCCTCAATCAATTTACAACCCCTAGCTGTGGGCAGTGGATTTTTGCATATGAATGGATTGTCCTTACTCAGGCAAAAATCTCTCCAAAAAGCTGAAACTAGGTCAGGGATCCCCAAAACTATTAATAAAAGGCCCAACACCAGGCACCAGCACCAGCCTGCCTTGCTTCACAGCTGGTCCTCATCTGGGTACTTCCAAATCCAATACAAAGAGGAAGAATCTGCAGATTTCCCTGTAGCTTCCACTGGGTGGCCCCAGGCAGTGGCTGACTTTGCACTTCCCTGGAGACCCAAGAGCCAGTATACCTGGTGGTCAGTGTCAGACCATACCAGAATACAACTCTATACATCTATAAGTGACACACTCAAGGAACAGACTCAGTGAGCACCAAAGTCACAATGAAGCAAGCTGGGCTCCATAAGGGTGTCTCCTGCACAGCGGCTCTCCCACTGTAGTCATAACTGGTCCTCCCAGCCAACTGGCCTGGAGGTCAATTCCTCCCAGTGATACCAACAGCAATCAAATCTCAACTGCAAAAAGACTGCTCATAGCCCACAAAGGAGTGTACCTAGAGTGCCCAGCTCAGGTGACTGGGGATGCTGAGCCATTGGACCTTATGAAACACCTACTACACAAGGCCACTCTCCCAACTCAAGGAAACATAGCAGCTCTACCCAATATTTCAAAAAAACAAAACAAAACACAGGGAAGCAGCCAAAATTCAGAGACAAAGAAACATGCCACAAATGAAAGAAATGGAAGAAAGTGAACTACTGGATATAGAGTTCGAAACTACAATTATAAGGTTACTCAAGAATCTTCTAGAAATCTCCAAAAAAGTGAACAAGGACCACTCAAAAATTAAGCATAGACTGACTGAAATAAGTAATAATATACAGGGATTCTGAGAGTAGAGGATTCTAATAATCAAATCAATGATTTGAAATATGAGGAAGCATAAAACACACAAAAAGAAAAAAAGAATCCAAAAACATGAAGATAGTCTAAGACAATATCAAGCATACCAACATTTCCGTTATGGAAGTGCTGGAAGAAGAGAGAGAGCAAGATATTGAACACCTATTTGTATAAATAATAGGTTTTCCACTACCTAATGAAATACTTACACATCCATAAAGTACAGAGAGTTTCAAACAAGAGAAACCCAAAGAGGACCACACCAAGACATATAATTAAAATGTCAAGGTCTAAAGACAAAGAGAGAATCTTAAAAGCAGCAAGAGAAAAGCAGTTAGTTACCTGAAGAGACCTTATTGAGACTGAGTATTTTCCCTCTGCAATACAGAAGATAATATTTTCAAACTAAGTAAAGAAGACTGACATCTATTGGGAATGTTAACAAAGAACTGCTTATGGGAGCCTTACAGCAGCTATACTGCCCAAGGAAGTGGATGGAAAAAAGCTGGGAAAAAAAGAACACAAATATCTGAGACCCCCATCTTTTTCACTTGGGTACTATTTAGGTTCTGAAAGCAAGGTTGATTTATGATGAGCTTTCTCCACTGAAAAATATTTTTATTCACCCTTATAGAGGATACAGAGGCCCCCAAATTACCATGGTGGTTCCTAGAGTCTACACTGTTGCAAAGGACAGTAATTATGAGATTTTTAACTAGACTCAGATTTGCAGGTCTATTTGTGCCACATTTTTTGGGTATCAAGCTCAATTAAACCTCCTAACCAGGTCCAGATAATTGATCTAGCATGTAGTTTGGATCTCAGTTAACAAATTTTAATCACACCAGTATCAGCCACTGTCAAGATAGCAACCACTGACCAATAAATAAAGTGATGAAAAAAATAATAACTGGGTACCTACACCTGGACAAATTGAGCAAGGCATTATTCAAGGAGATTTATGGGTCCAATTATCTAACAGTGGGTTCTTCATCAAGGTACTCATGGATAGGTCATAGTCATGGGGCGCTCAAAAGGCTGTGCCACTAGGTACACATTGTGACATTTGCTGTGACTAAAACAAGTGTTATCACTCAATTGTTTCCGGTGAATCTTGGCATTAGTCAGAGATCCCAGTCAATATTTAGCTTAGCTCTGAACTTTAAAAAATTAACAAGACATAGGGTAGGTAAGGTTCCCATGTAGCCAGTGAAAATCTGAGGACCTCTGCTAATAAATATAATCAACTGATAAATGGTATAGAATTGCATTTCTCGAGTCTTTTGAATGGTGGTGCAGAGGTCACTATAATCATGACAACCCTTTATACCAGGATGACAGAAAACTAAATAATCCTATCTGGTTTGAGGTCTAAGAGCAACACAAATATGATCTTTACCCAGATCAAACCAAGGGTGAGTTCCTTTGAATGAACAAAAACCTCAATTGTATAGTGCCCCCACGTGAATGTATTATTGCTATAGATGTATTGCCCATGTGCAGCTTCCAAATTCTGATGAAAATTGCTGCAGTTATGACCATTGTGAACCTACTTGATTACTAATACCTAGAACATATGTTACCCAAAAAATATGCTAGGGGAAGAAAAAATTACTGTCCTCTTTGCTAAATTTAATGCAGCCAAACTCTCCCTGAGACTATATCTCCACTTGATAACTCACTTATTTTGTATACCTGACCTTGAGTTCATAGATACAAATTTA
Organism: Antrozous pallidus; assembly: GCA_027563665.1. Classification (NCBI taxonomy): domain Eukaryota; kingdom Metazoa; phylum Chordata; class Mammalia; order Chiroptera; family Vespertilionidae; genus Antrozous; species Antrozous pallidus. The sequence goes on from CM050515.1 coordinate 9,440,887, forward strand.
TTTTGCCTGTTCAATCCACAAGACAGCCCTTGACACTAATAGTAATTGACATTGTAGAAACAATTTTCTAGAGTGTAGAACTTGTTAGGTAGCAAATAATATGGAAAATATCATTTTTAGTATTCCTCTACATGGCAATAACTAGGATCAGTTCATTCTTATGTAAAATAGGTACAATTTACCACTCACACCTCTCCACAAGGGTACCTAAGTATGTGTGATCAATGAATAGATCATAACTTTGAAAGAATCTCATGAGGGAAGACTGGCCTCTTACCACACAGAATATCATTCTATGTGGTACAAACAAGGGAACTACCTAACAAGGCCTGGACAGCAACTTGCTGTATCATTATTACTGACAAGATACAAGTATCTAATACTTAAGTACTTGGGCATGAATTACAAGAGATATGGTATCTCATTCCATGAGTGAAGACGAACTTTGGCTGTCTCTGGTCAAATAATGAAAAGAATGCACAGAAATTGATGGAACCATTCACCTACTGGAATTCTAATGGTGTTTTAAGAAAGGCCGCTTTCTTTCTATTGGGGCCACAACCAGGAGAACGACCTGAAGGCCCTCCAAAAGCCACCCAGGCTACTCCTCCTCTGAGCCCCTCTGATCAATTTTGCCTTGAGTTACAGACCTCAGCAGCGTCTCTCTTCACCAATTGGAGCTTAAGGAAAAACGACTGACACAGTTCAGTGGTATGCTATACTTCTGAATCTGTAATCTCCAGGAATAGCAAACTAAAAGATGTACATGCTTAAAGATACAATTATTGGCCTATTATTGAGATTCAGTAGATAGCAAGTACATGACTCATGACTGTGAAATAGTTTCAAGACAATAAATTCCAACCAAAAGTTACCAATACTTTTAGTTGTATTCTCTAATTATCTTCGGGTAAACATACTTTTGGTCAACGTATAAAATTTAAATAAAATATATGCCCCACCCAGGCTGGTATGGTTCAGTTGGTTAGGCATCATCCCATGAACCAAAAGGTTTCCAGTTCCATTCCAAGTCAGGGCATAAACCTGGATTGAAGGCTTGATCCCCTAGAGGGGCATGCAGGAGAATAAACACCGATCGATGTTTTATTCTCACATCGATGTTTCTCTCTCTCTCTCCCTCTTCCTTCCTCTCTCTCTAAAAGTGAATAAAAATATATTTTAAAAAATAAATGCCCCAATTCATATTTTATTTATCAACCAAATAAGAAAGATCTTATTATTAGTATAATTTAAAGTTATTTATAATTATTATACTTACTACTGAGCCTTTCACCTTGTATCTTTATTTGTATTTCGCTTTCTGCCATCAATTCTTCACCCTGATTTTCATCTGGTACATCTTCATAAGCTACATAAAGATATGTATTTAGTGCTCTGAACTGAAAAACAGACCTATTGTTAAATCCTTAGATGTAAAATTTGTAACAAGTGTATAGCAGTATTATTCTCATTTTTATAAGTACAGAATGTAAGTTAAGTACCTGACATAAAAAGGTGAGAAGAATTTTTATGTGTGTGTTGAAGCAGTCTTCTTATTTCATAAACACTTTTTACTATCAAATATATTTTATATTAGTTCCTACTTGTTTTGAATTATAGTTTAGATTAATATATATTCATATATGAAATAATAAAAATGCTTATGTCTAAGGTTATTCATTACACCATATTGTAATTGCAAAACTCAAAAGCATCTAAATGTACAAACACATAAAATTGTTTGAATAACATGATATGTACTATAAATTATGGTAATACAAACTATGGTGTATAACTTTAACAAAGAGTTATACATACAACTCTGAAACTAATAAAAATTGCTATAACCCAATTTGGAGGGATTGCTAAGAGATAAGGTTAAGTGAGAAAAAAACAGAAATAGAAAATACAAAGTATGCTATATCTTAGTGGGGGGAAAGAAAGGAAAATAAAAAATATAGATACTTACATTTAGAAAAAGAAACACAGGAAAGAGAAATAAGGAAGCAAAGTAGTCATTGAAAATTGTGTAGACCCTACACAAGAAATTATACTATTGTTAAATCTAAGCATATCACTGGCATTACAATGTAGCATATTTTTCTGACATTTAATAAAAAAGTATGCAACAACCTCACAATTGCTTTTCCCAGCCATCCAAAGATTCCATAGAGATTTAGATAGTTTGTCAATAATGGAAGAAGTGAACTTAATCAGAAACTTAATTGATGTCATGGCACAATCCAGAGCTTAATGGAAAATTTTCCAAGCAATAGAAAGCAGCTATTTTCAAGGTACCAACTTTGCACAAGCCATCAGAGTGGTATAAACATGGTGGATCATCTAATGGATTCTATTACAAAATAATGAGTGTCAATGAGAAAAATGATAGGTTCGCCATCAGATACTTGTGACCAGATATTGTCCATCAGGCACAACATAGAGCCCCATAAGAGTCCACCTGGTGATGAGTCTGAACCTAATAGACTTCTAGTGCCTAATGCCTTTGACTAGTAAAGTAACTACATGGAAGAGAAAAAATACACTGCTTCCTCATTACTGAGTTAATGAAGCAAAAATTCTCCATAAGACTATTTCTCAATTCAATAGCTCCATCTGGCCTATAGATTAGACCTCAGGTGCCTGGTGATTCAACCAATTACTATATGCTCAATGCAGTCATGCACCCATGGCCACTGGTGTTATCTCAAATGGTGACTGCTATAGAAGCTTTTGCCCAAGCTGAGGGAAGTAGATATGAAGCAATTGACATTATAATTGTATCTTTATCATCCTTATTTACATGAATGATCTGGATCAGTGTGCAACATGTTGCATATACCTTTAATAGCCTTCCATAAAGGCCATGATCTGAAACAAGTCCCACTGCCACATGGAACATTAACCTTCCACTATATTAATGGCATATTTCAATTGACCTAGACAAGCATTACCCAACAAAGACAGAACACAAATGGACTCACATGTGGCAACAAGGCTGGTTATTAATTCAGAAAAAAAAATACAAGGACCTGGTATCTAAATTTCTGTAAGAAAACTGGGCAGGGGCAGTATGTCTCATTGCACTGGAGACAATTGCCAAGCTTAGTTACTCTAAGTTCCAACAAATACAAAGACTTCCCAACAATTGGTGGCTCTTTTTAGCTACTAGTAATTTGGCATTCAACATGTGGCCAATTTGAATTCATTTATCTATCAGAATATCAAGAAGGTCTCTACCTTTATTTGGACATGATAATAGGCTGTCCTCCAAGAAGCCTTCCACTCTGTCCATCATTTTGGTCCCTCTGATCCACATTTGTCTTTGGGTTACAGATCTTAGAAATTTCTCAGTCGGATGAATGGAACTTATGGCAGAAGGACCTTGCCAGAGGCAGAGGTGTACATTGGACTTTTGGTATCAGAGAATCCTTGATTCAGACAAATGGTAAAATCCCTTACAGAGACTATTATTTTCCAGTTATAAGACCCTATTGAACACTGAGTGTATGGCCCATGGCCAGAAGAGAGTCTTATGACTAACAATAACAAGCAAAATTATGAATATTTTATCTTATATTCTTTAGCTATCTTGAGGTATTCACACATTAAGTCAAAAGGTAAAACTGCTATTAAACATATTCTCAAATACTGATTCATGAACCAAAGGAAAAAAAATCTTGTAATGAGTTTAATTTAAGATAATTTGGAGAGCAACATCAGCAACATGGTAGATGAAAAGGTTCCTGTCCTTTGTCCCATGAAAATACTAGTTTATCAACCATCAATGGACAATGTATGAGAGCTCCAAACTCCAACTGCAAAATTCCAGGATTCTGGTGGAGCCTAGCATTCTAGAATATTAAAAAGGGTAAGAAAATTTACTTTAATTATGACAGCCCTTCACTAAGCCAGCTAACATAGCACTGAAAAAGATAGTCACCCACAATTTCTCACATAGACAAAGAAAGAAAAATGACTAACAGGATTTCAAAAGCATTCAGGGTGCTTCCTGACAGGTCCACTTCTATCTCACCTCTAATAGAACACCGAATAAATTGGCATAGCTCAATTGTCCGTAGGTAGTGGGGGAAAAAAGAAAGATCACAAATAAAAAGCCTAACTTTATACCTCAAAGAACTAGAAATAGAAAAACAAGCTAAGGCTAAAGTTAGCAAAAGAGAAAAATAATAAAGGTTATGGATGAAATAAAAAATGGAAGAACAACACTGCCAAACCAACATCCAGACTAACCTCAGATAGCACCTTTGGAGCTGTTTAGGGAGCTCCTTGCCAGCCATAACTAGTATGGAACCACCATGCTCCAGCAGTGAGCAGGACAGTCTCACAAAGTGGTACTGAGATGTCTGCAGTGACTGCACTAGACAAACTTCCTAAGCTGTGACTCCTAGCTGGAGTCCAAACTCAGTGTCCCAGGAACCCATGCTTCAGGTCTTTGTGCTGTGAGTGCAAGCCACAGGTATCCCACTTCCTTCTCCATTCCTGATCCCAATATAGAACCAGAGCCAGGTGTATGTTACACCCCCACATAGACAGAGCCCTTGTTCAGTGAGCACCCCATGCCTGGCACAGACAGATCATGCTTTGCCACCAGCACAGACAGAGCTACAGCCCAGTGTGTGCTATGCCCCAGTGCAGAGATAACCTTTAGTCTTTGCACACTTTGCACCCAGCACAGACAGAGCTGTTATCTGGGGCATGCCTTACCCCCAGCCAAGGTGAGAGCTGTGGATGTGACTGAGTGTGCCCATCCATAGGTCACAGAACCATGCTGCAAGTGCACTGCCAAAGGGACTTAGGGCACCATCCCAACTTAAGGACTGGGGACACACAGCAAATTGCATGCAGAGGGCTCTAGACCATCACAGAGAGCACCCCAAAGGAACTGTGCAGCTGCCTCCAACAACCCAGAGAAATGGAAACTGAGGTACCAGAACCATGGGAGAAGTGGGTACAACTCATAGCAGAAACAATAAAGGTGTGAAACTCAAGGCACCCCAGCCCCTGGGGCTAGTGATCCAGGACCACTGGACTGCAAGGGCCTTCAACTCCCTGGACCACAATAAGGGAGCTCAGGACCAGAAAGAGACAACAAAAAATGGGGAGACAAAGACACAACCCCAAAAGAAAGAAAAAGAGGAATCACCAGAAAAGAAACTAAATGAAATGAAGGCATGCAATATGTCAGAAAAAGAATTCAGAGTAAGGGTCATGCAGTTCCTAAACTGGATAGATGAGAAAATCAACAATTTGTAAGAATAAAGAATACACACACACACACACACACACACACACACACACAATAAAAAACAATGAAAGGTATCAACAGTAGACTATAAAAAGCAGAGGACCAAATTAATGAGAAGATAGGGAAGAAAACATAAACAATCTGAACAACCACGGAAGAAAATAACTAGAAAGCAGGAGAAGAGCCTAAGGGAGCTTTGGGACAAAATGAAATATATATATAGACTGGTGCATGAAAATTCATTTACTGGATGGGGGGTACCTCAGCCCAGCCTGCCACCTTTCACAGTCTGGAAGCCCTCAGGGGCAGGAGGCAACGTGGTGATCAGGGGAAGATGACACTCCATCACACCTCTGCTGCTGCCACTGCCAGCCGTGAAAGCCTCAGGCAGCCCTGGTTACCTGAACTTCAGGCAGCCCTGGGCAGCTGGGCTGTTGCTATTTGATGATTGCGTGTCCTCAGACATTGGCTGGGCAGCTGCCATCTGAGGCTTGTCTGTACCTCAGGCCAGCCCTTGTCCACTGTGCAGCCACAATCCAAGGTTTGCCTGTGCTCAGGCCAGCCCTGGGCATTTGGGGGGCTGAGGGAACTGGGAAACTCTGGAGGAAGGCCCACCAGTGGAGCTGATGGGACTGGACACTGACATCTCATGGCTGTGGACACTGCTATCTTTGAGACCATGGCAGTCAATTAGCATATGTCCTCCGTATTGGATGTGGGTGTCACCATCTTTGAAGGCGGGGCATTCAATTAGCATATTCCCTCCTTATTGGCTCTGGCCATTGCCATCTTTGAGGGTACAGCAGTCAAATAGTATATTCCCTCCTTCTTGGCTGTGGGTGCCACCATTTTTTTAGGGCAGGACAGTCAATTAGCATATCCCCTCTTTAATGCCTGTGGGCACTGCCATCTTTGTGAGGGTGTGAGTGTTAATTAACATATTCCCTCTTTATTGGATAGGATGTATATGGTGCCAGAAGGACAAGAAGAGAATCAAGGATTAGAAAACTTATTTGAAGAAATGACAGAAAACTTCCCTGGTTTGGGGAAGAAAAAAGTCACACAAGCACAGAGAGTCCCAAACAAGATGAGCTAAAAAACCCATACCAAGACATGCTGTAATTACAATGGCAAATCTTAATGAAAAAGATAGAATCTTAAAGGTTTAAAGAGAGAGACAGAGAGTTACCTACAAAGGATCTCCCATTAAATTATCAAATGATTTCTCAACAGAAACACATCAAGCAGAAAGAAAATAAAATCAGGTATACAAAAGATGCAAAGTAAGGGACTGAATCCAAGAATACTCTACCCAGCAAGGCTATGATTCAAAATTAAAGGGGAAATCAGGAGCTTCAAAGAAGAAAAATGCTAAGGGAATTCATCACAACAAATCCAGCAATGCAAGACCTAAAAGGATTGATTATAGAGATAGAGATAGATAGAGATAGAGATAGAGATAGAGATAGAGATAGATTAGATATAGATTAGATATATATATAGATATAGATATAGATATAGATATAGATATAGATATGTAGATATGTAGATATATAGATACACACACAAAGGGAAGAAGGAACACAAGCATAAAGAATAAAAACTGGTTGAAAACAAGTGCCTATCAATACAAACCTTAAATGTAAATGAACTAAATACTCCAATTAACAAATATTAAGTTGCTGAAGAGATAAGAAAACATGACCTATATATAAGCTTTCTATAAGAGACCCACCTCAAAACAAGTGACTAACACAAACTGAAAGTGAAAGGATGGAAAAAGAGTTTTCAGGTAAATGGAAATGAAAAAAAAAGCTGGTGTATAGATAATTATATCTGGAAAAATATACCTCAAAGTGAAGGTTATAACAAGAGATAATGAAGGCCACTTCATAATACTATAGGGATTGATACAATAAGAGGGTATTATTCTGATAAACACATATTCTCCCAGTGTAGGAACATCCAAATACATTAAAAACAAAAACACAAAATGTCTGTAAGCTATCAAGGAAGAGAGAGAAGCAATACAATCATAGTAGGGAACTTTAATACCCCATGAACATCACAGGATAAATTCTCTGGACACAAAAAAAAAACTAGCAAAAACAAACAAACAAACAAACAAAAATCACAGCAATTCTAAACACTCACTTGATCATATGGTCTTTATAACTTTAGAACATTTCACCAAAAAGCTACAGAATATACATTCTTCTCAAGTGAACATAGGGCATTCTCAAAGATAGACCACATATTGGGATACAAACAAAGACTCTTAAAATTCAAGAAAATTGAAATCATATCAAGCATCTTCTCTGATGACAATGGTATAATATTAGAAATGAACTACAATGAAAACAATAAAAAACATGCAAACACTTGGAGGCTAAGTAGCATTTAATTAAGCAATGATTAGGTTGCCAAAGAGATCAAAGAAGAAATAAAAAACAAATGAAAACACAACCATCTAAAATCTAAGGGACAAAGTGAAAGTTGGTTTGAGAGAGAAGTTCATAGCATTACAGGCCTAACTCAAATAGTGATTGATAATAATAATAATAATAATCTTGTAGTAAATTATCTAACTCTACAACTTAAAGAATTAGAAGGAGAGCAACAAGAAAAGCCCAGTGTACAAGAAGAAATAATAGAGATTCAAGCATAAATAAACAACATAGAGATAAAAAATATACAAAATATCAATAAAAGTGAGAGTTGGTTTTTTGAAAGGATAGACAAGATTGATAAGCCTCTAGCCAGGCTCAACAAGAAGCAATGAGTGAGATCCCAAATAAACAAAATCAAAAATGAAAGAGGAAAAATAACAATAGGTCCTCAGAAATACAAAGATTTTTTAAAAATATGAAAAACTCTATTCCAACAAATTGCTCCACATAGAAGAAATGGACATATTCCTGGAAAAATATAACCTTCCAATACTCAATCAGGAAGAATAAAAAATTTTTTAATATACTGATAACTATAGAGTAGTAATCAGAAAACAATGAAACAATAATCATAAAACTTCCAGCAAACTAAAGCCTGTGGCCACTTGGCTTCAAGGGGAGTTTTACCAAATATTCAAAGGAGAAATAAAACCTATCATCCTCAGATTATTCAAAAATATTGAAGAGGAAGGAACACTTCCAAGCACTTTCTATGAAGTCAGGATTACCCTAATCCCAACACCAGATAAAGACACTGCAAAGAAAGATAATTACAGTCCAATATCTCTGATAAACTTAGATGCTAAAATCCTCAACAAAATTCTAGTAAAACAGATTCAGCATTACATTAGAAAGATCGTACATCATGAACAAGTGGGGTTTATTTTGGGGTTGCAATGATAGTACAATATCTGTAAACCAATAAACATGATCCATCACATAAACAAAATGAGAAATGAAAATCACATAATCATATCAATTGATTCAGAAAAAAGCATTTGACAAAACCCAACACCCATTCCTGATAAAAGCTCTCAGCAAGGTGGGAATAGAGGGATCAGACCTCAACATAATAAAAACCATATATTACAAACCTACAGTCAACACCATACTCAATGGATAAAAATTAAAACCATCTCTGCTTACAATAGGCACCATACAGTTATGCCCACTCTCACCACTCCAGTTTGACATAGTATTCGAAGTGCTAACCATAGTGATCAGATAAGAAGAAATAAAAGGCATCCAAATTGGAAAACAGGAAATAAAACTATTATTCACAGGTGACATGATACTATACATAGAAAACACCAAATACTCCATCAAAAAAAAAAAACTAATAGACTTAATAAATGAATTTGGCAATGTAGTAGGATACAACATTGTATTGTGATATAAGTCAGAAATCTTATTTATGCATGAATAATGAACTTACAGAAAGAGAAATTAAACAAACAATCCCACTTACCATTGCACCACAAAAATTATGATACCTAGGAATAAACTTAACTATGGAGGTAAAAGACCTGTCCTTGGAAAACTACAGGATGTTAAAAAAGAGATACAGAAAGACATAAACAAATGGAAGAATATCATGTGTTCATGAAATGGTAGAATTAATGTCATTAAAATGTCCAAAGCAATTTCCATTAAGATACCAATGGCATATTTCACAGATCTAGAACAAACTCACACACACAGAGAATAGCTATGTCAATCTTGAGAAAGACCAAATTAGAGGGATCATAATACCAGATGTCAAGCTATGTTACAAATTCATGGTTCTCAAAAGTACCTTTTACTGGCACAAGAACACACATATAGAACAATGGAACAGAACAGAGAACCCAGAAACTGACCTAAGCCCTTATGTTCAATTAATTTTTACAAAGGAACCAAGAGTATACACAATGGAGTGAAGACAGTCTCTTCAATAAATGGTGCTGGGAAAACTGGTCAGATAAATGCAAAAAAATGAAACTAACATCATACACAAAACTTACACCACACACAAAAGGAAACTCAAAATGGTTAATGGATTTAAATCTAAGATGGAAAACCATAAAAATCTTAGAATAATCCACAGTCAGCAAAATATCAGACATATGCCATAGCAATAATGTTACCAATAGAGGTCCTAGGGCAATGGAAACTAAGGAGAAAGTAAACAAATGGGACTACATCAAAATAAAAAGCTCCTGCACAGCAAAAGGAACCATAAACAAACAAACAAACAAAGAAACAAATAAAAACAAGAAAGCCCACTGCATGGAAGAATGTATTTGCTAATGCTATCTCAGATAAGGGTTTAATCTCCAAAATTTACAGGGAACTCATAAAACTTAACAAAAGGAAGATAAACAACCCAATCAAAAAATGGGCAATGGACCTAGACAGACATTTTCAAAAGAGAACATATAGAAGGCCAATGACATATAAAAACAGGCTCAAGGTCACTAATTATAAGAGAGATGCAAATCAAAACAAGAATGAAGTACCATCTCAAACCTGTCAGAATGGCTATCATAAAAAAATAAATGACAAGTGCTGGCGAAGATGAAGAGAAAAAGGAACCCTCATGCACACTGATGCATCCACTGAGGAAAATAGTATGGAAATTCCTCACAAAATTAAAATTGGAACTATCATTTGACCTAGTAATTCCACTTCTAAGAATATATTCCAAGAAACCAGAAACACTGATCAAAAAAGGACATATGCACCCCTATGTTCATAGCATCACAATTTATAATAGAAAAGATTTAGAAATAGCCTAAGTTCCCATCATCAGTCAAGTGGATTAAAAAAAACCATGGTAGATCTACACAATGAAATAGTACACTGCTATAAAAGAGGAGGAACTTTTACCATTTTCAACAGCATGGATGGACCTAAAGAGCATATGCTAAGCAAGATATGCCAGTTGAAGAAAGATAAATATCACATGATCTTTCTCATATGTGGTATATAATGATCAACATAAACTTATGAATAAAAATAGATCCAGAGATTAAGAAAAACTGATCAGACCTTCCAACCTCAGAGAGAAGGCAAGGGATGAGAGTGGGAGTGGGTGTAGGTAAGAGATCAACCAAATGACTTGTATGAATGCATATTATCATAATCAGTGGACTCAGACACTTGGGCAGTAAGGACTTGTCCTAGGGGCTGGGAGTGGTTGAGGGGGGTCAACTGGTAAAAATGGAGACATGCAATAGTTTATATAATAATAATTCTAAAAGAAGCTCAGTGAGTTACAATAAAAAAGAGACAATTCAATAAAATCAAGAAAACTGTACATGAACAAAATTAATTTAACAGATAGACAGAAATCACAAAAAGTAATCAAACAAAAAATTCTTGAATTGAAATAAAAACATTCCATAGAGCTGAAATTGGTTTGGCTCAGTGGATAGAGCATCGGCCTGCAGACTGAAAGGTCCCAGGTTCAATTCTGGTCAAGGGCATGTACCTTGATTACGGAAACATCCCCAGTAGGGGGTGTGCAGGAGGCAGCTGGTCGATGTTTCTCTCTCATGGATGTTTCTGACTTTCTATCCCTCTCCCTTCCTCTCTGTAAAAAATCAGTAAAATATATTTTTAAAAAAACATTCCATAGAGAAAATCATTACCACAATGATCAATCTGAAGAAAGATCTGTAAAGTAGAAGACAGATCATTTGAAAGTATACAGTCTAAGGAAAACAATGACAGTAAAGAAATACTACAAAACTATGATATATATTAATTTTTTATCTTTACTTTCTTCTTCCTCTACTTAAAGAATATCCTTCAGTATTTCATATAATACTGGTTTGGTGGTGACAAACTCCTTTAGCATTTTCTTCTCTGTGTAGCTCTTTATCTGATCTTCAATTCTAAATGATAGCTTTGCTGAGTAGAATAATCTTGGTTATATGTCCTTATTTTCATCACTTTGATTATTTCTTGCCACTCCCTTCTGGATTGCATAGTTTATGTTGAGAAATAAGCTAACAATCATATGGATACTCCCTTGTAGGTAACTAACTGTTATTGGGTTTTTTTTTTCTTGCTGCTTTAAAGATTATCTCTTTGTCTTTTGCCCTTGGCATTTTAATTATGTTGTGCCTTGGTGAGGTCCTCTATGGATTCCTCTTGTATGGGGTTCTCTACACTTACTGGACTTGTAAGTCTATTTCTTTTACCAGGTGAGGGAAGTTTACTGTAATTAATTCTTCAAATAGGTTTTCAGTATCTTGCTCTCTCTCTCCTTCTGGCACACCCATAATTCAAATGCTGGTACACTTGAAATTGTCCCAGTGGCTCCTTACATTATCTTCACAAAAATGGACTTTTTGCTCTTCTAATTGGGTGTTTTTTGCTTCTTTATATTTTAAATCTTTGACTTGATCCTTGGGATCCTCTAGTCTACTATTGAATCTCTCTATATTCTTCTTTATTTTAATCAGTGTATGTTTAATTTTTGACTGGTCCTTTTCCTTTTTTGCATTCTCACTAATATCCTTGAAGTTCTCACTAAGTTCCTCAGAGGTTTCTACAAGATTCTTGAGTAGCCTTGTAACAGTGGTTTTGAATTCTAAATTCAGTAGTTTGCTTTCTTCCATTTCTTTCATTTGTGACATGTTTCTTTGTCTCCACATTTTGGCTGCTTCCCTGTGTTTGTTTCTATGTATCGGGTAGCTGCTAAGTGTCCTTGAGTTGATAGAGTGGCCTTGTGTAGTAGTTGTCCTATAGGGCCCATTGGTTCAGCTTCCCCAATCACCTGAGGTGGACACTCTTGGCTCACCCTTTTGTGTTTTGTGTGCACAGTCTTGTTGCAGTTGAGCCTTGATTGCTGTTGGTATCACTGGGAGGAACTGACCTCCAGGTCAGTTGGCTGTGGGGAACAGTTATGACTACAGTAGGAGAGCCGCTGTGCAAGGGACACCATTATGGGGCAGGATTTGTTTCACTGAGTCTGCCCCTTGAGTGTGTCACTTATGGATGTGAAGAGTTGTAATCTGGTAACACTGACCACTCGGTACACTGGCTCTTGGAACTCCAAGGAAGTGTAAAGTCAGCCACTACCTGGGAATATCCAGCAGGATCTTCAGAGAGATCTTCAGATTTCTCCTCTTTTTATGGGGTTTGGAAGTGCCCAGATGAGGCCTACATGTAAAGCATGGCATGCTGGTGCTAATACCAGCCTTGGGCCTTTTATTAATAGCTTCCAGGCTTCCTGACCCAGCTGTAGCTTGTTTGACAGGTTTTAGGCCATTCATATGAAAAAGCCACTCATATGAAAAGCCACTGTGCACAGCTTGGGTGGGGTTGTAAATTGGGTAGGGCAGGGTCTCAGGGAATCTCCAGGGAAGAGGGAACAGAAATGTCTGCCAATTAGCCCTGCAATGAGGAGGCCCCAGCATGGGAACAATGACTGCTATGAGCACCTCCATCTGGGAGAAAGCCACCCACATTTCTGCCCCAATGCCAGACAGTCCAATTTCTCCCTGTATCTGTCTGGGCCCACCAGGGCCTTGCGTGGCACTGGAGCTCAGAGCAAGCAGGTGCTTACAATTTCAGTTCACCATGCCAGCATTTTAAGAGGAGCAGCTGGGTCTCTAGCAGTCTGTGTGTCACTCAGCCCCAATCCACACTTGTTATTACAGTCCATAGTTCTTACTGCCCATAGGGACTTCTTTGCCTAGCTCTGGAACCCTGGGCTGGGGTTCTGGTATGGTGCTGGGACCCCTCGCTCCTCCAGGCGGCCTCCAAAGAGGGGATCTCCCTCCCAATTAAAAAAGTGGCACACCTGGGTGCTAGGCCAGCTCATGGGGTGCCTTGGCATCTCCTATCAATCTCAGTGTGCTTTCTCCTTTACCTCTCTATTTGTAGTACTTCCACTCAGCAAGATTTCCAGTAGTTCTGGATGATAGTTGTTCTGTATTTTAGGTGTAATTTTGATGTGGTTGTGGGAGGCAACAAGTATAAGCATTTACCTATGCCACCATCTTGGTTCCTCGCATTGTTTCTTTCTTATATACCTTTTTCTATTTCTTGTCTCCTCCTTCTTTCATATTCTCTTTTCTTTTTTTCTCCTCTGAATCTTTTGATCTCATGTCAACTAACATTCTCTTTTCTTATTTAGTTATTTTTCTTGTTGGTGTTCTTTTTATTTTAGTTATTATTTTGTTTTGTTTCATGTTGTTTTGGTTTTATCTGGTTTTGTCTTGTTCTTTATGTGCCTGGAAGTTCTAGCCACAGTAATCAGACAAGAAATAAAATTAAAAGGCATCCAAATTGGAAAGGAGGAATTAAAACTAATTATTTTCAGATGATGTAATATTGTACATGGAAAACCTAAGGATTTCACCAAAGAATTACTAGATTTAATAAAAAAAAATATGTGAAAATAGCTAGATACAAAATTAACATTCAGAAATCAATGGCATTTTTACACAATATAATAAACTCTGAGAAGGGGAAACAAACAAAGTAAGAAACCTAAAAATAAACTTAACCAAGGAGATAAACGACCTATACGTGAAAAGCTATAAGACACTGGAAAAAGAGGGTGGGTGTCTCACTGCACTGAGCCCCAGTTCTGAGCGAGTCTCGGGGAACCTAGACTAATACAGGGTGAAACTGGATGGTAAGAAGGAAACACGCTGAAACTCAGGCACTGCAAAGGCACGAGAGCTATCTGAGAGGGCTCGTGGCTGGCTTTCTCATTTGGGAGGAAAAACAAAAAACAAAAAAATGACAGACTGCTTTGTTTTCCCGTTCTGGTGAGTCTTTGGGTGTGCAGACTCATTTGGGGAGAAACTAGACTGTCTGACACTGGGCAGAGCTCTGGGCAGCTTTCTTTCAGAGGTACATGCAGCTGTTGCTGCAGGGCACAGAGACCCAGGAGCCATTTAGGGCAGAGCTGACCAGGAACCAGGGCTGCCTGCCTAGCTCAGAGACCTCACTCCATCCAGGCTGAACACAGCTCATCCTCACAGCAAATTGGCTTGGAGGTCAATCCCTCCCAGTGATACCAACAAAAATCTAGGCTTAACTAAAATAAGACTGTGCAACCCATAAAGAAGTGCATCAAGAGTATCCACCTCACATAACTGGGAAGGCTGAGCCACTGTACCCTAGAAGACACCTACTACACAAACCTCCTCGACCAAGTAAGGAAAGCAGCCAAAATGAAAAGACAAGATAACAAATTACACGTGAAAGAAATGGAGGAAAAAAATGACTGGACATAGAGTTCAAAACTACAGTTATAACGTTTTTCAAGAGGCTCCTAGAAAAGGCCAATAAATTTAACGAGACCCTCAAGGATATAAGCGAGTCCCTCAAGGATATGAATGAGACTATGGAGGATATGAAAAAGGACCAACCAGAAATTAAGCATACACTGACTGATAAAAAATATTTTACAGAGACCCAAAAGCAGACTAGAGGACCGCAAGAATCAAGTCAAAGATTAGAAAAACAAAGAAGCAAAATCCACTCAGCCAGAAAAGCAAGAAGTAGAAAGAGTCCAAAAAATTGAAGATAGTGTAAAGAGCCTCTGGGACAACCTCAAGCATACCAACATCAGAATTATGGGGGTGCCAGAAAGAGAGAGAGAGAAAGATACTGAAAACCTATTTGAAGAAATAGTGACCAAAATCTTGCCTCACCTGGTGAAAGGAATAGACTTACAAATCCAGGAAGTGCACTGAACCCCAAACAAAAGGAATCCAAAGAGGACCACACCAAGACACATCATAATTAAAATGCCAAGAGCAAAAGATAAAGAGAGAATATTAGAAGCAGCAAGAGAAAAACAGTTATCTACAAGGGAGCACCCATTTGATTGTCAGCGGATTTCTCAACAGAAACTATGCAGGTCAGACAGGAGTGGCAAGAAATATTCAAAGTGATGAACAGCAAGAACCTACAACCAATATGACTCTACTCAGTAAAGCTGTCATTCAGATTTAAAGGTCAGATAAAGTGCTTCACAGATAATAAAAAGCTAAAGGAGTTTATCATCACCAAACCAGTATTATATGAAATGTTGAAAGGTGTTCTTTAAGAAGAGGGAGAAGAAAAAGGTAAAGATAAAAGTACACATCTATCAACAAGTGAATCTAAAAATCAAGTTAATTAAAAATCTAATGAACAGAATAAACTGGTGAATATAATAGAATCAGGGGCATAGAAACGGACTGGACTGATGATTCTTGGGGAGAAGGGGTGTGAGGGGGTGTGGGAAGAGTCTGGACAAAAAGCGTACACCTATCGATGAGGAAAGTGATGGGGAGGTGAGGGCAGAGGATGGGATGGATACAGGGGGAAGGGGAGCTATGGGAAGAAAAAAAGAGAAACATTGTAATAATGTGAACAATAAAGATTTATTAAAATTTTTTTTAAAGATATTTTATTGATTTTTCACAGAGAGGAAGGGAGAGGGACAGAAAGTCAGAAACATCGATGAGAGAGAGACATCGATCAGCTGCCTCCTGCACACCCCCCACCGGGGATGTGCCCGCAGCCAAGGTACATGCCCTTGCCGGAATCGAACCTGGGACCCTTCAGTCCGCAGTCCAACGCTCTATCCACTGAGCCAAACTGGTCTCGGCTATTTAAAAATTTTTTAAAGAAGGCAGGTGTTGCTTCTGAGAAGTAAGAGTGGGACAGGGGGATGCAGATTGTGTGAGGCCTTAGAGGTCAAAAAGACTTTGATTTTGATCCTGAAGGATAATGGAAGTCAGTGGTGGGTTTTGATTAGAGGAGCAACAATGTAGAATTAGAAACAGATTAGGCTGGGGAAAAAAAGAAATAGAAGAAGATACAAACACATTCCATGTAAGCACATACCATGTTTATGGATTGAGGAATTAACATGATTAAAATCTCCATACTACCCAAGCAATCTATAGATTCAATGCAATCTCTATTAAATTTCTATTGGCATGTTTTACAAATACAGAACAAATATTCCAAAAATATATATGGAACCCCGCCCCCCAAATTCAAATAACCACAGCAATTTTGAGAAACAACAAAGTTGGAGAGATCTTAGTACTGGATATCAAATTCAACTACAAAGCCACTGTCATCAAAACAGTCTGATACTAGTACAAGAGCAGGTATATAGATAAATCAGAACAGAGATCCCATAAACTAACTCAAGCTATTATGCTCAATTAATATTTGACAAAATAGACAAGAACATAAAATGGAGAAAAACATTCTCTTCAATAAATGGTATTCAGAAAATTGGACAGATCCTTGAAAAAAATGAAACTAGAGCACCAATTAACACTATACAAAAGTACAAACTCAAAATCAATAAAGATTTAAATGTAAGTCAAGAAACCGTAAAAACCCTAGAAGGAAATCTCAGATTTCTCATGTAGCAGAACTTTTGCCAAAACATCTCCTAGAGCCATGATGGTGAACCTAGGACACGTGTCAGCACTGACAAGCATAGTCATTTTCGATGACAAACAGCTGCACGCAGTCGCAAACAGAGAAGTATGGGGCCACATGCCAAGAAGGACATTTCATTCTCGGCTACTGCACGGCCAGGTGCAGTAGCCCAGGATGTAACATTTGCTGTGGTGTAGTGTAGACACTCTGTGCCGGAGGTCTATAGGCCAAAACAACAGAACTCCAGCACAGAGGGTCTAGTTCTGGGACTCGTGGTTACGCCGTTAGGGGATCTTTGACCTCACTTCCAGCGGGCAGAGCAGAGAGCAGCAGAATGTCACTGGGGAAGCATCTCTGGGGGCCCTGTGATTGCCATTACCAGCAACCACATAACCACAGCAAACACCATCCAATCTACTGTTCTGGAGTGTCGTGGATTTCTAATTGACCATCATTACTGAGATAAGAGAAGGGGAGGCTGAGAGAGGCGAAGGTCTGTGCTATGGGTTCCATTTCCTGCCATTAGAAATAGCAGCAGCCATCTTAATTTATATAAGGAACGCCATTTTGCAGCATAGTGCAGACTCCGTTTCACCACTATTACTGTTGTGCATCCTTATTAACCTGTATTTCTGCTTATTAACTCTGCCCTTTCCTAAAAGACAGTTGCATGTGCCATCTTGTAGTCAGTTAGGCTAGTTAACCCCTAATTGCCTGCAGGGCTAACAGGCTATCTATAATTCTATCTTCTGTCACTGCCCCCTGATGGAGAACCCAAAAAAATAAAAATAAAAAAATAAGGTTAAGTAAAGGAAGTGGTAGTACCCTGTTTCCCCGAAAATAAGACAGTGTCTTATATTAATATTTGCTCCCAAAGATGCGCTAGGTCTTATTTTCAGGGGATGTCTTATTTTTCCATGAAGAAGAATAATGTACACATTGATTGTTGACAAAAAAAGAGGAAATTTATTACCTGTATACGATATGATAATAGTTGTCATCACAAACCAGCATAACCAGACAAACTGTGAATCCTACGTATCAAGAATTTCTTGTTACTACCATTATTTCCATGTACAATAATCTATGATACATTTACTGATTCTGATATTTACCGGTATGAACACAAAGTAAGATTTATTCAATGACAGTCATGTCATCATCTTCTGGAACATCATCATAACAATCCAAACCCTGAATTTCCTGGTGAATTTCTTGTGACTCCATTTCTTTCAGAATCAGTTGACCAAATCTCTCATGTTAAGCAATAGCACTGTCCTTAAATGAGTACTTCTTGTCAAGGTGGCCTGCTCGTAATGCATCTGCAATGCAACTGTCAGTGATTTTCTCCCATGAATTCTTCACTCACGTCACAACCTCTTGCAGTTTAGGTTTCACAACGTTTCCACGCTGATTTCTCTCTATTCTATTTTCAATGTAGTCATTAATTTCCATGCGCAAATTGTCCTTAATGGCTTGTTTATTGCAATATCAAGAGTCTGGAGATAAGTCATTATTCCTGTGGGAATCATTATTTCATCTATTTTTCTTTCATGAAGACATTTCTTCCTGTCTTTAGCGGGGTGAGTGCTGGCTGCATCCCAGACTAGTAGACATCTTTGGCTCCCTCGCATAACAAGTGGCAGCATTAAATCCACTCACTTCCTTATAATTGCTTGTGTGGCCCAGGCTTTTTCAGTTTCAAGAATAAAAATATTGTCGGAGAGGTCTTATTTTCGGGGGGATGCCTTATATTACAGCGAGAGGCAAAACTGGAAGTATGACTTATTTTAGGGGGATGTCTTACTTTCAGGGAAACAGGGTAGCAGTAGCTGATTCTTTCAAGAGACATGGACCAAGATGTATAGCACTATAGAAAAAAAATGGCAGATCATTTTGCATTCTATGTACTGAAATGGGAGTAAGCAGAATGTGGAATATAAATAGACATTTTGAAACTAATAATTCCTAGCTCTTGAAAAAAATGAGGATGAAAGGAACTAATACACCGCCAGGCAGATGGCTGACACAAGGCAACGTTCTTGAGCGCTTTGTGGAGTGCTTTGAAGAAATTAAGGTATTTCTTGAAGATGAAGATCTGGGAAACTTTTCTCAGCTCAATGACAATAAGTGGGTCAACACCCTGATATTTTTTTATAGATCTCTCTGTTCCTATTAATGAACTGAACTTAAAGTTACAAGGTTTTGCCAAAAGTATTGATGTTATGTTTGGATACATAAAAGCTTTTAAAAGTAAACTTAACATTTTCAAGAGAGATGTAGAAACTAAAACTTATAAGTATTTTCCTCAAGTAACAATGTATTTTAAGAAGGCCAGTGCAGCTGTACAAAATGAAATGGAACCATTCCATATAAAGTACCAGCATGTTTAGACTCATTATTTGACCAGTTCAGGGATAGATTTAATCAATTTAGAAGCCTAGAACAGACCATAACAATAATTAAGTATCCTGATGTAGTAGTCTACAGTAGTTTGGAATTAAATGGTTTCCAATGGATGGAAATTGATCATTTGGAGATGCAACTTGCAGAATTTCAAGACAGCATCTGGGCTTAGGTGTTTTTCGAATTGAAGTCAAAACTTGAGAATCTGGAAAGGTGCTGCTTGGAGAATCAAGAGGAGTGCCACTAGAAACAGGAAATTTGGAGTGCTTGGTACCGATTACCAGACACTTTTATCACCCTGAAAAATAGCAATGGCTTTAGTCACAATTTTTCCCCTCTATGTACTTTTGTGAGACCTTATTCTCAGTGTTAAATAATATCAAAACCAAAAAGAAAAAGATTGACAGATGAAGTTAGTAGTGCTTGCTTGGGCTTGAAGTGTGTAAAATACCAACCTTCAATTGAAGGTTTAGCCAATGAAATTCAGCAACAAAATAGTCACTAATAGGCAGGTTAGTTAAAGAATTCTTCCTCCCCCTCACTTATCTTAGTTCACGGTGCCCCACACAAGTTAAATAATATCAAGACCAACAAAAGTAACTGACTGACAGATGAACAAAAAAAGTCACTAAGCAGGTAAGTTAAATAATTAGTTTTTGGTTTATTAAATAGTTATATATTACAATTATACAGTTTTTGTTATTTAAACTATAAATATCATGAAATTGTGGCTTTTTTTTTCAAAGTGACACACCACCCAAGTTATACTCAGTTTTTTGGCGAATTTTGACACACCAAGCTCAAAAGGTTGCCCATCACTATCCTAGAGCAAGAGAAACAAATGAAACAATAAACATATGGAACTAATCAAATTTTAAAAATTGTGCACAGCAAAAGAAATCATCATCAAAATGTAAAGGGAATTCTTTAGAGCAGGGTAAGCATCTTGAAAAGTGCCAGTAACATGGGGAGAAACTAAATTGACCATATGAGAGATCATATTCGCCAATGGTATATTAGAAAAGGGGTTACTTTCCAAAATATATAAACAAGTCATACAACTCAACAAAAGGATGACAAACAACCCAGTTAAAACATGGGGAAATCATCTGAAGAGATACTTCTCCAAAGAAGATACTCAGATGGCCATTAGACATTTAACAAATGCTCAACATCAGTAATTATCAGAGAGCTGCAAATTAAAACAACAATGAGGCATCACCTCACACCTTCCAGAGTGACTACCATCAATAAATCAACAAACAACAAGTGCTGGTGAGGACATAGAGAAATGGGAATTCTAGTACACTATAGTGGGAATGTACATTGGTTCAGCAATTTTGGGGAACAGCATGGAGTTTCCTCAGAATATTAAAAGTGGAACTGCCTTTTGACTCCATGATTCTACTTCTGGGAATACATCCTAAGAATCCCCCCACAAAAAAAAAAACAACAATCAGAAATATTATGTGCACCCCTATGTTCCTAGCATAATCCTATATAGAATAAGAGAAACATGCAAATTTGACCATACCTTGACTCCTGATTGGCTATGCTACCAGCCAATCATGAGCAAGGGTGGGGCCAAGTGTCCTGAGTGCTGTGGCCCGGGGGGTGGAGATGAAATGGCAGTGGCAGTGAGCACCCAGCCCCTGGGTGCTGTAAGGGGAAGCAGTGGTGAGCTCCCAGCCCCCAGGGCCGGGTGGTTGCAAGCAGCCTGGCCTGAGCTGAGCAGGGCGATGGCTGGGTGTCCAAGGCCTAAAGCCTCTCCAGAAGCTTTAGGCCTTGGGCAGGCTGGGGGTGAGCCATCAGTTGGACATCCCCTGAGGGCTCCCAGTATGTGAGAAGGGGCAGGTTGGGTTGAGGGACCACCCACCCCCAGTGCACAAATTTCGTGCACCAGGCCCCTAGTTATTTACAATTGCTAAAACCTGGTAACAACCCAAGTGCCCATCAGTGAATAAGAAAACTGTAATACATTTACACAATGGAATTCTATGCAGCTATTAAAAAGTAGGATCTCTTGACATAGGCAGGCACCAAATATGAGCTCTCCATTAACCTGATTAACACCACTTGCCTCACCTTGGTGATTTCCTGAGACTCCACTCCACCCAACTTGTCTACCCAACCTAGGCTTCTATCAGCAATTCCTCAACACAAATGGCCTGCCTCAATTCAGGTTTCAGTCCTTCCCCAAATCTCTCAAATGTCAACATAACTTCCCCTCTCCCAAAAAAAGAGTAGCAGCTTAGATGTGCCTTATGGCTCTTGCTGAGTGGCCCCAAACCCAGAACAAGTGGTAACTGGCCCCAACTTGCACTGAAACTCCAATCAGATGGCCCCAAGCCCAGCACAAGCAGCAACCAGTCTCAGTCTGAAATAAAGCTTCAACTAAGCAGCCACAGACCAGAACAAATAGTAATTGGTCTTAAGTTACATGGTGGTGCCCACCAAAGGGTCCCAAACCCAAAACCAATGGCATCTGAACTAAATTTACATAATAGCCTCTCCTAAGAACCCCCAACACCAGAAAAAACAGCAACCAAGTGCACATTTTGTAGCCCCTATGCAGTGACCCAAAGTCCAGCAAAAGCTGAAGTTGACTAGGGTTTACACTTAACCTTCCCAAAATATTCTATAACCAATACACCTGGTGGCCAACTTCATACCACACCAAAGAGTCAGACAACCAGCTCTACAAATTACACACCTGAAGTGATGTCCACTCCTTAAGTTCAGTCCACACACAATAGCTAATCCATTGTAGTCACAGTTATCCTTCATAGCCAGTCAATCTAAGGGTCAACCCTACCCAGTGACATGCCAATAGTAAATTAGTCTCAACTGAAACAACAAACACTCTTAGAATATCTAGCTCAAGTGACCAGAAAGAAACTACCACCGGGCCCCACAGGACACCTTCTACATGAGGACATTCCATCAAGACCAAGAGACATAGTACATCAACCAAATACATAGAAATAAACACAGAATCAGAAAAAAATGAGGAAACAAAGAAACATGTTCCGAATGGAAGAACAAGTGTCCAGAAAAAGAATTAAACAAAATGGACATAAGCAAGCTAAAACATACATATTTCAAAACTCAAGTTATAAGGATGCTCAATTAACTTAGAGGAAGAATAAAGAAACTTAGTGAATATTTCCACAAAGAGATATAAGACAAGAATCATTTAGAAATGACAAGTAAAAAAAACTGAAATGAAGACTACATTAGATGGAATTAACATAAGATTATATGAAAAAAATTAATGAATTCATGATCAAAAGACAAGGTAGTAGGAAACATCTAGTTGAAAAAGAAAACAATGTTTTTTAAATGAAGGAAGTTTAAGGAACAACAATGAACACACCAACATTCACATATGAGTGGTACCCGAAGGATAAAAAAGAGAGCAAGGAAGAGAAAACCTACTTAAAGAAATAATCATGGAAAATTTCCTAACCTGGTGAAGGAAATATGCATATTAAAAGAATTTCAATAAGCACAGAAAGTTTGAAACATGATAAACTCAAAGAGGTACCAAAACAAGTCAGAATTAAAATTTGTTTAAATTTTAGGCAAAGAGGAATGTTAAGAGAACCAAGAGATTAAAGACAAAGAGAAATATTAAGAGTACCAAGAGAAAAGCTATTAATTATGTATAAGGGAATTCTCACAAGACTATCAGTTGCTTTCCAACAGAAACTTTGCCAGAATGAATTGGCACAAAATATAACAAGTAATGAAAACAAAAAGACCTACAACCAGAATTGTCCAACCTAGCAAGGATATAATTTAGAATCAAAGGAGAGATAAAGATTTTCCCAGAGAAGATAAACCTTAAAGAGATCATCACCACTAAGCCAATATTACAAGGAATGTTGAAGTGAATTCTTTAAGAGTAAAAACTAAAAATGTGAATGAAAACATAGGGGGGAAAATTTTCACTGACAAAGATGAACACTTAATAAAAGTAATGGTAGGAGAACAAAGATGGCGGCATAGGTAAAACACCTATCTTGCCGTCATACACAGCAATTTTAAAACGACAACTTAATGAAAGAACAAACACCTTCCAGAATCACCACAAAGCTGGCTGAGTGAAAATTCCACAAATAAAAGTGAAGACACTGTGACTCGGAGGAGCGGCTGAGGACAGCATTGAAAGATACTCTCGGAGAGAGGTTTGGAGCACGAGTGCCAACGGATAGGGCGGGCAGCTGAAAACCGGGCAGTTTTCTCGAACGGGGAGACAAAGACATCCCACTGGCTGATTCTCCAGCTCTGGGCGAAGTCCAGGGAACCCACTATCATACAGGGTAAAAACTGGACAGTGGGAGGGCACGCCACAGCTCAGGTGCTGCAGGGGTTTGCCGGCTTGTGGAGAAGGCAAGCTTGCGCGTGAACTTGGGAACAGCTCAGCTGCGTGAGAGCATAGAGAGCGCTCTGTGACTTGCTATCTCATTTGGGAAACCGTCAGAATGCTTAGTTATACAACCCTGGGTGAGACATTGGGTGTGCAGACTCATTTGGGGAGAGTCTGAATTCCATGGGAGCCGGTGGAGCTTGGCAGCGGCTCTCTCTCAGAGGTGCTGGCGGCCATTGCCACTGACACAGACTCCCTGGGGGCACATGGGGCAAAGCTAACACTGTCTGCTTGGCCCGGAGACTCAGCCCATCCAATCTGAGCACAGCTGAGCTTCACAGTCAATTGGACTGGAGGTCAACCCCTCCAAGTGCTAACAACTATTAACCTGAACTTAACTTCAGCAAGACTGTACAACCATATCCATCTCAGGTAACTGGGGAGGCTGAGCCACTGTCCCTTGTAGGAAGTCTACCACACAAAGCTAATTGACCAACTCAGGAAAGCAGCCACCATGCAGAGACATGGAAAAAATCAGATGTGAAAGAAATGGAGGGGAAAAAACCGACTGGACATGGAATTCAAAACCACAGTTATAGGGCTTTTCAAGAGGCTCTTACAAAAGGTCGAGACCTATAAGGAAATAAGCAAGACCGAAAAGGAAATGAACAAGACCCTCAAAAATATGAATGAGACCTGCAACGAAATGATCAAGACCAACGTGGAAATGAATGAGTCCTACAAGGAAATGAAGGAAACCCTCAAGGATATAAAGGAGACTCTCAAGGATATGAAAAAGGACCAACCAGAAATTAAGCATACACTGACTGAAACAAAAAATATTATACAAAGACCTAAAAGTGCTCTGGAGCACCTCAAGAACCAAGTTAAAGAATTGAAATACAAAGAGGTAAAATCCACTCAGCTGAAAAAGCAAGAAACCAAAAGAATCCAAAAAATTGAAGATAGTGTAAGGGGCCTCTGGGACAACCTCAAGCATACCAACATCCGAATTATAGGGGTGCCAGAAAAAGAGAGAGAGCAAGACAAAACCTATTTGAAGAAATAGTGACCGAAAACTTCCCACACCTGGTGAAAGAAATTGACTTAGGAGTCCAAGAAGCACACCGAACCCCAAAATATAGGAACCCTAAGAGGACCACACCAAGGCACATCATAATTAAAATGCCAAGAGCAAAAGTCAAAGAGAGAACATTAAAAGCAGCAAGAGAAAAACAGATGGTTACCTATAAAGGAGCACCCATACGATTGTCAGCAGATTTCTCAACAGAAACGATGCAGGCCAGACGGAAGTGGCAAGAAATATTCAAAGTGATGAACAGCAAGAATCTACAACCAAGATTACTCTATCCAGCAAAGCTATCATGCAGAATTGAAGGTCAGATAAAGTGCTTTACAGATAAGAAAAAGCTAAAGGAGTTCATCACCACCAAATTAATACTATATGAAATGCTGAAAGATATTGTTTAAGAAGAGGAAGAAGAAAAAGATAAAAGTGTAACTTAGGAACAATAAATACACATCTATCAACAAATGAATCTAAAAATCAAGTGAATTAATAAGCTGATGAACAGGATAACTGGTGAATGTAACAGAATCACGGACATAGAAAGGGAATGGACTGACAAGTCTTGAGGAGAAAGGGGGTGTGGGAAGTGCAGCAAGAGACTGGACAAAAATCATGCAACTATGGGAGAGGACAGTAGAGGAGGGTGAGGGCAGAGTGTGGGATGGGTACCAGGTGGAGGGGAACTATAGGGTAAAAAAAGGGAACAATGTAATTAATAAACTGAACAATAAAGATTAAAAAATTTTAAAAATGTAAAAAAATAAATATATAAATAAATAAATAAAAGTAACAGTAAAACTACCTAAAATCTACTATAAAATTTAATAAAAATAAAGTAAAATTACAATAATAAATTAAGAAATACATACAAACAAAGGTACAATAAATAAATAACAACAACAACAACAACAACAACAAAACAGAAAAATGGTAACAGAGTAGGAGGCTGCATGGACATGCTCTCAGAAACAAGCTGGAATCACAAATGAAACATTTAAAGGCTTCCTGAATAATCAATGGAAACTGACAGGAGAGAACCCTAATACTCAAGGAAGAGACCACGTAGAGATTGGTAGAAGGGGAAAAGGTGCAAAAGGGCTGCCAGGCACCCACCAATAACTGAAGTCCCTGAGAGATATCTCAGCTGTGTGGGGGGGGGGGGTGTGAGGAGGGGATCCACTGAGAACTCTGGGAACTAATCCTGAAGCTGGGCTCCCCAGCAGAGAGCATCAAACTGAGCACCAACATAATATCTAGCTGTGAAAAGCAGTGGGATGCTTCTGACAGGGAGTGACAGCTGAAAGTTCAGGCACCCTCTTAAAGGGACAACACACAAAAATTCCCTATGGAGCCACCCACCATGTGTTCTGGCAGAGGTAGGGTAAAGTGTAATGGAGCTGTGAGAACAGAACCCACGACTGAGGACTCAGGGGATAGAACTCAGAAGGCAGACACCCCATGTTTCCTGGAATGAGTCATCCCTTCACACAGCAGAGAACATCTTTTCCATATACACATTTGCCTTGCCTAGAGGGTAGACAGTTGACACATCCTATTGGAAAACACCTTGCCATGAGGCCACTTAAGAGACTAAAAGTAACAATTAGCCTAATGGCAGGAGCAACTGTGCCTCCCTGTTGAAAAAAAACTCTCACTATACTTGAGGATTGTTGCAATTCAAGTCGCAATCCTATTAGTTTGTAGAGAGAGGTGGTGTCCAGAGGCTTTGAGTCTTTACCTGATCCAATTAGTCAGAAACAGCCTTTGACACTGTCCTTCACTAAAGATTGAGTAGTATAGAGGATCTACCCAATACATAGTCACAAACCCAAACAGAAAACTAAAATGAGGAAACAAAAAACAATCCCTAAATGAAAGAACTAGAGAATTCTCTAGAAGAAGAGATTAATGAAACAGGGATACAAAATTTATCTGAAATAGAGTTCAAAGTAATGATGGCAAAAATGCTCAACAGTGTAAAAAAGAGATGTAGTAATTATGAAAAAAGAAGTCTGAGCTAAAGGATGACATAGCACTAATAAACACATGGTAAGTAATACACAGTAGATTAAGGAAAGCTTAGGATCAAATCAGTGAATTAGAAGACAGATTTGAAAATATCACTCAGAGAACCAAAAAGAAAAAATCAATTTAAAAACAGGAGGACAGTTTAAGGGGGCTGTGGGAAAATGTAAAACACAACAATATTAGAATAGTAGATGTGCCAAAATAGTCAGAAAGGGGTAAAGTAATAACGAAGGTGTTTGAAGAAATAATGGCAGAAAAGTTCTTTAACCTGGTAAAGGAAAATTCATACAAGTTCAAGAGGCACAGAGAACCCCAAGCAAGAAGACTCCAAACAGACCCCTGCCCAGAAACATCATAATTAAAATGCCAAAAATTAAAGACAAAGAGAGAATCTTAAAGGCAGCCAGAGAAAAGAAAACTGGTGCCTACAAAAGAGTTCCATAAAGCTGACACCTGGTTTCTCATCAGAAACTCTACAGACCAGAAGAGAATGAATGAAATGTAATGCAAAGCAAAGATCTGAGGCCACAAGTACTATATGTACTGATAGCAAGGCTATCATTCAAAATATTCGGTCAGATAAAGAGATTTCCAGATCAAAAAAGGCTAAAGGAGTTCATCACTATCAAACCAGCATTACAAGAAAAGCTAAAGGGATTTCTGAGAAGAAGAAACAGAGAGAGAAACATAGCCATACTGAATTAAAATGGATATAAATAAGTACCTCTCAATAATAACCCTAAATGTAAATGTATTAAATTCTCCAATAAAAAAGAGTAGGGTCATTGAATGGACACAAAAACATGACCCAACTATATGCTGTCTACAAGAGACCCACCTCAAAACAAAAGACATACACAGGATGAAAGTGAAGGGATGGAAAAGAATTATCCATAGACATGGAAAAGAAAAAAAAAAGCAGGAGTAGCAATATCATACTGGATAAAATAGACTTTAAAATCATGATGCTAAGCAAAATAAGCAAGTCATAGAAAGATAAATATGTGATCTCACTCATTTGTGAAATATAATGGACAACATAAACTGATGAAGAAAAAAAAGAGCCAGAAGGAAATAAAGTATTCTAGAACATAATAGCAGTAATAATATTATTTGCAGATTTTTAATATTTTCTACAATTTGTGTGATATCATACTATGTTAGTACAGTTTTGGTAATATTATCATACTTAAAATCCTTTTATTCTTGAAATAGTATTGTATATTGCATGTAATAATATTATATTTAAGATAATTTTTCTTGAATAATTGGTGTTTATTGCATGTAACATCATATTTAAAATTATTTTTCTTGAGATATTAATGTTTATTGCATGTAACATTATTATATTTAAAATTGTTTTTTCTTGAAATAAAAAACTGAAAAAATGATAATGAAAAACACAAACATAGAGAGGATGTATAAAGATAGTAGTGATTTTACAATTTGTATGAATTTGTGACCGTAAATTTTAAAATATACTGCTATAAACATGGCTTGGATGTATGCACCACATAGTAATCACAAACCAAAAATCTATGAGACACACAATAAATTAAAAGAACAGAGAATTCCAAAAACAATTAATAAAACAGCAAAAACTACATACCTATCAATAATTGCTTTCATATAAATAGAGTAAATGCTCCAATGAAAAGAAAGTAGGACTCCTACACATGGCTGCCTACAAAACACCCACTTCAGATCAAAAGACACACAGAGACTAAAAGTAAAAGAGTGAAAAAAAGATATTTTGTGAAAAAGAAAGCTGGAGTAGCATTACTTATAATCAAACAAAATAAAATTTAAAATAGAGTCTATAATAAGAGACAAAGAAGGACCCATAAATTCCACTTCTGGATATTTAACCAAAGAAACCCAAAATACTAACTCAAAAAGATATATGCACCAATATATTCATGCAGCATTACTAGTAATAGCCAAGATATGGAAACAACCTAAGTGTTCATCAATAAATTAATATATAAAGAAGTGGTACATATGTATAATGAAATATTACTCAGTCATAATATAAAATAAATTCTTGCCACCTAAAAGATGGACTAGAGGGTATTATGCTAAGGCAAAAAATGTTAGACAGAGAAAGACATAGTTTGACATATATGTAGAATCCAAAAAACAAAAAAATCAAAGTACAAAGAAAACAATAATAAATTCATACTGAGAACATTTTTATAATTGTTGGGGGAGGAAGGATTGGGGAATGGATGAAAAAGGGGGGAAGATTAGGATGTGCAAATTGACAGTTATAAAAAGAGTCATTGGGAGACAAAGATGGAGGCATAAGCAAATGCCTGTACTCACCACATCCCATAACTACATCAAAATTACAACTAAAATACAGAACAGCCATCATCTAGAACTGCCAG
The DNA here is from genome assembly GCA_027563665.1 of Antrozous pallidus. Taxonomy (NCBI): domain Eukaryota; kingdom Metazoa; phylum Chordata; class Mammalia; order Chiroptera; family Vespertilionidae; genus Antrozous; species Antrozous pallidus. The sequence continues at coordinate 9,470,291 of CM050515.1, forward strand.
AAAACCGGTTGAATGGAAATCCTACAACTAGAGAAGTAAAAAATAAAGCACACCGAGACTGGTAGGAGACGAGAGGGCAAGGAACAAACTGGCCCAGCACTCACATATGCCACATTTTTAATCAGAAGAGAGAACATCTCTGCAGAGACTGCCTTGAGAAGCAAGGGGTACCACAGATGCCTAGCCCAGGTTACCAGAGCTGGGAAAAGAAGTTCTTATAACTACAGGCTGTAAAAACCATTGAGGATTGGAGCTCAGCAACAGAGGCTGCTGGAAACTGAGGTACTCCTCTTAAAATGTTGACACACAAACAGACTTGCAAGGTCATTTTCCTCTAAGTTCCAGCACCAGGGAAAGCTCTGTGGAACACAGAAACATATAAGAAGGAACTGGATTGTCTAACATTGGGACAGAAACTCAGGGATGACTTTCTCCCAGATGGAGATGCTTACAGGGGTCATTGTTCCTATGCTTGGTCTTTCCTGGTCACAGGGCTGGTGGCAGTCATTTATGATAATTCCACTCTGGTGATTCCCTGAGCCCCCACCACATCCAATTTGCTGCCCCACCCAATTTGTGTGCAATAGCTTTTGCATATGAATGCCCTGTCCTTGCTCAGGCTAAAATCTCTCAAACAAGCTGCAGCTAGGTCTGGGATCCCTAAACCAATCAATAAAAGATCCAAGATCCAACACCAGCACCAGCCTACCTTGCTTCACAGCTGGGCCTCATCTGAGCACTTCTAACCTCAATACAAAGAGGAGGAATTCTCAGATCTTTCTGTAGCTCCTGCTGGGTCTCCCCAGGAAGTGGCTGACTTTGCACTTTCCTGGAGACCTACGAGCCAGTGTATCCAGTGGTTAGAAAGAGAGCAACAATAAAAGCCCACATTAAAAGAAGGAAAGAAATAAGATTGGAGTGGAAACAAATGACATAGAGACCAAAAATGCAATACAAAAGATTAACAAAACCAATAGTTGGTTCTTTGAAAGGATAAACAAGATTGATGAACCCCTAGCCAGGCTCACCAAGAGGACCCAAATAAACATATTCAGAAATGAAATAGGTGAAGTTTCAATAGACCCACAGAAATACAAAGGATTATGAAAAAATACTATGAACAACTCCATTCCAATAAAATGGGCAACCTAGTTGGAGATATTCTTAGAAAAATACGAGCTCCCAAAACTCAAACAGGAAGAATCTAAAAAACTTGAATAGGCTGATAACTACTGATAATATTGAAGCGGTAATCAAAACTCTTCCAACAAACAAAAGCCCTGATCCAGATGGTTTTACAGGGGAGTTCTTTCAAGCATTCAAAGAAGAACTAACACCTATTTTCCTCAAATTACTGCAAAAAATTCAAGAGGAAAGCACACTTCCAAGCACTTTCTATGAAGCCAGCATTACCTTAATTCCAAAACCAGATAAAGGCAACACACACAAAAAAGAAAATCATGGGCCAATATTCTTGATATAGATAGATGATAAAATCCTCAACAAAATTCTAGCAAATCAGTTCCAGCATTACATTAGAAATATCATATTCTATGACCAAGTGGGATTTAATCTGGCAATGCAAGATTAAATACAATATCCGCAAACCAATAAATGCGATATATCACATAAACAAATTGACAAAAACCACATAATTATATCAATTAATGCAGAAAAATCGTGATAAAATTAAACACCCTTTCTTGATAAAAAACCATCAGCAAAGTTGGAATGGAGGAATCAGATCTCAACATAATAAAAGACTTATGTGTCAATCTTACATCCAACATCATACTAAATGGGCAAAAACTCAAACCATTTCCCATAAGAACAGGAAAATGACAGGGATTCCCACATTCACCACTCCTACATGGTATAGTGATCAGACAAAAAAAAGAAATAAAAGGCATCCAAATTAGAAAAGGAGAGGTAAAACTGTTCTTATTTGCAGATGACATGATACTGTATATAGAAAACTACAAAGATTGCATTAAAAAACTACCAGACCTGAATAAATAAATTCAGCAACGTAGCGGGATACAAACCAGAAATCTATAGGCTTTTTATACCCCAATAATAAACTCACAGAAAGATAAACTAAAAAAAAAACACATTTACCATTACACCAAAAATATTAAGATGCCTAGGAATAAACTTAACTAAGGAGATAAAAGACCTGTACTCAGAATAACTACAAGATATTGCGAAAAGATGTAACACTGCCAAGGCCAGTTTGGCTCAGCGGATAGAGCGTCAGCCTGCGGACTGGAAGGTCCCAGGTTCGATTCTGGTCAAGGGCATGTACCTTGGCTACGGGCACAATCCTGGTAGAAAGTGTGCAAGAGGCAGCTGATCGATGTTTCTCTCTCATCGGTATTTCTGACTTTCTATCCTTCTCCCTTCCTCTGTCTATAAAAAATCAATAAAATATATTTTTTTTAAAAAGAAAAAAGATGTAACACATTAAGTGCCATGTTATTCACTAGTAACTGACGCTATACTTTCCATCAGGAAGACAAAACAGGATGGGTGCTTAACATGTTTTAAACAAATAGAAGAACATACCGTGTTGAATTGGTAGAATGATTATTAAAATGTCGATACTATCCAAAGCAATCTACAGATTCAATGCAATCCCAATTAATATACCAAAGCATATTTCAAATATCTAGAAAAAAACTCTCCAAAAATTAACCTGGAATTAAAAAGGAGCCAAATAGCCACAAAATTTCTAAGAAGAACAAAGTTGGAGGGATCACAATACCAGATATCAAGCTATAATACCAAGCCACAGTTTTCAAAACTGCCTGGTACTGGTACAAGAAAAGACAAATAGACAATGGAACAAATCAGAGAGGCCAGAAATCAATTCAGACCATTATCCTCAATTAATATTTGGATATTAATATTTAAATACAATTAATATTTGTATGCTATTGCATACAAATTGAGTCTTACAATAGCATACAACTGAGTCTTAAATAAATGGTGCTGGAAAATTTGGTCAGATACATGATTTTAAAAAAATGAAACTAGATCACCAACTTACACCATTCACAAAAACAAACTCAAAATGGCTAAAGGACTTAAATGTAAGAAGGGAAACCATAAAAATCCTATAGGACTCCATAGGCAGCAAAATATCAGACATATGTCATAGCAATATCTTTACCAATACAGCTCCTAGGACAATGGAAATTAAGGAGAAAATAAACAAATGGGACTACATCAAAATAAAAAGCTTCTGCACAGCAAAAGAAACCATCAACAAAACAACAAGAAAGCCCACTGCATGGGAGAACATATTTGCCTATGCTAGCTCAGATAATAGTTTAATCTCCAACATTTACAGAGAACGCATACAACTTAACAAAAGGAAGATAAATAATCCAATAAAAAAACTGACAAAGAATCTAAATAGACACTATTAAAAAAGGACATATGAAGGCCAAAAGACATATGAAAATATGCTCAAAGTCACTAATCATCTGAAAGATGAAAATCAAAAAGAAAATGCAGTACCATCTCACACCTCCCAGAATGGGTATCATCAACAAATCAACAAACAAGTGCTGGTGAGAATGTGAAGAAAAAGGAACCCTCATGCACTGCTGGTGGGAATGCAGACTGCTGCAGCTACTGTAGAAAAACAGTTTGGAGTTTCCTCAAAAACTTAAAAATGGAATTCCCATTTGACCCAGCAATCCCAAAAAAACAGATACACCAATCAGAAAGGATATATACACCCCTATGTTCAGGGCAGCACAATTTATAATTGCTAAGATTTGAAACAACTAAGTGCCCATTAGCAGATGAGTGGATTAAAATGTGGTAGTACATCCACACAATGGAATACTATGCCATCAAAAGAAGGAACTTTTACTATTTGCAACAGCATGGATGGACCTAGAGAGCATTATGATAAGCGACATAAACCAAAGAAAGATAAACATCACATGATCTCACTCATATGTGGGATATCATGATCAACATAAACTGATAAACAAAAATAGATCCAGAGACAAGGTTTAGGGGAAGGGAACATTAGAGATCAGCCAAAGGACTTATATACATATATATTAGCATAACCAATGGACATAGACATTGGGGCAGTAAGGGATTTCCCTCAATGGTTGGAATGGTGGGGGGCTTGGAGTCACTTGGGGGAAAAGGAGACATATATAAAACTTTAGACAACAAATTTTAAAAAAGAAATCAACAAATAGTAAGTGATGGCCAGGATGTGGAGAAAAGGGAACCCTGGTGCACTGGTGGTGGGGATGCATATAGGTATAACCACTATGGAAAAAATTATGGAGTTTCCTCCAAAAAATAAAATGAGCTACCATTTGACTTAGTGATCCCACTTTTAGGACTATATCCTAAGAAGCCTGAAACACCAATCAGAAATAATATATTTATACTTATGATCATAGCAGCAATATTTTCAATAGCTAAGATCTGGTAACAGCACAAGTGCCCATGAGCAGATGAGTGAATAAAAAATCTGTGTTACATTGATACGATGAAATACTATCCATAATAATAAAATTATAATATGCTAATTAGACTAGACAGTCGGACAACCTTCTGGACAAAGCCACAGTGGCAGGGGCTAAAGCAGAGGTGGTTAGGGGCAATGAGGAAGGCAGGCAGATTACTTACTTAGGAATCCCTGCAAGATCAGGTCTAAACCAGCAGTTGGACATTCCCTGTGGGGTCCCAGATTGTGAGTGGGTGCAGGCCCAGCTGAGTGATTCCCCCCCAATGCATGAATTTTGTGCACCAGGTCTCTAGTGCAGCTAGAAAAAAGAAGGATCTCTTAACCACTGGGACAGCAAGGTCACATGCTTCCCAGATTGAATGACAAAGAAATGAAATTCCTGAATAAACTAATTATGGGTAATTATAATTAATTAGTAATCAAAAAACCTCCCACAAAAAGGTCCAGATGGTTTCACAGGTTTCAAACGTGCCAAAAAAAATGAAACCAGATCACCAACTTACATCATACACAAAAACAAACTAAAAATGGCTAAAGGACTTAAATGAAAGTTAATACCTATTCTTATATTATTACATAAAGGCCTGGTACAATTCATCTACCAGGGGGGTCCCCTAGCTTGGACTGTGGGGATCTTCAACATCCCCCATGGGTTCCTGGATTGTGAGAGGGCACAGGTCAGGCCAAGGGACCTCACCTGTGCATGATTTGGGCTGGGGAGGGTCCCCAGGAGGGCTCCAGAGTGCGGGGCCATCTCACCCAGTCCTGATTGGCCAGACCCCAGCAGCAAGATAACCTACTAGTCAGAGTATCTGTCCCCTGGTGGTCAGTGCATGTCATAGCTACCAGTCAAAAGGTTGAAAGGTCAAACAGCCAAACTGTCAATAAGGCTTTTATATCCTATACTAGAGGACCAGAGCACGAAATTTGTGCATTGGGGGGCGGGGGTGTCCCTCAGCCCAGTCTGCACCCTCTCCAATCTGGGACCCCTCAAGATATCCGTATAGGCCCGATCCCACGTACTCACCTGCATGCCTGCTTGATTGCCCCTAACCGCTTCTGCCTGCCAGCCTGATCACCCCCAACCACTCCCCTGAAAGCCTGATTGATGCCTGACTGCTCACCTGACAGCCTGATTGATGCCTGACTGCTCACCTGACAGCCTGATTGATGCCTGACTGCTCACCTGCCAGCCTGATTGATGCCTTACTGCTCACCTGCCAGCCTGTTTGCCTCTAACTTCCCTTCCCTGCAGGCTTGATCACCCGCAACTGACCTCCCCCTTGCAGGCCTTGTCCTTCCCAACTGCCCTTCCCTGCTGACCATCTTGTGGTGGCCATCTTATATCCACATGGAGGCAGGATCTTTGACCACATGGGAGCAGCCCTCTTGTGTGTTGGAGTGATGGTCAATCTGCATATTACTCTTTTATTAGATAGGATAGAGGCTTGGTGCA